>OX438980.1:10261443-12829655 GCA_949316085.1 Hypercompe scribonia
TCCCTTAGTAAATAATTAGACGTTCAAATAAATGTATTTACATCTTGCCTCGGCAGCGCTGTTCTTTAATTACCTATATATTAAACTTTAAAGGAAATGACCAGTATGAAACAGATTCGCTATCCAGTTAGGTACAGCCAAGACCACACAAACCTTTACAAAAAAAATATAATTTCAAATTAGGAGTTTTTTAGTCAAAGCATATAAAAGAATACATAACTATACATTAGGTACTTACATCAAACAATACTTTTTTAATTTTTTAACTGTTAGTCTGCTTGTTCGGCTTATCTCTATTACAGCTTGAACAATTTCAACGCGACTTTCAATAGTAGATAGCTGATGTTATAAGGAGTAGCTTAGATAACTTTAATTTTTGAATTCAAAAACTGTGGGTAACACCCTGGCCCACAGTTGGTATATAATATACGACATTTGTAACAGTCCATATACAAAAATATACATAGAGATAAAAAGTCAAAAATATCTACGAACCTAAAATGTGTGTGTTCACGCAGTTCATAAATACGTGGACAGTTATATAACGGGCTGGCTCGACGGTGGCAGTACTACCCTCTAACCGAAGACACATCTAAAGTGTCAGCAACAGTGCTGCCGTGTTTCCTTGGTGATTGTGAGACTGGAGGCCCATTGATTCAGGGGTGACAGTTACCGTGGTAAGTACGTGAACCTTACACAGTCACGAAGACGTCCCCAGGCATCACTGTACGTCCCCAGGTGGGGCATGAAAAGTATCCCACTAGGCCGCCACAGTATTACGCCCACACGGACACATACTCTATTGTCGCATTCGCGATGAGTATGGTGATTTAACTTATGGATTCTAATCTATCAGGTAGAGTAATACATCAATAGATTATCAACTGTCGCATGTCAGGTCAATTTGTAATTGGCCTAAAACCATTTTTCTAGTGTATATGTTATTGCACGATTGTTATAATATCAATTTTACGAAAAGAGTTCGTTATTATCGAATAAAATCTTCGTCAACTTGGAGGACCAAGGTAGCAGTGATGCGTTCCGCTGCTTCCAAACGACAGGCGGTAAGATCGATGCACAGAACTATGGTACTCAGAAATATTAAATTTGACAGAATTTATTATCGAGGGTATATCTGAGGCCATTTCTACCATCTAGCTCAGATGACATAATGTCGAAACATGACTATGAATTAGGACCAAATGATTTTAGACTTGGGCATTTCGCTCACAATAAAAGGTTGTCGAACTCGTTAGTCGCTATAGCTAATCTATAGATAAAAATTAACTATAGCGGCTACAAGTACAGCTATTGTTAGTATGTATGTATTCGTAGTATCTACGAGTACTACGTGATAGATGGTCAGTTAATGTTCCTATAGCAGTGGCATTTCAAGTCACAGGACCATATATACAAAGACAGGGCATCTTTAAGCTACTCGTACTGTATTCTCCGTCCGTTTACCTTATTTGAGACTTCCGACATCACAAGACAAGTTAACCAGGTAAACTTAACTAATTTGCCTTGGCAGAAAAAAACAGTTCTAAGACGGCAAAAAAACTAGCGTCTTTAAAAAAACAAAGCCAAAACTCCTTCCAATGTTACTATTCATTTTCAGACCACAACAAAATGTATCATCATCGTCATCATCAACAGCCTTTAACAATTCACTGCTGGACATATGTATCTTCTTGGCAAAGAGGTTTTGGTCTACTACACCACGGTATCCAGACGGGTTCGTTTCCTTCATCTTTGGAGTGTTGGGTTCTGCAGTTTGCTCCCTTAATCACTTGCAACGACCATGGGATGAATAGGGGTTTTAACCCTGTGTTGTTAATCCATCATCACACTGACTCAACAGGCAAATTATGATGATCGGTATTAATTTCACTTAGAGTGGATACTATTGTTACGAAATATCACGAACGTTCGAGGAGGGAACAAGTTGGCTTAACCGAACAATTCTAAAATAAGTTCTAATAATTATGTATTGTGGGACAGAACATAACCTTTACAGAATGGTACGTAAGGTCGAATATGGATTGTCGCACGGTTGGCTTGTGTATGTTCCTGAGCGCTTCTCGGAAGCAGTCGCATCCGAACGTTCTGCGATTGGAACTTTCGGAAATAAACCAACGAAACCTGTGGCGAGTAATACAAGCAGGCCCTTTGTCGACCGCAGCAGAATTCACTTTGATCTACAGGGTGCAATAAATATCGAAGTGATCTAAGTAAATAACCCAGGGAACTCAGTGATCATTACGGACGAATGTTAACCATTATTTAAAGGGTTTTAAGTGTGTTTGCAATAGTCTCTAAATAGTCATAAGGTTTACTTTTCCAATTAAACGAACCCCTACACGAAACACTTTAAAAAATTATACTGCGTTAATTCGATAAAATAGATTCTTGACTAAGCGTCTGCTTAGTCAAGAATCTATTTTATATATCTACTTTCATTAACTGTTGCTCCAATAAAAATGTTTTAGCATTAATTAAGAATTAATTTAGGTAATTAGTTGATTTATGTGATATTCAAGAAAAACTCATTATTTAAGGTTCAGGAAAGGTTAGGTTAAGTTCAGGAAAATGATTACACTCGTCTGTCTAGGTGTTCATGTAAGGGTTTTGGTTCTTTTTACTGAGTGAGTGATAGCCCACGTGTTTTACAACGATTCGTTTCTGAGTAATTGCAAAAAATTTACTCTAGCTTATTTTATTTACGAAAGAATTACATAACAAATATATTTGCAACTGACTTTAATGCACCTTTATATTATTTAATTCACTTAAATACCTATTTCAATATTTGAAATGCTTAAAATAAAGTCACATTTTGATTGAGGAAAAAAGTATAACATTATATAACAATATTAAAACAAAGACATAGTTTACTAACTCAACATGACAAGTGTTGATAATAAATTGAACGTACTGTCATAGCTAAGACTTAGTAATATTTATTTCAATATTTATTATTTTTATTTTGGGAGAACTGGTTTTCATTAATATTTAACAGTGCCACACTAGCAAATATATAAATTTAAAGAAGTTACGTTTACAAAATAAATATGTTTTAATAATGTTGACAAT
Organism: Hypercompe scribonia; assembly: GCA_949316085.1. Taxonomy (NCBI): domain Eukaryota; kingdom Metazoa; phylum Arthropoda; class Insecta; order Lepidoptera; family Erebidae; genus Hypercompe; species Hypercompe scribonia. The sequence goes on from OX438980.1 coordinate 10,264,537, forward strand.
GTGGCAATGTAACTGAGAACAGACTGTAAGTTAAAATCAATTCCTGAGATAAGTTTCAACTGAGTAAAACTTAAAACGCATTCTATCTTAAGATCAGTGATTTGAACTTAACACTTATTTCGAATAATCAGAGTTTAAGCTTTTAAAATACGGGTCTAAATGTGTTCACATTTTTAAAGTAAACTATATATAATTAGACATTTTTGAAATATTAACAAGTAATCACATTTAATCATCATATCACATCTGACCTACATATAATCTATAGTCTATAGAAGATATATTTATTTGGTCTACGTTAGTCTAGATCATTCTAGAACAATCTTACACGAAGATATTTTTGTATGGTTAAATTACAGATAACTTTGGTTTGAGTGTAGGTACCTACCTACGTCAATAGTAGAAATTGGAGAAAGCAATTTTTACATTTAGACATTAGAATATATAGAGGAGTGTACTCGGACCTCAAAGGCCGTTATGGCCACCTCAGTTGTAAGCGTTCCTAGTCGACACTACTAATATCACTTTCTAATAAGTGACTCGTCTACTCGTTTGCCCTTCTATCATAAAAAAAAAAACATATTGAGGAAGTAAATGCAAGAAACTCTTGGTAGCTTTTTTATGGTACAGGGGGAAAACCCATGTCTGCATATTCTACTTGTCTGTGCGAGTGAGGGGCAAAACGACCGTGGCTTTAATCGAGCCGGCCCGTATGTGCCAAAGCCTGTTTCTACCGCACAAAAATAATGGCTCTAGGGATTGCCGAGCTTCACTTGTCATGAAATAGCGAAATTACATGTGGTCGCGGATGGTGTGCGACGAGGTATCGGACAAGTCACCAACACAAGGTCTTACTAAATGTAAGGACGTACGTTATGCATCATACTAATCTCAACTACTCAATATATCTTTAAAGAATTTGAATTTTAGAATGCAAAACTTGTACAGTGCAAACGTCAAGCCTTTTAAAAAAGAGTTACGAGATCTCCAGGCAGGACTTAGTTTACCTGACCAATTAATTGATGATAAACACAAGTGTGCTAGAGTGAAGACTACAATTGGGCAAATGTAGTGTAGGGCGCCTTGTGACGCTATGGACCGACGACTTGAAGAAAGTGGCTGGCGGCAGATGGATGCGAATTGCCCAAGACAAAAATGATTGGCGCTCCTTGGGGAGACCTTCGTTCAGCAGTGGACGGCGATAGGTTGGTTTGAAACGCAAAAGCGTTAAAAAGTGTTAAGTGTATATTTTCAGTTCCTTAAAGGAGTCAAGGCAAAAAGCAATGTAATGTTTGTCTACTTCTAATTTTCTCTGCATCACTCGACATTGATCGATATAGAATGCCTTAGACATTTGGTCCTTCAATGCTCCTAATCGTATAATGTATAAAATAAATCAATATATATAAAATTGACATATTTGTGTTCTTTTTTTACCTCACATCTATACTATATTTTATAATATTATAAAGCTGAAGAGTGTGTTTGTTCGTTTGGCTGAACACGCTAATCTCATTAACTACTGGAGTGATTTGAAATATTCTTCAGGCTATATATGATCACGCTACTAATAAAAGGAGCGTAGTATCAATGAAAAATGTTGTAAAAATGCGGCAATTTTATGTCTCTTGAGAGCACCCACGCGTGCGCTGCGTAAATGGTTAGTTTTGCAAAAATAACATATAAAAGAATTGTTTCTTTTATATGTTATTTTTGCAAAATATCATATTGTTCTATCGCAAACTATGCAATAGAACAGCACTGTAAAGAGAAGGAAAACTTGGCACAAACTTTATGCCACCTCCTCCAAATCGTCAGGCCAGTATGGTACGGTAAAACAAATCTCCTTTGTCAGAGGAAGGTCTTGTTAGGGGTCTGTCTAGGTGACTATTAAACGCTAATGTTGGCGAGCGTCAAACTGAATGGATCATGTAACTTTAGCGAAATCACACATTCCGCACGTAAACATGAAGAGATGAAACTGACAATGTTGTAATTGAACCCTTATCTACGTCTAATAAACCTTTGACCATTGTTCTACTATTTGTTCATATTAATTATTTCTGATAATGTCGGCATATACGCAAACAGTTTACGATGTACGGTATTATTGTGTAATTTTAAATAAACATGTTTATTTATTTAATTATTCTGTACACATGAAGGAACTTACCTACTAAATAAGTAACTTCCTTCATGTATGTTAAATTTCATCATAAATAATTAACATTAACAATTACGTAGATAGCTTTGCTATATATAATGGCACAAAGACACTCTGACACGCCACGCGCGATATTTTTGAGACCACAGTGTATCAATATAATTTATGACATTGACTAAAAATTGTTTACTCTGAACAAGTCCAAGACCATGAACAGAGCGAAATCTTCGTTTATGCGCCCGCTTAAGATCATTCATTTTCCTGAGATTCGAAGTTTGTGAGAAATCAGAAGAATATTTTAGTAATATTGGACATTTGAAAAAAAAAATGTTTTGGGATATGTTATCTCTTCTAATGAGATGCCTGGATGGAAGAAAAAGCCACAGACATCATATTTTCAGAACTATTCATTTCACAAGTACCTACTTTTCATTATTTTCTTACAGACCAAATATACATACAAAGTGAAGTTCCCAAAATACTATAAATATTTTGGGTAACATAGAACCATGGTTATGTAATATAATAATCATAATGATCTCAACCCAAGGACATAAATTATAATAATATCCTTAAAATTGAAAAGACTAAGTGTATTATAAAGTAATTTTGAAGATCTACACTAGGGTGTCCCTTAAATTTCAAGTTCGATATTTTTTTACGCATACCTTCTTAAAAGTTTCGTAATAACCCTATATTGTCTAGAAAAAAATATTAGTTCGATATATAAACGATAACCCGTGCCGACTTGCTATTTAAACTTGTCGATACAAGTTGCTTAAGTACTGCCCAGTGACCTGTTACGACATGTTTTATTTGCCATTTCGTACGTGATTTTTGAGACTATTAGTGCTTCATTGTTTAGTGCGTAAACATGTCGGTGGAATTACGGAGTGATAAACAAAATATTTTTCTTATCGGATTGACTAGCTACCAAATAAATGGTGCAAAATTACCATCTAATCGACAAGTTCTCTCAGTCCTATTTTACAATATTCGTGAGGTTAAATTGACTGTTAGTGAAAGTGCAAATCTTGTGATTAGGGAGTGCATCATATATTGGGAAAAAGCAAGAATTCCAACAAGGGCATTTCCTAACTGCGTGAAGAAACTTATTGATTTATATCATGTTTGGAGAGAGTTGCAAAAAAATTGTAAGAAAACTCAGATTACGTTTAAGAGTCGTGAGAACAATTTTATAATTAATCTTGATAATTTGTTTGATATTGCACATGCTGATGCTTTTGAGAGAATGAAAATAGAGGAAGATAAATTATTTTTAATGAAACAGAGAGAGCCAGGTCGACCGGGATGTTTAGGTGGTGTAGATAAAAAATTGGCGGAAAAAGAACAAAGATCTAGACAACGACGATTGGAAGAAGAGGAAAGGATTGTAAGACAAAGAGAATCACTAGCTGTTGCATCTACTTCCACCACAAATAACTTAGACAGTGTAGAAGATTCAGACGAAGAACAGATCTTGAATTCTGAACTCAGCTTGCCGGACGTTCCCTGCCATGAACAAAGTTCAAAAAGAGGTAGAAAGAATCTTATAACACCTAAACTAGTTGCAGCTTTAGATCGATGCCAGTTAAGCATTAGAGATACCGTTTACATTCTTAATGCGGTGGTAGAAGCGCTTGGTCTGAGCAGCGATGATTTCTGTATTAACAAATCCTCGATTCAGCGAATTCGTACTGAAACTAGAAAATCAAGGGCAGAAGCAATAAAATCTAACTTCCAAAACAATGTACCCGACATAGTCACAGTCCATTGGGATGGAAAACTATTACCGGGGTTGGATGTACGGAGTTCAAAAGAAGAACGCTTGCCAGTTATAGCTTCATTTGACGATAGAGAGCAGCTTCTTGCAGTGCCGAAACTAGAAAGTTCTTCTGGAAAACATCAAGCGAAGGCTGTATCAGCAGCTCTCTTTGACTGGAACCTTTATGATAAAGTGCAAATAATGTGCTGCGACACAACAGCTTCCAATATGGGCCGTTTCAATGGAGCTTGTGCTATTTTGGAGCAAACTTTAGGAAGAGAATTGTTGCTTTTCGCCTGTCGTCATCATGTTTATGAATTGGTCCTAAAAGCTGTCTTTGAAACCAAGATTAAGCAAATTACTAGTAGCCCAGATATTCCGATGTTCTAAAAGTTCCAAGAAAATTGGAAAAACATTGATTGTACTAAAATTGAACCATCTCTTAATTTCGTAAAAGCACGGGTTGCCGAGACAGACATTCAAGCGTTGTTACTATTTTATAAGGCAAAATTAGATAAAGGTTTTGTAAGAGATGATTACCGCGAATTGGTCGAACTGTGCGTAATATTTTTAGGAGGACACACAGAGGAAAAATTAAAACTAAGGCCCCCCGGAGCTATACATCAGGCACGCTGGATGGCGAGAGCGATCTATTCTTTAAAAATATGTTTACTTCAGTCACAATGCAGAGTAACTGCGAAGGACAAAAAGGCTCTACAAGATATTTGCTTATTTCTCGTAATATTGTATGTTAAACCTTGGCTGGAATGTACAGTGGCGACCAAAGCACCTAATCAAGATTTGCGCTTCTTGAAGATGTTAAAAGACTATGAAAAAGTTGACGCAACAATTTCTAAAGCTTCTATAAGCAAGTTCAGCCATCACTTGTGGTATTTATGTGAAGAGACAGTCATTCTATCACTATTTGATGATGAAGTTGACAACCAAACTAAGAAGAAGATGATTGCCAACTTCAACAGGGACAAAATCTCGGATTTTAGCAAACGCTATGACCCGTCGAAGGAAGAACTGACTCAAAAGTTGTTTGGTAAGTTAAATTGGCTTTTTGTTGGATTTCAATTTCAATGTCCAATACTTATTTATTTATTTTCAAAATTGTTGTTGATTTTTATTTGTTATTTAACTTATTTTTCTTTTTTTTTAGACAAAGCACTGGATGATTTCGTATCGGAAAAGAGCAAACAATTTTTATCACGACTGCAGATCGACGACAGTTTTCTAAAGGAAGATGTATCTTCTTGGAATAACAATGCTGCTTTTCTGGAGGCTAAAAGAAGAATAAGTTATTTGAGAATTGTAAATGATACTGCTGAAAGGGCTGTTAAATTAATGCAAGATTTTAACGGACTTATCATGGCTGAAGAAGAACAAAAACAGTTCTTGCTGCGCTGTGTCCAGGAACATCTAAAATTGTATCCAGACTGTAAAAAAACTACTCTAAAAAGAAGTTACCCTGAATGATTCTTATTTCTTTATGTTTTTAATTAAATATTAATGTTCATCTAATTTATTATTTAATTTTATTCACTTAATTCATTGCATTTATAGTGAAATTATAGCAGACTGAAATTTTAGGACAAAACACGTTTTTTACTAAACTTTGAAGCTCGGTCGGCACTGGTTGCAATTATGCTAGATTGATAAAATTTTATATTTAAATATCTTATAGCATTAGTAAAAATTATAGAGGGTATGCATTTCGAAATTCGAAAAAAAAATTTTTTTTGTCATATAAGGGACACCCTAATCTACACTGCAATAGAAAAATTGTAATTGAAAAACTGTAAGGCAAATATGTTATGTTATGAACATTAGAACAAAGAACACATATTATATATACATTTTAATATTTTGATAACCTCTCAAGCCCTTGCTCGATACTACTATATATATAATACATAATTATTGTGATAAGGGACAGATAATTACTTTGAACATGTGTTTCAAATACCAGTACTCTGCTTTGTTATGTACACTATATGAAATATCAGCAAGCAATGTGTTTAGTCAAAAGATTCTAATCACTATCAGCTCATATGACTTGTTACTTGAAAAAATGTTTATTATTATGACGAAAATAACTTGATTATATCTATTTGTCTTATTGCCCTATAGGCTGGTGTTAGAATTTATTTTTAATGATGCAATCAAAGTATAAAGTAAAAAAGGTTTCTCTTTATCATTGTATTATGGAGATAGAATTATTTCTTATCTTTTTATTTTTAATAACTTACTTATCTACTCATAAGATAAGTTACATGAAATTAAATATTTCATAATCTGACTGATTGCTTTAGTAGTACATTCCACATAGTGAGTGAATAACTTTTCGTATCATTAATTTAAAAGAGGAACAACAATACCAGTGTGACTTTTTTAAATTCTGGATTTTCTAAAGTATGTAATATATTGAACTACCTAGTCTTGCCATAAATATTGTAATAAAGAAAAAAGAAAATTGTTAACTGCAAATAACATTTATTACTTTTACAGTGTGTCAGTTTAATACATAAATATAAAACAATTAAAAATATAAAAAGCTTATTCGAAGTGGTCTCCATTGGCTGCAATACAGTCCTTTAAACGATGAGGCCAGTTATCAATAGAAGCACGCACTCTTTCCATGGGAAAATTCTTCACTGCCAATCGTATAGATTGTTTTAGGGACTCCAAATTATCATGGCGTTTAGAGCAAGCTGTACTCTCTAAAACTGACCACAAATCATAATCCAGCGGATTAAGATCGGGACTAGACGACGGCCAGTCTTCAGCTCTGATGAAGTCCGAAACGTTCGATTCCAACCAAGACTGCGTGGACCGAGCTTTATGACCCGGCGCCGAGTCTTGCTGGAAGGACCATACTTGGTTATTGAACATGGTGATGTTAAGGGGCTTAACTACCTTCTCAAGAATGGTATCTTGATACACTTGTGCCGATGTTTTGATACCTTTTTCACAAAAATATGGCTCAGTCACTCCTTCATAGCTAACACCCCACCAAACCATCACTGAAGTCGGATAATGTCCACGTTGCACTCTGTCGACTAATTGGGAAGCTTCCTTAGAGCTTTGAGCATAAATACGGTCATTTTGTTTGTTAAAATGTTGCTCAATTGTAAAAATTTTCTCATCCGTAAACAAAATTTTTCTGTGACCTCCCTTTGCGTACCGCTTCAGTAGTTGTTTCGATTTTACCACCCTATTCTTCTTTAAATTATCAGTTAAGAAATGGCCAGTGCGTCTCTTATAGGCTGCAAGTCCTAAGTCATCTTTTAAAATACGCGACATGGTTCTAGGTGCTATCTTCATTTCCCGAGATAAAATCTTTTGCTTTCGGACAGGATTTCTTCGAATTCTTTCCCTTACTGCTTTGACCACCTTTTTCGTACGAACACTACGTGGACGGCCAGATCTTTTTCTGTCACAAACAGAGGAGGTCTCATTGTACCTATTAATAGCCCGGTACACAAACATTTTACTAATACCAAGTGTATGGAGAGTTTTAAAAATTGCATTTGGCTCCATACCTACTTTGTGTAATGCTATCACAGCGATTCGGTTCTCTTTATCACCCCACACCATTTTAATATCGCAAAATATTTTACAATGTATTGGCGCCAAAATGAGAAAACACAATGAACAATCGTATAAAAATGACAGATTCGAAATTCAAATGTAATATTTTTTTATAATTAAGTGTAACAGTATTTATGGCCAGACTAAGTATATTAATTCTATGATGGCAGAAAAATAATAACTATTTTGAGTGACAAATGAAGATTCATTTAGTTTTTTACTACAATAACTTGTCTTTTATTTAAAAATGGAAAAAAAAATGCTTAAGGAAAATTGTTCACATAATATCAAACAGTAGTTTAGTTTTAAATTTAAATTTATGTATTTACTGATTATTAGAAACTGGTTTCAGGGATTTTTGAACACTGGCTTTAATGTAGATAACTTCAACCTTGCAAAACAAGGATATAAAAAGTAGAATCAGTAGGTAGGTGTCTGGTGTGGTTTGATATTTTTGGTGTAGTCAATGTTTTTTTTATATTCATCACATCATTATGGATAAAGAGGCTTATGTCTAGAAGTGGACTATTAAAGGCTATTGATGAAATTGAATGATGAATTAAAATGTATTCAAATTATAATATGTAATTGTATATTTTTAATGTTTTAACTGCATTAACGAAACTAGTGTTTTGTTTCTCAATAATATTAATTTTGTTTAAATCTAGACATGAATAATAGCATAAACAAATTAGATTACAAGCCAATGAAGTTTATTAAACTATCTATACCATAACTAAATAGAAATAATATGTACAAAAATTAAATAACTTACATGCGCGACTTGAGGCGTTTGGCAGATTTTGACTTTGTGCATAACCCTCTACAATAGGAAATATCACACTATATGAATTTATCACTCCAAATACAAGACCATTTGTCATGAAAGATCCAACTACGACTGCATATGCTCTAAATCCTCCATCTGGGGGACCCCTTTGCTCTTCACGATTTAAGTTACCATTTGTTTCAGTAGTATTTTTTTTCTTGAGTAAATCTGAATTTTCCTTAGGTTCTATATCCATCTCACAGTTGTATAAATTGACCGAGTTGTATATAAAATTCTGCTTCAAAAGCACATGGTCCTCTTAGATAAATAGTCTATAATTAAGCTTGTACTATCACAGTATTAACTATTCTTATAAGAGAATTTAAAAACAGATATTTTATGGACTTAATTAATTAAATTTGGTTTAAATTCAATTAATACTTAAATTACTACGTCTTCGCGCAATATCAAGACAGAAATTTAAAAGATCACTACTATCGTGAGCGATCCACTGAGGCACTGATACAGACTGACTGAAATTGATTATCCTAATATACCCACAGACCAAGCATGTAACAACTGACAAATGTCAAAGTTGTCAAAATAGTAAATAATTGCAGCCAGCATTAACAGGACTACACTATGAAACTAGAAATAACTATGTGAATGAAGAATTGTTTTGAACGTTCCACAGAAGATGACAGCTAAAATATATTAACATATTAATAAATTAAAAGATTTGCTGAAAATATTTGTTGATTATAATTTCATTAAATACGATTATTGTGTTTAAATATTTATTTTTATTAATAATTTTTTATTTTCTTGACTTACCAACTATTGTTGGATTATTCACTTACTTCGCCTAAAGAGTCGTTGAGAAAATATAATGAACTAAAAAAGAACATAAGAAAAAAGAGGATTACAGAATGCTTCCATATCTTGGACTTGCAGAAGTGGTTAGTTCGGTCTTTCAGCGTGTGCGTCATTTAGGTTTGGTATTTTTATGAAACGCAGACGTTTTTGTTTGCTTTGCATCCATTTCGTCCAGCCCCAAGTAGCACACACCCTAAGGGGGGACTCGTTATCTCTAAAATTATTTGTGGAGAACAGGGCTATAAACTATTTTGGAGTAAGTAAGTACACATAAGAATACTTACTTAAGTCACTTGAGATTCGATTGAAGTAATAACCTTAGCCTTTTTAAATTTAGTTAAAACCAATTATTTAAATTTATAGAGGAGTAAAATTTATTACCACACGTCACAAAAATTGTAGCCAGTTCAAATTGTCACGACGTAGCTTTGAAATCAATAGAACCATTGAAATTAAACATACGTATGTCGCATTTACACGCCTCACAAAAACAATGCCATTACTATGATGATGAACATTACGATAGCGTACTTACCAGTGTTGACTATCGTATGAAAATTTACACATAACAAACGAGAAAAAAAGTTTATAAATTCTGTAAAAGAAAACATTAAACATGTTAAATAGTGAACTTATAAATGAATGGAATAGGCATGACTAATAAAATAGCTGTACAATTTTTATTTTATAAAAAATCTCACCGATCACCGTTATTCACCGTTTTTACTTATTTTTTTGTAAGTTTGAGAGAACAATTTACTTTCTCGATACGATTTTATATTACCGTATGGATACATAATGATATAAATTAATACAAATGTAAAAAGTTATCTATGTTATATGAGGGTTGAAATTTCGCATGTATTAATTCATACGTTCACAAAATAATATTACCGTTAAATTACTAGTTAATTCAAAATTAAAATGAGTGTGCAGACTAAATAATCAAAATAAAATAATTTTAGTTCTAATAATGTTTTATTTTTATTGCCAAATAGTTTTAAGACTGAGAACAAAAGAAAGTTATTTTATCTATCAAAAATTCTCATTAATTTGATGAAAAGGGAGTGTTAATGGTAGCACTGTTTATAAGTTGCTACTATTAACTTTTTATTTCAATTATAGCGTCGTTTGTCTTAATGTGAATACATAAACAATTTATTAATTTGTGAAAAGTACTTTTGCTTGATTTATGATACACAAAATTGCATTCTTTTGATACACATTTACCCATTTTAATTATTGTTGTTGTCAGACATCACTACGTTATGCTCGGTTGGCGCCACATATGCTAAGCTGACGTTTGCTTTGATCAAGATTAAGTTCTTGATTGCAATGACAAAATTCTTGGTCCGCTAACTCCACAATTACTACCCTAGTTTATAATAGATCAATGGTTAAAACACTGATTATACAAGTATTGTATAATAGAAGTCAGTGGGTTAAAAGGGCTAATTTTGGTACATATTAACTTTATTATTAACATTCTGACAAAAGTTGTCTATTGTTAACTGTTATATTAAAAGGTTTGTGATATTTTGGCAAACTAATACTTATAATTATGCTTACGGTTAGTTGTGCTTCTTGCATTGCGCATTGCATACCTACTAAATTCACGAAGCTATAACGTAATATATAAATTGTAAGAAATATACTCGTATAGATATACATATTTAATATTTATTTATATTACACCAATTTCAACACTATACAACCCAATGTAAAACAATTTATTACTTGTACTTTTTAATTTCTTGAACCATATTTTTCAGAGCAGGTAATTCTTGTTTAAGTTTTTCTTCACTTGCTGTCTTTTCATCTTCATTGCATGTTAAATATTTTGAAACTAACTCTGTAAAAAAATAAAATAAAACAATGATTTGAAATAGGTTGGTTGATTTTACTTCACTTATAAATACTGTGACATGTGATTGACAGTGTTATCGACATAGTTATTTATGTTGATACAAAGTCCTTTTTGTTTCCATAATAACATAATGGTATATGGGTAACATTCAGGTTTCTGTGTCCAAAGAGTGCCAACAGAATGTTTACCTATCTAATGTCACCAGGTTGTATCTTGTGAACTTAACTTTTATATATCTATTGTGGATTCACAGTAAACAATAAAATGAAATCTTTGCAATAAAAAAAAATGAAAATTGATAATGAGTCAAATCTACAATTGGACCCGCACTATCAATTTTTTGCTAATTAAAAATGCAGAAAGAAGATTACAAGTGATGGAAAAAATCAAATAACTTACCATGGGTCAGCTGGAGACGCTCATAATCATCTTCTTTAAGTTGAGTTTTTAAATAAGATACTATTGTTGGTACTTGTCTGCCAGAGGCATGAAGCATGTTTTGAGTGATAATTGTGAAAATTGCCAATACAGCTATGTGTAAACTTAATGCTGGATCATCACAGCTTTCCAGTTCAGAAATTAGTTTCTCTCGGTGATTTTGGATAAGAAGTCTGAAAATATAAGACAAGTATCGGTAGAATGAATACAAGTATAGTATGACAAATAAATTTTATAATATTCTTTAAGTACTACATACTTATCTTTCTTCTTGTCAACTTTCTTTAAAATCATCCCAAATTCTGCTAAACATACATCAAGAGCTTGGTAAAACGCTTCCATATTTTGCTCTGACAATGTAGCGTTCAATGCCACTATTGGCTTTGTAAATTCATCAGATAGATCTTTAATAATTTTATTTCTTTGTTCAACAGACAGCACATCACTTGGTATAGATAAATTACTCTGATTTGCTGCATACTTGCAAAACTCTCCTAGTACATCACCACCCAGTGATTTCAGAAGATATTTAATAAACTGGGGTTGATGATCAGAGGGCAAAGACTTCAGACCTTTTTCATACAGTTTAATGTCATTGACTAAAACATTAATCTTGTCTTGAGCAGATGTATGACTCAGTTTCTTATTCTGACTGGCATCTTGCAGCAATTTATCTGCAGTTTCCTTAGCTATTGTTAAGCCTATCTGGTTAAGACTCCTGAAAATGTCAAACTTAAATTTAACAGAATGTTACTATTTGCACTAATACTTTCTTTATTATGTTATATTTTTATTCGTACTGCAATAAGTAGGTAGATAATTAGTGATGAACTAACAAACATTTGCCATTCAATGAAAAGTAACTAATTTATTTTAGTGGAAGTTTTCATAATTGATTTCAGAAAAAGTAAATCATTAATTTGAGCTGAAACTTCATATTTCTTTCAATTAATGTAAGTGTCTCAATCAACAAGAAATGATGAATATAAATATTTTACATGATTGTGTTTTTTATTTTATTCATATATATTTTTATTATATTTGTATTATTTTCTATGCCCAATATCAGACTAATTCACTCTTCAATACTTGCCTATTCTCTATAAGAATTGTTACCACAACTTAACTTCTTAAGATCTAAGAATGTTGTTCTCTTGGTCCAATAAACCTAAAGCTATGAATTTTTCTAAATTTTCAATTAAAAAACAAAAAGATAAATAATATTTTGTTAACCTTCCAATAATAATTATGCCTTAGCATTCTTAACTTAACTATTTTTATTATATTTCTACTTACACTTGAAGATACTCTGCCACCCTAGTAATTAAATCTTCTAGACCCTCATTCTCTAAGACATCCTTGATAATATTCTCAACGTCCTCAACACATACTACCTCTAATTGTGGCTGTGCCTTCTTACTTACACCCACACCATCATCAGAATCAGAGTCATGAGCAGTTTGTTTAGATCTTGCATGTCTTTTAACTGCTTTTGTTTTTGTCTCTCGACCTTGAGTACCCCCACCACCTTTTCCAGAAGCAGCTTTTCTTCTACGTTCTTCCCGTCTCTCTGCTTTATGGTCCACATGGCTTAGCTGTATATCGACTGATTTTAATAATTGCTTCTCCATATAGTACTGTTGATATTTGCCACATTTTACAATTTTTTCTGCCTTATCTTGGGTCATTGGCATGCAACTTTGTTTCAAGTTTTCTATATAGTGATTACTGAAAACTGTAACAAAATTTTATACTAATTTAATTTTAATTATAAATAATATTGCTCCTACAAAACAATACAATGATTAAATAACTGCCTGCTACAGAGTTTATGCTTCTACGTTTTTGAAACTTGAATTAATGTGTCTTATACATATCACCATTGAAATAACTGCAATACAAATTGGATTGAATTGATTTATTATCTTATTCAATGCAGTTAAGGGATCTTCAAAATACCACCTTTATGGGCTTATGTAAATGAAGTGATTCATAAAGATGTTAAATGGAAAAGAGTATTCACTTACCTGTATTATCAAATAACATTATCGATTTCGTTTTCTTTAACAGTTCATCAAGCACATTTTCTATATCAATATCAGTCAAAACTGATGGCAACAAAGAGACAACATCTAAATAACTCTTAGATGCAATACATTCTTCAAGAGCTGTTTCCAATTGTTCCTTTATTTGAGAACCTATCACACAGCTGCTAAGAAAAGTCAAATTCTCATTTAGCAAAGTTTTTTTGACATAGCCTTTGGGGTCAGATAACCCCAATCGGGACAATGCATCATATTCTAAATAATTATTTTGTTTATAGAAACTCATTACCCATTCATTTTGAGTCTTAGTATAACATGATGGCACATACAATGCTCCTGTTTGACGACCAGTCAGTACCCCAGGTGCACTTATTTGATCAAACAGAGACAAGAAGAGACGATCAGTCAAATTACAATGATTTACTATGACGGCTATAGGAGTAGGCTTCAATAGACCCATTAGTGCACCTCTAATCTTTGCCTTTGTCCTTGTAATGTATTCTTCAGTATAGAAAGTTCTGGGTTCTGATGGATCTTGTTTCCCAACAATGATTTTTCCCAAATATTTTTCTAAAACATTATGCTGTAGTAATTCTGCTGGCAAATCATATTGCAGTGTCAACTCACCCACAGATATTTGACCTTGAAGTTGTAGTTTCTCATTTACTTCTCTTGCAACTTTTTCCAAATAATAATGAGCTATTAAGTATCCTGAAACAAGTTGCACCTCTTTTCCTTTGATAATATCTGCCACACAATGGTTTATCTGACTCAGGTCAACATTCAGCTCTTTAGCAAGATCAACAGTGTTTATACGTCCTCCATGAACATACAACTCATCTTTCACTTCTTTAGTAAGTTGTTGAGGAGTCAGATATTCTTTGCCATCAGTGGTAAATATAACATCAATCAATTTCAACTCAATTAGTTTAGTAACAATTTCTATGCAGTTTCTCTCAGACAATCTGAAAATGGTAGATTTATTAAAAATTTACAAAACACTCAAGGAAAAATTAAACACAGAGCTTTCTTTTATTTACAGATTACAAAAACATTTACAGATCTACATTTGCTTTAGCATATGCATATAGTCTCAAACTGAACCTACACAACTGAACACATACCTGACAGAAGACTGACAGACTGCTACACCAGATCACTACTATGGTAAGCTCCCAGTAGCACCAAGATAGGATATTGTGAGCAACAATTTTAGAAAACCATTTTTCTATCTATCTATCTGACAACATCCTACTATCTAAAAAGTTATGTATACCTACCTCTGGGACGTGGAAGTAAGCTGCGCCTTTTGAAAATCTGCAGCTAATCTTTTTATCTCGTCCCAGTCGGATGATGGAGCCATATTGTTCAGTTTTATGTAAATCAAGGATACTCCTTACGAAACATGTAATGATGTTTATTTACAGTTACAAATCCTATTTAACAAATAATGTAAAACAGTTCAAATTTATAAAAATAGGCTGCTACCTGTGCTCTTTAAACATAAAACTTTCACAATGTTTTGACATCACAACTGTCAAATACGTGTCATGTCACCTCACTTGTTAGGTACCATAAACAAATTAGGGTCACTCTATATATTATAAAAATGCTGGCCATTGAATGTTAAAAGAAAGAGAAATGTTAGATAATCATACCATACTAGTTGTACCCCGCCACGCTTCACTGAGGCGCATTGCAAAATTTTTATATAGAAAAACTTTGAGGAGTGTTGTATTGTATATCGTGTCAAAATTTGAGTTTAAGAGATTATATCCGCTTGTGAACTTGAAAAACTCAAATTGTTTTTTTGCACATTTTTAAAGGAACATGTATTTGAGAACGTTGTCCGAAATTGTTTCATTGATCGTCTCGGAGCGTTTGGAAGTAGGTGGAACGTTAACCAGGGTAGCAACTGCTTCTCTTACCCCTATGCTACTGTCCATGCTTATGATTTTCTTCTAAGAATAAGAATATAAAAGATTTATTTTATACCTGAAAGTTATAAGAAATTCAATATATAGAAATTTTAAGTACAAAGTAAGTCAATTTCGTCGGTTTACGAAGACTCGTGGTGTTCTTGGCAGAAAGCTCGAACCTTGAATAAATTATCAAACTAACGCTTGGTGTTGCTGACGTTACACTTCCAATTAACACAGATCAGAGTAATGAAAAATTATTAGAAAGAAGCGTTGGTAATTTTACATTAAACAATAATTAAAGTTACAATCAGCTGATATAGAAAGTAACTCCAAAGATAATCCCATGGCTATAAGATCGTTGAAATTATTGCTTATCTTGCTGCCGGCACGTTCAATGACGTAAAAACATCTCTTCTATATTTCACTTGATCTAATACCCATGCCTATGCATAAAAGCAAGCAATCTCGACCTCTGACGCAAGAGATTCAGGGAGCACGTACGAGGAGAATGTTATGTAGATAGCAACAGTAGACTGTATTAGAAGCAAACGCTGAAGCAGAGGATTACCTATGTATACCTGGAATAGGCGATTCGAATTAAGCTGATTTTTTTTCTTTTTAACTTTACTTAAATTTTCTTCCCAAACCCTTTAAGTTTCCAAACCTTTAAGCACGTTTTTCTCGAAATGGTGTTTTCAAAGTCGGTGAGGAAAACTTCTCCAAAACAGCTGGACCGATCGGCTTGAAATTTCCCCACGATGTTCTTAGATACTTTTGTCAGGTAATAATTATCTATCCTAATAATAAATCTTTTAGTTTTTTTTTTATTTCGAATAATTTTGATCAGATATATCTTCTTCACCACCAAACACTTTTTTCTGTGGTTCTCTAGATCTACTACAGGAACGACGGCACCTAATATTTTTGTAAATACATCGTGAGTTCTTAAAATACATTAAATTCGCTATATGAACATTTCTTCTTTGTATTTATTTAATAAAAGACCTCTCCACAAAAAACTCACAATAAAACGTTTTTTCAGACTTACAAGTGGATATAACTTCCTAATCGGTGAAGAATTTTTAGAATTTTTGGAAGTGTACCTACGCCAATTAAAGAAAATATGTGTAAGAGAATAGTATAATATCCCATAAGAATTACCGGAGGAATCGGTATCATAAATCTAACTAAAGCCAGATTTTTATTTCTGTTAATTACTTACCAGTTCACAATAAATTCTAAAAAAAAATCTATCTAAATATGTACATATTTGGCGATAAGATACCTCATTAGTTAGTTGGTTTTTTTTAAACGGGACCAAAATTCACATACATAAATTTTACATCTTTCACATTTACACTAGTCTAAGAGCACGCGACGCCCAGACCTTCGTTATATTATAAAAGCTGAAAATTCTTTTATATATGTATGTCCTCTATAAAAGTATAAGCAAACCCAGCCTATACAACCTGGGTTGCGATGGCTTTGGCAGGTAACAGGTAGTAAAGATGAGTAAAATTGTGTTTCAAATTTGTGATAGTATAAAACTTAGTTTTCATATATTTTAACTTACAGTCATATTAGAAACCGCCTCGTCTATTGCCGGACACTTAGGACGGTAACAACCCCTTTCCAGACACCCTCTCACTCTAATTATTTATAAATCCACTTTCGTCATAGTATAAAATCTGACTTTTATATATGTTATTCAGAAAACTATACGAATAATGTTTCCACAATCCTCAGTCACTTTCAATGGGTCCTCTATCTTGCCAGACACATTGAAGTCTACTCCAGGCGTGCGCGCGATGAATATACGTGTACGTTGATGCGAGTGAAATAGCGCGATCTATACTCTAAATTTATCAAGAAAATTAATTATGGCGATTTATAACAAATTAAAAAAGTAAATTTTAAAAAAATAATGTCAAAAACTTTTCATATCAACAAATTATGAAATCAACAATATAATAATGCGATTCATTACGCTATTAACTTTTGCAAATTATCATTAAATTTTAAATTCAACTAAAATTTGAATTTTTCTAGTGAATTTTATGGAATCAAGTTGTGATTTAAGAAAGTTGTAAAAAAATATCTATCGATAATTTTTTTTAGGTATTGTTCAGAAAATAATAAGAAAAAACGGCAGTCGATGATAAAAGCTGAAAATTCTTTTATATATATATGTCCCCTATAAAAATATAAGCAAACCCAGCCTATACAACCTGGGTTGCGATGGCTTTGGCAGGTAAGAGGTAGTAAAGGTGAGTAAAATTGTGTTTCTAATTTGTGATAGTATAAAACATAGTTTTCATATATTTTAACTTACAATCATATCAGAAACCGCCTCGTCTATTGCCGGACACTTAGGACGGTAACAACCCCTTTCCAGACACCCTCACAGTCTAATTATTTATAAATCTACTTCCGTCATAGTATAAAATCTGACTTTTATATATGTTATTCAGAAAACTATACGAATAATGTTTCCACAATCCTCAGTCACTTTCAATGGGTCCTCTATCTTCCCAGACACATTGAAGTCTAGTCCAGGCGTGCGCGCGATGAATATACGTGTACGTTGGTGCGAGTGAAATAGCGCGATCTATACTCTAAATTTATCAAAAAAATTAATTATGGCGATTTATAACAGATTAAAAAAGTAAATTTTAAAAAAATAATGTCATAAACTTTTCATATCAACAATATAATAATGCGATTCATTACGCTATTAACTTTTGCAAATTATCATTAAATTTTATATTCAACTAAAATTTGAATTTTTCTAGTGAATTTTATGGAATCAAGTTGTGATTTAAGAAAGTTGTAAAAAAATATCTATCGATAATTTTTTTTAGGTATTGTTCAGAAAATAATAAGAAAAAACGGCAGTCGATGATAAAATTCTGGAACTTCTAAAATTTTATGATAAAATTCTGGAAGTTTAAAGTTAAGGAGATAAATTTGTAGGTATATATGTTTACTTATACTTTTATAGGGGACATATATATAGAAGAATTTTCAGCTTTTGTAATATAACGAAGGTCTGGGCGTCGCGGGCTCTCACTCTACACAATCAAAAATCAAAATAAAAAACTTCTTAATAAGCAACTTGTTTTAATTATTTCGTGTTTTGTTTACGTTTAGCAGTCTGTTAATGCGTAAATGTCAATCATTTTACTGCTTTGTCAGACTGCAAAATGTAAGATATAAGTAAATTTATCTTAAGAACATTTGGGAAACAGCAACAGTTTCTGAATATAGTATAAGGCTCTTTTAAAAACAATGTTAGTGTCTCCTTTTAGAACAATTGCAGAATAACTAAAAATATAATATATTTCAACTTCATTAGCAATTGCCTAGACCGTTATATAGACTTAGAATTTTTCTCTTGTGGTTTGACTACTCAACCTATCTTCAAGAAGTTTTTCATAGTGGACGAAAACCTTTGTTTATTCAAAAAAGAGGTATTGTTTTGGAAGGTTTCATTTTTTTTTTACTCGAATCAAGTCACGAACAATTGATTAGTTTTACAAATAAAAATGAAATGTCTGCAATAAATTTCTCATTAACAGTAACCTAACGTCGTTAGAATACTATGTAATGTTGTTAAAGACTATTATGGAGTTAAGCTTTGAAATAGTATCATCTGCAATCACTAGAAGATTTTAGTAACAGTTAACGTAAAATCAGTATGCAATTTTTCTATAAATTAATTGTATGCAATTTTTCTATAAATTATTTGTATGCATATAATTTCAAAGTGCAGCTTGTAAATATTTATTAACTAGATGCTTTAGCGGCTTGACGTTTCTTCACATCCCAGTTGTAAACTCTAGCCATATTTACTTCTGTAGTTGTCCATTGATCTCTGCAAATAAGAAAGTTAATTTATTTATTTTGGTTAACTTACAAGTGACCTTCATTTTTTTGACAATCATAAGTTTATTATAAATTTGTAGTGGTCTTGCATTCTTACCAGTGTAGGTCTAACAACAGTAAATATAAATAACTAGACCGAGGTGACAGGTGCCAGCAAAAAGATTTTTTGATTTTCAAAATCTATGAAGGGAGGTACAAAAAGGAAGGAATGAAGTAAACAAGAATGAAGGATGTCTAAAATAAAAATGATTTAATAATTATTGTGTTGAGACATGGTGACGCATTAAGAATACAGTGTTATTAACTATATTCATACAGTGGGTGTCGTTAAAACCATTAGAATACCATTGGCTACAGAGTCGCTGAACTGTACGAGTACACAGTAGCGTCGGAATGTCGCTGATATCAAAGGGACGCCACCACAGTCCGTTAACTTAACATTCTTATTACTAATCACAATTACTTTCCTAATTTATTTCCTTTTCAAATTCACATATGAAAGACACGGTTTATTCAGCGTATTTAATTGTTCCACTGCCTTCGAATTCTCCAGAATACGTGTACTGGAGAAAGTAGGCTAGGTGCCTATTTTGGTTGTCTCGTAATTATTGTACCGCCGTTAACTCCATTTCGCAAGATTCCATAGCTTAGTATGTTCTTAAATCTAAAGATATGTAGAATTAAGATGTGAATGAATGAATGTGAGGGACACTTAAGTTTTACTCGTAAATTAACATGTAAAAGTCATTCTCGGCATAATGGACGTTTCATATCGATCACCTCATACATTTAAAATACTGAAAATCCAATTGGTTTCACACACACTAACACAACACAAGCCAATATGGATATTTTTCAAACATAAAAATATCGGGACTCATTACAAAATGTTAAGTCTTGTGCCCACAAGCATTTGATTACACATAATGAGCATCGTAAAACATAACAGCGAATCATGGCGGCTAAGGGTCGACTGACTGGATGAGCTAATGAAAAACGAGTGTGCGTGACGTATTCCGCCCGATTCAAGTTTAGTAAAAGCGAAAACGGTCAACGCTTGACGTTACTGCTTCGCGTATATAGCTGATCACCACAGGTCTTTTTTTTGTTTATTGTAGCCTACCTAAGCTCATCCTCCATGTGCAAATCAGTTAAAACCTGGAACTCGCTACCAGCGCACATGTTACCCTGCCACTATAATCCCGGGTCCTTTAAGCGGAGTGTGACGAAATCATCTCACTAGGCCGCCATACTGCATTGTCGGCATTCTATTCATGCTTTTCATCAAGCAGAGTAGCCACTTTGGCAGGCTATTAAAATAAATAATAAAAAAATATGATGTTGTAAATTAAGAAAACCAAAATTGGTCTAATTTCTAAATTATTGTATGGTTTTGTTCAAATTTTGCAAATCGTCAAAATAGAGAACAGACTGTGTGGTATAAAGAAATGCAATCTAAATAAAAACACATTGGATTATTTCTGAAGTCTCGAATGGCAACTGGACTAAAACAAACTAAATCCCATGAAACAGGGAATGCTAGTGGGATCTAGGTATTAAACTCTGTACCTGAGTATATTTTTAAGATAATAAATAAAATATTTTTTGATTATTATAATTATGCAGGACAACAGCATTATAATGAGAAAGAAATTTGAACCAAACCCTATATCAACCCATAGGCTAGTATGGCTCTATACAGTAAAAATAGTATCAGATATAGTAATTACGATATGTATATGATGAATTATATTGTTAAGTATAAAATATAATTTATTTTAACAAGCAATATCAATACCTTCACGAGATTCTCGTCATGAGGAATGGCGATATCGACAACCATTGTGAGGCGCTCTAATCAATCTATCACCATAATATCAGGCTTATTGGCAACAATAGTCCTATCTGTGATAATAGATCGATCCTAATATAACGTAGTACGACGGTTCTCAAGAACTGCAACTACATTGTGATGCACTTCCAAATCAGTCTGTAGAAAATATTCTCTAAGATTGTATATCTCGCGATTGTGTAGTCTTGATATTTAATAGACCACGACGCCCAAACTTTCGCGAAATATACAAACTCATAAACAATAAATGTGGGTGGTGCATACAGAATGCAGTCAGCAATGTATGGACTTTCCTGTCAAGGGCATCTATTTTGATCCGAGTCCATCTAAGTACACCAAAGGAATACATCAGAAATGGCATGACCCAACCATTATAGGCTTGTACTTTGTTGCCCCCTGATAAAAGGCTTTTAAGTATTTTTTTTAAGCAACCAAAGAAGTGTTTCTGTAATGTGTTTCATACCAGATATTCTCAAGGATTCTCAAAAACCTAGATTCTTGTAGCTTTTGGTGGCAGACAGAGATCTGAGTTTTATTGAATCTTAAAGTTCTTTTCCTTCAGATTTTATAATCACACCCTTCTTTACATACATGACTGCACACTTGTCTACACCAAATATCATCTTGATAGAATTACTAAAGTTTTCTGTGACCCTAAACAATTTATTATTATTATTACTCAAAATACTACAACTTTTACCTTAAGAAATCTAAATCATGTTCAACATGAGTCAAATTTTTCTTAGCAGTGACCATGTTTGATGACAGCAGACTTTCAGCATCTTCTAAAGTATATTCCAGCATTACATTTGCCCCAAGCCACAGATATACTTTATCTGTTGGTGGTATATTTGCCTGGAAAAACACATTATTTAATATTTGTACAAATTTTGCAAAATGCTCAAGACGCTGACGAAAGACTTTTAAAACTTTTAAGTGTGTTTTCAAAATGTTATTTGTCTTTAAATAGGTGTAAACATGTTACCCTTACCCTATGTATAAATAATACATACCAATTATAAATGGTATTTCAGGCTGCGTTCATGTCTATTTTGGTATCCTATAAAAGTTAATGTGAAGAGAACAAAGACTTTTATAAGATTAATCTCATGAAAGTTAACAACCAAGTAGTTTGGTTTAAGAATTTCAAAATAATTACCTTTACAAATACTTGATCACTTAGAAGAAACTTTGTTTCCATTTCTTCCTTTTGGATTTTCAACTTTTCAATCATGTCTAAAGAACGTGCTAAGTCAGGTATTTGTTGTCGTAACCGTCTGCGTTTAGTAGCCAGTGATAATTCCATATGTTTATATTTAGCATGTTGTTCATCCAGATTTCTCAAAACTTTATCAACACCACCTGAGTTTTCAGGTTTGCTCATGAATTCATCAACATTGTCCTAGTTAAAGATAGGTGGATTTTACATTAGTATGTAATATTAAACTAAGTTTTTATAAAAATGATCTTAAATAATTATTATTATTTTATACATGTATTCAGATAATTACAAGGTTAGTAAAAAATTTGCATGACTCAGGTAAGGTTAAGTAAGACATTGAAATAGTAACCACTATTAACTACTATAAATAAACATAAATACTCAACATCAAATAAGGTAAATAATAAGAAGCCAAGCCCCATTCTTGCACAATTTGTCTTAACAGAATATTTTCAACAGCATTTCAATCTTGGTTATTACTATTTTTAACCACGATTGGTATGGTCTCATAAGTAAGTAAGAATATAAGAAGTGATGATTTAATTAATCTTATAATTTACTACTTACTACAAATACGGCCTCCGGTATTCCAGAATATGATTTAGGGGTTGAAGTGTCGGTTCCATCGCCATCCATTTTTGGGTTTTAGGTACGAATTTGATTTCAGGGCTGGAATTATGAATAAAACAATATTTTTTATACTAGATAATACGTATGAAAAGATACTATGAATGAAAATTATCAAATAATACGTACATTTAGGACTTATTTTCACATAAGGCACAGCACAGCACAACAAATCTAAATTATTCTAAAGTATTGATCAGTGTTGCCAACTCCAAATATTTTCAATCGTAATTGATCTAAAGTCTATACGTAGTGATTTGGGAGTAAAATCCATAATGTTAATAAACAAAAATACCAACACTTGGTCTAATTCAATCAAGAAATCTAGTTATTAAAAACTTTATTGCACTCATATATTGATTTTGAACTTCATTTGTATTTTAATATTGATAGGTACAAAAAAACATTGTTTGCCAAATACTTTTATCTCTTCATTGTATACTGCCACAATATTATTTGTAACATTTATGCTAATACAATATACATTTCAGTATGACAATAGGCAATTTTGTCTTCAAAGACTAGTGGCACCTTGCTCATATAATCACATAAGTATAATTTAAAATAAATTTATATTATCGTACATGCTAAGTCACTAAAAAAAAACACTAACTGAACCAACTTCTGAGAAAGGAAAAGATTCTTAGTTCACCTATTGTCATTATCTTCCATGATGATGATTTATAAATATAGATTTATAATACAAAAAATCTTTGCCAATAAAAAAAAGTTATTTTAGTCCTATTTAATTTCAAGAAATTACATTTAATTTAATTTACTTCATGGTCATAGCGCTCCCAGTTCTTCAATGGCAAATACCTCAATGATTTACGGGTTTTCCACTACTACATACGAACACTCCAAAAGCCAGTTATTCAGAAACAAGCATATAAAATGAACAAAAAGAAGATGACGTGAATGAAATGAATGATTTTTGGATATTTCTCTGTGAATCAGGCGTAATTTGTCAAAGGCTTTATTTGTTCAAAAATTTTACCAATTCTCACAATTCCTCAATTAATTAAAAACGTCATCAATTACTTTAGCTGTGAGTGCCTTGTGACTGATCATGAGTTTGTGGGCATTATTTTCATTTGTTAAAAGTGGGGTCTAATTGATGTTTTGTTTTCAGGCAAATTCTCCGAGTGCGGCTACGCCCTGTTTCATATATCAAAGCGTTTAATTTTGTTTTCAACATAGGCCTATCAGATACTGCCGTTATGGATATGATGGTGTCAACATTACAACAGCAGCGAGCTGTTACAGAACAGCTTCGACGCGAGGCGTCTATAAAACGTATTCCTGTGTCTGTAGCCGTCACTGACATAATAAAATTCATTAATGAACACGAACAAGAAGATTGTCTGCTAGTTGGCTTCTCTAGTCAAAAAGTCAACCCCTTCCGTGAAAAAAGTTCCTGCACTGTTCTGTAAATGTTTCTTTTTTGAAGCAATAAAAATGTTTGATTGAATGGAATTTTATCCTGTTTCTAATTACAGTATGTCTATTTGTATTAAGGAATGTAGACAAGTATAAATCTCAAAGTCGATGTATTTATTTCTATTATAGTTTATTGTAATCATTTTGGTATAAAGGATACTAAATAAATAAAGAAATGCTTTTTTGAATGTTTTATTTGTGCACAGTAAAACTGAATTCCAATTCCTCTATTAGGCATTTTTATTGACTGCTAACAATTCCAGAAATGTTTAAAGTATCTGACACTTGTAACTTTACAATTATTTCACATATAGGTCTAATTAGTACCTAGCTCGGCTTTTTTACAGTTTAGGTGGTATCACATAAGCCACTAAATTATAATTCCAGTTGTATAGACAACTAAACTGTTATTGTAATGAGATATCACAAAGTTAAGACAGGCAACTGCTAGAATATTCCTCAACTATATTACATACAAAAATCTCATCAGTAAAGTTAGGGTTTTTTTTGGTGTTAAACCATTATTATTGAAATGTTATTAATACTATAATTATAAACATTCTATATAGTATAAAGGTATTACATGGTATTATGCATGGTATGCACACAATATTTCTAACTACTAAGTTTCTCAAACATAAATGTTAAATTTATATTTGAATATTTAATCATTAGTTATCATGTATGTTTGTGGTATACAGTATGTAACATTGGGTAAATATGTGTATACACAATTGCTAATTACCCTCTAGAAACTGTATTTAAAGCTTTAAAACAATTTCAAAAATTTACTTAATTAATGACCAATTGCCAACTCATAGACAATGATATAAAGTGCAAATGTGCAGGAATTAAGAACATGCTTGCCAGTTATTATTAATGATAATCATAGTTTGGACTACATTATGGTAATTAATATTACGTATATATGTTATATATATATATATAAATATTAAAATATTCTAAATAATTATAAGGTAATGCTAACATAAAACTAACCAATGATTTATATAGGACTTGGAAGTTACTACCAATACATTAACATGGTTTATGCAGACACCAATCTAGGGAGTTCACACACATCATTATCTAGTCCAAATAAAATCAACTATTGTTAGTAGTCTGTGTTATGTATGTCTACCTGTGTATGTAATATATAGTCACAAAACTGTAAATAAGTAAAGGCCTCACTTTCCTATAAATCACTAACATTTTGACATACATGTCTTTCTAACCCACTCCCTCATCAATGAGTGACATAGTCATGTAACAATTCTGTAACGGTAACTGATATCAATCTTTATCACATCATAAAGTATGTAATATATTTTTTACTTTTGCAGACAACTTTTTATATCCAGCAGTGGATTATTGATGTCAAGGTGACTGCTGCACTAAAAACCACTCTTGCTTATTAGCATTTAAATAATGGGGTACACAGAACATCTAGACTTATGACAATATTATATTTTAAATGATTTTTGGTCACACTGGAAATCAAACCCAAATCACCACAGAATAGTAGCCCACTTTCACCATTGCAACATCTGTGCAGTCAGCCTATAACTATACCCAGCTATGAGTTGTGGGGCAAATAAACAACGAGCTCATAAACATATGGCAGTAGAATAAAACAGGAAAACATTATCTTGTAAAATATTTGAGCAACTTTGGAATTGAATGAATAAATCTTACACTAGGGGTAAAACTATATAAAAAAAAATTATCAACTATCAGTCTTTTCATTGATGTTGATTATCAACCGTGTGGCAATAAGTTTCTCAAAAGTTTACAAAACGGGAATTAAATTTTCTGATACAAATTAAATTTACAAAATTGTAAATGTTTAGTCCTAGCATGCCTATTGTCAGAGCTGTCAGATATTTAAACAGTAAGTAATTATATCAATATTGTAAGTTATTCTGATAAATACGGCTGACAAAGTTTTTATTCCAGTCATCTAGATTTTATAACTATGTTTACATGGATAATTCTAATAGTTGACTTGTTATGTACCACAATAGTGTAACGCTAATCAAGCACATAAACATACAACTACATTTACTTATATGCTTCTTAGACATTATCATAAACTTTAAATACAGCTCATATTCATAAGATTAGCGTTGTGTTATCACTAATTTCTACTATTTAAGTAACCTTACACTAAATATTAATGTAGTTTTATATGAGAAAATATTGCAGAGTAAAAGATTTACACACTTCACATGGACAATGAAACCAGTAAAAAATAGCATGCTAAATATTCTTAAGATTTTGCTAAACTATTATCAAAATATTAATAAATAACTAAATATAATAAAAAGGCCTCAATATTTAGTTTGCCACAAATTACTTATTGTTTTGTTTTTACATATCTTCAGTGGCACACAGTAGACATGTACAGAATACTAATTACTATTTGTAAACTTTTGAGGTAAACTATTCCTTGAAAATAAATCAAGGCTTGTGTTTTGATTATATGCATCATATCTTGATTCATATGTGACGAACTGAATATTTTAAATGAGCATACCAATTTAAGATTCTTCGTAGTTAAACCTGATGAGAGTAGGCAGGGAATCTTTAGTAACCAATAAAGGCAGTAATCAGGTAACTGAATAATAAATATTTTGAATCAAGTTATGATGTGCAATGGTAAGAGCCATTTACACAGGTTCATTTACTCTCTCTTGCTTTGGTGGTGACAAATCTTCAGTTCCATTGGCTACACTCTGATGGTACAATTTTAACAATTCCATTGCATCCTGTGCTTGTCGTTTTTCTAGCAGTATTCTGTAATAGTTACACCAAAAGATATTAGTAAAAAATCTTATTATAATAAAAATAACAAAAATATATATGTATATAATATAATAATTTCTTTGTCATAGGAGATTAGGCATGTTATTGTATTTACTACTCTACACTTTGACAAAGAAAGTTTTAATTTTTTCAGTTTTGAAGTCTAGTTAAGATTTATAGCACAAGATTCGAACATTTACCTTCCTGAAGCTTCCTTGATGTGTTCCAAAATTATTCTATTGTCTCTGTCTGTAACAATATCTGCAAGACTATCTGGATCCATGTCTGATAATAGTTCCAAATCTTGGCCACCTAACAGTGAGATGTGACATAGATTATGTTGGAGACGACCAACCAGACTGGCTACTTGTCCTTTATCTCCTAAAGCTATATCATCAGTTTGGTCCAAAGACACTTGACACTTAGGCATATTTGGAGCCCACTTCTCGTTACCATGTAAAATCATAAGTGAGGTATCAGGATCTAAAGTAGAAAAATATTCTTCATCATCGACTTCTGTGCCATCGGACTCCAAAACGACTGTTAAATTTTCGGATGGCATTCCTAGTTTATCGGGCACCTTCGTAAGTAAATCTTCAAGTGACGATGCAACGATTCCTTTCTTTTTATCTCGATTCACATCACAAATTTTATACGGTCTGATAATGTCTTGCTCCATTATAGAGGCTTTCAGTTTTTATTTATTAAGTGTTCTATTGCTTCAAGTTAAACACACAGTTTTTAAATTATTGTATATAGATTTTGTTCATTCTATAAGCACGGTAACTTCCCAACAACCGTCGAGTGTCGGTGTCAGTCGGCTGCCTGTAACTCACACAGTGGTCGATCTGACGTTTATTAAAATTGCCAGAGTAAAAACAAAATTTTATCACGTTTTTAAAATGATGTTTACTTTTAAAAATCTAATCAACTTTAACCTAAGTTCGAATTGGATTTCAAAGCTTGGATTCTATGAACGACTGCTTCAAACAAGATCCTGAATACAACTCCCGTCCCGCCTAGACCCAACAGGCGTGGCGACTGCTAGTACTTTTTTAACTACGAATTCTATAGTAGTATCATATAGGTGTCAAGTACACAACTCACGGAAGATTGAATAATGACAAATTTTTTTTTGACGCTTAATATTTTAACGCAAAGCAAAATTAGGTTCAATTTAGTACAACCTTGTGTAGGTTTATAATATTATTACATTCGACAATTATTTTACTTAATTTTTTTAATAAGACTTGATTTCTATGTATCTAATATTTAGTAGAGGTAAATAGAGGTGACAAGAATACATTCAATTTAATTTTAGTAATGTTTTGAGGATTGAGAATCGATTTGAGAATCATAATCGTAACGACTTTGTAAAATTTTTTTTTCTATCCCTCAGGCACAATACACGGTGTAGGTACTTACATAGTCACAAGTACAAAAATGGACATGTAGTACCTACTTTCTATCAAAGGGAAAATATAACGCGAACAAAATCTCAAGTAAGAGTTAATTTTATGTGCCTACATTAAATTTTGCATATGTTTTCCTTAAGTGGGCACTAACAAAGGATTTTTTAAAATTCCAGCCCTAAGGGTGCAAAATTGAGGTTGGAAAGTTAAATAAAACATTACTATTTTTGATAGTAGAGGTTTTAAAATCGCAGTAATCTTTGTCAATTAATAACAGTAAGGTGGTAAAATTATTAAATTTTCATTGCAGCTGGTCATGCAAGAATAGTATAACAATTTAAAAGTTACATAAACAAATATTGCACCCGTGTGAAGCCAGGATGGGTTGCTAGTTTACCTATAACAATTTAAACTACATGAGAAGTTTTGTTTTTATTTTTAAATTATCACCTTCAATAAAACCC
Source organism: Hypercompe scribonia (assembly GCA_949316085.1). Lineage (NCBI taxonomy): Eukaryota > Metazoa > Arthropoda > Insecta > Lepidoptera > Erebidae > Hypercompe > Hypercompe scribonia. The sequence goes on from OX438980.1 coordinate 10,293,687, forward strand.
ACAATAATTATGAATATTGTATTGGGCGTTTCCACAGGCAGCCTAAACGAAATGTTAGACATTTTATAGGGATATATGCACTTCGTATTATGTATATCGTGGGCCTGTTAATTCCCGCAATATCCTATAGATATACCACCTGTAATGCATCTACTTTATTTTGTAATTTATTTGCGATGATTATTATTATTTAAATTGTATGAAACTACAGACACTTTATTTAATTTTCAAAGTGATTGAATAGACATAATTCCATTTACCTGATAGGCACTATAAGAGGAATTGGTTTTGGTTTAGAAAACATTTTATAAAAACATTTTTGAGCATTACATCCTTTCACGATAAAAGTTGGTTTACTTAAGTGTGTACTTTTCGTAATAAATATTCATGCCTAATCTTATAATAGCTTGTATAATAGATATAAAAATGCAAACGAGCGATCGAAGAAGTGGAGGGCCAGGTATACAAGGGCGGTCGTGGGGGTCACGTTCGGTCACGGAGCGACGCGACGGGCGAGGATCAATATAATCACCCCTACTACTCTTATCTCATCCTCCTTAATAGTCCATACCAGTGTGCAATTTCTGACTTTCAATTTTCAGAATTTTGTAATGATTTACTTACGTGTTTCATAGTATGGTAAGTTAGCTGTTAAAAGATAATAAGGTAGTTTTAAGAAGTTTTAGAACAATACTACTGCTCTCCTAAACTTAAATATTACTTACTTAAGTTAAAAAAGGAGAAATATAAATTACACTTTTAAAATGAGACTAGAGTAATCACGTAAGTAATATTTACTCATATAAATTGTGCTTATCTTAAATGTTAAATTTTATTTAGAAATTCATAGAAAGTCGTTACTTACTATGAATAATATTCTACAGCTCCTTTTGAAACTGAATTGGTAATATCTTTATGCACTGATTTATAAACTTTTACATAATACATGAGTAAACTCTAACTATTGAAAATTCCATCGAAAGGTTCATTGTTATTCTTTCAATGGGGATGACTGACGAACATGTCTACACAAAAATGTTGTTTCAATATATATACCATAAAGGTTCTAAAATTTGAAATCTTATAAAATATTAAGAGTATTCAGGTAAAACACCAACATCTGGGCGTTCTAACTAGGTATGCATATCAAACAAGTTACGCAATCCATCTTCTCATTGTAGGTATTCAGTGCCGTTTGGGCTTCGGTAGAATAATTTGAGGGATACTTACACAGTAAATATTTCATCAATCATTGACCATAATAACTGATGAGTTACATGAAAATATGTGGTAATTTTCAAAAACATAAGAATGCTTGAATATTGTTTTGTTTTTTTTATTTGTAGTAATTACCTAACTTGTCCTCACTCTTACTTTTCTTATACGTAGTCGTTCAAAGTTTTGAAGAGCATACAGGTACTAATGTAAATTTTATTAAAACTCGTAGGTGAGCACTATTGGACGCAGTTGAAAATTGTGAATAATAATCTAAATCCACTGGTGGGTAATGTATGAATATGGATCCAATTAACGAAATATATCGGGCATAACTTGATAAACAAAATGATTTACGAGCTCGACACTGCACAATAACAACTTAATAGTACCTACTGTTATACAGTGTACGTAACGGTTGTGGCTAATTCCCGTCCACTCTAAAAATTAGTATGATGTCTACATAAATGAAACTACACACGGGACTATCATTGTCAAACCTCTCAGATATCAGTATTGAATCAAGTTTAGTGTGCAAGAATTATTGTGGGAATTTTATTGGGTACCTACACATACACACACATTCACACGCACACACACACCACACAACATGCACAAGCATTCACACACGCACACGCACACAAGTACGCGCACACACATAAATTATTATATTTATATGGCACAGTAAGGCCATGGAATTTTAATAGGAACCATCCATATCACTGTACATTTTAGCTGCACAGTAGACGTGGAAAACAGAAAATAACTAGTATAAAAGTTACTATAATATTTTTATTTCATTTAATTTATTTATTAGGCGGTGTGTGAGAGCGCAAATAGTTATTTTATCGTCCTACAGGAGGGACATAAGTTCTTGACAAAATTTAAAACGCGTAGCCGTAACTATCTATACCCGGGCAACTTGGAAATCCGATTATTTGTTGGAAATCAGAATCAATGTGTGTTAGTAACATGACAACCCACATCAGAGATTTGGATCATCCTTGTCAATCACATTACAAAGGAGTTGTGGGAATTCATTTATGAAAATAACATACTAGCTAAACCTCGCATGTCTGTGTCTTTGTAATTTTTTTCTTATGAAAAAACGTTAAAATATAAACAATATAAACATATATAATACCAGATGGTGTATAATATCATACACTGTTACTTAGGTATATATGTGTATTTATTTTCAAAGGCAAACCACTATATACGCAAAACTAACAATAAATAAATTTATTTTTATCGAATTGAATGGAATGGAAAAGAGAAAGTTGCTTTGTATTGTCTAACTTCCCCTAGGAGTTCAAACATGGATAATTTTGATCAGCCAAGAAGAAAAGATTACTACATTGGAAATGTGAAACTGAAAGCATATGCTAAAAATAGTTTGAACTGTGAAATGTATTTGTATACACAATCCGGACTTAGTTCCAAATTAAAACTCGCTTTTCCACGATATGCCAAAACCGCACACCTTTATATTTTGGCTGCAGAGGGTGCAGAAGAGATGGAAATTAGAAAAAACTTGTTATGATCGAAAACACTGAAGGTTAGCTAACGATCACGCGGTAGTGCATTAACAAAATGACTGGATTTGGTAGTTTTATATTTATAAATTCATATTTCCTGCTGCTGAAATTTCATAGGAATTTAAATTTATTAAATAGACTGGTTCCTGATAATTTATGTAGAGAAAAGCCTTGAAGCTGGGTTTGGCACTTCTTTAATATTTGGTGACTGCTTAAATATTAACATATATTACATGTTTGTTTTATACGTATAGTGTTGGTGAAAACAGTATTGGCAATTAAATTCAGTGTGGAGTGTTAAAGAGAAATAATGGATTTTAAAGTTGGAAAAAAGTAATCAAACAAAAAAAAGCATTGGATGAATCATTTCTAAATCTTTATCTATTTAACTATCGAAAATATGAAATTTTCTGACTGTTCTGTCTAGGTTTTCTATTCTTAATGGATATACTAGGAGTTTGACGGCAGAACTTGGCCACATACGTATCTTTTTAATCAACTCCAAAAAGGAGGAGGGTCTACTTCCTCTGTAAGGTTTAAATGTGGTGCGGTATAAATGTTTTCTCATAATGCAGTTTCTTAGGCAATTTGGTGGGATCTAAGTCGCAAAGAGCAACACCATCTAGTTTGTTACCATAATGTGACTTAGCTCAGCCTTTTTTTTACATTTCTGAGGGCCTTGTTTGAGTTTATTCACGCCAGATCATTACGATGACTACATTTGGCGTTGTGATTAGTGAAATGTACACAGGGCCTAGTGTGAGTTTGTTTCATATTAACTTGATTGTCACGGTGGAAGCGTTCAGCGTTGCGATTGATGAAGATTTCAATGCGGGCTAATCGATAAGCCGAACGCAGTCACGGTGACGATCAATTAGACATGATATAAAGTTATACTAGACCGAAGGACTTTATGCACCGTAACCACCCAACTGAAGATTAGCGGTAACGTTCTCCGTTTAATATTCCCATAGCCTTCAGATACTCGATAGGCTGTTTATATATTTGTACTATGACAACTAACGCCCCACTGACAACACACTCGGTAACAGAAATGTTGCCTCTCAACATAATTTTGTAACCTATTCTCAGTTTCAACACGTACTTTAAACCACTCTAGTTACTGGCATCAGCAGGAGTAACATTTGGAATTGGTCGTTTTCCATAGGTGACTCTATGGCTGCCTCTCGTGTCTTATATGAAATAGTTCAATTTACTACATGCCTACTATTATTTTGGACAAAAAAAAAAAGTTATAATGTTGTTGACTGGTTCTTTCATTATGTTAGTTGCTTACATTTTTGTAATATTGTTCTTAATATTTTTGGGTTGGAATCGACTTCAAACAACTTTTAAGTTCCTAGCATGCATTATAATACTACTTTTTTGAATTCATAGGTAATTAGTAGTAGTCAAAAAAATTAAATTAAATCAGCCAAATTAAATTATTATAAATGTTACACTTTTTAGTATTTGCCACCTAAAAGTTTAAAATAAACTGATAGGGCAGGCAGTGAATCGATTTTAAAACAATTTTTATTCAATATTTTAAATTAATTAAGTTTCAAACTAAGCAAAACTTCTACTAGTAGCTAGATAGAATATTTACATATTTCTTTGAGTTATTTGTGATTATTGATAGACAAAACTTGTTCAAAACTAGTTCAACTTTTGTAAATTGAAAATATTTCAGATAAAATATATGACACATACGAGTACAACACATAAGCCGCTAACGCCAAAGTTGTTCCAGTAGAATGTAAGCGAATACATTTTATTCAGTGGAGCTTAAACTTCAACAGTCATATTTTCAGTGACAATGTGTAGTATGTGGAGGGAGGTGGGCGGTCTCGACGGTATAATATTAAGTCTCGTCGACACGATACATGCATCAGAACAACATCATACTTACACACTGGGTGATGTAATTTACCTGTGAAAACTTTGATATTCACATGGGATCTAAACGCTGAATAATTACTGGTTTTTTGATGAAAATTACCATTTTTTTCTTTTTCACCTTAATGAAGAATATATTATTTTGTTAATCTTTTTTTTATCAAAGTATAATAAGGGTCGGTTTTTACATGAATTTGATTTGGTTACAAAGTACTACTGTAGTACAAAAGTAAAATATACAGGCTACGTCTATAACGTTTGTCGAGAAGATGACATCGATATACTCGTATTTTATTTACTTTAACCCTACTAAGATATGTCTATGCGTGTTCACCACCAAGAAATACCGAAGGTTATGAATTCCGAAGATGATTGTAGAGCCAATATTGGAATCCTCCGCATAGATAAGTGAAGTGAAAAATAGATTAGACTCATGAAACGGTCGTCCCTTCCCGTATACCTAAGATCCCGTTCTGTAAATACAGTTAAATCTATTTAGATCGATTGTGACATTTTTAAAAATCAGTAGACCAATATAAAGTAATAAACAGGACTGTAATATACACATGGCATCAACGTCTATCATACAAATATTACCCTATGAAATGAAATAGTATCATAAACATAAAATACAAAGCTTCAATTAAACAAAATTTGTTAGGATTGCATGTCCAATTACATTCGTGGGCAATATCGGAAATTGACTAGACCACACGAAAACGCTACACATCACACTTGAATTCCTCCTATTTGTTCTTCATATTTATTTTACAAACACAGAAGCTCAGTCAATATCTGGTAAGCATAAAATATGTAAACGTAAAAGTTCTTATGTACATATGTAAATATTCAGGACGAGACACATTGTATTGTGGACATTTTTTTAAAAGAACTATCTATGCGCATCGAGCGATAGGCGACCTTTATTATTCTAGCTACAACAAAATTACTGCCAAAATACGACACTATTCCTACAAGTATATTCTATTCTTAATTTGTGTAAGCTACAAGTACCTTTTGTATGAACATGCCTTGGGTGCAGCTCATACGACCTTTGCAGCTTTTTATTCAGGTCGAGGTCGCACAGTCGACCTCATAGATTTCCACGGGCGCATAAAGTTGGCACCAAAGTAGCACAATTTGTTCCAGCATATCGCAAAAACTGGAATCGCAAACGATATGAAACAAATTAGTTAATTAAGATTAATAATTCCACTTTCAGTGTGCAAGTTGTGAGTATGAGATCTATTTTAGTCAACATTATGTAACTGTATTATCCAAAAATCCAATTGCCTTATTGGTCTGGCTGTTAGCGTAAGCGACTGCTGATCAAGAGTTCTCGGATTCGATTCCTGTGTCGGGCCAAAAAGTGATCTTGGAACTTAGGATCTTAATCTCCGTGCCTCGGAGAGCACGTAAAGCCATCGGTCCTACGCCTGATCTCTCCCCGTTCGTTTCGGATAACCGTCACCTCATATTGTGAAAGTGAGGGAACAGAGAGTGCCCCTGTGCTTGAACATACACTTGTGCACTATAAAATCTCGGAAGATAATTTTTTTTTAAAATTTTAATTCGAAAGTGCTAGAACAAAAATGTGCTTGTGTGATTGATATCCAGATAGAAATTTCAATCAACAGCCTTTTACAGTCCACTGCTGGACATAGGGTTCTCCTTAGCAAGGAGGTTTTGGCCTACTATACTACGCTGGTCAGACGGGTTGGAATAGTTTGTTTGTTGTTTTCCTTTTCTTTGTTTTGATATTTTCCTGAATATTTTGTTCCCTTAGTCGCCTTTTACGACACTCGCCCTTTGGTAGGTAATAGAGCTACGCTGAGTCCAGCACGAGCGGGCCGGCTCAATTGGGGCAGTACTACCCTCCCACAGAAAACCAACCTAAAGCACCAGCATCCGTGTTGTCGTGTTTCTTTGGTGAGTGTGAGACCGGAGGCCCATTGATGCAGGGGTGACAGTTATCGTGATAATTGTGTAAGTCTTGCACTGTCACGATGACTGTCATGCTTTTTACGTCCCCAAGTGGGGTGTCAAAAGTATCTCATAAGGCCGCCATAGTGTGAGTCACCATACTGCATTGTCTACATTTGCAATGAGTATGGTGACCACAACTCTTGGATTCTATTCGTGCTTTCCATCAGGCAGAGTAAAGTTACTTTGGCAGGCTCTTATTATAATATAAAAAAAAACACTCACGGGATGAACAGGATCACTATGTATTCTTAATCCGTCATCACACGGACACGAGACACGGATACGGTCAGGTATTTCAATGGTTTGTGCTAATTTTTATGCCAATTACTGTGTTGAACTCTGATACAGAAAGAATTATAAGCTATTGCATAGCTTTTATCGCGGGCTTCGAGCACGGCGACCGAATCAAGAAATGCCGTTACGAAAAACAACCTAACATCCCCCACTCCGACCGGCACAGTGGTGCGGCGTTGAAGGCCATGCATCGTCTAACATCGTTTCAGTTCGGCAGACTTCGGTACGGTGTTTGTGTGCGTGCGGCTAGACGTATGCGTGTAGACTGTACGACACTTGCACGGATCGAGACGAGCTGCTCCGAAATATTGTAAATGCATAAGTTGATAAAAAATGCTATGCAATAGCTTTACCGCGGCAGTTCCCGAACGCCACACGTATTTTTTAAATTAAATCTCTTTCAGTCTATTAATTAAATAAATGCTATTTGATATTATAACACTGCTTAAACAACTAACGAATTAAGTAAGAAAGAAATAACATATAAAACTATAAACTTCAGACAAGGTTTACTTTTTGTCTGGTTTTTTATTTATGCTATTTGAAGTCAGGTTGGGTTCCAGACACTAGAATACTTTCTTGGTAATATCATAGTTTTCAAAAAGAAAAATAGAGTTGGATATAATACTGACCGTCATATTATAGATGATATAATGGACGTACACATGTGTGACTAAGATTATCCCTACCATGAGGATTACCGTAACACAGAAATCAAGTTTATAATATTTAATGTCGTTTCTAGATGTTTCTGTACACAGAATAACTACGTCTTCATTAACAATACCAATACCATATCTGCATCATAATTGAACACCTACGAAATCAGTCCACACATGACAGAGCGATAGCTAGTAATAAATATACCAAAAAAGCAATCGAATTGAGAACCTCTTTTTTTTAAAGCCGCTTACAAACTAGGTATCTACACTATGCTCGTTGTTGTAATTTTATTAAATTTTTAATAAAAGAGCTTTGTACGGGTAGTGGAGCTTTACACAGCTTTGCACTGATTAAAATGAAAGGCTTCCTATCTATATTATATCTCGCATATTTTTTATTAGAAACTGACATATAATCACTTTGTACCTAATACGACATTGCAATAAGGCTCCTTTGGCACGGCTCAGTAGAAGCAATACTACTGATACCTTTCTCACAAAAATAGCTTTGCACCGATAAATTTTTTTAGTAGTCTTTATACCAAGTGAGTTGGGTCCAGTACCCGTATTTTTTCAGATTAAGGAGTATTTGAAAAGGGGCACCATATTTACAAGTCCTTGCAGGAGTCCATGGGTGGTAATTGTCAGTCTGCTTCTTTGTCTGCTATACCATAAAAATACAAAAGTTGTACAAAGCAGTGATATTGTCCTGCATAATTTGTCCCTTAGTCTCCTCTTGCGGTATCCATGAGTGGCACTATACCTAGTATAAGCCGTAATATAACATTGCTTGCCCAAGTTTAATCAAACTTTAAAGGGATTTTCAGAAGTTTTTCTAAGGCTACACACGAACCCTTATAATTGACTCACATGTGGCAAAAACTTGGGGCTTTAGTCAGCTTTAGTTATTGACTTTGATCATGATCCGGTACGGTGAAAGCTTGGTAGGATTCCCATATACGCGGAGTCAATGAAAAATTAGAAAATTGATTATGATTTATCTAAATATATATCAAAGTTTTACGCAGACTAGATTATCAAATATTAATAATTCGTTGATAACGAAGGTAATCAAGTTGTGATAAGGAATGTGGTTTTAGCAGCCAATTGCTATTGCTACCTCGGGAGATGACAACCAAGTTCAGATGCGATGAATTAATGCGTGTGGTTTTCTGTTGGAACCATAACATTTGTGATGTACATACGTATCACAAGCCACAAATAAATCAATCAAACTGTGGTTTTCGATGAATTACCACGAAAACCATAAATATGACGGTATGAAATTACGACATGGAATATTTGAGTAAACAAGCAGCTACTCCCGATGATTAATTTTAGCCATTTCTATGTCTTCCTGTGGTGTTACACTGCTAATGTCGTATTTTATAGTTTACCTTGAAATGGGATCTTAGTGTAGGAACTATTTATAGAAAATATTTGCGTTAGGTATATCAGAAAATCGTACAGCATAATATAAAGTATTTTAATTTAATTCTCTTTTTTGTTTAGTTTAGTTTAGGTTTAGTAGGATTCGTTATATATGTGACGATTTGTTATAATCAATATCTGGTTATATATTGAAAATTAAAGTCAGGAATGGCAGATTAATGAAAGAATGTATATATTACGTAGCTACATATACAAGTAATTGATTATATGATAAGTAACATTCTTACATGTATGTATGTACACTAAAACCAGTCGCTTTTGTAGACGTGAATTATAAGGAGAAACTCGGCATTTACGTCGGAAGCCCTCCGAGAACATTTACTGAATTGTTCACGTTTTGTCTCTTGTTAATATAGGTAGTGTGGAAACACATTAGACGTGACGTTATAAATATTTAGAACACAGGTGAGTATTATAAGACTGTGTAGTCTATTGGTACTTTTGAATATTTGCACCTGTAATGCAATTTTCTTTTATATGAAATTGCAACTTTTTTGCCATATATTCGGTGTAGAAAGTTATCTGTTTATTGAAAAATTATAACAAGAAGTTAATAGATTTCAAGTTCATATAGTCTTTTAGTTGATTATAATAAAGTTTCTCTACAATAATATTAAATTTAAACAAAAACCATAATAAATAATAATATACGAGTACCTCTAAAATATAAGGATAGCTTTGTGTAATGCCTTGTAAATACTCACTATTTGAAATAAAATAACTGGATTCAATAGAACAAAAAGTAAGAGTCCAAATAATATAGTCAAAGAAGTTCTATAAACGAATAGGCAGTAGGATTTTTTCAAATATCTTTGGAAGCCACTGTGAGAGTATATTTTGATTAAATTACAGCAAACTGGGTCAACAGGCAAAGATGGCGAAGCCAAAAGTTGTCCGATGTTGCACTTTCAGGAACTTTGACTGTGTAGCTTCATAAAAACCTTATTCCGTGTTACGATGTTACTTTAGCCGCAAGTTTATCCTATCTTGTAGATGCATTTGGCTTCAGCACGCTTAAGTGGTTCGTTAAAATATTTACGACGTGGAAATCTTAACCTTCTACTGCTACTTATTTTAGTTCAGACCAAAGTCGTAATACATAACTCAAGTAACTTTAAAATCGATTCGATGATTCTTTAAAATCACGTCATCCTAACAATGTTCATTATTGTTACTATGAACGTTATTACGTAGCTACGAACGGAAGGGTACACTTCTTTATATCCTTCCGTTAGTAGCTTAGCTCACAAACTGTTAGTATTAGAAAACTATAATTGGATAGATCTCTTAAAAATATTCAAGATGTATGAAACACTTTAAAAGTTCTTATCATATTTAAACTAAAAATAACCCTAAAGAAGATCGTCCAAATCAATGATTTTTTGGAAAAGGAACACTGAGGGACGGTTACGACATCTAAGGAAAATAGCAGCCGCGTTGTTTACGCACTATTGGCTTCGACCCAGCGGTCATAAAAAGGGGCCCAAAAATAAATAAAAACTGAAAAAACTAAAACCAAAAAACAAGCCTTTGGATCATTTCTAACTGCAAGATGACATAAAATTTATTAACTGCAGCCAAAAACATAACAAAATCGTACTACAGTAAACTAAGAAAACATAAATCTATATATATAAAAGAAAGTGGTGTTAGTTACACAGAAGAACAGATTTAGCTAAAAATTGGTGGGGAGGTAGCTTAGGGGCCGTTCAAGTATTACGTAAGCAGATTTATTGCAATTATTTACCCCCCCATCCCCCTTGTCAGCAAAAGTAAGCAAAGCTCTTACCCCCTCCCCCCATGCTTACGTAAACATTTGTCAATTAATGTATTGTTTTTTTAATTTTATAATGTTATAATTATAATTTGAAAAATAAGAAAATAGATTTAGGATAGAGATTATATTTTACTGAAACGGTATTCAACATAGAGTAAAGGACAAAAATATTATATCTTACTAACATAACAAACTTATTTTAAATTTTTGGTACATATATTAAATTCAAATTAACAGTCTTCAGTCCATGAAACCCGAATCCATGATTCTAAGTTTTCGATGACATTGGATTGCTTTGATTGCTGCTCAGTGTTGTGAGTCTGCTCGCTTTCATCCGATTTTGGAATGTCTACGTCATTCTCATCGAGCCATTCAACATCATGGTGCTCTAAATTTTGAATAATGCACATCAGTTCATTAGCACGACGAGCAGCGACTCTTACAGGTCTAACTTTCCTATCAGTGTGCGTGTTTACTTTCTTATGGATCTTTTCGATGTGACGATTTAGTGACTTGACGGAAGCATGATAAAGACCACACGTTTTGCATGTTCGACTTGATAGCCTCAATTGTACCGTCGGACAAAAATAATCGTATGGCATTTGCAGGAAATCTTTGAGTGAAGCACTTAAGCGTAGAGCTAAATTGACTGGAAGATTAAGAAATTGCCCTCCTTCATCTAAAACCAAGTCATCAACTGTTTGTTTTACTTTTACAGGTGGTGGAAAAAACCTGTTGTCTAGTAATCTAAATAGTCCACTTCTTGGACGACAGCATTCTGTATTTCTACATTTTACAATTTGGAGCAAGTATTGGCTTTCACGCACATGTTCTGAATACCATTTAATGTCTGGAAAATCAGGAAGATCTTGTTCACCTGCCCCAACATATTTTGCATTAACGTTATAGCCATCAATTTCCATTGAACTCCATACTTCAGCTAATACTTTTCCTGCAAATTCGAAATTAGATCTTTCTAAATGTTCATCAATTGTAACGCCACGTTCATCCAAATGAGACCCAAAATGGTCATGAGGCAATATTAAACCAGCCAGTTCCCGACTAAGAGGAGCCATTCTGCGCTCTACTCTGTTATACGCACTTCTTCCGGGAGCATTGGTAGCTAAAAACAATGCATCGAGATCATGTCGCTTAAAGTGTTGTATAGCAAACCCTATAACTTTTTGATAACGCGGATTTTCATCTGGCCCTCCATCAACCGTCATGATTACCACTGGTTTTACTAGTCCATGGTCAGTTTTAGCTAATGGTCGAAACTCTTCAAGTTCGAGAAGCGTCTCGAAATCCTGAGCATGAGTATTAGCAGTAGATGAACTATGCTTTCCACTTCGAATAGCGATGTATGTTGGTCCAGAATATCCAACGGCTTGCGGTTGTCCTAGCATATTGGAAGTGATTTTGATACCAGCATAAACAGATGGTATTAATTTATGACGCTCAGCGATTACCCAATCGTGATCAGGCAATTTGATTCTATATTCCATGTGCATTAGAAGAGGTGCTTGCTTATTTGCCGCAGTTACGCCAATAGGGACTCGAGCTTTATCATCTTGAGATATGAAAAATACTTGATCTGGTCCTAGTATGGATGCTATGTTCTCTAAATAATGGATTGATGTTTCAGCGAACTTGCTATCTAAGTGGCTCTTGTGGTGATCAGTTTGAGCCCGAATGAGCTTAACAGGGACTGTCGATACATGTCTTCGTCCCTCTGCAGAATTAGATTTTCTGGGAATCAAACGAAGATATGTCCCACTGCGACTAATGTCAAATCCCATTTTACGTAATTCTTGTGTGAGTTCATCAAGAGTTTTTACGCTGCGAATTGATTCCGTTCGTCTTCTATCATCTGCTGCACTTCCAAATAAAGCTATATCCGCGATTGTTTTCAATAGTAAAGGTTGATTGCTTTCAAGATTAGGACGTCCCACTGAATCCCTCAGAGATAGTCCTTTTTTCATTTCTGGATTTTCATGACAAATATCTTCTAACTTTCTTTTCATACCATCCCTGTGTTTCTTCTGGGCAACTGCGTTTTGAACCTTCCTGTTTAAAGACTGTTTTGCTGTTTTTATTTCCTCGCGCAACTTAATGATCTGTTTATCAACTTCAGCACGGATTGATATAGTATCTCTGGCAGAATACAAAGCATTCAAATTTTTTTCGAGTAGAGCAATCTTATTTTTCATAGCCTCCTGAGAAGGTTTTGGTCTCTGTTTATCTGTATTTTTATTAATTTCGCATTGCTGTTGTGATTCATTACCGGTTTTTATTTTATCTTCTTCCTGTTTTTTAATATTTGAAGCTGGCTGTGTAATTTGTGTTTTTTCTGCAGGTTTACAGGTTACCTAAAAATAAAAACTTTCTATGGGTTCTGCTAAAGATTCTCTTATTAAGCTACATAAATACAAAGTATGGCAATAAATATGGTAAATACAAAACCCTATGGCTTTAAATCTAATATCTTTAAACGAGCAAATCGTTCCGGTCACAAAATACAGGGTGTTATAGTCTATTCAAGTAGGTATTTAAAAGAATATAAACAATCTTGATATGTCTTTTTATTGAAATATGCAATTATAAAATCAGATATCTGTAAAGGTGCGTACAGACATCGCGAGGCTTGCGCCGCGAATGGTTCGTCTCGAATACATCAACCTGAGGCATGCTACGGCACATGTATACGTGCGAACCATTCGTATCATTATGTACTTACAGAAAAGCAATTTTTTAATATTGGTTGAGTTTTTAAATGAATCACAACAGATTTTACACAGTTTACAATTTTAAACCACATATTTCAATAAAAAGACATATAAAGATTGTTTACATTCTGTTAAATACCTATTTGAATAGAGTATAGTTTTCTGTAGGTATATATATATATATATATATATATGTATAAAACTGGCATCCTGTATTTTGTGACCAATTGACGGAATCAATTATAAGAAATAAATCTATATAATGAATATTACCTCTATACTTTAAGATAGGCCATAATATTTTCTAATTAGCAAAGAGAAACTTTTTGGCGATTTCTAATATTTCTAGTAGGTACTCATAGGTACCTAAAATGATTTCGTCACTCACCTTAGAAAAAAAATGTAGTAAATTGGATTTATTCTTAGTCGCTGCTTGCAATTCTTCTTCGATTCTCTTAGATACAATAATATCTATCTCCTTGTCGGATTTTGCTTGTAATTTATAATTTCGCCACACTTCGTTAACTAACTTTTGTACATTTTGTACTTTCGTACTTGTATGAGATTTTTTAAAACTTTCAAACAATTTTTGGTATAACTTAGATTTGTCTATTTGAAATGACATCTTATTTAAACATTAAACTTTGGATAATGGAATGAATGGTAACACAAATGTTAACTTGCTTTACTATGCTTACAATACGTCTACTCGCTATAGCAGCCAAACGAAACAATACACTGATAGAGGAAATTTAGACAAGTGAACAGCGCGCGGTAATTCCCTTACTCGGTTCTAAAGCGAGTAGGGGAATTACCGCGCACTGTTCACTAAATGTATGTATTACTTGCGGGAATCCCCGAAAATGCTTTTCGTTTTCAAGCAAAGACAATGTGTGGGTTGCCATTCGTGTAAAGAAGAAAATAACTACCGATGACGTAATCATCATCTAGACTCCCCTACCCCCCATGTCATCCAAAATAAGCAAAGCAAAGAACCCCCCGCCCCCCCATAGTGCTTACGTAATAATTGAACGGCCCCTTAGAACCAGGAGACGGACATAGGATACTTTTTATCCCGTTAGAACGGGTTTAAGTAAAAAAAATCTGCTTATTTATTTACTGTAAGGTGGAAAAGAGTTCGCGGGGTAAGCTAGTATTATTATAAAAAAAAGCATGGGGTGTGTGATATTGGTTGTAAAAATATTGCCTATTTTATTACCTACATTTATTTTCTCGTTAAATATTCTGTCTGTCTATAACAATTTTGTGCTATAATAAAAAAGTTGTTCTATTTACTTAGGTATGTTTGTCAGTAGTCAAGTCATTACTCGTACAGTACAAGTATTTTCTAGTATATCATGGGTGACGGCCACCTTTGAAAGACCTTAACTCATTATCATAATTCACATTCATATGGGTTCATTATTTACGATTAATCTTATATATATAAAAATTTCGTGTCACGATGTATGTCGACAATAAGCTCCGAAACTACTGAACCGATTCCAATCAAATTTCACATGTACCCGTAATTTGATCTAACTTACGGGATAGGACAGTTTTTATCTCAATTATTTGCGTATAAACAAATTAAATGTATAAATAATATATAAATAATATAATGCTTATTAAGCAAGTGTCCATTTACTGTTTAGTTTTATGAATTTCTCATAGACGGCGGTGTAAGTTGATTCATCGACAAAATTCTTTAACATCGTTCGAAATCTAGGATGCAAATACACACAATAGATGGTGCTGTGTTCTGTTTCTTGGAATACAAATTTTATTCCTTTATTTCAGCTGATATTTATTTATGTTCACGATATAACCGTGCTATTTTAATTGTTTGTGACTGATATTTTCATAATTAAACTGTGTATTATGTTACAATATTATTACCATTGTTAACAGGAAAATTTTTGTACTACTTTTGTTGAAGAATTATTTAAGTCTTGGCTCCTTCTCGATCCTTCAAGAGCCACTATTTCAGACAATCGATCAATCGATTCTTCTCGAAGCATGCGCACTAGAACGTTCGGGAAACTTAATGTGGCAGACCAAATTCCACGCGAGCGTAGCCGCGGGCAAAAGTTAGTATGTTTATATATCATACAAAAATAGACACGAGTTACGTAAGTCAACCAGTGAAGAAATTACAATATTTTAAAACGTACATGGAATTTAAAAGAATTTTCTATGAATTGTTTCATAAAAGTAATGAATTCTGTCATGAATTAAAAGGTCAAGAAGATAATACACCCGGTAATTTATCACTTTTCTTTTAATTAAATCCACCATCTTAAATGGTAAGTACTATGAAGTGTAGATCGGCTTGACCTTTTACATTTATCTACGTTAAGTATTTGCCAAGAGTTTTAAAATTTTTAAACCTATTTGAATACTTTTCTATTTTTTTATAAGAATAAATTTACGCATATCCTTTTATTAAGGACGGTCTTGCCACCGACATAACGATATTACATTCCTTAAAGTCTGTTTGTTAATGAACTAGAAATATCTACGAAAGATAATTTTATTTTGCAAATATTGACTTTGTTTTAGAGTTAAAACACATTGTTACATACTGCTTATATGAATTGCGATTATCTTTCTTTGTGTGTTAGATAAATATGTGCTTAGCTACGCGGAATCATGTCTTATATTGTTGGCTTGTTTCTCGACTTTTTATAGCTTCTTAATCTTTGAACAAAAAACTTGAGGGGATTAATTTTCTTATAAGTATTTTTCATTTTTATTAATTCTCGATACTCGCGTGTATGTGTCTAGTTTCTATTCTGAAACAGATTAGAACACACTAAATATAATGTAAATAAATAAGTTCGCTGGTAAGTACATATTGTTGCTTAAGACAACGGTGTGAATTAATAATTCAATAGTTCGGTCTCAGCCTTCAAGAGATTGCAGCTCAATTATTCAAGAATTCCTCATAAATTCGTTTTTGCGATTACCAAAGGTTTGCTTGCTAAAAATAAAACAACTAAGTATATATTTATTTTGAACTTTAATAAGAAGATATTTTGTAAAATTATCTCACACAAGATCAAACTATACTAAAGTAGCTAATGACTGATTAATGTGTATGTGGCACTTAAATGCGTTTCAAAAATGCAGCAAGGGTTTAATGAAAGTATTCACATGAGTTCACGTACTGGCTGCTTCTAAGACTGGCTGCATTTTTGACAAAATACAAATACACACGCTTCTACAGTAATTTTTATATATAAATGACGACTTGAAACACTTAAAGTGTAACTACAGCCCAGCAATAGGGAGGTTTAAGTTTCGAAATTGCTGTCGGTCTATCATCACACGAGTACAATTAAATACGCTATAAATAGCATATCAAGTAGCTTAAAAACTATCTACACTTAAGAATATACACGACTAGTAAAAAGGTAAAATAATCAAGTTTAAAAAATGGCCCTTCAAAATTACTGCTTTTATGTTTGTTAGAAAGTTTTAAGTCTGAATATCATATTAAATTCTTGAACGGGCCGCCTTCATAGGCGATTAATAGATTTGATAGAGCGCCAACAAATAATCAGGCCAAGCTGACCGCAGCACTAAGATATATATGCAGTCACTTTTTCTATTCATCAAGTTTTAAAAATACATTGGCAATCTCGTAAAATGATTAATGTTGTAGCTCCTAGCAACGAACACGTATGCGGGACACGTGCTATATTTTTACCGTTTTTCTCTTTCACAGATTAGTTCAATATTAAATGTAACAAAATAATAAATAACATATTATATATATTGTTATACATATATATAATAAATGATAAGGAATAAATTTTGAACCTTAATGAATAAATTTTGCAATTTCATTATTAATAAAATTTATTCTTTATCATTTAAGAGAGGTATTCGATGGCAACCTGATCGCGATGGCGCAGTAGCAGAACATAATGTTTACAAAATGAAATTGTGTAATGTCAATTGTATTAATCTGTTCTTCTGGGTTACCACAATTGTCTTATAAAAACATCGCATTCAAAATGAACTCGAGAAAAGCATTCAGAGTTCCATTTAGCAAAGCCACAAAGGAACTTTCAATGATGTTTTGCTGTTACGTTGTCAATGCGACTTCTTATGTAAATGTTTATTGCTCATTTGACCCACGTTGTTGTAAAACATTTTGCATTTATGATAATATCTACAAAAGAATTTCAATTTTTAAACTTTTGTTCATTCTCTCCAAAATAAGTTCTACTCTATGTACTTATTTAACACAGAACAATTTAGTTATTCAGTTACCGTACACATAGTAATTGAATTCTACATGAACAGAGACAGAAACTCGAGTGTCTTTGTTATTCGAAGTATACAAAATCAATTTTCGAATGAAGCGTCTCTGAATTAAAGTCATCTTCGTGTTAAACTTGACCCAGTTGCATTTAAAAATCGTGATTTAACTAGTGCCTCACTGTTTGTACAACTTTACAATAAATATTAATATTAGTGTGCAAAATATTTTGTATAATCGCATTTATATATTTAATGACTTTTATGTCGAAGTTCGAAAGAATTAATCGTTTGACGAATTGTGGTGTTTATTGTCATTTTTCAACATTCTCTTAACGGTACAAGGTGTAGTTTTTTTGCACATTTCATAATTATATTTAAGTAATCCTTACTATAATTTTTTTTATGTTTGTTATATAGACCAATAGTTTTCTTTAAGTATTTATTTTTTAATATAAACCCGGCTATGGAAATGTTTTGATAAGGTTATTTTGGTAAAATATTTATCCATCACAAATGGAAGTATCTAATTCTGTATAAAACAATTCGGTCGTTAGTAAACAAAGTTCAATTAAATCACATTTTCATGGCAGGTACGATCAGCAACACATTTTGTCTGATTAATGGAAAATATTTTCTGTTGGTATGTTACTTTCCTTCGCACCCAAATTTTCGTTAATTTATCATGTTGTAAAAATAGCTTCGGAACACACAATATATTTTGTAAAAAAAATAGTTAAAAAATATCATTACAATATCGTTGCAATAATGTTACAATCAAAATAACCATGATGTAAGTGTTTCATGTCGATTCTCTTTTTTACTAATAAATTATTAATATTATATTTTGACCATGGGACTCAGTAAATGATGCTATTGCAAAAGTTTACGATTTGATGTTAAAAACTTTTTTAATCACATTATTATACTTTTTATAAAAAAACATCGCAACGTAAATAATTTTGAATAATATGGTCTTATAACTCCTAAATACATTTTTATTTTTGCAACTATTTTAACAGAATCTAAAAATACAGTCCTGAATTAATAGAAAGTCACGAATTCTTGTTTTCGGATGAAAGGTTAAAGACGCATTTGAAAACGTAATCCTTAGGTGATGTATTGAGCTCATTACAAATTTAATCAGTGTAAAGGCCTTCGTAGAGTGAGCGGGGCATGTGTTCAGCCAGTAGAGACTTGAGCTTCTCCCTCGGGGACACGGGGGTGTACCGGGCGAGCGGGAACGTACGTGTCACTCCATCACTCAGCGCACGTGTAACAGCAGTGAGGTCGGCGTCCTAGTGGAAAATTACATAACGTATTATTATCTAATGAACATACATTACCAACACACTAAAATAGAGCAAGAGCCCGTGAGTGCCAGACCTTCGTCATTTTATAAAAGCTGAAAGTTCTTCTATGTGTGTCCCTAGTACAGGTAAGAATGATCCCCAAACATGAAGCTGAGGCAGCGGTGGCTTTGGCAGATAACAGGCAACAAAGGTATGTAAAATTCCATCTCAAATTCGTCATAATATAAAACTTGATTTTTTTATATTTGATTCATAATAATATCAAAACTCGCGTTGCTCATTGCCAGACAGTTAGTATGGTCCCAACCCTCTGCCGGACACCCCTAAACTATTATAATTTATAATTATACTTACGTTATATTATAAAACCTAAATTTAATATATAATTTTTTGGGAGCCTATTAAACTATGTTTATATAGTAGCCGGACAGTTTCGAAGGTTCTATCATCTTGCCAGACGCATTCAAAGTAAGCAATAATCGGGAGAGCAAGGAGCGAATACAGTAACTAAACGTTATATTATAAAACCTAAGTTTCATATATAATTTTTTGGGAGCCTATTAAACTATGTTTACATAGTAGCCGGACAGTTTCGAAGGTTCTATCATCTTGCCAGACGCATTCAAAGTGAGCAGTAATCGGGAGAGCAAGGAGCGAGTACAGTAACTAAGCGTTATATTATAAAACCTAAATTTTATATATAATTTTTTGGGAGCCTATTAAACTATGTTTATATAGTAGCCGGACAGTTTCGAAGGTTCTCTCATCTTGCCAGACGCATTCAAAGTGAGCAATAATCGGGAGAGCAAGGAGCGAATACAGTAACTAAACGTTATATTATAAAACCTAAGTTTTATATATAATTTTTTGGGAGCCTATTAAACTATGTTTACATAGTAGCCGGACAGTTTCGAAGGTTCTATCATCTTGCCAGGCGCATTCAAAGTGAGCAGTAATCAGGAGAGCAAGGAGCGTATACAGTAACTAGTGCGAATGAAACAGAGCGCTTAGTCTATTGCGGGATTTCACTGCGCACCCATTGTTATTAATTTCAAATTTTGCAGTTTATTTTTTTCTTAATCCAGAAATTTCATTAATTAATTTTTACAATTTCAATAACAAATATTTAAAATAATACTGAGTAAAATGTTTCTCATACAATGTCAATCATATCGAAAATCTAATAATTTAATTGATATTATTTTTCATTTTTAAGAAGTTTATTATTGTCAATGCTATTAAAATTATAAAGCCAATGAAACAAAGTAAATCAAATATTAGTGTTTATTATACCAAAGGACACATTTTTTTAAGATAAGAAATTTACAGAGAAATTTATTTATTTTAATTGAATCTAAATATTTTCATCATTTTCATCGTTATCGCGCGCTCACTAAATCGGTCCACACGTTAGCAGTTTAAACGTTGTAAGTGCTGCGAGTACAATTCGGACCGCCTTTGAATGCGTCTGGCAAGATGATAGAACTTTCGAAACTGTCCGGCTACTATGTAAACATGGTTTAATAGGCTCCCAAAAAATTATATATGAAACTTAGGTTTTATAATATAACGTTTAGTTACTGTATTCGCTCCTTGCTCTCTCGATTATTGCTCACTTTGAATACGTCTGGCAAGATGAGAGAACCTTCGAAACTGTCCGGCTACTATATAAACATAATATAATAGGCTCCCAAAAAATTATATATAAAATTTAGGTTTTATAATATAACGTTTAGTTACTGTATTCGCTCCTTGCTCTCCCGATTACTGCTCACTTTGAATGCGTCTGGCAAGATGATAGAACCTTCGAAACTGTCCGGCTACTATATAAACATAGTTTAATAGGCTCCCAAAAAATTATATATTAAATTTAGGTTTTTTAATATAACGTAAGTATAATTATAAATTATAATAGTTTAGGGGTGTCCGGCAGAGGGTTGGAACCATACTAACTGTCTGGCAATGAGCAACGCGAGTTTTGATATTATTATGAATCAAATATAAAAAAATCAAGTTTTATATTATGACGAATTTGAGATGGAATTTTACATACCTTTGTTATCTGTTATCTGCCAAAGCCACCGCTGCCTCAGCTTCATGTTTGGGGATCATTCTTACCTGTACTAGGGACACATATAGAAGAACTTTCAGCTTTTATAAAATGACGAAGGTCTGGCACTCACGGGCTCTTGGACCAAAACATAACACACTTTATTTTTAAAGCAGACACTCAAAGTACATCACTTAAATTTGGAATATTACAAAAATGAGATTTGTTATTTTAAAGTTTTTTATTAATTGTAATTTCAAAACAAGAACACAGAGAGTTGTTACTGATAACTTTAACTATTACTATAAAGACTAACTGTATGTAACTTTTCTGATCTGCCTTGAACTTTTTACAGCAAAGACAGCTTGATTAGACTACAGTGACTTCTAATAAGTATTAGTCAAGTTAGTCTCATTTAAATTGTTAAATTTAAACACGGAAAAAATATTTTCTTTTGAATATGTAGAATTCATATGCATGTTCATTGATAGTAGTCATCATTTTCATTATCGTGACCTTTACTAATCTACTGCTGGACATAGATCTCTGCGTAAAAAGGAGGTTTTGGCCTACTACACCATGCCGGCTAGACGGATAGGTAGGATAGAGTTTCTGTTAAGTTTTCCTTCTCTGCGTAGTTTGCTATCTTAGTCGGCTTTTACGACCCCCACGGGATGGATGGACAAGGGATGGTGACACTCTGTTTTCTCAATCCACCCGGATTATTGGACTGATTGAATTTAGCCATACAAGTAAAATCAGAAAATAAAACTGATGAAAAATTAACGACAGGCAGCTTTCCCAGAATTACTGTAAACTTTACTTTTGTTATATCTGGTTAGAGACTGTTTACTTTCAAACTTTTAATTAAAAGAACAAGCAAACCTTCAGAACTAATTAGGTAAGTACTTTCCTTTAGTTTTTAATTTAATAAGTCTGCTCCATTATCATGGATTTTAAGATCGTTAATATGATTTAAATTATATTTTAACAGATCTCACTCGTTTGTTAAAAAATTTCTCAAACAATTTACACGGAAAGTATTTTTAAATTTGAGAAACTACATTAATCCAATTTGCTGGGTATTTGAAACCTTTACGATGCTTTGTCACATTAATGTACTTATTTATGACAACAAAAAAGATCTCAGCAGATTGTCATTTGCAAGTTCACGACCCATTTACTTTTATATTTAGTTATTTGTTTTTTAATAAGGTGACCCTATTTTGTTTTTGATATAATATATAATGTTTTTGATATAATATATAAACTTGAATTTTTCAAAAATTATATTCCTTTTTATATAATCTCTAGAGTATGAGGACATATTTTATAAATAAAAACAATATTTAAATGTACAAGTAAAATGAAGTATATAATTTTAAACGTTCTTAATTTAAATGTATTGTACATAGTACCTACATGTGACTGACTGACCTCGATTAATCGAATAAAATTGCCAAACATGATCAAATATTTCATGATAAAAAACAGTACTCACTGTCCTTCTAATCAACGCCAGAGAACGTGATTTGAATAAGTTATATGAGTAAAAAGTAATGTGTAACTCATTTTGAGTTACACATTATTTTTTCTCGTAATCTAATTTTTATAACTCGTTTACTAATGTAAAAATAGCGGATAAAGTTCCAACGCTTCGATAATTTGGACAGAAAATATTTGATGAATATAAATTGCCCAATAGTTATTCTTCCAAGATTACGATTTTGCTCGAATATCAGTTTCTCCAGGGGGTTATTTCATTATTTTTTTTTTGTTTTACGAATCTACCAAAGTGACTCTACTCTGCCTAATGGAAAGCATGAATAGAATCCAAGATTTGTGGTCACCATACTCATTGTGAATGCATACAATGCTGTATGGTGGCCCACACCATGGTGGACTTGTGAGATGCTTTTTCACGTCCACTTGGAGACGTAAAAGACATGACAGTCAGCGTGGCAGCGTAAGGCTTACACAGTCATCACGATAACTGTCACCCCTGTATCAATGGGTTTCTAGTCTCGCAATCAACAATGAAACACGATAGTATGAATGCTGTCGTTTTAGGCTGGTCTTCTGTGAGAGGTTAGTACTGTCCCGGACGAGTCGAGCCGTTCGTGCTGAAATCAGTGTAGTTCGACTACCTAAGAAATGATGAACTGAATTCGAAGAATGAGGTAGTTGCCAATATATTCGTGGGCACTTACTTCCCAATAACGATTGCCATAGATTTTCTTAGTAGAAAATATTCTTAGTAATAAATAATCTTAGTAGAAAATAATACTGACTAAAATCAAGGTACTATTATGTTTAAAAGGTTCATGTAACATTATAATGCTTTTAATAAATACACAAAATCGGATAGCTACAGTGTTGTATATATTTAAAAGTCATGTAAATGAGTAATGGAATCACTTCTGAAATATGAAAATAGCTTCGTTAGTGACGTTACGTAACATGGAAAAGCTGTCTATAAATACCTTATTTCTTGTCGGTTTATGCTGATTTTAATCATGTTTATCTTGACAAGATGAGTGTTCTAACTATATTTTTGAACCGGCAGTGTAAAGTCTTAAATAGAAAGTATATTATACTTCCTGAAACACTATTAAAACCATAACGTGAAAATTTCCTTTTATTATATATTACTTGCTGACCTTACTCAAGAGGTAACTTTAATGGATGTTGTCTTGGCTATTGAAATGTTGGCTTTTGAAATTGTTAAAACAAGCATAATTGTTCAAGCTTTTCATTTCTACGTCCACGATGGATAATAGTTTAAAGGCGATTTTATTCATGTCAGAAGAAAATCAAAGTCAAATGGTAGTTATATTGAAGAAAATTGAATAAAAATAGAGTAATATACTTAGAAAAGAATTAATTAAAAAAAGTGTGATTGCAACCTTGTTCTCGCTACGAAAGATTTATTTAATGATCCTCTTTTCTAAGGAGAATTAATAAAATACTTTCTTACACTAGTAGGAAAACTCTATCCCTTAATTCGATATAACGTTTTCAAGCTGCATTGGAGTTTCATTGAGATTGATTGTTTTACAACAAAAGATACGAAATTACTTGTAAAAAAATGTGTCTTCATTTTATTGTCAAATTCTAGGCTTCCATTAAAGTTTTATTTAAAATATTTAGAGTATATATGGCCAATCTATACAATATACAATCTTTCTAGTTTCACTATTCAACATAAGTTTAGGTCTGGAATAATATTTTAAAATTAGAGTAAACTCAATTCTGACAAGATCTTGTTATAATTCACAAAAAAATTGACAATACGTAAATTGAGCTGTCAACAAAGATCAAAAGCTCTTGTCTTTTCCATCCAATGACACATTTTTAGATATATTATGTACGCATAGTCTGAGTAGTTTTTAGGGTTAACAAAAACATCGGACAATCTATAAGAGGGATCCATGCTGATTCACAGTGTTAAGTTCAAGTTCAATAATAACACGTGCGTCACTACAACTCAAACAATTTCTATAACTAAAAGCTTAGATAAAAGAGCATGTTTCGACGAATGTACCAAACGAACCGCGTAAGTCAGCTACGGACGGATTCGGAATAGATTTCATAAATTTTTGTAGTATGTATATAGGTTTCATATACATCCTTATTGTGGAGAACCTTGGAGGAGGCTTATATCGTGCAGTTGACGTCTTTTGGCCAAGATGATAATATAGTTTCAGCTGGTATACCTAGTCTTGCCATAAATATTGTAATAAAGAAAAAAGAAAATTGTTAACTGCAAATAACATTTATTACTTTTACAGTGTGTCAGTTTAATACATAAATATAAAACAATTAAAAATATAAAAAGCTTATTCGAAGTGGTCTCCATTGGCTGCAATACAGTCCTTTAAACGATGAGGCCAGTTATCAATAGAAGCACGCACTCTTTCCATGGGAAAATTCTTCACTGCCAATCGTATAGATTGTTTTAGGGACTCCAAATTATCATGGCGTTTAGAGCAAGCTGTACTCTCTAAAACTGACCACAAATCATAATCCAGCGGATTAAGATCGGGACTAGACGACGGCCAGTCTTCAGCTCTGATGAAGTCCGAAACGTTCGATTCCAACCAAGACTGCGTGGACCGAGCTTTATGACCCGGCGCCGAGTCTTGCTGGAAGGACCATACTTGGTTATTGAACATGGTGATGTTAAGGGGCTTAACTACCTTCTCAAGAATGGTATCTTGATACACTTGTGCCGATGTTTTGATACCTTTTTCACAAAAATATGGCTCAGTCACTCCTTCATAGCTAACACCCCACCAAACCATCACTGAAGTCGGATAATGTCCACGTTGCACTCTGTCGACTAATTGGGAAGCTTCCTTAGAGCTTTGAGCATAAATACGGTCATTTTGTTTGTTAAAATGTTGCTCAATTGTAAAAATTTTCTCATCCGTAAACAAAATTTTTCTGTGACCTCCCTTTGCGTACCGCTTCAGTAGTTGTTTCGATTTTACCACCCTATTCTTCTTTAAATTATCAGTTAAGAAATGGCCAGTGCGTCTCTTATAGGCTGCAAGTCCTAAGTCATCTTTTAAAATACGCGACATGGTTCTAGGTGCTATCTTCATTTCCC
Source organism: Hypercompe scribonia (assembly GCA_949316085.1). Lineage (NCBI taxonomy): Eukaryota > Metazoa > Arthropoda > Insecta > Lepidoptera > Erebidae > Hypercompe > Hypercompe scribonia. The sequence continues at coordinate 10,319,480 of OX438980.1, forward strand.
GAGATAAAATCTTTTGCTTTCGGACAGGATTTCTTCGAATTCTTTCCCTTACTGCTTTGACCACCTTTTTCGTACGAACACTACGTGGACGGCCAGATCTTTTTCTGTCACAAACAGAGGAGGTCTCATTGTACCTATTAATAGCCCGGTACACAAACATTTTACTAATACCAAGTGTATGGAGAGTTTTAAAAATTGCATTTGGCTCCATACCTACTTTGTGTAATGCTATCACAGCGATTCGGTTCTCTTTATCACCCCACACCATTTTAATATCGCAAAATATTTTACAATGTATTGGCGCCAAAATGAGAAAACACAATGAACAATCGTATAAAAATGACAGATTCGAAATTCAAATGTAATATTTTTTTATAATTAAGTGTAACAGTATTTATGGCCAGACTAAGTAAATTGATTATCAATTTAAACCGTATAACACATATTGGTAGATATATTCAAAATGTACCGACGGAAGTTCAAGGTTCTCTAATGGAGTATATGCCACTAAATTTAATTAAGTGTAGAATACTGAGGCGACGCGACAATATTGTCGTATACTTATAAGATACAAGACTAGCACCAAAGGAGCACAAATTAGGCGTAGTCACGTCTTTACTTACGTAATTTTGTATCACTTTTACTGTAAGCGCTTTTGTTATACACATTGATTTTTTTCTGTAGAAAACTGTCTGCCTTAATAGTTACTGCTTTGTGTAGAAACTTTAGAGGAATTTAAAATTTTATTCGTTGGATTTCACAGATGAAATAAATAACGGTTGAGGAATGCTCAGTAACTGTGTTTTATTTTATAAATGACTTGCTTGTTTCATTAAAACTTGGTTTGTCGGTCTTAATAGAGTACCGTAGAACTTAAGAAGGTTGAGCAATTGATCTGACTTTGCCCAGCATGGAACTTTTTAGAAGGATAGATATATTTCGAAAATATTAAAGTTACGTTTATAATTTGATATACAGTACTAATTTTTATCATGTGTTTGGTAACACTAAATGAAAGTCTAAGACTAAAGTCACTCCAGTTTGCGTTCAAACTGTTAATCAAGGAGAAACCGAAAAAAATATATTCGGGCGCGTCAATATTTAGAGATTTTTTTAATTGTGTGCTAAACATACCGCTATTCAAATATTTGACGATTTGAAAGTAGCATAAGCCCGTAACGGCTTTTCCAAAATGCAAAAAGAAACTCCATTTCGAAATACTCAAACGTGTCAAATTTTAAAACAAAGATAATTGTCCTTGTCTTTGGATATTTTAAGTCTGATTGTTGAAAATACTTTTATTCTTTAATATCTTTATTTCAGTACAAAGTAAGACAAATAAAGGCACGCAGACGTTTAAAGATAATATCTTGCAATGCTTACTTCAAAGTAAATAAAATGTTCACGTCAGAGATTTTTTTTTTGACATTTTGAGATACGCCCCCTACCTTTAATCACGATTAAACTGTCAGATTATTGAAATAAGCACTTTTCAACATGTAATTAACCAAACTTACTTTAACCTTACACGCTCGAGTATTTTGTACCATCGATTTTTTGTTGCTTAATTTGATGGGGTGCTCTAGCCGCTGAGTCTTATTATACCCTACATATAAGACTCAACTATAAAAGTGATGTTAGCGACGTCACTTTTATAAATTTTCCAATGTTTTCAAATATAAAAGTAATATCCAAAGAAATGAATGATATGCGTATAGAAATATATAAGAAGGAAATCAAGTTATGTGACAGTCAGTTTTACAGATGAAGGTTCTAACTACAAAATATTTAACGGTCAAGGATCAAAAAATGGGAAGGTAAAGACAAAAAAGGTATTAGTGAAAGAAAACTTAAAAGTGTGTCTAAAAAAAACTACAATGTAAAATTAACACAATTCAAATAGAAACAGAAGCACGAAAATCAAATAAAGTTGAGAAAACTAAGAAATCTGTGTATTATTGTGAAACTAGCTTAGAGTTGTTTGATATTCTGAACATTGCTGATAAGATAACTGTGAACATGATTTTCTGATGCTAACACAACATGTTTAAATGAAATAGATAGTAAGAAAAACTTAGAAATAGATAATAGATCATTCGAATTTTGTGAATAAGAATAAGGTATCATTCGAATTTCGTGATGTTATTTATTTTTTGGGTGACGTCAATTTGAAAGAAGACGACCGGCTTGTTGTAAAATTTATAACAAAAAAAGTTTGAACAATACTTCTACTGTAAAATTAGCAAGCAAAGTTAAAAATTTAAAAGAAAAATCTAGTTATTCAATGTTTCTATGGTCTGTACTTTGATAAGTACTGTGCTTACAAATATTTGATGATGACTGTTTTAAATTGAAAGTTAAGACGAAAAATGTTAGAATTCGATTCTCGTTGAAAACATCAGAATTCCAATATTTGTTTACATTTCGATTGGTTTCTAGTTACAAAATTTTATTGAAAGGAATCTATTTTAATTGTTTTTTTGTTATACCGCGATGATTGTTTCAGAGCTTTATTTGATTTTATTGAAAATTGAGAAAATAATTTATCATTAATTTTGTAAGTCAACAAAATGAACTACCTACTTTAATCTTTGTTAGTTTATTTTATAAAATTATATTTCACGTTCTCATTTTATGTGTGTATACACATCTATCTGTCTCTAACATAATATTATGTATCCACATGTCTAGGCTTAATTATTAAGTAGATTTCTATTATTATATTTTTTTAATTATAAATTGTATGAAAAGTTAGTGTTAGTTAGTTAATTGTGGTTAAAGTCACTTTACACACAAATATGAACTTTAACCAGTTAATAACAATGCCCACTGTGGATTAAATATTTTCCTGTGGGTTTTAATTGTAGGATCTAGAAGTTAAAAAAATTGCAGTCACAAAAGTATATGCAAAATGTTTAAGCCTATAAAAGGACAAACCAAATGGCGAGCTCTTTGAATTTAAGTATTTATCATGAAAATATTAATAATCTTTCTATGAGAAGATAACTTTTACAAATAACAATACCTTTTATATCAAAGAAACGTAATCATGTAGTGAAATGGATTTTATTTTGGAGTTGTTTATCGTTAAATATTAAAACAGAAGGAAGTCGGGTAAGGTGGCACGGTTTTACGGTACTTTTTAATCAGTGAATATTGACACAGATATTGGAATACTTGCTAACTAACTGAAATTCTACAATCTCGATATTGTAACTTCAACTTGTTTTTCTCAATCTCCCTTTAAAGTCATATTAAAATCTTACGGGTAGTTAGTTAGTATTTAAATAAAATGTTGAATAATGTCAATACATACCGCACTTTTGGTGTATTTTTCGAGGCTTCGCAGAGCTTGTTCGAAGTAGTCTTCACCATATGCACCTTTTTGTTCGTCGCTAAGTTTTTTCCACATATCACGAGCTTGTTCCAGAAGTTTCTCCTCCGAGAGCCAAGCGCTTCCAGTTGTGTATTCACCAGCTGCCACAACCACCTGCCAAAGTTAATAATCTACATTTAGATACTACGTTTAGTATTTAAATTTACATTTTACTCTGTAGGTATATCATCAAGACGCTGCGTAATAACTTGTCGGGTTATTTATATAAATGTTTCTAAGTACAAGAGATCTCTCAGTATAAATATAATGTTCGTAAGAGAAGTTTAAAATGTGTTGATTTTTTAAATAATGTGTTCGTATCGTGTACTTTTCTAAATTTCAATAATGTTTTACTTAAAAACTTGTATTTTTCGTTTGTCATTCCAGGTTTATTAATGTTTGATTCTGTTTGTTTTTTGTACAGTTTATACACCTTATATAACTCGGTTTGTTGCTGTTACTCTGAATACAAATTGTAATTGGATTGCTGCTTCATTCCAATTGAGAATTTGAGATAACTTTTGATTTATTGAAAATTAAATTGGTGAATTGAATTTTCAAGGATCACCATATCTGAGCTACTTATTTGAGTTTTCCTTTTTAGATGGAGGATAAACTACTACTACTTACTCTTTTTCTTCTTACGCTTTTCTCAACTTTTTTAGAGTCGGAGCAATAGTTGTCTTTTGTCATTCTCCTCTACACCTGTCAGTTCGCTGTTTACTCCTAGACATGTCAAAACATTCTTGTGCTTAAGTAATGTATAGAAATTATTTATAAAACACTTTCGCTTTGAAATTTTTTTAACATTTATAAAAAAAAAATCCTTAATACTCGTTTAATTTATCGATATTTACATTGCCATCGTTTCTGCTTTTACTTTTCATAAAGGTAGCATATTTTTATGATCGAGACTCCAGTCAGAGTACTTCAACGCGGTACGCTTGTAACGCAATGTAATGTTCTCAAGGCTTGTACTCGACTCCGAGGAACTGTGTTGAAGGTCGGTTGTAACTAAATTAGACGCAACTAGTAACGCAGATAACGATGTCTTGATATTTAATTATACATACATTTGTATGTATACAATTACACATTTTTCTGGTGTAATAATTAAAACCGTAAAAGATAAACTACATAAGTACTTAGGCTTACATTACAAAATATTATGAGAGATTAAAAAAGTGAATCCTTTATCGAGCTTCCACTATAGATTAGTTATAAACTAATCTCGCAAGATCCTTTCTAGTATCCAGACGGCAATTTATCTGGTTCTTTCTTAACGTATATTTAACTAAATCTTGCAATTTCCATTCTTCATAGAGTATTGTAGATAGGTGTGGAAGCGCAAAGTTGTAAATTACAACATAATATTTGACTCTAGATTATGGCAAGCTTGAGATACCTTTTGTTGATTCTGACCTTGTATTATATTAAGAATATTATTAATTTTAAGTAGTTCTAGTATCTTTTTAAAGGTAATGCATTAGCTAGCAGTGAGTTTACGTCAATAATAGTGTGCACGAGCAACTATTCGATCGCTAGTGCCTAAGCGATTACGCCAATGCCCCGCTCACCTCGCTTAAATTATATTATACTGTTATTATTTTGTTGTTTAGTAACATTTTATATTTATATAAGAGCTGTAAATTGTGAAGTAATTTATTACAGTTTTAAAAGTAATAAACTCTCCCACTAGACGTATTGCACAACCTAGACCCAGGTTTATTTTTCATAATTCTCTTCATTACGTAATAAGCCACAGCATCTTGTAAACTAATTTTAAGTCTAAATTAAATCAGTTGTGTCATATTTTAATATAAATAATTTAAGCATTTTAAAAGCCATAGACATTGCCGTCACTGGTTTATTCTGGAAACGTACACAATAGTGACTCAGCTATTCATATCATCGACATACATATACACGAGTATGTATTTAAATTAAAATAGCAATGGGAATGAGAAATATTCTAGACGCACGGATACGCGGTACTGGAATTCAAACAAATGTATATGTTAAATAGTTTAGATATGCTTATATATAAGAATTAATTTAGTTTCATTATGTAACATATGGTTTAAATGTCGTAATGATCATCATCATTATCAAGAGCCTGTTGCATTTTACTGCTGGACATAAGCCTCTTCCATAGCACATCATTCTGAAAGATTTTGAGCTTCTTGCATCCAGTTCCTGTTAGCCATCTTTTGACAATCGTCACTCCACCTGGCTTCTAAGCGTCTTGGGAGACGTTGTCTTTACTCTAGAACTTCTTTACTCCAGCGGTTATCACTTCAGATGATTAATCCAATGGGCTATGTCGATGACCTTAGTTCTCTGCTGGATCACCTCATTTCTAATGCAATCCCTTAGAGAAACACCGAGCAGAGAATTCTCCATAACATGATGAATGATTTTGAACTTGTCAACCAGGCGTACCATTAGTGTTCATGTTGCGGCTCCGTAAGTCATTACGGATAGGCCGTACTAGGCTTATCTTTAGGCACTGTGGGATCGATGACGAAAAGACCCAAAGTAGCTTCATAAATAGTGCCCTACCCAACTAAATTCTTCTACTCACTTAGTCTGCGAAGTTGTTTCTACATAAATATAATGTCTGTCCGAGGTAACAATTTCGAGAATAGCACCGTTTACCGCAACGGATTTCGGTAGTGTATGTTCATTGAAAGTGGCCTTGGTTTTATCCAAGTTCATCTGGAGGCCGTTGCGTGTAGAAGATTCAGCTAGGTCCTTCAACATCTGTTGTATGTCCTGTAGGATCTTTGCCATGATGACGATGTCGTCCATAAATCGTAAGTGAGAAATGCTTAAATAATGGTATTAGTCGGACAAGAAGTCAGAGGGTCCTTATAAATATAAGTGTCCTGGCTGATTTTTAATGAATTTAGTCTGAAGTGGGAGTGAACTTTTTATAGTTTTTAGTTTAAAATAAATATACATATAATTGTATAAAAGAAGACAAAATGCATCAACTTACGAACCATTAATGTCATTGAAACTGTTAAAAAACACCGAAAAAATTATTCAGTTAATAAAAGGTTTTTACAATGTGATGTTAACATAGAGTAGAAATGAATTGTAAAAACCAGACATCACCTAGGGATATGTATCGAATGTGCTTTCATAATACATATTACTTATGAATACATGAACTTCACTCCTACAGATTCCACTTTAATATTGATATCAATATAGATTACAGTAGTTTGTTTATTTTATACTATTGATGTAAGCTAAAATTTGCATAGGTTTTATTCTTTACAAAAGATTATCGAAACAGCTTTAAGGGAACTAAACTACAAAACTTTTTCGGATTGTTTCGTTTTGCCTAATAATAAATATCATATTATAGTGGGTAATACGTATGTGTCCAATGACCATCCTTAAGAGTCCATAGGTATGAATGTGTATCTTACAGTTTTGTCTGATTGAAAATTTAAATAATTAGAATTACTGTTTATTGTGAAGTACAACGATACAATAAACTTCAAAAACTAATAAATTGTATGCATATTATTTTATCTACATAAGAAACAGAGAGTGCACCTGTTTGCGCACACACTTGTTCGCTATATCTCCTGTGTAGTTGGCTGGCTTCCGTTGAGACTGACCGCCAAGGTCAAAATCGGCTAAAAATGCATCATCATTACCAAAGTATTCATTTTATTATAACATTTGGTTACCAAAGTTAATGCAATGGAAGCATACAGAGATTAATGCGTCACTAATAGTTTTGTACCTACAACACACATATTTATCCGTGTTTATCCAAGGTTCTATCGTGTACAACAGTAATGTTACGATATATTGTCAATTTAATAGAGCGACATTTTAAAGAGATTTCGGTCTCATAACTTGAATTACGTTAAAATACGCAATACACTGCAAAATACTAATAATTATAATTATATCGTTGGTCACTCGCTGCGATTTTATTCTAGTAGCTGTACTTTGAAATTTTCAAAAATAAAAACTATTTCACTCGCAGCTCGAAAATACTAGAAAAATAGGAAGAATAGGAATAAGCAAAAAAATTGAAGTTTGTGGTAAAAGCAGTGCATAAATTGTGCCGTACATGGGATACACCAATTATTTCTCATTAGTTTAGTCGTTCTCTTTTTTAAAATCTCGATAAATATAATTTTCTGCTGTATATACATGTAAATAAAATAATTTGAAGAAAAACCACCATTAACATAAAACGTTTTTACCACCATCACATTACTGATATAACACATTTTAAAACAACCAAGGCTCTAATACTCTCATGTTGTCATGCATTTCTAGAAATATAACATAAAATCATTTCTAGCCAAACGATTTTACGATTGACGTCAAAAAGTCATACTTATGAGGTAAACTCTATAAGTTAAGTTTCTATATTTATTTCAATTCAGATTTTAACAATTTTAGAACTAATGTTAAAACGCAAAGTCTAAAAACGAAATATAAAAAAAACAATTGTGGTTTATTGGTGTCAGATATCATTAAAATTTTTAATATAATCTCGAGTTTGGCAACTTATGTACTCTTTTATTAGTAGACCAAGAGAACTCATACGTTAACAAAGTATACAAGAAAATAATGATATGCCTCGAAATAGAGGATTTAGTAATTTAATTTAGTAATGCTAGAGTTTAATCGTTCACTCAAGTACTAAATAATAAAATATGTTTTACGGCGACGTGGAACATTTGGCGTAGACGTACTTACATATACTTTTAATACATCACGTTACTATCCTAACTGTAAATATTGATCTGGTTCCCGTATTGACCCCGCATCATGAGCTCCGTTATATATGGAATAGGTGAGTTACGTATCTCGAGATCGTACCTCGGGTGTTTGTACATGCTAATGGATATTTAAGGTCTATATAGCTGTGTGTTATTCTCTTTGTATTGCTTTTAATGAGTTTTTAGCTTCATGTTTAGTTGAAACTTTACAAAGTGTGAAAATGTGTCTTTTTACAAAGTTATAAGATTTATTTTTCGAAAAATTAAACTTTTATTGCCAGGTATTTTATATCCACTGCCACTGCTAGGTGTTAACAAAGAATGTAAATAGATATTAATGTTTAGTATGATACTTATCTATTATAAACTAAAATAGGAGCTATTCTGAGAATTTAATTTGATGTATTTATAAAATTTCCTTGAGTGTTTCATTAATTTCGTCTGTCTCAACAGTAGTTTTACGTGAGACAGGTGAAATTTTATCTTTGCTTGAAACTACGTTAAATGGTAATTATTGTTATCGGTAAAAAGAGATTAAAGAAATTTTATTTTATTTTTTATTATGTATATAAATACAGTGTATTTATATACATAACAAAAAAATAAAATAACAAACAAGTGGCCAATGGGAACATTTAACGTTTTAGATTTTAATAAATTGTATTAGATTATTCAATAAAAGTTATTTTGAATTGACAACTGATTTAAAATTCTTGTGGATTCCATTTGAAAAGCTTAGTTCAAGAAACAAATAAATATTCCTTAAAAAAGTTGTGAACACAATCATAACTTCAATTAATGACGTTTACAAAGACAGATATGAAGTGAATTCCAATGTCTAATAAGAGGTTACTAAACCTGGCAACAGGCTGCCATCGTGACTATTTCTCTTAAACCATCCTAAAATAAAGAGGAATGTAGTGAAAAAGTCCATCAACGGCAATAATGATACAGGTTAAATACAGACAGCTGTATCCGGTAATTACTTACGTCAATCCGCAACACATACCGCAATGCCGTATTTCTAACTATTAAAACTATTTTAAAACAGCAATCCAACATTAAAGACAAATTCTATTCAAAGAATAGTACATAAAAATTATTCATGGTCCATGAAAAAACTGTTGGTGCTGAGTGTCTATTGGATTTAACCAGGCAGGAACTTTAAATTAAGTATATGTTTAGGACAAAGTGTAATAAACTAAGCATGTTAGTATGAACGGATTTGTCGGTCTAGTGACTAGTGATTCTAAATTTGTAGTTTCGATTCTCACCCAGGACAAATGATGATGTATTTTTTCTGTCAGGGTGTAATAGTATTTATCTGTAATATGTGTGTTTTAAGAACATTCAAGTATGTTTATTACCAATCTGGTCATTATTGCACAAGGGTCTGGCTAGTTTGTAATGAGACAGTATTATAATTTCCAGAGATCTAAATATATCAAAATGTTCTGAACTTGTTAAGAATTTGCCATTTGAATATAAATCCATCTGTTACCTATGTATTCAGAAATAAAAATATTACGTTTGACGTCATAAAAGTACAGTGCGTCAGAGATTTCAGTTTTTATTTAAGTGTTCTAGTATCCAAGAAACATTCACGAATGTTTAGTTATTGGAAGTATTTTGCTTTTATTAAAATAGAATTGTATGTTATATTTAAGAATGATTGAGGTGGAGAATATGTAATACTTGTTTTGTTTAATAATGTCGTAGAGTTGGTTGTCCCAGGGCCAGTTCACATTCCAGGAGGGCTTGGCGCAGTGTGGGTCAGCTGTACCGTAGCGTCAGCCAAAATTTTGGGCGACGCCGGTAGACTGCTCATCGGTTTCGTGAGCGCTAGGATCACAGTCCTGGCGGCGAGACCGATGAGATGCTATAAATGTCTGACATCGGGGCACACACGCGCCAAGTGCGTAAGTCGTTTTGACTGCAGCGGACTATGCTTCCGCTGCGGTCGACCGGGGCATAAGGCGGCAGTGTGTTCTGCCGCCCCTCACTGCCCAGTGTGTGCGGCGGGTAACAAGCCCGCCAATCATCAGATGGGGCAGGTGGGGTGCAAACCTCCCTGCGATTCTCGACAGGTATCGGGGCTAGCCAGTCGACCCAGGCTGCCTCCGATACTGTTCGCACGTCAGCATCGTCGCCCATGGAGGTTGTAGAGACAGTTCAGTAATGGACCAAGTCTCCAACCTCCTTGTCCAGACGAACCTGAACCACTGTGCCGCGGCACAGGACCTCTTCCTGCAAACCATGGCACAGTGGTCGATCGACGTTGCCGTAGCCGCGGAGCCTTATTATGTTCCTCCCCGTCCAAACTGGTTGGGTGACCGGGACGGTTCTGTGGCAGTCGTCGGCTCCACGGCGGCTCATTCTCCGCCCTTGTCGCTAAGAGACAAGGGCACTGGATATGTTGCTGCTGAGTGGGGGGGGATCACCGTATACGGTGTATACTTCTCCCCCAACCAGAGTTTGAGCGACTTCGAGGTTTTCCTTAACAACTTGGAAACCTCGATGCGGCGACTAACGTCTGGGCACGTCTTAGTGCTGGGGGACTTCAACGCGAAATCCATTGCGTGGGGTTCCCCCAGGACGGATGCCAGGGGCGAGGCCGTAGAGGAGTGGGCGGCCTCGGTGGGCCTCTGCTTATTAAACAGAGGCTCCACCAACACGTGCGTGCGACAGCAGGGAGGGTTGATAGTGGACCTTTCATTCGCTACCCCTGCCCTCGCCGCACGAGTAAGGAACTGGAGCGTCCTGGAAGAGGTTGAGACGCTCTCGGATCACCTCTACATCCGATTTGAGCTCTCCCGGACCCAGGACCCCAGTAGGGGTCACGCGGCGCGGCGTTCTTCCCGCTTTCCGCGGTGGGCTGTAGCCAAACTAAATAGGGACCTACTAGAGGAGGCGGCCATTATTCACTCTTGGCTGTCTCCGCAGGCCCCGGCCGAGCAGGTTGACATGGGGGCTGGTCGCTTCCGCGATGCGGTTACGCAGATCTGCGATGCGGCCATGCCCCGCATACGAGGTTGTCGGTCTCCACGGAAGGAGGTTTACTGGTGGTCCCAGGAGTTGGCGGACCTCCGTGCGGCCTGTACTCGTGCCCGGAGGTCCTACACCCGTAGTCGGCGGCGACACCGCGAAGAAGGCGAAGAGGACCAGCTTCATGAGGAGTACCGAGAGGCGCGGAAAACTCTGAAGCTGGCCATCAGCCGCGCCAAAGAAATTAAGCGTAAGGAGATGCTGGAGGGTCTCGATCGTGACCCCTGGGGTCGCCCATATCGTGCGGCGCGACAAAAGCTCCGCACGTCGGGCCCCCCCCTTACACAGACTCTCCAGCCCAGCTTCCTGCGGGAAGTGGTCGAGGGCCTTTTCCCGCAGCGGGTGGAACACACACACCACCGGCCTTCATGGTCGGAGACGACGGGGGGAACAACGAGGAAAATGTGCCACCCGTCAGGGAATCGGAGGTAGGGGCGGTTGTTCTACGGATCCGCTCTAAGAACACCGCCCCCGGGCCAGACGGGATACCTGTCCGAGTGCTGGCCCGAGCCCTCGAGCACATGTCGGACCGACTCAGGGAGGTCCTGGATGCTAGCTTGGCGTCAGGACGCTTCCCTGAGTGCTGGAAAAGTGGGAAGCTGGTCCTATTACGGAAGCCGGGACGGCCTGCCGATTCGGTGGCGGCCTATAGGCCCATCGTGTTGCTGGACGAGGTGGGTAAACTGTTTGAGAGGATACTCTCTGCCCGCATCGTCCGGCACCTCTGCGAGGTGGGCCCCGATCTATCGGACGCCCAATTTGGTTTTCGGGCGGGGCGTTCGACGGTCGATGCCGTGCTGCGCCTGAGGGCCGTTACCGAAGAGGCGGTGAGCTGTGGCGGCGTGCTGTTGGCGGTGTCGTTGGACATCGCCAACGCATTTAATAGTCTGCCATTTAGCTGCATCAGGGAAGCACTCCACTACCACGGGGTGCCAGAGTACCTGAGGCGGCTTGTGGCAGACTATCTTGAGGAGCGTACCGTCATGTACGAGGACCGAGACGGTGTTCTGAGGCGGCGGCTCATGTCGTGCGGTGTTCCGCAGGGGTCTGTCCTCGGACCACTCCTGTGGAACATGGGATACGACTGGGCCCTTCGAGGTCGCCTCCCCTCCGGGCTGGGCGTAATTTGTTACGCCGATGACACATTGGTCACGGCCCGGGGAGCGAACTTTCAAGAGGTAGCGCGCCTAGCCACCGTGGGAGTTTCTCTGCTGGTCAGGCGTATTGAGGCGCTGGGTTTACGGGTGGCCCTGGACAAGACGGAGGCCCTTTTGTTCCATGGGCCCCGTCGTGGTCCACCCTCTGGCGCCTCCATTGTAGTCAATTCGGTCCTCGTACCGGTTCAGGCCCAGATGAAGTATCTGGGCCTGATCCTTGACGGCAGGTGGCTCTTCGACGAGCACTTCCGACAGCTTTCTCCAAAGCTGGTAGGCGCTGCTTCTGCCCTTGGGCGACTTTTGCCCAATTTGGGTGGAGCCAGCGTCGCGACGAGACGTCTATATACGGGGGTTGTTCGGTCAATGGCGCTGTATGGTGCACCAGTGTAGGCGGCGGCTCTGACCGTCCACAATAGGGCTCGCCTCTGGCATCCTCAGAGGATATTGGCGGTTAGAGCCATACGCGGTTACCGCATTGTATCGACGGACGCGGCGTGCGCCTTAGCCGGAACTCCCCCGTGGGATTTGGAGGCGGAAGTGCTCGCCGAAGTTTATCGGCGAACGGCAGACTTCCGGGTGGGTACCGGCATTCGCCCCCCACCCGAAGAGATACGCGAGTGGCGAGAGGCCGCTCGTCGAGCCACGATGGTTCGTTGGTCGTCCCGACTGGAGGCTCCACGTGCTGGCTTTGCCGCCGTAGAGGCTCTCCAGCCGGTCATCGCCGAGTGGGCAGGGCGGCAGCACGGGACCCTTTCCTTCCGACTGACGCAGATTCTTTCCGGGCACGGTTGCTTCGGGAAGTATCTGCACTCGGTCGCCAGGAGGGAATTGAGTCCCGCCTGTCACCACTGCGACTGCAGTGAGGACTCGGCTCAGCACACGCTGGCGGTTTGTTCCGCCTGGGCGGCGCAGCGTGGGGTCCTCACTGCAGTTATTGGAGGAGATCTCTCGCTACCGGCCGTCATACGCTCCATGGTCGGTAGCGACAGTTGTTTTACCGCGGTCGCAACCTTCTGCGAAGACGTAATTTCGCGGAAGGAGGCGGCGGAGAAGGCCCGGGAGGACAACCTCCACTCGAACCCAATTCGCCGCCGGCGAACCGGGCGGCGGAGGCGCGCGTACCAGCGCCTCATGCCGCCTTGAGTGTGGCCGCGGGTGGACGGGACGGGTTTTCCCCTCCATCCGCTATAATGGCCAGCCGCGAGGAGGCGACGTCCGCGTGTGCCGTACGTCGCCTAAAAGGAGAGTTTATCCACAGATGGTGCCCACGGTAGCGGGCAGGCGCTAGGAGGGATCTGGATGTCGTAATAACAGCTGTTCCCGGATCCCTTCTATGTCAGGCGCAGAGTGGCACACCGTGTGGTTTTAGTCGGTCCGATTCCGACACACCACCCCACCGTAAACCCCGGTGGGGTGACGGCCCGAGGGGGTTTCCACACGTTAAAAAAAAAAAAAAAAAGGGCCAGTTCACATCGTGAACTAGGTACTATGTTTATGAAATAAATATTTTTCAAAAGCCACTTTGCTATTGTTCTGATCGACTTGCTCGAATAGATAATTTAAAACTTTTAGGTGCAATACGAAGCGAATTGAAATTAACGTTTATGTTTGAAATTTCCATGTTTGCCAAGAATTTTAAATTGATCATTGTCATTGTGTTGCTAGTAATACAGACAAACCTAAATATGAAAATCTCTAATAGTGTTTGTGTGTCTAATAGTGTTTATCGTAAGCTTTGTCTTACCTTTCTAATCCTTGCAATATTCAATGATATTTTTATGGACTTTCGATAACAACTTTTAATAATGTTATTGACTTGCCTGATAGAAAGCACGAATAAAATCCAAGAGTTGTGGTCACCACATTCATTGTGAATGTAGAGAATGCAGTATGGGTGACCCACACTACGGCAGCCTAGTGAAATGCTGTTTAAGGCTCTACTTAAAACACCCAGAATCCTGGTGGTGAGTTTCTAGGTTTTGACCGATTCGCACAGGAAAGAAGAACCAAACCATTTAGTTCGAGAATGTATGTTTTCTACTCTAAAACGGTGCTTGCCATGACGAGTACGTGTTGTTATGTAAAGGAAAGAAGAAGGTGGGTCCAGTTGGAAGAACTCATCGGAACACTCTCCATGATAAAGACGATAGAGGACTGCCATAGAGGCGATATGTCTTCGCAACTGTAGCGGTTCAAGGCACTCAGTGGCTTCGGAATTGTTAATACTGCGAATTGCTCCCCGCTACAACCGATCGAGAGCATCAGAATTAGGTCAAGCTCAGCGACAAGCTCCTGTCGCTTTTCTTCAAGGTCTGCTACCTTGTTTGTAAGATGTCCAAAATAACGCTCACAAACTGCGTTATTGTCTATGACCGTCTTTTTGCTATCACAAGTCGTTGCGGGCGAACAATAGACAGATGGATGGATACTAGGCAGTGGTCGGACGATCCTAGAGGGGCGAGAACCGATATATTACACTGCGCTGAGTGGCTCATTAGCAGTTGATCTAGCAAGGATGGTGCTTGACTCAGTATGTCTTGCATTCTAGTGTGCTAGAGTACCAGTCGGATGAGGTCATGTGTGAGAGCGAATGTGTGGGCGGTTGGATACGTGTGATCAGTTCTGGGAAATCCCAACCAAAACTCATGGTGGACGTTAAAATCTTCTAGAAATATCAGTTCGACGGTCGTAAACTGCTCCTGCGCTTTTTCTGCTGTTCGACTCAGATGGTCAAACAGTCGGAATGGGACTGGTAGAGGAACACCTAGATTCAGCTCATAGATCCTAACTCCACGTGGAACCAGAGGATGGAGAAAGCTGAATCCAGGTGACGCCAGCTGTCACCTTAATAGAAGCAGATCGAGGTGGCTACACAACGCACTATGTAGCGCGCGCCCTTTTGAGGGCAGAAAGGGTACATCGAGGTTTCCACTCAAGGAATATTGTGTTAAAAGTCCATTCTTTTATTTTTCATCTGAATGTAATTCATCTCACTCATGTGTATGTATTTGTATGATATGAATATGCTTATCACTAGTCTGATTAACATATTACAGGTTCTGCTTAGTTTACGATCAGAAGGCCGTGCGTGTAATATTCTTTTACATTGAATTGTTTAGATTGGATATTGCGCTTTAAAACTAGACATTTTACTATACGTTTTATGTTACATTCCATAAATTAAGGTACTATTTATTTATAACCGAGATTTATAGTTCTTTAAATAACTGACTGACCAGGTGGTATGATGATAAAAACGGATGCCTCGCCACTATGCCGCGATCTGACATCCATATGATACAAAAATGTGAGTTTTTCGTAAATTGTTCTCCCAAATCCGGATCTTTTATTGCGTGAATTTTTGTGGTCTTTAATAAAAAAGAATTTTCTCCACACTGTGAGATAGCTATGTACCTTATATCTTTATATGATGGATTGTTACATAACGTAGGAATCCGATGAAAAAGATTGATACCGTCATTGTAAGCCCCGAGGAAACTTAAAATAGGTGTTAAGATTATTTATTTTGAGATATAAGACATGGATTCTTTTCTTTCTATTCCAAAGATAGTTTGGTGAAGCGTCCGATCAAAGCTCCAACTTTCGTTAGTGTATAAATTTAAATGATTTTATTAAAATATATAGATAGAGTTCTACGAGTTTTATCTCCCTGATAAAACTTAGGTTCATTTAAGTCGTTAGAAGTAATGGTTAGTAAATTTTTAATTGATTGCTTCGGTGACGCAGTACGCGAACACGACTGCTGTGCTTGAGGTCTCAGGTTCCATTCCCGAGATGGACCAAAGGTAAATATTTGTTTCGGAATTTGGGTGTTTACTATGTAATAATATGTATATATTTACAAAATACGTATTTATATATTCTATCAGTCAATTTAGCTGTATAAAATAAATAACAAATGAAAGTATGATTTATGCTATCATAGAATGATGACAAATAGACAAATATTATAATAGTGTAAAAACAATTCAAATGAACTAATATACAAATGAAATGAAAATTATGCATCACGTAGTTCATGTGATACAGCTAGGTGAGTACTGAAATATTAAAACACCTGTGTTGCAGCTCTGACCTCCTGACATAAAATGTATTAGGTTAATGATGTAGTAAATCTTTTAGCACTAGGGTTGGAAGTTTAATAAGCTGAGCATGATTAACTTTATAACTTTACACTTAGTAACTGAATATACAATAAGCAAAAATATAAAGATAGAAGTAAAAATCATTTCGTAGAAGACCCGAGATATGTTGGAGTTTCAGTTTTTTTTTGGGGTACATTTGGTTTCCTTTCTCCTGGTACCGAGCCAGTTACTTATATAACCAAGACGGCGTGTGGTTTTTAATTAGTTCGAGTCTGAAATAACCACCGATAAAATTTCAAAAAAAAGGAGTAAAAATAGTATTATTGCGTTTAATTGCATCCGATATCGTTTGTAACATTATTTTTTTACCATTGCAGTTAAGTTGTGTTCACGTGTTCACTATATTATCTCAACCTTTCTCCACTCTCCAGAGACATAAGCGAAGCTCTTCACTATTATAAATCTATCTAAGTAATATTTCATGAAGGTTTTCGTGCTCATAGGATTACAGTGGTTCATTAAGGTCAAGGTTGAACCAAACGGCAGTTTATTTTAAGACGTCGTTATCGAAACAAAATCTTTTAAAGGCTCTCTCTTACATCTCACCGTATTTGATTTTTCTTAATTAATTGACCCTTCAAAAACAAAGCGTTCATGTGGCTTCTCTAGCATTCATGGGAGTCCTGCTTAAGTAACAATTTTTCCAGAATGAAAATGCTGACTACGTTGTCCAGTTTACACCGCAAGAGTTTTGATAGCTGAAAGCTTTCGATTGTTTTTAAAGGTCACCTTCTGTTTTGTAACGTATGTACACGTTCTATGTATGTATATAGTATTCTATCAGCCAGTCTAGTTATAAAAGCACTGCTTACTTTGAAACTAGTTCATGTTGTGTCAAATGTCTAAAATATTTATTTATTATTCTCTTAATTTCATATTTATTCATATTGATTACATTTGAAACACAAAAATAAAAATAAAAATATATATTTAAAATATAAAAAAGTAGACCACCGACATCGGGAACAGGACCAAGACACCGGTGTTAGAGCTCCAAAGACAGAAATGCATATATTTATAAAAAAAGTATATAAGTATTCTATCAGTTAGTCTAGTTATCATAGTACAAGCTCTGCATAATTTGAAACTAGATGGCGTTGTGGTTAATGTCGGAAATATTTAACGTACATACATACATACACAAAATAACACCCCTTTCCCCAGAAGAGTATTAAACGTCCACTTTTCAAAGATTTTTAGCACTATCTGATTCAATGAGCATAAATATTAATAATGTTGAAAATTTTAAAGTAAGTACTACTTACGACATCAACACCTCGTGGTTTGAGTTCCCTGCGGAGACAGGCAGCAAGTGCGTCGAGGGCGGCAAGTGAGGCAGCATGTACTCCACGTACTGGCGCTGCAACGTGGGTCAGAATTGAAGAGGCGAGGACTACACGGCCGCGGGCACGACGAACTAGTGGCAACATTACTTGCACTAGGCGGGCAGGGCCTACATAACACAAAAACAGTTATTTTAATTTAGTCTTTAATTCTTTCATAAAACGTTGGATAGCTTTGATCTGGTGATTAATATATATCATCAGATTAGATGAACCAAAGAAGATCTGCATGTGTTTGACTTTCACTTACTTTATTGCCAAACTGCTCAATATACATTCAATTTAAAACACTTCTTATTGAAAAGATACTCTCAATTTTACAATCCGATTTTTAGAGAGCAAAGGTCACCTTTTATTCAATTAGAAATATAAATAGATTGGTATGCTATACATATCTATTCCACGACAAACATTTTACGATTAACAAAAGTTCATCTTTGGATATAATTTCTTTTTTTAAAACCTTACTTGTACTGATTTGGGCAAGAAAATAATGTATTCATTTAGCAGAACTCGTACATAAAAACCAGCATTGACACCTACAATTAGACAGTTCTTAAAATAAAGAAAGTATCATGGTATTTCGTAAGTTTAAGTTTCTTTCTGTGTTCGTTCTATTATATGGTAGTTAGATCTGTCAGTGTAAATATTACAACAGTTAAAGTCGTAGATTTCTTCTCTGAACATTTATTGAAACTGTGAGCATAATTTCTCAAAAACAGATAATGAAAAGGTTAAATTTAATAAAGTAGTATGGAGAATTTGACAGATAATTTAACGAGAACTAAAATTTATATATATATATATATATATATATATATATATCAAAATTAACGTTAACTTTGGATAAACTGTTTTATCATGTCATACACGATCACTTATACAATCTTTTACATTTTAAAATGAATTCGCTTCGTAACCGTCGTTGCATCAATGATCTCGTATTTCTTTACAAAATAGTAAATGGCTCTATAAAATGTAGTGATCTAACGGTACGCATCCTTCATACTGGCCCGTTGAAACTACCGAGATATCCCATCACCAGAAAATTTTACTTTCCTGCCCGGCAATCTAATCTAGGTTTAAACGCACCTCTGACAAGAATATGTAGAGTATTTAACAACATCTGCTCACTGAGAGACACGG
Source organism: Hypercompe scribonia (assembly GCA_949316085.1). Classification (NCBI taxonomy): domain Eukaryota; kingdom Metazoa; phylum Arthropoda; class Insecta; order Lepidoptera; family Erebidae; genus Hypercompe; species Hypercompe scribonia. The sequence continues at coordinate 10,338,473 of OX438980.1, forward strand.
ACATCCATGTCTCTCAAAATAAATTTAGATTTCTTTTTTTTTTCTGTATGAATTTAGAATTCCTTAGCGGCAAACAACAATACTAGCAACCAATTTTGACATTTTATTTTACTTTTATCTTTATTTTACTTAAGTTTACTTAATTTTATTTAGTTCCTATTGTTTGTCCTTGATTTTTTTACTGTTTTTGTAGCAGTGAATGTAATCTAGATTTAAGTAATATTTAGTTCTTTTTTTGTTTTACTTATATATCTTATATATCATACTTATATTGTATTATTAGGTGTTGTTTTTTATGATTAATATTCGGTGTATCTGTAATGGGCACGCGTACCAGATATTACTTTTTAGAAATTTAGATTAAGACTGTGTTCTGTGTATGCTGTTGGTATACCATAAATAAATAAAAAAATAAAAATAAAACTAGAACCTCTTACTTTGAAACAACTATTGCCATCTAGTGGTTTTTGTACTAATCGTCGTGTAAAGGTAGCGCTGTCGTAGCATGACGTAGCACCGTAGCTCTACTCACCGAGAAGGTTCACTTCCATCGCGCGTTTAATAACGGAGAAAGGCACCCATTCTAGTTCTCCAAGTGCACACCACGACTCACAGTTGACAATAGCCCACAGTCCTTGAGCGCCCTCTGGCAAATGGTCCACGATGTACAAAGAAGCAGAGAGTATCTAAACAGAAATGTTCAGTGTAGAAATGTTCCACCGATTTACCACTAGATTTCGTTTGGGTGCTCAAAATAGACATGGTGAAAATAGGACACATCAAAATACGTGTAATATATCAAGCAGTTTTACGAATAGCCGACAACTTTTAGAAAAAGTATGTCGGTCTTAATATTTTAAAATAGATGATTATACATAGTTACACTGAACATATTATTTTAGGAGCAAAACTGATGACTACTCGTATTTGTAATAAATTTTTGTCAAGCTTGTCAGTTTAATGGGTTCGTAATATACCTGTATATGAAGATACTTGATAAATTTATACACTATATGAACTACTTTACTAAACTGCGTTTAACTGGATACAAAATACAGCTGACACAACAAATTGCAACTTTGTTTTACTCCAAAATTTTAGCAATTAATCTTACGAAAAGTTACGAACGTTCCTTGAATCGTAAATATATTTTGAAGTTGTGCGGTATCAGACATCTTTAGTTAGTAGAATACAAGGGAAAGATAAAAGCGTTTTTAACGAATGTGTACAGAATTACGCTAATTTGTACAAAGTTTATAAAAAAATATTCTTTGTAATGTTGCGTGAACGTGGGCGGTCGACTTTCACCTCTTGATTCAACATTTTTCTTTTTATTGCCAAACTGAATTAGGTAATACAGATTCAAATACATCCTTAAATTGAAGTTTGCTAGGAGCGGTATACGGACAATATTAATTTATAAAGACTTAAGCTGTGTTCTAGGACTTTTTTTGACATTTTAAGATCAAATTTTTATCGGTTTCGACCATTGAGTCCTTAACTATAAAAAGGATGACAACGGAACAAAAAAAAACATAATTTACAACAGTACCGCATATGAAGTGGATGCATCGTAAATGCTCTATTATTCTCTCCGTTCTGTTATTTCGTTGGGGATGTTCAGTGTGCATACGACCCTTATAGTGATGCAAGTTGTACAATTTTATTACCATGCTACCATATAGAAAATAATTAATCTTATATTTGTACTTAAGGAGCAGTAGCACCGAAAGAAAAATAGTTCTAAAATAAGGCATTCAATATTTACATTATCTTTGTTTGGTAATAATAATTAGGTACTTAAGATTAATATTTGTGATTCTACAAAATTGAGTCTAAATACCCTGCGCTCTATGAGAAGTATATATATTTGTGTTACTACGAAACATATAGTTTTAAGCCCTCAAAAAATTGAATTGTGAAGCTTCCATTGCTCGCAACTGATTCCGTGTAAGCCTCGATGACCGTGTGCAAATTTGTGTATACCAAATTGATTCTTAATATTTTAAGCGTTAAGATAATCATTGACAATCGAATCTTTTATAGAAAGCGATAAATATCAAGTTAGCTTCAAAATTGTTTCTACTATCATACATGTACATACTATAGCCCTACCTCATACTTATATCAATGCTTATATTATGGCAAATGCTTTCGAATAGGTAATCTATGGGTAGCGTAGGCAATCAAGTATTATTAGTAAAATTTTATTACAAATTACCTGAGTTTCCGAGGTAATATCCAGTTGAAGGGTATGCAATCTTCCAGAACAGTCTTCTTTCAGCATATCAGCATCAATATTGCCGGCTTTGCTTTGGAATCCAGCAAAAACATGATAGCCGAGGTCATCTAAACGTCTTGCTAAAGCGTTGCCTAACACATTGTCGCAACCCGTAACAAGAACCGCCTTTCCAGCAGCCGTTACCTGTTTTAAAATAAATAACATTCTTGTTTAAATATATCCTATTTATTTTGAAACGGGAATGAACTATTTCTAAGTTTACTTTATATCTTTTTTGGCTGCTGAGTCATTATAACACCTAACAGTAAATTGTATTTAACTATAATAAATCTTAACGTTTGTATACAAAATAATTATTTTAAAAAGCATTTAGTTTTCATTGATCAGACAAAAAAGAAGCGCAACAAATAATTAAATGGTTACCGGTTGAGTTTGAAAATCGGAATTTATCTCTTTATGTTGATATAAATATTTAATAAAATCGTTTTAAATGTTAAAATCTAAGAAATTCGAACTGAACAGAGCTTCTAAGCTTAGTTTATAGTTTAGAAACAGTATGACAGTAACTATGGTACTGGTACTGCTATTAATAGTTAAAGCTAGGTCTAGTTCGCTTGTTCCAGGTTTTAGTCTCTCAAAAGTTATATTGTAAATTAAATTTAATTTAAAAATAAGTTGAGACTGAATCGTCTACAACTATAATAACATATTTTTTTTAATTATTTGAAAAATTGTACGAGAAGTAATTCTTTTCGTCCCATGGAAATTTGAAGAAAATAATAACAAATAATTAAGGAATGAAAAATACAGCACAGCAATTTATGGAGCACTGAAATTGGTGATACTTTTTTTAAAGTTATTTTATTTAACTTGGAATTGCCCTTATTGAGCAAATGAAACCAAAGACAAAGAAAAAGCAAGGCTAAATAATTAAACAGACAGAGCAGGCGCAGCTGAGGCTTTTCTTATTTTATATGGAATAAATATAAATAGTAGAGTACTTTCAAATATTAAACTAAAGGGATAATGAAATAAAGTGTTGTAAACATAGTGTACCAAATACAAGCAGCAAGAAACTTGGATTATCAAAAATATGAAATATTCGTCACTAAAGAATAAAACAGGGCAAATAAAAGAAAATTGATTGATTGATTTCTCTGTGAGTTCTCATTTAATCTTTTCTAAAGTTTTTTTTTATTTATCTTGAATACAATATATATTTCATTTTTCACAAAACTACTAAAAATATTTGCCACCTGATTAGTTAGATACAGAAAGAATTTAAAAGAAACCTGCTTTTGAATTAAATTACATTTGCAGATATTTCAATTTACTAAACATTTGATGGTCTAAACGATAATCTTGAAAAACTTAGTATTTAAAACATCATTAATGTTAATTTGATTACTACATCTACACCCAAATAAATAAATTATATAAAATCTATCAAATTCAAGGCAAATCCGCTTAGCAGTTAAGCAAATCAAGTTGCTTTATTTTCACTTAAATAAATAAAAGTTCTATTATTGGTCTAAGATCTTTACTAAGTGCTGGTTAATGTAAAATTTAGAAATACTCCAATGCGAGATGCTCACGAGATAAAGTCTATGTATATTTGTTGAGTTCTTTTCATTGAGTTCTTAAAATACCAAGGAAGATATCTACTAACTTTTAATCTCAACATCTAGTTACTTATAAATAGAATTCAAGGCTGCTATTGATCCGGTAATACAACGCAACAGTTACTTCGCGCACCTTCAAATCTACTGCCTACATATCTGAGCCTGAAAATATTTACAACAATTCTCTTTGCTTATCTTGAGAGCACGCTGTAGAAAAGCACCATTTTATGCTGCTTATTGAGCAAAAAACAGAAGTGATATTGTATTAAACCTATAGCTAAGAATTAAATCGTAATTGTTTTTCATAACATGTAAATCAAATATACTTATTTTACTGCTTGATATAAGAACACCCATTTTACCTTGCTACACTTAAATTCTCTTCTCTTCTCAACAGCCTAAAATGCAACTTACAATTTGCGTACATACCTCAAAGTTTAACGTAACATAAAAACTTTCGTAACTTAGAGAATCAGAAAAAATAAACACAAAAATATTTAATTGATAAACATTTGTATGTAGCAGAAGTATAGAAACATAGCTTTTCGCAGGCAACATATTATACAAAAGGTCGTTAATACCTATGTAACCTAGCTACGCATGTGCAAATAGATGTTGATTTCTATAGCACCGCATCTAATAATAGCTCAAGTTATACTGAGCGTGAAATAAACATTGGGACCATTTAAAACTAGTTGATTGATGATTGAAATACCAATAATAACTTGACACCCCAGACATATGCCATCTCATTCCAAATTAGACAGTGATAGTTGTACAATAATCAGACTGCCCATAAACGCATTGAAATAATTGAAGTGAAAACTTCTTTAGGCGCGTTGAGCGTTTTGGTAGAGGGTAAAATCCTCGGTTCGCGTCACCGACATGCTAATGATAATAGTATATCTATAGCTATGGAGAATATGATATTATATATTATATATGAAATTTATTATTATTATATATTATATATGATATTATATATTATATATAGCTATATATGAAACTTAAAAAATTTCGTATAATTTTTGCATATAGTTTTAATTACTCTCAACTTAATAGTTCCGTTTTCACTTCTATCGGCAGTCCCACGACTGCTACTGTTTTTTTAAGTAATCTAGTATTTATTACTCTGCGCAGTGATAACAAATATTATATTCGTGTCTGTACGTACTCTGGTCATTGTCGACTTAGATGTGTGTATGTTTTAAACATTTTGACTAGTGTATTGATTCAAACTACCTTAGTAATTTTCAGTTCAAAAACTATTAGAAACGGAATTTTAATTATGTTTATTTTCGTTAAAATATCAGAAACTCATTTCTGAAAATAAACATGGTAAATAAATATCTCGTTTCTAATAACTTATCATTTTGAATAATGTCATTTTAATCACCTCCTCCATAGTATATAAACAATATTTTCGTGGAGTAAACCACACGAAATTAAACGATTGCTAGAGATTGATGATCCACATCGTTTGATCCTTCGTAGTACTCGTAGCTATAAATAGCTGTAAACTTGTAAATAAATGCTAACGGGTTTTTGTCACTGTGTCTGTGAAACTGTTATACAGAAAAAAACATGAGTCCTTACCATTAAATTTGGAAGAAATAATAAAATAAAGGTCACGACACGTTTCCTTTGCCTTTCATTTACAGTTAGGGTTATCAGGGCGCGGTGAGCCTCTCTAATCACGCTAGTATTGTTTTTATCTCTGAAATAATTATATCTTAGCAAATTATGAACATTTTACTATATCAGATATAATAGGCGGGCGACGAAATTAAGTTTTCGTCGAAAATAGATGCCGACAGTTTGATTGATGTTCGTTATTATAACAGTTGAGTGAATATTTTATTCAAGCATTTGTACCTATGCGTGACGCTGTGACGTTCGAGGTTAACTATTTCAGGGTTGTCGTGTCGTTAATTCTTAATCTTGTACTCCTCTCAGAATTCAAAGTCACGCAATAATCACGTATTGTGTTTGCATACATTTCAAAACGTATTACATACGTCACTGTTGTTGGGTAGCTGAATTGGTAAGAAGAAGATTACTCTCTATAAATACACCTGCCGCTGATATTTGAATTGACTTTATGATGTTACATATCGATATCAAAACTTGATGTTATAGTAATATGCCTTGGAGCGTTTAATGTAATGTTCTAGTTATGGATGTGGGTTTAAAATAATACGTTTAATATTTTATCGTATTTGATGTTCGTGAAAGTTGTGTTTAGTTTTGAAAACATTTGAATGAGCTCAAGAAAATATAGCCTATGTAAAAGTGTTATGAAGGGTAGTTCAAAAAAAGAAATAAAACTAAAGAATACTTAAAGCTTTAACGCTTAAACACTTTAAACATTGTTATTTTTTGGTAGCTATCAATTAAATATGTATGTGCAATAGCCATCAGCTAAGAATCGTTTTTAAATGAAAGAACCTGTTTCTTCGCACCTAAACATCTGTGTCTTCTTATTACTGTTGTATAGAAGACACAGATGTTTACGTACGAAGAAATATTTCATTTTAATTAGTATACCTAGTTTCCAAGAGGTTGCCTCAGTGAAGCTCTCGATGTACTCTCACGGCTTGAGATCTCGACAAATATCCATACCCAGGTAATTGAGCTTATTCTGTAGTGGAGAGGGGGATGACAGACATCGTAACCGTGTGAAACCGGGACTCGAAATGCTGTATCGTCAGGTACAGGTGAAGCAAGACGCTAACTGAACCGACGGAAGAAAGAGCTTCCGTACCCTCCCGGAAGAGGCGGCCAGGTCTCGCCGTCTGGTCACTAACTGGCATGACAAGTCACTCAGTGGATTATGCGTAACCTGACGGGGCAACCTCTCAGGGTGGTTAAATGTGGTTGGGCTCCTCTCAATGCCGGAATTTCCATCACTGTTTCTACGGGTCTCCCTGGCCGAATGCGAATCACCCTCACAATAATTCCACGAGCATTCCATTGTTCACACACATACTACGATAACTGTCTACCCTGCATCATACGGCCTCCGGTCTTGTAATTATCAACGAAAAACGACAGTACGAATACTGTCACTTTAGGTTGATGTTCTGCGAGAGGGTAATACCGCCCCAGTAGAGCCGGTTCATTCATGCTGAAATCAGCTTGGCTTTACTACCAACGATGTAACTAACAAGAAAATTTATTTTAACTTCCTCTTGAGCTTTCTCGGTCAAGTATAAAGGGTTAAGTTTTACTAATCTATAACTCAGTTGCTAAAACTGGTTACCAGTGTCGGCGAAACTTGCTATTCCTTTGATGTCACTTATGTGTCACTAATAAGTTTTAGCTACCATGATTGTAGTAGTGCTGTCTGACCATGATCTTATTCAAAGCAGTAATGTGAGCTAAATATATGCTTCAAGGCATTTTAAAGAGTTTAAAAAATTATCCTCATTCAGGAGGCTTAAGTTATGTGCTGAACTGGAACAATTTTTGCTGGGGATTTATTCTGAGTTGAAGACTAAGTGTTACAAGGTTGAACGAGACGAAAACATAACAGGTATTAATTCTTTCAAAGGAAGTTCAGACTTTAGTAACTGTTGAATATTCAAGCTGTTCACTTTTACTCGAAGCTAATCTGCACCTAATCTGTGTTTTGATGAAAATAAATTACCATCAATTCATTTTATCCAATCCTTTGACTAGCATGACCACTTAAATTACAGTTATACGCCACTTGTGCCAAGAAGTGGTTATACAACATTCGATTAGTAATAATTGACTCTATTTTAATTCATATGCAGCTTATAAAACCGAAAGTTCATATGTAAATCACGTCATAAAAATATTACGTTAGTAAGAAAACACCATGAATATTTTATTTAGTAGTGTCTATTCAGAAAAACAGAGCCATTAACCTATTTTAAATCGGATTGATGACGCAAGTATGGAGCCTGGCACAATAGTACAATTGTTGCAATCTCCTTGGCAATTTATAATGCGACACATTCACACTGACATGTTAAGCGGAATATTACACACTATCACAGAATATTTACTTTATAAGGTAAATATCTGCTTCTGTGACACGAATATGATACAAATGTGACTTCTTCTTTAAATTTCTTAGGATTTAAATATAAAGTTCAGAAGTATAAAAAATATAAGTTATTATTTAAATTCCTGGAAGGCCGATGGATGCAGACAGTACAGGAGTGGTTGTTGAGGAGAACCTTGGGGGAGGGCAATGTCCATTTGTGGATATCTTTGGCTGAGATGATAAGTACGATTTTTAAATTAATAATAAAACTATTGAATAACAATATACTAATATTCACAAAAATATATATTATAGATGTATGATTTTCTACTGTTTGGTAACTGAAAACAATTACGCGATGCGGTAGTTATTTTTTGAATCAGAACATCATCCGTGTAGTCAATAAAACTGGTGGGGGTACAGGTGAGATTACCTGTCAATCAGGTCATGCCAATAAAATAAGTGAAATAGCTTTCAAGAGTTTGTTGGTTTAGTACAACATTAAGTTTTCAAACAAGCGCCCCCACCTGATAGTAAAATTTTATCGCCGCCCATAACTTGTAACTACTAACGGTGTGACTTGTCTGGTGCCAATCTTATCGAAGTCTACCTCTCCCGTTCTCTGTATGACTCGCAATGGTGTCTGCTTTCAGATAAAAACTCAGTGCTAACATAATATCAAGTCTTTTATCCCCTAAGGGGTAGACAGGGCCGTATTGAACGCTAACGGGCAAAGTTGTTGTCGGCAATCGGGCAAATTTATATGGTAATAATATTAAAAATACACACTTTTTCTTACACCATTAAATACATTAATAGCAGAAAAATGAATGTATATGACTATCTAACATTTTGGTATTTATTTTGCTAAGAGAATCGAGTTTTTTTAAATGGAAATCAGGATAGTTTACTAAACATGCAAGGATCAACATCAGCATGGAAGTGTATTTTGAAGGACAATAAAATTATATTGATACATGTGTTGATTATCCTAGACTTTGCAAAAATTAAAATTCACTGTCCCCATAGGTTGATTAGATTTTAGACACCCATTTATGTTCTTTTTTCTTCCTCTTAGTCCTTCAATAAATTGTGCAAGAAGTACTGTACTGCACTAATCTACTTATTACCAAAATCAATATATTTCTCAGTAAATTAAATCTTAAATTTTTCACTTATAGCATTTTTGGATTCATTATTATTTATTGTATTATATAGACGCAGAGTCGTGTTGGTTAGTGTCTCAGAACCTCTGTTAATTTATTATGCCGTATTTCGTGCAACACTGTAATTGGCTTGATGTAATCATTTTTTTTTCTGTAGCCATTGATTTTCCAAACTGAAGTAAGTAAAAATAAATATCAAATAAGTTTTTAAGTAAATAATAGTGAATTATAAAAGACATCAGTTACGTTTTCTTTTCTTTAAGAAATTGATTAAATTTTATTCTATTATAAATGGGATTATTGTATGGTTCCCACGAGAAATTGCGGCCTGATTACAAGTCTCTACTCAGCTTAGGTACTCGCGTGTGTAGGGTACTGAAAATAGAGACAGGAGTCGTATATTAAATTTAAAAAAATCTATTAGTAATTCTTTGGAGCGATAAGCTGTACTGGTTTCCAATTAAACAGTTTTATTTATCAGTAATAAGTGGAGTTCAATCATAATTTTATTGCACACGAAACAGAAACTGGTATTTTAAGATTTTATAGGTGAACTTTACAACGTCATAATTATGTTGTGGAATGCGGTTATTTTCATTTAAAAATGGAAGTAAAAAGTGAATTTGTATATAATACGTACGTATATTAATGAATGTTATTATATACTACTGTAAGCCACAGATTGGATTTCAGCTGTCATAGATATTCGCAACTCCCCATCATTATGCGGAATTATTATGGACTTTTTTTTTTTTTTTTTTTTTTTTTAACGTGTGGAAACCCCCTCGGGCCGTCACCCCACCGGGGTTTACGGCGAGGCGGTGTGTCGGAATCGGACCGACTAAAACCACACGGTGTGCCACTCTGCGCCTAACATAGGAGGGATCCAGGAACCGCTGCTATTACGACATCCAGATCCCTCCTAGCGCCTGCCCGCTAAAGCGGGCACCATCTGCGGATAAACTCTCTATTTAGGCGACGTACGGCACACGCGCACGTCACCTCCTCGCGGCTGGCCACTATAGCGGATGGAGGGGAAAACCCGTCCCGTCCACCCGCGGCCACACTCAAGGCGGCATGAGGCGCTGGTATGCGCGCCTCCGCCGCCCGGCTCGCCGGCGGCGAATTGGGTCCGAGTGGAGATCGTCCTCCCGGGCCTTCTCCGCCGCCTCCTTCCGCGAAATTACGTCTTCGCAGAAGGTTGCGACCGCGGTAAAACAACTGTCGCTACCGGCCATGGAGCGTATGACGGCCGGTAGCGAGAGATCTCCTCCAATAACTGCAGTGAGGGCCCCACGCTGCGCCGCCCAGGCGGAACAAACTGCTAGCGTGTGCTGAGCCGAGTCCTCACTGCAGTCGCAGTGGTGATAGGCGGGACTCAATTCCCTCCTGACGACCGAGTGCAGATACTTCCCGAAGCAACCGTGCCCGGAAAGGACCTGCGTCAGTCGGAAGGAAAGGGTCCCGTGCTGCCGCCCTGCCCACTCGGCGATGACCGGCTGGAGAGCCTCCACGAGGGCAAAGCCAGCACGTGGAGTCTCCAAACGGGACGACCAACGAGCCATTGTGGCTCGACGAGCGGCCTCACGCCACTCGCGCACCTCTTCGGGCGGGGGCCGTATGCCGCTACCCGCCCGGAAGTCAGCCGTCCGCCTTTAAACTTCGGCGAGCACTTCCGCCTCCAAATCCCACGGGGGAGTTCCGGCCAAGGCGCACGCCGCCTCCGTCGATATGGTGCGGTAACCGCGTATGGCTCTAACCGCCAATATCCTCTGAGGGCGCCAGAGGCGAGCCCTATTCTGGGCGGTCAGAGCCGCCACCCACACCGGTGCACCATACAGCGCCATTGACCGGACAACCCCCGTGTATAGCCGTCTCGTCGCGACGCTGGCTCCACCCAAATTCGGCAAAAGTCGCCCAAGGGCAGAAGCAGCGCCGACCAGCTTTGGAGAAAGCTGTCGGAAGTGCTCGTCGAAGAGCCACCTGCCGTCGAGGATCAGGCCCAGATATTTCATCTGGGCCTGAACCGGTACGAGGACCGAATTGACTACGATAGAGGCGCCGGGTGGTGGACCACGACGGGGCCCATGGAACAAAAGGGCCTCCGTCTTATCTAGGGCCACTCGTAAACCCAGCGCCTCAATGCGCCCGACCACCAAAGAGACTCCCACGGTGGCCAGGCACGCCGCCTCTTGAAAGTTCGCCCCCCGGGCCGTGACCAATGTGTCATCGGCGTAACAAATTACGCCCAGCCCGGGGGGAAGACGACCTCGAAGGGCCCAGTCGTATCCCATATTCCACAGGAGTGGTCCGAGGACAGACCCCTGTGGAACACCGCACGACATGGGCCGCCGCCTCAGAATGCCATCTCGGTCCTCGTACATGACGGTACGCTCCCTAAGATAGTCTGCCACAAGCCGCCTCAGGTACTCTGGCACCCTGTGGTAGTGGAGTGCTTCCCTGATGCAGCTAAATGGCAGACTATTAAATGCGTTGGCGATGTCCAACGACACCGCCAACAGCACGCCGCCACAGCTCACCGCCTCTTCGGTCACGGCCCTCAGGCGCAACACAGCATCGACTGTCGAACGCCCGGCTCGAAACCCGTATTGGGCGTCCAACAGATTGGGGCCCACCTCGCAGAGGTGCCGGACGATGCGGGCAGAGAGTATCCTCTCAAACAATTTACCCGCCTCGTCCAGCAACACGATGGGCCTATAGGCCGCGACCGAATCGGCCGGCCGTCCCGGTTTCCGTAGTAGGACCAGCTTCCCGCTCTTCCAACCCTCAGGAAAGCGCCCGGACGCCAAGCTGGCGTTTAGGACTTCCCCGAGGCGATCCGACATGTGGTCGAGGGTTCGCGCCAGCACTCGGGCAGGTATCCCATCTGGCCCAGGGGCGGTGTTCTTAGAGCGAATCCGTAGAACGACCGCCCCTATCTCCGATTCCCTGACGGGCGGAACATTATCCTCGTTCCGTCCCCCGTCGTCTTCGACCATGAAGGCCATCGACGGGGGTGTGTGCTCCGCCCGCTGCGGGAAAACACCCTCGACCACTTCCCGCAGGAAGCTGGGCTGAAGTGTCTCTGTAAGGGGGGGGCCCGACGTGCGGAGCTTTTGTCGCACCGCACGATAAGGGCGACCCCAGGGGTCACGATCGAGACCCTCCAGCATCTCCTTCCTCTTCACTTCTTTGGCGCGGCTAATGGCCAGCTTCAGAGTTTTCCGCGCCTCTCGGTACTCCTCATGAAGCTGGTCCTCCTCGCCGTCTACGCGGTGTCGCCGCCGACTACGGGTGTAGGACCTCCGGGCACGAGTACAGGCCGCGCGGAGGTCGGCCAACTCCTGGGACCACCAGTAAACCTCCTTCCGGGGAGGCCGACAACCTCGGATGCGGGGCATGGCCGCATCGCAGATCTGCGTAATCGCATCGCGGAAACGACCAGCCCCCATGTCGACCTCCTCGGTCGGAGCCTGCGGAGACAGCCAGGAGTAAATAATGGCTGCCTCCTCTAGTAGGTCCCTATTCAGTTTGGCTACAGCCCACCGCGGCAAGCGAGAAGAACGCCGCGCCGCGTGACCCCTACTGGGGTCCTGGGTCCGGGAGAGCTCAAATCGAATGTAGAGGTGATCCGAGAGCGTCTCAACCTCTTCCAGGACACACCAGTTCCTTACTCGTGCGGCGAGGGCAGGGGTAGCGAACGAAAGGTCCACTATCGACCCTCCCTGCTGTCGCACGCACGTGTTGGCGGAGCCCCTGTTCAATAAACAGAGGCCCACCGAGGCCGCCCACTCCTCTACGGCCTCGCCCCTGGCGTCCGTCCTGGGGGAACCCCACGCAATGGACTTCGCGTTGAAGTCCCCCAGCACTAAGACGTGCCCAGACGTTAGACGCCGCATCGAGGTTTCCAAGTTGTTAAGGAAAACCTCGAAGTCGCTCAAACTCCGGTTGGGGGAGAAGTAAACACCATATACGGTGATTCCTCCCCACTCGGCAGCAACATATCCAGTACCCTTGTCTCTTAGCGACAAGGGCGGGGAATGAGCCGCCGTGGAGCCGACGACTGCCACGGAACCGTCCCGGTCACCCAACCAGTTTGGACGGGGAGGAACGTAATAGGGTTCCGCGGCTACGGCAACGCCGATCGACCACTGTGCCATGGTTTGCAGGAAGAGGTCCTGGGCCGCGGCACAGTGGTTGAGGTTCGTCTGGACAAGGAGGTTGGAGACTTGGTCCATTACTGGACTGTCTCCACAACCTCCTCCATGGGCGACGATTGCGATGCTCGAACGACATCAGACGTAGCCCGGGTCGATTGGCTAGGTAACCCCGACGTCTGCCGAGAATTGCGGGGAGGTTTACAATCTCTCTGCCCAATCTGGTGATTGGCGGCTTTATTACCCGCCGCACACGCCGGGCAGTGAGGGGCGGCAGAACACTCTGCCGCTTTGTGCCCCGGTCGACCACAGCGGAAACACAGTCCACTGCAGTCAAAACAACTATCGCACTTGATGCGAGTGTGTCCCGTAGCGAGGCATTTGAAACACCTCATCGGCCTCGCCGCCAGAACCGTAATTCTGGCGTTCACGAAACCGACGAGGATCTTGCCAGCGTCGCCCAAAATTTTGGCAGAAGCTACAGGACAACTAATCCACACCGCACCAAGGCCCCCTAAACCGGGGCGGATGGTGCCGATCCTGATGCTGTCCGCGTTGCATCCGGTCTTCTCCTGAATCGCTACACGGACGTCCTCGACTGTTACTGAATCGTCCAGGCCTGAAATGCGCAGCTCCGCGCACTTGGTAGGCCTGGCGATCTTGACACCATCTGTGGCTCCCAATATTCCCCGCAACTTCTCGGCAAATTTGTTTGCTGTCTCTGCACCTTCAGTCCCAGGGAACTCAAGAACACGAGCTCCCGTCTGGGCAAGGCGCAATCTAACACCTACTGTCCCGAAATCTTGTGTCAGACTGTCCCTTGCCTTTTTAAAGACGGCCGCGTAGGACAGTCCACCGTTAACCGCCTCTGGTGACAACGTTACCACCACAGCCGCCGTCTTAGGGGTCCGCAGTCTCCGTGGCTTCTTCTTGGTGACCTCTGCTACCGAAGGTTGGAGTGTAGACCCTGCTTTCCTCGCAGCTTTTTTGCTTTGCTTTCGGGACTTCTTGTTTCCCCCTACCACTTGCCAACCATCGTTCGTGGGAGCTGAATTAGAGGGAACAATTGTAGGTGTTGGAGTGGGAAGCGGAGGAAATGCCGTCCCTGTTCTGGCCAAGGTCTTAGGTGGTCTCGTCTCCGGCATAGCCTTTTTTACCGCTGCCTTGGCCGCTCGTGTCACCTTCAGTGCTGCCGCAGACCGGGACGCCGCTGCGGCATACGACACGCTGTCACCCGCAGCTGGCAGTGGAATCGACACAGCTGGTTTATTTGCTGCGAGTGGCGGCCGAACTATGGGTGCCGGTGGTAACCTCGCCTCCAAGCCAGCGAGGCGCCCGTCCATCATACGCCACACTGCGTCGGTAATTTGACGTAGTTGGGTATCAGAGACACCACCAAAAGACGAAGAGGTGGTAGGCTGCCGCGGAGCCGGGTTCTGTCGCTCAGTACAGTTCGAATGCACCCGAAATTGGGCAAATTGAGCACTAAGCTCTGCCACTTGTCCTGCTAATCGGTCGTTAGCCGCCTGGAGGCGAGCCACGTCCCCAATTATGGTCTCAACGACCCCAGCGATAGCGGAAGAAGAATCCTTTAGAGCCCCTACAAAGGAACTCTTTAAATTTCTAGATTTGGTGGCCACTTTCTGAATTATGGCCACCGCTAAGTTTGCTCTCTCCTGCAAAGATGCCGGTGTTTGGGTGGCAGAATCTTTATCCACCGGTTCACGGATCCTCTGGAGGAGATCCGCAATCTCCTCTTCCGCTAAGCTTTCGCCCTCCGCTCTGACCCGCCTGTAGGCTTCTGCCTTCGAGAAGACAGAACCTGAAGGGGTAGAAATGGTCGTGCGTGACCTGCCTCTGCGATTGCTCCCAATTTTAGGAGGTAGCATTTCCTGGGACGTGTCACTCTCCCCGTCCCTGGAACGTCCGCGCTTTCTGCTATCGCAGATTTCTACCTCTGTGGACTCCAACACGCCCATGGTCATGCTTGAGTTACCACGGTCTGATGGATGGGCAGACCTGGAACGTAATCGTTCCGATGTTCTTCTTTGGTTCCCAGAATCCAAACTGACTTCTGGGAGCCCCACCGTGATAGGAGTACCAAGTACTTGTACATCCTCGTTAGACGAGGAACCATTTGTAGTACCAGGCTTCTCTGTCCTACTTCTCTCCTTCTTTAAATTTTTGTTTTTACTAATTGAGGTTTCCATATTTAGACCCACGAGTGGGGGAGAACAAAAAGTCGACCCGGGCAGAGATCCCCCAATACCCGGGCAAGCGTAAATTTGTGCCCAACTGAGGGGTCCGCAGGTGCCTCAGTTGGGAGTGTGCTTACGACTGAACTACCCATCAGCCATGCATCCCCTGGCCACACACCAGAACACGGGATTCGGGGTAATTTTTTAAAGAGGTTTTCTTCCTCGCGGTCCGGGCGGCAAAGCCAAGACCCTCGCTCCCGAGTAGAGTTGTGAGACATAACCACAACACTCCTCTCGAGATTACGATATGACGACGGTGGCAGAAGGATTAAATCTCCCAATGCCTACTCGGCGGCAGTGTGAGTACACACCGAGCCCGTTCTCCTTTCTCCACCACTGATAGTGGAGAAACTCCGACCTATGAAAGGGTCCCCTCCGTGATTTTTTAATGAGGTTTTCCTCCTCATTGCTCCGAGGAGCGAAGAGCCAACAGAGGAAACGGCAGTTATACCCTCTCTGTTGGACCACACCTCGATCAAATGGCCGAAGAAGTAAGGCCTTCTCTTCGTGCTAGAATATTAGCCGTTGGCGGTGATGCCAACGTTACCAGGGTGCACCACGTGGAGGTTTTCTAGCCCAGCACCCCAATTATTATGGACTACACCGACCCGTACAACCTCGTCTGTGTCTCCTATTGCCCGTAGCGTGATGTTATGCAACGTGAGCACCTTTTTGTACCTTAAAAAAGTTATAATAAGCCAACCTTAAAATACATATAGTTTTTGCTGACTTTTTTTAAAACTTTTAAAGATAAACAATTTTACCTATATTTTATTTTTCAATATTTTGCACCAGTATTCAGAAACTGAAATATTTTGCGTTACTAGGTACTACTGAGTTAACTGCAGCAAGATTTTGCGAGCCTTTTGTGCCTCACTTGGGAACTGAGAGATTTTGACTCTATTGGATTCAGAAAATAGACACGCGAGAAATTTTCTTATAAAAATATATTTCATTTTGCGGATTGAGCCATTTACTGAGTAAAATACTATGTTACTGTAATTTTCAAAACTTTATTTGGGATTGACCCAAAAGCATATTTTCGGTAATGTTGAAAATATTAATCTAATTTATTAATGTACCTTTGAACATAATTTGTAAGAAACTACAAATTCGATAATATATCCGCGTAGGTAAACCGAAATCAGATAAAGGAAATTTGTGAGTCTAGCCACGTTTGGGCGACAGTTAAAATACCAGAACTTGGTAAACAACGGATCAGATTTAAAGGGGTTTAAATCTCATGTTTAGCCACCCTTATAATTTAACTGTAAACTACCCTTTAGTCTTCAAAGAAGGTAAATTCAATGTACAAATCGGACATGGATAAATTGATGATATTAGAATTTAAGCAACAAAGATGCAGAGCTCATTCTACGTCGTGCAACTTCAAATTTAATATCTCGTTCTGAGAAAATTCTATTAAAAGTAATAATTCAACATTTTTAATAATATTAATGTGTTAGGAATAAATGAGGATAAATACATTTACGATAAATTGTTTAATTATAATTTTTTACGTAAATTAAGACTGTATCATAAGACGAACAGCAAAAAATTCAAAGATATTATTAGATTTAATTATGTACATACAAATGTTTGCACCACTCCTGACGCAGAAGTTTAATGTTCACTTCAGATTAAGTCTTTGTATATTCAGTAATTGAATGAAGGCCAAATACGTCCCGATTTGAAACAGATCGCAGTCAGTGGCAACACAATCATAGACTAATTTTACATAGAGTGCATAGATACTTGTTTCCAGAACCGGTTCAGTAAATTGGTGACGCACATAGTTCTATGTAAACGGTACCGACTTAAGGTTGTTTTGGCATTTAATCTTTTTTCCTGTGGGTGTAGTCAACAAAAGGTACGTGTGGGTGTAAACGACTTTCTTAAGGGAAATCTTATCCAATCCTGGAATTTTATTCGATTTGAATAACTTTTAATAGTTTTAACACGTACTTCGTACCTTAAAATGTAAGTTTAGATTAAGATTTGGTATTAGAAGGTTTTAAGTGTGTTACTTAGTTCTAATTTGTATCTCAGTATGCTCTGTAGAACAGAATATTTTTAACAATTTTTGTTTGTATTACGCTGTACCGACGATTTGAAGAAAGTAGTTTACAGTGGATGGATGCGGTCTGTCCAACACCGGGATAGTTGGGGTAAACCTTCAGTTAGTTGTTGATTTGAAATTTATTTCAAGTCTTTTTTTTATAAAAGCCAACCAAAGTGACTCTATTCTGCCTCTATTCTAATGCAAAGCATGAATAGAATCCAAGAGCGGCGGTTGCCATACTCACTGCGAATGAAGACAATGCAGTATGGCGACCCACGGTATGGCGGCTTAGTGAGATGCTTCTTCACGCCCCGCTTAAAGGACTCGGGTTCGTAGTGGGAAGAAAACAAGTGAGCTTGTAATGAGTTCCTTTAAATGATTTACACAGGAAGGAAGAGCCGAACCACTTAGTTCGGGAGTGTATGTTTACCATTCTGAAATGGTAGCTTCCAAGGCCAGCACGAGTTGTCCTGTAGAGAAACGGAGACGATAATAAAGGCAACACTTCTTCGCAATTGCAAAGACTCGAGGGATTCAAAGACTTTGGGGTTGTCGATAATTCGGACTGCTCGCCGCTCCATCGTTAAGATGAGAACATGCCAGCAAAATTCCTCTTCACGTTATCAATGCCTGCACTCGCCACTTTCTGGATTGACAAATTCCAATGGAACAAGCAAGTTTTGTGAAAAGAAAGGGAACCAGACAACAACTACTCAACCTTAGGTAGATCGTTGAGAAAGCCAGGCTGTTCAAGACAGGAACAAGTGGCGAGCCACCACTCGTGGAATGGCTCCAAATAGCGGTCACGACCCTCAAAGTTGAGGATGACGACACAAAGAGGAGGACGATGGATTTAAATACGTTCAAATATGAAAGTCATAAAATATTCATGTAATTTATCGACATTAACCTTAACCTTTTGGTTTGAAGAAATTCTTGGAATCCTTTTACTAAATGTATTTTATAAGGGCAGAAATGAAAAAAACATACTTTTATACTTAAAAAAAATGTATCAGAATTATCGCCCAAATTGGAAATCATGTGAGTTATTCTACTTTAATAAATATAACATCCTCATACTACTATCATTGTACATATTTGAGATTTGAATAGTTGTATCAAAAAAATTTAAGTAACTTCACAAAAGTAAAAAACAACCACAATTTAAGCACACGCCACAGAGACAATGTATATCTAACACCATCAAGAATTAAAATACTGAACGAGAGTCGGTACTATGTATCTGTTAAAATTTACAATAAATTACCGATTCATATACAAACTGAAACCAAGCTTACATTATTTATTAAACAACTAAAAGCATCAATTGAGAATTGCTTCTGCTCAGTAGAAGAATACATGGAAGCAAAACACAAATAAATACATATCTCTTACACTATAACAAATACTAAAACTAACACAATAACAAATAATGCCCTCAAACACGTCAAGAGATACATCTAAACACACATATATGTAACAATAATAACTACATAAAAAGAAATAATGATGTGGATGTGGAAAACCATTAATGACTTTTTATTTTTGAACGATATTAAAATTGTTCAGCTGCGTTCATTTTAAAATTTTTGTTTACGATAACTAATTCCTATATTTTAGAAAATGTTTAAATTTCACAATTTATAATGTAACAATTGTGTGACAATTTATAATATATTTTCTCAAATTTGCAATGCCTGGAAAAAGCTATTAAGCTGAGACAAACTATTTTACAAGATCATATGTAAACTTAGCAATAAAATTGATTTTCTTTTTAATAATTTAACTGTGAAATTGATTTGACACCGTTAAATTGTAGAAAATAATGAAACATTATTGTGCTGTTTACGACACGCACGTCTTAGTGAAATGTTTTACAGTGCAAAGATTCTTCAGTAATTGTAGTTATAGATGCTTTCCCAGAATGTGTACTGTATCTCTTTAGATTCTTAAATAAACAACGAACAGCTTTCAAGTATTCAGTATTCATTTCGAGTAATTCTTCTTATTTTATTGCCTGTTTACTGCGTGATATTGGCTTATTATGCATTTTTTAATTATAGTTGTGTTTATAATTAATTTTTTTACTATAAACAATAAGCAAAGTTCATTTAGAGTTAAACTACCATTAAGCGTCCACCGTTGCGTTAGTAAATCTTTAAAAACTTTAAGGTTTGTATAACATATGGTACTATTTATGTCTCGGTAACTAAATGCAATGGAATATTTGTTTAAAATATTGTAAAATTGAAAATAAACCTTTTATTGTCTAGAGAGTAGATAAATATTAAGTGGGCGATGAGTGATTTGTGTTCAGTTTCTGTCGGCCGCAGCACTCGTTCTGTTTTCCTGCTGCCGTAAAATTGGCAAGTAATAGTCAAAGTGAACATTTATTGGGCGGTTTAATACCAATCCGTGCCACTTCACAAACAAACATACCGCGGTGTATTCGGTTCAGAAGCAAGAATGAGACCTACAAATGAGAAACGACAAATTTGTGTAGTTAAATTATGATAATTTTCAAATTACATTATTTCTTGAGACTTGAGGCACTCGTGCACAAATGTACCTATTTGTCGTAAATGTATGCGTACGTCAAATAAGGAGACGAGAACGAACTTTATCACATAAGACCGTAATTTGAAAACATTTTTACTTCATAACAATATTTTATCTTCTTTTTTACTATAAAGTGTTACATTTTGTATGTATTTATGTAATGGTTAAAAAGCTGCAGAACGTATTTAGAAGTAGGGTCCATTTACATAAAGCGGGTTATACGGCATCACGTGTTCATACTTGTACTTTTCAAATACGCATGTATTTTAACATTAATTTTTCGTTATTCATGTTTTTCATCATTGATTGACTTATGTTTACGTAGTAAACTCCTGTTACGTGCAAACGTTGCTGTCAAAATGGCGGTTATATGCGGAATGAAAATGGACTCATTTGAAAATGATCGGCTTCATAAGCGCGGCAGATTAGTTCTTCTTATCTTTTAAGCATTTTCATATAAAAATATATTTAAAATGTCAAAATCAACCATAGTTCAGTGACCCAAAATTCTTTTCAATGTGATAAAATTTACTTCGCCGACCCGGTCTTTGTGAATGGATCTTTTACGATTACCTTGTACTCCTCGTTAAGAAATACTGGAAACGGTTGGACAAATCCTATTTTTATAGAATTCTGACTTCGAAAAGTATCGTGAAACTAATTAGCGATACAAAAAAATATATAACTTACACGTTTCTTGAGAGTTTCTTATAATTTGATAGGTTAACAGAAAATAATTTTTCAACAAATATTAACTTCTAACCTCGATAAAGTTTAATAAACTGTGAATATAATTATTTAATTTTATTTTTCAATTAGTTACTTTAGTGTTATTATAACAATGGCCAGACAGACGTGGCAGAACTAGATTTCTTACTCTGATTAAGGAACTACAGTAATTCATTTATCTAAATCCACAGACACATCTTACCTGCAAATTATGGTAGAACCATAGCGATCCTGTGACGGAAATTGAAAACCAAAGGAATAGCGTGAAGACTGAAATGGAACTCAAGTGCATGGCGTTCAGAACTGTTGACAACACCACAGCTACTGCATGACAGAGCACAATCGGTAGTGCACAACGGTCGATAATATCCCATGGCACCTCCTGTGAAAAAAGTATTTTGAATTATTATTATTGTTTTATGCCTTTTATAGAGTTTCTTTTATTTTAAAAGAATAGCAAAATCAAACACACGAGCCTTAGCCGAGTGTGCTAGAAGGGGAAGAATGATGTGTAATTAAAATGAGGATGAAACCAGAAAGGACATCGACCACTATGTATGACCCAGACAGGCAATTTACTATCAAACAACAAGATTATTTTTCAGTGGCCTATATCTAATAGGAAATATAATTTGATAAAGTTTAGTGTCAAGTCCGTTTGATAATAAAATAGGTCGAAACAAGAAAGCAAACAGACTGTTCAAAGTATGAGTGCGTGCGAACAAAGCGAATGTTTGATGACACAGGCGGGAAATATATGTTGACATTTTTTTTAAAGACAACGCCCGCATGGGAATAAATCTTTACAAACATACAAAAAACAAAACACAAAGAGCACCTAGACTCAGAACTACAATTTGTGGATTACAGAAAGTATCGTTGTCCCATATGGGGTTTGAACCCACAACACTCTGTGAAGTAGTGAGCGGCGTGGTGACCGCTTAAACCACTAAGCCGACCGTGCAGTCATTGGTCAAATGGTGCTAGGATGGGACAAAATACCCTGCAGTAGTAATCATATTATATTTTTCTACGTTTCTTAGATAGAAAACTCAGTTTTTTAAAGAAAAGTATTAAATATTTATGTTCTTTTGTAGTTTTTGGAAACATTTTCATAAGTTGTTTGAATTTTTGCCCTCGAATAGTTTTC
This sequence comes from Hypercompe scribonia, assembly GCA_949316085.1. NCBI lineage: Eukaryota > Metazoa > Arthropoda > Insecta > Lepidoptera > Erebidae > Hypercompe > Hypercompe scribonia. The sequence continues at coordinate 10,360,433 of OX438980.1, forward strand.
TCAACTAAAGTTAAATATTGACAATAAAGATATGAATAATAATAAGAATAGAATGACAGGTAGATAGAGTTAAAATCGTCAATCGTCATACCCATTGTCATGTCTACAACTAGTGTAGTCCCGAAGACTGAACAGTATGTTGTTTTTCTTGACTACATTAATACGGATATTATTATGGGTATTCTAATTTTTTGGAATAGTCTACATACACGTACAAGTATCTCCATATCATGTAATTTTATGATATAAAATATTTTGAATTAAACAATTGATTACAGATTGTACTTCTAATCTTTTTTACCTTTCATTGATTAAACTTTGATGAAAATTTATAATATATCACTCAGGGGTTCAAATTGTTTGCTCAATATTATTCAATTTAAGTGTAAATAATCAAAGAAACATTGAATTTATTAGAAAAAAATCTATTGTGGACACGTATGAATACTCGTAAAATATTAATACGAGTACAATAAGTCCCAAAACTTTAAGGAATAAGTTATGAAAAATAATTTAAAGTTATTTTGCATGAAGCAAAAATATAAATTGAACACGGCCGTTACAAATTAACATCGCAATGGACTTCATAATACTCGTGAAACAGGCAATTTGTATATCTTTCTGCTTATTTAAAATAAATTAGTTCCCTAAGGTGTTAAATCTGTTCAAGGGCTAACAATTGATTACTATCTTATCACTATGGCAGTGTTATCATTTATCCGCCACCAGTTTTCTTTGAATTAGTCAGTAGAAGACAGTTTTCAAAATAGAACGAAAAATGTGCGTACTGAATCCGTAATCAGAGTACTTTTTAGAGGCGTATTTTAATTTGAAACATACTTAACAATCATGTAGTCATCTACAATTGTAAAATGAGAATCTACATGGAATCGTAAATTAAGAAAACAAGAAATATACGCGTGTGCCACCCACATCTGGAATATGATATTATTCTCTGTATAAAGGTCATTCGGTATAATCGTTTTCCACATTGTAGACTTTTTATTTTAGTTTAAAGAGCCAAAAAGTGTCAAATTTTGTTTGCGTACTTCTATTAGAGATCGTGTTTATGATCTCCGCAAATAAAACAAACGAAAGTTCTCTAGACTACGTGCGCAAATCGTTTGTACCTATATTTATAATATTATTCTAAATTGCTTTTGTCTTGAGAACAATTCTTCTTAGGTATTGAGAGGAAACATGGCACTGTATTTAAGGTAGAACGTTTCCTTTATAATTTTCTAGATGATTGTCTTTTGCTCAATAAATAGTTGAACTTAGATGTTCTGTAGATAGATTTCAAACCTAGCTGTTTGAAGTAGGTGGTGAACTTAAAAAAATATTAATTTACACGGTTTATTTGCAGTACTAACTGCCCACATAATGAAACATGAAGATATTATAAGCAGATTATGTTTCATTTGGTATTGTAAAATAGTTTTGACAATAGAAAAAAAACGCACAATTTTAAATTTAAAAACGTTTCATTATTTTAAAGGTTTAGATAAAGTTTACTTAAATGCAGAATTTTATGCCATCAAATGTGTACTAACCCATTTTTAATATTCTCTTCTGAGAAAATAAAATGTGCTGTTTGAGAATTTCATACTGTAATTTTTTTCTATACGAAGAGGCTACTAAAGTGACTCTACTCTGCCTGATGGAAAGCATGACAGAATCCAAAGAGTTGTGGTCACCATACTCATTACAAATGCAGACAGTGCAGTGTGGTGACCCACATTAAGTCGGCCTTACGCTTGGGGACGTAAAAGGCATGACAGTCATCGTGGCAGTGTAAGGCTCACACAGTTATTATGATAACTGTCACCCCTGTATCAGTGGCCTCCAGTCTCGCACTCACCAACGAAACACAACAGTACGGATGCTGGCGCTTTAGGTTGGCCTTCTGTGAGAGAGAGAGAGAGAAAGAGTGTATGTTTTGTTTTATTTTTATGTAGAAATAACAGGAGCATTAACGAATAGTTTCTCAATGGCTCGGATAATTTTGCAAAGGGAATCATTACGTTGGATGCGGGCGGCATGGGACCGGCTGTTGTGGAGAACCTTGGGGCAGGCCTATATCCAGTGGTGAACATTTTGAGATGATGTTGATGATGATGAAACATTTCTTTAATTAGGTGCAGGTTACACAGTGCAGTGCAAGAGTTACATCAGATAGGTACTATATTTGTACATACAAGAATGTTAATTAGTTTAATGTGCCTAGTTCCAAAACAGCATTGTACAAATTGATATTTATCTTTTCCACCTTTGTTGTACTCAAGAGAGCACCGTTAATAAATAGCATTAAAATCAATTGCGATGTATATGTTCTAAATATCAAGCTTCGTTGTCTATAAAAAAGTTAAAATCAGCATAACTGATATCACTGATGTTATCATTTTAACGTTAACTCCTTTTCTAGTAATGTTCAAATTGGTGATCCCAGGGAGAATGTCACCTGTGCATCGTGCAATCGCATTTCCGCGTGTACCGCGTGAACAGCCGTGTTACGAATATAACTAGGTATTACGACAACGCCGATAAACATTGTATTCATAATACTAATTAATAAACTAAATCCATGTATAATGCTAGTATTTTTCACTCAGCGATCTCATATCTAATATCCAGAGCAGCAATTACTTTTTTTTGCCTTTTAAACAAATGAGCTCTAGAGAAAATATCAAAATTTGTACCTACAATAATATAATCTTATAATCGATGTACCCGTAAATGATGTATGTATAATGTGGTTTTAGAACCAAATAAATATTTTATTTATTTATTATTATTAAAATTCTTTATTAATAATAAATAAATAAAATATTTATTTGGTTTGTTGTTTGGTTTATTTGGTTATATATATAATATAGTATTTATTTTAGTCAATCAATACATACATTTGTAGTCTAAAGGTAGTGTAGGCAAAGTAGACCTACAGACTAAAGTAACATACTCAGAAGACTCGTTGAGTGTTCTACTGAACATAATCGTATCACATTGAACGTACTTTAAGTTTACGTATTATGCCAGAAATCCATTTCTGAAACGGCTACGAATAACACCAATGCCAACATCACTTAAATTCACTTAGGTTCATGATTCATCACGATTTGTTATCAATCACATATTTAAAATAAATTAATTAAACATTGAATAATTATGCGCGGTTCTGTAAACCACAAGAGTCGAATGACATGGAGACCTGTATCATGCACTTATATTTTTCTTAAATAGTGACAATCAATTAACCTGTGATGTGGACTGTGTTCCTTTTATAAGTGATCCACGCCTTGCAGATGGTCGTCTATGCATTGACGGCGCAGTGATCGAGGCACGGCGGGTGACATCGCCGGCAACCATGGTTACCAATCACCTCAGCACTCCTGTAATAAGATTATTCCATTAAAAATTTTTTTCTGATTCAAAATACTTGTTAAAGTAGAGAACTATTAAAATATTGTGTTCGAACGTCATTCTTATATTATTCAATAGTCAATAATTGTTTTATTGACCACTAAATGACCTGTTGAAGTTTGTACATATCTGTTTCATCGATTAATGTATGTAAATGTTAGTGTCCCTTTTTACAAGAAGTATTAAAAAGGCTAAAATAAAAAAAGAAAAATTGAGTGTAGCACAAAATAAATGTAAAGAAAGTTCTCGTACACTAAAGTGTTCAGTAAATTATGAGAGAATATTTTAAAAATAGTAAGTGATACTATGGTAAAAAATTGACTTTTTTATTTTGTTTGATATCCCCTTTCAAGTTAAATAATAAAATAAGTTGTTGAACGCATCCACAAATATTTGACAACCAACCAATATGTGAATTCTTTCTCAATTTTTAAAAATCTAAAATCTGAATCTTTGTGTAGTATACATATTGCTGATTCTAAATTTATTTTAAAATGTTCTTTTATTTGAAGAGAGCCGGTATTTTGTTTGAAAACATAAAATTATTGTTTTACTATTTTCTTCGTATTAAGTATTCTTGTATTTTCTCATAATTTCAACTTTTTCTGAAAATAAGACGAATCAGTATGTGCAATATTTATTAGATCTAAAAAACAGCAATTAATTTCAAATATGTTAGGGTTCTCAAAGGTAGCATTTCTTTTAACTACAATTCAAAATCTTTGTGTTTATTGTTGTTTCTAGATGGTGCAAAGAGTCTTTTTTATTACTATTAATGTCAACTGCTAATATGTGGTAATTGCTAGTATAAATAACTTTCAATTCAATCGCCGTTCTCTACCTTGGCGTTCCCCATAAGTTGTAAAGTTGTAAATATGTAAACATGTTAAAGGTATCCGTCACAGCAATATCACTGCCGTCTATTTATGCAAGATAAACGTAAATGTTTCATTACAATATTTCTCATAATAACTTTGCCATATACATAAATTGTAGTATAAGTAGTATAGTAAGCATAGGGTGGGCCATGAATAACTTAATATTTGAAAAAATCGTATAAAAACAATCTTTTGATATATTATAAAAATTATTTATGTTTATTTTAAGAAAGCTAATTAGTTGAAATTTATTTCCTAAAAATTACTATTAGTAGAAGTAAAGAGATGACGATGATGATGTAGTCCAAAAAGTATCTTGTAGATAATTATTTGTGTTGCAATAATAGAGTCTGAATTTTTAAATGTATTGAAGGCTAGTAATAGCTAAAGGTTAAGTCATGATATAATTTTAATTTCTCTGATTCATTTAAGTACCTAAAATTTGTGACTTCACATTTAACTATATAAATTTAGCCGAATCCACACCTCATAGGTTAATTACTTTGCATAGTCGTAATTCTGTTAAATATTCATACACTTATCTAACTAATAACAGCTAAGTAGATCAAGGCCTTTGTTAATTAAAATTACAATTTATCAAATAATATATGAAAAATTTAATTAGTTATTAATAGTGTAACATTAAAGTACGGAAATAATTGAACATGAGGATAGGATTTATACAAATGATCTAGTTTTATTAAACGAAAATTACCTGTTTTTATAAAATGAATTTTTATTAGTATTTGTCTATTCCTTATGGGAATATATTTACACATTATTCGTAATACAAAAATTATTAATCTAATATCATGGACAGGTGATAGTAGCTTGATGATGGTTCACTAATTTAAATGGTTCTTAATAATTTTATATTTCCTCTTACTTTATTTGTGTGTGTGGAATCCCACTTGGGTCATCGATTTACGGGGGTTAACAGCACATATTACCAGATTAGGGTGTTATTTGTGGTTAACGGTAAGGCAGTGTATCAGAATTGAATCGACTAAAACCACACGGTGTGCTATACACGAACAGATTTTTTAAAGGTATTCCAGATCTTTCTTAGCATCTACCCGATAGAGTGTGAGTACAAACAACCTGCGGACGTTACGGGTAGTCTCTGTCGTGAGTGAAGAGGAAATCGGTGAGTGCACGACCACACTCAAGGCGTTGGTAAAACATCTAAATTATGACACCGAGGTAAAATATCTGAGAGTATAACGGCCGGTAGCGGGAGATTCTCTCCAATGACTGCGGGGACATCAAGTGAGTGCATTGAGTCTTCAATGCAATCATCTAAAGGGGATTTAGGCTACCCAAACGGGGCAATACGTCAATATGTGCTGAGATTAAGGCTTCTTTGCAGTGGTAGTGTTGAAAAAGGGCACTCAATTCATCTTGTACATAATTAGAGTTTTTCTTTTGACATAGTGACACAAAACACTACAAGTTCCAAACACTACCCAAAATAATATTAAACCCTCTGTATTATGTCGCTAGTGGTCAACAATTACATTTTTAATAAAAGTATTTATGAATTCGACATGTTAATAATGTACGTTATGTGTTAAAGAAAATTTTACCTTCTACACATATTACTTCTACTAAGATAAGTGAAAATCGACATGCAAGTTTGTATTAGTCATTGTGAACTGTTTTTTTTTTAAACGTACGTATACGGGTACGTATAATAAAGGCCACCTATAGGGTGAAGATATTTATGTAGAGGTCTGTTTACAGATTTTTTTAAGCGGTAGACATGCAGCAATTGTTAATAACAATATCAATATGAAATGACCTTTATGATTGCGCATATAGCTATCGGTAGGCAGCCCCGCTTCTGTATCACAAATAGAAAGTGCAGCCAATGTAAATGTCGCGAATCTGTTGAGTGCGTTGCGACCGGACGGCCGGGGCTGCCGGACACCAGTTTATTTTTAAGCGAATGGTTACTGTAGCGACATATAACGCATCCGTGCCAGATTTATTATGATTTTTGATAGACGTCATGTGGGCGTCATTAATTTTAACTCTGATCGAAACGAAACGAATCTAATTCAGATTATTACTGCTCTGTCAGTTATCCGTGCCAGGAAGTAGCTGAATTAAATTACCAAGGATTTTATTTGCAATTCAATTCTTATGGAATGGAAGCAATAAAGTGTAAAGCCATTTTATGCATACAAAGTATCAACGCGTAACGTTTTATTTATTTGTACAATTTAGCATTTATATATTTTATTTTTAAATATGTAAATATTTGAATCTGACATGTGATACCCTAAAAACTGTTATCACAATACAATGAAATTTTAGTAAGTCCGAATTACATTATTAAATCTTAAGAAGTTCTTCTATTACGGAGGTAGTAATTTATGATCCCTCCGTGATAGGTTCTATGACCTCTATGATTACGGTTTAATTACCTCTGTACAAGGAATTTTATAACGCCTATTATGGAGTAATAATAATTCCAAAAATAAATATTTCATGATTCTGTAAATTTTGAAAATAGTGTTATGATTTTAAGTACATACTGCTAAGGACTGATTATAAATTATTAATTAGGGTTATTGTTTTCTCCTGTATATCATTTTCCTTTGCTTCATTTTTGATAAATAAGAAACTAATTAAACGCTATACCTACAGAGTAATCCTCGACAGTATTATAGAGAGAGAGAGAGGGTAGTGAGTACTTGATCATTTAGTTGTTAATTATAGAGACGTTGTCAGAGTTAAAATAAACATTACCTTATATCTCTTCATAAAAAATATAAATCAGCTAATCTAATTTGTATGGCTAAAGCGAGTGAGTTTTTTCACTCCGATGGATAAGGTTATTTACAAACTGCATAGTATGATAGTAATAAAATCATGTAATTATAATTTTACGATTGTGATTACTTCTAGTAGATTGCAACAATATATTGTTAGAGATTTGTGCACATGTGTAACATTCAAGAAAGATCTAGATGGACAAAGACCCGACCGAAATGTTTATGTAAGGGAGCTTGGTTGGTTCATTCAGTAAGTTTTTAATAAAACTCTACGAACTGTTGATTTTAAAAAGTTAACACGTTGTTTTCAAATAACAATAAACTTGATCCTTAATAAACTTTATAGCTGTTTTTTTTTACACTATTGAACTAGTAAGTGTCTAGGTATTTTACCTTCATAGATCCAGATACTGCGACAGTTCAAAATTAAAATTTCGTATTTAAACGGATCATAAAAAAAATTGAAATTACATTAAAGTTAGTCAATTTAAAGCTTGAAAGTAAAGCAAACAGCCGGACATATACGTTGTATGTGCATATCTGTTCAGAAGGATATAATTTATTGTACAGAATCCATCAAAACTCATATTTCTCTCTGCTGTATTAGGAATCTACTACCACCGCGGTAGAATTATGACTTTAATCTTGCCTCCGTAATAGGTCAAATCAACATGATTATTAAAATAGTTAATACCGTAGAAGTAAATATAGTTGCTGATGCAATATATTATAAAATTAGAATCCTAAATTTATCGATGAAATAAATAAACCCGTTGAGGCACTTGTGAATGCTTATTTTTTTAGATACTTTTGAATTTTGTCAAAAAATTCGGTAATAGGAGCCTTTACCTTGTCTTGACTTGAAGCAGCTTAGTGTGTCAAGTGGTCGCGAAAACCGGTGCACCTATCCTATTTCTTTTTTTGATATGTTTTTGTTAGGTAGGTGTAAGAACGAGCGACGCGGGTTCTTAATACAAATGCCGGAGCGCGTCTGATTTTTGGGTTGGACACGGGTCGCCTGTTGATCCGCACGTAATATTTCCGAACTTAATTTCTATCAATGAAAAAATAAACGGTATTTAAAGTTCAGATTACATAGTATCCATATTGTATTATACAGTATTTATATGCAAAGTTTAATTAGTATTGGTAAAGTATTTATTGGCTCCTTCGATTCACTTGTAAAATTCACAGAAAAGTTTGTAATTTTTTTTTGAGGTTTTTTTTTAGTAATCGTATTTAAACATCCCATAAGTGTATCTCACAACACTTTATTACATATTTTTCTCAATTCGATTGATTCAATACTTTCATTGATATGCTTCTAAGGGAACTTCGTCTTAAACGTTATTAAAATTCTAAATAATTACATTTAAAAATAAACTAATAAATCTGCGACGTACACAATTGCATCCTATTTATATAAATAACATTCCCAAATTCCAGAAACTTTTTGAAAAACGTGTATTTGAAATTTTTCTTGTAACTACGAAGACTTAATGTCTTATATTTTTTTTATGTAACTAAATAAAAATCAATGGAAACGTGCAATTAAACACAACATTGCTAATTTTTTTTATTTACAGTATCTTTATTTCGATTTAACCGTGAAAGTAGCCCTTGTTTAGTTATTTTGTAAATATTTTATTTTTATCTTCATACCCGTATATCTTCATAATCGTATGTCTTCATATTCGCACCCACGTGACAGCTTAAAAAGCTTCCAAAGCATATGTTGCTGGCAATTATTACAACCGAAGCAGGCCAGGGTAGCGATGCCAACGCTACGGGCTGTGCACGGCGTTTGGATACAGCAAAGGGAACATCGGGGTGCCCACTTACTCTTACTTTTCAACTTACTTTTTTTTAATTGTACTTACGATTCCAAATTCCACATATATGTTTACGAAAGGAGTTTTATGGCAATTATTTTTTTATGAATAAATCCAAAACAAGAATAGTGACACTACTCCTTTCAATTTTTTTTTAATTATTTGAGTGTTACTATAACTTCTGGAAACACTTAACTAATTTAAAAAACTCTTCAGTTGTACATTAAGAGTGTGAAAATGAAAAACATATTACAAATGTTTGTTGTTGTTGTTATTGTTTATATGAAATACTGAAAACGTAAAAAAATAATTCCAAATCAATAACAACGAGAGATCATGAGTTACACTATCTTGAAAGAATGGATTAAAATGCTGAATATCGGACACATTTTATACACACAAGAAGTAACAATTATTACATTAGAGTGTAAGGTAAAATATGGATCAAAGTGCTAAATATTCAAATGTTAATTTTTAAAACGTAACGATTACTATCTTGTAAGGTGTAATGTAATATACGAGTATAACGCTAGACGAGTATGACTAGGGAATATGAAGGGCCTGTATATTTTTTTCGATTCTTATTTTTTAGTTATCTTTTTCACTAGAAAATAATGCTTCAATTCTATTTGAAGCTTGTCAAATGTATTGTTTTATATCTTTGATCACTGTAACTCAAAATGACAATTTTGAGAATTTTTATCGAATACGGTAAGTATTCGATAAAATTCAAGTAAATAATTAAAGTAAAAGTGGGGTAATTTTAATAGAAGAAGATTTCAATGGTCATGTGAGAATACTGAATAATTGAAATAATGAGGATGAGGACTTAAAACTACAGTTCATCTTATCGTTTGACTTTTTATTGTTCCAAGAAACAATATAACGTAGATATAATGCAACGTAATAGAGAAGTAAGTTGAGGTGGTGGCCGGAGACTGACAAGATTAGAAAATGATACATAAGAAGAAACGTGAGCAGGACTAGTGAATGGAAGATTGAGGAGCAACAGGTTATCTTAATATAAACATGTGATGCGTACAGATGAGCGAAATGCAGTTTAGAAAGTTTTATGTATGGAAGTTGACTGATATGAAGGTATGGGATAGCCTAAAAGAAAAATGAGTGGACTGTGTGATAGAGGATCGGTTTAATATATATACCGAACGTTTAAACATAAATTTTATCCGTTCAACCGTACAACTTGAACAGTTAGAATGAAGATAAGTAATGAAAAGTTATAAATACTAGTAAGTGCTTTTGGCTTAACTGAAATAGGTGATTGAATTCAGAACTCATATTATGAATGGTTGTTGTTTGCATCTTTCTTACATGTACGGTATTTTTGACATACATCGATGATTTTTTTCTTTGCACAAATCAATATTAACTCTATATAAAAAAGATAACTGATTCTAAATATTGGCTAACATCCAAATCATAAATATTTGATTTGAATTGATATCAAGGCGTTAACCGCTTTTAGCGTCATTTTTATTTAAAAACATTAAATTATTTATTTCAATATCATGTTCAAATTGTAAACGAAGATTGACTTAATGCCTAAAACATTCTCTGCCAATCAATCTGATTGATGCAGAGAAAAAGAGAACCAGGAACTTTTAAATTTTGTGAAACAAATTATTCAACTGACTTGATTGACTTGACTTGATTTTAAAAATGTATTTTTTTCTATTTTAAGAGCCTGCCAAAGTGAATTTACTCTCTCTGATTAAAATCATGAATAGAATGCAAGACCTGTGGTCACCATATTCACTGCGAATGCAGACAATGCGATATGGCGATACACACTATGGCGCCCTAGTGAGATGCTTCTTCGTGTCCTACTTGGAGATGTAAAGGCATGATAATCATCATAGCATTGTAATGCTCTCACATTTCCCATCCGCACCAAAATCGCTAGCAATTATAAGAAAATCGGAGCTGGTACTGTAATAAGGCATAATCAGGCCTAAAAACTTCCACTGTAAGCATAACAATATATATTCGTAATTCAAATTGAACAATAAAAGTACACAGAATCGCAACAATTAAGAAATTTGGAAAAATTATAATGCGGTCTGTAGCTATAATATAAGAGAAAAATCACAATAATATATTTCAAAGGCATTGTTGTCCTTCAAAGTTGCGGTACTAACTTTCACAATACTTTTACAAAGTTAAGGTAACATAATGATTGTAGAAAAAAGGTTAATTGTTTTGTTTTGAATGTTTTTTCTTGTGACTTCTGGGAAAGGAGGTTCGCAATGCGACTGTTTTTTTTTTTATGATACTTCTCCGTCAATTTTGAGTTGGAGACATTTAAATTATTGTATTAGTCAGTAAAGTACGTACGTATTTGAAGTTATCATCATCGTCCATATCATATAATGATATCAGTCCACAATTGTAGCTAGAAAATGCTGTTTTTTTCTGTGTTAAGTTCAAAGGTTAACATAATTTGTTTAGTTTCAATCAGTTTCAGTATTAAGTTCATAAATTACCTAAGTTATCAAAGTAGTAAGCCGTATTAAATAAAGAAATTGTACGTAGTGTATCTTAATAAAATTGTATGAAAATGTAGTTTTACATCTACATAAATTTGTGTTTATGGCATTACATGTTTGAGCATATATATACATATAAGCAGTTTACTCTATTACTGATGTTAATCGTTACTTGGGTAGATGACTGTATCGTAAACACATACCAATGTCCACTTTAATAAAACTAATATCGTGAAATATCTCGGCAAATACAATTAACATAGTTTTTTATTATTATTACGAATTTCAATCAAATATACAGTGAAATATATTGTTGAATTGAGTAGTTTAAAACAGTGACGTCACAATTTTGTATTTAGTTCATTTTTTATACAAAATTGTCGTTTTGACAGATTATAACAAGTAACTAATTTGTCTAAGGTGTCATCTAGCCTATTGTTAAAGACATGGTGAATACGTCATAATTCTAATCATTACCTAAAATTCGTCTGAGCAGTTTCTACTTCAAAAAAAGGAATGCAACATGTAAATTTTAGAACTATTTTCAGGGTATTATAAAAATCCCACACGATGTTTATGTAAATGTCAAACAGGGCAATGTTAACTTGACTAACATGTTACACATAAATACATATAAGCGACTATATTCAATTAGCTAAAATATATAGTATATTCAATTAATATACATTCATATTTACTGCTACTATTGTGTGCTACTTTAGATTTTAATAAAATGTTAAATTCAATCTATACAGACGAGTAAATAGTTATTCATTTGCGTATGTGTGTTTTTATAATATTAAAAATTAAAACATCAGGTTCTCTGTTCCTTTGATGAATAATGAAGGAATCTGTTAGAATTACAATGTATACAATTGTGTACATTTATAACCGAAGGTATCAGAGCAAATATACGAAAGAGTACAAGAGTATGTTTGGAATACCACACATTAATCCTTGACAATTGGAAGCTATTACTGAACACTAATCATAATATTTGTACTGAAATATAGGATCACGTAATGAAATAATATTAAATACTGATAATGGAAGCACTGAAAAATATGCAAATCAAATTTCTTTGAACGCCTGTGTTACTTACATTTCGGTATTATGAGTGGGGAACTGTTTTAGCGGTTTACTGTAACTTCTAACTAATGAGCAAAGACTGTAAGAAAGTGCAAGAAAAGTTTTTACAGGGTTTTTCACACATGAGAACTTTACTCCGATAAAAATAAGGTCAAGGCGAATAATTTATTTTTTTATTATAAAAAAGCATTTTAAGAATCTAAACAAAGTTTTGAATTGAAGATACTCCTTTTTTTAGATTTATGAAGGAATACTACGAGTGATAAAGCATTAACCGATTACATATTTTTAAATTTTTAGTACACATTTAAACTGTACACTGAACTTGACATTACCATACATTTATGTTACGTTACCTGAATACATTACCTAAATATATATATATACTCAAATTTAAATTAGAGTGCATACTTTAAAATAACACTGTAAGCCTACAGAGGTATCAAATCACTGATTAGTAGAATAAAATCGCTTCGCTTTCCATGAAATTCTCGTATATCATTCTTAACAAACGAATGAAATACCTACACACAACCAAAGGTTAAACTAGTACTCGGATTTATACTTTACGTACTTTAATTGTAAAACGTATATAAATGCAGAGTGCTGAACTCGTACACAAGATGCAACACGGGCGCATGCGCTCCAGCGACCAGGGCGGGCGGTTCGTGGCAGGCGCGATCTCTAACTGTATGCCGACAAAACGAGCCGCGCCGGCGCATTCACGTATGTGCCAAAATTAAACACACTACCGTTATTATTTATTACTACATTTTCGCCTAGATTGTAACGTCGAATACCTACTCAATCCTCCAGGGTGGAATGTTTTTTGGCAAACATCTAAACATTAAATCGCCTCTCGGCTGTGTATTTGTGTTTAAAATCTTTTATATACACACTTTAAAGAAAATGTGTGTCTACGTAAAAAAATCTCTTCTCAAGTGCAATATATTTGTCATACTATTTTTGAATTGAAATTATTTGCGGTACTTATAATTGCGTAACTATTTTAAAAATACTTATTTACAAATATAAATTTATAGTTTTGTCAAAATACTCAAATCCTGCAATCTTAGGTTAGATAAGTTTTTCCAGTTAAATGATACTAATCACCTGCTGGCATGGGATAAACATTATAATCACGAGTTCATTTTTGAGTGTACAACACATTAGTTAGCGGTTAAGGCGAGAAATTAATATAGAGAAATTGAAAATCAAATTAGTGTAATTAAGTATCAAGACTACGAACAGAGACTCAGATTAAGGAAACTCAGTTCAAGAAATAGCCATAGATAACTACAACTGTTGCACTGTTACTGTGAAGGTCAAAATATAATAGACTCTGGCAAATTCAAGTTGAAGTGGCATTTTTAGATGCTGTTTTGTGTAAACATGTGCCTAATTTTATACATGTAGGAAAATAATGTATTAGAAAAATCTTATAATTTGGATGTGACGTAAACATCATCGTCTCATCCTTTTTTAAACTTATCTAGGAGCAATGCAGTAAGATTTTTTCTTCCATTCTCCTCTGTCATTCTCCGGTTCATTCCTTGCTTCCTTCTTAGCCCATTGGGATATGCCCATTTGACGTAGTCCATTCATCATTTCTTTGCCTATCCTCTACTCTTATTTCCGTCATCTTCTTTACTTAAAATTTGTTTCACTACATTTTGTTTTTTTCTGCGCAACGCCATGTTCATAATCGGATAACCTCTGTTATTTCGAAACTTTTAGTCCACTAAAATTATTTTCAAACTCAGTCTGAAGTAGGCATTCTTTACCTTGTCCATTCGAGTCACATCACAAGTTCTTCTTAATATTTGCACTTTAGCAACACGCAAGCGTCACACCTTCTTTTTCTTTATTGGTCAACACTAATCTCAACAGCACGGCAGGATGTGACGTAAACATGTGCTCTGATGAGTTTCATATTCAATGTCTTCGCAAATTTATTACAGCCTTTGAAGATAGTGAAATATGTTCAATAAACGTAGTACGATCGATAATATTAAATGTGTGTATGTTTATGTAGTTGCTGAAAGGTTGGCTTTTTTGCTTATTGTTTATCATCATTTAATAATATAATCACAAGCGTTATATCTGAAGGTCGGTAAAATCATTTTTTTTTTCAGAGTAAATTTTTATTATAGGCTATATAACTGTGCGACTTCCACATTACTGCACCAACAAAAATATACAACAGCGCCATCTAGCGAAGATACCAATTCAAAGAATGAACTACGAAGTAACTACTAATCCTGTATCGCGAAATCGATATTCGCGTGGCAATTAGCATATATACAACATCCCAATATCAACCGTTGGACCTTAACGCCTGGTCAGAGGATCCTCCCTTTATGTCGGAGGGACATGATACTCGTTAAGAGACATGTCTCATGAGACACACGATGTGTGAATTAAATGGTATTTAGATAAGAGAATACAAAATAAAAATTATAATTTAATAGAAATATTAAATACTACAAGGTTTACACGTAAGAAAATAAATCTTGTATAATAAATATTTGAGAAAGACTATTTCAGTGCTTCCAAAATATTTTCAGTGTCTGCAGAGTTAAATTCATCTCAATATTCTGATAAATTAGTCATATATTTTTTATTATTCATGCTGTATGTGTTAAATACAATTCCTTTGTAATTTTATTGTGCAAGAAAAGTTCTAAAATAAATAAAATCAATGGACAAATTAATAATTAACTTGAGGTCTAGCACACACTACTTATGTCTTTCCTTCTTTTGTCTAACGGCACGGGGTTATAGGGAAGTTAAATGTGCTTTAAAATGGTGTGCAATAAGAACAAATACCAGATTATTAGTATGTTAGATGCCATCTAAAGCTGATGTGAGATAAATATGAACAGGCGAGAAATAACTACTTTAAGTGCGCCCTAAGGCAATATTAACTTTGCTGCACCATCCTATGAAGTTATTCACTACGTAAGTTTAAGCAACGATAAATATTCGTACACTTGCTTCATTAATGCATAATCAGTTACGTTATTTACATTGACGTCTTATTTGAAAATTATCTAGCTCTGGAGAAAACAAATATGTGTACATACCATGTTTGTATTGTTGTCGGCTTTAGCTGACGACATTTAAAAGAAGCTGAATAAATAAATATAAAAATTGTGTTTTAATGTTCTCAGTTGATGGGTGCCACTTATACGATCTTTCTTTAAGCCTTGTCTGATCTATCCATCACGTATTTTATTCCTTCATCGACGTTTTGGTGTAGATATATTTGAGAGTATAATAATGTAGATATAAAGTTTTTTTGTATGGGATTTTCAAATTTAGAGAATTATGCGTCCCTGTTTTAGCTATGCAGATAGACCTATCAATCATCAGTATTTTTGTATTATAATAGTAAACATAATAATATACATATGTACTTAATTTACATTACATTATCTTTACTAAACCGTTATAATAAAACATTTGTCTTCTGTTCAGATTGTTCAGAAACTATAGGGTGGGCCAAGAATTCGTTAACATTTGAATCTAACATCCCGCGCAAACATGTCACGGGGGTTCTTGGTACCAATGCTACTGGAATTTGCTGTCCCTGCCGGTGGTCAAAGACATGTTTCCGGAGAAACTGATTTCCAGATGAGGCGACATTCTATGGCCATCCAGAAGTCCAGATCTATACCCAGCACACTTCTTTTTATGCAGTTATTTGAAGAATCATGTCTACATCAATAAATCAAATACACTAAGTCAACTGAAGAAAAAATCAACAAAGAGATATCGGCAATCTCGCGGTCTGTTTGCCGACGAGTATTCAAAAATGTCAATGCTCGCTTAGAAGAGTGCAAACGTCGAAATGGTAGTTACTTAGACGATGTATTTTTTTACAAAATACAGTCCAACTAATTAGCTTTCTTGTAAATAAATATTTTTTATAACATATGACATGGTTTTTATATGATTTTTTCAAATGTTCGCTAATTCATGGCTCACTCTATATATCAGACCATGAACATTCGATTGACGTTGATAGTCACATATATAAGATACCGCAGAAAGAAAGAAAGAACTAAAGATATGACAGATATAAGTTTCCACGTTAGACAAGTAACCAACATAGCAATATAATAATAATGTGAAGTCTGGACTCAGGGATTTAATGACAGTGAATTAAATTGTACCATCAAACTGTGTAAATAACATTTATATTCCTTATAGTAGAGAGCGTACCAAGTCTTCATATATAATTCACAGAGTTTTGGACTTATACACTGATTACCTAAGTAATATTTTTTGAAGAAACTTATACGATCGGTAAATTATATATTCTAAGCATAAAATATATGTAAATTGAAATGAAATATCAAATAATGAAAATGGCAAGTAGTATATAAAGATCGTTTTTACAAATAGCCAGAGCCATTAGAGCCATTCCGTAAGAGTACGTAGTAGTTTATCTATTCACAGTCAAAAGTTAATACCATCAACTGTGAGATCCCAGCAGCGAACTCTCAGTCCCTTCTTAGAAAGGAAGTTTTGATTTACTATAACACACAGGCTTGACGAGTTTCTATAAGGTTTGCTTCAAGTTTTCCTTCTCTTTATAAGAATGTTGTCCTATTTAGTGTGCTCCTTTACTTACCTCTTGCAATGCTTATAGTATGAATAGAGAGAGGTGGTGACACTATATATTCTTAATTCAACTCCTCACGTAGAGTATGCAATTCATATAAATGTAAAAATTAGTTTGTTTTTTTCTTAAGCTTTCGCGCTGACTGCTTCATCTCAACACAAATTTTACATTCTGTTTTAAATGACTAGTTTGCTCAAAAAATAACTCATACTATCCGTTTGTACCTTTTTATTTTTCATCTCATTAAAGATGTCAAGTAAATACATTTTTGGACTCTTAAGTTTCGCAGCATACACTTGTGATTTCCTTTCAATTCATTGTGTGTGCAATTACTTTTGATTTGTCACACAATGGATTCAAAGAAGGGATTTAAGAGAGGAAGTAACGGTAAGAGTACGGAAAAAATTTAAGAACATGAGTCCTGGTCATGTTCTGCCAGTTCAGTTGGTACTATACATTGAAATTTAATATTAAATTTTTTATGTTTGGTTAATCTATTATCCACTTATAGAATTATAATGTATGTATGTATGTATATTATTTACCAATTACTGTAACTCTCATTAGTACAATGTGCTTAAACAGTCTAAAAACTTTACTCTAAGTGTAACTAAAAATAATTAATACAGTGAAGTAAAATCATGTCACTTTCCACTTATTACTGAGGTAAATACAACTCTTGATAACTTTAGAATTGTCCGAATTGTGTGTCAAATGTCCAAAATATTTATGTATTCATTTAGTTTTTGATACAAAACAATTTAATATGTAGCATCTTTATAATTACTTGAATAAATTAGAGCTATTTAGCAATACATTTGAGAGATATTTAGTAAAAATAGACCACCATTTGTAAACACGCTTTTTGCGATTTTCGTATGTTAATTGGAATTGTTGTATATTTAAGTTTATCCTCATTGCGTGGGATGTTTTGTAGGACATTCAGCCTCGGGGTGGCACAAGTGAAGCGAGTATTTAATATTGTGTTACCATGAGTTCTTCAAATTTTCGTTAAAGTTCTTAAAAATCGTTATGAACACAAAACCTTTTTTAACATAAGTTAGAGTTTTAGTGTATTATGCTTCGGCACAAAAAGGTCGGCTTGGACGATGTGACACCACAGCTTCAAAGAGTCCGTTGCTAAAGAATTTTACTGTTGCTTGTTATTTACTCAGTGGGCGAAGTTACCGGAGATCCCCACACCTAACACTGGGGGGACACAAAAAGTGAAAACGCCGTTCTGACTTGAGTTTCAGGTGTCTATGAGCGTCAGTAGCCACTTACCAAAAGATGACCTGTCTGCTCATTCTACTTATTTATCATGATGATGATGTACTCCTCGTCTATCTCGACTACGGCGGCCAATCTCAATGGCCAGGTCAGTCAACTACACAGTAAATATTATGGTGCACAACATGTGTGCGCAAACACAGGTGCACTGTCTGTTCCTTCACTCTCACAATGCGATGGTGTACTATCCGACATGACTGAGGGGAGATCAGACGTAGGACCGACAGCTTTACGTGCACTCCAAAGTACGGGGCTTAAGAACTCAACTGTTGTTAATTATTTCTATAATCAGAAAAATTCAATAACAATTTTTGGCCTGACTTGGGAATCGAGGCTTCTTGATTAGCAATTGCATACAGTAATCGCTAGGTCAGCGAGCAAGTAACTATTATTTATATATTCTAAAAACTAACTTAACTACTATTACTACTAATTTTTACATACATAGATAGATAACGTAGTGAGGTAATTTATAAATCGTGTTCTTGCTTCAAATTACTTTCTTAAATGTCATTTGCATTACTTTCGTAGAATATATTATTACTTCATCTCATCGAATCGACATCTAGAGGATAAGGGAAGTAAGCTTATGTATTTAAAATTCAAATACGCTGGTATGCAGGAGTAAGCCCGAGATTTACTTGCGGGTCGTTGGCGGTGGCGTATGATGGACCTAGATTAAGGTTGTAGAATAGAGTTGCAATTACATTTGATGATGTAATCCTGTGACTTTTGTGTTTGGAATATCACAGACGCAATGTAATATTCGTGGGTATAACCTCCATATAATGTCACTTTGTCGGTTTTTACAACCACAGCAAAGGTTACTCGTGTCTGTGCTACACAGTTTTCGGGACTTTTATTTTGTTGTAGTAATAAGACAAGCGGCCGTTTGAACATGTATGCATAAATTATAACTAAAATAACTCATCTCAGTATTCATATACCCTTATGTGTGAAATCTTAAGACAATTAATTAATATAACAATGGCGTTACAACTTACTTGCTACTCAGAGACGTCCTAATAATAATCCACCCACCTGTCCCATCTAAAAAATGAATATTTTAAGAACTGTGTCTTGTGAAATAATAAGGCTAAGAATGTTTTTAAATTAATTCTAAAAAAACTGCGAGTATTAGATAGATATTACAATTTTTGCAGACTGAAATTCTACTTAGCAAGAATAGTCGCGTCGTGGTCACATTAATTTATAGGAGAATGCCCATTAGTGGTACAGGTTTTTCTCAAGCGCGGCTATCAAAACAATATCAATTTTATTATTTTTTAGTTTACTTTACCATCAGAATGCTAGTTTTTTAATGATTTTCTTTCAACTGACAAGATATGAAATTGTTTTTATTAAAATTGTAGCTTGCCTGACATAACTAAATATTTAAGTGCCATATAACCAAATAACCAAAACCATATAACCAAAATAGGCAAACATATTGGAGTTTATTTATTAAATGATTACATATCGATAGATAATTGATCGATATCGATTGAATCAAGTGAAACGTAAAAAATCAAGAAAAGTAAACCAGCTACTTTTTGTTTTTGATATTAAGTAGTTTTTACTCGTTTCTTTGTTTTTTACATGTCCTAATATTACTTTATTATTACACGTACTATTTAAAATGATCTAATTTTGTTGTAATATCTTATTATATATATAATAATGTGAAATATTTATTTAGGGAACCAGTTTAAATACAAAAAATAATAATACTTCATTAAAATACAAGAAAATAAATAACCATGAAATATGTACAGTAATATATATTTGATACGCTTAATAATAATTAAAATTTTTAACGTCGTATTTTACTTTCGTTTGATTAAGATGCAAAACTTGCTAATAATGAGGAACATTGAAAAATCGAGTCTGTTTGTTAAAATAATTGATTTCAAGATAAAAATTCGAGGTTGAAACACTGGCTACCCTGCATTCGGCATTGTGTCAAAACGTTAATGACGCATACATGTTAAAACTTGTACATGGCTAACATAGACTTTTCTAGTCAAATGTTGCAGTTAGGGATTATTGATCGAGTTCACGTCTCCACTAATTTGTAATATTCATGACAATAATTTATTTATTTTTCATTGTTCAATAGCCAATACTAAGTTTGAAAACTTTAGAACGTTTTTAATGTATGTAACGTAATATGTATGTAACGCGGATGATTAGAATAAAGTGTAATTGTGTGTGATTTGTAATTTGTTTGTAAAGTTAATTATCATAATCCACTCCACTTGATAAATATTTTTATGTAAATTCAAATTCATTAAATGTAAATTCAAAGCATTGATGAAATGTTTAAATGAAACATTGAAACATGAAATATTTTAAAACCCAACCCTCTGATTCTAAGCCTCAATAATAACGTGTTTAGGAATAGAATTAAATCAAGCAAGGGAACAGTCTAAAGAGCGGTCTCCTTGCGAAGAATGTTATGTGCCTAAACGAAATATCTCTTTAATATAAACTATAACTCACTTAAACCTTGCAAAAGTACTCCCAGACACATTCGGATAAAAACTCTAATGACGTCACGCTCTCTCGGTTGGCTATTTCGGTGGTTGGAGGAGTAGCCGAGTGGAGATCTAGCTTTGAGTTCTGCCAAATTTGTCAGTCAGTAGACTGTGCCCCCGTGTGCGATCTGACGCCCCTAACGTACGTCTAGAGGCTAAATTCCACTTGTTATCCGCCCGGAGCTCAAATAATTCGTTTGAACCGGTACTGATAAAAAGGTGGTTTTTATTTCCAATTGGAGTACTTAGTTGTCCTTGATTCTCTTGTCAAATGTAAAGGCTATTGTGAATAAAACAAGCATAAACACCTTTTACGTATTTAAAATTTCGTGACTAATATTATGCTTGAAAGTTCTCTTGTGGTTCTTCTCGTAGACCCCTTTGGGAGGAGTCTCGGGGTGACTTTACCAGGTCTACGGCCTGTCGAAGTGGTCGTCCGCGCCGCCTGCGACTACAGGCGGGTCACTTGGTTGGGCCCTTGGGCCTGTTGGTATATCCGGGTGTCAGTCCCTGTGACCAGCATGTTAGCTGCGCCTCGTTCTGTGTTCCCTCCTGTGCTTAGCGAGGTCGAGTTCCAGAGGATGGAGACCCCGAGGAGCGCCCGTCAGCCAGCACCAGGCAGGGTGTTAGGGTGTTGGGGATAGTCCGGTAGGAATTGCTACGGAGACGAGATCTCACGGTAGGCCATGCCTGTCCGGCGGTCGCCGATGGTAGGGCGCGAGCTCACGCAGGTGGCGGGCTTGCGAGCCATCGGCACGCACGAATAGGTTTGAACTCAACCGTCTCACGAAGTCATCCAGGCTCTCTATGCGCAGATCCCTGGAGATCGTCCTGTTCCGCACAGAGCGAGGAGCGTTGACAAGGGTACGTAGTGCGAGCGACTGCTGCGCACGCAGACGGCGGCGGTTTGTCTCGGAAACAAGCGCAAACCAGGCCGGGGCACCATAAGTAAGTCGCGTGCGGATGTACGCCTTGTACACACCGAGCTTCGCACGGAGTGGCAGTCGGGACGATAGTACGAGCCACAAAAGGGAACGCGCAGCACGAACCTGGGCAATGATGTTGTTGACGTGAGGCTTCATGGAGAAGCTGCGGTCAATGGTCACGCCGAGGTATTTCACCGTCGCGGACCACTCGACGTTCTCCCCTATAAGCTTCAGCTGTGGTAGGGTCACACTTCCTATGGAGATCGCCTGAGTCTTCGCCACGTTGACCGTCAGTCTCCAGTCCTTCAGCCAACTGGGAAGTGCATCTAGAGTGCTCTGCATCTTGGTAGCAGCGTTGGCACCATTTTTCGACGTCATGATATAAGCCGCGTCGTCGGCATACAGCGCAAGCTTCACGCCGTCGGTGACGGGAATGTCATCTGTGTACCAAGAGTAGCACACTGGAGATAAGCAACTTCCCTGTGGTACACCGGCACAGATGACCCGCTCTGTGGACAGGGCGCTTTCAACCGCCACTTGAAAACGTCTGTCTTGCAGGAAGGTGGCCACAATCTTAACTATTCGACGAGGAGTAGTAGATGTGGACAGCTTGTACAGCAGGCCGGCGTGCCAGACGCGATCGAACGCCTTCTCCATATCGAGAAAGACTGCAACGACCCGCTCGCGCTTGTTACGCGCAACCGCGATGTCGTGCAGTACCCTCGCGAGCTGGTGTGTCGTGGAGTGTCCGACACGGAATCCGAACTGTTCGTCGCGTGGCTGAAGGTGTAGCGTCATGTGCAGCAGTAGCAGTTTCTCGAACAACTTCGACGTTGTCGAGAGGAGCGTGATGGGACGATAGCTTCCCGGGAAGAGGATATTCTTCCCCGGCTTGGGCAGCATGATGACTCTGCCAAGTCGCCATGCAGTTGGAAAGTGGCCGGTGCGAAGGATGCTGTTGAAGAGACGCGTCACCATCGCGATCGCTCGCGGAGGTAGGTGACGCAAGGCTTCATTGGTCACGCAGTCGGGGCCGGGTGCCTTATGGAGAGGTGTTTGGCGAATCATCCGCTGGATTTGACCAGGGGAGAAAATAATGGGGTTATCGGCTGCTCAAAGTATAGTTGGAGCTTCCTCTCAACCTCTGCTATGTGCTGCACATTGTGGGGCTTGAAAGTTGCACACTTAAAAGAGTATTAAAATATTTAAACAGGCCGTTAAAATTAAATACTATTTATAGGAATAAACAATGAATCATTCGCATTTTTTCTGTTTTGAAAAATTTACTAGCCACTGTGAAGTAAATGCCGTTATAAGGTACTAAAATATTAAAGTATCACAGCCGCTTACGAAATTAGGTGAATCACTCATTATTATCATTTATCCAACCTTTTTCCGCCTTCCACATAATTCCCGCCCGAGCTACGTTTAGCAACTCGCTTTCGTCATTACAGAACCACTACATATACTAGCATAAATTAAGTGAACAGTAAAATATTTCGGCAGATTTTTCAAGTTTATGGGTTCTCATACTCGTGAAAATTCCTTTGAGCATTACAAGTAAAATAATAACGAATTTATTTATTAACTTGACCAACTATTGTACTGAAACAAAATAAATAAAATCATCAAGCCAATGAAAGCAACATTAATTTTGTTAATTGCCATTGCTTCTGCAATCAACTGAATGAGTTTTGGTTCGTAGTTTGAGGTTAAAGCCGGCAGACATTTTGTCGATAGCGATTTTTAGTTTCAATGCGATCATATTGTAAAGTGACAAAAGAACATGTTAATACATTATTACATTTGTATTCGTATGCGTATGTATTCATGTATATGTATATGTAGTAGTATTATGTAATGGTAGCTTATATATGTGAATTGCAATGTGCATCACAAACTACAAAATACTATATAGTATAGTCTATTTAAAGGTTACCTGGTAAAGATCACAGACTGCGCTAAAGCCGGCCATTGTATCACTGTTTTTTTTTGTTTGTATTGTAAATTATATGTTTCCTAGTTATGGTATGCAATAAAGAGTATCTGTCTATCTGTCTATCTATAAGATATTAAATATTGGGTAGGTATAAGGTTATTTTTGAATAATTGACTTGGTACTTACTCTAGTTAAATATTTTGATTCATCTATGTCATGTAGATACTAAATGTTCTATACAAGTATGTATTTTCATCTTTGATAAATAAAATCGTGTACTGTTTTGTCTAACATTTAATTTAATTTAAAGTATTAACTAAAAGGTTTGTCACAATTTATTGTTTGTTATTTATTCATTCTGATTAAAATTGATCTGTTTATTTCATTGGCTATCTATTTAATCCCATTTTCGTTAGGTCAGGGTCTAACGGTGAGGTCTTAGAGAATTTGACACACTATCTCTATGCAAAAAAGTAGGCCAATTATATGTACAGGGCTTTTAAGACAACTTCGTCCACAGTTCAATTAAAAGGTTTTTCATTAATAGCAATAAAGTATTATAAGTGACGTTGAAACGTAGAAGATTGACTAGATACTAGGTAATATAAACTGGGTTTGTCAACTGAATTCTTAGCAAATAAGGTCTTTTGTAATATCCTCTTTTCACACTGTATAGTTAGTTAGTTAGTATAGTTAAACTAGCTGTAACATTAAGAACTTGATTCAATCAATAAATCTTAATATTTATTGACTGAGTTGTGATACATATTTGGAATTAACGATAGACGAAACATTTCGGATGAATTAAGAATTGGTAATAAAACTTGAACAGTTTCATTACCAACTCGAATTGAAATCGATTATTATTTTAATCGATTCTGCGATTAGTTAGGACATTACTAATTAAACATTAACTGAACTGTTAAAATGAAAATAAAAATAAAGCAATCAAGACAGTGATTACTCAACGAGTAAAAACCAATACGAATACAATTATTAAATTAGACATGAAATAGTATTGACATTTCTATACCTATCATTCTGAGTCTATAAACGTCTATGAGTACTTACGTCATAGAAAGTTATGTTTGTACATGTAATTACATTTTTGTACGTGCATGATTTCGATGGTTCGATGGCAATATTGAGGCTCTGAGGCACTTAATAATGCCATATAATTATTGATAACTGTCACGTATCAAATCCAAAGAATCTTCACAGTTCTTTCTACGTTCTTGAACTATGTACGTTAACAATATTTCTTTATTATTTTAATGTATAGTGCAATATTGAAATTTTGTATTTAAAATTTCTTTGGGTACCAGGAATTTACTTTTAGATTACACCTGGTTCCCCAGTAACGTGTACCGGAGACTGCTCGCAGTTTTAATCGGTTCGAACCGAAAAAATAGTGCAATATTTTGTAAACTTGAGTACTATAGCTAAGCTACGCTGGTTTGGATACACATAATTAATTTGGATTTAAATTTGTCGACTCTAGTACGACTGAAGTTTCTAGTTCGTGGTGTTGTGCCTCAATATCATTTGACTGATTGTATCACAAACCTGTTGCTTTATTTTGCCGCAACCAGCTTTGTGATGACAACTTTACTTATTTATAAAACGGTATTAATATATTTATTTATTCGACTGTCTTGTATAATATGTATGTATTTATAAAAAATAAAAAAATTTATAAAAAATAATATATATAAGTATTCTATCAATCAATCTACTTTTCATAGTACAAGCTATGCTTAGTTTGAAACTAGATGGTGTTGTGTGCCAGATGTGTGAAATATTAAAAAAAATAACTGAGATTCTGTAGTGTACTGTCTCTATGGTTACAATGGGACTATTGTCCGAATATTTATAATTATTATTTCATTAAAAGTAATACCTTTTTATATACACCCACGTTTGCTTGAAACTAGGCAGGGGCGTATTGGACGCCCACTTGTGGTTCTATTCTTTTATGTATTTATCCAAAAGTAAACATAATTATGTTTGATTTCCAAAAACAAATCTTATATCGTGTGTTTAATTCATGAATTTAAATAGACCTAAGCAAATTGAAAAAAGCAGAAAGTAACGACCTTGCTTCGAAAATTAAATTTATGAGACATAGCCACAATTACGTGAACATACACATGTTTATCATATGTTAGATACATCATAATTTTTACATTCTACAAACAAAACATTTCACCGCCGTTGTTTCACAATCAAAAATATTATTTTGAGTAAGTGTGTCGTCTAGAGAGTAACGAGAAGTCCGGATCGAACTCGCAGCGTAGGCGACACACTACGAAAATGTATCCGCGGCAGATTGAAACGTTGCCAGGCGCCGAACCACCAAAATAATTTCCTCTCTGCACTCATCAGAGGGTACTACACAATCTCGAGATTAGATTTTAATAGGTTTTACATATGTATAAATGGATTCAATAATTGAAACTTATTCTGCTTGTTTGAACTTTTATCAGTAGGTACGAGTACTTGTACAAGAATAAATCCCTATTTATATGTCTTTCTGCTAAGTTTTCATGGCTAAACAAATTTTAATGAAATTTGGCATGGAGACATAAACAAAGATAAAGAAGGTCGGACTCAGGCCAATATTTACAGGTATTACCAACATACACGCTCCGACATGTAAAAGCTAGTGTTAAATAATTATTTGGCTGTGATGCAATAATTGTCTGGGTTCTATTAATTTCTTCTCTTACAACCTCTACTAGAATCTTAAAAGTGATATAGCACTAAGTGGTGCTTCAAAAAAATAAAATTCTCTACCTGTAAAATAGTAAATGATTCGCTCTGAACATATAACTTTGTTCTATGAATTACATAAGTGCTTATTACAAGCTTTGCTGTGCTATATAACATAAGCCTTTGTTTCTGCATCTGTATAGGAGATGCTGCTTTCTAAAGTAGACAGTAGCCGTAGAGGGTGGTCATGAATAAAGAGATTGTGGATCTCCTGCAGAAGATTAGAGACCCGGTGGAAAGAGCTCTGTCCTCCAACCAAAGGTGTTTTTGCAGCAGACAGTAAATGCCGGGGTGGTTATTGTCCAAAAGGTGGCTTCTAAGTCTAGGTTTAAGAATCCTTTTGTAAGAAGGACTCCTTCTACGCCAATGCCGAGGTCGTAGACCCTCGATAGGAACGTAGCTGACAACGAATGCCTGACATGCATCCAGTTTGCCCAGTTTTGGTTGTAGGTGGATGTTCCTAAACAGCAGGGTATGACGTCAAGGTAAAATATTTTAGTTTTGGTGACGTCAGTGATGCCTACTTGCGCCAAATTCTGGACGCAGTGTGACATATGCTAGACGAGCACCTCATGAGACTGCGTTTATACCTTCTGTCGCAGGGGAACGCAACACTCTATGGTCCGTCCCGGGAATCCATGAGACCTCTTGATTATCAGTTATGTATGCTAGAAACTAGACAAACGAGGTAAGCTCTCATGTATCTTTTAAGCATATCCAATATTTTCCGTAATTATATTATCTCCAAATATTTGTATTTTTCATGCAGAACACTTGTTAATTATTTTTTCATCAAACCGAAAACAAACGACGCACAGGACACAAAAATGTCTACTCTCCATCGATGTGAGAAACAGATGGACCACCGTGTCCTTCTGTCTCGCCGCAAAACGTCTCTTGATCACGTCGTACGGTTTTTTTGCCAAGCTTATTTTCATATCGGATGTTTTTTGATTCGATACTAAATAAAATATGAAAATTATAAAAACGTACGTTTGTGAAGTTTAATTTCTTTATCTCATCTAGTTATTTAACACGTTTTTGTCCTATGATAACATCGGATGCTGTCCTAGGGATAAGTTGTTTTACATCCATACACCTAAATGTAATTTTTCTTATAAATATTCTTATAATTTAAGCATATCTTCAAGTATATGTATTAGGGTGTCCCTTATATGACAAAAAAAATTTTTTTTTTCGAATTTCGAAATGCATACCCTCTATAATTTTTACTAATGCTATAAGATACTTAAATATAAAATTTTATCAATCTAGCATAATTGCAACCAGTGCCGACCGAGCTTCAAAGTTTAGTAAAAAACGTGTTTTGTCCTAAAATTTCAGTCTGCTATAATTTCACTATAAATGCAATGAATTAAGTGAATAAAATTAAATAATAAATTAGATGAACATTAATCTTTAATTAAAAACATAAAGATATAAGAATCATTCAGGGTAACTTCTTTTTAGAGTAGTTTTTTTACAGTCTGGATACAATTTTAGATGTTCCTGGACACAGCGCAGCAAGAACTGTTTTTGTTCTTCTTCAGCCGTGATAAGTCCGTTAAAATCTTGCATTAATTTAACAGCCCTTTCAGCAGTATCATTTACAACTCTCAAATAACTTATTCTTCTTTTAGCCTCCAGAAAAGCAGCATTGTTATTCCGAGAAGATACATCTTCCTTTAGAAAACTGTCGTCGATCTGCAGTCGTGATAAAAATTGTTTGCTCTTTTCCGATACGAAATCATCCAGTGCTTTGTCTAAAAAAAAAGAAAAATAAGTTAAATAACAAATAAAAATCAACAACAATTTTGAAAATAAATAAATATGTATTGGACATTGAAATTGAAATCCAACAAAAAGTCAATTTAACTTACCAAACAACTTTTGAGTCAGTTCTTCCTTCGACGGGTCATAGCGTTTGCTAAAATCCGAGATTTTGTCCCTGTTGAAGTTGGCAATCATCTTCTTCTTAGTTTGGTTGTCAACTTCATCATCAAATAGTGATAGAATGACTGTCTCTTCACATAAATACCACAAGTGATGGCTGACCTTGCTTATAGAAGCTTTAGAAATTGTTGCGTCAACTTTTTCATACTCTTTTAACATCTTCAAGAAGCGCAAATCTTGATTAGGTGCTTTGGTCGCCACTGTACATTCGAGCCAAGGTTTAACATACAATATTACGAGAAATAAGCAAACATCTTGTAGAGCCTTTTTGTCCTTCGCAGTTACTCTGCATTGTGACTGAAGTAAACATATTTTTAAAGAATAGATCGCTCTCGCCATCTAGCGTGCCTGATGTATAGCTCCGGGGGGCCTTAGTTTTAATTTTTTCTCTGTGTCTCCTCCTAAAAATATTACGCACAGTTCGACCAATTCGCGGTAATCATCTCTTACAAAACCTTTATCTAATTCTGCCTTATAAAATAGTAACAACGCTTGAATGTCTGTCTCGGCAACCCGTGCTTTTACGAAATTAAGAGATGGTTCAATTTTAGTACAATCAATGTTTTTCTAATTTTCTTGGAACTTTTTGAACATCGGAATATCTGGGCTACTAGTAATTTGCTTAATCTCGGTTTCAAAGACAGCTTTTAGGACCAATTCATAAACATGATGACGACAGGCGAAAAGTAACAATTCTCTTCCTAAAGTTTGCTCCAAAATAGCACAAGCTCCATTGAAACGGCCCATATTGGAAGCTGTTGTGTCGCAGCACATTATTTGCACTTTATCATAAAGGTTCCAGTCAAAGAGAGCTGCTGATACAGCCTTCGCTTGATGTTTTCCAGAAGAACTTTCTAGTTTCGGCACTGCAAGAAGCTGCTCTCTATCGTCAAATGAAGCTATAACTGGCAAGCGTTCTTCTTTTGAACTCCGTACATCCAACCCCGGTAATAGTTTTCCATCCCAATGGACTGTGACTATGTCGGGTACATTGTTTTGGAAGTTAGATTTTATTGCTTCTGCCCTTGATTTTCTAGTTTCAGTACGAATTCGCTGAATCGAGGATTTGTTAATACAGAAATCATCGCTGCTCAGACCAAGCGCTTCTACCACCGCATTAAGAATGTAAACGGTATCTCTAATGCTTAACTGGCATCGATCTAAAGCTGCAACTAGTTTAGGTGTTATAAGATTCTTTCTACCTCTTTTTGAACTTTGTTCATGGCAGGGAACTTCCGGCAAGCTGAGTTCAGAATTCAAGATCTGTTCTTCGTCTGAATCTTCTACACTGTCTAAGTTATTTGTGGTGGAAGTAGATGCAACAGCTAGTGATTCTCTTTGTCTTACAATCCTTTCCTCTTCTTCCAATCGTCGTTGTCTAGATCTTTGTTCTTTTGCCGCCAATTTTTTATCTACACCACCTAAGCATCCCGGTCGACCTGGCTCTCTCTGTTTCATTAAAAATAATTTATCTTCCTCTATTTTCATTCTCTCAAAAGCATCAGTATGTGCAATATCAAACAAATTATCAAGATTAATTATAAAATTGTTCTCACGACTCTTAAGCGTAATCTGAGTTTTCTTACAATTTTTTTGCAACTCTCTCCAAACATGATATAAATCAATAAGTTTCTTCACGCAGTTAGGAAATGCCCTTGTTGGAATTCTTGCTTTTTCCCAATATATGATGCACTCCCTAATCACAAGATTTGCACTTTCACTAACAGTCAATTTAACCTCACGAATATTGTAAAATAGGACTGAGAGAACTTGTCGATTAGATGGTAATTTTGCACCATTTATTTGGTAGCTAGTCAATCCGATAAGAAAAATATTTTGTTTATCACTCCGTAATTCCACCGACATGTTTACGCACTAAACAATGAAGCACTAATAGTCTCAAAAATCACGTACGAAATGGCAAATAAAACATGTCGTAACAGGTCACTGAACAGTACTTAAGCAACTTGTATCGACAAGTTTAAATAGCAAGTCGGCACGGGTTATCGTTTATATATCGAACTAATATTTTTTTCTAGACAATATAGGGTTATTACGAAACTTTTAAGAAGGTATGCGTAAAAAAATATCGAACTTGTAATTTAAGGGACACCCTAATATGTATACAACAAAAATGGCATTTTATTGGATTCAGTACAAGATCAGTGATTACTGATTGGCTTAAATTGATACGAACTTCATATTAGTAGACTTTACTTATCAGAATAACAATGAGTTATAAAATATGTATACAACATTCAACATTTACTAACGCGTTTATTTTATATTTAGTAGTAGATATAACGTCAAATATAAAATAAACGCGTTGGTTAGACATTAGTTGTTTCCAATGCATATTATATATCAAGTTGCTTTAGATGTCTGCCTGTATATTGACTTACTTTATTAATTACAGCCATATTCCTCGGCGTAGATAAATGGTACATGGATATTGCTGATTTTATTGGTTAAGTGTATCAGTGGAAGTTGTATCATGAACGAAAAGTGCGTGTAAGCGATTTATTTTTCGAAAACGTAAATAATTTACAATTAATTTGTACGCGTTTATATTGCTATTTATATTTCTCTACAGATTTGATAAATTTAGAATTGCTGTTACAACCATTTTCGTGAGAAATCTGTCTATTATTTACCGTCCAACAAGGCAACCACCAACTTCAAAGGATTGCAATAATACATGTCTTCAATTTAACTACAACTTGAAATTTTACGAAGTGATTGATGAAGACGACCTTTTAAGGTAATTGGGAATGTATTTGAATTAAGTAGGTATTCTTAGTTCATAATAAGCATCTTTACGAAAAATTCTATGTAAAAAACTTGGCTCTAACTTAAGATTGTTTGCTTTTATTAAAAAAGGTCTGTATTACTTGTAGGATTTCGTTTTTTGCTTCCGTCTTTACCTTTTAATAAAACATTTCCTGGTTTTTTATCTTAAATTAACTTTTGTTTGTTACTACTGCCACGTGGGCGCTTGGATACTGTAGAGTGTAGGTATTACCTATTTACCAAAATTTATATATCCCTTGTTACAGTGTAAGTATTAAGTAAAATGAAAAGTAACTAATTTTTTAACTGGAATAGTGTGTATTTTTGACCTTATGAGTGGACTAGTCGGTGCGGGTAAGTCTTAAAACACACTTACTGACTAGATTAGTAACCTAGGAAAAATATGTCAATTATAGAAGTTTGACGTATGTTAATGTTGCAAAAGAGAACTATTTGTACAGTTTGTACAATCTCAGTCATTGAAGGGACATGTTTAAAGAAATTTGTACCCTATTTCAATAAATTAATGAAAATTTTGCGTATGTCAAGGAAAATATTCATCCATTGACAAAGTTTAGCGACATTCATGATATCAATACCAGAAATATAGATAAACTCGTGTTGTCAACGACTAGCTTATAATAAGTAAGTAAGTCTTTTGATGTCAGGGTGTGCGATTCTCCGGTGAAAATCCAAAGAAATTTTAAAAATTAAGTATTAGAAAATTTAAGAACTTAATAAAGCAAAAACTATGTGAAAATGTTTACTATACAGTTTTAGATTGTTAAAATTTGCTGCGGGTTGATGCTACTTATTCCCACGTTCACGTTTGTTGTGTTTAAAAGTCATGTACACTTATTTTATTGTTGTATTTCGTAATTTCCTTTTTTGATTTTTTTTTTCTTTACTTAAATTTGGATTGTATTGTGTTTTTTTTGTATGTAAATGTGAGTAAACTCTAGGCGAATAACGGTTGTATGGACAGGTTGACTCAAAACTATGGTCCTTTCTTCAAAAGGTCAACTCAAAGATTAAAGTGTACCCGTACAGGTTTAAAATAATAAATGTTAACGAACTTAAAAAAAAAGACATTTCTATAGTTTGTTTTGTCATTTGTTCTCAGTCCAAAGTCTAACGTGTCATATCTGACACATATCTGTTAAAGATTTTCTTGTAAAAATAAATTTCGTTTATAATTTAACGGCCTTGTTAAAAGAGTAGAATAAAGATAACTACAATTGAATGGAATAAGCCACTCCTAAGTAGAATAAAATAAGCTTTGTTCTACACCAATTACAAAATGATATTTGAATATAAAAGTGATATATAAAGCAGGGCAGCTTTATTGCTAAAAGCAGTCTCTTCCAGAAAATAATTTGGTTAAACAAATCGGCAGTAGTAAACTAGACTAGAGTAATAAAACAAAAGCAGTGTTAACATCACATACGAGTATATGTATATACATACTCGTACATACAGATGCAAAAAAGCAAGAGTGTTAAGTGAGTATTCATCGAAGAACAAGTACAAATTGTAGGCATGCTAGGATCGTGGCTACTGTTCATTGTAGTAGATAAATTACTACGCCAAAGATTTCGATGGTAGCTTTAGCAGTTTTTAAAATAGGCTCAAATCGTGGTTGTCACAAACAAACAATTTCTTTTGTAATAAACGTGTGAATTTTTTTTCTGGGGTTGAATTGGTTGAATTGATATTCTATCTAAACTAAGCAGTACCGTTTGATGGTTGTGACAGATTAAGAAATAGGGTGGGAGGTCAACGAAATCAATTTCTACAATGATAAGAATCACACGCTTAGAAAATATTTGTCATTCCTTTGTATTTGCTAATCTGGCAACTTTTTGCAAGTAAAGGTTTTCTAAGTCGATACACAAGTAAAAGAGTTTGGAGATAAAATACATAAAATGGTACAATTAATCAATACATGTATATATGTATTAGTTTGTAGAAACGAAATTGAACAGTCAGTCTACATTGACCTAGAAATTGATTGGAAAAATACCTACTATATAATAAGAAATTTGTTAAATTTGGAACCATTTAGTTTTTTACAGTAGCCTAACAATATAATGAAACAGATGATGATAGTTTTATAAAAAAACTAGTATTCGCCGCTTGTTGTATTTGTAATTTATGTCGGTTATCGGTATGTCTATCTCCAAGAATCGAAATATCTCCCACGTCAATATTTATTAAAATCGGTGCAAAGGTTTAAATTCATCATGTTTGCAGACGCTATGAAAATCTACAAGACTTGCTCAAACATTCAAGAGAATCTTTATAAACTGTCTCAATATTGAGCTATTAAAAAACCTTACCTTCTCACTTCATTCATCAAGGAACTAAACACATATTATATTTCCACATACATTAAATAACATAAATCTAAGCAAACACGATCATATTCGAGACCTGGGTACACAACTTGATTCTAAATTACATTTAAATTTTAAAATCAAGAACAATATTAGTAAAACCTTTCGAATGTGTGATTTTGTCATTCATGCACTCATACAAAGACTTCAAATGGCCTGCTACTAATCTTTTAAATATTTTAGACTCTTGAGTTTGGAGCACTGACGCACTTTACTTACGATAATGACATTGTACGGCATATGTCACAATAAATATATTATTATAGATTATATAATTATCAAACAAGCTATGTTATATCGTACCCAGAATTGTTATTCTACACGGCATTAGTTCTACACGGAAAAGTGTAGAGCTAATGGCGGGAAACGTGCGTATCTTCGCTGATTATTGATAACGAACAAATCACATTTTATGAAATTGCACATTTTCGGTCTCACTTTCTCTAAATTTAAAAAATTGTTAGTGAATCTCTTGCTTATCAATGACGTCACTATTATTAACTACGTACGTGTTAAAACATATAGTTCTCCTTTTTTGCATAATGTATGTCGCATAACTTATCTACTCCAGCTACTACCTCGTTGGCGAAAGTGCGGGTTATACGTTTAAGATATGTAAATTCTTAGTTTTTTGTAAAGATTGTAATGTGTAACTGTTTTTCTCCTAAATAAATAAAACAAAGTGTTATGTAACTACAACGATTTGGGTAACATCTAGATACTTCCTAAACGACAACATTTTTCTAATTTACTTATCTTTATATTATATCAAAATTTCACAAAATTAGAACAACTTGTAGTCTTTTTTTTTTTTTTTTATACCACGTCGGTGGCAAACAAGCATACGGCCCGCCTGATGGTAAGCGGCTACCGCAGCCTATGGACGCCTGCGACACCAGGGGCATCACGTGCGCGTTGCCGACCCTTCAAAAAACTATTTACCCCCTTCTTGAAGAACCCAATGCTGTAGTTCCCAGGGAAAACCTCGGCATTCCATAACGGGATTGTCCGCGGGAGAAAATTTCTCTGAAACCGCACTGTGCGCGACCATTTAGGTTCCAATGTATGTGGATGAGCTCCCTGACGATGGCCAGCGGTGCGATGGTAGAATGTGGCTGTGGGCATCATATCAAGCAATTCTTCAGAACACAACCCATTGTAGAGACGGTAGAGCACACACAGGGAGGCAAAGTCTCTCCTAAGACTTAGTGGCTCGATACCGTCTGTGAGATCAGGATCGTCGACTATTCTCACAGCACGTCTCTGAACTAAATCGAAAGGCTCAAGCTGGTACTTCGGTGCTCCCGCCCAGAGATGACAGCAATACTCCATGTGAGGCCGAACTTGTGCTTTGTACAGTAGTAGCCTTTGTGCCGGTGTGAAATATCGCTTCGCTCTATTCAGAACACCAAGCTTTTCTGATGCCAGCCTGACCTTTCCCTCCAAATGAGTCCGAAATTGGACGTCACTGGAGATATCGACACCGAGGATCCCAATACTCTGTGAGATGGTAAGGGGTGTATTCTGGAATTGTGGAACTACAGTGAACGGGGTTTTTTTAGCAGTAAAAGCACAAACTTGTGTCTTAGAGGGGTTAAATTGGACCAGGTTATCCCGATCCCAATCGGAGACTCTGTGTAAAGTGCTCTCGATTTCAGACACAAGTTGTTAGCGACTTTCTACTACAGCTGTACGAGGGATGTTAGCCCGGCCCGTGTAATACGCATCTCCAGTACTGTCATCCGCATAACAATGAATGCTATCTATGGTCAACATATTATTGATATGCAGTAAGAATAGTGTTGCAGATAGCACGGAGCCTTGCGGGACACCAGCGTTTATGTCCATGCTTTCGGAGCAGCTACCGTCGACGACGGCTTTTATGCGTCTGCCGGACAAAAAGCTTGCCACCCACTTGCACAAACCCTCGGACAGGCCGTAGGACGGTAACTTCGATAGAAGGCCCCTGTGCCAGACCCGATCGAACGCCTTTGCTATATCCAGGCCAACTGCCAAAGCCTCACCTTGACTCTCAATGGCTGAAGCCCACCGGTGAGTGAGATACACTAGAAAATCACCAGTCGAGCGACCGCGGCGGAAACCGTACTGGCGGTCGCTGATCAAATCGCGCTCTTCCAGGTAACTGAGGAGTCGTGTGTTGATTACACGCTCCATCACCTTAGAGAGAAGGGAGGTTATAGCTATAGGCCTGTAATTCGATGGGTCCGATCTATCACCCTTTTTTGGCACTGGATGCACATGAGCAGTCTTCCACGAAGACGGCACTTGCCTTTTGCGGTAGGAAACCGCGAAAAGTCGCGTTAGTACAGGGCACAACTCAGGGGCATACTGTTTGAGCACCACTGCAGGTATGCCGTCTGGCCCACTCGACTTATGAACGTCTAGACAGTTTAGTTCCCGCCGCACTTCTCTTTGCGAAATGTGTATTTCCGGCAAAGAGTGTTGGCACGGCGGGTTAATAGACGGTACCGCACTTCCATCCTCGTTCATAGTCGAGTTCGCGGCAAAGAGTTGCCCAAGTAGGTCGGCTTTCTCTTTAGCACTATGGGCCAAGTTACCATCGGCATTTCGCAATGGTGGTAAAGACGACTGGCAAAAATTTCCTTCGGCAGCCTTAGCAAGAGACCAAAACGCACGACTCCCAGAGGGATAGCTCGTAAGTCGCTCACCAATCCTGCCGATGAAATCGAATTTGGCTCTGGCAATTGTCTTTTTGCTGGACCTCGAGGCAGCATTTAGTTTGCGTCTCACATCAGAGATGTTCGGATCCTTATTGGTACGAGCCGTGGTCCAAGCCCTATAGGCGGCCTGCTTGACTAGCCTGGCTTTCTTGCAAAGCCGGTTAAACCACGGTCACTTTTTTTCCCCCGCAGCTACTGATGGGTTAGGAATAAAATACTCCATACCCACCAGGATCGTCTCAGTGACAGCGGCTGCGCAGGAGTCAGGATCTTCTGACGTGAAGCGAAGCTGCCTCCACGGGTACGATGCGTAGAATTCACGCAATCCATCCCAGTCTGCTGATTTATATTGCCACATGCGGCGCAAATTGGCTGGGCGAGGTGGAATATGCCGCGGGCATGGGACTTCGGTCCGGACGAGACAGTGGTCGGACGAGCCGAGAGGTGCGTCCACTGCAATAGTGTAGTCGTCCGGACGCGTCGTCAGCAGAAGGTCCAGCAAAGAGTGTGCATGGCTCTCAATATCAGGTATTCTTGTTGGAGAATGTACCAGTTGTGAGAGGCCATGGGCCATAGCAAATTCATGAGTATACCTGCCTGCAAAGTCGGTGGATCGAGAATTTAGCCACTCACAGTGGTGGGCATTAAAATCCCCTAAAATCACCAACTCAGCACGAGGGTACCGCTCAAGAACTTTGTCAGTCGTCACCTGCAGGTGCTCAAAGAGTGCTTTAGTCTCCCTGTCACCGCTATGAGACCTGTATAGGCACGCATAGATTCGAGTCTCACCCCCGTAGTCTACGCGCACCCACATTACTGACAGGTCCCCGTCTTCATAAAAATGGAGACGACGACAGCAGATATCCTCCCGGATGTACATGCATACACCGGCACGTCTCAGAAATTTGTGTTCGAGTTTGTAGCCGGGGTAGTGTAGGTATGATGTATCGGCCGGGCAGGATATCTGCGTCTCCGTAAGAAATAAGAGGGTCGGCTGCGCAATCTCCAGATGAAGGTGGACTGCGTTCAGGTTGGAGTGAAGTCCCCTGATGTTGCAGAAGTCCATATATGTGGAAGAGGATGCCGCTGTAGATATTTTTTTTCTATTTTTGTTATTCTGATGGGTTAGCTACGTTAATGTAAAATTTCATCTAAATCTGTAGTTTTTCTGTGAAAGAGTAACAAATATCCAAATATTCATATATATGACACTCATTCATCCATCCTCAAAATCTTCTGCATTTTTAATATGAAGTAGTGATTGCGACGAATTATTTGTGCTTAAAAATTTATAAAAATATAACGAATGTAATAAATAAATAATAAATAAAAATTTAAATATAAAATAAAAAAAAAATGTAATAAGAGTATGTAGGTGACATAAATATTTTTCTTTTTTAATCTTTACTGATTACATATATAATGTAGAGGCTTTTATTCAAACATGATTATGCTAGCCTCATTATATCCCACAATAACCAACCAAATCATACAGGCTAAAATTATGTTTACATAATAACATAAATATAACAATAACAGCAAAAATTCAAATCAAGATTCATAATTTGGGCAGACAATCACATCTTCTTTAAATTGTAAATAAACTCGTAAATTCTGATTGCATCCTCACTGCACGGCTTGGACAAGATGGACTGGAAAGTACCTAAGCTTTAAGCAAGACAATAATGTTTCCCTTTCTTTTCTGTATCGAACACATTCCACTAACAAGTGATGGACATCTTCAACAATTCCACATTGTTCACAGTTAGGACTACTGATTTTCTTCATTAAGAAACCAAACTTGTTGAGCGGAATATGTCCAGATCTCAACCTATGTGCAGTAACAACATGTCTTTTACTGATAATGGTATTTGAAAACCATAGGATACGAGAAGGTTCACACTGCATCGTTTTGTACAATATTCCCTTTTCTTGTGATAGTTTATCAAAATATTCCTTCCAATTGCATAACAATTCGCATTAAATTTAGGAAGGACTTCAAAACAACAAGATTTTATATCAATAATGGTACCATAAACAGCTGCTTTGACATAAATATATTTACTTTGAAAAAAAATCATCATAAACAACACTTATACATGTACTTTAGAAATTGTAATATTTTACAATATTATTTCTACACAAACAAACAAACATTACCATAATATGTGTAATAGTATTTCTCTATAAGTATTTTCTAAAAATTATAAAATGCGAGCAAACGTAACTAGAATAATTTTTCTTTAACACCTGACACAGTGCCTTACGTTAAAAAATGCGATTAAAAATATTCTTGCAACATACATACGTTAAATACATACATATTTGAGTAGTGTACATTGTACAAATGTAACTTCTGTCTTGTTCTACGTTTACTGTCTTTCTAATTTTTATTATACCTGTAATTTGTGTAATTCTTATTTAACTATAAACTCCATATCTCTTGTGTGGTGAACATTAAAGTGTTGTTATAAGCAAAGGATTGTTTATATTCTTACAATTGTAATTAAAACTACATCCTAAAGACCTAACCGGTGTAAACCAATTTCTATTTTTAAACAAGGTAGGTAATCTTACGGTTCAGCGACCCTTTAGAATGTACTGTGCTTACAAAAAATCACCTCGGTGGCTGTTCTCACCCTACTTTGGGGAAGACTTAAACAGATGTAATTTCATACACGAGACACTGGAGCCGAAGGACCGAGATGGTGTTCTAAAACGGCGGTTCATGTAGTGCGATGTTCCGCAGGGGTCTGTCCTCGGACCACTACTGTGAAACATGGGATACCACTGGACCCTTCGAGGTCGTGTCTCCCCCGCGCTGGGTGTAATTTGTTACGTCGATGACACATTGGTCACAAACCAGGGGGCGAACTTCCAAAAGGCGGCACGCTTGGCCACCATGGGAGTATCTTTGGTGGTCGGGCATATTGAGGCGTTAGGTTTACGGGTGGCCCTAGATAAGACGGAAGTTCTTTTGTTCCATGGGCCCCGTCGCAGTCCACCCCCCTGCCACCTCTATCGTAGTCAATTCGGTCCTTGTACCAGTTCAGACCCAGATGCTTTGTCTTCGACGAGCACATCCGACAGCTTACTCCAAGGTTGGTTAGTGGTGCTTGTCACCTTGGACGACTTTTGTCCAATTTGGGTGTAGTTAGCGTCGCGACGAGACATACACGGCGGTTGTTCGGTCAATAGCACTGTATGGTGCAACGGTATGGGCAGTGGCTCTGATTGCCCAGAATAGGGCTCGCCTCTGGCACCCTCAAAGGATATTGGCAGCCATACGCAGTTACTGCACCATGTCGATGGAGGCAGTGTGTGCCTTGGCCGAAACTCCTTCGTGGGATATGGACGCAGAAGTGCTCGTGGCAGTATATCGGCGGAAGACTGACTTCCGGGTGGGTAGCGGCATACTGTCCCCGCCTGAAGAGATATGCCAGTGGATCGAGGCTGCTCGTCGAGCCACGATGGTTCATTGATCGTCCCGGTTGGAGGTTCCAAGTGCTGGCTTTACCGCCGTGAAGGCTCTTCAGCCTGTCATCGTCGAGTGGGCAGGTCGGCAGCACGGGTCCCGACTGGCGTAGGTCCTTTCCTGGCACGGTTGTTTCGGGAAGTATCTGCAATCGGTCTCCAGGAGGGAATTGAGTCCCGCCTGTCACCACTGCAAATTCAGTGAGGACTCAGTTCAACACACACAACTTTCTACGAAGATATAATTTCGTGGAAGGAGGCGGTGGAGAAGGCCCGGGAGGACGATCTCACGCGGACCCAATTCGCCGCCGGTGAACCGGGCGGCGGAGGTGCGCTTACGCTTTACTCGAACGGAATGGGTTTTCCCCTTCATCCGCTACAGAGGCCAGCTGCGAAGAGGCGACGTCTGTTAGTCGCCTCTTCGCAGCTGGAGCTAAGTTAATGGAAATAGTATAGTGATTGTTGACGGGCATAGCCTACGTCCGATTCGATAGATCAGGTAATCATGTACAGAAGCCTATGAGAGGCAGTCTTTTTACGTGTGCCTGGGTAAACTTACTTCTTATAAAGACAAATTTGTTCCACACTCGTACTGACTGAATACAAAGATGCCGTACTGGTTTAAATGATCACCTCGCCACTTTCTACAGCGCTGAGTGTAGTGAATTCAAGCCCAAATGGGATAACACGTTGATTAAGCCACAAATTGTAGTTCTGGATCTGATCGTTCTTTGTGTCCTTTTAATATAAACTCAATTGAATATTTCGGACATCTGACACAACGTCATCTAGCTTCAAATTAAGCAGAACTTGTACTGTAATAGCCAGATTCACTGATGGAATACTTATTTACTTTTTATTTTGTAAATTGATACATATTATATATAGAAAATACCCAAACTCTGAAACAAATATGTGTAGATCTTATGAACATTAGGTCCAACTGAAATAGAAACTACCTACCTAAGCTACCACTGCGCCACTGAGGTAGTCAAACGAGGCATGTACGAGTATATTTGTAAAGTCCACCGCGACATAGACCTCGAGTAGGAGTTGTCAAAAAAGCATGAAAACTCTGTACGAAGCTACCCCCGCTTATTTGGTGCTTTCAAACATTACAGTAGCATAGGAACTATATTTAAATTGGTATTATTTTTGATTTGATCATTCGATAAATAAAATATACTTAACATACAGTTTGCATTCGTTTTCCTAATGCAAATATAATACCTGCAATCATTCGGAGAACGTTCTAATAGAGAAAATTCACGTAGGCGTTAATGACAAAATGTTATCGCGCCACGTGTATGCATATGGATATATAAACGTTGTTATAATAAGTGTTTATGAGTGAGATAGAATTTATGGGTTAGTTGTGTTAATGTCAGCATCATTAGCAAACGTTCAAGCGCTTTGAACTGAAAGTTTTGCATCTAGCGAAAGAGCTACATAAATTTCATCTATGTTGTGTCCAATATTAAATCTGAAAACTAATCATTCAAAATAGATCGCCGACGACTTGAAGAGCGGCTGGGAGCGGATGGATGTGAATTACCCAAAACCGGGATGGTTGGCGCTCCTTGGGTTCCCGAGGGTTACTGGGCTAGAAAACCTCCACGTGGTGCACCCTGGTAACGTTGGCGATGGTGTTCATCACTGCCCACGGCTAATATTCTAGCACGAAGAAGAGGAGGCCATTTTCTTCAGCCATTCGGTTGAGGCTTGGTCCAACAGAGCGGGCATATTTGTCGATTCCTCTGTTGGCTCTTCGCTCTTCGGAGCAATGAGGAGGAAAACCTCGATAAAAAATCACGGAGGTGGGACCCTTTTCATGGGTCGACGTTTCTCCACTGTCAATGGTGGAGAAAGGAGAACGGGCTCGGTGTGTACTCACACTGCCGCCGAGTAGGCATTGGAAGATTTAATCTTCCTGCCACCGTTGTCACATCGCAATCGCGAAAGGAGTGTCGTGGTTATGTCTCGCGACACCAATCGGGGGCGAGGGTCTTGGCTTAGCCGCCCGGACTACGAGGAAGAAAACCTCTATAAAAAATTACCCCGAATCCTGTGTTCTGGTGCGTGGCCAGGGGATGCATGGCTGATGGGTAGTTCAGTCATAAGCGAACTCCCAGCCGAGGCACCTGCGGACCCCTCGGTTGGGTACAAATTTACGCTTGCCCGGGTATTGGGGATCTCTGCCCGGGTCGACTTCTGTTCTCCCCTAATCGTGGGTACAAAAATGGAAAATATCTCAAACAAAAATAAAAAACGTGGGCGGGCGACCTCTCGTCCAACGTAGAGGACGTAATGGCTGGAACACCTATTTCGGTGGGGCTCCCAGAAGCCAGTATGGCCGCTGGGAGCCAAAGAACATGGGAACGGTTACGTTCCAAATCCACCGCGTACTCCAGTGCGAGGACGGACGTGTTGGACTTCATGGAGGCGGAGCTGTGTGACAGCCGAAAACGCGGACGCTTCAGGGATGAGGAGAGTAATACATCCCAGGAGATGCTACCTGCTAAGGTAGCAAGCAGCCGCAGAGGGAGGTCACGAGCCCCGATCTCGGCCCCGCCAGGCTCCGTTTTCTGTAAGGCGGAAGCCTATAGACGGGTCAGGGCAGACGGTGAAATCTTAGCGGAGGAGGAGATCGCTGATCTCCTGCTAAAAATAAAGGTACCGATGGTGGGGGATTCGTCCGCGTGTGCCGTACGTCGCCTAAAATAGAGAGTTTACCCATAGATGGTGGCCGCGGTAGCGGGCAGGCGTTAGGAGGGATCTGGATGTCGTAACAGCAGCGGTTCCCGGATCCCTCCTATCTCAGGCGCAGAGTGGCATATCGTGTGGTTTTAGTCGGCCCGATTCCGACACACCACCCCGCCGTAAACCCCGGTGGGGTGACGGCCCGAGGGGGTTTCTACACGTTAAAAAAAAAAAAAAAAAGACCTCCATTCCCGAAGCAACCGTGCCCGGAAAGAATCTGCGTCAGTCAGAAGGAAAAGATCCCGTGCTGTCGCCCCGCCCACTCGGCGATGACCGGCTGAAGAGCCACCACAGCGGCAAAGCCAGCACGTGGAGCCTCCAGCCGGGACGACCAACGAGCCATCGTGGCTTGACGAGCGGCCTTTGCCACTCGCGTATCTCTTCGGGCAGGGGCCGTATGCCGCTACCCACCCAGAAGTCAGTCGTTCACCGATAAACTTCAGCGAGCACTTCCACCTCCAAATCCCACGGGGGAGTTCCGGTCCGGTCATCACCGCCTCCGTCGATACGGTGCGATAACTGCGTATGGCTCTAACCGCTTATATCTTCTGAGGCCGCCAGAGGCGAGCCCTATTCTGGGCGGTCAGAGCTGCCGCCCATACTGGTGCATTATACAGCGCCATTGACCGGATAACCTAAGCTTGTCATTTCAAAAAACCAAAACTGTATGATAAAGCATTTCCACATAGTTTTTGTTTTATTAAAGATTTAAATTTATTAATAATTAATTTTTGAAATTTGCCTCGAATTGTAGAATTACTCACTCTAACATCGAAAAGACTTGCTAAGTTTTTACCTAGTCGTTAGCACTGCGAGTTTATTTTTATTTCTAGTATTGATATCATAAATGTCGCTGAACTTAGGGTATAAATCAATATTTTTCTTTGTACACACTAAATCTTCATAGACGTATTGAGATGCGACTGTCAGGAGAATTCATAAAATAATAATTATTATTTAAATTATTTACCTTAGTGACAACCTGTAACTGAGATTATAAATTGTGCAAATTGCCCTCATCTGTAAGACAAAGGTACTTTGAATATCACCAGTATTCCCTAACATCAAAATATCATGTGGCATTACACTATGAAAATAATAATAATCTAGCTGTTTCTACAATTTTATAACCTGCGTATTCTGCAGAGCATATGAGTCTATTCGACAAACCAGTAATGTGTGGATCCCACTGTAATTAAGAGTCTAGAATTGTAGTCAAAAACTTGGTGTAGTACACAAGATTCAACTCCTTTCCATTTATCAGAACACTGATTTACTCGTAACTTGTTTGACATATGGTTTAAAAAAATTTATTCATTTAGTTTTCTTTATCGTTTAAAAGCAAATTATTTACATTGAACCAGTTTATGGTAATAAAAAGAGTACTATTCACGTCATTAGTATTGTTGTCGTTTAAGTTTAAATAAAAGTAAAATGTCGTCTGAAAATAGTGTAAAGGAGAAACAAAAATGGGTCGAGAGTTGAGACCTGCGGAACCTTCGTAGTGAGCAGAGGCCTCGAGGACCTTTGAATATTAAATTCGTCCCGCTGGATCCTATTATCCAAATAAGAAATAAGAAAATCCAAAGCAGTACTCATAATTTCATAATTATTAAATTCCCTAACCAATGTTTAATGAAAAATATATACCTAAGACATCCAGTTTATCTTCTTAGCTACTAAATACACTTTCTAAATACACTCTAGGCACTTAATATACCAGTATCACTTGTTGAGCGAC
This sequence comes from Hypercompe scribonia, assembly GCA_949316085.1. Taxonomy (NCBI): domain Eukaryota; kingdom Metazoa; phylum Arthropoda; class Insecta; order Lepidoptera; family Erebidae; genus Hypercompe; species Hypercompe scribonia. The sequence goes on from OX438980.1 coordinate 10,404,849, forward strand.
TTGTTCTGAAGCCAAACTGTTTTTTGTGTAGAATATTATTTTCACTAAAGTCAATTTGCAGCTGATCTAGTATAATTTTCTCAAACATCTAATAAAAGTAGGTAACACTGAAATAGGTCTATAATTTGTAGGATCAGACGCGCTACCTGTCTTAAAAAAGGGAATGATCCCACTATATTTCTATAGGACAGGAAGTATACCATAATCAATTACTCGTTGAAAATTAAGACCAACTGTGATGTAGTTACGCTAATAATCAATTTAGTTATAGGAACAGAATTACTCCAAAAATTGGCGGTTTCTTAACAGTAAGTCTTAATATCTCTATCGGTGATACAACTTAATCAAAACACAGTATTTTTTTTTTTAATATTCTCTTTCAATAAAGATTCTGTAAAAGTGGGGGATGAATTCATCGATTTTACAGACGAAATTAGAATGTTCGTTATCAATGGTAAGGCAATAATTATTGCATTTGTCCTTTGTTTTTCCAGTTTCGGTATTAATAATTACTTCGGTTATTCTTATTTATTTGAACTTTTATTAATTTTAAGTCTCAAGTTTTTAGCCTTTGCAGTATGATATACTTTTATTAATTTTTTTTTAATAATGTTTGACATATTCTTGAAATATCGTACTAGTGTTAGAAGTTTCTTTTTCATAAAACTCACAAAGCCTTATTGAACTTTTATATGCTCTAAACAGAACACATCATAAATGAAAATATAAACAAAACTTTGGAATTTCAGCCTTTAGATTGACTCTTGTTAAAAGTACTGTAAGTAATTTCGTTAAATATTATGACATATGAACAAGAACAAGCGTTTAAACTTGGAAGTATGAATTCTAATTTTGAATGTATAAAATACAAAGGGAAGGAGATAGGCAGGATCTTGTTTATATTACATGTGAGCAATTTAAATGTTAATAACCTACACTAACATTAACTATCCTCCCCTGACTAGATATTTTTATTTGTAGGTTTCACTATCTTACAACAATACAATTTTATCAATAAAATATACAAGGTGGGCCAAGAATTCGTTAACATTTAAATCTAACATTCTGTGCAAACAAATACCGTACAGGGGACGGGAGGGATCTGACCATTAGCTCGTTTCTCGGCAATTTCTTCACAATGAATCGCTTTACGGAGCCACAGCGCGCTTATTGTGTTAAACAATTATTATATTTAAACCACAGCTCGCTTATTACTATGAGACGCTTATTTCACGTTGAAAACGATTTACACGACTTAAATCAGTGTCCGAGTGTTCCTTTAATAAAGCAATAGGTGAAGAAGTTCGTAGAGATGGGATCTACGCTAAATGTGAAGCAAACTGGAGACCCACAGACTTCTCAGACCGAAGAGAACGAGCAGCAAGTTTCCGCTTCTGCTCGACGTAATCCAGATTTATCGACGCGCAAACGTTTACTGAATAAGGATTATTCTGCACATCATTACACCATATTTTGAAATTATAATTGAAACAACATCCATGTAAGATCCAGATAGTGCAGGCACTAAAACCTAATGATTTAAATTTGCGCAAGTCGTATACCGAAACAGTGTTAGAACGATTTAGTAATCATCAACATCAGACAACATCTTACTTTCTGACGAAGGCCATTTTCACCACAACGGACATCTAAACAAACAGAATTACTTGGATTCGAACAGTGAATCTTCTAAAGCTAAACACGAGAGGTCATTTACTTAATTCTACCATGGTAAATGTATGGGCTGTAATTTTATCGAAAAGAATCGTTGGACCCTACTTTATCAAAAGTTATCGCTTCGTTCAGTTACTGTTAATTCTGTTGAATATGTGAAAATGTTACACTACGTCAACTAAAAGAAAAAAGCAGCGAAGAGATGTTGGTGATCTTGCGATCTCTTTGCCTACTCTTCTTTGCTACAATGACTGTCACCTTTTATTTTTTATGTTGACGGTGTGTTAAATCCCTTCGGATCTCCGGCTCCTCAGGGACGCAGGAGCCAAGAGTATGTGGTGTTTCTATTAAAAACCACCCCGGCGGCCGTCATACTCCGAGGGGACCATGTTATTTCAGGTCCCCTCCAGGAGCAATGCGGTGCCTGTTCAGACCCTCTCCTGGAGTACAGAGGACGCTCACGCTACAGAGGTACCACCACTACAAGGACTGTCACCTACGTACCCAAGTGTGGTGTCAAGAAGCATCTTACTAAACCACTTCAGTGTGGGTCACCATACTGCATTGTCTGCATTCATAATGAATCTGATGACCACAAATCCAGGATTCTATTCACGTTTTTCATCAGTCAAAGCAGAGTCATTATGATACTATAAAAAAATAAAGAACCAAATAACTTGATTGATTGGTTTTGAGGTTAAAACCTATCGGACACAACATGTAAGAAATCATGACAAAGCTTTTATACACATGTGTTTGAATTTGTGTATGTCTCCTGCTAGTTGTAAATCCTAAAAAAATATTAAAAATATGAACACCCATTTCTGAGATATTTTACACAACATTAAAAATTCAACCTTTAGAATTGACTTAAAATGGACTTGATTTTGATCAGTAAAATATGATTAGAAATATGAGTTATATAATCTATTATATAACTCATTTTTTTTTGTACTGATCAAAATCAAGTCACATTAAAACGAAAGATATTTATAAAATGTTTCTGTACAGTATAACTTAAACTGTGGGATTGATTAAATAATAATAGCACAGTTTTACATTTATGTTTAGATAAAGGATACATTTCTGTCTGAACGTGAACGGATACGGAGTGTCACCACCCCTGTTCATGCCGTGAGTTGTTGTAAAAGACGACTAAGGGAGTAGCCTACACAGGATAACAGCAATGCAAAGAAAAGAAAAATAAAAAAAAACACCTACATCAATCCATCTGGCCAGCGTACTATAGCAGGCCAAAATCTCTTTTCTAAAGAGAAATTACGCCCAGCCGTAGACTGCTTAAGGCTATTAATGATGATGGTAATATTTTTGAATATATATTTTATTATATAGACCCCACTTAAAACCAAAAAGTGTTTTGGTGTATATTGTTGGTTTTTTGTTTACTTCTTGGTCACTTCTTTGACCTATGACTTAAACAGTTGGCAGACTAGAATGAAAAGATTTCTATTGGGTGCCACAATAGAAGATCTTTTCAGTATGATTTTTCATGTTAAGTGACAGCTGGTTTTATTTTAATATGTTACGATCATAATACTACTTTGACGAATTTTATAATTTATATCTATGATTGCATATTTGGCAACAAGATAGTATTGAATCATTTGTGTAAAAGAAGAATCATGTGAGTCCAGAAATATTTCTTGGCGATATCCCATATACGACTCTCAATTAAACAACTAGTAATTGTTACCTGACTTCTTTTAAATACATCATATATGTTAGTTATCAGTTGAGCATACAAAAAAACGTACAAATTTACAGTAACTGTGTTTCTTCGCAGCATTAACATGAAAATTTATATCTAGTTTTCCTTCAATTTAACCTATTTATGTGGGCAAAATGAAGGTACTCGTAGAACACGCCTACTAAAGCGCCTTGTCATATGATATTAGCAATCATTGCGGGCTCTGGTATCACCGCTTATTTTAGTAGGTAATACAATTATAATTAACAACTATAACTAGTGCTTAGAGACGTGAAATGCCGAAAGAACTTTAATAGTGAGTAAAGTAGACCTGGAACGAAATTCATTATTCAAATTTACTAGCTTATAGTGAATTACTTTAAAAAAATATAAGAAATATCTTCAATAGTTAAGCAGGGTAAAATTTTAATGCACATATTTCAATTATAGTTTTTGTATTGAAGTAATTATTATTAGAAGATAAAAAATCAGCGGTGTTCTTACCGCATAATAAAGTCAATACCTGAAATGTCATTTACAGCCTTTTATTACAATCTTATTTATCAAAGAGCAAAACCTTTCTACATAATATTTGTACTCTTTGACGCTTACCTTGAAACACAAGTAGGTGTAACAAAATCTAATAACCGCCACTTTTATAGATGGTTTATATCATTCTAAATTAATTTTTCCTTCACTGGAAAGCTGTAACATTAAGAGTAACGTTACTAGTTGATATTTATTTTATGAAACATAATTATAAAGCAGTATCAACAGCCTTTATAACGAAATTAGCACTTTCAAATATTTATTACAATTGTGTTTTAATACTTAGCGAACAAAGTACAATGAGTTTTCAAGGAACTTTAATTTTGTTTTTAACTAAAAGTAACGCTGTTTTTCAGCTATTTTCTCATAAATAGTAATACTAAAATTATTTAACATACCGACCTTATATAAACACAAACCCAAGGGATTTTCGAGGAAGTTTTATTTCACTGTCTAGCATAAGCAAAACGTTCTGTATAACACTGTTTCGCCGTTTTTTTAAATTAATTAATTATTTTTTTAAGTATAAAGTAATTTGAAATGTAATTCGGTATAAATAAAAAAAGAATGTTTCACGGACAAAAGCTGAATATTTTACCAAACGTCATATTAAGGATAACACAATAGTTTCTTCATTTTGTCCTATAAAGGAAGCCGGGACGGCCAGCCGAATCGGTAGCAGCCTATAGGCCCATCGTGTTGCTGGACGAGGCGGGTAAACTGTTTGAGAGGATACTCTCTGCCCGCATCGTCCGGCACCTCCGCGAGGTGGGCCCTGATCTGTCGGACGCCTAATTCGGTTTCCGATCGGGGCGTTCGACAGTCGATACTGTGTTGCGCCTGAGGACCGTTACCGAAGAGGCGGTGGGCTGTGGCGGTGTGCTGTTGGCGGTGTCGTTGGACATCGCCAACGCATTTAATAGTCTGCCACTTAGCTGCATCAGGGAAGCCCTCCACTACCACGGAGTGCCAGAGTACCTGAGGCGGCTTGTGGCAGACTATCTACAGGAGCGTACTGTCATGTACGAGGACCGAAGCAGTGTTCTGAGGCGACGGCTCATGTCGTGCAGTGTTCCGCAGGGGTCTGTCCTCGGACCACTCCTGTGGAATGTGGGGTACGACTGGGCCCTTTGAGGCCGCTTCTCCCCCGGGCTGGGCGTAATTTGTTACGCCGATGACACATTGGTCACAGCCCGGGGAGTGAACTTTCATGAGGCGGCGCGCTTGGCCACCACGGGAGTTTCTCTGATGGTCGGGCATATTGAGGCGCTGGGTTTGCAGGTGGCCCTGGACAAGACAGAGGCCCTTTTGTTCCATGGGCCCTGTCGTGGTCCATCCAAAATAAAAAGAAATCACTCACAAATTTAACTAAGTTAGCGATTCGCTAACATAAACAAATATTTCATGTCACAGTGTTAGTCATCGAACTCCTCCAAAATAGTAGATTAATTTCTATAAAGTCTTTGTGCATATGTGGTCAGTCTAAGAATAGGTCTTAGAAAGTTTTTGAACCCTTAAGCGATAAGGGTACCCGACAGGATACTCGTATCCAGAGTGTTTGTTTTGTTTTTCATCAAGAATGTAAGGATCATAAATTTTCACCCCTCTACAAACAACCGTTATTTTACAATAGTGGTTTTGGTATTTTTATTTTCATCCACATTGTTATAATCAAAATAATTCATCATAAGAAAACTTATTTGCAGGGTATACTAGATAAGTGTCTATATGTGTCTATTGTCTAATGTATCAAAAACAAATATTTAAAATTTATGCACACAAATGTTCTTTTATAGAAGCCTTCCAAAGTGACTCCACCCTACTTAATAGAAAGCATGAATAGAATCCAAAAGTGTTGTTCTCCATATTCATTGCGAGTGTCGTCAATGCAGTATGGCGACTCACGCTATGGCGGCCTAGTGAAATGTTTTTTCGCCCCACTTAAAGGATCCAGAATAGTTATAAAAGAGTAACACGTACGCTGGCAGCGAGTTCCAGGTTTTAACTGATTTACACAGGAAAGAAGAGCCGAACCGTTTACTTCGGGAGCGTATGTCTACCATTCTAAAACCTAATATTTGACATTTTTATTAGATCTTCTAACATGGTTATTGCATTAACCACGGTTAATCTTTTGTACCATATAATTATATAGATACCACAAAATTATTCATGAAGGTGACACATACATAGCCTACACTAATGAGTGGAATGTTACTGCTTCCCTGGTTAGCCCTGACCCTATTACCTTCAACAAGAATTTCATGTCACTGCTGGTCATAGTTTCATTTGCCAGTTAAATGACGAAAATGAAACAATTGGACTTATAACAATAAGTAATAAAATTATATCTATTTTGCATTTAACGAGTTAGTTTTAAAATAATATGCATAAATGAAAGTAATTTGAATAAAATATTTGGTTTTACGATTATGAAATACCGTTGTTATCATAAAAAGTGATATCATTTGAATACGTTATATCCTAAGTGAATTAATTTAATTTAGGCAAGAAATAACGACTGTTCTGGGCGGAGTGAAATGTTGATTGCGGTATCCACATACAAAACATTAAAACATCTACTATCGCATGTCAAGAAGTAACATTAACTGTTATAATATGTACTTATATAAATAGTTTATAATAAATTAACCAGGAACAATGTTTCCGTAGCAGAGGATATCCAAGGGGAATAACATATGTATCTTTTAATCTTTGGCAGGTCTTATGCAAATCATTATATGAGTATTTTCTTATTATTGAGGTTTATCGAAAATTTACAACTATATACCAACATTAGTAACAGTCATAAGGTGATATTAAACGTAGGTGATATTACGACTACATACAGAATTATTTCTTTATGTCTTAAATTTTGATACTTTTATAGTGCTATTTAAATTAATATGTTTCTTCTTCTACCTAGTCTTAATACTCGTATACAATATACTATACAGTAATACATTATCGGCATCATCTATGTATCTATCTACGAGAAAACCCACATGTTGACCTTCTGGCCTACACAAAGTTCCTGACCTCATAGATTTTTTTATCTATAAAAACACAGCATTTTACTATTTGTATATAGACAACTGTTTTGACATGAATTCGTATCATTCATCAATCATATTTACAATAGATGCAAAAATATTACAAAGAGAGATCCGCCCAACGCTAGTAAATAAATTCACGGACTGGGGAAGCTTTAAGTATGACCTGGATTCTCACATTAATTCCCACATTTAGAGTCAGAAGTACACGCCTTTATTGTTCAACGTTGCGCTTAGAAAAATATATGAAAGTTAAAATACAAAGTTAAAAATCTTAACTATTTTATCGAAATTAGGAATTAAATCAGTGAAAAATGAAAACAGAGGTAAAGGTAAAGGTACATTTTGTCTGATGGGTACCATATTGGTGGCAGCCATTAAATAATCTCATAAAACCACACTACTAGCTACCGCACTATAGACTATTTGATATGGAAAGCCATAAAAAGCTGAAAAAGACACCCAGAGTTCCCAGATACCACCCATTTGAGAAGAGAGTGGGCAATAGGCTGTGAGTAATGAAAAAAAACTATAAAATTTACTTCTTATTTAGAGCAAATATTTCGTCCGAATGTAGCTGATACTGAGACCAAAACATGTCAAACGGAAAAAATAATGAAAGCAACACAAGACTTACAACTCCAACGAACTGTATAGAGAAGTTATACTCCTGAACCATAAAAAGTCTCCTGACTATAATCTAACAACACAATATCAATAAAAACATTGTACAATAGACCAAATTTATACAATTATAATACTATTATAATATCCTAGAAAAAACTTTAGTCTTCCTGAACGTAGCATAAGCTTTTGATAATATGTGGCATGATGGATCCAGTTTTGGACATCTTAAATTATAAATATATATAGGGTGGGCCACGAATTAGTTATTATTTTAAAAAATCGTATGAAAAAATATTGTGATTATAATATATAAAAATTGTTTATTTATAAAAAAACTAATTAGTTGGAATTCATGTTTTAAAAATTGCATCGTCTATATGACCTTTGTTTTGACGTTTGCACTCTTCTAAGCAAGCACCGAAAGTTTTGAATGCTCGTTGACAAAGAGATTGTGAGATCGCCGACATCTCTTCGCTGATTTTTTCTATTAGTTGACGTAGTATATTTGGTCTATTGATATAAACACGATTTTTCTAATAACCTCATAAAAAGAAGTCTGCTGGGGATAGATCTGGACTTCTGTGTGGCCATGGAATGTCGTCTCGTCGGAAAATCAGCTTTACCGGCAACATGTATTTGCTACCGGCAGGAACTCATTGGATGTGTGACAAGGGGCGCTATTTTGTTGAAACTATGTGTTACGATCGTTACCAGTAAATTGTAGTAGGGTCGATCCCAGGAACTGTCGTAACATGTTTGCATGGGATTTTAGATTCAAATGTTGACGAATTTTTGGCCCATCCTATATAATAGAATGTTGAGACTAAAATTAGGAGACGTATATACTTATCTGAAACCTATTAATGCTGGGATACCATAAAAAAGTGTCCTAGGCCTGATCCCACCCGGTGGAATAGTACTAGTATACTCTTTTGATATGTCAGAATTAGAAGAAAGTATTACTGCCACCTTTGCGGCATGATGATGACATAACTGTTATGGTCTTTGGATTTGCACATAAGGAAGCAGTCTATAAAAATTCAAGTCACAGTAAATACCATTTATAATTAAACGAATAAATGAGGAATAAAACTAACTCGTAAAAGTGTTTAATAATATAGTATATTTCATTAAATTTTCATCTCATGGCGATACCTGTAGACACGTTACCTTTTTCTGTACATGCTAGATCTAAACATTGAGCATATTAATTCCGAAGACAATATTGTACAACATATTGTTTGTATTCTATTAAAATAAATATACAAAGAAACACAATACAGAAAAAAAATAAAGCCGTATCGGTACATACTCGTAGATCACGATTGTACACACATCACACTGCTAGTATCACGAAAGTATTACGAAGGCAAGTAGTTATTATATTATGCGCGATACAATGTATTGTAGAAACGTAAGTAGTGGTTACGTAAAATAACAATAGTTTACGTATTATATGCCACTAAATAATTTGATTCCAACAATACATTAGGCGAGCAACAGGCTTACACAATGGCAATATAATTCTGTTTCACGCCACATGCTAGTTATAACTTCCGTACCACATTTAAGACAAATGACATTCGTTCTAGCAAAGCTTTGTTTTAAAGCCTAGGATTGTATACTTTAAAATTTTTAAATACTCATTGGATAGAATAATAATGACAATTTTACACATCTCACGCATAAAACTATAGAGCTTATTAAATTCTCTCTTGAGTAAATACCATAAACGAGAAGCTGTACAACAAATAAAATTATTAAAACTTCATTCATCATTTTGTACAAAATAACCATTTTAGCTTCTTTATTTGCAATATTTTATAAAAATGGAATAACACATGCGATCCATAACTATAGGAGAAACACGAAATACCTACAATAAAAATAAGCTGAAAAATATTCATATTTATAATAAAATCGTAGGCAAGTAAAAACTGTAAATTGAATATTTTTTTAAAAGAATACTTGGGACGTGATCTATAATCGATATTGAAGACAAAAATATAGTTTTTAGAATTTTGGACTGTTTGGATGTATGTATGTCCGGGCTAAACTCAAAAAGTACTGCACGGATTTCTTCAAAGTTTGCATAAATATTACTAACAGGTCAGATTAACATATAGGCTACATATTATCATGCTATCACCAATAGGGGAGGAGCTGTGAATCTTTATTTTTCTTACGCATTCTGTGACAGCGTGTAATCTAACGACGCATAATTTGTAAGGTATGATACCTTTGTACGTATTTTTACTTTTTTGTGTCCTGGAATATATTCTCGCATTATTTTCTCTATTTCCTTCAGTCACATCTTATGACTGAACTCAGCAGGATTCCCATATAACTCTTCACTTGCTTCGCTTGCAAAAAAAAACGTATACTTATATTGTACTACTATTTTACTTACTACGACACTGGCATCTTAGGTATGTTTGGTGCTGTCGAGCCTTCACGCAGACGACGTCGCGAGCAGCAAATCGTTAAGAAATATGTGCACAAAATTCATAAGAAGAAGGCTCCATTACGCCGCATAAGTTCAGATACAGGTAGTCGACCATCGGTGTTGTAGATTTTAACTTTATATTAAACCAAATATAGACCTATCCAAAATTATCTTCATACAAATGGCATTAATACCGTAATGGAAATACATTCATACCTACGTACTTACTTATACTTCATACTTTTGATTATATTACTTTCGAATGTAAACACAAACATTGAAAAAAATTGATTTGGAAACTATAAAATATGATTTTAGAATCGCTACTACGCATTAGTTTTTATTCAAGTTATCGTTCAACGATTTATAAATAGAAAATAATTGGATTTAACAGTCCAAGACTGTATTTTTTTTATTTTATAAAAAGTTTACAATTTAAAACAGTATTTAGGATAAAAATGACTGTTTAGTTAGTGCAACATTTACTTGCACCTTGAATCCAAGGTAAGGTCTGACTGTCCACAATCAGTTTTAATTATATTTTAACCACTTTATACGTTTTGTACTTGAGACCTGTCACTTGAAAGTCCGGTATTATGGCTTCTGCTCAAATTTGACTCTACCTCAAGTGATTTTGCCACCGAAGAAAACACTAAAAAGAACGGTAGCCATGTCCTTCCATGGCCAAGGGAGAGTTTTCAGTCCTTGGTTTGTATGGGTGGTTCCGTATGTAGTTGAACCTGACTTGTATACTCTCCCACGGTCGAAAATGAACCGACAATACACTTAAAATTGGTTATTTTTGTTTAAAAATTTCAACATTAATCCGTGACACTTAGATCTAATAAACACTATACTTTTGTTATACCACTTAGCTTCAATGGTCTCTCGAAGCATTTGATCAGACAGTTCATCTTAGACTTGTTTTTATCTTTTATTTTTGCAAATAGTCCTAATGTTTTCAATATTATGGTGTCGCAAATGCTTTTATAATGGTAAGCCAGTAAACGTTAAATTATACAGTCCCATTCTTGTGGTAACTATCTCCTTGCAGTGTGCGAGTAGGACAAAACGCACCCTAACAAGGCTCACAATCAGTACTACAGAGTACTCGTACTACAAATCTAATTTCAAATGGTAATATTTATGATTGAATCTTACTGATTTTTAATGGATATATTGTTTTGTATCATGCCTCTTGAAATATTTTATTTGTGTGAGACAGCTTTATCCAAATGCCTTGTAAAATTTTCATTTAAAATATTATTGATATAAAAAATAATAAGATCAACAGTCAGCAAAAGCTACGAGACACCATGACAATACCTATGGCGCTGTGTCATCACAGGTTTTTGTTCCTGTATATGCCCCTTTACATACACACACACTCTCATACACACTCTAAGGCAAATAATCGAAAAGACAGAGGAACATAACTAGCCTCTCTGTCTAGCGTGTGTTGACTACGAGAAATCTGGGCTGTCCTGGAATTCCAATTTCCAGTCCAAGTACAAGAAAAGAGCACAAGACCAATCCAATTGCATCGTAGGGTAAGACAGGGAGATGTTATATCTCCGAAACTATTTACCAATGCATTGGAAGACGTCTTCAAAATGCTCGATTGGAACGGACGAGGAATCAATATTAATGGCCGATACCTCTCACATATTCATCCTGGCGGTATCTCTGCATGATCTGGAAGAAATGCTGAACAGTCTGGATGATTCTTCAAATCGAGTGGAACTAAGGTTGAATATCGAAAAAACACAAATAATGCATAATAGGCATGTATCCCCGAGTCCCGTAGCCGTAAATGGCGCTGCTATCGGGGTTGTGCAAGAATATATCTACCTTGGGCAAACTATTGGGCAAACTTGGCTGGCACAACTTCGATCGGGGGGCCGACAGAAGGATTCGTCTGGGCTGGGCGGCATATTGAAAGTCATCCCATCTTCAAATCGCCGATCCTACAATTATTAAAGACTTATTATACTTATTATACTTTGGTATTTGACCAGTGCGTTCTACCTGTAATGACATACGGAGCGGAGACATGGACTCTCACCATTGGACTTGTCCATAAGTTTAAAGTAGCTCAGCGTGCGATGCTGGGCATTTCTCTGGCTGATAAAATTCGTAACGAGGTTATTCGACAAAGAGATAAATTAACTGACATCGCAGGGAGAATCAGTATGCTGAAGTGGAAGTGGGCCGGCCACGTCTCCAGACGAACCGATGGTCGCTGGAGCCGAAGTGTACTAGAGTGGATACCACGATTGGGTAAACGTAGTGTAGGGTGCCCTTCAGCGCGATGGACCGACGACTTGAAGAAAGTGGCTGGCAGCAGATGGATGTGAATTGCCCAAGACCGGGATGGTTGGTGTTCCTTGGAGAAGACTTCGTTCGGGGTGCTTGGCTAGAAAACTTCCACGTGGTGCGCCCTGGTAACGTTGGCGATGGTGTTCATCACTGCCAACGGCTAATATTCTAGCACGAAGAGGAAGCCATTTTCTTCGGCAATTCGGTCGAGACTTGGTCCAACAGAGAGGGCGTGTCTGTCGGATCCTCTGTTGGTTCTTCGCTCTTCGGAGCAATGAGGAGGAAAACCTCGGTAAAAAATCACGATGGTGGGACCCTTTCTAGGGTCGGAGTTCTTCCGCTCAGCGGTGGAAAAGGTAGGATGGGCTCGGTGTGCACTTACAGTGCCACCGAGCAGGCATCAGGAGACATCATCTCCCTGCCGCCGTCGACATATCGTAGTCCCGAGTTGGAGTCTCGCGACTCCAATCGGGGGCGAGGGTCTTGGCTTAACCGCCCGGACTGCGAGGAAGAAAACCTCTATAAAAAATTACCCCGAATCCCGTGTTCTGGTGCCTGACCAGGGGATGCATGGCTGATGGAACGATGAACGGAATAGTTAATGCTCAGGCTATTAATTTCTGATTAATTGACTTTTGGTGACATTTGAGTTGGCCGTGCGAACTCTCGAAACTACCAATAAAATACTAAATGTGACCTAATATTACAAACCTAGACAATACTCACCTACACATAAATACATAAAAAGTCGCTATTACATTGCAACTTCGACTCCAAAAACATGAACTACAACAATATATTAAATTTTCACCACTTTCAAACCCACTAAACTTAAATGCAGGAATAAGCAGCATTCCCTGGTAACGTTGGCGATGGCACTGTTTCTTCCTGTGTCATTTGGAAGAGGATATCACCGCCAACGGCTAATATTCTAGCACGAAGAAGAGGAGGCCATTTTCTGTAGCCATTCGGTTGAGGCTTGGTCCAACAGAGCCGGCATTTTTGTCGATTCCTCTGTTGGCTCTTCGCTCTTCGGAGCAATGAGGAGGAAAACCTCGATAAAAAATCATGCTGGTGGGACCCTTTCATGGGTCGGCGTTTCTCCACTGTCAATGGTGGAGAAAGGAGAACGGGCTCGGTGTGTACTCACACTGCCGCCGAGCAGGCATTGAAAGATTTAATCTTCCTGCCACTGTTGTCACATCGTAATCCCGAAAGGAGTGTCGTGGTTATGTCTCGCGACACAAATCGGGGGCGAGGGTCTTGGCTTAGCCGCCCGGACTGCGAGTAAGAAAACCTCTTTATAAAATTATCCCGGATCCCGTGTTCTGGTGCGTGACCAGGGGATGCATGGCTGATGGGTAGTTCAGTCGCAAGCGCACTTCCAACCGAGGCACCTGCGGACCCCTCGGTTGGGCACAAATTTACGCTTGCCCGGGTATTGGGGGATCTCTGCCCGGGTCGACTTTTATTTCTCCCCCACGCGTGGGAATAGTTATGGATATTAAAAACAAACAAAAATTACAAGAAAAAGATGAAGAAAAGAAGGACAAGAATCAGAAAGGTAAGCCTAGGAAGACGGACGACTTCTCAACCAATGAGGAGGAAGGTATGACGCCTATCTCGCTCTCAGAAGCTAATCTTACTTCAAGGAGCCGAAGAAGATCGGATTGACTACGTTCGAAATCCGTTATTCCAACAGATAGAGGTGACTGTAGCGCGTCAATTGAGGCGCTGGAAGTAATGGAGGTAGAGATTCGCGACAATTGGATACGCGGACGCTCCACAGCCGACGAAGGAAAAACTTCGCAGGAGTGGCTGCCTCTTAAAGTGGCTAGTAGCCGCAGAGGGAGGTCACGCACTCCAGTTTCGGTTCTCTTAGGCTCCGTGTTCACTAAAGCGGCAGTCTACAGGCGCGTTAGAGCGGAGGGCGAATCTGTGGTGGAGGAGGAAATTGCGGATCTCCTACAAAAAATTCGGGCGACGGCAGTGGAGAATTTGGCAACCCAGACACCGGTGTCCCTACAGGAGAGAGCGAATGTAGCTGTGGCCGTCATTAACAAGGTGGCCACGAAATCTACAAAGCTTAAGGGTCCGTTTATTAGGGCCCTTAAGGACTCCTCCTCTGCCATTGCAGAGGTTGTTACCACCCTCATTGAGGATGTAGCTCGCCTGCAGACAGCTAATAACCGTTTGACGGGCCAGGTGGCTGAGTTGAGCAATCAATTTGCTCGCTTTTGGGCCCAGACGGAACACCCTGAACAACAGGGCCGGGTTAAAGATCGGTCTACCCCCAGTCACGGTTCTAGCGACGTCTCTGATGCCCATCTGCGCCAAATACTTGACGTAGTGGGGCGTATGTTGGACGGACGTCTCGTGGGCCTTGAGCCGAGGCTACCACCAGCCCCCGTAATTTGGCTGCCACTCGCAGCGGATGGGGCGAAGATCAACCGATCAAAGACGTCGCCACCGGCTCCGCTTCCCATTGCAGGTGGTCGTGTATCGTATGCGGCGGCAACTCTTACGTCCGCCCCTGTGGCTGCTGCGAAGATAGCTAGAGCAGCAAAGTTGGCGGCAAATAAAACTGCAGGTAGTCGGGTCGGTCAAGAAGTCTCGAAAGGGGGGTAAGAAGGCTACCCAAGAAGTAGCCTCTACTCCTCAGTCACCATCAGTGGCAGTGGCCACCCTAAAGAAGCCGCGTAAGCTACAGATGCCAAAGACCGCGGCTGTCGTGATCACTGTATTACCGGAGGCAGCGAACGGAGGGCTATCCTATGCGGCCGTATTCAAGAAGGCTCGGGATAGTCTCGCCAATCAATTTGAGACTGTAGGTGTCAAAATGCGCCTCCCTCAAACGGGAGCTAGAGTACTGGAGTCCCCTGGGGCTGAAGGTACAAAGACAACAGAAAAGCTGCGGAGTAATTTTTGTGTTACGGATGGTGTAAAGATCGCCAGGCCTACTAAATGTGCGGAATTGCGTATCTCAGGCCTGGACGACTCCGTGACAGTTGAGGATGTCCGCGTTGCGATTCAGGAGAAAACTGGGTGCAACGCGGACAACATCAGGGTTGGCACCATCCGTCCCTTTCCAGGAGGCCTTGGTGCGACGTGGATAAGTTGTCCTGTAGCGTCAGCTAAGATTTTAGGCGATGCCGGCAAGATCCTCGTCGGTTTCGTAAACGCCAGAGTCACAGTTCTAGCAGCGAGACCGATGAGGTGCTTCAAATGCCTGGCCACAGGACACACTCGCATCAAGTGCGATAGTTATTTCGACTGCAGTGGATTGTGTTTCCACTGCGGTCGACCGGGGCCCAAAGTGTGCGGAGGGCAATAGGCCTGCCAATCATCAGATGGGACAGGGGAGCTGCAAGTCTTTCCGCAGTTTTCGGCAAACGTCGGAGGCTAGCCAGTTGACCCAGGCTGCCTCCGATGTAGTTCGTGCGTCAACGGCTATGGAGGGGCCTGTAGAAACGATCCAGTAATGGATCGAGTCTACAGCCTCCTAGTCCAGACGAACGTGAACCATTGTACTGCGGCGCAGGATCTTTTCCTGCAAACCATGGCACAGTGGTCGATTGGTGTTGCCGTAGCCGCAGAGCCCTATTATGTTCCTCCTCGTCCAAACTGGTTGGGCGAACGGGACGGCTCTGTGGCAGTCGTCGGCTCCACGGCGGCTCATTCCCCACCCTTGTCGCTAAGAGACCAGGGCACTGGATATGTTGCTGCTGAGTGGGGGGGGGGGGATCACCATATACGGTATATACTTCTCTCTCAACCGGAGTTTGAGCGACTTCGAGGTTTTCCTCAACAACTTGGAGACCTCGATGCGGCGACTAATGTCTGGGCACGTCTTTGTGCTGGGGGACTTCAACGCAAAGTCCATTGCTTGGGGTTCCCCCAGGAGGGACGCAAGGGGTGAGGCAGTAAAGGAGTGGGTGGCCTCAGTGGGCCTCTGTTTATTAAACAGAGGCTCCACCAACACGTGCGGGCGACAGCAGGGGGGGGTCGATAATGTACCTTTCATTCGCTACCCCTGCCCTCGCTGCACGAGTAAGGAACTGGCGTGTCCTGAAAGAGGTTGAGACGCTCTCGGATCACCTTTACATCCAATTTGAGCTCTCCCGGACCCAGGACCCTAGAAGGGGCACACGGCGCGGCGTTCTTCTCGCTTTCCGCGGTGGGCTGTAGCCAAACTGAATAGGGACCTACTAGAGGAGGCAGCCATTATTCAGTCCTGGCTGTCTCTGCAGGTTCCGACCCAGGCGGTCGACATGGGGGCTGGTCGCTTCCTCGATGCGATTACGCAGATCTGTGATGCGGCCATGCCCTGCATCCGAGCTTGTCGGCCTCCACGGAAGGAGGTTTACTGGTGGTCTCAGGAGTTGGCAGACCTCCGTGCGGCCTGTACTCGTGCTCGGAGGTCCTACACCCGTAGTCGGCGGCGACACCGCGTAGACGGCGAGGATGGCCCGCTTCCTGAGGAGTACCGAGAGGCGCAGAAAAGTTTGAAGCTGGCCATTAGCCGCGCCAAAGAAATTAAGCATAAGGAGATGCTCGAGGGTCTCGATCATGATCAGTTGTTCTACGGATCCGCTCTAAGAACACCGCCCCTGGGCCAGACGGGATACCTGCCCAAGCACTGGCTCGAGCCCTCGAACACACGTCGGACCACCTCAGGAAAGTCCTGGACTTCAAGATGGCGTCCGGACGCTTCCCAGAGTGCTGGAAAAGCGGGAAGCTGGTCCTTTTAAGGCAGCCGGGACGACCTGCCGATTTGGTGGCGGCCTATAGGCCTACCTCTACCTCTGCGAGATGGGCCTCGATCTGTCGGACGCCCAATTCGGTTTTCGAGCGGGACGTTCGACAGTCGATGCTGTGTTGCGCCTGAGGGCCATTACCGAAGAGGCGGTGAACTGTGGCGGCGTGTTGTTGGCGGTGTCGCTGGACATCGCCAACGCATTTAATAGTCTGCCATTTAGCTGCATCAGGGAAGCACTCCACTACCACGGAGTGCCAGAGTACCTGAGGCGGCTTGTGGCAGACTATCTTGAGGAGCGTACCGTCATGTACGAGGACCGAGATGGTATTTTGAGACCTGAGAGGATCAGGCCCAGATAAAGTATCTGGGCCTGATCCTCGACGGCAGGTGGCTCTTCGACGAACACTTCCAACATCTTTCTCCAAAGCTGGTCGGCGCTGCTTCTGCCCTTGGGTGACTTTTGCCCAATTTGGGTGGAGCCAGCGTTGCGACGAGACGGTTATACACGGGGTTGTCCGGTCTATGGCGCTGTATGGTGCACCAGTGTGGGCGGCGGCATTGACCGCCCACACTGGTGGACGGGTGGACGGGACGGGTTTCCCCCTCCATCCGCTATAATGGCCAGCCGCGAGGAGGTGACGTCCGCGTGTGCCATACGTCGCCTCAAATAGAGAGTTTACCCGTAGATGGTGCCCGCGGTAGCGGGTAGGCGCTAGGAGGGGTCTCGATGTCGTAATAACAGCTGTTCCCAGTCCTCCTATGTCAGGCGTAGAGTGGCACACCGTGTGGTTTTAGTCGGTCTGATTCCGACACACCACCCCGCCGTAAACCCCGGTGAGGTGACGGCCCGAGGGGATTACCACAGGAAAAAAAAAAACCTTCGTTCAGCAGTGGACGGCGATAGGTTGATTGAAAAAATGTCCCTTTATATTATTTTAATCGTGAAAGATAAATACATAACACTGCTTTATTTTATGGAAATATAATACAAAAAGACAATAATTACGTATTGTCTATGGCATATTTTTCAGTTTATATTTTTAAACAACTGAATTATTTTGGCACATTACGTACATTTAGTGTTGCCAGTATTTTATTGTATTCAATAAATTATTTATTTGGTTTATTTTTATTTTTAATACTTTCTGTATTACATTTACATGAGGTGGACTTAATGCCATATGACATTCTCTACCAGTCAACCTTTAGGTGATTCAGTAACTAACATGGCAGGTGCATATGTGTCTTTGAGAGAAGCAATGAGTTGGTAGTTGGAAGCAATAGTCTATCATAAATTATATAAGAAAAAAAGAAAAAAGATTTAAACATAGATGAAAACACATATAAATGTTTAAACAATAAACATACGAGTACAGTACAGAATATAGTATATAAAATGATTAGACTATGGGGAATATCTACTAGCTGTTTCTTATATAATTCTCTAACCTTGGTTTTAAAAGCATTACGATTAGTTGTTTTCCTGACCTCGAGTGGGAGCGCATTCCATAATAGAATCGGTTGAATAGTAAAAGAAGAATGAACGAGAGAAGAGGTGTGTGTTGGACGTAAGAGTAGAAGGTTATTAGTGGAGCGAAGATCTCTGTCATGGTTAGACCATAGTAATTTAAGTTGTGAAGTAAGATAAGTGGGTGCTGTAGTATTATTAAGTAGAGAGTGTAGGGTAGTCAGGGCCACGCTGACGGATAGGTAACCATGTCGGCGCTGCTTCTGCTTTGGGCGACTTTTGCCCAATTTGGGTCGAGCCAGTGAAGCAACGAGACAGCTATACGCGGGAGTTGTCCCGTCAATGGCGCTGTATGGTGCACCGGTGTGGGCGGCGGCTCTGACTGCCCAGAATAGGTTGTTGTTACAGTTGTTTTATCGCGGTCGCAATCTTCTGCGAAGACGTAATTTCGCGGAAGGAGGCGGCGGAGAAGGCCCGGGAAGATGATCTCCACTCGGAACCAATTTGCCGCCGGCGAACCGGGTGGCGGAGGCGCTAGAAAGCGCGGTTTCTGCTAGAAGATCAGGGCTAGTCTGTAGGTAAATTTGAAGATCATTCGTATACAAATCAAGAAGATCAAGAGTAAGGAGATTGATAAACATCGAAAATAAGAGAGAAGATAAAATGCCACACTGCAGAACGCTGGCATTAAGATCACACGAACTTGATGACGTTTCATCAATACGGACCGATTGCTGACGCCCACGAAGATAAGATGAAAACCATTCTGGTACCTCGGTGGTGATCATATAGTGAGTGAGGATAGATAAAAGAATACCGTAGTTAACTGTGTTAAAGGCATTGGAAATGTCAATTAGGACAAGGGCAGTAATTTTAGCGGCCTCCACACCATTTCAGATATCGCTGGTCATTTTAAGCATTTCTGTGACTGTGCTATGCCCATGTCTGAATTCTGTTTGAAAGGGGTTGAGGATATTGTGTTGATGGATGAACTTAGAGAGTTGTTTATGAATACACACCTCTAGTACTTTGAATAGGAAAGGGAAGATTGATATTAGTAGATAATGGCTCGGGAGAGAAGGATCAGAAGTTTTTAGGCAGAGAGGGCAAACGTATGCCCTGCGCCATGCGGGCAGGAAGTATCGGGAGTAAAGGAAGTAGACAATATAAGATAACTTAGAAAAAATTGGTCTAATATAGTAATTATCATTAAACGACTTATTTCATCGCAACCCACAGTGTTTAATGTTACTTTTAGGATGACGTTTTTGATCTCATCCGAGGCAACTTTAGAAAATGAGAAGATTTTAATGTTTCGCCGTGGCAGCCCAGTAACATAATTAAGGGTTTGAATTTTGGTTTGGGTTGACATTAAAGGAGATGTGATAAAATGACGATTCAAGTCATCCATGCCAACAGTCATGGGTGTACTAGGATACTGAATCTTATCTACACCCAAGTCCCGAGGAATTTCTACATACAGACAGGCGTGGCAGATGATATGTTCTGAAGAATACGATGGCGTTTAGCATTACATATCATTTGATTGCACCTATTTGTTGCAGTAATCAACAGTAGGGGGACAGTAAATTACACCTAAGATGGCTTTCGCACCCTTAAAACAAATTTCGAGAAAGAGGTACTCGGACGAAACGTCAGCACTACAAGAAGTTGTGATGATTTTGTGTTGAAAGTCGCTGCGCAGATAAATAGCTACCCTCCACCTCTGATACCAATGCAGTCGTTTTGGACGAGAATGGAGCCAGGGAGAGAATAAGAAGTAGATGGAAGTTAAGGTTTGAGTCAGTTCTCAGAGGTCAAGATGGCAGTAACATTGACGTTACTGAAAGCTTCTAAGAGCTCACCGTGATGACATGGTACGCTTTACGCATTCACGTAGCATACAATGAACAGCCGGTTCGATTGCTGGCTGAAAGTGGATTGCATGAAATCCTGTAGCGTACCTGGGACTGAAGAGAAACTCCCATCGTCGGACAATGTGTCGTTATCGTTGGTCAAGTGATAAGAAATATTGTCGTCAGAAGTTTAGAAATTACCTATTCTGAAATATTAATAAAAAGAAATATGATGAAGTTATTAAAAGTAGTTAAAGAATATGTACTTTTCTAACTTTTTTACGAAAATATGATGAACACGATATAAGAATTTCATAAATCAGAATTTAGGAAGGTCAAGTCACGGTGATAGTTTTCAGGCTTAACTGCTTGACGGGGATGACATACAATGTATGTAACCAAGTTATTATTATTTCTATGCGTTAATATGTACATGTAATATATTATATTTTTAACTTAAAAGGTAACAAAACCAAATACGCGTTAATAACTATAAAAAAGAGTACTTACTTTAAAAGTAATTTATTCAATAACAGTTAGTAGTCAGTGAAATTATTTTATTTTATTTACACTTTGTGCACTTTGTACATCGGTGGACTAAATGCCCAAGGCATTCTCTTCCAATCAACCTTAGGGTGGTGTAGAAATATTGTAAGGTAGGAGCACAAAGGTTCTATTAACAATAAAAATAAACCCAAAATAAGTAAACTTATACACTAGGGTGTCCCTTAAATTTCAAGTTCGATATTTTTTTACGCATACCTTCTTAAAAGTTTCGTAATAACCCTATATTGTCTAGAAAAAAATATTAGTTCGATATATAAACGATAACCCGTGCCGACTTGCTATTTAAACTTGTCGATACAAGTTGCTTAAGTACTGCCCAGTGACCTGTTACGACATGTTTTATTTGCCATTTCGTACGTGATTTTTGAGACTATTAGTGCTTCATTGTTTAGTGCGTAAACATGTCGGTGGAATTACGGAGTGATAAACAAAATATTTTTCTTATCGGATTGACTAGCTACCAAATAAATGGTGCAAAATTACCATCTAATCGACAAGTTCTCTCAGTCCTATTTTACAATATTCGTGAGGTTAAATTGACTGTTAGTGAAAGTGCAAATCTTGTGATTAGGGAGTGCATCATATATTGGGAAAAAGCAAGAATTCCAACAAGGGCATTTTCTAACTGCATGAAGAAACTTATTGATTTATATCATGTTTGGAGAGAGTTTGCAAAAAAATTGTAAGAAAACTCAGATTACGTTTAAGAGTCGTGAGAACAATTTTATAATTAATCTTGATAATTTGTTTGATATTGCACATGCTGATGCTTTTGAGAGAATGAAAATAGAGGAAGATAAATTATTTTTAATGAAACAGAGAGAGCCAGGTCGACCGGGATGCTTAGGTGGTGTAGATAAAAAATTGGCGGAAAAAGAACAAAGATCTAGACAACGACGATTGGAAGAAGAGGAAAGGATTGTAAGACAAAGAGAATCACTAGCTGTTGCATCTACTTCCACCACAAATAACTTAGACAGTGTAGAAGATTCAGACGAAGAACAGATCTTGAATTCTGAACTCAGCTTGCCGGACGTTCCCTGCCATGAACAAAGTTCAAAAAGAGGTAGAAATAATCTTATAACACCTAAACTAGTTGCAGCTTTAGATCGATGCCAGTTAAGCATTAGAGATACCGTTTACATTCTTAATGCGGTGGTAGAAGCGCTTGGTCTGAGCAGCAATGATTTCTGTATTAACAAATCCTCGATTCAGCGAATTCGTACTGAAACTAGAAAATCAAGGGCAGAAGCAATAAAATCTAACTTCCAAAACAATGTACCCGACATAGTCACAGTCCATTGGGATGGAAAACTATTACCGGGGTTGGATGTACGGAGTTCAAAAGAAGAACGTTTGCCAGTTATAGCTTCATTTGACGATAGAGAGCAGCTTCTTGCAGTGCCGAAACTAGAAAGTTCTTCTGAAAAACATCAAGCGAAGGCTGTATCAGCAGCTCTCTTTGACTGGAACCTTTATGATAAAGTGCAAATAATGTGCTGCGACACAACAGCTTCCAATATGGGCCGTTTCAATGGAGCTTGTGCTATTTTGGAGCAAACTTTAGGAAGAGAATTGTTGCTTTTCGCCTGTCGTCTAAAAGCTGTCTTTGAAACCAAGATTAAGCAAATTACTAGTAGCCCAGATATTCTGATGTTCAAAAAGTTCCAAGAAAATTGGAAAAACATTGATTGTACTAAAATTGAACCATCTCTTAATTTCGTAAAAGCACGGGTTACCGAGACAGACATTCAAGCGTTGTTACTATTTTATAAGGTAGAATTAGATAAAGGTTTTGTAAGAGATGATTACCACGAATTGGTCGAACTGTGCGTAATATTTTTAGGAGGAGACACAGAGGAAAAATTAAAACTAAGGCCCCCCGGAGCTATACATCAGGCACGCTGGATGGCGAGAGCGATCTATTCTTTAAAAATATGTTTACTTCAGTCACAATGCAGAGTAACTGCGAAGGACAAAAAGGCTCTACAAGATGTTTGCTTATTTCTCGTAATATTGTATGTTAAACCTTGGCTCGAATGTACAGTGGCGACCAAAGCACCTAATCAAGATTTGCGCTTCTTGAAGATGTTAAAAGAGTATGAAAAAGTTGACGCAACAATTTCTAAAGCTTCTATAAGCAAGTTCAGCCATCACTTGTGGTATTTATGTGAAGAGACAGTCATTCTATCACTATTTGATGATGAAGTTGACAACCAAACTAAGAAGAAGATGATTGCCAACTTCAACAGGGACAAAATCTCGGATTTTAGCAAACGCTATGACCCGTCGAAGGAAGAACTGACTCAAAAGTTGTTTGGTAAGTTAAATTGACTTTTTGTTGGATTTCAATTTCAATGTCCAATACTTATTTATTTATTTTCAAAATTGTTGTTGATTTTTATTTGTTATTTAACTTATTTTTCTTTTTTTTAGACAAAGCACTGGATGATTTCGTATCGGAAAAGAGCAAACAATTTTTATCACGACTGCAGATCGACGACAGTTTTCTAAAGGAAGATGTATCTTCTTGGAATAACAATGCTGCTTTTCTGGAGGCTAAAAGAAGAATAAGTTATTTGAGAGTTGTAAATGATACTGCTGAAAGGGCTGTTAAATTAATGCAAGATTTTAACGGACTTATCACGGCTGAAGAAGAACAAAAACAGTTCTTGCTGCGCTGTGTCCAGGAACATCTAAAATTGTATCCAGACTGTAAAAAAACTACTCTAAAAAGAAGTTACCCTGAATGATTCTTATTTCTTTATGTTTTTAATTAAAGATTAATGTTCATCTAATTTATTATTTAATTTTATTCACTTAATTCATTGCATTTATAGTGAAATTATAGCAGGCTGAAATTTTAGGACAAAACACGTTTTTTACTAAACTTTGAAGCTCGGTCGGCACTGGTTGCAATTATGCTAGATTGATAAAATTTTATATTTAAGTATCTTATAGCATTAGTAAAAATTATAGAGGGTATGCATTTCGAAATTCGAAAAAAAATTTTTTTTTGTCATATAAGGGACACCCTATTATACACACATAAACATATGCATGTACACATGTTTAGATTATATTCATACACTATAACAACTTGAATATAAGCAGACCCAACTTCTGATTAGATGATTCTATAATCACTATAAGAAGGAGATTATGTACTTTCTTTTTGAATGTAAAACGGTTTGCGGACATCCTGATTTCGAGCGGGAACGAATTCCAAAGAAGTAATGCCTGAACGAAGAACGAAGAGTTCACGAAGTCTGAATTGTGAGAGGGACATGAGAGAAGCAGATTATTTTCTGAGCAAAGGTTTTAATCGCGATTAGAGGATAGCTAACGTAGGTACGGAGTAAACTATGTAGGTGAAAATGGCGAGTTAAGAAATGCAAATAAGACAGTAAGTGCTTACTGATTGTGGCGCTGGCGAAAAGGTAACAATTATAATTGGGAATATTAAAAATGTATCGAATGCAGTTATTGAGAAGTCGGTTTAGTTTATTTAAAAGGTATTCAATTCGAAGTAACACACATCAACATAGTCGATTATTGGGATTATTAAAATCTGTACGAGAGTAGTTTGGGATATTATTGAGTATTAGAAGGCAGGAAGTTCTTCAGTTTCCCTTTAGTTTTTGGCTGGCATGAGTAATTTGAGCTCACCAATCAAGGGTAGAGTTGATGAGTTCACCAAGAGCATTAACTATAAGGCTGAACGGTACAACTGACCCATTAAAGACTATTAACATGATAATGACTAGTCTACTCTTTTACTCTCCAACACACACACATAACGTCCTAAAGATTTGTTAATTAATGATATCATTGCCTAAGGCAACGGAAGGATGTTTTTCTGTTTGTACAGATGAGCAGGCTTGAAACAGAAAAAATATGTCATAAATACCTAATAACTATTAAGGAAGCCAATAAATGCATGTGCCAACATTTTAAATAAAATATGTTACGCAACACAATAAAGTGTTAGAAGCCGAAAAAGAATATTATGTTTGGTCATTGACGTTGCGTGTGCGGATATAATGCTGTAATAAATTTTTGATTAACAGTTCTAATACAAATTTTTATGCTTTTTGCACTGTGAATATCTGTGACCTCATCAATTTTATCACGCTGACGAAACTAGTATTACAAATCCGTTTGTTAATATTGCCATTTAATTGCAATCTAAAAATACCTGTAAAATTTAATAGTAAGAAAATAACACATAAATAGTCTGTAACTTGTTTTATTATCTCTTATATTTGAAATTTATTGTGGTTAGGACACATATCAAAAAGAAATAAAAACAGTGTATAAAGGTGATGTTTTATGTTCCAGTTTATTAATAATTTGAAAGACCCTTTAATAATTTTATTATCATCACATTTTTTGCTTGAAAGTGTGTATTTTAGTACTTTTTAGTTTATGTCAGTATGCATTCTATAACCTACAGAATTATATAAGTATGTACTTGTAAATCAGTACTGTACCATTAAATCTGAGAATTGAGAGTCTGCCAATGATGTAATTAAGTTCGATACGCGTTTAGAACTAATTATTTTTTGTTGTACACACATATATACAAAAAAAAGTAAATATATGTCTTAATTAAATTTAAATAGCTTTGTTAAAATTCCCATGCACTATAATCTCTAAAACCTTAAAGATCTTTGAAACATTTAGTGTTTTTGAGTAAAGGTCTAATTTATTTTATATGTATTATTTCTTTAATTCAGTGATTTGGAGTTTACCACATTGTTTTAAAATATAGATCTCAGTAAAACTCGTAATAATTATGGTGGCGTTAGGTAAACCAGCTTTCTTTATGTTTTTACGGTTACATAACCGTCACGCCCTTAATCTCCGCAAGCCATAGCTCGAGATAGACATTTCTATTGTACTTAAATGTGTACTATTTAATATTAAAGCATTGAGGAAATAGTTTAAATAGTTAAAATCTTGATATATGTGTAGATATTTGTGGTACGTCTTGAAGTCTTCAACAATTTCTTAATCAGGAAGACACAGAATTGTCTCTATAGGGTGGGTCAAGAATTCATTAACATTTGAATCTAACATCCCGCGCAAACATCTTACGGGAGTTCCTGGCACCGATGCTATTAGGATTTGCTGGCTACAATCGTAATACGTGGTTCCAAAAAGATGGAGCCACCTGTTACACACCCAATGAGTCCCTGGTCAAAGACATGTTTCCGGAAAAGCTGATTTCCAGACAAGGCGAAATTCCATTGCCACC
This sequence comes from Hypercompe scribonia, assembly GCA_949316085.1. Classification (NCBI taxonomy): domain Eukaryota; kingdom Metazoa; phylum Arthropoda; class Insecta; order Lepidoptera; family Erebidae; genus Hypercompe; species Hypercompe scribonia. Next base: position 10,431,135 of record OX438980.1, read on the forward strand.
CAGAAGACTAAACCTATCCCCAGCAGGTTTTTTTTATGGGGTTATTTGATTAATCGTGTCTTTATCAATAAACCAAATACACTATATGAACTAAAAGAAAAATCAGCGAAGAAATAGCGGTGATCTTACGGTCTCTTTGTCGACAAGTATTCGCAAATTTCGGTGCTCGCTTAGAAGAGTGTAAATGTCGGAACGGTAGTCATTTAGACGATGTAATTTAAATTCCAAATAATCAGCTTTCTTGTAAATAAACCATTTTAATCAAATGGTTATGTTTCAAATGTTATTTAATTCGTAGCCCACCCTGTATAAGAGAAAAAGAACAGGAAGAAGACATTATACTTATTGTGTAAATACTCTGTCACTTCACGCATTCTAACCTGTATGCATCCGACAGAACTCCAAATCTCTTCACATAATTATACTGATTGTTGTAACCATACTTCAATATTTCAACTAGTTTCCTTAACAGGCTGGTGTCATTCGACTCATTCAATTCATTCGTTTCTTCCATAGTATTCGTAAGAAATTATGTCGAAAGCTTTGGAGGTGTCTACAAAACATACCTGCATCGGTGTTTTCCTACTTGCATAGTACAGAAGAGTCTGCTTGAAGCAGATAATAGCGGTTTCTATAAACAAATATGGCTCAAACCTGTATTGGGCGACACGAATTAGTAAATGCTTAGCCAGTACCTATCAATCAGACTATCCAATATCTTTGCATTTTTATGAAAGCCAAGGAGATAAGTCCGTAATTGTTTATGTCACTCGAAGTTCTAGCCTTAATGGAATTATTGGAAGATAAAACAATAAGCAACATGACTAAGATTGTTGGAAGGTGCCCGCCAGTATAATCTACTAAATAGATTAGCTATTTCAAAATGGTTACTAACACCCTTTTTGCTTATGGGCAAGCTAAATATCAAATAGATACTTGATAGGCTAGGCAGAAGGTGCCGCAGGGCTGCGGGGATCTTCTTACAATGCAAAACATGTTATACGAGCCAAATTTACTATTTTGGATGTTTTATTAAGTATTTGATATGTTTGCTTGATTTTATTTTTCTTTGCGTGGGTTACTGAACTGGTGGCCTTTGTTATTTAACAAAATCTACGATGTTTCATTGAAGTTATATTGAATTCTTAATTGAGTGGATGTAAAGTTACATAAGCCCTCAATGTTAGGTAGTTATTTTGAACTCAATTCGTTCAAGTCTTTTGTGTCAAACTTTGATTGACAAAAAAGACGATGAACAACCTTCTAATATCTGCCACAGTCTTGTCAACTCTCAAAAGTACTAAGCACTGTATGTAACATCAGTGAGTCAACCAACAGCCACAATGATGTAGTAATAATGGAGGACTTTGATTTTGGACAAGAATTTTAGTTTCATTATTATACAGCAACACAGCATATATGACGCCTTTTAACGTGAATAAGAGTTTTGAATATTCACTTGTTGACTTTATTTTATATAAAAATAATTCTGTTTAGATTGTCTAATACTTTCATATTACGGGATATGTAATGTATCGTACCGATGTTTACCTTTATCTGTACAAACTCACCTGTGACGCACCCACACCTACCTAGTCTGAGGTTTATACTTTTTAAGCATCAATTTCTGCAAAACATTTAAAGAAAATCGAAATTTGTAATTAATTCTATTTTTTAGGCATTGAATTAATTAATAAAACATAAAAGTATCTATGGAGTAATTTGTTTCAAAATAGTTGATACTAATATTAACGTCAGTTGTCAGTAGGGAAACTAGTTAGTTTGGCCCAGATATGGTCAGAATATTAATACCACCAAATACGTGAAATATACAAGAAGTGTGTGTTATAAATTCATTAATTAAGTAATGAGAAGTCGTAAAGATATTAATGGGCTTTTTAGCTAAAATAACAAATGGCACACCTGATAAGCGCACATTTCAAGGTTTGTTGACCCGGGGTGAATATACCTCAAAAATGTTTGCCACATGTATTACCTGCTTTATGCATACTGCTTTTCTTATATGTGAAGTTAGTGCATACCCTATGCCCTATTTTTTAACGACCTCATAGTTAATGTTAATAGTAAAACAATTGTATGCTGTCCGCTATTTGTAATTTTTATTTATATATACAGATATATATACTTCTGTATGTAATTAAAATTTGACCTTCACGTGGTGACGGATTGAGGATTCAGAGTATCATCAACCCTCCTCTTCCCATGGGTATTGTAAAAGGCGACTAAGGGAAGAAAATATGTAAGACAACAACTGTGCAAAAAGAACGAAAACTTGAAATAAAATCCTTGTAAAAAAAATAAAAATTCATTGACTAAAAATAAAACAAATAATAAAATATCGTTTATAAAGACTAACAAAATGCATATCAAAGTCATAAACAAACATACAGGTGAAACTAATGAAAGTATGTTAAAAAAGCTAACAAAAAATATAATTCAGTATCAATATCTCAATGTGATCTTAGTTCAGTCATATGACGAACTAATAAGTAATCACTTATAAAGGCCGGCAGAATATCGATATATTCATTTCTTAAACAGTTTACAATCGAGTGGTTGGGATCTCCCGTTAAGCAACAAGAAGCTTGTGTTCTTCCTAATGTTATTATAGTAGTCCTAGTGTTAGTACAGTAGTATTTACATATATAAACCAAATTTAAAGTAATACGATTAAGCCATTTATAAAATACTCACACTGCCCACACATCACACTCCACCCACTCACACACATATACACATACAAATATACATACTCGTATATATAAACACATACACACAGCACACACGTTTATTATTATTAAAAAGTTCATATTCTGCTCGTCTTAAATCAATATATAAGTATTATTTTGTATAAGTTCATGGTAATAATTCGAGAAGTGAAGTTATATAAAGTCTACATCATAGATATTCCGTATGTATCAGAGTTTGTAGATAAAGAGTTGGTCTATTGCTGCTGTATGATTGGCCAGTCTTCTCCACAGTAGCATTCGTTTAGTAAAGCTGGGGGGGGACAAGGGTTCGATTTCCATCGAGAAAAACACTCGCGTGAAGAGCACAGGTATACATGCACTGTGTTTGGGTACTTGATTGTCTGTCTGTTTACGTTTGTGTCTTTATTATTTTATGTGTCACGGCATAGTAATGACTCAGTTTCTTCCTAACTTAAAATCATTTAGATAAAGTTTTTTTACATTCATGGTAATGTTTCATGTAAATATTTAGCTCCTTACGCGGTTTTTTGTATAAAAACGCCGAATATCTTTGTAATTGAATATTTGTAAATTTCAACTTTGTTATAAGGACTTAAACTACATTTTGTCTTCTTCTCTTTTTAATATTTATAGTGTATGAGTATGATACGGATTTATGTTTCTCCAAAACTGAGTGTAAAATATACAATTTTCTAACAATGAGCAGGCCACCAAGCTGGTAAAGAGTTTCTGTTGGAAAAGTTCTTTTTTTGAAGTACATGGTCTTTATAAGAGCTCACTGAGCGCGTTCCACCTACAAGAACCTGACAACTGACTGCGCCAAGGCTGTGTAAAGGTTGTTGAGGGTATACTAATTTTCACTTTATTAAACATTGGATGAGAATACGACATCGTCACATTACAGTCAACGATGAATTGCCTACGAGAATACACTTATGACATTTGTGAAAGCGACAGTAGATCGAAACTTAATTGTGACTGAACTTTTAATATGACAATTGGCCCAATGTAAGTATACAAACTTTTATAGTGATTACATGAATAAATTAGGCGCTAAAGCTTGGAAAACAAACAAACGATGTTTTATATTCAAGTCTTTAAGTTAGAATGATACCGATAATGAAGCAGTAAATTATGAATTTTTAACAAATTACTTTTAAATTGTCTCAAGGCTTACCAAAGTTATTTTTTAAAAAGGCATCGCTCGCACTAGGAATAAATTCTGTGTCGCGGCGTACTTTACAAACATGCAAGAAACGGACACAATGAACACCAAGACTCAGAACAACAATTTGGGGATCACACAAAGTGTTGTCCCATGTAGGATTTGAACCTACAACACTCAGCGCAGTAGAGCGTCGTGACGGCCGCTTAAACTACTAGGCCAACCGTGTAGTCGAAAATGGACGACACTAACTGGAAATAACGTGAAAAAATTTATCAGTAAAGAAATTGGCATACTAATAATGAATAATAACAATATAGTTTATGTATAAATAAAGATTTTTAAAATAGAACAGATACGTCTTTTTTATGATTACCCATGTTAATGTATAAATAAGATAATTATTTTAAAACATAGTATAATGCAAACAAAAATTAAAATAATGTTATCGCAAATAGAAGAACTTCATACCAATAATTTATATTACACATTACTTATAATAGAGAAATCCAATGTATTTTTAGGTTATGGAGGTCAACACTTCGCATTCCTTTCACGAATTTATGACGTATAAAATACAACAAATTAAGCAAATTAGCAGAAATTGTACGGAAAAGTTGGGAATAATAAGAAGTGGAAAACAATATCACAAGAAGTAAAAACACACAAATTATGGGCTTCTCACTTCGACAATAGTATAAAAAACTCTGAAATTTTTATTACTTGAAACCTGGCAATTAAATTCTCATTGTTTCATACTTATGAATGCTTTTTTTAATGAACAACAACAGTTAATACAAGAAAAGGTCAAGTTAGAAGAAAATTATAGTCACCAATTCTCACAGCTAAGTTTAGTAGTCACCAATTCTCACAGCTAAGTTTAGTAGTATCGAGATTTGTATGAGAGGCTCGGTCAAAATTTGGTAGAACCTTTGTTTGAAAGTCTAAACAAATCATCCGTTCTAGTTTTACCGTCATTGTCTACAGTTTAACTTAGAGACTTTGAAGTTGTAATTTTGGATTAATTCGGCAATAAAGTTATAAAACAGTGTTAAAAATAAATATTTCTCTTATGTATAACGGTATCATTAATTAAGCTTTCAAAGCAATTAGTAGCTACGTAAAATATTTTTTGATTTATTCATCTGATACCGAAATATTAGAAACATAGGGTAGCAAGCTAACTAGTGGTTTGAACCTTTCGTAAGAATTCATAATAAAGACACTAAAATGATAAATTGTTGCTTATTACTCTGTTATACACGAATAGTAAAATAGAAAACTAAATAACAAAAGTGCATGCTCTGATGATATAGTTGAGTATACTTTGTTGAGCGTTTCCTAAATCGGACAACACTTTGTTGGATCCACAAATTGTTGCTCTAAACTTTTAATTTAAATATAAATAAACTGTTACACTTTCTAAACACAAATTTCTATCTTTCTGAAACATTTGAAACACTATGATGACGTGCAATAATATAATATATGCATTAAAGCAACTGTTTTTCCTATCTGTCAATATCAGGCGACTTAACCACTTTAAAATAGATTTAGTTAAAATAACAACTGACCACAAGTAGTGATTTGCTCTTATGTTGTCATCGTAGCGGTTTCTTAATCCAAATAATATTATAATTGTTTTAAATGAAATTGTTTAGTCAGATGTATGTGTCAACGTGGCGCTGATGAAAGTACAGAATTTGCGTTTGAAACCCACATTGTAATGCTGTATGTTGACGATATGGATGTTTTCCCTTAAAGAATAGCTACCCAATAATACAGGGTAATATTATACGTAGAAACAACTAAATCAATACAAGTACACGTATTAATAAACACATATTTGCACAGGCTGATCCATTTAATGATTTCTGTCCTCACCTCTTTAGTCAAGTAATGTAAGTTGTTCTTCAAACGAAAATAATTCTCTTATATTTTTTTTATTACTCTACTTATTTTACTTTATTACTCTACTTACTATATTACTTTATTACTATACTCTTAAATAATTATTAATAGTTTTTATCATCAATAAGTTGACAGGAAGTATATAACTTATTAGCTGTATCAGCATCATCATTAACATTTATCAACAACGTTTTGTAGTCTACTGCTGGACATAGACTGCTCCTTAGAAAAGAAATTTTAATCTACGACACCACGCTGCCCGAAATTAGCCTAATCTTTGAAGAACTGGTGTCTTGCGTAGCTTATTCCCTTAGTTGGGTCTTACGGCACCGACGGGATAAATAGGTGGTGACACTTTGTATTTTTAATCCACAACCAGATGGAATTAGCTTCATATTAATTAAATTACTGTACTGTGTTATATTAAAGATGGATCAGTTTCAGAATACGAAAATTATCACGAGGATCACGTAATAGTTTTTACGTAACTGTGAATGGTCTTACTTTGTAACTCAGGGCGCAATAGCCTTGGTCATATGCTGGCTGAGTCAATTTGATCTCATTTAATCCCATATATGTATAAACATGGTGTATAAACATACTTATTATGAAAAGTGAAAGTTCAAAAGTTAGTTCAAACAGCGATACAAATTCATATATCATTCTTATTAATTACGTTTAAATTTAAAATATCTATGTCTAGCAATAGCAATGTGCTCAATATTTTTTCTGATAAGTAAGTTAAAGGTGTCAAAGACGGACGTTGTGTCCGTCAGCAAAGATTTAACAATTTTTATGCAACAAGCTGAGAGTTGATCGCTCTATTTTCATTTACGTAATAACTAATGGTGTTGCCGAGATAACGTCAACCGTAAAAAAATTGTTTGCTCAAATATAAACCTTAATTTAAGTTCACAATAAATTGTATTGCTAAAAATTTTACAAACATAAATGTCACTGAAGTGTTAAATACATACTAGCTCTTAATACAAGTATATACATAAATATTACATTACCAAAAAAAAATACAAATTATTTAATAATCACATAAAAGCCCTAAAACTTTTTTTACCGAAGTGACACAATTTTAATACAACATTTTTAGTTTGGATTTTATTATCTACCAACGACATTAATATTTAAGCAAATTCATTCTTCCATTATAAAGTAATGCCATTATAAGCGAATATTTAATTTTAATACGCTTTTAACCGTATATCAAAAAGTTGAATGTTGCTTTTAATCATTATTGGTAAATTTAATTTAAGTAGACTGAGCATAACTACTTAAATTAAATTTTTAGTCATTTTTCTTTTGAAAGTTAAGAATGTAAACAAGTAAAAAGATGCACTCTTTGGGAGTAACTAACGTAGTATTTAGACGTTACGTATGTCAACTTTAACTTTAAGTGGAATCATCTAACTTAAGTTAGTCAGTTATGTGACCTAAGAGACTAGGTTAGGCCTAAAATTTAATTTCAGAATTGTAAAATAAAAATAATAAACAAAATTCGTATCTGCATGGCCTTTTTGCTTATTGAACACGTTCGCTTTTATTACGATCTATATGTAATGCCATGTCACTTTAAATCCATTCACTGAATACATTTATTTTTAGCAAACAGTATGTAAATACAGAAAACATAAAAAAAAGTAATTATTAAACTTAATAATTTATATAACTTCAACAATAATTAATATATCATTACATTACGCATTATGAACGTTAGCAATAAAGAATGCAAATGCTCGAATTTAACCTTTTTAACATTTTAGTTCCGGATTCTGATTTCTTTTGAGTTTTATTTTAAAATATTTTTTTTCCGTCTGTGTATGTACGGTATGTACAGGAATTTGATGATGAATAATTGCTAATGTGATCAATTTAATCCAACAGACACACTGTAAAACGATAAAGTGATTGTAACAAAAAATATACGCAATGGAGAAACAAACATTTATTTATTTGTTGACATTTCATTACATTTGTAAACTCTTTACATCAAACATGAAATTAAATCAAGTACGAAATCGTTTGTAGTTTTTAAACTAATATGAAGAGATGTCTAAGGATAGTTTTTACATTCAAATCTTATTGGAGATCATAAGTTTGTTCGCTACCTAACCACGAGCTGGTAGAAATGTAAAATTCAGTCAGGGTTCTGCAATCGTATAAATTGTGAGCAAATTAGTTTTAGTAATAAAAAGGCAAATCAGAAGTCTATAAATTACGAAATTACACGATTTAAAATACTTAATAAATTAGATATTGCTTGAGTTTTTACATCGATTAGCGCAATGATTGCTTTGACGAAGGCTTAGCTCTCTCGATGTAGAGTATACAATACGGTCGTGGACGAGGCCGTTCTATATCGAGTATTCTATCTAGGTTTAATTTACACATGAATAATAGTTATTTTATTAAGTGTCATGTTTACCAGAGTATATATTAAATATTCAAATCTTGGTCAAATGAACAATTGCCCATTAGGCCCCGATTTGAATACATAAAAGTCTATTAAACTGTTTACCAAATTTTTATTTTTATATTTATACAAAGCGTCAAATACGCAAAACTAGAGTCAAGACATCGTACTACTATACATCCAACCCGAACAGCTAGTTCTACTCTGTGCAGTGCAACCGGACTTTCAAAATCAAGTTACGTTTTGTAACTCATGTAAACCCTTCAAAAGTGAGAACTCAGGCTGAGCACGGAGGAGTCGTCATCACCGTATACGGTTTGAAAGAGTGGATGGGTTTAAATCGAACAGTGCATTTGATAAATCAACTTCTCTATCAACTTCTACGTAATTATTACCTACCATTATTAATAGTATCAATATGTGTATATACGTATTTATATAAGTAAATATGTATCTCTTTATATGTATATAGTGTTAGGTTTGAGTGTATGATAGGTTTATGTATAATACTATGTTCGTTTGATATATTGATAGTTAACTTATACTCATACACATATCAACCAAAATGCACCTACTTCCTGTTTTCTTTGCCTGATCCGATGGTTGACAGGTAGAGAATGCCTTAGGCATTAACCCATTACTTCCCAACCATCGAAAAATTTAGAATTTTCTGTTCAAATCACAATACATGTTGTTTAATACAGTAAGAAAAAATAATGTGAAGCAAACAACAAAAAAATATTTATTCTAGGATCTAAATCAGCCTATCCTATATGTATGACATTGGGATCATATGTTAAGAAAAAATATATTATTACGATTTTGTTGGCTATTTCACGTTTAGTAAAGGTCTCCCAACAATTTTAGGGAATTTGAAATATACAATTTCTTTTATTTATATAACTATAGTTAGCTATATAAAACAAATAACAATGCACTCCTAACGGCTACGAAATGTATAAACTTTGAAATTATATATCTAAATAATGTCACTGTATTTTTTATCAAAATATTTTTTAAGGGACAATGGTTAAAAATGTTTGCTATTTACAAAAAAGGTTTGAAAAAATAAAAGCCAGTTTTAGAAAAAAATGTTAATCTAGTGTCCCAAAAATGTGACATTGAGAATTAATGGGTTAAGTACACTAATGCACCAAATGGGTATGATGTATAAATAAATAAATAAGTTGTTACGAGTTTGGTAACAGGTAGTACTTTATTCGTTAACTCTGTTTATCTTCATACAGTCTAGTAAATTAACAATGAGACAAGCTTGACTGTTTCTTACAATAATTCGACCAATGTACGAGTACATATTACGCCGAATAATCAAAATATTTATTATAGGTTTGCATAAAATAATTCAGCATGTTACTGTACTAGTTGTCAAAAGGTTATGTAAGATCTGAGTTGATGAAGTGGCAACTTTATTAATAGAATCATGTCAAATGTAACACTATTCTGTTGAGTAAGAATTATTGCACACCAAAACGATCTAAAGTGAAACGAGCTGAGTAATACAGTTATTCATTTAGTAAATGTTTACAAATCACGATAAACTTCAATACTAAAAGTAATCAGTTTTATTTAGCAATATAAAATATAAGTTAAAATTATTACATTATCGAAATAAGTTGGAACAAAACTTTAAGTGAATTCCATTCAATTGATTAGATGTTTTAAGTTATATCCATTTTAATGATGTTCTTCTAGTTTTAGGATCGGTACGAGTAGGTAAAATGCTTCGATCTGAACCAAAAAGCATTACATATCTGAAGTACATACATACCTGAATCATTATATCGAATTATAAGTTCATAAAAATATATAGTTGGTTTGAATATGTTTCTAAAAGCAGTAAGTTCTGCATCGACTGAGCTTAAATACTGACACGATATAGACCCTCTTCAAAAATGGTTTTTATTTATTTTTTGCCTCAGTTTTGTTCATCATTTCTTATCAATGCAACTATAACTAGAACTTGTATTTAATATGATAACGAGTTACAGAAATTTTTATTTCAATTATATTTGTTTGTAAATGAAAATATCGTTCAAGTGATTTATAGGATATTAATGAGATATCGATCATCTTTATTGCTATTTTTACATAATAACTTAAAATAAAACGTAAATACAAAACTTCTCTTACTAAAAATTGTACATGAGACTATAAGTCACACTTATAAAACATTGCACTTAACTCAGCTGGTAGGTAGAGCAATAAGCTGGCATTCGTGGAAATGTCTAAAAAGTCTGTCTGTCTATTGTCTGTCTGTCTATTGCCTATTTATTTTTTTTAAACCTATTCCTAAGTGTTGAGTCTTTAGAACAAATTATAAGATAAGTAATATATTTGTGGATTCACTTTGTATCTATACCTACATAACGATTATAGGTTCGAGCCGTAAAAGTTGAAAGCCTCCACTCGCAAGCGCTTTTCTTTTAATTTTCTTTAGTTTAATAGTATAATTACATGTGTAGGGACAATAGTGATTGCTCGCTTTACAACTATTTACCTACTTCATAAATCACAGTCGATACTTACAAAACTGTGAAGTAATCCAAACTCGTTTTATTTGACACTTACATCACACAGTTAAAATCGATAAGTAGATACACTTTCGAAACACTTCACTGTTACTCGAATATTCACTTAAACATGCCCGAAAAGAAGCTTACTCTGATTTATTTAATGGAACTTTTACAAGTCCTTACTGTTTCTATGGCAACTATGTACTCCATGAAAATAATTATGCTATAATTTGAATTAATAATATTATCATAGCTCAGGTAGCACAATCATTTTTAACCAAGTGTCTTTTACAGGTTCAACTTTAACTCCATCCATACCGAGCCCGAATGGACTGTTCGCTGTAGTACGCAAATAATAAAGGCCACGGGTTGCTGTCGATGACCCATATCCGAGCACGGCATACTGGTCTTTTTTACAATCATTTGCTTCAAAATGCTTCCAACTTTGACAGCGAATAGCCATAAAAGATTTTGGTGTTATTATACTTTCTGTATACACTTGGGCCGCTCGAAGGTGGCTGCAGGAAGGCATAATGCAACCCGGTTGATTAGGTCCTCCTCCATTAATGTAAAAGTCTGCATGGCCCAAAGGTTCGATGACCCCTTGAACCAATCGGTTGGAATGAATTACATCTACATATGTAGCGTCTGTTTTGTCCAATCTCTGACTGCTGTATGTAAATGAAAAACAAGGGCCTGCGGGATCAAGACCTGTTATCCTCCCCAAGCTGTGGTTTTTATACTGCTTAAAATATTTACCCGCCCATCCTGCGATATGTGCTCCAAGACTTATTCCAAGCAGATGAAAGTCTTCAGCATTAGCCCCAAAATTCTCAAGATTCGCTAAAAGATTTGCGAGTCTCTTGCCTATCAGACGCGCATTGTGTGCAGATAAAATGTATCCTTCTTTGTTCATTTCTTCAGCGTCAACCAGAAACACGTTAAACATTTTCTTATCGTTGTACGCACGCGCCAGCTGGAAAGGTACCGCTGATTGTGAATTGTCCTTATATCCATGAATAACAACTTTTGTTTGCTTCGTTATATCGAATATCGCAGGTTTAGTCAGACTTACAAAAGCCTCATTTATCGGAAAGGATCTAATGATATTATCATCTAATTGTATAATCTTTATCGTTTTTATTAGGTCACTTTGACCAAGCATTGCATTATATTTTAAATCCATGTATGCTCGACCTGTAAAAAAAAGTGAATTAAATTAAAACAAAAATCAAGCCACAAATTGTTATGGTTGTAATTAATTTAATACGATCATATAGATTATTGAAGTCAAGGACGGCCACTCACATGCACCGGACAATCTTGCGTAGACTGACTCGGCGAAAGTAAGGTCAGGTTCTGTGCGACGTGTTTTCATAGCTGCTGTCATAGCAAGTGACGCGGCTACTAAGTGCGCGACGACAATTAGCGGTACTGCAACGCTGTTATAGTACATGGCATGAGCCCTGACGCTGACGCCAACACGGTCACTATGTCACTGTCTGCAAACAGAGAAAGGTACGTTTCGCACTACCTGCTTCCAACGTGCAACTGCGTTGGAGGGGATTATCTGCTGCAAAATAATGGCTATAGCACTCACGGCCACTCATCATGCGGCCACTGACCATGGAACTTTTTTTTTAAATAATCATCTAATTTTTCAATTTAACGCCAAGTCTGTAGTATTGTTTTGTAAGAAATTAAGTGTAAAGTCTTAGAATAATTCTTCTTCTCACCGGCTTAGATTTCATGGTGATTGTACTCTAATTACTTCGCTACAAATTATTGTACTGATAAACCAATTCATTTTAAATCTATGTGTAAATGGTTACATTGCTAATTTGGTTGTTTCAATTTTCTTACATAAGCAAAATTTTGCAATAATGTGATCATTACAATCATATTCTAAAGCAGTTTATAATATCTCAGTATACGTTTAAAGTCTTTAACAAAATGTAATAAGTCAACCAAGAAAATATTGCTTATTTGGTAGGATAATTTTATGGTCTACAGACTCTAGTTTTTAGTTTACATAATGACTTTTAGTACCAGTTTATTAATAATTTATAAATTCTTCATAGTAAATAAAAAAGTGTAAAACTGTAGTTTTAAATTTTACAATAGTAGTCCCCTTATCGTTGTCTTGTGTAACAAGTTGCGCCCTGCGATATTACCCAAGTTTTTGTTGCTTTGGAATCGAATATTGGTCACTATTTCATTGGTTGTAACTTTACTTTCGCGTAAGTCTATTTATTTTTTAAAATAAAGTAGTATAAATTACATCTTATAACATCAGCTATCTGCCAGTGAAAGACAGTCCAGCCGTTATAGAAATTAACCGAAATAAACAGGCAGACGACAAAAATTTTTAAAATGATATATATTTGCAATTCCTGCATTTATTTTCATATGAACTTAGTACAAATCTCATAATTTTAAATAATGATAAGTATAATAGTATCTTACAATTGGCGCAAAGCCTCGTGAATTCTTCTTATGGAATGAGGTTCAAGAATGGCAACTTACTACTATTTTCATAATTATTATCGCCTTATTCATCGCCAATCTTTGCCGAATACAAAAATTTTCGTAGTCGAAGTCGCTTAAAAACAATGTCCAAAAAGCTTTTATATCTATCTAAATTTATGTAAGTACAGTACTGACCTTAATATGTTAATTGTGGCACGTGTACGCAAACAGTGGTTGAACGTTGCTGCCATGGAAGTAAAGGTCTAAGGTAACGTTTCTCTGATGGAGGCAATTTTTTCTGCGAAATTAATGCTTATTTTTCCTATTCAGAATAGATTCATAAGGTTTCCATTTGTTTTCGAAAATGCGTTCTGAAAAACTGTGAGTTTTTGTGATACATTACAATAACAACCTTTTTTGTTTGTGAAAAATAAAAAAACGTGTAGAATGGCGAACAAATTTTTGGTAACCCTTTGGTGGTATATATAACATAGAACAATTACTTATTTCTTCTGAAACCTTATTTTACAATAGAATAAAATCAATAATGGTTTCATTATTAAAACAAATATCTAGCTATATTTAAATTTCAAAATAAAACATGTTTGATACAACATAGAAAAATATCTGATAGCGGATACTCCCAAAAGACAGACTAAAATGACATTATTATTTTTTATTTTATTTTTATTTTGTGGTAGGCCGTCCACCAGGTGGTCCGATGACCTGGTGAAATTACCGCGGAAAATTGCTGGATGCGGGCGGCACGGGACCGGCTGTTGTGGAGAACCTTGGGGGCAGCCTATGTCCAGCAGTGGACGTCCTTTGGCTGAGATGATGATGATGATGATTTTTGTTATAAGAGCCTACCAAAGTGACCCTACTAGTGTGCCTGGTGGAAAACATAATTAGAATCCAAGAGTTGTGGTTATTATACTCATGGCGTATGCAGACAATGCAATATGGTGACCCACCCTATGGCGGCCTAGTTTAGTTTCTCACGGGGACGTAAAAAGCATGACGCGTTTTGTACACACTTACCATTGTATTGTACACACTTACCACGGCAACTGTCAACCCTGCATCAATGGGGCTCAGGTCTTGCACTCACCAACGAAACACGACAGCAGGAATGATTAAATTTAATGCTTAAAATGTAATGTGGTGAGTTAATATACTATTACATTATTATTTACAAGGATATTTGATATTTGTAACAAAGTTAATTAGTACTATTATTACATAATTGCAATTGATGTTTTGAATGTAGAGAGTTACTGTAAAGTCATTTTTAGAAGGACTCTTGATATTTAGAACGAAATTATTCTCAAATCTTCGTGATAGTTGTATTAAAATAATAACTTTTAAAGACACTTAAAGTGTTACTTAAATTATACTAAAAATCTGAGCAGCTTTGTGAGGTGCATTAAGTATCAAGTAGAAATAAAAATGTCTTCAGTTTAAAGTTTTGGTCAATATATTTTACTGATTAATCTTATAATTGAATGCTGACTGTTTTCAGACACTCCTGAAAACATTCATAAACTTGTATATACATCGTGCACTTTATGTACATAGGCGGATTTAATATCTAAGATATTCTCTATTAGTCAACCTTCGGGTGATGCAGAGAAATAGGAAGTAGATGCGTTTCAGGTGATGTTGATTTGTAATAAATGAAGAACACATATACAAAACAATTTTACAATTAAGTGTTTCTAAGATCTTCTGAGGAAAAGTACACTAAATCTCTATTGCACAGTTGTTATAAGGTGTTAAATCGGTAGTGTGTTTTTATCAATTAAGTACTCTTTCATATTACCTAATACTGGTACCGTAATGGAAGTATAAACTTCAATATAAATTTAAATAAATTGCCCACCTGATCAATGAGTACGAAAAATCGAAACGGATTCTTAAGGGAATTTAATCGGGTGGTTCTACCGGTTGACGACTATAACGATAGTCGCTCAGTGCAAATATTTGTACACGTGAATATGTCTGTGTTTGTTTGGGCGTTTTATGTAAAAAAGGAGATTCTATATCCATATTTTAGAACCCATTTCGTTTTGTTGTATTCAAGCAGCAATAGATAATATGTAATAGCGAATGGATGCGGACTGACCAAGTATGGAATGGTTGCCGCTCTTTGAGGCCACCCTTCGTTCAGCAGTAGAAAGCACTAGACTAAACTGGCTGACTGACATATTATATTGTAATTTTTATTATCATTAACAGACTGTTTCAGATAATATTAAAGTTATGTCTTCTTTATCAGGCATTATTGAGTACGAACAAAACCAAACATCCTTGTTAACAAAGTTTGCACACTGCTAACTACCAACGCATATCACAAGTCACATTGTGTACTCCAAAGAATCGCGTCAGACGCAGGTTTTTAAGTAACCAGACGTTACGTTAAAAACTACTTGAGGTAATATATTTTCTGTTCGTATGTATTGAAAATGTATCGCCATATGGCTATAATCAGCTCTCTCATTAAAGAAAAGTAAAAACATGTTATTTTGGCTTATGTTTTAACTCTTACTATCATCTATGTTTTGGAGAAATAGTTTAAAAATTAGACAATGTGCACCTCATTGTCATCATATCTATAATTTTTAACAGTTCACTGCCTATATAGACCTCACTTTGGCCTATTATACCATGTTGGCCAGACGAGCTTGTATAGGATTTATTTCAAGTTTTCCTTTCTTTTTTCAAGTGATATTGTTCTACATAGTTACCTCTCTTATTCACCTCTGACAACTTATTTGGGATTAAAAAGGGTGATGACACTCCATATTCTTAATCCATCACCACAGGATGAGACAATGTTATTAATACAATATGACGATATGGCTGAAGCCTTTAGTACCGGTGAGTATTTGCATACTCTCATACACTATATTAGTTGGCAGTTATGTAATTTAACTACAATTATGTGGATATATAAGTTCAGTATTCTGCTAACGTGTCTCTGTCAATGTTACGTCACTGAATTGACCTTATACAGGTGGGCCAAGAATTCCCTAACATTTGAATCTAACATTCCGTACAAACAAATGGGTCGAGGGAAGGAGTCTAATCACTAGCTTGTTTCTCAGAAATTTTGTCACAATGGATCACTTCACGGAGCTGCACTGTAACTGTACTGTGTGCAACAATTTTATTTCAACAACAGTTCGCTTATTACTGTGAGATTATTCAGTCATTTTGACGACATCTTATTTTCTGACGAAGCTCATTTTCACCTCAACGGACATGTTAACAAACAAAATTGCAGGTATTGGAGCAGTGAAAATTCTAAAACTAAACACGAGAAGCCACTTTATTCTCCCAAAGTAATTGTATGACCTGCAATTTCAGCAATACAAATCATTAGACCCTACTTTTTCGAAGATTCTCGCAGCCATTCAGTTACTGTTAATTCTGCTGGATATGTGAAAATGTTACGGGAGTTCTTGAGACCGATGCTACTGGAATTTGCTGTCTACAATCATAACACATCATTTCAACAATAAATAGCTACTTGTCACACATATAATGAGTCCCTGCCGGTGGTTACAGACATATTTTCAGAAAAACTTGATTTTCAGACGAGGCGACATTTCATGACTACCCAGAAGTTCAGATCTATCCTCAGCAGACTTCTTTTTATGAGGTTCTATGTAAAGAATCGTGTGTTCATCAATAAACCAAATTTCTTTTAGTTGACATAGTGTCAACTATAAGAAAATATCGGCGAAGAGATATCGGCGAACTCACGGTCTCTTTGCTGACGATTCTTTGAAAATTTCAGTGCTCGCTCGCGAGTGCAAACGTCGAAACCATGGTCATTTAGACGATGTAAGTTTTAAAAAATGAGTCCTAACTAATTAACTTTCTCGTAAATAAACAATTTTTGTAATATATGAAATGTAATTTTTTCCAATGTTAACTAATTTATGGCCCACACTGTACAACATAGTTATTGAGTCAAAAGGAATTTTCGGTTGTGATGTTACCACGCTAATTAAGTATGACAGATTATCAATCTGAATCAATCTGAAAATATTTATTCTATGTATTACATTTTTATAATATCTAAAATTGTAAATTATTAATTATTTATAATTTAATAATATGGCGGGGCGTTTATAATAGTATAATAAGAAGTTATCATGACGATAACTACCGGCAATATATCCTGAAAGATAGTACGGTTGACATCGGTCGGGCTTGCCACCGTCCTGGAGAATCTATTAGGCATATTATTTCCGGTTGTTCTCGTCTTGCTAACGGTCAGTATTTGCACAGGCACAACCGAGTAGCCAGGATCGTACACCAACAACTTGCCCTTAAATACCAACTTGTCAATTTCGAAGTACCTTACTACAGGTATGTGCCCGACCCAGTTCTCGAGAACGGTCGTGCTACGTTATATTAGGATCGATCTATTATCACAGATAGGACTATTGTTGCCAATAAGCCTGATATTATGGTGATAGATCGATTAGAGCGCCGCGCAATGATTGTCGATATCGCCGTTCCTCATGACGAGAATCTCGTGAAAGTTGAAAAAGAAAAATAATTGAAGTATTTGGATCTGTCTCACGAGATTGCCCAATTGTTCCAATAATCATGTCTGTTCATGGATTGATAGCGAAGAGCCTTGACCAACACCTTAAGACGCTCACGTTAGAAGGTTGGATCAAGGGTCTGATGCAGAAGGCAGTCCTCCTTGACACGGCCCGTATTGTGATAGTATGATCATATTACGTTATTTAGAATTTACAATTATTGTTTCATCAATGCTACAATATATTCTTAGCCGTTGGCAACACGTGCATGTGTTTAGACAACATGAAAAGGGCGAAACTTAACGAACAGATTCTTAAGCGACACTTGTGCAAGTATGGACAAAGGATCTATTGCACTCTTTACACGAATTCCTTGGAAAGGGCTCTTAACAGACCTTTTTGGACTTCGGTGCCCGCGACATCTGGTATACATTTACGTGAGTGATGAATGCCTTAGAGTTTGATAGAACTGTTAACAAAAAAAGCGGTAGGAAGCGGGGCGCGGGGTGAGATAAAACGACAGGGTTTGAGGTAGTCGAGAGAGTCGTCGGTGAGGAGTCAGTGAGGGTGCAGGGTGAAGGCAGGACGTTCATGAAAACTGGGGATAGCCGGTCGTGTGGGTTACCATGACGTTGAGTAAGTTAGCATATATAACGCTGCAGTAGCTAGGTAAGTCCTTGTTGCCTATTATTTCGTAGGATAATGATTTATATGTATTTATATGCCGGTCTGAGTATAGTAATATTCGTTGAATAATTAGATGATTTCTCTCTATTATTTCTCGATGAGCATTACTGTTGGTTAATCGGTACCTTTGATAGAGATAATGGGTAGAACTCTTTATAAGTCGCTGCGGTGTGGGGAATCCATTTACGATCGAACGGAGCCATTCGGTAGATCGCCGGAACGGTTCCGTTACACGATTATATCTGGGTGATCTGTCCCTGTGGTGTATTTATATTGTAGTTACAGCGTGTATGGGTGTGTGCTGTGTGCTTGAGAGCTAGGGGTCTTAAGGGGCGGATGCACGGGGGTCAGTAGGCGGGTTAACTCATATAGCGGGTTGAGTACACAGGAAACTGATGGGTTGGAGTCCCACGTCGGGGCGGAGGCGCGAAAGCGTTTAGCTTCGGTCGTATACAGCTGAATACACCTGTCAAAGCGAGTTATAGGTTTGGACTTAGCGTTCCTGACCCTCTCGAGTTAAAGTCAGTTAATTCACCTAAATCTTAAGTGCACAACGGATGGAAGAGTGATAAGCACAACCAACAGAAATGTATTTAATTGTTTCATAATCTCTCATTTTGATTCCCTCTTATCGCGGTTTATCATAATTTATTTGAATCGTTATATGCCAGTGGGAGAATGTCCAGTCTGGTGTCGAGTTCTACAGTCTAACGCGGATTCTGGAGGAGCGTTGGACCTCCCTCCACATTGGAGGGTGCTGGCTTATAGAAAAATACCTCATTAAATAGCCGAAAAATTACTATACTCGCACTAGGGTTCTAGGGTGTACCATCTCAGTATTATGAGGAGGTTCCTGTCTTTGGAGCCCTAACCACCGGTGTCTTGGTCCCTGTACCCGATGTCGGTGGTCTACTACTATTTTTTATATTTTTAAATGTGTATCTTCTATTTTTTATATATTTAAAAATGTAATAAATAAGTGTATATAATGAAATAATAATAATAATCTTTATTTGAAACAAGAAATCAATGTACAAATTCACTAGTGTACGAAAATAACCACATTAGTTATAAACTGTGTCGTGGCTATTAGCGCCCACCTCCAGAAAAGTGTAGGCATTAACGTTCCACATTAAGAAAGTAAATTGATCATCTTTCCGGTAAGTTATATAATATAAAAACAATAAGATAATAAATAAGTGTGTGTATGTGTGTGTCTGAGTGTGCGTGAGTGTGTGTGTGACTGGTGACTCAAGCATGTCACATGTCTATGATTATAAGCATGAGGCAGTGAAAGGACAGAGTAGCAGACCTAATGAACTTATGGCTTCGCTAACGATTCCAGTTCGTCATACGTAAAAGTAACCAACCAGTCATTGACAAGTTTCTTACATTCACGGGAAGAATGTGAATAGATATCGAGTACTCCATTTATCCTGTTGTACAAAAATGGAGCAATATGCGTGTATTAGCGGCGCACAATCCCCAATTTAGTGGTCCGAATAGGGCACACCCGGTCAGACCGACGCTTACGTTTATACACATCATGGTCAAACGGTATCTCAGCATGTTTACGCAGAACAGTGTGCAATAGAAAGCAGTGCCTCACTGAAGGTATCTTGCATAAAGAATATAGGTCACTTGTTGGTTAACATATAGGTTTGTGAGCCATAACTTTGAGCACTGCCCTCTGGGCTCTCTCCAAACGTAGCAAGAGACATTTGCCAGCACATTACCCCACACAGGTACACAGTAGGTTATAATTGAGTGGGCCAACGCAAAATAGACAGTACGGAGGACCGATAAGTCAGCAGAACTTCTTAGATTTTTGAAAACATGAATAAGCTTGCGAACTTTGAATACCAGGGAGTCTATTTGACAACTCCATGACAATGTGCTATCAATGTGAACGCCAAGATATTTAATTGTTTCAGTGCGTGAGATTTTAGTACAATTACAGTCCCTATTCGTAATTGAGTCACATTTATGGGCCGTCAAATTGTCGAGGGCAGATGGTTGAGATGCAATTTTTGGGCTGAATGTTATGAACTTTGTTTTGCTGAGATTGAGAGTCAGCAGATTATCATTCAGCCAATTCATGGTGTCTCTCAAGGCAAATTCAGCAGATAAGCGTACCTCACTCCAATCCCTACCCCGCACCAGTATAACAATATCATCAGCATAAGTAATAATGCTGGCATTGTACAGATTGAACCTGCAGAGATCGTTGATGTATAGCAAGAAAAGCGTTGGCCCAAGCACACTACCCTGCGGTACACCGTAATTTAGGTACATTTCTTTGCTGCTGTAGTTATCTATCTTGACAATTTGCGTACGATTACTAAGGTAGCTCTGGAATATATTCAGCGCGAGGCCCCGAATACCGATGAATTCCAACTTTTTCATTAGACGCGGTACAGAGAGAGTGTCAAATACTTTTGAGAGATCGAGAAAGATAGCTAGATTTTTAAAGTTTATGTTTAAGTTTTCGGCCACATTACCCAACAAAGCCAAGACCGCATCCTCCGTCTTCCTACCAGCTCTGAAACCATACTGATTGGTTGCAAGTATATTCGTCGTATAGTCATTTATTTAGTATTTTTTCAAGTGATTTGGAAAATATAGTTAAAACTGAAATGGGTCTGTAGTTATTCACACTACTTGTCTCCACCCTTGTGGATCCACCACGTACCAGGGCCTTCTTAAAAACTGTGGGGAACACTCCTGATCCCAAAGCAAGATTAAAAACATGGTAAATGATTGGAATAAGAACATCCCTGACAGAATTCACCAGAGTTGCTGAAATACTAAATACTAAATACATCCCAACCCGCAGCAGAATTTGACTTGAGGCCGACAATAAGTTGTTCAATCTCATTATTATCTGTACCGAAGATAGCCATGGAGTTAGGACAAATACATTCAGACATGGAAACCCTATCCCCATGCGTTTGATTAACTATTTTAGACGCTAGATTTGTCCCCACACTAGCGAAGTATTCATTTACGACATTAATAGATTGAGACGGGTCAGAATTGATAGATAAAAGCTCATTGAGCGACACTTTATTACTGTTTAAATTAGTTACTGCTTTAATTAGATTTCAAGTAGCTTTAGGATTTCGACGATACATTTTATCACTATTCCGTATACATTTTAAAATTCTAGCAGTGATTCAAGACTTAACGATTCGTTTCCTACTTGGTACATCAGAAATAGTACTATTTTTATCAATAACCGAGGAAATGATATCAACCAGACTGGACGCAGCAGTTTCTGTGTCATAACAATTCAATACAGGTGAGAAGTCAGCGTCCTTAAGTATATCCACACAAGCTCCAATGTTCAAATGTTGTCGTTGCAAAAATGTGCGTCCATAACTACCAATTAGACCGATAATACAGAAAGCCAGAACTGGAGCATGGTCCGTAACGAGAGAATCAAGAACTAAGCTGATACCTTATTTACTTGATTTAATCATCACGTGATCCAAACAACTATCGTTGCGCGTAGGAAAAACGTGGGCCGACATCATTGCGTGTGATGCCGTGGTGTTTAAGTACATGTCCGTATTTATGTCCATACAATTGGGAGCTATATCTATATTTAGATCCCCCACTAAAACAATATTTCTAAAAGGATTAAGAGAGTAAAGCAGTAAATCTAAACTCTTCAAGAAATTTTGTATCTTACGATTAGCCGGCGACCTATAAACTGCTACAACGGCAACATCATTGCGATATTTTATGACAAGACAATTGGCATCCACTAAAGTTGGTTTTTCAATTATGAATTGTATATCCTGTCTTACATAAACCACCACTCCATCACTTTGGGTGGAATGGTCTGAGACAAATGATACAAAACCGGGTAGCGTGGGCAAATTGGGACATTTAAGAAGCCAGCATTCAGAAAGGACAATCAACTCAAACTGTACTTTAATACGATGCAACAGTGATATAACATTGTTAAAATTGGAAGAGTTCTCAACACTTCTGATATTCATATGAAAAATTTTAAAACTGCAACTGATCTCACGAAGGTAGTACATTACTTTTTCTGGCGAACATTAGTATGATACACCTGTGTATTAGTATATACTGTGTATTAGTATATAATGGTATATATGGTGGCTTAGCGAGACAGCATCTCGCTAAGCCACCATAGTGTGAGTCACTATTCTCTATTGTCTGCATTCGCAATAAGTATGATGACCCAAATTCTTGGATTCTATTCATGCTTTCCATTAGTCAGAATAGAGCTACTTTGGCAGACACCTTAAATAAAAAAAAATGTTTAAAGTTATTAGTCAAAACATCGTTTGTGGTATTGTAAAAAGTTATGATTAAGGATTTGAACAAGAAACACGGGTTTAAATAAATAATAATATGTAGACTTGTAAAGCTCTCTTGCTTTAATTTTTAACCAATTTAACGACCGCGGTACAAAAGATGAAACAACTGGACAGTGACATCTTAAAAACCGACAAGCAAATAAATTATGCTTCTTTTATCTTAGGAGAGTGCTGCTTAGCTCAGTTTATTTTACTTCTAAAATTCATTAGAATAGAATGTACTATAAAATTAGCGCTCTAAAATTCAACATTTCATAAACATATCACTGCATCAAAAAATAGTCTTC
This sequence comes from Hypercompe scribonia, assembly GCA_949316085.1. Lineage (NCBI taxonomy): Eukaryota > Metazoa > Arthropoda > Insecta > Lepidoptera > Erebidae > Hypercompe > Hypercompe scribonia. The sequence continues at coordinate 10,454,262 of OX438980.1, forward strand.
AAGACCGCTCAACATTTCTGAAAAGCTATGTAATGATACCCCACATTGTGAGATAACTAAGAAACAAAAATTATATCCTTATTATACGTGAACAAGTGATACCCTAACAAAAATATATTTTAATTTTACCACTTTCTTGGTGTGATTATTATAAATAGTCATGAATAATTATAGCTTTCCAATACTTACAGTCTACACAGCTAAGCCTCAGATGGAAGGACAGACAGACATGGCATAACTAAAAGGGTCCGAATACGAAATTCTAAAAAGAAATCTCCTGAAACTAACTGTGATTAATACTCGTATGCCTATGAGATAATATTTTTGGGTTAAGTAGGTACGTACGTCGTACATAATACTTTTTAAACTATCAGTTAGATTGTACCTGCTTTCTAAAGAGTGGTCCAAATCCAGCAGTGGATTTTTAGAAGCTATGGGTGTAATAAGTTAGTTTGTAAGTAAAATTGTAAAAAAAAGCTCTTGACCATAAATTAGTAAAAGTTTGAAAGTTGGGTCTTATGCTGTGTAGAGGCCACTTAGGCAATCTGCTGCTATTGTGAGATTCGTGTGGGAAGTCTAAATACTGCGTTATTTTATTCGGTTCGATGCCAACATACCACCTTACAATGGGCTCCGAATAATTCCCTCGTGGGAGTTTCTACGCAAGAGAAAGTTATAGATCTAAATAAACTTGTAATAAAAGTAAACTAAGTGCGATTCTGGCCGCGCATATTCGTACGGTTTCGCACTTTAATGGAATAGATTTTTCTGAATAAGTTGTTTCTAAGAGTATTGAACTTCCTTAGCCGTGATACTTTATCTTGCAAGTATACGTAAATAATCTTAAAGTAATTGTATTTGTAAAAATGAATAATTGTTCTAAATACACTACTATCATGATTTTCATTTCACAATTTTCAATTTATAGAAATTATGACAGGATACTTTATAGAAATTAGCAGTTTAATTTTGGTGTTGCGCAAACGGCTCGTTCAATTTAAAATTGATCTTTACATGTATAGGGGTTCGGCTCGACCGGGATGATTCGATTAAACAGGCAATTCTTTTGATGTTTTTCACCGATTGTGTGAATTTACGGGTGCCCAAATACTTCTTTCCTCTAATTCTGGGGAAAACTTAAAGGGTGACAACGTGCTTGTAACTCTGAGTGACCGCGGACAAGGAGTTAGCGGGAGTGGGGCAACAGCGCCGGCGATACGGGAAGCAGGTCGTTCTAATGAATAGGTTTATATGGAATTGACCTCGAAGGCAGTGGCGGGAGTGGGAAGCGGTGGCGAGCCTATATTCTTGTCGCCACAGCTGCCCCGCTGCCACTGATCTCGAGTCTGCGGACTTAAATTTCTGATGTCCTTATGAAGGGTCACTTAGGCGGCGGTTATCACTTACCATTAGGTGACCTGACTGCTTGTTTGCCCCTATCTTATAAAAAATAAACCATTAACATTACAGAACAAAAGTATTGATGTGAGTCCATAACATACCTAAACCAACATCACTACACTTTTGTAAGAGGGAACCTGTATTGGATTCTCGATTTTTCTCATAGCTAAAGATCTTCAGGTAGCGGGCAGTAGTAATTTTATAACTGTATTTCGTAAGTGAATACTAATGTATCTTCCCAGGAAACCAAAGAATTTGTGAACAAAGGATGTTGACCATCTATTCAAATTTGCAGGATAGACTTTGTGTCAGGCGTTCATTTGTATTTAAAGAATTGGTTAGGAGTAATTTGTGTTGTTTTATTATTATTCTTAAGAAATGCAGTTGACGTACAGTTAGAACACTCGAGATTTGGTGAAAACCTAAGGTGGTTCTTATTAAGTCTAAAATCAGAAACAGTAGTAATAAAATTAAAGCAACTTGGAAAGTTATTAATGCTGAGACTGGGAGAAGTGGAACAAAAGAGTCTGATTTTAAATTAAATTTTGATGGTCACATTACCAAGAATGACATGGAAGTGGCCAACACATTTGAAAAAAATTTTTCCACTTTCCCAGTCGCACTTACAGGTAATTTAGGCTCTTCCACCTCCACTGCAGAATCATTGATCAGAGAAAATGTACCAGAATTTTTCAATAATTTTACTTTTCAGTATATAAATCAACTTAATGTTTTAGCTGCCTTCAAATCTATTAATATAAAAAAGACAGCTGATCTTTGGGGAATTTCTGTAAGTGTTGTTCACTCAATAATTGACATTATTGTACCTGACTTAGTTATTATATTTAATAGATGTATAGATTATGGTGTGTTTCCTGACCTGATGAAGTATAGCAAGATAACTCCTTTGTTTAAATCAGGTAGTCCATTAGACCCCACAAATTTTAGACCAATTTCGGTCCTACCAACATTTAGTAAAGTTTTTGAAAAGCTGATACTTACTCAGTTGCTTAATTATTTTAATGAAAATCAATTGCTGCATACTAAACAATTTGGTTTCACTCATGGTCGGTCAACATGTGATGCTGGGGTTAAATTATTAGAGTATATATTTGAGGCTTGGGAGGAGTCACGTGACGCCTACGGGGTGTTTTGTGACTTATCTAAAGCATTTGATTGTGTGCAGCATGAAACACTTGTCAGGAAATTACACCACTATGGAATAAGAGGCAGTGCTTTGGATCTTCTTACTTCTTATTTGAGTGATAGGATTCAAAGAGTAGATGTTAATGGTAAATTATCCCAGGGATCAGCTGTGGCGGTGGGGGTGCCCCAGGGGTCTATTCTGGGTCCATTTCTGTTCCTTGTGTACATCAACGACTTGCCTCATCTTGTGAGGGATAACCATGAGATAGTGTTGTTTGCAGATGACACATCCTTAGTATTTAAAGTTAACAGACAGCAATCGGTAATTGACGATGTAAACAATGCTCTCTCTAAAATGGTACTTTGGTTTTGCGCTAATAACTTGTTATTAAACAGGAGTAAAATCAAATGTGTTAAATTTTATACTAGGAATGTTAAACAAGTAAAAACTAGTGTTTTGATGAACAAGGAGGAACTGGAATTGACAGACAAGGCTGTCTTCCTAGGTATAACTTTAGATTCACGGTTACAATGGGGCCCACATATAGAAACGTTATCTGGTAGACTTAGTTCTGCAGCTTATGCTGTGAGAAAGATTCGTCAATTGACGGATGTTGATACTGCGCGATTAGTTTATTTCAGTTACTTTCACAGCATTATGTCCTATGGTTTATTGCTTTGGGACAGTGCCTCTGATATTGATTCAATCTTTGTGCTCCAGAAACGAGCTATTAGGGCTATCTATAAGATGGGCCCTCGTGAGTCACTAAGAAACACATTCAAAGAAATTAACATTCTCACACTACACTCACAATACATTTACGAGAATCTTTTGTATGTTCATAAAAATCTGTGTAAATTTAAGAAAAATAGTGATCTCCATCAATTTAATTTAAGAAATAAAAATAAACTTGCCTTGCACACTACTAGGCTCCATAAAATATCGAATTCGTTTGTGGGTCAATGTATACAATTTTATAACAAATTACCAAACAACATAGTATTATTATCTATTAGTAAATTTAAGAAATTTGTTAAGCTGAGGTTGTCCAAAAAGGCTTATTACTCAGTTTCAGACTATGTCATAGATTTAGATGTTTGGAAATGAATTGCTCTTTTTTTAAGACCTATGATTGTGAATATAACTGCTGTTTTAATATTTAAAAGATTTTGAGTTAAAAGAGTGGTGGTGAGTTTCTTTCCTGGGTTCTTTTCTCACCACTCTACCATGAACAATCTGCGAACCCAGCTAGCTGTATTTTTAATCGACAGATTGTTCATCTTTTATTGTTTTTTTTTATGACGTTCATTCGGTCTTTTGTGACCTAAATGAATAAATGAATTTGACTTTGACTTTGACTTTGACTTTGAAAGTCTCTTGTAGAGCACCAATAATTAAAGCAAAGACTTATATTCAGAACTGCCTCTGAGCCCTTTCCATCCTGATCGTTGACGTTCTGTAAGCACCCCGCTAAATTGATATGCAGTAGGACAGTAAAGTTTAGCACAAGGACTTTTAAACCATACTAATGGTACTTTTATCAGCTATTTGATACAAGTTTTTAAATAAGTAAATTAATTGCCTAGTTTCGGATGGTACGAGGTCTAGACATTAATTTAAACTGAAAAAGCTATCGATTATTACGGCGAGATATTTTCAAAAGGTATAATGGTTATATGTGGTTATATGTTCTAGGTGAAAACATAAACAAGAGTGGTTATTTATGCATGTATAAGCTATTATAAATTTATTTGAAAATATACGGATTTATGTTTAAACATCATGAAAGACTAAAACTAAATAAAAAGAAGATGGAATATTCTTTCACAATTAAATATGGATTACTTGGTTGGTTTTATTATTAACTTACTCGATAGTCATACTGTTGTGCCGGAATATAATACCTCACAACAACAGCCGTTTGTCTGTGCTGACAATTTTTATGATTTTTTTTCCCATTTAATTAGAGTTATTAATTGTTGATATACTTTGCATGATATTTATATGTTATAATAGTAAAATATCTAATGTATACTTTTATACAAAAAAAATATGCGGCAATTTATTATTATGAATGTAAGAAATTATTGTAAAGTTAATCATTTAATTTTTTTTTGTCACTAAACTACAAATGCATTCATACTTCATATATGAAGGAAAAGTTCGTCTGTTTTCCTATGTTTGTACGACTTTGTCGGTTTGATGAATATATTTATTGAAATAATTAAACCTATTTTTAGTTTATATCAAATTTTAATTCTATGCGTGTTTAGCAATCGAAATAAAATACTTATTTATACGGTGGACGTGAATCAGCCAGTGTTTACGTCTACATGCTCTTCAGACTTTTGTTGTGTACACAAGAAATGCGCTTTCCTCACTTAAGTGTTTCCGTTATCGTCTTGAAGCGAAGATGTGATGGCATGATAACAGATAATACTAATAATTTATTTATTTTCTTCAATTAAGTAGCTTAATCTATAAAATATAATAACATAAACAACAGAATGTTTTTTTGAGGAAGACTTGTATCCAGATCCAGGAAGATCTAGTGAAGCAGAACGTCAAACAAATAACAAAATAAGTGAACTGTGTGAGTATGTAATTCGATTAACATGGCCATACTAATGTTCGATACCTAGTAACTTACTATTGATAGTCTATATTTTTTTTAGGTATTTTTTAATCAGTAGAGTTTCATTGATTTCCTATCTTCAATTTTTACAAATTATATTCCTAAAATAAATTTCTTATAAAAAGCTTTGGTTATCACTTTCTATGAAACATGAATGAATGTCAAAAGTGTACGACCATTTTGTAATAACGATATAAATATGTTTTAATTTACACCTTTTTGCTTAATGGCAATGAAAGTTTATGATTTCATAAATTAGTTTTGATTACTTTTTTAATAAAATTCTCTTTGACATTTATGACAACATTCATAGCTGGTGGCTAGGGTGAACCCTAGCCACCAGCTATGAATGTTGTCATATGTTGTCATATGAATAGGTTGGAATATTATATTTAAAAATGTTCAATTGATGTAAAAGAGATTTTAAGCAGCCTATGTCTTCGACGAGTATAATCAGGTAAGTTTATCCTGTAATTAAGATCACATTGTGAATTTTAGAATTTTTAATTTGACATAACTAGTTAAAACACTAATAAGTATTTAATATCCATATAGAAGGTTTAGTAGAAGTTTAATCGAATCGATTCTATTGTATAGGGTGGGCCAAGAATTCGTTAAAGAAATGAGTGAAGAAGTTCGAAGAAACGGGATCTACGATAAATGTGAAGCAAACTGGAGGCTCATGGACTTCTCAGACCGAAGAAAACGTGCAGCAACTTTTCGCTTCTGTTCGCCGTAATCCAGATTTATCGACGCACAATTCGGTTCAATTAGTGTTGTCCGCACATTACTAGGGCGTATTTTGAAATTACATTTGAAATTACATCCATATAATGCAGGAACTAAAACTTATGATTTAAATTTTCCCAAATCGTATGCCGAAACAATGTTAGAATGAAAAAATGAATTGACAACGTCTTATTTTCTGATGAAGCCCTTTTCACCTCAACGGACATGTAAACAAATAAAATTGCAGGTATTGGAGCAGTAAAAATTGTAAAGCTAAGCACAAGAAGCCACTTCATTCTCCCAAGGTAATTGTATGGGCTGTAATTTCAGCAAATGGAATCATTGGATCCTACTTTTCCGAAGATTTTCGCGGTTGTTCAGTTACTGTTAATTCTGCTGAATATGTGAAAATATTACGGGAGTTCATGAGACCGATGCTACTGAAATTTGCTGGCTATACGATTATAGCATATATATGCTATACATTGTTGCAACAAGATGGAGCTACTTTTCACACATCCAATGAGTCCCTACCGGTGGTCAAAGACATGTTTCTGGTAATTTCCAGGCGAGGTGACATTTCATGGTCACCCAGAAATCCAGATCTATCTCAAACAAACTTCTTTTTATGAGGTTATTTGAAGAATCATGTCTACATTAATAAACCAAATACATTATGTCAACTAAAAGAAAGATCAGCGAAAAGATATCGACGATCTCACGGTCTGTTTGTCGACAAGTATTTGCAAATTTCGGTGCTCGCTTAGAAGACCGCGAACGTCGAAACGGTGGTCATTTAGACGATGTAATTTTTAAAAATAAATTCCAACTAATTAGCTTTCTTGTAAATAAGCAATTTTTATAATATATCCAATGGTTACTATATATGATTTTTTCAAATGTTAACTAATTCGTTGCTCATTCTGTATATTAAGTAACAAACTATTTATATTATCTAACATGAATCTCTATCCTAACGTTATCTCAATAAGTACTAGCGAAGACTACAGTTAATCCAAGAAGCTGATAATTGATTTACATATTATAGTCAGATGATTGTGTCGCTTGGTACGTACAGATGTTGATTAAAATGAAAACCATATACTGTTTTTATTTTTAATCTGTAACTAAGCTTGAACGGTCACCTTACGGGTTTTACAATAGATAAAATATCGAATATAGTACGGCTCTGCCTGTAAATTGAAGTTACCGGATTAAAATTATAGAGGGGCGTCTAAGGCCAACCGCTGGAGTGAGATTTAATGGTAAAACCACATATCTCTGGCTCTTGCGTCTCCTAGGAATCGGAGATAGGAATACACCCGTAGTCTCTAGTATCAGTAATATGATAAGAGACTTGCAGAATCTACTAGTTATCCCATATTTTATTTAGTTAACAACTTGAATGCTGCAAGGCTAGATGCAAGACATCTAGACCACAAAGAAGTCAGGTACAGGTTGATCAGAGGTCAGTGTTCCAAAAAGAAAATGTTATGTTTTTCTCTTTGAAATAATAAATTCCAACTAATTAGCTTTCTTGTAAATCAATATTTTTTTATAATATAACAAAAAAAAATATTTATACGATTTTTTCAGATGTTAACTAATTCGTGGCCCATCCCATATTTAGTTCATAATACTGTGTTTCTTTTGAGTTAAGTTGGAATGGTCAACAAGAATACGAGTTATATGATTGCTATATTCTACCTGAAAGTAAAGAAGGTCATCAAATTAATCGATCTCAGTTTCTTTCTTTTTCTGAGAATTATTTATGTAAGTAAAGTCTTAAGCCCTTCGAGAGTTTGTTTGTTGCGGCACTATGACACTGAGATATTGCCGCTAACTAAAGACATAATTAAAGAGCTTAAGACACTCAAAATGATGAAGGAGACCTTAGTGTTTTCCTACGAGACAGGGTATGGCAGACACAAACAAAGTAACCAGCCGGAAAATATGGATTCTATTCAGTGAAAAATATTCCATGGCAAACAAGAATTACACAGTTCCATTAGAGATAAATATAGTAACTTTTAACGTGCATGTTTCATGATAATATATATAATTGATATTTCATGATATTCATTCACACACTTTGAAGTTATCTACTTCAAACTGTTATCAAGTCATGTTTTGTTTATCGATTCTGGAACTTTTTCTCAAATATATACGTCAAATCTCACATACTAATACGATTAAGAGTATTCCTAAGTGAATGAATATTATTTGTCGTCTATTATTGTGCCACAGTCTATATGCACAATGAATTAAATAAATAAATAAATATTGCCGACGTTTGACACACTACGCCATCTAGTCCCAAACTAAGCAGAGCTTGTACTATAGATACTAGACAACTGATATAATATACTATATATATAATAATAAATACTTATATACTATTTTTTTTGCAAATACATACATATTATACAAAGAAAACACTCAAACTCCGAAACAAATATTTGCAGATCATGCAAACATTTGGTTCGAACCGGGAATCGAACCCGAGACCTCAAGCACAGCAGCCGCATACGCTACCACTGCACCATCGAGGCAGTCATGTCTTGTGAGTTATAATGGTGTAAAGAATGTGTAGAAAAGAAGTCACTTTCTGTTTATGAATGATTTCCATTTATAATACTGCTTTTTTCTGCAATTCCGCTTATTGATAGATTTTTTAAAGTGAAAACTGTGCAATGAACGTCCATTTAAATCGCATTTATTTAACATAAACAAATTAATACCATTTCCAAACATTTAATAAATATCCAGTATAGCGGTCACTTTAACCATGTATTATAAAAGGTGGAGAAGTAGAGAAGTAAGATAAAAACTTAGTTTAATAATTTTAAGAAGGCTCTAAAAGTTATTTAATAGTTTCAAATAAAGCTTCCATTGTTTTAATTTATCTTCTTTTGCCTCTGCTGAATGTCTTCATGGAGATACCTTGAAATTGACATCGCAGCAGACTATCGCGTACATTTCAAAATGTATTAAGTAGTTCAGTCTTCGAAAGTTGAGTTAGCAATGAATACTTAATAGTCTGTATATTGAATTTATTTTTTTTTAAATAGACAAATATAAAATGAATCAAAAAGAACCAAATCCCATCAAACAAAGAGATCACTTTATTTGATTGGCTCGCCGAGCGAAGCCATCGAATAACACAGAGAATATAATTGAGTATTTTGTCTTCGTACCTTTACTCAATGAAAGTAATATTAACGCAGTATTACCCAATCACAGAATAATCAAAGGAAGTATTACTAAAAAATTAGATAATACAACTTTGGTGAATGTTTCGCAATATAAAAATGTCATATATATCAGTAGAAAGTGTTTTAGGTATTACACCAGAGATTTTAGATAACGTTGGACTGTTTATATTATATTTCAAACTATTTGTACCAATTCAATATTTCTTGGCAATAATATAATTAAGAATAATAAGATAATAATTTATTTAAGAAAAACTTCAGAGTAATATGTTACATTAAATATTCATCAATCTCGTGCGTAACCAAACCTTTTTAAAAAAAAATATCTATGGGTTGTGGTAGCCATCTGATTAGAGAGTATGATGGTCTACCGGTGGATTCGAAATTTTATAAAATTAAATCATTCATTCAGAAGTCTTTCTACCTATTCTACACTAACAAGCAATTTGTAATCATAATTTGAATATTCAGAACTTAATTAGAACCTATTTATATTAATATTTTTGGTTTACATTAGTATGTTTTATCAACCGTAATTAATTAAGGTCTTACACTACCTCAAAACTGCTTCACCGTTTTTTTTTGATCTTGCATATCAATGAAAGTAATAAATGAATCATTATATACTCGTAGCATATTTCAGTCGTGATGACGAGTCTCAACAGAGAGTCGTCAACTACACAGGAAGTTTTTTAGGGCACAAGTCTGACCGCAAACAGGTACACTGAGGGTACAGCCCAGTGCACCTGTGTGGTGTACTCTCTGTACCCTCATTTTTATAATTCGATAATGGTTATCCAATACACCCGGGGAAAGGTCACGCACAGGACCAAGGGCTTTACGTATTCTTTAAAGTACGGGGGTTAAAACATCAACTTTAAAACTTTGGACTGTTATGAAGTATTTCTGTAACCAAAAAAGCTCAATAACACTTTTTGACCCGACCCGGAATTGAGCGCGAGACTCTTTATTGATAGTCTCGTATGCTAACTGCTAGATCAGCTAGGTAGTCATATATGAATAAAATTCATTGAAAAAATATAGAATAAAGTTGATTCGGTAGCGGCCTATAGGCCTATCGTGCTACTGTACGAGGCGGGTAAACTGTTTGAGAGGATACTCTCTACCCGTTCGTTCGGCACCTCAGCGAGGTGGGCCCCGTCCTGTTGAAGGCTCAATTCGGTTTTCGAGCGGGGCGTTTGACAGTCGATGCCGTGCTGAATCTGTAGGCCGTTGCCGAAGAGGCGGTGAGCTTTGGCGGCGTGCTGTTGGCAGTGTCGTTGGACATCGCCAACGCATTTAATAGTCTGCCATTTAGCCGCATCAGGAAAGCACTCCACTATCACAGGATGTCAGAGTACCTGAATCGGCTTATGGCAGACTACCTTAAGGAGCGTACCGTCATGTACGCATACTGAGATGGTGTTCTGCGGCGACGGCTCATATCATGCGGTGTTCCACAAAAAAAGGGTTTGCACCAAGTTAGTCGCGAGGAGCTGAGGTCCACGTGTGCCGTACGTCGCCTAAATAGAGAATTTTATCCGCAGATGGTGCACGTGTCAGCAGGCAGACACTAGGAGGGATCTGGATGTTATTCTTCCGGCGCCCTCAGAGGATATTGGCGGTTAGAGCCATACGCGGTTATCGCACCGTGTCGACGGAGGCAGCTCGCGCCTTAGCCGGAACTTCGCAGTGGAATTTTGAGGCGGAAGTGCTCGCCAAAGTTTATGGGCGGACGGCTGACTTCTGGGTAAGTAGCAGCAAACAGTCTCCGCCCCACGAGATACACGAGGGGCGTGAGGTAGCTCGTCGTGCCACGAAGGGTCGTTGGCCATCCCGGCTGGAGGCTCCACGTGCTGACTTTGCCACCGTGGAGGCTCTCCATCATCTCTCGAGCTCATCCTCGAGTAGGCAGGGTGGCAGTACGGGAAACTTTTCTTCCGACTGACGCAGGTCCTTTACGGGTACGACTACTTCGGGAAGTATCTACACTCGATCGCTAGGAGGGAATTGAGTCCCACCCGTCACCATTGCGACTGCAGTAAGGACTCAGATCAGTACACGCTAGCGGTTTGTTCCGCCTAGGAGGCGCAGCATGGGGTCCTCGCTGCAGTTATTAGAGATCTCTCGTTCCGGCCATCATACGCTCCATAGCCGATAGTAACAGCTGTTTTAGCGCTGTCGCAACCTTCTACGAAGACGTAACTTTGCAGAAGGAGGCAGCGTTTTAGTCGGTCCAATTCCGACACACCGTATTCCGTAATCCCTACGGCGTGTATCCACATGAAAAAAAAAGTTTATATAAAGTTTTCCTTTACTTCACAGTGCTGGTGTCTGTATAATTTGCTCTCTTAGAAGATACACACCCACTGGATGAATAACGGGTAACACTTCACAATTTTAAACAGTCACAGTATTAAAATGAAATAAATATTATGAATAAGTTTCAATGCATACAAACATTTTTATTGTTTTACCTAAAGAAAACATTGTGTGTTTTTAATATTTACATTTTGGAATGTACATAAGTGCGTAGGTTCAAAGCCCTTTCATGGTGGCATCCCAATTTTAATTAATAATAAGTCTTTATCTATGAAACTGCCACCTTGCAATACTGGCCATATCAAATCAAAATGATTTTGGTTTAGCTACGAATTCCAATCTCAAATTAAGTTTATTTGAAAAAAGAAATTTTTTTTTTTTTAATCATTTGTTAATGGATTATTCTAACGTTTCCATCGCATTTTAATAATTTAGTTATCATGGATACGTTAGTAATTCGAATAATAATGGCATATGAGTACTATCGTGGCAGTAACGCGGCAAAAGTGGCACGCAACATCAAAGACGATTATGGTGCAAACGATAGAAGTGAACACACCACACATTATTAGTTTGCCTGCTTTCGTTTTTAAAATTTGAACTTGAAAAATGAATCCTGTTATTGAATTACTAGTGCATTTAGCAGTAGAGCAACGTTTTATGTTGTATAACGTGTGTGTAATCGTGTAAACCAAAAAGAATTCTGCATTTGTCAGACGGTTACCATACTGTCGTTTTTTAATGTTTTTGATAACTTGGCACATTAGTCACCGATCATGTGTTTTATCATAACATTATGCAAAAAGTTAGCAAAATAAAACTAAATAATTACAAAACTAACCTATTGCTCCACTTAAACGCAAAAATTTTCTGTACAGCATGCAATAAGTACTAAAAACTTTTCGATTATCACCCCATTTCTATCTTTCCCTTCCTCTGCAGGGTCCTTGAACGACGAATCCATACTCAAATTTCAAACTTCCTTTCCACAAATCTGCTCCTAAATTTTCTCTAGTCCAGCTTTCGAACCTGCCACAGCATCACCATTACTCTAGATTACATTAAGGACGATATCAGATCTGCCATAGAGAACGATGAACTTACAGTCCTAAAACTTCAAGACTTCAGTAACGTTCTATATGCCATCGACTTTGACATACAGCTGCCCATAATACGCTGTCTTACTTACACACTGACAGTTAGAGATGTGTTCATCTCTAACTGTGTGACTGATTATTTCATAATTAGTGGCCCATCTTCTGTAGATTAAATCATAGGAAAAATACATTAGTCACGAAATACATCACTAGTACAAATCAAACAACGTCATTACATCTACCTCATATTTTCTTCGATATATTTTTTCAGCTAGGGTAGGAGTGAGCGGCGTGGGTGCCCCATACGACGACCGGAGTGCGACTGATTTTCGCTACAGGCAACATTTCAGAATTTAATAATGAAAAATAAATATAATTTTCCGTTTCTGTGGTTTATTTGTAAAATTCAGAGAGAAGTTGGTTATTTTTTTTTTAAGTATTTTTTTAGTAATCATGTTTTCATATCCTTTAAACCTCATTGTGTTTCTTCGACTATGTTAATATTTTTTTAATAGGATTAATTCAATACTTTCGTCAAAAATGAGCGCTGGAGCAATTTTGAGATAGTTTAAACCTTTAGAATATCAGAAAATATTGTGTGGTATGTAATGTAAATGATATATGTGAAAATTAGATGTATACTACTTTGTTCTACAATGTTAAAAAATTACTGTAAGTTACTATAAGTTACTAAAAGTCATTCTTTAGCAATAAATTTTTATATTAGATTTAATAAAAGACACAAATTTTTAGAGTGTGGAGAACACCATGACAAACAAAATTTTATTGTTATGTATCAATAGAACTGCGATTTCGAACTGCGCTATCCTACTTGCTTGACTCACAAACACATGACTCACTCTTAACATAAAATCGTATTTTCTTGTACAGCTAAACAATATATATAAATATGTGAATATGAGGCTGCTTAGTTTATACGTTTATTTTAATCATCCTCATCATCATTATTGTCAACAGCCTTTAATACTCCACTACTGGACATAGGCCTTACCTTAGCATTGAGGTTTTGGACTACTATACCACACTTACCAAACGGGTTGGCCATGTGGTTTGTTTCGAGTTTACCTTCTCTTTGTAGTGATATAGTCTTGCATTTTAAATCCTTAATCGCCTCTTATAACACCTATGGGAAGAGTAGGGGAGGTGACAATCTGTATTCTTAATATGTCGCCACACGGAGGTTAGATTTTAAAGACATTCAAATATGTTTAAATCTGTATATTTAAATATAGAACGTACAAATAGTGGAAAAGCTTACAATTATTTGACTATTAACGTATTAATTATATATATTATATATTAAATTATATGGTATGACTGCATATAGGTAGCCACGATAGAGGCTCAGCCTAGTGCGGCTAACATCGATACACAATAATGTAAATACTCGACTATTAATAGAGGTTATTATTATATTATCGTTACAAGAATTTGTGTTAAGATACACAAATTAATCAAATCAGGTAAAAATCAATCAAATCAAGTTTTTGAAATTTTCTTGATAATTTTTTTGACTAACTAATCTAATGTACGTTCAAAAATTCTGTAGAATCAAAGCTATATGAAAATGTTAAAACTTCTTAAAAATATAAGAAATGGATCATAATTGTATATTTGTGATTTCATCAAAAATATATATTTGGTGTGATATTATGTGATGTAAGGATTGTAGGGTAAGTGGCGTGATGGCAGGCACGAAGCCGTGGGCGGGCGGGCTGCGCGGCCTGTCAGCGGTGCGCCGTCTTCAGTAGCTGCTAGCCTTCGCGCCAGGCGCACGTTTTGCCGGCAAAGCCACCCGCAACCCCTAATACGCTGCGTTCGCCCCCAGTTCAGGCTCGCCGCTGCCGCGCCGCGCCACACGCACTCCGCGCCGGCACAACAAACTCGCTCCGTGCTCAAATTTTACTGTGTGCTTCTTATCGTAACAGCACGAGGACACAGCGAAGGGTTATAATCAAAACAAGTAAGTTTGTGCAGTTTTATGTGATCACAATTTGATTTATTGGATTGTTGAAAAATACATCTGAATTTTTGTTTCGTTTGTGTTTAGTTTGTCAGTAAAATTATATTTTTAGTTACAAGAACCCTTTTAAATAAATTCTTAAACACTGATTTGCACCCTTTTATATTTTATTCTCTTTATACCACATGATGGATGTTTAATCTGGCAAATGATAGTCATTTGTAGTTACCGTTGTTGTGGTTAAATTTGGTGATGAAATCAGTTAATATTAGAGCTAGTTTGGATTTTCTATTTAGTATAATCAAATATCAACACAGAATCTGCTTCGACAATTTAAGAAATAGCTCTTAACGTCGAGTAAATAGGTATTTAAATGGATTCTTGAAACTTAATTGACACCTACCTACGGTTATTTTATTCCAGATTATTCTATAGCAAGTAAAGTCTTAAAAACGGTCGATACAATAAAGAAACACAACAGATACGATAATATAATTTGACCTTTAACAGAAAATATTATATAACTCATCAAGTACCGTTTTTTATTATGGGTGTACGGAGCCAGAGAGAGAAACATGTAAAAATGTTTGAATGAAAGTAGGGTAGATCCCAATTAAATCCTCTTTTAAAAGTGTTTTAATTTCACTCCAAGGCCTGTTGCTCTAGAGCCAAATTGAAATATTATCAAAAACAAACAATAAAATTAATTAAAATGCGATTCAGTCGATATAATAAAATTGGAAATTCCGCGCGTAAACTGATGAAGACGCTAGATTGCCGTGTTACATTTTTCATGACGTCTTATCGTCTGTAGAAATGTTCGTAATATTATTTGTCCAAGTTTGAAATCATCATCGTCATTATCAGACTTTAAAAGTCCACTGCTGGAAAATGGACCATCCACCCTCAGATGGAAAATTATGAAGGTAACCGAATAGTACATCCTATATAAATGGGGACACACCTGAGACTTGACAGGATTAAATCTTGATTTAGGAAAAGTATGTAAATCCTCAAATGAAAGTGATTAATTTGGGTAAATTTAAACTATCTGCCTTTACAATAACTATCATTTAAGTTTTAGTATTATTAAATTACACAATTTCTAATCTTATGTTCACTAAATTTTTTAGCTAAAGGGCTGACATCATGTCTTGGCTGCTTGCTCTCTATAAATTCTTTTGACCAGTTTAACATGGAAGTTAGAAAGGAAAGGTAAATGTCCACTCGTGGTCTATTAAGGGCTGTTAATTATCATAAACATTTATCTCATTATTGGATATAATATTTTCCATTTGTCTCTTGTCAAACCATCGCAATACAATTATGCTATTAACACGTCCGATTTGGATTGATCTTTAGATTTAGTTTAACTCGTATTTAAGAAAATAGAGAATGAAATATCGTTTATTAATATAACAATTTTGATCACATCGATGGTAGTTGGTCTGCAAAACTGCTAAACGGTTTACCACTACTAAGCACCCTCATGTGGGGTAGTGTAAGTAAACCTACAATCCAATACAATATTCATGCTTAAATATTTATAAAAAATTAATTGTTTAAAATAAGAGGTTAAAATAATATCTATTTTTATTTAAATCATTATTTTCTTTAACCCACAAATGTAAATGAACATTTTACAAAAACATCACAAGAGAAACAGGGAAATCAATAGTAAAAAATAACTTAATAAAGGAAGTTGCCTGGCCTAACTAACTAACTTTTTCACCAATATCATGTAATTAAGGACGTTATACGAAATTAAACGTATCCAGTTAATAACGTCGACAAGTGTCGACTCGAAACTGAAACAAAAGGAAATATAAAATTATTTCGGCATAATGATAAGTTACGTCTCCTCTACAGCGTAATATCATTATGCGTAATATTAGTTCACTTGTTTGTATACTTATAGCAAACTCTTAATTAATTATTCATATATTGCAATGACTGTGTGGTGACGGATTAAAAAGACAGACTATCACCATCCAGTGGGTGTCGTAAGAGCAGACTAAACAAACAAATTACACAGGTCGACAGCAATTCAATGAGAAAGAAAACATGAAACAAATCCTTAAACAATCCATCTGGCTAGAGTGGTATAGTGAGCTAAAAGATTTTTTCTAAGGAAAGGCCAGTAGTGCACCAGTAGTGGGCTACTAAACACTGTTAGTGATAATGAAATAAGTGTAAGAGTTCAGTTGGGCTCCCTTTTTTGATAATTTTGTTCTATTTCTAACGTATTTCTTTGGTTTAATATTTTGTTAAAAAGTTTGAACAATTTTTTGATAAAACTCTCTTACATGGGACTTATTGTTGAAATGTCTACATTAATGATATACCTTGTTTAACTATAACGTTCAAAAACTAAGGTTGAGATGATAAAAAATTGTTAAAGAGAACGAAATTCAACATTTATACGTATTTGTTCATAACAAAAGTTTGAAGATCGAGTCATGATATAATAATATACTAAAATTAGTTTGAAGTACCAGCAATTACTAAATAATACCAATATGAAGGTACACGATGAACTATTGGCGCCGTGTTGCGTAAGGAAATATAAATATGAAATCAGTATGAAATCATAGAAAGGCAAGCTACGATCAAATAATACAAAGATATGAATAATATTGCTTATAGTTCTAGATTCTAAAGTTTTTCAATAAAATAAAGCACAATAACTGCATTCGTATTTCGTTCAGGAATTAATTGTATCAATCATCAATTCATGGTTAGATTTACTTATAACTAGTTACTTCTATTTAGGACATGGATTTCTTTATAATAGCCTACCAAAGTGACTCTACTCGGCCTGCTGAAAAGCATGAATAGAATTCAAGAGTGGTGGTCGTCGTACTCCTTGCAAATGTAGACAATTCAGTATGGCGACCCATACTATGACGGCCTAGATTTGGCACATTTAACATTTTATATAATTTGATAACACAACTTACAACAGTAACGGCAAAATGTCCTAGCGCAGATAAACATTCTGAAGTGAATAATCTTCTAAGTGATTAATTACAATAAAATGTGCGTTTCACGCCTTGCTTTGAGCCATGAGATACAATAGGTTTAATATTACAATGTACATATATACAGAACTAGATATGTACAAGATAGCTGTCTACTGAGGCAGAACATTAATGAAGCTTATCTTAGATCCGGCCTCAATTTTCGGTTTATAAATAAAGCTTAGGTAGATAAGAAAATATGAGTTATCGTAGTGGTAAATATTTTTCGGTGACAGCTGTTTTCCTGTTCAATGAATATTAGTTTACATTCATTCATGGCTTATTTACACATTTCTAATCTTCCATTCATTTGCGTATTTCATTTTATAGTTATATGTTATCATTCATCATGGATTTTGATACAATTAACAAGTAGTAGTAAATTTCTATTTAACTGAAAGAAAATGTAATTATGTAAGACGAAGAATGTCGGCATAGATTCCAATTATTAGGTATAAGTTGAGTGTTTTGACGTCGGTCCTCTCCTCAGCTAATTTAATTGGGCAAAAACGCCAATAAAAGATTTCATCCTAGTGCACTAGATTAAAACAAACTATGTGCCTTAGTTAGAATCAGATATTTATAAAAAAAAATATAAGAAATAATTAGGATAGAATTGAGTTAGAATATGGAGAAAGTTAAAGGTATAAGTGATTTTCTCTTGAAATTTTCATCAAATAGTGAAGACAAATCTCAATCAATTCAACTAAAAAAATATAATTGTATTACATCAAATTAAACTAAGAAAAAAGAAAAATTATGTTTAAGAAAATGAAAATGAAAAATTACATCAAGAAAGTAGTTGTAGGTCATTGTAAACTATGAAAACCTGACAATTTTGAGGCCCCGGTGATAGTTTTATCATCGTGAAATTTAAAAAATTATTTGCTGCCCAGCACTTCTTTGCAGTTACTGATAATATTAACTCTTACAAAGATTCATTATTGTGTAGATTATGAGGATTCATTAGTCATTCATTGCGTATCAAAACGAAAATATCTCTACTTTTCTGCTAATACTCGTAATTAGAAAAATAGCATAAAATTTTGGTTTAATCTTTAACGACCCTAAACAGTCCTTTGTTGGACATAGGTCTCTCAGTAGAAAATAGGTTTGAGTCCACTATATCACGCTGGCCAAACGAGTTGATATAGGATACGTTTCAAGTTCAAGATGCGGCACGCCCGAGTCGTGCCAAGGGAGTCTCTCCTGTGATACGTACTTTGTACTGAGTACTTTGAGGCGCTGGACTTATGGGTGGCCCTAGTTAAGACGGAGGCCCTCTTGTCCCACAGGCCCCGTCGTGGTGCGGACCCCGGCGCCTTCACCGTGGTCAAATTGGTTCTCGTATCGTATCTGGGCCAGATCCTTGACAGCAGATAGTTCTTCGACGAGCATGTCCAACCGCTATTATTTATTTTTTAAGAATCTACCTAAGTGACTCTATTAACAGGATTCACGAGTTGCCCCGAAGCTGTTTGGCGCTGTTTCTGTTCTTGGGCGACTTTTGTGCAAGCCAGTGTCGCGACAAGGCGACTGTACACGGGGGTTATCCGAGGGGTTGTCAGAGGATATTGGTGGTTAAAACCATACCACAGTTACTGCACTATATCGACAGAGGCGGCGTGTACCTTGCCCAGAGCTCCTCTGTGAGATTTAATGGCAGAAATGCTCGCTGAAATTTTACGTCTGACGGCCGGTTGGAGACACTTTGTCACCGTGAAGGCTCTCCAGTGTGCCATCGTCGAGCGGACTGGGCGACAGCATGAGGCCCTTTCCTTCCAGCTAACGCAAGACCTTTCCGGGCACGACTGCTTCGAGAAGTACCTACGCTCAGTCACTAGGAAGAAATTGGGTCCCAATGAAAGACATGATTGAGTACACGCAGGCGGTCCGCTCCGTCTGCGCGTCGCAGCGTCGAATCACAGTTATCGTAGGATATTTCTTACTACCGATCGTCCTACGCTCTATGGCTGGTAGGGACAGCTATTTTACCGCAGCCACAACCTGCTGGCAAGGCATCATTTCACTTAAAGAGGTGGCATCTATTAGATGTTTAGTTCAATATCTTAGTCGTCTCCTACAGCACCCATGAGATCAATAAGGATGGTGTTCCTCTGTATTCTTTTAATTACTCATTTTATTTTAATTACTTTTTATCATCTCCTGTTGGTTAAATCTAATTGAAATTCAACAATGTCTCTATATACGATTGTCTACATACTAACATGTATTTACATTTAAAGAAACACCTTTCTGAGGAGAGGATTTATTTCCAGCAGTGAAATGTTAAAACGAATGATAGTGACGTCTTAGATCTCCTCCAGCAGAGCTTAATGATGTATGTATGTAGTTCTTTGTTAGACTTCTCTACCAGTATTCAATTCAAGAGCATTATAAGAGATTTAATCAGCAAGAGCAGACTGAGTTGATTTCCTGGGATTAAACTCATTTTATTGACATTCATCATAGTTTCGTCAAAATTGATATTATAACAAGTAGTGACTAAGATATAAAATGCAATTTGACAAGAATCTGAAGACCTGGAGTAGATCGGAGTAGTTTGGAGGCCGTATCAGTCCGAGGGTACCGCAGATTACAATTTGTTCCACAGTGGATTTTACAAAAAACATTTACACGTAGGACATAAAGGTATTTATAAATGCTTATTGACATC
This sequence comes from Hypercompe scribonia, assembly GCA_949316085.1. Lineage (NCBI taxonomy): Eukaryota > Metazoa > Arthropoda > Insecta > Lepidoptera > Erebidae > Hypercompe > Hypercompe scribonia. The sequence continues at coordinate 10,474,489 of OX438980.1, forward strand.
CTAAAAATCTAATCAAAGTAAAAATTGTAATATTTCTACGGAAAAATTATTATTTAACATTTTTTATACGTTTCAATTTATCAATGTTTAAGGAAACCAGTTATATATCCAAACATTTGTCTTAAATTGAAAAAGCTTCATATCCAGCGTAACGCCTGAAACTTCTTACCTCTGACATTTCAAAGTTAATATTGATTTTTAACCTTCCCAAGTAACGTTGTTTATATGTACATATATATAAATCAAGATTTAGCTGGAACGCTCTGGGTGTTTTTATATCGGGTATTTTTTTTCCTTTTGTTCAGTCTACTTATCATCTTTCATTTTCGCCATCATCTGGCCCTTTCTCAAATTTTATTCCGGGTCGAGGTAGTAGTTTTAACAAATAAAGAGATTTTAAACTGAATTATTTTAAAGCCAGCCAGGGTAAGAGACAAAGCAAGTCTCGTAAAAGATAAATGGAAGAGAGACCTGCAGAAGTCTCCAGGTCTGTCTTGTGACTGAAGAGGATACTAAGATAATCTTATTTCTTCATTTATATATTCTTCCTTCAAAATCGATAGAAAAAATTATGATTGTCACCACACATTGTGGTCTTAGTATGTTTTTAAACATTTGCCTTAAGGTAAATGGGAAACCCTTTTTATTTCCATAACAAAATGTATCAAAGAAAATTTCTCAATAATCTAAAACTATCTTTACGGCCTCTATTTAAGATGTCAGCTTTATTTGTGCGCCCTTTATATTTTTTTAGACGAATATAGGGTATGTTATATGTACGTGCGTGTGTTCACATATATCTATCATCTTCTTAAATAAGCTATGGCAGCTTAGAATTATGCTTTAGGATTGCTGAAGTCATGTGTACCTAATCAGTTCCTAATCCTATTTAATCATAACGTTTTTCTTATTGATTAATAAAAAATTATGCCACTACAATGTCATCAAAATGTAGACTTTCATGAATAAAAACGGTCCTTTTATTTAACTTGTAACCATAACTCAACACAAGAAAATAGTTTTTCAAAGTATGTAGTAAATGTTAAGCAGAGAAAACGAATACATATATAAGTATGTTTAATAGAATACATACTCGTAAAACGACGACCTCAAAACTACATTACAATAATTGAATACCTCAAGGGCTCGGAGATTTGAGTCTAATAAATAATAACCTCTGTAACAGAAATTTATCTAAACTTGCTTACCTTTAAAAATGAAAACAGGATAAATAACAGAATTTCTGAGGATTGTATTAATACAGTAATATGATTTATTATTTATTGGTATTAGTGGAGAAAAAGGAAAAATATTATCAAGATTTAAATTTTACCTGCTCACTTGGCGCTCGGTGACTGTTTTTTGAGGCTTTATGACTGTGTTTCCGAATGTGATATGTATTTCTTTCCAATTCGTTTCAACACGGTTGAATGCGCAGTTTGAGGCTTTGAGGAATAACGAGGTGTGTAGTAGGCATTAACGAGTCTATAGACTCGTTAATTTCAAATTTGACATAAACAAATCGATTAAATATTTTTGTCTATTTAGATACAAGTTTTATAACTAATAACATCAATGAGATTTTTATCTTTACATTTTGATGTTTAATAAAATTCACTATATTTATTTCAATAAACAATTTTTTGAGTAGTAGGAAATATTTAACATTTTCTGCACAATAAGTTTCATTATTTTCTTCGAAACATATTGCATCGATTTTGATAAAGTAAAATATAATAGCAAAAATATCGTACCCTTGAATTTGTTGTAGATAAATGTGTATTTGTGCGTTCTATGTTTTTCTCTTCTAAATTCTACACTAATAATTGCCATAAAATGTAAGTCTATAAATAAAAAGTTACACGTCAGTCCATAGTATAATATGAGGTCGACGAAAGCGAGGTTCGTTAGAGCTTCATTCATGTTAGTAACACAATGAATGAGCCAAGGGTCAGCAAACCGATGTAGGTACCTAAATACATTTTTTTGCACTGTTGCTTTTATATTTGAACATTGTCGTTGCATTACTAGGAAAATATATGCATGTTACACTTAACCAATAGCGGTTATTCTAAAGATTCGTGTGCGCGTAAATTTAACGTGGCTTTTCGCTAACTTGTTTCCGGATGTGACCAAATTACCTTGTTACTAATTAGTCAATTTGGTGTATTTCATGATAAACAAGACTGTTTTTCTTTTGTATGTTTAACAACGAAAACGTTACAAGGCATGGAAAAAATGTTTCTTAATAGTCTCAAACTACTCTTAAAGGCTTTAAGAAAGATGAAAATCTTGTTTGTAACCAGGCAACGCTATAAATAAAGTATATTAATAATATGCATGCAACAATTATTTTCTACCCTAAGGTACATATAAAAATTTAAACTATTTTGATTAAGCAAACTAACTAAAAATCTGCACGAAATTTAAAGACCACGATGCTTTTACGATCCTTCCACAAATTCTAGAGTAATAATGGGACAGTCAACAGAGATTATTACACAAAATTTTTCGGGTCTAAATACAAATATTTATTGACTACATATTCATAAAATTAATTTGGTTTATCAAGTTTTTGATAACCTTTAACAGAAAAAGTTAACTTAATACTTTAACAAAATAAATGTTAATATTTTTATGTAGGTCAAAGTAATGAATTTTTAATAAAAGTGTGCTTTAATAGCGCTCATATAATTCAGAACCCTCAAGGCGTAAGGATTATTACGCTTCATATTCAGGCTGATGCACACTTACACATGTACCTTGCATTATTAGTTTACAATGTGTGTAAGAGTCTTTATGTAAATCTGCATCACGTGACATATTAATTATTAGTATTAATAATGACTTGACTATGAAATGGGACCCACAAAACTCCAGTAAAAGTTTTTTTAGTGTCAAATTACAGCGTTTTGTATATAAAGGAGACATACTTTTTTTATGGTCAAAATACACATATACGAAGCATAAAAATAACGATGCCATATTGATACGTTTAAATTCATACACGGACATCTGTAAAACAATCAATTACTCATATTGAAATACACATAAGCACCCAATATATGAGTATGCAATACTCACATTAATATGAGTCCATGAACTATAGAGTCCATGAAGTAAAAGACCTGAGTCATTACTTTATGAATAAAACAAAAATAAATAAAAAACTTATTTTTTATGGCTTATGCTATTAGTAATTAATTAAAAGGGTATTAATTTGCATAAAGGATTTCTGATAATGCAAGTAAATCCTTCGCTTGTTGCAATTAACACTTGCATCTAGATACAACAACAGTTCAACAACAAATGAAAAGCACTCGTTGATTAAGTTTAATATGTTTTCCTAAATTAAACAGCTTTAGTGAACTTCTTGTGAACTTACTAGGGAAGCGTTTAATATAATCGGTGCGAATGAATTCGATTAGGTATTATTTTACCAGTGGTTAACAAATTTTTCATAACGTACCGAAGTTCATTATTCCCAAGTATATTTTAGTTTTTTGAGTAATTGTATAACAATGTCACCCGATATTATAAACAGATTATTTTGCAAAATTTTACTATTCGTTTAAATTTAATGTGCACATTTCTTTTTTTAACGAAGACTTTAGTTACTCACTTATATTAGTTAAAGAGATTCTTAATTAAAACTCAGTTGTTTTACATTTTAGTTTTGTTATTGTCAATTTAATTTTGCAGAAACAATTTTAATTTTAGAGTAATGTTTATCTTCTCCTATATCTTTATCTTTTTCATTATAATTATGGCGAAGTATCATGAAAATTTATAAAATTGTAATTTAGTCTATTTAACTAAATAAGTATAGTTAAATACATATTATAATTTGTGCTTTTTTCCTACATATAAAATGTACAAAAGATAACCAAGTTTTTAAAAATGTAACTATGTTTTATATCTTGGAAAGACGCCTTAATTAAAATAATTACTTTTCTCAAAGACGCAAACAATTGCCTGCCTTTATATATTCACTTAAGAAAAAATATTATCTTTAAAAATGCTTTGAAGTTTTGTTACATAGCAAAGTACAGGACTTCTTGGATAATGTTATATTAAGTCTATGTTAGAAATAAGCAATGGTTATAATTACATTTATTAAAACACATTGACATTAATTCGCTAACCATCTTAAAGAACAAATTCACTGTTTATCAAGGGATAACAATAAGCGAGATATTCTCTGGTTTCATTCATATACGCAACGGTAAAATTTAGAGAAGAAGGTGGTTTTCTTTCAGTTCGCCTCAAAAGTGATCTAATTTCCAACTTTTCTCGCGGATTAAATTAGCTCTGGTAACTCAGTTATGCCAGTTGTGTTCCATCAGCAGTATATTCTGTTCACAACTCTACTTCTACATGTTTAACAAAAGGAAGAACCTCTTGAATATGAAACTGTTTCATAATTAAAATGATTTGGGAAAATATATGTTTTCTTTCGTTTCTAAGAGTATTCTAAAACTCATAAAGGACTATCCCTTATATCCTACAGAACAATAATTATTTTTGAACCTAACTGTGTACGTACATATGTACGAATTTGTAATTGCAATAAACCAATAGATGCGGCAGCACTAGATTAGTTATAAAAAGTAAACTGTTAACGACTGAGAACATCTTAGTAAAAGACTAGTATTCTAGTAATTATCAAGCCCTTGAGAGATCCTATTCTTCTCATAAATTTATTAAACTTAATAACATTTGAATTCCCTGAAGGTATTGTTACAGAATTACAGTCTTCATCCACATTTCAATTAATTTGTAAAGCCCTATTCTATGTTCATCTAACGGTAACTTATAAATATTATAACGTTAAGTCTCTCATAAGTTAAAATTATTTATTTTTCTAAAAGTTTATTTTAATTAGGAATCGCTTGAAGCATTTTTAGAGAATCACATATTATTCCACTAATTCCGACTACTCAAAAAATTGAGGTGCATCTTTTATTACTGGAAACCAATTTGTATTAATTTAAACCGGTCTCAGTGGTTTAATGTTTATTTTAATATGAAATATATTTTAATATAAATATATAACACATCGGTGAAATTGAGATTACCACGTAGATGATGTCCTTTCCAAGTAGTTTACAAATAGATGCCTTACAATATTCACTCTTGATCTTGGTTTGTTGCGCTTCTCGACTGATTTATCCGGATAACATTACACAGCGTGAGACTCTTGAGAGAACTTGACATAATGATTGTTTGCTCAATGTCTCTCAACTTTTACAAAAGAGTACATTTGTAATTAAAATGACTAAAGAAACATTCTTAATTTAGTAGCCATTAAAGTAAGGATTGCTAGACTTTAAAAGTTAAAATTAGGTTTAATAATTTGGTGACCAATGCCATCAGTGTTACAAGTATCCGTAGAGACATACTATAAGGCATGATAATGATCTTATGTTAATCTAAAAACTAAAAGCGATTTTGGAGGTAACCAGCGCTCGCTCATAAAAAAGAGTTCGTAATACAATGTTTATATCGTTTGTATTATAGTCAATACTAACTTCAAGTGTTAATTCACTAACTTAATAGATCACGTAGACCATTTTAATGACCTCAAAATACTTTAAAAGTGTGAACTCTAACCCAAAAGCACAAAGACAACGTTATATGGGATTCGTGAAAGATTCAAGAGACACTTCGATTCTCTCTTCCTTACCTGCTAAATAAAATAAGTGCAAATTCAATTTATGATGGATGAATGACTAGATGGTCGAGGCTCTCGACATAATCAAAGGAAAAAGACTTTTACAGTAAATTAAATTCTATTTTTTTTTCAATGCAAAATTTCATTATTACTGATAAAGAGCACTTTCACTCAGAGCCTAGTGTTAAATATATTTTATTTCTAATACTAATTATATTTTACTTCTTTAACTGAATAGAAATTTAATATGACCTCATTAGGGTAGGTGCGCCGGTTTGCGATCAGCTTCAGTAAGCGACAACTTGACGAACTAAACTTCTTTAACTCAAGATAATCCCATTTCTACAAATAACATGAAATAAAAATAAATCTTATATGTTTTTAAATGGGTATTAAATAATAATTTACACAGCTTGTAACAAATGATTTATTCCAGCTGTGAAAAATAATTGACCAGTGCGAGGCGCTCGATTATAACTTTTAGTAATTACTTCATGTTATACATATATGTTTTGTATTTAATCAGAGCATTCTTTAAGTTTGTGTAATTATTAATTTATATTTTGCAAATTTTGTATACAATATTAAAATAAAACCCGGTGGGTGGTAACAGCAGTCTAAATTTATTCAAAACGTTAAATTGCGATAACATGGTTGCAATCTCACGAATATAGCATTATTTGTTTTATTCATATGATCATAATAGTTCATACAGGTCTTCTACCATTTAGGATTTAGCATTGTAGCAGTCTATAGATACAATTGCTTAGTAAGCGATCACCAATTATTTGAAGAAATTTTGTTTTATTATCTTGGAATAGTGGTCTAAAAAGGTGGTCGTTAACCAATACAATTGAAATAAAGAGATCAGTTTATGACCATCATATATTATTACGAGAGATTCAACTTTAAAAGTCCACTGCTAAAGTAACATACATAATCAATATTAATTTTAAAGTCTATTAGTTCTTCACACTTAAACCACTAAACCGATATAGATGAAATTTGGCATAGAGATAGTTCGAGTCTTGGGAAAGGAAATAAATATATTTTAACCTAATAAAACCTAAAATATTATGCAACAAAAACTCTGTCTACATGTTGTACTGTCTCGGCTTAACCGTTGAACTGACTGTAATGAATTTTAGCATCGGAATTCTTGAGGAAGGTTAAACGGTTACTTTTTATCGTGGTAACCAACATACATAAGGGCGGCAGCACGGGTCAATGCTAGTAATCTATAAGGTTATAATAATTTAATTAATAAATCAAAATAATATTCGAAACTACTTCCTTAAGATAAAGATCCCACATTCATAAATTTACACAAAAGAAAAAGAAAAACACTATTAAGAGTATTAAAGATTGTTATCTTTAAAGAAGATATTATCATGAAGAAAAACTAAATGACATTCGAAAGGCATTAGAGAAATTAGTAGACTGTATCAGATCTCTATCAAATCTTTCAGACCAAACTAGTTTGGGGTCGGCTGTAAATATACTATGATATAGCTGAACTTCGTTTCATTTATTTGTAGTTAAGTTAGCACTATCGAAATTCCGTAAAGAGACTGTTACGGACTTTTTAAGGCTCCAACCACTCGTAACAATGGCCACAGATATGCGTACGCCAACCGGGACCGGGATCTTAACGTGCTCTCGGAGGAACAGAGGGGTATAAATGTTTTAAGAAAATGGTCACCCAATCATAGACTGACTTAGCTTGTATTGTCCAACTTTACAATGTGTTAACCTTTTTTTTAACGCAGGTAATGCTTTTCGCACTTTGCTCTCCGTAGGAAGATGAAAGGTATATGTGGGATTAAGGAAGGATAAGACCGGAGAGCCGGTCTATGGACTAAACTCCGCGGCGGCCTACCTCGGTAGTCAGGAGGAACTCCAGGAACACGTCGGTGGCTTCTGGAGTCCTCCCTACCGTACCTCACGACTAAGGTACATCTCGGAATGACCAGAATCACCCCTAGAGTAGGATGCTATCTCACCTCTTACTATTTTACATAGTAAGAGGAGTAACAGCGAATTAGACGATACTGTGTTACATGTCTCAGATCGTTTGTAGCGGTCACATCGCTCATTACATCAAAACCTTACTCGGTTACTAATTAGTCACGAGCCCCTATCGAACCAATAAATAAAATTATATTTTATTTAAAAAAAAAAAAATAAAAATGAGAAAAACAGCGAAAGCGACGTATTTGAAATATTATTTGTGTCAACAATTATCAATGACATTAATATACTCCATTATGATCCAGGCTTTTGCCTGTAGCTTCGCCCACATATATGTCGGTTATCGCAGTGATTCTTAAAACTGATTAACGTTGTTCTATGTCAACTAATAAAAATAAAACAAACACTAAATACCATGTGACGTTTAAAACAATATATGAAAGAGTAGCTATTCAAATTGGTTGAGCCAGACGCGCACATACACAACAAAAGACAAACAAACAAACTAAGGGCCAACTTCGTAACTTTTTCTTCAATGTCTTTAATGAACCTGCTACAACTTCGTAAAATGTAAAAATAAAATTCTTAACATTTTGAAGTGAATTATAATTATTCTATTGTACGTGACCACTTGTGGTTGTAAACTGAGGTTTTGGCTCTATGTTCACTTTAAAAACACTTTTTATAATAGTTTATGAATGAAGGTGTTATAACTAATTTTAAGTAACACATACTACATTGCGCACAGATAAGATTATCTTTTACTCGTCTGAAGTGGGCAACTCAGCTAAATGATCACCAACTGGTACAACGAAAAATGTTTGGTTTTGTGACATATTAATTTTTTTACGTACACCGTGTTAATACATGCCATTACAAAAACTACTGAATCATGATAACCCACAACATATCCCGATAGACAGAAATATATTCATTAGGATTCCATCCAAGATGATACGTCAGCAAGTCACGGAAAAAAGAAATCAAACGTTCTCCTGGAAACAAAGTTCCAAACAAATGTTATTACGAAAATTACACCAATCACGGCCGTGTGGGTCCTACTATTACGTTCCTTTATGTTAGCCTCAGGTGACATGCTTATTGTTCCTTGCCTATACATTATTCGTGTTATTAAGTATATAGTAGACATTTTTGTAAAAAAGATTTACTCTATAAGATTTATTACCGTGAATGACGTCTTGTAGTGTATTGTAGTAGAAGAGTAATAAATATTTCAGGTATTATAAACGATTCCTTACGTATACATAAGCATGACTATTCTTGATGCCAAACATTTTTTTATGTATTTGGATTTACTTACGTGTACATTGTGAGGTTATTTGTGTACCCGGTATTCATTGAACTAAAACGAGTTCTATTATATGTATTTTGGTGGTGACGAATTAAGAATACATAGTGTTACCACCCCTATTTATCCCGTGGGTGTCGTAAAAGATGACTAAGGGAACAAAGTATGCAAACTCGAAACAAATCCTATTCAAACCCGACTGGTCAGCGTGGTATAGTGGGCCAAAACCTACTCGCTAAATCGGCTTTTTGGCCAATGTCCAGCAGTAGATTGTAAAACGATGATGATGATGATGATGAATAGAATTATATTAAAAGTTATTATATATTTAAATTGATTGACATTTTTGTTCGCAACTTCAGGTTTGTCTCTTAACGAGACTGTAGATTAGGTATAGGGACAACATACTTTTTTTCATCGGATTAGAAGCTTAGTAGGACCCCAATATGTATTCAGTCATAATGAATTTAAAGCCTGCTTAAGGGTTATACTACCGTTTATATTGAAAAACCCATTCAAAATAAACACACTCTGAAAATTAAATGAACGTACATCAAATTACAATAGTGTCCGGATTTTTTTCGAAAAAAAATTGAATACTTGACCTAGAAATCACCTTTGTATTAACCAGACATATGTATATTTTTATTATTCATTTATAAGAATCCATATGATCGCTAAGTATCACTTTGAGCAACTCCCGCTGCGTGTCGAACAAAGAAAAAAATTTTCCTTTGTGTCCTCGAAATAGAACCGCAAAGCTAAACAAAAATACAGAATCTATCCAATGTGGGTAACACTCTCATTGCTAGTTCTTGAAAATACCAATTCAATTTATCTACAAATTTTATAGAAGATTCCCCGAAGAGAGGCGACCTAACTGAGCTATTCATGTTACAGAGTTTTGTTAAAGGACCGACCTTGAACAAACAAAGGTTTGAGATACAGTGCTTTTAGATCCCACATGTTAGTATTCTGAACACAAACCTACACTATTCTATTACCTATTATTCCAGTATGTGAAACTCGACAATAATTTTAAAAACCTAAAAACTATTTTGCTACGTTAATGATGATGACCTTTGAAATTCAAATTTAAATATCTAAATTACAATTACATATTACTTTATAGATTTTCTCACAAGCCACAAATACTTATAGTAAGACAAATATTGAAATACAGACATCAAAATGTTATTATTGAGGTATATTAATAGTTTTGTTGATATTCGATACGTATCATTTCAGACTGAAATAGTGTAATTAGATAGATTCTTTTAATACACCAACGTCCCAGCTTCAAGATAAAAATTTAATTATGTTACAATATAAATACGTCTAAGTCTAATTTTATAATTTCTCGGTAATTATTTTAAATGATATAAAGGAAACACCCGGGCCCGCGGTGGTAATGTCGCTTATCGACACCTACAACCAACTCAAGACTCACGAAAGTGTTGCAACACTTTAAGCCCTCCTTTTTTAATTCTGCAGGAGCTGAAGTCGCTGCGAGGGACTCTAATCACCCCTGTGAGCTCCAGTAACATCACTTACTCGATGAAATCAATTAAAGATTTATGTAAAACTAATTTCCTGTTAGACCATGGTGTCCTTTCAAGCCATAGATTAAAAAATGCAAGTCGTGTCATTATGACAAATGATCAATGATCAATACATTTTTATTTGTTGTCAAATATTTACAAGTGCGTTCTTAAATTTATTTTATGATTACGTTTATAAAAAAAATCTAAATAAAAAAAATACTTCCACTTCCTGAAGTATTACGAAGTTCAGTGGATTATCTAATATTAATATATGAGCAAAGTAATAAAAAATTAAGTAATGTGTGAGCCACGATAACACTATTTCTTTTTAGAAATATACAAGTAAACAACCTTACTTGTCTGGTGAAGCTCGTGCGTATGGTGTCTTAAGTTATTATTAAAGTAATTAAAACCTTCGTAGAAATAAAACATTAATAACGTGTCCTTGATAACACACGTATATTAGAATCCGCCACATGATCATATTCATTTTCTAGTAATGATTGTTACTGTCAGCCATAAACTGTTTTAACGACCTATTACTTCATTAATTAAGCTTGTCTCAACACCTAACTGTAATATCAAGTTTTAAAAGAAGGTTTTCAGTTATCATAGAACAATGTGATAATTTATATGTACTTATTATTAAATACAAATTAATATTTTCATGTAAGATCTTTGATTTTATGCTAGTTTTCAGTCAATTTCGGGGCTGCGATAGTTGGCGAAAGCTATAAGAGGTGAAAAATCATCACATAGAATCCTCACCATCACCAAAACCTTCTTGCTAAGGTGAGGCCTATATCCAGCAGTAAACTGTTGAAAACTGTTAGTGATGATGTTTGAAGTTATCTCATTACAGATCTCTTTATTTTTCTTGGCTGGCTAGAATTAAGTTATACGGCTTTCTCTGAACTATTTATTTACTTGATTAATTCAAGATCAATTATACAAAATAATAAAAGTAATGAAAAGCGTCAATAGTTTAAGCTATAAACTTTTGAAAGTAATACTTATCAAGTAAAATCAAAAAATGTGTGCATGTACTAGCGTACACTCGTAAGTAGTGAAACTTCTTTATGACGTTATTTTTCAAAAAAATAATTTAAACCCGTCCGAAGTCGATGCAATCGCCACCTGAATTTCAAAAATGTAACTACTCAAAACGGGCAGCAAAATACATTGGAGACATTTACCAATCCCTACTCCGCTGGAGAAAATATACTTCGAATCACACGTGGTAGGGATAAGAAAAAGATGGCGCGTAACGAAAAAATGTGACGCGTAACGAAAAAATGTTACACTAAATTTTTTTCCAACCCCGATAAAGAAGTTTCACTTCAACAAGGTCAGAAGTTTTTAACTTTTTACTTGCTTGCTTTTTTAAAATTTTCTTTTATTGTATATTTTTTGATATTTCGAAGCTGTAAATCTATTTATTAATTCTAAGACATCAAAAATTAAAGTAAACTCCCACGGATTACTTTTCCGCCTCGTGATTTTCTGTGAATTCGAGCAGAAATATTCTTTTGAAATAGCTTTTTTAGATAAATACCTGTAAAAGGTAACTGTTTACTGATGCTAGAATTAATTTAATTTATATACATATTATGTTTACTTTAATAGTAGTATATACCTAATCTCACAACTGGGTAAATATAGAATTCAAACGTGGCTAAAGAACTGATTACCATTTTCAATTATGGATACAATACACGCTGCGATAAGATTTGTAAACGTCAAGCAGTAATTAAAAAACAACGTAATTTTTTTATTAGTTTATGTTATATTTTGATGTGTAAATCGGGACTTAATCACAATAATAATTAGTGAGTACTTAACTTTGTATGTATTGCACGTGATCAATTTTGTGTAGTTTAGTTAAAATCCAAACTACATACAAATTTTAATAAAATTCGCTTCTCGATCATAGTTAACTTACAAGCTTTTATTTGACTTGCAATAGATGTGTGTATATAACTATGTTTGTTCGAGTAGAATCTTACAACTAAAGGATAATGGTGGATTCTGTACCGCTAACAATACTCATATATGATGGATGATGAGATTTACCGTTTATAAAGTAAATCATCCTGACTATTTTCATGTAATTGTTATATTTTTAGAACTTCGATAAATAATTTAAATTGTAATCAAAATTTTGTCGTAACTACTAAGGTAGTAACTTAAACGTTCATGCTGTCAACAAAACACATTCCTACGCTTTAGATGCTTGCTATATTTAAACTTGCCTTAGTTAGGACCGAGATGACGTAGTGTGTACACTCTTGATACACTAATCATTAGACCTACGAGGCAGTACAATGATGATTTTTGATGAATAATTTAGTCCTAGATAATATCAATATACAAACCCATCCGATTTAACTAAAGAAGTTTCTTTTATTTGTTATGAATATTAATTCTATGATGACCAGACGGAGAGCCCTGTACGGTGATGACTAAAGAGCATAAAAAAATAAAAAAACTTTAAAAATATAAGAAAAAATCTGTAATGATATTATAAATCGATTATAAAAGTTTACAAGGAAAACTTTGTTAAACTCTTTTTAGCGCGTTTAAATAAAAAATTATTTTAAAGAATTTTTTTTTAATTTAATTTTATTTTAATTCCAGAATGAAAATAACTTAAGGGCCATTTACTTTAAGCTTTCTCTGGCTACTTTTTAAACAGACAGCGTATGAAACTAGCTTAAAAAACTCTTTCACCGTAAATGAGATTAATTTATTTTTACGAGATCTTTTTTACCACTTATTAGCAATTGCGTTTTTTTTTTCGAATACACTTATAATTCAAAATGTTTAATGGTTTGGTTCTGCAATTTTTTTTTAACTCTTTTTAATATTTTTTTAAAGGATACCGTACGCCTTCCATACCTTATGGTAGGAGTTAATATTGTATTTTTTTTAGCTGATAGTATAATCGACAAAAACAGTTTTAACTCCCAGGTTTTTAGAACTTTACGTTAAAAAATTAGTTTAGTTTGTAGTTAACATATAGACTCTACTTGACTGTCGATATCCATGTTTGACAGTTGTCATTGCTGTCTAAAAGATGGCGTAGTATAATATCTTTGAAATTCAAATCCTTCGTGTACGGTTTTCTTGATCTGTCATTAAAAGATTGCTCTGCTAAATTTGTTTATTTATTTTTTACATAGAGTTCATGAATGATATAATCGATTAAACAAAAATTATCAAGTTACCTTTGTTAAATTAACTGAATAAAATTATTTTATTCTCTTGTTGCTTCGTTATATTATCTGTACAGTCAACATTAGGAATAAAATATAAGTATTTACAACTGCTTACTACATGATACTTATATATTAATAAAGAAACAACATTCCCAAACGTTTAATACAAACCACCATTCAGTTTTAAAATAACTAAATTTTAGGCATCATAAGCTTAGAAAAGCTAAGAATGTAGTTTATGACCAACACAAACGTTTAGTTATATATATCTGTCCCGACAGTTTTTCGGCCATGGCGACTTGGCACAGTTACTGAGAGCTTCGGAGATGTGCTCTCAGGTGACTGACATATAGCCGATATTTGCCGAGAATGTCACGGCACACGTTCACATTCACTAGCAGTCATAACAACAAGTTGTAAAAACAATTTTTCGAAAAGAATTTAAATTCTGTTAGCAAAGTCTTAAAAATATGATAATTGTTAGTGGTATAGGATCAGCCATTCTCCTTACATATATCATTTTTGATTTTGTATTAGTATTGTATTTTGTGTGATTATCATCTGTCACTACCAACGTAATACTAAACTAAATATTATGTACAAAATAAATGATACTAAAAATTCTCTTGCAATGATATGATTATGCAGTATATGTATCTTTTGAATCCTAGTACATTTGATTTAAAACACTCCAATATAGACTCATCCCTGGCCTAGTGTAATGTGTTATTAGAGAAATAACATAACAAAATTCCAAGTCATTTCTTACGCATAATATTCAAAGTTTCGTTAATTTCTAGTAAAAGTTCAAGTCAGCTTTCGGCAATGACGTAACGCGTGACAATATTGTGCAGGGAATTTATGGGTCATAATTAGGAGAATTGTCTATTTGTCCATTGGGAATAGAATAAACAGTACGTATGTCTATGTAAATTCAGTCTAAAACATCTGCATGCACTTTATCAAACCTTGCTTTGAATAAAACGTATTACTAGTGAATTACGTGCATATTTTAAGATTCTTTCAATTGACACGGAACACACTACTAAAGATTCATTTTACTATTTATTTCTATTACTGAACAAGATACCGTTCTATATAGGTTTCGACCAAAACACTATTCAACTGTAAATCTGAGAGAACTTCCTGTCTTAAGACTATAAATACGTAACGTCCAGACTTTTCTTAATATTATTGTGTAATAATTATATATATATAATAATTAATTGTAATAATATTGTGAAACCTTTTAACTTATTGTTAGATTTTGTAACAACTTCTTAAAATTTTTTAATGAACTGGATCGTTTAATATTTCAAAGATTTTCATAGATGGTCTGAGTAGGGAGTGACAAACTCAAGTCGTGGTCTTATATTATTTTTATCTACAATAATACGGATAGACGAAAATCTTAGTCAAAAATTGTTAATATTTACGATGCGATGGTTAAAGTTGTCATTTAGATAATTTTATTTTTTTATGATATTTCAGACTTAGAAAACTATTATACTATATATAATATATAAATGAATATCATTTTTTTGTCTTCAACATTGTTTTGTCATTTTCTTGCTTAAGTATATATTTATTGATGACGGGGGTTAAAGATTCAGTTTATGTAGTAATTAAAAAGTTTTAACTATAGAAACCTTCACCAACACCTTTACTGTTATGCACTTGAAAACAGCTATTAAATTTAAATTCTAGGTTTTGACGCAAAGACATAAGCCATAATAAAGTTTTAATTAAATCATTGTGCTTTCCTTATTACGTATACTTAGGTAAATTTTATAATTTACATTACAAGAACAAGTTTCAATAGTCTACTGCTGCACAAAGGATTCGCCTTAAAACCGAGATTTTGTCCTAGTATACCATACTTTGTAGTCGGGTTGGTTTGGGGTTTAAGTCAGGCTTTTTGGTCTGGATGTCGTAATAACAGCTGTTCCCGGATCCCTCCTATTTTAGGCGCAGAGTGGCACACCGTGTGGTTTTAGTCAGTTCGATTTCGACATATCATCCTGCTGTAAATGCGGGTGGGGTGACGGCTCGAAGGGGTTCCCAAACTTTAAAAAAAGGGTTTAAGTTAAGATTGCCTTTTCTTCGTAGTTTTATCGTTCTACTTAATTTTCTCACTTGGTCGGTTCTTACGGTGCCCACACGATAAATAGGGGTGGTGACGCTTCGTATTTTTAATTCTTCACGTTATTTACATAATTATATATATCACAAATGGGTAAACGAGAAATTCTAAGTGTACGAGTAATTATTTATTCGTGGGAGTACCATACGACGGTCTTATAGAGAACTAGTAGTAAGTAACACTTTCGTTACTTTTCCATGAGTGAGTGTGACTACCAGAAGGTCAACCTTACATACCGAGGGAGGCACAAAGTGCAAAGGACAAGAATGTACTTGTATATCTTAACAGGCAGTCGTCCAGGGTTCGTGGTTATCAACTACCTTACCGTTACCGGTTATCTTACAGTTTGTATTTTATTGCTGTTTTTCTGTCAGTGAAATATAGAAATTACTGAATAGTATATACATAGATACTTTGCGGTCACAGTTAGGGTATAAAAATAATATTATAAATTTAATTTTATCCATTCTAAATTGTCGTCTAACATTCACATATTTTATTAAATATAAAATAAATGTACGCTTCGAGAGAATAGTCACACATTTCATTTAAATCAAAGATATAAAAATAATGATGATAATACTTACTTTTTAAATAAGATTAACTGAAAATATATTTTTTCGAACGAAATACGCCAAAACATCAACATACCAATGTTACCATTGCTAACTTTATTACTTAAAACTTAAAACCGATAGCATCAAAAGTTATTAAAAAAAGAACTTGGCGTCTGAGAGGAATATTTCAAAATTAAATATTTTTCCTAACGTATCATTTTCATTACACTAAAATAACAAAAGTATAATAAATTTTAAAGAATTTCAGAAGGCGAGCAGGAGTTCCTTTTCTGCTGCAGTAGACAGTTACAAAATATTTATAATAAAATATATTTAAATTGGGTAATTTGCCTCTCAAACCTCAGTTTAATATTAGTTACTAAATCTTGTTAAGTCAAGTTGGTGAAACATTTCAATGAATTTCGAACCTATGATAAATTAAACCAAAAATACTTTTGATAGATGAATAACACACATATACATAAATTAATCGATAAAAACTTTTCAAAGTTTCTCACTGAGATAATTATGCGCTGCATAAGTATCCTGCTATTTACAAATGAATATACCTGCCTGTAATAAATGAAATAAAACTTTTGACAGTCTGTAAATCAAATTCATAAATTCAGTAGCGAAAATGGCAGCCGCAAAACTTTATGATTCGATTTCATTGATTTCATATTACTAAATTAACGTGATGTTGTGTATTGTATTATAATTTAATTGAAGTAATCAATTTTACAATCTAGCTAGCGATCTTGAAAATTAGACTTTATTAGGGTAGCAAAGATACCTAGCTGAATGTCTTATCCTAACTCTGCAAAGTGTAATTTAGAGTCGATGTAACAAATATATTGTTAACTAACAGTTTCTCACGGTTTTACTTGCTTTTATCGTAATCGTTGCGATCTTGAAGGATATAGTATGATTTTGCATAGCCTACAGTCTCAATTCCAGTATATCGAAAACAATAATATTTACTTAGTAAAATTTGCAAGATTGATGAGACTGTGAAAATATGTTAACGATATGAGTAGCCCTACTAAAATTGAGTAACAAAGTGATGTCAACGAGGCAAAGTTTGACGAGCACTACAAAACTACTGACAAGCGCTCCAACACAAACGAGGATAGGATGTATCGTCAGAAATAAACACCCAAATTTAATTTGCATAACATAATATAACTCTCAAACACATATGCCGCGTACGAATTAGTGTACCATTCTACCACGTGTGTGATAATTTGATTATGTGTTCCGATTTGGGCGTGGGATAAAATAAAAGAATATACGTAAAGAACAAGTTTTGTTTGCAATGTGTGACTTTCATAGAATTGAAGTTTAGATTACGTAGGCAAATTGAACAATGGAATGCAACTAGAAACTCTCAACTTATTCATACTTAACCACTCACAAGATATAAGTTGCAAAACTTAATAAAATTCTTTCTTATATTTATTTTGCAATGACAAAGAACTTGTCTGTGTATGTTTGATTATATTTTTACACAGAATTGATCATTCCACGATGTGGTCGATTATTTTATGACCGTAATCATATGAAAAATCATTACTGATAATACCAGAAAATAGCTATCACTATCCGCAATTAGAGGCACTTATGTAGTTTTATTCAGGTGTTGCTCCATGCTTGTGGATATTTTTTACTAATGATGAAAATATATAGTGAAATGACACATTTTTTTAATTGAACCCTGTATACGTTTTTATACATTTACAAAATGGTTAACACAAGTGAAACTTGCATACAATATGTATGTAACTAGTAGATGCAATAGAACTTGAGAAAGTTATAAAAAACAATAATAATGCTATTTATGAGTATTTTATTTGTATTCACTCTGATTAATTCTTGTTATGAATAACGACCACTAAATACTGAACCTGGAATAATTTCTAAACAAAAGCAACTTATAAAATAACTTACAATTATTTTCCACCATTTGTCTGTTTCATATTCATAAACGATGATTTATCAACTGTCCCTGATGGGCTACGTCGAATTTACCGGGGCGTGACCTAGGACGCGCAATGTTATAAAAGATTGACTCGGATGTCAGATTCAAGAGTTCTCCAACTGACGGTAACAACTGTAATATTTACATGAAAACTAGGATTGAAGGGATGAACATACACGTGTAAATGGAGATAACTTGCTGAAAATCTACACACGGTAGATCATTGAATTATATAACGTATCTAATAATTTGGGAATCGGATGTCACAAATAAAAAAACCACAAGAAAATCTAACGAAGTTAAATTATCTATTCGTAACTGCAGAAACATGGCTGACTAAAAGTTTTAAGAAGGTCTTAATCATTTAAAAGTAACAATCTAGCATTCGTATTGTTATTTTCTGTTAAAGTCACACACGCACTACTTTATCTCTAACGAAAGACTTAACAATTTAAAAAAAGGGACTTTATTTTATAAAGAGATGGAACTACATACTGCAGTCTGAGCCAGCATAAATGTGTGCATAAGGTAGCACGAGGTAAGGAACCTTTGAATAAGGAGAATTATTTATTTCTCGTGTCCACAAAAAAATCCTGTCATCAAAGTACTTGCAACTATCAGATTTTTCACGTTAACTATTTAAAATATTGTGGTCGCTCGGTGTAAGAATTGATAGGGATTTATTTTTTAATAAGAATTGAGATTAATCGACCAAGTTAAAGTACAAGAAAGGGGAAAATGTGAAAATCTGATTTCTAACCTATTTCTAAAGAAAATTCCCACAAAGTAATTGTGTGAACAATCTTGATAATAATATGTTTGTGTATGAAAAGACTGGCATATATTTTGTTTTAAAATAAGATCATATACAATAAAAAATGAAAATTTAAATTTATTACAACATTAGAAACTCACCCCAGCTTCGCACAAGTGTAATCGACGACTTTGACCATTCGGACCGTACATTTTTATCCTCTGATATTTTCTAAGATATTCACTTTAACGATATAATGTAACGACAACTTTGGTCTACACTAAGTACAGAACAATATGTAACGTATTTAATAGGACAATGATTAATATTACATTGACCAATATCAATTACTTTGAAAGTATGATGATAATGAAGATGTACTTCAAGTCGATTTCGGCCACAGTGGCCAGTCTCAACGCAGACCAACCGACTACACAAGAAATATTATAGTGCACAAGTGTGTGCGCAAACACAGGTGCACTCTCTGTCCATGGTTGGTTTGGATGGTTATCCGATACGACCGGGAAGAGTTGAAGCACGACCGACGGTTTCACGTGCTCTTGGAGGCACAGGAGCTAAGACTCCAACTTCCAAACTCCAGGCTCTCATTAAAAGTTTCTGAGTCAGATAAACTCAATACCACTATTTGATCCGACTCAGGAATCAAACCCTTGATCGCAGTCGCATACACTAATTACTAGACCAACGAGGTAGTGAAAGTCATTTGAAAGTATAATCCACAAATAAATGAAATCTTAAAACATAAAAAGGGTTACTGTAGACTATTCGCAGGATGGACAAGACGGAGGCCCTTTTGTTCCATGGGCCCCGTCGTTGTCCACTCTCTCGCGCCTCCATTGTAGTCAATTTGGTCCTCGTACCGGTTCAGGCCCAGATGAAGTATCTGGGCCTGATCCTCGACGGCAGGTGGAGTGCTCGCCGAAGTTTATCGGCGGACGGCTGACTTCCGGGCGGGTAGCGATATACGGCCCCCACCCGAAGAGATACGCGAGTGGCGTGAGGCCGCTCGTCGAGCCACGATGACTCATTGGTCGCTCCGGTTGGAGAGTCCACGTGCTGGCTTTGCCCTCGTGGAGGCTCTCCAGCCGGTCATCGCCGAGTGAGCAGGGCGGCAGCACGGGACCCTTTCCTTCCGACTGACGCAGGTCCTTTCCGGGCACGGTTGCTTCGAAAAGTATCTGCACTCGGTCGCCAGGAGGGAATTGAGTCCCGCCTGTCACCACTGCGACTGCAGTGAGGACTCGGCTCAGCACATGCTAGCGGTTTGTTCCGCCTGGGCGGCATAGCGTGGGGTCCTCACTGCAGTTATTGGAGGTGATCTCTCGCTGCCGGCCGTCATACGCTCCATGGCCGGTAGTGACAGCTGTTTCACCGCGGTCGCAACCTTCTGCGAAGACGTAATTTCGCGGAAGGAGGTGGCGGAGAAGGCCTGGGAGGACGATGTCCACTCGGACTCAATTCGCCGCCCGCGAGCTGGGCGGTGGAGGCGCGCATACCAGCGCCTCATACCGCCTTGAGTGTGGCCGCGGGTGGACGGGACGGGTTTTCCCCTCCATCCGCTATAGTGGCCAGCCGCGAGGAGGCGACGTTCGCGTGTGCCGTACGTCGCCTAAATGGAGAGTTTATCCGAAGATGTTGCCCGCGCTAGCGGGCAGGCGTTAGGAGGGATCTGGATGTCGTAATAACAGCTGTTCCTGGATCCCTCCTATCTCAGGCGCAAAGTGGCACACCGTGTGGCTTTAGTCGGTCCGATTCCGACACACCACCCCGCCGTAAACCCCGGTGGGGTGACGGCTCGAGGGGGTTTCCACACGTTAAAAAAAAAAAGGCTATTCGCAGGATATAGACATATACTATTACAGATTTTTTTGTAGATATTTTTATGACATAAAAGTCCGTCAGTTAAGGTTTTAATTTTGTTTTGTAGCAATAAAGTTTTAAATGTTATATTTATATAACAGCAATGTATTATAACCTATGTGGAAGTCAAAATCACATTTAAATCAGTTGCGTACTTTAAAAGTTCTAAACTCACATGAAAAAAGCAACTTCATTTTATTCTATGTAAACATTACGAATGAAATGTATTTATCTTGTATCACTGTAGTAAATTTATTTAGAAAATATTTTTGTGTTTATATATTTTACGATTCAAAGTGTGAAATGAAACCGAACGAATCCTTTGATGGACTTTAAATTGCATTAACAAACGAAGGCTCTTCTAAAATAACTGAACTGATTTACCAATGAACTTAAGCGAGTTCAGCAAACTTGTAAAAGAAGAAAGATGTAATGAGCCTTTGACAATTAATGAAATTGTTTCAAGAAAAATTATTATATAATTCAGGAAACGATTTTTTTAAACGACCTCGCTTACCCTGCGAAATACGAATCTGTTGCGTGAAATGGCTATAATTTATAAGTGTGCGTATGAACAATACTTGTACAATATTTGAAATTTTTATTTTAGTAATGTTCCTTCGTTTTCCTGGTATTGTCCTAGCGTAAAAACAAACTTTGGTGTAGAGAATAAATGAGTAGACCATTTTTCGCTACATCAAAGTGAATTTAATTATGTATGTATGTTTTTTATTTTTATTTTATTTAAAACTTTATGCACAAATACATGCATCGGCGGACTTAATGCCTAAGGCATTTTCTGCCATGTTCCACATGTATCTCTTTTTTAACAGAAATTTAATAACTATTAGTTAGCAGTTAGTGTCTAATAGCTGTTTCTATGCAACAGTTTTATTACAGTTCTTTCCTTTCCCACAATTATATTTTGATTACCTTTACACGAGAAATGTATTTTCCTATAAAGGAAATGATTATTTAAATTATTCATTAAATATTTACTTAATTTATTCAATCATTTATTTATACGAAAGTTCTGTTGATAATTCGCGTTTTATATTAAGATGACTAAATATAAAACGTAAGTAATGCATTTTTTGTGTTACTTCTACCTACATAAACCATCTTTTATTATCTCTTCGGACATTTTTATCCTCCACTATCCAAGGACGGTCGTGCACTCGTCTGAGGTAATAAAATCAACCAAACGGCTTTTTTGTGTGTCATTGAGGCTTTTTTCAAGAACATATAGCGAATTAGTATTGCTTCTAAGAGTTCTCATTATGTAGAATGAAGTAATTGACCTTGGCTCAAATACTAATGATCAAATGACTAATAACAAAACAGTTAGAATGGTGGTAAGGTGAGGCCTATGTCCAGCAGTGGACTATTAAAGGTTGTTGATGAAGACGAAATATGGTAGAAAGTGTTTAATTGTAAATAAAACTAATATATATTGTATAAGTATACAATGTGTTACAGAACGGTTGATGTTTGTTTTATCTTAAAAAAGCATTTAAAATGTATACATAGGTGTGTTTATCAGCAGATTATGTCGTACTACAGGTTCTACCTAATTCGGAATTAGACTACCCTGTAATCTGTGTGAAGTTAATATATTATTATTTTATTTGTAAATGTAATGTTGAAAAAAAATATGAAGAAAACTAAACCGATTTCAAAACAAAACTAAACGGAATCCCCTTGCCTAGGAACGCTTAAATGTGAAAAATGAGCTTAATTATTTATTTGGTTAAAAATGCATGACTTTCCTAACCATATACATACGAGTACTTAAATCAAAAGTTTATTTAGTAACTTTAATTTAGCTATTCTCAATAAAAAATACAATTAAAGATTTATACAAACGCAAGATATTAAATAATTTATCCTCTAAATATTTTTTTTTCTGTGAGGAAATGCCGACGGATATCATCAAAAGGACTCGAACCGACCAAAAACCGCACGCCGTCTTAGGTACCAGTAGTCGGGGAACCAGGTGCACCCTAGTAAGGACATCTCTGAAATCCCAACTTACCTCGGGCCGTACAGCTGAAGATGAAGGGAGTCCGTATTCCAATGGCCGCCACGAGGTCACGCCTCTGCTCCACCCATGCCAGACATTCTGCCAGCGTGTAAAGCGCTGTGTCCTCGGTCCGGCCATCAAAGTGATGGCACTCAGGCATTGGTTCCTTACGGATCAATTTCCGAAACATCCATTTCCAGTGATCACCTGCATCAGGAAGAACGCCCCGTGGTGCCTCTCAAGCTAATCCTCCATAAAGGGTCTTACCACCCAAACAACGTCGTGCCCTGTGCTTGGTTGCCCAAGTCTTTCCTTCCACTCCTCCACGAGAATCTAAGGTAGTTGGGATTTCTGATGTTCGATTTCTCGAGTCTCAGGACTCCGACCCAACTCCCACACCTCCTTGTGCCACTGATAAAGAATCACAAGGGCTCTCGCCTCCAGGTCCCATGGTGAAGTTCTAGCTAGTTCTACTAGCAGACTCACCACTTCAAAGGAAATCGTGCGGTACCGGTTACGTGATAACCAGCACTCGCTGTGGTTGTCGCAGTAAGGCTACATTGCTGGCCTTTAGAACCTCCGCCCACACATCTGCCAACTCCTAACCGTCAACGAGTTATATCTTCTGTTCTCAGTTCATCACCATGAGATGATGACTAACAGATGCAAATGGTAGAATAGCTTTAGAAAATACATATATGAAAGACGATACTTGCCCACAAAATTTGAGGGTTACCCTCAATTTCCTTGGGATTCTGATATAGTTCTGATGAATCCGCTAAGAGAATATATCCTTTCAAATACAATAATATTTTTTTAAATCGGTCGTCATTTGACGGAGTAATCGGTAAAGCTACATAAAAAGAAGATATAAAATATTTATTAAGATATTTATTACTTTTATTTTTTTTGAAGTCTATTAAAAATACATACACTTATAATGAATCTAATTTGGTAATAGATAAAAAAATGATAATTAAAACACAGCGACGGTAACTTATAAGTCCTTAACAACCTTCTTTTGAAATATTAAGTTACAAATCAACAATTTCGTTCAAAGAATTAAATGACGCTGTATGTAAACGTGAGTTGTCATGCAAAAATATAACATTCTCAAGCATACCTTTGACCATAAAAGAAATAAAGTTTTGAAAACTAAATGACCAAATCAAATGCATTTAATTAGTTAATAGGCAATCCGTAACACTAAACGAGCTATATTTATATTGCAATCACAATTTACGAGTATTTAAATCTATTTCAATATTTAAATTACAGCAAATGGGTATGAATTCCTCATTGAATGAATTCTGAGGCTCAATTTACGTTTGGCTCAATTCTCAAAATCGTCGCTCAGTTTCTAAAATACTAATCGAAATATTGGTTGTCTAATAGAGCTTTCACGTTCACAGCAATGTCAAATGTCAATTCCTGAAACACTGATCAAAGCAAAATTTGAGAGTGTCATTATTGAACTAATAAATGGTTACTACATCATCGTTGTTCTTAACTTAAATTTATGTAGATAATGTTAAAAATTAAATTTTCAGCGACCAAAAGTATGCTCGTCAAGTAATTATAGTATAGTCTTCAGTAAAAGTGCCGTCAGTTGTCACTGACATCTCGCTGATCATCAAAACTATAGTAATGAATAAATAAATATTTCGTACATTTGACATACAACGTCATCTGGTTTCAAACTAAGCAGAGCTTGTGCTATAACAACTAGACTGATTGATAGAATACTTATATACTTTTTTTCTGTAAATACACACATATTATACATAAAAAACACCCAAACTTCGAAACAAATATTTGTAGATCATACAAACATTTGGTGCGACCCGGGCAGTCGCATTCACCACAGTTGCGCCCCCGACGTAATAGTAAAGTACTTCTAACACACATAATCTTCTGTAGATCATACATAACACTTATACTGTTTAAAATGTATGGCTTAGCAAACCTATTTACAAATTACAAATATTGGATTGCTAAGTTGTTTTCGCAGTTTATACAACTCTTAATCTATTACACTACTGAGAAACAAATATCTAGGTAAATAAGGGACTACAGTTGTACCTACCTACTGTCAAGTACATCCTTGTGATCATCGATGGCCTTTAGTAGTCGGAATAGGGCTCTTCTTAGAAAGAAGGTTTTGGGCACTTAGCTATACAGGTTGGTTTAAAGTTTCTGTCGTTTTTGAGACGTAATGTTTGAAGAACTGCATTAGAACCTGCATGATTTAAATCTTTAAGAGTTAAATGTTATTAGATTTATTAAAATACGTTTCAATTCACGGATGATTTCAATTGTGATTGACGACTCAGTTACTGTTCAATATAAGCATAAAATACTTTAATATGATCATTGATCATATTACAGTATTTTATGTACTAATATAATACTAATAAGTAATAACTGATTAATTGATATCATTATCAAACTTTAATAAAAACAAGTACGTAGTATTATACAACATTACTTCACTCTATTCTGATTAAAATACCTTTACTGGCAGTATTACAAAACGTGAGAAATTATGCCAAGTTCTCTCTCTCTTTATTAAACCAAAACACGGTCGTGAATGGACAATAGTAACTGTTGCTCATAAACATTCAACACAAACATGCAAAAACGGTTCAGTTCCTTTGTAGCGAAGGATCCTACTCGCAAAGTAAGTAATAAAATAGTAAAGTAACACTCGACGTGGTAACGGATTAATATGGAAAGTTACCATCCCTATTCATCCCGTGGATGTCAAGTGGGTGTGAGTAGCTGTAAAAGGCAACTAACAAGTTAAGAGAAGGAAAACTTGACACAAACCCTATGCCCACCTATCTGGGCAGCGTGTTATATTAGGCCAAAACTTCCTTGGTAAGGAGAGGCCTATACACTGCCGGGCACTGTTAAGGTTTTTTATGATCGAACTTTGAGTATACACTCTAGTTTCTAGTTTCCTTATACACTCTAGCGTAGACTCAAAACACTAAAAGATAAATCAAAATAAATTTCTGTACAATCCGTTCTAACCTCTTAAGGATAGCCTTAATGAAAATAATCTTAGTCTTATATATCTATACTGATATGAAAATTATATATCACCAATGATATGATATTTGAGCCTGCGAAAGTGATTCTTGAAACTTGAAACTTTTGAAACATTTCAAAATATCTTTAAATATGATTCTCTCTTTAGTTACTACACAAAGTCACCAAGTAATTCAAAATTGAAGACTTAATTATTAAATTCAAAACTTTGTTTCCGCATTAAATTGCTAGTTTCGAAACAAAACACACACATACCTACTCGTACAATACATTGCAATCTGTAAACGTTTAATCCGGAGCATTACCACTTGATTTGTGGCAGTGTCATCGTTCGTACAAATAAAAGCTTACTGTACATTTCTTTTGGTATGGCTTAATGGTGGCTAGGGTTGCCTTTTTTAATAGTCAAATTAAAATACTGTTATGTCTTAACTTTCCAAGCAGTGAATAAAAAAGAAAATATAAATTTGATATTGATTGAAGTTCAGGGCTTAGTTACAATTTATTTTAACTTATCTCCTACTAAACTGTAACGCAGACATTTACTTCTTGCTTTGATTTACGTCTTGAAATAGTGATTTTTTTATACGTTACGTTAAGTTTATTTTGTTTCCTTATAGACTACCTCTATCTCCAGTATTGTTTAATTTAGTTACATGAAAATAATTCTAAATTTTATCCACATGTACCTAAATTTTTTGGGTACTTAAAGTAAATATTTGACTATTTTTCAGCTTTTAAGTGAATTGTTAAACGCTAAGATATAGAAGATTTATAAAAACTAGCCTTTTCCCGTGACATCGCCAGTCAGTGAGTTGGATATCGCTATAAAAAGTATTATTCTGATGTATAAGCTATATTACTGTAAAGTTTCCTGTAAATCTGTTCAGTAGTTTTTTAAAGAGTAACAAACATCTATATATACTCACCAACTTTCGCATTTATAATTTTAGTAGGAACGATAATTTCTCATAATCTTATATTCCTACTATTACTACTGTTATTAATTAGATCTTAAGAAAACATACATATCTGATTTACGTAAATTACTTTATTTGTGTAACTTTTGGTTTAATTATAATTATAGTTTTATCGATTTTGTTTGTTCATAAATAATTATTTATGAATAAAGAAAATCGATAAAACTTAGCAGGATTATATTATAGATGCAGTGTTGTGTTACTTAACTAATTACACGATCTGAATTCATAACTTTAAGTATACATGATGGTGAAGCGATTAGTAGTGCTAGATTGCAGAATGTTTCAGGGTTTAAAATCGATGCAACCAAAGTGACAACCGCTTACCGCTGAGAGCCTGTGCGCCCTCCTTACTCACACCAAAACCAAATCTCTTACCTCACACACCCTATAATCTTTCATGGCAGTCCGATCGCCACTTTATTATGATTAGAACAAAGAGGACTTTAATTCACGCCTGTATCTATGCGATGAAATTTCGTCATACAAAAGCTTGATGATCTTAATTTGAGTACAAATTTGAGCAACAAGATAATCTTTGGCAGTGATTACACTTGAGACATAGGCCTAACCGAACATGTATGAAATGAGAAAGCTATGCTATGCTCCTCATAAAATTTACATTTTCCCAAATATTGCGGCCAGTTAGGTTAGTGGCACAATATCATACAGCTAGCCAGGGCAACGCGCTGTCTCATGATAACCACTTCGTACGTCTATTAAACGACTTAACTCAACTACCTTCCTAGTACAGTGTAAATTTGTATGTCAAAAAGGTAAACTTCTATTACAACTACAACTATGTAAATTTTTCACTATGTAAATGCAAAAAGAACAATGTTTCTGAAGATTCTGAACATCGCTTGACAAACAAAAAAAATATGAAGAAAAAAGCGATATCTGAACACTAATCAAGATAAATGGCAGTTCTTTAGGATGCCAAAAAATCAGAAACTAAAAAAAAGAATTACTCATTTAGCTGCTGAACATATATTGGCTTTATAATTCAATTGAACTCACAAACTTGTAGTTATAATATGATATCATTGATTCTACGTACCACATATTTATAAATGTGCAAAAATCTAATAAATCGTGAGTACTTTCTTATTTGATAATATTTGGTAAAACTCTAAATTAAAAATAGTTTAATTCACAAATTAGTATAATATAGTCTTATATATCTTAACTTCATACTTTTGCGTTTAAAAAAACAGTTTGCACCTCGATCTATGTAAAAATGTTGTAGGCAAATCATGAAACCTTTTGAAATATTAACATGTTAATATAAACGTCTCACCTGTTGGTGTCCCTACCTCAGAGGAATCCCTTTAGAGGTGGTCAGGTATGTAATTATACACCCACAAAGTCCCTACACACAATATTATGTTGACATGAAACACGAGCACGACTAAAACTAATTATGCTACATAGTTTCAAACTTCTAATTTAGAACACAGCTTTGAAGCAGGTTTACTAAGGCGTCCAGAATGCATGCCAGTTTAAAAAGAATAAGTAAAAGGTGATCTGATAGCATTACTTTCTGTAAAATTTACATAATGGTAGTGATTGCCAAATAGGTTGGCAGAACATTTAATATATTTGAGCTGATAAATCTCGTTATACCATTTACATTACAAAAAGAGTTATTTCTTAAAATAAGTCTTTGTTTGAACAAGTCATTGCGGTTAACGTATAGCTTTGTTAGTGTACCTCGTACACTATCGAAATTATAACATCAATTCCAAGAAAAGCAACGGACCTCTCAAAATTATGACTATGTCCCTGATTCATACAAATATTTACCTATCCAAAATATCCTCCGAACAGGGATGCAATAGTAAGTGATATGTCATTGTGATTAAACATTGTGCTATTTTCAAATGAAGTTATAATATCAATGAAGAAGAAACGTGGTCCGATTTCTAGCTACAATTATTCATATGTAGGCAGGAGTCTTAAGTTTCTAATATGGTCAGCTTTAATACTGAAAGCTTTGCCCTTATGAGACCTATAATGAAAATTTTTTCCAGTGTTGTTTCGCAATATTGACAATATATGCGTTCACATTGTTAGTTTTTTTAATGGAAAGCATAAAAGGTGTTTTCTAACCTAATTTATTAGTTTACGAGGACCGAGATAATAGTGAACAGAGTCATCTACGGTATTTAGTGTTTAAATATTCTACTATAATATATTTTAGTAAATTTATGTACATACATATATAAAATTACGCCCCTTTCCCCGTAGGGGTAGGTAGAGGCATATTAAATGCCCATTTTTCGCCAGTATTTTAGTCCCATGTACAGAGCGAGCCACTAATTAGTTAACATTAGAAAAATTCGTTTAAAAAAAATATTTTTTATATGTATTACAAAAATTGGTTGTTTACAAGAAAACTAATTGGATTTATTTTGTAAAAATTACATCGTCCAAATACATATAGAATACTCATCGACAAACAGACTGCGACATCACCGACATTTCTTCTCTTATCTTTTTTTTAGTTGACGCAGTGTATTTGGTTTATTAATGTAGACACGATTTTTCAAATAACCTCATAATAAAATTTGCTGGGGACAGATTTGGACTTCTGGGTGGTTATGGAATGTCGCTTCGTCTAGGAATCAGCTTTTTTGGAAACATGTCCTTGACCACCGGCAAGGGCTCATTGGATATGTGACAAGTGGGTCCATCTTGTTAAAACCATGTGTTACGATTGTAGCCAGCAAATTCCAGTAGAATCAGTCCCAAGAACTCCTGTAACAATTTCACATATTCATCAGAATTAACAGTAACTGAACGGCCGTGAGAATCTTGGAAAAAGTAGGGTCTGTGGCGACTTCCACATTACAGCACAAAGAAAAATATACAACAGCGCCATCTAGCGAAGACACATGGAACTATGAAGTATGAACGAAAGGTATGAATGTAATGAACTACAATACAACTACTAATCCTGTATATATCCGATATAGAGATTCGCGTGGCAATTAGCATATATACAACATCCCAACATCAACCATAGGGCCGTGGGCCGTCAGGCATGATCACCTCGCCTGGTCGGAGGATCCTCCCTTTGTGTCGGAGGGACATATGACAATGATCCTTTTTGTTGAAATTATAGACCAAACAGTATAACATTAAGAAGTGAACTGTTGTTTAAATAATTTTTTTTTACATAGTAAGCGCGATGCGGCCCCGTGAAACGATCCCATGCGACAAAATTTTGGAGAAACGAACTGGTGGTCAGATCTCTCCCGCGTGGGATGTGAGATTCAAATGTTAACAAATTCTTGACCTACACTGTAGTAATCAATGTAATCTTTGCCAGAGCCTCGTCCGTCATTCAGCAGGTGCATCATTTACAGTTCAAATTAGTTTGGAGCCCTAAGTTCTTGGTGGGGGCTCTATGCACCCAGGTTTATACATAAAAAAAATGAATGGTGTCGTGGGACACCAGGTAGGAACGAAGTTCCTTCGGATAATGTGGAATCGACACAATTTGCAAAAAAAATCGTGCTCAATTTTATGTAGGTTTTCTTGATTTTTCTCTTAAATTTTGCTGATTAGTTTTTATTTAAGTACAAGAAAGTATTTAGGAAATTCAGTATTTTAGGAAATAAAATAATAAATTCCTTAAAATAATAAAATAGCACACATGACGCGCTTTCGCGCCTGCGCACGTCTCATTTAACGGTTTTATTCCACGCACTTTTTTCCACAGATTTATTCCACAGATTTATTCCACGCACTTTTTCCACTTACGGTTTTACTATCACATTTTTTTCGGTTCGGTCCCGCAGCGAAATCCCTATCCCCTCCAAGCCTGCCGTAAGGAACTTCGTTCCAAAAATAACAACGTGATGTATTATTAAAGGAAAAAGAAGTCTGGAGGCTTTTTTGGTTGATCAAAATATGAATATAAAAACAGTTTTCCACGTAATGAATATATATTAAAATGTATGTGTTTCACTCAGCGTAATGAAATTGTAACGCAATCAGATTAGCGGTCAGTATACTGCAAACAAAAGGATAAATGTTTTTATATAAAAGATTAATGCTAAAATGGGTCACAATTTTTGTATTCTTATTAAAACCTTAACTTGGAGTGCTTAAAATATTTTGTGGGTGTAAAATTAAGTAAATATCCTTTCATATAGACGAAAAAGGGAATTTGCAATCCCACGAGAATAAAAGGTCTTTGAAGGAAAGAATCTACATTAGATCAAAGTGTTAAGTTCTGGATCTACGTCAGAATCATTTACTTGTTCTGTGGTAGGCTGAGAAACCAACCTTTTATTGAGAACTTACATAACATTATAATAGGTTTCACAGACATATGTCCATTGTATATCTTCTGATTCACAGATTACATAAAGTCAAAGAAAGTTGTTAGTACAAGTCCAGTATTTCACAATTTTTTTTTGTTGTTTGTGTGACAGGCTGAAAAGTTATTTCTATCTCCGGCTCTCAGACAAAAAATTTAGTTCTGTAGTTCGTTAATGGAATATTTGCAAACGTATGTATATCAAAAAATAACTTTTACTTGAACAAAACCTTTACAAAGTAGCCGTGATCAACAATAGGGATCTCTGTCACTTTTAATAATCTAGTTCAATGAACCACAAAAGTGGCGGTTCGCCTACTCAAAATAATTAATAATATTGAACCATAGAGAACACGTTGTACACTGACAGCAATTTTTTTGTTCAAATTTTAATTCTTTTATTCTTTTTAATTGATTATTTGAGGCTAATAATACTCAATGTAGGTCTTTTTTTTATTCTGTACTATTAATTACAGTCTCAGTCAGTTTTTATATCCTTACACATACATACATAAAGTCACACATATTTCCTCAAAAAGGTAGGCAGAGGCATGTTAAACACCTATTTTTGACAGGTAGCGAGCCTATTGCCGCAAACTGGGACATTTTGTTTACCAAAACTTCGTCCATTTGTCAGCAGGTGCACCATTTGCATGTGACGTTAATTTGGGCCCTAAGTTCTGGGTGGGAATCCTATACACCTTTATACTTGACTCATTAATCATTAATTGTTCCTTTATAACTTTCTTTAAGATACTAGTAATAGACTAGTAAAGAAATATTACCCGGGTGACGGGTATACTATTGCTAAACTCGATAAAGTCAAGTGCTTACTAAAAGTGACTCTACTGTGCCTGATGGAACGCATCAATAGAATTCAAGAATGTATCGATAATCATCCACAACATGTGTTATATATAACTATAATTATATACACATATATGTATATTCCTTTAATTCTATTTCCTGTTTACTTTCTGATACACCAGACACTACGCTACATTGTTTAACTCGTACTTTTCCTACCATCCCATGGTTATCTAGCTATGGAATTGTAAGAAAAGTATAAAGTTAACTTTGTAATTAATCTGCTGTACAATAAAGTGTTTTATCCTTACTAAAATTATTATAAAAATCGATTCGAAAATTCGATTTCTTATTTACCCTTTTTAAAGTTTATTTTGAAGGCATGAAGTATCCTATATTTTTTCTTCAAAGATCTTGTTTATTTAGGTACTAGCATTAACTAGACAAACTATAAGTTTTCTGTACAAACTGTGAGCACCTTTCTTATTACCTTAAAGTCCTATTTCTACAATAAATAGCCTTTTTCCGCTTACGAGACTGAGTTTACTTTTTTTACTATAATTAAATAAAATTAACGTAGTAAATAACTGCTGTTCCATACAAACCTGAAATCAAAAGATGGCCAAACTTAGAATTCTGTTTTAACATTGAGGAGATATTTTCTGAGTGGTGAAAGATAATTTAAAAAAATACTAACAGCTATGTATCTCAAATACATTTTAATTCTTATCTCAGTACAAGAATTTTGAATTTATTCTCTTAGTATTTTATACACGGCCGCTTAAACAGCGAATTGCGTGATAGGTATAATTGAATTAAAACCTACATCAAGTGGAATTATTCTAGGGACACGGAACATACCAATTTTACTGTGTACACGCAGTGAACATCAACTACAAGTCAAGTCCAAATCTCTGTCGTCACAGCCGTCAATAATTAATGACTGTTTCACCTTTTAAATACCGTTTTTGTTCACAAATATTACCATACCACAAAAAAAGCAAATTTACTTTTAAACTTCGTAAGTCGAATTCCATTCAAATTACGTAAATTTCTACTCGAGTTCACTCGACTCGTATATCACGTCGCGTCGTTACGTTACATAAGTCGTCACGTTGCTACGTCATAAATTGAAAGCAACATATTCATTCTTAAATGTCCACATCGGTATATGTATAAGCTATTTAATTTCATTATTTCTAGAGAATGTAACCTTCCATTTCAAAGGCAAAATAATGATAGAGTTCCCACCTCAATAATGGATAAAAATGTTCATTCACCTTGTCTTTGATTATACCAATTGTACTATCGTCCATCAAAACAAAATTAAACAACGTTGTCTTTGTTCAACGCAAAGTTTAGAACACATTTTTAACACGAAATAGATAGTTTGAACAATGGTCTTATCACGAATATTACTCATGTATTGACAACATTCTATGTTCTTCAAAGAAAGTAAAAATATAATGTTGAAATAGTATATAAATAGAACATGTAACTGATACGGCATATTATGATTATCGTTTCTTGTCTCGGTCGAATCAAGAATGAGATCTGTAGAAAAACAAAAAAACACTTACAATGCCCGACGAATTGTAAAACTTTAGTCGCAGTGGACGGGGCACATCGTTCGTAGACAAGATGGCTGATGAGACCAAAAAGTTCTGAATTAGCGCGTAACGGAGGACAGAGCGTGGATAGGCCCCCTATAAGGTGTTCCAACGACCTGATGAGGATCGCGGAAAACCGTTGGATGAGGGCAGCACAAGATCGATTATTGTAGAGCCTTGGGCAAGCCCTGGATTCAGTAGTGAACGTCTTTCAGCTGAGATGATAATGATGTGTATGTTTAGTGTAGTTTGGAAAGGTGGTTACCATTACAAGTCGAATGTAAGTAATAAAAAAAATTAAAGGAAATCAGGTCAGCTAGAAAGTTCATTAAAATATCACGCTAATAATTTTAACTTTACCGTCTTAGCCAACTAACCAAATAAATAATGTCTAAGAGTCTTGAGAGCAAATTGACATTGTAAAAATACACAAAAGGTTAAAAAACAACCCTTAAAAGTAGAAAATACAGGTCAAGAGATAAATGTTAATCTCGTGCTCATACAAAATATGGACAAAGAATTCAAATAATTACCCTAGGTGACTTTAGGAAGATATTCCAGTGGACGATGTGTTAACAAAAACTTTCAAATAAATTCCCTTGGGGATTGAAATGAGAAAAATCAAAAGGGTACCCTAGGGTATCGGGGAAAGATACCCTAGGGGATCGGTGTGGACGAAATATCCAAATACATCTCCCAGACGATTTAAGCAAGGGATCCTAGTGGACGGAGCCGTTTGTATTAACATCTAACGTTATTTTAATAATTTTTTTCATTATGATTTTATTCATTTTCATTACGACATTTCTCTCGAAATCGTATGTAAAAGTCAGTATACACACTTATAGAATTTCACACGTTTTTAAGTATTCTTACAATTCATTATTGCCCAGAAAGTTATATACAAATCAAAAAGTGTCGAAGAATCGAACAAATCAGGCTTGTGTGTAAATTTGTCTCAAAAAATATATTTCTTTCATTCATGCGCGGTGCGAATTTGCAAGTGCGTATTGCAGGGCGCGCCGCCGCCTACCGCCCGAGCCCTCGGGCCCACCGCCCTCGCGATGACGTCAACGACCAAACGCGCCACCCGTTTATAAATATAGCCACGCCACAGGTTTCGGCCCTTATAACATTCAGTCTTCTCGCATTAGAAAGTCTAAAATGTACATTTTTAGTATTGCGTGTTCTCATTCTATGAAATTGTTCGTTGTTTTTCAGTTAGTTCAGTAAAATTCACTTTATTGACATGCATGCTATTGACCCTTGTTGACCCAGGGCTTATACATAAACTGAGTGTACAAACAGTGTCTACTCGGTTTATTATTACTTCAGTGAAGAAGATAGACAAAATGTTTTACTGTTCTACTCGCCTTAGCATTTACTAAATTCTGTGTTTGTATCTCTATAAGCAACATATAAAAGAAGAATCGTCTACCTAATATAACTTTTTTATAATTTAAGTAGTCTTTTTATCTTCATCTAATGCGTTGTTTAAAGAAACTTTTATTTTCTTGAATACGTTCATCACATTTGTTTTCGTCTCCAACAGAGCTGTTGGCATTCAGCAGAAATAGCAATGTTTTTTTATTTACTTTTCACGAACAGATCTTCGTTACAGTAGCACTTTTATAGTGTTTACACAGAAATACACTGTAAACAAAATAAGGTGTCTTCTCATTGAAAAAGCCAAAATTTGATAATGTAATCAAATTCTCTATTAATTTTTGCCAAAAATACCCAATTCGGCCTGGGCAATGTTAGAAACATTTGTGGAAATAAAAAATAGATATTTCGGATTCCGGCTTCGAGGACCATTCACAGTAAATATGAACAGAACTAGTGATTTTTACTGCAGCCCCTTCGACGCTTCCTTCGAACGGGGACGGTCCTTTTCCGATCCCGCTCTGCTGACTCCTAGAACATAACATACCCACAGAAGGAGGTGATAGTTTCCCATCCCTCACTACTCGCCAGCTTTACCGAGATTAATGCTAACTTTGACAGGTTTCGTCCGATTCATCCGACCAGGGCTCGACGCTCGGACTCCTACGCAAGGCAGTTCTCCAGCGTGTGTTGGGCGAAGTCCCGTTCAGACCCATCATTACCATTTTTTTTTTTTTAACGTGTGGAAACCCCCTTTGGGCCGTCGACCCACTGGGGTTTACGGCGAGGTGGTGTGTCGAAACCGGATCGACTAAAACCACACGTTGTACCACTCTGCGCCTGACATAGGAGGGATCCGGGAACAGCTGCTATTACGTCATCCAGATCCCTCCTAACGCCTGCCCGCTACCGCGGGCACCATCTGCGGATAAACTCTCCATTTAGGCGACGTACGGCACACGCGGACGTCGCCTCCTCGCGGCAGGCCACTATAGCGGTTGGACGGGAAAAACCCGTCCCGTCCACCCGCGGCCACACTCAAGGCGGCATGAGGCGCTGATACACGCGCCTCCGCCACCCGGTTCACCGGCGGCGAATTGGGTCCGAGTGGAGGTTGTCCTCTCGGGCCCTCTCCGCCACTTCCTTCTGCGAAATTATGTCTTCGCAGAAGGTTGCGACCGCGGTAAAACAACTGTCGCTACCGGCCATGGAGCGTATGACGACCGATAGCGAGAGATCACCTCCAATAACTGCAGTGAGGACCCCACGCTGCGCCGCCCAAGCGGAACAAACCGCTAGCGTGTGCTGAGCCGAGTCCTGCAGTGGTGACAGGCGGGACTCAATTCCCTCCTGACGACCGAGTGCAGATACTTCCCGAAGCAACCGTGGCCGGAAAGGACCTGCGTCAGTCGGAAGGGAAGGGTCCCGTGCTGCCACCCTGCCCACTCGGCGATGACCGGCTGGAGAGCCTCCACGGCGGCAAAGCCAGCACGTGGAACCTCCAGCCGGGACGACCAACGAGCCATCGTGGCTCGATGAGGGGCCTCTCGCCACTTGCGTATTTCTACGGGCGGGGGCCGTATGCCGCTACCCGCCCGGAAGTCAGCCGTCCGCCGATAAACTTCGGCAAGCACTTCTGCCTCCAAATCCCACGGGGGAGTTCCGGCCTCCGTCGATACGGTGCGGTAACCGCGTATGGCTCTAACCGCTAATATCCTCTGAGGGCGCCAGAGGCGAGCCCTATTCTGGGCGGTCAGAGCCGCCGCCCACACCGGTGCACCATACAGCGCCATTGACCGGACAACCCCCGTGTATAGCCGTCTCGTCGCGACGCTGGCTCCACCCAAATTGGGCAAAAGTCTCTCAAGGGCAGAAGCAGCGCCGACCAGCTTTGGAGTAAGCTGTTGGAAGTGCTCGTCGAAGAGCCACCTGCCGTCTAGGATCAGGCCCACATACTTCATCTGGGCCTTAATTGGTACGAGGACCGAATTGACAACGATAGAGGCGCCGGGGGGTGGACCACGACGGGGCCCATGAAACAAAAGGGCCTCCGTCTTATCTAGGGCCACCCGTAAACCCAGCGCCTCAATGCGCCCGACCACCAAAGAGACTCCCACGGTGGCCAGGTGCGCCGCCTCTTGAAAGTTCGCTCCCCAGGCCGTGACCAATGTGTCATCGGCGTAACAAATTACGTCCAGCCCGGGGGGAAGACGACCTCGAAGGGCCCAGTCAAATCCCATATTCCACAAGAGTGGTCCGAGGACAGAGCCCTGTGGAACACCGCACGACATG
Organism: Hypercompe scribonia; assembly: GCA_949316085.1. NCBI lineage: Eukaryota > Metazoa > Arthropoda > Insecta > Lepidoptera > Erebidae > Hypercompe > Hypercompe scribonia. Next base: position 10,512,000 of record OX438980.1, read on the forward strand.
GGCCGCCGCCTCAGAATACCATCTTGGTCCTCGTACATGACGGTACGCTCCTCAAGATAGTCTGCCACAAGCCGCCTCAGGTACTCTGGCACTCCGTGGTAGTGGAGTGCTTCCCTGATGCAGCTAAATGGTAGACTATTAAATGCTTTGGCGATGTCCAAAGACACCGCCAGCAGCACGCCGCCACAGCTCACTGCCTTTTGGGTCACGCCCCTCAGGCGCAACACAGCATCGACTGTCGAACGCCCGGCTCGAAACCCGTATTGGGCGTCCGACAGATCGGGGCCCACCTCGCAGAGGTGCCGGACGATGCGGGCAGAGAGTATCCTGTCAAACAATTTACCCGCCTCGTCCAGCAATAAGACCCATCATCATAACCTAACCTAATATTACCCAGCCAATGTTGGACAAACTTATGTTAGTATTTACAAATCCTGAATTAAATTTATTTTAATTAATATACTATAAGGACTCTACTTAAAAAGCGTGAGTAATGTACAAAAGAGAGCGACCTATTTTTTTTTTCAATCTTCTGGCTATATCCATAATATATTATGAATATAAATGTTATAACATTTGAATAAATATAAAAGTTTTAGATAGGCACACTTCTATGAATGTGACCTTTATATTAAATAAAACAGTTTTAAACTGTCTATTTTCGAATTTCTTAATCTGTCGCGTCTAAGTATAAAAGAAAGAGTGACAATGAAAAAATGTTTAACTACTGAGAGTATCAACGATGACACAATGACTTATGTTGTCTAATACCATGGACATGAATAAGTAATAACTGTTTGACTTGAAACACATTTAACCCAGGAGTATACATACTCATATGCTAAGACACCAAATTGTAATCTTTAGTTTAATCCACAATTTGTTGAATTAACGCTGACATGTAATAAGGCTGAAATTAATTTGGTTTTATAGAATCGACCCCATTGTAGTATTTGAAAATCATTCAGTGATAGTGGTCGCACAAGAAATTGTTAGGTAACAATTACTGTTGATGGATCGTTTCATCGGAGCAAAATTGTAATTGTCCGTTCACCCAGAATTAATTTTATCCAGATTGTAATCTAACAATCTTGTTACCATTTCAGAACACGATATTAATGAATACTAAATGTAAAGTTACGTGGGAACGCTATTGAGGAGCTTTTTGATATAATTCAACAGAAATGCACTGAGCTTTGTTTTTATCTATTTATTTCTCTTTATTGTATACACACAAAACAAAATAAAAGAAAAGATGAGTTACAAAATATGTAAATGTAACAATCAGCGGTCTTATTGCTCGCGGCGATTTCTTCCAGACAACCTTAACAGGGACATCAGGTGTTTAAATATCTTAATGTAGTTTACACACAAGTAACACGTTATAACGAGAATATGTAAATATCAGTAGAGAGTCGTACACAAATACACACCCATTTATATTACATGTATATAAATACATATATATACAAACAAGAATGTTAGATATATGTATGGAATAAATACAAATACGTACATTAAAATTATAAACAGTAAAAAGCGGAAGCGAAACATATGAAGAAAGCTAATATATATATATATACTGAAATCATAAATATTCACAGTGACAAATAGTAATCTTTAACCAGCTTTTTACAAACAAGTAAATTTAATCGGATTGTTTCAGGAAAATTATATCACCTTACTGCCCGCATAGTAAAAGATTTAGTATTGAGGCGCTGGGTATGCGGGTGGCTCTGGATAAGACGGAGAACAAAATTAAACTAGACCTACCTGTGAAACAAATTCCAGGGAAGGGGAGTAGACCTTTCCATCAGACGAACCATTTCCTTAGCTCTATATTATAAAACATACCGCACGCGGTTACGGTGCCAGTTTAAGTTAAACTTAATTCTCATTCTATTATTTTAATACTAAATTAGTTAGACTGAAAATATATTTTATACCTTCATATAACAAATATTTTAAAGTAGCTTAACTACTTTATTTTTAAAACAAATTTTATCAGATTATGTATTTTTGATGACTATTTTATATATAAGAAATTTTTAAAATTTTGAAATAGTATCTTAGAAGTTGACACTGAAAAAATTGTTTGATATAGATAATTATTTTTTACAAATATTTAACACTAAAACCACTATTTGAGTGAAATCAACACTATCGTAGCCCTGACAATAAAATTTGCAATCGTGAAATTGAATATTTCATTATGGGTACCACAAAACGATTCAACAATGCATTTTTATGATTAACACTCAACGACCAGGATTCATTGCGGGTCTTTTAATATTACTTTGTGGTATTCTTCAGTCCACCTTATAAACAAGATTAAGGAAAAGTTTCATACTGAAAGTCGCCGTAGAACAGACACGAAAACCGCACTTAGACCACAGTTAATTTGTTTTTATTGTAAAACTTTCTACATTTTCAGTATCCTCAACGGTAATGTAGGCGGTATGTCGTGTTGGGTCTACGATATCGTCATTTGTATCTTACTACTCTATACCGAGAATAAATTAGACGAGACTGCTTTAAATACAAAGAAAATATAATTAAGCGCCAATTATTTTAACTGAGATTTTTTAAAAACTATCTTTTGAAGTTTGTTGTTCATAAATTGCAAGTCTAGGGACAAGTGTAGTGCAAGGAACTAAAATGTTACTAAACTCATTTGGACTCTCCTCTATGTATATAAAACAAAGGACTTTCATCTTTAAACATTCGGTATTTAAATCTACGACTTAATTAAAAAAGGAGTAATTTTTGTACTGAAGGTTTAACTTCAGTGTATCTACCCATTTCTAAAAAGATTATTTAATTATTACACTATTTTCATTGACTAGTTTTTGGATGCTATTTACATACATTTATAAAAGGTTTTATTTATATTTTCATAATCTGAAATGTATATGAATTAATGTGCAATACTATTTACGGATACAATTCAGATATTTACAAAATTATTCTAATACTCGTCATAATAATAACACGTGCCTAAATTCCATGCTGTGTCCATAAACTTTGGCAGTTTACTTTGGCTTTTGGCTATAAACTTTTTAATTATATATACGAGTATATACATACATACAGTAATTAACGCAATCGTGTTACAGGCAGCATATACCTTTTAATTATTTATTAATTCAGTTGTTATGGACAAATGCACAGAGGTACACTTAATCCTGTAGGTATTTTTTATCAGTCGAACTTAGTGTGACGCAGAGTAGTTCAGACATGGTAGTTTTACAAAAAATAGAAATGTAAGTTTTTAAAAATAACATGCATGCAATGTATTTTAACATGCATACTTATATATATAATATCTAAACACACATAATATAAATTATAAAAGGATAGAGTATGAACTTAAGATGAATCTAATAAAGAGTTTATCGAGATTATACCATTTCGATTTCGAGAGGAAGCGTGTTATAATAAATATTGTAGTCCGGTAGTTAAATACGAAGAAGAGCTTGGAGATTAAAGAATACAGGGTAATTAATGCTCGTAACTGTCTTTTCCTTTTTTTACCTGTACACCAGGTAGAAATTTCCTTAGAATCTTCTGCCGCTTGTGATTCAGGAGTCAAGAATATGCGGTGTTTCCATTAAAAATCACTCCGATGGCCAGCCTCTGGCGCCCTCCACAAAGAGGAACCGAATTATGCGATTTCAGATCCTACCCAAATCGATGCCATGCCTTATCACAGAAAGAGACCACTGCATCCCAGCCCACCTCACTCGCCGTCTCTGAATGGCACCGACAGCATATTAACGTTATTTCGCGGCTACAGTTGCACGCGCCTATGTGCTGTAGAAGAAGGGCTATCATGTCCCTCCAACAAAAAGGGAGGAGGAGCCAGGCGAGATGGTCAAGCCTAGTGGGCTGCGACCGACCAAATGATCTTGGGAAGTTGTATATATGCTGATCGGCGTGAAAATTCCTATATCACAATATAGGATTACTCCGTAGTTCGTAAAAGGCAAGCAACGTACCAGGACTGTCGCTGCCTCCGAGGCATTGGTAACAGGACCGTGTACAATGCCAATGGCCACCACCCTCTGCTGTTAGTTTGGCAGTGACAGGAGGTCGATAAGCATTTGGCCAATATTTGCGCTCCGTAGAGGACCATTGATCATACCATCGCATCTTCTTGTGGACTTCCTAAGTTTAGCAATAGCTTCTGTAGAGAACCTACCACCTCGTGAGCTCAAGAGATCATCCTCTCAAAACGCTACTGAAAGCTCCAACGAGTGTTCAGGGTGAGACCGAGGCGCTCGATGTGCCGGCAGATATCGACCACTCTAATAAGCAAGCAGCGCTGCCGTCTTGTGAGGTGTACCCTTGTAACTGGAAGACAGTTAAGTTTATTGAGCAGATCTGCGTTCCAGGCAAAATAGCATATATCACCATAGTCGATTATAGAGACCATTCTGGTCTGAATAAGCATTATCTTAGTTTCCGATAGAAGGAAGTTCTTAAGCTTATGGAGGAGGGCGTAAGCCAACAACAACGAACCTGTAACTTTCTGGCATACAAATGCGATTTGCTTTTACCAGCTAATTAGGTATTCCTTACATATTACCATTCATCATCATTTTTTTTCTTCTGAAATATAGTTTATAGAATTTGTTTGGTGAACGGTCTGAGTTATCAGATTTAAATTAATCCCAAAGTAAACTTAGTTTTTTTAGAGCGTTCGAGCTTCCAGAAACACTCAATTTAGGTCTTTCTGGTTTATCTATATAAGCATTATCTTTTATCTTTAATTCCCTGCTTGGTTTTAATTCCTTCGTACTTAGTTTTTTTCCTCCAATACATTACTAATTTTCTCGTCTAAAGTGCCCAAAGTGGCCACTTTGTGTATAAGTAGACACGTATAGGTGACTGAAAAGCTTACTCCCTCACATAATAACATGAGTGAGGTCAAGTAACATCTAGTTAGTGTAATATATATTATATAGAATAATTTTATTCTTCCAAAAATGGTTGTCGTCTACATTCTAATGTTTTTTGTACATTTTCATTTTAATAGTATTTCTTATTTTGTTTCAGGCTAAAAATCAGAAAACTTTACAATCAGACTGAAATATATCTGGACAGAAGCAAAGTAAGAAAAGACTTGATTAAACAGTAACGAAGAAATATGTGGTGGGGCATGCGCCCAGCGGGTGCTCTCGTACTCGTGTGTACTTAGTAGCAGGTGATGCCCGTGTGGTGGGGGCCGCGGGGAGCGCGGGGGTGGCTCAGCATGCGCATGTGCTGCGTGACGACGGTTCTCGCGGCGCTAGCGCTGCGCTCAGCCGCCGAGCCCGCGCGCCGCTACCCCGCTGAGTGGCGTACCGGACGTGAGTTGCGATCCCGACCGCTCAACGAGCTCTTCGAACCTGACCCAGCATCTGAGGCCTACACACAACTGCAGCCTCCTCCCTTACCGCCCGGCGCGCTGCACAAGGAGCACCGCCGCGCGCGCAATAACAAACGAGCTCCGCACCAGTTGTCTTCGGAGATCGCTAGCCAAATGATGTTGAGAGCCTCCCGCTCCAACCGACCGTACGATGTGCCCCAAATTGGTGAGTAAATGTTGAACTATACAAATATTTTATACTCTACCGTCTGGCAACCCTAGCGCTATTAACACACAATGCTATAAACAATCTCAAATAAAATATTACATGTTTGTAATGAAACAATCACGAACTATTTACTGATTAGGCAACTTATTTATTAATGAGAGTAAAAGTATAAAAACCACAAATAAGTTCAGCTTTTTTTTATTTTTATATTTTACGTTAGTCGACCAGCGTATATGTGGGCAAAGATAATTCGCTACATACTATTACTAACTTAATATTACTACTATTGAAAACACATAAGTATCATAAAATCAATGCAGTATTAAAAATGATTATCATCTACAAAATCATGATTAGATCATCTGGACCCGGACAGCGACTACAGCTCACATAAATAGTAGTAACTCAGTGTCACCAAGCTGCTGCGCCGTTAACTAATGTGATAACGTTGCTCTTCTAACGCAGCAAACATACGACCCGAAAACATTCTGCCTAAGTGGATTGGGATGTTAATTGGCGTGCAAAAATAACACAGGATCATTAATATATTATTGAAGGATTAAAAAATAAAACATGAATTTTTTGAACTAACGGCTTCGGTATATCAAAAATATCAGGTAGCAAAACATTGCATTGCCAGAAACTCTTCAATTTATTTCCGATAACTAAGAAGATGTGCAACTAAAAATACAACAACTAAAAAGAACAACAATGAAAATTTTTTTCAAGGTTTTAAAAATTGAGAAAGTATTAAAACGAAAGAACAAATTAGTATTTGAATTAACTCGTTAACAAATTAACTCCTGTTTCTATGCACAATTATATAACAATTTCAGAACGCTAAAATTTACAAGTAAGTATAACAAATGAAAATAATCTAACCTGACCACATTACTTGGGACCATATAAATCCTACTAACTAAATCAAATTATCTGCGCTATTCATTAGATCTTCGCCGCAATTAACCCGTTGCTTACTTTACCCGTGGCAAATTAAGGTAATTATTTTGATATTTTAAACATATTTCAACGTAAGACGCATTATAAATTATTGTAAAATAAGTTAGTTCGCGATTAAACACTACATCAATGAGAGTATTTTTGAGTATTTTTACCTAAATTTTCTTTTGATTCTTTATTATTCCTGGAGCTAAATATTTAGACGCAAAGCTGCGGGCAACATAATAAGTATAAAAAAAAAACAAGAGCAGAAGAAAACCTTTGTGACAACTTAAGAGAAGCAAAATTTACAGTTCATTTTTTGAGAAATGTTTTGTATAAATTGTCTATTAATATCATCCCATTTTACTTTTAAAACAACTCAACCTACTATATTGTAATCCTGCCTATAGCTGTCTTATTTAATATTCTTCGAGGGTTTTCATAATAATAATTTAGCTGAGTAGATTTATTATACGATACTTAAAATAGACATCAGTTAAATGGACCTCTAGATAAATAAACAAATTAATTGCTTGCAGATCTACGACAACTGGGTACAGTAATTTCGGTTTATGCAGGCTAGGACAGATGCGACAATTAAGGTTGAAATTCCGAGTGTATTGGCCGTCTGCATGTTCCTGTTAACAGTTGACAGTATTCTGACGTCGACAAGATGCATCATATGCTTTAATATGTAGCCTCTGCATCCGTACTTTTATGACTTCGTATTCGAAACGATCAAGATTAAAGCGATCAAAAATAACAAACACAATATTATTTGACTTGAAATAATTATATAATCTTTAGTATAACTTCACGTATATCTAAAACTGTTAACATATGTACGTATCGAGAGTGGCTAAAAGTAGCATCTCTATTGACAATCTGCATTCAGATCGCCCTTCGTAAATAAATATTAAGCTTCGTGTTTTGTACTTTGCGTAAAAGTTTAAATGCTTCCAGATTACCAAGAAACACTGTGAAAAATTTGTCACATTGCTTTAAATTGCATGCTTACAACCAATTAGGAAAACTATAGAAACCAACTTTTCTTCGAAAGGAAAACGTTAAAATCTTTAAATATTAATTTTCTAAATAACGTGACATTTTTAAACTTTAAATTAAATTTTTATAAACATAAATGTAAATTATTGACGCAGCGCGACTTTAAAAAATCCAAATTGTTTACTACATTATGCTAATTTTATGTTTATAAGGCTGTTTGGCTGCAAGTAATTTTATATAAAAATGTGTATTTTCGAAACGAGTTTTTTAAATTTAAAACTATCCATCGTACTTGGTTATTTCAGTATCGGTTCCAGTAACAACGAGGCACATAAAACACTAGGCGTAAAAAGTGAAGAGTTCGTTGTACGCAGTAAACAGATCTATCTGGTAGACACGTAGCCTCCCTTCGATTGAGAAACGACGCACCACGTACGCGCCTAGAACGTGCTACCCTTGCCAATTTCCACGACCGTATTTATTTTTGTGCTCGGTAAACTTTTGTTCTAAAAATAGAGTGTTATATTGTTTCATGACCACATATTCTTAATTTGCCAGAAGGTATAGCAATCCCGTGATTTTTCAGTAAAAATTAATTTTGATTTGTTGAGTGGAGAACTACAAGTTTCATGCCAAACATGAAGCTGTCCCTCTTCAATTTTAAATAGTTTTTAATTATTAGATCAAAGCGTGTAAGCACTCGTCTAAATACATTTTTTCTTTATGGCTTTAGTTGGGCGCCGGTAACCTCACATTCTTTTTAAATATGCTTTTATTGACTTCACCTGTATGCTTTTTTGTTTGCAACCGACTTTTGTTAGTGTATTTTTAGTTTTTTTGGTAGTTTAATCTTTTTAATAAATAGACAAGCAAATGGGTCACCAGATGAAATCCGCCGCACCGGAATGCATTTCGATCTGGCTCCGGTAACCTCACTCACACAGTAAAACACAACGAAAGACCTGTTTAGTGGAAGTCTATAAGGCCATGGTTTAATTTGAATGAAGCCATCCAATACTTATTTATGGTTATAATTCCAAAAAAACAAAAGATTTGTTTTACACTGGTTTTCTGTAAAACTGTAACATCCTTCGGTACAAGTGGGTTTCAATTTTAGGGAGTTATTTGTGGCATTTTTGCGGCTTATCTTTTATTTAAATTTAAAGTCATTATCAAATAAATTTATTTGATTATTTAACGAGCTTTTTTTATTTACCAACGGGTTTTTCGATATTTCTCGAAAAAATATTGATTTTAATTTTGACTTTGACAAGTAGTCATTCGTTACTAGCCCTATCGTATTCCATTATACATTTATTTTATCACTTTATATTTCTAGTAAATACTTTAATGAGACTAACTAAATCCCCTTAATCCCCTTAATTCCCCTTAATCGACTATGGTGATGTGTGCTGCTACGACCTGAATGCAGATCTTCTCGATAAATTAGACCGTCTTCTTAATAACTGCATTCGATTTGTTTATAATCTCCGTAAATATGACCATGTATCCTCTTTCCGTTCGCAGCTCAATTGGCTACCAATTCGTCTACGCCGAAAATTACGCGCGCTCACTGTTCTATTCTCTTTACTTAATAACCCATCTTCGCCAACATATTTAAACTCTTATTTCCAACTCCTATGTAGCAATCACGACAGAAAGCTTCGGTCTTCTAAGAATCTTCTCCTTCGTTGCCCCTCCCATACATCTGAGTTTGTTGGCTCATCTTTCTTTGTGCAGTCCGTTCTTCTCTGGAATGAGCTTCCCCTCGAAGTCAGGATGGCTAGCAACGCTTTTACTTTTAAGAAAAAAGTGAAGCAGTATTTACTGAAACAGCTGGTAGAATCAACCAATACATGATTATCATCTTATTATTACTTGTTATGATATTTATTTGTGTATGTATGTATATAGACTTACATCAACTTAAGTATGTATTTGTATGTATTTATGTATTTGTATTAATTTTAGTATATGAAAGTTTGTATATGTCTACTTCTTTTCAACATCTGAAACGCACCTACTTCCTATTTTCTCTGCATCACCCAAAGGTTGACTGGTAGAGAATGCCTTAGGCATTAAGTCCGCCTATGTACATAAAGTGCATGATGTATAAATAAATAAATAAATAAATAAATCTCGCTTCAATGAAATTTCTCAGGACTTGTTCATAAGATATTGTCAATAAACAGATTTAACAACGCAAGTCATTTTAATTACTGTTCTCATAAACAGCGTCAAATTGAACCATTCAAATACGTTAATTCGGAGTCTATTGGCTTATCAAAGCCTAATTTAATTCAATAATTAGTCGTGTTATATAAAGGAATACCTTTCTAGATTAAATTTCCTCATTTCATAGTTATGGTGGGTACTTCATTACTGAGTAACATTTAATATTAATTATAAATTAACAGGCAAATTAACATCTTGTGGCAATAGATATAAGCTGTATTTTTCTAGGAAACATTTGTATACAACATATATTTGGCATGTGTAGTGACAGATTAGGAAAATGGCGTATCACCACCTCTATTCATCCCAAGGTATGAGAGGCGCCTTAAGGAGAAAATTACGTATAAAAACAGCACTTCAAAGAAAATAAAACTTTAAAAAAAACCCTATACCAACCCGTCTGGTGGTATAGTAGGCCAAAACCTTCTTTCTATGGAGATGCTTACGCCCAGCAGTGGACTGTGGATGATGATACATTTGGCTTGTTGTTGTTTTGGTAGATTAGGGCAGACTAATACATATGCAAATAAAACAATCTATTAATTTATCGAAAAATGAAAAGAAGAGGAACTTTTCTTTCCATATGTACTTAAGAGCCCAAGATGCGACATTAGCATTCCCGGTCATAACGGTATTTATAATTTAGAGATGCCACGACTGTTCGACAACTATTCGGTATTCTGATATTCGTCTATGTTTTCAATATTTCAAATCATAAAAATCTGTCCAACCGTTTTCAAGAAATCTGATAAAAAAAACTATGACACAAGATTTTAATATTATTATATTTTTTTAATATTATTATAGATATTAATATATCAGATAAAAATTGTGGTGGCTCGTAACTTAGTGTTAACCTTGTAGGTTAACACATTACAAAGTTAACAAATGGTATCCAAGTCACCGTATTGATACGCTGACTTGGATATCATAATATAATATTAGATAAATAACAAATAAAGTAGGCTGTGACATGACCCAATCACGAATGAAACAAAAGCGTCCACAGCGCATCGTCACGACACTTCTTATCCAAGTTTAAATCTACCGTGCGCGAGAAGTACTAAATGTCGCCGAATATTGTGCGCTTCAGCCAAGAGACTCGCCTAATATTCATTATTCGGTATTTGGCCAATTCACTTCTCGCGGTATCTCTGGTCTATAATTTCCCTTAAGAATCTACTTAGGGCAACAAGTCGATGGGAGTGATATAAAAGTACAAAATTTACTCTTTTGTAAGAACTAAACTTAAACTTAACGATACAACTATAAAGTTTTAACACTCCTTTCCTGTCCGAAAATCATCTACCACTTTAAGTTTGAAACTCACTTGAAATGTAATAAATATTCTAATACATTACTTGTAATTGAGAAGTAATCGGAAAAACACTTTAGAGACACTTAGGTCGATACATAAATTATAAACAAGCTACTATACAAATATATTAGTTTTGTCGTAAGGTTTGCTTATACTTTGATGTATATTAAGTAAAATGCTAATTCTTACATGACTGTGTACACTTCAGCAATAAGTGGTAACCATCATTTTATTTCTAAAAACAAGAAAAACGAAAATTATTCACAAAACGAAAATAAATTATTCTAAATTGTGAAACACTAAACAAAGGTTACATCATATATCATGTCTGCGCTGATGTAAAAGCTTAATGTAATTTAAAATTAATTTAGTAGATGGTCCTTACTTCTTATTTGTAGAAATGAAGTAAAAGCTATCACATCGATTTACAAAACATACCTTAATACGTTAATTCAATCATTTACTTAGTAAGATATGGTATAAATCTTATTTAATGTGAGATATTTATATCTATACAGATATTTTGAAATTTAAATGTACCTTCAACTGTTACTGGAGCTTCAAAACATTTTAATCCATTCTAAAATTGTCTGGAAGAAATCTCATTTAGCAATAAGGCCATCCTTTCGTCATGAACAATCTTTAGCAGTCCACTGCTGGACATAAGGTTCTCCTTAAAAAGAAGATTTCAGCCAACTGTACTACTGTGGTCGGCCGGATTGGTTAGGATTTGTTTCAAATTTTGCTTTTCTTTGCAGTACTCTTGTCCTACGCAGCTTAGTCCCTTAATCGACTCTTTATGACAGCCACGGGATGAATGGGGAGGTGAAACTCATTAAACCTAATCCTGTAAAATGTATACATAATACAAAAAAAGACTTTTCTATCTAAACGTAAATGTCAATTTATTTGTATTCTACGTTTTCACAATTTAAGTTATTCCATCAGTCATTATAAATTTTACGTAACTATTATCTGGGATACTGAATAAATATTCTTATTACCAAATTTAGTGAAAATTAAACAATAGTTCAAATTATTTTCTGTAAATATCAAGCGACCAGTCTCTTTCGCTTATCCTGTAATAACAATAAAGCCCAATTACGATAACAAACATTACATAAACCTTTTTAGTCAGGCTTTATCCATATTCCAATCAAAAAATTAATACGGATGGTATTCTATACCTAGATCGGGCCACGACATGCTTCCTACAATATATTAATTAAATAACACATGTATGTATATTAATTTCACTTAATTTTATTTAGTGCGAGCGTATGTATCACTCTATAAACAATTTAATTAAGTGATCAATAGTTACTAGGTACTTCTTACTATTTGAGTATACTACGAGTATATATAATAATACCTTTTAAAGTCTCTAATTGCAGTATCATCTAGGCACTAATACATTGAGTGCATTTCACGTAAATACACTATATTTTAACCAAATTAAATGAAATTTATCTTTTGCAAATAATAATAATAATAATATATTTATGTCAAAGAAATATCCAAAGTAAGACACTAACAGTGTGCTAAAATACATTGAAAAATTACAATCTTAATTTCTATGAAACAATTTGCAAATAAATTGTTTTCTACTAGCCAGAATTCGTTGTATAGAGTGGGCCAAGAATTCGTTAACCTTTTAAGTTAACGATAAATATATAAAATCAGCGAAGAAGTGATCTCGTAGTCTCCTTGCCAACGAGTATTCAAAAATTTAAGTGCTTGCTTAGCAGTGTGCAAACGTCGAAACGGTGATCATTGAGACTATGTAATTTTAAAAAATAAATTCCAACTAATTAGCTTTTTTGTAAGCATTTTTTTATATAATATATCAAATGGTTATTTTTTACAATTTTTTCAAATGTTAACTAATTCGTGGCTAAACCTATGTAATATTATGAATAATACTCGAAAAATGGTTTTTTACAAATAGTCAGCCACTACTCAAGGGCAAACATTAAATCAGTACTTTCTTCTATATTAGCCAGTTTGTCTGTAAATATATTAAAAGTGACGTATCTTTTAAACACACTCTTATTACCTTCACCTGTATGTTTGTTTGTTTGTAACCGACTCCTTTGAGGTCGATTTTAATCTATTCTGAACGATCAGATTTTATTTAAACTTTATAGACTTATCAAGATCCGATCACATTACAATAATAAACTAAAAATCACACTCTACTGATAGTACACAGTGTCACACGTTCCTTTTTTAATATTAAGATTTTTTCAATTTTCATTTTCAGTTATAATTAAAGAGAGCTTTTTCAAACTATATTTATTTAACTCAACCACAGAACTTTTCAACAAGTAATTTCAAACTGTAGGCATATCATGACTCACAGTTTAGTTGAAATATTTTGTACATCACAAAGACAATATCAAAATTCAAATAAAAAAAATCCAATGTAAGCTATCGTATCGTATCGTATAATTTAATTTACGGATAAATGTAACATAAACATCGACAATTCCCACAAGGATTTTAATGCGCTCACAAAGTAGATACATAAAGTACTAGCTAGGTTAATGTAGTACTTAGTAGCCTATGGGTTATTCTGATATATAAGCTATATTACTGTAAAAATTTATCGAAATTCGTACAGTAGGTTTTGCGTGAAAGATTGATAAATATCCATACATCCTTACATTCCCTTATCGTATCCTTACATTTAAACTTTCGCATTTATAATAATAAAAATAACAAAATTAACATATTTATCAATAAAGAGTCTAGGTATGCTATTTAATATAGCGTCATCTATCAGAAACCCCAACTATTCATTTAATGGCAGGCTTTGTACCAATCGAGTGAAAAAAATTAATAGTGCCATCTATCAGAATTTATTGAATTTGAAGTGGATGGATTTTTCCATGGCAATGAAATGTTTTACTGTAACAAATAGTAGCCTTTGTCACTCTTCAGCCTCCTAACTATCCCCGGACATAAAATTATACCATTAAATTGCTCCATCACGATGTAAATAAAAGGCAAACATTCAAATAAACAAACACGCTTTCACTTTTAAAATTCTAGTAGGAATAAGTCAAATAAATTTCTTTTGAATACACCATCTCATGCTTTTAATATAATAAGCATCATTTACTCTGCTTAAAATATTACAAATATTAAAGCTGATTTTATTAATACAAAATTTACGAGTACAATTAATGCAATTAAGTAAGAATTAACCATGTTCTGTGATACAGATAGCAATCAAAATTTTCGTTAAATTTATTAATTAACACCAGTCAGTATTTGACGTCTGATAAATTATTCAACTCATTGATCGCCAGAAATCATAATGAACGTATAAATTAAAACAAAAATTTCACGGACAAGCTTTTAATTAATATTAACAACAGGAGTATATATTACAAATTGACACGTTTAACTACTGCACGTATAGATCTGACACTATGATAACTTAACACCAACGTAAAACTAAAAACGTGGCTACTTGAAATTATTGTAAGTGAGAATATATTTTCTACACGCTATACGTAGACAAGCTGATTAGCAAGAAAATAACAATATCAAAACTTGCAAACAGATATTAGATATAGAAACTCCTTTTAATAAACACAACAAAAAAAAAATTTTCTATCAACATTATTTTGTTTTAAATTTAACAAAGTAAAACATTTTTAGCCTGAAGGCCCTATTTTAGCCAGAAAGACTACGTCATTTGGTTAATTAATCCCTTCAACCCTCATATTTTTTCAGAACATTCAACTACCACTGCAGGATAATCTCAGTATCCTGGGCATGAATATTTACCGGGATCTCAACCCGTAAGAGTATATTGAAAGCGTCACTACGGCGACCTCGCAGAAACTGGGTATACTCGTACTGAACAGAGTGAGACAGTTCTTTTCGCCTGCACATCAGCCTCTTCTTTATAAGAGCTAGATTCACTCCTGCGTGGAGTACTGTTCTCATTTTTACGATGAATCCGCGCAGTATTTGCGTAGATCGGTTACAGCGGTGAGCAGTACGAATTATCAACAGCCCCGAAGTCACTGAATCCCTTGAGTCTTTACAGATGCGAAGAGATGTCACCTCTATGGCAGTCCTCTATCGTCTTTACCGTGGAAATTTTATAACCAAAAACGGTTTGGCTCTTCCTTCCTGTGTAAATCTGTTAACACCTGAAATTCACTATCAATACACATGTTTTGCTCTCGCTATGATCCCGTGACCTTTAAACGGGCCGTAAAAACCATCACACTAGGTCACCAAAACGTGGGTTACCTTACTGCATTTTCTGCATTCATAATGAGTGCGGCGACTACCATTCTTGGATTCTATTCAAGCTTTCCATCAGGTAGAGCAGAGTCACTTTGGTAGGATTTTCTGATACTGACTTATCCTATTATGTATATATAAATTATACATCTATTCTTACAATATTTTAGTGACTGCTAAGAATTCTACATAAACTTTATCCATATTAAAAATTCGACATACTTTTTTCTCTACCTTATTCTATATTTCTATACGTATATATCTACGCAAATATATATCATTTTTAAGCATTTTATATAATTATAAATATATTAAAGAAGAAAATTTTGTCTCAATATTTCATTACTTAAATTACCGTCGGTAGATTTAGTGACTTCAAATAGCAAGCGAAGCTACAGTTTTGGACTTAAACGAGTCTGAGCCGCGCAGTTGTTATTTACCATGTTAGTTATCATGCACTCAAGATTAGCGAAGTCACATATCAAGAAAGTGAGAAAGTAACGGAATGGTTTAAATTTTATATCACTTAAAATCAAAACAGCCATTTTCTACCGAAACACTATTATAAGTTTTTTTTTCTCTTACGTTTTTCTCAAAAATACTTATTTTGCTTTTCAATTCATAGTTAGGATTGACCTTAAAATAACATCAGTAGTCACTTACTAAAGCTCATTTATAATAAAACCAAATTGAACGATGTGTAACCAAGCATCACACTAACACTATTGGAGACGAGATCGTCTCCATTGACGTAGATTTACTTATCCGCACAAATTAAATTACATGCCTAACAAAGATAATCTTCAAAATAAGAAGGGATCAAGAAGATTATTTCTGACACCTGATGAATAGATAGAAAGTGAAATTTTTTTGCAATAAGTCGTGATTTCTATAATCCACTGGGATTTTATTTCTACATAATGATTCATCTTTCAATGTAAGAAGCTTATTGATATTAGAAATAACAGATTGAGTAGCCGGCAGGCGTGATTAAGATTGGTTAGACGTTAGACGCGTACAGATTATGATTGGTTGAGGAAACTTTCACTAACTCAAGTAAAAATATTGAGGTCACATATTATTTTTTTGATGTTAATTGATAAAACAACTATAAATTAATTGTTAATGAGAGTTTCATCACCGGATGATGATTACAATAAGAGAAAATATACGAAAAGTAACGTTCTTGTAAATGCACACAATAATTAAATTGCGATGGTTTCACAAATTAATTTAATTAAGTGTATTAATATTTATTATACTTATTTCTTCATTGAACCTTATCTTTCACTTCTTAACAGAACGTTTGAATTTCCTGTTTACTTAAAAAAATATAATTTTCAAAGAACTTAGCTTTATTTTGTGACAACTTACTTTTCACAAGAATCTTAAGACTAGTCATGATTGTATTAATATTCTAACATTCTTGGTGTTGGTAAATTTATTTTTAAATCTGTTCTCTTAGAAAAACGTTATCTTTATCAATATCTTGATTAATTACTAACAAACTATCAACTCCGTTTATTTCTGATTTTTAAATTGCGATATTGTGCGTTGACGATGTCTGTGATGATGATTACACATTTAAAAACACACCAAATCATAGAACGGAAACTCATAACACTGCATAATGATTCTGTAAAATGTGCTAGTACGTGTTTCATAATACGTTCTCGAGCTTTATACAAACGGCCGTGTTAATTACCACGTACACTGGTAATAATTGTTAGTGACTGTCTGGAGCAAACTTCCACTATCGCTTTTGCCAAAAATGTCGAAAACACACAAGTACATATGTCATAAAGTTTGTAATTTAAAATAAGATTTACAGTTTCACATACGCTGTAGTGCTGTTTTTTATATTGAGAATTGCTCATGCATATTTTGTTATATATTTTGTTACACTGGTAAGGTAGTTTTGTATAGGTAGGTTAAATCTTTGAGAATGTGTACCCTGTAACTATGAACATATTTAATACTAATGCCTCCTGTAAGCTGTTATTAATTATTGTCACGTTAAAACAAAATCTTAAGACTCATATTGCTTACATTGCATTTTTAAGTTACACATCTAACTATCCCTGACTTCAGTAGTACAAAAGGTCAAACGACATATACCGTTCCTGCGAGTATGCTTAGATAATAAATTTAGTAAGAAAAACATTTTATTTTATCTATGAAAAGCGTAGTATGATAACTGGTACCTACGACCTACTGATTTTTTTAAGTTTTTAGTATATTAAGCACGTCATTTATATTTTAATTTCAATAAAACTGTATACCGTTTTAAAAATATAATAAATTTATTTTAAAGGTTTTAGGATTGTAAAAAAATTGCTTAATCTTTCATTTTTCTAGTGGTTATATTGAGTTTTCAGTATTGTCAATAGTGACTATATTTAACCAGCCAAATCCTTTTATTTGACATCTAAATTAAAAGAATTGTAAAAAATATGTATTTAAAGTGCCATTTTGTTGGCGGCCATATTGGATTTTCATTATTTTTCATAGTAGTTGTGAAAAAATATATAATCCTCCATTTTCTAGCGGCGGCTATCTTGGGTACACAATGATACAGAATGTATTAAATTGTATTGTCATCAGGTGTATGCCAAACATAAAATTAATCTGTGAACAGAAACACGATCAAATTTCAATTACTAGATTTGACCCAAACAAATAAATAAACAAACTGGGTGACTAAAATAAATCTTTTATAAATGAAGAGCGGCTTTCAATTATCATAAAATGTACAGAAATAAAATAAAGAGAAAAAAGTCATAGAATTATGTAAGTTTGTTTAAAAAATTTTGCATAAATATAAAAATGCTAATAATATCTAAAAACTAAATGTAATCTGAGCTTGGACTCTTTTAATTCTGTATGGAGACACTTACCAAGTTGTATGGTTTCAATACAAATAAAATATTACTTGTAAATATTTATTTTTAAGACATTATTAGATCGTATGCATATTACATATGATGAAATTGTATTCGACCTTCATTCTATAAAAAAATATATTTTCTTTATTTTTATTGATATTCAGTTATTTTCTTTATAAATTGTACTATTATTATACAGACGATTCATATCCCGTCAATTTGACATATACACTCAACCAGTGTGTTTCTGTAGTCATTTTCACTTCATGTTTGTAGCACGTTCTTCATATCTTTTACATAAAAAATAAGTATTCTGAATTTTATATTCGTACGTGAGTGAAACTTGCTTATAAAACGGAATAAAATTTTCTCTTTACGTATTAACACATACTCATATAGTCTATAACAGTATCGTTTCAAACAAGGTACGCGCTACTATTTATTATACGATGACATAATATTGATTGATCTCAAATCTTCATGCACTTCTCACTTACATTTAGCGTAATTTTTTACTGATGTTTCCTAAAACATGAAAATCTTAATATTTTTTTTTGGAACAAACTTAACTAACAAATAAGTAAACGCACAGTGAACTGTTTTTTATGATATAAGAAAGCAAAATACTAAGTAAGTAAAGTAAGTAACTAAATAATATCTTACCTTTTTCTTTATATTTTTAAAAAATCTGATCGTTAACCTGAAAACAAGCGTATTTCAATCAGGTTAAGAACAGTCCCTCCAGCTAAGTTGATATTCTACAAACGTAAACGTAACTAATATATTATGAAAAGTGCGGTTATCTTTCACTCTAACAGAAGCGGACCGGTGGTTTTTCGGGGCAGAAAAGGAAACATCGGGGTTACATACCATTACTATTACATTACCATACAAGAGAGGGTAATCAACAAGTCGTTGGTGACTTGTACGTCGGGTGTGGTACGTCGGGGTGCAAGGAATCACTTTTCTAGGGTGTACCTGGTTCCTCAGTTACTAGTAACCGAGACGGCATGCGATTTTTTGTCAATTTGAATCCGATATAATCACCAACCGGTTGTATCTAGTAGAATTGCCATACATATAAAAAAAGCATCGCTTGAAATACTTTTTTGCTGTTAGTCCAATTGAAATAATCTTTTTTTTTAAAAACCGATTAAATTATATGAACAAAATGTGGATATAAATAATTGTAGCGACTTTCACATACAGCGGAAATAAAGAAAACTAACGCTCAATTAATGCTTTCGATGCCCTATGTTAAGTAATGCATATAAAATTGTATTAACAACGTTCTAAGTAGATATTTGAAAAGTGTAAATTGTATATGTGTTCTGTCGTGTTTTGTGTTCCTGTCATTCTATTTTACTTCTAATTGTGTACATCGTGACTTGTGTGTGTGTGGTGAAGATTAAATTGCTTAATTTTCTTATAAGCCGTAAGTAAAACTTCTTAGTAAATCCTCATTCCCACTATCCGTACTCATTGTGTTTTCTACATATACGTATTAGCTTCTTAAAACCTCGTATAAAACATGATCCCGACAAATTTTCTTAAATATTTTAAATATTTTTTTTTGTTTTGTAAACGGTAGTCATAGGTTTACGTTGAAAACCTCGTAGGCCATTCCTTAGATACAGGTTTTAGCGTACTACACCACGCTTGCCGGATGGATTGGTATAGTTTGGCTTTCAGTATTATGATATTTCTGTATTTTTATACGAATTAAAGTAATACTGAAATCAAGAAACTTTTATTCTATTCTATTATTACTACAAGGAAAAGAAACCTGAACTGTGAGGTGACTACCGCTAGTCTGGAATCATTATTATGGAAAGATCCAAAGCCACCCATCGTGATTTACGCGTAACTATTTCACACTGCTTGGTGTTCGAGATTCGACTCGGTCAATGTCTGTAAACTGAATATGTATATTAGAATGTAGATACTATACTACTTTCATTTGCAAGTTTACAAGTTTGGCAACAACGAGTTCTCAACAACAAAGCAAAAGTAATTTAGGCAAGTTTGTTTTAAATGTAAATTAATCTGCATGATTCAAATAATGATAACACGAATATGAGGCAAGCCATTAGAAGCATTTTATTAAACTGTCATCTGTTTCCAAATTATACTTCGCAGTAAACTGATACAGTAGACAATTAAATCATCAATATTTTCTCAGTATTCTGTAGAAAAAACAATCGGTTTTTTAATTATATTTTTAGCTTAATTAGGCCAATCGTATATATCTTCTCTAATCATATTGAATTATGTAAATCTTGTATTGTACAGAAAATATTCATCTTTAATAGTATTGGAACGATTCAAAATAAGAAATAATATCAAGCACATTAAAGCGCCGCAGGTAATCCTAAATGAAAATGTGAGAGAAATCGCAATTCAATGAGAATTAGACGATTACTTTTCAATTTTCTCAATAAATGTTTCTTTACGGCATTTGCAAACAAATCATGGGCTTATTAAATTTATGGAGTATCAATAACCTTACGATTTTATCAAGAGTAACTGTGTACGTTTACATTAGGGCACCTAACGTTTTCTTGGCCATTCCAAGCAAACGTAAGTGGGTGTTAATATCCTCGATACACCTAATGTATCCATACTTCTGTAAACGTACAAACGTAGTAGTGTTCAAATGGTAACCTCTTTGAATGCGTAACTTTTTCTAGGTTCTATGTGGTGTGAATATAAGAACATCTACACTACAGGCGTGGATGTTTTATATTTTATATGGCCTGAAAGTGATAGTTTTACTATTTTTTTAAGCTTCTCCTTTTTATAGAACCCTAGCGTAGAAATAATTATATTGTTGGATAGTAATAACATTTTGCTCCTGAAAGGACAGACACGAGCGTATTGAAATATAAGAATATTTAGGAACAAGTTTAAAAATTTATTTATTATTCATAATAAGTTCTACAAACGGTTGCCCTGCCACGAAATATTTTCTTTTAAGAGCTATATGTTCGTTACAAATTAATCTGGTGCAACTTTACGTACCTAGGAACTAGGAACATTGTGAAGATATTTCATGAAAGTGTAGTCTAAAAAGTGATTAGTGTTAAAAAAACTGAAATTGAGATAGTGTTGACCTTACATTTACGTTCTCAAAAACCTTTTGTATTAATTTGATATTAAGAAAAATATTTAGTCCCAAGATGCTTAAGATGAGAATAAAGAAAATTTTGCTAATTGATATACACATAAAGATGCTATGTTAACTAAACAAATACAAATTAAAAGACCTTTTTGTGTACTAGAACAACGTTCAAGCAGAATGGTCAAAATAAATATTCCTTAAACATCGTCCCAATCGGGTTGACATCGGTCAGTAAATTCCGAATATTGTCTAGTAATTCGTACGTCCAAACTGTTAGTTCAAGTAATTTCCAATTAAGTTACGACTGGGTTCTCGTCGAAATGCTAAGACAGTGCTCACTTTGTCCATTGGTCCCGTGCAACAGGTCCACTAAGCGCTTCCGACACTACCGCTGACTAATCTGTTGTCTACGGATATTTATTCATAAAGTTCCGTTGTATATTTTTAGATACAGAAAAAAACTATTTCTTTGTGTTCCTTTGTAAAAAAGTACAAAATAGTCTAGATTTTTTACCTTTCTTTCCAGTAAATATCACGGATATAGCATTAGCAGTAATAGTTATCTAGGCGTCTTTGCGATTAAAGGAAACGGTGTATATTTTTAAAATTATGCATTTGCATTATACCGAAAAAAAATATAATCTTGCAAACATATAATTGTAATTATTAAAATATGTACATATATTTTTTTAAATACTTAAAATCAAAAATTCAATTACAGCTTCACCACTATTTATAAAAGCTTTTGAATGACATCAGAAACCATTTAATATTTATTTGATATAAGCTTTATATTCATATCATAGAAATGTTCAGTTTTAATTACTACTGACAAAGAAAATTGTATAAAAACATTATGATAGCTACTATCACGCGCCAAAATTCAAAGACACTATTATAAATTCACCTAAAAGTTTTCCTATTTTTAAATATTTAGAATAGAGTTATTAATAGGCTAAAAAAATATAATCTCGTGACGTTTGATAAATATGTAAAACGCGTCATTGGAAGGACAAATTAAAGTTCCCATTGATTCACTCAAATTTCTATTTACTTGTAGCTAGAAATAAACATTATCTTTAAAAATATATTAACATGCATAGGGCTCCCACCAAGAACATAGGGTACCAAGTTTACTTCACCAGCAAGTGGTGCTGCTGATGTACTTACGAGGCTCTGGCAAACAAAACATCCCGATTAGCGGCAAGAGACTTGCCATCTATTACATGAGACCAAAACACTACCAAATAGTGGGCTTATATGTCTCTGCCTACTTTTCCGGGGCAACAGGTCTGATTTATGTATGCATATGTTTCAAAAATAAATGTCACACCCATATTTGTCTCCATTTATATTACTTTGCTTAAAAATTAACATAAGTTTATTCCACGTTCTGTATATTTAAAAAAACATGGTTAAATTGCAAAGTAAGATATTAAAGGTAATGAGTAATAAGATAAAGAAAAAAATTATGATAGCTATTCAAATCAAACTATCGCCCTCCACCAAGGAGCGTCAACCAATTGAGCGCCTTAGGCAATTCGCTTCCATCCGCCGCCAGCCACCTTCTTCTATAGCTGATAATTATTATCTCGTGAAAAACTTAAAAAGTTAAATTAAATAAAAAATATTTCAATGTTGATTACAGTGATCATTGTTCCGATTATTGTATCTGCTTATGGATTGATACGTTAGACCAACACCTTAAGAGGCTCATGTTAGAAGGCTGGATCAAGGGTCTGACGCATTAGGCAGTCCCCCTTGATACGACCCGTATTTTGAGCAGGTGACTGTCTTTGGAGCCCTAACCACCGGTTTCTTGATCCCTGTATACATGAAGTCGGTAGTCTACTATTTTTTTATATTTATTTTTAAATATTTAAAAATACAACTAATATGGATAAACAATTACTATAAATAGAATAATAATAAAATCCATTTTTAAACTAGATTGTGTTGATTCACTTAAGAGGTCAATTAATTTTTTATTCAACAGGTAGATATTTTAGGTCAAAAATTATCTATAGTGCTACTAGTATTATATTATAGTACTTTACCCTTGTCCAGTTTCTAGTGTCTGCCTATGACTGTACAAAAGACACTGCATTGAATTGTGCAAATCCATTATTGCAGCTTACCAGCTTACCTATTTTTCTTCTTCAATACTCCCCCATTTTTATGCTGCATTTCTCGGTTCAGGACACATGACTTATCCCTTACTACACAAGGAACAGGAATAATGATGAATGATACCGAAAAACCTCTACTTTTTTCAACAATATTTTTGTGTCACGAGGGACTTTACAAACATACATGAAACGGACAAAAATTACACACGGACTTACAAGATACAAGATCGTTTGTTTGTACAAAACATGAGTATACATACACAGAACAAACAAGATATTAAAGTAAATAATAGAATAATCATGTTTTGTTTCTCAACGCTCAAATATTACATATTCCTTCCGTCAAATTATTTAATATTTAAAATTATTTATCGTTAATCATCATTATTATTTGTCCATAGTGGACGTCTTTTGGCTGAGATTATGATGATGATGATTATGAATCATTACTTATAATTCTTTACTTACAATCTATCATTCAGTCAATAATTGCGCACATTATAAATTAAAATAATAACGGATGTCTATAATTATTGTACTTTGATATGGCCACAAATAGAATTTATCTGTTAAAAATTAGTCGATCCTATAACAGGTTCTCTCTAATCATAGACTTTTAATTTATTTTTAGTCTTAGAGCTGTATATTTCTGCCAATATTTTGGTGATTTGTTAAATATAATTGATACCATGCCAAATATACTTATTAGTAAGAGTGCAGTTCTGGAATCATGTACACAAACTTGCCTATCGTCGCGTCTACTTCGAATTACTCTCTCAGATAACCAGAGATATAGATTGAGGTTGAATTTAACGAACATTACAGTTTCTAAATTGTACATCGATGGCATGGTTGATATTATATAAAATAAGATTTACAGCTATCAGTAATATACTCGTATAGTCCAAAAGTAGTCCTGAGTCAGCTCTTTTAGGCCTTGAAATTGAGTCTTTTATTTGCTGAGTCGCTTCAAAAAATGACTCCGTATCTTAAGTTTTACAACACTAAACCATAATACGTAGTTATTAGCACATACATAAATGTTACTCCTAGAGGATGAGGAATGATGAGGGTGAAGAAGAGGAGATGCCCTAACCAGATTATCCTAAAAAGTAATGGGTGATAATTTGCTGGTTAAGCTTGCTGGGTTGCTTCACTTATTTCAGAGGATTGAGAGTCTAAGTTATTTCATCATATTTGCCATAATTCACGAATAAGAAATTTATTATCCCTATGCTTTAAGTGTTCACTGTTTATCACAAATTTCCATTTAAATACTTTGTCGTATCGAAATAAGATCACTTCAATGTTTGAACCTTTTAATAAATTTAATTGTTTAAATATAAGGGAGAGATACCCTAATCAGATTTTTCTATGAAACAATATTGTCTGACAATTTGCGGGGTAAAGAAGGTGTTAAGCTCCACTCATTTGACTTTTTCCAGCTACTAAACAGAAGTAAAACCACTTGCAATCTTCCATGTTGATGTTGCTATGTAATTTAATTATCTCACTCTGTGTATAAGATATGAGGAATGTTCTCAGAATTCCTTAGGATAATTATTTTTTGTTTTCATTCTGGATTTCTTCGAATTTTTTCCTTAGCTGCTTTTTTTGTACTTGGACGGCTAGATTTTTTACCTTTACAAACAATAGAAGTTTCATTATTTATAGTCCGGAACACAAACAATTGACTAATATTAAGCGAACAGAAAATATCAAAATTGCATTTGGCACCTATGCAATGCTACTCGTTTTTCTTTATCACCCTAAACCATTCAGAAATTAACAATATACACGATATCTCATAATTGATCTTTTGTCTTTTCTTTCTCATTTCACTTTTAAAAGATATTAAAGATATTTATATTTAATTAAGTGTTTATTTAACTTTTAATGTATAAAATTACACGTAAATATGATTAAAAATTTCATTAAAATCAGCCCAAGTATAATATCATCATAATTTTATGTAAAAAATAAGTTAACATTGGTTAGTCTTACGAAAACTCGGAGACGTCTGGACCGATTTGGCCTAATTTGAAATATTTGTGACAAAAACAAATAAAGAATAGGATGGGCCAAGAATTCATTAACATTTGAATCTATCCCGCGCAAACACGTTACGGGAGTTTTTGGGACCGATGCTAGTGGAACTTGCTG
This sequence comes from Hypercompe scribonia, assembly GCA_949316085.1. Taxonomy (NCBI): domain Eukaryota; kingdom Metazoa; phylum Arthropoda; class Insecta; order Lepidoptera; family Erebidae; genus Hypercompe; species Hypercompe scribonia. The sequence goes on from OX438980.1 coordinate 10,537,643, forward strand.
GCTACAATTGTAACACATGGTTTCAACAAAATGGAGCACTTGTCACACATCCAATGAGTTGATAAAGCTGATTTCCAGACGAGGCGACATTCCATGACGCAGAAGTCCAGATCTAACCTCATCAGACTTCTTTTTATGGATTTATTTGAAGAATCGTGTCTACATCAATAAACTAAATACCCAAAATCAACTAAAAGAAAATATCAGCGAAGAGATGACGGCGCTCTCGCGGTCTCTTTGCCGACGAGTATTTGAAAATCTCGGTGCTCGCTTAGAAGAGTGCAAACGTCGAAATGGTGTTCATTTAGATGATGTAATTTTTTTAAAATAAATGCCAGCTAATTAGATTTCTTGTAATTAAAATAATAAAACAACAATTTTTAAAATATATCAAATGGTTTGTTTACCACCATATATTTAAAACAACAGTATTATTTTCTCATGCAAATTTTAGACGTACCTTGCGTTTATGTGATTTTACCATACGTATGGTAAAAATCAAATATAAATTAACATAAATATAACTCGTATCTACTCATAACATTTTACGTCCATGTTGCTCCTCTGTTTTAAAAGATTTTTTTTTATTTCAAGAGCCTGCCAAAGTGACTTTACTCTGCCTGATGGAAAGCATGAATAAAATCCAAAAATTGTAGTCACCACACTCATTGTGAATGCTGACAATGCAGTATAATGACCCACGCTATGGGGGCTATTAAGATGCTTTTTACGCCTCAATTGGGGACGTAAAAGACATGACACTTATCGTAGCAATGTATTGCACACACCTACCACGGCAACTGTCACCCCTGCTTCAATGGGCCTCCGGTCTCGCACTCACCAACGAAACACGACAGCACGGATGCTCGCTTTAGGTTGATCTTCTGTAGGAGGGTAGCCGGCCCGGCCCATGTGTGCTGAAATCAGCGTGGCTCTACTACTCTAAAATATGTTTGCCCATTTTTACTTCATTGTGTATTCAGTGAACTTATAATACTTTCTTAGTCCCTTAGCTTTCTTGTGATTAATTCCTTTGCTTGTTCAAAGATATTTCAACTATTTCTTGGATTTTCCGAGTATCAAAATTCTGCCTGTTGATCCTGGTGTACAAGACTTACAGGTATATTGGTGTAATCAATTTCATGCAAAATGTCGGCTCACACCAATACACCGAATTACCTCAAATAAAAAAAAAACATACTAACCTAAGGGTTTGACAACACGTGTAGACAATATTCAGAGTTTTATGGATTTCGATTAAAAAAAAATTATGTGTATATTTAGAAACTTTTTGTGACTAAACTTAGAAAGACTTATTAAACTATATACAGTAAGAAAACTATGACAATCCTGTGTCAAAGCGCTATTTACTATTCTTTGATATATTCTATCATCATTTGGAAAATATTTTAGTGGGTGAGAATTTTCTTTACATTTAATTTGTAATTTACTTGTTTTTTTGTGTAAGTGAGTCCTATTAATACTTCTTTTGAAAAAAAGAAATACTACTATTTAAACAGATAGTGATGTACGTACGTAAATAGTATAAAATTCATCGGGTCATCTAGTTCTATAAATAAATATCATGACTGCATTTATTTTTAACTGTTATTTGGTAAAATAATTGGATTCTTATAATGTAAATAATAATAAAATGGCAACACTAAGTGTAAAAATAATGTTTTGGCGTAACACTAAGCGTAAAAATAATATGTTAGGGATAACACGATTTACTTTTAATATAGTTGGCAAAAATATAGGTAGACTAAACATGGACTCGTTTTGTCTATGTGGTAATTAGATACGAGGTATGTTCAAAGAGTTACGTAACATTTCGTTTGTTTACGATGTTTTATTTATTCATCTATATTAATGTTGTTCTTTTCTGAGTTAACGGCTAAGCTTCCTCAAATCCTCAAAGCACATTTGATAAACACTCCTTGGTACAGCTTTGACTTCTCCTAACAGTGCAATTTTTATACTCCTCAATTGCACTAAATCCCCATTCTGTCTTTTTAATTTTGGAAAGAAGAAGAAGTCTTCGTTTCGAATATGATAATAAAACTTTGACTGTTACAACTTAAAATATCTTAAATCCAAAAATAAGCCATCATGACGTCAAGGCGTGTCGCTAGTCACTAGTGGTTAGGCCAACGCAATACAAACTGTTAAAATAACCTTTCTGTGCAGCACTTTAACTTCACTCATACATGAAGTTCTAAAATATTCGTAAATGCGAATACAGTTTTCACTTACTATAAAAAAACACATTATATAAAGCTCTCTATTCTCAGGCAACCTTAATGTCAAATATTAGAACACCCATTTACCAACATGCTCGGTTGGCGACGAAAGCTTTATAGCGAGATAAAGGCAAAAATAAAAGATTTATGTAGAACTTTTTCACGTCTCAGTACAGTTCAAGCTCACTAAACTAGATACACAGAATATGTTTTATATTAGTACAAATCATAAATCAAAATAACGTGACACAATCTATATTTATTTTATTTTTACCAAAGTTGTTGGATAAGTTAATTCCTGATAAGTTTAAGTTTTTTTTGGAAGTGAAATAGATAAAAAATGTTGACCTTGGGTACCACCGTTTGAGTAATAATATGAATAGACTAACCAATCTACTCGAACTTGCCGACAATAGCCAATTCAAGCTAGTTCAAGAAATGTATCCCTGCCTTTTGGGAGATATATAAGTTACTCGCCAATCCAATGTTCCAATCCTAAACTATATTTTTCTCACTTAGCTTTCTTCACTTCTTGCGTGTCCATTTCTTCCACAATATTCCCAATATGGATTACATTTGAAAAATGGTAGTTCGTTTATTTAAGGTTATAGTTGTTATTAATTAGGCAATAATAAAAAAATCCGTTACTTATTATTGTTATTTGATTATGGTAGTACTGAAAAAAAAGACAAAACAAGGACAAAACAACATTCCAAATTTCAATACTGAAATAGTTTGAGTTGTGAACATTTTTCATTTTAATAAAAATAAATTAAAAAAGTGAAATTATTTTATAAATTTTTACCCAACAAAGTAACTGAATAAAATGTTTGATACATACTTAACCTACTTTTCTACTATTTTTATTCTTGTATATATAATTCCACTGTACATATATATGTCACTGATCTTCTCCTAAACGGCTGGACCGATTTGAATGATTTTTTTATATACGTTTGAGTGGCATCTTGGATAATTTAGAGTCACAAATCAGTCCGACAGAAAAGTAAATAAAAAAAAAAATCTTGCGGTACGAAATTCGCCGGGTCAGTTAGTTATAATATGAAATATTTAAATATTCTTTACTGCGTGTATCCTAGTACGCTGTAACAGAGAATGTTACAAGCAAAAAGCTAAATATTGTACAGCGATTGATTGAGTGTACGAATAATTCTTTTTTGTAGTTTTATAGCAACAAGCTTATTGACAAGCTTTAATCCATCTATGTAAGTCGACAAGATAACAGGTATGCAATACTTTTTTAATATAATCCTGTAATATGTCACATACTTCACAATAATAAAGTATATGAGTAATAGAGAAAATAAATCTCCTAAATAAAATTCTAAATACTTGCTCCAATGATATGACTTTGAAATCTAAAAACATCACAAATACAAACTTTAACAATAGACTAAATTTATAACCAGCTTGAATTATCATAATTTTGAACTATTTTTGAAACCAGTTGTTATAATTTTTACATCTCACACACCACATACACACACAACACAACAATCACACACAACACATTACCTCACAATATATATTTTTTTTTCTTAATAATCAATTGTATTAAATTTTCTTACACCGTTTTTACTGTTAGTCTGAAAATCTAAAGTCCGACAGAAAGTAATTCGTAGAATAAATTTATTTATTATAGGGTCAGAATCAGCCTGTCCTATGTATGACATTGGGATCAGATGTTAAGAAAAAAAATATTATTACGACTTTATTGCCTATTTCACGTTTAGTAAAGGTTTCCCAACAATTCTATGTAATTTAAATTACATAATTACTTTTATTTATATAGCTATAATTACTCGTAACTATATAAAACAAACAACAAAGCACTCTTAACGGCTACGAAATATATAAACTTTGAAATTACATATCTAAATAATGTCACTGTATTTTTTATCAAAATATTTTTTAACGGAAAAATAATTAAAAATGTTTGCTATTTACAAAAAAAGCTTAAAACATTAAACCCAGTTTTAGAAAAAAATGGTAATCTGGTGTCTTAAAAATATGACAATGGGAAATTATGGTTTAAGGTGTTGGTTGAGGATCTTGGCAATCAATCCGTGAACAGAAATGATTATCGGAACAATGACAAATTATCACCGAATTCACATTCCACATATCGGCAATCTCGTGAGACAGATCCAAATACTATTATTATTATTGTTTATTTCTTACAAAGTAATCTTGAAAAAAGCTTTCGAATATTGTAGACTAATTTAAAAGAAGCCAGTTTCATGCTAATTAAAATTATACCCCTGATATTCCGAACAACCTTGTCTGTGGAACAAAAGCTCCCTGAGGTTGATGATTAAAGCATTAATTTGTATTTTCAATTCTCTCACAATATAACTAACCAAATAATACTAAGACGTTGATAGATCGCGATATGAAGTTAGATCATGAGGCATACGTCATATATTTCTGATCTCAAGATTATGTGTATAAAATACCCACTTAGAAAAACGAATCCCCCTTGGTCTATTTTCCTTGGTCCTACCATCACACGTGAAGCGTTGGACAAATTTGGCTAATTCTTTGATTTTAATAGCCTCTTCATCAAGAAAGGTTATAAAACATCATGCTAAGACGAACGGGTGCCGAGCATCACTGAAAATATTGTGAAAATCAGGCAAATATATTCTTTACGAGTGACACAGATGAAGTATAGGTTAAAATAAAAAATCAAATCATTTTATTTAAATTCAAGGCAAACTCGAAAGGAAATAGTTGTAATCAATTAATATTAAAATGTACTTTTGTATTTTAGGAATAGATCTCAACTGTCCACGTTCAGGCGTATCCTTTTGCATATGGCAGAAGCATACACACACGGCCAAGTTTGTACCAGTTCTACTAAAGCGTTGTCATTACTTAAAAAGTTATGTCAAAATATCGTTTCTTAAGTTTAAACATAGTTAAACGATATTTAAGACGTTTATTAATACATTTTTATGAATACGGCTTTATATATTTATGCAGCCTGAGTGGCATTTTTCACTTTTATGTCAATTTCCCTTTTGAATAATGAATAATGTTTTATTCAATGCCTTCTGCTTTATCTTTCTTCCAAATATATTAAAGTTTTTGTATACATAGTCCCAGATACAGTAAAGAATATTCCGAACAGAGAGTTTTGACGAAAAAGAAACAGCTTTCTGTCAATTAAAGCCACGAGCGTCAGCTAGTTTACGATATAAAAATAGCTCAACGAGTGTAACATAAACGCTGCATAAGGTGATTTCCCAAGTTTTTAAACAAATTGCCTCCTAACAAACTAAACTTAACACCGAAAGCTTTTCACATATTAACAATTAAAATATTTACGGGTGTGTCAAACTACATGGTTTTTATTCGAATTCATTATTTTATCTTTTTTTTTCGAAAGAACATTTTTTTATCGAAATGTAACCCATAATAATTATTAGCGTAATAGTATTTAGGTATTAACCTTAATGGAAATAACGAAAATACATGTAAAATATTCCAATTCAACTAGCTTTCAAAAAATAAAAGAGTAGACCACGGAACACGAGCGAGCGAGCGAAACGAGAATGCCACGGCCGTCGACCAAGTCCACTTACTTGCAGTAATTGAACCAATTATGCGTATTTGTTAAACCTTTAAAATTATTAAAAGAGATATTATGAAAATGAACTGTGTAAGCTGTTGTGTGTAAACGTGTTAAAATGTTACCCGTTAATAAAATTGGCATAAACAAATTTGAAAGTTTCATAAAAATATATTAAATTTTATGTGAAATTTATTACTAGCCGAAATATATGTACCTCATACTCCAATGAACTGCCGTCAAGTATAAAGCAATGTAGAATATATTTACAAAAACCCCGGTCTACTCATTTAGTTAGCAACTTCTAGTCTGTTTGACTAAAAACACTACACATCGCTAATCTTTTACCTTGTTATTTATATATAAAAAGCCAAAAAGTTTAAAAAATAAGTATCACCTTTTTGCATGACCAATTTTGGCTTTATTATAAGTTTTTTAGTCACGGCTCGAACGAGATTTAAGTTCTGTTTACTTTACAAGATTCTTTTGATAGTTGTTAATTTTCGAAAGTCTACTTTAGATATTCGGCTGCATAGAATAGTTTTAGTATATTTGTTGTTCATTTTATTTTATATTCAGATCTAATCTATCTAAATTATTTCGTTATGTATATTATAAGTATTTTATCAGCAGCCTACTTATCGTATTTCAGAATTTATTTTGGGCCTATTTTGGAATTAAACGGCCATGTGTGAGATGTGTTAAGTTATCAATATTATTTATTCATCATACTGAAGTTGTCCCTTAAAATAGAACAACCTTATTTCTTCCGCGAAGGAGCAAAAGGTGATAATCAAACAGTCAGCTGGGTCTATTAACGTATGTTATGTATGTAGCTTTTACTACTAACTTAGAAACTCACTTCGTTTTTATATTCATCTCTTATATCTATATCTCTCTGTTATTATCGGTATACTTTTTAGTATTAATATTTCTATACATTTTTTCGGTTTTAAAACTTTAACTGACTTTGATACTTTCACTAACTTAAATCATTCAATTTAAATACAAAAACAAAGTAGAGCTTTGATAGTTATCAGAGTCCACGCGCCCGAAAAGTAGAGACTTACATAATAATATGGCTCTCACCTATATGTATAGCTTGGGTGCATAGGGTTCCCACCAATAACTTCACCTACTAGTGGTACACCTGACGAGACGAGACGAGACGAGACTTTGGCAAATAAAACATCTCTATTAGCGACAATCACTCACCACCTGACTGACTGCCTCGATGGCGTAGCAGTAACGACAGCGGCTGCTGTACACGAGGAGACCTCGGATTCGATTCCCGGGTCGGACCAAGTGTTTGTATGATCTGCAAATATTTGTTTCGGAGTTTGGATGTTTTCTATGTATAATATGTATGTATTTACAAAAAAAAGTATTTAAGTATTCTATCAGTCAGTTCGCCATCTAGTTTCAAGCTCACAGTCAACAAAAACTCTGCTTAGTTTGAAACTAGATACCATTGTGTGTTAAAGGTACAAAATATTTATTATTATCATTTTTACCTATTAAGTGAGACCAAAACACTCGCGATAAGTGGACGTTTAATATGCCTCTGCCTATCCCTCCGGAGAAACAAGCATGATTTTATATATTAACTAATATAGTAAGGTTACACTACTACATTGTAATACATTTTTCACAAATACTATTTGGAGTTACGTTTTATCAGTATGAACACCAAAAAACTTAATTTTGAAATCTTAATAACACATGAAATCAATTGACATTATAAAATATATAAAAGAATGGAAAATTATCTACAGTTTGTACCATGTAATGAAAATACATTGTGAATAAAATTTGATTAATTACATAAAGTAGTGACCTTTATGTAATATATGATCCGTGTTGGAATAAAGTGTAATTAAAGTTTCCTCGGAAAACTAGTGGGTAGGGTATATGTTTGAGCCCCCTAGCGCTTCATAGAAGCTGTAAACGCCCACGGCTTACAGTACCTTGTCGGTACAAAAAGACCCACTATAATTGCGGATAAAAATATTTCACTTTTATCCGCAGGTTTTACGATCCGTTCATTGCGAGTCAAAAATGTTTATCGACTGCATTACGACTGACATACAAAATATTACCTATTACATATAACTCAATTCCTATCATACGAATGTTCACATTACGAAGACCATAAAACATGACCTATATACATATTCATTTTTACAAAAATTAATAGGATCTTTTCATAAAACTGAACAGTTATAGTACCACTAATTCTTATAGTTATCTACTACTTCTAACTAACCTTGTGTAACTAAAACCTTAAAAATTTTGATTCCACAAAAGTATTTGTTTATATATGAAACCACATATACAGTTGAGGAGATTTATAATATCGACTAAATGAAAGGAAACTGTGACTTTATTTAGAAAGTAATGAATCTAGTTAAAAAACTAACAATGTTTACCAGTCACGGCTGACAGTATCGAGAACGTGTATCTAAGATATTTCTTTCACTAGATCGGATACTCAATAGATAAATACGGACACTGAATAGATTTTTCACATTTATCTTGGAGTTTGGTAGGGGTGTGACGAAGTGCTAGTTATGAAAGTTATAAGAAATACGGCTAATATTCCAAACTTTGGTAACATGTTTGCGACGAAAATATCTAAAGCTACTTATTTTAGTATGTCATTATTCAGCACATTAAACTTTTTCCTTACAGAAAAATAAATATAGACGTCTGTTGTAGTGAGAACGAGATCAATAAAATTGATATTTTATGCATAGTGCCGAAGAGTGTTTACCTTGGTAAGTTTGCCTGTATAATCAATTTTATGTCTAACTACATTCTAATGACTAATTGTAACGCTCGAAGCAGCGATAAACATCGACCTCGTCATCAGTACGGTGACGGTGACGTAAAGTTATCAATTTTACAAAAATTGTACCTACGCAACCTAGTCGAAATCGTCTAAATTTCCCCTAAAATATAATACATTTATAATAATATAGATTAATCTACCCACATATTATTTTGGATACATTGAAACTTAGTTGCTATGCGAAGTTAGAATTAGTCACACATAATGGGCTACTATATTTGGCTCATTTCGAAGTATAAAAACATTTCCCTCTAAGTTTCACGTCTACGAAGCAACGGTTTTCTTGGGTTTGTAACATTGCTTTTATTTCGGTATCAGGTGTCCATATTAATTTGAAAGAGTATATTTCCATGGCCTCACGGCAACAGGTGTGTAGCTTGGCGCAGGCGCGGCGCGCGCGTCGATACCACACCTCGCACCACCCGCTCAACCTCCCCCGTCACCCTACAAGCTGCTACCCTCGCCAATTCATACACTCGCACATACGAAAAAGTACACATACCAATACATGAATGACATGATTGCAACCCGCGGCTCGAGCGCACTAACACAACGCTTCGTATGAATGTTAAGCTCTTATTAGTAACTCACGTACCATTGAACCGTATATTTGGCTATCCTTAAAGAAATACAACAATAAATCAAATATGTTACAGACTTGTTTTGCGTCACAGCTGATTTTCAACATTACAAGGATAAATAACAAAGCGCGATCGAGTGGCGAGAGACATGACGGCGTTTATTGACAGTCGGAGATTAGGCAAGAGTAATCATCGTCGGGAATGGCAAAGTCACGTTTTAGGTGTCCGTCACGGGCCGGAAAGCGTAGCCAATAAGCAGAGTGTAGCACGGCACGTAACTCGTAGTGAACAATTTACTAAGTATCTCTAATTGGTCGTCACTAGTAATTGCCCCGATCTTTAATGACTTCGTAATACCCTGTACAGTTTTTAAATGATTCTGAAATGCAAATTTTTACTTAAAATGTTAAGCTACTACTCCCAGGTGAAGTCTATAATAACAATCTTCTCGATCAAAAGCCGAGGCTGCTTGAGTTTTCTACAATATAATTAAAATTGAATTTTCTCGTTGCTTAGAAAACAGAAAATCTGAAAATTTATTGTATATTTTTAATAATATCTAACCAAAAGCAATAACAACTTATTAAGTAAATTATCAAGTGTGTAATAATTAAAAATATCCGTACTTTAGAGCTTTAGGAAAACTTTCCTAATATTCGCTACATTCATTCAATGACAGAAATACATAGAATATGTCATTGTATTCTTGACAACTCGCATTATAAAGCTAACTTATTATAATACATTATAATACCTTTATCTGCTGATGAGATACACTAGTAAGAAATATAATATGTATAAACTTTGGTTAAATGTTATAAACAGCAAAAATATTCTCTGTTTTTATAACTAAATGTCACCAATAAACAAACCCGCTTAAAAGAATAAAAGAAAACTTATCTTTGATTTAATATGTAGTCAAAATAATAGTATTACTATATTTTTTAATATTAAATATAAAAGTAAAGCAATTTATGTAGTTATTTTATAACGACATTCAAACTACGTAGGTGCATATATTAAACAATATAAACATAAACCTTACTGTTCGCCAAAGCTCACTTTGAGAAGCTCGCTTCTTATTATCAAAACATAATATTCTACATATTTTGGTTTAATTTGTCAGTGACAAGGGAATAACGACAATTCACCGTTTACATCTCATAGCCATTGAAAATAAACTATCTATTTATTGAGAGCTTTATGATAACAAAATTAAATTATAGAGTAAAAACATGGGAATTGGAGTAATCACAAAGGTTTCTACAAACAGTACTAAATAAAGAATAATATGTACTAGTGGAGTTTAATACAATTCCTCATTCATAAAGAATTCATTTAAAATTAATGAGAAACCAACATATCTACGTACCATTTAATTCAACATACAATATTTAGTATTCATTTGGATACTCGCTTTTTTTATTTGAGCCAAGTTTGTATATAGAATACACATAAGTTTACTTATATACCCACTAAAAATCGCAAAAGGTTCATCATACATGTTTCATGTATAAAGAAAAAGAGTTATGGATTGTTATATAATAACCTGTCCGTGTGGTGACGGATTCAGAATACATAGTGTTACCACCCCTATTCATCCCGTGGGCGTTGTAAAAGGCGACTAAAGGAACAAAGTATACAAGACAACATCATTACAAAGAGAAGGAAAACTTGAAACAAACCCTATTTCAGTCCGTCTAGCCAGCGTAGTATAGTAGGCCAAAACATCCTTGCTATCCTTAAGGAGAGGCCATCCTTGCTATGTCCAGCAATGGACTGCAAAAGGTTGGTGAGGAAGATAAAGATGATGATATAATATCCCCATTGTCGTACTAGAATATTTTGTTATTAATAGGATTATATTATTTACATACATTATCCAAGACAATTCAGAAACCTATTAACATTTAATTACGTCCGTAATTTCATTATTAAGCTTAGGCATTATGTTCTTCATTCATCGAAGAGGTCTACTACAATACATTTCATCCATAATATTTACATAAAACGTTGGATTTCAGCGTTCTTGTCCAGTGAAACTACGAAACTTCAGCAATTTCATTGTTTTTCCTTTATTAAAATTATGTAGAAAAATCTAAATTCTGAAACAAGTTATCTATAATTTTACCCGACAGTACATTTATTTCACAGATTTATTTCACAGATTGAACGACAATATCAAAACCAAGCAAAATAATAATAATGTCTCTTAAATAGTAACGTGAATATTAAAATTGTACTAAATGTTTGAAAAATTAGAATGAAACAAATAATATGGCAAAAGTAGGTAGGTGTACAATACTTTATTTCTTTCAATTGTAAAGTGTATATATGTAACAAGTTTACAAGTGCTAAAAATCTAATTCAATTTTTTCGTGGTAGAGCCAAGCTACAACAACACCAGCAGCTCAAAAGGGCTAGGCTCGAACCGGGTAATTACCACGCTCTCACAGAATACCGTCGTGAAACAGGAGCATAATAATGCTGCTGTGTTTCGTCAGGTGAGCGAGAGTTCCGGATGCCCATAAAGGGGAATAGGTCTGGGTGTTTGTGCTATATTGGACGGCCGTTTGGGCTCGCAAGCTATCGGTGCATTGGGTCACTTGTTCTGGAGGTCAGCGGGATCCGAAGAAACGGTGCTCCGCTAGCCGCCCGTGGTTTGTAGGGGGCCCAACTAGCGTGCTAGCCTCACGTGAAAGGCTGCCCCGCCGGCCACGCATAATCCCGGAGTTGCTCCATCGTGCCGGTTGGCGACCGGATGGAGAGGACCCGATGGCGACTCCCGGGGGGGTTCGGGCGTCCCCGCGCTCTCCATACAAGTTCCCCATCGGTGTATTGTTCCTTGCGGGCTGCTTGGCTCCTGGTGTGGCACTTTTTCCCAACTTCTTTCCCCTTCCCCTATTCACTCTAATTATGAAAAGAACCAAAAAGAAAAATAAGTTTAACCAGCGGTTGCACTGCCTCTCCCTTAAAGTGCATTTCTCTAATATCCGAGGATTGCACTCAAATCTTATTGATGTCCATCACCATCTCGAGACTGAGAAACCGCACTTGCTCTTTCTAACGGAGACGCAGATCTGTAACCCGTCCGATCCAACATATCTGGACTATCCAGGGTATATACTGGAGACCCAATTCCGTGCCCACGCAGGTGTGTGCGTATACATCAGGGACGTGATCTGCTGTCAGCGTCTTCGTAACTTAGAGGTTCCAGACCTTTCTGTTTTGTGGGTTCTTGTGAATACTGGCCTTGATCAAATAGTTTACGCCAGTGTCTACCGTTCGCATAGCGGAGACCAGGAGACGACAAGGCTATTGAATCATCTAAGTGAAGCTGCAGATTCGGTCGATCGACGCTTTCCATCTGCGCAGCTGGTGTTTCTTGGGGACTTCAATGCACACCATGAAGAGTGGCTGTACCCGTACGGTGACACTGACCACGCTGGAAGGGAGGTCTACAAATTTGCATTATCTTGTGGCCTCTCTCAGCTCGTCCACGAACCCACTCGTATTCCTGACGTCGTGGGCCACACTGCGTATTGCCTGGACCTTCTGCTGACAACCGATCCTGACAGATATTCGGTTTCCGTTTCACCACCACTCGGGACATCGGATCATTGTGTGGTGAAATCTGTGTCTACCTACTCACCTCCAGACACCAGCCCTGGAGACACTAGGCTAGTGTGGCGATACGAGTCAGCGGATTGGGATGAGATGCGTCACTTTTTCGCCTGTTATCCTTGGAGGCAGGTCTGTTTTTCTTCTAGAGATCCATCGTGCTGCGCGGTGTGATCTATCAAGCTATGGAGTACTTTATTCCTTTTGCTGAAGTATCCCTTGAGACCTCTTAAATGCCTCTCTTTAATGCCTCTTAGCTGAAAAGCGTAAGCGTGAAGCCTACTTATCTTGGGTTGACGCTCGTAAAAGCGGGACCTTGGATCTCCAGGCTAAGAAGAAAATATACAACGCAGCTGCTAAAAACCGTAAAAAAGCGATAAGAAAAGCTCGTTTTGATCACATTAGCCGTATAGGTGAAAAGTTAGCTTCCTTTCCCTCAGGAAGCAAAGCTTTCTGGAGCCTCGCCAAATCTGTCGAGAAAATTTCTGTCGCTCTTCGCTGCCCCCTATGCACAAACCTGACGGATCCCTGGCCCACAGCGCTGAGGAGAAGGCAAATTTATTTGCCAATCTCTTCGCAGAGTATTCTCGTCTAGACAGCAACGGCAGGTGTCCACCTCAGTTACCTCCGTTTGGCCCCAAAATGAGCGCCGTTAAAATCCACCAAAAAGAGGTACTCAAATGTTTGCTGAACCTGGACATTAACACGTTCACTGCGGCTTGAGGTTGATTCAACCTCATGGTAGACTTTACGCTGGTGCGGCGCGTAAAACTGTGTTTTCTCTCTAGAGCGGCGGCTGTTTACACTCAACCGTATGAGGTATGACAAAGGCAAATATAGCTTTTTTTATGTCTGCGAAGCATTGACTCAATATTGTAAAAAAAATATTTGAGGTCGAAATACGCCTCAAACGTACGGACACTGAAATTATTGAATAAGGTGCGGGTTGAGGCCGATTTCGACCTCCAGCGGCGGGGCGCGCGGGCGGCGTGAGAGCAGGTAAGTCGACTTTAGTGACGCTACCATAGTCGATACTGGAGCACGTGTCTTTGCGCAATCGTGTTAATTGTTTGTTTTTTATTTTTGTTAAATTCTCTTGTGTGTGTGTTCAGTTACATATTTATAGAGTGAGAGCCCGTGACACCCATACCTTAGTTATATTATAAAAGCTGAAAATTCTTCTATATATTTATTTATTTACACTTTCTGCAAAACATAATGCACAAGGCGAACTTAATGCCTAGTGGCATTTTCTGCCAGTGTGTACATATATGTCCCCTATACCGGTATAAGCAAACCCAGAATATAGAAACTAAAAAAAAATATGACTAATTGTTCACAATGTAAGAAAGCTATGTGCTTGCATTGTTTTAACGAACAGCATGCAAAGTAATATAGAATAAATTAGATGAACCAATAGTTTGTATTTTATTTAACAACACCCCATACTTTTATGCACAATACTATAACAATATAAAAAAGCAAAAAAAAATAGAAATATAACATAGACATGAACATTCATCGATATAAATTCATTCCCATTACTAATGCCGCCCCGATTTAGTGCGATGTGTGGTCTAAAACGACCTCAAATATATTTTAGGTGTTTTCTCTAAAACTAAAAATCAGAACCCGGGGCGAAGCTAGGTGTACATAAAACAATACCATACAAGTCAATTTAGCATACAATTAAACATCGAATCACGCTCCTGATCAAGTTACAACACATTTACCAAATGATTGAAACATGAGGCAGAAAAGGCCTCAACCGCATTACAAGGAAGTTTAGCTTGGGGCTGATTCGACCTCAGTCGCACCAGCTGAAAGTTCTTCAAAATGTGGCCCGCAGTGAACGTGTTAATAAGGCCAGCGGTCCCGATAACATTCCAGCAATGGTACTGAAGTGTTGTGCACCCGAATTGTCTCCGGTTCTGACTCGTCTGTACCAACTCTCCTTGGAAACTGGCAAAGTGCCGAGATCCTGGAAGCTTGCTAATGTTCGGCCTATACCCAAGAAAGGAAGCCGTGCAGACCCAGCCAATTACAGACCTATCGCGATCACCTCTATAATCTGTAAGGTTATAGAGCGTATCTTAAATAATCGTCTCCTGACATATCTTGAAGCAAACGAACTCCTCAGCAATAACCAATATGGTTTTCGCAGAGGACGCTCGACCGGAGATATGCTAATATATGCCACCCACCTTTGGAGCGAAGCCTTAGAGGGTCACGGTGCAGCAATAGCCATTTCATTAGACATCTCAAAGGCCTTTGACCGGGTCTGGCACGAGGCACTACTTAGTAAGCTTCCAGCATACCGCATACCTACTGAGCTCTACGACTGGTTACGTGACTTCCTGAGGGAACGGTCGATTCGAGTTGTCTTGGATGGCTGCTCTTCCGATCTAATGGCAATCAATGCTGGTGTACCTCAGGTATCTGTTCTCTCTGCAACCTTGTTTCTGCTGCACATAAACGATCTTTTAACACCCGGTATTATTAGCTACGCCGATGACAGCACCGTAATTGAGAGGTACATGTCCAACCCGCGAGCTAGTCCAGGGGAAATACGGTCCTTGAGAGAATCCATGATTGAACGGGTGAACGTGACATTACAGTGGGTGTCCGATTGAGGTGACGCCAATCTTGTCCAGTTCAACCCTTCCAAAACACAGGCGTGTCTTTTCTCCGCGAAAAAGAGTACCTTCGATCTAACACCCACTTTCGAAAGTGTATCCTTACCGATTACTAACCATCTAGGGCTTCTAGGTATTACCATCACCTCTAACCTCAACTTTGGCCAACAAATTGAGTCTATGGTACAAGCGGCGTCAAAGAAATTGTCAATTCTTTCAAAAGTTCGACGGTACTTCAGCTCTGAACAGCTGCTTAATCTTTACACAGCCCAAGTTCGATCCTGCATGGAGTACTGTAGCCACCTCTTGGATGGTGCAGCCAAATATCACCTGAAAGCTTTGGACTCAGTTGACCGAAGAGCCCGTAGGTTAATTAATAACGAAAAGCTCTCAAATAGCAGACTGCACACCCTTGAGCAACGTCGTCGTGTTGCCAGCTTGTCGGTTTTTTATAGGATACACTTTGGAGAGTGCTCGAAGGCTCTCTTCGAACTGATTGAGCCATCTCCGTCCCTTTATCGGGCTACTAGGCGCAGGCAAAAATTTCATCCACACGTTGTTGACATACCCAAAAGTCGAACTAAACGGTTTGACAGCTCTTTTGGGTGAGAGTCACCAAGACTTGGAACAACCTGCCTGGGTCTATTTTTCCTGATGACATGAACTCTGGAGCCTTTAAGAGTAGAGTGAACAGGTATCTTTTGGATGGGCGTGTACCACCTTCGTCTTTATCTGCACTTTGCATCAGGTGAGATAGAGGACAAACGCCTATTCCAGACGTAAAAGAAAAAAAAAAAAGAAATTAATTAATTTTCTACTTAAAGACTCTAAATATCATGCAGACCAAAGTCACACGGCTCATTTTTGCAAAAGTGTAAGTGATGAATCTTAGGACTTAGATAACATCACCTACCAGAAACTTAAGCTAGAGTGAATATGATGTGGCCGTTTAAAATTTTTACCGCACAAAAGATTGGAGAAACTGCAGATATAACTTATATAGACACTATTTGTAGAAAAGATCACTTTCAAAGATTTGCGAACTTTAAGAAAACAGATGTACAACATTCGGGGACCTGGTACCTTACCACGACAATATTATAATGAGAGCGCCATAAAATTAAAAGCAGAGCCAGAATTAAAACCAAGAAAAAAGTAACACTTGTGTAAAAAATTCTCAAACAAAAACCAAAACTACGTGGTAAATAATACAGAATAAAATAAAGAATATAGATACTTAACATAATAATACTGTAAACATACAATTTATGGAGGTAATATTATTGCAAATTCGTGTTTGGGTTCTTATCTCTAAATTATTTGCTATATCCAAGTGCCAGAGGGCCACGGTCCTAACAGTTCTTTATAATAATTCAATCTAAAATAATTATTGCACTAACTAAAATTGAAAGAAACAAGTCAGTGGTTTATCCTCCAATCCTCAACACAGCCGGTTGCACGCGACCACTTGTTAGTGCCCGTAAACCGAAGGCGTGTTAACGCAAACTGGCCGGATAAAACTGACAAGAAATAACTACAATTAAACTTAACACTCGCCCACAAACAAGCTGTTACTCCACACACTGTATATAACACTCCACTCAACTGCTTTGAGTGTTTATAAAATAAAATTCTAATATAGGAAAGAAATATTGTTATTTAAAATGTTTAGGATTTTAATGTAGTACATATTATCGCATGTATTTTTATGTATCGAGGAATTCCTCGATACATAATAACACTTACCATAGCCGATTGGCTATGTTAAGTGTTATTATCATAGTAAAAAACGACAATGTATCAAGCTTAAGATAAATTCGTAAAACATCAATCGGGATTTTTAAGATTTATAGAAACTCTACAATTAAATCGTAAAATATATTTATGTTTACAATAACATACTCACTGGTACATTCTGTCTCTGCATTACACTACTTCATTATAGCATTATACTTCTTATCAAAAATTTTACACAATTAGCAATTTGCTATAAAGAAAATATGTACCTTTGGTTCTTAAATGGTAGGTGAGATCTCAAACATCACACATTATATACGGTTACTGTAAAACTCGCTTGTTTGTGTATATTACAAACTATGTACGTATATGTTCTTTGTTCTATTATACCCTACCAGTTACTTAATAATGTAAAAGTAACTGGCGGCAACAGCCATTTTGTTGTGACGACATAAGTTGCCCCTATGGGAATTTTTCAGTTTGCTTTTGTAGCTATTCGCATTGTAGGAGCCTGAAAAGCGATCAGTCACTCTATATATATTTACTTTCATACAAATATGTCCTACACAATGAAACTCTTGTAGACGATAGCAAATAATTTATTATACGGTCGATTATGTGTGGGAAGATAGAAGCAGAGAATTTTTTACTGAATTCCGTGGATTTTTGTCTGTCTACCAGTATTTGGTTGACTGGAGCTGAAATTGGCTGGTAGTAAAAAAGTACATCAGATAATTAAAATAATCAAGGATTTCCATAACATTAAACATTCAGAACCTTGAGAATGGTTATACTTTTAGTTTTAAAGTATAATTTCTAAATAAAAAATAGTTCGTACACTGATTTTCAGTCACGCATGACGCTAAAAATGTAATGAGTGTTCCATCATAGTTTATAAAAACATAGGACGGCCTAAAAAAATACACATTACACACTTGGAAAGCGAGCACCATAATTTTGTAATAAAAATATTTAGGATTATCATATTAGCACAACGATATAAATAAACAAAACACAGATATACTCGTAAAACTCTCGAACCACTAAAACACAATCGTTTTACATTTTACTCAATGTTATTTAGGGCCATTGCAATGAGTTTTCTTCTTTTAATCTCCTCTATCACTCGTCAATTCAGTGGCTACTACCACCACAAAAATATGTGATTAGAATTATATTAACAATTAACTTGTTACTTTGTCAAACTGTCGTAGTATGCTTATATATAGAAGTGCACTTGTGATGAGCGCATATGACATTAAAGCATTGACATGTATTATGTATTGCGTATGACATATTACATATACATATGATGGCACATCTATATGCTACGTACGTAAATAAAAACATTTTTCTTAGCACTCATCAAACGAAAAAACTACATGCTCCAGAGGTTATATTATAAAAACATATATTAATTCTACATTTGAAATTTAATTTCTGTCTTAAAAAAAACACGACCGATAAAAAATGATGCTACATTATAATCACTCATGACAAATTGGCACTCGATATTCAGTCATATAAATGCGAATAAGCATTCAGTCATATAAATGATTCAACTAAACGAACAATAACCACTACGGATAATAACAAGACACTGATTAAAACAAGCATGGAAATAGCACTCATACATTAAATATCGCTTTTATGATATCTTTTATGATATCTACTCTATTTTATTTAATAAACTTATGAAATCGCTAGAAAGCTAACTGCAACCACTAGCTTAGATATAATCTTTGATATTAAAACAAGATGGCTTTAAAAGCTGGAACAAGCGCGCAACTGATAGTAATCGCTATGCTGATAGAACTTTGATTCTCTTTCTATTGTAAATACCGTTAGCGTTCGCCGGATACCGAGAAAAGACAATTGCCTTATATAATGTTCCGTACACTGCACTAATTCTGTTGTTCTTTTATGTAGTTATAAAAATAATCAGTTTGGTACTGAACGTCCGGTTCGATTTTTAATAATTTGAGAACTAAGATATTTTTTCTACATGAGAGAGAAAGGAAAATGTCTAATGGCAAACTCTTAACTAATATGATTATTTAAAATATACGAGAACATAAATTTTGTTGACAGTGTTAGTACCTACTGGCCAAAAAAAAATATATACATATTATAATATGTATAATTACAATTTTTAATCTTCTTTGTATAGATTCAATTGCTGTTCGCTAGTCCTAATGAAACTCGGGAATCCTCATACAGATTTCGTTAACTTTGATCTGGAAATACTTATTCAAGCTCACAGAAAGTTTTAATTATGAAAAAATATAAAAAGAATGCAAAGTAAATTAACAAACAATTTACCTCAAATAAATCGTTTCGAATCAAAAACATGTTTACATAATATTTAGATTGTTACGTATTTATATTTAAAAATGCAAAGAAATAGTTTTATTATGATGAAGGATCGACATATTTGTTGCTTCTGAAATATTTATGGGTGCGTTCATAAATTTATTTTGTTTTCAAACTTGAAAGGAGATGTCAAACTAAATTTAGAAAACTTTAATGCTTTACAATAGTGCCACTTAGTATTTTAAAAGTATGCTCTTCTATTTTAAAGTAAGTATCTTAAAAATTTGCTTACTAAATCGGTAAACAAATTTGTGCTTCACATATTTTTTAGCAGTTTAGCTCTATTAATACTATTTGTATAAAAGAGACATTCTTAATTAAATAGATAAATTGATGTACGTGATACAAAGTTCAATGAGTCATCAAGTAATTCTAGAAATCTTATTATTTATTTAAAGAATATTGATAACATATTATGTTAAACCAAAAAACTATCTTACTACTACTAGGTTACTATTTATTTTTAGTTCATACATTCAAGTCGTATAAATGTATCCGAAAAATTCGGTAATTAACAATCCTTGTAACTAGATAAAATAATTTGTGTTTAATATGCAATTCTATACTCTTGTAGTAGAAAGTAATACGATTCACTTTCACTTTGTGTAATATTCATTAAATTTTATAGTACATTTACGTACATTTTACTTCATCAGTTTGGCATAGTGTACACCAAGTTTAGATTTCTTAATACTATACTGGGAAATCTGCTCAGATTCCTCTGTGAAAGAATTATTTTATTCTTGAAACGACGCTCTCATTGTCGCACACATCGGTAAAAATCGTGGACTGTCTACTTGATCAGTTTGAGAGCCGCCTTGTATATTGAACACTCCATACGGTTAATGTTTACCTCGCAAAGGTAGTCGTTTAGAAATTGCCAGTGCTTCAGATCAGTTCTACTATTGAACTAGTTCTGTTTATAGAAGTAAAATCTATGTTTTTCCCTCAACGCCTTTCTAAAGTTAATACAAAATTGTATTTGTAAAAGTGAAGTTTTAGTTTAAGGAATTATTATTCCGCCAAGTTCACTGCTCAGAATAATCTCTTAAATTTGGATGTTCAGGCAACACTTGACCAGAAGCTATATTCAGTGAATGTAGCTCTGTTCCACACTCATACGTCAGAGTGGCGCCTACGAGTAAGAATATGTATGTACGTATATATACAAGAATATGAAGAAATATGAGAAAATACTTTTTTACCTTTGATCCCGCAACTCGTGTATGAAAATCAAATTTTATGAATAATGTAATACATGTAAAACGGTATATCCATGATTTTAAAAATGTGCTGTGGGTACTGGCTTGTTTGAACCTGAAGCAAAATCTTTTATTTATGAGTAGAAACATTCTTAACGACAAATCAAAACTGTTTCAAGCAAATATCTTATACTTCACCCTAATTTCAGCGTTGATGAATTGTAGTGGTTTTTATTATATACAGATCTCGTTAGTATTTGTTTGCTTGTACGACATCACATCACTACCTCATCACCAACTTTTTACTGTTTTTAGTTTTAAATAAATTATAATAAAATGTATTGTAATGTATAATAAATAGTAAAATCTATTAAGTATTAGCGGTTTTGAAGCATTGTTTCTCGTTTCAATTTACTGTAGGAAAATTTACAAATGAATTATAAATCTTATAATGTCATTCTAACGGGACGCTATCATTATTACTAAACAGTTATGTATTTTATTTCATTTTTAACCTTGAATGAAATATCATTTTCAATGAATATTTAACGTCATTTTGGAGCTGTTTATAAAAATATTAAACTCAGATCACTGTTGAATATTTTCACAAACACAATGTTAGTGAAGTGGCCGTAAAAGCCTTGATCTGCTGTGTCACTGATGTAGATTGGAATTAAAAATGGTATAAAGATGGTCGAAAGGAATTCATTTTATACTATTTTCATTATTAATTGATATTTAACATTTTTAAGGTGCATTACTTTATGCAAACTTAAGCTACCGCTGTTTGTATCAAGAAACTTTTTAATTAATAAATATTAAATGTACCTGAAGTAAAAAAATATATATTCACGTTTGCCTTAATATGTGTTGTTAGACCTGCCTTTACTGTGGTTATATTTCTCTGTAACCTAAAACCACATTGACACCACCAATCGTTAAACGACTCAAGGCAATTATCAAATTCTTGTAAAATATTGTTTCAAGAATAGAAATTTTGCTTAATATATATGGAGAGGTGATAAACCTGTTGATTTGGAATACTTGTCCAGCATGTAGATACTTTTTTTCACGTTATGGATATAGCAGCTGAAGTTGTCAAAGGGATTCTGCCCGCATTAATTTTTAATAGTTAGCGATTATTTTGTCACTATGCTACAATATCACTTATATAAAATAGGAGTAAACAGCTACCGTTCTTGGTATGATTAAGAAATAAACCAAAATCATTTTCAACTACCATAAAATAAAGAATGTCAAGTAATAGAGAAGTGTAAGTCTATAAATCCATTCAAACAGTCTTCAGAGATCTATCAACGACAAGATTTTACTTATACTTAGCATTAAATTTAAGATCGAATGTGACTCTACATTTATTAAAATATGACTGATCTAATCTATTCCTTAATACAAAAGTATGTTAGTGGACCATCACAACTTTTGACATAAGAATAAGAAAATATGACATATATTTATAACATCAGAAACTTGTTTGTGCTGCTTTCAATATATTAAGCTGTTAATATACTTCGGCCCTTATAATATGATGATGGAATGGTTTCGTTTATGTTATAATTACTTGGCAACTTCTTTAATGAAGTACCGCTAGTCGCTTCAATTTTAATAATATTAGCTGAGTGGGTGTTGTTATTACCTGTTACTTAAGCGATTAATTTAATTTAATGTTCTTCTTTAAAATTCATTAAGACAAAGATTAGATTTCACGATCTTTAATTAGATTGGAATATCTAGGTAAAGTTAGGTAATTTCTATTGACAATTAGGATATCAGGTCCATATGTTGTATATATGTTGCAATGCTGCTATTTAATGTGTAATCTATTTCTGTACTTGATCAAATCAAATTAAATTTATTGCTAAGTGTACACGTAATCTTTTACTATAATTTGTCTCCACTTAGTAACCTTTTCCGGGCATTGCAAATTTAAGAGAATATATTATTTATAGACATATATGTATTGGTACACAGAGTTGTTGTAGAGAAAAAAAGGCATGAAGTAATGTCGTCGTAAACTGTCATCGATGTTACATTATTTTTTATTTTTGTGTACAGATTTATTGTTGTACAGAGACGTATATGCTCAATACGTAAGTAGGTAATGTCACGAAAAGCCAGTTCTTTAAGAGTTAACGTTAACATTGTCAATGTTAAACTTTTAAAACACGGGCTTGTCTTGTCTTGTGAAAAAAAATGGTTTTGAACTAAAACTTACTTTCAAAGTATAACTTTAGCGATTAATAGCCATCTCGTGCTTCTAAGCATCATCGTCACATTCAAACTTTACTTGGATCGGTAAATGAAGTAGCAAGCTTCTAATAAATTGGAAAATATCTTTGAAGATTCGGTATTTTGACTCTGAATAGCGGCTTAATCTTTATATAGCCCAAGTTCTATTTTGTTTGGAGTACTGGTATCTATGAGTTTTGACATTGCTCAGCTAAATATCAACTTGGACGTCTAGACTAGTGGAGCTAGAGAGCTAAGAAAGAGTGATACTCTTGAGCATCTACTCATCGATTTTGACGGGATTCATTTTCTTTAGAGTGCAAAAACCTCTTTCTGATTGAATAGTCATCATTTTTTTCATGAACTACTTAACTCATAGATTCTTCTTTTTTACTGTCGAACCAACAAAAAGTCAAACTTGGCAATGATCGGACAGGTCCATTTTGTACTACCTCCAGAATTTTAATTAAACTGCCAGAATCTATATTTATAGACAAATATTAATTACAATTATTATTAGTCAGTAGGTGTCTTGATTAGTGAGATAGATTATTATCGAGAGGTATTATCTAAATACACAGATTTGAATTCGAATATTCAACAAAGTATTTTCTTAATATTAACATTAAGGAGTAATTTATAATAATTACTAAAAACCAATCCTTAATATCCTATTTTATCATCGTCATCATCGTCATCATTATCATCATAATCATCATCATCGTCGTCTCAGCCAAAAGCCGTCTACTGTTGGACATGGCCTCCCCTCCTCTCAAGGATCTCCGCAACAGCCGGTCCCGTGCTGCCTGCATCCAGCAGCTTCCCGCGACCTTCACCAGGTCCTTGGACCACTTTGTGCGGGGCCTACCAACGCTGTGTTGCCCAGTACACGGTCGCCACTCCAGAACTTTGTGGCCCCATCGGCCATCATCATCATTGCCCGAGCTAAAAGATGTAGACTGTTGGACATAGACCTCCCCAAGGCAATTACTGTTGTATTCAGTATTTCGAATGTAAATAATATATTGTTATAGTCTCGTAAACAAAGAATTTAATACCCAAAAGTCCAAAGCTTTAGTACTTTGTAGAATTGACGTATCCACTACATGTATATACAGTGACAAACTATTAATATTATCTAACATGAATCTCTACCCTAACATTGTCTTAATAAACACTAGCGAAGACTACAGTTAAATCAATAAGCTGATAATTGATTTACATATTATGGCCAGATGATTGTATTGCCCGGTATGTACAGATGTTTATTAAAATAAAAACCATATTTAGTTTTATGTTTAATCTGTAAGCAAGCTTCAGCGCCCACCTTACGTGTTTACAGTAGATAAAAAATTTAATATAGTCCTGCTCTACCCGTGAATTGTAGTTACTGGATTAAAAATGTAGAGGACGTCTAAGGCCAATCGTTGAAGTAAGGTTTAATGGTAATACCACATATCCCTAGCTCTTGCGTCTCCTAGGAGTTGGTGATAGGAAAGAGTTCTCTACTCCGTCACAGAATAAAAGAAGGCAAAAGTCCAGCCGCTCACGAATACACCTGTAGTCTCCAGTAACAGTAATATGATAAGAGACTTGCAGTATATACCAGTTAACCACCAGTTAGCAACTTGAATGCTACAAGCCTAGATGCAAGCAACAAAACATCTAAACTACAAAGAAGTCATGTACAGGCCGATCCTCTGATCGGCCTGTACATTTAGAACACTGACCTCTGTCAGTGTTCTAAAAAGAAAAATATTGTGTTTTTTCTCCTTGGAACATAATAATTTATATCGAATTTATGGTGATAAAACAATAATAAAAACTCACCCTAGAGAAATTCCATTAGTTGATAAAATTAAATATTAAAAAAGTTTTTACTGTGGCTTAAAATGTGTTAATGTTAGACATTCCACTGTTTTATAGAAGAAGTTCTAGACGCATAAGCAATTTAGAAATTTAAAAAAAGTATAATTTATCGTTGATCGTTGACCTGTGAAAGTAAAGTTTGGGTCGACGGTTTTATATCCTTTCAAGACTATGTACGTTTATATTTTTAACTGACTTTTAAAAGGAGTAGG
Organism: Hypercompe scribonia; assembly: GCA_949316085.1. NCBI lineage: Eukaryota > Metazoa > Arthropoda > Insecta > Lepidoptera > Erebidae > Hypercompe > Hypercompe scribonia. Next base: position 10,562,810 of record OX438980.1, read on the forward strand.
TTCTATGCTCCAATATATGTACTTTTTACATATATCTTCACCGATTACTCCGTCAGTTGTGGACCGACTTTGCGTATCGTAAGGAAATCAAGGACAACCTTCAAATTTTAGAATTATTTTCTAACAATTCTTATTATTATTATTATATTTTTTTCTTATCATATAGTATTCTGGTAGTCATCTCATGATGATAAGCTGATTATGAAAGATACAATTCCTTGACGCTTAAAAGTTGAAGGATAACTCTTTAAACATTATGTGTATCTTACAGGTTGTCCGGTTGATGTTGGAAGGGTTAATGCATCTTAAAGTTTGGCCTTTAAGATGCATTAACCCTTCTATCGGGTTAGAAGATAGTTCCTTTAATATCATATGCACGGCCTTTTGTTGTATTAATTCAAATTTGTTCAAGAGATATGGTAGACTAGGTTAGAAAACGATGATCCAGACACAGCTGTTTCCGGATCCCTCTTATCTCCGGTGCAAAGCAAAGTTACATGCCGTATGGTTTTAATTGGTCCGATTTAATACACCCCCTGCCGCAAACCAAGGTAGCTGATGGCCTGAGGGAATTCTCACACGTAAAGAAAAGTCTTACAAAACTGAGGTTTGGATTTGAAACCTACACCTACTACCTACGAGTATAACTGGACCTAGCTTGTTTTAGTATTTGAATGTAAACCCAATGGGCAGTACATGGCTGATCTCCATGTATACGACGACATCTGTATTATATGTATTGCAAAAATCTATTAATTAATTTCTGACTAATTTAAATATTAACAATTAGACCTAATTGCTGTACTTCACGCATCACTTTCTCATAGTGTGTTCTAGCGTAGCGTAAACTTGTCGCTTTGTAATATTTTTTAACAAAATTCTCCACGTTTACCCTAAAGATATTTTTGTTAATACCAGTACCCTTAGAGCCTTTCGTGAGTTTATTTACATCAGATCGTCATATTGACCGCATTTAAGGCTTCAATTAGTGAAGTGTTCACAAGGCCTAGTTTGAGTTTGTTTCATGTTAAGTCTATCTTCAGGACGAACCCGTTCGGCATTGCAATTAACAAAAATTTCAGTGGTGATCAATCGAAACGCCGAACGTAGTCACCATGACCCTCGCGAGTTTATGCACCGTAACCACTCAACTGAAGAGTTACGGTAGAATTCTTCGTTGAACATCCCCATAGATTTCGTATATTCACTGACTTCCGGCTGTTGACTGAAAGCGCTATGACAACTAACCCTTCGATGTATTTTACTTTTGTCATCAAATTTTTCAGAAACTGAATCAGGTATATTGCCCAATTCTATTTGATTACGTACACGACCCTTATTGCACCGTCAACTAGGCCTTCACTAATGAAAATATTAAACCTCAACATAATTATAGAGCCTATACTCAGTTTCAATACGTTATTCAAACCACCACAGTTATTGACATTAGCAGCAGTAACATTTAAGGATTTTTGCTTTCCGTAGGTTGCTGCCTCTCGCGACTTATATGGAAATGTTCAGCTTAACATGTACCTGCCTATGTACTAAAAGTGGTAAAATAAAATAAGAATACTTAAACCAAAAATTAACTTAGTAAATATAGTTTAACTAATCTCAATAAAATTTTAAATACACATGAATATAAAATGATAACGCATATAAAGTGATAATGTTGTCATAAATATAAGACTCTACCATTCTTGTGAGCAGCGCATCAAATGTTATTTTCTGAAACAAACAGGATTATAGTTGTTTATAGTAAGCTGTAACGTACTGTAATAAAGAATAACATTCATATTTATGGTTATGAACAGGACCACTACCGAGATGAGTTCACAAAGAAGTCGTAACAATTTTGTCAAATTGAAATGTTGTGTCTAATACACCAAATGTTTATTCTAGATGAATTGACGATATGAGATACCTAAAATCATATTGTATTTATATCATTTCAAAAGGAAATATTTAACAAATATTAATAAATATTAGAAAATAGTTCCTTCTAGCGTTTCTGTTTTATTTAAGTAAGTTTCAAGGTTGATCATTATTTTAATTTCAAACAGTTATTTTAGAGGTTACAAAATCTGACCAAAACTTCTGAATGGCTTTTTAAAGCCACTTAGCCTCAATTAAAATATTAATGAAACTATATTTCCTTTATATCCTGACTGTTTAAGTAATATTGGAAAGTTAATGCTGTTTATGGTCATAGACAAATGAAAATATGATTAAAAAGACTCAAAATGTCTCCTCCAACTTACAGCACCCGATAAACTTAAGACTAACAGCAAAACAGTGTGGAAAGAAGCCACAGAAAATACATCACCAAAGAATACGTTATACGAAAACGGTTTCTGATTCGCGAATAGAGTTGTAAACGCAAGACTGTAAACGCAAACATGACCTACAAATTCAAAGTAACACCGGTATGGAAAATATTTCTATTTCTAGTACGATATGTGTAGTGTAAACATCGTTTGAGCTACGGTGACTCTCAGTCTACTTTGTTCACGAGCGTCTCTACGATCACACAATTTTATTACAGTTAGGAATACTTTCAACCGCTACGCTACTCCTATTTAAGGCACACCGTAGCTGGCAAAGAAACATGCATGGAGACTTTATTAACAAAGCAATCAAAGCATTTGATGTTTTAAACAAAATGTTCTTTGTAAAGTACCAATTTAATTTAACTTCACGATTTATTTCAAGGGCATTCTTCTTCCATCTAATCAGTACCAGAAAAATTGCAAAAATAACACTTTTATTTTGGTCACAATCCATTCTACTTAAAACTACTGGCGACTATCTTACTGGAGAATATTGTCTTCACAATTTAATGGGATATTGAAGGACAGAATCTGTTATAATTCAATGAGTTTTTTTTTTATTTTCCACATCGAACAAAGTATGTGTATCGAAAGTATGTGGAATTATGTACGTACGTTTGATGAGTCGGAGAATCAACTACATTTTTTTTGTATTACACAAGACGGCCTCTGACCGCATTTCAAACGCGGATTGCCTATTCGTAAAATGCTGACAAGGTGAATGCTTCTCCAACGTCAGATTAATATTATCACAGTTCAGTTCGAGTTAAGTTCAAAATATTAAAATGAATTTTATACACGAGGCACCTTATCGATTATCCTGCACAACTATGTTTCACGACAGCAACTTAGGTTACTACTTTTTTTTTCTTTGATGTTACAATCGTACTTCGAATCAATTTTTTAACATCGAAGAATTACATGTATGACATTATCATTAATACCATTTTTATTTATAAAAAATTGAGTAAACAAAATATTTTATATATAAAAGAAAAAATATACATACATAACTCTAAAAGCGCTCCTGTGCACAGTATTGACAGCTTACTGCAGTTGCAGTAAGTTAAAGCATTTCAACATTACTAGAACGACAATGCCCACAAACAGTACTACGTGAATCACGACATAATGCTGGTCGTGATGGTATAACGTACACTCAGTCAAACACTCTATATGACGCGTTAGCTTCCATATTTCTTTCTTCGTTTATCAATTTTTTGAAAGTAATAATTTTTTAACGAGTTTGCATTTTCAAACAAAACTTATTGCGACCAGTGGCAAATTTGTGTGCGTAAAAATCATGTGGTTATTGAGTAATAAATTAAAGACGAAGTTAATGATGAATGATAAGAAAACAATGATACTAAATGGAAACCTGATGGTAGGTTCGTTTTTCAGAGCGCAGTTTTGCATTGTTGAATTACAGAATAACGCCATTACCCCTAAGATTAGGTTAATCAGTCTAACTATTCTCAATAATGGTTTGCAGTTTGCACAAGTGTCAACACCTCAAAATAAAGGAATCTGTGAATACTCCACCTAATACTTAAAATCATGTTTTTTTATTCCTTTGCAGGAAATGGATTACCTTTTTCAGAGTTTCCTTAGATTTTATATTTTGGTAATCCAATTCATCCGTCTATAATTTTAGATTAAGAGTGCGTCCTATATGATGATCCCTATAGGATTTTCTTTTAATATCAAGCGATTGAACCGTTTTATTAGGTGTTGTCGAAGTAAAAACCTGTTTTTACCTACTTTTCCAATCAGTTGTAATTGTTCTATATTTACTCCTGCTACTGCCGTCAGCATGTAGTTGTCCAATGTTATTGGTTTTGGAGGTCGATTGCTCGGTATAAATTAGAGAGATCAAAACAAACAGATTTGAATTTGGAAATTAATTTTTATCATTAAATAACGTCTACTGTAGTGGGTTAAACATCGAAAATGTTTGTGTTTGCAAAACGTTCTTCAGTTTTTTTGATACTAAAAAATTACACAATGCAGACAAAATTGTATAATTTAATATAATTAGTGAGAAGTAAACCAATTAAAATAATTTAAAATTCAGTAATGTGAGAAATGACCCCACTTTCAAGTTACCCCTCATACTTTTGATTTGATTATTTTGCTCAAGTTGCTATTGCTATACTTAAATATTCAAACTAAGTATCGTTAAAACTAAAAAGGTGGCCAAGTGCGAGTTGGACTCACCCATGAAGGGTTTATGGAAATCCCCGTAGCAGCGATTTATGACGTATTAAAAAACTACTTACTAGATCTCGTTCAAAGGAATTTTCGATAGAACTTTACATTGTAATGTACATTATATATGGGGAGGGACATGTTACCACTTTGGAAGGTCTCTCGCGCAAACTATTTAGTTAAGAAAAAAATTATATTAGACACTTCAACATTGTTTTTGAAGATCTATTCACAAATATCCCACTCGTATGTGTTTGATGAAAAAAAAATCCATTTCAGTTCGAAGTGTGGAAGACCTCCATTTTTTTCTGTTTATGTGAAAATCGTAATGCGGTTCATAGAATACATCTACTTACCAAATTTCAACAGTATAGTTCTTATAGTTTCGGAAAAAGTGACTGTGACATACGAACGGACAGACAGACAGACATGACGAATCTATAAAGGTTCCGTTTCTTGCCATTTGGCTACAGAACTCTAAAAACTGTATAATACATGTTAATGTCAAAGTTCGACACTGATTAGAACAATTACTTTTAATACATAAACAGACTTTCGTCTGATTTAATTTTATGTATAAATTTTTTCGTTGTACATTTTTTTAAATTGCCCTGAGTTATGCAAATCTTTTCTAGATAGCGCTACTTAGCAGTCCTCTTGTAAATTTATGGTAATGTAATCAGATAAAGATATAAAGGCTAGTCTTTAAATTTTCGACACCTTGTTGACCCGAAATCCCTACGTCTGAATGATTAACTCAAAGTCAAAGTCAAAGATGATAAATGTATATATTTATTTACTTGTTGCTTCAGTTTTTACGGTGGAAAACTTATATTGTCCGATTCAAATGAAAGCTAACATGTGAATGACTTAAAAAAAAAAAACTGCACGATGGGTTTGTACGACTACCAAAGTAGTATTTTTTTCCTCTGATAAAAAGGATATTTGTGACGACGTAAAGAGATTGCGTGTTAACCATCGAGTGCTCTAGTTTATCAATTGATCTAATACTATTTCAGATGATGAGGAAAAAGGAAGAAATGAAAACAGAATTTATTAAGAGGATATTCGTATAATTTATATATCACTAACTATGCTACTATAAACTATACAATATGCCTCTATAAATCACCTGAAAGCAAAGCTTGGTTCGGTGAGCTACCTGCGGTTTATATCTAAATGGGGCCTTTCAGCCTATCCAACTGCATGAGACAGGGCAACTACAACTCGCTTGTTAGCGGTGAGCTTCGTTTGACCTTCCTAGTTGCATTCTGTCTTTTCACATTTTTAATAACAAATATGTGTATTTGTAACAATGTAACATAACACGAATTTTTCAAACAGGCATTCATGACTGTGGCTTACAGCTCAGCTGTACATATTGTTTTGTTAACAAATCTATCGCGGTTTCAAAGTAACAAACACGTTAAAAAGTGCGTTACAATATACCAGCGACCAGCCCTGACATCGTACAGGTGCAATCGGCAGCGTTGGACTGGCGACCCATGCATGTTAATCATCTAGTATCTTCTAATATATTTATTTGAATGATACGCTGTAAAAGGCAATCTAGGATAATATTAAATGCACAACATATCGTTGTGCATTTAATAACATACTAAATTTAATAAGGATCCATATTATATTAGACTAAATTACTTGAAATTATAACCGGTAAAATAAAATGTTAAAACTTAAAATGCTTACTGTAGGATATAGATATCTATATCTTACGTAACTATGTAAACTTTATATCAAAGATAAAATCCTGAGTTAATAAATGGAATAAAGAAAAACACCGTCTGAAGAGTCTCTCAATCACATCTTATTCAAATGATAAAGCAGTCATTAGCATTTACACGAGACTAGCATTAGATATTGTTTGCCTTATTTAATGGCTACTCAGAGTTTTCAAATCATGGTACGGATTGACGTCATGCTTGAGTGCAGAATCTCTAAAGGTTATGAAATCAATAACAGACCTCTGGGTACAGAATTTCAAGTAAGGAAACCTCTTGCCGGGATCCGATTACTTTGAAATTAACTGACAGACGAACGAGCACATCGTATTTAATTTTGGTTTTAACATGATAGTAATTACTCTTAGTTGATTTATTTACAAAACTGAATAAACTTGTTTAAAATATAAGCCTTTCACCAACAATTTGTTTTTTAATAGTAATTTAATAAAATAGCACAATTTTAGCTATTGGTCTTCAAACACTGTGGAATTTCAGAACTATTCCAGCGTGTTAAAGCTACATAGGACGAGCTGTTTTTAGAAAATTAAACTAGCCGGGTACAAACCAAGTGCTTGTAGCACCAAGATATTAGAGCTTCCTTATATGACCTATGTTTAAATGTAAAGGGGTAGAAATGAAATAAAATGCAGTGTTACAAGATAGAGCTTGAAGAAATGTGCTTTATGGTCTTATAATTGTTGCTTAAAATTATCAAATTTTTACTTCTGCAAATACGAAATCTTATTACATTAGTACTTTTTACCTCTTATCTGTAATATATACTACTGTTATTCCGCATTTTACTTGTCTTAAAAAAAAATATATATTTTGTAAAATAGACTAACAGAAAAATGTTAAAACTGACCAACGGCTGACGTATAGATAACCGTATCAATTTTCTGTTAAAACAAATTACTATTTTGATCACGCAACGTATCGATCAGTTACTTTCTAATGGTTATTGTAAAGATAGATAGTACTTGAGTTACGTAGGTGTAGCGGTCAAAATCGTGAAAAGTATTTTTAGAAACTTGAGTGTCAAATATTAGTTGTTATTTGTTATAAAAATTCATGTAATCACATAAAAGTTCAGGTAAGTTTTACGTTTTTACATATCTTAATTATCATAAAATAAAAATTATCACAATGGTTTTTTTCGTTACTCTAAGAATAGTGGTTGGCACTCCTCGGAATAGATCTTTCTTCTACAGTGGACGACAGTAGGCTAATAATGAAGGATATTATAACGAAAGTAGTTGAAGTAACAAGTTTTTATTTAATTACAAGGTAATAACATCTCAGTTAATATCCTAACCCTAAATAAGTTTTGAAAAGTAATTAACAGTCAGAATTAAACATTTATTAAACAGAGACAATTGTTGTGTATTTTGAAACTCTATGGAAATTACGTTGTATTGTAATGAGAATAACTTCGACGTTTGATCACTTAATCTCCCATTAAGAAATAGAAAAGTACGTATGTAATTCAGAAGTTTATTGCTACTGTTTTATAGAAATGATCAGATTAATATGCGTGAATTTAGATATACCTATCTCAACATCATGAATTTACATTTAATTAATGATAAACCTTGATAAACCTTGTGAGTAGGAAATATTTCACGAGAATAACCAAACAGGCAACAATTTCATCATCATTATTAGCCGTCTCTAATATACTGCTGAATATAGGCCTCCCTTCAGTCAGAAGGTTTTGGCCTATTATAAAACGTTGGCCAGTTGTTAGCATAGCATTTCAAGTTTTCCTTCTCTTGCAGTGATGTTGTTCTGCGATGTTTGCTCCCTTAGACGACTCTTAGGACACCTACAGAACGAATAGGAATGGTGACACTTGGTGGCTTAATCCGTTACCATGCGAAAGAATACTAATTTAATGAAAATGAATAAATGGAGTTTATTATTTTGTACACAAATTACTATTTGAATCATGTTGATTAACATATATAGGCAAAACAGACATTATCAGTATTATTTAAAATTTATTAGTGTTAATGTTTTAAAAGTGCGTTTAAAATAATTATTTCTTTATTGATAATTTATCAACAAAGTGGCTACCAAAGCTCATAACGTATTTTAATTAAAGAGAGCCTGTTTTTAATTTTAAGATCTTTTTATAAGTGTTTTGCTTATGGAATGTTCATAAAAACATGGATTACCTATAGTATTATCTAAAGCATCTGTCACAAAACAAAAACAAATGTAATTTACATTTGTAAATAAAATATATTTCAAATTAATAACATATCCAGAATCGTGTCAAACCTTTAGTAAAACATTATTCAAAACTCATCTCTGTGATGTTCCATATAGAGAAAAAATTTAATGAAGACACACAGGAATTAATATAAATCCGTGAATACGGAAATACACGAGTACGTCAGAAAAATAAAGTATAGTTGACACGTTGTTTATCTTACACATTTAGACAACAGCCGAAAAGGATATCCATTAAATAATTTATCTTAACCCAACTCTGCTATCACTCTGCTAATTTAATGATTGACGAAATCTCATTAAATGGATTGTTGCCCATTTTAAGTGTAAAAAAAATAATCGGTGCAAGAGGCACTACTTTATAGTTTTCTTGATGATATGTTGTTTTCTAACAGATACCTACGGTTTTTGTAACCTTTATGCATTTCAATTCTAACCATATGATAATAATAATGTATGCAAAAATTCCCACTCACTAATTTGCAACACGTGTCATTTGAAGTATTAGATGTAATAGAGATATTTTTTACTATAACGACATTCACGCAATGTATTAGATTTAGATTTTATAATCCTGCACAAATACTGAATCATATTGTAATAGATGACTATCGTCAACAGCTTTTAACGGTCTACAGATGACTATGTGTAACGATAAATGCTAACAGATTGTAATCTAATTACAAAATAAGTCTTTCTATGGCAAAATGTACACATTTTTTGTTAAATTTTTTTATTGATTTAAAGATCCCGTTCATTTTTCACCTAAGTCAGCTATTTTATCCTTTTGTGCGTAGAAATGAACAAACTGATATACATCCCAGGCCTGTTGAAAGGTGGTGTTCATACAAAATCTACTTTGAAATTCTACATTCTACTTTGAAATATTGGTAAAAGCGGTTACTTTATTCTACTATATTTACAAGACAAATTTGTGCCACTAAGTTAGATGGGAAGCACTAAAAGCGATTAAATAACCAAAAGATATTTAGATCTTGTAACTATGAAAAAACGATCGATGTCGAACCGTAGATAGTTAAAAATTCGAGAATGTTTAAGTATTAAAAGTCGTTAGCTACCTCCTCCAATACTTTTAGGCATCCTTAACAACATAATAATATAAGAAAGTAACATAATCTTAGTATGAAATAATACAATTCTGTGTTATACCAGCAACCATTTCTTTACGAGAGACACATATTTATGAGCGACCGTAAGGTGCTATGTAAACAGATGCTTTATGCTATCCACCTGGGTTGTAACAACTGGTTTCTAACAGCCAATATCTCACTTTTCATTAGAGTTTGTTGTAAAAAAGAAGGTATTTCGTTTACAACATAGCACATCCACCCTAAAGGAATGCCTTCACTGATTGATGCCTACTAACATAATATTGAAATGACACTTGTACCTTGATTTACATTTAATCATATATATGTATATAAGGTAAAATGCACTCTTTTGGTGAAGTGAAATTTATAGTTCTATCAGATCAAATATTTATTTCCATATCAACTTTCACAATTATAGCCGCCGGCGGTAATTTAAGCCCGATGGGATATTTTCCTCCTGATTTTTGTTCAGCGTATTCTTCCACGAGATGACATCTTCTCAGAAAGAAACAACTGCGCTAAAACATCTATCGCGTTCCCCAGGCGTCAAAAGCCGCCAGCATGTGCTGTAGAATATTAAACTGATATGCAGTATAAGGTCTTTAGTGAGTACTTTTGGCATTCTTTAAATTAGAATTTTCGAATCATGTGGCGGTGCTAAGGTGTCATCAACTATGTGTTAGTGATCATTTTGATATTTTGAATCTCCGTATATTTGCAACCTATTAAAAAAATTACTTTAATTTAATTCAGCTCGAAGTGAAGAGAAGTGAAAATTATCGGCAATTTGTCTCGTTTAAGCCTTTCGACGATGTGGTACTTCAAATTTCCGACATTCTGCGTAACACGTCATCTCAAGATGTTTCACTGAATGAAAATAAATGATTACATTTGGCACCCACAAATATTTAACATTACAGGGTACAAGTTCATAATATTCATAATATTGCTCTTTAGATACATTTAAGTCCTTTCCACGTGTACTGTATTGTTATAACCAAGGAGGGGTTATTAACCAGTTAAGACTTTGTTAAGATAAAAAAGATTAAATGACGCTATGAAAACTATGTAGCTGTATCGTAGAATCATATTATACCTATTATACTCTTAAGTTACAGTTTAGTGCAAAATGTCATGAAATATTTCGTTACAATTTGTCTATATGGTGTAAACTTAAAAAAAAGTAAAAGTAAATCATAAATCCATCTCTAACCATTCGATAAGATCGAGGATTTCCTCCATGTTCCATGACACCGGAGCACTTCAATTTTAACGTGCATATTATTCAAGTTGAGTCTCTCAAGCTGCGTCATTAAAAATACTGACCTTGTTGTTCATATTAGTAGCTATTGCCAAAATCATCTAGTCTAAAACAAAAGCACTTCCTCACAGTTTCTTTTAACTCCATTCGTCTAAAAACTCCTAAAAAGTAGAAACTTTAGAGCTTTTAGTAGGTTTTACAATATAAGGAAGAAGGATAAAATCGTGAAGGTAAACTCAGTGCCTAGATGGAAAACCATGGGAAATACGGTTTTGACCAGAGATGAACATTTAATATTAAAATTAATGAAGTCAATTAAGTCTTAAATATGTGTGTTAACTTTTTTAGCACCGGTCCCGAAAAACATTAAAGTTTGTCGTGAATAAATAGTACTATATCGACTATATATTTAATTACTTATCAGTTTAGTACTTACACGTTTTAAAGGTGTCTAAAATTTATATTAACTTTCAAAATAATTTAACAACTATTTACCTTAGTATGCTTACAAAATCATTATATTGCTAGTATATTTTCTAAAATCTCTTTTACATGGTAACGTGAATATTTATTACACTTTCCTTTCAAATCTACCCTTAGCTACGCCAAAACAATTTAGCAATTTCACCAAAATTGGGGACAGAAATTAAGGGATATAATAAAATTACGTAAACCTTCTAGAAAACCACAGAACCCTAAAACATCAAAACCGTTTGACAGACTACAAGGTGAACCGAAATTGGAAATGGAATTTAAAATACGAACTGTTATCCTTTAAACCGCAAAATCTCCCCTAAGATCAGTTATATTAATAGAAAGTTATGTTATCCTGAAGGACCTCTAAATATTCTGCACTGTACTTTACCAACACTGTTACAGTGTAATCTCTCAATGAGACAAGATTCCACTACCGGTGTTTGATGATATTCTAATGTTTGCAATTAGTAATTTCGCTTACAACAAACATTGAGTGATTTTCCAATTTGTGAAGAACAGATTTTGGATCTATTTTTGACCTAATTATTGGATTACTTATGTTTGATAATTTTGAAAGGCATGTGAATCATGAAGTGAGGTACGTCTCGACTACGTTGAAGTCGGTAGTTTTTCGTGCGTTGTAGTACCGATGGTTGTCCCAACCCGTGCGCTTTCAAATATTAGCCTTGGCCTTCGCTATTAACGGACGTCTGTTTTTTTCGTGTCGTTATAGTGTCCACGTTGAAATCAGTACTATAATATTCACCGTACGCAGTAGCTAATTTATTTTCTACTCACGCAGTTCAGGGGCTCACGTCAGATTTAAAAGGATAATTCCTTTTACGTGTCATAATAGTGTCCACGTTGGAGTAAGTACCTAAGGTTATTCTGAGGCGGCGGCCCATGTCGTGCGGTGTTCCACAGGGGTTCGTCCTCGGACCACTCCTGTGGAATATGGGATACGACTGGGCCCTTCGAGGTTGTCTTCCCCCCGGGCTGGGCGTAATTTGTTACGCCGATGACACATTGGTCACGGCCCGGGGGGCGAACTTTCAAGAGGCGGCGCGCCTGGCCACCGTGGGAGTCTCTTTGGTGGTCGGGCGCATTGAGGCGCTGGGTTTACGGGTGGCCCTAGATAAGACGGAAGCCCTCTTGTTTCATGGGCCCCGTCGTGGTCCACCCCCCGGTGCCTCTATCGTTGTCAATTCGGTCCTCGTACCGATTAAGGCCCAGATGAAGTATCTGGGCCTGATCCTCGACGGCAGGTGGCTCTTCGACGAGCACTTCCGACAGCTTACTCCAAAGCTGGTCGGCGCTGCTTCTGCTCTTGGGCAACTTTTGCTCAATTTGGGTGGAGCCAGCGTCGCGACGAGACGGCTATACACGGGGGTTGTTCGGTCAATGGCGCTGTATGGTGCACCGATATGGGCGGCGGCTCTGACCGCCCAGAATAGGGCTCACCTCTGGCGCCCTCAGAGGGTATTGGTAGTTAGAGCCATACGCAGTTACCGCACCGTATCGACGGAGGCGGCGTATACCCTGGCCGGAACTCCCCCGTGGGATTTGGAGGCGGAAGTGCTCGCCGAAGTTTATCGGCAGACGGCTGACTTCCGGGCGGGTAGTGGCATACGGCCATTGAGTCCCACCTGTTACCACTGCGATTGCAATGAGGACTCTGCTCAGCACACGCTAGCGGTTTGTTCCGCCTGGGCGGCGCAGCGTGGGGTCCTCACTGCAGTTATTGGAGAAGATCTCTCGCTACCGGCCGTCATACGCTCCATGGCCGGTAGCGACAATTGTTTTACCGCGGTCGCCACCTTCTGCGAAGACTTAATTTCGCGGAAGAAAACGGCAAAGGCCCGGGAGGACGATATCCACTCGGACCCAATTCGCCGCCGGCGAGCCGGGCGGCGGAGGCGCGCATACCAGCGCCTCATGCCGCCTTGAGTGTGGCCGCGGGTGGACGGGATGGGTTTTCCCCTCCATCCGCTACAATGGCTAGCCGCGAGGAGGCGACGTCCGCGTGTGCCGTACGTCGCCTAAAATAGAGAGTTTATCCGCAGATGGTGCCCGAGGTAGCGGGCAGTCGCTAGGAGGAATCTGGATGTCGTAATAGCAGCGGTTCCCGGATCCCTCCTATCTCAGGCGCAGAGTAGCACACCGTGTGGTTTTAGTCGGTCCGATTCCGACACACCACCCTGCCGTAAACCCCGGTGGGGTGACGGCCCGAGGGGGTTTCCACAGGTTAAAAAAAAATAAATAAATGAATGGTGTCGTGGGACACCAGGTAGGAACGAAGTTCCTTCGGATAATGTGGAATCGACACAATTTGCAAAAAAAATTGTGCTCAATTTTATGTAGGTTTTCTTGATTTTTCTCTTAAATTTTGCTGATTAGTTTTTATTTAAGTACAAGAAAGTATTTAGGAAATTCAGTATTTTAGGAAATAAAATAATAAATTCCTTAAAATAATAAAATAGCACACATGACGCGCTTTCGCGCCTGCGCACGTCTCATTTAACGGTTTTATTCCACGCACTTTTTTCCACAGATTTATTCCACGCACTTTTTCCACTTACGGTTTTACTATCACATTTTTTTCGGTTCGGTCCCGCAGCGAAATCCCTATCCCCTCCAAGCCTGCCGTAAGGAACTTCGTTCCAAAAAAAAAAGTACCTAAGGTGTTCTATATGCACCCAGATGCTATAAGTTTTCTTTTTCGCCGTTCAGTGGCCCACGTCGGAATAAAAAGAAGTCTTCTTGTGTTGTTAGTCACTGCGTCGGTATTTGGAAAGTGATAACAACAGCATCTTGAACCAAGAAATTTTGGACTGCTCGAGTGAATATTTGTGAATCTATGTGCCTGCGATTGTAAGATAAGAATGAAAAGGAGAAAACTCTAATTGATGTACTTAGTAAGGAGGTAAAAATTCTAGTCTATTCTCGAATGGGTGACCAATTTTTGACATCAAGAGCCTTTAACAATTCACTGCTGGACATATGCCTCTCCTTAGCAAGGAGGTTTTAGAGTACCATAGACCACACTGGCCAGTCGGATGGGTATAGGGTTTGTTTCCAGCTTTCATTTTCTTTGTAGTGATGTTGTCTTATATATTGTGTTCCCTTAGTTGCCTTTTACGACATCCAAGGAAAAATAGGGGTGACACCACTCTGTAGTCTTAACCCGTCACCACACGGAGATACTTAGTGACCAATATTAACAGTTTAAATAACTTATGAGGCATTACCAAAAATACCAACCGAAATTTCAAGAAAGTATGAGTAAATAAAAAATGTATTCATAAAAAGACGGCAAATGAATAATGATTCGAGGAATGCATTTTGTTTAAAGGAAAAAGACGAGGTCACGAACTTTTCAATTTACGTAGTTAAAAGTGAGTCAAATCAAATGACTCAATACAGATAAAGTAAGGATAGTCTAAGAGGTGCCTTTGCCACCTACTTGCTCATTACGGTCACTCAAGGACTCGTTCTTTAACAGCCTTAGTGGCTCATATTATAGATCAAAAACAAGACTCGCATAAACTTCGTTCAACTACTGTTTTTGTTAAGAAATCACGACGTAACTTATAACAGAACTAAACTTACAATCAAACTAAAGGATCAAGTATCCTTTAGTTTGATTGTTCTAAAGATATCAATTGAGATGAATACATTTAAGAACACTTGTAAATCAAAAGTGAATCGAGACTCCACTATTGGAAAATAAATACCAAACGTTTATTCTTTACCCGTTACCCAACAGTACTCAATAACTTTTTTTTTGCAAATTCTTCATTTTAATTTCCTTCATGGGTTTTAAGTATCAAGATTTTATCGACGTATTAGTGGTCCTTAAAACCACTGATAATTATCTCTATAGACAGGGATCTTTATTATGTCTGGAATATCTTTTTTTTCCCAAACTAGGTTGAACTTCTATGTTTTACGTAGAACGACTGCCATCCAACCCAATTAGTTTATTATTTATTATGCGTTATTGAAGTTTTGTAGAAAGACGTCGAAGAAGTTGTCGAAGTTTAGAGGTCTCAAGCTACCTGTAATGATTGCCAAAGATGTTTGTTTGGTAACCGAAAATGACGTATTTCGAGCCGTAGAGTAGTCCCATTATATCAAAGTGTTACCTACTGTGTGTGTTACCTACTCTGTTACCAGTTAGGCACGAATCTACTCCACGCCAAATAGGACTGAAAATCATATTAATTTACCACTATTGCTTATTCCCTGGTATTTTGTTAGTGTTTTGTGTAATGAAACATGGTAATCTACTGTGTAAACAAACTTAAAATACTTAGAGCTTGTAGCTCTAAACTTACACAAATATATTATGTAAAAGGTTGCAAGTTGAAAGGTTACGAGTCGAGAGTGTTGCCAGTGTGTTTTACAGGGGCGTTGCGGAGGCGGTAGTTAATACTTGCGAAGAACAATTATTACTTAGAATTTAAATATGAATTAGAATTAAAAATAATAATGATATGTTAAAAATATTAAAAATGCTTTACTGGGCAACGAGCGGCGTGTAATGCCAAATACTAAAAATTATACTTTAAATTCTTACTAAATTTGATTAAAAAATCTTGATAAACTATATTTCATAATGAAATTAAATAAATATGAATTATACTTCTGACTGCTTAGCCAAAGATCATGGATCCTATTCTCATTCAAGTAATTATGTGATGAACACGACCATTTTTCTTCTGTAGGTTGGTTTGGTTATTTGGTGGTTGTAATTTCTGCATATAAATTTTAATACTCTGTAATAAGTATCTATTTAAAAATACTTAAGTACCTCTTGATTATCGTAGTAAGTAAGCCAATCAAGCCAGAGCCGGTAGGGCTTTAGTTTGGTACCAGACAGCTGTGTGGTAGGTAATATGCTTCCTACACACCGACAACCGTTACTCACAAGGATCAACGACAGGGTCCCACGAACATACCGAGTTTTAGTACTCAAAAAATCTTAGGAAAAGTAAAACTGTCTTGGAACTTGCAACGAAATTAATCAGAAGTAAATTGGAGGAGTTGGTAATATAATAAATCCATTCTAAGTGAGGTGTGTCAAGCGAAGTTAGTTAGTTTGTATTAAATTTTTAATTTCCATTTGGCGCTTGAAGGTATAAAGATCATGAATGCTTGAAACTGAACTAAAACGTAGAGAAAAATACTTAATCATATCAAACCTTACTGAAAATGTCCACCTTTCTTTTAAGAAATAAAGTACTTTTGAACTTTTGAAAATTTTTTTTAAATGAGCAAAGTTTAGGTGGAACGTAATAAGTATAACTAAAGATATAACAGCCTCTACTTTTGTTCACTACTCTATAACAGGTTAAGTTTTAACGAGATGTACCTACTACTGGAAAATTATGGGATCTTTAATTTATTTCATAATTTTATTTCGAGAACTAAGGCGATTAATAGGTAGATGGCTCAACGTTCTATACACATACATAGGCAGATTTTTATTTGGAATACATACCTTAAGGAAAATAATTGCTTTTGACTGTGTTTCAACTTTTTATTTATATTTATCATCATAAATAATTATTATTCTTACATCAAGTGGGCTTTACAAAAACACAAGACAGTGAATGAATGTAATATCCCTAGACATATACAATTACTTGGAAAATAATCAAACACTTGATACGTAATTGTATCGAGACACAACAGTCAATTCGACTGACTTGTTGACCATTTCTCCACTGCAATCCATTAAGGAGACTTAGTTATATTAATTATGTGCTAAGCAACCACATTAATTTGTGGCAAATTATATACCAATTGTTTTTGTAAAAATGACTATTTGTATAATAATTATAATAGTTTATTTTACAAAAACATTGTCATAAAGGTGTTATGAATATATAAATTATCTCAAGTGTTTTAACCTTAAATACCATGCAAAATTACATTGATAATCTTAATTAATTATCCATTACATAAAATTACAATTAAATGTTAATGAAAGTGTCTGTACTTAATTAAATACAAAATTTAATAAAAAATAATAATAAGTTAAACTGACATTATTAAAAAATATAAAACTATCATTTAAATACTCGTCCAAGTTATATTAACACTTCGCAAAGTGTAAGTTCAAAGCCTTAATATTTTCTGATAATTTATTATTATAATTATTGGTGCCATATGAAACAAACTTTTATACATTAAGGCAATGTTGATTCACGCACAGACACGATATATCTATATCACGTTGCTGTCAATTACTGATTGCAGAGGCTAGCTGGAATAGGTTTGGATTCATTTTAACAAATATTGCAACTGCATATGAATATTCATATGCAGTTGCCATATGGCAAAGGTCATATTTTGTGCGCCTGAAACAGTGGCGTGCAGGATCCAACTATTTGTGACCGAAACATTTCTCTATTGCTGAAATTATTAGTGAAATTTCCTCAGAAGAAAAGACCATATCTCATTTCCAAGGAACTGAGACCACCAGACCATGATATGCCGCCAATGAGGTAGTATTATTTGCGACATGTGGCAATTCATGGAGCGCGTAAACAGTTTTACTAGTTCAGTAAGTAACTTCCATGCTAGTTCATCAACTGGCTCACTTTTTTAATTACTCTTAAGCTTATGATTTAATTGACACGTTGACTGCTTTGTACTAACTTTGTTTTCCCTATATAATCTTTCAAATTGTAAGCATCTAGCCATTTAATGATACTGATAAGTGTACTAAGTGTTTATTATTCAATTAAAAGTGACATTCGGAAGGGCATTAATATAACAATATGCTACCTTGTGGCTTTTCATACAGTATTTTGGGTCTATCAGAAAAGTAATCGTCCTCTATTTTTGTCTTAAAATGTATTCCAGTTAATAAAGCGTACCGAGTACAATTTTAAAGATAAGTTTCTATTGATTTTATGCCGTACTTACATACTCTATATTTATACAATTTACATAATGATCCACGTCATCAAATACCTGCATCATATCTATAGATAGTAATGTAATTATAATGTATATACTATAATTATCTGTGTTTATGTGTGGTGTTATATACATGTGTGTAAAATAAAGAAATAAAAGAAAACGCATCTTTACAGATCACATTTTTAGAAATCTTAAAATTCATCATTACAAAACCAATTCACTCTGTCACAATAATTTGTATGTAACTATATGGAGTTTTAATAGGTTTCACACAGCCTCTAAAGCACAAAGAGTCGAGACTAATAAATTTGGTTCATTGAAAGACGAGACTAGAGGTCAAGGTCATGTGCCAATTTTTTTTGCTTAACTTACTCGGAATCCACATTTTTCGCAGTAAGAAAATGGATCAGTGGTTAAATGGTGGTCAAGAAAGGGATATTCTGTGTAATTGGCTGGTTAGTGTACCACGTAGGTGAGTTACTGTTGCTGTACAATCTTCTAATATAGGTCAGTGTAAGCTTTGTCGTGTAAAGCTCCACATGTAACATTCATATAGCACAAAACACCTCTATAGTCTACATGACTAGCATTGTAATAATTCACATGTGTGTAGGATATCATGGCGATGTTAGTTAATGAATATCATGATGTAAGAATCTGACTGAATATGATTTCTCAAGTTCTTAGTTTTAATTTGCATTGTTTGTGCTGAATATTCTTTTACGCTCTTTTATTTTTTATGGGTTTTGAATTAGTAAACTCAGTTATTTATTTAGAATCTTTATGGAACATTCTTTTTCATTCAAAATGATTTATTTGAAAGAGTTGGAGTTCAGTCTCATTGAAATTTATTTGTGAACGCTTTGTTATAGTTCATTGCAAACTTAACAAAACGTTATATAAACGGTGAAACGATGAAATCTGTACGTAATGATATAGACATATTTAAAAAAAAGCACCCACATATTTGTACATTTTATTTTTTCTTTTTATACGTGCATTTGTTTTTAAAATTTGTTTTTTAACCTATTTTTATTTGTTATTTCGAGTTTTACTTTTTACTCATTAGAGTCTAAGGCCCGTATTTTGAAAAGTGTCTGAGTCATCATCTTAACATTTAATTTCAGGTAGAGATTTTATTACTGAACATCAACTAAAATATGATACATCGATCCGATGATGATCGATGATAAGGAATAGATTTAGAGTCTCTCAAGTCACTCCAACTAGTCTCGAGCTGCAATTTTATTTTAATATTTAATTTTGGGTGAT
This sequence comes from Hypercompe scribonia, assembly GCA_949316085.1. Taxonomy (NCBI): domain Eukaryota; kingdom Metazoa; phylum Arthropoda; class Insecta; order Lepidoptera; family Erebidae; genus Hypercompe; species Hypercompe scribonia. The sequence goes on from OX438980.1 coordinate 10,582,380, forward strand.
TTGGGTGATTCTGGTTCTTAATAATATGTTTACATTTCTACACTAGCCTAATGTATTATATATAAATTTATAGAAACTATCTTTGTAAAATATATATTTTAAAAAACTGGTTGCGTGATACAGGACAATAATATCGATAAGGTGGAAACGTAATTGAGAACAGATTGTAAGTTAAAACCAATTACTGAAACGAGTTTCAGCTGAATAACGCTTAAAACGCATTCTAAAATAAGAATGACATTTAAGTTTCAATGTGAACTTAAAACTGATTTTAGATAATCAGAATTTAATGGATACTTGAGACGTGTTTTAAAATATGGGCTTAAATAACTATTATATAGTCTTAAGCCAGACCTAGGCGCCTTTGTGTGTTTGGAATAGTCCATATCAGATTTGTATACTTCATGTTTAAGGCAACTTGCCAGATTATGAGAACAATCATCTGCCTCTACATCATATGAGGAATTAGGCAGTATTATGGGTCAATTTGAATTATTACCAAAGTTGTTCCTAGTGAAGTTATATAATAAATTTTAAGAACAAGAATACGTCTACTTTGTGTTAGTAGTAACATATAAATATAAAAATAAGCTTTATATATAATATATTACAATTGTAAATTTACAAAGCCTCCACTTGATTTTATTCATAACAATATTACTCGTACATTACAGATACATTTCAAAGGTCAATTGGTTTCTTCGGTGAAGGTTATAACGCACAATCCTTTACAATTGTGAGATCAAAAAATAATATTTGTAGTCTCTGAGCAAGCATTATTTTTGTTTTTTTTTATACCATAAGGGGGTAAACGCAGATATGCCATGTCGTCACGTCACGTCATGTAACTGCAAAGCGTGAGTTTCAAGTGCGATGCCACCCTTTTAGTCTCTTTCCTCGGTTACAGTGCTTTGGGTCGGTAACGACATTCACTCGGCGAGGAGACACGTAAAACGCTTAATTAATCACCGTTTATGTCGAAGCATGACTCTCCCACGGAAAAAACAGATTGAAAGAACAGAACACTGGCGTGAGATATATCTATTTGATATATCTCACGCCAGAAAATGTACTTTGTAGATGGCAGTTTTCACAATTTACATTTATTAGATTTTTACATAGCATCTCACAATCCTTGACGATCCCATTCTAATGCTGTCTCTGTGCTAATCAAATTATGTCTCTACAAATCAAACAAATTACACTAAAAATTACTGAATAATATTATAATTATAATGAGATATAAGTATTATCAAATAATAATATCTATAAAAGACTGATTAAAAATTAAACTAGTAAATTAATGTATAGCTATAAACAGAGTATTTTAACATAACATATTTATTAATTGAATTACTTTAATATATGTATTAAGAATTATTGTAAATTTCATATTGAATAAAGATCAATATATAATTAATAGTTATTGCAATTATTTAGAAATGAAAAGCATTCAATGATAACTGTATATTCAGAGAGTCCTCATATAGGATATAGATACCACACCACAGAATATGACAATTAAATATTGATAGGTACAGATCTGTATTTTTTTAAGATACTAAATTACTATATAAATATATATATATATATATAGTGTGTCAAATTTCTTCAAAAAACAAATAAGCACTATGCTTATGTTGCCGAACGGATCTAATACATCGTCACCGAAAAGATCAATAAATGTATTCGTTGTAATTCCTCCATAAAATTTTGCAGTTCCCTTATCCAAAAACCAAAACATTGATGCGTAATATTTCCAGGTAATTTAAAAACATATTACAGTAAACTAAACATATTTGCTCCAAGTGATGTTTTCTTCTAAGAAATTGACTCAGTTTTTTGGCAGCGATTGCGCAATAAACGGGTGACATCACCTCAACTACGTCAGCTACCAACCCTCATTTTATATAATAACCTAATTCATTTTCTATCTTTTATATTTAAACCTAAGAGGTCACATCAAGTCCTAATAATAACTTGGTATAAAGTACGTACATCCAATACACGGCACACATGTAAATTCAAATATACCTAAAGTGGTTGTTACCTCTATCGAAAAAGTCCGGTAGCTGGAATTTATTTCAGTTTATGTGTAACAGAATTATGATTTATAGTCCATAAAAATTGAACATGAAATTTTGCAACAACCGAGCAGTTGAACTCGGAGGTTGTTTGTAAATATCGTCAAACTCGTGTCGAGTAAACGTCTCCTCAGGGATTCTTGTCTCGGGTGAATAGCTACTCTTACTCAAATATAATTAAACTAAAACGTGGTTCTTCGTACACTTAAGACGGATTAGGTGAACAGATTAGGTGCCTAATCAAGCCCACAATAATTACTTAGCTGGCGCACTCGAGCCTCTAATTAAATGTACATGTATTCACATGTATGGATAGGTATATTGAATAAGTAAGTGGGGAAATTGTTCACGTTTGACAATGTTTGTTTCCGTTGAAATAAATGATGAGATGATTGTTTGACTTCAAATGTTATTATTGAGAATATTTAAGTGTCATTTACTTTAAAATCTAACATAAACATTTCTTGTTAACAATTTCCTCAAATATATAATTGGATCAATATTATGTTAATTGTCTTTTTAGGCAAATATATATATTAAAATTTACCAAATACTACTAGATGTCACTCCGCGTCGATTAGATTAAGACTATATGAGATAACCCATATTATTGAAAAACTGAACTTCCAGACTAATAAGTTCCAATAGGTTCTTGCACAATTTCATGCAATTCCGTCTTTTTTGAGGACAATAAAGTCTGTTTCCTTAAAATTAAACCTTCAAGTTTTTTCTTTCTAGACTGAACTACAGATGTGAAGGACAGTAGAAGTATTTCCTTAAGTAAATAATTCTCATATTTCATATTTTGAAGTTTCATTCGCATGATCTTTAGTGAATATTGTTTTCGTTGTTTTTAAATCTACCATCGATAATTATAAGAATACCATAGTTACTCGTGAACGACCCAAATCTATAAATATTGCTGTCATACATATTTAAGAGGCATATTATTGTGAATCGAACTAATTCAAGTAACATGTAACAATCCTAAACATGGCAGCACTGTTACAAATATCATAACAATTATCTACAGTTGAGTGAAATGTAATAGTGTTTTCGAACCGTTATACGCACTCCAATAACAAATTATCAATCAAAGTTGAAAACAAACGCGAGCATGGGAGTCGGAGCTTGGGGAGATTCGGTAGGTTGCGGGGCTGTGAGGGCGGTTGGTAGGCGCCAGACTGGCTGGCGCGGTAACTGCACGCGGGTGCATCCTGCGCAGGTGCTCGGCCCCGCGCGCCGCCACCTTTCTCCCTCTTGCACCCGTCTACCTACCCTTCGAAATTCGACGTGAGATCATGACACATTATAATACCTACCGTAACTTGCTGAACTAAGTGTAAAAATATATCTCTTCTCTAGAAGTCGATCTTTGCTTAGTTCTTTTCTTTGAATTAAGTTAAGTTTGTAAGTTAAGAATATCTACTTTACAAACTTAAACTCCACAAATGTTTTTTGTTACATTTCTATTTTAAATGTTATTTGTTTAGGTATAGGTTTTGGTAAAAATATCAAACAGTCCTCAAATTCAGTTTATTTTTCTGTGCTTTTATATGCGTAAAAGATCATGACTTTCAGTTTAGTAGTAGGAAGATACTTATTTCTAATTTAATCATTTTAGGTAGAAGAACCACGCTGATTTCAGCACAATTGAATTGACTCGACCGGGGCAGTACTACCCTCCCACAGAAAACCAACCTAAAGCACTAACATCCGTGCTGTCGTGTTTCGTTGGTGAGTGTGAGATCGGAGGCCCATTGATGCAGGGGTGACAGTTATTTAGCCTCCCTCGAGGGATTTGGAAGTGGAAGTACTTACCGAAGTTTATCAGTGGACGGCTGATTTCCGGGCGGATAGCGGCATACGACTCCCGCCCGAAGAGATACGCGAATGGCGTAAGGCCGCTCGTCGAGCCACGATAGCTCATTGGTCGTCCTAGCTGGAGGCTCCACGTGCTGGCTTTGCCACCGTAGAGGCTCTCCAGCCGGTCATCGCCGAGTGGGCGGGGCAATAGCATGGGACCCTTTCCTTCCGACTGATGCAGGTCCTTTCCAGGCACGGTTGCTTCGGGAAGTATCTTCACTCGGTCGCTAGGGGGAAATTGAATCCCACCTGTCACCACTGCGATTGCAGTAAAAACTCGGCTCAGCACACGCTGGCAGATTGTACCACCTGGGCGGCACAACGTGGGGTCCTCACTAGAGTTATTGGAGGAGATCTCTCGCTACCGGCCGTCATACGCTCCATGACCGGTAGCGACACGATTGTTTTACCGTGGTCGCAACCTTCTGCGAAAACGTCATTTCGTAGAAGGAGGCAGCGGAGAAGGCCTGAGAGGACGATCTCCACTCGGACCCAATTCACCGCCGGCGAACCGGGCGGTGGAGACACGCGTACCAGCGCGTCATGCCGCCTTGACTGTGGCCGCGGCTGGAAGGGATGGGTTTTCCTCTCCATCCACTACAGTAGCCAGACGCGAGGAGGCGACGTCCACGTGTGCCGTACGTCGCTTAAATAGAAATTTTACCCGCAGATGGTGCCCGCGGTTGCAGGCAGGTGCTAGGAGAGATCTGGATGTCGTAATAGCAGCGGTTCCCGGATCCCTCCTATCTCAGGCACAGAGTGGCACACCGTGTGGTTTTAGTCGATCCGATTCCGACACACCACCCCGCCATAAACTCTGGTGGGGTGACCGCCCGCGGGGGTTTCCACACGTTAAAAAAAAGGGATAACGTGGTAAGTGTGTGCAATACGGTGCCACGATGACTGTCTGATGATGATGTGATGGTGTGGAAAAGCATCTCACTATGCCACCATAGTGTGGGTCACAACACTGCATTGTCTGCATTTGCAATGAGTATGGTGACCACAACTCTTGGATTCTGTTCATGCTTTCCATCAAGCAGATAGAGTCACTTTAGCAGTTTCTTAATATAGAAAAAAATAAACAAACTGACTATCGCAGTTAGGATAAATAAGAGCTAAAAAAATTATATATAATTTTAATGTTCAGTAATAATAATTATTGAAATATTTAGAAAATGTTTTCAACCTTAAATATGCTTTTATGCATAGGAAGTGAGAAATTAAAATTGCTTATGGAGAATGTCTACTCCTTTGAAGGTGTTGTTTTCAAAGCATAAAAACTTAACTTATTGAAGGCAAAACGACACAGGTGGCGCTGGCGTGGATTACAAAAACGGTACCGGAGAATCTCACAATTCGTAGGTGTTAAAATGTAAATATGTATTCACATTGGAAGTTGCGGCGTTGGAATGTATTGTAATGACGTCTTATTGTGATGTGTTAACACACATATTATATATATTATATCCTTATTATATTAGGCTGTATTTTTATTTTCTATTATTTACATGAATTATTCAAAAGTTTTCAATAAATAAAGTTATCGTAACCCGTTAACTATATAACTGTCAATATCGTACTGCAGCGTGCAATATAGAATAGATTTATACTTTGCCTAATAAAAAACCATCTTCAAAATAGTTGCTATTTTCAAATACTTAGTTTCATCGTTAAATAAATTTTTAACCTTTTAATCGGACCACTCTGATTGTATTCACGGATAAAATACTAGTAATGTAATATTTTCTTCTTTTTTAATATTTCGATCATCTGACACACAACGCCATCTAGTCCCATACTAAACAGAGCTTGTAGTATGTATATACTAGACAATGGTATAAACACATATATACTCTTTTTTTTTGTAAATATACACATATTAAACCTAGAAAATATCCAAATGTTTGAATGATCCGTACACAAATATTTACAGATCATACAAACATTTGGTCTGACCCGGAAATTGAACCCGAGACCTCAAACACAGCAGTCGCATATGCCACCACTGCGCCACCGAGGCAGTTAATTCTGATTTAACTTCTTAAATAAATCATAATATCACAGCAATTGTGTTATATATACTACGAGGTCAAACAGTAAAAAACATAATAGTTGTTTTAAAAAACTAAATAATTCACCTAAGGATTGTATCTACTAGAAATTAAATGACAATCTTATTATCTTATTGATTAACAGTATATCATATTTCAGAAAAAGAAATATTTTATTAGTATTTGGGTGCAAGAAAAATAATTTACTACTATATTGCAATAACATAAACACAAAAAAAGCTATGTGTCTGTCATGTCTACACGCCTATTATTGAGATTTATAATTTCTAAGGTGAATAAATGTAAACAAAATGATTATTGTGTTTTCCACGTACTCAAAGTCATGCAAAAGCAAGTGCTGTAGCGAATCTTTTATAAATGTAAAATGTGTTTCCAATGTTTGTGCGAACTATTTACTTGTTTACTTGTTCGCGGAGCTTACACTGTGGGCGCCGCGCAATTTAAAGTTATTTCTTATTTCTAAGGTATCATTGGGTGAGTTAGTAGGTAGTTAATCTATTTAGTTCCTTTTAAATGTATTTTTCGTTTAAGAAAACTCGTTTTCTATTTATATAAATAAATCTGCTTCTTGCGATCAAAAGGTTATACCTACCTCCCTAGACATTTAATAAATGTTTTATAGAGCAAGTAGATCAGATTTTTTGTTTTTATAAATTGTAGAGTAATGCAAGAGTGGGAGTTTTAAAGATTTCATTTTGCAGTCAATTGATATACCTTTCAAATTTGTAGATTACCTATTTCATGATGCAATAATATTTTCTGGTTTAAGGGTTGCGGGAAATACTGCATTTTTTACCCAAATATAGAAATTTTACTAACTTTCAAAAGAACTGAATAGCCAATTCGATTTGCGTTGCCGATTTTCCAATTCAATCGTGTAATAATAGATATTTTTTGTACATTAATTTGCCTTCTTGCTCACTTAAATTTTCGAAGTGCTCGATTGGCGTCACAGAGCTCGCCTAAACTTATAGCCATAGTTAGTCTATTCTTGAGGCATAGTCAATTGTGCAAATGCAAAGGTGAATTCAATAACAAACACCAAATGATGTTTTTTATAGAAATCACGTCTAAATAAAGCACTTCCATACACATAAGATAAGCTGGATAATTCTTTACAAGAAATAAGATAATAACAATAATAAAAAATAAAATAGAATTACCACTAAATCGTATCATTTAATAATAGTAGCATTAAACTCACTCAGGAATATATTACAATATGATAAATTTGTGGTGTCTTTGTGTCCAACTGATTTTTTTGCTGTTTCTTGTTGTCAACTAATAGTGTAACCAAAGCGGGTTTTTGATTATTTATAACAGTACGTGTTGTTTACAACTTTTCATGAAAACTATATCCCATTGTGTCCAACTGAGTTTGTTGTTGTAGCTTGTTGTCAGCTTTTAGAGTAACTGAATCGAGTTTTCGGTTATTCGTAGCAACACATGTGCAGTTTGATGAATTGTTTATAAATGTTTTATTATACCGTTGAATAGAAAAAACAATAAGTACTAAAATTTTCCTTAAGTATTTTTACGTCACCAAATTATTAACCTTTACTTCGGGAGTTTTGTTTTTCTTGATAAAAGTAGACTGATATTTTTTCTAACTATTATAATGTTTATTTCAAATTTTATGATCGTTTAAGCGGTTCAAACAGAACAAACGTAAAAATTTTTTTTTTTTACTTTCATTTCGCATCGATGTCAAACTAGTTTCGTATTCAACAGAAGTTCAATCTAAACACAGACGACAAATTAAATAAAGACCGTTCTCCGCTGCCTTCAAAACGTAGTGAGTTTATGTCTAAAGTTATTTATACACTTGGGTTCGCTCTGTAGCCTACTTAAAGGGTAAAAATAAAATTTAACAAGAATAGTGGCAACAGGGAAACGACCTCATTTTGTTACGGTTTCAGTTATTTGAAGCCTCACGCACGCATCTAAAAAGTTTATTTTTAGAATGCCTTGAACGTATCTGACGATCAACGATTACAGCTGGGCCCTAATTAAGGGTTACAGGGTGGCCTAAAATCACTGCGATCTGCCCAATTAGGGGAGTAATTTAAAAGCTGCAACGCAGCACAAGCACTCGACAAATTGGCGCTATTGCTGCCATTAATCTATATAAACATGCTAACCGTCGCACTGACTCGTTAAAATGACAAATTAATTATTCCAGTTTTTTTAACGGACTGAGAAATCTTAATTTATGGGTCAGATTAATATTTGGTTCAATCCATCAAGTTTCGTTGTACTCACTGAATAACTTTTAAACTGAATGACATTTAAAATTTATATTTGTCATTCGGATATCAGATTCTTACTCAGCTGATTTATAGTTTAGTCAGGTAGGTAAGTATTGCAAAGGAAGAAAACATTTTTTAACTGCTTTTGTAAAAGTATCCGTACCTTTGCGAAAGACTGCACGCAAATGCATTAACACCAAGTGCAAATGCATTAAAAGTTCTAACGGTCACATAGTGGCGACGTCGCCTTAGTAAGAGCTTAGAGAGAGCAAGTGAAGAGGTTAAAGGTCAAGATAACAGTTCTTTCTATCCGTGAATAGGATCTTCCACGCAGGATGATGCTGAAGTACTATCTTCTATGAAGGATTAGACCCAAATATATATTATCAGGGCATGACCTGGTATGAGAATCGAATTCACCACGATTGAGATGAACCTGGATCTTATAAAGAAGACAGAGATGTTCAGGTGAGAGGAACCGTCTTACTTTATTCAGTATACCCAGAGTCCGCGAAGCCGCCTTAAGAACGCTTTTAATATACTCTCGTGGGTTAAGATCTTGATAAATATCCATACCCAGGATACTGAGGTTACCCTGCAGTGGCAGTTGACTGTTCTGAAAATGAGGAGAGGAAGAAATGCAGACTTTTCGGTAGAGAGCACACACATCTCTTTTATTATTTACCAGTCATTGTTCAATTTGTTCAACTCCTCTTTCACTTTTTTAATCTGTTCTCGTCTGGAACGCCCTACGAGAGATTGCTTTTAACAGCTAATCCTTCTTTTTCCACATTACGAGTACATGCAAAGTAATAAATAAATTAAATAAAAACACATTTACCGAGTGTGTTCTACAAACTTGAGCAAAATAGTTTTACAATAATCTCTCTCCTCTTTATTCCACTTTTCTTAAATTGTGTAACTATGTATGCATGTTACAGCTTATTAAAGGGTGCAATGATGATATTACGTCTGATTTCCCTAATCCATTCTCAAAAACATACATTTCATTAGTATTACGGGTTCACAATGAAATGTAATAAGACTTGAAAATTTAACCATAGTGCGATAATAAAAACACAATACTACTACTACTAGTTCTAGTTTCATTGCCAACATTGTACTTCCCATCACAAAGTATTTTCCGACACTAAACCTTCGTAACTGCAACAATAAATGCTCACATTGTCGCCTTTAATCGGCTTCCCTCAGAATACTTGCGATGAAATCCATTCATATGTTAACAAATAGGGATTCCAGGGATTTCACAAACCCGTTTATCTGGATGTTGGCTCATTATGTCGCACGATCAAGCAAAGCGTAGCGGCTGACGAGGGTCAGCTAGATATATACCTCGGCATTATCTATATTTCATTCACTTAATTAACTTTAATCAATGTCAGAGTTTCTTATTTTAATAACATTACACTGACTTTTTGAAAGCAAAACGTGTTGAATAACTTTAGTAATATGTTCTCATAATCTCAGCTCATAAAAGTAAATATACATTCACGAAACAAATTAATTTATTTTACAAACAAAATAAAAGTACATTTACTAGGCATACCTGCAAGAGAATACGTAAATAAATAACTTTATTTTCGACATAGACGTCTACGTTCGTAGAGCTTTGCTACGAACTTCGTGATCCTCTACGAAAGTATTCTCAGTTTAAACACACCACATAGGTAAGATGAAAATATCGTCCTGCTTTTATTGCTTTTACAACAAATAACAGTGAAGAAGTTACTCGAACCCAACTCTCTTCCCCTTCCGCTCCCCCGCTCTAATCTGTGAGAACAGGCCACTTTGAAGGATACAACGCATTGGGTATCGCGAGTTTCATGTACCCATGGACAGTGGTGGTCACTTACCATAAAGTGAGCTATATACTAGTATGATTCCTATATCATAAAAAAATAAACTACAGCAACATGTACCACTAATATAACAGAATCATCAACAGTATAGATGAACTTTATTTAAGGTCGATTGCAGCTTAATTACCACCGCTCTCCTTTAGTAACACTGATTGTTAAAGTACAAACTAATTTAAATTATAGCAAGCACATTTCAATGCCTTGGATATGTGTATTGTACACTTTATTTTACATGTGTTTAGTTTGTGAACATGACAATCTGTTTTAATAAAAGTACTATAAATCTATCAAAATCGAGAGGCATATCAAGGTAAATCGATGTATGATATCAATCTCATAACTTGAATTATGTTTAATTTCGTAAAGGCTACCGGAACACATCAAAATGTAAACATGGCCAAGTGACTTGTGTTCCAGTTCCAGTTGGGACAAATATAAACAAGTAGATTAAATGGTCAGTAAAAGACGACAAAACTATTAGATTGTAGGCCGCTTCAGGAGCTAACGAGTGTGTCGGCGAAAGCTTGGCCGCGCGCCAGCCCAGTAGAAGCATAAATTGCGGTCGGACGCCCGACGCTCAACGCTCTCTAATACTTTGCCTACCCTCTGATATCCTCCACTTAAGCAGAATCGAAAAGCAACAACAAGTGCCTACATTACGGTCCACTTTCGAATCGTTTGGTTATGGTAGGTTGTGAAGATTAAACCAATTGATCAATTATTATTGCTTTAATTATGAATTGCAAATTAACATCAATAAAACCAGACGCAATTGTGATTAAATTTGCTTAATTTAGCTTCACTCACATTGCAAAATAATAATGTTAAATTATACATATATCATTATTTTCCCATAACGTCACACACGTAAATGTATTCTTTCGTTTTTTATTACATAATAATAAAATGTATTTCCTTCATTAAAAAATGTTCTGTTAACATTCAAATTTCATCAATATATCTGAACTTTAAATAGATGGATTCTGTTTTTATTTTAGAAATTTCATGCGTTCATGAAATATTTACAGATGAAGCTACGTTAAAGTAATGTTACCAAAACAATATTTTTTTAAATGTTATTGCCAGATTTAAATAAAAAGGACAACGACTTTTAACGACGAAATGAAATAAAATAGTCTAAGACTTTAAGGACAGCTGAAAGTAAAATCGAGGGAGAAGTATGTGAAACTTTTACCAGGTAGTAGAGCCACGCTGATATCAGCATGAACGGGTCGGGTTGACGGCGGTAGTACTACCCTCCCACAGAAGATTAACCTAAAGCGACACCATCTGTACTGTCATATTTCGGTGATGAACCATTGCGTGACCAGAGGCCCATTAATGCAAGGTGACAGTTGTTGTGGTAAGTGTATGCAACACAATGCTGCTGACTGTCATACCTTTTACGTCCCCAAGCCAGGTGTAAAGAAGCATTTTAATAGGCCACTATTGTGTGGGTCACCATACTTTATTGTCAGCATTCACAATGAGTATAGTGACTACAACTTTTGGATTTTGTTCATGTTTTCCATCAGGTAGAGTGGAGTCATTTTGACAGGTTTTTAAATCAAAAAAAATAAGGCTTAATGACATGATATACCTTTGCAAACATAAACGTCAGCTATCTCCCGGTAATGCTGAGTTTTCTAATCCAAAACTTATGATGTTATGTACACAACATTAATACTTATCCACAGTGAACATTGAAATGGTGACTTCTGACGACGTTTTAATAGACCACATACCACAACGAGATGTTCTGGATAGAACATGTAAATAATATTTTATTTTAGAATATCCGATACTGAAAGCATAAATTTAATAAATAGTTTATGTGTAGGTCTTACACTTTACAAATAACTATCTGTTATACATTGTCATGTTACGTAAGACTAATATAAACAGTTCAAAGAAATTGCTTCTTAGAATTTAACATTAAATAGAAAACAGGCTTTTGAATTGGTTTGTTAAAATATACAAATAAAAATATTCTTACCATTACAAAAATAGCAACATAATTAATTAATTTCACATTAAATCTAGGATAATATAGGTGTTTTAAGATAAGAATAAAACATTATAATTAACTTCGTGTGGTCGTTTTTTCCCAAAAAGCGTGAACAATAATCTCTTTGATTCTTTGCTTCGTTTAATTCTTTGCTCGTGGCGATAGAGATATGTTGTGAACGCTCTCTTTTCTGTCCATGGAATTTTGGACATTAAGTGAAGTCGTGTAATAATTGTCCTTTGATGATCGCGCCATTTGACGGTATCTACAAAGGTCGTCAGTGGGAACCGTACCAGTTAGTTAAAATCAATTTTCTTGTTTCTCATATGATATCAAACATTTCCGTCCATAGATTTCCCGCTCGGGGACGTAAAAGGCATGACAGGCATCGTGGTAGTGTAAGGTTGACACTGTTACCACGATAACTATCATCCCTGCATCAATGGACCTCCAGTCTTGCACACACCAACGAAACACGACATTACGGGTGCCGTTGCTTTAAGTTGGTCTTCTGTAGGAGGGTAGTATTGCCCCGGTTGATCCCGTATGTGCTGATATGCTGAAAAGCATTATACTGTATTTTTTTATTTATTTAAAATATATTAATATATGAACCGGATACAAAGAACACCAGACTCAGCACAACAAATTTGTGCAACACGAAGAGGTTAGCTACCATCTTAAACCACTACTACATTATACTCGTATGTGTTATGAAACTACAATAATGATATTTTCAGAAAATGGTTTTATTTTGAGTAAATTTATTAATAACATGTATACAATACTAATAATATACCAGAAAATTTGTAGCTAAATATTTATAGTTTTAACTGACCACTTAACCTCGATAAAGTTAGTAATTGGTTTTCCTATATTTTTCGGACGCACTAAGTGACTCTTTATGTTCTGTTATTAACGTAATGATCCTTCTAAGTAAGTGAATAATTCTCAGTGAAAGTTATAATAATAATAATAATATATCTCTTTATTGTACACCAGATTAAATTTATAAGTGACTTAAAGCTAAAGAAGTACAAGTGCCGGCCTTATCGCCCATTGGCAATCTCTTACAGGCAACCATGGGATGGAAAGAAAGCATGAGATGGAAAGTATAAGGTAGTGCCTGGTGTAAGTTATGAAACTGAAAGAAATAAAGTTCATATCTGATTCCGTGAATACTTTTCTGTGATGTCTAAACAGAGTCTAAAGTCTGTTGAGTAGAATTTATATCTAATTAATCTAAAATGATATACTACTACTTAGTACTACCTACCAAAAAAATATGTATCAATGTAGTTACTTTCAAATAAAGCCACAAGCTGGTCACGTCTTCATCTGACGATATTGGTCGATATTCAACATGCCAATTAGGTAACAATTAAGCTGATGTGAAACTCAAATCATCATCATCATCATCTAAGCCAAAAGACGTCCACTGCTGAACATAGGCCTCCCCAAGATTCTCTACAACAGCGGGTCCCGTGTAGCCCGCATCCAGCAGCTTCCCATGACCTTCACCAGGTCATCGGACCACCTAATGGGGAGCCTAAACACACTTGATTTCCCAGTTCACGGTCGCTACTCCAGAACTTTATGGCTCGAACTCAAATACAATACCATAAATAATGTATTTATTGTTAAGCAGACTGAAACAAAATACATATTAATTTAAAGTTTTATTTTATTTTGATGTTATACCTAAACAGGTACAGGTGGTAATTAATGTCACAACACCTGACGCTTCTCATGAAAAAGATTAAACTCGAGACAGTTTATGAAACCGCACACCGGTTTTTTAAACTATTCATCACAGTTTTTATTAGCCACAATTAGCTGAAATAAACTGAAGCCAGATTTATAACATATATTAGAATACAATCGAAATAAAATAGCATACCCATGTATAAACTATTGTAATAGTGAGATTGAGTATATTTTGATATAAACCAATAATTTTATAGCTTCAGCAATTGTGAAAAGTCAATAAAGTATTTATATGATGTAATTTATATGTTTTATGCGAAGGGTATTGAGATATTAAGAGTAATGTACGAGCGAGCCACATACTCGCGAACGACTTCCGGCGCGCGAGTTCGACAGTGCAATAGCCGGAACTATGATACACAGACGAAGCTACAAGGCATATTGTCTATTGTTTGGCATCTCTAGCTCTTGGCATCAAACTTTGACTCAGTGCCGACCGACTACACTAACAGTTTAAGTACTCCACCACTAATGTATGAATATTAATATACACATAACTATAATAAAATTTAAGCCTTTTGTTGTCTTCATCTGACGTAATTAGATTGCGTACTTATTGATCAATCGTTTTATATTTCAATCACCATAAATAGTGAATTATAGATAGAAGTAACTTATCTCTATTAAAGTAATACAAACACATAGTGTGTATGGTTAAATAAATACATACAAATAACTAAGTAAAATTTATTGATAAAGACATTTATAATAAAGATTCCATACATAGCCAAGAGGAATACCTTGAGCTAACCGCTTACAAACAAATATATGACTTTGACGTCTCCCAGGTAATATTCCAGTCTCTTAAATGCAGTCAAAGTTTGCGCACGTTTTATTTCGACTCCGTTCCACTCCCTAACTGCTAGGACAGAAAAGAAGTGGAAGTTTGGTACCATACCTTGGTATTTTTAATTTCACTCTGAACTATCTAACGGTTTTCAAGGTTAACTAATCCATTCAAAACATTTTTCAAAGCGGATTATTTATCGTGTCCAAAGTAAACACACACTAACTTAGCATTAATGTATACTAAATATAGATTTATGTGGTTTCATTATATTAATTTAGACGAAGACACGTTCACATCGTTATTATGCTAAATATAATTTTCAGATACCTGGTAAAGTTTGAAGTTTATAGAGTAAATTATAAGTGCTAGTGTGCTATAAAAGTCTAAAGAATTATTTAAGTCATAATTAAAAAAGATTTATCTAACAAATCTGATTTATTTTTTATTCAAGCACACTGTGTCTGTTTGGATTTCAAGGATAAAATATTTCTAGTACTGGCTCGATTTTGAGATATTACGTACATTACATTGATGTTACGTCTACACTAGAGAGCACTAAATCTCGGTGGGACCTAAAAGTTGTGAAGCTGAACTAAGCTAAAAGCATGTTTTATAGCAGGAAACCCTGGTAAACTCAACATTTCTCATGAGAAAGTGCAGGAATATAACTGAACATGCATCGTATGAAAAGCGTTGTGTATTTTACAGACATACAAGAAACAGACACGAAGAACACCAGTATAAATACTCAGAACAACAATTTGTGGATCACACAAAATTTTATCTCATGTAGGATTTGAACCCACAACACTCAGTGCAGTAGAGAGCGGCGTAGCAACCGCTTAAACCACTATGCCATCCGTGCAGTCACAAGGCAGTATTGGGAGGCAGCAAAAGAAAATGTGACAAAATTATAATATCGTCAAAAAACGTCAATGTTTTTCTATTTTTGTTTTGGAGTTAGATTTTTTGTTTCTTTTTAATTATATTCAAGTGCCCATGTGGCTAACTTTTACTCAATTTATTTTACTAAGCAGACACTTTTAGTGTGTCAGATTTGCTTATTTCTTTATATGATTCAGATTCAAGTGTACAACAAATATCTGTGTTTCTATTCACTTGTTGTGAGCTTACTTTTTGCTTAAGATTTATGTATAAACATTTATAGCAGAATCGTAGAATAAAACAATTAAATAGTTTAATGATATCCTTTACTCAACAATGTAAGAGTATCAACAATAAATAGACATTTATGTCACCGCACAAAAAAATAACTCGCAATGAACGACATAAATTTATAGCAGATGTCAATGGGGGGTAGTATTAAAATGGAGACGACCTTTCTATTCTTAGCCGGACCCTTGAACCCGCTCATCGATGCTGATATAAATATCCTAAGTGCTCGTAAAGAAGCTACATAATTTAGTACGCCGCTCATCGATCGATGGTATTTGAAACACCTTATCATTTTGTACCCTTATTAAGGCGGTAACCACATGTTACATACTACAGTTCTAATTTAAATGGTACGCTATCAAGGTTATACGTAACCTTAAACTCGAAGGTAAAAAACAAATCATATTCTCTTGAAAATTTGAGAAAACGTGGACGAATAACTCATACAATATTATTTAAATTTCCTTAGGTATTGAAGACTAGCGCCATCTGGGTAAACTTTATGTAACTAATCAAAAACAGCTGTTGGCAATTTCACATTTTTGTATCCTTTCATTGCTTGCCTTTTTGTAAACATATGTATAAAAAATCACACTGCACAAATTCACAGTTCAATTTACAATGGTTTTAAAATAAAACGAAACGTTCAATATTTCAAAGTCTTCGATTAGGCTATCTTTAGCAACTGTAAGTAAGTAGTGGCAAGTCAGTACAACACTAACAATGATTAATTTAAGTCTCTAGATGTTTTTGTTAACTATAACTTCGTTGATAAATGAACTGCCACACTTAAACTTAGTATCTATTGTTATTAAATAAATCGACTGGAGTTGCTAACTGTAACTGAATCACTACACTTTTATTGTTACAATGTAATTACTAAGGTAAGTTATGTTACATATTATGCAAAAATTCTCGAATTAATTACCAAATATGATTTAGTTTGCTTTCATCCGCAGTTTAATTTGTGTGTTATGTCGATTTAATATATTCATTTATCCTTAATAAAAAGTAGACCATCTTTGTGCCTCATTTTATCTAGGTACGTTTAGCCGTTGGGTGACTACGTTCTCAACATTAAAACATCTTCATATTTACTTACATAGATAGATGAAGACATAAAAGTGGTATTTCAAAAAATAATGGAAATAGATGTACTGAAATCCAAACTCAGTTTACCATCACTGCAAGAGCTATTGAGGCATCTGCAAAAATGTGTTAGCATTCGGCCCAGGTAAGCTCTGACTGTAGAAAGAAAATTTCTTAATTTTCGTGAAAATTATATAACTTTTCTAGAGAATCCTCCCTCCTAAACCACAGACAATATACTAGTTTATACTGGTACTGGAATTATACTGCTACTGTAAAGGGAAAAAAAGCGTGTAGCGGGAGCGTTACCGAAAAATTAAACTAGGAAATGAAGACTCCTATAGGATCCAGTAAGTTATATTGAACAGTACAAATTTGCAATACTGAAATGCCTTAATTTTTAGCTCCTCCAAAGGAGCGATTACCTATTTAATTAATAATATAAAACCATGTTAAGTGCTGTTATTTTATTGTATCGAAATTAATTTCAATGTCCATGCTTTGTTTCTTCAAAATTCTAATAGAAAAATTGAAACAAGCATTCTACACGCCTGGAAATAGGCAGGCGATTAAATATAAACAGAGAGTACGACATCCTCAATTTCCTATTAATTTACGTAAATTTACTTTCAGTAACAAGTCACCTTGCGCGAAGGCGTAGGCAGGCTTCTTCTGAAAGTAATTTTAATAACTTTTTAAAGCGTCTTTCCCTGTCGTACAATCCCACTTGTTGCCTATTGCGTATGTACCTACAAACTGTATATTTATTGGTATATTAAAACATTTACCAATACTTAAATAATTTATTTTCCTTTTGATTGCTGTTTATGTATTCATTTTCACTAAATCTTTTCCAATGATCCTAAGAAATTTAGAGATTTCAGTCCTTCTCACATCGACTTTAGTTACACATTGACTGATAAGCACTCAGTGACGCCTCCGCTTGAACTTCCCTTTCATGTGCTTGTATAAATCAACATATTTATTTAATAAATCCGAGAGAAGTTGCTAAAATTAGAAACAAAGTAACTTTTTCACAACTGCTATTTCAAAATCTATTATTTTATAAAGTTTTGTAAGTTGTAACATTAATAATAAGAATTTGAATTTTAAGTGTACTCGTATTCACAGACTTGAATTTAAACTTGTTTCTAATGAAATCTTTACTAACTTTATTGAAAAACAAGTTTATTGTGTATACATTTTTTTATGTCCAATATTATAAAGCTATCAGTACTAGCGACAAGTTATAGAACGTAATATACACGAGTAGGCGAGAACGTATTAGCTAATGTGTTATGATACCATATGAACTTAATATAGTTTGATAAGTTAGTATGGTATCATATCTTATACTTAGTATTGTTGCCTCGTTGGTCTGACGGTAGGTTCGATTCCCGGGTCGGACTAAAAGCGTTCTCTGTCACTATTGTTTTGTTTTGTTTTATGTATTGTGAACAGAAGTAGATGGCTAGGAAGAAAATCAACTTAGTATGATTAATTTACAACTGTTAAAATCAAAGGTATTTCAGTGTTTATGTTCGTAAGTTGATGCAGTCAGACCAACCTTCGGTATATGTTTGCTCTTCTTCGTATTTCATTAGTTCTTAGTACGCGCTAGATATCACTTACTCTCTATAGGCTCTGTAGTTTATTTTATTTGTGGAGAATAAAATTAATGTAATGTTAAATCAAAAAAAGGACAGAAGAACAGAAGGCTGTCAATAAAATAAGTTTGAAGAGAGGGAAGCCGCAGTCAAATTTGGCTACAAATACTTTTAAAACGTCAGTTTCTGAATGTATGAAATGGTATATATATGTTTCAGAATACACATAATAAGTCTTTACAGTTACTTATAAGTTACAGAACTTTGTTACAAGATTGTTCGCTAAGAATATAATAAGGTTTTGTTATATTAAAATGTAAACTTTGGGAAGGTTGGTTAATTAGTACATACTCGTTAAATTGGTAATGATCCTTATACCTCATTCTACTTCTTGGTGTTACGTCATTCAAAGTATTTTACGTATTGCTTTTATAAATATTACTTTTAGACCAATAATTAAATAAATTTTAGATAGATACTTTAGATCAACGAGACAGTTAGTCTAGCAGTTAGCGACTGCCAATCAAGGAATGACGTTCCCGTGTTGGGTCAAAAAATGTTATTGAGTTTTACTGGTTACATAAATACTTAATAATAGCCCGGAGCTTAGTAGTTGGGGTCTTGATCCCTGTGCCTCAGAAAGGACATAAAGCCGTCGGTCCTGCGCCTGATTTCTTCCCAAACATATGATGTGATGATAACTGTTCCATGGGATTGTGACAGTGCTCTCTGTGCTGAACAGTTTGACCTGTTTTGTGCACATGCTGGTGCACTATAAAATCTCCAGCTTAAGTGGCTGGTCTCCGTTGAGACTGACCGTCGTGGCGGAAATCGACTAGGAGTACGTCAAATTTTAATGTTTAATATTGCATCATAAAATTAGTAGATTGGTCGATTTTCGTTGAATTGCTTCACGATATAAAACCTATTGTAAGAATATCTCTATATATGTATATAGATAAACATAATCAATTAATACACGAGAAAAAGTAACCAAACATATACTTAGTTATTTTTAATATACATATATTAGAAAGAATACTATAAAACTTCAAAACAGTAAATTAGATGAATGACGAATTTATTATTAATCAACGAAAACCAACAAAAATATTTATAAAAACAAATATTATATATATATATATTATTTGTTATTTGTTATATATAAAATACAATATCTTCTAGGCAACCATTGTGGCGACAGGCTAACGATTTCTGTTGCTGCTTTTGTTGTGACAAATCAAAGAAGAGCTTTAAAGCAGTCTAAACAGTCTGCAAATAGATGTCATTCATTGATTGCAAAATTACATGTACGTATCGCTTGGACAGAAAGTACTAGGGTCAATTACGATAACTAACTCCTATCGTTTAATACATTGTACTCAACAATGCTTCATTAGTAACACACACATATGTATATCACAAACACTTCCACGTTGGCAAACTTTTCAATAACAGATACATCTTATGTATGTCGGTACTCCTGGGTCCACTAAAACTTGAAAAAATGCTGAAATTTATTTGTCAACAATTAAGTGCAACACATTTCGCTTTCGATTAAATTGAATAATTTAGAATTGAATATTCTCTATTTTATATGATTTAATTCAATACCAACAGAATAATACAAATAAAGTAATTATAGTTTAGAGGTAGACACATTTTCCACAAATTTCATGACCTACCATTATGTTAATTTGGGATACAGCGCTAAATACAAAAAATGATCATATCCAATAGTTAGCCTAACCAACATATATGTTACGTATAAAATGCTTACTACAAAAGCAATAGCGAAAAGGTTGTGACGCTTCAGACGGAAGACTTCTCTAGACCCGTTGAGCTATTTCGAACGAACGTATATCGGCACCCCATTGAAGTAATAAAGTATCGTAGTATGATTAATGTGTTCGAAACCTCCGCACTACGCCCACCCATTCAAGTAGTAGGTCTTGATCATAATTCAACTGCCATAAAGCTATAATACAAATTCAAGCTCATAACAGCAACAGTAAATGCCTGTTTTATGTTTGCAAATAAATAATAAAGTGAGTTTTACTTTTATTTGTTTAATAACATAGAATATTACAAAGACGTATTCAATCATAAACTAATAATGGCTTTTTAAACCTCCTTGCTAAGGAGAGGTTTATGT
This sequence comes from Hypercompe scribonia, assembly GCA_949316085.1. Taxonomy (NCBI): domain Eukaryota; kingdom Metazoa; phylum Arthropoda; class Insecta; order Lepidoptera; family Erebidae; genus Hypercompe; species Hypercompe scribonia. Next base: position 10,603,126 of record OX438980.1, read on the forward strand.
CTAGCAGTGGACTATTCAAGGCTGTTCTATCATATCAAAGCTTCGTTAAAGATACTCGTATGGGAGATAGATATGTACGTTTAATGGTTAAACTGACATTCACCAATAGTAAAAGTAAATCATTTGTCAAAAAGTTAATTGTGCCTCAATATAAAATAAAAAAAAATGCATAGTATAAATTTGCCCTCTATAAGCCTAAGAAAACAGTCTTGTGTATTTAAGTAATTGGACTATGAGGAAATGAAAAACTTTCTCTGTGTCCCCAAATAATTCATCCATACCTGTCAAAAATAACCAATATACTGGAATTTTATCACTCAGACAACGTAAGTGCATCCCTCGCAATCCCATCTCACGTACAGATGTACCTTCTCTGTAAGTCACGCTCAAATCAACATACTCGTATGTATTTACTAAAAAAAAAATTACACTCACTCAGCTTATCACCCACGCAACTATTGCCCTGATATATTTTATACAAATTAACACGTAAAATTCACCATCAGCATGCCTAACACATTAAATATCTTTCCACAAATTTACACTTTCAAACACACCTTCCGTACAAAACTAAAATTCTTGATTTTATTGTTTATTTTACATTAATACTTTATTTATTACCTTACTACTCATTTTGTAATTTAAATATTCAATTCTATTAATTAATAACAGATTTTTCTACAATAAATATGAAGCTAGACCAACCGTGAACTATAACTGTTACTTACAGCACAGAAAAACCTAGTTCAAAAGACAGTGTTAATAAATTTGTAATTATTTGATTGTATCACTAAGCGATATTATTATTATATTTCCTTGACTGAATGGTCTTTTACAATTTTAAATATATTATTAGTACTTGATGAATTTGCAGATAGAGTAGTAATGCGATACCTTCTGTATCCTAACTATCTGTAATTGTTTACTTGATTGAGTCACAAGCGATATTATTATTATATTTCCTTGACGAATGGTCTTTTACAATTTAAAAAATATTATTACTATTTGAAGAAATTACAGATAGAGTAATTATGCGAAACCTTCTATATCCTAACTATATATAATTGTATTTCTTTTAAGTTACATTTCAACGCGTTGGTTTGTTAATAAACGAAAATTAGATACTATAAAGGGAAAACATCAAAGCGATTAGTATACCAATACTTAATTTAGCTGTAGGCAACAATATAACATTTTAATAATGGTGAAGGTCACATTTAAAATGAATAAATATTTTTAATGAACACAATAAATTGTTTATGAAGCTTGATATCTCTTTTCATGTATATTTTATGGAAAGTCTGACATCCCTGAATGAATACACAGAGATATAATACGCCCACAATCTATCAACTTCATATTGTTTATCCCACGTAGTATACATTGTGAACGTTAAATTTAAAAATCAAACCCAAGACTTAATAAAACAAACTTAAATTAAAATACCATCGACATCTTAAAATATTATTACGGTCCTCGTACATGATGGTACGTTCTTCTAAATAGTCTGGCACCAGCCGCCTCAGTTACTTCTACCCCGCGGTGGTAGACTGCTGCCCTGATGCTGCCAGATAGCCGAATATGGAATGTGTTGGCGAGTTTCAACGACACCACCAATAGTACGCCGCCACCGTCTCTTCGGTCACGGCCCTTAGACGCAACACGGCATCGATCGTCGAACACTTTACTCGGTAACCGATGTTGACCTCCGACAGATCGGGGTCCATCTCACAGAAGTGCCGGACGATGCGGGCAGAATCCAACAACACGATAGGTCTATAGACCGCAACCGAATTGGTAGGCCATCCCGACTGCCTTAATAGAATAAGCTGCCCACCCTTCCAACACTCAGGGAAGCGAACGAATGCTAAGCTAACGTCCAATACCTCCCCAAAGCTGTCTTCACACCAATCGTATACCAACCCGTCTGTCCAACGTTATATAATAGGCCGAAACTCCCTTTCTAAGAAGACATCTATGTCTAGAAGTAGATTATTAAAGGCTGTTATGATAATGACAACTTATAGTATAGTAACAATAGTTTGCTACATAAAAAGCCATTAGACCTACGGGTCAAGAACGGTTAGCAATTATCTACACCCTTAGAACTTAAAAATCGCATAGTGCAAGATAATAGTGCTTGTGTGTGTCAAGGTAGCACTTGTCTGATTTTAATATTTATTTATTATAAATTTAAATACTAACTTGAGGTATACAAGTGTAATAGTTTACGAATGCGCCGTTTTTGACAATGTGCAAATATTTGCATAAATAATAATCTTTACTTAATAAAAAAAAAGAAGGGGCTTACCTTTGTTATACACTTAGATCTTTGAAACTACACATCAGATTTTAATAAGTTTTAACAAACAAAGGATTATGTATAATAAAATGCATCCGTGCGGAGCCGCGGCGGGTCACAAGTCATGAGAATATATTCTCACCCATCCTACACATGGTTATCTAATTTAAAACTAGGCAAAACCTGTACTAGGGTAAACAAACTGCTGATAAACATGCTTATCTATGTGAATATATGCATATTATAGATTAATTACAACAAATCAACAAGTTCTTTAAACAAAGATCTAGTCTGGGTGTGAATCGAACCATTAAACAACAGGCAATTTTAGATATATAAGCACATAATGATACGCATGTATAAGCTGAAACGTTGTCTAACTTTACTTTACTTTTACTCAAGTTAGATCTTGAGGAATAAAAAAATATCCTTAGATACGTACACATTCATTTAGTAATACACAAAGTTTTTAGAGGAAATATCTAAGTTGAAGTCAAGATTAAGAGGTTGGTGGAGCGTGAATGCGCAAAGTCAAACATACCACGATTTTATTCAAAGGCTAGCTTCAGGTAAAACTATTTTCATTTGTAACTTCCGATAACGGTTTCTTACAAGAACCGAAGCCTAAGCCGTATTAAATAGACCGTGATTTCTTTTGTGACTCTAACTAGCTGTATACAACTTTACGATAAGATATATTCCAGAGATATTGAATTAAGTTACCGAGCGTTATGAAATATAGAAAACCTATTGTTCGGTATAAATAAATAACACAAGGACGAACCGCTTACCGCAAGACAGACCATGATCTTGTTTAATGTGTATTAAAAAAGTAATGCAACCCTCTCATCGCGTACTAAACATTATTAAAAATATGATATATTTATTTTACTTTATTCAGGACAATAAACAATTGCGCCATAATAAATTACAAAATATGTCTTATTTGTGGAATGGTCTATAAATTAAACATACCACCAGCACCGTTATCCACAAAAACTGTAAGGCAGAGTAGCAAAAAAATTGGAAAAATAAAGAAAAAGAGGAAGAAAAGGCAGAAACTAGCAATAACTTAAATATTTTTTTACAAATTTTGTAATTGACAAGTGAAAAATCTATATCAGTAATATTATCATTAGGTATAACATTTAAAAAAAATCTTACTGGAGCTCATTCTCCAGCGTTATTTCTGTTTGATGTAAGGGCGAATAGATTATGTTTGTGTGTCTTTCGTATTCTTAAAGAGATACTAGAAATGTCAATGTGAATTAGGTTGATAAACTCGTTACAGTTAAAATTACTGTGACGTATCTTATATAGAAAATTTTGGTCGAGGTAAACTCTACGATTATTGAGAGTAGTTAATGAGAACTTATCTTGCAATGTAATATATGAAGCCATCTTCCTAACCTTTATTGTTCTCAAGATTATTTTTGAGGTTAGCTACTAGTTCAAACTCATTTAGCAAAGCCGTAAAGTTTTAATAAAATTTAATATAATAAAAAAACAAATAAATATTTCGGACACTTGACACAACGTCATCTAATTTCAAACTAAGCAGAGCTTGTGCTATAATAACTATACTGACGGATAGAATATTTATATACTTTTTTGTAAATATATACATATCATACATAGAAAACACCCAAACTTCCAAACAAATATTTGCAGATCATACAAACATTTGATCCTACCCGGGAATCGAACCGTCTCTGGATCAGCTTCAAAAGTTTTTTTTATAATAAAGATGTTAAAGTTGATTTTCTAATAAGTTCAGTAATCAGAGATAATAGGTGTACTGCAAAATGTTTTTATGAATGAAGCTTTGCATTTAGATACGTTTCAGTGTAATTTATTATGATAGCAGTAGTCTGATAAACGACGTAGATCATGTTGCAATATTTTAAGATCATCCGCATATAAAAGAAAATTAGTATTCTTAAAACAGAAGCCAATGTGGTCTGTGAATAAAATAAATAATAAAAGGCGTCAAATAGTACCTGGTGGAAGCCCTGATGTTATACCGATCGCTTCTTAAACAAAATCAATAATTACAACCTGCTGAAACCTGTTTCTAATGTAAGATGTGAACCAATTCAGCTGATTCCTACGAAAACCATTTGACTCAAATTTAGTGAATATTTTAATATTTCTTCTATATTACCCAAGCTTTTCCTTTATTTTCAAATATTTAAATCAGGGGGTGAGTAAACAAATTGGAAATTCATTCACTTTTATCGGTCACTTAGGGACATAGGATTTTATAACTTTATAAAGTGATTCGTAGAAACAGTCTCTGACAAACTCTAGTGTAGGCGTATTTAAAATAGAGGACCAATTTCCATATTTATATCTTCATGAATAGTAGCGTAGTTAGCTTCTACAAAGCGATACCTCGGCAACGAACAGTGAATCATGGAGGAGTGTATCACGTCAAAACAGGCAACTGCACAAAAATGTGGATAAAAACTATCAACGGGGACGAAAGTATTAGATACCGATAATATGCCTGAAATAAATACTCGTGGCAAGCAATTTATCGCGTTACATATATACTAAATCTTTATTTTTCTTAATCATAACATAATTGTTGTTGTATGTGATTATAGAATCAGAGTCAATGTGATTTTTTAATGTAGCAAAAAAAATATATAATGGGCTAATGTTTTGTATCTAAATCGTTTATTGTTTTTTTGCTTTAGTTATGATTCAGCGTATAACACATCCAGTTACACAAAAGTATAACTACGTAAATCCAGTTATACAAAACTAGAACTGGATGTACGCAGCAGCGTATAGCGTATAGCGACCTCTACGCCTAGGCCTTCTACGCTATTCAAGTTAATTATGAGCTTAAGAAAAAAGAGAAAGTTGTGTACATACTTCTACATCGTTGTCCTTGGCATTTGAAAAAAAAATTCTATACAGATTTACTTTACTTTTCTGCAACTACTACGGGTCAAAGTGACCTTTAAGTACTGTTGATTTTAGTGCTTCCCCTAGTATGGTAACGATGTCGCATCTCTGGATCAGCTTCGTGTATTGTAATGAATTGCCCAGATTGGTTTAACAAAAGTTGTTTTATAACTAATTCTACAAAGTGATATTAATATTATGGTTTTTAACAATACGTGGTTGAGTTAGTTTTGTTTAAGATCCATTTATATTCAGGTTTCAATAACATGCCGACTGTAATAACGATTCTGAAAAAGAACAGACTCTTTGAAATTATTCTCAATAGGCAGATATGTTAGATAGAAAATATAAAATTCTTGGACATTAAATTTCTTATTTGTGTTTTCTCAGACATAAATAAGTTTATGTTGGTTGTTTTAAAATAATCTAGTTTCATATTTCTCAAATAAAATATCATCATTATGTTCATCAAATAGATTTTAGAGACATGTGACTGGAAGTAAGCGATTAGTTGTCTTTTTGCAAGTTTTATAATAGAGTATACCAAATGAATACTTTCTGTTACTAATAAAATGACATCAGATCAAAACAGTCGATGCTGATGAAGAAATATGTTCGACGTTAACATCCCTTAATATTAACAAAGAAGTAAATAGAAGTGTTAGAAAGTAAAAATAACAATGGAAACTTTACAGATAAAATTATCAAGTTTAAAAGCAGAATTTATTTGTCAGCGACCAATCTTTTGCAACTTGGAAGTTTTCTTTATAATATTTATTTTCTTTTGTACCAGACTTATTTATTTGAGCTTCAAGTCGAGTACATGGCATGATCTAAATATATGTACAGGAAAGTTGGTCGTAATCGTTGAGTAATGTTCAGGAACTTCCCACGTAGACTTTCATGTTACGTGACACTGAATACCACCGCCTACGCAAGATGACGCTGTCCCTGGGACGAGACACCATGGTGCCATTATGTCGCCATAAATTCATTTAAGATTAATACTCATATGACTCAATGTTAAAAAATGTAACCTCCCACGCTAGCGACCTTATATTACTTTACGGAGCCGTTTTTCTTCCTTGAGGTAGATTGAGAACGTGATTGAACATTATAACATTCATAAAACCCATGATGCTCCCCTTCCATAAAATTCTAGCGTCTTAGTTTGTTATGAAAACCAAAGAATTAAGCAAAATTGTGTTTATGACTTGCAACAACTAAGATGAATGTTCCAGTACTAATAATTAAACATATTTATCAACTCACAAATTATATATAAGATCACATATTAAGAGAACTCGCAGCTCAGTATACGAGTACATATTTGTATCTCTGACGTACTTTTTAGCAATAAAAACTTGATCCCTATTTGTTTCACATTCAATGTACACAGTAAAAAATGTTAATTACACATAATTAATGCGCAAAAGGCATGTATTAAAAATATAAGCAACTAATATGGTATTGAAATAGCATTGCATTGTTACATATTTCATTTCCTTTATTATTTTTTTATATTAAACTTCAAACTAAAAGACTAGACTTCAAACTTCAGTAGTTGTAGAAGTATAAAGGTATTTGGGTCAGTCACATCAAGTAACAAAAATCTTAATCACATTTCAAATTACAACCATAAAAAAATACTATAACCATAAAATTTAATTTTAAAAATAAAATTCATATAAAACACCAAATATTACAAGATATCTCTAAGATATTCTTCTGAATATCACAGACTTTCGATAGAGTTATAGAAAAATACCGGCGTTATATTTCTGATGCTCAGATTTGGATAAATACTATAATACTATCAATAATACTATGCTCTCATATATTTTCCTCTCTTTCATCTTCTTTTTGACAGCTGTTTTGATTATCGATACTACTAACAACAGTAAATATAACTCTGTTAACTACATTGTACATTATATTTTTAATAGCTTGTATTTGCAAATATCATCATATTATCAAAATCTTAAAATGCAAGAAAATATCGGCAGTTATAAACAAATGCACAAAACATGCAAATGTAAAATTTATCTTGAATCTATTTAGAGGCAACCTTTAAATCCGAGTTACAGCACGTAATTCCTGACGCTAACTGCCTTACACAAAATACAAAAATATATTTTTACATTTAGTTCAATAATACTATATACAATATAATACTTTGTTACATTCGATTTATTGTGGTAAATAAATTCTACAACAGATCTTATCCTTGTGTAAAGTAAAGCTTTGACAATGTGAGCTTAAATCATATTTATTGTGATCTAACACCACTTCAGATCAGAGCATATTTCTGAATACGTATTGTATTTCTAAAGAATATTGAATAAAAATCATACAGTTTACACACACATGTTAGAACAGATACTATTGGCGTTTTTATTTATTTTTACCAAATTCTCTAAACAAGATAAAAAATGATTAAGATTTAGTTATATTTGCCAAATAAAGTTTAGTATTCCGAGAACGTAAATGTTGACAGAACCTAAATTGGGTAATTTACTCAGCTTACTCCATAATTTCTTGTTTGTTATTCTGTTGTAGGTTCTGAACATCTAAAATTGTCAAAAATTAGAAATGTTTGCATTAAAATTGTTAATGCTGACTTCTATATTGATCTAAATTTATATATTTTTTGTATAATTTTGTATACCTTTGAATTGCCTGATATTTCAAATACGTCGCTAAAAGGTAATATTGATTTTCCTTATAACTACAGTAAAACCAAGCGGTGACAAACGCTCCACCATCACTGTCGCCGCGTAATTATTACTCGATTTCTCGTTTAGGGTATATAACGCTGAAATACCACGTCATCAGTGTATTTTAATTAAAATTATTTTGTATCGTAGAAGAGACTAGTTTCGATACAAATGGTCCGCTTGACTGTAGTGTTTTTGATAGTATATTTTTTTTTCCTTGATTTCACGTGAGTGAGTGAGGCTACGGAAACCAAACCTCCAGCCATCCCCTGATTCTAGTAGAGGACTCAAAGAACGGCAACACATTTGCTCATATCTCACAAGAGTTTAATTACAATATGAGCACGAGTAATTAATAATAATTAATATTATTTTTATTAAAGATGTTTAAAATGTTCTTAGGTGTATTTTTCTCGACTACGGAGAAGCCAAAAGAAAGGTGATTTTGATATTCTATGTGTGTATGTTTGTATGTTCTACCGCAGCCCTTAACTACTGATACGATTTTAATGAATGAAATCTCAATAGATTTGTAATTATGGCCATGCTCTAGGCTATATTTATTTTGTCATGATTTTATATGACGGAATTCCACTTAATTTATTTTAAAATAATCTCAGATTATAATTTAAAAACAATTAAACTAAGATAATTATTAGATAATCATACTAATAAATATATTTTCATTTGTATATACATATACACATATATACTACACTATATACCATATACTGTATGATGTTTCACTGATGCAACAGAAATGCAAAACTAAAATAAAAAATAAAATAAAGAAAAAATAAAATTCAAAAACTATAACTGGAGTTCTTAAAAAAGAGGTCTTAAAAAGGGCGAAACAAGAAAATAATTCAGATAGAAATCCAGAAATACATAGGTACATAATCGGTCAAGGTAGCCGTCTACATGAAGAAGTGACCTTATCAGCTATCTAGTTATTAAAGAACTGGCTTTCCACAGTTAGAGATCAGACGGCCGTGTGTGAGGTATCTCTCACATTATTGTCATTATTAATGCTATTTACTCAAACATTTTATTTTTTATACAATCCAAGACAATTTAGATTAATGAAAAAAGAAATTTAGTCCCGTCATAATGAAAATTAAATTTAATTTGATAAAACGACAGAAACCCATTTTCAAAATCGCTTGACTGATATTAGAGAGTTTTAGAAACATTTCAGCTAATAAAATGAAAAACAGAATAGTTTGTGCAAATTTAAGGACTACATAACAAATGACAGTAATTAAAAATACTCCTTATTGTACGGACAAGGAAAAGAAAAACAAGAAATATACAGGAAACGCACAATTGGGCTCCTTATCGCAAAAAATCTTTAAATCTGTCTTTCTTCGATCGTCTTAACTGAAATTTACAACAATGAACTAATACGATGTAGTACTTTACGCGCAGTAAGAAAATATGTACAGAATTAAGAAACATCGATTTACAGAGATATAATAACTTCACAATTTTTTTATAAACACTAGAAAAGATGATGATTTATTTGAATTATCAAGAAAGAAGTCTGTTATATACACCTGCTGATCTATATATCTATATCTACACACATCACAAGACTAAGGTGGTTATATTCTTCGAGCTACGGTTAATCTTCTGCCTAGACATATAAGTTATTAGGTAATAAAATACCTAAAATAAAGTCAAGTCATAACTAAATTTGTTTTAGACATTTGTATGGCTTGGGAAAGAATGAAAGTCATTTAATAGCATGGTAACGACCAGTGACGTAGCGCCGCCAGAAAGTCTGCTGCGCACTCTCCTGCGATCACTATCATGAGTAATACGGGATAACACCCACGCCATTGACGTATGTACCAACTTGGAATTGTTATCACTTTGTATAACTAAGCATTTGTTTGATATAAATGTAGATAGATCGTTTAACTAAATGACTTTCCTTATAATAACTTGTCAATACTAAATTAACATATAATAATGAATACGCATTTATAGTATATAGCACTAAGTGATAATCAAACCCGTATACTATGGCGTTGCCATAAATGCTTAACCACAACACCATTCTCATAAATACAACTTCATTCAATATCGTGATAAAGATCTATGGCGTAGACGACGCCAAAGAGTCTGATGCGCACTTTGGTGCGATCACTTCTGAGTATACTACGGGACGGGACACCCACGCTATTGACGTCTATATGGGTTTGAACTTGAATCCTTGTTACTTGGCACGAAGAAGTGTTTGGTATGTGACGTACACTCAGGTGGGTGTAAAACAGGTTATCAAAGTACAATAATTTTTGTAAGTGATTACCAGAGACTGTCGAGGGGCGCTATTATTTCAGAAATTTGACTTTATTTACAATTAAAAAAACTGTTGATCTACAACATTGAATCAGTTTATAATGAGGTTACATTGCATTGGGACTCTATTCTTTTAATTTTCATGGTTTAAGAACCAACCGTTTCATTCATTCAAATACATATTACGTTATAAACATTTATTGTAATAAATAGAATTGAACTACGCGTATAATATGCGTGTCTAATACTCATTATCATTAATTTTATGGTTCACTACGATATGTTTTATAACAGAAACAAATCATCTTTGTTTATGCCTTAATAACTTCCTACGACAATATCTAGTAATAAAATCAGTTACGACGTTGCATCAATTACATTTGTTCAGTTTTACACATATTTAACTGAATAAGGTGTGAAATGTTTTGAATATAAAATCAAATAATCGTTTACAAAATTATGAAGAAAAAGTGTTTAATAAATCATTTGGTAGGATTTGTGTTAAGTTTTGCTTCTCTTTATTATGCTGTTGTTTTGTGTAGTTTGCTCAATTAGTCGCCTCTTACGACACCACGGGATGAATAGGGGTCGTGACATTTCTTATTCTTAATCCGTGACCACACGGTAAGTTAAAAAAACTAAATCCCACAAATACTTAAGCTGTGTCGGTAAACATGTTAACCTTGTCTATCACTAATAAAACGGCGTGATAATCCTAGCATTTTGTAAACTTGATCCAGTTATTCATAACGGAATTCAATATATGGGATACATAGAGTTCCCACCAAGAATTTAGGGTTCCAAGTCAATCTAACCTGCAAATGGTGCACCTGCTGATCGACGAACGAGGCTTTGGCAAACGAAACATCCTGATTAGCGGCAATAATCTCGCCACCTATACGTAGGACCAAAACACTGGCTAAAAGTGAGCATTTAATATGCCTCTACCTCCGGGGAATAGGCATGTTCTAATGTATGTACGTATGTTATTCGACATCTTTTGGATTTACCAAAACAGTTTGCTGGTACTATAATACTGATCGAATTGTTCAATTTTAACAATACAGATCTTAAGTATTTGTTATTGTTGAAATCGATTTAAAAAGCAATTTCAGACCGAAATACAATTGACAATCTTAATGTAGAATTATCTTTCAGGTCTCGTTTTCGTTCTACGTGAGTTATTTATAAGATTTCTACAGAATTTCAAAGTAATCCTGGATTATTAGACTTCTTTTGGATATTAAATGATAATTTATAAATGTTATTTTAAGAACCATTACGTTTTTATTACCTGCATCACATAGTCAACATCCACTTTTATCCTAAAACGAAAACCTAAATACGTTTTTAAGTTAATTTATCTTATAACATGTTGTAGTTCTGTAAAGTATGACTGGACTCTTTCGTTTTATTTAAGTTCAAGCGTGAATTCCAAAAACTGATTATGGGAGTATTATGATAAATAAATATAAGGAAATGTGAATATGAGAAACTTTAAAGCCATTTCGGCCCCAATGTTAGAATAAAAAGTAAGTGTTGCCGTAGCACTCTGTTATCTATATTCTCACATTAAATACTTCATAAAATATGTTTTAAAAGTGATTGTATATGTTTTTATTTATTGTATTCATGAAACTGTTGATTTCACAAATGAAAAGACCTCTTTTTATCAACGTCATTCCTCTTCGGTAAAAAAGGTTGTCTGAAAGAAATTGCTGAGGGATAACGCCGGCCATTGTGCATAGATGTTTCTTTCATGTATATTGTCAATTCATAGAAATGCTGCTTTGTGTACAATAAATAATATTTATGATAGATTATTATAATTATTCTTAAGTTACACGTTTTTCGGGTACACTAACAGTATGTGTTGGTGACACTAACAGTAATATGATACAGCAATAACTTCTATATGTATATATTTATTAATTTGGTTTACCAACATTTGTTAACACTATTACATGAACAATAAATAGCTGTACATACAATTAATTAAAGTGTCATAAACAATTACAGGCAAACACCACATGTCTAACGTACACTGTGCTGGAAAGAAAAATGTTTAAATAATCACTAGATAATTACAAGTAACAAACAAGAAAGTATGTAACAATTTAATCAGTCAACCAAGGAGAAGCTAACGACATATAACAAGCAGGTGTAATATGTAAAAAAAAATATAGTGATATCTTCATAACTATAGGGTGGGCCACGAATTAGTTAACATTTGAAAAATCTCTTTGCTGATTTTTTTTTTAGCTGACGTAGTAAATTTGATTTATTGATGTAGACACGATTCTTCAAATAACCTCATAAAAAGAAATCTGCTGGAGATAGATCTGGACTTCTGGTTGGCCATGGAATGTCGCCTCGTCTGGAAATCAGCTTTCCCGGAAACATGTCTTTAATCACCGGCAGGGACTCATTCACTCAAACAAACAAATAGTTATTCAGTCTGACTAACTAGATTTTGCCACTAAAGAAGACTAAAGAAACTTAACAGCCTTAAGGCAACTTTGTAGCATCCTTTTTACGTGACACTAACAAGCATGTGGAAAAGTATAAGTTTTCAATGCGTCATAATACTCGAGTGATTCTATACAGTGTAGTTGTCATAGAAATAACCTATTTATTACCTGGAACTCGTAGGATAATTTGCATTGAATAAGGTAACATCTTTTGTAGTGACATCTGTTAATATGAGATGATTTCTTAAGAAGGGTGAAAAACTGTAAAAGTTGTTCATGTGACAAATGTGGTAAGAAAAGTGCAAGTTCCTAAAAGAGAAGTTAAAACTGGAGTGACGTATTGCATGCTATCACCCTGAATACATCATGGTGCCTCTGCGAGCACGTGAATTCACTTTTAAAAGTGAAAAAGTTTACATTTCAAGGAACTATGGTCTAGTATTACACGAAAAGACTTCTTTTTGCTAATGTAAGACATACACCGCTAGATTATATGTTATGTAGCGCTAAATTCTAGATAGTGCATATTTATGACTGCTTACACTCTCTTTTAAAACGTTGCATACTCTCCATATAAATATATTTCCGTGTGTATATATTACTTACCTCTTAAAGGATCCACAGTCAATAAGGAGCCTTGATGGTTTCGCCATGTTCGCCATTCCGTCTGCAGTTTAAATTTGGCTTGAGTAAATTAATCACTCTGACAATATGTTTAAAATAGTACAGTACAAAAAAAAACAATATTTAAATACACCAACGTACCAGCAAGTTGATTCAAAGTGACATAAAAGTTGGTTGTTTATCAGTGAATTAATTACACACTATTCGGAACGTCCATTGAAACTAGTAATACACCTGAATACATTACTATTGTCTATATTTTGTGTCACCTATCACTACTTCATTTACTGAGCTCATTATCTCTTCTCTTTAACCTTTAACAGTCCACTGTTAGACACAAGCCTCCTCTTAAAAAGGAGGTTTTGACCTACTATACCACGTTGGCCAGATGGGTTGGTATAGGATTTGTTTCAAGTTTTCCTTTCTCTGTGGAGTGATGTTGTCCTGTAGTATGCTCCCTTAGATGTCTCTTCCGGCAACCACAGGAAGAATAGGGATAGAGATACTCTGTATTCTTAATAAGTCATCACATGGACTACGGATAACCTTGTATTTCACTGTAAAATTTAATTAAATTAGGAAAATGTTAATTTAATCCGCTACCCATTATGATTTACAAACAACACAATTAGTTAAAGGACGTAGGCGGCCGCATTTACTAAATATGATAAAAGATAATCAACTTCTAATTAGGTATTACTACAAGCCAAGTTCTGTTAATATGAAAAAAGACTATAGTGGTGTTTGTTATCTTTTGCAAACGGTAAAGGAGAACAAAAGAAAGTAGGTTATTATCAGATCATATTTATTTTGCTCGACTGGTTTGAGAAAAATACTAGAATAAAAACTTTATTAGAAAAACTGTAGTTATTTACTGTTGTTATTCGTTTAATATTATTCACCTATAAAACTGACATTGTCAGGTATATTAAAATATACCGTACTACGTATAAAAATTGTATGGGATGTCTGGTAAACCAGAGTTTTGTTGCCAGGTTTAATGCTGTCTCATATTTTAAATGTAGATACTGAAATTAAGAGTGAATCGAGTATTTTGAATTACATTCACCAAAAAATCTCTCATTATAATGATATACCTATGATAACATAAATTTCGTCTTTATTACCATTTAACCATTTTGTCCCTTAGATGACGAAAAACAATCTGACAACCCTATATAAAACCGATGGTTAACAAAACTTTTTTCCGTATTCAAATCAGATACTTATAAATCCGTGTAGGTAAGAATTTCGATACATGTAATAAAAGTAAAGGTAATAACATTTTCTGAAAGCTAAAGTATAAAATTCTCGTGAATTGTACCGAAGCCGTCGCTGCCTCCGCACAAGGTAAATAGATACGGGCTAAGGATAGGTATAGAGGGTGCGCGCAATCGAGCTACAAGCCTTTGGCATCCCCGGCGTGACCGACGCGGCAGCGTCGCCGCGTGTCTAAAAATAGACGCTCTGAATAGCGTGGCCTGCCCTCACACTTGGGTACGTAGTTCAAGTGAGTAACCAGTTTGTCACGGAGTTTGAGAAAACCCAAACATGCAGTCTCTCGGGAAACGGGTAAAAAGCTATCCTCCTTTTTCAAACATAGATTAATGGTATTATAATACATTGTCTTTTAAAATACATATTTGTTTACAACTTTTAGTTTTTGGAACCTTTAAAGGTCTTGTCAGGTTTACGATAAAAAGGTCAGGTAAATACCATGTTATGTTTAAGAGTTGACTCTATCAAAACAATTTATTTACCTATCAACACTGTAAAGCTTCTTGTGTAACTTGTAAATATACATAACATTAACATAAGACAATTTGTTTACAAAAATAATGTCAAATAAAATGTGCTTACAAAATATATTTATTTACTGTCATGCTAATAAAAATACAAGATACAGATATCGATTGATTTTAAAACACTTTACTCACAGTGCTTAAAATAATATTTATTTATAAACCACTACATGCGCATACAGTTATTTTACTGGTCATTAATTATATTTACTATATTATTATCTTTGTCCCTCCACAGCGGCACTTTGAATGATAATGAAAAATACATCATTCCCCTTTTATAATACAAATGATTAAAGCTAACGTGTTCGTTTGCCCGAAATAATAAATACATTTTTATTTTTAAAATCGTGCTTTGAAATTTTTGACATATTATGGCACTTTCTGAAAACCTCAACACTTCCAATTATTACTTATTATACTTACTTACTTATACGAAACTATTTTTCATATTAGATGATGAAATCTGCGGCAACTTAGTCAAAGAAATAAAAGGAACATAAATTTATCAATGTACTCGTATGTGAATATCAACACAAAACTTATGTTGGTGGTTTTTGTTACCATGTATCAAATCCATAGATACAAAAACAAACTGGTATATTGATGACAAACTTAGATGGTCTTTTAGCTGCGTATTTTCCTAGAATAGTTTTAACCTATAAGTATTTGCACGGGATTTTAATGACATTCCATTATGTTTTTGTTTGTATTATATGTTTTTAATTTCAGGCTACAATATCGAATAAACTTTACTCTTTTAAGTTACCTTTTTGTTTCAATGATGAGATAATAGACAAAAGGAGATAAAGTACGTAATTTCTTAACAGAATGTCCACCCGCCGCCGATGGTATGGAGCGGTTCGCGTGCCCTACGCCTGACAGGCAAGGGCGTTATCGGTGCATCGACGACCACGTACTTTGCGACGGCTTCATAGACTGCCCCAGCGGCGAAGACGAAGATCGACAGGCATGCATGTTCTATAAAACGGTAAATATTTAGTTAAATTATACCATAAACAATAGGAAATCTTACTTTTCTCGCAAAATAATTAACACCACGACTACAAAGATGATTTAGTGGTCAATGTTCTTTTCGCCGATTTGGAAGCATTTTCTTTTTTAGTACATAGTATTTAGTGTGGTAAATCAATTGTCTCTAGAACTTAGACTTCTATTCTGTAGATTGATATTTCTTGATCATTTTGACACATGTTTCTACGTACATATATACGTGTTCATCATTCGTTGATGTATATTTTATGGCAAAAGTTTTTTAATATCCATCACAAAGTAAGTGTTCCTACTTCGTATGCATAGGCACGTGCTCAATTGTGCTTTGTGATCAACAAATACTAAATTATAAATTTTATACAACAAATGTTACACTTTATTGGAGGTAGTGGTTTACAGGAATACCTATTCATAATGTGTGACCCGTGTACCTATGCTCATACATTTACAGTTTACAATTTAATTTTAATCCTGTAAATAGAAACCATTATTTACTTTACAATTTATTTTATATTCTACTAACACTTGCTATTTGACATCTTGAAACAAATAACGAAGTAAAACTAAAGAAGAACCTTCTCTTCAACATAATAGCTACCAAATAGAAACTTAATTAAATTGTTCCTGTTTAGCCACATTGGTAAGAAATCATTGAAAAAAGTTCCTAAAACAGCATTTTATAAAAATATTGGGAATTACTCCTTTATGACAGCAGGGGTACGCTCGGTGGTGTAATTTTATTTTTTAAATACATTCTTTACCAAAGGCACATGTATTAAAGTTCGTCTTTTTAGTGATGAAGCTAACGCGATGTATTGTTTACAGACAAAAGCCCACTTGGATGTTCTGGCTGACGCGCTGTTGCGATGGGCGCGCGGCCGTTAAGAACGGCACCCCTCCCGGACCCCGACCCTTGAGTGATCCAATACCTGACAATGCTACACGGACCTCATACAAATCATACGATCGATAGGTATCCGTGCTTATATCTGATCAGTGAGAGCTGCGAACTCCCAGGAATAGTATTCGGACGCAACCAGTAGTAGCTCGTACATGCGTTGAACGTAATGAAACATATCAAGTAGTGGTGCAGCCAAAACATGAACACTTAAAGTGTAGTGTAAGGTTTCCGACTGCGTAATGAGACAACAGAATCGACGCGTGCCAGTGTACGATCTTCTGGATCTACGGAAGGGAAGCAGTGATACATACGATCTGGTTTCGTCCAAATTAAACCACTCCGCAGCTGATTTATTTTCCATGTACCTATTTCATAACTTCTAGCACTTATTAAACTAAAATGTGAGACTGGTAGTCAACATTATTAGACAGTAGAACATATACATAAATATTTTAGAATAGTTCTTCATTTGACGAAACATAAATGTATGTCGATTTGTTAAGATATTTATTCACATAGTGTATTTACTCCATAATAAGTTATGACATTCCTTATATTAACGTGGGTTGTAAAGTTAATAAAAGAAATCTAAAAGTATGTTGTATATATATATATAAACACACCTAATGAATTATTTTATATTATTTAGTCTGTCGGCCTACTACGTTTGGGGTGAGTGTTTGCAGTCGCTCTGTCATGCCTACAGTGCCGGCAGACACTCGTCCCTGGCAAAATTTTTCTTATTTTTTCTGGCTTATCAATAATGGTGTAAATTACTTTCAAATGACATTTATTAAGATATGAGAACATTATGTAATTAAACATAAATAAATCTCAACACGAGGCAGCTATTGTGTGTTATAAAATACTCAACCAAATATGTGTGTTAGTAAATATTGTATTTTTTTGTGATATGTTTTTGTTACGGGTATTTCGCAGTACGATTAGTGTAAAATTAGTGTTTTGACTGAATTTAATTGTGATTGCCTTTTGCCGATGAAGTCTGGGGCTCTTCCGACTTTAAACATGTTCTAGTCATTGATCAGTTCCTATCAGTTTATACGTACTGAGCTGATTATATATTAATAGTTTTTAATACAAAATAAAAAACATTTATCAAATGATTTGCCACTTGTGTACATTGGAATTCATTGGCATGATTTCAGTAACGAAATAATTTATTTTAAGCATCCCTATGTGCAATTATCATCTTTTAAATTGTTAACCTATATGCATTTCAACATTACTCTTGTAACCGAAATTTATTGTCGTACAACTACTTAGTATGATACATAACATTATTAAACATGTCAGAAAGCAAATTCGTAAATTAATTTGTAATCTCAACACCTATTTCAACTTATAAGCTTTAACAGGTACAGTGCACGCAAAGAGCGTGTTCGACATATTAAACAGGTGCAAAGATATAAAAGAATCCTCAAAAAATTATCAAGCCGAACACTAAGTTCTTCAACGATGGACTCATTATAAATGTTGTTCACATCCAATAATAAGTAATTATCTTAGTAATAACTTATTAATTACTGATCACTTAGATCACATTGTGATCTGTGAGATATTAAGCTAGTTAAATGCGATAATTTAACTAAACAATTATGACGTAGGTGAAGGGCAGAAGAATATTATAATTCTTAGAAATTTATTGTCTCTATGAAATAGTAAATAGTAAGGTCCGTCTACATTGTTTAGTAAGAATAAGTAGTCAATATTTGCACCAACATTGTTTGTTGATAACATAAAAATTCAAGCACCTCATGTATGTATGTGTGTAGTTGTTAGTTTCATTGGTATCGACTAGGCGTAGTTAATTATTATTATATTTCTGTGTAGGGAATATGATTAATAGTATTGAAATATTTAATACATATGGATGTGAGCACTTATTATAGCAACAACCAAACGCTGAGTCCTGTGTGAGATTTAAGAGGCACATCAAAGCATTTTTGTGTTCTTAACTATACATGACTATTTAGAAAATAGGATCAACAGAGCTAAATTATGAATAAACACCTTTGAAGTTTGTTTGAACTTTTAAAGTTCCTGAGCCAACAGACTCAGAGGTATTTATGAAATCTATGATATCAATCTAATATTTTACCAAATCTGTGTAAAATTTATTTTTGTTGTGGATTGCTTTGGTGTTTACTCTCTATTAGGACTTATCGTGATCACCCACAATTTGTCAGCATTTGGCTCTATTTTACAACCTTAGCAGTTCATAGCACCCGCCAAATTGATATAAGTAATACAAAGTTCTAATGGGCTGTTTGATGAAGTACTTCAATGTTTAGAAACCCTTTCATAGTAATTGAATAAGAGACATACATGACATGCGTGCAAAGTAATTCAATAGAAAATTCGTAGAAATTGAGTTATAAGGTAATGTAATAGAAATGCTTAAAGGTCCTATGTGAATAACAGCCAACCCTGATTAAATCTTCAACTAAATTATTACCACCAATAATACTGGTTATGAAAGAAGTATATGTAGTATGAAAAATACTCTAATAGTATTCTATTAGTATTCTCTAGTATTTTTAGTCTTTTTTTTTACTTTTAACAACCTATTGTGTCCTGAATAGGGTGTTAAAATGTAAACATGTTGGTCTCATAAACGATATCACGCGGTTTCAATGTTTCCCTTCTTCCGTTGATGTTAAAATCTTGTGCCAATGAATTTCGAAGGGAAATTAGATTTGTATTATTTCAGCATATTTTAAGCTACTTACTTGCGATTATACTTTTCATTCTGAGCTACTATCGAATTAGATAAAAAGCAGCAAATAGTTTAATTGCCACCAAGGCTATTCAGCACAATCTGGATTAATTGTACCTAATACACAATTTGTAAATTAAAATTTTATTATTTCTATTCAATTGGAACAGAAAAATTAACTTTAAAAATTAATCTAATTGCACTCAAATTTGCCTGTTTCGTATGTGCACAGCAATTAATTGTAATATTTTAAATACCTATAGGTTAAGATGCAAATCAAGATTTCGAGAATAGCCTATGTACCTATTTTCATGTGATTAATATTAATTTAATGAATATATTAATAAATATGTGCATATAGAATCTATGTCAGAATTATGTTAATCTGTATTAAATACAGGCGCGTTTGGAAACTGTTAATTACTTATTACCTCACACTAATTCAAAGTCTTAGTTCAGCTCACTTGACAGTTAGCTTTGATCGTGAACCGATTAATATTTGTTCCTATGCACCCACATGTTATTTACAAATCATTTTTCACTTTGTCAATTTTATGAATTACCTGTACATGTACGTAGAATAATGAAGATACTAATCGTTGTCCAGTGCAGTGTCTCTACTCAATACAGCGAGTCGTAATACGGCAGAGGACGCTTCTCGCTAACACTGCGACCGCCCATGTGTCTCTGCCATCACTACAGTGCACCCCACACCATCTATTTATTATATTTATATCTAGTAATTATAACAACATATGTAAGCACGAACTTTGAGCACATCTTGTCAAATACATGTAATGAACATCTATACATTTATAACATCATTTCTAAACACTTTTATACGATTCGCATTAACATGCGCCTAAAAACGATTAACTATGTCTCTTTTAGAATGGAAAATAAAGTTCATATAATAAAATCTTCTGAACTCAGTTCAAATTAGATATTATTGTTATATCTATTTCTCGTACCGTACAGTACTTATACCTATCAAATATCTCTGTATCTCAAATGGTGAAAAATACTTCGATGATATTTACTGTTGGAGAACAATATTTTTAGATGTCACACTTGTAGTGGATTATTTCACAAAGCTCTTTAGTTGATCAATTATAGATTTCATACAAATTTTTCATAGCAATTTTGCTGCGTTTACCTACGTCAATTTCATGAAGAAAAAGCCATGAGTTCATCAGCAGATCTTGAAAACTTTTTTTTAAGAAAGCAACTATTTTTGTAGATACATATTTAATTGGTTGCCACTAGATAAAGATTAACATAGGTATATTTTCTAATAGAGTTGTGTTTGCCAAAAGACAAACCTTAACTATTTTCAATCGCACAAACTGTATCATTGGAACTTTAAAAGTATACAACGCGCACTAATATCAGGTTGACATGTTCAGTCTAGACGCATCAACAGACGACAAACAACGCTCGTCATCATTCACCTCGGCTGCTGCGGCCGTCGTCATCGCATAGCTTGTATGAAAAATGGAATAATCTCCAAGAGAAGATATATTATATCACCCAAATCGTCGAAAAGCGCTTACAACTAAAAATATAATGTTAACTAAAGCGGTAAGAACTGATAAGATGTCCTGCTGAAACAATTGTGCAGATCTTTGAGAAGTTTTACTTATCAACTCTTTCTTCCCCACTGTCATTCTCTCTGAGAATATTCTCACTTTTTCAACCGTGTCATGGAGTTGCCTTGACATTTCGCAGGATATGTAGAGCAACTCATATGGCGATAATCTTATAACGACTACGCTGTTTTGTAGGCGTAATATACTTTTGGACTATTTATTATGTATTGTTAATTACTATGTATGTTGTATTAAGAAAAAAAATGAAAAACAAAAATAAATGTTATTAAATGCCTCAGCCAGATACCATTTGTGTTTTATTTTTTATTGGATTCCCACACTACAAAGCATTTACCCCCACCACTTGGATAATTGACACTCCATCACTGCTCATCGCTTTTCAAGAATCAGTTTTATCAGGCGACCCTCGTTTGTCCTATAAACCACAAATAAGTGTATACCATTTTATAATTTACAGATATTTCGGTACATAGCCGTTATCATTTTAGAATTATAACGATGACAGTCGGATGAATTAAAGAAAACCGAACTTAACTTACGCGTATGTTAAATTTTTAATAACTATAAAATCACAAATTAAATTTTTATGCCTAAGTTCGGCAAATACTAGTGCCAAAGTGTCTAGAAATTATACATAATTTAAGAACCTAGAGGTGCGCAGCCACATATCTCATGTCAGTGGTTTCCGCGAATGAAGTGATCACAACGTCACGAGACGATGATTCGGCAAGCCTCGCTACTTAGTGCGATGTAGACAGGGCACGTTACACGTTCCCCATCAGAACAGCAACGATTTGAGGGCTTTGAGCACAAAAGTTACTGGCATCTATGTATGTCTCTAGCTGGGATGATTCTTTATCTCCATCGTGATATTACTGGCGTCAGTCTCGTGATTGTAAGTTCTTGGCTTCAGTGCAGACACTATACCTATGTAAAGTGATAACAATAGCCAGTATAGTAGTATCGAATAGTGCGGCAGAAATCTCGATATAGTTAATTTGAACTGGATGCTGCAGGAGAATTTTGTCCTTAATTTCATTAAGATGTTCCAGGTGTACTTCGTTCAAATTTAGGTGAGCCATGTCCAATTTCATGGATATTTCACTAATTTTCAGTTATTGTCGGTTGATACGATAATTGTTGTTAAGGATAGTAAATTTCCTTAGTACGAAATAAGGAGTTTTGAGAAACTATTGCAAGTTAATTTTCAATATTTCAATGCAAAGAGACGGAATCTTGATATTTGCAGTGAAATTCTGTTCGGGTTGGTCTTGGAAATATCAATGTGTAGCGTCAATCGTCGAGTTGTTCCAGGGTTTCTTTGTTGAGTATGATCGTCAATGGCCAACAGGATTCATCGGGATCCATCCAATCCCTGGGATTGATTGGAGATAAGTCCTTGGATACAGTCAGGATGTCCTCGCAGTTGATGGTTTACTCTTTTCTCGCAGAAATGATACTGGTTGATATTCTGGTTGATGGTGATACTTCGAGCATTCAGCCTCCATGTACTTGAAAGTTTTCCCATTAATTGTAATAAAAGGACAAAGAGAGACAAAGGCATGCTCTAATTTATTAGAAACTATTACTAGCCTGTAGAAATTAATCCAAGAATCCATGCCCATTGTCTAGGTTTTCAAAATTTAACTTGTACGCCTGTAATGGGGAAACAATTATTATTGTCAATAGTAATCTGCAATAATTTTGAGCTTTTAGAAATATGTTTTTGTCCTGATTTTGCTACACGATCTTTATTTTTTGGACGTGTATCTGTAAATAGCAAGGTCGGCTACTATTGTATCATAAGTATATCAGGATAATAATTTATGTCTGCTAGTTATTCGATTACTTATGAAAACAGGTTGCTCTAGTTGATATTCTATCTGCGGTTCTCTATCTTTATTTCTGTTCTCTATTATGTTACTACTGTCTGCTAATGTAAAATTATTGATGGGATCATTTACAGTTTTCATCTGGTCTATATGAGTCAAAATATATTGTTTCACGAGGTGTTCAGTCATATCTATGTCAAGGGGGTGTCTAGAGTCAAAATTTCCTCTTATAATAAATAAATGAAATCGTTCAATAACTCCATTATCATTAAGTGAGTGGGCCAAAGTTCAGTGATGATTAATTTTGTGCAATCTAACAAACTCAGAAAACAATTCGTTGGTGAACTCCGTACCATTATCTATAACAATGCTAAATGGTAGGTCATGATGAGTGCAATAGTTTAGATGCATATATAATGTTTATTGTGGTTTATGTGAACTATCTCGAGAGGTTTGGCAGGCGGTGGAACTACGTTCAACTTTGGTCTAACTAGGTTTCTATCATATTTACTTGCCCACAAATTTCACATTCATTGATAAATTTGGAAATATCGTCTTTCATCTTAGACTAATAGTATGTTTATTATTTTATTTATAACACTCATTTATACCACTATTCGTAGCGTAATGTTTTCGTTCATTTCCTTTTTGTATATAACAGTAAAGTCGTATTCGCGAAGTTTAAAGCACCATCTTATCAATCTGGAATTCACGGCAGACTGAATTAGGAACGTGAGCCTCTTAAGGTGTTGGTTGAGGCTATCAATCCGTGAGCAGATACGTCTATTGAAACAGTGATTACCGAATCGATATTCCACATAACGACAATCTCGTGAGATAGATCCAAATATTTTATTTGTTTTTCTTTTTAAACTTTCAGGAGATTCTCGTCACGAGAAACGGTGATATTAACAATCATTGCACGATGCTCTAATCAATCTATCACCACGATATCTAGCTTTATAACAACAATCCTGGTTCTGATAATGGATCGATTCGAATACAACGTAGTAAGTATTAATATTATTATTTTTACATTAAAAATACATTTAAATTATAATTTTAAATACACTTACATGCATAAAAAATATACTTAAAAATAAAATAAAATAGTAGGCCACCAAACTCGGGTACCAAGATCAAGAAATCGGTAGTTAGGGCTTCAAAGACAGAAACCTCCTCACTATATGGGCCGTGTCCAGGAGGACTGCATTCTTCATCAGTATTTAACGTTCATAACGTATAGTAGTTGAATGTTCTTACACACTTATTGTACGAACATTAGTTATTTCGAACGGGTCGAAGTTTAACGGTACGTGGGGGAAATATATTTCGACTGCCTTGGGACTAATAAAAGATTAATTAGCACCAGTATTTACTAATAACTTAAGGGACGGTTCTGAAATCTGAATATAATGTAACTCTCTTTTAGACTGAATATTTAATTTTGTTTTTAGTTTCCTCTGTCCTAATCCTCGTGAAAATTCAGATAAGTTTTGCTGATAGAAGTATAGAAAATATATAATATTTTGTTGATACGAATAGCCGTCGGTTACGAGGTAATCGTAGTCATAAAATGCCGATTAGTCTTATTAGTCAGAGTAGTCACAAAAGTAGTCATAATTTTGAATGCTCATCAACATTTAATTAAAATTTATTTGTGGTATTTAAAATAACTAGTAGGTGTTAGGTTTCCTGACTTGTTCCAAACATGTGCTGACAACAGTAGTAGCGTAGACACGAACTGACTAACACCGCTCATCGGTCTCGGTCCTGTATTTTAATCGCAGATTTCTGGTTCGATAATCGAAAAACTACTCTGAAAATTGTAATTTAGTGGAGGCGCGCGAAACCTCTGCTGCGATTATTTAAGAACCACAAAAGGAAAAGACAATTAAGCAATATTTTTGAAAAGTTTCAAGGTCTTACGTGTACACAGTTTTCTTCAGTGTATTGATGTCTAAATACGGCCTCAGCTGTGTTTTCGAAAGTTCAGATATTCGACGAAGTACTTAACGATTTCTGGGAACCTATACCGTGTAATATATATCCTACTGACTGCGCCAATTATGAAGGTGACAACAACAAGAAAACCGAATTGAACTAATGTTAACTTTTAATAACTATAATAGTAATTTAAAAATTAAATTCTTCCATCTAACTTCTTACAATACTAGTACAGACGTATCTAGAAGTTACCATACATATATTTTATAAACCTAAAGGTGCGCGCCCACATATAATATGTCAGCGGTTTCCACGAATGAAGTGATCACTGCGACACGAGGCGACGACGCAGCAAACTTCGCTACTTAGTAACTTATTACGCAGCAGGCAGGGCACGTTACAATTGTATTATACCTGGGGATATTCATTTTAAATATTTATAATTAATATCACACACAATAGTTTTGCTGGTTTTCATTTATTTAACGGAGTACTGCTATATCTACCCCTATATTAATTATAATTAACCTTGTAAAAACTGATCTATGATCTGTTGTAGAGAATTTATTTAATGTAAAAATCTACCAATCACAAATATTGGTTTTATATAGCGTGGGCCACGAATTAGTTAAGATTTGAAAAACTCATATAAAAAAAGATTTGAAATATTATAAAAAGTGATTATTTACAAGAAAGCTGATTTGTTGGCATTTATTTTTTAAAAATTACATCGTCTAAATTACCACTGTTTCGACGTTTGCACTCTTCTAAGCGAGCATCGAAATTTTCGAATACTCTACAAAGGTTTTTTTAAATAACCTCATAAAAAGAAGTCTGCTGTGGATAGATTTGGACTTCTCGGTGCCCGTGGAAAGTCGCCTCGTCTGGAAATCAACTTTGCCAGAAACATGTATTTGACCATCGGCAGGGACTCATTAGATGTGTGACAAATGGCTCCATCTTCTTGAAACCATGTGTTATAATTGTAGCCAGCAAATTCCAGTAGCATCAGTCCCAAGCACTCCAAGAAAGAAAGCTTCAAGAACATGTTTGCGTGGGATGTTAGATTCGAATGTTAAAGAATTCTTGGCCCGCCCTATACCTGTCGGTCTCTAATTAGTATTTCTATAAACACAAATGTTTTTCAGCAAACTCGTCTCCTGTTACTAAGGACTTTATGCAAATATATTCTTAAGAAAGCAAACAAATAACTTTTAGAGACAAAACATAGAAACAGTGCTACCCTAGTACTTGGCTTAAAGACGATTCTCTGCAAGATCGAGCCAGTTTTTTAGGAAATTACGGCAACTTCAGCGGGCTTTGTCTAGTAATAATGGTAACTGTTTATATCTAATAATAGATATCTCTTCTTTTTGGCTCTTATAATCACTTCACACTTGTATTCATGCAAGTCAGTTTACTTGGAGCTAATAAGTTAAAGAAATAAATGTAATTCCGTTAGATGTAAATTTCATTAGTATAAAATTGATAAAACCATTTTCATTTGAAATATGCCGAAATCGTACTATTTATTATAGGTTTATAAATATAAACAAAGATGTACATAGCACTATAGTAAGTCTCTCGAATAAACATAATAATAGTAATAATCCAGATGTCCGTATGGTGACGGATTAAGAATATATAGTGTTACCACCCCTATTCATCCCGTGGGATCATCATCTCGTAAAAGGTGACTAAGGGAACAAAGTATGCAAGACAAGATCATTACAAAGAAAAGGAAAATTTGAAACAAACGCTTTTCCAACCCGTCTGGCCAGCGTTGTATAGTAGGCCAAAACCTCCTTGTTAAGGAGAGGCCTATGTCCAGTAGTGGACTGTAAGAGGCTGTTGATGTTGAATAATCCAGACGGACTGCACAACTTTTAGCTTAAGTGATACCGAAGCTCACATGCTTGACATTACAATTCCAAGCAGTGTTGAACTCTGGTTCATTACCACAATTTTAAACACTGGTGTAACCTATTTACTCTATAAATCTGGTAGTGCATTGAAACCCAAAAATTTTAGACCTATTACTTGTTTAACTTCTACGCATAAATATCTAACATCTATTTTGAAACTCAGAATTACTACACATATCAATAGTAATTCGATACTTTCTATTTCTCAGAATGGATGTAGAAATGGAGGCTGTAGCACTAAAGAGCTTCTTATCATAGCGAGGACCATTAGCCAACAGGTATGTCGTAGTCGTAAGTCTATTGACATGTTGGATAGCTTACAAGAAGGCTTATGACTCAGTTCCACTTACATGGCTTTTGAAGGTGTTAGAGTTACATGAAGTTGATACAATTCTGTGCACTTTTTAAAGTCAATGGAGAACAACACTTCGCTATCCAGGATGTCGGCAGACTGTGATAAACGATATACTGATAAAGATCGAGCGAGGTATATTTCAAGGTGACACTCTGAGCCCTTTATGGTTTTGTCTAACTTTAAACCCTCTAAGCACTCTGTTAGAGGGTTCAGGGTTAGGCTATCGGTTGCAGAAAGATGATCAAACTATATCTCACCTTCTTTATATGATGATTTGAAGTTACTAGCCCCCACAAAATTACTATTGACGGCGTTATTAAGGGTCACTGAAAACTTTAGTAACTCTATCAAGTTGGAATTTGGTGCAGACAACTGTGCAGTCATCTATATAAAGAATGGCATGATTGTAGAATCTGAAGAACTTTCAGATTCAACGAAACTCAGATCTCTATCTGCCACCGAAACTTATAAGCATCTAGGTTTTACATGGTAATTGGGAATACCTGAATCTGGCGTGAGACAAACTTTACAGGGACGTTTCTTTGGACGCCTAAAAAAAATACTTTAAAAGTCTTTTATCAGGGGGTAGCAAGGTGTGAGCCTATAATTGTTGAGTCATGCTGGTTCTGATAAATTCCTTTGGTGTATGTACTTAGATGGACTCAGAACGAATTAGATGCCCTTGACAAGAGAGTCCGTACTCACTGCACTAAGACTGAGTTCCGCATGCACCACCCACATTTATCGGTTATAAGGTTGTATATTCCGTGAAAGTTTGGAGGTCGTGGTCTATTAAATATCAAGACTCTACACAATCGCGAGTACTATCGCAAAGAATATTGTCTACAGACTGAC
The DNA here is from genome assembly GCA_949316085.1 of Hypercompe scribonia. Classification (NCBI taxonomy): domain Eukaryota; kingdom Metazoa; phylum Arthropoda; class Insecta; order Lepidoptera; family Erebidae; genus Hypercompe; species Hypercompe scribonia. Next base: position 10,631,438 of record OX438980.1, read on the forward strand.
GGGAGTGCATCGCAATGTAGTTGCAGTGGATATTGGTTTTACCACGCTCACTCTATCTAAAGAACATTGGCGCAAACCTGCGTTAGTACTACTGATCGCAGGGAAGTATGATAGGGCAAAGAACTTCATGGTTAATTTTATCGGGCTCTACATAGGTCTGATATAAACTTTAAAGCGTCGACGTCTTGGCTACGGTATGGTGATCTCTTCGGAGAAATCGAAGGTTTTGTTTGTGCGATTATAAACGAAGTTATCATGACAAATAACTATCGGAAATATATCTTAAAACATAGTACGGTTGATATCTGTCGGGCATGACACCGTCCTGGGGAATCTATTAGGCATATTATTTCTCGATATTTTCGTCTTGCTAACGGTGAGTATTTGCCCAGATACAATTAAGTAGCCAGAGTCGTACACCAACAATTTGCCCTTAAATACCAACTTGTCAATTTTAAAATGCCATACTGCAGGTATGTGCCCGATCCAATTCTCGAGAACAGTCGTGCTACATTATATTGGGATCGATTTATTATCACAGATAGGACTATTGTTGCCAATAAGCCTGACATTGTGGTGATAGATCGATTAGAGCGTCGTGTAATGATGAAATTTATATGCGTTTTAATGAAATAAAGAGAATAATAATAATAACATATATTAATTTCTCACTACGCAAAAAATATCGGTACAAGCACTAGATTAGGCAATATATAGTACAAAACACAAAACCAGTTTCTTTGTGAGAGACTGGAGTCTGTAGTAGGGTTACCCCTGTGTGGGAGATCTCGGCTTACGGCCTCCGCCCGAAGAGATACGCGAGTGGCGAGAGGCCGCTCGTTGAGCCACGATGGCTCGTTAGTCGTCCCGGCTGGAGGCTCCAAGTACTGGCTTTGCCGCCGTGGAGGCTCTCCAGCCGATCATCGTCGAGTGGACAGGGCGACAGCACGGGACCCTTTCCTTCCGACTGACGCAGGTCCTTTCCGGGCACGGTTGCTTCGAGAAGTATCTGCACTCGGTCGCCATGAGGGAATGGAGTCCCACCTGTCACCACTGCGACTGCAGTGAGGACTCGGCTCAGCACACGTTACGAGTTTGTTGTGTGCGTACGGCGCAGCGTGGGGTCCTCACTGCAATTATTGGAGGAGATCTCTCGCTACCGGCCGTTATATGCTCCATGGTCGGTAGCGACAGTGCCTCATACCGGCTTGAGTGTGGCCGCGGGTGGACAGCACGGGTTTTCCCCTCCATCCACTATAGTGGCCAGCCGCGTGGAGGTGACGTGCGCGTGTGCCGTACGTCGCCTAAATAGAGAGTTTATCCGCAGACGGTGCCTGATGTAGCGGGCAGGCGCTAGGAGGGATCTGGATGTCGTAATAACAGCTGTTCCCGGATTCCTCCTATGTCGAGCGCAGAGTGGCACACCGTGAGGTTTTAGTCGGTCCGATTCCGACACACCACCCCGCCGTAAACCCCGGTGGGGTGACGGCCCGAGGCGGCTTCCACACGTTAAAAAAACAAAAAAATGTGTAGGAGATCTCCAGGCCTCATCCCGAACATATAGAATGATAGATGAAAACGGTATATAACGCCAGGAAAATCCATAAAAGAAAAATTCAATATGCAAGTTTGTATATGTGTGTGAGTACACTCTCACTCACTGTGTATATATACACCTCCACATGTATGGGTGTTTGGTGTTGTATACATAAGATATGTAATAACAAAGGTTTAACCAGCAGCAGTTCAATTTTCTCATAATCTAAAGATTGTAACCATTTCGATAATGTTGAAACGAAGTTCCTTATCACGCGTTGCGAAGGAGGCTAGACGGAAAAAATTCAGACAAAAAGTTGTCACGACACTTTTTGCTATAGTGTAGTAAGCCGTGCGGCGTGCGCATGTTTCTCTGTCTGTCTCTCTCTCCCTCTCTTTCATAGAAAGCTTTGAACAGTGTAGTGTCGCGACGATTATTTTTGTTTTGTTAAGTTTATACAGGTTTTTTGTACATAATAAATAATAAAATAATACCAAATAATAACACAAGTAACTGCACCTTCGTTTGAAAAATATTATTACAATTCCTTTACTAATTAATCGTAAGGCACTTCTTTCCATCCAGGTGTCCCTTGACACCTCTCAACTTTTTTTCTAGCATTGACCTCTAGTTAATATCTGATACAACGGTTGTACAGTATAATATAGTTGCAGCTATATATATATTATATATATTACGACTTGTAGATAGCTCCCGCCCCCTCGATGTTCCCTTTTCTTCCAGCCCCCAAAAGAGCGAGAGCAATTCGAGCGTACATGAACTATGCTATCGCTACCCCGGCCTGTTTCTGCTAGGGTGACGGATGACCTCACCTGACCTTGTCACGTGTAAACAAAGCTACACTCGACACAAAATATCGAAATCGAAGCGGAGTCACGAAGCAGGTGAGCATGGCACCGTCGCCACCACCTTCGCGGCACAGCTCCAGGTCAATTCTTCGATCTCACAAATCTCATAAAAAATATTTTGATTTTATGATTACCAAATCAATTTTTTCTTACAAAACGATACAATCCCATTACAGTCAGAGTACGACTCGACTCTTGCTTGTGTGAGGGAAGGGTCTAAAGTATGGTAATATGCTAAGAACTAGATGCAACAGTAGTAGACGGAGTTTCGAAAAAAAATAGCATAGAGAGTAATTTTCTTTTAAATGTTCAGTAATATCATTATTATGCAATATGGGTAAACAAAATAGCAATAAAAACTGAAACCAATTTTTTTAAAAAAGATAATCCTGGTGTATACCGAATCTCCGCCTAAAACGAAGCGTGATATACACTTACTTAGGCAATCCTTTATTTTAGACTTTGTCAAATTCCATATAAGTTACAAGCTTCTAATGGATTCCTATCTTATTTATATAGTCTTTGTTATATTGGTAGAAAAAATTTTTCGTGATGTTTAAACTTAACTCATCGTTACCTAATCCATTAAAAATCATAATATTAAATATTTATCTGAATAACTTAGTATTGCCATTGCAGAAAAGAGAAAAATGCTCTGTATCGTATGTAGGGCCAGCCCTAATGTTTCTGTATGTAACTGTCTGTGTTGTGTTGTGCGTACTATCTTTGTCAAAGAGTGAAAAATAGATGTCTTTGTTTTCATTTGTTGCTTTGTTGTGAAGTGTAAATTTTAATTTTTGACTAAACAGTCTCATTTTATTATTGCTGTTATTCACCGCATTAACCATGTCTGGTTGCGACTCTCAGAAAGGTGACGGTTCAAAGAACAGTATATTATTGTCAACGAATTCTATTGACGAAGGTTTACCTCGAGAGCTAAGTCAATTAAGTCTTTCAAGTGCTTCAAGCACAGAAGAATTCTTTTGTGACAAAGGTCATGCCGACGCTGTACTAAAAAATATATTTAACTATTTTCAATCACAAAAATTATGCGACGTGACGCTCATAGCGGAAGGATGCAGGTTTGTTTATTTACATCATAAATTCATCTTCCCCTAAAGAATAAATAGTTTATGTACTTTCTTAAATCTAAGTCATAGGCTCAGTTTTTCACGATTAATAGGAATATCGAACGATTTATAATTCTTTTAAGTGTATGTGAACAAAAGAATCGCATTTAAAATTTATTATTAATATCTTATTAACCAAAATTAATTTAGATCAATAGTAAGTTAAACTGTCTTTCAAGTAAAATTTTCAGGTTGTTAATTTGAATAGAATAACTACAATTATTATCATTATCACCAACATTTTAATGGTCTACTGCTGGACATAGACCTGAAACAATTTTATTGATGAACATTATTTTCATACATTTTAAGTCTTTCATAAATATGCAAAGTATGTGGGAATCCTTAGAGATAAATAGAAGTGGCTTATTGTCCTGAGTCACATTGACTTTTGATTCATCATCTTTTGTAACACAAACAAAAAATTAAATTTTTATAAATGAATTTATTTATCCTTACTTTTTATAAGACTCAACCACTTGGAAAGGGGCGGCTGTAGATCGACACAAACATACAATGGATTGACTAAACAGATAGTTGCTTGTGTGTCTTGACTTATGATTATAAATTCTACATAAAAAAATATTTCAAGTTATTTTAATTTTTCTCTATAAAATTTGTGAAGTAAACATATTTTTGACTTTGACATTGCAGTTTTTGCTAATCCAAATAGATAGAGATAGAAAATAAACTACCTTTTCCAAGTCTTTTTCTTATACACCTTCTAATTCACCCTCACCGGATCAAGAAAAGAACTAAGTCTTACTTTCGTAGGATGACTTATGATAACTTTGTAACTAATCTACATATGACATATTAACTAATTTCTGCCAATGTAATTAGTTTTTTTTTTTAATTTTACTTAGTGCTATATTGTGAATTAATTATATCTGCATATTTGTTTGTAATAGAATCACAGCACACAAGATTGTCTTATCATCAAGCAGTGAGTACTTTGCTGCAATGTTTACTGGCTCTCTGAAAGAAGCACAGATGGAAACCACTGAAATAACACTTGAGCGAGTTGATCCTCAAGCACTGCAGGACCTTGTCAACTATTGTTATACTGGCACAATAGGCTAGTACTTCTTCTGTTACATTTTTTTGTCATATTCAAAAAAAATCATGAGCTATATTGTTTTTTTTAATTTGCAGAACTGAGAGAGGAAACAGTTGAGGTGCTCCTTTCGACAGCAAGCTTATTACAGCTTAATTCTGTTACAAAAGCATGTTGCGCTTTTTTAAATAAGCAGCTGGACCCATGTAACTGTCTAGGAATAGCTATGTTTGCTGAGCAACAGTCCTGTTTGGATTTACACAAAAGTGCTTTAAAATACACATACCAGCACTTCATGCAGGTTTTTAATTTTTAATTTGCCTACTATTATTTAAGTAGTCACATTTTAAGAATTTTTGTATAATTTTGAAAAGGTTTAACTTATTTAAATAATTATATCCATGTATCTTTACACTTTGTCATTGGTGCAACAAGATCACTTCTAAAAATGTGAGGGAGGGAAAGAAACTACAAATGTTTAATAATTGTTAGTTATTTAATTAAAACACCATTTTTGTGTGTTACCACTAACTTTAACATGTAATACAGGTGGTGAAGCATCAAGAGTTCCTGGCTTTAACAGAGGAACAGTTATCAAACTTGTTGAAATCGGATGATCTGAATGTAGTTACTGAAGAAAATGTATTTGAAAGCCTCATGACCTGGGTTCAACATGATAGTGCCAATAGAGAAAATTATTTGTCCACTTTACTTAAACTAATTAAGCTACCTTTACTTTCATCAGAGGTAAAAGGAGTTTCTTTCTAGACAATTAACTTTCAAATCAGAATAGAATACCACTGATATCTTATTCTTTTGATTTTAGTACTTAATAGATAAGGTTGAAATAGCCTGCGGTAATGTACCAGAGTGCCAACCATTGATTATGGAGGCTGTGAAATGGCATCTCCTTCCTGAAAGGAGATCTCTTCTTTTCTCTCACCGAACAAGGCCCAGGACTTCAACTATTGGACGTCTTTTGGCTATAGGTGGCATGGATGGATATAAAGTAATTATTTGATTTATAATTTTAATAATATAATAATTAATTAAATAATTTAATAAGCTGATCAATATAAATAAATTACATGTAAATTAATAGTCTAAAATTTTGTTTCAAACTCAATTTATAAAGTGATTATTTGTGATTATTGAGTTTTTATATTGGTTTATATCGATATAAAAACGAAATCAAAGTGTTATCTGTATATATGGTATCTGTTTCAGGGTGCCAGTAATATGGAAATGTATGATCCTCGAACGAATACTTGGACTCCATTTATGCGAATGGGCGCAAGAAGATTACAGTTTGGTGTAGCTGTCTTACAGAACAAACTGATTGTTGTGGGTGGCAGAGATGGACTGAAAACTCTTAACACGGTATTTTGTCTCCACATCATTTATTAGCTAATTTCAAAATGCAAGATACAGTGCCAAAAAGAAGATATAAGTACTGAAATTAATTACTTTACAGATGGCCTAGAGGTTTAAGCGCTCCAACCGCAAGTTGAGCGACTTCGAGGCTTTCCTTAACAGCTTAGAGACCTCGATACGGCGACTAACTTCTGGACACGTCCTTGTGCTGGGGGACTTTAACGCAAAGTCCATTGCGTGAGGTTCCCCCAGGACGCTAGGGGCGAGGCCGTAGAGGAGTGGTTGCCCTCGGTGGGTCGGTGAGCCCGACTGAGGAGGTCGACGTGGGGGCTGGTCGCTTCTGCGAAGCGATTAAGCAGATCTGCTATGCGACCATGCCCCGCATCCAAGTTGTAGGCCTAAACGGAAGGAGGTTTAATGGTGGTCTTAGTAGTTGCAGCGCTACAGATGCTCCGCACGTCGGGGCCCCCCTCTTACAGAACCAACCCAGCTTTCTGCAGAAAGTGGTCGATGGCCTTTTTCCGCAGCTGGTGGAACACACACCCCCGTCGAAGGCCTTCTTGGTCGGAAACGACGGGGGAAACGAGGTCAATGTTCCGCCCGTCAGGAAATCGGAGGTACAGGCGGTTATTCTACGGATCCACTCTAAGAACACCGCCCCGGGCCAGACAGAATACCTGCCCAAGTGCTGGCTTAAACCCTCTAACACACGAAGGACCGCCTCCGGGAGGTCCTGGACGCTAGCTTGGCGTCCGGACGCTTCCTTGAGTGCTGGAAAAGCGGGAAGCTGGTCCTACTAAGGAAGCCGGGACGGCCTGCCGATTCGGTAGTAGCCTATAGGCCCATCGTGTTGCTGGACGAGGCGTGTAAACTCTCTGCCCGCATTGCCCGGCACTTCTGCGAGGTGATTCCCGATCTGTCGGACGCCCAATTCGGTTTTCGAGCGGGGCGTTCGACAGTCGATGCTGTGTTGCGCCTGACGGCCGTTACCGAAGGGGCGGTGAGCTGTGGCGGCGTGCTGTTGGCGGCATCATTGGACAACGCCAACGCATTTAATAGTTAACCATTTAGCTCCACTACCACGGGGTGCCGGAGTACCTGAGGCGGCTTGTGGCAGACTACCTACAGGAACGTACCGTCATGTACGAGGACCGAGACGGTGTTCTGAGGCGGTGACTTATGTCGTGCGGTGTTCCACAGGGGTCTGTCCTAGGATCACTCCTGTGGAACATGGGATACGACTGGGTCCTTCGAGGTCGTCTTCCCCCCGGGCTGGACGTAATTTGTTACGCGGATGACACATTGGTCACAGCCCGTTGGATGAATTTTCAAGAGGCGGCGCGCTTGGCCACCACCGGTGGCCCAGGATAAGATGAAGTCCCTTTTGTTCCATGGGCCCCGTCGTGGTCCGCCCTCCGGCGCCTCCATCGTAATCAATTCGGTCCTCGTACCGGTTCAGGCCCAGATGAAGTGTCTGGGCCTGATCCTCGACAGCAGGTGGCTCTTCGACGAGCACTTTCGACAGCTTACTCCAAAGCTTGTACGGCGCTGCTTCTGCCCTTGGGCGACTCTTGTCCAATTTGGGTGGAGCCAGAGTCGCAACGACACGGCTATACACGAAGGTTGTCCGGTCAATAGCGCTATATGGTACACCGGCGTGGACGGCAGCTCTAACCGTCCAGAATAAGGCTCGCCTCTGGCCTCCTTAGCTGATATTGGCGGTTAGAGCCATGCGTGGTTACCGCACCGTGTCGACGGAGGCGGCATTCGCTTTGGCCGGAACTCCCTCGTAGGATTTGGAGGTGGAAGTGCTCACTGAAGTTTATTGGTGGACGGCTTACTTCCGAGCGGGTAGCGGCATGCGGCCCCTGCCCGAAGAGATACGCGAGTGGCGTAAGGCCACTCGTCGAGCCACGATGGCTCGTTGGTCAACCCGGTTGGAAACTTCACGTGCTGGCTTTGCTAACACGAGGCTTACCAACCGATCATCACTGAGTGGGCAGGGCGACAGCACGGGAACCTTTACTTCCGATTGACGCAGGCCCTTGCCGGGCATGGGTGCTTCAAGAAGTATCTGCACTCGGTCGCCAGGAGGGAATTGAGTCCCGCTTGTCACCACTGCGACTACAGTGAGGACTCCGCTCGGCACACGCTGGCAGATTGTTCTGCCTGGGCGGCGCAGCGTGGGCTCCTCACTGCTGTTATTGGAGGAGATCTCTCGCTACCGGCTATCATACTCTCCATGGTCGATAGCGACAGATGTTTGACTGCGGTCGCAACCTTTTACGAAGATGTAATTTCGTGGAAGGAAGCGGCGGAGAGAGCCCGGGAGGACGATCTCCACTCGGACCCAATTCGCCGCCGGCGACCCGGGCGGCGGAAGCGCTTCCCATTCTGACACACTACCCTACCGTAAACACCGGTGGGGTGACGGCCCGAGGGAGTTTAAACATGTTATCAAAAAAAAAAGAGGTTTAAGCGGTCGCCACGCCGCTCTCCACTTCGCCGAGTGTTGTGGGTTCAAATCCCACATGTGACAACACTTTCTGTGATCCACAAATTGTTGTTCTGAGTCTGGGTGTTCTTTTTATCCGTTTCTTGTATGTTTGTAAAGTCCCCCGCGGCACAAGATTTATTCCTAATGCGGTCGTGGTCTTTTTACAAGAAAAAAAAACAAATGAAACATCCATATTCTGACAGAATAGGATACTAGGTAATTCTTTTATGAAATAGGGGTAGAAGAAATAGCACATATGTCACTTATTCCTAAGTGACGACCGATAGCCATCTGGGCAGACACCAGAAACTTATGATACACAATTGCGTTGGCGCCCTTAACTGAAAGATCCGGCAATCGATAAAGGCAAAAAAAAAATTAGAATTACACCAGTTATCTGTAAAATTAATTTTATATAGTTATTTATATAGTATATAGTAGTTTGTTCTTAGAATTTATATTTTTAGTTTAATATTTGTTGCCTTTTTAAAGAGTTGAAGCCTCTGTACTATAAAAGATGACCATAACTTAGAAGTGTTACATATCTGACATTTCTAACTTATAAGTATCTTGATATTAACTCTCCTTGCTAACTTATAAACTAAAAATGGCAAATTCTGATAAAACCCAAATGGTACCATTTCGGTTTTATCAGAATTGTTTGTTTTGATCAAAGACGTTGTTAGAAATTAATTACTATAATATTAGCTGTAATAAGTGACTGTCTTCTGTAAGGCAAATTGCTAACTCTATGAGAAGTCTACAATGTACTTTACTCTACTTAAGATATGTTATATTTTAAGCCTACTATCCCCTCTAGGTATGTTTAATCAGTAATCTTTTGTTAGGAAAATATATAATGATGGTTAATTGAACAGGTGGAGTGTTTTGATCTGTCGTCGTTGAGCTGGAGCGTCCTGGCACCTATGAGCACACACCGGCACGGACTGGGGGTCGCAGTCTTAGGAGAAAGTGCTAACTCGCCAGTGTATGCCGTGGGGGGACACGATGGATGGATATACTTGAATTCAGTGGAACGGTAATTAAGCTAAAGCTAATAGATGCAGATAGCATCAATTATTGTTTATGTATTTGGTGCTCTGCTTATCTGTGTAGTTGTGGATGTTAAGAAAAATAATTAAATAAGAATCTATTGAAATACTTTTTGGTGCCATAATTGATTACAGCAATGTAGGAAAAAAATAATATAATAATAACATATAATTTAAATGCACACAAAAAGCTAAGAGCATAATAAATATAAAATTCTAGGCACTGGCTACAGCCAGGTACTACAGGTACTACAGTACTTAAGGTCAATCTAAACCATTTGGCAACCCATTGAACACAAATAAAATCTAACACGTTTAGCTTGCATCGCCCTAAAGTCGACTGGAAAATCGACTTTGTAGAAAATTGATTTTATATTTTTGTTTTAAATAATAACTTCACAAGATACTTGATAAGAATAATTATAAATTTATAATACCAATTGTACAGATGACGTAGTGGTTTAAACGGTCGCCACATCGTTTTCTACTTTGCTAAGTGTTGTGGGTTCAAACCCCACACGGGACAACACTTTGTGTCCATTTCATATATACTTGTAAAGCCCCTGCGAAACAGGACATATACTCTGAATGCAGAAGTTATCTTTAAAAAAAATAAGAACATCTCGAAGCTATTTAAAAATTAATCTTCTCAAATATTTAAATAAATCTACGAAGGCAACTGATAGGTATCTCTCGATATACAGGCTGTTATTAATTGTTTTAACTGCCTGGCTGTCTATTTATCTATTTTCATGATATATCACAATTACGTTGTCTACATCTACAGACTGGCCTGTTGGTCTAGTGATCGGTGACACAGACTAAGCTGCTGCTAAGCCGGAGATCGTAAATTCGATTCCCACCTAGGACAAATATTGTGTGACTTATTTATTAATTTACTTTTACTTTGGTTATAAAGGTTACACCAATTACCATTATTAAAGCCAAAAAAATGGATGTATTGATGAACAAAATCATTTGACTTTAATCCTTGCGTGAGTTGTGTCCAGTTGTTATTATTACATTAGCTTGTGTCAAAAGCTGTTTACGGTGTGCCAGGTGGGACGCGTGTTCGCGCACGTGGACGATGGTGTGTCCGATGACGGGTGCGCGCAGCACGTGCGGTGTGGCGGCGCTACGCGGCAAGCTCTACGCCGTAGGCGGCCGCGATGGAGGCGCCTGCCTACGCTCCGTGGAGTGTTACGACCCTGCCACCAACCACTGGAACAACTGCGCACCCATGATTCGTCGCCGCGGTGGTGTCAGCGTCAGTATACTCCCTCCTCAGTTTAATCTGATCGACAGCACGGATGGCGTAGTGGTTTTAGCGGTTGCCGCGCCGCTTTCTACTGCGCTTAGTGTTGTGGGTTCAAACCCCACGTGGACACTTTGTGTTATCATTTACAAATTGTTGTTCCGATTCAGGTGTTCTTTATGTCCGTTTTTATATATTCGTAATGATGACTTCCAAAAAAGAAAAAGTAATTCTTGAAAACAAAAATACTAATACAGATCGCTAACTAGTACATATTTTGTTAAAATTACATTACAGTTCGAAAGTTTTGTACGATAGAAATACGTTTGGTCTTATTTACCACAATAATATAATTTGCGCTGCATTCAATGCATCAGTTTGCAACAGGCAGACAACAGACTGAGCTTTCTAAAGCTTTTTTCAAAACTAAAGTAAATAAATAATTTTAAAACACTAAATGGAATTGAATCAGTTTATTTAAATTACAGCAGATACTTATACTTACATTTAAATAGATGCTTAGAACTGCCTTTGAATAGGTATATCACAATAGTTATCAATTAACAAATTATCAGAGTAAAGTTATTTGCTATTCGTCGCTCATCAGTTGAATTCCCCAGGTTTGCGCTGCAGGAGGGTTCTTGTATGCCCTCGGAGGCCACGAGGCGCCGGCCAACACGGTAGGAGGGCGCTTGGGTTGTGTGGAACGATATGATCCAGTAGCAGACACATGGGTGCTTTTGGCACGCCTCTCTTATGGGAGAGATGCTATAGGTTCCTGTCTACTTGGTGATAGAATCGTTGCTGTTGGTAAGATTTTTATTTCAGTTATTCTGTATACAGTATTTGCCTACCCACACAACCTCATTACGTCTCTGAATAGGAATAAATTTTGCCCATTTTTGCAACATTTTTCGTTGATGCTTCGACCCTATTGGTCGTAGCGTAGCACATCCAAACAAATAAACAAACTCTTTGGTTTTATTATACTGTAGTCGAACCGCCGTAAGCTTAACCCACCTGATGGTTTGCGGAACTCGGGGCGAGTGGTGCCCTCGGTTATACACGACATAATGTAACATTTATTTCCATGGATTATAATTTCAATTTATTGTAAGATTTTGGAGACTAATTGTTAAATGTTTTAATATTTACCCATAAAATAAATTCAACTAAATCACCTATCATAATTTAATTGAAATAAAAGAAAAAAAAACTAATTTCAAAGTTATGATGAATACGAAATTATCTTTATTTTGTGTTGAGACACAGCTTTGATAAAGTACAATTGCCCTAAATAATTTATATTACAATTTATATCTGTCTATTTTCACTTTTTGTGACACAGTCGACAAATTATGCATGTTGCTAAATAATAATGTGTAAGTATAAGTAAAATAATAAGTGTAAGCTTAGCTTTTCACGTCTGTCACTACCGGCAGACAGCGACGCACTAACTAATTGGTTGAGCATATCTCCGCCCCGCGTCCCGCAAGCCATCTTGGGGGCCAGACTTACGGTGGTTCGGCTATAGTGTAGATTATATATAAAACGTGTGTACACAATAAATATGAAAACTATTTCCTATTCAAAATGTTTTAAAAATGCAGTTTATTTATCGTTTTTTAATTTCTCTAGGTGGATACGACGGAGTCCAGTACCTGTGCGTAGTGGAAGTGTACGATTCTGAATCGAATTGTTGGCGCAAACTTGCTCCCTTGAGTACTGGCCGGGCCGGTGCAGCAGTAGTCGCGGTACCACCTCCGAAAAACTTATTCTGATATACCGGTCACCAAATCATTATTTACTTGCTGGTGTCGCCAGAATCATCTTCTTCGCCAAAACTGGAGTAGAAGTTAACCATTGTCAGTGGTAGTATCTGTCTTTATGAACAGATTACGTTTTGTTGGTGCCAACTCCTTTTAACAGCCTCCAAAAAGGAAGGTACTCGATTCGACTGATTTTGTTCCGTGTTAAGCTATAGCCTCGTTGTTGGCAACCGGTTTAAATAAAAAACTTTTAAATTGAATTTATTGTACTGAAAGGTGAGACCAATCTCGTTTAAATTTATAAAACGTATTCTACAGAAGATTAAACGATGAAAAATCGTATCATGATTTACTTTTATTAAAATCAATGATACCATTTTTTTGTGACTTTCTGCTCAACCAACTGTCAAATGTGCGTACGCTGACGTTATTGACTTGCGTACGCTTCAGATTTGATCTCGTAGAAATAGAATTGTGCTGGGTTTTATTTATCGTCTCGATATCTAATTAATGTTGTAATGCGATTTTATTGGTAAAAAAAGATTATTTTAATATAAAACCTTATGTAGTTCAGATTTCAGAACATACAAAAGTAATATGTAGAAGTTAAGACTGTAAAAATTAAATCTCCAACGGCTTTTATTAACGACTAAAAAAAAATTTAGATTCCAATGTCGAATTTATTGAAAGACTTGTGTATTTATTAGTATTATTTTGATTCTCGTGTGTGAGCAGAGTGAAGGCAATCGATTAATATGGCCTTTGACTCGTAACGTTCCTTTATTCTGTGATCTTTATATTTTCACTTAAAATCTTCATACTGATAATGCTCACACATACCGGTAATGTGTGAGGTTTTTCATTTCATTTCTGACACTACACTGTGGAATATGAAAAAAATAACATTCTCATTTGGCATTTGATCTCACTACTAAACAAGTAATGCATGCAACAATTAGGAGGTTGTTAATTTTAGAATAGTACCTAGTAATCTTGCTAAGTAACTTTAGTGCGTATTCCCAATTAGCTTAATTACTTTATCTTGGTTGAAAAAACCAAAATAGAAAGCCCTTTCTTTACACAGAAAATAAACTTGAGATTTTTTTATCATAAAGTATTTTTGTTATCTTCTTTAAAGTACATTTTTTTAGTCCAGTCAAATATTTTTTGTCTATTATTAACCCATTACTTCCCACTGTCATAATATTAGGACACCAGACTACCAATTTTTTTCTAAAACTGGCTTTGATTTTAAGCCTTTTTGTAAATAGCAAATATTTTTAACTATTTTTCCGTTAAAAAATATTTTAATATTATAAAAAAATACAGTGACATTATTTAGATATATAATTTCATAGTTTATATATTTCCTAGACGTTAAGAACGCTTCGTTGTTTGTTTTATATAGCTACGAGTAATTATAGTTATATGAATAAAAGTATATATTTCAAATTACCTAAATTTTTTGAGTAACCTTTACTAAACGTGAAATAGCCAATAAAGTAGTAAAAATATATTTTTTTCTTAACATATGATCCCAATTTCATACATATGATTCATACATGCTGATTCAGACCCTAGAATAAACAAATTTTTGTTTTTTTGCGTCACATTAGTTTTTCTTACTGTATTAACAAATATATTTTGTGATTTCAACAGAAAAGCCTAAATTTTTCGATGGTTGGGAAGTAATGGGTTAAATTATATACATTTTATTTTTATCTGAAAGATATTTACTCAATTATAGAAAATATTATATCTACATTGTAAATGAAATATATTTTTATTTTAATGTATACTTTTTATTTGTTTGGATAGTTGAACTGAGCTCCTAAATTACTACTGTGAAGTACTTATAAGTTTTACAGAAATGTTTTCAACAAAATTATTTAAATAGTAATGATAGTAAGATATAAAATACCTAAATAAACAAAATTTCGGTCCCCTGTATACAGCGAGAGGCTTTCATAGTACTTGTGCGTTTATTTTATCTTATAATCGTGTTTTAGTAGTATTTATTCTGTCCCTTACTTTGGTAGCAACCAGTATTATTTTAACACTTGAATAATAGGGGACCATCCTGTGATGTTAGCGCTAGATAGTCGCTAGGATAGTTTTAACGAGTGTTAGTCATATGTTTTAAAGTAACCTCAATGGTCGGCTGATATTAATGTAATATGCTTCACAAAGTTAGTAACCCAATATTAAGAAATACTATTTTTAATAATAAAAAAGTAACTATAAATAAGAAGTTAAATACATATCTGATAATGAGTAATTAAAGCATAAAAAATGAGCCATTGAGGTTTTTTAAAATATATAATTAATTAAAATTATGTACTGTGTTTTATCCATATAATTCCTATTTGTTTACACAAATTTACGGTATTTAACTGTTTAATCTTATTATTGATTTAATTTTTATGTGATGAATATACCTTCTTCATCGGTTATCTGTTTTATAATCATAAGTATGACTCAATAACTAAGGAGGATTATTGGGTAACTCTTTTCAAACTAATCTAAATGTAATGTATTAGGTGTGCCGACCCCCACATACAGCGTTAACAAAGAAATGCTACAACGCCATCTATTGTAGACACACCAAACTATGGAGTTACTAATCCTCTATCGCGATATAGAAATTCTCGTACCGATTATAGTATAATCAACTGCCCAACTTCGGACGTTGGGCCACGGGTCGCCAGGTGTGATTAACTCACCTGGTCGAAGGATGATCCGCCTTTTCTGTTGGAGAGACATGACATCCAATCCTGTGCAGTAGGCAACCACGAAACTTAGAGGGTTTAAAACAGTGGTTAGGTTTGGTACTAGAACCTCTTGGTTTGTACCATGATCCTCTTTCTCATACTAAATTCCTCAGTTCTCAAGCGAGTCATATTAATATTTTTAATTTCAAATTGATAAACCATAAATTTAAAAGCCCATGCTACAAAAATAGATTGAATTTAAAGTTTGAAACAAAATTCGGTCTGTTGGTCTATCTTATCAAATAAAATTGGTCTTGATTTTACACATTGTAATCGTACATCCGCTATATTCGTTGTTCCAATTTCTACACGACAGGCGATATTCTAAAATGTACTTAATTAAGTAGTTCCTAACAAAATTTATTGAATTATTTTTTTATTTTGTGATATGCAAACGTGTTTCATGAATATTGCCAAATTAATTCAACAATATAATTAATTCGTGTATTTTAGTTGAATAAATGATAGACTTTTATAAACTTCTGTTTTATTGATACCAGCCTTTGCCCGCAGCTTCTCTATTGAAACCAACTCATTCCCATTACTTCTGATAAACTCATCCAAGCAAACTAAAGTATTGTCAGTCACTTCAGACTGCACGATTGGCTTAGTGGTTTAAGTGGTCACCACACCGCTCTCCACTTCGCTGAGTGTTGTGGGTTCAAATCCTACATGGGACAACACTTTGTGTGATCCACAAATTGTTGTTCTGAGTCTGAGTGTTCTTTGTGTCCGTTTCTTGTATGTTTGTAAAGTCCCCCGCGACACAGGATTTATTCCTAATGCGGGCGTTGTCTTTTTAAACACACAAACACACCAGGGGCCTAGTGTAAGGTGAATATATTTCATGGCAACACGACCGTCACACCAACCGTGTTCGGTATTTTTTTTTTTTAGAGCCTGTCAAAGTGAGTCTACTCTGCCTGATGGAAATGAATCCAAGAGTTGTGGTCACCACACTCGTTACGAATGCAGACAATGCAGAATGGTAACCAACACTATAGCGACCTAGTAAAATGCTTTTTCACGCCTCGCTTGGGGGGGTAAACGGCATGAGTCATAGTGGTATTGTACACACATTTCACGACAATTGTCACCTCTGCATTAATGGGAATCCGGTCTCACACTCACGAACGAAACACGACAGAACATAATATGCTGTCGCTTTAGGTTGATCTTCTTATCTTTAGGTTGGTATTGAGATTGTCCCGCACTGGGGCCTACTGTGGGTTTATTTTATTATATTTTTTTACAAATTCCGCGTTAGAAATAATTCTGTATCAAGAGGGACTTCACAAGCATACATGAAACGGGGTCCTGTCCCAAGTGGGGTTGAAACTCGACTAATATAAAAAAAATGAATTATAAAAAGAAACACGAAAGTATTCTCAAGAGCATGTCTGTTGAGCATGGCCAATTGACGAAACTAAAGACCGATCATAGTAAACTTTTTGTCGAAACCTGTACTTCTATATTATACGTGACATATTTCTGGCTTATACAACACAACACTAGACCCTGACACTGATTTACCGAAAGATCCAGCGGCTAACTTAACCCGATACCATACCGAAGAGACACTACGCGTCAGCCTGTAGCCCTCAAACAGCTTAACAACAAAGCATTTCGTGAAGACGAAATCACGGCTCAGCTCCTGAATGTGTTGGAAATCAATCTTAAAAGTATTTCAGAAGATATTTTACTCCGCCCTATTCGGTGGGCATCAAGTTTAGAGGTATGGTAGTACTTTTTTTCAAAGGGTGGTAACATACTGCTAAAGAATTATAGAGCCATCGTTTTTCCGAATCATGTCTAAAAGCTATTCTCAGGACTCCTTACGAGTCGTCTCGAATACAGATTAGACGAGTCTAGAGAGCGTCCTAAACAAGCTGGTTACCGAAAAGATTTTACTACCGTAGATCATATACATACGCTTTTATTTTTTTACGTGTGGAAACCCCCTCGGGCCGTCACCCCACCGGGGTGTGTCGGAATCGGACCGACTAAAACCACACGGTGTGCAACTCTGCGCCTGACATAGGAGGGATCCGGGAACAGCTGTTATTACGACATCTAGATCCTTCCTAGCGCCTGCCCGCTAACGTGGGCACCATCTGCGGGTAAACTCTCCTTCCTCCTCGCGGCTGGCCACTATAGCGGATGGAGGGGAAAACCCGTCCCGTCCACCCGCGGCCACACTCAAGGCGGCATGAGGCGCTGGTACCCGCGCCTCCGCCGCCCGGTTCGCCGGCGGCGAATTGACTCCGAGTGGAGGTCGTCCTCCCGGGCCTTCTCCACCGCCTCTTGCCGCGAAATTACGTTTTCGTAGAAGGTTGCGACCGCGGTAAAACAACTGTCGCTACCGACCATGGAGCGTATGATGGCCGGTAGCGAGAGATCTACTCCAATAACTGCAGTAAGGAGCTCACGCTGCGCCGCCCAGGCAGAACAAACTGCCAGCGTGTGCTGAGCTGAGTCCTCACTGCAACCATATACATACGCTGCGGCAGGTTATACTGAAGTTAGAGGAAAATAATCTTGAGTACATTAGGAGTTGTGAATTTCACTTTACAAGCGCACGCGTGTGCACATTAAGACACTTTACTACTCATTATTGTAATCATCAATCAAGCGTATGCTTTTCTTTCCGTGATTTTTCAATGTTTAGTTTATTTATTTTCTGTATTACATAATCACAGGTAAGAGTGATGGCTGCTGTAACGTTGTAGTTTATATAGTAAAGAAATGAAAGTCGGTTCATAATGACGTACGAAAACAATCTCCATTTTTTATTTTAAACGTCAAGTGTTGGTTCACAAGATTGACACTAGGTGTCTATACTTCACAGCTGCCTCACAGCTTTTCACTGACGTATACTTTGTTCTATCATATGGAATGGATGGAATATAAATAAACAATAAACTATGCTTTGCGTTTATGACTATGAAAAAGCTTTTGATTCGATCGAAAATTGAGCTATGCTTCAGTCCCTCCGGAAGTTTGCATCTACGAAAAAACTATTATTATGAAACCGTAGTCACCTCACGTATAAATTAAATTGCGATTTCATTGATCTGCAACCACCTATACAACATTTTTTGATTCGTATGATCCTGACAGTTTTAATGTCAATTAATCTTAAAAAAAGTAAAATGAAAACTAGTTACTATTGGGTTTGTCCTTAAAACATTACGGCATTTTGTCGCATTGTAAAGGTAAAAATTGCGTCTAGAAATAAATTTGTTTAAATTTCAACAACACGATATGACCCCAGCTTTAGCTACTTAAATACTCACTAACAGTTATTAAAAACTCGAGTATTAAAATATTTATGTCATGAAATTAAAGCGTTTCCACTAGTAAAGACAGGTAATTCGGTAACACGTTACGTATCTAATGCAGCTAGTTATTGTAACTTAACTGGTTCAGAAAATTAACACTACTAGTTATCTAGATAGTTCGTTCATCGTTCAGTTCAGAATACTCATACATTTTTTCATTCACTCATTGATGTGTGATCTCTTGTATTAGCTGCCGGATTTTAGAAAATCACGAGGAAATCTAGAAAACTTCTTAAAAATAAAAGTGAAACAAATTATTAAATAAAAACATGGCATTACACGTACCTAAAGCCCCTGGTGTACCCCAGATGTTGAAAGAAGGAGCTCGGGTAAGTTAACCGATACATAACCAACAATGTGTTTGAGTACTGCGTGCAGTTCATCTGCTTTTTTATGTCCCTATAACTTTCTTAATTATTACTATATGTGTTAAATTATATTTGATTCATAATCCTAACAGTGAAAATAAGTGCCGAAACCAAATTATATTTTATTTCATCATAAATGATAAAACCAAAAATTCTGTTTAAAAAAAATTACTTCAATTTTAGAAAAAAATAATTCGGCTATATACTTTGTTAAATTAGCTCAATAAATTTAATACACACAGCTTTTTAAATTGTCATTTGCTCCCAAAAAATTCATACAATAAAATGTTTACAGATGTTCTCTGGTTTAGAAGAAGCTGTTTACCGGAACATAAATTCATGCAAACAGTTTGCCCAAAGTGTGCGTTCAGCATATGGCCCAAATGGAATGAACAAAATGATCATTAATCACATTGACAAGCAGTTTGTCACAAGTGATGCTGGAACCATAATCAGGGAACTTGATGTTGAACATCCTGCAGCTAAGTTAATGGTCATGGCTAGTCAGATGCAAGATGCTGAAGTAGGTGATGGAACAAACTTTGTTATAGTCTTGTCTGGTGCTCTCCTTGAAGCTGCAGAAGAACTTTTGCGTTTAGGTGTCACACCCAGTGAAATTGCAGATGGCTATGAAAAAGCTCTGGAAAAATGTCTAGAAATTCTACCCAGTCTCATATGTGAAGAGCTCAAGGATCCTAAAAATGTTGAGGCTGTGACCAAAGGCATTATTCCATCGATCATGTCTAAGCAATATGGCTATGAAGATTTCATTGCAGGATTAGTTGCAAAAGCTTGTATTGCTATTCTTCCAGAGAAGACTACTTTCAATGTTGATAATGTGAGAATTTGCAAGGTAATTACTGCGCTCATTTATACTTAATAGCTTGTAATAATATGACAAACTGACAATGCACAACTGAAACTCTATCTACCTTTTAATTATTTAAGGAAATATTTGCCTGCTTTTGTGTCAATTTAAAGGACTGAGCAAAACAAATTATTGCCTATGTTGTAATTCTATATAGCCTCTACCCATTCTTTACTTCATTTTCTGTCCACTACTACTACTCCTTATCTATTCCAAGGTTACCAGTAAAAATGCAATATGACAACTTGTTTTTGTGATGGAATATGTAATACGGTAAAATAAAATAGAAATGAACTTATAACCATTTACTTTCAATAGGTCTTGTACTGTTATACTCATAATATAAAGAAACTTAGCAGTACTTATTGCTAAACCAGAAACTAGTAATATTATGGTGTAACTATATCAAATATTGTGATAAAGACTTTCAGTGTAATTGCAGATTCTTGGATCAGGTCTTCTGCAATCTGAGGTTCTCTCTGGTATGGTGTTCAAGCGTGAAGTTGAGGGAGATGTCCCCAGTGCCACAAAAGCTAAAGTAGCTGTATTTAACTGCCCCATAGACATCACTCAGACTGAAACTAAGGGCACAGTATTGATTAAGTCTGCGGATGAGCTCCTTAACTTTAGCCGAGGAGAAGAATCCTTACTTGAAAAACAAATCAAAGAGATTGCTGATGCTGGAGTCAAAGTGATTGTGGCTGGTGCTAAGTTTGGTGATATGGCTTTACATTTCTTGAACAAGTTTGAAATTATGGCTGTGCGTCTTAATTCAAAGTTTGATATTCGCCGCCTTGCCAAAACTGTTAATGCAACTGTAAGTAATAAATATTTCAATAAACATTTCCTACAATTTATTTTATTTAGACTAAATAGAATAAAACATTTGATTTTTACAAATTATACAGGAATGTAATGTAGATATACATAATACTGTTTTAGGTATTACCACGTCTGACTACCCCTACTGCTGAGGAACTTGGATATTGTGACTCTGTTGGAGTTGAAGAAGTAGGTGATACGCGTGTTGTTTTCTTCCGTATGGAGAGCACAGAGTCCCGTATTTCAACAGTTGTTATTAGAGGATCTACTGACAACTATATGGATGATATTGAGAGGGCTATAGATGATGGTGTTAATACCTTTAAAGGTATTGCTCGAGATGGAAGGTAAGACTATTTACTTAGAGTAAACTGTGAATTCTTTAAAGGATGGCAATGTGTTGTGATTTTGTATTTGCAAATATTGTTCAACTGACTCATCTTGTTTGCTACTTATATCATTAAAAAACAATGTATGTATATACAGAAATAGAACAATTATACCAATTACAATTACAAAGTATTTTTTGTTATAAAACTATCCAGTCTATGTAAACATATATACTTTATTTAGAATACATACATGTACATACATACACACAAACTTTAAAACAAATATTTACAGACCATACAAATATCAGTCTACAAGTATCGTCAATAGTCAGAGAATCGAAACCCTTTGGTTAACTGCTATGATGAGCAATGTTCTATATAAATATACATATATTATACTCTCCATTAATTTATTCCTCAGGTTCGTGCCTGGTGCTGGTGCTACAGAAATTGAATTAGCACAGCAACTTTTACAGTATGCTGATACCCTACCAGGCTTAGAACAATATGCTGTCAGAAAATTTGCAGTTGCTCTAGAGAGTATCCCTAAAGCCCTGGCTGAAAACTCCGGAGCTAATGCAACAGAAGTAGTTAACAACATCTATAAATCTCACAAGGTATGTACATAATATACTAGTTAACTATTTTAGTTGGCCACCCTTTTTATTGTATCATCTATCAAATGGAGCCTCATCGCTTGTTTTTTTACCCTTATGTATATTGCAGCCCCTACACTACTCGCTAAGTTGGACGAAGTTTCTCGACGAAGTACTCTAGAAAGTCACCTGAGGCGAGGTAAAATTTGACGAAGTAAGCCGAAGTGCCTCTCGACACTATTGTGTATTCATCTAACATCGTCCCAACTTTGTGTAGCAATTAGTGTAAAGGGAGGATAACAGCTGGTTCTTTTAGTTGGTATTATTAACCACTTCAGTGGATGCTTTGCTTCCACTAGTTCCTTTTGCTCGAAGCCATAATGGTAATAATACTAATAAAGTAATCATACTGAGTCACTAAATTTTTTGAAATATTTTGTTTAGTAAGAACAAATGCTGGTCTAGTTCTATACATAAAAAAACATAGACTCTTTGTACTTCAAAAAATATACAAGAGGTTTAGAAATATCTGTAATAACGGGTAGGTAAAGGTTTTTTCCTACGTACCAGAAAAATTGGGTAGATATTCCCATGAGCGCGAGGCGGAAAGTGCAAGGTGTACTTTGCATCCCCCTGGCAGAAAAGACTATACATAGAAAAACACATTTTTAACTTATTTCATATAGATAGCAAATACCTAGTCACTTAAACTTAAATAGATTCTCCCTTCAGTAGTAAAAATATTGGAAAAATTATAAACAGTAAGTTAGTTAGTAATATGATTTTGGAACTACTAATTTGGTCAATTAGGTAAGGGTAATCAAACCTGAATTTTTTTGAGCTTACCAAAGCTTTTGACACAATCTCAATTTCTTCATTACTAACTAAATTGGAGGCTCTTGGTATAATGGATACACAGCTTAAGCTATTTGCAAACTACTTAACCAACCAGTACCAATGTATTAAAATAGAAAACGTTGTGAGCTATGTTGAAAATATACCAAGATTTGGTGTTCCTCAAGATTTAATTCCATTTCAATTTAGTATATTGTGCTTTTTGGATGTGCCAATTTAAATATTTAAATTTGGGCAAATGTTTACCATTAGCAGCATCAACCTTTGCTGTTGACTGCTGAACAAAAACCCTCGTCGAGGAGCACTAGCTATCCCTATGCTGGACAGTCCGCAAGCATCTTATACCAACCACTTCAAATATATATAACAATTAAAATTGTTAATCAAACTGAGAAAAACCTATTTGTTTGTTAAAAGTATACATAAATTTGCTAACAAAATAAACTAAAGTAGAGCTACAATAAAATAATGTGTTATCTTTTATTTAAGGCGGGCGACAAAAACATTGGATACGATATTGAATCCGAAAACAATGGCGTGTGTGATGCAAAGGAGAAAAATATCCTAGATTTATACATTCTGAAGAACTGGGGCCTTAAATACGCCGTTGGTGCTGCCGCTACTATTCTCAAGGTGGATCAAATCATTATGGCTAAGAGGGCGGGAGGACCTAAACCCAAAGCAGCGGCGGGAAGTGATGATGAATCTTAACAAATTGAACAATAGTTACATTTAAAGCAAAGTATTTTAGTTAAGAATTGAGAATAAACTAAAGCTAACAAATGGCATTTAATTTTTAAATATTTTAATTTATAACTACAACAACATTTTCAGTAATAATTTTCAGTTATTTTAGATTCACTGGATGACTCTGTGTTTGTATTGTTTTCGAATTATTGTAATCGAAAACACATATCATTGCTTGTTGTTTTCTTATTATCTTTAACAATTACAATTAAATATACTAATAAAAAATACAACCGTATTCACTTTGTTCTTTATTTGTACTTTAAATTGGTTTAAATTATTTGTTTTCACTCTTTGCCTCGTTGATCCAGCGGTCACGCGTTCTTTTCCCAGGTTGGACCAAAAAGTGTCGTTAATTTTCTCTTACGAAAAATTCTTAAGAACTCTGAATATGGAACTTAGCTTAATTTCTTGTGCCTCGGAGAGTAAGTCCTCGGTTCCGGTCATCATGAACATTAAAACAATCGTCATTGGGAAGTCGAAATTAGTTCGCCCTCAGGGATGCAGAGGTCCGATGCAAGTTGCTCTGTGCGAAAAAAGGAAATTCAGATATAATCGGTTGAACTAATAATACTTGGAAATATTCAAAAATTTTCCAGGTTGTAGTATTTTTCGACGGCACAGAAGCTGTCTCTTAAATCAGTTCGAAAATGGTGAGGTAGTTTTATTAAGATGGTCCTTGATCCTCTAATTGAGAACCCTATTGATAAATCAACGAAATTTCCTGCCCACTCACAGGCAGCTTTTGTCGACACGTGTAACATTGACCGCCTATAATTCGCTACACGACATGACAAATTTTAATGGCAACGGTGTTCCAGCCAACAGTATACCTATGTGTACCAGTGCCTCGTTGTGGTGCGAAGTTTAAATGTATTCAAGTTCAATAAGCAGTATTTCAAATGTTCTTACATACTTTGTTCAAAAGTCAAAATATGTCGATTTTAAATTTCTCATATTGTCGTGAAAAATGATTTATTTAACCATCCCTCCTAAAATTCGAGCGTCCTGGGGTGGTCACTTGATCATACTTCATCGGAACTGCAATCGTGGCCTTCTGTCAAAACTATCCTTTCCATAAACAGTAAGTGAATTGGAACCCCAATTCGAAGCAGGACGATCTAGACGAACGGCGTCAAAGTCCTTAAATTAAAATTTAAAAAAAACGGAGCAAAATTTTGAATTACGTACACAAGTCAAATGTTTGTTACATTAGCAAGTACTGCTGACATTAGAGGTACTCTGTGTAATTCATAAAAAATTAATGCCTTAGCTTAATAAAATAATTTGCTTTTGCCTTGTATGCACCAAACCAAGCAAATTATTTTACCGCTTTGAGTTTATAATTATAATTATTTAAAATTGTGACTAGTAATAGTTTTACACGATATTAAGAAAATGCTATTAGAGTTTTGTTATGAGGTTATTTGCATTGAATTTTTTTAGAGGTTGGAAACCACTGTTGAAAATATTATTTTTTTAATTAGAGTACGTAAATATTTTTAGTAATGGCATCATTTAAAGTCGATATTTCTTTGTTTTAGACTCTTTATAATACACTTTACCAAGTTTCTGGTTTTAGCAGGGCAAAATATTATAAAGCTTTTATTTTAGAACGATCGATTAAACGTAGTATTTAATAAAAGTTCATGACATAAAAAATCTACATTTATAATATAAAAAAATAATATAATAATTTATTACAATTCAAGTCTGAAGAAGTTATCGTGACTCGAAAAGAACCTACTATCTATGAAATTTGATTGGAAATATTAGTTGTCAAGTCCGTTAACCACAGTCTCAACTCGATTGTTTTCTTTTTAAAGGCATAGTATTCTTGTTCTTTAAATTAAATAGTCAGCTATGTCTTCGTACAAAGTAAGTATTAAACTGTAACGACAAAATAATTTAATTATAATCTACACATAAGAGAACACTTCACGCAGTAAACAAATAAGGATATTAAGAATCATACCGAGATTTATTTCTAATAAATTGAGATTCGTAATTTAAATTTTTGTCTCTATGCAACTACAGTAAGTATTGAATACCTAATTGTTATGATATATTTATGAACTTTATTACAGCCTATCGATTCCAAAAGAGAAGAATTTAGAAGATACTTGGAAAGAGCTGGTGTTATGGATGCTCTTACCAAGGTTCTTGTTAGCTTGTATGAAGAACCAGATAAGCCCGAAGATGCACTAGAATATGTACGTAAACATTTAGGGACTGAGGGTGGCGAAGATGAATTGGAGACTGCAAGAGCGCGTATTGCCGAGCTTGAAGCCGAAAATGCGCTGCTTAAGGGTGAAACTGCTCCAACGGAAGGATGAAATTGCTCATAATATTATAATTTAAATTTAATTTACACATGTTCAATTTAGGTCTTTAATAATATTGATCTCAGATAAAAATATTCTTGTTAATTCTAAAGAAATATAACTTAGTGTAATGATTAATGTGAGAGTATTATTTTTGTTATAAGTATATTTAATTTGGCAGCATAAGATGCACTAAATAAATTTTAGTTGTGATTATAACTTGTTTTCATTTAGAGTTTTCCAATATGTTCATTTTCAGTAATATTAATTAAGTAAGATGCAAGGACAGTAAGACAATCTAAAGAACTAAAAAAATTGCTTGCCAGCATGATTTTTATTTATACCAACTTTTTTAACCATGCCCTAAACAATCATTTCCAAATCTGTAACTGTACCAGTGTGACAATGACTGCATGGTTAACCAGTCACCAGTAAGCCAGTAAGCGGTCACCACACCATTCTATTTCACTGAGTCTTGTGGGTTCAAACCCTACATGGGATAACACTTTGTGTGATACAGAAATTGTTGTTCTGAGCCTAGGTGTTCTTTGCATCCGTTTCTTGTGTATTTGTAAAGTCTCCTGCAACAATATATTTCTAATGCAGGTGTCTTTTTTTTTGTGTCTGAAAATTGATAATTGTTCAGGTGTCACCTGACATCAGTCAAGAGCGCAGTACTTTTGCTTTCAGTAACTTCCCCCCAGATTTTGAGTTAGGGAGGAAAGGGTTGATCACTGTTAATCTTTACTAATTCTACAAAATTTTCTCTTTGATCCCTCTACACTCTACACAGTTTCATTTTAAAAATTTAATATGTGTAATCTTACTTTTCAAATGATATTTAAATTTATAGTACAAGTTCTATGTGTTGCTTGTATACAAAAACATTGTAATTTTTTATCACATTAGATAAGTAATAATCATGACTTGGATAACTTTCATAACAAATAAACTTGGTTAAGGTGTTCAAGTTAGCAATAAAATAAAACTGATATTTGCTAATGAGTAACTGATTTAATTTATTATAGTTATTCTTGGCTAAACACTTCAACGTACAAGTATTTATAATTTAAACAGCAGCACTGATCAGTTCAGTGTATTTCTTGACTTTGCTGGCGACACTCATGTCAACATACTTATCACCAATAGACACAACCATTCCACCAATCAAAGAAGGATCCACTTTAGCCGTCAGTTGAAGAGTTTCATTAGCCTTCAGGAATTTCTGAAAAACAAGTAATAATTTTTATGTTGTAAATATTCAAACAGTACATTCTTACACATTTTAAAACAATAACCTTGCACAAGGCCATCTGAAAGGAAACTAGACAAAGCCTGTACTATAATAACCTAACTGCTTATGAAATCATTTTTATACATTTTTAATTATATACATTTTGTAGATTAATTATCATCAATATTCTTCTTCACGGATTCATTTATAAATTCTTAAATTCAATTGCTAGTATGTAGCACAATAAAAGTAAAACCTTAAGAGCAGCTTCTAGGTTCTGTCTTTGGGCCTGGTCGAGTGGCTTCGCTGTGGTGACCTCGCAGGTAACTTCACCACGATGAGCTGCCATCATGATTTTGAAGGCATTAATGACAGCTTCAAGTTTATTAAGACGCCCATTTTCAGCCATAAGTACCAGCAAGTTACTTGTTGTGGCAGACATCTTTGACTGTAACATTTTAAGAAGTATTGTGACTATTTCAAAAGTTTATATTTAACTAATTATTAAAAAAGTAGCAATGGATTATAATTTTAATCAATTACACTATTACTAGAGGGGCACACACAGTTAATAACGTAATTTATTAAAAAAATAATTATACAATTTTTTGACAAATTATTGGTAGTAACATAATTTGATATGTATCGCAGATAATGTGAATAATTTATTCAGTAAATTATAGTTAATGTAACAGTTTTTAGCTACTTCTTAGTATAGTAGTATTTATATACACAAGATATCATCTTAATCATTCTATTTTTATATATTCTTCTACAAAAATCTAAGTAAAGCGAGGATCATAAGTTGTCAAAGCCTAATTGTCCGAGGTTTCTTTATTAATTGTAAAGGTCATACAATTTCTGAATAAAAATAACTATGTAACAATTTAACACACATTTACATTGGGGTAAATACCCAATAGAATAGATACAAATTGATATTGTATTATATTGATAAAATAAAAAAAAATATACCAAGTTATCAATGAGTCCAAAACATGTAAATCTAACTACATATTTTTATTTAAGATATTTCAATATGGACCTAGTAATGGTCTACACACCACTACCAAAGGTTTTCATTATAAACTCGGCATATAAAAGATCTTCAAGGAAGTATCAGTCTTATATTTAATCAAATAATAATTTATTGAAGGTTTAATACTATTCAAGATTTCAAGATCTATTTAAAAGCAATATAGTTTTGGTCCAAAGCAATGTTGTTTCTTAACCAAATATTACTGAACAATTATTTAACTTAGACTAACATTAGAATGCTTTAAAATAGGATTTACCATTATTATATGAATCAATCTCTAATAGCTCGGTGAAAATATAAATATTTCTCTTACTGTTGGATATTGAAACACTTGCATTATTTGAAAATTAAAAAAAATGGTTTGATAAGAATTTTTTTGTCATCTTTCTTTCAAAACCAATAAGAAAAATAAATTATACATTTTTTTCAAATATTTAGTGCGTATGTAAACTATTGTGGTTACTATATCTTAGATAAAATTTCATTTTCATGTCATCTAGAGCCAAAGATTGAGAGTACATTTAAATTCTTATTTGATATGTTACCTGTGTAACAACATGCTTTAAAGCATCAGCTTTAAGATCCCTCTTAAGTGTTGGGTTGACAATAAACTCCTTGAGTTTTGCATCAGTCTTGATAGACTTTTGGAACTGAGACAGTTCTTTTTCTACAGCATCTAGGGTCTTGTTCTTCGATGCAGCCGAGTATAAAGCAGATGCATATCTACCTTCCAAGCCAAATACTTGCACGGGAGGCTTAACAAGTTGACCTGCAGCAGCCGACGTGCTCAAGGAACGAACCTACAAAATATTACGTAACTTTTTAAATCTTAGACCTTATACTTAAAAAACAACTTATATGTAAAGGAATATTCACCAGCACATTTCCCTTGGTGACGGACATTATGATTTATGTTGAGTGTGAAGAATTTAGAACACCTTTTTACCAATTATAAGGCTTTATTTCGATCTATCAGCTACTTGTCACTTTAGTGAGCGCCCGGTCGTTAGTGTGACCACATGTTTTATCTGAATATTACTAAAATGTCAAACTTTTTCTTGTTTTTTAATTATTATTTTTTCCCACAACGGCAATAACAATTATTTTTTATTTGTAAATTATGAGATAAATTAGTATAGTTAACAGTAACTTTATTATGAACCATATAGTATGTAGTTAAAAAGCTGGCAGAACTCAATATGTACGAGTATTGAAATTCAAGTCATCAGTATATGAGTTTCATGACCAGTTCCAGTTTCACACTTCCATCTCTTTTCAGGAAATCAATCGAGAAATGTATTGGTTTAAATCATGCATGTAATTTAACTCACTAGATTAAATTAGTATAAATTCAATTGTTGTGCCATAACTGAGTTTTCTTTCTCAGTATAATGAATTTTAACATTTACTTTTGCCAATTTTCTTATAAATAACACGCAATAAAATAAATTAACCGTGTAGAGATGTGTACACATTTTTTCCATTTTCACCCATATTTTTTAGTTTAGTTTGAACATAATGTTGTTTTTATGGCTAAAGCACAAAGCATTTGAGAAGCTGTCAGAGAAAAAACCTTCATAGACTTGACGTTGAATTGTATCCTGCTTATTTATACAAAGTACATACATTGTCTTAGATGTTTCTGTATAAACATTAAAATATAAAAAGCAACAATTAAATTGTGTAAAGTGTTAGTTTATATGTATTCTCATGTTTTGAATATATAAGAAACGAATGCTAAGTGATTTTGAATTTAAAAAAAAAGTAGGTAAATATGTCACAGCAAATTTCTTCTAGTATGTCTAGATTATTAAACGGTCTAGGTCTAGACGGTGAGGAACATAGAATATGTGATTTCACTATTGCAGATCAAAATTCTGTCGCAGAATCTCAAGGTATAACACCTACCACTCCTTCGAATTTTAAACCGGTACTTGGCAGCAACGTCACATACGTCGTTGCTTGTGTGATTATAAACGAAGCTAATGAGGTCTTGATGATGCAAGAGGCAAAAGAGAGTTGTGCTGGTAAATGGTATCTACCAGCAGGACGTATGGAGAAAGGTGAAAGTATTGTGCAAGCTGTTGCCAGAGAAGTCCTTGAAGAGACAGGTCTAGAATGTACGCCTACTACACTTTTGGTAGTAGAAACTGCGGGTGGGATGTGGTACAGGTTTGTTATGACTGCAAAAGTGGTTGGTGGTGAATTAAAAACGCCAGCTAAGGCAGATAAGGAGTCTTTACAAGCCAAATGGATTGCTGACCTGCAAGAAATCACTTTAAGATCAAATGACATAATACATCTCATAGAGAAGGCTCAAGCTTACCATCAAAATAAAAACAGTAATTTATGGCATAGTGATATACTGCCAGCATCAACACCACATGTTAAAGATTTATTGAGGTTGATTGTTGTCATAAAGAAAAGAAGTACAAATAAGTTGCATGTACTACTGAGTGAGAAAACTGCTTTGCATTATCCCACATGTGAAATTAATCCAGGAAAAAGTGTTCATTCAACTTTGAGGAGGTTTATGGTTGAGATGTTTGGAGCTGATGTAGGTCAACACCGCCCATTGGGTCTACTTAACTTGGAACATGATCCAGCAGCAGATGGGTGCTGTCTTACACTGCTTGTAGCTTTTCGAGCGCCTCTCGAAGAGGTACCATTAATAGGCAAGTGTGTCTGGCAAGAGTTGCCTACTGATATTGAAAACAGACTGCTTTCAATCATAACAACAAAAAATTCATCAATAGAACTACATGTGGTACGTTAACTTTTTGACTGTTATGTTGATGTCATTCTGGCAAAGGACAGAAGGTTATAATTTACTTTCAAGTATGCTGTCAATCTGTACTTTATTGTATAACATTTTGAAATAAGAATCTCAAGGATCATAGATCTGACATGGATGTCTATTGACATATTAAATTTTATTTCATATTTGTATAATGATTATATTAGGATGCCTTATAGGGATGACCAATCTTTTAAATTTTACAATTATTTTAAACAAATCCAATAAAATTGATTTGTATTCTAGATGAATTTATGTGAATTACAAAAAAAAATTTGTTTATAATATAAATGACATTAAAGTGTATAAAAAATTATATGTGCTCTATAAAAATTGTTTATATTTGTTTCATAACACATGTTAATAGCAAAAGTATTGGACATCCTTAACACATTATTTTATCAAGGAAAATCAAACACTTTATGCAACATTCCCATCCTGTTTGTCTTCCATATTCAAATGCTGTATTGGCATTGATATAAGTTTTTAGTGTGTAGATATATAGTAATTATCACTAATGTTGTGCCACTTTGTTGTACAAAATAATATCTTTGATGTTTAAGTAACTGTTAACTTGATAACAAAATGCTCTCAAGTTGATGTGTTGCTTCAAATGATATAAGCTATATTTTACTAACATAAGTACTTAACTAAATTTAAAATGATTTATGTATGGTTTGTATTACTGTAAAATTTTCATCACATGGATTATGTGCAGCTATTAATAACTAAGTATTATTTTATACCGTTGTGTTACACTTATTAATCAAAGGCGAATATTTGATAGTTTAACATGTATAATAAATTATCACTAATATACTGAATCACAACTTTTACGTCATGATTTACTAAGGTAATCTCACTGTGTACCTGTAATTTGTTAAATAAATTTTCTATTATTTAATTAAAACTATTTCTTAATGGACTATTAATAATTCATAAGTAATAGTGTGAACATTGTATTAACAGTGGCCTTAATGTACACTATGTTCACTTATCACAGCACCTCTATTGCAAAGAAATACAATTAAAAAAAAATTGTGATACAATAAGCATAGTAACTGCTAGTTTATGAGTTTTTTTTATTAAAATTATATTGATATTTCTACATTATGTAATTTCTATTGAAATTGAAAATGTGTGTATACTACATAGTTCACTGGATGTAAGTTTGTTTACCACCTTAGCACTAAAAAAATGAGTATTAATCTTTTTATATAAAAACAAGAAAACATTCCATTGTAATTTAAGTAATAAATTAATGTTAGATATAAAACTCACAATAATTATATACTCAAATTAATTATACTTTTTCTGGAGCCATTATATAGGTAGACTGTTATAATTAACATGTTTTTTTTTTAATTTAATGTATACCAAATGTTTTGTTATGTTATTTTTTTGCAAAATGCTATTAATCTGCTTTACTGTTTATTTACTAATAAATGTTAATCATATCTTTTGTTGTATTACTTTTATAATCATTTGGGAATAACTAACTTTATTGTTAGGTTATTAAAAGATTGTCTATTGTTTGATGATTTATTAAAGTGATACAAAAAAACATTGCATTGACTAGAAAAATCGTATATATAACCTAATTATATTTTAATATATAATTCTAAATTCTGGAAATGCATTAAGATAACACTAGGTTAGTAATTGCCAATATTTCTACACAGCTTAAATATGGTACTTTAGCTTGCTATACACCATAGAGCACTCTAAAAAACCCGGCCAAAATTAACAAGAATTTCAAAAGTTCTTTCCACTACCTTCTATTATTGTTATTAAAAATACCAAGATGTATTTGCATTTGATCTACATATGTACAATTTCTATTAACAAAAAAATTTGTTAGTTTATTAATTTGGTGATGAAATTCATCACCATAAATTCATCACCATGACCTGTTTGTGTGCATTATAGTAGGGTAAAACATAGTAATATTTTAACTATCCTTGTTTTTTCTCACTACATTTTAAGCAGTATAATAAATGTGTAGCTATAGGACATAATCTATTATATAAAGTAATTGGTATAATACTGAGTCTTCCAACTTAATTTTGGTCTGTTTTGCTACATGAAATTATGTTCAAATTCAATTAAGCTGTTATTCTACTACTACAATTCAAGCTAACCAAGCATACTATATCCCAAAATGTTTAAAACTGTAGGTGCAAAGTATCACATCCATTTTATAGTAGTATTCTTGTTTTCTTAACTCTCGTGGGTTTGATTTTTTTTACTATCTAGTATAGATTTAATGGAATAACATTATTTTTTTCTGTTAACAGTGTATGTGTGTCAGTAACTTACTATATGATTGTGGCTGGACATAAAACCTCTCTATATTGCTACAACGAATTTGTGATATACATCATAATACTCGTATATATATATAAAACAAAAACTTTCAAAGAGAGCAAATAAATTAATTTAATATTTATATTACAATTAGTAGTACAATGAGTCAATATTCAATAAATAAATACCTTGACCACTTAGGTTTCCCTAATAGAAATGCATAACTGCCAAATTATTTAATAGCCACATTAGCATTAAACAAAATCACAATCCTTAGGAGTAAAACAGACACAGCCTCTGTCATGGTTAATGGATAATGTAGTGCTTGTCATATTGTACTTAGGCACTGAGCATTTGAGTAGTCTACATACCATTAACAAATATTAACCCTCAAGTTGTATACCTTGAATCCACGAGTTCAGGTCAGCTGATCCTGAACACTCTAAAAAGTTTTCTTCTGGTTCTTCTGGAGCCAATAATCGGCGCACAGCTGCTTGACCAGACATATAAGCACCATGTGCTGTTGAATAAAAATTGCTTTGTGTATGCTCTCCAGCAAAGAGCAAAACAGGCTGAAATATAAAAAATTCAAATGTTTCTATTGTATTTCTAATTAGTAATAGTAAAAAAGCGATTAAAAAGCTGTGTATTATTTTAAGTACCTTTTTATCATGTACTGTCCTGAATAGCGGCTGTGCTAAACTTTCAATATCACTTTGACTGGCTCCTACAGCTATGGCAGTATATGAACCTCTTGTATATGGCTGTTTCTTCCAACTTGTGCTAAAAGTGAATAACATGAAAATTGATATAGAGAACTAGTTTTAAACAAAGCAAACATATACAAATTTATACATTAAGTCCTTACCAAACACATCTCTGGGGTTCGGGAACAAATGGATCATTTAGAAATTTACGCAATATTTTTGTGCAAGTGCTAGAAACTGTTTCATTTGGTAATGATTCCATATATTCAGCTTCTCTGCCCGATACCCATCCTAATAGAAGTGTTTCTGACACTTTACTAAAGGAATAAATCTTTTTATACCATGAATCTGATATATCTTCCTGTGAAGCTGAACTTTCCCACAATAGCATGATCTCAGTAATATCTGGGTTGAGGAATGGTCTGTCATATTCCAAGAATATTTTATTTACTGTACTAAATAATAATCTTTCAATTGATTCCATTTTATATTGTGGTAATGCTGGTTCAAACAGAGTACCAGCATTATCTTTTAACACTCCTAGAGGAATAGTACATATCACATGATTAGCAAAGAAAGATTGCCCATTATCAGAAACTACTTCAACACTATAAGAGGACTTTTTCTTTGGTTTCCTTGTTATATCTGTTAAAGATGTGCCCTCTTTAGGGTTCACAGTTTTATCAGAAGAACTTTTAGATATATCCTCAATGACTGTTTGATCAGAATCTTCCGACTCTTCACCCAAATCGTCTAATGTTTTCAGTGCACTATGTTCATCTGAATCCCATTTAATTTTACTTACAGGGTGGTTCTTTAGTATTTTGGTTGGAGAAATATTTTTAGTTAATGATTCCAGAATTGAACTGAAACCCGTTGGTATCATGATATTACCTCCTTGCAATTCTGTATAACTACCCAACTCAAGGAGATCTATTTCATCCATGCTGTTACAGCCTGATATGCAGGTTTCTCTTTTTAAAAGACAGTCAAATATGAGTCTACGTAGTTTCTTTTCCTCTGAAGAAGGTAAGCGTTCTAGGTAAATAGTTGCTTCTAAATTGATGTGTTCACCAACACTGTGTATGTCTGGCGGTGGTAAATACTGACACAAGAAATATTCTTCGCAACGTCTTAGGAAGCATACATACGCTTCATGTATCTCATGTAATACCCCAAAAGGAACTTGTTTGCCGTCTTCCGTAGCTGCTATAACCTTATGCGGTTTGGGTATGTTTATTATGTTTACAAGACCGTTGGCCATAGCTATTTCGAAAATTGGATTACCCAAAACTCCATGGATCCAATTAGCCCCCAACTCAATCTTTTGATTCTTCATTGGTATTGAAATTATACGACCACCGATGCGATTTCTGGCTTCTAAAATGATAAAGTCTTCTATGCCATTTTTCAAAAGATAATTGGCAGCAGACAAACCAGCCATCCCAGCGCCAATAATTAAGATGTTGCACTTATTGTTTTCACATTTTTTACTAGAATTTAGGTTTTCGTCACCCATAATATTAAAAATTGGTTAAAACTTGTATTATTTTGGGAGTATTGTCACTGCTCTTTGACGTTCAGCTGGTTACGACATTTTTGGCCTTCAGTTCATTGTTCACTACTGCTTTAAATGATAATCTGTGGATAGTTAACATAGAGCTAGTCCTACTTATTTTTTATCAACTATAAATTAATACCAAATCTACTAAAAGACTACTTTACTCAACTACTTAAAATATGTCATTGTCTAAAAAAAAATCGAATTTTAAGTAATAGTTTTTACAGCATTGCTATGCTTCAAAAATTTCTCTTCAAATCTAAGAAATTGAGTTTTGAAGTGTGAAAATATAATCAATTATGATAATGACTTTATAATAGACATATCACATCTAAGTTATCTTGAAATATATCGATCTTTACTATAAAAATGTAACATTGGTTGCGTTTTATTTTTTTGGTAAATGACTTTTAACAGTCACTTTTTGTCATCGACATTTATAAACAACCTCACACAGCCCTTACCTGGACACAAGCCCCTCTTATTTTTATAACGTAAAATAATATTTATAAAATATTTTTAGACTTTGTATATCAATATTTTCCTAGTTTAATAAGGTACCTTTTTCCATATTGCTTAAATTATCAAACTGAGATATCAGTCTTGCACACAACGTGTCGCTTAAAATAGCTTCAAATGAATGAATATTCTTTGTTTTTGCATTTCAAGTTTTCTTTCGATTTGTAGGAATACTGAAACTTATTAAACAGAATACCTAAAATATTAATTCTTTTCTAATAATTTAATTACATTTAACCATAAAGCCAAGATTTATTTTTCAATCTATGCTTAGGGTCAGCTCTAATTTTGCGGATCTTTTCCATTTCCGTCTTTGGGCACATTTAAAATACACATATTTGCATCTCTTTTTCTCTAATGTCTTTCACAGTTGACTATCTCGTTCTAATGACCTTTGAATTTGCTGAATAATAATAATAAAAATCTTTGTTTACTTCATATATCTGAACAGTGTTTTTGTTATTGTGACTCGTCGTTCTATTGGAATTTAATAAGAAATTTTGTTATTCTTCTTACGGTTACTGTATTGGAATTGATTGTAAAGTGATTGTGATTTAAAAGAACGTGAAATATATATTCTTGAATCTGTTGTGACTAATTTTGATATCGAAAGTCATTGTGAATATCAAGTGCTAGAGTTTTGTTTAGAATTGTATTTTGTTAACGTTATGTAATCGAAGGATGAGATATCGCAATCTGACACTGAAAAAAATATTAATTATAACTTGTTTTGACCTTTTTGAGCAATTTGTGGAAATAAATAAAACAAATAAAATAGATACAACACGTGGGTTTTGCTGTGAATAAATCGATAAAGACGTAAGACGCGTGCGCCAATCTCTATCAACAAGACTATTATACGTCAAGGTCACTGTTCACAAACACGTGCGATGTCGGAATCTATTTACACACATGACTTTCTTCTTGAGCCAGGTATAGAGATAAAACAAGAATCGCCTTCAGAGTTGGGCACCATGTCAGCCTCTGTGCCGATCCCGCAACGGCGTCTCGACCTCGGTGACTTCAACACAGATTTAGATTTGTGTCTTCAAGACAATTTAGTTGGTTCTTTTCACAACATGCCTACAATGCAGTACAATAAGTTAGCCTTTGAAACTGACAATTCTTCTAAAGTGGAAACCTTCAGAATGGATGATGATGATATATTCCAAGTAGACAAAGCCGATTTAATACTAGGACCAACACTTGCCGAGCTGAACGCCAACCCTGACACATTGTTAGATGATTTAAATTTTGATGATTTGCTTTTACCCGAGGAGAGTGGTTATTGTGTACAGATTGGTGGAGTTATGGGTGGTTCACGCCGCCTTAACTCAATGCAACCGAGCAGCATTATGCCTGGAGATAGTCCTTGCAGTCCTTATAATAGAGCCCAACTTGCCTTTTCTCCCGCAAGTCAACATAGTTCTGCTTCGTCAAGTTTTGCTCAGCCTATGAATCAGTTGCCAGAACTTCTTCTCAAAATGGATGGTTACAGTGCTGAAATAGCTTTGGGACAGTCTGTTCCTGCCTCAACAGTATTGCCACCATATCCTACTAGTGTTCAACAACAGCCTACACAGCTTTCCTCTTCAGCACCAACAAATCTGACAATGGAACAGGTTACTATAAATATTTTAATCTTTGTTTGACATGTCACATCTTTGTTTAAGTGAACCTTTATGTTAAACAAAATTTTACTATTTTATATTTTAATTTACAAAAA
The DNA here is from genome assembly GCA_949316085.1 of Hypercompe scribonia. Lineage (NCBI taxonomy): Eukaryota > Metazoa > Arthropoda > Insecta > Lepidoptera > Erebidae > Hypercompe > Hypercompe scribonia. The sequence continues at coordinate 10,668,892 of OX438980.1, forward strand.
ATGTTGTGCTTTACTAACATTTTAAAAGGATTTTTTGTCAGAATAGCCTCATAAATATCCTAATATCCTCAATTTAACTGTAAAGTGGTCTCATTTAAGCTAAATCATAAAATTATGCAATGGTTTAAAAAGCATTACAGCTTTAGTGTGGGTTGATTTAATTATCTTAATGAACACTTGAAACATAATAAAATATTATTTATATTTTAGCAGTTATAACAATGAAAAGTTAAAGTATATAATTACATATTATGCTTTATGCAAAAATAAAAATAAAATAACAAATAAAACTTGGCAAAAAGAGGAAGTAAAAAGTGAAATAAAATCATAAAAAATAAACCACTTCAGTAAAGTGAATCCTAAACAAATTTTGTACATAAGTATAGTTCTTTTACTAAGTTCAAAAACTAGAGGTATTTCATTTTTTAAGTCTTATAAACCTATTCAAAAAGGATTTTTTTTGAATTTCAGATGCTCATATAAGAATTATATATTTGTAGAAAAAAAATCCTAAGGGAGAAATATATCTTTACTTATTATAAAACATATTCTTAAGATGTCTGTCTGTACATCCACTAACTCGCTCACAAAATAATAGATTTTGTTATGACTTTTACCATTAATTAGGTAATTTTCAAAGAAATATTTATGTATACATAATACACTCAGAGACAATAAATAAACTACTCAATTACATTTTTCTATATCGCTTTTTGATACGAAATATATGCATATTTACAACATGTATTCTGGTAATTTTACATGAAAACGAAAATTCAGTTGGTTAATTTTTAAAAACATTTTAATTGTATTCTGTATGTAATCACCAATATTTTCATTGTATAAAAGTGTAAATTCTTAACGGATCAAACACAAACCTATGTGGTTTCTTTAGATAGCATCAATATGTTTGTGTATTCTCTGTTAAAATGTTAAATTATGTGACAAATAATTTAAAAAAAAATAAATAGAAGGAAAAAAAAAACAACAATCTAAAAGTATTGTTAAAATTAAAAATATATAAGTTTTAAAAACAGATATAACATCCCTTTGAGGTTTTAACCTTTCTAGTCAATTAAGAAAACCATCCATTATTAGAGGGTACTATCGGTTAAGAGGCAGTACTTGACTTTGTTTTAACCTTTTAAGAGTATCTAAATATTTTTGATAGGATTTAGGTTCGAGCTAGGTGCTGTACAGCTGCTACATGTGCTGGCACAGCTTGGCTAAATCACCTTTACATGCATATGTATTGTTTCAAATGATGGAGAAACGTATGTGGGGTAGGGGCCACTTCAGTCGTAACCACGCAGAGAATTCTGTATTGGAATAATTACGCGCTACTGGACCATAATGTTTGTGTTAATACGAATGCACATTTACGCCGCCACAAAATTTTTTAACGTGTGCAAAGTTGACTGCCCTCTCGTGGTCGGCGCTTTAAAATTACGCCGTGTGCAAATGCCCTAAGAATAAGCTATATGAGAATAGGATATATGCACGTGACTCTAAAATGGACCAAAATATTTTTATTTGTAATCTTTGAAATTTAATATTTCAATACTGACTTTCAAAATTCCCTCGCAAATTTCTAAACCGCAACGCTATTGGTGGAACAAAACGTGACGTCAATCGTCAACCCTCGGACGTCTTCTGATCTGTCAACAAGTTGTATGGTTTCCATGATTACGTTTTTCTATTGTTTTGCTGTTTGTTCAAATAAACTTATCAGTTTTTTGTGTTAAATTATAAAATTTATTTGCATGAATATGGTACAGGAAAGTTGGAATAGTTAGACATATTATTACGCTAATAAAGTATCATCATCATCATCATCATTATCGTCATCTCAGCCAAAAGACATCCATTGCTGGACATAGGCCTTCCCCAAGGTTCTCCAAAACAGCCGATCCCGTGTCGCCCGCATCCAGCAGTTTCCCACGACTTTCATCAGGTCGTCAGACCACCTTGTGAGGGGCCTACCAACGCTGCGTTTCCCAATACGCGGTCGCCACTCCAGAACTTTATGGCCCCATCTGCCATCGTTTGTGCATGTAATGTGCCCCGCCCACTGCCACTAATAATATATATATTGAGTAATTTTTCTAGTTTTTCGTGAAACAGTAGGTATACAGAAGTTTATAAATAACACAAGTATAAAATGTGCAGTTAACTAAGTAAAAATATGATTATATGTATTCTTTTGCTTTTTTAATATCCTTACTTATGTTAAAATGAGCTTCACAACCATCATACTAAGTTTTTCTTTAGTTTTCTAGGATAAGTTGACTAGAAAAAAATAACTCAATAATTTTGTTAACCAAACACTTGTTGACGTGAGTGTAGTTTGTCGTCACGGAATAAGCGCGCCAAAACGGTTTTGCAATTCAAAAGACAGTTCTTGCTTTTTGGTAGACAAATAGAAAACATGTTTACATTTAAAAACTAATATACAAAATCTATAACAATTTATCTATTAATATTTAACCATCACCCTGTGGTCGAGCACCACTTCTGAGCCAATAAAATAATTATGTTTTATTCATCTTTCAAAGCAGACAAAACTTAAAACAAACCCTATACCAACCTGTTTGGTAAGCATAGTTTAATAGGCCAAACCTCATTTCGAAGGAAAAGCATAATAATTTCTATTAAATATTGGATCCTGTCCGAATGCACATTTACTTCAGTAGTATCCTCGTATGTTGTTTTAATGTTGGTCTAGTATATGTTTTTATTTGTCTAATAAATAAAATGTGTAATTTTTCTGATATAGATTTGGCAACGTAGAGAACCTCGGAAACATTTGCTTTCCACAAGTTCCTTGGCTGAGGCAGGATCTGCCTCGTCACTCTCTGGAGGTCTCCTTAGTCCGGGCACTGTCGACTTCTCTCAGGATGAAGACGATCGTGACATTGAGTCTGATGAAGACAGTGACAGATATGAAGATCTCTCTTCAGATGGTATGGCTTGATAACGCATTTGTTATTTGTTTTTACACCATCTTTGCATCACTAACAGTCTTTAACTGACCACTGCTGAACATACGCCTCTCTTTATAAGAGAGGCTTTGCCCTACTATACTACGCTGCCCCGTTGGTATAGGGCTTGTATCAAGTTTTCTTTCTCATTGCAGTGATATCGTCTTCCATAATTTGCACTTTTCTTTTTCTGTATTCTCTTTCTTACTCTGTTTTTAAACTGTATTCTCAATCCGTCACGGCGCGGAGCCGCTGTTACAACTTTTTAAAGAGGAACAATTCTTTTATACATTTTTGCAAAACTAACCGCAGCGCACACCATGGAAGCTCTCAAGAGGAATAATTTTACTGCTTTTACAAGATTTTTCATTGATACTCCGGTACTTTAAGTCGTAGCGTGATGATATATAGCTTGTAGCCTGCCACGATACCTGAGAAATCTAATATTGAAAAATATTTGAAATCGTGTCAGTAACTATCCTGAGATCAGCGTGTTCAACCAAACAAACAAACTCTTTAGCTTTATAATATTCATATGGATTTAAAACTGTTTAGCAGTTGCTATTTTTAAAGCCATAAATATCAAAACATAAACTTGTCTATATTTTTTAATCTATTACAAACTGTAATTCTCGAAGATATATGTTTGTGAAGCATATTTTGATACAAATTTTACATTTTCAGACAATCCTAGTGTTCTTCAGTGCTAAAATATTGCCATTTATAAAAATAACTATAATAGAACTTCTGTGGCAGAACAATTGTTAAGTTTACGTTCTTTATATAATCGATTCTTATAAGATTTTTTTTTGTTACAGAATCAAATGATGAATCGGACAACAAACCTCGCCATGGTTCGAAGAAAGAAAGATATTTTTGGCAATACAATGTCCAAGCTAAGGGACCTAAAGGTCAAAGGCTTATTTTAAAAAATAAATCTGAAGACCCGCATATCTTGAATTTAGTTACCGACCCTGTTTTCAGCCCCAGTTGCAGTGTGAGAGGCATCAAACACAGGTATTAAATTCTATTATATTATATCTTGTGTTACATTAATACTTATAATAATATGGGTCAGGCTGTGCATTGAAAGGAGGCCCTAATAGCTTACAATATTATGAACTCTACTACCACACCGGGTGATGGCTATCAAAGTCGTAAAATATAGGCTAGAGATTCTTGGAGGGTTCTAATTTAACATACTACGTAGAGGAATAACAAAATATTATATTCTATGTAGGGGGTGGTACATACAAAGAAAATAAAATTATCAGGATGGTCTTCATTTTATTTTGTTGGACTGTTCTTGGACTGTGGTTCTTGAATAGTTTTGCTATTTGATAACAGTCCTTTTAGTCAAGATACAAGTGTTTCGCGTTGATTCTCTTTCTACAATCGCTAACGCCTCTATTCTCTTGTATTGTTGGCTAACATTCTGTTTTGACCAAGTGAGTTTATATATTGTTAGTTTTCTAATAACGTTTGCGTTTGTAGAATGTCAACTTGGCTAGGGGGCAGATGGCTCCGTGTCTCGTCACGTTCCCATTCGACTTCCGCATCATTCATAAGTTAGCATCTAAACACATATGCAAGAAAATATTTCTTCTGGAATAGGCATATTTCACAGAGTTTACCCAGAGAATTTCACACAGAGTACACTTCAACAAACTCATGGGTTTTGTTAGTGAAAGAGTGTCCCACAATCACAGTTTACAGTAGCAAGTCCAAATGTTATCGGTTTATGTAATGTTCGTTTACTATTTCATCATCTCGACAGTAATAAGTTATACTTGTATATATAAACTTAATCGAGTTCTCGCTTGCGGAGTAATGTGGCACGGAGGTGCATTTTTTTCTTGCAGCACCCACCACCCGCACCTCTACCCGTCCCTGCTCTCGCCCCACTTATAGGACTTAATTAAGTAGTTAATCTTTTCCTTTTGAATGAATATTTTATGTTTGAATACCAACTGTGTCGCTATAGATGTTAATATACTTTGTCTAGATTACTACAGAAAATAAACTTAATTGTTTTGATTGAGTGCATACAGTTGTTGTACTGATATAATAGTAACTCAATCAGTCCATTATCGACATATAATAATTTAAAGAGAAAAATAAAAAGAAAGAAAAGATGGGATAACAATATTACGAAAATCTGTACAATGGACTCTAAAAATTCCTTATCAGTGTAGAAGCAGTGTTCAGTTAGCCATTTCTTTAGGCGTACATTGAATAATTGAATAAATTGAATTCTTTTAATGTTTAGGAGTTTATTATAAATCTTAACACACGTAAATATACTATTTTTACTTTGATTCTTTTATAAATTTATTGATTTTATTGCAGTGGTAAAGCGAGAAAGGGTGATGGGAATGATTTGACACCGAATCCGAGGAAACTTTACGTTATTGGGAAGGAGCTAGATAATTTAGGGAAAGTCATAAATGACATGATACCTGTTAGCGAGCTTCCCTTCAATATAAGACCGAAAACAAGAAAAGAGAAAAATAAATTAGCATCACGCGCGTGCAGACTCAAGAAAAAAGCGCAACATGAAGCAAATAAATTGAAACTTCATGGCTTAGAGAATGAACACAGTGAGTATAATTACTACTAATATCTTACCAGCCGAAAGATGACCACTGCTTGAAATAGATCTGTGTCTAACCGTGGTCATCTATGTATCCCTACTAATAATATTATAAATGCGAATGTAAGTTTGTTTGTAACGGTTTCACGCGAAAAGTACTCAACCGATCATCATGAAATTTTGTTCACATGTTCTTGGAGGTATTAGAAGTAATATAGGATACTTTTCATTAAAAAATAATAATATATATTTATTTAAAATGATGTATTACGAAAATTAATGTGGCAGACCAAATTTCACGCGAGTGAAGCCGCAGGCAAAAGCTAATAATAATATATTTCTGTACTGTCTATAAATAGTGTGAGTGTTTACAGTTGCTCAACTTAACTAAGATTTTAAATTCGCCAAATTAGACAATTGCATTGAAATCGTATTTTCAATAGAGCACACTTATATAGGTATATACTATATACTATAGGTGTATGTGTATAAAACTAGGTCATTTATTACTAAATGCATGTGTTCCCATTACGATAAAGAGCATTTTCCTGCTAGTGTACCGATAAAGGTATTGCTATTATTGATTAATTACTCTTGATTTTCTGCAGAAAAATCTTATGAAATCCACAATGCCTTATTGTCTATTTTTGACAAGACGTCGCCTGATGACGGTCGAATTTCATCCATTTGACATGTGTTTTATTCATTAACTAATAGAAGTGTTATTATATAGATTTATACCTTGACAAGTCCAAAATATGTATTGGACCCATATACTTTTATGTAACTGGTTTTAAATAATTGAAATGTCATAACATACTGTTTAGAAATTTAAGTTTTGTACACCTCTTTTATCTTTGAACAGCTATAAGTGTTAGTGCTCCGTGCGCCTTATTTATTAAAAAAAAATGTGTACCAACAAATTTCATCAAAGACCACTTATATCAGATATCTCCTCTATGTAATACGAGTTTTTGTTTGAAATCGTTCCACTAAATTTTAGAAAGTGCAAATATAAGGTTTATCCAAGTAACATGAAGTTAGAAACCACGCAAAAATTTATTTATGTATACGCCACGAATAAAGGTCATTTTTTAACAATAAATTTTAATATTTAAATGTATAATTAATGAAACAAAGTTTCTAAAATTCTGGTAAGTAAAATTGTGTTCTCCATTTTTCAGAACGTCTCTTGAATGGAATACACCAAATGAAACAAATATTAAGCAGCCGGGTGACTAATTCACAAAGTAACGTTGATTGGAATGCTCACATCAAGAACATAGTCAATACAGCAACAGGTACCAAACATTTCATTAACACGATTGTTTTGTAAATTAATTGTATCGATCTAAGTCTACTAAAAGTTTAGTGACAATTCTCTAAAGTGGAAACATCAGCAACTATCCGCACTATGTGTTTATCACCTTATTTTCATTGGATTATCACTAACAACAAACGACAAACTTGACTTTGACCAATTAAAATTTTGAAACATGTTAAGCACTGCCTGATATCAGGAATTAAAAATGCTTATAAGTGGTAGCCATCTTCTCGATTGAAATTTTTGTATTTTCGTCTGCTTTACCTTATAAGTATACTCGATTAGTAGTCAGCCAGCTGCGGTAGAGGATCATTGATTTGACAGTACGAAGTGCCTAAGCTTGTAATTTTTCTGTAAGACTGTGGCAACTCTGCAATTTGGCCGACTCCCATTTGTGCCAAAAAACAGTTATTGTCTTTGTCTTGTAATATATTTAAAAACTGTTATATGGTAATGTTTCCGTGTGCTGACGGATTAAGAATACAGAGTGTCATCACCCCTTTTCATTACATGGGTGGCATAAGAGGCGACTAAGGAAGCAAATTATGTAGGACAATATCACTGCATAGAGAAGGAAAACTCGATACAACCAACGTGGAAACCCCCTCAGGCCGTCAACCCACCGGGGTTGCCGGCGGAGCGGTGTGTCGGAATCGGACTGACTAAAACCAAAAGGTGGGACACTCTGCGCATGAGATCGGAGGGATCCGGGAACAGCTGTTATTACGACATCCGGACCTTTGGTACAAACCCTATATCAACCCGTCTGACCAGCATGGTATAGTAGGCCAAAGCCATCTTGCTAAGAAAATGTCTATATCCAACAGTAGACTATTAAAGGCTGTCGATGTGATGATAATGTGAAATGTTAATAACATATTCTTCCATTTCCAGAAATAAAAATCGGCGGAAAAACATCCGAATTCGTCAATACTGTGTTGGACAAAGTAAGAGCGGGACAACCTAACGGTGGATTGACTGATCTATAAACATTGCAAACTACAGATGTGAGTAACAAAACGAAAGGCTGTTCTATGTACCTCCAAAGTTAATTAGAGAAGAGAGTTTATGTATATCATATAAAAGCTTAATTGTCAAGGACAATTTTATTTTTGTATGGTTGCAAACGATAATAGATATAGTCACTAGAAGCTTTACAAGGCAACTAGGGGAAATAATAGTGTAATCCTCGTCATTTATAATTACGCCATAACTTAGTCTCAGTGTCGTGTATGTTTCAACAATATATAACACGATTGTAATGGATTTGTAGAAACTATTTGCAGTATTTGTATATTATATTTGAATGCTGCAAGTACTTTGTAAAATTAAGGAAACTACGCAAATAAATCACACGTGTGCCAATTTTAAATTACAAATCTAATTAATACACAAAATAATGGTTTTGTGTGTTATTATATACATTGACATATGTAGCTATCTAGTCGAACATAATATAATATAAGACGATTTTAAGAAATTAATTTCTTAAAGGAAATATTTTTAGTTTGCACCGATGAAGCTAAAGCTTTTAAAAACTATGTAACGACAAGTTGCAAATAAAAAAAATGGTTTTAATTTGCAAACTTTTATAAATAGGTTTTATTGTGGAACAATCGTGATTTATATGTGTATGAAACAGCTTTATATAATAAGTACTTTTCTTTACTACTTAAGTTTTATAAATATTATATATATTTTATTTTATTGCAGAAATTTAAATATAAAACATTGATGTTTATCAAACTGTTACTATAATATAATTTAAGTATAATAAAAGTAGTGTGTAACTGTTACGGCACAATTAAAAATCTTATAGTTTTATCTAAATAAGCAAGGCTTAGCAATGTTATTTGTAATATAAGGATCTATATAGTGATAAGTGTCCACAGTACACACAGTTTCGAAAATACAAACTGAACTATGTAGTCAGGACCATTATTGTTGTTACATTTGCAGTACTTATATTGTGTATATCAATAACATACCTTTTTATAGTAGTATAATGGCTACTATAAAAAAAAAACTTTCAGTCAGTTCATTTTCTAAAAAGAAGATATTTTAAAGAAAACGGATTGAATAGTTGCTTCGAAAAATAGGTATACACTCTTATCTTACACAAATATATTTGATTTTGCTTTTAGTCATACTATTATACTCCTACTACTATTTTTTTTGTGTTTCTATTTTGTATAATACTTGTCGGTGTTCTTTGTTTTTACATTTTAGTATATCAATAATATATCTTTTTTAACAGTAGTATAATTACGACGCTATAAAAAAGATTTTCAGGTGGTTCATTTTCTAAAAAGTTCATTTTAAAGACAACTGATTGAATATTCTTACATCTTACACTTATTTGGCCGTACTATTATACTATCTTTTGTCTTTCTACTTGTCATTGTTCTTTGTGTCTGCTTTATGTATTTTTATAACATCTTTTGCGACACTGAAATATACCAAGTAACGCAAGAGTTGTTTTTAAAAAAAATCAAAATCATAGATATTTTGGTATATTCATATTCTAACAAATTTTATTTATGGTAAAATGATTTTTGGTCCTGACTACCGCTACCTAAAGTAAGTGATCAATACGAATCCATTATTGTTAGAGAAGAATTAGAATCATAGGACTTATATCGCTTTAATATATTTTTAAAAGGGTCATTGTAAGTAATACATAGTTACGAATAATATAATTATAGTAAGTGAATTAAGAGTTTTTGGTCCCAACATATCTATAAAATAGCTGGTGCCACAGTGTATTGTTCACATCGCAAATATAAAATATTCTAGTTGAGGGCGAATGCTTTGCATTGCGTAAACGTATTTAAACATGTGTTATATTCAATTTAAATGTATTGAATATTTATGTAGTGTAAATTGTTCCTAAAAGTGATTTTAAACTAACTAAGAAACAGGTTAACGATACTAAAAATAACGTGTTATGTAAAACATATTTATTATAAAACAGTATCTTAAGGTATTCATTTCCACATTTGTGCTTCTTTGATAACTCACTATACAACGACATTTGTAATAAATAATGACACAGCCTATGATATCATCTTTTACGTTACTTTACGTATAATAGAGAATCGTGGTTGCTCTCAATGAACCTTATACGAAGGTACACAGTCACTCAAAGAGCAATGGATAGGACAACCCTCGGCGTCTGCATAATCGAATCAGGAATGAGGTGCTCCGCGGAAGAACCAAAGTCACTTGTATTGTCTGGGAAATTCCCAAACTTAAGTAACAATTGGCGGGTGACTTTGCTCGCAGATGAGATGATCGATCAGGCCAAAAAGTTCTTTAGTTGCGACCACGTTCCAGAAGAAGGAGCGTGCATAGGTTCCGTTGTCCGAGGACTTGGTGTGGGTCGCGTTAACCCGTTAGATGAGGGTAACATAGGACCGGTTGCTATGGAAAGCTTTGGGGGAGGTCTATTTCCAGCAGTGGGTATATTTCGGCTGATGGGATTGGGATGATGATGCAGCTAATGACTCATCAGTGACTAGATTTATGACATTACACGTCCTTCCATGCAGCAGTTCGTTAATAGTTGCACTAAAAAAAATATCACGGCATATTGTAAAACATTACATTATCAAAAGGTCAGATTGGATCGGACTAACAGCTATACTGAATTATCCCAGTGTATAAGGAACTCCTTGAGTAAAGAGATAAATGACGGCCATACTGCGCTGCCAGAACTACTCTCACGCGTATCTTGCAAAACATCCGACATCACAATGGGAGGGATACACGTGCGCTGGTAGTGAGTGCCAGGTTTTGATGGCCCGACACAGAAAGGAAGAGGCGAACCGTTTAATTCGAGAGCGTAAGTCTATCACTCTGAAACGGTGACTTCCCAGGCCAGGACGTGTGGACGTGTAGAGGAAACAAGAATATAGTGATAAGAGTAAGAGTGTATGTATACATGTAAAATGTATAGGGAGTGTATTGAAAGGGAAATGGTAAGAAAAGGAAAATTGCTTAGGTATTCAGATGGATTGAGGAATGTAAGAAATTATTTTAGCACTTCGGCGACGCATACCTGTATCTATAGCTTCTTACTGACTTTTCTGAAAAGTCGGAATACTCTGATGCACCAAATCACGCGTCTTACTATTTCTTGTCGAAAGATATGTTAATGAGTGTTTTATTTTCAAAATATGACTAACGTGATGTTAACTTAAGCGGCAATATACTGTGACAATCTTTTATAGACAGTTGACTGCCACTCTTAATTAACCGGATCATCCAAAGCCGGCAATTGCGGTATTATTTCAACGTCATCTACTTTGCCCATAATTATAACATTATTTACCTGTTGCTTGAGATTAGGAACGTCAAACTGCGTAATGCAGACTTGCATATATACATACACATTATACAGAATAGTTATCATAAACAAACAAAAAAAGACTCATCAAAAAAATATGAGATGTGATGTCATAAACACGCTTTATACACTTATATCAATTATTGGTTTCAGTCTTAGGCTGCGCCTCCAATCTGTGATATTTTGTTTAGGTATTAAACCATGTTTTCATCATTCTACAGCGTACCGCAAGAGGTTGTGGCGTATATAATTATTTATTTGTGTAGGTGAGTATAATTAATGTGATCTCGTTAGAAGAATCAGTTCAGCTGACTCGAACGATTCCTATAAATAGTGCTATTCAGAAGCTTCAAGCTATTTAAATTTTTATAATGACTGTTACACGATCGCGTTATTTCTCATACATATACACAATTTGGTTGTTCAGCAAGACATTCGCGATAAAGTTATGTAAAAAGGTCAACCGGGAGACAGATATCGACTATCAACATTATGGAATCAAGTGTAGGGACGAAACAAGGTCTGCAGACATTGTAAGTGTGGTGTGTAGAAGAAGCTACAATATAAACAATCAACGTGACCAATTGCGGGTAGTTACGCTTTGCGCATCACGAAGGTGTAAAAACTAAGCCCACACCAGTCTACCCGTGACCCCGAGCGGAAGAATCCGTTCGAAACATCTGGAAACATAAGGTATCGTAACTTTCTTTAAATAATTTTATCGCGAATAAGTCCCGCTGTACAACTTAACTACGTGTATGTGTAAAAATCGCGAAAGTTTAAAATCGATCGTATTTCAATACAATAAATATGGAACAATGATGATTATAATATTGAAGAGATTGAATATTTTTGGTATCCATTTATATATAATATGTAGAAAGAGATTGCATTATTACAACAGATTTAAAATATTCATTAAAAATATAAGTATCATATTTCACTCAGTTTATCTAAGTTGCATTTATGTTGAAATGATAATACCAAAAAGTTAATAATACGTATTACTAAATTCAACCACTATAATCTAAAGAATCATGAAAATGACTCGTTATATTTATTTATTAAAATAAGGATAGATGTTAAAGTTAATTAGAAACGATCTGCAAAATAAGAGTAGTATAATGTATGTATTAGAACTAAGAATTACGAACTAAATATATGTATTCAAATATTAAAATAAATCATATCAAAGTAAAAAAAAAAACCTTAGTCATAGCTGTGAAAGTTTGAAACTAAAATTGATACAATTTTAGTTCTTTCATTTGAGAGGTAAAAGGGCTTGTTTTTATCACATAAACAATGGTGTTTGTGGTTATTTCAATGGTTAATTTATAATTTGTTGTTTGTGTGAAATTTTTAAAATTATTACTGTGTATTTAATTATTATTTTTTACCCTCGAACTACAACGGTGCAATAGTACTTATAATATTATTCTGGTTAAAGTTTTTATGAAATTTCTAGATTTACCCGCTTGTAAAATTATGCCAATACTAAAAAGCAATACATATAAAATTATATGCAATGAAACAAATGTACAAACATTATATTATAAACGATAAAACACCATTTTATTGAACTCAAATATAGAGAGAAACAGATACAAATCTAATTATTCTTATATCATTATTACTTATATTTCTAGATATTGTAAGCATTTGAAATAAGAAGCTTCTACAGTGTTATAGTTATTAAGAATGTGAAATTCTGTCTACTTTGTGACTGTATATTGGACTCTATGTTAATCTTCGCTAAGTTTAAACTATTTGTAATTGTTTTTATTAATGTCTTTATTTTGTTGACTGAACAATCACATTGTTTTGGTTTTTAAAATTTATAATTTAGTATTGTACGTGAAATATGACGAACGAGGGAATTTCGTTTATACCATCACTGATGAACTTGCAAAAAGTCAACTCCTTTGGTTCGAACTTGTTATTGAAAGACCACTATTCAGCAAATAGGTGATCCGGGGATCCTACTAGTCTATATAGAAAAAGTAAACATTAACGAATACCAGAAGGCATATTCTCGTACCATAGTCTAAATATGAATGCGTTTGCTATAGGTCTAGTTTCTGTTTAATCTCAACAGTTACACACACATACTCAAACTCAAATACATAAATTTCTTTTTTATATGATAAGCTTAAAATATATTACATACATAACGTTTGATATTTAATTAGGATAGACATTTGTTTAGTTGGAAACATTATTTTAGAATTTGTGTTCGATTACCAGAATAAGCCTTCGGATATCCTGCAACGGTTTTTGGAAGACGCTATACAAAGACCAAGGAGAGAAACACAACGTGTTACTGAACATACAGTAGCCAATAGTTTGTATGGCTACAGTAATTTTTAATTGAATAATTTCTAACCTGACCACCAGAGATAAAGTATAAAACTAATTTTCTAAGCAGGAAATACCCATTTTGATTCATGCCACCGAATGGTCTAGAAAACTTTATATAAAAAATTCGCGTTGGTTACTAATCAATATTGTTTTTATTTTGTATATTTAAATAGTATATTTTTGTTACATATTAAACCAAACTCAAACTGGTCTGCGATCCAATAGGCTGTGGTTATTTGTAGAGTCATAAGTTTTCTTATGTTTACTTTAATGATTTATTAAATATTTTTAACGATTGTAAAATTATGTTCTTGTATTACTGTCTAATAAACTTTTATGATATTATTTAGTCTTTTCAATCATTATAATGTAGTAACTTCACATTTTTAATTATTTGACAGAGGTTTATTTCATTAGTACTATAACTTATTTTGTATTTTAGTAGTGTATGCCTAATATTCATAGAGTTTGAAATGTGAATTTAATTTTTTTTCTTATAAAAGACAACGCCAGGAACATAGCCGGTATTATTCGGGACTTTATAACAATACATGAAACGGACACACAGAGTCATTCATGAAACTAACACAAAGATTTAGGGTAAGATGACTTAAAAAGAGGCTTTATTTTATATCTAAGATTTAAAATAAAAAGCTATCTTCAAATTCTATAGAATTTAATCAAATGTATAAATTAGAAGTCACTAAATTGTTTCTTTTCATTTTGTCCACATGTGAAATGACTTTGTTCTTTCCTAGTATGTCCAGTAGTTCACGGATGTCCTGCTCCTCAGAGTCAATGTAGCAAACCAGAGCTGCTGCTGATTTATCAAGTATTTCTCTTAAACACAGAGCTGGAATAGAATATATTTTGAAATTTATTATTTGCTTCTGGCAATTTGGGGTAATTTTTTTCCTTAATATTTAAAAAACAGAATGCTAAAGAATTGGCTATATCAAGCTATACAAACTTAGTATACCTAGAAAGATATAATTATAGTATAAATTATACTGCTCATAACTATAAAACTTGAGTTTTTCAAAACTGAACATGAATATTGATAGGCGGGTCAAGAATTCCTTAACATTTACAGAAAACATCCCGCGAAAACAAATGCCTGATGAGGTCCGAACACTAGTTGTTTTTCGGAAATTTTGTCGCAATGGATCGTTTCACGGAACTGCAACGCGTTTACTGTGCGAAACAATTTATTTAAATAACAGTTCGCGTATTACTGTGAGACGATTATTTCGCGTTGAATACAATTCACACGACTTATGTAAATCAGTGTTCGAGTGCTCCTTTAATAAAGAAATGGATGAAGAAATTTGAGGAGTTGGGATCTACGCTATATTTTGAAATTACATCCATGTAAGATCCAGATAGTGCAGGAACTAAAATTTATTGATAGAACGATTCAGCAATTTTGACATCTTATTTTCTAACTAAACTAACAGAATTGTAGGTATTGGAGCAGTGAAAATACAAAAGCTAAACACGAGAGGCCACTTCATTCTCCCAAGGTATGAGAGAATGAAGTGTGCTTCTTGTATTTGCAATTTCAGCAAAAGGAATTATTGGACCCTATTTTTCGAAGATTCTCATGGATGTTCAGTTACAGTTAATTCCTCTGAATATATGAAAATGTTATAGGGAGTTCTTGGGACCGAAGCTACTGGAATTTGCTAATTACAATCGAATCTTTTTTTTTATTTTGTTTATTGTTCTATTAAAAATTGTTTACACCAATATGTACTTAAAATTTTCATCATAACCATGTATTTTTAGCTAGTGAAAAAATGTCTTAAAGGTAAGCACCATGCATATTTTTAAGAATCTATTCACTAATTTCTTTTTGTGTCCATAATAATGATTTGTAGTTCTAATGTGGTTTTTCAAACCATCCTTTTGGATTTCGTTTACCATTCTTATTTTTCTCGGGAACTAATCACATTTTCATACAATTGTTTCACAACTAAAAGATGATTATATTATATATTTACCATTATAATTTATATGACTTTTAAATGATTTTTTATAAATTTAACTGTCATTTTCATATTAATCAAAATTCTTAAGATTAAACATGCTTTTATTGGTAAAAAACTGTTTATTCTTTAAAAGTATATACCGGTGCTTTCATAGAACAGTAGCTCTTTCTTTAACCTGGTGCCATACTCCTTTTTTTCAAACCAGTCCTATTATACCTATTTCATTTTAATTTTAAAACACAATAAAAACACTAGTTTCATTTAAAAATATCTGATTTTAGGTATGTTTTTATTTCCTATATGTATTTTAGAACCGGTTTTTTCGCACACAAACTTTGGTTAAGTGACCAAGGAACTTTTATTTCGTCATAAGAACTTCAAACACTAATAACATGTATTTACACATTACTAATATTCTTGTTAACTCCCTCAAAAAAAATTAATGATATCTTACCTCCTGCTACTACACCTGCAATAATATTTGGTTGTTCTAAGCTTGCAATGTTAGATATTATCTCTCTAGCTATCTGTTTAGTGGTAAGTAGGCTTCTCAATACATAATCAGTAGTCTTCAATTGTGACACTTGATATTCAACAAAAGGCTTGGTCAGTATGCCTATTACATCTATGCTTCTAGTGATGTAGTCTTTTAACAATTCTATAATTTCACTACTCTGGACCAAATTATAGTCTTTAATTACACAAATATAATTGTTACACTCTTTTGTTTTGTATAATTGCAAATTTACTTCTGGAACAGAATTTATGGGCTCCAATTCTTTTTGGTCTTTTACACAGTTATACAAGTATCTGCCCTCTAGTATTATGAAAGTAGCAATGTCTTCAGCTGGTTTCACATCACTTTGAAAACGCAACCTGAAATAACAGATTAAAACGATAAACTACTAATTAAAGAAAGTTCAACGCTTTTATATAAAGTTTTTGACATACTCAGGAAGACTTTCTTTTAGTACAGCATCATCCCAATCCTCCCATGCAGTTCGAGTTGAAGGTTCACCTATTTCTCCAAAGGAACTCATTTTATTAACATAAAACCAATTTACATTTAATGGAAAAGTAATCTGATAGAACGATATAAACACTACAGACAATGACAAACACATTAGTTTATTTCAGGGTTGTGAAAAAATGATCGATTTTCATGTTAATCGATTATTTGTGCGATTTAGTAATTTTGTACAGTGATAATCAAGTCTTAATAACTCGTTTTTATAAATAACACATTTAATCGATTTAAAAACAAAGGCAAATAACGCCATATGTTTACATAAACGTGTAACTGCCACTTACACCATTTATAAGACGGATGGTAAAATGTGAAGTAAGCCACCACTTGATTGTATGTATCGTACCTATCTTAGGGAAAGATTACCAAAGTTGTTGTTTTTAAAGTACTTAACTAAAAATTTATGAAAAAAATTATTATTCATATTCGTATTATTTAAAGTCAAAAAATTAAATATTTTTATTTTTGAGACTATTCATAAAATTTACAAGTCCAAACAATTGTAAATTTTAAATTAATTTTAAATTCAATTAGAATACTAAAAAACAAAAACAATTAAAATATTTACATAAAAGCGTCAAAAAATTCTTTGTCATCACCACCTACCGGCAGCGTTCCCAAAAAACCTGGCAGCATTGACACTTTCAATAGTAATTCTAATTCATTTATTAACCTTCCTATACTCGCGCCTGTGTCTGAGAGACCGACAGACTTATTTTTTAAAATTATTTATAGAACGGGTAATGCTAGTTGAAGGAGCTTTCTAGTACTTGCCTAATTCGACACGACCTTGAAATTGGTGTGAAGTGTGACCTTACGCGGGGGCCGCATTTGGGTGAACTACGCCTCATTTGGTGCGAGACCAGCGCGGGTATACGTGTTACTATTTTTGGTAAGTAATATTTTTTATTTTCGCAATTTCATTAGTTTTTATAATGTCAATTGCATTTATTTATAAATAAGTATATTTCTAGATATTTGTAGAGTCATTTATTATAGTTTTTTTTCAGTATTTTAATATATTTTTATTTTAATATAACCTATTTTCAAAGTATTTTATTTCAGTACTTTTTATGAATTCATATAAGTTATTTCTGTTTCAGAGATTCGTTTATCGGCGTGATAATGAACGAGGAGCAGATTAGACTGATGTTAAAAGAAGGTGGACCGGACACAGATTACGAGGATGAAAATGACAGCGCGGTGGAAGATCACATCGAAGAAAGGGAAGAAAATACGGATACCGGACAAGAAGGTGACTCCGACAGTGAATTAGAGAATGAACAAACAAAGTGGAATAAAACTGCTCTATCGACGATGGGAAGAAGACGTGTAAGAAACATAGTGACTGAACAACCAGGCGTAAAAGGTGAAGCTAAGTTTTTGAAAGAAGCAGGTGAGATTTGGAAATTGTTTTTTACACACACAGTAATACACCAAATTGTACAGCATACCAATGATCAGTTACTATTGTTACGCCCTAAGTATGCGAGAGAAAGAGACTGTACTCCTACTGATGAAGTAGAAATTCAGGCCCTTTTAGGTCTTTTAATTTTTGCTGGGGTCAAAAAGAATGGAAGACTGAATGCCAAAGATTTTTTCAAGCTGGATGGATCTGCACCGGAAATATATCGTTTAGTTATGAATAAGAATCGATTTTATTTACTGATGCGCTGCCTTAGATTTGACGATAAGAGAACAAGACCAGAAAGAGCTGCTATTGATAAACTAGCTCCCGTTAGAGACATTTTTGATAAAATAGTTTCTTCATTCAAAAAATACTATAGCGCCTCTCCTTATGTTACTATCGGCGAGAAGTTAGAGGCGTTCAGAGGTCGTTGTGGCTTTCGTCAATATATTCCATCAAAACCAAACAGATACGGAATAAAAATCTATGCACTAACTGATGCTAAAGTGTTTTATACCCTAAATTTAGAAGTTTATGTTGGTAAACAGTTTGAGGGTCCTTATTTCGTTAACAACTCTTCTTTTGCTTTGGTTTTACGTCTTTGTGAAATAATTCGTAACACTGGTCGTAATGTTACCTGCAATCACTTTTTTACTAGCCTGCCTTTGCTGGACATTCTAGAAAAAGATTATAAATTGACTTTGCTTGGAACAATTCGAAAAAATAAAAGAGAATTGCCTAAAGAATTCATTGACGTAAAACGTCGACAAGAACATTCCAGTTTATTTGGCCATAGAGGCAATTGTACACTGGTTTCGTACGTCCCAAAAAAGAACAAAAATGTTTTACTCCTATCCAGTATGCATGATGATGAATACATCAACGAAGAGACCGGTAAACCTGAAATTATCATGGATTACAATGCAACAAAGGGAGGCGTTGATACCGTTGACAAAATGTGTGAAACCTATAATGTCGCTAGAGGTACTAATAGGTGGCCTATGGTGGTTTTTTATAGCCTAATGAATGTAGCAGGAATTAATTCATATATTATTTACTCTCAAAATAATCCTGACAAAAAAGTTGAAAGAAGAGTTTTCCTTGAAAAATTGTCTTATGAACTCATTGACGCACAGCTGAGAAGACGGGCGGCAACTACTTGTTTACCGAGGATCATACGACAGAGATGTGCGGAAACTTGCAAAATAGATGATCCTGAATCATCAGGTACCGCTAACAATCTCGGCCAAGGACGTTGTAGCTTTTGTTCCTCGAAAAAAAATCGTAAAACGCGTTACAACTGTCTTACTTGCAAAAAATACTTTTGTTTGGAACACGCGGTTATGGTTTGCTCTGATTGCTATACTAATCAATCTAAAGATGATTAGATTTTAATTTTTTATTTGTATGTTTATTATCTATAATATTAAAGAACATTTTTATGTTTTTTATTGGAAATTTTTAATTTTGATTAACTTTATCGTAGTATATAAGAATTACTGATTTTTTTCAAAGGCTGTTAAAGGCTAACTACATTTATGGTTTTAATGATTATTATTTTAGTAATAAATATAATTTAATGAGCCTGTTGGTCTAGTGGTTATTAATACTGACTTTTAAGCGAGAGGTTCAATTTTCACCCATGTCAAATCTTTGTTTGATGAGCACGATCATTTGTTTTATGTTTGGGTGTAATTTATCTTTAACATGTGTGTATTTAAGTATGTTTATCAGCTGTATGATAATCACAGTACAGGCTTTGCCTAGTTTGGGGTCAGACGGCTGTTTGGGATGTGTGAGGATACTGTAGATTATTGCGAGAAACATATGTTTCTCGCAATAATTCTGTTAAGCCTTCTTTTTATTTAAGGACAAATTTGTTGTATTTTTTTTTTAATTTTGAGACAAGAAGTATGTCTTTTTATTTTTTATAGTTTTTGATTTGATTCTTATTCTGAAAAAATATTAAATGGCTACTCTTGAACATTTAGGTCAATATGTAGTTCTTTTTAGTCTGTTAAAAAACGAAAACTAAATGTTTTATTGTTTTTATATCTATTATTCGTTAATTATGTAAATCTCATAGTTTTATTACACGAAAAACGATTTTGTACAAGACAGGATTATTTTTTTTATTTAAAATAGTTTTGTAACAAACCTAACAGACCTTAGACTAAGGAAGAGTTATCCCCACGGGGCCCTTTTCTTCCGACTGACGCAGGTCCTTTCCGGACACGGTTGCTTTGGGAAGTATTTGCACTCGGTCGCCAGGAGGGAATTGAGTGCTGCCTGTCACCACTGCGACTGTAGTGAGGACTCGGCTCAACACACGCTAGTGGTTTGTTGCAGGTAAGCAGTTGACACATCCATTTAGTGGATTTCTGAACCCAACTCTGCTGACAGCGCTGCTATCAATTTTATAGGAGATGTTCTAACAACTGGGAATGAAGTCTCATGAAAATCCTCCCCTGTTCTTTGGGAGCAGCCTTTAGCAACCAGGCAAACTTTCTTTCCTGTAGTTTTATTAGCAAACACGAATCTGTCCTCAATAACTTTTCTATCATGTGGTAGTGCTACTACAGCCCACGTTTTATCATTAAAAAATTATCTTCTAATGTCATTTTCGCTTCTTGCCAAGACATAGGCTCAACTGTAGCAACTCCAGCTGTCATTTGTTCTACTTGCTCTTCATTATCTGAACCATCACCTTCCGTCAAATTCTGAACCTGAATCTGCGCTTATTCGTGACGGTGCTCCGTATGTAGCACAATATTTTATTAACGATCTAACTACTTCTGAGGTTGACCTATTTGATACTTCATATGCTTGTCCTGATTTGCTAAAGGTATCTATCATTGCAAGAAATTAAATTTCTTCTATTTTAAATAAATCAATAAAGATTTCCTAAAATGCTTTATTTTGAGTCTGAGTGAATTGTAATTCGGGTTTAGAGGTTTTCTACCATACTTCATCTGTCTGCAAATTTCACATGAGTGTATGATACTAATTACTGTTTGATCTAAATTATTCCAATAAAAGGTGCGTTTTAAATGTGCGACAGTTTCTATAATACCTCTGTGGCATGTTTTTCTTATGTGATGTTTTAAGTCTCCCTTTGTTCATTTTCGTCTTCTATATAGATTAATCTTTCTGTGCACTCATAAATACTTACTACGTTTTTATTAAATGAGGTTGTAATCACTTTTAAAATTTGTTCACGGTGCTGTTCACTTTCGAAATAGGTAAAATACTTTGTTTTTGGTCGAATATGTTCTTTAAGTTATGTTCTTTGTTTGAAAAATTCTAGGTTATTAATAGGCATATGTACTTCAAAAACTTTCTGTTTGTCCCTAGAGAATAGGAGGATTTAGGTCTATTTTTGGAATCTTTAGATGAAATACTTAAAATATCTTCTTCGCTGGATGAGATAACAATAATATCTTTGCTATTCTGTCCTTCTGTATTTACTATTATGGAAATGATATCGTCAATAACGTTTATTTTTATTCTAGATAAAGCATCTGCATTATTATTTTGTTTACCCGGTTTGTATTGTATATCGTAATCATACTCGGAAAGTCGAAGTCTCCATCTAGTAAGTCTACTTCCTGGCTCTTTTACAGAATTTAACCAGACTAATGGTTTATGGTCACTAAGTATTTTGATAGTAGATCATCTAGTAGATCATCATCATCATCAAAAGACGTCGACTGTTTGACACAGGCCTCCCCCAAGATTCTCCACAACAGCCGGTCCAGCATCCAGCAGCTTCCCGCGACCTTCACCAGATGGTCAGAAAAACTTGGGGGGGCCTACCAACGCTGCGTTGCCCAGTACGCGGTCGCCGCTCCAGAACTTTATAGCTCCATCGGCCATCGTTTCTGCGTGTAATGTGCCCCGGCCATTGCCACTTAAGTTTAGCAATTTTACTGGCAATATCGGTGACCTTGGTTCGTCTGCGGATCTCCTCATTCCTGATTTGATCACGCAAATAAACTCCGAGCATTCCCCTCTCCATTGCTCTTTGGGTGACTTTGAGCCTTCTTTTGAAACCAATAGTGAGATACTATACTGAGTGCAAGTGAGATGCTTATAATAATTCATATAATCTTCAGGTAAATTGTAAATCTTGCAGTGTTGTTATAAATGATACGCGTATATTTAGCGACTTTAATGCCTTCGTCTGTTAAAAGATTCACTTTCGAAATAAGTGAGTTTTTCGTGTTTTGAATACTATGACAAGATTCAGTATAAGATTCTCCTTGTCTTATTTTTTAGTTTTTAAATTATATACTTAGGCAATCTTCAGATCTAGAATCTCCGAAGTGTCGTGTTAAGAGTTCTTTTAAACTTTCCCATGAATTAATATTTTCTAGTTCACTTACTAATACTTCGGCTCTACCTATTAATTTACTTGTTATACAGTGATATAGGTAAGTCTGTTGCGCTGGGCTAATATCTCCTCTAAAAATTTTAATAACATACTCGGATTTTGATATAAACAGGTTTAATAACTTGTCATCTCCTTCAAATTTAGGTATAATGCTTTGCATTTTCTTAGGAATTAACTGAATTGAACACATCTTTTAATTGTTAACGTATAATTAAATCAAAAATTAATAAAACAGTTAAAAATTAAATAGTAAGGCAAATAAATAGCATCGGCAATTTTAGTTCAATGTTACGTAACTTAAAATAAATATATAATCTACTGATTTTGGGTGAAATGTACACAATGTAAAATAGCAATATGAGCATAGTTTACGAAATAAGTGTAGATCGAAGATTTTAACCGAAAATACATGAGACAGAAGTTGGCTACTCACAATTTACTCGATCCCATGTTGTTTCTTGTACTGCTCCAGTTCTACACGCGGCCAGCCTTCTTTTTGACAAAGACCCTAGGGGTATAAGCATAGTGAATTTGCCCTCAAAACATATCGGCACGATACTGGGGGGATTTTTAGGTACTATTAAAATAATAAGATCCTGAAAGTTCCAGACCTTTAATCCTATTAGTTTTCGAGAAAAAGTAGAATATGTAAAAATCAGATAAATTGAATATTCTCAGAAACGTGAGAATCGATTCATCTGAATTTTGGATATTTTTTGGGTGCTGATGGAAGCTTTCTAGAAAAAAAATTAAGAGCTAAATCGAAAAAAATAATAACGAAAAACATAAAAACCTCAAAAAAAATGACATTTTATTTTTAATTTCGATTTTTAACTATGATACGATTCTGGTACAGTTTCAAAACTATTTTTTTGGAATTCTTCATTCATTTTTCTATGAATATACACTACTGGAAAAAATTAAGGTATCAAAAAAAATTCCAAATTTTTGGGTAGTTTTCAACAGGCCATAACTTCGAGAGAAATGGTCGTACAGGAAATCAAAAAAAAGGAAATTATAGCTCCAAGTGCCTAGTTTTTGGATTCAAACTTTAATATTTTATAGCCTCCGCGGTTTTTGAGTAGTCGTAGAAAAACCAGCAACAAAAACATTTTCGAAATTTTTTGGTTTTTTTTTTGGTCTACGGACGTGGAAATTTTTTTTTATCTTAATCACTATAAAGATCGGATACCTTATTCATTTAGGTTTAATTTGCTTTTTTATACACCCTGATACGCCCACTTCTCGCCGAGATATCGGTTTTCAAATGGAAAAAGATCCTTTTGTCTTTGATTATCAATATCTCAGCAACTAATAATTGCACAGAAATTTAAAGGTGGGTTTCAAGAACTTGAATAATTTTTCCTTAACGACTAGCCATTACTTTTCCGAAAAAAAATTTTTCTTTGTGTCACATGAATTTGAAAATGCAACAAAAAAAGGGCTTTTGGTGGTTTTTTGGAAAATCAAGTGCTGGATCGAAAATTTTGAGGAAACCACTAATGTTAAGTGTGCCTTTTACAGTTCAATATGTCCACAAAAACCCTACAAAAAACCAAATTAATCCAGCCAGCCGTTTTTTTGTTTCACTCGATCGAATTTTTGAAAAAATTAAAGGATCATGTTTTTTGTAGTTATACATCTGCGTATGCATACATCTGCAGTTGCTAAAAAACTTCACAACGATTTGTACGACAAACTAATTTTGATTTGTGATGGGACCTATGCTGGTCACGAAAAAAGTTCTAATAACGAGTACCAGAGAGAGTCGTATTCTGGTCAAAAAAAAGTACCACTGTGTAAGCCATTTACGATTTTCACCATTGATGGATACATAGTTGATATGTTGGGACCATATTATGCTATCCAAAATGATGCTACTATAATGCGGGATATTATAGATAAACCTGATGGTATATGTCATTTATTACAACCTGGTGATGCGTTCGTGGTTGATCGTGGATTCCCAGATGTTAAAGAATATTTAGAAAGTAAACATTATAAAGTTTTAATGTCAGCACTTACGGGAAAACGAAATCAATTAACAACAGCAGAGTCTAACGCTTCAAGAAATATCACTAAAATTCGTTGGCCCGTAGAAGCAGCTCATGGAATGTTAAAACAAAAATATCATTTACTCGATCAAAGACTAGACAACAAAATGCTTCCCAGAATCGGAGATTTTTTCAAAATTGCCTCATTTCTACATAATATGTACAGTAAGACGCTTACTTCTGATTCTGAGCTTTTAGAGGAAGTCGTTGAAACAATGAAATCACGAAGTAATGTGGAAAATACGTTAGCTGACGAAGTTCAACAAAATAGCTGACAACGTAAAAAATTGCCATTTCAAACTATTTTATCTGACGCTTTAGAAGATTTTCCAGTAATGACGGCAAAAGATTTACAATTTTTTTCACCGGTTCGTATCAATTAAAACAGGCTGTGTCTTACTTAGCAGAAATGCCTGATGAAACGGGTGATCTTACTATTCAATACTTAAAAGACCAGTCAAATATACTCAAAGTTGAAGTTCAATCCCGTCCTATTAATAAAAAGGTTTATAGATGTTTTATTGAGTATAAGAAAAATGCGATCGGTCCAAAAAGCATATTGAGACATAGTTGTGAGTGTGCAAATGGTCTTAGAACAGTTGGATGTTGCTCTCACGTTGCTGCTATAGTTTTGTGGCGATTCCACATTATAGCACAAATGAAAATATGTAACAGCGCCATCTAGCGAAGATACATTGAACTACGGAGTATGAACGAAACGTATAAATGTAATGAACTACAATGCAACTACTAATCCTGTATCGCGATATAGAGATTCGCGTGGCAATTAGCATATAGACAGCATCCCAACATCAACCGTTGGGCCGTGGCCCGCCAGGCATGATCACCTCGCCCGGTCGGCGGATCCTCCCTTTATGTTGGAGGGATATGATACCCGTTCCCTCCACAGTTTATTATTTGTCACACGGAAGATATTTAACGAAGATTCTAAGACCTGCAGAAATACTTAGCAAATTATTTGATACAGACAGTGATTGAACATGATTATTAGTGCATTCTTTGGTGAGGACAAAGATAGATTGAACATGATAGCGATGAAGACTGATAGAATATGGTCACAAGCTTTTTATTTTCAACTGAATCTGCTATTTGTTGTTGTTTAATTATATTTACCTACTAAAATCTGTTTCTTATGTTATAAGTAGTGTCCGACCGAAGCTTCGGCTTCGGCTTCGGCTTCGGCCACCTTCGGCCAAAAAATCCACCTTCGGCGAAACCTTCGGCTTCGGCCCAAAACCCGATCGAAGCCGAAGCCGAAGCCGAAGGTCCGAGCATCCGTCGAGATTGAACGAACTGTTACGAAGACTGAGTGAGAGAGCAGATCGAAGTGGTCGTCGTGTTTGCAGAGGCCGCGGGGAATCACTGTCAAATATCACATTGCATGCGCGTCAAAACAAGTTCATACGTGTATTTATACGCAAGTTTTGTTTTGAATTTGCGTTGTTTGTTGTTGAACATTTATAAATTAAATTGTGATACATAGAGTAGAACTAGTGAAAAGGACAATACTAACGTAAGTATTTGTTTAGTGAATAACCAATACCTACTTTGTTTTCCGGTAGTTATTACTAGTTAACAGAAATGAAATAAATGACATATTTCAGTAAATTTTTGAATTAGGATAAGTTATGTATTTCTCATTCATATTTTAAGTTTTTATTTTATGACTTAATATCTGTTCTAGTGTATAGTATTTTGATAAAATATATGTACTTTGAGGTTAAGTTAATTTTTCACTTTATTGGTTATTACCTAATTACAATAGTTTTTGCTGTGTAATATCCAGTTACACTGAATTAATTCAATTAATTAGTTGAAAGGCTTTCGTCGAATGTAGACTGTTTCATCATTCACGGATACTAATTACTACCTACACTTAGTTAGGTACTTACTTACTCACTACAATAGTTAGGTACTTACCTACGGGATATCCTCCGTGTTGAGGGTTTTGGATGAGCTGATATTTAACATATTGTATTTGTATGTTATACTCTCATCATTTTTTTTATTGATACAATTTGTTAGAAAATGTTATTCTGTTGTTCAGGTTCATTTCATAGTTTCAAATTATATAAAAAAATAATAAAACAAGAAAAAATTATCTATTATTTTTTTATTATTTCAGGTACATTATGGCATCTACGGGTCCTATACGGGAATATTTTTCAAAAACCAATGATATTGATAAAGCAACTTGTAAAAT
Organism: Hypercompe scribonia; assembly: GCA_949316085.1. Lineage (NCBI taxonomy): Eukaryota > Metazoa > Arthropoda > Insecta > Lepidoptera > Erebidae > Hypercompe > Hypercompe scribonia. The sequence goes on from OX438980.1 coordinate 10,695,593, forward strand.
ATGTAACAAGTCTTTATCTCTTGGTAGTGCCTTACCAAAAAAACAAACTACAACTAATATTAAGAATCATTTGGCAAAAATTCATGAAAATGAATGGGCAGCTTATTGTAAAATAAATGAAGATTACCAGAGCGTGATGAAAAAAAAGTCGGAGTCTTATGACTCTCCGCTAAATGAAAAGAAAAGACGAAAACAAACTCAAACTACGTTACCAGAAATTATTGAAAAAAAAGTAGCACCGCCGTGGCCTGATAATCATCCTATATCATTACGTATTGATAAAAGTATTATGGACCTCATAATCGTAGACATGCTACCATACAACCTTGTTGAAGGAAAAGCATTTCAAAGACTCCATCTAAATGACCCTGACACTCCGTCCAGGTATAGGAAAAAGTCTGAGAAATACTTTAGGACGACTTTAATGCCGTTGACGTACGAAAAAGTAAAAGGTAAAGTCGTACTTCTTCTACAAAAAGCTGAATGGGTAAGTTTCACTACTGACATTTGGAGTAATCCGACAAAGACCTGTTCTTTGCTAAGTTGCACAGCCCACTTCATTGATGGCCCAAAAAGAGAAAAAGTTATATTGGCAGCTAGTGTCTTGGAAGAAGATCATACAGGCCAGCATATTTCAGCGAAACTTTACGAAATTATTGCTGAATTTAATTTAACAAAAAAAGTCCACATGGTTATCCGCGACAATGCTTACAATATGCAGGCGGCTATGCGTTGTGGTAGCTTTTTGTCTATTGGATGCGTAGCTCATACGCTCCAGCTTGTTATTCATGATGTTATATTCAAAGACCCTGCTTCTATGAATATGATTAAGAAATGTCGCAAAATAGTTGGTCATTTTAAAAGAAGCGAACAAGCTTCTCGATATTTAGAAGGGTTTCAAAAAACATGTGGCTTACCCAGACACGTTTTGATTCAAGATATCGAAACCCGGTGGAACAGCACTTATTTAATGTTAGAAAGACTCTTAGAACAAAAAACTGCAATCAATTTATATATGGCAGAACGCGGTGGAATAGAAGTCCCAACTGCAGAAGAATGGGAACAAATAAGCTATTATATAGCATTACTTAGGTGCTTTTATCAAGCCACACTTGATATTTCGAACGATTCTTCTTCGATATCTCTGATAATACCATTGATCGTCATGCTTAATTCAAAGATGACTACAAAAGATGAAGATCCTGATAAAGTAACACTGCTGAAGATCCAGTTACGTGATTCCATAAACAGGAGATTTTGTTATGTAAAAGATTCTCCACATTTAATGATTGCCACACTAATAGATCCTCGATTTAAATCGAAGTATTTGACCAACGATGAAACTGAAAATACTAAGACTGAAATATTATCATTTCTACGACAAACTGGGCCTCAGTCACGATCAGCCGCCACTATGGACGTAGATGTTGATGAACCTAGACCTTCTTGTTCGAATTCCGAACCAGCTACCGAAGGGATGTTCTCTAAAAAAAAAAATGATGACTTGTGGGATTCGCATGATAATCTTGCAGCATCTGTCACAATTACAAGTAAAAATGAGTTGGGTTTAGATCATTCTGGTCCCCCTTTCGAAGAGCATCTTACTTGTTTTTTAAAAGAACCATTGCTTCTGAGGAATGCTGACATTTATGAATATTGGTCTTCTAGTCCGTATACTTATCTACGGCCAATTGCAATTAAATACTTATCTGCTCCTCCCAGCAGTGTTCCTAGTGAGCAATTATTCAGTGCTGCAGGACAAATATATGCGGACAGACGATCTAACTTGATTGGTGAAAATGTAGATAAATTATTATTTTTAGCATACAACATACGGCTGTTTAACTTTGATTATTAATCGTCGTTAATTACTACAAATCGTCAATGAACGAACAATGTTGATAATTACTATGTGATTTTTATTGTAATCAATGTAGCTTTAATTGAAAAGTTCTTGAGAGAGAACATCAAGTACAAATATGGGTATTAAAGTAGAAGTAGAATATTATAATATTCTTCTAACTTGTAGTTCTATTGTTATTGATATTAACTAAAATGTGCATTTAATTGATCATAATTTAAGTATTTATTAAGAAGTTAGTGTTTGTTTGTTGTATTTGAGATTTGTTTAGTCTAGTCGAGTAAAACAAAGACTGATAGATTGGTCTAATTGTTTTAATGTAAGTAGTGCATACTTAATAAAAAGATGGTTATTTTTTAAAAATAAATCACAAACTTTTATTACCATGTCTAAATCAATTTCTGTGTGAGACAGTCAGTATTAACCTTCAATTTTGAAGTTTTAAAATAATTTTAATATTAATTGTAGCTTGTAGATAATATCGAACAAAATTAATTACTAAGAGATTATAAACCTTCGGCTTCGGCTTCGGCTTCGGCCGAAGGTTGTGGCGATTGCCGATTAATCGGCTTCGGCTTCGGCTTCGGCCAAAAATAGACCTTCGGTCGGACACTAGTTATAAGTGAATAATGTTCATATTATTTTAATTGATATTGATTGATTTTTGAAGATTTAACTGATGATTTGAAAATGACTATTTCTACATTTTCTATGAGATTTAAAAACATATGGAAGCAAGGAAAAAAAAGATTCATACTTAATTTTTTTGTAGTATGGCGTACCTTTTTTTAAAATCTTAAAAGATCATATTTTCATAGAAAAATGAATGAGGAATTCGAAAAAAATAGTTTTGAAACTGTACCAGAATCGTATCATAGTTAAAAATCGAAAATAAAACTAAAATGTAATTTTTTTCGAGGTTTTTATCAATCGATTTAGCTCTCAATTTTTTTTCTAGAAAGCTTCCATCAGCCCCCAAAACATATCCAAAATTCAGACGAATCGATTCACGCTTTTCTGAGAATATTCATTTTATCTGATTTTTACATATTTTAGTTTTTCTCAAAAACTAATAGGATTAAAGACCTGAAACTTTCAGGATCTTATTATTTTAATAGTACCTAAAAATCCCCCCAGTATCGTGCCGATATGTTTTGAGGGCAAATTCACTATGCTTATACCCCTAGGGCCTTTGTAGATTCTTTTCAGAGTAATGCCTTCAACGAAGATGTGACGTATAGCCGGTTTTGTGCTTTACTGGGGTGACTTTCGCGACTTTGCGATGAACGTGGATAATTTGTGTTAAAAATATTTTAATCAATAACAAATATACGTCTTAAAGCAGTGGGGTGCAACTGTACAAGAACCTCTAAGTTATTTTATAAGGTTTTTTATATGAATAAATGTTTACATGTATGTGTCCGTGTGGACCTTGGGATCCATAATTCGTTAATCTTTATAGGTTTGATCGTCGTTTAGTTTTGAGATTATTTACAATCAGTAATATGATATTGTAGATTCCCTGGTACAACTGGGTGGCAAGGCCTGATTCTACTTTACTAATATGGTGCGTGGTAGGGGTTGGTCTCACATAACTAGGTAAATGTTATAATTAGAAAAAAATCCGTGACACGACCACACTGACGTCGTGTGGTAATGTCCATTTTATGAAAATATCGATATTGACAACAAAGATATTATATATATATATATATTTATAAAAAGATATTGTACTTGAAATAAGTTTTACAAAATTTTCACATTACACATGAATGAATTTTCACATGAGAAAAACTGCTCCGACATTCAGATGAAAAAACAATACAGCTTTAGCTTTTTTCAAAATTCTGTAAAAAGAAGTGATAAAGTTTTAATTTACAGAACTGTTGAATCTCGATTTTGTGATTATTGTACATACACCATATAAGTTTTAAAAGTAATAAAAAACACAGTATCATTAAATTTCGATGTTTACCTTAACATCAATGAGTTTGGTACATCCCTAATCGAAACTTGAAAGCATTCAATGCGAATATTACCTAGCAGCGTAAATTAAGACTTTAAATATATTCGATTATGAGGATTTATGCGTGAAAGAAATTTTGTGTAATTGAAATGTTAATGGTGCTTGTTATATTTTATAATTGTCATGTGTGAAATTGATATACTTTCAGTATTAGATCATAAACGATTCTCGATGTATTTGTTTCCAGGATAAACTGCAAACCACTTTCGAGGGGGTATGGCCTTCGATGCGGCCGATAGTCTTAAAGCTGCTCAAGCAGGAAACTGTTACACAACCAGAATGGCAAGGTCTGTTCGAAGCTGTCCACTCTGTATGCTTATGGGACGAGAGAGGTGCATACAAGTTGCGAGATGCACTTCAACAGGATGTAATGATGTATATTAAACAGGCTCAGAATCGTGTTCTAGCTCATCGAGAAGATCAGGCATTACTGAAAGCTTATATTGCAGAATGGGGTAAATTTTTCACGCAATGCAACTTTTTGCCAACACCTTTTCGACAGTTAGAAAATTCTATAAATAATAGTAGCAAAGTTACAAGCTCCAATGCGTCAAGTACTCAAAAAAAGAACAATAATAACAATACAGAAGATAGTTTGGTAAGAAAACTAATGTTAGATTCATGGAATCAAAGCATTTTCATGGATATAAAGCAGAGACTGCAAGATTCTGCTATGAAGCTGGTCCAAGCAGAGCGAAATGGAGAGTCCTTTGATTCACAACTTGTTATTGGTGTAAGAGAGTCTTATGGTAAGTCTAAAATTTTAGTGCTTATTTTTTAAAATGTTATTGGTATATTAATTTTTGGCCATAATTGTGTTGTTTATTTGCAGTAAATCTGTGCTCTAATTCACTTGATAAGCTTCAAATATATAGAGAAAATTTTGAAGCCGCTTATATGCAAGCTACAGCAGAATTCTATAAACTGAAAGCTGATGAGCAGTTGTTGGCAAATGGAGTTCAGTTATATATGAAATATGCTGACCAACGATTAAAAGAAGAAGAAGCTCGAGCACATCGATATCTTGAGGCAGGTAGTGGCAGTGTGGCTGCACTCACTCAGTGTTGTGAAAAAGTGCTCATTGGTGAACACTTACCGACTTTACTAGCTGAATGTGCACCGTTAATTAAAGCAGGAGAGACAGACAAATTGCAACTGATGTTTCGTCTTCTCGACAGAGTGCCTGAAGGCGTCACACCAATTCTTAGAGATTTGGAGGCACATATAGTATCAGCTGGGTTAGCAGACATGGTTGCTTCAGCTGATATAATCACTACAGACTCAGAGAAGTATGTGGAACGTTTGCTGGACTTGTTTAAAAAATTCAGCTCATTAGTCAAAGATGCCTTCTTGGATGATCCAAGGTTTTTAACTGCCCGTGATAAAGCATATAAATGTGTTGTTAATGACACAACTGTGTTTAAGTTGGAGCTACCATCATCAGCACTCTTACGAGGAAGTAAAGGTACCGCTCCTGAAAGTAAATGCCCTGAGCTCCTTGCTAATTATTGTGATATGTTATTACGGAAAACACCATTAAGTAAACGTTTAACAAGTGAACAGATAGAGTCAAGATTAAAGGATGTTTTGTTAGTTCTTAAGTATATAGAAAACAAAGATGTTTTTATGCGGTATCATAAAGCACACTTAACTCGCAGATTAATATTAGACTCTAGCGCAGATTCTGAAAAGGAAGAGGATATGGTGGAGTGGCTCCGAGAAGTTGGAATGCCTGCAGACTATGTAAATAAATTGGCTCGCATGTTTCAAGATATTAAAGTTAGTGAGGATCTCAATACTCAGTTTAGAGCTGATACAACTCGCCATGATGCTATCAATATAAAAATACTCAACGCTGGGGCCTGGGCCCGGGGATCAGAAAGAGTAACTGTCAGTCTTCCATTAGAGCTAGAAGACTATATTCCTGAAATAGAAGATTTTTATAAAAAGAAACATTCAGGGCGCAAGCTGCAGTGGTACCATCACATGAGCAATGGCACCATTACTTTTGCCAATTCTGTTGGTAGATTCGATTTAGACGTTACTACTTTTCAAATGGCAGTTTTGTTTGCATGGAATCAAAGGCCAATGGAAAAGATTAGTTATGAGAACCTAAGGCTTGCCACCGAGTTACCTGATCCTGAGCTAAGAAGAACATTATGGTCACTTGTAGCGTTTCCGAAACTTAAAAGACAGTTGTTGTCGTATGATCCTGCAGTTCAAAATCCAAAAGATTTTGCTGAAAATACTACTTTTTGGGTGAATCAAGAATTTGCTCTAGTTAAAAATTGCAAACCTCAACGCAGAGGAAAGATTAATCTCATTGGTAGACTACAACTAAGTACAGAAAGATCTCAAATAGAAGATAACCATTCCATTGTTCAACTTCGAATATTAAGAACGCAAGAAGCAATTATTAAAATTTTGAAAATGAGGAAGCGCATTACGAATACTGCACTTCAGGTACTTTTGTAGCAATTTCTTTATACTACTATTGTGTCTTTTCACTACACCTTATATCTTACCATTGGAGATGGATAGATCTTATTTTAAAAGTATTAGATTCTTGATTTCTTGACACTCCTGTTGGTCCAGTGGATCATGGGCTCGATTCCCCCACCCAGGACAAATTTTTATGTGATAAGCATGATTATTTGTTATATCTGGGTATAATTTATATAAAATATGTTTGTTTTTAGTAATACATAAGTGAGTTTATCAGTAGTTTGGTTAGTACAGTACTTTGCTGTGTGAGGATATTGTTAATAATAATAAGACAATTTCTAATAACTTGCACTACTTAAGAATGCTTACAAATACTACTGTTTTATTCATGTTCTTTTTCTAGCCAGCGCTAATTTACGTAACACTAATACTTTTAATATTTCAGAGTGAATTGGTTGAAATTTTGAAGAACATGTTCCTTCCTTCAAAGAAGATGATCAAAGAGCAGCTGGAATGGCTAATTGAACATAAATACATGCGGCGAGACGACGACGATATCAACACTTTTATATATATGGCCTAAAATATTATCACAATCATAGCATGTACTAAACATAATCAAATCAATTGTTTATCCAGAAAATAGGTCTCTATTGAGTGTAATAGTAATTTCAGGTCATGATGAAATTAAATAATAATTTTATTTACATTTGTATTTTCTTTTATTTAATACATACAATAAGTTTTGTGTATAAAAGTAATATAATGTTAATATTAATTCTTTGCAGGCTCGATTGTCTCTCCACCTTGAATTTGACCCCAGCCAATTAATCTGCAAACAGACAGAAAATTATATTTATATAATTATTTATTAGATACCATGTAATGTAGAACACTGTTTTGTAAATTGAAGATCAACCTTATGAATTATGTTTAGAAATTACACTGTCACACTAATTCGTTAAATTGATTTGTATGAGTATATTTGCAGCAATCGTGTAATATAGATAGACACAAAATTCTATTGATAAAACAGTTTAGGCAAAAAAATTCTGAGAATTCTCAGCAAATCAAGAAAATTAATATAATGAGAACTATTCAAATGTAGCTGTTCACAGTATTCTTTCATTCATAATGACAGGCATGAACTGAATACACTTTTTCTTAATTTCATTTATTTCGATCATTCATTTTTATATTTTTCTATTTGTTAAATCTAACAGTTTTTCTTTCTTATTTTTTAACAACTGCTTACCTCCAGTGGTTTTCTACTCTCCTACTGAGAGCTACTTTCTCGCCGATCTCTGTGCATACAGGGTTAGTAAGCGCAATCTTGGCCAAATCGGCTTTGGTGGCAATAACTCTTCCACCAGTACTCAAGGAACCGATGTTAACCAGTAAAACCTGTGAAGTAAAGATAAAAATGTTATAACTTTCATTGATAAGAGAAATATATTTCATTGTAGTTAAATAAACTTGTGTTTCAATGTTGTGTGCATCCGAATCGAGGGCCCCTTTTTAATTTTTTTGCGAAACAATAAGTTTTAAATGCAAATTAAATTTATAAAGGAAATTAAACAAATTGGTTTTAATCTACGAGGTTGACCTTACTCAATAAAGCTGAAAACGTTGGGCTCTCGGTTCAAAAGTTTTAATAAAAAACTTTTATTCCGTGTTGTAACGGATCAACAATACAAAGTGTGACCAGCCCTTAAGACATAATAGAGGGAGCGAAGTTGGCCGGATAACGTCACTATGAAGAGAACGAAAACTTGATACAAACCTTATACTAATCTTATAACTTGGATATATAAAACTCCTTGCTAAGTGGCTTATGTCTAGCAGTGGACCAATAAATGCTGATAATCAACTTTTATTCACTTTTTAACAAATAGCTTTTGTGTCATTATTTCTTTCAACTAATTCACAGGCATTTAAGTAAAATATATTAGTCTAGTTTGTGTTTTATCAGATAAATCATTATTTTGCAGATTCCTCAGTAGACACGTTGGCGAATTGAGGGACTTATATCATGGCGCCAGTAATCCGTAATGTTATCTACAGAATTGAGAATTTCTTAACACTTAAGAAAATCATAACTAAACCTTTAAATTAAAAACATTGACTTAGAGAAAGTACTTTCTGAGATTTAGACTGCCACTTAATGCATCCAGATTGGAGCCCAATATATATAATCATAAGAGCTTTAATTCGGTGAAGAAATTTAGGGATCTTTGCTTTAAGTTTATGTTATTAATAACTAAGTTGCATTTAAATAATTTTTCATGTTTAAATCATGTCGAAAATGGGTTCGTGATCCAGATATACACTTCAATGTTTGAACCAATTTAACAAATGTTATTGTCTAAAAACAAAGAAGAGATGCTCGAATCAAATTTTCCTATGAAACAATGCGTGACAATTTGTCGCGTAACACCCCGTTAAGCACCACCCACTTTTTATCATCTACCAAACAATAATAAAACCACTTGCATCGTTCTATATAGATGTTGCTATGTAGTTTTAATATCTCATACTGAGTGTAAGATGTAAGGTGTACTCAAAATTTCTCGAGATACATTTTGTATTTCTTTCAGGATTTTTTCGAATACTTTCGTTTCATGCTTTTCTCATACAAATACTATCTGTACTATAAGTTAATTGCAAGTAAAACATCCGAATGGTGATGGATGAAGAATATGGAACGTCACCTTTCCTATACACAAGAGCCAATTAAGGTAGCATATTATGCCGAACGACAGCACTGTAAAGAGAAGTAAAACTTCAAACAAAACTTATATCAACTGGTCTAACCAGTATGGTATAATAGGCCAAAACCTCCTTTCTAAAGGGAGTTCTATGTCCAGCAGAGGACTAATGATGATGAAGTAAAACGTGTGGTAAGTATATCAGTTTCTCATCATATTGATACATGATAGTTTTTGATTGTGTTAATATACATGCAGAGTAATATAAGTATGGAAATGTACCTCGTTCTTAGTCAACTTCTGTACTTTAGCTGCTTTTTTGTCACCTTCAGTGCGCACACCCAGCAGACGTTTCAAGAGATAGTAAGAAACTTCAAGTTTTACGAATATTCCCGGCAAAGCTCCAACTGCGCCTAATACCTATTACAAAACAAAAATGATTTACTGATTAAAGTAGTAGGTAACTTAATATGTAAAATTGTAATGCAGAAATTAAAACATTTTCTAGGTTTAAATTTAAATAGTTTCATTATGTATAACAAAGCTTGATAAAAAGTTTGCATAAGAGCACATATTTTAAAGTTTTGACAAAAAGATGGTTCTAACTTTTAACTCATTAAAAAAAGGTTATAGTTTTAGTTGAATGAATAAAACAAAAAAATACAATTAACACCATGAGCATTTCACTGCTTTTCTAAGCTTTATTTCAGTGTAATTGCATTGTATTATCTATAGCAAATAACAACAGAACATAATCTTTCTCTGTGCCAGATTTCATCTAAATTAAGTAACAAATATTTATTTGAACTTTTACATTTCTAATAATTCAATTTTCCGCAAAGAAACTTTTTATGGCTATTAAATATAATAATAACATTTCACTCATGGCTCACAACGCCATCTAGTCCCAAATTGAGCAGAGCTTGTACTACGAGTACTAAATAACTTATATAAACATATATACTTTTTTGTAAATTTGACATACATATTATTAAAAAATACTCGAACTTCGAAATAAATATTTGCACATCACGCAAACATTTGAACCGACCCGGGATCGAACCCAAGAATTCAAGCACAGCAGTCGCATACGCTAGCACTGCGCCACCGAGGTAGTCAAATATGTATGACATATGATTATATAATAACAATTGAGTCAGTAATTGACGTACCTGACCCACAAGTCGATCAGCACGACAGAGAGTAGGTTCAATCTTAGTTCCCACACCAATAAGACCTCCAGGTACGGCGTATTGAAGTTCATTTTGTTCTGCGAATAGGGACACGATACGGGAGAAGATTGGGCGGCAAGTCAATTTACCGTCGGCGTCTTTACTCACGAGACCCGGTCGAACCTGTTTAACAAAAGATGTGTTAATTTCCTGTTTTAGAATTGTAGGTAGAATACGTGTGCAAATAAGTAATATGTATTAGCTGAAGGTGGAATAATATGGTTAGATATATTAGTAACGACGATTGTTGTGTATGGTAAGTATTCCAATTTATTGAAAACACTATTATGAGTAAAGTAACTGGCACTAAGGGTATCAGGAATATTTTTAAATAAATATATGTAATAGATTAGACAAATTATTTATTTAAACGTTAATGGAAATATCTTATAAAAATAAACTTTAATGATAGTAAGTAAATATTGTAATGGTGAGATATCTTTTTTTTGTCATATATTTTTATTAAAAACCTCTAAAATTATTATACTCTCTTGAATCACTCTATCTATTAAAGTAAACTGCATCAAAATTCGTTGAGTAGTTTTCAAGATCTAAGCAGATATAGGCAGATACAGATATACTCGTACACCGGGCAGTGACTTTGTTTTATACTATGTGACAGGTTACCTCAATTTCCATGCCAACTGTAAGCACTCCTTGAAGGATGGAACCACCTGCAACTCCACCTCTAAGGTCATCGACCTCGCAACCAGGCTTGTTAACATCAAAGGAACGAATAACAATCATTCGCGGTGGTGACGTGAAGTCTCTCAACGGTACTGGGATCTTCTTAGTGATATATTCACATAAAACCTAATAAAACACACCAAATCATTAAACTAATTTATCAATACAAATCAATATTTTAACATTTGTATGTAATTTCAACTTTCGATTGCACATTATTAAAAATATTTAAATATTAACAATATCCGATTACGAATACATAGCATCATCACCCTTACTCTTCCCATGGGTATTGTAAGAGGCAACTAAGGGAAGAAAATATGTAAAACAAGATGGCAGTGGCGAAGAGATGGAAAACTTGATATAAAACCCTTTTTTTTAACGTGTGGAAACCCCCTCGGGTCGTCACCCCGCCGGAAAGGTCGGAATCAGACTGACTGAAACCACACGATGTGCCACTCTGCGCCTGGGATAGTTATTATTACGACATCCGGGTTGATACAAACCCTATACGAACCCGTCTGGCCAGCGTGGTATGGTAGGCTAAAACTTCTTTTATTAAGGAAAGGTCATGTCAAGCAGTGGACTATTACTGATTGTTGATGTGATATATGTATAGTACATTCTTTTTAAAACTTTGCAAATTGTAAACTTAAAACTTCCTAAAACCGCATGGGCATCTCATTACTTCATCTGGGCTAGCAGAGAAGTATGTCAGATTCCAATCAATTAAAATCACTCACAGCACACTACTGCCATAATAATATGTGTTATAACTACACTTACAGAATATAAGTGGCTAATAAAACCAGCATAAAACGAAATTCCAAAATTTACTTAACATACTATTTCATATTTATTTCAGTCAGTCTATGGGTACTGTTATATACGAACCCCTTGCCATTTTCTTTTATAGTAAATTGTTTTTATGATTAGAATAAGCATTTTATTGTAACGTTTTTCTTAAACAGGTTGTAATTACCTCAATGTTATACTTCAACTGTGCAGATATAGGGATAATAGGAGCACCCTCAGCAACCGTGCCCTGTACAAATTTCACTATTTGCTCATGCTGTTCCTTGGCTTGCCCTTCCTTCACCAAGTCTATCTTGTTTTGCAATATAAGTATGTGTTTAAGTTTCATGATCTCGATGGCCGCTAAGTGTTCACTCGTCTGTGGCTGAGGACATGATTCATTGCCTGAGAAGCAGATTAAGACATATTTCTTAAACATTATCAAGTATATATTATATCAACATTAGTAGCCAGTGTTTATCAGCAATAGACATGATAATGGTCAGTCGACTTCATGTACGAGTATGGCGTAGTGATTTACGTGATCGCCATGCCACTCCCTACTATGCTGAATATTATAGGTCCCACATGGGACAACACTGTGTGATCCACAAATTGTTATTCTGATTCTGGGTGTTCTCTGTGTCCGTTTCTTGTATGTTTGTAAAGGTCCTCGCGATAGAAGGCCTTCTTTCTAATGAGAGGCCTATGTCCAGCAGACGCCCGTTAAAAGTTGTGGCTGTGATTTTAGGTTAAAAACGTAGTGAGGGACTTCCAAAGTAGGACATTAAAGTACTTATTTGGAGTTTTATAAGTATTTTCAAAAGCGAATTGCCGTATTAACTATTTTAAGTCTCTGCATAAATGTAGACTAAGAAATAACGCATGAGACCAGTATAAACAATTTAACTCTACCTGCAATAAGCAGCAACGCGGCGTCCATGACTGCGGCACCGTTAAGCATAGTTGCCATAAGAATGTCGTGCCCAGGACAATCCACAAAACTGACATGTCGCACCAGCTGGAAGCGACCGTTACACGCAGCTCTTAGGCAAGGGAAGTTATCATCCTTCGATGAACCGCCCGATATGAAACTTGTTGGCCGCGCACATTTCGGATTGTCACATTTGTAGATTTTCGCATTGGCGTAACCTTTAAATTTAAAAGAAGATTTTCATTTCTTAACTGGAATAAAGGTAAACATTAGGAAATTGGATAAAACCTAAATATTTCTAATAGTATTTTATAGTAAGATACTTAAACTACAAATTCTCGGAACAACAAAGCATTGAAATAAACTCTTTTCTTTATTATATTTAGTTATCATTTAACGTTCGGGTGCATTATGTCCTGTTCGCAAAATGTCCAACTGTCCAATTCTCAGTTATTCACTTCCGCGATTAGGGCCATATGCGCCATCTGCCATTTCGTGAATAAACTTAATTAGAACGATGTGTAGGAAAAACATTCTAATTTCGGCTGAGCAAAACATTGAAGTCGAAGATCAAACTAAGTGGTGTGCAATAGGAGAGGCCTATGTAGAACAGTGGACTGCGATAGGCTGATGATAATGAAAACGCCAGCTAAAAGCAACATTCAGTACTTTAAAATGAACACATTGCTGAGGATTTGCCACGTGATTTTATGGTACACAAACTATAAAATATCACACCTATAACATCTAAATTGAATACTACTCTGTTCCATAACGTTTTACAACAAAGAAACGCAATTATTAAACCAGTAAATAGGGCTTGGTAGAGGAAATAAAAAACATATGCTAAGTTTGTAAAGTAAACAAATCTTTTACTATAACTAAATCCTAACAAAAAAGCTTGAATCTAAAAAGTAACTAAATAATATATAACTATGAAAAAAAATTATCTTATAACAGTACAAGGAATAGAAAGAACAAAGTGAATAACATAAAAATAATATTTGCATACTTAATACTCTTAATAATATTATATGCTAGTTCTTCAGAAAACTTAAACAATTTGAACACAGTTCAGTTGAAGTACTGTTTTGAATAAAGGTTATGTGTTGCACATGGTCTTTGAAAATACGTATCATGGTATATATACAAACTTTAAATGCTAAACCTATTATCAAAAATACTTAATCTTACATCATTTTCATTACATAAGGCACAGAACTTGAGAACTATAATAACACATGGCAGTTCCCAATAAATGTATAGGTATACAATAGTGTATTTATTTATTTTTAGGTAATCAATTTCAGTAGACCACATATCAATACAACTTTTAAGACAAAAATACAATTAAAATATAATTTTAAAAGTATCTTAACATGGTTTTGAAATATTAAAAAAATATGTACTAAAAATGTGGTTGTCTTGAATTGTTATCAACCTATACTTTGCTTCATAACACTTTTTCACATTCAAATTTATTTGAGATTTGTGTTTAGAACTCGGAAGTTTTTAATGTCAAAAAGTAAGAATGAATGGGAGAAAAAAACTTACTAACAAATTTTGAAAAAAAAAGTAGCAAAAATGAGAAATAAAAGTGTATTAGTATACATAGCTATTTGCCTCAGAGTCAAACAAATGTAAAATATAATAAAGCTAATAAATATATATATATATATTACTTAAACCTCAAGTTTAATTGAAAAACAAAGGCTATTTCATTGATTTTTTTTGAAAGAACAATACTGTTGTAAACACAATTGACCAATTCAATCAAAAATCAATGAGATTCAAAAATATGACCTCATAAACTGTTTTCATACATCCCGAAACTTAAAAGTATGTTTAAAAATTAAACTACTGAGTATTTTGTCACTTAAAACAAATATTTACGACACTTAACTGCACCACATTTACATTCAGTGAGATTTCTTAACATTGCTCTATTTTGTTGTTGAATTTCAAATCGAGACTTTACTGGTGACACTGGGGTGATAGCAGTGCTGGCTTCACATCCACTAGGAATATCATCCTCACAAGATGAACCACTAGGAATGTCATCTACATTTGTTCTTGGTGCTAAAACACTACTACTACCACTGGCTTCGAGATCATCATTCTCAGAGGATTTTTGTAAATAATCAAAACATATTTCTTCACCCATTTCTATGTCTCGTGTTGCAAATAAAGCTAGCATAGGTAGATTAGGGTCCAGACAATCTGCCCAAACAGCCCACACTCCAAGATTTGGGTCACAAGAATGATTAATAAAATGTGAGACATTCCCTAAATGTGCTGCGTCTACAACATATGGATTTTCTACAGAATTAAAATCTAAATCAAACAAATATGTGAGGCCATTGGCATCATACTCTCTTCCACGTTTCTCAGCTTCTTCAAAGGTTATAACTTCTCCAACATATTGACAAAGAAATTGACCTTGCCTAATTTTTTGTTCTGTTTTAACCCCCCATCCACAACCATTGGCAGTTCTAAATATACTTAACTTTATATTGCGACCCTCTTGAACTACACGATTACAGCAGTCTGACGAACATTTGCATGCTTTATTGCATTCGTAAATAGGAGTACCAGGGGCAACACGCAATCGTTTGTTTGCAGTATATGCAAAGAGCCCTGCTTGCATGCCACAGCAATTCTTAGAGCGACAATTACACGCTTTACATTCACACCCGATCGGTGGTTCATTAGGGATAGTGATGCCTGGCCCAGGTATACATTGGTTAATATAAGTAAAACTTTCAGGAGGACCAGCCAAATCAACAGTGTTTTCAACAATTAATTTCTTGGATCTATCAACCTGATTTAAGTGTTCTTCCCATTTTTTGAGCTTTATCAGTTGTTGACATCTTTTTCTAGCTAAAACATATAGTTGTAGAGTATCCCTTGCATCTTGCACCAGTTCAGTGGCATATTCCTCCTCAGCTTCTGGTAAAACTATCATAGATATCAACTTTAATACTAAAGTATTTTTTAATTTTAATATGTCAGCTTCTTCTACTTCATTTAATCTCTTTAATAAGTTTTCTTCACAGAGTAGTTCCTCAAATGATAATTCTTGTTTCAACTTTTCAATTTCATGACAATATTTTAGTTCTTCATCTGCAAGAAAATTTCTTAGTACCGCAGGACAGTTGTCAAGATTTTCTATGGGTTCCCAAGTATTTTCAGAGTTAGGCCAACCTTTCCACTTAATAAAAAAATATTCTTTTCCCTCTTCGAATTTAAAATTGAGGATCTTTTCAATAATATATTCCCCTGGACCTTGTATATTTCTTTTCTGTTTCTTTAAGGCAGGTGTAGCATCTTCATCTTCCGAATCAATGGATAAATGCCTCTTCTTTGTCCTTCTCAATTTTTCAAAGAACATGTTTTCATGCTTTTCATTTGCCCTTTCATGATACATTTTAATGACCGAGTCAGACAGGCGCTCTGCAACATACCATGTGTTTTAGTTAATTTAGAGAACATCTATCAGATATGTAATAAATCTTGTTGTTTTATAATGTGGTGTACATATATATATTGATCACATGGTACATTGCATAGCGTTTGACATAAACAATAGCATGAGCAGTATCAGGTTTTGCTTTCCATGCCTCAATTCTGACAGTAATTTTTTTAACAAAGTTTATAGCTAAAAATGATACCTAAATCAATATATATAAATAAATCTTGTGAAGATTTATTCATATAATTTTGATCATCAATTTTATTTGTTTCCCTAAAACAAGTGATAATAATAATTATAAATTGTTGTGTAATTTGCATATATTTTGTTATTTTTATGATCAGCTGTGATCTTATTCAATTTAGATAAATAGGGGCAACTTAAAATAACATTAGCGACAAGACATTGAAAGTTCTTAACAATTCTGGTACAAGATATACAATACAATATCTGCTTACCTAATTTGATGGTGATATTTCTTTCCAGTTCATTCTTGAACCTGACAGTCTGTACTCCTGAAATTGCCTTAACTACAGTTGATTTACCATGTGCTACATGGCCAATGGTACCAATATTAATTGTCGCCTGTCTTGATATTACTTCAGGAGACAAAGCCGAGAGTTTGGTTACATCCTGTAAATAACAAAAGATTATGTCAACATTGTAACCACTGATGCTTTATTAACTACCAAATACACAATTTTACAACAACAAACTACAAATTGCTGAGTGGTCTCATCTGTATAATATGATTACCACTAACATATACTCTTGTGCATGTGTCAATAATGTTTAGGTTATTTTAATTTTCAATTAAATAGAAGTTAAAAATTTATAACGTAATAAAGCAACCATTATTTGAAGAAACATAAAGCAATTCAACACATGTGATAAAAAATATTATAACTCACCAATTTGGTTAGATCTTGCTGATGCAAGTTTGACGAAGCACTTCGCCCTTCACTCGAAGCCATAATTGCAGTATTTATAAAACTAAGAGCTTTCAATTATCTATTTAGTTGTAATTGCAATTATTAATGTGGATTTTCAACACATTTGATGATAAATTAATTCTAAAATTAGTAAAATTCGCTAACGTATGCAATGAAACTCCATTCCACTTTACAACGATGAATGAATGAAATAGTGATAGCGTAGCGTGCACAAATAGAGATGTACTGAATGATGCTTGGGATATCAATAGTAGTCGATATGTAAATAAATATTAGTTGAATAGAAGTATTAAGAGAAAAACTCTACGTAATAAGTGCATTACTTGAGAACAGCTGAACTGATGCCATTTATTCTTGCTTTTATCCATGGGGGATATACAGCTAAGCGGTGAAGTTCAGTTAAGTATTATGGTTAAAATATTATAATAAAAAATTAAAGAGTTATTGAAATATTGACTGGAAAGTGGTGGCCCAAATAGTACACCAATTATATTTTTTTATGATTTCAGACGATTGCTTACTGTGAAATAATCTTTTTTTTTTATTGCAGACGTTTAATAAAACAAATCGATGATGAAAAAGGTATCACGCTTGAGTTGATTCTAAAATTTGTATCATCTATACATATGATAAAACGTAGGAAAGTTAAAACTGTACATTGAATATTTTTTAAAAGAATACTTGGGGCGTGATCTACAATTGATATTGAAGCCAAAAATATAGTTTTTAGAATTTTTGTATGTTTGTCTGTATGTATGACCGGGCTAAACTCAAAAAGTACTGCATGGTTTTATGCCAAATTTTGCATGAATATTACTAACAGGTCGGGTCAACAAATAGGTTACATATTATCATGTTATCACCTACGGGAGCTGTGAATTTTTTCTTGTGCATTCTGTGACAGCGTGTAATCTAACAACGCTTATTTAAATGTTGTTTTTGAGTAAGTTATGCTATTATCTAGCTTTCCACTATAAAAACTACGCCATTTATAGTAAGTAACTTGAGCAGAGAAACATAGTTTAATAAATGTTAGTAGTATCAAGACAATTTTGAAGCAGTGCCATCTGTGAGATTTCATAAAAATCAAATCAAGTTATGTAGCACTTTTTGGAAATTAATAATTTAAATTTGATCATGTTGGTGAGCTTAGTGGTTAGTTAATCTTATAATTCATAGATGGTAATGTGTATTTTCTTCATAAAATTCGTATCGTATAGTTCGTTTTGACAAATTCAAGTTGCAATAAAACCCTTTAGACTCTGAGCAGAGTTGAGCACGACAATTGAAAAAAAATACGGTGATAATTAGAGACCGGATAATATGCATTTGCATATTTGCATATGCATTTGCATATTTAAGCGATTTTCAAGGCTAATAGCATATTTTTACTAATATCTAGTGATGATGCATATTATTGCTATAATTTACAGTAGGTATTTTTCGAGCGTAGCGCACTCGGCAGCCGCGCGTATTTTGTTTTGGTAGGCACTCAAAAAATGAAAGAGACAAATGATCGCGTCGCCGCGCGCTCGCCTACCGCGCTACTCCCACCTATTATGCATGTCATTATTACTTTGTTACTTTGATTGTTGACACGCTCGTGCTCGGATAATTCACCTGCAGTTAAAAGTTTTTGTGTGTGTACAATGCCTCCCGAAAAAAAAGTGTGTCTTCGTGGATAAGTGAATTTCCTGGAACATTTACTTACGACGGAAATGTTTTATATTGTCGAGTTTGCGAGAAAAACATTTCGTGCACTAAAAAGTTTCAAATAGACCAACATGTCAAGACAAGTGTTCACGTCGCAGGATTGCAGAAAAAAGGTCCACGACAACAGCTTATAACCGCTTCTGCTTCTAGCTCGAAATGTAAACAAAACAACCAGTTTTGCATGGATTTATGTGAAGCATTGCTTGCAAGTAATATTCCTCTCTATAAACTAAAAAATTCTACTCTCAATCACTTTCTGCGAAAATATTGCTCAAATCAAAATATACCAGACGAGTCAACATTGAAAAAATACCAAATGTTCCTCTCCCTCCCGAACCAGTTGTAACCCGATGGGGGACATGGATAGAAGCTGTACTGTTTTACAATGAACATTTTGAGGCCATCCAAGGTGTGGTAAATGACTTTGACAGTGCCGAGTCAAGAGCAATTTGTGAGTCACAGACAGCTTTTAACGATTCTACCATAAAAAAAAACATAGCTGTAATTTGCACCAATTTTTCTCACATACCCGAAAGTATTAAAAAGCTTGAAACTCATAGTTTGGCATTGAATGAATCCATTCAAACAATGAATAAAATCCGCTATCTTAACTTCACGTTGCCAAGTACGTTGCCGCATAAACTTAAAGAAAAGTTTGAAAAGATTTTGAACAATAATCCAGGCTTTGAACATCTGTGTCAAATTGATAGCTTTATTAATGGACCGACGGAAGTTTTGCCAGAAAATATAAGCGCTAACATAGCACCCAAGTTCAAATTCTGCCCAGTTACCTCAGTAGATGTGGAGCGATCATTTTCGACCTATAAAAATATTTTGAATGATCGAAGACATAATCTTACGACTGAACATTTGGAACAATACTTAATTGTTAATGTTTACAAAAATATTAAATAATGTTACATGTTACTGTATCGATTAACATCTATCAATGGATAGTTTTCTATAAATGTATGCTGATTTTTTAATAAAAAATATAAAACTTAATAGTTTTTTTATTTGATCAAATAACAATAAATTAAAAAGATATATACATAATAAAGTAAAACATAAAACAAGTATTTACTAACAAAATACTTAAATCTAAAGGAATAATATTTACAAAACAAAAAAAACTCATTTAATGTTGCATATTCTGTCAGTTTTCGTGCATATTTCGAGCATTTATCATGCATATTTGCATGCATATAACAAGCTTTTTATGTTGCATATAATCCGGTCTTTAGTGATAATTATTACTAAAAAATTATGATCGTTGATGATGATCATTTCGTCATCAATTTCATGTTGTTATTGCAAAATAAACAATGAATATTAATACTTTTGTTCAATATTTAACTGTGTGATTATTGCTTGGTAATTAATAAATTTTCATTTCGTATACCTAATTTTAAACTTAAGTGTGATGTGAAACTAGCTGGATTTATTTTTACTCATTCACAGCCATTTATTTTATGTTAAAATAGTGTAAGTCATAATAACTTTTCACCATATAAAAATGTGTCCTCTTGCCTAACTAGATAGTGTTGGCGTCGAATTAGATCGCGCTACAGTTTCGTTCACAAAAAGTGATTTTATGAGTACCGATATCGCCGCTTCAACCTATGGCAACAGGGGCTACCAGCCTTTTTGCGTTATCCGTTAGTTATTGTGTGTTTGATCGAATTTAACACGGTTACTTGGAAATATTTTTTGTTTTCAATAAATAAATATTACTTATTTCGCTATTCAATCGAACTACTGATTAATTATCATCATCTGATCAAATTATTCGTATTTAGGTATACTTTGCATAATTCATGTGTAATTTATTTGTCTGTTATCTTTGTTTGTGTAGTCTTTCAAATTAAAAATAATCAAAATGCTTCGAAAACGGTCTAACCTATCTCAATCCTCAAATGATTCCCTAAGAAAAAGATTAGCTCGGTCTCTTGAAACCACCGTTGAACGTGAGGCAAGGTTGGCTGTTCTGCGAGAACACAATGCGGAAAGTCGACGTGGAGAAAGTAAAAAGCCAATACTTATATTTTAAAGCTATTTTAAAGTTGTTTAATTATAATGTTATATTGACACTGCATCTTAGGTATGTTTGGTGCTGTAGAGCCTTCACGCAGACGACGTCGCGGGCAGTAGCTAGTTGGAATATAAAAGTGAAAAATATTTTGAAATTTAAATAAGTATGGGTAAATCCCGTGATATTTTTATTCCAATAATATAGTACAATGTTCGTAACTATATTTTTTAAAGAAAAAAAAAGAGTTTTATGAACAGAATTTACAGAATGTGTCTAATAACATATATAATATTCTCTACAAGTTGATAACCCATGTGTCATCGGGTGGCATCGGTCATTTCATTCATTTCAACATAGGTAATCTCTATTTTCTTGTCTATAGTCTATGAAGACAATGGAGATTGTACTTGTTTGTAGTTTACGTTAAATATGTCAAATGTCAATAGTGTCAGCTATGTTGTCAAATATTGTCAGTGTTGTCATTTTTATGCTGTCAATAAATAAATTTTCGAAACCCTTTTTTTACCGCAATTAAAGTTTTAGAAACAAAATCAATACAAATGTAAGAGTAATTAATGGTTTTGTTCGATTTCCATTTTTGGCAACAAAATGATTAAAAATGAGGAAGTGCAAGATCAAACAAAAAGGTTACGTTTCAAGTCGATATCTAATATTCAACATTCATCCGGCGATGGAAGTTTTGATAAAAGCACGAAGGAAATGAAATATAAAGGTAAATTAGTTTCTTGTTCCACATATATAAGGTTAATCGGGCTTAGTTTTATGAATTGTACACAAATATTTGTTGTGATACTTGCAGATTCAGAAAAACCAGCTTCCTTGTTTGCTTTCTTGCATGTCGAGCTAACTCGAGGATATTTACTGGAACACGATGAAGAAAGATTTTCGGCTAGAAGGGAAAAAGTCTATTCATTTATAAAAATTCCTCAGGAGTTAGAAAAGTTCATGGCGTATGGATTTTTTCAATGTGCAGACTCATTACTATTTGTTTACACATTTCTCCCTATGAGATTTATAATGGCATTCTGGTCTTTTTTTAACCGACTGTTTAGGAAATGTTTCGGGTAAGACTTACAACGTGTGGCATTGAATTGGCTAGAGGCTAAAAATTTTTGTGAAATGCATCTTTTTTATTTTAGCATTTCTTCAAATCGAAAGAGTACATTGAAACCAGCTGAAACATGTGATGTTCTAAAAGGTTTTATATTATTAGTCTGTAGTATTCTGATGTGTTACATAGATACAAACATGATGTATCATTTAGTCAAGAGTCAAAGTGTTATGAAGTTATATATTTTCTACAACATGTTGGAGGTGGGTGACAGATTATTCTCGGCATTCGGACAAGATACAATAGATGCCTTATTTTGGACTGCTACTGAGCCTCGAGACAGAAGAAGGGAGCACTTGGGAGTTATACCCCATTTATTATTTGCCATGACCTATGTGTGTATCCTTTAAAAGAAATTTTTTAATTTGTTAAGAAAACAGCTTGATTTATGATTAATACATTGGTGCTAATTATGTTGTTCGAAAAATCTCTAAATTAAACTAAAAATTTAAAAAAAAATGTATTATATTTTGAAAACATAGCACTTAACTTTATTTGGTTTACTAGACCTATTTAGTTAAGTAACTTTTGGTCCATTATTAGCAATTTGTTATTCTACAGTATGTTCTAAATGTCAAAGATTGGCTAAAATTAGAAATGACACACTAAAATTAGATGTTATCTCAATACATGCCAACTAATTTGTGGTTGGATTATTTAAGTTTTTTTTTGAGACATAGGGAATACATATTACGCTTCTGGTCAGTTCACCAGAGAATTCACAATTACTGGTACCGAGTATCGTACTAGAAATTGTTTAGTACTACTATATTTTTATTAATACTGTTTAGAAACTAAAAAATACACTGAACAATATTATTATTTAAATTTAAATAATAAATAATTAGGCTGAGCAAAGTGCTATATGATATTTTTATCCCATTTTGTATTATAAAACTGTCAAATTTTTAGTTTCAGTTTGACAAAATTTGATATAGAACAATATATTTAGTCCTCCTTGACATTTTAGTTTAGTGATATCAACAACAGAATAAGCACCATTGACCAACATGAAATTAAGAAAGGAAGGAAGGAAGGACAAATTGTAATAATAATATATTTAAACCAAAAATTATTAATAAAAGCAGACAGTATACTATAAACTTTTAAATAACAGACAAAGAACATGTAACCAAAAAATATCTTAATTTATTTTTAGAGGCTGATCATTAGCATACCTTAACCATTATATGGCACACCAATGCTACTTACTCTATTCACATCATTATTTTTACCATTTTTTTTAACTCTTGGAAACACACTCGTACCGTAACCCCACCGGGTCTTACGGTGGGGTAGTTTGTCCGACTACGTATGACTAAAACCACACCATCTTCGGGTGAAAGTCTCTATTTAGGCGACGTACGGCACACGAGGACGTCGCCTCCTCGCCGGCCGCCACTGTAGCGGATGGAGGGGAAAACCATATCCATTACCATGCCTTCACCACTTGAGTACAGAAGAAGATTAACAGTTGTATACTGTTTTGCATGTTGTGTATATATAACTTTGATAGTGAGTAAGTTATTTACTAATAACCGAAAGACAGCTCTAGTGTTTTATTTTTAATATTTAATTTGATTGCTTGTATACATCTGAAACATCCACATCATTCCATATAATGCGGTAACTATGTGATCTTTTATAGGCAAAGCATTATTCTATTATGTATAATTATTACAAATCCTTAACCCAAGATCCAGTTCTTCACAGTTTATTGGTCCTTTTCCAAGCTACGACACTGAACGTTGCATTCAACTCCAACAATAAAAGTCTTTTGATTATTATGATGTCAAATAATGTAAGTATCATTTTAAGATTTTTTTTAGCCATTCAAAGCAAGCAACAAAATAAGAAAAAAATTGTTGCAAATTAATTATGAACCTTTAATAGTCACTTTGGTACGAAGCCTTCTCGAGTTTGCATGTGTAGTCTGGAGCTCTTCGTATGCTATACAATCGCAAAGAATCGAAGGTATCCAAAGAACGAGACACTTAGCATACATATCCTCTGGTGTCTCCCTTAGAGCTCACTACACTGACAGACTCAAGTTTCTCAAAATGAATAACCTTAATCATCGGTGTAAAATCTGGGATCTCTCATTTCTTCACAAACTTCTGAACGGTGCAATTGACTGTAGTCAACTGCTAAGCGACATCAACTTAACGGTACCAAATAGAATACCGCGACACCCTGTAATTAAAACTTTTTATAATCCGTTTAATAACACTGACCATTAGTGCGTATGTGTGTCGAATATAATTCGTTATGTGCACGCTATTTTTCATGATCCATTTAAAGTTTTTAAGCAAAAGATAATGCAGTGCTAAATGCTGTTGTCTCTTGTGAGGCGTTATTATGTTTATTTTATTTTATCTTGTATTTCTTTTTTTAAATGATGTATTTAGTTAAATTTACATTGAATATGTTTTACGCTCATATTGTATTTTTCTTTTTTTAAATATTCTGTACAAAAAATGTTGTGTACGTCAATAATTGATATACGCAAAAGTTTTTATTCTCAGCTTCTAATGTAAATCGATTCTCTATATGTATATTGTGATGTACTTTAAAACATAAATAAAATAAAAAAAAAATGTTGTGGACTGTTAAAGGTCCATAATTATTTGCTGGACATAGGCCTAGGTTTTGGTCTACTATACACACTGGCCAGACACATTAGTATCATCGATAATCGAGTAGTTAGGACGTTGAATTGTTTGGTTTGTAGATTTGAATTCGATCCCCACTTGGATTGTACATATATTCAGTATATCGTTTTTTATTGATTTTTTTTTTCAGTTTGTTGAATTAAAAGGCAGTGTGTTCAAGAAATTTGACAAAAACAATTTGTTTCAAGTATCATGTAGTGACGTGAGGGAGCGACTGCATCTTTCTGTGTTACTTTTCATAGTAGTTCTGCAGACTATGAAGGAATACATGTGGAGAGAAGAACGGTTTTGGATACTTGCGCCGGATTGTGTGCTGGTCCTCACTTTTGAGGTGATCATTGACTGGGTCAAGCATGCCTTCATAACCAGGTAAGATTTAACACAGAACACGGGATAACCCGAGATCATAATCGTGACTACTTGGTAGAAAATTAAAATTGAATTTTTTGCTAGAATTCTAGTTTTCTTTTTTTTTTTTTTAAAAAAGGACACCCGCACTTGGAATAAATCCTCTGTTGCGGGGAACTTTATAAACATATAAGAAACTGGCACAAAGAAACCCAGACTCAGAGCAACAGTTTGTAGATTACACAAAGTAGTAGAGAGCGGCGTGGCGACCGTTTTAAACTACTAGGTCAACCGTGCAGATTTAAAGTTTATACTCCTATATACTGAAATAGTCATCAGGCCCTTAGAATACGTTTTCAGGGATTTCTAATTACAAAAAGTCTCAAGACGCACAAACCTTAGATTAACGCAGATGTCAATGTACCTTTGTAACTGTATGTAACTTTTCATCCCAAACAGCCACTTGCACAAAGTATTAAGGAAAAGTTTAGAATGTAGATCTAATTTTTCCTTAAAAACTTATTTTATGAAAAATTGCAAGAATTTAGACAGCCAGTATATACAATTTCATGATCGAAACAATGACACGGCAGTAAATAAAATACAAAGAAACCAACATTGGTTAACTAACATAATATAAGAACATGATTTACACGAAGTCATTGCATTGTTATAGACAACAATATTGATTATTATAAACATATCAGAACATGATTATGATATATTATCTGAGCAATACTTGCAGCCATGCGATATATATAATTATTATTATTTACTAAGAACTATTTTACTAAAACAATCATTTGTCAATTTCGTAGTATTTTTTTATATAATTGTATATCGTATGTTGACAGGTTCAATGAGATACCCTATGGCGTATATAGGGAATACACAGTGAGCTTGGCGTATGACGTCGCTCAGACTAGACAGAAGTATGCGTTCAGTGATCACTCGGATTTAGTAGCACGCCGAATGGGATTCATACCTTTGCCTCTTGGAGTTGTCATTACAAGAGTATTGGTTCATGCTGTTAAGGTTGATGGGTGAGTATCTCGTAAATCAAAAATATGTGCTCGAACTAGAAATATATCTCCTGAATCACAAGCAGTGACTCGACTCACTGAGTGATAAGTCGGGGAATCCCAGGAAAAGTTGAACTGTCAAGAAACTTGCAATGAAATAAATCCTAATTCCAACTGGTTCCAATCCTAATTCCTGGTTCCAATTGGAAATGAAATAATTCTACTTTTCTTTTTAGCAAAGCACGAAGCAAAAAATTAAGTAAATATGTCACAATAAGCTTGCTCCATAGACTAGAGAGTGCGATTACAAGTTTTCATTATGATGTGGATGCTCTGAAGCAAGTCATTTATTGTGAGCGTTCTTTACCCAGAAACTTAACAAGCCCACCAAAGTAACCTTTAAATATTTGACTTTTCGTTTTCAGATTCGCTGCAATTTTATTGATATTCATTGCGTATCTATGTCTAATAACAGTACGCATACTTGTTTCAATTGTAATTCTTGGAAAGGCGTGTGACTTAATTACTCAACATCAAACGGACAAAAGTGAGAATCATCACACACCTAAGAAGTAAGGACATATCGATTTTTATTGGTTTCAATTAAAACTGCCTCGGTGGCACAGCGGTAGTGAACGCGACTGCTGTCCTACTAGACCTCAAGTCTCGGGTTCGATTTCCGGGTCGGACCTAATGTTGATCTGCAAATATTTGTTTCGAGGTTTGGGTGCTTCTTATGTATAATATGTATGTATTTACAAAAAAAAAGTATATAAGTATTCTATCAGTCAGTCTAGTTATCATAACACAAGCTCAGCTTAGTTTGAAACTAGATGATGTTGTGTGTCAAATGGCCGAAATTTTAAATTATAATATTGTATTACATTATTTTGAGATTAAAATAGGTTATACTAGCTTTTGCTTGTCTGGCCACCACGGGTGTCTCTCTGGTGGTCGGGCGTATTGAGGCGCTGGGTTTACAGGTGACCCTAGACAAGACGGAGGCCCTTTTGTTCCATGAGCCCCGTCGTGGTCCACCCTCTGGCGCCTCCATAGTAGGCAATTCGGTCCTCGTACCAGTTCAGGCCCAGATGAAGGATTTGGGCCTGATCCTCAATGGCAGGTGGCTCTTCGACGAGCACTTCCGACAGCTTTCTCCAAAGCTGGTCGGCGCTGCTTCTGCTCTTGGGCGACTTTTGCCCAATTTGGGTGGAGCTAGCGTTGCGACGAGACGGCTAACACGGGGGGGTCAATGGCGCTGTATGGTGCACCAAAGTGGGCGGCGGCTCTGACCGCCCAGAATAGGGCTCGCCTCCGGCGCCCTTAGAGGATATTGGCGGTTAGAGCCATACGCGGTTACCGCACCGTGCGGCGTGCGTCTTGGCCGGAACTCCCCCGTGGGATTTGGAGGCGGAAGTGCTCGCCGAAGTTTATCGGCGAACGGCTGACTTCCGGGCGGGTAGCGGCATACGGACCCCCGCCCGAAGAGATACGCGAGTGGCGAGAGGCCGCTTGTCGAGCCACGATGGTTCGTTGGTCGTCCCGGCTGGAGACTCCACGTGCTGGCTTTGTCGCCGTGAAGGCTCTCCAGCCGGTCATCGCCGAGTGGGCGAGGCGATAGCACGGGACCCTTTCCTTCCGACTGACGCAGATTCTTTCCGGGCACCGTTGCTTCGGGAAGTATCTGCACTCGGTCGCCAGGAGGGAATTGAGTCCCGCTTGTCACCACTGCGACTACAGTGAGGACTCGGCTCAGCACACGCTGGCGGTTTGTTCCGCCTGGGCGGCGCAGCGTGGGGTCCTCACTGCAGTTATTGGAGGAGATCTCTCGCTACCGGCCGTCATACGCTCCATGGCCGGTAGCGACAGTTGTTTTACCGCGGTCGCAACCTTCTGCGAAGACGTAATTTCGCGGAAGGAGGTGGCGGAGAAGGCCCGGGAGGACGATCTCCACTCGGACCCAATTCGCCGCCGGCGAACTGGACGACTTAGGCGCGCGTACCACCGCCTCATGCCGCCTTGAGTGTGGCCGCGGGTGGACGGGACGGGTTTTCCCCTCCATCCGCTACAATGGCCAGCCGCGAGGAGGCGACGTACGCGTGTGCAGTACGTCGCTTAAAAAAAAGCCTTGCCTGCGGCTTCGCTCGCGTGGAATTTGGTCTGCCAAATTAAGTTTCGTAATAGATCATTTTAAATAAATATATATTTTTTTTTTAATAAAAAGGATCTTATGTTACTTCTAAGGAGGTACAAGAACACGTGTACAAAATTTCATGATGATTAGTTGAGTAGTTTTCGCGTGAAACCGTAACAAACAGACTTACATTCGGATTTCTAATGTTATAAGATGTTAGATTAAAATTTGTTGTCATTGGGTTCTCTATCAGAGATTTGTTTTTTCAGAGAGCACAAAGATGTTGCTTCGAAGGATAATTCGTATATTCACAGAACGCCCGAAGCAGAAATGCCGCCTCCAAAAAAGCCGGTTCTCTTAAAATTTTCTATTCCCGAGAATGTGACCCTGGTAACTAACATTATTTTGCCATTAATCTACTTACGTTATACATCTACTACCACAGTGGTGTATCTTTCAAAGAAATCCTGCACGATATATATCTAACGAATTAACACTTACAACTGTTTGAAAATAAAAAAAAACTCTTATTGTTTATGCCACTACGTAAATCTTGTAATAGTGATGAAAAAAATTGTTTAAGTAAGTAATTATTACTTCCATTTTACTAAAACAGTTGAAACTAAAGCATTATAAAGTACTGCCTGTACTTTGTCACGCTTCTCTGTGGCACTTGTGGTGCCGAAAAAACAAATAAAAACCGTTCTTGAATCGTTGTTAAAATTTGAACTCGATCAGTTTAGAAGTTTTTGAGTTTTGAAGCGTATACAATACAATTTAACATTTTTATAAACAAACAAATATAATACGAAGAGAACAACACGGATGGCATAGTGCTTTAAACGGTTACCTTGCCGTTTTTTACCGTGCTGAGTGTTGTGGGTTCAAACCCCACACGGGGCTATGTGATCCACAAACTGTTGTTCTGAGTCTGGGCGTTCTTTGTGTCCGTTTCTTGTAAGATTGTAAAGACCCCCACGATTCAGGATGTATTCCTAAAGCTGTTTTCTTTAAAAAAAGAGAAAGATATATATGTATATATTAATTTACAGAATGAGCCATTAGTGGACGCGTCAGTAGGTGCCGCGGCGATATTTTCAAATAGTGCCATCGATTTAAATGGAGTATGTTATCTGAATGATAAAATGAATGTACAAGTGAAACAGGAAGGTGGTGACTATCTGGAAACGGAAACGGTAATTCTTATATCCATGTACATCTGCTTAAATTAAGAATCTGTCATTCCAATATTCTTTCGATGTTAGTATGAAGTTGGTCTCAAAAATAACAGAATTGCTGTAATTGCAATACCATAGTAACATGAGTTCAAATGCATTTTTTGAAATTCGTAGTCACTTGGTATTTGTCCTATCTTTTTGTACCAGACTATTGATAGATATGGTGAATTGCCCCTTGATAATGATAGTACATTCATTATATTCGTAAAAAAATCAAAGAATGTTTATTGAGATATCGATTTTATTGCAAACTGATTTTGTTTCCTCATCATCATTATAACAGTACACTGCTGGGCATAACCCTCACCTTAGGAAGAAGGTTTTGACCTTATACAAACTGGTCTGACTAGCTGTGTATAGTAATACTTAGCTGATCGGATTGGTTAGGATAGGGTTTGTGTCAAGTTTTTCTTTGTAGTTTGTTCTTGACTCGGCTCGTACGACATTCACGGGATGCATAGACGTAGTGACATTCCATATTCCTGATCCATCACTAGACGACTTAAGGAAAATGTATAAGACGGGATCAGTTGACGCCCCTTGAAGAAGGCTTTCGTTCAGCAGTGGACGTCAATAGACCGATGAAAATGATTTCTTGAGGGTAACTCCTTGTTCTGTTTTGAAGGTGGACGTGAGCAGGAGTGCACCAGATATAAAAGCAGCTAGCGCGAGTACCCCGCCGGAGGTGGACGAGAGGCCACTGTCGCCAGACGCGGACGGGCTCAAACGCCGCTCAGAGTCTGAACCCAACCTCGTCAAAGCTGAAGAGCATTACGAAGAAACCACATAGCACGCACTGTGAGCTGTTTACTATACGTTTAACTATCACGATACGGTCTAGTCTATGGTGAAATTGGTCGTTTTGATAAAATCCAATAAAATTGGTCGATGTACCTTATTGTTTGGTTGTCTTGGTATATTTTGAGGACACGCAAGTTTGAACACGTTTACAGTGCATTAACCACAAAGACATCATCACACTTGCGTGCACCACAAACGGGTCACGAGGCTATCTAAATTAATTAAACTTTTAGTTTTGTTTCCCGCCACGAAGACAAAGGTTTACATTACATTTAATATTGTGTTTACAGTTTTGTTTGTAGGATGGTTTATGTAAATGTTTGTTTAAGTATATAACTTACGTATTTGTACTGTGTTTGGATGGTAGCTGATTTTACTGATGGCTATATTGTGATGTAACTTCGTGTTCACAAGTCCGTCCTTCTCCATTTCCGATGTGAGAAATTAACTGACACGTTTAAACTTTTGGAGCTAACAAACATATCTGGTTGACCAAGTTTAGCTTTTAAAACAAGAGAAACCTACACATGTCATAATATTGCATACGCGTAGAGAGAGACAAAGAGATCAAAATCGTTGCCTAACACAACTCACTTGTAAATAAAAATATACTTGACTTAAATGCGACATGAAGATATGGCACAGGCGCCAGGATGAGGGTGCAAGTAGGGCAAGGGGGCCATGATGGGGTATCTAAGGAAAATACCAAAAATACAGTATAATCATTACGTTTATTGTTCTTATTTATTTATCACACAATTTCTTATTTATCTTACTACAATTTGGCATAGTCTTTGGGAGATGAACTTATAGCATTTAAAAGAAAATAAATGATTTAATGGGAACTTGCGAAAAACCATCTTGCCCCTTACCATGGGGTAAAATGGGGTAAGCTAATTATTATCACAATAAATACAAATATGAATTTCTTCGGTGTTATCATCATCCACACCAGCACAAGCATTGTGAGCCCAACGTCCACAAAGCTGGCAGCCTACCCAACCTTCGGATGATTTCAGAAAAGTATAATTTTCATCCTTACAATAGAGACAAATTGCATCTTCATCATCATTATTTTTCGTTTCGGCTGCAACTGTAATCTTTTGTTTCATCTTAGTGTTTTTTTTGAGCCGAGGATCATTAGGATTGGATACTTTCTTCAGTTTTTTTAAATTCTCCAGCTCATTTTTATAAGGAGTTGAAGTAATGACGACTGTTTTTTCTCTCCGGTATTGCTTCCTCTTTTCAGTCCGTTGGACCGAAGGGATCGGCAAAATATCACCAGGGGATACATTTTCAAAGCTAGATGTAAGATCGCGGCACACTGCACGAATGGGAGATTTAGAAGCAAAAGAACATCCAGGTTCAGGTTCGGGAGCAGGTGTTTTACTCGTCTCAGGTGTGACTTGCTCGTTACGATCGGTGATAAAATCTATTCTTACTGGAGTGCATGATTCTGTTGTAACTTCTTGTTGTAACTGCTCCAGGATGGGATGTTTTGACCGTTGAAGATACAGTCGTGGCTACTGTGGTTGAAGGCACAGATGGAACTACCTCATACTGAGGCCCTTCAGCTTCTGAAACTCTCTGTTGCTCTACACTAGACGAGTTTTCAATATTTTGTATATCAGTACCTAGTCTTGCCATAAATATTGTAATAAAGAAAAAAGAAAATTGTTAACTGCAAATAACATTTATTACTTTTACAGTGTGTCAGTTTAATACATAAATATAAAACAATTAAAAATATAAAAAGCTTATTCGAAGTGGTCTCCATTGGCTGCAATACAGTCCTTTAAACGATGAGGCCAGTTATCAATAGAAGCACGCACTCTTTCCATGGGAAAATTCTTCACTGCCAATCGTATAGATTGTTTTAGGGACTCCAAATTATCATGGCGTTTAGAGCAAGCTGTACTCTCTAAAACTGACCACAAATCATAATCCAGCGGATTAAGATCGGGACTAGACGACGGCCAGTCTTCAGCTCTGATGAAGTCCGAAACGTTCGATTCCAACCAAGACTGCGTGGACCGAGCTTTATGACCCGGCGCCGAGTCTTGCTGGAAGGACCATACTTGGTTATTGAACATGGTGATGTTAAGGGGCTTAACTACCTTCTCAAGAATGGTATCTTGATACACTTGTGCCGATGTTTTGATACCTTTTTCACAAAAATATGGCTCAGTCACTCCTTCATAGCTAACACCCCACCAAACCATCACTGAAGTCGGATAATGTCCACGTTGCACTCTGTCGACTAATTGGGAAGCTTCCTTAGAGCTTTGAGCATAAATACGGTCATTTTGTTTGTTAAAATGTTGCTCAATTGTAAAAATTTTCTCATCCGTAAACAAAATTTTTCTGTGACCTCCCTTTGCGTACCGCTTCAGTAGTTGTTTCGATTTTACCACCCTATTCTTCTTTAAATTATCAGTTA
The DNA here is from genome assembly GCA_949316085.1 of Hypercompe scribonia. Taxonomy (NCBI): domain Eukaryota; kingdom Metazoa; phylum Arthropoda; class Insecta; order Lepidoptera; family Erebidae; genus Hypercompe; species Hypercompe scribonia. Next base: position 10,728,238 of record OX438980.1, read on the forward strand.
AGAAATGGCCAGTGCGTCTCTTATAGGCTGCAAGTCCTAAGTCATCTTTTAAAATACGCGACATGGTTCTAGGTGCTATCTTCATTTCCCGAGATAAAATCTTTTGCTTTCGGACAGGATTTCTTCGAATTCTTTCCCTTACTGCTTTGACCACCTTTTTCGTACGAACACTACGTGGACGGCCAGATCTTTTTCTGTCACAAACAGAGGAGGTCTCATTGTACCTATTAATAGCCCGGTACACAAACATTTTACTAATACCAAGTGTATGGAGAGTTTTAAAAATTGCATTTGGCTCCATACCTACTTTGTGTAATGCTATCACAGCGATTCGGTTCTCTTTATCACCCCACACCATTTTAATATCGCAAAATATTTTACAATGTATTGGCGCCAAAATGAGAAAACACAATGAACAATCGTATAAAAATGACAGATTCGAAATTCAAATGTAATATTTTTTTATAATTAAGTGTAACAGTATTTATGGCCAGACTAAGTAGTTGCAGCAGATATGAAATCGGCATCCGTAAAATTATTTTGATTTACGGCCATATGCCACACTTTCTGAATGCGTTAATTGCTGTAGACATTGTAGCTGCCTGAATGTATGCATTTCCAAATATTTCACTTATCTGAAATACAGTTACCACACGCCCTGGGTGTGATCTCAACCAGGCTGAAACAGCATGGTCATAATATGTACTTAGTGGCCTCATAAATGCAACATCTGCTGGCTGCATTTTATGTGTGCAGTGAGGTGGGAAGCAAAGAATTATAACTCCATTTTTACGTGCCAGATCAATTACTTCCAAATTTTGAGTGTGACTTACATGCCCATCCAGAAGCAGCAACACATGATTAGTACGAGTAGCTCCAGAGAATCTGATGAACTTTTTGAACCAAGTCAAAAATATTTCAGTAGTTATCCAGCCTCGAGCATTGCAAACACCTTCAGTACCTGGTGGGGCGTGATCTAACAATTCTGGTTTTATTCGTTGTCTCGGGAAAATCATCAGTGGAGGCATGTAGCTTCCAGCAGCGTTAAAACATATTTCTACTGTTATAGTCTGGCCGCGTTCTGCAGATGATAACGAGCCTACTTGTTTTCGCCCTTTCAGGGCCAATATTTTGCTCTTGGTTTTAGATACAACAGAGATACCAGTTTCATCACAATTATATATTTTGTCAGGAGTTAACTTATACTTGTCATAAATCTCTCCAAGCAACTGGTAGAATTTACTAACGGCCACTTTATTAAATCCCATTGCTCTAGCTGCTGATGTGGCTTCGGGCTTTCGATAGATAAATCTGGATGACGCCTTAAGAAACCTTTGAGGCAATCAACCCCTGCCATCTGCTTGTCAGTATCAAAATTGTGCGCCTTACTATTTCTCACAGCCAGTTGATATGCTAGACGTCTCAGATCGAGAGTTGTAAGTCCAAAAAGACGTTCTTCCATATATTTTAGATATGCCACCATTTCGTCTTCTTCTTCTGTTGTAAATATAGGTTGTTTAGGGCCCAAAGGTACACCAATCGTAACTTCACCACCTTCTTTCATTTTCTTAACATATCGCTCTAAAGTAGTCTGAGGCACTCCGTATTCAGAAGCGGCTTTTCTGTAGCTCATATCTTTACTTAATACTTTATCTATAGCTGTTTTCATAGAAATTTTTGACCACTCTCCTCTTTTAGTTTTTTTCTTGTATGTACGTACCATTGTTTTACCTGAAAAGTAAAACCACGTTAGTCACGTACCTATTTATCAACATAGGTATCTCAACGAAGACCTACTTCCCCATGTTGCCCCTATACCCCATCTTACCCCATACCCAATGCCCCGTGTTGCCCCAAAGGCTGAATTAGTAAAAAAATTTTTCTCAAAAGAAAAATAATAACTGAACATTTATCCAACTATACCACAACAAAGTATACAACCCTAACAACCATATACGACGTAAAAGTCATAAATTGGGTAGTCATAATTACCTTACAGTAAAGACGTTTTTAACTGCGTAAAATTAGATCGAGAAGACACTCAACGTGATGTTGGTTTGTCAACAAAAAACGCGTGCACTTACTGTTTCTGTCGCGCTGACGGTTGGTCGAGTATGGCTTCCTATTGGCATATTGCTTTCTATTCGCAAGAGTAGTTTCTTGTATGTGTGCGTGACCCCGTCATACCTCGCGTCCCCGTCATGCCCCCCTTCCCCTATACCCTCTTGTCACCCTCTGCCAGAAAACAAAATACACATATTTTTACTCAATTACACTAGCGGGTGCGTAATGTTACCCGAGAGGCAGTACAAAATACCTTTAAAGAATTTGTTACCTCTCGTCCAGCAGAATTCTTCAAGAAAGTACCAATAACCTGCCACAGTGTAGGTAAAAAAAGCATAGATTGTATGGGTGCTTACTTTAATTAATAGATATAAAATATACAGAAAGAAACCGTTAACTTATTTCATAAAAAACCATTTTATATTAGTTAATAGTATGTGTAGCTGTATATGCATCCCTTAAAATAATTCTGGCGACGCCTATGATCATCATCATCATCATCATCATCATCATAATCATAATCATCATCATCACCACCACCACCGTCATCATCATCACCATCCAGCATCTCCATCATCATCGTCATCAGCATCATCATTATTCATGTTCGTTATGGGACGTATGTTTTATTTGTTATATTTTATTTGCCTTAGACGATTTTCTTTTAAATATACATTTTATTATTTCTTTCTTCTTTTTTTTCGATTCGATTCTTTTGTGTGACGTACGTAAAATTGATCTTTGTACCTACTTTGCCTCCATTTTGTTACGCCTCTCGTATGTTTGAATTATTAGTGTCTTTTACAATAATGTATGGACACTTTACTGAGAGTTTTATTACTACATATTACATAGTTTTAATTATAGCTGCAGGATAAGAACTATTTATTTGTACTGATGCGTAACACAAAATATCCTATAATTAGGAGTCGAAGTTACAAGGCGGCAAAGAAACTATTTTTGATCCACAATTATGACTCACAGAATTTATTATTCTAATATCACAATATAAGTACAGCAAAATCAGTAACCATTTCACCCAAATTTGATCGATAGGGTTCTCCTAATTTATATTTAGAGATATTTTTCCCACAATGAAATGAACTTGATGCAGAGACGCGATAGGAGCAATTAAACCTGTGTACATACGTACCTTGCTTTCTATCCGACGAACTACAGGAGTGATTATATGATATTGTTAACATCTAAAGAACAATTAAACAAAATGTTGTTAAAAATGCCTGTTTTTTATTTATTTTTCGGTAGAAAGGAAGTTACTATTTCTAATAATTAGACTTTAACTGTACAATATAAATAATGTATCAAATATATAATATAAATTCGGGATAGAAGACCGCTTTGAATTGGCATGAAAAAGTTGATATTTGTGTTCCATGTCCTAGATAGTACAAAGTATCAAGACGAGTTGATCTGCGGATTTAATTGTGAAGACTGACATGAAATAGGTGCTTAGTATGTTATGTTTCTACTGTAGTATCGATTTATTTATTTGTTTGAATGTAAAACCTATCATCTTAGTGAGTCAAATAATGCAAAAAACTATTTATCATTCCAACGGTACTGTGAAGGTGCTGCGTAAATTTTTCGCGTACAAAACAAAATTAATGTATGGATTTTTTAGCAGTAAGTATTAGCCATTGTTAATTAAACTTTCTTTTTTTACTAACAATTTTTAAATTTGTATTGTTTGTTATCAAAGTTGAGATACAAAATTATTTTTATATGACGAACTTTGTTTTTCTCTTGCGGTGACGGGATGGCTCTGCTAAATGCCAACTTGAAGTTTTTGTCAAACTGCGTGCATCGAAGAATCCAATAGCTAATAAATTACTAAGTGCTTATGAAGAAAGGGAGGTATTTGAGCATGGACGTAAGGTCGCCTGCTTATCCGTTATAACAGATTTCTTCGAACTTATTCCTTCATCGGACTATTAGACGTAAACTTTTCATTGCCGGTACACTTAAAGAGAAAGTAGCACTAAACGCTTCGATAACTCCTTTCTGGTTTTGATTGCCAAAGTCTGGAATGAACTACTTCTTTCTATCCCTTTTTTCCTCAATTTGACAATTTGAGTATAGAAGATTCAAGAATAAAGTTAGGAAATTTCTGTTGGGGTATCCCATGTCATAAGTCAAGTCTCGTGTAATAAGTCAAGAGATAAAAGTAATATTGAAAAGCGTGACGAGTACTATTTTTGAAAATGTACCTACTTGGTTTCAAGTCGAATTTAAAGATGTCATTTATATTAGCGCCCTCTATTAGCGCTGTTACTACATATTGTTTTAGTAGTAGTCTTTAGTGACCTCTCTCGGCTAGTACATTTATTAATTTGGCAATGATTTTTCATTTCTACGGTATAGTTTTATATGTGTACCGTTAGATGTCAGTGATATCAATTATCCTCAAGCCAGAAAATAGGAGCTGTCAAGGTACTTAATCTTATTGTTATCTAGTACCGATAGATGGCACTGCATGTGCTTACAGATATATTTTTATGGCGACTTAGTAAACCGGTTTCAATTTATCGCAATTTAACAGTAATTCAAATTTAAGTACGCAAAATATTGATGGCATATCAACTGGCATATCGAAACCTTATCAATTTAAAATTCTTTGTTCTCTTTTCTTACCTTTACATTAGAGGTTTGTGCAGAGAAATAGGAGGCAACGTTGCTAACTTGTGTGCATATGCAACAAGTAAGTAAAGCTAGAACGATTTTGTTGCTGTGGTGCTTCAATAAGTTTATACGGATTTTCGTATTTGTTAATCCTTACAATTCCGTTTAGATATTAGTATGAGTATTATATATATACTATTCAGTGGCTGGTGTTTTCGATGTAGTTTTGAAATAGTATTGCTTTCTCTGCAATTAATCGTTATCGGCTTTCGCCTTCGTTAAGCTACCACATTCATTGTAGAGTTCAAATTTTCACTTGCAATACCTAGCCTATCCATAAAGTTGAATGTTTTTTGTTTTTTTCATAATTATCATCACTTAACGAAAAGTCGAAGAGAGTTAAGGTTGAAAAACCCTCGAAGTCAGGATGGCTGAAAGACGCGACTTGTTTAAAATTAAAGTGAAGAAGCTTTTACTGGCTGAATTGGCGATGTCTTATTTCATTACCTAGTATTATTATATCTTATAGTGGTAATATGTATGCACGGATATGTATGAGTTGTGTGTATGTGTATTATATGTGTATGTGTATTATATATGTGTGTGTTATACATTTATGTGTTTATGTATGTATATTTACTTATTTATGGTCAAACTAGTCTATATATACTAAATTCTCTGTCAATTACTTCTTATCCTTAAGTGCACCTACCTCATATTTTCTCTGCATCGCCCAATCGGTTGACTGGCAGAAAATGATTTTGGCATTAAATCCGCCGATGCATGTATTTGTGCATAAAGTTTTAAATAAATAAAATAAATAAAAAAGAAAAATAATTCAATTGGAATTAGGAAGATTAAACAATAACAAAACTGTTATAATAAGAAGATAAGAATTTGTAAATTGTTTTGTAAAAGAATAAAAAAATAAAAATAAAATAAAAAAATGAAGGTAATAATTATTGATACCTACATTCAGTGATTTACATCATCGTCAACAAGCTTTCAAAGTTCACTACTGAACAAAGGCCTCGGCAGAGGAGCGCCTACAATAGTAATGTTTTAATTTGATTTATTTTTAATAAAAAAAAAAACAATATAATAATTATTCAATGATAACTTTCTTGTTTTTTACCATTTGTAGTCATTTTGGAATGCTAAGTCTTATTTTGTATGGGTCAAGGGTGTGGTAAAATATGAACTCCAGAATCAAATTTTCAACAATTTGTATTTTCACACCTTAGGTGGTTTCATTAAATAAAAATTTCTTTTTCTTATATACACATTAAAATCAAATTTAGAGTGTATTTACAGATATTTTAATTAAATAGAATTTAGTAAAAATTAGTGAGTTTTAACAATACCTACTTATCACTAGTTATATTTTAGAACATCAACAACATCTTTCACTCAAGTGAAATACAAGGTAGCTTAAATAATAACCACCATACACAACACTCACGAAGAATCCTCATTCATTCACTATTAGGTGAACACCATAAACATTAGATATCGTATTTGCTTAAACGATTAATTTTAAGAGCTATATTAACGTGAAATATCCTGATGATGGGAGGCATCAAAGCTCGGGGTTGCATGTTATGAAGTAGTCAAATAATATAGGTTCCAACAAAGCAAGTCGCACCATTATCCGACCCGCGACTTGCGATCCGCAACGAGAGTTACTGAACACGTGCACTTTACCACAATAAATAACTGTCGATATTCCAGGGTACAGAATGGAGAATATAAACTAACATTGATAAGGCAATGACAAATGATATTGATCTCGGTTTTTTTTTCCTGAGTGAACCACTGTCTAACCGTTCTTGTACAATTTCGTGTCCAATAATCCTCCTTGCTGATCGTACAATTGTCACGTCGGGCAACAAACAATGGGCAAGTCGTAACTCGTAACCTAATACAAACACCGTATATCAATAACGTTGCAACATTATGTAAAATGTGTAAGAATTTAGTCTTTTCCGTTTCAATTTTCACTCTTTTATTTAACATGAATACTCTTTATAATACATATCTACTCTAGCTTTGTCTATCGGAGACTTCGTCTCTTCTATAACAGTAAAATATTATAACCTTGTACACCACATTCTTATCATAGGGTTGCAGAGTAGCATGCGTCACTGACGCGTGCGGGCAATACCAATGAATTCATCCTATGGAGATTTCGAAAATGATTTAACAACTGGGAACGGCGTTGTTTTATTGACAATGCCATGTGATAGTAAAAGAAAACGAAGTTTAATATAACACCAGCACCAAGTCGATGTACATATTTCAACGTACAAATAACCTGAATACGATGATTGATTTGTTAATTTGAATGTGTTGAGGAATTTAAGACCGTCTGCATAAAGAAACTTTTTTGTTTAGAAGTTACCGCTCCCATTTGTAGGTATATTAGTTTGTAGGTGCAAGAGTTAGTAATATTATTGTCCGACCGACATTACTGAAAGGCCCACCCTGTATTTCTATGACTGTTTGATCACTGACGATTCAATAGTTTATGTTTTAAATCTAATTTGTTACGACTGCTTTATTCATTGAGTTACTTCTTATTTTCAAGAAAACGATGAATAAGTAGGTTTTCTAACAAAGACACCTACTTTAAGGGACACTGATCATGTAATTTACAATAGTAGGTAAGTATCATAAGTTGTGAAGGCGACTCCATAGAAAATTTAGGACTTAATGACAAAACTTACTACTAATTTGTGCACAACGTTGTGCTCAGACACGACAGAAACTAAATTTACGTTACATAGAGTATCCTTTGAACAGAATATTTTTGTTAACTTGTTCAAATGACATAACTATTAAGGTATATATATTGGTACCAGTAACGCTCGCCGGGATACAGAAGGTTAAAGGTAAATTTGGCTTTGTTCATCTACACTATCCATTCCTTCGTACACCGGCAGAACAAAACGATTTCCATCGTATTGTTGACAGTCTAACCACGTCATCACAGTATTAAAATCCGGTAAAAGAAACATTTACTTTAAAACACCATTAGAAACTTATGAGTATTATAAATAAAGGGGCCTTCATTACACTTGAAAATAATTATTAATGATTAAGAGATCATAATTTAAACTCTACATACTAAACTTTTACTAGATTAGTCTATGTAATAATACGTACACTATAAAAATATATACCACTGGGAAAACGTCATTTGAAATGACTGAACAAGTAGACAAAGAAAAGGACAAGACAGCAAAACATGACAAATAGAGCGTCCTGCACGTGGCCGCGCAGAGTTAGCTAAGTATATAAAAGAAGCAGAATTGAGCAAATTTAGTTAAATTAAACGTTTTGAGCAAGAGAAGGTCATGACAGCAGCTGTCGAAACGTAAATATACACGTTAGTAATGGCAGATATTAATCTATAAATCAACACGCACTTAATAGTCGACGTTCTCATGTTTATACTTCATCTTCGACTAGATATATAGTTTAACGAAATAATTATAATTATCACTTATTCAGCAGTCATGTTATACTTATTTAATTACATATTTGTAAATTAAAAATTGCAGTGGCACGTTATAAAGTTAAATTAATGGCACAGTTTCACGTACATAATTAGTTTTTTGAAATATAAGAATATTAATAAATATGTCTACAATACTTAAGTAGGTAGCCCTAGTCAAAATAGGTATACCTTTGATAGATATTAATTAGTTGTACAGTCCATACCGCAATACGACGACAGTTTCAGTCAAGACATTAGTTAACAGTTTAACATAGCAACCCATCACGTTCAACTAATCGATATCTGCTGGAGATTATGGCAGACACGTATTAAGCCTATCGGTTGGACTGCTACCGTCGGACAGAAAGATATGTTAACATTACGCCGCGGACGACAGTGACTCAAATATCGTCACACGCACAGCGCAGGCGCGTGCACGAGTTTCACTCACGAAGAAACTTATCGACACGTACACTGGACTCTTAGGCCGTATCGCATATCTATCTTTTGTTCCCAGTCATTTTTTTTCGATTACCCTAATTAAATAAATACATCCAGTTGACCGAATCTTACATCGTAATAATTACAAATATGTATAAAAAGATATATATATACACACACATATATATATATATAAATTTCAGTGAATTTACAAATGTAGAGTTAATAAAGCTTTGTTAAAGACAATTCATTTACACCTAAGCGATGAAATTATTCGATAATTTCAACGTGAAAGTATAAAAATGTTCAATTATCGTTATCCGCGGAGGAATCACTACTGCTGTAGTCAGCAGCCGCGGTCGAGGATCCAGCCGCGGCTGGCAGCGGATGCTAGAGCGACGAGTGCGGGTGCGGCTCGTGATGATGCGTCGACCCACCGCCGCGTTCTCGCTTCAGCCGCTGCTTCAAGTGCACCTTTGCGTGTCGCTTCTTCTCATCCGAACGCGCGAACTTACGACCGCACACATCACATGCGAATGGTTTCTCACCCGTGTGCGTACGCACATGGGTCGTGAGGTGGTCCGATCTACTAAACGAACGCATGCAGATTCGGCACTGAAACGGCTTCTGGCCTGTGTGAATGCGAATATGCCGTGTCAACTCGTCCGATCGTGAGAACCTACGGTCGCAACCCTCCACCGGACATGCATATGGACGTTCGTGGACGGGAGTTTTACTCGGCCTGTTAGGGTACTTACGTGGCTTGACTGCCACGAGCCGTAATGGTTGGGCACTTTGTTGGTACACTTGAGATAGTATTTCGTGACCTTTACTGGTGGACGGGTTGTACTCGGCGAGTTGGACTGGCCTGTCGCTGGGGCCAGCCGGGCTCGGGTACGGTTCTCGTTTAGGTAAACCCGAAGGTCCAGGAGTAGGCTGCGGTGCCGTTTCATACTGCTGCGTGTCCCATGAATGTTGCGGCTGAGGTTGCGGCGGTGGGCGGTACTCGCAGTGTTGTGGCGGACCGCAGGCTTGTGTAGGAGGGCAGTAAGTCTGGCACTCCGGAGGAAGCAGCTCGACGCGTTCCTCATATTCTTGTTGAAAGTATTTGTCGACACTGCCCGGACCGGGACCCGGTGGTAGTAGCCACTGTAGAGGTGGCGACGGAGCTCTTTTACCGGCATTGCCAGTTGGGGGACCATACAACGAAGTGCTTGCGTTTGACGTGTTACTCGCGTCCTCCGCGCGTGCACCAGGAGATAAAGAAGCTTCATGTTTATGCCGTCGTGGTGAACACCCCAGAGATAATTCATCGCCTGGTAGTGTACCTGTAACAAAGGAAATATATTATTAATATTTGCAATTTAATAACTCCTACTCATCTAATAGGGTAACTAATATCCACATTAGTAGAGAATACAATTTTGATTCAATGCTATTGTACTATGTACATACTAATAAGGTCCGTGGTCTATTATGGCAAAATAGTATATGACTATTTAATTACTTATATATTTCTTAATATTTAACCTCCTTGCTAAGGAGAGGCCTATGTCCGGCAGTGTACTGTTAAAGGATGATGATATTTTTTCAGTTAGATTTCTGTATTAATTATTACTAAATATGTATTAAGTAGCTTCTATAATAATTTTATTAAATTTATTAATTGCCATTTGTATGTTGAAATAACAAGGAACTGCAAGAATTCACCATCATTATCATCAACAACAGCCTTTAATAGTCCACTGCTGGACATAGGCCTTTCCTTAGATAGGAGGTTACTTAGGTATATGTATCCCTTGATTGTAAAAAAAAGTACGGTGTTACAACATTTTTGTAAAATATTGCTTTCTTTTGGACCTTTTGCGTGGTTGTATATCAACAGATGATATCTTTTTAAAAGAGATAGAAAATCTACTTCAAACTTAGATTTTTTTTATATGTTGATTATTTGTATCTATGTAAAAATAATGTTATTGTATAAATTTATTTGCGTTTTTGTAGCGGGACGCGCGAGCGGAAGGCAGCAGCACGGCGGCATCGATAATAACATTTGTCGGAAGTCGATAAGTGCGTATCTTCATACCCTATCTGGACAAAACTTTAATTGTGACTGTTGACCGTTACCTACTCGAAAATATCTGTAACGCTTTCGCAAATCCCTATAACTGTTATTAAAAACTAGTTGAATAAAATCATATTATTTAAAAATATCGTTCGTTTTTCCTAATTGTAGTTTTTGTGTTTGTAGTTATATTTTATAACTTTAAATTATATTTATAGCCTTTCGTTTTATATCTTGCTTCTAAACACATTTTGAGAATTGGTATGTTTGTATTGATAAACATTTCACAACGTGTACTTTAGATTTTGTTTCTATTAAATTAAAAACAACATTAATTTAAACTAGATGTGTTTTTAATGCTTTATGCACTACATAACAAAAATTTACACATTTATACGTATTAAAGTTGACTCTATAAGTGATAAAATTATCCTTAACAGAATTAGTAAAGTTGAGAAATTATATTTCACAAAGTAAATTTTATCATTACTTTGAAATAAATGAAAAATAAAAAAATCCTATGAATATTTACCCATACAGAATCACTTAATCCCGATTTTAAAACTAAACTTAGCACTTTTAACACGAATAAACGTTATTCACGACATAATCACGTAGGCAATAGTGCCATAGCGCAGGATATACTGACAAGGACAGCTCCATTCAGCTTCCCGTATCGATCCGAACATGTGACACGGGCCGCTGAACTTTCCATTTCACTTTACATATCAATGGACACTGTAACTTGAATCGCGCGTCGGGATAACTCCTATCTCTATCACATCCCGAGAGGAAGGCAGTCGCGGTAACCGTAGCTTTAAAACTAGAACACTGCTAATCGTGAAGGGCATCGAAGGACATGACGACGTTCGAGGAGATCGCATAGTTTATTTACAACGTTATCGGTCGGTGGCCGATTCGACGGCAAATCCCGTCGGCACGCGTCGGATTTATCTTCTGCAGTAGAAATACTCGCAGGTAGGCATGGCCTCGCACCTGATATTGACGGCGGATCCAACAGCGTCGGGAAGAAGGCAGGCAGGTCCGAAGTAGTGACGGGTGTGTTCAGGTCGGTCGGAGCTCCGGAGCCGGCTATAGGCATAGGCACCGGTTTCAGCGGACAGTCGAATCCTAGCGCGCTCACGTCTGCTAAAGAGAGCAGGTGCGGGCCGGTCGGAGGCTCAACATCTGAGCCCATCCCGTCCGGCACCACCTGCTCCTCAGCCCATGGGCCGAGTGGAATTACGAACAACGCCAGCGTGAAAGCGACCTCTCGCACGGCCGGTACGAAGGGGACTGGCGCCGCGCGTCCCCGCATCGCAGTTTTATGAATGGAGTCTCGGTCCCATATTCGGTAGCGGCGCGCGCAGCTCCGCCAATAGTGAGGCGCGTTGCCCCCCCGAGGCTGACGTCACCGCCCGACGCCGCCCACCGCCCGCGCCGCCCCACAGCGCCCGTCACCGCCGCAGAGCCTCCGTGTTCCTCCTGCTTTCCAACGCACGCGAGACTCCTGTTTATCAGCCCACAATGAGATGTACGTCTATTGTTCATTTATGAAAACTTTAAATGAACTATCACAGTGCCTTGTTGGTTACTCCTGTAGATGACACCCTACAATTTTAGTGATATAAAAATCATAGAAAATAATAGACTGAATTAATATTTTCCTTGAGTGTTGTTTAGATTTATTTGAACCATATTATTTTGTAGATTTAGTTTAGTTAAAACAGATTTAGGCGTAAGTATAAGTATAGTATTAAGATTTAGGGATACGTCTTTCTATCTTCGTATTTGCTTTTTTATATTGAAATATTATGTTTCCTCGTAACTTACCTTTTATTCAACATGGATGTGTAAATAATAAATTGAATTGAATAAACTGTCCAAGTTGAAAAACATTTCTTTGTGAGGGATGCCATAATAGACAATTAATGTTATTTATTAGGCATAGGTTGGTAAGTATTAAGTGTGTGATGTTTAAATCTACATTTTGTGGATAAGTAGCTATCTATAGTTTCGTATTCAGCTGATCTCCGTATTCTTAACTGGGTATTACAATATTTTTTTGTAAAATGATTTTATTTATATTGATTACGTAACATTTACTTGTTTACTTAGACACCAATTATCTGGGAGGATAGAGGGAAGGAAGGCTGATAATGTGCTATATGGAGCATCCTAGTACAGGTACCAGTCTCTCACACAGATTTCTATATATATTTTTATGATATATATATTTTTCTACTTTATTAATATCAGTAATGTTTATTTTATTGTATAAACGAGACATAAATTATTTTTCAATTTCATTAATCTCATATAGATAGGATAGGTTTGTAATGCAGGTGTTTATTTTTATTGATTAGAATGTTTGTTTGTTTGTATGTTTTCCGCTAATTGTGACCACAATTCTAATATTTTTATTTCGAAATAGATTATTTTTAAAAATGAAAAAGTAGCTTCTCTAAAATATATATATATATGCTAAAAATATAAATAAAATATGCTTGAGTAGGTACTCAATGAGAAATGTAGGGCAGGTATATTTTTTATTTGTTTGCATGGTTTTTTTTTAGATAAGATTTGCATTATTTTACATGCCTATTTATTATTATTACAATGTATAGTTTCGACTCTATTTCATCTTTTACATTTACTCGCTAATTATCTAGCTAAAGCAAGACACATAATAATTTTAAACGTATTCTAATTGCTAAAATAAAAAAGACTGCATTATCTTCTTAATTATCATTTCGTTTTGCCGATGTTAACATTAAAACTACTGCAATGTAAATATTTTAAATAAAAAATAAGATATCAATGGTTCTACTTTTCAATGTAGGTAGGTGGACCTTGTCTAAGCCTGTTGCGTATCTACAAAGTATGAGTAATTATGTATTTCTAATTTTTTTCTGTATTTTTTGAATGAAAAGTATTTCCATCTGGTATGTTCCAATGTCTTTTCCTGTTTCACTGACAATACGTATATTATGCAAAATTATTTAGATAATAATATAGTTAAGTAAATAGTTATAAATTTTAGATAACCGAACTAGTGTTTCTGATACTTTTGGTACCAAATATTATTTGGTTACGAGTCAGTGTGGGTGGTTTTAGGTTTTGAAAAGGTTCAAAATGATAACGACATACTTACGAAACTAAAACTAAACTGCAAGAGTGCAATCTAATATTTCATGAAACATTATGAAGTAATGACACATTTAAATAAAATAATAATAAGTGTTACTGCATTTATAACATAGTTCAGAGCATACCTATACAAATAAATCAGTATTAGTATAGCGTTATTGATTAAGGAGTATCTACGTCCCTATATGGTTAGTATTAATTGCTAGCCGTTAGGTGTAGGTTTACGGGTGGGTGGTGATCTATACAGCGACCAAGATCAAGGAAATGTTTGATCTATACTGTACTACACAACTTCTGACCGTATCTTTATCTCATAAAGTTTTAATTAACGAAGATTACACTATACCATTTTCGCCACACATCACTCAATATCTTCCATTCTGATGTACATACATTTGCATATATTTCTTATCATCATTTATATTCTTATGTCCAGCAGTGGACTGTGATATTCGTGATGATGATACGTACTGTCTAGTCGGATAGTGTTGGTTTTAATTATTACTCCATAGATTCACTGGGACAACTTAGATGTTTCTGAGGTGCGATTAGAGCAGTCTAAGATCCAAAACTTTCAATGCAAGGATAAATATGAACGCTTTCACCGAAATCTGGCGGATGCTTACTAAATAACGATTCATTGCCACTTTTGATTTTTATACTAATATTGATTTATTCTTTTTGTGAATTTTATATATGAAACATAAATCATATTTGTACCAATAAGGTTAATAACATTTAATTGTTTGATTGTAATAATCATTTCATGCACTAAACATTAAGTATCCAAGTTTATTCTAATTATCACTTTTTTTTAATTAATGCAGAACGAATGTGGTACGTATGTGCGTACGTGCCTGTGTATAAAAATGGCCACGTATATAGCTAAACGATGGAAACCACATTTAAATTGAGGTTTTTGTACCGAGTTTAAAAGTTACTAAACCTAGTAATTTTTTTTAGACCTACTCTATTTAGGTATATGTTTTTATGTAACGATTGTAGGTATATCGACAAACCACATATTTGATTCAGATTACATTAGGTTTGTACATAGTTAATGTTAATATGACGAGGACAATATACGATTGGGACTAGGTGCAAATAATAGCAAGCAGTTGGTGGGTGTGCATAGATTATCATGCAACGTGAATTATATGCCGTTTATTTAGTTCACAATTTACATAGTCAATAGTTGCTACTTGAACAAAAATTGGGACAGTGTAATTTCAAATGATTCTGTTTAGAAAGTATCAATTGCAACTGCTATAGTGTAGTTTAATTGGATGGAAAGAATTAGTTTATCCTGACCAATTGTTGAATTACGCACTTCAAAATAGATAAATATAAAAAAAAAACACGTCCTTTCTTAGAAGGTTAATTTTATAACACGTGTATTTATGAGGCGTAGGAATCATTCAGAGAGGCCCAGCTGTCATTCTACACTTAATTAGTTTTGACGTCTGCATATTTTCAGCATCATTTAGCGAAAATCTTGGAGACAGTTATGTTTTTTACAGGTCAGAATAAATTACCACACGATATTTCAACATTGTTATTTTTTTTTATTGTTTTAATCTAGCTGCTTTTCATAATTTCTATTTTTGCAAAAAAATAAATGTTTATCATTTATTATGATCTAGATATTAATTGTGTGAAGACAATTCCTTGAAAAATAGTGGAAAGTGTAAATAAATCTAAATATTTAAATAAAAAATGCATTTCTATTCAGCTTAACTAATTAAGATCTAAAGTCGATGACAAAGCAATCTCTAGTTTTCTATAATTATTTCTTTATAAATACGAATACATGTAACACAAGTGCAATGATCAGTTGCAAGGTTTGAGGAGTAGCGGCAGGACAATGGCCGGAGCGGTGTGTGTGGTGGCGGCAGAGTGCTCGAGACACGCCGACGCCCGATTGGGCCCACATGCAGTCGTTCACGCTAACCCAATTGTCGTGTAACGGTGACGATAAGAAAAATAACAAACCCACGATTTCACCGGCGTCTAATTATAGAGCGCTATTTGTGAGTGCGCGGGCGCAAGCGGCATAGCGTGGCCGCGATGTCAGGGCTATTCCTGGCCGTCAGCTGACGCTCCTGCGCCGTCGTCGCTCCGCACGCGCTCGTAAACACCACGCAACCGATTGACGTAAAATGCGAACAATCGAGTTTTCAGCAGGTGAATCACGGGATGAAAACGTCCCTGCGGGAATCGTTCTAAAATTAACAAGACTGTTTTTGGTTTGGACTTCGGAGGCGGGGTTCTATTTCTGACCGTTACTTCAATATCGTTGTCTATTTCCATCCCGCTACTATACGTTTCTTCTAGATTGTTATTCACACATTCTTGTTTGTGTAAATGCTAGTCATATGACCGCGGTTGTTAAATCTTTGGCTACGTCACTGTTTCTTTTTTGTTCAATAAGTAACGACTATTTACGGGGTTATTAGGTTATGATAACTAAATTAGGATCGTTAAATAAGGCACAAAGACTGAAAAGCACTTATAACATCAGAACTTTGTTTTGTTGTTGTTGATGATAAAGAAAAATATCAACAAAGTGCTTTCTTTGACGTCATAAAAATACAATATAAAAAATACAAACATCAAAATGTAGGAGACGTTCTCTTCAAGCATATGATGTCTACTACTGTCCACCCACAACACGCCGGTGACTGAAGCAGTCACGCGATTGTTTATACATAATTACTGTAAATCTCTTGATATCAATATTTCCAACAGCTGCACTTACTACGACGTGTTATGACACTTCACGACACAAAAGTAAGGAGGTATCTTGTCACCGACAATATTTTATCATTTGTATTGTCAGACAAAGTGTGCATCCTACATGATAAAGTATTATAGACAACGTTAAATAAACCACTTTTACAATTTATTCTCCACTAGATAGTAGTTATTCCGCTTTTAGTCGATAATTGATTGTTTACTACTCGAAATTTTTGTCCGAATACTTTTAAATATTTAAATTTCTTATTTCAAAGATACTGTAAACAAGCAGTATTTGTATGTAGCTTATGAAAACCCATTATAATAAAGTTGATTAGTTAAGGCTTTTATCCACATTTTCGAATGTATAACTATGTACCTAATACTATTGATGATCATGACGCCACGGCGGACAGTTTTAAGGGAGACCAGCTAACAATACAGCAGATATTATAGTGCACAGATGTGTACGCGAACACTCTCTGTTCTCTTACTCTCATAATCCGATGAGACGATTATGCGACACGACTGGTGAGAGATCAGCGCAGGCGCAGGACCAACGTAGGATTTTGAAGGACATGGCTTTAGACTTATGAATGAATGTTTATACAAAGATTACAAATACGTAAAAGTGATTTTGCTTATGTGTAAAACTATGAATATCAAAATATGTATAAGTGTTAGATAACGTAGGAATTATATATGTACGAATTTAGTAGGTTGGTTTTATACGCGGTATTTTAAACTGATTTCAAAAGACGTTTCTCATTACGTCCCAATTTTTAATATTTTTTTTTCTTAATGGTTTTGTTTAGCAGTAAGTAAGTCAGAGTAAGATACGATTGTAGAAACCTGGGTACATTCTGGGAACTCTATCCACCTGCAACAATTGGATTTTGTGTTTTTATACTCAAGAAAAGCACTATTTGGTAAAGTGAAATCGAAAACCATACAAGTCCACACGTTCTTAATATTGAGGATGAAAAGTAATAACCCTAACTAAAATAAAAATGTCTATAAACAGACTTAACAGATCGAATCTCTTGAACAAACTTGACGGAATTTACTAATTCTTCAGCCATAGACTTCTAGTAATTCGAACGCTTTCTTAAAGTAAATGGCTCATTGTCACAACGACATAAAGCAAACACTCATGCTGTGAAGTATGAGCGTTACAATGTCGGCCCTACTACCGTTTGGCGAGCGTGTGAACACCGTGTCTAATATTAACCCTGTGTTGCAAATGCAATTCTAGGTGACGATGCCACGCTGGCTTCTATAAATACGAACTGTTACATTATCTTTCTCTAGTTTCATGTGTGAATCATGTTGCATGATTAATACGGATTCAATTATAACCACGATACGAACACTAATTACAGCATGTGGGTAAGCCGCACTTTGTATATTTGTTGGGTAAACAATAATTTTGTATATCTTGTGTAACAGAACTTATCTCAGAATTTAATAATTCATAAAATACAATTATTTTAGTAGTGAAGGGAGCTGATTACACGTAGGCTATGAAAATGTTATGATGTCAACAAAAAGAGCCGGGCTACCTGTGTGCTAATTTTCAAACACAGAAGATGAGGTAGTGATTAACAGTGATAAAAAAGATATTGTTTTTGGTTTTTAAATTAATATCTTTTTTAACTAATTTCGGTATTTACATTACCATAATTTTCATATGTTTTATACTGATTATCACACTATATGAATCACCGTGAAACGAATTGCCAAAATGTTCCATGGAATATAAATTGATTTTCTGAACATATTTATGCCGTGTATATATTAGATTATGTTCCAAATTTTCAAATTTAAAGTGTTGTTTATGACACAATTGTTAGGTGGTTGTGCTAAAGTGCTTCAAAGGAAAAAAACTAACTATGCGAAACCCTATAAGAATAATTAGTGAAAGTGAGTTCGAGCATAGCTCAGATCGCCCACATAGTACACCTTCCACCGGTGACCGATAACATGTTAAAATAACGAGCAGTGACGTGCTAGTAATGTTAGCACTCGTCACGTCTGCATGAGCTCCAGTTCACGTCATTTCACACTCATGCTTATAATTACGCTACCATCGATCAACACTCGACAATTCTAATCTCGTGCAGGTTCATCAGCCGTTGACGCAAGAACGTACACTATCTAAAAAGTACGAAAGATTCATACGAATGTTTATGGAGAAATATTTATAGAACTGCGTAATGACTGTGCGAACGTATTTCGTACGCGCTCACGTAGTCACATCTCGTGATTGGTAATTTTTAGTTTCGTACATTAATAAACTTGTGAGTAAATGCAATAATATTCTAGAATGTGTTTCGAAATTATTCGATTGTTGCCGTTTTCGTATCTATCGCAATTATAGTATAACCATAAGACAAGTATAACCCCCATATTCATTTACAGCTGAATTAAGTCAAAACCTATTTATAATCTAATAATAAATGGATATCCGTATAAAAAATTGTTAAATTCCATGTTTAATGGAGCGCCAGATAAAAAATTTAGGTCAACATGTTTTATGTTAACATCCAAAAAATAATTAAGACATCTAAAGAAAAACGAAAAAAAAACAATTTTCCTTCACCTCTAGATAGATACCTAAATCCATTGTGAAGGCAACGCTAAAAGTGAACAGAGTAGTGAGTAATACGAAGCCTAGAGTGGGGAGTGGGTTGTGACGTCAGCCGTACACCCTCGGCTTCGCTGCGCCACCTTATTCTGGGAATTATCCGACTGACGCAAGCCACTTACGCTACACTTTTATTTTCCGATAAATAAGTCAAGTACTTATATCATTTATCAAATCACCTATCACGCGTTTGTGTCATTGTTGATGCGTGTGTTATATTCCTACGTCAGTAACAGATATACTTATAAACTTATGTATATTTCACTAAACGGAAATGGAAAAATTTAAGAGCCAAATATGCAGCTAAATTAGTTAAAAATTAAATCTCCGCACTGTAACGATAAATTAGTGTGAAGTTAGTTTGTTTCATGTTAGTTTGTTTGTTAATATTTGAAACTGGCTTATCTGGTGATGAGCTAGTTTCAAATAAATTCTTGCTTAATAAACTATGCTTACACAGCTTAAGAAAACGCAATCGAGATTACGCACTTGCATTATGTAAGGTTTAATTTATGAGAGTACAAACATGTTTTACACATACAACGTAATATATCTAACGCACATTGTGTCTGTAACGTGAGCTTATATTAGGAAAGACTGAAAAGCAATATCATGTAAAACTAAAGTCAGATAGGACTAAACTCTTATGTTTGAAGAATACATCTCTAATTTTATTATATTTTTAAATCTTTGTATTTATACATATACAACCATACATTTAGAATGTTTATAACGAAAAAATGAGTAAGTAGTCCTTAAGAAAGTCTAAGGTTTACCTGAATCTTCTGTCACAAAAACTTTATAAGCGTTTGAAAAAGAAATTAAATTCCTTTTGAAACATTCTTTTAGTATAATTTAAGGTGCATTTAGTTTGTACTAAAAGAGATATAGAGAGAGATAAACATATAATAAATGCACCAAGTAAGCCTTAAGGTTGATACTTAAGCTTTAAGCTATACTATTCGTCCACATCAGTTCCAAGTGAAAACGAATTCTAAACTATAACAATGATATCGTAAGACTATAAGGTGTTTAAACCTACATTGAAAGCATTTAATCAAATCATGTACTTAGAGACTTTTTATTTTATTCCCTAGCTGCCTTCATCTATTCAATTTTATTCAATAGGAAAAAAATATTCTAATTTAATTTATTTTTATTTCAGATTAAATTATAATAATTTTAATAAGGAGTATCCACTTTTAAATGAAGTTGCCTTTTACGAAATACTTCATGCCTTCCTGCGTAAACATAAATCGGCAAGGATAGTTATCAGCACTGATGACGTCATTGAACAAGTGACAAAAATTAGCGGAACACTGTTAAGCGGCGTGCGTCAAGCAACACCTGTTGATCAACCGCTCAGCCTGCCCTTGTGTGGTAACCTTACAGGGGCCTCGCTACCGGTTGGGTACCGCACGCACGCCTCGCTACCGCACGGGTCGATATCAATGACGTACGGCCTCATTCATAAATAGGGAGGCACCCCCTTCCTAAAATACGAAAGCTCCGTTCCCCACACCACCGGCTCCGATGAAATCGTGGTAATTTTATGAATGACATGACAACACACAAATAAAATGTTCCATTCAGTTAATATCATGTTTTATTACACATTTGTTGTACAAATATAAAATGAAAATTTTGTATGTAGTTTGTCATAGCTTCTTGCAAATTGCATTTCCCTTTATAACTTAACTTCTTTTAAATTCCGTGTTTATGAAAGATATAGATTCATCCCATTTACTGCAGTCAGTTGTTTCAAGAAGATTTCTGGACCCTTGGTATGGTATCGTACTTTAAGCGGTTCCCTCACGTTTTCTACCGGGCTGAGATTCATTGTGGGTTCTGCATTGTGGGTTAAAACCCTACATGGGACAACGCTTTGTGTGATTCAGAAACTGTTATTCTGAATCTAGGTTTTATTTGTGTCCGTTTTACGTTCATTTCTAAAGACAGGAATAATAACAGTGCAGAAGTTTTTTTCAAAGCAGCTTTCCAAATGTTATCTCCAAATTATTTACGATCTGAGATATTGAAAGCTACTCCAATTGATATAAAGCTTACATTATCATCATCATCATCAACAGCCTTTTACAGTACACTGCTGGACATAAGCCTCTCCTTAGCAAGGAGGTTTTGGCCTACTATACCACGCTGGCCAGACGGGTTAGAATAAGGTTTGTTTCAAGTTTTCCTTCTCTTTGTAATAAAGCTTATAGGAGTAAAAAAAATAGATTATGTTTTTAGTGAAATGCTAGTGAAGTCTTAAAGGTAATTAACCACTAGCCATTTTGTATTTTATGTTAATTTGATTGCTTGGATGATTTACGATTTACGTAAATGTAAAGTAAGTATGCATATATCGACAAGGTTCTTTAAAATAGAAGCTGATCTCGGGATGTGCATTGGAAGGGCGTGGGCGCGCTGCGATTTGACACGCGCGCGCGACACTTGCATTCGCAATCAGTAAGCTTGTCTTGCACACACGTGACCATGGAGAATATTTTTCTAAGTTCTTTATATTTTGTTTAGTTTGTATAGTTATGAGTGATAAATTATCGCAATTCCCAACAAACCCTTCCATCTTAATAATTTTTCTACAACCTCCAATAATAATTATTCTTATTTTATTTGATGATTTTTTCAACCGTCACTAATACACACAGGGTACTTATCTTATAATGTTGAGATCAATGGTATTAAACATTTACTTATTTCTTTTACAGCTTCTGTGGGCATTTAAGTTGGTTAAATATGTATAAATGTTATAATTTGTCGGTACATTATAATTAAGTTAAATTTAATCTTTATTTCGCACGCGATTCGTGTGATTTCCATGTGCGTGTTGTGCAGTAATGTAATCAAGCGCGCACGCGTCTCTTATTTACGGCGGATTACGCGCGGCCAATCAACTCGGATGCAAAGAATACTTAAAGAGAACAAGCTCAACGTGCCCCTCACTCTCTGTCACTTGTCATAAATACATGCATTATTTATTCTTTTTTACTTTGCTACAATGGTGTCTTTCTAAAATAAATTACATTTCTATAAATATCACTATTAAAAATTTAGTTCACAAATCGTACGTTAGAACATAACGTAAAAGACATAGTTCACGCCGTATCGCATAACATCCTTCCGCCTAACCCTGACAATGGCAGCGACGGCCGCCATCGATTTCCTTCTTCGTTTGAAGAGCGGTGTCCGGCCGTGGCACTGGGCGGCTCGCCACTAGAGGCGATCGATGGGCCGTCCTTGAACTTATTTTTTTACTGCGCATGCGCTTTTAAATGTCGAACGTCATTCCGTGGCCATGGCCAAGAAACACGTGCAACGTGCTTTCCAACCGCTACCCCTTTACGGGCCGCACCCACACCCCTACACACCCTGCCATTCATTCTGATTCTTGTGGTGACGCCTCACAGCTGGTGCCTCGCTTATTCATTCTCAACTTTGCCATTTCTTATCGATTCTGATCTTTTAGGCAACCTGTTGAAGGGCATGTCTATTGTTTTAGGGGATAACGTTTGTTAATGGATAGTTTTGCCTGTTTATCTTGGACTTTTCTAGACTTTCTTAAAATAATCTTAGTTTTTTAAAATGGTTTCTTGGCTCCTATTATTATGCTGATTATAAAACGAATTTGAGCATGGTTACTGAACGAGTAAGGTTGCAAGCGACATTGAGAACAAGTCTGCGACCACGCAGGGCTGCGCATGAATGAATTCGCCGTGGGCGGGAGCGTGGCGAGCGTGGCCCATTCATTCATTAGCTTGGAGGCCAGTTCTCATGAATAATACCATAACAAAAACTGTCAATAACACTAACATCGAGTTGTTTTGTAACTTTATTTACTTCGCCTGATTTGTACAGTTCACACAAGGTACCTGTCATGCCTCTCTCTTTATTCTTATGTTGCTTTATATGCCTACGTATGTACCTGCGTAATTGGTTTATTGTAAGATTGTTAAACTGTTTTAATAAATAATTATCTGGGTAAAGTTTACCCACAGGTTACTTCGGTATTACTATTACTTAGTGAAAGTTAAAACTAGACATTCAATTATTTTTCAGTCGCTTTTATCTAGGTATTGGTCATTTAAACATAGACACAGAGGGGAGAGGGGAGATGTGTTAATAATAGCTGTTTTCGGATCCCTCTTCTTTCTCCTTCTTTCCGGATTCTATTGCTGGATATACCTCTCTCCTTAGAAAGAAGGCTTGAGTAGCACACAGTAAGCTTCGGTGGGTTACGGCCTGAGCGGATTTCGATACAAAAAAGGCACAACAAGGGGTGTCGTACCATATGAGTGTAGTCACAAGGCGACCTTCGACTTCACAAATCTCCTGATCTGTAGTTTGATACTAATCGATTTAGTCTAGTTTTAGGCTAGTTCTAGTTTCTCTCTTCTCTTGGTCTTATTTCTCAACAATCCCTCCAAACTTCATATTGTATTTAAACTGTTTTTTATCGAAGCAATTGCTCCTGCTTGAAATCAGTTTGAATGTTATATGTGACATTGAGTTTCAAACTTTTATTAATCAATGTGACGTTATATACAGACATTAATCGATCTTGAATGTAAATATTATAACAACTGAGAAATTGGTTTACAATTATTAAGCTACTATATATTAATTTAATATCTTTTTTGCTACCTCGGTGGCGCAGCGGTAGTGAATGCGACTGCTGTGCTTGGGGTCTCGGGTTCAAGTTTCGGGCCGGACCAAATGTTTTTATGATCTGTAAATATTTGTTTCGAAGTTTGGATGTTTTCTATGTATAATATGTATGTATTTATAAAAAGAAGTATGTAAGTATTCTATTAATCAGTCCATTTATCGTAGCACAAGCACTGCTTAGTTTGAAAGTAGATGACGTTGTGTAGCAAATGTCCGAAATATTTATTATTATTATCTTTTGATATTTTTTTAAGAGAACAGTTAAACTTTGAAAACAAATGTTTGTCACGTTACCTAAGGTGGAAATAATATCCATGCTACTCATGTACAAGGTTTTAGTCAGTAAAAGGAGTTATCGGCGTAGGAGTCGAGGTAAGGTCTGCAAGTTTCAATCTGACGTGGATTAGAAACATTATTCCCGCCAACACACTAACAATCCATTGCCATAGGCGTCTAACAGTAACATCTCCAACAAATTTTGCTGCATTCATATTTTTCGTTGATGTAGCAAAGCTTTGAACTGAATAAACTTGTAAAGTCATTATTTTAGCGGTCTCGCCCACACTCCTCAAAAGTTTTTGGTAGTGAAATTCATAGAGGTTAAATGAAGCTCTCATTGTTTCTGTGCTAAACTCAAGTTAAGATAAATATTTGATTTATCTTGTTAATACTGCCTACAGTTTGTTTAATAACTGTATATTATTAATTATTTACAGTTTATCTACATACTCTAGAACGACAAGCATTGCCATCTAGTGAATGTAGAGTGAAGTGTTCACAAACGGCTCTTTATTCAATTGTAAGTTTTAATTATAAATCAATACATATTCTACTGGTTGGCGGTTGTTGTACTTAAATGGAAAAAGTATAAGAACGGCGCTAAACGTTATAATCAGATTTGAAAACATGTGAAGTTGCCTACACACTGATGGCGCAATAATTTCATTGGTCATCCTGCCATTGTTAAGTTGTTAGATGCCCACGCAAAACAAATACATGTTAATTTTTCACGTAAATATTTCATTTTTGCGATAAAAGGGGCAAACAAGTGTAGTAATCAATATTTATTCGTTACATAAACTTTATGCATTGAAATTGTACATCGGTAGACTTAATGCCCTGGGTTTTCTCTTCCAGTCAACCTTCGGATGATGTAGAAATTTTATAAGGTAGGTGCATAGAGGTTACATATCATGTAGTCCACTAAAATGTACATGGTCCACTTTCTCCTTGAATGTAAATCGGTACAAACTGGCGTGCACAAGGACATTCTGATTTCAAGCGGGAGGACATTGCAGGGTAGTACTGCTTGTACACAAATCGAACAGTTTCAGAAGTCGGAGGTGTGACAGGGACATCAGCATGAAGAAGGTTATTAACTCAGCGAAGATTTCTATCATGGTTAGAGTACAGGTAATGGAAATATGAAGATTAGTTAGTAGGTAAGGATGATGAGTTAAGAAATGAAAATAGGCAAAAAAGTGGCCATTTTAACTGGGCACGCAAAATAGACACATGGTCATACCTTTGAAAAATGCAGTTATTGAGATAGTGCTCAAGCTTGTTAAGGAGGTTTGCATTCAGGTACATAACACACATCACAATTATTAAGGATTGCATGAGTAAAATTTTAGTTTTAGGAAGCAGGAAGCTTTTGAGACGCCGGTTTTCAGTTACTTTCTGGCTCACGCTAGTAACCTGAACTTGGCAATTGAGAGTTGAGTCGATAAGTAAGTCCAAGTCTTCTATAGCAGTGCTAAACGGAGTAACTAAATCTTTGTAAAAATTAGGGGGATCGAGACTGATCTAATGCTGAGCGATTATGACAAGCACAAGAAAAATGAGGTTAATAAATATTACAAAATAAGAGAGTAGACAAAATTCCGTCCTGTGTTAGGCTAATGTAGGGGTACACCAACTTGATGATAAATCATCACCATGAACGCACTGTTAATGACGTGATACGGGCTCCCTGTGTTACAGGTATACGAGTATATTTGGATTTGTAGAACTTATTTGATTCATTTGATTCCTATTTTCTTCCTTATAGACTTGAGGAAAAGTTTCACAAAATATATTTATTATCGTCGTACATAAACAAAAATATGTTTAACATTTATTTATAAACTTGTTGACTTAGTTTTTATAACTTAAGTCCACAGTGTACGCATCACTTGGCTTATAAGTCTAAATCTTCAGCCTTATAATTTAAATAAAAGAAAATTCATCCATAACTCCAGAACTATAGAAAATATTGTTCGGGTACGTATAGAAACAGAACAAATAAAATAAAATAACGGTTAGTTGATTTCAAATTATACGACAGTTACTAAACA
The DNA here is from genome assembly GCA_949316085.1 of Hypercompe scribonia. Taxonomy (NCBI): domain Eukaryota; kingdom Metazoa; phylum Arthropoda; class Insecta; order Lepidoptera; family Erebidae; genus Hypercompe; species Hypercompe scribonia. The sequence goes on from OX438980.1 coordinate 10,754,502, forward strand.
TATATTTTAAAAGGTAACCGCAAGAATAAGAACAGTTTTATTTTAAGCTATTACTCACTCAGAACTGTGACTCGTTTGTTTTGTTTTTTTGATGTCAATTTTATTAATGGAGAGCTATATCGGGCTTAGCTATTAAACCGAATACAAGGCAGTGATAGTGACCGGTCTTGACCTGATCGGTAGTCGCTTTTGGTATTGTTATTAAGGACTTAAACACTACACATCCTTGGATTGATGTAAAGGCTCTGAATACAGAACAAGTTATAAAATGTATTTTATGACTGTTCTCAGTCGCATAACAATCGAAAGGCTTTGCTTGATGATTGGCAATTGGTGTTTCGTAGAAAAATACCGATTATAATGATGTCACAAAAATGCTTGGATCGTTTCCCCTGAAACTATTATATGGGTTTTATGGTCTATAGCATATCAAGTAGTAATAGAAATATTAGATCCATTAGTAATTTCATAATAAACAGTTCCTGTTTAAGCAGAACTCGTTGCGTTTTTCATTTATGATTATTAATGTTTTGATAAATATGTAGGTAAAAGTATCATTATGACTGATTAAATTATAAGATAGTCGACCTATATATCGATTTCATTTCAAAGGTTCTTATGATAGCTTGGATAGTTAAATAGTAATCCGTATATATAAAAATGTTAAGAGTACAATTTGCATATGAGTTAAACCTTCTTTGAATGTATTTTCTCGACTGGCTAAGTTAATACTATGGTCTATATTAAAAAGCAATATTTTATTTCAAAAATTACAAATGATGCCCGTTTTAACAAACTTTAAATAATGAAGGGAGTTCTCAATCTGGGTTAATTTTTCTTACATACAGTTTAGTTTTGAAATAAAATACAGGTAATATTTACGGGTGGTAAGGATAGAAACTTAACGAATGAAGAATTCAGTAAGCTAACAAATTAGAATTCATCGTAAAATGTGGAATAGATGGTGCTTATTTTTAAGTTACTTAATTATAAAAACAGATAGTAATAGTTGAAATATTTCCTTACCAATACCTATTATTATAACAATACCTATAAACGAAGATTCATTAGAATGTTTATTTTTATAATCTGTATTTTCATAACCGCTTAATGTTAATATTAGTTGCGGCTCATTTATTCCTTGCAGTGTTAGTCAAAGCTTATATTAACGGAGGTTGCGCACGCGTCGGTCGGTGGCGAGCAGACGTGCACGCAGACTCTTGCGCCGGGACACTAATTAGATAAACGAGCCGTGTGGCGCGGGGTCCTGACCGCAATTACGAGTTGCGCTGCAACCCGTAAATAATCAACGATATAGAACGCCACTTGTGTCTGACTCACTTATGTCGGTCACCAATTACAATTATCTCAGCAGCTACTTCTGTGCAAAACGTACTGGGTACGGTATCTAATTGTTGTTAACGTTTACCTTTGAATTAATTAATTAAAACGAATACATGTGTTTCCTCGTGGGGTCATTGATCCGGATTTAAGTACGATCGTTTTACAATATCAAAACCCTTGTTTGGTCAGTTCTAAACGATTGTCACCTCAGCGATTGGTACAGTTAACCGTAATATCTAATACCATCTAATAGCTACTAGCTAGCTAACTAATTCCGTAGGTAGGTGTATAGATATAAAAAAAATTTGATATAAAATCCTTTGTTTTATAACTATTAAGTTTATATGACACCGCTCCACGCACATTGTTATTTTGTTACAGCATTTTGTGATGAGTCGTTTCTTCGATACACAAAACAAAATCGTTGACAACTGCTTTTTATTGTTTTACGAATTAAGATAAAATATTACATCCTGAAAGCTTTAAACATTCAAAAGTATCAAATTGCCGAATTATTGTATGTAGTTCACAATGTAAACAAAGGAACAAATAAACTCTCTGACCACACATGAAGAAACATGCCGAAGAAAGTTAAAAATATTATGTTGAACTTTTGCAAAATATTTTAACAATTTTGTATAAATCTGTAACTAAAACCTTTATTCTATTTATTTGATTATGATACACAAGGCATCCTGTGATTCACGTAAACCACTGAGATAGAAAAACACAAATATAGTTGATGAGTACACAGAAGTGTTAATTTAATGTTTGTTATTCATGATTCGCGTGTTGTAATACACGGAAGTCTGCTAAATCGTTCAACGCTGGTCTTAATGAGTTTCTAAGACTGATGACATGTCATTTCACAGTGTTACAATAATTTACCTACTCCTGACAAGGCCAGAGAGCATTAGTTGCAGTCTTGCAGTGTGCACAGAGTATGCCCAATTGTCAACTATTCATCTCAGCGGTCAGGGCCGTGCTCTTGTCCATTAATTAGAGTATCCGCATTGTTTCAGTTAAGCTATTTATTACATTAGTCTTCCTTTGGAAAGAGACGAATATACGATGACTGATGGGGCAATTAGTTTTTTGTTGTTCTAAACTTAAACCAAAGATCTTGTGTTTAATGAGTCGTGTATTGTTGTGGTCAGCTAGTAGCTTCGATTTCAGTAACATACCACAAAGGTAGTCTATGATGTGAATGACAAAACCGCAGAAAGTTGGAATTAATAATAATCTATATATAGTTTTCAATTCATAGTTAGATTTGACTTTTCAGACTATAAAATAACGCTTAGTCTACTGTTTCTACATTTGTTAGTCAATTTGTTATAAAGATTAGAATTCAAACATTTTTTATGAAACAAGAATGGTTATCGACAAAAAATATATTCACGGAGTTCGTACACAATGATGCTAACGTGCTTATACGTATACTGTATATATAGACAATATAATTAAAATATATTTTTCGGTGTTACAATTAGTTTCAAACTCTGAAAGAAAATGTGAACATCAACAATGTGAAAATGTGAACACATGAACTACCATACAAACACATAGGCATTCAATGGTAACAACTTTGTAACACACACTTTTATTGTCCATTTATAATCAACTGTATTATCATCAGTATTTTAGCAAACTATAAAGTGAAGTCGTTTTTTGATTTTGTACACTTATATCTTACAAAATACGCAAGGGATTTTAGTGCGGTTTTCATGAATAGGTAGATTGATTTAATAGATAAAATTTATCTGTATATTATAGCAGAGGAAATCCGAGCCACTTAAAGGTTTGTAAGGTGATGTTGCAACATCTTGTTTTTGACCGCTTATTTTGCAAGCGCTGGCTAAACTTTACGAGATAGATCAAACAATGTAGGATGGAATTGTTTATCTTAAGAAGATTTACAAAAAACTTAGCAATGATATATGTCTATCTCCAAGGATAAACAGCAGTAACCATTATTATTTTTGATATTTTACAAAAAATTAAAAAGGTTATTTATAGGAGTAATTGTAAACAATACAGTTTTAACCCTTATCCCATTGAATACATTAGATACTTTATGTACTTAAAAAAATGCCAGCTACAGTATATCATTAAAATGATTGTCTTAGGAGATATCAAAGAGTTAAAATGTGGGGATATAATACCCGTCTGGTCATACGTTTGTCCCGGGCAGTAGCGGCCGTAGATATGAAACGTGTTTGTAAATCTAAACTAATATTATAATGCTTTCATAACAAAAGATTCGAATTAAAAAAATATTTAGATTATGAATAATCCATTTATCGAGCAGTGTCATAAGTGCGCTGGATGACTAGAAGTCGAGTATCAATGAAAACTGATGCAAAAACGGGGCAACCTCTATGAAGAGGCCCAAACGAAGTTGCTCTGGTCAGCTAGTTTTGTATAAAGATAAATATAAAGATTTTGGACAAAGTTTTGTAGAAACATATTCAGTAATGATTGATTCATTAAACATCGAGTTTTAACGGTTGATGTTTAAACGTTGTGATGGTGAAACTGTAATGACGTCCCATGTTCGTCGAAAGTGTGTCGCGTGCAACTGTTTTAGTTTAGAAAAATAGGGCGATTGCACAAAACTTAAAACTATTCAAACATTGGCTCTCATCCAGCTTTACAACACCGATACTATTAAACTGTCGTCTTCTAGTTTCTTAAAAAAATATATTTGAGGAATACTATAAATATGTTGTAACTGTATTACAAACATTGTTACAGACATGCAGACGTCTACATTACGCAGTAATCTCGACAATTGAGCTTTCAAAATACACACACATTTTATGTACAAGAAAAAAGTTTAATTCTATATTTGGCTACTAAGTTTGTATTGAAACCAGTCATGCATAACTGCAAATGAGATTTAATATTTAAGGGCATTCAAACAAATTTTCTAAAGGTGTTTTTTTTTTATTTTCTTTATTCAACAAATGTTTTTTAAAGTTTTTTTACAAGCGAGAAAAAATTAAAAGAAATTAAGAAGTGTATTATGGATTGTCATTCACAGTCACAGAATTTACGTATTCTTTTATAACAAAAGAAGCAAACCAAATACAAAATAACTTGGCGTGGAAAGTGTTTTAAACGCACATATTTTCTTAATAATTTCAATCCATTAAAACATTAAGCCTTAGTATTTTCTTCATTATACAAGGTATCGTATTTTGTGAACAAATTAGAAAATAAAAAAAAAAATGTGAACAGTATTAGTATTCAATTTCCGTAATTATTATTGAGCTTTTGAAGTTTTCTCTACCTTATACTACGTACGAATATAAAAGTCATTCCAACACTTAACAGGCTACAAACAGGCTGGGTAGGTCCAGTACTCGTATATAGTCATTTAACACTGACGAGACAGGCCATTTGGTCTAGTTCGATTTACAGCCTGGACAAACGATTGTCTTATGGGGACGACTATTTTTATCATGTCTTGTCTCGAATGTATTTAGAAATATATAGTCATTTTTATCAACTGTGTAGATACTCTGATAGCCTCTGTATAGTCTAAGATCAAACGGTAGTACGTAATACGTATCAAGTGATTATTTTTGCAGTTATTACACAAAAATATTTTTTCTCGAAGAAAAGTGGATTTATTGACATATTTAAGGCAAGCTAGTGTCTATTAAAATACAATCAAGACATTTTTTGCTTATTATATATATCTAATAAATTACTCTCATTTGATATTTATTTTATTTTTGATGAAGGGACATGTGAAAAGTATCAGGAACCCACTAGCATGCATGCAGCGATTGATGAGTGTGGACAGTGTAAAAAAAGTATGTCAGGATCGTAGTAAGTGGAGATCAATTGTCTCTGCCTGCCGCTTTGGGAAATAAGTGACTTTATGTGTGTATGTGTACATATTTATATTTCGAATTTGTTGTGTTTACAAACACAGCGACAGCAAGAGACAAATTTATTCGAAGTTGACAGTGAAGAAAGACATAGGGGTACACATGTTATACACATTTAAAGGTAAATAGGTAGTGTTAGGCAAATATAACAGAGTATAATAACATTTAAGTAATCTTATAACATAAGTGACGACATAAGAACACAGTCGCCACTTCTATTAATTCCATGTATGGTGTAAGAGCAGACGAAAGAATCAAAATTCATAGAACAAATGCACCGTATAGAGAAATAAAATTTGAAACAAAACCGAGTCAGCGTAGAATATCTCGTGGTATAGCCTGACTTCGGTCTTGCAGTGGACAATCTCAGATTTCTCTTCTTTTCAAACAATAACAGTAGATATAGACTAGAGTAGTAGCAGACAGTACTACTTAAGGTGTTTAGTAAACAGTTTGTACGTACAAAATTATAGAATGTCTCAGTTCTGTGCCGAGCCAAACGTTTAGTTTTGATAGCTTCCTCCTATTTTTGTCAAGTGTTATTCACATACCAACTGGCATTTAGCTTATGACGACGACACGTGACCGGGACGCAGTTCTCGCGCTCGCAGGAATTTAATACGAGATTACAATCGGGCACACGGTGCCTAAGTTGTTTTTCACGTTGAGATATTCTGAAACCATTGAGTCCGGAATTTAAATTTAAATATTGCTTATTTTTAAATTTCTATTAATTCTAGTGATATTAGAGTATTTCAAAATTAAGCTCCAATTGAGTTAATTAGTTTTATTGTTAAAAGTTTAAAAGCAAGACATTTATTTGAATTTGTTCTATTATGTATATAAATATAGACATCGTGGGCATATAATTCAAGATTTTTTTCATTTTCAGAAAATGCCGTCGTAAATATTACTGTACGAAGCAAATTTCGTTTTTACGTATATTTTCATTCTGAATGTTTTGTAAAATTACTGCATCTGGTATTTTTAAAATCATAAATAGACGTAATCTTTTTGAACTGAAAGTGTATTACATAAAATTGTTTGTTTCTTTGACAATTAATATATTTATATATTAGGGCTTAGTACTCGTAGCTAGTAGAGCCACACTGATTGTAGCACGAATGGACTGGTTCGACCGGGGTGGTACTACCCTCTCACAGGAGAGTACTATCGTCTTTCGTTGGTGAGTGTCAGACTGGAGGGCTATTGATGCAGGGGCGACAGTTGTCGTGGAAAGTGTGTGAGCCTTGTACTGCCACAATGGTTATCATGCCTTTTACATCCCCAAGTCGTAGTGCAAAGGCATCTGACTAGGCCGTCATAGTGTGTGTCTGCATTCGTAATGAGCATAGTGACCACAACTCTTGCATCCTACTCATGCTTGACATCAGGCACAGCTGAGCCACATAGGCAGAATCTTAAAAAAACTTTAATTTGGATGAAAAACTCGCAGAATATACCTCCATATTAAAATGGTTTAGAAGATAACTTCTGTCTTTGTCAACTTCCGGCTCTCGATAAGCTAGATTGCAAAAAGACATGTGTAATTCCACATCGTTTGTGATTTCCAGAAGCTGTTTAACTACACGTGATATGAATATATAGTCAACTTAAGATCTGACTCAGTGCGGTACCTGACATTTTTTAGCATTAAACCTACTTATTCACGTTTAACGTACATGTTTGAGATGCCGAGACTGATAGTAGACAAAAAAGGCAGATATAGGAACACTAATTACGAGTACTAAAAACAATGTTTTATGGTCGGAGTCAATCGTTCGAATCGAAATCAACTGAGTCAGTTGTAATCGATACTGCGTAATTGTGGAACATGTATCGAAAGAGACAATGACGTTGGACGGACAAATTCAGAGGTCCAATCTCGTTGTTAAGTATTGTAATTGTATCTGGACAGTTTTACTTTACTTACGTGCGTATACGAGTAATACAACAAAAAATTCAAGAAGTTCTACAAAAGAAGTATATTTTTGAATATGTGTAAATTTTAAATGACTACTTATTATTTTTTTGGCGTAACTTAGGAATATTGAAGGAAAAAATTATTAAAATTTGAAGGTAATAGATATTAGGGTAAGGTATTTAAAAAGAATTCAATCATCAGCGAGAAAATATGAAAGTATTCAAACACATACTTTGATTCTATGATTATAACGACTCGTCCGAGTGGTGACGGATTGAGAATACGGAGTGCCACCACTTTTATTTATCTTGTGGGTGTCGTGAGAATCGATTAAGGTACCAAACTATACAGGTAAATAGCACTACAAAGAGAAGTAAATAGTTACCAAATAACAAATAGTTGGACCAGCGTGACCAGCGTGGTATAGTATACCATATACTCCTTTCTAAAGAGAAGACCATGTCTAGCAGAAGACTACTAAAGGTTGTTGATGATTCTTAATTCAGTTTAACGATCTAATTCTACAATTTTGTGAAATTGTTTTGTTTTTTTTTAATACCTGCCAAAATGACTCTACTTTGCCTGATAGAAAGAATGAGTAGCATCCAACCGTGGTGGTCGACATCTTCATTGCGAAAGTTGACAAAGCTGCATGGTGACCCACATAATGGCGACCTAGTTTAAGTTTAGTTAGTTAGTTTAGTTTAGGGTCTTAGTAGAAGGAAAACACATGCACCGACAGTCAGTTCCAGGCTTCGGCTGTTCGGCACAGAAATTAAGAGCCAAACCATCTAGCTCCAGAGCGTATTCGAAGGCCAGCACGTGTTGTAGTGCAAAGGAAAGAAAAAGATGGGACTAGTTGGAAGAAATCGTCAGAAAACTGAGCATGATAAAGACGATAGAGGACTGCTATAGAGGTGACATCTTTTCGCAACTGCAGTCTCAAGGGACTCGGTGGCTTTGGGACTATCGATAATGCGGATTGCTCGCCGCTGCAATCGATCGGGAGTGTAAAGGTAATACTGTGAAGATCTATCACAAAGGTGAAAGCAGTACTCAGCGCAGGAGTGAACCTAGATCATCTTATAAAGTAGACCACTCACCTCGTGAAGTGTTATTTTGAAACAACATATTTATACATATTAATACCACATATACTTACCCATCTTTTGCAGGTGTTGATGAAAAGCGGTATACCAATATCTTGTCTGTCCCTAGACATTTTCGATTCAATGAAATCGAATTTATGTTTTAACATAATTACGAGAATAGGCCTTTTGATCGTATCATATGCAACCACGCAGTTACACGAGTTTAAGTAATTGCGGGAACGGGCATTGTTAACCGGTCGACGCAAATTGGGTATTAGCGATAATTTATTGACTTTAAAATAAAGTTGCATTGTCGTTCACTGTTTGAATATGTATCGTGTGGGCTTGGCTCACGGCGATGGTCCCTAATGATAGCAATTGTTCTCCATCAGTGGCCACAGGTGTGTACACGGTCTCAGGAGAAAATTGTATCTCAGTCGTTTGTACGATTGCAATTGTTTGCGACAACCGTTTTACAACGGAGCTATAAAGAATGGGCCTGGTTGTGAAAAGGTTTTTGGTTGGGTGTCCACTTTCTATTGAATCGACTATTACTACCACTTCTTTGGTGATGTAATAAGTTTTTGTTCTTTTCAATTACATTCCAATTTATAGCATATTACATGAACAATTGGTTAATTAGCAGCAATAATGACTTACACGTATTTAATGTCATTCAAGTTGAATGGAGGAAACCCAAAATCGTTCAAAGTTACATAGAGTGAGAGAGCCCTATGCCCAGCAGTAGACTGTGATAAGATTATGATGACGTATTCAAAACTTCATTTTTATTATTATTCAAGATCAAATACTATTGATGATGATGATAAATAGGCAATCATAAATTACGTGTACCAGTTAGTCTGTGACAATGGTTAATGCAAACTAATCGAAAAGGACGGCATTTTAAAGGGACGTGTAAGATATGTGATAGCGATAACTCTCGAACTCTCGAAGGTTGAATATCAACACTTCAGTGATTCTGACGAACAGAGCTGTGGTAGTAATGCCTATCGTTGTAACCGATACCAAAATAACACACCTCTCTACCACAGGCAAGGATCCTGCCACACTCCTTGCTTTTAAGTATATAGATAAGGTTTGCTGAGGATAACATGCTCGGTAACAAATTTATATGCAGTGATTGAGGGTTTTAACAGCACAACGACGATCTGATCTCTTAATCTCATTTTGCTTATCTGAAATGGTAACAATAGGGTAGTTGACTGTGTCATAAATAATAACCAACGCACGTTTATTAAAATCAGTATCACAAAACATCTACAAACACAACTGTACGGTTGGCCTAGTGGTTTAAACGGTCGCCACACCGCTCTCTATAGTGCTGAGTGTTATGGGTTCAAACTCCACATCGGACAACACTTTGTGTGATCCACAAAATTTTGTTCTGAGTCTGGGTGTTTTCTGTGTTCGTTTCTTGTATGTTTGTAAAATCCTTCGCGACCCAGGATATATTCCTAGTGCAGACGTTGTCTTGAAAAATCTCGGAATATGTAACTATTATTACTCTTACGAGTTTAAATCAAATAAATATTGAAATATATTGTTTAATTGAGAATTCTAAAACAGAGAAGTAACGAATTTCTATTTAGTTCATTTTTCATGCTAAAATTGACATTTTGACAGATGATAAAAAGTAAATAATTTGACTTGGGTGTCATCTGTCCCATTTTACTAGTAATTATCCCAGATTAGTAGCGTTCTTGATTTAAGATGAAATACATAAAATCATCACCTTGTTACCACCATTTCATTCTTGTTTAAGATATCAATGGCCATGATCCTTTGCAAAATATATTTATAGTATTTGAATAAATCTATATAATGGAACATTCATAGAGTGTTTCAACGTTAGGTCCGTGGTTACAGACATTAATACATACTCGTGTTGAAACTGAACCAAAATTGTTATTATTATTTTTATTCTAGTAAGTGCATTCACTTAACCTTGTTAATTTAATGAAAATACTATGACATTATTCTGATTGGGTCCTTAAATATCAATCAATCTATCTAGTTTAAAAGAAAACAAAAATAATATAATACATTCATCATCCTATGTCATATTTTAGTTGTACCTAACAGAGATGGCTCCCATTCTTGTCGGCATTTGGGCGATGTAAAGCAGATCATTTAAAAGCGCGGTAGTAGCTTACAATTGTTTAGTAAAGGCTAGATTGTCAATTTATGGATGGTGACGTGAGACGGCGCGGGCCACCACAAAAGCACGTGCGTGCCCCCGTGGCACCGCGGAGCCGCTCAAAGCGAGTGCACCGCCTACCTATCGCACATCTGGGAACGTCCAGAGAGGTGTAATGCCCTCATGTGGGCACCTCTGACGAGCCGACGGTGATGGCGAAGCTTCCGATGTGACGGGAACGGCGTGGGATGTGTTTTTTGACAGTATCAGCACGGATTTCAAAGAGCTATTATGTGGAATACGATAGTATCGTTATAGGCGCCACGTTTGGGTGTACGACAATAAAGTTTCTTTTTTACGGATTTTCATTGTTAAAGTTTTCTGAGGTTTCCCGGTGACAAGTATCTTTACTACTAATTGTCATAAAGAAAAAGAAAATACGTATTTTAATCATGTTTTATTTTAATCAATTAAATCAGTGTAACCATGAAAAAACACGTAAATATATTTTTAAAGCGATAACGCTGGCAAAGCTCATCAATACTCTAAAGTTTATTGTGAACAAACTAGTTGTTCTACAGGTTGCAGTTATTACAATTTGAATGTCCTCTTGGCTTAGTCGTTAGTGACCCTTATTACTAAACTTGAGGTCGTGCGTGTGATTTCCACCCGGGACAAATAATTGTGTAATAAACACGATCATTTGTTTTATATCTATCTGTGTGTAATTTGTGTGTAATACGTATTTATTTGGCAAGATTTAAGTATTTTATCAATAGGTTCGTTATCATAGTACAGACGGCCTGCTTCAGGGTCAGTGGTGTGTGAGATGTTTGAGGTTATTATTATAACGTGTTATTGTACAATTTTCGAGGTGTATTGGTACTTTTATAGACCGTTTAAACTTACTATTGATAATATTTGCCTTTACTAAGAGCTAACGCCCATCGACCAAAACTCATAGAATTGTTTTGTCATTTTTTTCATTATGATATTAGGAGCAAATGAACACATGCATCACTTAATAATAAGACTACCATCGTCCTCGGATTGACCAGTGTCTTGCCGGGTTTTGAGATTCGCCCAAAATCCAGAATCATGCGGATGGGGATTAGGACACCGGTAACCTTATGAACTCGATGAAAAGCAATTGTGTGCCGCCATTTATACCGAAACATTGATCTCCCACAGTTAAAATTTGTTGCATGTGTTGAAAATCGCTAGCGAATGACTTTGGCTACATGTGAGCAGATTGTATTGTTCAAATAAGTATGTTAAATAATAATAATATGGTTTATTAACATTAGTAAAAAAAGTACAACTCAGTTTAAAAACAACCTTTGTACGTCTATTTATCGAACTGTCTGTCAACCTAATTTCATCTAGAAGCTACATTACGCTTACTTTTTTTATACGAGTATACACTCAATCTACGAACAATGAAATATGTATGAAAACTGTAAGGTGCTCTGGTATTATGTTGTTGGAGTACGAAATCATCGGAGTGTCTCAGTGTCTAATCTATTAGTGTCTACTTTTTAGGTCTGTAGCTATTTTTGTTGTAGGTTGTTATACGTCTTTTCGTTTACCGCCAATCATCTAGAGGTGGAGCCATATTGGCAACGCCCCTTTGGCGAATATTATTTTTACAGAATTAGATAAATCAGACAATATTTTATTAATTTATTTATTTGTTCTTTATTTAGAAAAAAACGTAGGTATGAGATGGCAGAAACTCGTACACTATAGTATGTTTTTTATATAAATTAGGATAGAGATTGGATATGAAGGAAAATAAGGGCGCTTGTAAATAATAGCGTGTTCAAAGTTTTCGCTATTTATTGTTCTATGAAAACGTGTCGGTAGTTTTTTAACATGATGATAAATCAACTTTTTGACAAATATAGGATACAAGCATTTACATCGCAATATTGACAAAGAGACATTATGAGATATATTGGCATATGCACGCATTGCAGTGGCTTGCATTTATGCTATTGCTCACTTAAAATGTCTAAGTATTTTGGAAAGTACGTAAGGGAGATTATGATATATTTAGTCCCGTATAAGCTATCTAAGGTAACACAAACAGATGAATCACTTCTTTCTTTGGCCTCTATATCATAGAAAATACGTCATAAATGGTTAAATCAGTGTCAGAGACTACAAACTAAAAAAAAGTAAAATAGATAGTTTCAAAAATTATAAATGAGCTGAATAGTGACTTGTACTAGGGTTATCTCCGAGCTGCTACTCTGTCACAATCCTGCAGTAGTTTGCTGCAATCTTTTCCGTGAGTCTAATTTATAACTGTGTACAACAGATTATTCTAACATTATCTCTGTTCTCGCTGTCTGATGTAGTGTCTGCTGCTCTGACACTATAATACAGATAGCCATGTTGGATTACAAGTTACTTTGCTCTTAAATAGCAAACTGAACTAGTGTTCAACAACTGAGCTAGTGCACATTTTTATAATTATTGGCACCTACTATTTTATATAGAAATTTTTACAACCAAACGTGTTGTGTCTATTCAAATGTGTTCAAATATGTCTATTCACAAAAGGTGGATGAAAGTACTTAAAAAATAAGTATACTGAAATCATTTCCATTATGTACGTGAAGGCTGATAAGTTTTCAATTAATTTAATTTGTTCTCGATAAAGCGATAATAAACATTTATAAACATGTCAAAATCAAGTGCCTGGGTAAACATTATTTAACTTGTAATGATTCTTAATTTGGGCTATGAGTTGCAAAGTTAAAAACATTTCTTTGTATTAATTTATTCATGTTGTAAATTTAACTTAATTTAATTTAATTTAATTATAAAGAAATCTAGTTCGGTGTATATATTTGCCTAGTTCATTATATTTTCTGAAGATTTTCCTTGGCTCTTTCTGCTTCTTTAAATTTAAGAAGCTCTATCCACAAAGATGTTATCCTTAAGAGCTCTAGGTAGCACCTTTTATTGCTTTCTGTAACATTTGAATAACTTCTAATGTGATTTATAATCAAGATTTTAATAGCACATACTTAAGCATTATATTATATCTTGAGATCAATATCTGAATAACATTATTTTTATGTTAAATTGCAAGTTATATGAAGATATATTTAGAGCTCGAATTAGGCAATAAAAATAATCGACATAATGTTTAATATTTTATTGCTTACATATTAAATATATAATTTTATGGTTTTTAAGTAAACATGATCCATATTATCACATTTCTTTTTGCATTTTTAAACATTTTAAACTTTTGTATAACTCTGCAAATCTACAGCATCTACAGAAAGGTTTCTTCGACGTACAATAGCGTAATCGGTTAGGTGCCAGTGTCTAAAGGACGTACGTGGATTTGGCAGTCAATCTGAACATTGTGTTCGTGATTGCAAGATCTAATTGTGTACAGAGGTTAAGCAACAGTTACCTGTTGCTATTTTTAAAATCAACACCGTGTCAGCCCAAAACGTCCCAAAGCCCTCGTCGCCTTACGACCAAGAAGTATGCGCACATTCCACGCGTTCTTGGTTTAGTCTTCTTGTGATGTCGACCGCGAAATTGAGATGCAGGAAGAGCCACGGTTGCTACCTTCCGTATGAGTTGAAGTGAGAATTTATTTAGGGCACCTTTTCTAACCCCCTCCTCGACTGAGATAGGAATGCATCCTTCCTAAATATAATTAGTAGTCAGGATCATCCATGGCAATCGCTGCTGGTAGTGTGAGACGGTTAAAATCCAAGACTAACATCATTCTGGTTTCTTGAAATAAAAGTTGTTATGAAATGATTATGTAAATTTTATAAATTTTGATATCAAAATTCGAATTAATTGAGTGTCCCTATTTTGTTTGTGATTTAGAATACGTTTCTTTCGATTTTACTTGCTTCCCTGCAAAGTTTTGAATACCCTACATACCAACAGGTTATTCTAATAAGAGGACACGATTAGGTGAAATAACTATTAACTCTCTAAAAGGGAGAAAAAGGAGAATAAAATTGTATATTTAAGGCCATTGAACTTTGCTGAAAACACTAGGGAGCGTAGCTATTATTATCACATATTTAATAGTCCCTACACCACGTCTTATGTGCAGCCAACTGGAACAAGCTCGACATTGGACACATACATGGTAAATTGATATAAAGGAAAGACTATTTCTAAAACAATAGTCATCTCAGTCATTTGCTAACCGATTTTAAGAATTGTTTTTATTGCAAAAATAATATCTAAGAAGACATTATGATAAATTTAAAATAACTACATATTTTACATAACATTATAGTGAAAATATTTTTAAATATAAAAATGAAATAGATGGTGTTAACTTTGTAATTTCTTCCAGGAGGCTATCAATGGTATGTAATAAGTGCAAGGGGCAATAATAGTTGACAGTGTATTTTATATTTACTTATTTTATTGATCTTAGTCCTCAGTGTTATAATTTACACATTTCTATTATAATAACTAATATTGTGTACGGTTATTTGAATCCCAATACCCTCACTTGTATGAATATGGAGCACGCTATTACTGATTACAACGTCTACGAAATTTAATTATATTAATTCCTTAACTACATGTTTTGCTATGTAGAACAAATACAAAGCGAAACTTTCTATATTTATTACAATGATTACAAGTCGAATTACAGAGGTAGAAGATAAGCGCTCTATCATCATACAACTCCATCGGTTAAGCTAATAGGCATTATTATAATACATCGAAACTGGTTTTTCAATCGCTCTCGTGAAAGATTTGATTGCATAATTTGATATTTAAACTTTTGATCTAGTTTAGTTTCGTTTAAAGTATAATCACTTTCAGACAATATTTAAGCTTTTACGATAAATACATTTTAGATGTGTGAATCTGTAGTTAATTGCGTCACTACAACGTACTTTATGTTTTTTATACCTTTTTCATCCATCGAATGCAGTGATTCTGGTCCTGATATAACTAGTAATATTTTTTTGATAACATTTAAAAGGAAAAAAAATAATTCATTGTAAAGTCGACTGTCAGTGGTGTACTTAAAAAGTGATTAAATCTTAAAGTTAGGAAGTCAGCTGAAATAATAGAAATTTGCATGCGATAAAACAAAGTATGACAAGACAGAAGACAGCTGTTGCATGCAGTGTGGAACGACGACGTTCGTATTACTGTTAGTATCCTTCCGTTGGCTCATTTTACAAACTTCTTGTAAATATGAATTAATCCCTTCGTTTCCACTCTCACAGATAGATTTTTTTTTAAGATTGTTTGCATCAACATTAAGATTAAAGCAACTGAATGACAAAAAATGGTTGGAGTTGATTTATAAGGGGCGCAGATCAAATCGAATAACAAATATCGTTACCATACTATAAAAAAGATTCTGACTCTGAAGTTTTTCATTTCATTAAAAAAAATGTTAAAGTCTGATAGCAGTACATAATTCGGCAGGTACCTCTTTGTAGCCATTCTCTAAAAACATAAAGTATCCCACTGTCACCATTTTGAACTCATCGGTAATCATTTAACTTCGGTGCACCGTTAGTACAAATTATACAATGTAGACATCGGATTTTGTAACTGTGTGTTCAATTATATCCGCAGCAACTGCACGGCAAATTTGGTAAAAACATTAAAGTTTATCTTAGTCGTGTAAAATGTCTGAATGTTGATATATTACATTTATGAACTTTCAGAGATATATACCTGTTCTTTCAGTTACACACCACTTAGTATGCAACTCCTTCTTTACTAGACTTTATAATGGTTTGTAATCGAACCCACGTCTTCTGGCTTAGTACTCTAAATAACTACTAGATCAATTCGTCTTTGAGTTTCAGTACTGCATAAAACAGTACTGTAGATTTTAGTAGACTACTATATCAACGATTCTGGATAAATTTTTTTACTATCTGTATTGTGTATGATCAAAATTATTTCGTACTTTATCGGCATTATTGATCTGAGATCCGTAAAGTTTTTTTACAATATCTACGATTATAGTGCTATTTTGAAAACTTAAACTTGTTTTATTTATAATTCCTAATAGAGATTTTCATAAGAAACGAAGTCTCAAATTTTCTCTTTTTTTTGCTAGGCTTTGGGCTCCATTTATAGTGTCACCTGGTAGATTGATGTCACTTGCGATTGAGAAAAATGGGTCAGGAATATCAAAAGAATGATTTAATAAAGATTAAAACATTGGCACGTGCAGGTCATCTAGTTTCCGAAAGAAACTTCAGGACTCTATTTGCACCTGAATTCAATATCAAAATTTCCATTGGTTCCACAGTTTTGTATGTACTCGTAAACAGCAAGAAAAAGATCAAATTTATAAATGAGCTCTAAGCATACAATTTCACTACTGTAACTATCCTTCTAAGCGCTTTCCTCCAGTGCCTAATTTCTATATAGGGTGGGCCAAGAATTCGTTAACATTTGAATCTAACATCCCACGCAAACACGGGAGTTCTTGGGACCGAGGCAACTGGAATTGGCTGGTTACAATCGTACCTGTGGTTTCAAAAAGATGGAGCCACTTGCCACACATCGAATGAGTCCCTGCCGGTGATCCAAAACATGTTTCCGGAAAAGCTGATTTCAAGACGAGGTGACACTCCATGGGTATCCAGAAGGCCAGATCTATCCCCAGCAGACTTCTCTTTATGGGGTTATTTAAAGAATCATGTCTACATCAATATAAGCCAAATACACTATGTCAATAAAAGGAAAAAATCAACGAAGAGATGTCGGCTATCTCGATTCTCTTTGCCGACGAGTATTCAAAAATTTCGGTGCTCGCTTAGAAGAGTGCAAACGTCGAAACGGTGGTTATTTAGACGATGTTATTTTTAAAAAATAACTTTCAACTAATTAGCTTTCTTGTAAATAATTTTTTTTCATAATATATCAAATGGTTTTTTTATACCAATTTCTTAAACGTTAACTGATTTGTGGCCCACCCAATATTATATTGGCACAGCAACTTTCTATCAATTCGTCAAGTAGTGTTCATTCTTCGAAGATAATTCATTATAAATTGCCGGGCTGTGAACTGTTCTCATGCTCCATCAATGGGTTACTTACATGCTTCCAATCTGTATATCCACTTGAAGAACTTAAATAATGTCATGTTCTAATAGTGATCTTATATAGACGACAGTAATAACAATTAGCAGATTTCTTTACTGGTAAACAAAGGAGCCATTTTCTTTCTAAATACGTACCATTCGTTAATAAAAAATATATTATAATATATTAAATAAATTATGGGTAAAAATATTTTTTGTCAAGTATCTAGTTTTCGTTTTACACTTGAATCTGGAAAGTTTGTCGAAGTTTCGGATAAGTCACAATTTGTCTCTTGAAAAACCTTTGTCTTATTCGAATACAAATATCATAGACTACTTCCTTTGATATTTTGTCATAGTAAGTTCCAGGGATAGAAGATATATTTTTCAAGCTTGCAGTTATTAATGCTTAGTAGCTGGCATTTCATCATCTGATGTATGTTTGTCATTTTCATCACACGTGACTTCTTAGTCCTGGTGATTGAGGCGATGAGAATGTCGAATCTCTCAACTTATTTGTTTCATTAACCGTAAACAACGTAGTAAACTTTGGAAGTTTAGCCATAATTTTTTTTTAAGCTTTAACTTTTCGACAAATTGAAATATTGTTTAAATGAACAAATTAAACTTGTCACTTGAGACAATTTATGTTATACAAAACTAAATTATTTGAGTTTTGTCTGATTGAAAGTTTAGTGCCTCATCTGGGATGCCCCGAACCATAAACAATTTTAACATCAATTTTAGGCTTTGTTTAGACCGTGCTGTTTGACGTTTATTCTGAATCAGAGTGGTTTGTATATGAATTATTTATTTTATTTTGTTTTGGTAGAACGCGTTCGAAATATTATTAAGTAGTACAATAGGCACAGAATATACCTTTTATTAAAATTATGAATAATTCAACACTGGATATTTGACGATTTAAAGATTTTTTCACTTCCACAGCACAGCAAATACAAAAGTATAGTACAAGAGAAAATATAGAATTTTGTATTTAAGGATTTATAAGAAACGCTAAAGCGAAACAATGCTCTACAGTTAGATAAATAAGTTTCAGATAAGTCACATAATAATAGTCTATTAAAAACTAAATATTATTTAATGTGCTACATCTAACACCACAATCAAGTGGCTGCCCGAAATATAGGTATTTACACATAACTCAGGTCAATTGCAAAAGAATTTATAAAATTTGATTTTTTTTTAAATTTAAAAAACCTGCCAATGTGACTCTACTCTGCTTGATGGAAAACATGAATAGAATCCAAGATTTGTAGTCACCATACTCATTGCGACCATACTCACCACGACAATTCTCACCCTGTATCAATGGGCCTCCGGTCTCACACTCACCAACGAAACACGACAGCACGTATGCTGTCACTTTAGTTTCTCTGGGAGGGTTGTACTGCCCGGGTCGAGTCGGCCCGTTCGTGTTGAAACCAGCATCGCTCTACTACCTGCTAGTTTCAATTCTTTTTCTCTATTTACTCTGCCACATTTTAAAATAGCCGTATATTAGTTTTATATAACTTTAGTAATAAGTTTTATCTAAGATTATGATGACCAAAAGATGTAAATCATACACAATATATAAACAAGACCACATTCTAATTTTACAAATAAATTTTTGTTTACTATTTATTTATGGCCTAATTTTTCAACCGTATAAAATAATTAGTGTTACAAGGTTCTTAATTATTTTGTTTATTTTGATATATTAATGAATAAAGGTATCAGGTATTCTTTAATGGGATTGCTTTGCATTTCAGAAAGAAGAAATTTCAGAATTTTCCGAATGTTTTAGGCGTACCCAATAGTTATCCATTTATTACAACTATTTTACTTCTGTTGATTACTTATAGTTATATTGAAATTTATAATTACCAATGAAACTAGATCTTTGTCTAAATTTTTTTTTTAGGAGTATACATATGCCAAACAGGGGTTCGTGGTTAAGTGGTGACCGAGTAGGTTATGAGCAAGGTTAGACAGAGTTAAAAAATCCTAGGCTAAGTCAGCCTACGATTAGGTGGCCATTCTGAACCCATTAAGAGCCCTCCGTGTCTCGGGGAGCACATAAGGTTATCGATCCTTTACAAAAAAACAGGTAATTTTTTTTGCTGCTTTTAATCGAGGATGTAAGGTTACGAGAGCCCAAACTCAATTTTTCTGATTTCTGGACGAAGAAACTCAAAAGTTGTCAAGATACTTGTGACTCTTGAGTTTCAAGTGTGTGAAGACACTTTTTGGTGATCCGACATGCACAGTTTGAAGGTTTGAGAAGGTAGCTCGAGCTCTATATAGGATGAAATGCTCAGGATGAATATTCAGCATATCAACGCAACCTGTTTAGTTTAGATCGTTAAAATTGTTATCTATTTAAATAAAAATATTTAAACTAAAATATAAAGAGGTACTTTTACGTGCAATATAAAACATTTGAATGTATTTTTAAGATTTACGAAATTTTATTATAAAAAAGACTTTTCATATTTGATGACAGTTGAAGTTTATGCACTTCATAGCTTTGTGTGTTTTTGACAAGTGATTATTTGTAGATACTTTCCTTACTGTCGTAAACTGTTTTTTCAAGTCTGACCTGAGGTTCTTAGTAAATTCTTATATGAATAACGGTATTGGTTTTTTTTTTGCATTTGTACCATGATCGATGAAGTATTTACAGACCTATATGCTGAAGAGCTACTTTATATTAATATTGGTATTGGTGTTGGTGGTGCGTTCTGGTTTCGGTATTTAGACTACAAAAGGGTTCCTTCTGTGTCAAGATAAGATTGGTAAGTGAGAAAACCCAGCTCCTTCCATACGCCTCCTGGGCCATTCACAGGTCTAGCAGGGAATTTGTATTGGGAGTATGATACCAGTTAGTTGTGTGAGCACTCTTTCATATTCCAAGGCTTTAAGCTAGGAGTTTGTTGATAAATATGAATAGTGTCAGTGTAGGGCTAGTAGTCTCACTACAGTTTCTACAACCATTCAAATGTCTTGTGTAGAAGTCTCACCTCTACTTAGAGGTGAGTTTTCAGTCAGCAATCAGTGAGAATTTAGAATGACTGCAGCCAGGTGTGTTTTTCCGCTTTCAGTTGTACACAACTGAAGGCAGTAACGTACACTTCACGAGGGTGTTAACTTGATGATGATGATCAACTGATGGGGCCAGCAGGCGTGGCTGTCGAGTACCTTATACCAGTTCCTCGTCAACGTCATTCCCGTGTAAATTGCTTTGCCCTTAAATCCGTTAAATTCCTTAAATTTGGATAATATTCCAAGATAATATCAGAGTTTATTGTGTTGCCTTCGAGTGCTTTTGGGACTTCCATGTTATCTGACAGTATTGGAATGTTATAATCTTGAATACCATTTGACATTCGCATTGGAATATGGAACTGTGTTGGCTCAGCGCTAGTTATAAGTTTGTGTTTAGGACTTCGGAACTTCTGACTTCACTTTCTTTGTCTTAAAACTGTCCATTTTTCACGAAACTGAACGTGCTATCTTCTTATAAAGATGTATTGTTTGGAGATTCTATCACATTGAGTCGCTATTAATATTTACTACAGAAAAGTAAAAAACATTTTCGTTTTCTATATTTTTTTCTTCATAAAAGAAGTATATTTATATTTTCAATTAGTTTAAAAACACGCTTCAAACGGATATGAAGAACACTCAAAGCCAAAGCAACAATTTGTGGATTAAATAAAGTAATGTACCATGTAGGGATCGAATCCACAACACACAGCATCAACACTGCCTGATCTTAAGCCACTACTCCATCCGTGCACTTGAGTAATTATCGTTTGACTGCTACGTGAACATGTCTATTTAAGATATAACTTACGTCCTATGTATGTAAGTTTTAATTTCTTCTTAGTTAAAAAAAAAGGTTTATTTTATTACAAACTTAGCATGGTTCCTTTAAGGATGCTAAAAAAATTTTCAGTCTTTAACGCTAGTATAATTATGTCATCTACAACATCTTGTAAATAGATGCAATTTGAATTTGTGATACATGAAAATCTTGTTAATGATTTTCTTAACTACTCGTATGTTATACTAACAAGTCACTGTTAGGGTGTCAGTTTCTCCATATTAACAGCGACTACGTAACTTGTAAATAGCACTGATAGTTTTTATCGCTGCATTCCTCTTCTTGGAATTCTTCATATCTGTAAAACTCGAACCATAGAGCTAACTAGTTCTAAGTTGTGCTTTAATGTGTATGTTACTCATAGTGCAAGTACTAATAGTCGTGTTAATAGTTTAACGATATCATTTTTTTTTGATTTGAGGTTAATTTAGCTCTTAATATAAGACAAAATTGTCTAATGAAATACGCGTATGGTAATGTTTATTGTTAGTTGGGTGAACATAATAGCGATGCTTGCACAGACGCAGCCGATTAGCACCGTCCGGTCCAGATAACAGAGTTGGAACGCTGATCTGAATTATTACGAACTCGCTTGAACGCTGACGATTACGAAATAGCTTAGGACAATGTTTGTGACATTGTAATTTAATTAGTTATGTTGACTACATAGTCATACATTCATATGTATAACATGTGTGTTAAGTTGTAAAGGATTGTGCCCATTTTTAGTGCTAAAAGTCAACAATTTGTTTTATCGATATTCATTTGTCAAAACAAGATTGTAATATTTTAAAAGCAAAAAAAGTACCGGAATGTGAAGAATAAAATTACGTTAATCTATTATTCATTTATTTAAGTTCAGTCATTTTTTCGTGTAGAAAGTAAGGAATGTTGTCAATTACTAATTTCTTTAAAAAATCACTGGATATATTATAAAAATTGTTTCTTTACAAGAAAGCTAATTTGTTGCATCTATGTTTTAAAAATTCATTGTCTAAATGATCGCCATTTCGACGTTTGCACTCAGTAGGACCGCATTTGTCACTGTCTTGAGTAATCACAACACAACGTCATCAGGCTCGTTTGCATGTGTTATTTTGTTTGTTTTCTTGTAGATTTGTTATCTAAGCAACTAGTAAGCTTTCTAAATGGATTATAGAAACATGACGACTAACAAAAATGATTGTTGAAAACTGAAATTGTGAAAACAAAAACTATTTTGTATCTTAAAAAACCGGACTTTTTTAAAACTAATTTCTTAACGACTTTATTCTTTAAATAGGATATCATCGTTTTCATGTATCATTATATTTTTGCACCCGCGTTTGCATTTACGGCTATGTAAATAATAATTATAACAAAATACAGCATATGATTAATGAGTATCTGAATGGACACTCTTAGAAATACAGTGCCTACACAGTAATAACTATTAATAATAGATCACAATAAATTTACAAAATCAATAATGAAGTCGATTACATTCGTTCGAAATAATATTATATGGTCTTCTAGCGAAAAATATATTTAGTGATTTGGTATTTTATGTGATACCCTTTGATGCTAAGAATCCACTTAACCTGAGACACATTTAATAAATAATGTAGGAGGGATGGAAAAAGATTTTGAACGAACAAGGTCTTCCTTCAAGCAACTTAATTAAATATTGATTTTGCACTTTATGTACTTAAAATAAACACAAATTACCTGTCATCAATACGGTTGAATTAAGTTTTGTTTTTTATCTCGGTAAGACTAATATAATTGTGTTCTAATACACGTGCCCAAATCGATAAATCAGTTGACCTTCAGTAACATAATTTCATATTACTTGTAGCTTTTTCGTGATATCATGACAGCCTGGCTACTGCTGTCGTAAATCTTTATTCCATAAACTAAGTCTATGACAAACCATTATCGTCAGCTATACATCAAAAATATATTTAGCATTAAATAGTGTCGTAATACAAAAGAATGTCAATCAAAAATTACTTCAAAGGTCAATGGTAGAATTTGAAGAACATCACATTAGTCGGGTCATGTGGAGGTCAATTTGATGTCACTAGTAGCTTTACTCAGCTGGAATCCATACCATTGTTTGCATTCTTGTACTATCTCGCACTCGTATATTGAAATTAACTATTCCCATTTTTAATTGACCTTACTCTTAAGGATGTGTTGGTTCTAAAGGTGGTTTTAATTGAACAAAGTAAACAATACCTTGTGATGTCCAGCTTTTGCCTATACTACAAGTGTATTTACCCGTAGTTAATATAAGTAAGTTTACCATGTTACTAGTACTTGCCTATGTAACAAAAAACACATAATTTTGACAACTCTACAAGGAAGACTTAATCAACAGCAATCTTATGAATATTAGCCATCTAATATTGACCTACGTGAGTTTTTCGAAACTTTATGTGTCTATAAAGGTCATTTTAATTGTTTTCAGAAATTTTAATAGTAAACATTGCTTATAAGTTATCATAACACAGACTAATTTAACTTTAATTAGAGAGTTAAATTTCACTGCTTTGATAAGACGACTGGTTTGCAAGCTGCGAATAAAACTTGACTGCATAACATTATGCTCAAAACATACCATAACGCATTATCAAAGCCGAAAACCCGTTCAAGAATGACGTCGATTTATTTAAATCCAACCGGAACCGGTTCCGCTTTTATGTAAAAATCAGTTGGTTTGTAGTTTACAAAAATAACACTATAAATATTAAAGATCTTAAAGATCCTCACCATGGGAAGTTGTTGTGAAGCACAGTGCGAAGAGATCGTCGACGGACGCGGTGGTAGTAGCAGGGTGTGCGGGGAGCTGCGCGTACGGCTGGGGCAGCGCGTGCGGCGGCGGCGGACCTCCGTAGTGCAGCCCGCTCGGGCCCGCCTCGACCAGGAACTGCATCTGAGATATGTCCACGAACTCGTCGCTGTCGCCGCGGCCTCCCAACTCCTCGTCCTCCGGCCGACGCATCGCGATCACCGAGAGCATCGCACGAGCGCATTCCCGCACTGCACAATCCACACCACCGTCTATGCGGCGCACCCGCACATTTGATCACATCTAACTCCAGTGCCTGTGGCTCTTTACCGGCGCATACGCCACACCGCTAATATACTTAAACTAACTTAATTTTATAAAAATTGACGTGATCACAGCACATTACGCTTAGGAAGTTTGAATACACTGCACCGATATCTTAATTACACTGTACGGTCACGAGCATCTACTGATAAATGAACACAGGTTTCGCAAGCAGATTGAGTCGTCGCGCCGAGAACGCCACATCCTCGACTGAGGCACAGGCAAAGCGACGAGGGCGTGCTGCACGCCGCCCCCGTGAGTACCGCGGTCGTCGTCCGCCGCGCGCCCTATCAATGGACGCCAGCCACCCGGTCGAGGTCGGCGTTCATTCACGACGGTCGCGTTAATGGCGTTCGAGCCGGGCGTCCTCGCTTACCGGCGGCGTCGCCTACGTGCGCGAGGAAATGGCGCGGCGTCGCGACGGCAACGGCAGGCGCGCGAAAAGCGCGGGGCGCACAAGTGTAGTGACAGCGATGCGGCGGGCGGCGGGACGATCGCGCGGGCGGCCGGCACGTGGGCGCGGAGGCTCGCCGCTGCTGATCGCGCGCCGTGTGTGACATCGAGCACCCTGGTGCCGCGCGAGTCTGAGCGACTCCTGCCACTCGCCACTTTCTCTGCGCGTTGAATCATGATCCACTTTCGTACGCTACTCGGCGCTCTGCCGCCCGGTGACGGATCCCACAGACCGTTTTGGATATGCTACAATTAGCCAGATGGCATGCGCGCTCCCGTGACGTTGATCCACCGTCCCGAATAGTTTGGTAGTTACGTAGTTCAGATAAATCATTGGCTTCTTCTAAAAATATATACCTGGTCATAACCGTAACTACGTAATGATGCCTAAAACGTTATTCTGAAAGCTATTTCGAGGATTAGGTATTTGACGTATGCAGCAGACGCTAATCTCGTTTCAAATTTGAATCTCTTATTTGTACTGTTACTGATATGCTTAATGACGTGCATATTGAAATTAAATGCAATTAACAATGTATGAATGGCTGAATGTAGTGTAAACATTAATATTCTTATTTTTTTCTGAAAATGCTACTCAAAAAGCTACAATTTACAATTTACTTAATTTTTAATCAATTAGACCTCTTACTATAACACTGTTCAAAGGGCTCAAAACTTAATCGTGAACGTTATCGTTCCATGTGAAAAACCTAAGATTCGATGCCGCTGATTGTTGGTATCAATAGTGTATGTTTTTATTGTATTTATTGTGTGTAGTAGCTTAACCACTTCATTCTTCTATTCGTAGTACTACTAAGAATAGTGTATAACATATGTAACAGGAAAAATTGTGAATAAGTTCGATCCATATTAAGAAACATACATATAGTATTTGGTATGGGTATTAACGGGCTCAACCTTACTTTCTTACTAATACTGTAACTATAGAAGTGTGTTTATTTGTTTGAATGTTTGTCTTTCTTTCATGTTACAACAGAGCGATTTTATGGTATGATTTTTGGACTCTGGAGATAGTTAAGAGGCTATAGAATGATAAAGGTTACTTTTTTACCGTGGTAAAACATTTCATTCCCATGGAAAGACACATTATGATGCATATTTGAATCACTCCAAATTTTACAAATTGTGGCAAATGACACTATTAGGATTTTTCGCCCGATTTCATACGATACAAAATCTGTCATTAGACTTTAAAAAATATACACGATTTCTGATAGATAGCGCTATATTGAATAAGGTACCTAAAGTCTTTATCGATAAACTTTAATATTTTTAATTTAAATTATTTTAAATGCGAAAGTTTGCAAGGATGTATGGATGATTGTTACTCTTTCACGTCAACACTACAATACAGATTTAGATGAAACTTTACAGTAATATAGTTTATACATCAGAATAAAGCAAGCTACTATTTACCACGATAACCAACGTACACACGGTTCGGGATCGCGGGTAAATGCTAGTATAACAAAATTCAATATAATATAACACAACCTACCTTGGGGGTGGAAGTATGATACGATATACCACCCAACTAAGGAAAGGTCACTGCAATGTTTTCGCGTAACGATGGTAACCACCTGTTGATCCCTGTATCGACAAATAAATGGCAAAGAGTGGGTGAGCAACGCGTAGGCAGTGACGCACCCTTTCTCGAAATCTCGCTCTGGTGTGTCAATTAGAAATTGTCTAACCAGTTTCTACAACGTGCCAAACTTACGACTTTTCATGATTTTTACATAATTAATAAACACCTATACTGTAATTTTTGCAGATACGCTTACCTACGCAGAATGTGAAGTTGTCATGGTTTTAATATTTTATTTATTATATTCCTTTCCATCTTCATTTGAGTCGTTTATGAAAATTTTATAATATTTAAAAGTTAAAGGTTACACATTGAATAAGACAGAAGTAACTTAAAATAGACTTAATGATTCTCTTTGAAAAACATGCCCATAATAATTTCATAAAAAATTCAATCAGAACTTTCAATTACTACATTGAAAGCCCGTTTCATCAATTTCTCATTAAGTTGCCGATAGTTATCTGTCATTTAACACTATTTAACAGATAAAGGTTGCTTATATATATATTTTTTAATAGAAACCTACCAAAGTGACTCTATTCTGCCTGATGGAAAGCATGAATAGAATCCAAGAGCTAAGCTAAGCTATATAAGCTTCTTAAGGATTTCTTTCGGAAGCCTGCAGAAAGGTAAATGTTCAACCCATTCTTAAAAAAGGTGATCAATTCAATTCAGCCAATTAGACCTATAGCCGTCACTTCTATTCTTTGTAAGGTGCTCCAAGTTATTATCATAAAACAACTAGTCCGCGGCCTGTAAAATCAATCCTTATTGAGTGATCGGCAATATGACTTTTTGGGTAATTTTCTAGCGTACTTCATACTCACACCTTCGGGATGCCGTTATAGATCCGAAGTTGGTTGGGAGTCCTTGGCCACCAACTTCGATATGCCCTAGGCCTTCGATAGAGTTTGGCACCGTTTTTCTCAAAATTTTCGAAAAGTGTGAAGTGTTTACCAGAAGTTTGGACTGGTCGAGTGTGATCGGGTGCCGAAATTCACACTGGCTCAAACATGTGTACTCACCCTTCCACATACTTACAAATATTCAAATAGCATCAACACTTTACAACCATCAGTCTACGACATGGATGAGACCTTTATAAGACTCAGACTCGCCCCTGCGTGGAGTATAGTTCGCATCTTTGCTAATGGTCCGTGTAGCAAGTAGTCTGCGTTATAGACAGTCTCGAAGTCACAGAGTCCTTAGAACCTCTGCAGTTGCGAAGAAATGTCGCCTGTATGGCAGTTGTCAATCGCTTATATCTTAGAGAGTGTTTTGACGAGCTCTTTCAATTGGTTATTTGTCTTCATCTACAGAACAACAAGTGCTCGCCTTGGAAGTCATCATTTTAGAGTGATAGACATACACTCTCATACTAAACGGTTTGGCCCTCCCTTCCTGTGCCAATCAGTCAAAACCCGAAACCTACTACCAGCGTACGTGTTTCTATCCGACTAAGACCCCGTTGAACGGATTGAGTGGGGTGTGAAAAAACGTCTCGCTAGGCCGCTGTAGTGTTGGCGGATATGGATTAGAGGTTCTATGATCACATTTGCGCTATTCGCCAGTGTGAGAGCGGGAAAGACCAGGACGAGCTCGAAGTGCCGCGAAACACTCACCAACAGGCATTGGTAGAATGGCGCGTGTGCCTGGAACAGCCACAAAGTGCGCGCCGTCGCGATGTCGGCGCCGTTGTTCTGCCCAACCTCGAAGCTTGGGTAGGTAGGGAGGGAGATCGCGTCACCCACCGATTGACGCAGATACTCACCGGGCATGGTTGCTTCGATGAGTATCTGAATAAGATCATTTATTTATTTATTTACACTTTATGCACTTTGTACAGCGGCGGACTTAATGCCCAAGGCATTCTCTTCCAGTCAACCGGGTCAACAGGTGGTATAGAAATATTGTAAGGGAGGTGCACAGCGGTTATATTGACAATTAAGATATATAATACATGAGTTGACATACATACATGAACACATACAATACATACGTTATAAATACACATATAAATATACACATACATACATAAATATACACATACACACATTTAGATTATATTCGTACACTATGACAACTTGACTGTAAGCTGAGCCAACTATCGATAAGACGATTCTTCAATCTCGTTAAGAAGGAGATTATGTACATTCTTTTTGAATGTAAAACGGTTTGTGGACATCCTGACTTCGAGCGGAAGCGCATTCCAGAGTAGTACTGCCTGAACAAAGAACGAAGAGTTCACGAAATCAGAGTTGTGAGAGGGACATAAGAGAAGCAGATTATTTTCTGAGCGAAGGTTTCTGTCGTGATTAGAGGATAGATAACGGAGGTACGGAGTCAAATATGTAGGTGAAAACGGTGAGTTGAGAAATGAGAATAGGGCAGTTAGTGCTCGCAGATTGCGGCGCTGGCGAATAGGTAACCATTTTAATTGGGAACGTAAAGCAGACACATGATCATACTTTCGAAGATTAAAAATGTATCGAATGCAGCTATTGAGAAGTCGGTCTAGTTTGTTAAGAAGGTCTGCATTCAGGTCGTAATAACACACATCACCATAGTCGATTATTGGGATTATTAAGGACTGCATGAGAGTAATTTTGGTATTATAAGGCAGAAAGTTCTTCAGACGATATAATGTTCGCAGATTTCTCGTTACTTTCTGGCTGACATGAGTAACTTGAGCTCGCCAATCAAGGGTAGAGTCGATGAGTAAGCCCAGATCTTTGACCACGGGGCTGAACGGTACGACTGATCCGTTAAAGATGATTGTAAAGATGATTGATGCAAGATCATAAGTGAGGAGACGGCACACTGACATCACTGCGCAGCCGACTGGTACTCTACCCAGCATACACTGGAGGACTGCCCCGTGTGGGCATTTGAACGCAGCGTCCTAGTCGATAAAACAAGACGAAAACTGTCTCCGCCAGTAATGGTTGCTGCCATGCTGGCGGGTGAAGAGAACTGGGCCGCAGTGGTCTCTTTCTGCGAAGCTGTTGTGGTCCAGAAAGAGACCGCTGAGCAGGATCGGGAGAGGGCCGATCCCGAGCGAACAAGATTAGTTATTTGCTGCGGTTGGCGATGAGGATAATTGGTTGCGGTTTGGTCGCAAAAATGCGATCAGGCCGCAACAAATTGTAACAACCAGATTGATAGGCACAATACTGCACTGTCTACAGTCGCAATGAGTAGAGTAACCAACACACTTGGATTTTATTAATGCTTTCCATCAGGCGGAGCAGTCTCTTCGTCGTCATCGTCTCAGTCGTAATAACAACTGTCCCCGGATCCCTCCTATGTCAGGCGCAGAGTGGCACACCGTGTGGTTTTAGTCGGTCCGATTCCGACACACCGCCCAGCCGTAAACCCCGGTGGGGTGACGGCTCGAGGGGGTTTCCAAAGGTTAAAAAAAAAAAAAAATATGCGGAGCAGTCTCTTGGGCAGGCTCTTAATTAAAAAAAATAAAAAATCTGTAAGTGGTGAAACAGGTTCTGAAACTCAAATTTTGATCAGAACTAGTACTTTCTAAACATAAATAAAAATCATTCTTTAAT
Source organism: Hypercompe scribonia (assembly GCA_949316085.1). Classification (NCBI taxonomy): domain Eukaryota; kingdom Metazoa; phylum Arthropoda; class Insecta; order Lepidoptera; family Erebidae; genus Hypercompe; species Hypercompe scribonia. Next base: position 10,784,608 of record OX438980.1, read on the forward strand.
CAAATAAAAGGTATATATTTCAACCAGGTATACAAGTATGTCTAAAGAAACAAAAAAGTGATTCCGATGGTAAAGCGCGCGAAAACGCGTCTAAAAAATGATACTAGTCTGTGCACATGAACGTGAAGGCATCAAAAATACATTAAATAGATAGTACATTTGACAAGATATGGACCTAAACGATATGTTTACCTATGTTACGTTCAAAGATCAAAAAGACTCGTAAAACCAGAGTCGTTGAACGTTTTTATATGAACCATAACACAAATTTAAGGTTTTTCTGTCGCAACAACGCACTCTGACCTTTGTTTTTTGTAATCTAAGAATGGAGCCTGGAGGTGAAACGTGAAACTAATAACACTAAACTTCTCAAGTATCAACAAAATGAATAATATCAATATCAGTTTCAATAATTCATAGAATACGTTTATCAGAATAGACTTCTTGATGGATCTTGGAGGTGAAAGGCCTGGAGGTGAAAGGAGGTGAAAATATTGGCCTGCACAAAGGAGCGCTAACTACCCTGGTCTAGAGTTCTCCATATGCATCCACTGCCAGCTACTTTCCTCAAGTCGTCGGTGTTTTTCCGGTGGGCACCCTATACGTTATTGGTTCAATTGAAGTTTCCAGTATAACACGTGTCGACTTCAACTACCATCAGGCTTTCGTTAGACAATAGACGACGGTAGGCTGATGATAATAATGGCTACATGAAGCACACAAGTGATAAAATAAATTATGAATGAGTTTGACTCTGAATTTGTGAATTATATGCAATTCAATTTTTATCAATGCGGGAACGCATACTTATTATGATAGAAATAAATTAAATATATTTCCCTGCCTTGAAAGGAAGTAGCGAATGAAAATGTATTTCAATAGTAAAAAATTGCGTACATCCGGCGCCCACAGTTCTTATACAACTTCACAGCTCGACCAATGTTCAACTTATAATGGATTGTGCAAGTACGGTTTGAGGGCCTTGAACACAACACCAACGCTCCTAATTCTTTAAAGATTACCAGACAGTGTTGCCTTCCTTTTTACACGTTAGTCAAATAAACGTGTAGCGTTACGCGTATATTGTTGCTTTAACAAACAACTAGTTACAGTTCTAGGTTAGGTAAACTTCTCATTGAACTTAACGTCTTGAAGAATTAATCAAAGCGAAGAAATATGTTCAGGTAGCACTATGTAATTACTATTACATATAACGGTATTGATTAACCTTGCGTATTTATTTTACATTCCGATTAACCTTTCCAAACCCTTTTATTATCAGCTAGCTAGCATAGCTAGAAAAACAAAAAACGTTGTCAGGGCTGTAAAATTGGAGTATTTCCCCCCTTTTCTCCGGGATCCAATTTGGAAGTATTAAAAATCTTCTTATCTGTGTGGTGACGGATTAAGAATGCAAAAAGTCACCATCACTATTCATCTCAAGGGTGTCGCAAAAGATGACTGCAAAGAGAAGGAAAACTTGAAAGAAATCCTATAACAACCCGACTGGGAAGCGTGCTATAGTAGGTCAAAGCCTCCATTCGAAGGAGAGGTTTATGTTCAGCAGTGGACTATGAAAACTTATTGATGATGATGATGATGAGAACCTTCTCCTTTTTTTGAAGTCGGTTAAAAAGAGTTAAAATTAGATTTTGACCTGTACTTTATAAAATGTTGCTACTTACATATCGACCAGCTTTTGGGCACTATAACATAATCAGAAGATTTAAACAACTTTATCTTTTAGTTTTGGCATTAGGTGTTTGTTCAAATTGTACCAAATGAACGGCCATTTGTCACATACTGTATCGACGGTATTAGTATTTTTTCATTTCGGTAGTTACTTTTGGTAGTATGTATTTTTGAGCACCAAATACTCCTAACTTTTGCATAGTCGCGATGGCATTCAACATCCAAAGGCATGTCCTAGCCGTCTACAAATAGTAAAAAAATGATCCTTAAGAAATTGTGCATCGTAGCCTGTCTCTCTGTAGAAGGCAGCATTGTCACGTTAAATGACGTGTATTGATTAAACATATTTATTGATTAAATACATGTATTTATACCGCATAGATAATTTTCATGCGTATACGAACAACGCTTCTTGGACAAGAAAGGTCATGTCTAGGATAGACTGTCAACAGTTGTTCATAATGACAAAGATGCAGGGAAACATTAAGAGCTCTTAGACTAGGGAAAAGGCTAGGAATATGATATGTCGTGCGGAGGAAAATACCTGGTTCCATACCATAGGTTTAACGATAAAAATAAATAAATTAAGCTATTATTGAAATTATAAAATGAAGACAATGCTAATATGACATCTTCAGTAACCGACGCAATCGGACCATCACGGATTAGCTAAGAGTTATTTGTATTACAATTGACAAGTGTTCAATGTAGATGTGACAGGCACAGCCACATTTCGGAGGCGTGGTGACGCACTTCTCTATATAACTTCCCTTACGCGATGACGTCCGTCCGTTTCGTAACATCCTATTTAGATAATAAAGGCTGATAAACAAATATCGGGAATATTTAACACGGTATAAATATAGCCCAGTGACATTTCCACAAACGGTCTCTTTAATGTCAATATAAACTTTGCCTATGACGTTATTGACGGGCTGGACCCGATGACGACGGTTACACATCCTAATATAAATGAGTTACATTATTTAGGGCCTAATAAAATAATGACTTTTGTTATGTTTATTTATTTGAATGGTCAAGGAAATAAGTATTAGATAAATTATATTATGGCAAAGAAAGAAGAACTACTGAACGACAATTGACTAATCTGTTGGTCTAGTCGTCAGTGACTTTGACGTCTGACGCAGAAGTCATGATTTTGATTCTCACTTAGGACAAATAATTGTGTGATGAGCATCATCATCAGTATTGTATACGAGTGTAAATAACACCATCTTTTATATATTTGTATTTATTTAGTAATATATGATACTCATTAGTTGTTTGATTTCAGATTGAGATCAGAGGGCCATGTGTGAGATGTTATTATTACTATCAGTAGTAGTACATCCTTTCAAGGAATGTACGTGCCCGCATTCACTCACACACACTTACACACACGCGTGCGCACGCACGTAGACACACAAACACACACATCCATGTTAGTTAATTTTTTATTATCTTTATATTATTTTACTTATTTCTTTTTTTCTTTGGTTTAACGGACCTTACAATCACTGCGTTTTTATAACTTTATTTTAAAACATAGTATAGTCTTAATTTATTTTGCAATGTAAGGAAGGCGCTGCAAGCCGTCACACAGTTGATACTAGTACGGCTGACAACGTTTACCATATCAACTCAAACACAAAATGTTAATATCTTTATCCAAATCTTGGTGATGTGTAAGCTATGATACGTTTCTTGCTAATAAACTTATTATTATCAATTATTGTACGTAATATTTTAACTTAAAAAATTGAATATGGGTAATACGCTTAGATTTGTCGCCAGTCGAGTTTAAGTTATGTTAAACTGTGATTCTGCTATCTATATTTCTTAAAAATTTTCAATGCTCGAATTAAAAACATGAGGTTATTTAAAAACCCTCACTTTAATTTCCTTGTTAAAGAAAAAAAAAGAAATTGTTATATAGGGTGGGCCAGGAGTTCGTTAACATTTGAATCTAACATCCCGCGCAAACATGTTACGGGAGTTCTTGGGTCCGATGTTACTGGAATTTGTTTCAACAAGATGAATCCACTTATCACACATCCAATGAGTCCCTGCCGGTGGTCAAAGATATGTTTCTGGAAAAGCTGATTTCCAGAGGAGGCGACATACCTTGGCCACCCAGAAGTCCAGATCTATCCGCAGCATACTTCGTTTTATGGGGTTGTTTGAAGGATGGTGTCCATATCAATAAATCAAATACAACTACATCAACTAATAGTAAAATCAGCGAAGAGATGACGGCGATCTGGCGGTCAGTATTCGAAAATTTCGGTGCTCGCTTAGAAGAGTGCAGACGTCGAAACGGTGGTCTATTAGACGGTGTGATTTTTAAAGAATAAAATTTATAATATATCAAATGGTTTTTTTTAATACGATTCTTTCAAATGTTAACAACTTCGTGGCCCACTCTGTCTGTGTGCATATCTTTTTGGTATCGTAGTTGATAAACCAATCGAGAGGTATGTTAGTCTAGGAGTTATGGATCGTGGCTGCTAAGCCCAACGAACCCACGACGGGTACGATTCCCACCTAGAACTTATAATTGTGTGATGAGCACCATCATTTGTGATGTGGCTGAGTATAGTTTGAATGTATGTAAGTGTGACAATGTACTACTAAGATGTAACTCTCTATAAAGTATTTTAATCAGCGGCGTAGTTACCATAGTGCAGACTGCCTAGTTTGAGACCAAACTACCGCGTGGGTACGGTGTGTGAAATTATTAAATTATTGAAAAACGATGTAGCGATTTTGATTTATCTTATTGTAAGATGTTTGATCGAGAGCTGTAATTTCGTTGAAAGGCTTTTCAAGTCAAAGGAAACTTAAGCTTACACTCAATGAATTTGGCAAAAACAGATTAGAATCATGTCTCGCATAGCACTAGTTGGTAACTGACGTGTTCGTGGCTACCTTGACCGTGTGGTGATGGATTAAGAATACAGAATGTCACCCCCCCTATTTTTCCCGTGGGTGTCGTTAGGGGTTCCGTATAGGGCGACTAAGGGCAAACTATGCAAGGTAACATCACTGCAAAGAGAAGAAAAACATAACACAAATCCTATACCAACCCAACTAGCCAGCGTGGTATAGCAGGCCAAAACTCTAGAGGTCTATGTCCAGCAGTGGACTGTTAAAGACTGTTTATGAATGTGGTATTACCAGTGTATACGTAAACTTACGATAGTTCTGATGTGTTAGTACTCTATCACTAAAACGTAAATGTGAAAAATTGGTGGGTTTGAGTAAAGCTCTGTCAATTTTATTCGTAAGTTTTGTATTTTTTTAAATCATATAAAAATAATATAATATTTTTTCTAGAAAGTTACTAATTAGATTGTCGACAAAAACACAATTCAGATAAAAAACAATTCATATTTGAAATAGTTATAAGTATTTGGTTTACTTCAGACTCATCTAATTTACTATAGTTTATCTATTCTAAGAGGTACCGTGTGACAGTTCTGACAGATTGAAAAAAAGAAGGGTGTCAAGAATTCGATCACTACAGTATCCGATTCTCAGTTACATTTCCCTGTATTTCCAAAATGATTTCAATTTTAGATTTATGTGCTAGATATGTAGGACATATTAGAGTAGAAAGATATTACATATTGTTAAAATACAACAACAAACAGATCGAATTGCTTTTCGATAAAACCCTCTACGGTTAACATACGGTAAATAAAGAATAAAAAACGTATAGTAGTTGAGATTTATGTATCTATGAAATACTATAAAACGTCTGCATTGACAACGACTAATTATAAATAAGTTTGATAATTCGTATGTTTAAACGATTATTGATATAAAAGTGAATTTAAAAAGACAAAACATTTTAAGTAAAGGACCTAATTACGTTACCTTGAAATGATGTTTTTGTTGTTTAAAAAAACATCTATTGTGCATATATTTTATTTATTTCTTACTTTTTTAAAGATTTGCAACTAAATTTAGTTTAAAGAGTTGTACATCTTGTGATAAAGTAATAATTCAGTGGTTTTGCAGAAAAGGTTATTGAGATTGTGTTACTTACACTTGTATAAAATTGTTTCATGTTACAAGGTACAAGACGTCAAACTGTACCTTTTATATAGTATGGGATGGGTCAGCTCGACTGGAGTAGTACTATCCTCTTACAGAAGAACCACTTAAAGCAACAGCTGTTAGTGAGTACGAGATCGGAGGACCGCTGATGCAGGGGTGACAGTTATCCTGGTAAGTGCGTTTACTTTCCCAAATGGAGAAAAAGCACCAGACTAGGTCGCCATACTGAATTATCTGCATTCACAATGAGTATGATAACCACAACTCTTTGATTCTATCCATGCTTTCCATCAGATAGATAGAGTAGAGTCACTTTGGCGTAAATGGGTTACAGATGGTCCTAATATCAATAAATCTATGCAAAATGAGAGATGGTTATATTATTAAATTTATATATATTTTCCTTTTTTTTTTAGATAGCTGAAATACACCTTAAAATTAGTAACAAAATATAAATTGGGACCAAATATAAAAAACTTTTTAGACAAAGTACTTATGAAAATAATTTAACGCGACATATTACGTGAATATTATTTATAAGTTATAGGAGCTTAAAGAGGCTGATAATGTTACGATGTCAATAATTATTTTTTGTCATTAACATAACCAAAAGGCAAGAGTCGGGAAATCTGGCGGCATGTTTAGTTGTTCCGTCAGTACGTGAGCTTGCGGGGGCGAATAGGAAGATTGACTTATATGGACGCGGAGCTCGCGCGGGCTAGCGTCACCGCCCGATTAAACTACCATCGTAAGCTTGTTGTTTAGGTTTTGAACCGATACATGCTCTCGTCCGCATGTACTTTTAAGGTTATATTATTGAGTTCTGAGTGCCGCCTACACACTATAGTTTGGGCGAGCAATATTCAAAGTATTACATTAAAAAGCCTCCGTATTTTCTCGTCAAATATAATAATGTAATATTTTATGAATGAAAACAATTTACACAATGTCTGAAGATAAAGTTACGACGTCTTTGGGGGCGTCTAAGACAATAAACTCCGAAAGGTTATCGAAATGTTATGTACAATACGCCTACTAAAACACAAACAAAACTTTGTATAAAGCCCAATAATATCCAGTACTTTTAAAATATTTATTTTAACATGGCCGCGACCGTATGATGTCGTCTTTATGATGCTCATTAACTATAGATATAACATAAAAATGTTAGGACAACAGTTAACAATGTAGATTAATAACGATTATTCCGACTGGAACATCATCAATGACAGTGGGGTTTCCATAATTATATCCACTTACTAGGACAAAAATAGTACTTTTATAAGCAAAGTTGCCGTCTTACAGATTACAATTCGGTTAGTTTTTGACGGTTGTAATGATGTCAACTATACGTTTCAAAATTTTTTAATAACTGGATTAGAAAATAGAAAAATTCCGAATATGAATGAACAATAGGTTTATATTTTTCTTACGAAGACAAACCAGGGATTCTTATCAAGAGAAAGATTGCACATATTGACTCCGAAACGGCATGTTAACTTTTTGAGCTAGACACGTGTGTTAAAAGAGTACGTATACACTATAGCGTAAGTACGCATAAAATATGTACGTAAAGTGGTTGGAGAAACCTCATTTTTTTCTACACTTTAGAAGGATACGATCCTGATACTTCATAAAGTTTTGAGCTGAGCTAAACCTGCTGAAACAATTATTCGTGTATTTCCAAACTTTGAGTTCTCCTACTGAATTCACACAGTTAACATAGCTGGAATAATGCGGTTGGTAAATTATTTGTAGACGCAGGGTAATTAACCACCGTAGTGGTTATGATTATTCACGTGGGTACCCGCAAATTCCACTATTAATTATTGTGACGGGTACATACGCATTGAGAACCGGAGAGACATTGTCCGTGTTTGGTGTTCTTGTGTACTTATCGTTTTAACAGTTAAAACTGATTAGTTTTTTATATTTAATGGCATTGTTATTCTTTGTTGTAAAATATTTTTAAATGTAATTCCAACGAAAAAATTCGTATGCTGTTGGGCTTAGAATATGTAGTGTCACTGTACGTAACGTACGTACTTACGTACGTAAGAGCCCACTAAGGAAGCAAACTTTGCAAGACAACAGCATAATAAGAAGGCAAATTGGGCTCAAGCCCTATACAGAGCTGTCTGGCCAGCATGATTACTTAGACCAAACCCATTTTTCTAAGGAGAGGGCTATGTCCAGTAGTGGATTTTTTTCCATGTAGCTTTTCATGATGATCATAATGATAGAAAGAACTTAATAACAAAATTAATAATTTAAAGAATTAATTTAAAAAATCATAATATGATCCCTATTCTTTTAGTAGTCAAAAAAGTTATATAACACGAAGGAAATTACATTAAATACATTAAAAAGGACAAACCGTAAAATTTAATAGTGTTTTCAATTACCTGTGACTGCCACCCAAATTCCTGATGAATATCGTTAATATATTTTACTTAGATTAAATTCGTTCTGGGTACCACAATTACGATTTACGATTTAGAGAGAGCGAGCAATCAGACACCTCATTTAAATCCCATTTTAGCAATAAACAATAATTACCCACAAGATTATAATTATGACCACGGACGTGTGATGAAAATAAAATAAAACAGGCATTATAAAAGTTCGTGTACAGTACTTTATGGTTGAAAGAATTAAATTGAATTGCTTTTAGTTGAATATGAAATCTCTAAAAAATTCAAATATGGTTTCTACAAAATTGGTCCAGTCTATTTCGGAATAACATTAACTTAATCAGGTTTATTGCCTTCAAGTTTCCAATTTCAGGCAATGGTAGTCATTCCAAATTTAAAATATGACGTAGTATTAAGTGGTCACAAAACATAGTTATAAATTACGATTAATTTATAGTTAGAAACAAAGTATCTAGGACTTCATCGTCTAAATATCTTGTGTGAAAATAAGAAATAATAATACTCAGAAGGAATTGTGTCATAAACACTTATGTCCCTGTAGCCTTCTGTTGCCTTTTTTTTACGTGTGGAAACCCCCTCGAGTCATCACAAAACCGGGGCTTATAGCGGTGTGCCGGATTCGGATCGACTAAAATCGCACAGTGGGTCACACTGCGCCTGAAATAGGAGAGACCCGGCAACTGTTGTTATTAAGACATTCGGACCCAACCTTCTATTGTCTGTGATAGTCATATCATGCATAGTGATCTTACGTAAAGGGAGCTATAACTTATTTAAATGTTAAGGTCACTCGTATTCTCCTAATAATCCATTAAATTTAACTATTGCTGGTACTCTTTGTACCTTTAGACAAGTTCAAATTGACTGTTTGCATATAATTGTAAAGTAACTTTTAATACTACTAGGTAGGTTGTACATGTGTATATAGGATTATATAATTTTACTGTAAACTCTTCTAAGTTGTGAAAACCCCCTGCATCCAGAATCTTGAGCTTATATTTTCAAAAATATTTTTGTATGGATAAGGATATGTAGTAAGCATCCTCAATGTGTTCAAGACTAAAACTAGAGGATTATTTCTTTTGTATATTGTTGGACTACTGAAGACTGGTCTGACTATCGTCTACTGATACCGTTATCGTCATCTCAGCCAAAAGACGTCCACTGCTGGACATAGACCTCCCTTAAGGTTCTCCACAACAGCCAATCTCGTACTGCCCGCATACAGCAGCTTCCCGCGACCTTCACCAGGTTGTCGGACCACCTTGTGGCGGGCCTACCAAGGCTGCGTTTCCCAGTAAGCGGTCGCCACTTCAGAACTTTATGACCCTCCCTGGTTACTGATCCCGTATAAATTCTTATTTAAGAAACCTAGTAGTTTGTCTGAGTTCGAATCTTTGATCTCATTATATATTGATCTCTATTGATCTCATAATTATCATTCATCAAAGATTCTAACTCAGACAAACTACTAGGGCAAAAAGTTGCCAAGCTGGAAGCAGCTAATTGGCAGTAAACGGCTACATCATTTCGTATTTCAGTGTTGTATAAATCAAATAAGATCTTAAGTTTTGATCGAGATTTTAGATGTAATATATTTTTTTTAATACTAAAAATAAAACAGTAATGATTTTTTTCTTAATATTAACAATAAAGCCTTCGTATGTACAAATAAAAATCCTCAACTATTATGTTGATGTTCGTAAGAAAATGACACATCATGAATCCAAAATTTACAAAAAATAGACGTTTTACTTTGCTATAAAAGGTCCGCAGAATGTTGCACTAGTTAAATAAATTACAATCAGACTTATTATAATCCTATCTAGTTAAGGGGAATGTTCGCTGTGGCCCCCATTCTTGGTATACATGCACGGCAGGTTCAAAACAAAACAATAACAGAACAATCTACATTCCCTACCGTTTGTAGAAGCAATTTAGTGTCATGCAAGGCAACAGGAAATATGGTGTTAGTTGCAATCCAAGTTCGATTCTTGGTCAAGATAAATTGCCTCGGTGTCGATAGATAGTGCTCCGTATTAGTATACTGGTTTTGAATACAAATAGCATTGAGGCGCGTGCGATACTTCGCCAAGATGGGATACAAACATACAATGTTATGTCCCTGCTGTAATTAATACTGGTATGTTTGTGAATACAATTCTAGGTCTCTTGAACTAGGATTACTCTTATTTTCTGACTCTTTGGTTTGTTATGATAAGTTATATTTAAAACTATATATTTGTTGTGTTATTGTCGTGATTTTTGAAATGAATCACCAACGAGAATCACTTAAAGGTTTATGTTAAAATAATAAGTGTCACCACCTCTACTCATACCTTGGATTTCATAAAAGCTGACTAGCGGAGTAACGTATCCAAAACAGTAAAGCTAAGGAAAATTTGAAAAAAATCTGTTTAACCAACGTGGTACAGTAGAAAAAACAACAAATTTCTAAAAAGAGACCTATGTCTAGCAGTGGTCTATCATAGGCTATTAATTGGTGATAAAAAAGGCATTAATGAACTATTACTTTAAGCCAACCTTATCAATATTATTCTCAAAGTATCGAATATTATTTGAACAGAAGTTTTATACAATTTAAGAATGCAAACTTCTTCTTTGATAATTTTAACCAACATCAAAAGAGTAATGAAAAGATTAGATTTCTGCTAAATTCAGCATTATTAAATTATTTACTATTTCACCTTGAAGTAAATGAAGAAACAGGGAGAATAAGGAACAAAACTCCAATTGTTAACAGCTTAGAGTTAGATTGATGTGTCAAGTGTTTTTACTTATTTAGAACAATTTATTCAATGTATTTGTTCTTGTCACGTTAATTGAATAAGTTTCTTATTAATTTAAAAAGCACGAAAGAGTTAAACATACTAATTGCATAGTCGCTTTTGTCTTATTGGTTACCCATTTTAAGTAGGAAATTATTATTTAATAGTCGCCTGATGTTTGATAGACATGCTAATACAATTCAGCCGCCGTAAATCTTTCAATGTCATAAATAATCTGCAAGAAAATAAAAATTAAGTTTAATCATGTTTATTCAATCTTATAATGTGTATTGGACTAGTTAATCGACTTTAGCGTTTTCTGGAGCAATTCACTGTCGAGTGAGCCAGATATCCAAGCCACGTTTAAACGCATAATTGCCGTGTAATTAAACGCTTCCTCTCAAAGAAATTACGTTACGCGTAATAAATAATAAAATAAAACATTCAGAGGAAGCTACCGAGCGCAAGCTGACGACATTGATTTATTACCTCAAATTGTGTATTTTTCATCCGTCAATGATTTCTCGCCGTTTCGACGTCGATAAGTGCCGTTTAACACTTGATGTAGTGTCAGTAATTTGTGATTGGGTTCCGATTTTCTTTTTTCAATTAATTCAAAATTGGAGTTTATGATGTAATAACGGTGGTTCGTGAATAACCCATCAACAAAATGGTGCATCTACTTAAGGACCAGGCCACAACTGCCAAAGTGTTTAACAGCGGACTTTTCAAGCTTGACTTGATTCACGATATTAACTTCGACAAACTACACTTGAAGTGCGTAAGCTTTAAAAATTCAAAAACTTCTACTCCAATTGAACTTAATTTTGACGTATTACGCTTCAAATCTGGTTTTTTTTATATTTTTGTCAACCACAATATGCCACAACGCAATGTGGCAAACTACAGCTAGTTTTATACGAAATGGAGGTTTTTAATTAAGTAGGTAAATTTATCAATAAATACTTTAAAATAAAAATTTTAAATTCATGATAGTGTGACATCAGCAAACTATCGAATACAATAAAATTTCATCAAATGTGGCCTAACACTTTTAACTAAATTTAATTTAACTACTACGTGTTTTAGTTTTAAGTTATTATTAAATATGAATTCCTTAGAAACACTTTGAAGATTAATCAATTTACTTTATTAAATAAATTTTATCACAGTCACATTATATTAAAAACAGAACATTCACCTTTTAAGTTAGGTAGACATTAACACTTTTAACTTGCAGGAATCTAAAGCATGTTTTCATTATTATCTGCTCCGTAATTAATATGGGGATTAGGAAAGACGGGAAATCACAGATCTTTAAAATTACTGTACATAACTATTACGAGTTCGACACAGACGAAATAGAATGTGATACGTGAATATTGGATGCGAAAATGGAAATAATTTCAATTGAATACTAGACGTCATTTCTTTACTAAAACTCCAATACGTCATTTTGTTTCGTACACACATACAAACATGCATGTTTAGTATATGAGAGCATGATTATTACAGCAATTTAAGTGAGTTTTTACACCTACTTTGTCGTAATAGGTGAATCCTTCCAATGTTTTTTTTTAGCTAGTGCTTTATTAGCTTGTTTATATAGTATTCTGAACTAACTGACTCGGAAAACATTGTTTTATACATGAAAATTTTATGTTGTATGCACAAAGCAAACACAACCGATCTGATTACTTTGCGATATTTTTAAAATAAACCATAGACAACATTACGTCCACTGTCAGTTGCGTTTTGTTATATGAAATGGAAGATGAGCGTGAGCTGTCAGAATGAATGAGAACTGTCGGTTGTGTTTTGTTTTAGCGTATCACAATTATCATCGATGTGTTTTTGTTGTGTTTTTTATTAATGAATACTATATTTTAATACCTACACTATTCCCAACGACGACAAATCCAACAACATAAAAATAATAAAAATCGGTACGGCCGTTCTTGGGTTACAAAATAATGTGACAAACATGACTTTATGACGTAATTGTTACACATATAGATGATATTTTTTCAGAATCAAGTTACCTTGATTTATTGAGTAAATATAATCGTAGGTAGTAACAAAACTACCCACATTTTTTATTTATATATCCATTTCCAGTATCTTGCGAAAATTGTTTTGTGTAACTAGTTGTTCCAAAAACGGATATCTAATAATGTGATAGTACCTAAAAACCGAGCTTTCCTCGGTATTATAGTGTGATAGTTGATTCGCAATTACCAACTTCTGTTGTTCCCATCCCTAATTTTGCCACATTGATAAGTGACAAAACGGGCCTATTAGACAAACATTTCATTTGTTGAGAACACATTTTCTGAAAATGAAACCTAGCCAGATCGATTTATCGCCCTCGAAACCCCCTGCATACTAAATTTCAAAAAAATCGTTGGAGAGGTACGTAGATTCAGATTATATATACCTAGTCTTGCCATAAATATTGTAATAAAGAAAAAAGAAAATTGTTAACTGCAAATAACATTTATTACTTTTACAGTGTGTCAGTTTAATACATAAATATAAAACAATTAAAAATATAAAAAGCTTATTCGAAGTGGTCTCCATTGGCTGCAATACAGTCCTTTAAACGATGAGGCCAGTTATCAATAGAAGCACGCACTCTTTCCATGGGAAAATTCTTCACTGCCAATCGTATAGATTGTTTTAGGGACTCCAAATTATCATGGCGTTTAGAGCAAGCTGTACTCTCTAAAACTGACCACAAATCATAATCCAGCGGATTAAGATCGGGACTAGACGACGGCCAGTCTTCAGCTCTGATGAAGTCCGAAACGTTCGATTCCAACCAAGACTGCGTGGACCGAGCTTTATGACCCGGCGCCGAGTCTTGCTGGAAGGACCATACTTGGTTATTGAACATGGTGATGTTAAGGGGCTTAACTACCTTCTCAAGAATGGTATCTTGATACACTTGTGCCGATGTTTTGATACCTTTTTCACAAAAATATGGCTCAGTCACTCCTTCATAGCTAACACCCCACCAAACCATCACTGAAGTCGGATAATGTCCACGTTGCACTCTGTCGACTAATTGGGAAGCTTCCTTAGAGCTTTGAGCATAAATACGGTCATTTTGTTTGTTAAAATGTTGCTCAATTGTAAAAATTTTCTCATCCGTAAACAAAATTTTTCTGTGACCTCCCTTTGCGTACCGCTTCAGTAGTTGTTTCGATTTTACCACCCTATTCTTCTTTAAATTATCAGTTAAGAAATGGCCAGTGCGTCTCTTATAGGCTGCAAGTCCTAAGTCATCTTTTAAAATACGCGACATGGTTCTAGGTGCTATCTTCATTTCCCGAGATAAAATCTTTTGCTTTCGGACAGGATTTCTTCGAATTCTTTCCCTTACTGCTTTGACCACCTTTTTCGTACGAACACTACGTGGACGGCCAGATCTTTTTCTGTCACAAACAGAGGAGGTCTCATTGTACCTATTAATAGCCCGGTACACAAACATTTTACTAATACCAAGTGTATGGAGAGTTTTAAAAATTGCATTTGGCTCCATACCTACTTTGTGTAATGCTATCACAGCGATTCGGTTCTCTTTATCACCCCACACCATTTTAATATCGCAAAATATTTTACAATGTATTGGCGCCAAAATGAGAAAACACAATGAACAATCGTATAAAAATGACAGATTCGAAATTCAAATGTAATATTTTTTTATAATTAAGTGTAACAGTATTTATGGCCAGACTAAGTATATACAAGAAGGACTCGTTTAAAAGTATTAGATATACACGTTACATCATTCAGTTTCTTCATAGTTTAGTTTTATTTTGTAAATTAAAAACATATCTGACTTCAAATTCTACATGATAAAATTAGCAACCAATTGTTTACTAGCAGTTAATGCATCTTCCACTATAACTTACAGACGTTTCATTTTTAATTTAAATACATTATCTAATAAGACATCCATTCAATACCAAAAGTTTGTCTCTAAATTTCCATTGTCGATATTTTATATTTGTACTGATTAATACCAGGTGTATTATGTGACGGAAATTCAATTTACACTTAGTAATAATTTAAAGACTTAATAGTTATTACATGTTATTTTGATACCTTTTGTAGAGGTACCTTGCAATATTCATTTGAAGCAACTATTTCTGAACACTTGCAAATTGGAATTTTATAAGTGAAATCCCGGTAGATAACAAGAACTGTTTTCGATCCCAAGTTTCCATATTACGTTTATCTATAGTTTTTCTATAGTTTATCTTAGTATATATATCTATATTACGATCTGAGCTTTTTTTTATTTAAAATTTATTTATAATATAGAGGACTTACAGCGAACATTATAAGGATTGTAGTCAAGTAAAAAATAGTAAGCCTCACTTGTAGTTGATTTGCTAAAGAACCCACAATACCTAAGAAAAGCACCCGTGTACATGAATCTATACTATTCTGTTTATAAAGCTCATTAAAAGCTCCACTCAGACGCACAAATTAGCTATTTTGTTGATAATTGGTACATATCCTTGGTACGCTTAAAGGAAGGCTGTGTCGGAGCGATTTTCTAAGAATAGGAAAGTTAATTTTTTCTAGGAGTTCTGGGTAATCGATATCATCATTAAGAATTTTTATATTTTTAGATGAGTTAGCTGTCATACGACACACTTGAATAACAAAGAAAACGGATGAGAGATTCCTGCATGTAACTGAAATGTAAATGTTGAGATAGATGTGTGGTGTGACTAAAGTGGATAAGGTGAAGAATATCGTCGTGAAGAACTCATTCATACGTAACACCAGTGGATGTGGAGCAACAGGTTATTTTTGTGTGGACATATAATGCGTTGAGATGGACAAATGTAGCGAAGAAAGTTTTAAGTATAGAAATTTATGTATATGTAATAGTAGAAAGGCCAGTAGAACGGTCAAGAAAAGACGGATGGACTACGTGAGAGAGGACGACGTAGTAAACTGTAATCTGATGAACGACAGAGGAGAATAGAAGAAGAATACTCTTTGAACCGATTCTAAATCAAGTTAGGAAAAGGGTAAGCACACAACGAAAATATCCAAAACAGAATAAGATAAAGAAAAATGCTTGATATTATAGATCAAAGCCAATAAGTCTGGCCCCCTACAGATTTCCCTGGTCTAACACATAGAAATAATATAGAGTCACAAACTGCATAGACAATAATTTTAACGGTCTTTGCTCTACGTGGTGTAAAGGGTTGCGTTTGAAATAAATATAGTGTTACTAGCGACTGCTTTTACGTTTTACCGGACACCATAATGCATTGTTTCCCACATAATATGTTATCGCTATTCTTGGAAATATCGTAAAAGGAGCCAAATATAAAAGTAACTTTACTTTGGTTTCATCATTTCCGAAATGGCTAGTTAAGAATATCTTTCCTAAATAGCCTGTGGCAAATTTAATAGATACGTTTAAAATGTTTACATTTTGTCCAAACTATAATAATTCCAAATAACCCATCATCACCATCCAATCGCATACATATCAGTTTGCAATTGAATTGTTTTCTTAACCCCTTCTGATATTATTAGAAAAAACATATATGTGTATATTTTTCAATTCAAATAATATAAGTCAATGTTTTCGAGTAAATAGAAATTTTTAAATTATACCCACAGAAATACTAGTAACACTTATATAAAATTATGAATATTGCCACATCTTTGCACGAGACTTAATGCGACAGATAAACATCTCAGTTTAACTATTATAATGTTACGATCAAATTAAACACTATACGATACAGATGCAGATATTACCTTTACTGCCGCACTAAATACTGTGCAAAGGTTTATATTTATGTTGGTTATAACATTGCCAGTATTACATTATAGATAATAGTATAGTGGAAGTCATAGGTCAGTTTGTATGCTCTGGCGCCATGTCGTGGTCGCGTAACAAACAGGCGCCCGCGGGCGCGTTATAATTGCGCCTGAGGAACCTTTTCGATGCATGCTTTCACGATTTGCAATTATTCACTAGTAGGGTTGTACATGGATATTTTCTCCTCAAACTCTAACGTAGATATGGAAAAGTAACGAGCTTTACTCGTGCACTTCTATTCTAGTGTATAACTGCCTCGACGGCGCAGCGGTAGAGATTGCGACTGCTGTACTTGAGATATCGGGTTCCATTCCCGGGTCGGACCAAATGTTAGTATGGTCTGCAAATATTTGTTTCAAAGTTTGAGTGTTTTCTATGTGTTATATTGTTACATAAATATTCTATCAGTCAGTCTAGTTATCATAACACAAGCTCTGATTAGTTTGAAACAAGATGACGTTGTGTGTCAAATATTCAAAATATTTATTTATTTCTCTTTATTGTATACGCAAACTAAGAAAAGTCTTTTAAAAAGTGTTATTAAGACGTGCTTTTCGGTAGCGTTGTTTCTTAGTGATATATACATAAAGAATTTATTAAATTAAATTATAAATATGGTCTCAATTTCACAACATAAAAGTCTGAAGCTAGTTGAAACATACGAAACATAAGAGTATGTGAAATACTTCAGTTCGTACAATAAAATAAACGAAACCTGTGAATGAAATTAAATTTTCTTCTCTCTTCCTTCATGACTCACACTTCTTTACATGAACTTTTAACGCTAGTGAATTTTCTTTTATTATTATTAACTATCTTGTGATAAAGAATGTCCACCCAAAGTTTTGGAAATTCTACATAGAAAGAAAAATTAATATCTCATTGCCAAGGTATTAATCCTAAACGGCTGAGCTATTTCATTGCCGATGAAGCAGTATTAGAATAATGATTTCTAAACGAAAGTATATTCAACTACTATGTGTTCAAATTACGTTTTTTTTAACGGTTTATGAAAATAAATATCATTCTTTGTTCTTCAGTTTTCCTTCGTAAGATGGGAGATCTTTTCAACAATTTTAATTAGCTAAAACAAATTTAAGAAATGGTATTACTCGTATAAGGACGTATTTCGTGTTACCTTGGTTTAAGTATAATAGTACGTTTAGTTGAATTACGTCTATTAAAATTGTATCAACAAAATTGTCGAACGTCGGTAATTAATTGAAACTGTACTGGCTTTTTTCTGTTTTTTTTTTAAATGTCGGCTTGTAAAATTCAAATGGTATGTTTTGTTGAATATAAAATAGTTAACTTATTTAAGTAATCGAATCGCACCTTCAGACATATCTTTTATATTGTATAGTTCGGCAAAAGTACAAAAAAAAATCCGGTGACCATCTGTTGTTCGAGTTTACGCTTCATAAAATAGTGTTTTCTAAGAGTAAATACTAAGTAATCCTAATTACTTATGATATCCGTCTGTGAGTCTATAATACTCATATTTAAAGAATTGACTCGCTTTTTTCAGGACACCACCATTCAATTCTGATCCGATGACAATGACAGGTTTTTAAACAAAACATGAGATTTTCCCAAAAAGTTGCAGTTTAACAGTTCTTTATAAAAAAGAAAAGCCTATTAACTGAGAAAACTTTATTTGACGTTGATAAACATAAAAAACACAAAAGAATGTATAAGACTAGCTTTTGCCCGCGGCACTGAACGCGTGTATGTCGCGTGTCGTGGTAAATAGTAGCTTATGTATTATTCTGATGTTAAGCTATATTATTCTAAAGTTTCGTGTAAATCCGTTCAGCAGTTTTTGCGAGAAAGAGTAACAAACATCCATACAAACTTTCACATTTATAATATTAGTAGGATTTCTTTGTTCTGTTGTTAATTTTATGTTTAAATATCTCTATTTCATTGTTCAAATTCTAAAATACAAACTATAAATTTTGCATACCATACAATTATTAAGACAAAGTATTTAAATCTTCTTTTGATGATGCGCGTGGGTACTGTTGGCCTGTATGTTATGAAGTACTCGAATTACCGGAGACATGACCAATACATGCGTTGTGGTTTTTGCTATACACATCAACCGTTTTATATATATTTTGCCCTAGTAACGAAATAATGTTTTGTGATATTTTCTTCATATTTCATAATAAATTAAAATATGTATCTAAAAAAGTCCTAGAGAACGTAACAGAAGATGTAATCATGCCAGAAACGTACGCATAAACCTTACTTACTTTCAATGTTTTTTTTTAAAGTCCTAAATAATCACAATATATACAGAACTCTTTTGATGTGTAGTTTCCTTATTCATACAAAACTTACTTTGTTTTAAATGTATTTCTTAACTGTTGGATAAATTTACCTGCAGTTAATGTCACAACTTTGTCATATACAATGACTCCAAGATAGCAATTGTTTGTTTGTACATCTGAAATAGGCTCTTAATGTCATAGTATAGTACAGTTGAACGCGTAACGTAAACTAAAATGTTAATGTTGTTCCGAGGTGTTTTTAATGTGTCATCTCTCCGTAGGTGATATCAGTAATAATCATTCTCTAAACGCCATCATGGTGATTATACTTTTTCCCATTATCAATTTCAAAATCAAGTCTTAAAAACTAATATGAAATTTCTACAGTTTAATAAAGAGAATTTAATAAAATCTTAAGTACAATAACTTATTATTTTATTGGCGTAGAATGACTATGTTCTTTCGTTTTCAAGTCTATAAAGTTTTAAATACAAATATCCTCATGTACACTTTGATTACTTTCCACAGTAATAATCTGTGAATAATGTTTATGGATAAATTACATCGTATTTGTTAAATCAAAAATTGTATTCAAACATTGACTATTAATAATAAACATGAATGAATCACTATTTTTTTTGATTACGTATTTGGAAGCTCGACAACGACAGAAATTATTTAAATTCCTATATGTATTGAGCATAATTTAAACCAAAGTAGGTACGTACATTCCTAATACATAATGAATTTGTTGTATACTGTTGTCTTATGGTCAAATATTGAAACTTGAATTGTTTGTTTTGTTTAAAAATATTTAAATATTCAAATAACATAAATTGAATATGTAAAAATATTGATATTTTATGCGAAATATGTTTATACGTATAATTATTCAAATCAAATTTGGAATTCTCTGGTAAAGTATTGAGAGAAGTTTTTCCAAATAAAATGTAATGATATTTAAATTGTTTCTATAAACTCTTTAAAAATAGTTAGTTAACGCAGTGTGGAATGAACTAAGAATATTCATACATAATAAATGAATTCGTTTAAGCATGTTGAGGTGCGATGATGCTTGTTCTTTATAGCCTCGGAGGCTGACTGCGCAGCTTGACTTTGTTTATGCTATGCTGACGACACCATAACCGTCTATATTTATGGAGCGTTTTTAGCATGGGTCCGACTCACTATTTCCTTCCGAAGGGTACAATGCTTGTAAATGTGGTAGAGCGCACTCGCGATCATTGTGTTGGTAACAGGCGCGCGCGCTGGCCCGCGTGGGACGCACCTACTGGTTATCAAACATCGAATCAATAAATTGCACTTGCGTCCGCCGTGTTTCGCAAATAAAAGAATTCGAATACTGCGCCATATCGACGAAAGGTCTAAATAAATTTGTATGTGTCTTTATATATTTCTTAGTGACGTCTGTAGATATCATCATTCACAGTTGTGATGATTTTTATTCCGTCACCCGTATTTACTTTCCTTGTTCATTTAGCTTACGAATAAACTTCTTTGTAAGGCAATAATTGGACATCAAACGACGTTATCAATCGTTTGGCAGAAATCCTTTAATCCCCACTTACACTTTCTAATCAAAAACAATCGAGTATCGAGGCTTAACGAGCAATTTTATTTTGCACAGGCAATGAGGGTTGGGTATCAATTAAATCTTATGAAACTTGTTATGAATTGAAATGAACCTTACTGAGCCCGGACGTGAGACCCGCCCAGCGCTGTCCCGCGAAAAATAAAACATATGCGGGTGGCTGATTCAATAGCCTTCCATTAGAAGCCATTATATGCTAATAAATAATGTGAGGGAGACAGTTCGGCTATTCGTACGTAGATGGGTGCCGTAACTCACAGCGATGTAATGATCCCCATAATAGAAGTAACAACAGGAACAGAAAATCCGCATAGAAAGCTTGTTAAATGTATTAAAACGTCAATATTATTTACAATGAAATGAGACTCTTATGTTGCTTATTTGAAATGTGGATGTATGAATGTCATTTGAGTTTTTGATTAAACTATGATTAATAAAATTTACGTTTGATTGATTTTTCTTAAAGCATTAATATTGTTATAGCGACTAGCCACTAATAACAAAGTTTGCAGAAATAATACGTTGTTGTATATATTTCCTCAACTCAGTAAGTTTTGGTTGCGTGGGTGCTTCTTTATCTAAATTGTGTATTGTATATACACCATGTGTTACTAAAATTTTTTGTGTTTTATGTAATTGGAATAAAACTTTTTAATTCGTTCGTCACTGTGTTTTATTTTTAGAGAATAAATTGAAAATCAGAAAATATTCTATCACAATGTTATAAATACCATAACAATGGAGCTCTTGACGGCTCTTAATGTGCTCCGAAGATTTCTTTGCAAAATTTCAGACAACTAACAGATATAACTTAGACAATAGTGTCGTATATTTGCCATGGCGTGACGTCACTGAACTTACTGTAAGAGTTCTTAAGGTGAGTATTATTAGATTAAATAACACGTATTTTGCTTGAAATACTTATTACTAACAGTTATTTCTTAAAAGTTATTGATTTGATTAGTACCTATCTGTACGAGCAATCATTCATCGTTTTCATAGTAACAGGTCTATGTCATGAAAAATTTGCATAAAACACGACAAAGTATATTTAAGTTGGTTCACAATTGCGTAAAACACAACCAAAATACTGTTGTTGTGTGTAACTTATTTATTGTGACAAGCAATAATTGTTTATGAACCATTTTAATGTGATTCAACTCAGTAGCCAAATACAACTACGTGTTTTCACCCGATTACGGCAGTGCGAAAAGGATGGATAATAATTTTGCCATTCTCTGTATGTATGTTTTTACGTTCACATAACGCCTAAAGTATTGAACCGATTTCGATTATAACTTGTTAATAGATTCACAATAATGGCCCGTGTAATAGAAACTATATACATTTTATCTAAATTTTACATGATGGAATTTAATTCTCAGAATGTAACCGCGAAAAAAAAATTAATTGTTTGGTAACAAAAGAAAAGTTGACGAGCGCATTACAAATAAAGTATAAGAATTTAGAAAAACTATAACCTGATTACGTAGAAAAGTAATCTAAAAAGATCGAAATAAGAAAAACATTCAGATAGAAATCTAGAAATGCATACTTACAAAAATGGTCAAGCTAGAAACGTGGTTGTACGGTCGCCCCTACTGTAGGTCTACCATGGTTATGTGGGTGCCAGGAACACCTCCATTAAATAAAGGAGGTAGGTATATAGTGGCTCTAGTTTTAAAAACTCTTTTTTTATTAATCTTGGTGCAGGCATCGGATACTGTTTCTAAGGAACACACCAGTTTAAAACAAAATTTAATAATATTATTATTACACTTCCATAATTTTTCCCGTTCTTACTACTCCCTATTGCCACTAAAATAACCTAACACCGTCATATATCTATATGGGAAATGTTATCAATTTATATTCAGTAATAGGGTCTTATTACTTATTTATTAACACCTTACAGTATTGACGAACGAATCTTAAAATAATGATCAAGTAATGGGTAGTCGAAAGATGATGCCGTCGACGAATTAATTATTGTCTCTTAAGGTTATGATGGACGCAAAGACAGGCCATTTCAACGTGTGAGGACGAGATTATTATATCGTGATAGGTGCGTTAATATTATATTTCCTTAAGCGGTTATAGTGCGGTCGGTCTCACGACGATGGAAGGGTCGAGGTGGTGTCAATTTCCATTAATACGGCCATTATCGTGGCCGGTGCATAAATCGCTCGCAGCGACGACCACCGGCTGAATGTTCCGTAACAGCACGCTTGGTTCATACATACTTATGAAGGTATTTATGAGTAATTCATTACATCAATTATTATTGATATCCAAAGTTTAGTATCTATTTTTTTTAATACCAAAACAGTATCTAATGATGTGAAATACGATATTTTGTCTTCATCTTTCGTATTATTTGGGTCAGACTAGGCACTTAAAAAAAGTACAAAAAAAAATCTATTTAGTTTTTCCTCTACGTAACCAAAAAAAAACGAATTTTCTTCAACGAGGTCACTGAAGTGTAGGCTGTATATTTTTAAGGATAACATCTATAAAACTACACAAAATAGTTATACATGCGTCCATCGTGCCAGTTTTTAAAATGCCAAAGGGCATTTTAAATCTACTTATTATAAAAACTAAGTTTATTTGTTTTAGAATTTTTTTTGCTGAAGTATTCGCTCAATTATTCTACTTTCTTTAGAAAAAGATAATTGGCTTGAACTTCTTCAAAAACTTAAGTAGTTTATTAAACAACAACAAGTGGTTACTGAGTTCCTTTAGGAAAAAATAAATAAATTGTCACTGAATAAATTATAAATGTCATAAAAACATTTTTATTCAAATGAGTGTTACGATGCAATGTATTTCATGCGCCTGGTAACATTGATTGCGGTGTTAAGGTACACATTGCTAAGTGAAGTGAGGTGACTGGTACCATTTGTGACCTCAAACTACTGTTTAGGTTGAAGAGACGGGTCTATAAAACTCCTCTTAAATGACCACCGGCAGGAACTCATTGGATGGACCACAGGAAGAAGTTTGCCGCCACTACATGGAGGTTGTTAGATCCATGGTCTTCTATGGGGCACCCGTCTAGTTTAAAAAACTGGCGAGTGCTTTCGAGACTCCGCCCAGCACACGTTGGAGGACTGCCTTGGATGGGAGTCAAAGCGTCGAGTCATGGTCAAATGGATGAGACAGAATCTGTCAACATCAGCATTGATCGCGGCAATGCTGGGGAGTGGTGAGAGATGAGAAGCCACTGTCTCCTTTTGTGAGGATGTTATGCTCCAGAAGGAGACCGCAGAGCGAGATTGGGAAGAGCCCGACGCTCGAAGGAGGTGGTAAAGGGGACGCAGTAGAGGTCACTAGCTCCCTAATCGCCGCCTAAGGGTCGTTGCGGCCACATCTTGGGGCGGTGTGACCGCTGCAAACGACCCGGGACAGGTGACACTCCGGTGCCGCCGGAGGGTGTCGTCTGGGGCGGGGCGCTGTTTCTGCCTTTTACTATGTAGAATGGTGAGAGGTGTGATAGCGTCTTGCCCTGGGTTCTGAGGTGCCCAGGACCTCAATTGTGAGGTACTGCACGGAGGACTTCAGAAGCCTCTAATGTATCCCTGGAGCTCATGGACTCATTGGATGTGTGACAAGTGGCTCCATTTTGTATAAACCATGTGTTACGATTGTAGCCACAAATTTTAATAGCATCGGAAATGAAATTGCAGTCCATATTTTGGAAGAATGAAGAGGCCCTTTCGTGTTTAGCTTTAGAATTTTCACTGCTCCAATACCTGTAATACCATTTGTTTACATGTCCGTTGAGGTGAAAATGGGCTTCGTCAGAAAATAAGATGTTGTCAAAATTACTGAATCTTTCTAACATTGTTTCGGCATACGACTTACGCAAATTTAAATCATTAAGTTTTAGTTCCTGCACTATCTGGATCTTTAATAGATGTACATAATTTCAAATGTAATTTCCACTTTGCAGAGACTTGCTGCACGTTCTCTTCGGTCCGAGAAGTTCGTGAGCCTCGAGTTTGCATCACATTTAGCGTAAATCCCGTTTCTTTGCACTTCTTCACCCATTTCTTTATTTAAGGAACACTCAGACACTGATTTAAGTCGTGTAGATCGTATTCAATGCGAAATTATCGTCTCACAATCAACGTGTCTGAATAAAATTGATTCACACAATAAGCGCGCTACCCGTGAAGCGATCCATTGCAACAAAATTGCCGAGAAATGAGCTAGTGGCCAGACTCCTCCCCGTACCCTGCTCGGTATTTGTTTGTGCGTGATGTTAGATTGAAACGTTAACAAACTCTTGGCCCAACCTGTATAATTTTTTTCTAAAGTTAAAATAGCCTAAGTTACTTCTTATAACATTAAATATCTGACATTGAAAGTTTGTCAAAATCTGTCCAACTATTACAGAGATTAACCAAAACAAACAGACAGACATATAGACAAACAAAACATTTTAAAACTAGAAGTATCGTATATACTTTTATATGCATTAGTAGAAAGTTCCTAATTTGAAATTACGGACAGTGCAACTTTATTTGTTTGTAACAGAGAATATGTCTGCTTAGGTCGATGATTGATAATACAAATGCGTTATTATGTTGTTGACAAAAAACTTTTAGTAACAAATGAATACTGAAAGTATAACAAAACTTTACACAAAACTGTAACGTTATTTCGCTTTGGATGGAAGCCAGTACTCTAGTCGTTTGAGTATTTTTAGGTAATAATCACCTCATTACGTTGATTGCGGTTGAGTGTCAGTATTCAGTGGGCAACTATTATACAATATTGTCTCTATTTATTTAAATGTTTATCACTTTAATGTGTTTTAAGATATTTAACATTATTGAAGTATTTTCTGTTTTTAAGTGTCTTGTAAATGTTGTCTTTTTATTCACAATTATGTGCGGTACTGGTCAAGAAGTCGAATTGTAAATTCAACTGAATAGTAACAACTCAGGCTTTTCTAAATGTTTTTTTTTTACTATTAAGTAAGTGTTAATTAATTTTAGTTTCAGTATTCAGATTATTATTAGATGAGTATAGTCCATTAGTTACTATCTTCGAGTATATCTAGAGTATGTAATATGTTTTTTTGCATGAATTGTATAGAAGAAGAAGGTTTTTAGAAGTTTGCTTTAAAAATTATTTCAGTTCGTAGTTTATAATTTAGTACAAAGATTACTAAACGCGACACACATGACAGCTGGCTATCATAGCTCATACAAATGAGGTGTCACTGTTGTCAAGAAGATGGCGTAGTACTATATTTTTATCTAAAATTAAAATTTTCGTTTACCATTTTTTTGATAAGTCAAAAAAATGTTGTTCTGCTACTAAATACACTAGTAAGATCATTCATAAATATCGGTTTAAATATTTAATCATGTTTAATGTAATTTATAATTTATAATAATGTAAAAATATTTTTGGACATTTATTATTGCAATTGTAATAACTTTTTGATAAGAATTTAAATTATTTTATATTATAAATATATGAAAATAGTTAGGATGATTCACAATGATATTGCTAGCGGTGCAGGATCTATCTTTTAATATATTGATTTATCCACATGTCACATATTTTCTGGTTGATTTACATCTATTTTCAGTCATTTTGTTTCTTTCTCTAGTAAATTAATTAATTGAGATTAGATACCTTTATAGAACTGAAGACAACAAATCCTTATCTAAATAAAACACTTGATCTAAAATATGAGTGATCCCCAAGTGTCTTTAAGATCTTAGCCTTTATTATTGCCAAGATTATTTGGGGCCGGTTACTAGTTCCACCGGTTTTACTTGAATAACAGTTTTTCCACAGAATGACTAGCAACGGAGTTCCACAAGCCAAAGAGTGAACTGAATTCGCAGGCAACTGCCTTTGAGATACATCTGTCTATATTATAAATGTAAGTTTATTCACCAGGATTACTATAAAGACAGTATTATAGAAATACAAATAGATAATAATCTGTTTATTTGTTCATTGTCTGTAGTGAATCTCTTGTCTGGAGGTACGTATCGCGTATAGCGGACGTTTCTTGATAGATGAGTAGAGCTGGCGGCAGTGTCGCCTGGCTGTCGTAACACAATGCGGCCATGTCCGCTAGATTGATTAGCTCTCAGAGTGAAGCGACACAGATCAGCGGGTCACACACAGGGTTTTTAATACATTAAAATCATAGCAAAATATTTGTCCCTCTTAAAAATTGTTATTGTGCATAAACTCTTTCAAGTGCAGCTGTCACTCATGCTAACCTTACAGCAAATTCTAGCTAAACCCTAAATTATACAGATTCGAAACTACATCTCATATACAACTGTACCATTAAAGATTATAAATGTGATTTTCTGTAAGCTATTTTTTCATTGGAACAAATCATCTCTTATGACTACATAGCAAACTCGTGTACCGCTTTATTGATCTGTCTAGGTAGCATACGATACCTTTGCACACACCGAGATTAGCGGAAACAATTTCTGACTCCATATGCTCTTTCTTCACTTCTTATCTCTATGTCTAATCAGTAATAAACATGTAAGTAGCATAAATTTGAATAATAATACGCAACATCAGTGTAAGGAACTAGATTTTCACATTCCTTGATCTAACAATGTTAGCTTGAACGTGTTACACTACTATGAGGCAATAAAAATGGCTATGCAATCATTTCGTGCAAAGTTGCGATTAGAATATGAAGTTTATAGACGTCATATCAGACGCTGTCACCTTAATCTATTTAAAATGTAGTAATATATTAAACTAGTTTCCACGAGTTGGGACTGTGCTGGTACTTCATTGATGTAAGACACTAGCACTTATGGCAGTTATTTGCTTGAAATTTTTGAGAAACGCAATCAGGTTTATTTTGTTAACATTCGAGTTATAATAATAATAACATTATCGATATCGCCGCTTCTCAACGCTCCTCGATGAGAATCTCGTAAAAGTTGAAAAAGAAAAACAAATGAAGTATTTGGAACTATTTCACGAGATTGTCGATATGTGGAATGTGAAGTCGGTGATCATTGCTCTGATAGTTGTATCTGCTCATAGATTGATAGTCAAAAGCCACGACCAACATCTTAAGAGGCTGACGTTAGAAGTCTGGATCAAGGATCTGGTGCAGAAGGAAGTCCTCCTTGACACGGCACGTATAGTGAGGAGTTTCTTGTCTTTGGAGCCCTAACCACCGGTGTCTTGGTCCCTGATGTCAGTATTCTACTATTTTTTATATTTTGTAATATCTATTTTTG
This sequence comes from Hypercompe scribonia, assembly GCA_949316085.1. Taxonomy (NCBI): domain Eukaryota; kingdom Metazoa; phylum Arthropoda; class Insecta; order Lepidoptera; family Erebidae; genus Hypercompe; species Hypercompe scribonia. Next base: position 10,812,593 of record OX438980.1, read on the forward strand.
TTTTCTTTTTTATATAATTAAAAATGAAACAAAGAGAATAATAATGTTATAATCACAATTTTTTCATTAATATAAACATTTATGTATAGATGACAACTGTACAATACGTATAAATAATGGAGTTCACTCGGCTATATTGTGTTTCATGTCCGGCGGTTTAGACACGGCCCGGGTATAACTACGTGAAAAGGGCGAAATATTGCAGAAATTTCAAACGCGACAGGACAGCGTTCGATTCGTCGCGGTGTAGGATTTCATTGCGCTATATCCACCTCGGGCGCAACAACACTCACGTGCTTACGACAAGCTCGTACTGGTTTAGACGTTTATTGATAGCAACCTTTTTGTGTAAATCGAGCTTATTAAAATAACACTTAGTTCCACATTCATCGTTTTATACGAACGGTTAATTTACAGCCCCATTATGAGCGGTATCTAGATTATTACTTTATCTACGTCGTTAGTATTTACTGCTTGCCGTTAAGGATTTTCCTTAGTTTATACTACACTGGCCGCATGCTAGACTATTGAATTTGAATGTTACCAATTATTACTAATTGCAAAAGTGTTTATAACGCCAGGAGCAAAAGTTAGAGTAAGTTTGCAATATCGGTTGGTAAATTGCGTATCGGGAGATGCTATCTGTACTATTGTTAATCCGGTAATTTGAATTTATTGCACCATGAATAAATGGTACAGCTCGTGGAGCGAGGGCTATCGGGGAACATATCGACGTAGCAGCCATGCAGTAAGGCCAATGTCGCAGCGTGGTGGCTACCGCAGGCGGCGGCGGCGATGTAGTGGTGTACTACCACGCTGCCGACAAACGTCTAACATAGGTATAACACACCCGCAGACATTCTGACACGCTAATACACCGGAATAACGAATATTGCCTGGTTTACTATTCGCTTTTCTACTATTTTTTTTTATCTGTACTGCGTGACAGAGGACATTACTAGAAAGAGTAAGAAGGTAAAGTAGACAGTGAACTGAAGAGTGATAGAGAAATAAAAATGCCAAGAACAGCTTTTTCTCAAAACAGATATTGTAGAACCTCGCTGATATTTGAGATATACTGTAACTTTTTTATATTATACTTCTTTATCTCACTTTTATTATATCTTTTTAATGAATTTCAAAATGAATTCTGTGGAATCAACGTTAATAATTTACCTTATTCCAGTTTCTATTATATTCATATACTGTTTTATATTTTCCCTTCATGTAAATCAACGATGCTAAAGTTATGTATGCTAAAACTAATCTTGTTTATTCCTTGTTTGAGATGTGATTGTTTCTCCTTAATAGGTAAACCATTCTAATCGGTACATCCTCCTGCCTGCGTTAATTAGACTCCGATTGCATTCTAGTCAGCCAAACACATGCCACTGTTTGAGGTCAGCTCTTGTTTCTCGATTACGGTGATATTGTAATAATTCACTTGCTTACAATAGATAGTTGTTGATACTAAGCAAATATTTTCGCTATTCCTTTTCCAGTAAAATGAAAAATTTAAAACCTTTTTAAAATTAATTGAAAATTTCATGTTAATGTTATAATTTATTAATGTAATTGTAATTGTATTATGGAGCCTTTAGTTTTTTTACACTTAAGGGGGTGTATTTTCTTTAAGCTGAACCAGGACCAACTATGTAAGTAGACAATTAAAATTGATGATTAAAATCCATTTATAATGGAAGAAGATATCGTAAAATATACAGAAAGTAAGATCTATGATGATTACAGTGATAGGCACCATGACTCTAGTGTTTTAGCCTCAAAAGATTAAAAAATATAATCATATAACATTCTGTGATAATCACTAGCTAATCCACCAAAAAATTTGAAGGCAGTAATTATAAAGTATATATTTTTAAATTCTGTACCATCCCGACTTGCTAGAGGTAAAATAATAAATCAATTAATTATTTCATCAACAACTTTTTAAAGTTCACTGTTGTTGACAATTGGACATAAGCCTCTCCTTCGGAAGGAGGATTTGGCTCACTATACCATTTTGATCAGATGGGTTAGTATGGAGTTTATTTCCAGTTTTCCTTCTTTTGGCAGCGATGTTGTAGTACAGAGTTCACAAATAATTATAACTATATATATACAATTAAACATGTAGGCACAGGTTGGGTATAGAAAAGTAGTGTGTGACAAAATATACCCGGCTCCGGGTGTAGATATAGATTAATGTGTGATGATTTAATATTACTTTAATTTACTCACAAGTGGGATAAATCGAGGGAGTTTGGGCAAATGGAAAACATGAGTACGATAAGAATAATAAGGCAAGCAACCGGAGTCGTACACATACCCTGATGGTCTAAAGAAAAGCAGATCGGAATAATCTGAATCTGTCGGCCTTGTATAAATGGTTTAATGATGGTAGAGTAAGTTTGTCTTTGTTTATTCTGAAGATAAGAAAGCATTAGTTTTTATAAATATATGTACGTTTCAATTTTTCATTTTAGGCTATATCTTATTGTGTAATAAGAAAATGACCGCCATTTTTGAAATCGCGAACCTGACGGTATTCAACGGAGTCAAGACCCGCACGATGAGGTGTGGACCGGCAATCAGGAATCATTATTTACGGACAGCTATTATCACCTCATGGCTTTTCTGGTTTATTATCGGCATTGCTCGTTATGTTGTCCTGCGACGGATAAATTATGCTATTAAGTTAGCAGATTGACAAAGTTATTTATGGTGTTAAGTGAGAGTGGCCTGAGTGGTGACCGCTAGGATTGTTGTCAGTGTATCCACCATAAAGCCATTACCCATAAATTTCGATAGACGCTTTCCGATGTAAGAGACTTTTTGTAGTTAATTTACGTGAAAATATAAAACTGAATTGCGAATTTGTTCTTCAAGAAGATTTAAATAAATTCTTGAATCACAGCCTTGAGAGAATACGATCTACGGCCACAATGTCCAAAGACTGCAGATTTCAAGGATGTGACGATCTTTTCTTGTTTTTGGATTGTAACATACGAGTATGTTGATGTTATTCCTACTACCAAGCACTACGTCCCTAATTATCCCCTTAAATATTTTAATAGATGAATGTTGTTTAGTAAAATAAGTAAGTAGAAGAATAATATTTGTTCAAGAGTATATGCTTTCGTAGTACGGCTATTAGACGGGTTTTGCGTTAGCTCCGGTCACTAACAAATATTATGTTGTGGTACTTGTCGCACGAGGTAGGATTTGCGCTATTGATGTAGAATGAGTTTTATAATTTTATTTACAGAACTGAAAATAGAAATCATAACTTTTACATTAACAAATAAGTATAGGTGCCACAATCTTTAGAATATTGACTAATGTAATTTTTAAACCTTATTCGTACAGTTAGTACGTAAAAAAAAAGATTTTCAGATATAAGTATCTAATCTTAAATCGTATCTTATTTTTCCGATATATAGTATTCCTGAAAAGATGTAGTGTTCCTAGAGTGTTCTTATAGGCCGAGCAAGAATTTGAAAATCCGCGTTTAGCACCGCCGACGCAACTAGTTTTGTATAAATTTACATGTACCTCTGAGATACTTTGTCAGAAGAATATTTAAGGAGTGGATATACTAATTTTATTTCTACAACCATGAAGTCAATTTTCATTGACTTTATTATTGTATGTAGCCAATTATCTAATTAAAAAGGGTTGTCCTTTTAATGAATACTTAAATACTGTATGCTTAAACTTATTAACATACTGTGAATTAATTTACTGGCAACCCTGGTGTTAAACTACTTTGTAGTGTTATAAGTGCCCTGGTGGTAGTTGAGTATCCTCGTAATTTGTGTTCTCATAAAAAAAGATTGCTATTTCTGTCTTAATCCTTGCATATATTTAGAATGCCTGTCGGTAGGCTTACTAAATAACAGTACTATATAATAATTTTACCTTTTAACATTTTCATTTTTAGTCTATCCAGAGAACTTTGATATCGTCTAGCTTGAGTTGTGAAGGTCTCACGGCAGTCGCTCCACGTAAAAAATCGAGATCAGCCATATCGCTAAATCGTAGTTGGGGTAAAGTCGATCCCGACCTAGATTGTGAAATTAACCTTGGAAGAGGAAGGATACAGCATACGTGTGGAGTAATGATAAAATATATTTAACATTTACAAAACTAAATTAAATTGATGAAAAAAAAATAAAAAGTATATTTAATTTCAACATTGATAACATAAGATTACTTCTTGGTTGAGAGTCTGATAGAAGTGAGAAATAATAAAAGATATCATTACACACGTGATTCCTTTTTCACATTATTTTATATTTACTCATACTCGTTTTTAACATATTTTATGTTTACATCAAATAATTAGTTTGTTTGGTATAGAAACAGTAAAAATGTGCCTAAAATAATCCAGCTTTTCTGTTTCTGTCGTTTCTAATAACGTGTATAAAAATAACTATTGTTTTTATTTTTATATTGACAGATTATAGATTTGGACTGCATGCATGACGCAGTAGTTTAAGTGTCATGTTGTCATGTTGACGCTTTATACTGCGCTGAGTGTTGGATTCACTAATTGTTGTCCTTAGACTGGGTATTCTTTTTATCTGTTTCATGTATATTTGTCCCCGTAATATAGAAATATTTCTTGTACAGGAGATGTGTTATAAAAATAAATTTGTGTTATAATTGAGTTGATTTTGTTGCGCTGGTTGGCGAATAGGTTGTAGTTTTCTTGACAATAATTGATATTTTCTCTTATTAACCATTGTGAGTGCTCTTGCTTGTATTTCTTTCATTAAATTATTATATTTCATTTCTTATAAAAAATGTGTTTGTCGTCAAACTCTAAGAGGTTAGAAGTTAAAACTGTGATATTTTTTATCAACAATTTTAACCTAAAAAAATATACGATTGAAAATGTTACTTGTGTTATTTTGAAGAACAATGGTGAAATAATAGTTGATGGAAATATTAAACGTCTATAAATGTCTTTATGTCAAATAAATACTAAATAACTTCGTAAGTTTTGTCAATTTTATTCAAGACCTGAGTGAGTCTCAAAACAAAATGAGTTATAAAAGTAAGAATATTTAATTAATTGATATTATACTCTTAATTTTCAGCGCAACGGAAGCTGAAAACATAGTCTTTTCAAATTTGTTTATTTTGTAATAATATTTACAAATACCAATCATAATAAGGGTCAAAAAGATATGTATCTGTTTCGAACAGTATGACACATGTCTTAATAATAAAATACAATCATAACTACATCAATAAGTTTATTCATGTTAAATTAAATTGTATGTTACGATGTACATATATATATGTAACTACGAGACAGTGTGCAACGTCATACTGACTCGATCACAGAAGACCAACCTAAAGCGACAGCATTAGTGCTGACGTGTTTCGTTGGTGGGTGCAAGACCAGATGTCCACTGATCCAGGGGTGAAAGTTATCGTTGTGTGTGAGCTTTACACTGCAACGATAACTGTCATGTCTTTTACGTCCCCAAGTGGGGTGTGAGAAAGCATCTCATTAGGCTGCCATAGTGTGGGTCACCATACTGCACTGTATGGTGACCCACACTATGGCATGCATTCACAATGAGTATAGTGAGTACAACTCTTGGATTCTATTCAGGTTTTCCATCAGGCAGAGCAGAATCACTTTGGCAGGCTCTTAAGTACAAAATACGAGTAAAAAGACTTCTAGAACATATTTAATTCAAAACTTTTTTTGTTTATTTTAAGAGTCTACCAAACTTTTAAGACCCAATTGTTTAGGACTTAAATCTTTATATTATTGTGTATTTTTCATCACTAGACGCTAAAAAAATATACCCACAAATTTTTGTTCGTAAGTTCACCATTGTTATTTAGTTAGACAATAGTTTTTCACCTTGCTTTAGGAGGGTGAATTTTATTAAAAAAATAGTACTGTAGAACGTGGGATTCAACAACGTCCTAGATATAGTAATTCTATTTGCTTCTGTAGCGTACAAAAATCATGTGTAACAAACTATTTCACATTTGCTCTTTCTGTAGCTAATGATGAAAAAAATCACTTGATTTTCGCATATTTATTTAATACGTACATTATTCTGTAGATACAAAGCTTCTAATGACAAGATATTTGTATATACAGACCATGTATTCCATTATTTCCAGATACCATTAATTGCGCGGCGCCTGCACCGACACTTACGCCACTCGCAAGTGTCTCTTGACATCATCTAAGTAATATATACGTCAAATTGACATCGATCGGCTGTCTAGATCACACCAACATCTTATGATACTGTCAAACAACAAATAAAATAAATTAATTGGCCTACTAGAATGTAATTTATGTCGCCTTTTAACGAGCCTTGATAAAACATGAACGTATCGATGACTGATACTTAGAGTCTAAATAATTTCCGATGTGGAGAGGATGTACTTGTATATTATTATCAGAGATATCTAGGGTGTATGAAGAGACGTGATATGATATTATTCAGGTTAATTAAGGGAATAACTTGTTTGGATGAGTGCTTAATATCAACACGCATGTAAAAAATTATGTCTCTTGGAGAGTGAAAATCCCAAAGCTAAACACAAGAGGCCACTTCATTCTCCCAAGGTAACTGTATGGGCTATAACTTTGGGAAAAGAAATCATTGAACTCTGCTTTTTCGAAGCTTCTCGAGGCCGTTCAGTTGCTGTTAATTCTGCTGAATATGTGAAAATGTTACGGGAGTTCTTGGGACCGATGCTACTGGAATTTGCTGGCTACAATCGTGACACATGGTTTCAACAAGATGGAGCCACTTGTCACACATGCAATGAGTCCCTGCGGGTGGTCAGATATGTTTCGAGTGAGAGACGAGGCGACGTTCTATGGCCACCCAGTAGTCCAAATCTATCCTCAGCAGACTTCTTTTTACGAGGTTATTTGAAGAGTCGTGCCTACATCAATAAATCAAATACGTTAACGCGGTCTCTTTGCAAACGAGTATTCGAAAATTTGGGTGCCCGCTTAGAAGACTACAAAAATCGAAACGGTGGTCATTTAGACAATGTCATTTTTAAAAAAACAAATTCCAGTAAATTAGCTTTCTTGTAAATAAACAATTTTTATAATAAATCAAGAGATTTTCTTATACGATTTTTTAAATGTTAACTACCTCGTGGACCTTCTAAACATACTTATTCGGTTTGCTTCTTAATACATTATTTTTTTCAAAAATTTTATTTAGACTTTTCAAAAAAGAAATGTTTAGATGCAAACTCGGTAGTATCTTGACAGTAGTAAGTAGTACAAAAGAAAATACCCCTCATAACCACTCCAATAGCTGCATCATCATTATAATCCCAGCCGAAGGACGTCCACTGTTGGACATAGGCCTTCCCCAAGGCTCTTCACAACAACCGGGTCTGAGCTACCCTTATCTAAGTGTCTCGTGCAATCTTTTTTTTTTTTCTTTTTTTTTTAACGTGTGGAAACCCCCTCGGGCCGTCACCCCACCGGGGTTTACGGCGAGGTGGTGTGTCGGAATCGGACCGACTAAAACCACACGGTGTGCCACTCTGCGCCTAACGTAGGAGGGATCCGGGAACAGCTGCTATTACGACATCCAAATCCCTCCAAGCGCTTGCCCGCTACTGCGGGCACCATCTGCGGGTAAACTCTCTAATTAGGCGACGTACGGCACACGCGGACGTCGCCTCCTCGCGGCTGGCCACTGTAGCGGATGGAGGGGAAAACCCGTCCCGTCCATCCGCGGCCACACTCAAGGCGGCATGAGGCGCTGGTATGCGCACCTCCGCCGCCCGGTTCGCCGGCGGCGAATTGGGTCCGAGTAGAGATCGTCCTCCCGAGCTCTCTCCGCCGCCTCCTTCCGCGAAATCACATCTTCGCAGAAGGTTGTGACCGCGGTAAAACAACTGTCGCTACCGACCATGGAGCGTATGACGGCCGGTAGCGAGAGATCTCCTCCAATAACTGCAGTGAGGACCCCACGCTGCGCCGCCCAGGCGGAACAAACCGCTAGCGTGTGTTGAGTCGAGTCCTCACTGCAGTCGCAGTGGTGACAGGCGGGGCTCAATTCCCTTCTGGCGACCGAGTGCAGATACTTCCCGAAGCAACCGTGCCCAGAAAGGATCTGCGTCAGACGGAAGGAAAGGGTCCCGTGCTGTCGCCCCGCCCACTCGGCGATGACCGGCTGGAGAGCCTCCACGGCGGCAAAGCCAGCACGTGGAGCTTCCAGCCGGGACAACCAACGCGAGTGGCTCGACGAGCGGCCTCTCGCCACTCGCGCATCTCTTCAGGCGGGGGCCGTATGCCGCTACCCGCCCGAAAGTCAGCCGTCCGCCGATAAACTTCGGCGAGCACCTCTGCCTCCAAATCCCACGGAGGAGTTCCGGCCAAGGCGCATGCCGCCTCCGTCGACACGGTGCGGTAACCGCGTATGGCTCTAACTGCCAATATCCTCTGAGGGCGCCAGAGGCGAGCCCTATTCTGGGCGCTCAGAGCCGCCGCCCACACCGGTGCACCATACAGCGCCATTGACCGGACAACCCCCGTGTATAGCCGTCTCGTCGCGACGCTGGCTCCACCCAAATTAGGCAAAAGTCGCCCAAGGGCAGAAGCAGCGCTGACCAGCTTTGGAGTAAGCTGTCGGAAGTGCTCGTCGAAGAGCCACCTGCCGTCGAGTATTAGGCCCAGATACTTCATCTGGGCCTTAACCGGTACGAGGACCGAATTGACTACGATGGCGGCGCCGGAGGGTGGACCACGACGGGGCCCATGGAACAAAAGGGCCTCCGTCTTGTCCAGGGCCACCCGCAAACCCAGCGCCTCAATACGCCCGACTACCAGAGAGACACCCGTGGTGGCCAGGCGTGCCGCCTCTGCAAAGTTCATCCCCCGGGCCGTGACCAGTGTGTCATCTGCGTAACAAATTACGCCCAGCCCGGGGGGAAGACGACCTCGAAGGGCCCAGTCATATCCCATGTCCATATCCCATCCCACAGACCCCTGTGGAACACCGCACGACATGAGCCGTCGCCTCACAATACCATCTCGGTCCTCGTACGTGACGGTACGCTGCTGTAGATAGCCTGCCACAAGCTGCCTCAGGTACTCTGGCACCCCGTGGTAGTGGAGTGCTTCCCTGATGCAGCTAAATGGCAGACTATTGAATGCGTTGGCGATGTCCAACGACACCGCCAACAGCACACCGCCACAGCTCACCGCCTCTTCGGTGACGGCCCTCAGGCGCAACACGGCATCGACCGTCGTCTTGCAATCTTTACACCAACCTTCTTTCTCAGTTACTTTTAGACATTATTTACTAAAGTTCTTAATTCATCCTATTATTAGAAAAAAACCCTTTTAGAATCGGGGTCAAAGAGTTTGGTACTCGAATATTTTAATTTTTTGATATCATTCGTAATATATTTTTTACATCATAAATGTCTGTTCTTAGATTTCTATAAATATCACTGCTGAAATCCACCTCTTGCAAAAAATTGATAATTATTTCTGGCTTTCCTTATTTTCCTTTGCAAGATTTTTTACTTTTCCTCTACGCTTATACTTTAGAGGAATACGTTTCATCATCTTGCTTTTCAAACAAAATACTGTATAAATATGTCTGTCTCGTTAAAAATAATACTTAAAATATGCATAATATTTATATATATGACCATTTCATTTATGGATATTTCGGTCATTATCGACACCAGTAAATATGTTATGATGCATTCTCAAATTTTATGTGAGATTAAAAAATGTCGTTCTCGATAAATTATAAAATATGTTATAGGAATAAGAAAGTATGGTTATTAAATCGACCGAATATAATAAGATATAGTTGATGCAGACGTATCTTGATAAGGTCAATCATAAACGGAGTATTGGGTTTCATATTGCCTAATTTTCGTGACTATTATACCACTCAGGAGTAGTTCCTATCGAATTTGTTTTCATGTCAAGTTATATTTGAACTCACTATTTTAAAGCGCGATTTCACTTGGAGAATTTTAGAAGCTTTGTATAATATATATATATATATGTATAATTATATATAATATATAAGTATAGATATATTTTTTAAATTGACATATTTGTCAGATAATTGAGAGCATTTTGAAAATATAAGGAGAGAAATATCATACAGTATTGCTTCAAAAAAAGTTTATGACTGTAATATCAATAACTGAACTTTGTGCGTAGATAGGCGGTTATTTCAAGTATCAAACTTCATCATAAATCTAAATTATTAGTAAAAAAGTACATTGAGACCATATTGAATACAAAACCAATATCGAATTACTTTTCATGTAGTGTTATTCGTGTGCTTAAGTGTGCAGATAAACTCAACAATGTTTTGTTACACATTATATCTTATGACTTTTGGCTGAGTCGTTTATGTTTTTTAAATTATGTGACTTGTATATTTCTTAAACTACTGTCAGTTCATTTGTGCTCTTACTTAAATATTAAAAACAAATTAAAAACGAACCAGTATTAATTAAATCAAAACTTTTTTACATTTAACTTTTATTAAAGTAAAATCTCATAAAAAAACAAAAATATTGCAACTTACGAGTAGTGTAGGTTCTCAAGAATTATAAATACTAGTAGATTATTTAAAAAACTTTTAATAAACACTGAACGTGTAAGTATTTTATACCGCTGTATTTTTATCGACTTCTTGCAAAGATACAATATTATCAAGTCTTGAGATATTACGTTGTCGCTATCGAATCGTGTTCCTTTTAATCATTAATGTTTTGATACTTATTTAGGTAAGCTCGTACTACTCATACGTGTCAAGTAACAAGACACCATTTCGGAAACAGTTAAAGGCTTAAAGCAATGACGGAGCAACATTGTTGCTATATATTGTTTACTGAATGTTTTTATACGAGTATATCTAACTAGTCTGTACTGCCAAGCTTCGTTGTGGACCATCGTGGTTGTGAAAAGTGAGATATAAACCATCTTTGAAGCGTGTTGTATACCCTGTTAAAATTCAACGTCAATAGGTGCGAAACTTTTTGAGTTTTTGAAACGTACACAATCCAACTTATCAGTAAAATTATAATTATTAAGTATTAAATATTATTAAAGTAATAAAGTTATCAGTTTATTACTTCCTTATTTCTATAATGTAATTGAAATGTATATTTCTACATATGTATACATACTATATTTTTAGCATTATTTTAATTTTGAGAAAGAAACTTGTATAAACATATGTTAAATGTTAAGTGTGTGTATGTTAATGGTGTTAAAATCAAATGTAACCTGTAAAATACGATTCTGTAGATCTAACCAATACCCAATATGTTTCAAGAATATATGCAACTCTCAGTACTTATTTATAAGATAGCAATCATTGAAATGACTTGACTATTTCTTGTTTTAAAGAAATATTTGTATGTAAATTGAACAAGAAATTTGCTGTCCATATATTTCTTAACTTGAATGTTTTGCATACTTGGTGTTAGCATTAAATACCGTCTAACACCGATGAGTAAGATTAAGATGACCTTCTGGTGTTGCATAGCATAGTAAAAAAATGAATGGTGTCGTGGGAAACCAGGTAGGAACGAAGTTCCTTCGGATAATGTGGAATCGACACAATTTGCAAAAAAAATCGTGCTCAATTTTATGTAGGTTTTCTTGATTTTTCTCTTAAATTTTGCTGATTAGTTTTTATTTAAGTACAAGAAAGTATTTAGGAAATTCAGTATTTTAGGAAATAAAATAATAAATTCTTTAAAATAATAAAATAGCACACATGACGCGCTTTCGCGCCTGCGCACGTCTCATTTAACGGTTTTATTCCACGCACTTTTTTCCACAGATTTATTCCACGCACTTTTTCCACTTACGGTTTTACTATCACATTTTTTTCTGTTCGGTCCCGCAGCGAAATCCCTATCCCCTCCAAGCCTGCCGTAAGGAACTTCGTTCCAAAAATTCTGATATTGCTTTTATGAGTACAGTTTGACAGAGGACTCTTGAGTTGCAGGGACGTCTGGTGAGACGTCGATTCTCAGGATCCTAGAAGATCTATAGTGTCTATAGATTTTTAAGACTTTTTCATAATGTGATAAGGATATAATTTAACGCCCAAGTGTCATTACTATTATGTTACTACGGCTATTGCATATTTTGCTCAAGGCACTTGAATCAGTATGCTACATAAAATTGTAGCGTATACATACTATATATTAACATACCTGTCTGAATAATTATTAAATGTTAATTTTTATCACAAGAGTAAATAAATCAAGCTCATTATATATTTGATAGTTTATAGTTTTCTCATTTTACTCCTCATACACGATTTTATTAGCATATTTCATAATATCCGTATCAATATTGTAGCTATGGTAACATAACACTCAAATAAATCACTTGGAAAAAGTATCGTGGTGACAAGATGTCGTTGGGCGTCGCACGCGCTGTATCCATCAGATAAATATATGTAAATAATTATTAAATATTATCGAATAGCAGATAGGGTCGTTTAGGCGCCCGTTACGTTATCTACATTATTTGTCGTAACAGTTTTACTGGACACAGCGTTATCGGGTTGACTTATAGCAAGCGAGACGCATCCGACAGATTCCTCATTTCTTCTCTAGTTTCAAGAGTGCCGGTCCGTCAGCGTAGCTGTGTCGAGAGATAAGTGACACCTGGCCACTGCTGATGCCTGCATTGAACTTGCGATATCATCTGTGTGACGGCATAACGAATGTGTCCGAGACTGAGAACCAATGTAAACAGTTATCATCGGATCCTTCATGGGTAGATTGGCTTTAAGATTTTTGATTCCGTGAAACATCTGTGAATGTTTTTTTCTGTACAACTCCATATAAGAAGGTCAAAGTACTAAAAGATTATACCAAAATACACAACATATCTCTAATTTACAAATACTCTTAATGATAAGAAATTTAGAAAAATTGCCACCAGTTTTTGGATGAGCTAGTGTTTGTTGCTGTTGGTCCACATAGTTTTAAGACCCATTAGGTCTGCTTAGTGAACCATGTTTCAAATACCGTTTCATTCTATAATATATATAGCAGACATGATATTGATTTACTAGTTGAACTGTTAAATCAATATTATGTGAATGCTGTCAGAAATTACAAGACATTGGGCATAAGAGCCAGGCAAATGACGCAATATTAATAATACTAATCTTACCTGTCAATAAATTCGATTCGATTCGATTTTAATTTTGCTCAATGACGGAATAATTAAGTTACCTACTTTGACCAGTCTCATGTTTTGTTTATTATCCGACTTAAAATATTATGCGGTTCAAGAGTAAATCATTTCGTAGAGATTTATTTGATTGCTGTTGAAATTAAACCAATGACATTTTAATTTTAATCGTAGTTGGTTTTAAAATAATTGGGTGGAGTGGTGGTAAGTCTAAGGATAGAGTTCGATTTGGTGACGGACAACTTTTAAAAGTTATTTCACTTGTTGTACAAAGGCAGACTTAATGCCATGAAGCATTCGCACCCAGCCAGTTTTTGACAGATATTTATAGGAAGAGATAGAAACTCTGGACTAGTGAAACTGGATTACTCAATCTTTGTTAATGGAAATATGAAGCGAGTAGATTGTGCTGGTATTCTGACCAAAGTTAACCCTTATGTATAATTGCACCGCCATCATTGTGATGATTATAATTTGAATCTTCCATTCAAATTAGAAAACGTAAACGATTGTTGTTTTTTTTCATGCACGCATTAATATTTTTTTCTTTACAAGTGAATATTTATTGAAGAGTCATAGAGACAATTATTGAAAGGAGAGTATTAATATTTCGTATTTGTGAAAAGGAAACACCACAGTAATTCCTCAGCATAAACCTAATTTATTTAATACGTTTTAACCCTTCAATAACAGAACTAGAGAAAGGGATGTTTAAAGTTGGATAACCAACGAAATGTTTAACAAAATATATTTAATAATACTTGTTGAAATTGGGCCTCGTGTGCGGTCTTATGCCAGTCGCATCCATATACAGTATCAACAAATCGTGAGTGTGCATATCTTTTTACACTTGCAACTTAAATATTTTTGATGCTCCTCAGTATAAACTTTACAAAATAAAACAGACATTTTGTATTGCATAACAAGCAACGCAAGTCGCAATTACAAGGCGCCACCGCAAAGCACCACTTTTATACTCTTTTCAACGAAACTGGTTTCGCGGCTGAATATGATCTACGTGAATTATGATGGCCGGTATAACGGTAAGAGCCCATCCGACAAAAATGAAACACCACGACCTTATTTGTAAATTACTTGTATTTTTACGACGCTCTACATCACGATATTGAAAGCCTCACATTAAGTGTATGTACCTATCAGACAACGATAAATAATGTGAAATAAATAGCGATTTAAACAGAGCCTGATACTAGTTTTGTTCAATTTGCAACAGCAGTCAATATTCTTAGTAGGGTGTTATTAACCACTTGCTGGCATACCCTGCGGCTGCGGCTGATCTGATTTCAATTCTTTTATGAATAGAACTGTAATTGTATCACCTGTCTACTGTCATGCTACCAATGCTCGCGCCTGTTACAAAATAAATGAGTTGAGTTTAGATAGATTTGAGACCATTGGTGTTAACTATAAAAACCACATTTTACACTTGCTCACAACTATCAGTCATCTATGTGAATAACTTGATAGATTATAAATTACATATGGAAACTGTTTCCTAGAGATCAGAGCAGGCTAATACAAAGTTATCCCTCGTAATACATCCCTGTGACGGCACTCTTAGGGCTACAAATGAAGCAGTTGCATTAAAACTTGTCCGTTGAATATCTGAGCGTAATTAATAGTAAAAGATAAGTGGCAGAGAACGTATGCGATACCTCTGTACGGTGGGATGTAATCGAGATTGTCGGGAGCGCCGCGCCGCCACCGACGACCGGCTCAGGCCCTATATTAATAACAGTCACTCGATATCAAAGTTGGCCGCACGAAATGAGAAATTAAAAGGCTTTCATGGGATCCACTCATTAGACTGATTTGTTTTGGTGAACTTAGCGGCGCCGCACAAGAAGTTATTAATGACCATTGTAATCACTTGTTCTCGTCATGAAAACCGTTCATGTGCCCATTTATCCAGTTGCTTCCCGTCTCAGTTTGACAACTTCTGGTTTTATTAAATTAATAGTGGGTTAACGGCAATCGAGCGTAGGTTGAGACGATTTGTTGTCTGTAGGTAACGTGGCTGGCTGTGATTGTATCGTCGATTGTACATGCAAGCGTATCAGCGCAGGCTAATTTGTCAATTAGAGAGTCAGAAGTCATGCAGGGTCGCGGGGCAGTGCTAAAGCGCGTAATAGCGCAATTTATGCCATCATTGTTCTAAAGTAGCGTCGGCCGTATATCAGTGAAGCAGACGGGACCAATTGATACAAACGAGCGCGTGTCACGTCTAAATATAATATTAGGAATCACGGCGCGAGCCAGGATATATTAATTTGGAGTGGTTGTTGCATGATGGAGCGGATCGCCAGGGCACGCGATTGTCATGAAGCGACACACTCCACTGTTTTGTCCACTTAGATTTCCTCATTATATAACATTCCTTTATGGAATGGTCTACTTTAGCAACTGTTGTAAAGTGATTTTATTACTGTCGTCTAGATGGCTTATTAGTGGTTTTCTGCACTTTTAATACGAATATGTGACGAAAATTGTTCTGTCTATGGGGCTGTGTATCTTACTAGTATAAACTGAATTAAATATGGATACGATATTTTTTTTATAAAATACAAGACCTAACACACACACACACACAAATAAACTCATCTTTATTTCTATACTTATACTACTTGTTCCTTTTGGAATCCTCTTGATAACAAAACCTCAATAGTTTTGAATCTTGTAACTCACGCAGGTTATTTCATTTTTAAGATTTTATCAAGGTATGATTTAGATAAGTAATAATTAGCAAGTTTATCCTACTGAGGTACTATTAAAGCTATACATATTTATACACGCATGCTTTAACATGCTAAATACAATTTATTTTTAGGGTAACAGCATTGATAGTTTGTTTTAAGATTTAAAACTAAAAATAAAATGTAAAGGAACGTAATATAAAACAAAGCTGAATGAACAGTCGTTAATACCGAGTATCTTACTCCTTAAATGTAAGTTTAAATGACGATTTATGAATGAGGTCAGTGCGGTAAGTGAGGTCGGGAGTCGGAGTGGCCACGCGCCTGACACACGACACTTGCTTGCCGGCTCCCTAACAATGCTCGAGAAACACTACAACATTTCCTCATTCACACTTTGCTACTGCTAAGAGCTCTTGTCTATTCTGTAACCTCGATCGTGAGTGTAACACGTCCGAACTCAAATTTGAAAATTGTGTTACATTTTTTTAATTTAAAATAATGTTAATCACATAATATTGGGTCTATATGGCCGAAGTACCAGTACCGCAGTGTCTTAAGATGAAAGTTACCAGTGATGACCTATGGTACAGAGACTTGGTCACTCACAATAGGCCTTATGTGAAGCAAGGCAAAGTCACCCAAAGAGCAATGGAGAGTTGAATGTTCAGAGTTTCCCTGCGTGATCGAATCAGGAGTGAGGAGATCTACAGACAAACCAAGGACACCAACATTCCTCGGAGAATTGCCACACTAAAGTGGTAGTACGTGAAGCACATTGTTTATAGACAATGGGGATAAAAAGTTTTGGAGTGACGACCACATAGTGGAAGACGGGTCATGGGTAGGCCCCTTACAAAGTGGTTCGACGATCTGGTGAAGGTCGCGGCAAGACATTGGATGCAGGCAGTATAGGAGCGGTCGTTGATGGGAGCCTTAAGGGAGGTCTACGTCTAGCAGGGGGCATCTTACTTAATCATTATCATCATCTCAACCGTAGAGCCTAGAGCCAATGCTCTATTGATATCAATTTTTTCTGTTTGTAGAAAAAAAAACTAAAAACTATAAATTTTTTAAATGTTTTCGAAATACCATGGCTTTCATTTTGTGCGTTTTTGGATCCTTATTAATTGATTAATATTACTTAAAAAAGAAACTGGTGACAGACACCGAGAGCAAAATTGTGATTTTTCTCTTTCCATCATTTGATACGTCTGCTCGTTTATCTTTATATAATTTAATATAAAATAATCTTGAACAAATCTAAGCCAGAAAAATGGCGACTAATTTTGTGTCACACTTAACAAACTAGTGGGTCCTATAGTAGGGCCAATAACCGCAACGTAATCAATTTCAATTAAATTTACGATGGCTCTTATTCGTTGCTGTCAAATTATGAGGTCAAATTTACCTCGACTCGTTTAAATTATAATAAAGCTAATCGTTTTCCTAGCGTTAATTCTACAATTAAAGAACCAAATACTCATATTTCGCGATTGGATCTTAAATAATAAGAGATATTTATAACAGGTCGTTTCATAATTAACGTAGATAAAACGCCTGCAACAAAGAGACACCTCAAAACAACATCGATCATTGCTAATACCACCCAACAATAAATCAGAAAATCAGGTTCAACACCTTGTAATAACAACTTGTTCCCAGTTCATGCTTTTGTGCTCGCCTGTTATATATTGCACATTATTTAGAATGCTAGCAGTATTTTACATCAGCCAGTTCATTCTGGAATTTGTATTGAGGTCAAACTTATTTTATTACGTGACTGCGTCTTCTGTCAGCTGTTTATCTAAACTGGAAACCGAATAACCAAAAGAGATAGGGTTATGGTTAATGAAAATATTTTTTATTGTTGAGTCATTTTATTCTGGCGACTTGGCTTCGTTAAAAATATGAGTTGTGGAAACTGACTATTACTGGTAAATTAATCCGAAAGCATCTGTAGGTTATTGTTAAGGTTTATTGTTTTGTAGTAAGTTTAAATCAAGTATTGAGAACGCTATTGATGTCAACTAATGATAACTCATAACGCAATTGATAAATCTAATTGAAGTATTAATAAAAACATTAATAGCGTGAACTGTTACCGGCTCTGCCTTTATTACCGCAGTTAGAAAGGAACGTTATTTATAAAGTTTATGGCGAAATATTTTAATTGCAAACACTGAAAGAATCAATCTATCTTCTAAAAATTAGACTTATTAAAATTAAAAAGAAAAAACTCTACATATTATTAATTTATAAAAATTTTGTTTTATTCAATGCCTGCAAAACTTTATGAACCTTTCAATACCTTCCAAAACGTCCTAAATTAAGCGATCAACGATTTATCTATAACTATAAACGATCGAAATATCAAAGATAATTAATCGATGCGGCGTCTAACGTCTGGGCACGTCTTAGTGCTGGGGGACTTCAACGCAAAGTCCATTGCGTGGGGTTCCCCCAGGACGGACGCTAGGGGCGAGGCCGTAGAGGAGTGGGCGGCCTCGGTGGGCCTCTGTTTATTAAACAGGGGCTCCACCAACACGTGCGTGCGACAGCAGGGAGGGTCGATAGTGGACCTGTCGTTCGCTACCCCTGCCCTCGCCGCACGAGTAAGGAACTGGCATGTCCTGGAAGAGGTTGAGACGCTCTCGGACCATCTCTATATCCGATTTGAGCTCTCCCGGTCCCAGGACGCCAGTAGGGGTCACGAGGCGCGGCGTTCTTCTCGCTTTCCGCGGTGGGCTGTAGCCAAATTAAATAGGGACCTACTAGAGGAGGCGGCCATTATTCACTCTTGGCTGTCTCCGCAGGCCCCGACCGAGGAGGTCGACATGGGGGCTGGTCGCTTCTGCGATGCCGTTGCGCAGATCTGTGATGCGGCCATGCCCCGCATCCGAGGCTGCCGGCCTCCACGGAAGGAGGTTTTCTGGTGGTCCCAGGAGTTGGCGGACCTCCGTGCGGCCTGTACTCGTGCCCGGAGGTCCTACACCCGTAGTCGGCGGCGACACCGCGAAGAAGGCGGGGAGGACCAGCTTCATGAGGAGTACCGAGAGGCGCGGAAAACTCTGAAGCTGGCCATCAGCCGCGCCAAAGAAATTAAGAGAAAGGAAATGCTGGAGGGTCTCGATCGTGACCCCTGGGGTCGCCCTTATCGTGCTCCGCACGTCGGGCCCCCCCCTTACAGAGACACTCCAGCCCAGCTTCCTGCGGGAAGTGGTCGAGGGCCTTTTCCCGCAGCGGGTGGAGCACACACCCCCGTCGATGGCCTTCATGGTCGGAGACGACGGGGGGAACGAGGATGATGTTCCGCCCGTCAGGGAATCGGAGGTAGGGGCGGTTGTTCTACGGATCCGCTCTAAGAACACCGCTCCCGGGCCGGACGGGATACCTGCCCGAGTGCTGGCCCGAGCCCTCGAACACATGTCGGACCGCCTCAGGGAGGTCCTGGACGCTAGCTTGGCGTCCGGACGCTTACCTGAGTGCTGCAAAAGCGGGAAGCTGGTCCTATTGAGGAAGCCGGGACGGCCAGCCGAATCGGTAGCGGCCTATAGGCCCATCGTGTTGCTGGACGAGGCGGGTAAACTGTTTGAGAGGATACTCTCTGCCCGCATCGTCCGGCACCTCTGCGAGGTGGGCCCCGATCTGTCGGACGCCCAATTTGGTTTTCGGGCGGGGCGTTCGACGGTCGATGCCGTGTTGCGCCTGAGGGCCGTTACCGAAGAGGCGGTGAGCTGTGGCGGCGTGTTGTTGGCGGTGTCGTTGGACATCGCCAACGCATTTAATAGTCTGCCATTTAGCTGCATCAGGGAAGCACTCCACTACCATGGGGTGCCAAAGTACCTGAGGCGGCTTGTGGCAGACTATCTTGAGGAGCGTACCGTCATGTACGAGGACCGAGACGGTGTTCTAAGGCGGCGGCTCATGTCGTGCGGTGTTCCACAGGGGTCTGTCCTCGGACCACTCCTGTGGAACATGGGATACGACTGGGCCCTTCGAGGTCGTCTTCCCCCCGGGCTGGGCGTAATTTGTTACGCAGATGACACAAGCTTATAAGGTGCCTAAGCTAAGGTCTGATGGTGTTACTCACCAGCAAGTATCGTAGAAGTATTAGAACATTGGTGCATTCTCATTTAAACAAAAAAGGTCAATGCGTAAGTATGTCTAATGTCAAATTATGTAAAATGAGGTATGCGTTGCATTGAAAAACATGATGAAGCTTTTAATAAATCATTAGACAAATATTCGGCCAGTCTAAACATAGAGCGCTTATTTCATACTGTTCATAGCTCACATAACTTCATTACGAGCTCAATTGAATAAACTGTGATAGGAACGCCAAGGCGCTCTGCAAGTTGATTGCTCAAATTTCCTCTTCAACTATCACAAAGATATGGTGAATTTCTAATTGGATAAACGTGTCGTTTCCTATTTAAAGACGACGGCGAGCTTGGCGTTACCATTTAGGTTTGACCTCTGGAGGTTGGATTTGGAGCCCTTTGGATATTATGTGACGGATGTTTAGGGGGGAGCAGGGCGTCCACAAGAGAAATGGTTGCTTTAAGACCGCGGGCACGCGCGCCGTCATTCCATATAATAGTCACATTGCTTGCCGCCCCGTCTGCCTGCGCTCAATGACCAACTAATGAATTATCATTTCATTTTAACGCATTTCCTGGGTGATTTTCGTATTTAAGACAGAGTTAATCTTATTGTGATTTATAGTGGTCAAACCAGAGCGGATATTACTATCGCGGTGGATAATGATAAACAATGACAAATTGATTTTCTGTTATTAGCGTAGATAAAATCTAGTTTCTTGTGCGCTGATATATCATTATTTGACTGAAGCTAGTTATATCGCTTGAATTTGAGACATTTTATGTTCACACTTTACTTGTTCTGTTATTTCGGAATAGTTGTCGTGTAACTTTTACTAACTAACTACTTAGGTGTTATTATGTTTTATTATTCATATCGTTAAAATCATATTACACATCTGGTAGATTTGAACTGAAATTTTGACAAGATTTACATACAACATTTAAGATCGTTTTTATCAATTTTTAAGTGTGTCTCGTCTTTTGATTCAATATAATTTCAAAACACGGGTAGGTTAGTTAATTATAATTGTACAGGTACATAAGCTAACTTCTACCTAAAACTTGACCTGTTTGGATATCGATATTCAAATATTTGAATACGAATTTTACGATGAAATCGATTAGTGCTTCAAATTGCAATAAAATTCTTAAAACATGTGCAGTAATATTTAATTATTCAATATTTAAATTTATCAATTTGTGTCAGTATCCATATACTGAATGTGAATTTACAAAAAAGGGTATTTAGTAGTAATTAAAAAGCAATAAAACGATACTTTGGTTGAGACTTCTATGGATATCATCTTTTGCTATGAAAAGATGAAAGCGAGGTTCCAAAATATTCAATACTTTAAAAAGTAACTATGTCAATTGAAACGAAGTTACGAAGTAACCAAACGAAAATATATCATGAGATAAGAATAAGATTGCCATGGTTGCACAACTTTTTACAGGCAAACAAATTCATTGATTGCTGTCCCTGAGATTCAAATATGAAAGAGCGTCGGTAATTTTCTTATTGAAAACATTTTCCATTACATTAATAAGTTATTTTCCAAATAGGATTTCTAATAAGTTGTTAGAATGTATATTAATGTTAGAATGCTAATTAACTAATCAGTTATAAATGTATGTACTAACACATGCAATTACGTCACCATGTAATCGTAACTATTATACTTTATTGTGAGTAAAAATAAAATAAATATCCACAGTTATCACTTTACAGCGTAAGAAGCCAAGTCTCATCCTATTTAACGGCTGTGAAAGATATTATATAATGGGTGGTGGTACCATGAGTGTGCGAGAAATAAACAAAGTAACTTGTAAAAATATCAGTAGTTACATTTATGGCCAAATTGATGGGGTCATGATTTAAAACGGCTGAAATGGTCGCTAGTTCACGAACAGAAAGACGTGGGGTTAGAACAGATTCTTTAACTAAGGGGTGCTGGGCTAGAAAACCTCCACGTGGTGCACCCTGGAAACGTTGGCGGTGGTGGTGTTCATCACTGCCAACGGCTAATATTCTAGCACGAAGAGGAAGCCATTTTCTTCGGCAATTCGGCCGAAACTTGGTCCAACAGAGCGGGCGTTTCTGTCGGATCCTCTGTTGGTTCTTCGCTCTTCGGAGCAATGAGGAGGAAAACCTCGGTAAAAAATCACGATGGTGGGACCCTTTCTAGGGTCGGAGTTCCTCCGCTTTCAGCGGTGGAAAAGAAGGACGGGCTCGGTGTGTACTCACACTACCACCGAGCAGGCATCAGGAGACGCTGTCTCCCTGCCGCCGTCGGCATATCGTAGTCCCGAAAAGAGTGTCGTGGTTATGCCTCGCGACTCCGATCGGGGACGAGGGTCTTGGCTTAGCCGCCCGGACTGCGAGGAAGAAAACCTCTATAAAAAATTACCCCGAATCCCGTGTTCTGGTGCGTGACCAGGGGATGCATGGCTGATGGGTAGTTCAGTCGCAAGCGCACCCCCAGCCGAGGCACCTGCGGACCCCTCGGTTGGGCACAAATTTACGCTTGCCCGGGTATTGGGGGATCTCTGCCCGGGTCGACCTTTAGTTCTCCCCCACGCGTGGGAACAATTATGGATATATCTACAACTTTCAATAAAAGAAACGAAGAAAAGAAGGAGATGGAGAAGAAAAAGGAGAAGAATAGGAAGGGGAACGAAACAGCAAAAGAACGTGAGACGCCAATCTCATTGGGGCTCACTGAAGTTAGTCTTGCTTCCGGAAGCCTGAGGAGATCGAATCGGTTACGTTCGAAATCCGCCGTTCCGACAGACAGAGGTGACTCCAGTGCAACAACTGAAGCATTGGATCTAATGGAGGTAGAAATCCGCGATAATCGGAAACGCGGACGCTCCACAGACGAAGAAGGTGAAAATTGTCAGGAGTGGTTGCCGACCAAGGTGGCTACTAGCCGCAGAGGAAGGTCACGCACTCCAGTCTCAGTTCCCTCAGGCTCCCTTTTCTCTAAGGCGGCAGCCTATAGGAGAGTCAGGGTGGAGGGTGAATGTGTAGTGGAGGAGGAGATCGCAGATCTGCTCCACAAAATTCGGGAACCAACGGTAGAGGGTTCTGAAGCCCAGGACCCGGTGTCCCTGCAGGAGAGGGCGAACGTAGCTGTGGCCATTATCAACAAAGTGGCCACAAAATCTACAAACCTTAAGGGCCCATTCGTTAGGGCGCTTAAGGACTCCTCCTCCGCTATCGCAGAGGTTGTCACAACCCTCATTGGTGAT
This sequence comes from Hypercompe scribonia, assembly GCA_949316085.1. NCBI lineage: Eukaryota > Metazoa > Arthropoda > Insecta > Lepidoptera > Erebidae > Hypercompe > Hypercompe scribonia. The sequence continues at coordinate 10,835,881 of OX438980.1, forward strand.
GTGGCTCGCCTTCAGGCGGCTAACGACCGCCTGACAGGACAGGTGTCTGAGCTCAGCAGTCAGTTTGCACATTTTAGAGCACAAACGGAACACCCTGAGCGGCGGGGCCCAGCTTCAGAACGGTTGGCGACTAATCACGGTCCTGATGACGTCTCTGATGCCCACCTGCGCCAAATACTTGACGCAGTGGGACATATGTTGGACGGACGTCTCGCGGGACTGGAGGCGAGGCTGCCTCCGGCCCCCGTAGTTCGCCCATCACTAGCAGCGGATAGGGCGAAGACTAAGTCGCAGCCGGCTCCACTTCCCGTTGCAGATGGTCGAGTGTCATATGCGGCGGCAACACTTGCGTCCACCTCGAAATCAGGTCGAGCAACAAAAGCGGCAACAAAGAAGGCTGTATCAAAAATAGCCGCATCTGAAACCCGCCCTAAGATCGCCGCAAAAACGAGGGCAGAGTTCCCGCCGCTTCCCACTCCGACACCTGCATCTGACCCCTCCACGTCTGCCCCGTCCACCGATGGATGGAAGGTAGTCGGGGGGACTAAAAAGTCCCGAAAGCGCGATAGGAGGGCTGCCAAGGACGCAGCATCGACTCCGCAGTCGCCACCGGTGGTAGTGGTTAAGAAGACGAAGCCACGGAAACTACAGCCGCCTAAAACTGCGGCTGTAGTAATTACAGTATCGCCGGAGGCGGCTAATGGGGGGCTGTCCTATGCTGCTGTTTTCAAGAGGGCCCGGGACAGTCTCGCCATGAATAATTTTGGGACAGTAGGAGTCAGAATGCGCCTCGCCCAGACAGGAGCTCGAGTCCTCGAGTTCCCTGGTGCCGAAGGCGCAAAGAGTGCGGACACGTTTGCCGATAAGCTGCGGGGTATATTTGAGGCCACGGATGGAGTAAAGATCGCCAGGCCTACCAAGTGCGCGGAGCTGCGCGTTTCGGGCCTGGACGATTCGATAACGGCCGAAGATGTCCGCGTTGCAGTAAGAGAGAAGACGGGATGCAACGCGGACAACATTAGAGTCGGCACCATCCGCCCCGGTCCAGGAGGACTTGGCGCAGTGTGGGTGAGCTGTCCCGTAGCGTCGGCCAAAATTTTGGGCGACGCTGGCAGACTTCTCGTCGGTTTCGTGAGCGCTAGGATCACAATCCTGGCGGCGAGACCGATGAGATGTTACAAATGTCTGGCATCGGGGCACACACGCGCCAAGTGTGTAAGTCGTATTGATTGCAGCGGACTATGTTTCCGTTGCGGTCGACCGGGGCACAAGGCGGCAGATTGTTCTGCCGCCCCTCACTGCCCCGCGTGTGCGGCGGGTAACAAACCCGCCAATCACCAGATTGGGCAGGGGGGTTGCAAACCTCCCCGCAATTCTCGACAAGCGTCGGGGGCTAGCCAGTCGACCCAGGCTGCCCCCGATGTCGTTCGCACGCCGGCATCGTCGCCCATGGAGGAGGTTGTAGAGACGGTCGAGTAATGGCCCAAGTCTCCAACCTCTTGGTCCAGACGAACCTGAACCACTGTGCCGCGGCGCAGGACCTTTTCCTGCAAACCATGGCACAGTGGTCGATCGGTGTTGCCGTAGCCGCGGAACCCTATTACGTTCCTCCCCGTCCAAACTGGTTGGGTGACCGGGACGGTTCCGTGGCAGTCGTCGGCTCCACGGCGGCTCATTCCCCGCCCTTGTCGCTAAGAGACAAGGGCACTGGATATGTTGCTGCCGAGTGGGGGGGAATCACCGTATATGGTGTTTACTTCTCCCCCAACCGGAGTTTGAGCGACTTCGAGGTTTTCCTTAACAACTTGGAAACCTCGATGCGGCGTCTAACGTCTGGGCACGTCTTAGTGCTGGGGGACTTCAACGCAAAGTCCATTGCGTGGGGTTCCCCCAGGACGGACGCTAGGGGCGAAGCCGTAGAGGAGTGGGCGGCCTCGGTGGGCCTCTGTTTACTAAACAGGGGCTCCACCAACACGTGCGTGCGACAGCAGGGAGGGTCGATAGTGGACCTTTCGTTCGCTACCCCTGCCCTCGCCGCACGAGTAAGGAACTGGCGTGTCCTGGAAGAGGTTGAGACGCTCTCGGACCATCTCTATATCCGATTTGAGCTCTCCCGGTCCCAGGACCCCAGAAGGGGTCACATGGCGCGGCGTCCTTCTCGCTTTCCGCGGTGGGCTGTAGCTAAATTGAACAGGGACCTACTAGAGGAGGCAGCCATCATTCACTCTTGGCTGTCTCCGCAGGCTCCGACCGAGGAGGTCGATATGGGGGCTGGTCGCTTTCGCGATGTAATTACGCAAATCTGCGATGCGGCCATGCCCCGCATCCAAGGTTGTCGGCCTCCACGGAAGGAGGTTTACTGGTGGTCCCAGGAGTTGGCGGACCTCCGCGCGGCCTGTACTCGTGCCCGGAGGTCCTACACTCGTAGTAGGCGGCGACACCGCGAAGAAGGCGGGGAGGACCAGCTTCATGAGGAGTACCGAGAGGCGCGGAAAACTCTGAAGCTGGCCATCAGCCGCGCCAAAGAAGTTAAGAGAAAGGAGATGCTGGAGAGTCTCGATTGTGACCCCTGGGGTCGCCCTTATCGTGCGGCGCGACAAAAGCTCCGCACGTCGGGCCCCCCCCTTACAGAGACACTCCAGCCCAGCTTCCTGCAGGAAGTGGTCGAGGGCCTTTTCCCGCAGCGGGTGGAGCACACACCCCCGTCGATGGCCTTCATGGTCGCAGACGGCGGGGGACACGAGGACAATGTTCCGCCCGTTGGGGAATCGGAGATAGGGGCGGTTGTTCTACGGATTCGCTCTAAGAACACCGCCCCTGGGCCAGATGGGATACCTGCCCGAGTATTGGCACGAACCCTCGACCACATGTCGGATCGCCTCAGGGAGGTCCTGAACGCCAGCTTGGCGTCCGGACGCTTCCCTGAGTGCTGGAAAAGCGGGAAGCTGGTCCTATTAAAGAAGCCAGGACGGCCAGCCGAATCGGTAGCGGCCTATAGGCCCATCGTGTTGCTGGACGAGGCGGGTAAACTGTTTGAGAGGATACTCTCTGCCCGCATCGTCCGGCACCTCCGCGAGGTGGGCCCCGATCTGTCGGACGCCCAATTCGGTTTTCGAGCGGGGCGTTCGACAGTCGATGCTGTGTTGCGCCTGAGGACCGTTACCGAAGAGGCGGTGGGCTGTGGCGGCGTGCTGTTGGCGGTGTCATTGGACATAGCCAACGCATTTAATAGTCTGCCATTTAGCTGCATCAGGGAGGCCCTCCACTACCACGGGGTGCCAGAGTACCTGAGGCGGCTTGTGGCAGACTATCTACAGGAGCGTACCGTCATGTACGAGGACCGAAGCGGTGTTCTGAAGCGACGGCTCATGTCGTGCGGTGTTCCGCAGGGGTCTGTCCTAGGACCACTCCTGTGGAATGTGGGGTATGACTGGGCCCTTCGAGGTCGCCTCCCCCCCGGGCTGGGCGTAATTTGTTACGCCGATGACACATTGGTCACGGCCCGGGGAGTGAACTTTCAAGAGGCGGCACGCCTGGCCACCACGGGAGTTTCTCTGGTGGTCGGGCGTATTGAGGCGCTGGGTTTGCGGGTGGCCCTGGATAAGACGGAGGCCCTTTTGTTCCATGGGCCCCGTCGTGGTCCACCTTCCGGCGCCTCCATCGTAGTCAATTCGGTCCTCGTACCGGTTCAGGCCCAGATGAAGTATCTGGGCCTGATCCTTGACGGCAGGTGGCTTTTCGACGAGCACTTCCGGCAGCTTTCTCCAAAGCTGGTCGGCGCTGCTTCTGCCCTTGGGCGACTTTTGCCTAATTTGGGTGGAGCCAGCGTCGCGACGAGACGGCTATACACGGGGGTTGTCCGGTCAATGGCGCTGTATGGTGCGCCGGTATGGGCAGCGGCTCTGACCGCCCAGAATAGGGCTCGCCTCTGGCGCCCTCAGAGGATATTGGCGGTTAGAGCCATACGCGGTTACCGCACCGTATCGACGGAGGCGGCGTGCGCCTTGGCAGGAACACCCCCGTGGGATTTGGAGGCGGAAGTGCTCGCCGAAGTTTATCGGCGAACGGCTGACTTCCGGGCGGGTAGCGGCATACGGCCCCCGCCCGAAGAGATACGTGAGTGGCGAGAGGCCGCTCGTCTAGCCACGATGGCTCGTTGGTCGTCCCGGCTGGAGACTCCACGTGCTGGCTTTGCCGCCGTGGAGGCTCTCCAGCCGGTCATCGCCGAGTGGGCAGGGCGACAGCACGGGACCCTTTCCTTCCGACTGACGCAGGTCCTTTCCGGGCACGGTTGCTTCGGGAAGTATCTGCACTCGGTCGCCAGGAGGGAATTGAGTCCCGCCTGTCACCACTGCGACTGCAGTGAGGACTCGGCTCAGCACACGCTGGCGGTTTGTTCCGCTTGGGCGGCGCAGCGTGGGGTCCTTACTGCAGTTATTGGAGGAGATCTCTCGCTACCGGCCGTCATACGCTCCATGGCCGGTAGCGACAGTTGTTTTACCGCGGTCGCAACCTTCTGCGAAGACGTAATTTCGCGGAAGGAGGCGGCGGAGAAGGCCCGGGAGGACGACCTCCACTCGGACCCAATTCGCCGCCGGCGTACCGGGCGGCGGAGACGCGCGTACCAGCGTCTCATGCCGCCTTGAGTGTGGCCGCGGATGGACGGGACGGGTTTGCCCCTCCATCCGCTATAGTGGCCAGCCGCGAGGAGGTGACGTCCGCGTGTGCCGTACGTCGCCTAAAAGGAGAGTTTTATCCGCAGATGGTGCCCGTGTGAGCGGGCAGGCGCTAGGAGGGATTTGGATGTCGTAATAACAGCTGTTCCCGGTCCCTCCTATGTCAGGCGCAGAGTGGCACACCGTGTGGTTTTAGTCGGTCCGATTCCGACACACCACCCCGCCGTAAACCCCGGTGGGGTGACGGCCCGAGGGGGTTTCCACACGTTAAAAAAAAAAAAAAAAAAAGATTCTTTAACTAAGTAACTAGGTAGGTACATTTTTATTACTTTTTTTATAAAAAAAGGAATTATTCTAAAACATAAATAAAAAAACAATTTGTAGCAGGTTTTATATGTTAAGTAAACATATATTAACACATTAATATAATACCTAATGTAGATATACCGAACTACGGTAAAACTATAAGTAGAGTAAATGTAAAGTCATGCAAGGTTCCACGACGGCCCAAAAGTCGTGACTCGATCACCTCACTTAGTCAAAGGATCCTCTCTTTCCGTTAGGGAGATAAACACGTTTTCTTCCCAATATTCGCTTTAATAATAACTTCACACATCTCACGCACAGCCGTTTGATCCTTAACTAGCTTGGACTATGGTAACCAAGCTGCTGATTAACATACTCTTATATTTCTAAATACATACATCCTATATATAATATATATTATATTCACCATCATCAGCCTTTTACAGTTCACTGCTGGACATAGGCTTCTCCTTAGCAAGGAGGTTTTGGCCTACTATACCACGCTGGCCAGACGGGTTGGAATAGCGTTTGTTTCAAGTTTTCCTTCTCTTTGTAATGATGTTGTCTTGCATACTTTTTCCCTTAGTTGCCTTTTACGATTTTTATATTAGTTCGTAAAATATAGTTTAACTTTAACACTAGTTTAAATCACGTAGTCGGTGAATAATGACACATATGGACATCAAAATACATTCTGATGAAGTCAAAAAGGACTTTCACATTAGATTACAAACGAAAAAGCGAGCTCAAAAAATTATACAACTCGTATAGAGAACTTTCAAGATTCAGAGAAGAACTAAATTAGAGATGATGCCGACTGGTCACATGGCAAAAGCTCATAAAAATCATAAAAATAAAACTACAAAAATGGAGAGTGGAACAAACTATTGTTGGATGTAAATAGAATACACGAAATTAGACAGTGATAAAAAAGCTGTTTATCCATCGTTTCTTATGAAACACGAAATCTAAGAATACAAATTGACGTGGCGTATTTGCGCAAAACATCTAATATTGGTTACGTTACACGTCTCCGTCATGGAACGGAGAAAAACAGAGTTTCGTATGCTGATTCTTTAGAAAAACAATCACAAGATAATACTAATTTTGCAATGTTTCAACTAGTATCATTTCGCCATTAAATTATTAAAAGACGCTACTAGTAGTTATTTCATTATCTGGCTATAAATTTTTTGTCACTTCCTACTACTACTGAACACAATACTAATGAATTTTTATTTGTTTTTTTAACTCAGATATTACATACCGGTCAAAATGGATAGATATGTATGTTGGTTAAGGATTTTCTTTAAAATCAATTTCTTTATATTATTATCTGGTGATTTGTGTCACAGGCATTCCATGTCTATGATAGAGATAAGCTCTTAATATGTTAAAACTAGACTAGACTGGATAATGTTACTGGCTATAATAAGTATACCAATTTCAGTAGAAGTAAAGAAATCAAACATTAATTAGTTCACACGCAAACGGTCTCTTACCAATTTTGCTGTATTACAATTACAAAGTAAATATTTGTCAAATTGAAATTAAGTTTTTTTTAACTGAAATGGTATTTTGGTTTTATGGAACTAATTACCCATGGTTTCGTTATTTTTCTACCCATTGCGTACTTTTGTTTTGTATCTAATATAAGGTATATCATGTACTTTAATGTAAGACTGGTGCAGATATTTTAAATAAATGATAAATGGTGCGAAACCACATAAAATATTGATTTTTATATTTGATATGATGGTTCGATTAAGTGTTTTGTATGAATAGCAAAAGCTTCTTAATCTTAAATGTATTGTAACAGTAAAAAGTTGTAAAACTTAATCAAGCCATAAGTGCTTACAACAAAGATTAATGAAATTTTATAGATAAGTCATTCTTAGTACAGGTATATATTTATAGGATGCGTTGTCATTACGTCAGACGGGCAGAAATTTTGCCTTAAAGAATTTGCTGAAGGAACATTACCAGAGTTCCTTAATACTTTTTGATACTATTTAATTTGTTAAGTTCTTGTTTTTTTTTGTCTACGCGTATGTATATTGCTTCATATTATAGATATTTATTCAAATGTGTAAGTGTTTGAAAATAACATTTATTTTATATGTGTCAATGAATATGATAATGTTAATATTAAAAAATCTCCTGTTTTTCCTTTGGCGTACATTGGTTACATGCAGAAGTTCGCAAAAAGCAATAATGGTGCTTATCGTAAAAACGTTTAAATACTCATTTAAATGTATGTATAAAAAATAATTTCCACCAAACCTTCACCTTGTAGTGTGTATGTATCTGTACACAATACAAGGTGAAGGTTTGGTGGAAATTATCTTTGAAATGGCATCCAATTCCTTGCTAACTTTAGATAAAAGGCCCCAATAAAATAAAAAAATTGACATGCTATTGTTTAATTTCTTAAACAACAATTTCTAATTCAATCCGAAGAATTAAAATGTTCTTTTATTTAATTTTTTAGCTTCCAAGACTCGGCAAGCAGTATTATTTGTATTTCTTTTTACTTCTTTTATGGAAACGTAAAAGTGTGTAGTAAGATGGCGTGTCGTAAATCAAGTCTCGATGGACGGCCGATAGCGCTTCCGTGCGCGCGTGCGTCGTTCGCACACACTTCGGCCTCTGTATGCATACACACAGCTACACATACGTAACAAGTGGTAACTTACGGCTTCGTTCATTTTTCCTTAAATCCGAATCCTATACCGATTAATCAAACAAGCTTAACGCACGCAACACTATCATTATAGCTAAATTGACTAAATCCGACGTTTGATTAAGAGAACATGTAACGGTCTCGGTAATTTATTCCAATTCTTGTTACGTTACTATTCTATATTTTTTGTATTTTAATCTTTATGTTAAATTATCTCGATTGTTATTTTCTAAAGTAAATAAATGTATTTAAAAGTAATAGTAAATATAATATGCGTACTTATAGTTATTTGACTTAAAGTCAAGTAACAAGAAATGCGGCAATGAAATTGATTAATTAATTATAGACTGTGAAAGGCTGGCTTTCAACATCCTATATTAAAACCAATATTCTTAGTAGGTGTTAACCTAATAGTTGTTAAACTATTACTTAAGAAATCTTGGACGTTGTATATCCGTCTCACGAAGCTGCCGTGGCTTTCTATGGAGAAATAATAAAATTATATATTTTTTTTTATTTTTTTTATCATTTTATACACTGAGTAGTACCTATGAAGTACTACCTATGAAGGTTATACTTACGTGCAAAAAATGATAAAACTCTTCTCTTCTACTCTACTTATGGGTGATGTCGGAATTACTGAGCTGCCTTAGAGTAAAGAATACAATATAATATATAATAGATCAATAAACAACAAGTTACATGAGACCATAAAACACTTAATAAAAAAATTAACACATTTATCTATTAAAAATTATACGAAACAGCTGATGACCTGAACTATGTCATTGCTCAATGACAAAACCAGGACTGTAAAGAAAGCTCTCTATGAGAGTACATTACTCACTACTTCAAAGAAATATTTCTAATTAACAATTCATAGATAATATCATTTGTCAGTTGACATAGAGGCATGCGAAGTCGTTTTGTAAGAAGCAAATTTAAATGAATTTAGAAATTAATACGAATTTATATATATGGCTGGTGTCGGAATCGTCTCATGAACTATTAACTAACGTGATTCAATTCAACCTACTGTTAATATGCGCATAACTAAATATGTAGATAATACTAAACCAATTTGTTAACAGCCAGGGTGCGATAAACCTCTCTTTATATTTTGAATTCTCCTGGAATTCTTTGGTACTGTTTCGAAGAGCGTAAATTAATATTATACTGTAAATGTTTATTTTATTATCTATGCTATAATAAATCTGATAATGTTATTAATTTGCAAAGCAGATAGACAATCACCTTGCTATTCAGTTATATGTTCTGATAAATTTTGAATTATGTAACTGGTTATTAAAATACAATCAACTGTAATAAGTGCGGCATTATTGATATTTTCGTAACACATTGCGATTGCCTTTATTCATTACGATTGCCATATTATCAAGGATTTTTTGGTACGAAGTTCCTTATCGTAGGTTGACGAGAGGAGGGGTGCTGGGCTAGAAAACCTCCACGTGGTGCACCCTGGAAACGTTGGCGATGGTGTTGTTCATCACTGCCAACGGCTAATATTCTAGCACGAAGAGGAAGCCATTTTCGGCAATTCGGCCGAGACTTGGTCCAACAGAGCGGGCGTGTCTGTCGGATCCTCTGTTGGTTCTTCGCTCTTCGGAGCATTGAGGAGGAAAACCTCGGTAAAAAATCATGATGGTGGGACCCTTTCAAGGGTCGGTGTTCCTCCGTTCAGCGGTGGAAAAGTAAGACGGGCTCGGTGTGCACTTACACTGCCACCGAGCAGGCATCAGGAGACGTAGTCTCCGTGCCGCCGTCGACATATCGTAGTCCCGAGTTGGAGTCTCGCGACTCCAATCGGGGGCGAGGGTCTTGGCTTAGCCGCCCGGACTGCGAGGAAGAAAACCTCTATAAAAAATTACCCCGAATCCCGTGTTCTGGTGCGTGACCAGGGGATGCATGGCTGATGGGTCGTTCAGTCGTAAGCGCACTCCCAGCCGAGGCACCTGCGGACCCCTCGGTTGGGCATAAATCTACGCTTGCCCGGGTATTGGGGGATCTCTGCCCGGGTCGACCTTTAGTTCTCCCCCTCTCGTGGGTCTAACATGGAATCTTTACAAATAAATATTAATAAAAAGGAAGGACAGAAGAAGAAGGAGAGTACGAAGGAGGGAAATGCAAGGGCGGGCGAACATTCGTCTAATAAGGAAGACGTAATGGTTGAAACGCCTATCTCGGTGGGGCTCCCAGAAGCCATTATAGCTGCTGGGAGCCGAAGAACATCGGAGCGATTACGCTCCAGATCTACCACGAGCGGAAGCTTCAGTGCGAGGACCGACGTGCTGGACTTCATGGAGACGGAGCTGTGTGACAGCCGAAAACGCGGACGCTCCAGGGATGACGAAAGCGATACATCCCAGGAGATGCTACCTCCTAAGGTAGCAAGCAGCCGCAGAGGGAGGTCACGAACCCCGATCTCGGCCCCGTCAGGCTCCGTCTTCTGCAAGGCGGAAGCCTATAGACGGGTCTAGGATCACAGTCCTGGCGGCGAGACCGATGAGGTGTTACAAATGCCTGGCATCGGGGCACACACGCGCCAAGTGCGTCAGTTGTTTCGACTGCAGCGGATTATGTTTCCGCTGCGGTCGACCGGGGCACAAGGCGGCAGATTGTTCTGCTGCCCCTCACTGCCCCGCGTGTGCGGCGGGTAACAAACCCGCCAATCACCAGATTGGGCAGGGGGGTTGCAAACCTCCCCGCAGTTCTCGACAGGCGTCAGGGGCTAGCCAGTCGGCCCAGGCTGCTTCTGACGTCGTTCGTGCGTCTATACCGTCGCCCATGGAGGAGGCTGTAGAGACGGTCGAGTAATGGCCCAAGTCTCCAACCTCCTTGTCCAGACTAACCTGAACCACTGTGCCGCGGCGCAGGACCTTTTTCTGCAAACCATGGCACAGTGGTCGATCGGTGTTGCCGTAGCCGCGGAACCCTATTATGTTCCTCCCCGTCCAAACTGGTTGGGTGACCGGGACGGTTCCGTGGCAGTCGTCGGCTCCACGGCGGCTCATTCCCCGCCCTTGTCGCTAAGAGACAAGGGCACTGGATATGTTGCTGCCGAGTGGGGGGGGATCACTGTATATGGTGTATACTTCTCCCCCAACCGGAGTTTGAACGACTTCGAGGTTTTCCTTAACAACTTGGAAACCTCGATGCGGCGTCTAACGTCTGGGCACGTCTTAGTGCTGGGGGACTTCAACGCAAAGTCCATTGCGTGGGGTTCTCCCAGGACGGACGCTAGGGGCGAGGCCGTAGAGGAGTGGGCGGCCTCGGTGGGCCTCTGTTTACTAAACAGGGGCTCCACCAACACGTGCGTGCGACAGCAGGGAGGGTCGATAGTGGACCTTTCGTTCGCTACCCCTGCCCTCGCCGCACGAGTAAGGAACTGGCGTGTCCTGGAAGAGGTTGAGACGCTCTCGGATCATCTCTATATCCGATTTGAGCTCTCCCGCTCCCAGGGCCCCAGTAGGGGTCACGCGGCGCGGCGTTCTTCTCGCTTTCCGCGGTGGGCTATAGCCAAACTGAATAGGGACCTACTGGAGGAGGCAGCCATTATTCACTCTTGGCTGTCTCCGCAGGCTCCCATCGAGGAGGTCGACATGGGGGCTGGTCGTTTCCGCGATGCGATTACGCAAATCTGCGATGCGGCCATGCCCCGCATACGAGGTTGTCGGCCTCCACGGAGGGAAGTTTACTGGTGGTCCCAGGAGTTGGCGGACCTCCGCGCGGCCTGTACTCGTGCCCGGAGGTCCTACACTCGTGGTCGGCGGCGACACCGCGAAGAGGGCGGGGAAGACCAGCTTCATGAGGAGTACCGAGAGGCGCGGAAAACTCTGAAGCTGGCCATCAGCCGCGCCAAGGAAATTAAGCGTAAGGAGATGCTGGAGGGTCTCGATCGCGACCCCTGGGGTCGCCCTTATCGTGCGGCGCGACAAAAGCTCCGCACGTCGGGCCCCCCCCTTACAGAGACACTCCAGCCCAGCTTCCTGCGGGATGTGGTCGAGGGCCTTTTCCCGCAGCGGGTGGATCACACACCCCCGTCGATGGTCTTCATGGCCAGAGACGACGGGGGGAACGAGGACAATATTCCGCCCGTTAGGGAATCGGAGGTGGGGGCGGTTGTTCTACGGATTCGCTCTAAGAACACCGCCCCTGGGCCAGATGGGATACCTGCCCAAGTATTGGCACGATCCCTCGACCACATGTCGGACCGCCTCAGGAAGGTCTTGGACGCTAGCTTGTCGTCCGGACGCTTCCCTGAGTGCTGGAAAAGCGGGAAGCTGGTCCTATTAAGGAAGCCGGGACGGCTTACCGATTCGGTGGCGGCCTATAGGCCCATTGTGTTGCTGGACGAGGCGGGTAAACTGTTTGAGAGGATACTCTCTGCCCGCATCGTCCGGCACCTCTGCGAGGTGGGCCCCGATCTGTCGGACGCCCAATTTGGTTTTCGGGCGGGGCGTTCGACGGTCGATGCTGTGCTGCGCCTGAGGGCCGTTACCGAAGAGGCGGTGAGCTGTGGCGGCGTGCTGTTGGCGGTGTCGTTGGACATCGCCAACGCATTTAATAGTCTGCCATTTAGCTGCATCAGGGAAGCACTCCACTACCACGGGGTGCCCGAGTACCTGAGGCGGCTTGTGGCAGACTATCTTGAGGAGCGTACCGTCGTGTACGAGGACCGAGATGGTATTCTGAGGCGGCGGCCCATGTCGTGCGGTGTTCCACAGGGGTCCGTCCTCGGACCACTCCTGTGGAATATGGGATACGACTGGGCCCTTCGAGGTCGTCTTCCCCCCGGGCTGGGCGTAATTTGTTACGCCGATGACACATTGGTCACGGCCCGGGGGGCGAACTTTCAAGAGGCGGCGCGTCTGGCCACCGTGGGAGTCTCTTTGGTGGTCGGGCGCATTGAGGCGCTGGGTTTACGGGTGGCCCTAGATAAGACGGAAGCCCTTTTGTTTCATGGTCCCCGTCGTGGTCCACCCCCCGGTGCCTCTATCGTTGTCAATTCGGTCCTCGTACCGATTAAGGCCCAGATGAAGTATCTGGGCCTAATCCTCGACGGCAGGTGGCTCTTCGACGAGCACTTCCGACAGCTTACTCCAAAGCTGGTCGGCGCTGCTTCTGCTCTTGGGCAACTTCTGCCCAATTTGGGTGGAGCCAGCGTCGCGACGAGACGGTTATACACGGGGGTTGTTCGATCAATGGCGCTGTATGGTGCACCGGTGTGGGCGGCGGCTCTGACCGCCCAGAATAGGGCTCGTCTCTGGCGCCCTCAGAGGATATTGGCGGTTAGAGCCATACGCGGTTACCGCACCGTATCGACGGAGGCGGCGTGCGCCCTGGCCGGAACTCCCCCGTGGGATTTGGAGGCGGAAGTGCTCGCCGAAGTTTATCGGCGGACGGCTGACTTCCGGGCGGGTAGCGGCATACGGCCCCCGCCCGAGGAAATACGCGAGTGGCGTGAGGCCGCTCGTCGAGCCACGATGGCTCGTTGGTCATTCCGGTTGGAGACTCCACGTGCTGGCTTTGCCCTCGTGGAGGCTCTCCAGCCGGTCATCACCGAGTGGGCAGGACGGCAGCACGGGACCCTTTCCTTCCGACTGACGCAGGTCCTTTCCGGGCATGGTTGCTTCGGGAAGTATCTGCACTCGGTCGCCAGGAGGGAATTGAGTCCCGCCTGTTACCACTGCGACTGCAGTGAGGACTCGGCTCAGCACACGCTAGCGGTTTGTTCCGCCTGGGCGGCGCAGCGTGGGGTCCTCACTGCAGTTATTGGAGGAGATCTCTCGCTACCGGCCGTCATACGCTCCATGGCCGGTAGCGACAGTTGTTTTACCGCGGTCGCAACCTTCTGCGAAGACGTAATTTCGCGGAAGGAGGCGGCGGAGAAGGCCCGGGAGGACGATATCCACTCGGACCCAATTCGCCGCCGGCGAGCCGGGCGGCGGAGGCGCGCATACCAGCGCCTCATGCCGCCTTGAGTGTGGCCGCGGGTGGACGGGACGGGTTTTCCCCTCCACCCGCTATAATGGCCAGCCGCGAGGAGGCGACGTCCGCGTGTGCCGTACGTCGCCTATGTAGAGAGTTTATCCGCAGATGGTGCCCGCTTTGGCGGGCAGGCGCTAGGAGGGATCTGGATGTCGTAATAGCAGCGGTTCCCGGATCCCTCCTGTCTGAGGCGCAGAGTGGCACACCGTGTGGTTTTAGTCGGTCCGATTCCGACACACCACCCCGCCGTAAACCCCGGTGGGGTGACGGCCCGAGGGGGTTTCCACACGTTAAAAAAAAAAAAAAAAAAAGGTTGACGAGAGGACCTAGCCGAAAAAAAAATTGTAACGTAATACGAAAAACCATAAGAAAAACGAGAATGAAAGAGACTGATAACAAGTCACCCATATATATATAAATATATGCGTGTGTTTATACGAGGGGGCGTTTTTAAGTTCGCAGAATGGAGGGTATTGAGTAATAATAAAAACACAAAATTATTTTTCTTTTTCTATATATTCCCCTGCAACACGAATACATTTTTCAGATCTTTCAATTAGTTTTTTTATTCCCTCATAAAAAAAAGTTTTATCTTTGTCTGAAAAATACGCCGAAACCGCCTCCTTAACCTCCTCATCAGTTGAAAATTTCTTACCACGTAATTCTTTTTTCATTTTTGGTAAGAGATAATAGTCACTCGGAGCCAAATCTGGACTGTAGGGTGGGTGATTCAAAATATCGAAGCCCACCTTATGCAGGGCAGCCAGTGCGACTCGGCTCTTGTGAACGGGAGCATTGTCATGCAATAGCAGGACACCTTTCGTTAATTTTCCCCGTCTTTTTTCTTTGATGGCTTCTTTTAACTGTTCTAAGATTGAAGCGTAGTATTCCCCCGTTATAGAAATGCCTTTATCTTTATAATCTATCAATAATATTCCTTCTGAGTCCCAAAAAATCGTTGCCATGAGTTTCCCAGCCGACTGTGAAACCTTAAATTTCTTGGGTGGTGCTGTGCCCTTTTTGTGCCACTGCATGGAGTCTTGTTTGGACTCGGGTTCATAATGATGAACCCAAGTTTCATCCCCAGTAACAATTTGATTCAATACGCCATCCTTGTCTTCATTGCAGAGGTCCAAAAACGCACGTGAACATTCCACGCGCTGTTGTTTTTGCAATGGCGTGAGCATTCTCGGCACCCACCGTTTTTTTTTTTTTTTTTAACGTGTGGAAACCCCCTCGGGCCGTCACCCCACCGGGGTTTACGGCGGGGTGGTGTGTCGGAATCGGACCGACTAAAACCACACGGTGTGCCACTTTGCGCCTGAGATAGGAGGGATCCGGGAACCGCTGCTATTACGACATCCAGATCCCTCCTAGCGCCTGCCCGCCAAAGTGGGCACCATCTACGGATAAACTCTCTATATAGGCGACGTACGTCACACGCGGACGTCGCCTCCTCGCGGCTGGCCATTGTAGCGGATGGAGGGGAAAACCCGTCCCGTCCACCCGCGGCCACACTCAAGGCGGCATGAGGCGCTGGTATGCGCGCCTCCGCCGCCCGGCTCGCCGGCGGCGAATTGGGTCCGAGTGGATATTGTCCTCCCGGGCCTTCTCCGCCGCCTCCTTCCGCGAAATTACGTCTTCGCAGAAGGTTGCGACCGCGGTAAAACAACTGTCGCTACCGACCATGGAGCGTATTACGGCCGGTAGCGAGAGATCTCCTCCAATAATTGCAGTGAGGACCCCACGCTGCGCCGCCCAGGCGGAACAAACCACCAGCGTGTGCTGAGCCGAGTCCTCACTGCAGTCGCAGTGGTGACAGGCGGGACTCAATTCCCTCCTGGCGACCGAGTGCAGATACTTCCCGAAGCAACCGTGCCCGGAAAGGATCTGCGTCAGTCGGAAGGAAAGGGTCCCATGCTGCCGCCCTGCCCACTCGGCGATGACCGGCTGGAGAGCCTCCACGGCGGCAAAGCCAGCACGTGGAGCCTCCAGCCGGGACGACCAACGAGCCATCGTGGCTCGACGAGCAGCCTCTCGCCACTCGCGTATCTCTTCGGGCGGGGGCCGAATGCCGCTACCCACCCGAAAGTCTGCCGTTCGCTGATAAACTTCAGCGAGCACTTCCGCCTCCAAATCCCATGGGGGAGTTCCGGCCAACGCGCACGCCGCCTCCGTCGATACGGTGCGATAACCGCGTATGGCTCTAACCGCCAATATCCTCTGAGGGCGCCAGAGGCGAGCCCTATTCTGGGCGGTCAGAGCCGCCGCCCACACCGGTGCACCATACAGTGCCATTGACCGAACAACCCCCGAGTATAGCCGTCTCGTCGCGACGCTAGCTCCACCCAAATTGGGCAAAAGTCGCCCAAGAGCAGAAGCAGCGCCGACCAGCTTTGGAGTAAGCTGTCGGAAGTGCTCGTCGAAGAGCCACCTGCCGTCGAGGATCAGGCCCAGATACTTCATCTGGGCCTTAATCGGTACGAGGACCGAATTGACTACGATAGAGGCACCGGGGGGTGGACCACGACGGGGCCCATGAAACAAAAGGGCTTCCGTCTTATCTAGGGCCACCCGTAAACCCAGCGCCTCAATGCGCCCGACCACCAAAGAGACTCCCACGGTGGCCAGGCGCGCCGCCTCTTGAAAGTTCGCCCCCCGGGCCGTGACCAATGTGTCATCGGCGTAACAAATTACGCCCAGCCCGGGGGGAAGACGACCTCGAAGGGCCCAGTCGTATCCTATATTCCACAGGAGTGATCCGAGGACAGACCCCTGTGGAACACCGCACGACATGGGCCGCCGCCTCAGAATACCATCTCGGTCCTCGTACACGACGGTACGCTCCTCAAGATAGTCTGCCACAAGCCGCCTCAGGTACTCTGGCACCCCGTGGTAGTGGAGTGCTTCCCTGACGCAGCTAAATGGCAGACTATTAAATGCGTTGGCGATGTCCAACGACACCGCCAACAGCACGCCGCCACAGCTCACTGCCTCTTCGGTAACGGCCCTCAGGCGCAGCACAGCATCGACCGTCGAACGCCCCGCCCGAAAACCAAATTGGGCGTCCGACAGATCGGGGCCCACCTCGCAGAGGTGCCGGACGATGCGGGCAGAGAGTATCTTCTCAAACAGTTTACCCGCCTCGTCCAGCAGCACAATGGGCCTATAGGCCGCCACCGAATCGGCAGGCCGTCCCGGCTTCCTTAATAGGACCAGCTTCCCGCTTTTCCAGCACTCAGGGAAGCGTCCGGACGACAAGCTAGCGTCCAAGATCTCCCTAAGGCGGTCCGACATGTGTTCGAGGGCACGGGCCAGCACACGGGCAGGTATCCCGTCTGGCCCAGGGGCGATGTTCTTAGAGCGGATCCGTAGAACAACCGCCCCCACCTCCGATTCCCTGATGGGCGGAACATTATCCTCGATTCCCCCGTCGTCTCCAGCCATGAAGACCATCGACGGGGGTATGTGATCCACCCGCTGCGGGAAAAGGCCCTCGACCACTTCCCGCAGGAAGCTGGGCTGGAGGGTCTCTGTAAGGGGGGGGCCCGACGCGCGGAGCTTTTGTCGCGCCGCACGATAAGGGCGACCCCAGGGGTCACGATCGAGACCCTCCAGCATTTCCTTCCTCTTAATTTCTTTGGGGCGGCTGATGGCCAGCTTCAGAGTTTTCCGCGCCTCTCGGTACTCCTCATGAAGCCGGTCCTCCTCGCCTTCTTCACGGTGTCGCCGCCGACTACGGGTGTAGGACCTCCGGGCACGAGTACAGGCCGCGCGGAGGTCCGCCAACTCCTGGGACCACCAGTAAACCTCCTTCCGTGGAGGCCAGCAACCTCGGATGCGGGGCATGGCCGCATCACAGATCTGTGCAATGGCATCACGGAAGCGACCAGCCCCCATGTCGACCTCCTCGGCCGGGGCCTGCGGAGACAGCCAAGAGTGAACGATGGCCGCCTCCTCTAGTAGGTCCCTATTTAATTTGGCTACAGCCCACCGTGGAAAGCGAGAAGAACGCCGCGCCGCGTGACCCCTACTGTGGTCCTGGGTCCGGGAGAGCTCAAATCGGATGTAGAGGTGATCCTGCAGTTTGCGCGGCTTTTTCGCGGTAGCCACCGCAATCGACGGCGCCTGCGGGGTAGAGGCTACTTTATCTGCAGCCTTTTTACCCCGCTTTCGGGACTTCTTAGCTCCCCCGACAACCTGCCAACCATCGGTGCAGGGAGCACAGGTGGAGGTGCCAGGTACAGCGGTTGGAGTGGGGAGCGGAGGGAACTCCGCTCCAGCCTTTGCTACCGCCGTGGACCCTGACCTCGGTCTAGCCATCTTGGCTGCTGCCTTCGTCGCTCGTCGAGCCCTCGGAGCTGTTGCGGGAGCAGGAGGCAACGACGCCGCCGCCGCATAGGTCACGCGACCGCCCACAACGGGGAGCACTGACGGTGCCAATGCGACCTTCGGCTTATGCACCGCGAGCGGCGGCCGGACAACGGGGGCTGGAGGCAACCTCGCCTCCAGGCCGGCGGGACGCCCATCCATCATGCGCCACACTGCGTCTGTAATTCGGCGCAGATGGACATCAGAGATGGTACCGAGGTTGGGAGACGGAGCTGGCTGGGGCGGAGACGGAGACGAAGCAGGCTGAGACGGGGACGGGGCCAGATCATCTTCCGGACGATGCGCCCGGAATTGAGCGAACTGAGCGCTCAGCTCAGCCACTTGCCCCGTCAGGCGATCGTTGGCTGCCTGGAGACGAGCCACGTCCCCGATGAGGGTCTCCACGACCCCCGCAATTGCGGAAGTCGTCCTTAAGGGCTCTCACAAAGGAGCCCTTGAGATTACTCGACTTGGTGGCCACTTTGTGAATAATGGCCACCGCCGCGTTTGCTATCTCCTGCTTGGAGGATGATGTTTGGGAAACTGAGTCCCCCACTTTCGGCTCCCTGACTTTTAGCAGGAGATCAGCAATTTCCTCCTCCGCCAAGGTTTCGCCGTCTGCCCTTACTCGTCTATAGGCTTCCGCCTTACAGAAGACGGAGCCTGACGGGGCCGAGGCCGGGGTTCGTGACCTCCCTCTACGGCTGCTTGCTACCTTAGGAGGTAACATCTCCTGGGATGTGTCACTCTCTTCATCCCTGGAGCGTCCGCGTTTCCGGCTGTCGCACAGCTCCGTCTCCATGATGTCCAGTGCATCCGTCCTCGCACTGGAGTGCGTGGTGGATCTTGAACGTATCCGTTCAGATGTTCTTCGGCTCCCAGTAGCCATAATGGCTGCTTCCCCACCAAGGTAGGCGTTTGAATCATTACGCTTTCCACTTCGGACGAGAGGTCGTCCAACCTTGCTTTTCCCTCCTTCGTGTTTTTCTTCTCCTTCTGTCCTTCTTTTTTATTATTTGGTGTTGTTTTTAAATTTATAGATTCCATATGAGACCCACGAGAGGGGGAGAATTGAAGGTCGACCCGGGCAGAGATGCCCCAATACCCGGGCAAGCGTAAATTTATGCCCAACCGAGGGGTCCGCAGGTGCCTCGGCTGGGAGTGCGCTTGCGACTGAACTACTCATCAGCCATGCATCCCCTGGTCACGCACCAGAACACGGGATTCGGGGTATTTTTTTAGAGAGGTTTTCTTCCTCGCAGTCCGGGCGGCTAAGCCAAGACCCTCGCCCCCGATTGGAGTCGCGTGATTCCAACTCGGGACTACGATATGTCAACGGTGGCAAGGAGACTACGTCTCCTGATGCCTGCTCGGTGGCAGTGTAAGCGCACGCCGAGCCCGTCCTACCTTTTCCACCGCTGAGCGGAGGAACTCCGACCCTAGAAAGGGTCCCACCATCGTGATTTTTTACCGAGGTTTTCCTCCTCAATGCTCCGAAGAGCGAAGAACCAACAGAGGATCCGACGAACACGCCCGCTCTGTTGGACTAAGTCGCGGCCGAATTGCCGAAGAAATGGTTTCCTCTTCGTGCTAGAATATTAGCCGTTGGCAGTGATGAACACCATCGCCAACGTTACCAGGGTGCACCACGTGGAGGTTTTCTAGCCAAGCACCCCTCTCGGCACCCACCGTGCGCTAACCTTAGTCATGCCAAGATGATCGTGTAAAATTTTAAAAATTGTTGTATCCGATACTCCAACCATTTCTGCGAGTTGTTTCTTTTTTAGTCGAGCATCTTCCAATACAATTTTTTCTACTTTTGCAATAACTTCTGGCGTAGTCACCTCAACGGAGCGCCCCGGCCTCGGGTCGTCTTCAAGTGATTCCCTGCCTTGTTTAAATAAACTATGCCACTTGTAGACCATTGTTTTTCCTGGGCAAGAATCCCCGTAAACCGATGACATCTCATTGAGTATGCTTTGAACAGACTTTCCTTGCTTAGTAAGGAACTTTATCACCGCACGGAATTCAATTTTCTCCATTTTTTTCACTTCGTTCCCGACTAAAATACTTGGTCAACGATAGTTTAATAACTAATGATCCAATCACAACAAATTTTACTATGCAGACTAATTATGAGTCACTGAATACGGTAGGCATCAAAAGAGCGCGTTTACCCGCCTTTTTCACTGTCATTCCGCGAACTTAAAAACTTACCCTCGTATATATATAAATATGTGTATACATTTTTAATTATTAACTTTAATTAATTATTAATTATTTGCCAACCTTGCATACCAAAGGGACTTCATTCCAAATGTGTGTCCCATGACATGTTCATTTTTTTCTGTTTATAAATATTGTAATGTATTTTTCTTAATATTTGCACAAGTTTTCGACAGTAAGAGTTTCTTAAAATAAACATTTTTTTGAATTCTCATTATAATTTATACATTAAAAAACTGAGATATTTTTTAATAATTTCCACTTTAAGGCTGATAAAATTTATTACGTTTTAAAGCCTTATAACTATGCAGAGTAGTTATAAAATCACTGTGTAATGTGGAATTATTTGAAATTCTTGGGGCGGTATACCTAAATGATGACTATTTTAATTACGGAAAAGTGTGACTTAAGAATCCACTTTACTAACTATTTCAGAGCATGTTTATTTTTGGCTACCACGGTTATCTTATTAGAAAATAGGATATAAATATTCAATAGGTATTAAACACTTAAGTTAAAAATGTAAATGCGTGGTTAATTTTGTTGCTTTAAATTCAGGTTGTAGAGAAATGTATAGTAGGTATCAGTTGGGATCGTATTATTGATTCCCCATAGTAGTTTATCTCCATTATCTATGGTAACGTACGATATCATGGCCTCCCGACTAATTAAAAAGCAAATTGAAACGCCGCGTGTCAA
The DNA here is from genome assembly GCA_949316085.1 of Hypercompe scribonia. NCBI lineage: Eukaryota > Metazoa > Arthropoda > Insecta > Lepidoptera > Erebidae > Hypercompe > Hypercompe scribonia. Next base: position 10,856,851 of record OX438980.1, read on the forward strand.
GGACTATTAATTTTTACGATCGCTATCACAGCTTCGGCCACTGGCTCTGCCACACTCTTATAACGTGTCTCATCGCATTTATCTTTATGTATGCAACGATAGATTATATCTTTAACTTCGTTAACTAATAAATTAACTATTGAAAAGCCATCGTTTTTTTTCATGAATAACGATAGGATGTGTTTAAAAAAAAAGAGGTTCGTTCTCGGACGTTGAATTTGAAGGGTTTTTTAAAATATTTTAATGGAAAATATCGATCTATCGCGTCGCTGGTAAAGAGATTAATCGTCTTATTCGTGTTGTAAAATCTGTAGAGCAAGTCTTAAGTCAGAGGCAGATCATGAGTGAGCATGCTGCGACTAGGGGCAGACCACCGGGGCAGCGAGCGGTGCTTTACTTACAACGATTTATTGTTATAAAAATAATGTATCATCGGGCGGACGCCGCCGCACAATGCACATAACAAGCTCGGCTCGTGTGCTACATTAACGGGACGACGCGCAGACTAACTCGCGCTTTTGGGCTGCCACTGCACTTGAAGCTATGAAGAAGCTATAGAACAAATTTGATTCCATGAAATCATTATTCACATGACCTTATTTCACATCGTTAAGATATCAGGCTAATTAATGAAGATACATTTCCTTGTGCATTGACAAGGTACATTATAAAAGGTCTACAATTAAAAGATAAAACAAAGCGTATCTACTTGTCAATATCTCGAAGGTCAGTCTTTTTGAAACCGGTTTAAGACCCACCTTTACACTGGTGCTTTTATACCAATTGCCGCTGAATAATTAATTATATTTAGATAGCATTCTACTCAGCAAATTGGTTGCAGCAAACTTACGTTCGTGACAAATGAAAGTTTAGTAAGTACGTACGAATATTGTATCTTATACAATCTTCTATAAAGTATGAATTAATACGCCCTTATTTCTTTAGTATGAATCAGTTATCAAGCTTTTCCTTAAAGTCATAAATAACGATGTAGAAAAGTTTTACATATTCTTATCTTTCTGTGTGCTAATGGTCTTAGAGATACCTCTTATTATTTCCACTTATTCACATTGATCGATGTTCTAACTCAGCAGTTTTTGATCTGTTTGTAAGTGCAGTAGCTTTTGATATATACGATAACGATATTTAATCAGACTGGAGCAATTGCGTTCATATTTTTGTTGGCAGAGAACGTGTCTCTCGCTAGTAGTACAGCAGCCGACATGCCTGAATTGTCTTGTAGATAAATAAATGCATTGAATGTTTTCAACGTAAGAACGATATGTATGGCCAGCTAGACGTGATATTTTAACAATAAGATAAGGTTATTCCTCTATTTATTTTTTCTAAATTAAAGTCATTTACTGATCCAATTTCATTCATTTTACTGTTACTGTTTCTCTTGTGTTACTCATATTCAAATTTTTGGTCCATATAATATGAAAATTTTTAATTTAGTACGAAAAACATAACTATCACGATATGTTATCACCGAAGTCACACGATCACGCTTAACTAAATCTCTAATGAGAAACATAAATTTATTATTGAATCCATCAATTAACCTTTAAATTTAAATTTAATACATGACAATGATGATGAAACAAACCAAATCATATGAAGTGATTCGAACTGAGTGAATTAGTTAATTTGATTATTTGAGATTGCATAGCTACAGCCTTATGTATTTTGTTGTAGTGAACATTCCTTGTTAAGTGTTTCGTATCAATAAACATAAGGGGATTATGGTATTCAATGTAACCTTTTGCTAAGTGAAGAAACGCACCCATACCTATATTATAAATGTTTAAATGATTTATAAAACAACTTTAAAACAAGTAGACATTAGACCGTGCACTACAATTAAATTCTATTACAACGACAACAGCACTATGTAATTAGCCGCCAGTACACAAACGACTAAAATATCTCTCATTCTTATTTGACGGGGCTGGGCCGGTGCAAAGTTATGAAAGTTTTGTTGCACTAATTACATAGATTGCGACCGCTCTGTGAGAAGTGCCCGGACGACTGAGTCTTGCGACTGTCGCAACTATCTGATAGCGTCCCGCGACACTATTAATACGGCCGCGACAAGCGTTTAATTGCATGTGCCCGCTTTGTGACGTTGTTATTACATGCTTTACAGTAAACAGATGTAGGTACAGTCATGTACTTCAAGTTAACATAGGACTTAATTAAATTTTAAAAAATTTACTACTTAACAGTACGATACATAAGGTATCATTCTAAAATAAATTGAATTGATCTACCTCAATTTACATGTCAGTTTAAAGTTAAACATTTCAAAATATCTGAATTATAGTGATCTATTCAAAATATTAAAAAATGCGCTACATAGGTAGAGTGATCAACGAAGGTCAGTAAAAAAATCCAGCTGTGTTAGGTTTATCCTATCTTACATCGTCAGTTAAGAAAACACAGATTTATTAATTCTGTGCATACATTGCTTTTTTTAATATTTTTGTCTATGTTACACTAAAGTGAGAGGCAAACTTTTTTTTTTATTTACCACAAAAGGTAGCTGAACATGATCAAAAAACAAATCACTAATTTTTATTTAAAAACTGTTTAAATGTATTATTCTATGTATTGTACCAACTACTACCTGATCTGAGTTTGTTCTTATGCAGATTGATGATAATTAAACAACATGTCATACGCTGATCGATCAGTGATAAGACATAACACACTGTCAACCAGTTATTGATATGTAAATTAGATTATAATAAACTAAAAATGTAAAAGGTGATTTTACTCAGGCCTTTTACGGAGTGACAATTAAATTGGTGTAATATAGTATTCTAATTACATCAATGGCAATTTTATTTGAATTGTAAAAAAAATGACTTCAACAATAAAATCAAATGGCAACTCCGTACCTAGAAACACTAAAAAAAAAAATAAACTGTATTATTTTTTTTTAAAATGCAGGACTTTTCTAACTAGGCATTTGAATCAGAAGTTTGCTTAGTAATTATAATTTAGTTATTCACATTAAAATTCCAAATGAACGTACATGTAAAATTACTTTACTGAACAATCAAGCTATATGTGTTTATAAGTTATCATGACTTATTTAAAAAATTACTATGTGACAATTCTTGGTTAAACCTTTAAATTTAAGTAAAATTAAAAGTATTTCTAGGTAGGGTTATTATTCAAAGTGAGCAATAATCGGGAGAGCAAGGAGCGAATACAGTAACTAAAGGTTATATTATAAAACCTAAGTTTCATATATAATTTTTTGGGAGCCTATTAAACTATGTTTACATAGTAGCCGGACAGTTTCGAAGGTTCTATCATCTTGCCAGACGCATTCAAAGTGAGCAATAATCGGGAGAGCAAGGAGCGTAATTTAACAGTAATTTTAGTGTTTATTATACCAAAGGACAGATTTTTTTTAAGATAAGAAATTTACAGAGAAATTAATTTATTTTAATTAAATCTAAATATTTTCATCATTTTCATCGTTATCGTGCGCTCACTAAATCGGTCCACACATTTGCAGTTTAAACGCCTTTGAATGCGTCTGGCAAGATGATAGAACCTTCGAAACTGTCCGGCTACTATGTAAACATAGTTTAATAGGCTCCCAAAAAATTATATATGAAACTTAGGTTTTATAATATAACCTTTAGTTACTATATACGCTCCTTGCTCTCCCGATTATTGCTCACTTTGAATGCGTCTGGCAAGATGATAGAACCTTCGAAACTGTCCGGCTGCTATATAAACATAGTTCAATAGGCTCCCAAAAAATTATATATAAAATTTAGGTTTTATAATATAACGTTTAGTTACTGTATTCGCTCCTTGCTCTCCCGATTATTGCTCACTTTGAATGCGTCTGGCAAGATGATAGAACCTTCGAAACTGTCCGGCTACTATATAAACATAGTTTAATAGGCTCCCAAAAAATTATATATAAAACTTAGGTTTTATAATATAACGTTTAGTTACTGTATTCGCTCCTTGCTCTCTCGATTATTGCTCACTTTGAATGCGTCTGGCAAGATAATAGAACCTTCGAAACTGTCCGGCTACTATGTAAACATAGTTTAATAGGCTCCCAAAAAATTATATATAAAACTTAGGTTTTATAATATAACGTAAGTATAATTATAAATTATAATAGTTTAGGGGTGTCCGGCAGAGGGTTGGAACCATACTAACTGTCTGGCAATGAGCAACGTGAGTTTTGATATTATTATGAATCAAATATAAAAAAATCAAGTTTTATATCATGACGAATTTGAGATGGAATTTTACACACCTTTGTTGCCTGTTATCTGCCAAAGCCACCGCTGCCTCAGCTTCATGTTTGGGGATCATTCTTACCTGTACTAGGGACACACATAGAAGAACTTTCAGCTTTTATAAAATGACGAAGGTCTGGCACTCACGGGCTCTTGGATTAATATATTTACACACATACAGGGTAACATACTCGTAAAATCCTCTCCGTTTTGAAGTCAGTTAAAAGTGATGTGGATCTTCATTTCAGGTTGTCACTTTTGGATTTCATTAGGTTATGAATAATAATAGAATTAATTTAATTAAACTATTAAAACACTGAAATTAGACATTTATCACAATAATATGACCCATGGTAACTTTTAAAAACTTGAATTTCAAGAAAATATGACCAATATCAATGTGTTTATATTGTACAATTGTGACAATTGTATTATCATATTCGTTAGCAAACTGTTTCTCCATTCTTTAATTTTCACCTCTAGGTGTGGATTTTCTTCTTTATTTTTGAATGGGAGCATAAAGACTGTAACATCTACCTAAAAAAAATCAAATCAGCACGTGAAAAAGACAATTCTGAGGTACAAACATAAGTACATTCTGAGGAAAAACTGACTGCACAATTAACTTAGTGATTTAAGCAGTCGCCGCACCGCTTTCTACTGCGCGGAGCGTTATGGGTTCAAACCCCACACGGGACACTTTGTGTGATCCACAAATTGTTGTTCTGAGTCTGGGTATTTTTTATGTCCATTTCTTGCGTGTTCGTAAGGTTCCCCGCGACACAGAATTTATTCCAGGCGGGAGTGTTGTCTTTTTTGAAAAAAAACGAAACACAGGTGAATTGAGGATTCCCTTTTTTATGTCTAAGTACACTTTGTTGCAATAACTTTAAGTTAACTATGTAGGGACTGTTAAAATATTTGTTAGACTTTAATTCACTATTACAGATGAATTATATAATTTTTACTCAGGTAACCGTAACGTTCTTTAAACATTAGTTTGCATTAAGTTATAGGCAAGTTTGATGTCAAAAATTTTACAATTTGTTTTGCAGTATAAAACATTAAGTTAATTCAATGTTAAATGTCCCGTTTGATTCCAAATCAACTTAATTTTATAAAGCCATTATTGTAAACATTGTTACATTTTACATTTCCGTGTTTGTACAGTTAGAATACAAATTAGTACAGCCTTAGTATTAATTAACGAATAACAATGATGTATTCCTCCTAGTCGATTTCAGCCACGGCAGTCAGTCTCAATAGAGACCGGTCAATTAGGCGGGAGATATGATAGTGCACTAGTGTGTGTGGCAACAAGCACAGGTGCACTCTCTGTTCAATCATTGTCATAAACCAATGGGACGGTTATCCGACACGATCGGTGAGAGATCAGATGCAGGACCGACGGTTCTACATGCTCTGATGAAACTATATGACGAATAATAGCATACTACACAAGAACGGCACTAAATAGCATCTTTACTTTATGATACAAGAAGCAAACGAGCTGATAGGTCGCCTGATAGTAAGTGAGAATTGTGAGTACTAGTAACAAAAAATCAAGTACATTACTTCTAGAATTACGAGGAGAGAGGAAGTAGGTTTAAATTTCTGTAAACCTAACTCGCTCGGTGAAAAGCTACGAAAAAATTACTTTACGCCGTTTGTGAGTTGTGTATGACTGTCCGGTTTTAAATTTATCAATTTTTAACTTTGTTCAGATGATTTATAGGTTTACCATAAGATTGAACAGATGGATGATTTTCTGTACACTGCATCAAGAATAAACTTGCATGTTAATAAATGTAAAGTTATCACCTTCACTCAAAATATGAGTAAATTTAGTTATACTTGAAACGGTATAAGACTTGAAAAAGTATAGGAAATACGAGATCTAGGAGTCTTATTAGATAGTAAACTACATCTTGACGACTACGGTAATACTATTTTTAGTAAAGCTTTTAAAATGTATGGATTCATTGTGCATTGCAGTATGTGTTCTAACAACCCTCGACTTACTTTTACTTGTATGAATCTTCAGTTCACACACAACTTGAATATGCTGTGTCAGCTTGGAATCTATTTTATGATAAATATATAACTGCCATAGAATTAGTTCAGTTATTAAAAATACTTTCTGATGATGTATCAAAATAGTTTTATGATTTATGGTAGGTAGTAGTCACATTGATTGCAGCACGAACTTGCCGTTTCGACAGGGACAGTGCCACCCTCTCGCAGAAGACCAACCTAAAGCAACAGTATCTGTGCTGTCACATCTCACATTGAATGCAAGGCCCATTGATGCACAAGTGACAGTTATTAGAGTAAGTGTGTGAGCTTTACACTGCCACAACAGCTTCTACGTTCCCAAACGAGGCGCGAAAAAGCATATCACTCAATCACTTTAGTGTGGGTCACCATGCTGCATTGTCTGCATTCGCATCTATTCATGCTTTCCATCAGGCAGAGAAGTTCTTCTCTGAATGTCAAGTTTGGCAGAATCTTAAAAAAAAGTGTATTGTAAATATGTACGAGTAGTATTTGTTTTTGTAGCGTGTGTATTGTAAATGAATATTTCGTTCCAGACTAAGGGCACTTGTAGGGTATTATGATTTCTAATTTGGGCCGTACATTTCAAGGTAAATTTATGAATGAATGAATTTCAAGTATTATCTATTTTTACAAATTACGTGGTATACGAAACACAATGTAGTAGAAGTCTGAGACGTATTCTAAAATAAGTAACTTTCTCAAGGAATCCGTCTGGCAACTTTAAGTTAAAAATATACGTCTATAAGAATTTGTAAAAGTGATGGCGTAAAGTGGGCGTTTTATATACCTCTGCCTACCCCTTCGGGGAAACAGGCGTGGTTTTATGTGTGTATTAGAATTTATATACCTATTTATGAGTCTATTGATTAATAGCAGTGCTAAATATTTCTTTTAGGGGTGTAGAGGACAAACAGGCAAACGGGACACCTCAAAAGACACAAGTGTGACCTTCCTTGATTGCCACTTTCCTCTGGATTGAGGAAGGGTTAGATATGGTCAATTATTCTTATTCACTTGGTGAAAACAACGAGGGAAAACTTTAAACTCAATTTTCTGTGATGTCATAGTATCACTTCGGTCGAGCCAGACCATATAGTCCGAGACATGGTGCCCACATGGTAAGCATGGTTATCTTATCTAAGGTTTGCAAATGAGAGTACAATATTTAATAACATTATTGCATCAAGCCAGCATACAGTTACGACTGGGCTGACAGTCGATATAAAGTTACGTTTGACGGTTAGTTCACCACTTTCTATTGCATAAGTGTTGTAGGTTTGATCCCCATATGAAACAATACCTTCGTACACGAAACATTTGTTGCATATTTGTAAAATTCCCGTAGTACAGGATAAATTCCTGACGCTGAGTTGTCATATTCAAAAAGGTTAACCCAGTTGTAGTGTGTCTCGATCTGGATGTCGTAATAGCAGCTCTTCCCGGATCCTTCCTATGTTAGGCGCAGAGTGGCATACCGTGTGGTTTTAGTCGGTCCGATTCCGACACACCACCCCGCCGTAAGCCCCGTTGGGGTGACGGCTCGATGGGGCTTACACACGTTAAAAAAAAAGTTGTAGTGTGTCTCGATCTGGATGTCGTAATAGCAGCTGTTTCCGGATCCCTCCTATGCTAGGCGCAGAGTGGCATACCGTGTGGTTTTAGTTGGTCCGATTCCGACACACCACCCCGCCGTAAGCCCCGTTGGGGTGACGGCTCGATGGGGCTTACACACGTTAAAAAAAAAAGTTGTAATGTGTCTCGAATAGTGTCCGTTCCGATGACAATTTTTTTTCTTTATTAAGAGCGTGCCAAAGTGGCTCTACTCTGCCTGCTGGAAAGCATGAATAGTATCAAGGAGTTGTAGTCACCATACTCATTGCAAATGCAGACAATGTAGTATGGTGACCCCACACTATGGCGGCCTAGTGAGATGCTTTTTCACACCCCGCTTGGGGACGTAAAAGACATGACAGTCATCGTGGCAGTGTAAGGCTCACACAGTTATCACGGTAAGTGTCACTCCTGCATCAAGGAGCCTCCGGTCTCGCACTCAACAACGGTGTTTCGGTCGTGTGTCAACCTAAAGTGACAGCACGGATGCTGACGCTTTAGGTTGGTCTTCTGTGGGAGGGTAGTACTACCCCGGTCGAGCCGGCCCGTTCGTGCTGAAATCAGTAGAGCTACGCAGCTAGGTAGGAATATATTAGGTAGTAGTATATTAGGTACTACCTAATATATTCCTACCTATAAATTCTGTTACAATAACTTTTTCTTAGTAAACTCTATGGTTAATTTCATTGATAATACTTAAAAATATAGTGATCGGTTTCCATTGAAGTCGTTAATTAATTGAGAACAGTATCGACTGTGGCGTTAATATGGCTTTGATTTATGCAGCTACAACCTACATGCAACTCTTTTTAATAATGATTTTTAATTATTGTTCATTGAACTTTATTTATACAGGCGTGTATATAGCTGAAGTTTTTTATATATAACAACAACAGCCTTTAATAGTCCACTGTTGGACATAGGCATCAATAACGGAGGTTTTAATATACATCTTCTATTCGTTTTAAGTTAAAAGTAAATTGATATTGTCTTTATTGTGACACATTTGACACACAAAATAAAAGACATTTTTTTTGTAAAATATTGATGTCTTAACTAATTGTTACAAATAATCTTAGATTAAGTGTTCAAGGTCAGTTTGTGTAATGTTTAGATAGTACGAGTAATTGTTTATATGTATATCTAATATTAGCATTAAAAAAAACAGTTATAATTCCTACTAATATTATAAATGCAAATATAAGTTTGTTTGTTACGGTTTCACGTGAAAACTACTCAACCGATCATCATGAAATTTTGTACACATGTTCTTGGAGATGTTAGAAGTAACATAGGACACTTTTTATTAAAAAAAACAAAAATATATTTATTTAAAATGATCTTTTACTAAACTTAATGTGGCATACCAAATTTCACGCGAGCGAAGCCGTGGACAAAAGATAGTACGTTATATTTATTAACAAGGTTTATCAATTACACTTTGTGGGTACATAAAACAAGCTTAATGAACGTGCTTATTACATACTTATTTGTACTGGGAAAGAATCGAAATCATGACATCTGGCTTAGTGATCGTGACCATTAACCACTATTTGTTATTTATTAAAGTGTTTGATTCAACTTTGTAATGTTACGATTTTTTTTTGGTCAATATAGATCTTTATTAATTTATTTCATCACTTTTAAGGCGCCTACGCACATTAACCTAGAAAGTACTCCATGAGTATTTCACCACTTCGAACAACATCGCTTATGAAGTTACCTTTCATCCTTTGTAAAAGTCTCGAGCGCTATAAATAACAATAACTGTAGATAAAACTTGTATGTTGCCTTTTGTAATGTAACCTACATAACGATATGGCGTTACATAAGGACAGCTGCGTTTTATTAAAGAATTTAAATAAATAATATTTTCTTTATATCAGTAGGGTATTGTTATGGGACAGTAACGGTGGCCACACGCGAGCCACTCGTCCGCCACTCTTTACGGCTCGCGTCATCGGTTACACTACACTTTAGACCGTACGACTTAAAAACAACAAAAAGGATTAGTCTCATAAATTTCTTTTAAAACTCATTCATCAATTTATTTTCAACGCTTTTTTTGTTAAGTTAAATAATTGATTTCGAAAATTGATAATATAATTATATATTTTTTTACCTTTTAATACTTATGTTAGACTATACATTGAGTGAGTTAAACCCAGGATGATAATCAGCTTAACGATTTTTTGGACAAGAGTGAATTAAGAAATAGCATCTGTGTTTTAAACATTAATATGCCCCAAATATTGCCAAAGGATTAATAAAAATTATTTCTGAACTATCACAGTAAAAACTTGATATGTCGGTCGAAAGTTGTAAGTGCGATTCGAATCCGATGATCTGTTTGAGTGAGCATACCTACAGCGTTTCATTGTTCTCAGTGTTATTTGTTCTGTATGATAAGAGCTACCTACTTCAAAGACCACCAAATGTATGTACCGGAACACACCATTTATCACACCTTACTCGAGGAACTCTACTGTGTACCTATTCAATTGTTTTTAGGATTATATCGAAGGTATTGTATGGTTAAACTTCAGTCGTGCCAACTTAATGGAGAACTGGGACAATTATCGACGAATATGGTAACACTATTATCTTTTATAGTTGGTAACTACTATTACAGAATGACGTAATTTCTAAAGATTGAACAGAGTGTGCCACTGGCCTTAGTTTCTCGATCAGTGGGAAGCGTCATTATCAACAATCAGTATAAGTATTTGGATTTTGAAGGCTGTCAAATGCCTAAGGAAGAACAGTTTAATTAGTTAAGGCTTTATAAAAAGAGCGACATATTCTTTAATCATAGGGCTTACAAAATAATCTCTTTACGTCATTTTTTATTTACATTTTTATTAAAATTGTGTTACGGATTCTGATTCTCAAACTGTCATAAAATTTTAAGAAAAACTACCGTGGGGTCAATAAAGTCTCTAGGTCCTTAAGAATTTTAAAGTTTAACGGATTTGGTATGTTAATGTCTGTTAAATGCAATCTAATCAATTAATGTAGTGTTAGAGAAGGAATAAGCTGAAAACGCCTCCTTCCAATTACTTCTGACTACTTTGCGAAGGTCATGGATGCGTACTGGTCCCTTATGAAATTCCTAGCCATACTACAGACTTTTATTAAATTTTACTTCTACTGTGAATATCAAAATGAACCTGTTTTGTCCAAGTAGAGCTAAATCATTTTCAGATTATTATATTACGTCATTGTCTTAATATGCAGCTCTGAGGGTAGATATAAAGATTATAGTATAATGATAATAAGCAATAATCGCCCTATTATTAGAGCATTATTATTTGGCAGCAATGTGCGACGGTCACGACACAGGCTTGCATAGGCAGTGCCCGCTACTAATACGGCTCGTTTGCGCGCACGCCGTCACGACCCGCGCCATTGCCCAATAAAATTAATTTCACTTAATGCTCATCGATTATTGAATATAATAATCGTATAGTTTGGCGGCGTTTCGGCGGTTCGTGATGGATCGTTCACTCGGACCCCCCGCGCAGTACGCGGTCCACCGACACGATCTACTGACGATCGACCGATCGCTGTGCAGCGCCGCTCGTCGGTTCCTCGCTCCATGTTTGCCGATATACCAATGGTATATTACTTTATAATTATCAATTACATGGTTATAGCATGCGATACTTAAGGGAATGTTTAAAAAAGGCATTTGCTCTGCGACTTATAATAGAAACGTCCATCAATATACGAATACGTGGAACAAGGCGCGAGAATGATCATGAAAGATTGTAAATGATATGTATATTAATTACCACATTTTAAGTAACTTTTAATCATTTTAGCTAATTCTTTATTTTTTCTAAAGCTTTTAGAAAATCAGTAAGCATTGGTAAGTAATTAACGAAAAACTTCATGCTGTCTTCGTTTAAGGAATACAAATGTCCATCAGAATATCACTTGTGTGTTGGGGATGCTGTGCTCTACCCAAAACACTGTGATGGTTCTATTCAATAAAAAGAATGGCCACAACACTACAGCATCTTACCTAACAGCCCACCTCTGTTATACCTTTGTGCATCATCTTTAATTGTATTACTTACTTTTATCTAGTGTAGTTGTCCTGTGTAGTTTGCGTCCTTAGCCGGCTCTTACGTACGTCACATAGGATTAACAGGTGTGGTGATATTCCGTATTCTGAATTCGTCATCACACAGACGTACAATGTCAAACCCTACACTTTAAGTAATCAGTGTATATAAAGACAATTAAAGATTGAAGACGATGAATGTACGACGTTTGACTATAAGTAAACGAAAGACTTTTAAGTAAGACAAGGTAAAGTAAGATCATTAAAAAAAATGTAGTTTTATTTTAGTAAGTTTATCTTCTGAACGAAATTACTTAACGTTCAAACTATTTATTTTTTATGATAGTTATAACCAAGAAGAAGGTATTCGGTGTCATATCTCACCTTAAAATATTTCGATAGACCTAAAACCCACTGCCATTAGTACAAGCGGCTGCATCTATAATAAATTCTTTGATATTTTCTCAACGTATAGACGTGAGTATCAAACTACATGGGAATATAACAAACATACACTCGAAATATGTATTCCGATAAATCAGCAGTCAGAGTAGCGCGGCCAATACATTCACAACAAGCACCCGATGAAACGAAATGAATAATTACAGTACAAGTTCCAACATAAACAGAGGTAGATAAAAACGAGTAACGACAGGATAGAATGGTAGTCAACTAACACGCGGAGTCAGCGGCAGATCGGAACAGTAATGGCCAGCCTTGTAGCCCATCCATAACGAATTTCTTATTCATCGATATTAATACGAGTACATGACAACCGTCCGCCAGGTACAAATGAGCGAAGCCGCTCACGGCGGATTATATTTATGTGAACACAGTCTGATCCGCAATTAGTAGGTACCGCCAGCGCAACAAAACTAGTCGCCTTGTGGTTAACAAACAATGCACATGTTCATTGATAGATAGCTCGACAACTTGATATACGATGCTATCGACTACCGACTGCTGTTTTAAGAACCGAAGCTCGCTTACGTCACTAGAAGTTTAATATACAACATTTCAATAGGACAGTGACAACAAATTGAACTACTTTATAATAATATGACTTTATAAGTTAATAATAAATGAAAAACATTATAAATACACTTCGTAGAAAACATGGTCTAATTTTAAAAACATAGGGTGTTAATCAAATCTTTAAAATGAAACTTGAATCTTTCTGAGTCTTTAATATATCTTTGTCTATGGCATTATTCTCACTTTAGTTGTTCTCACGTAAGTGAAAGGCATAAAAGCTAAAATTCACTAATTCAAAAACTATGGTTTCAAATATAAATACTTGTTTTCAGTTTAACTTAATATAACAGAAAACAACAATGTAAAGCTAATATAATACGATGAGAAAATAATTTAATATGGCTTTGTTTTAAAATTATAGGAAATGGAATTATATTTTTGTCTTAACGAAGATGTGAAATATTGACTACGATTGCCTGATTGTAGTTAAAAAATAAAAAAAAACAATTTTTCATAAAACTTGGCAAAGTAAACGCAATGGAGAACCCATTGATTGAAAAAAGAAAAGCTTTTGATACTAAATCAGTTCATCAGTTACGAATCAAATTCGAATATGAATTCGTGTGTTCATATTTGACTGCGCTGCCATTCATTACCTCATCACAAAATATTCTATACTTCTTGAGAATAGATACCTATAGGCTATCTTTCATCTAGAAGAACGTAGTCCTGTGATATAAAATTAAGTATATTCCGTGCTTTAGAAGTAAATGAAACACGTATATAAATTAATTCCGACGTGACTTTAAAAGTTATTTCCCGTTGTTGTATAGAATTTACGTCTGAAGAGAAGTTAATCTTAAATCGCTTAGAAAAAGTTTAAAAATTTATGAATTAATTTGCATGAAGTATGCCTTAATGCAAAATGAATTTTTACTTAAAAAGTATAAGGAAGAAATAAAGGAGAAGGCGGTCCATCAAAAGATGAGGAAAACGAATAGGGTATGTGAGAAATAGATGACAATAGTAAGTCGCTACGTTATAATCGGTACTAACTCGTGATTGAATCCTGTTAACCAAGTATCTTTTCTGTATTTCTTTATCTTCTTTCGTCTTCTTTCATTTCACCGTTAAAGTATTAATTAAACAGGAGCTAAAGTATCTAATTATGTTTAATTGAGTATACATGTAAATTAATAATTCAACGGTTTGCCTGACCCTGCGCTTGATCTCGTAATGTTCGTCCATCGACCGACCCCAGAAAGACATATCGTCCTAATTAAAACCCGGGACACGGTTTCTTAATCGATATTAGACAGTTTTACTCGGTTTGTATTTCACGAAGAGTGATGCTTGAGTTTTAGGAGGCCATAGTGTTTTGTTGCCTCCGTATGACAGCTTTTCCCTATTGTGGTATATTAATCATTGTTAAGTTTTGTAGTTATTGTATTAACTTGGTTCATAAAACAAAATTATTATTGTTGCACTATTTCAGACGAATGAAAAAAAAAATCTATAAACACGAAAGTATTTGTATATACAATATACTTATTTGTATATAAAAGAGTTATTCAAACCTCTGAAAAAAAAGAATAAAAAGAACTGTGCCGTAAGCTACAAGTAAAGCAAACTACTCGTAACATTTACTTTCTCAGTCTGCCTGTAATCTCTTCTTGATGAAGCAATTACATCAAACATTCGACCTGGGATCTGAAGGAATCTGAGGTGAATATATGTAAATATTCTAATTCTATATAATAACATGTATAACACTAAACAGTTATAATCAATTAAATACATAATTATATGAATTTCATTATAGACTGCACGGTTGGCCTAGTGGTTTAAGCGGTCGCCACGCCGCTCTCTACTGCGCTGAGTGTTGTGGGTTCAAATTTCACATGGAACAACACCTTGTGTGGGTGGGTGTTCTTTCTGTCCGTTTCTTGTATGTTTGTAAAGTCCCCCGCGACACAGGATTTATTCCTAGTGCGGGCGTTGCCTTTTTTAAAGAAAAATCATTTCCTATTTTAAAAACTTGCTTCTAAATTCATTCTGATATTGCTCTGGAAGTAGACTTTTAAGCAGACAGGTAATGTCGTTAACATATTTCTATATACAGTAGTGTTCAAAAATATTTTGACAATTCAATTTTATTCCATATCACAAAAAATGATAACAAAATTGTTTCCAATCAAAGATTATATTTGAAGTAATGATATGTTTCACGAATAAGACACTTAAATGTAATGTATTTCTACTCAAAAAGAAAACAAAAAATATTTACGACACGGCTCAAAAGTATTTTGACAAAGAAAGTTTTTTATTTTATAAAATAAAAAAAATAATATTTTTGATATTGACTATTAGTATTTTATCGCATATCCATTAGCCTTCAAGACGGCTTCACAATGCGCCGGCATCGAGTCAACTGTTTCTGCAAACGATCAATGGGTATG
Source organism: Hypercompe scribonia (assembly GCA_949316085.1). NCBI lineage: Eukaryota > Metazoa > Arthropoda > Insecta > Lepidoptera > Erebidae > Hypercompe > Hypercompe scribonia. Next base: position 10,872,303 of record OX438980.1, read on the forward strand.
CGGCTCCATTCGTTACTTAGTGCTTCATATAAAGCATCTTTATTTGAATAGTTTCGACATCTTACGCGGCCATTCAGTTCTTCCCAAAGATGCTCTATCGGGTTTAAGTCGGCACTTTGACTTGGCCAGTCGAGAATTTTGATTTTAGCGAGTTTCATGAAGTCGTTGACATGTTTTGGTTTGTGCTTTGGGTCATTGTCTTGTTGAAAATACCAACCAGGTACCATATTTGCTTTAGCATAGGATAGCATTTGTTGCTTTAATATATCTGCGTACATAAAGCGATCCATAGTACCTTCGATCCTAACTAAAGGTCCGACTCCGCGGCGAGAAAAGCATCCCCAGACCATAATATTGCCATCTCCATGCTTTACTGTGGGTATTTGGTATCGAACATCAAATCTTTTGTTTACAGGACGTCGCACGTACCGTATACCATCAGATGACACTAAATTAAATTTGTTTTCGTCACTCCATAACACCTTGGACCATTCTGAACTCGTCCATAATCTGAACCGTTTCGCAAACACAAGGCGCAGCTTCCTATTCCTTGCAGAAATTAGAGGTTTCTTAGTTGGACGTCGTCCATGTAATCCGAAGTCCCTTAGTCTGCGTTTTACAGTTAAAACGTGTAAATTCACCTTGTAATTTTCCTGTAACTCGTCATTTATTTGCACAGCCGTTTTTCCGACATCACTTGTCGATAACCTTTTTATCAAATGGTCTTCCTTAGCGAATGTTTTTTTCGGACGGCCACTTCGAGGCTTATTTTCAATAGTTTTATGTTTATTATAAGCTTTGTTCCACGAACTAACAAGTTGTCGTGACACTTTAAAACTTCGAGCAACTTCTGCTTGCGTCATTCCACTTTGTAGGGCAGTTATCACGGCATTTTTAATTCCATTTGAATATTCTTTAGTATTAGGCATGTTTTTAACAAAGAAAGAAAATAAACAAGTTGCAACTTGTAACTCACAGAGGATGAAATACATCATAAAAAATAATATAAAAAATACTAAAATTATTTTGAAGTACTCAGTAAAAAGATGCACTGCAAAAGTAGTCTTGTCAAAATACTTTTGAGCGCTACTGTGTATAAATTAATTTAATTATACACAGTAGCGCTCAAAAGCTAATTAATTTATGACATACGTATAGTGGAAGAGACAAATTTTGTCAGAATAACCAATCAGTAAAATTGCCGAACTAAGTAACACCTTAATCTATTTGAATGTGTAATTGAAAACCTATTTTAACATATAGTTATGGAATAAACTATGGGGTCTGACAGAACGATTGAGTGTCCTTCAGTTAACACAAAACGAGATTATAGGTAAGATACAAACAGGAAAGTCTAGGTAGTTAGGCAGTTGCTGTTGTTTCATTTACTGGGGACCTTAAATAACTTTAGCTGCTATTTTATTGCTGGAGGCTTGGAAAGTAATCATATATCCAACTGACACTTGAATTGGCAACAAGCACCCGGAGAATTGATTGAAGGACAAATATCAACTCAATGCAAGAATTTCTTATTTTGGTTGAAAACTTAAAGTTTTAATAACTGTAATGTACAATTACTTTTGAAAAAAATTGCCAGTAAAAAATATTGATTCAATGGCATCTATTCTTAGTTCACACAACGTATCTATCACGCGATTTGGTAGCAAATTTTAAGCAAAAGTGCTAAGGTTTCGACTACTTTTGTTTTATGACATTAAGGTTAAAAGCGAAACAAACTGCTTTTTATAAAATCAAGATAACTTTAAATAAATAAATATAAAATAAATGCCGTCAATTATTTTAATTTCAAATTATATTTATATTAATAAAGCATACGATTAAAATCACCGTATATACATGGACTCTTAGAAACCAGTATGTGTAAGTATACCATTTAAATAAATGAAGAGCTGTAAACTGTTAAATCCGTCTGATTCGTTATCAGTACAGTAACATAAGTATTAAGTACGTAGCACAAGTCCGCGACGTATTTAGTTTCACGACTTACATATAAGTAGTAATGAACTAAATTTAAGATAACTTTCACCAGATGAATATCTAAATATTTAAAACACGATAAAATATACTTTTAATGATTACCCTGAATGTATTTTATGAACCACGGGAAGCCAGAGAACGCCAGTCGGAGTACGCTTCGACATGATACAGATTACAAAAATTACACATTCGTTTTATTTTATTGCCTCTAGCATTTTTATTTTAGATTTAAATTAATTGAACGCAAACAAGACGAGGTTTATGAGTAAAATATATGTGTCTTGAACATCTTAAATTAAACCGGTTAATGGAGATTAGTTTAGGGAGTTTTAGCATAATTTAAAGTGCGTTACCATCTCATGTGATTTGTCATTAATTTTATTGCTATAAGCGATCGTAAAATTATGTTTCTAATAAGAATTCTATTGTATTTTCTGTAATGAAGGGTAACGTACTTGAACTACTTTAAGTTAGGGCGAGTCTTTTAAAATTATTTTAAATGAAATTTGTAATGTTAATAACAATACTCTCACACAACTTACGACTGTCTGATCTCAAATTAGGCAGAGTGTGTACCATGGTAACCAGACCGCTGATAAAAATACTTATTTATATATTTCTAAATTCAGATGGAACATAGAGAAATTATGCTCTAACAACAAATAACCATAGTTATCAAATATTACTTATCCTAGTTGGAAATCGAACCCACGATCTCTGGTTTAGTGCTCAGCATTACTAACTACTACGCGAATAGATCATGTTTTTAAGGAATACGTGTGGGCAGTGTAGGAAGGTACAATGAGAGTAAATCCTACCATAGTTGAATAGAGTCTCTTGTGATTCTTCTCTTAGACTAGATACTTGGGGTAGCTTCTCCAGGACTTCTTCTAACGAGGTTGAGCCTTTGTAAGTGAGCGGTAACTATTTTATTTGTTACGCACAAGTCTTGTCCAATTTTTACCTTGACCATTAGTGAGGCCGAGTTCACCCGTCAGCCATTACCAGGTCGGGTGTTGGGGATGGTAAGGTGAATATTGGAGATGGTCTGGTAGCCGATGGTAAGGCCGTCGGCATGCACGAACCCGTTTGTACTCAGGTGATTCACGAAGTCTTCCAGGCTCTCCATATACAGGTCTCTGGAGATCGCACTGTTCCACATTGGCGGGTGCGAAGGTACGTCTTGTATACACCGAGCTACACATGGAACGACAGTCTGGACGATATTGCTATCGTCGTGCCACTTGGCATGAATCTGGGCAACGACGTTGATAACGTGGAGCGTCATGGGGAGGGTGCGGTTAATGGTCACGTCAAGGTATTTCACCGTCGTGGACCACTTGAAATTCTACACCATGAGCTTCAGCTATGGCAGTGTCACACTTACTATGAGATCGCCTGAGTCTGCACCACTTTGGCCGTCAGTCTCCAGTCATTCAGCCAGCTGGGAAGCGCGTCTAAAGTATGCAGCATCCTGGTAACAGCATTGGTACAATTTTTTGACGTCATTATCGCGGATGTCGTCTGTCTTCCTAGAAAAGCACAACGGAGATAAATAATTTCTCATAAGCTTCTTATCACTATTTCGTTGAACAGAGTACTTTATTACCATACCGTACCTCAAACCTTGTAATTGATAAGCCTGTTGGTATAGGGGTTGGTAATCTTGACTGCTAATTTAGAGGCCAGGAATTCGATTCCTACCCCGTACAAATAATAAGTATGTGTGCTAGGTATCATTTATTAGAATATTTGTATTTAGAAATAGGTAGTAGTAATATATTCTGTGATCAGTATTAGGCTCCTAGATGCACCACACAGTTGTTTTTGTACTTTGCCACTCCCAAGGGTACACTTAATTTTTCGTGATAAAAAGTTAGCTTATGTGCTATTCCAGATTATTATCAATCTTTGTGCCCAATTTCATCTAGATTCGTAAAGCCATTTTTGCATGAGAGAGTAACAAAAATCCGATTAAACTTTCGCCTTAGTAAAATTATTAAGATTGGACAAAACCATGGAATGTCGTTACTCCCTGAATAAACGAAATAATTATCAATAACAATTAAACTATCATTTTAATTATCTTAAACCGTCAATAGTACGGAACGATTGGTTGGAGCATGAAGCTTGAAGAATTCTAAATATCATGTTATTTCGTATTGACCCACAGTGACCCTATTCATAATAATGGAAATCATGGATGTCAAGATACGTTTCTTAAATAATTAGTTTATGTCATTTTTTCTAATTCTCTGTCTACATAAAATTTATCAGTCTCCAATAATTATCCCAACATGTAAGTTTAAAACGCTATGCTATCCACACTGATATGTTTATTTATTGACATAAACACGTTCATATTCTGTCTTGATGACATTATACATTGTAATCTATATTTTTTTCAATAAATATTCATGAGTGATAGAGGCATTGCGATACATTACAACGATCATAAGTCAACGAAACGCCGCACTGGCGCAGCTCTGGCGCCGGCCGACCGCGACGTCGCGCGCGCCTGTCGCACTCATCTTCGGTATATCATCCACGGAAATGTTCCGCGGCCCGCGGCATCGTCTTCAACATGTCCACGCAGTGAGACTACATATTTTTATGACGCTTTCTTAAAGTCTTTTATTCTGTCCTCACATAATTTAACTGTCATAACTATGAAAATATTATTTCCACGGTTCGTTATTTTTCATAATAAACCTAGATAAGTGGCGTGTCATTTTTATTCGTGTTCAAGATCAAGAGTACTTTTATATCCTTTTGGAAGTTGTGTAGTGATATGTTTATTTAGGCAGTTGATTTGTGTTGTAAATGACAGACCTACCGGGCCCTGAGCGGTGCAGTGGCGGCTACCGTCGCGCACGACGAGAGGCGCACCTTGCTCTGAACCGCCTTCGTCCGGCACGCGCCATCGCCCACGCTCTACGCGAAGAAAACAACTTTACACATTAATTTTGATAAAACATACTCCAACAACGCATATTAAGATGGCTGCAAATGATAATCCATAATGTTCTTAATATCCTATCGATGGTTGTTTAGTCTTTTTTATTATTTACAGTTTCGTTTATAAAAGTATCAATATCTTAATTTTGCATTCACATTGGGAGAGTATTTAAACACTTACTTGAACTTGGCACTGAGATTTTCTTAAATATTTTTCTTTTATTTAACAAGATATTCAAATGGCACAGGGGGAAAACATGTAGATGAGTCGCGACACCTGCAACTGAGGTGTCATAAGTTGCTTGCTTTTGAGGTGGGATTATGCTCTCATTAATTTACATGGAGGTTATTTTAAGATTTATATTTTGGGAGCCAATAATATGTTATATAAGTCGATTAGTAGTAAGTAGTGGTAGTAGTTTTTAGCTTTATACCTCATACCCTAAAAATAAACCTCACTACGCACATGCATCTAACAGACGGCTAACAATTCCGTTCTTTAATGAAAACTGCCACTTACAGGTAATATTTGACGTAGTGAGATCACTCTGTTTTTAATCTGTGCTTATGAATTGATAATTTATGGGTCACAGACCAATTTCAAATATTTTTGCTTCGGCTTTGTTGCAAAACCAGATACTAACGATTTTAATAGCAATACGAATAAAATAATCAATTATTTGGCAGACTTAACTTGATTTTTTATTCAGATTTTAATGATATCATGACAGCCACGCATAATGAAATTATTTTCTTTTATATGGAGTCAATAGTATATTTAATTTATCATTTTACGCCTTTTATTATTGAGACGTATATAACTGAAGTAGGTAGGCTATAAAATTTAAAAATACCGTTATATCTTTTAATTAAAAAACTTGAAAAGAATTTAGATGGCATTCAAAGTATGTAATTTCAAAAACTTTTAAAATGTTGTAATAATAAATTTTCTTATGGTTAAATGTTGACTTAAAATATTTTTTTGTTAATATTTGGGATACTGTGATTCTGAATTTTATAATGAAGTAACTGTGACAGGTATTCATTTCTCTTTTTTTTTCCAATCTGACTGCAATTGCATTTATTTATAACATCATGAAACGGAAATCGTTATTAAGTTCGCCTTATGAAACAGTGGAGTAGAGACAAGATTTTTTAAATTTACAATTTGCTCAGGTGGTGGTGATAGTTTAAAAATACAGGGTCACTATCTCTCTTCATCCCATGGGTGTCCTAAGAGACGACTAGAAGAATATACTACACAGGACAACATAACAGTAAAAAAGAAGAAAAACTTGAAAAATAAACCTTTTGCCAACCTGTTTGGCCAGTGTGGCATAGTAACTTTCTTTCGAAGGAGAGGCTTATGTCCAGCAGTGAACTGTTAAAAGCTGTCGATGTGATCTGTCGTGTTGGAGGGTAATGAACTTACTCAGAATTACGTTACAGGATCTAATTTATCTTACGCATATCAATTGTAAAAAAAAGAAAATTGTAAATTTGTGTAAAAGTAGAATCTCAGAAAATTGTGAGGTTAAAAAAATGATCTCTCTGACAGTTCCTTATTTTTTTCACACATAAAGATATTATCTTTAGTGTGGTCATTTAACTAATTGCAATCTTAAATAGTTTAGCAGTTTTTAATATACATACTTTATAAACAAAAAATAAGATAAGCGAATGGCACAAAAAATATTTTGCTTTAAAGTAGGTAACATACTTAGGCAAAATTATAATTTCAACGCTCAAAAAGTAATGACAATACCATACAACTACTGTTACAGCTACATAATAAATATTAATAATAAGTTATTGTTTTACAGACTAAAAATAGTGTCAAATAGTGACTATAACTATTATTCTTCATAATTGTATTGTTACTTTAAAAAAACAAAAACCAAAACTATTGAAGTTAATATAATTTGTTCTCCATCACATCACATTTCAAAATCTTTCTTTCAAAAACTCATAAAGTCCCCTAATATCGAAAATAAAAAAAAAGACTTATTAAAGGGATTAACTAAATTCCAGGCCGCTCTGTAGTTTACATCGAATGAATTGCATTTTTAATTTTGTGATCATTCCATATAACACAGTTCAATTATAATAAATTAAATTAATAGATCATAGCGATCAGATTACTATGGTCGTACGAAGAGTGTAAATATGAACCAATTATGTCGAAGATTTCCACTAATAACAATAAATTCGATCTCCACCGATGTTGCTGTCCTACGTCCATTAGTCGGAGAGTTGTTCCGTTATGTCAGTTATTGTAATTACTTGCATCTCCTTAATAAATATGATTGCGGGTACAATTCTCGGGCTCTTATAAAACTGAATATTTGACCCGTGCTCTCGACGCTCATGAATATTTAATATTTACAAATTATTAATCCAACACTTATTCCTCATGGTACGCGCATTCCTGTATGATAGGTTCGGGTCGCCTCGACATTCGTCGCATTATACCGATATCGATGCCGTCACACACTTTGAAGGCTTTACGAAGATTAGAAAATAGAGTGCTCTCGCCACTCTACTTGTAGTAAACAGAAAGTTCTCGTACTTGAAAGTTTTATTTACGTGAAGGAACGAGATAATGTTTAATAATGATTTGCTGCTATAGTTTGTTATAACAAAATACTGAGTTTCTTTTCCTTTTGCGATTTAGCTCTTTACATCTTTGCAAAATGTATCAAATATATATTAGAGTAACCTGTCGCATGTATATAATTATTGAAAGGACTTGATTTTGTCAACTATCAATTCGAAAAACTATGTTAAGAAAATGAGTTAAGTAATATTTGGTGACTATTAATATGTAAATTGTGATTTAATGCCAGCTTTTAGAAAAAATGTCTTAATCATTGATCTTATGTAGATGAGTATTGATGATTTTGAAATAATTGATTACAAGCCTTCAATCTGACTATGTGGTCTCGCCTACTTTTTTTTCCTGCAATATAACGTATGAGTATATCCCTAAGACATGGCTAAAACTATTAAAATTTAAATATTGTATCTGAACTTTAAGTAACATGTCATAAAAATATTTTAGATAAGTAGACGCTAATAAACCGACTCTATCCAAAAAAAGTGATCGACCTTTAGTTTCACGGTGATCAATATTTTTTTCCATACGGCGATGAAACTAAATTATTTTAACATTATCTGAACGGGAATACTTTTCTAATGAACTCAGTCGCGCGTTCACAAAATTTAAATATGTAAGTAGCTGCGTGCTACCGTATTAAAATATTGATAACGCATATTTTGAGATGTCTTTAATTGCTACTAATAATTCAATCCTATGGATTGCCGATAAGCTTAGTCGGCAGGCTTTGGCATTTAAGAAGAAATGATTTAATTGCCGCTTGTTATGAAGACTTCTCAGTGTGATACTAATATAAGCGCGTGCCGTTTTCCTGTGATTTTAATTTCGTTTGCTTTCTGTAAAATTAGATTTTAGTGCAATTTTTGATTATGTATGTGCTTAATTTTAAAATAGATTTTTCATAAAATCTACCAACAAGTTTTTTATGAAAAATCTATTTTAAAATTAATTTAGTTAATTAGCTTTACTTTCTTAGTGCAGTTATTTTATCGTTATTTTCTAAATCTCTCTAGTATTTTGCTATTTTACACTTTTTTATGTTACAATTCATATTTTTTATGATCTGTTTCCAAAGTTTATTCTAACTTGAATTACGAGGACTTACTAACGTAACATCTCGTTACCAACGAGCTTACAAGACAATAATATGGTTTATGCTATTATAGATGTTAAAAGAATAGGCTCAGTCGTATTATGTTAAAATGGTTCTTTGTGTAGAGCCGAAGCTACAGGACAAGGTAGTTGGATTGTCGGACAGTCAGCCGAGGCTTTTGTATTTGTGTAGCAAGAGTCGCGCGTCGCGTTCTTCCCGTCAACCCGCTCCCTATCAATTGAGTGACGGTGCGATTGTTCTATAGACTTAACGTATCTATTATGTGGAACATAAAGGCGGATAGGCGGCTGATCGACATGAATATAATTATTAACTGATTGGTGTTTGTATAATTCATCAAGTGGACGTGCGTCGTGATCATAGGGCTACTTAGTGGCATGTTATCAGATGCTTCTAAACACTATTTGTAGGAAGTATAATAATTCAAAATATAAATGTAAATGCAGGTTATTATTCAAAATAGAAATATAAAAGCGATTATTGGCTGTATATTGCTATGCTTGTGCACAAACAGAATATTTTCTAGCCGAACTGTTAACTAATGTTTTTTTAAACACCACGCCATCTAGTTCCAAACTAAGCGGAGCTTGTAGTATGAGTACTGAAGAAATGATATTAATTCATACTTATATAGTTTTTTCTCAATTCAAACGTACCATACATAGAAAACACCTAAATTCTGAAACAAATATTTGTAAATCAAGCAAAAATTTTTCCTAAAGTTGAACCTGATATCTCAAGAGCAATAGTCGTTTTGTAACATCTTTTACGCGTGACAAAGGTTGCATTATTTGCGTCCTATTGCTCTTTAGTACCTGCACCACTACAGTTCAAAGTACTATTTATTTAGTTCATTATTGTCAAGTTTTATGACTTTCATAAAAGCTTGTTTTTCAGGACTTTTTGTACATAACCTGGGTTAAAGTAAATTTTTTGAATAACTTACATTACTCTGCGTTTTTATCAGTGCTTGCATTCTGTTATATATATCTTTGAACATGCAATTTTTAAGTAAAAGCTCGTTTACCTAATAATAAATACAACTACGACTCAATCTGACGAATCTCATTAAAAACTGAATAGGTTGGGGTAGTACGTATGTCCACTGTTATTGAACGAAGCGTGTCCCTGCGGCGCTACAGCGGTACTAGCGCCATCATTTATGTCTACTGACGGAAATTAAAGAGAAAGGAATAAAAATGTCGAGGCTAATGACGGGCGCGGACCTCTCGCGGCGTATGTGTAATAATATGCCTCGGGGACGCAGCGGGCCAGGCCGAGACTAAATAATTTTAATTACATGTTATTGATAAATATTCTCTCCTGAAGCGTTTGGATTGTGTCGATAACGCTGTACAATTAGGCGATGAACTCTGACACTACGATTTGTTGTGGGAACGGCGAAATTAGATCCCCCGGGCGAAGAAACGTACCAGTAGAGTCTCGACCGACACCGAACACTATTCTACCTAAATATTTATGCCTAGCCTAATAATAATAATAAATTACTTTATTGTACATCAAATAACGGTAATTATATATATATGCGTATCTTATTATACTACCTACTTGGAATATGTCAAAAAAACATTGAGAATCGGATATATTGTGTTACAAAGTGAAATAAAAACAAGATTTTTATAGTTATCGTTGAAAATAATAATAAACATGTCCACTGAAGTATTAAATAATTTATGTGATACAAAACAGTTTAAAAGTTTACGATGTCGGGTGATGAATTTTAAGGTAAAACAATAACGAAACAGAAACATAGCAACTTTATAAGAGGCTATAAAAGTTATACCGTTCTACGACTTAACTAAACCCATGAATTTCGTTCGAGGGGACACTCGCATAATAATCATGATTCGCCCAGCACGACTCTTTAAATTATTACGCGAAAGATTGAACGAAAATTAGCTGTCTCGGGATAAAGCCGTAAAAATTGGCTTCATAATGGTTTGTTGCTCAATGAGTGCGATTAAAAGGTTGGTGCACCGAGTCAGCGGGACGGAGACGACACGGAACTGTGATTGGTCTTGGAGGAATATATGGAGTCGTGTCATGTTATGGAGGACGCATCATAACTCGCACTTCAGGTGGCCGCGCCGACGACGAAAAGTGTTTAGTCTCTATGAATATTTACTATGACTGTCCCATTAACACGGTCTCTGCTGAATGGGTGTTTCTTAAAATTAACATTATATTCATAAAACAATATCTATTGAAATGTTAAATGTTTAAACTTTTCTTTCGACCACATCACATGAATAGAATAGTTCTTGGAGACAGGAAAATTTAAAAGTGTGATCACACATTCTAGACATATATATACACATAGTAGTAAGCTTTGTCATCTTTCGAGATGATTTAAAAAGCGTTTCTGTGGCGATAGATACATAGTTCTGTTAAAATTCGACTAATACCAATTTTTATTTTGTAGCTTAAATGCTTTGTACATTGTATATTTATTGTTTGCCCACCTTCTATTACCATATGCCATATTCTTAGCCTACTCGTTGTGACGTTTGTTTTTTCTAATGCATTATTTGTAATGTTTCTAGCATCAACTTATAATAACATATGTATTTTGAAATATATGAACCCTCGTCACCATCATGATTAACAGCTTTTAATAGTTCACTGTTGGGCATAGGTTTTGCTGACAAAGGAACACGGCTGACCACACTGGTAAGACGGGTTGGTTTGTGTTTGTGGTATAGGATTTGTTTTAACTTTTCCTTGTATTTGCAGAGTTTTGTTCTGCATAATTTGCTCCTTTGTTGTCCAGCTGACGGCAAAAGATTCCAGGGTTCCAGCCAGCATAAGTTAGAGTAAAATTATAGTGGTCAAAACGTAGATATTGAACTCGCTGGCACTACCGGGTGATTTCCGTCTATCTACCGGAAACACCTCTGCCTAAGTCATGTCGCTTATTTTTCAAAAGTTTGCCTGTGATATTTCTAAATGTACTTATACCTAATATTAAGTATAATTAAAATTGAAAATATCCATTATTACTTGGTGTTTTACTTACTTTACAAAAATAGGTTTAAGTAACACAAACTTGAACGACTAAGTAACTCTTTCATTTATAAGTGTATCTAAAAGAGCTTTTCTAACTGAATTGGAACGTTAATGTTGTTATAATTGATGAGTAACCTCAAACTATTCAAAATGTCAGGGTCCAGTGATCCGATATGAAAGTTCATCACACCACGTTCATTATGGTACGTAATAACGACGCAGATGACTATATCAATCTCTAAACGGTTCTCCATTATCATACGAGATTACCTCTTTGAGTCCGTTTCAAACTGGTATGAAATTCCTATTCATAGCGACAGATCATTTTTAAATTGCTTCATCGTGACAGCAATGTTTATGAGATCTACTTCCTAGATAATTTGAAGATTCCTTTGAGGTATAAAATATGAATATACAGATCCATAATTTCGTACTCATGCATGTAGGCAGAGTGATTGTTAACAAAATTCAAGAAATCATTTGAGAATGTATTACATATTCTAAGCATACAGATTTCGTATTTCGCATTCCTATTATTCTGGTTGTATAGTCTGTCAGCGTGAATTTTAAGAGTAATACTTCTAATGCATCTGGTAACGCATAATGTGTGCGTATTAGGAATTATATATGGAAATAGCCATAACATATTGACTTGGATACCTATATATACGAGTATTTGAGGATTAAGGCAACTGAGTACATAATTGTTATATCAAAGAAAAAAGTGTGTATGTATCGATTCATTCTATTTTGAGACGACCTTTTAGAATACGTCTACGTTTTAAAATTTCTTTCGGTTTTCATAATTAAATTTGTTACTGTTATGGTTTGTCATCATCAGACAAAATCTCCTTATTAATTATACTTTACAAAACACTTTGTATTGTTTCTTCTGTTTAATCATGATCTTTATTAAAAGTGATGCACTCGCGTCGGCCACTTTTCTTCCCATTGGAGTACATCTAATTTTCCTACCTTACAGCAAGTTATGGACTAATAATGCAGGAAACGTTCTTCTGAGTCTGTGTAATCTAAAGATGAAGTTAAACCAATTTTTGAAAATGCCACTTTTTTTCTAATTAACCAAGATCACACAAAATCAATGCAGGCAGGTTTGAATAAGGCATTACTTTATTGGGACCCAGTTGCAATGAAACCTATAAGCTGTAATATAGTTGGCTTGATGTAATTTTGCATATACAGTTTCAATTCCAGTACTAAGCCAATTATTAAATAAGTGCCGCATTAGATTTTCCTTTGTTTTTTAGATGTTTTAAACGAGAGTGGTGAAATATGTGTAGTTAAAAAAACATTAATAATTAAGGTATCAATTTTAACTGTACTATAAAGATGACTGTGATTAAAATATTAATTTTTAACATTAAATTGGTGTAATGGACATGCACAATTTTGACGGATTTTGGTAGGTGAGTGTCCAATCAAAACGTTATTTGTCATGCATCCGAGTCATTGTGAAGTGTTTGGCGGTGGCATGCCCAGAATTAAAGCCACATCGGCTTCTGAATGTCGATTTAATTGCCAGATAAGTCGAGCGCTCGTGCAACACTATTGAAAGATAATGGCTTAAGATGTTATGTAGCTTATTTGAGATTCGAGATTGCGTGCCGACCATTTGTTGCTTTAATACTCTTTTATGATATTTAAGTGAAAATTCATCTAAGGAAATTAAAATTTTATTTTGTGTTTATAGGTGGCGGTAAGCTTTGACTGTTGATTCATTGATAGTGTAACGAATAAATAAGTAAAGTTGTTCAAATACATGTAACGCTGAGTCTGCCTACATCTCGTTAGAAACCTAACGTCCACATTATTTTCTTATAAGTTCATAAGTACATAACATCTTTCTTTAAATATACCAAAGTTTGGTGTAAAGTTAATAAAGTGTTGGTGAAAAAAAAAAAATAATTTTGTTGTTAAATTGAACGCCAGGCAGATAAAGCATTCTATTTAAAAAAGGAATAAACAATACTTCAACACCCTTCTGTTTTTTCTTACACAACATATCACAACACAATTCCATCTACTGTTATCGTTGCATATCTGCGACAGTTGTTGTTCCAATAAGCTATAATCCACACGAATGATAAATTCAAATGGTTAGTTGGAGTAGTCGAGTGGGTGCCTAAACATTACAAGTGCTCATAAACCGACGGGTATGGTAATATCGAGAACTGAAACCACTCACTATGTTATATTCTAACCTGTATTGACAGTTTCTATGACCTAACAGACACTATAAGCGCATGCTCTAAATTCAGTGCGACTAGCTTTTGTTCATGCTACCTTGCACTTGTTTTATTTAAAAATATAATAACAATTTATCATCCGACAGCGGTGAAAACCATAAGGATATTTTGAGTTGAAGGTCTATGTCAATATATCCTGTCACAACTACTTTGCGACTGAAAAATACTCGCACTGATATTTTTCCAGGTGGATACGCTAGTTTCGTAGCGATCTAACAAGTTTCTTATTGTCAAACATAATCTATGACCTATTGGTCCAATGACGTTATGGGATTGATTGTATTTAGAACAAGTAAATACATAGTATTTTTTTCATGGGAAAGTTACAAATAGATTGACACGACCGCAATGATACTATAATCTCACAGAAAACTGTGTTAAATAATTATTTTGTTGTTTTTCACCGAGTGTGTGAGGTTTCCGCAACCCTTCTCTCCCCGCCTCTAATTCTAGGAAGACACAAAAGCAGGTACTTATAGGCAATGGTAATCACTTGCCATTACGTGATCTGCTCCTTTAGATTACTGCCTACACTACATAAGTACATACAGTTTAAGTATATAATAAGTACATGAAAAAAACAAATAGTAACCGCAAACCAAAGGAATAAAATAAACTTACGAACGCTTACTATCCTCGAAATGGTAGGTCGCAACATTTAATGAGCTATATAAAATGCTGATGCTACTGGAATTTGCTATCTACAATCGTAACACATGGTTTCTACAAGGTGGAGCCACTTGTCACACATCCAATGAGTCCCTGCCGGTGGTCAAAGACATGTTTCGGGAAAAATAGATTTCCAGACGAGGTGACATTCCATGACCACCCAGAAGTCCAGATCAATCTCCAGCAGACCTTTTTTATGGGGTTATTTGAATATTTGAAGAATTGTGTCTACATCAATAAACCATACACTACTTAATTTTTAAAAATAAATTCCAACTAGTAATTAATTCCAATAATGTTTATACTATATTAAATAATTTTTTGTACGATTTTCTCAAATGTTAATTAATTCATCTCCCACCCTATATATTGTTTAAAAGTTTTAATTGTATCTGAAATAGAGATAGAAACTGTATGGACAGCACAATTAATGAAAAAAATTATGTTTCAGATCTATTCAAAATTTTACTAGTTTACAAGTAAATTTTCCACTTAAACTCTCTCATAGGCCAAATGGGTATAGAGTGCTTGGAACTCGGCAGTACGCAACAAAAGAACACTGACCACCTTATTGATCCCCGATACAATAAGGTACGATTGCCGTAAAGCGTGTGGTGTCGTTACTCTGGAGGGAACCAACTTCAATAAAAATAACAGGCAGTTAATACGATTGTAATTTTTTATGTTTTGAAAACTCCCTATTTACAACCTAATTCAGAAAATTCTATTTTTGTTTGGTAGAATGTATTTGCCGCTTCGTGGCATTAAGGTTTGAAGAAAAAAAAATAAAACGAAGTTAATGCGTTAAAGTTCGAATTAAAAATAAATATTTAAATTGAAATAATTACTTTAAATATTTTAGAACTATCCTATAAAACGTCTAGTCGTTTAAAAATTAGATTACAGGCACCTGCGTTTCCTACTAAAAACTTTATCGTAATATTTACTTTAAAGTCAGCCTTGTCTGTAACTGACAAACTGACAAGTAAGAGACTCGCCAGTCGTATATAGTAGATTACGAGACAGAATTGAGGCATATTTCGTCACGGATCTGTAGATATTTCAACAGGAAAGTAAATCCGAGGCAACGACAGCCCTGGCGGATAAATCACGCGAGTGGGCGGCTCGCGCGCACTCCCGCCGCCGTTCCTGCTAAATAACTGCTACCGTTTACCTGCCTCTGATCATCTGATATTTGATTTAATGTTGCTTCCAGCAAATGCCCAGCATGAACTTTAATAGATATCGTAACTGTTTTACCAACCATTTCCCTTGTCTGGTGGAGCGTATTATCTGTTAAAGCTTCACTAATAGTTTTGTTTTGTTCTTTTTAAAATAAAAAAGTCTTTTTTCTATACAATGGCACGAAATTAGTGCTATTTAAATATTTTTAATCAAATGTAACTCGATGTTAAATAGCACAAATCAATAACAAATCAGAAAATTTGTCACACAATGTCTTAAGTCACAAAATGTAACCTGCATCTAGCTCATCTACGTGTTTTGTATTATGACTTACATATGCTAGTTACGAGAACTATAGCATCTTTAAAATAACAACGTAACCTACTATCGGTTTCTTGTACTTTGGATCAGACGCTTTTTTACGCAGCTATAAAAACAGCTCAATATGATTCCACCAAGTTTTCAACTAACGTATTCATTTAATTTTGGTCTCTACTTATTTTTCTATAATAACATATTTATACAAATTATTCAATTAACGTACTGTTAATTAGGATGTACTAAATCAAATCAAATTATTGGCGTCCACTGTTAGGTGAAGGTCTCCCAAAAAGAGCGCCAACCATTCCGATCTTGGGCAATCTGCAGCTATCCTCTGTCAGCCACCTTCAAGTCGGTCCATCGTGCCGCGTACATGTGAATAATAGCGTACCGTAATGACTAAATATCATTTTAGTTTATTGTAAATCAGAAACATAAGTACGTAGACACAAAGTGTCGTTACATGCCTAGAAGAAATTTGTGTGTGGGAAAGCATTTGTTATGTAAAATGTATCTAGTTTTAAAGTTGTTTTATTTCTTAAAGGTGTGGTTCTATTTACCTACAGTTGTAAAAAAAGCAAACAATCGTTTGATTGTATTATAATAACACATCACACACACAAGCACCAAGTTTAAGTTAGAAGGCACAATAAAAGTTAGAAAGATAGTAAGCACACAGAACACGATAAAAGTTACATATGTACAATTTCAACTACTTAGATATATTTGGAACGTTGTAAGTATTTTTATTCTCATTTAATTAACGTACGGCACTGAAACCGTTAATCGCGGTACTCAGTTACGACTCGTGTCAGGTGTCGAAGAAAAATGATTCTAGTTATGTCTACCCGTATTTTATAATTTTTCAGATGCGTAGAAAATATTTACAGACAAATACTATTGCATACATCATGATAATGTTTAATTATTTGTGTGCTCAAATAATATTACATAATATGAATAAATATTAAATAGATGTATAAGTGTTGTCTATGGTGAATTTATTAAATGCATGTATGTCATCTACATCAGTTTCCCTCGGAGGCCGTGCTACGGGTGATAGTGGTCTGGGAAGTGGACTTTCCGTTCAGGATGGGTGGTTAAAGGTCTTTTGCTTTGACTGGTGCAACGTAGGTACCGGTTCTTAATTTTTGTCAAATGTTCTGATACGCGCTGTAAAATCGGTTGTATCAGTTTACGCATAAGTACATTTAACTCAGGTCAAGGTCACCACTGTTGGGGGAATAGGTGTCATGTCCCTCCAACACAAAGGAGGGATCCTCCGACCAGGCGAGGTGTTCCTGCCTGGTGGGCCGCAGCCCAACGGTTGATATTGGGATGATGTCTAATTGCCTATCACCACGAGAATTTTAGTATCGCGATATATGATTAGTCATTGCTATGTAGTTCATTACTCCGTAGTTCGATGTGTCTTCGGTAGATGGCACTGTAGTATGTCTTTTGTTTACGTTATATGTGAAAGCCGCCACAAGGTGGTATTTTTGTTTGATGATATCTTAAAACTAAAATACATACAAGTTTAAATCATTGATATTTTTTACTAGGATGACATAATTTTTTAAAAAAACGATATCAAACGAAAAAAGAATCAACAATGTGTACCAAAAATCAACAAATTAGTCGGTTAAATGTCGAGTATAATTTTTATTTCTGTAGCATCTGTTCATGTGTTTGATTAAGTATACACAGAGTGATAGACGCGTTAATATGTAACCATAAAATATTGAGAACCTTCAGAATTATAGTTCGGTAATTCTGCAATTATGCTTGGCAATAACATTTTAGTGCACAACCGCTAGAAGTGTCTTAATTAGCTGTACAATAAACCGTTTTACAGCCACTGTTCGTCGTATGTGAGTTTTGATTGAACGGGTTGTATACGTGTCATGGTGTTATGACAGGTAACTGTGGTGTACCAGTAAATAATTAACCGCGGTTAGTGCTCATATAGAGACGGATGGTCCTTGGAGCCGACATGTATTAGAGTGAATATCAAGATTAGACATACGTAGTGTAGGATAACCGGCGGTACGTTGGACCGACATCTTATGTAAGATAGTTGGCAGAGTATGGGTGTGGACTATCCAAGACCAGAATAGTTTGCACGCCTTGAGCGAGGCCTCCAGCAGTGGACGGCGATATCAACATACGACCAAAAGCTCCTCTCTCAGGAGAGGCCTGTATCCTGCAGTGTAATACTCCAGCTCTGTATAGAGAAACATATGGTTCCCATCAAGAACTTAGGAACCCAAGTCATCTTCACCTACAAGTGGTGCAACTGCTCTGGCAAACCCTACAATCACATGGAATCAAATCAGTTCCAATTCCTCCGGGGAACCAGGCGTGTTTTATTTATGTATGAACAACGTGTAAAAGGTAAGAAATAATATGGGATGTCCCATCCGAGGTATGCATATTTCTCCATAATGTTTTTTTAATAATTACATCCTTAAAAGTAATTTCTATTCTTCTATTTCGCATTACCACCATATCGGGTAAGTCTTGTTTAAAATATTTCAACAACCTTGCAAGAATTATTCTCAATATTAATTCTCAGATATTAAATTCATCTTAGAAAAGTTCAACTCATTATCTAAAAATGTTATATATTTTGCATTTACTCCTAAACATAATTTAGAAATAATAGCCTTTAAGGCACACACTGTAATCGATTGATTATTATAATTGCTGTCATTATACTTGACGAGTTCTGCAAGGTATACTCTTATTCTGTAAATAAAAACTGTTATTATACATCGTGGTACACAGTGCTTATTTCCGAGGAGAAAATTATCCGTTGCTGAATAAGTCAATCTACGTAAATATTGTTAGGTATTTACTTAAAGGTAGCTTAATATTCAAGACTTAGCACTTTACTTGCTGTAATAACTTGCATAATAACTTGCATGATGCCTATGCGTTTGAAAATCTTTTATCATTACAATTAGCGATTATTATATTGCAAGTTACCAATCAGGAAGATTTACGGACAACAACCGCTTTAGATAATTGTCGTTATTAACACAATTGTTCATTACACAATAAATATTACGTTTCTTAAAAAAACTCTTATAAGGTTTTATCACCTTTTCAAAAAGTTAAATTTGAAATAAATGCTCATATTTTAATATCAATGTCTTCTCTTACTGATAAAAAAATAGTCGAAAATAAAACATCTGTCAATAATAAATATGCAAGAAATAGATATAGACCCATCAATACTGTAATCCACTGTCAAAAATATAGCACGTACAATTTCGATCAGACACAAAATTATCTTTATAGCTGCAGTTATCACATCAACCGTTTTAAATAGTCCTTCAACGGACATGACCTCTCCTTCGAAAGGAGGTTTTGGCCTTTTATACCACGCTGGTCAGACGGGTATATGGTTTTATACAAGTTTGCCTTCTCTTTGCAGTGATTTTGTCCTATCTTACGTCAGTCATGGGATAAATGGAGGTGGCGACTCTCTGTATTCTTAAACCGTCATCACATATTTTTAAAACAAAATCGAATATCCTGTTGCGGTATTTTGACTTGATCTATCGTCAACACTAAGTTGGTGGACGCCCCACATAATTGTAATTATATTCTTATCTTTTATGTTATTCTGTCATTCAGAACATTGGCTAACGATCGTAAAGGCCCGAGATCTGATTAACGTCGTTACAAATAATACTAACAACAGATAATTAAAGAAACATTCTGTGCATATCTGTTGTACGATGTAATATAAAAATGATGTTTTTGTTTAAGAAGAAATAATAAACAGTACATATATGTGTATGTGTTGATTACAGGCAGGGACTAGTGTCTATAGTCGTTCTGGCGTGTGCGACCGCACGGTCGCCATAAATCAGCGGCGCCGGCGCACGCTGCTCGCCGATTAATCGCAGCCCAGCTCTACACAAATCAAAATGTAAATGGATATAGTATGTTAAGTGCACCATGCCTAGTAATAATGATGTTAGCATTAGGCATATTAATTGACTGGATAGGCGCTATCTTTGTACTAAGGCTAACCGAGTACGCATTTCGCGTTCTTTGAAATTTAAATTGTCATTAAAAATGATCCTGTACATTTATGTCCTTGTTCTCTTTTAAATGAAAAGAGCTATTACAAAATCGTAAATATTATTTTGTTATATGTTTATAGCGGTTGCATATTAAAGGAATTATGCATTATTAATGACATCAACGATATGTAACAGCATAAAAATCTGATAAGGTACTCGGTGCGAGTTCAAAGGGACCGCTTCCTAAATACGGTAATATGCTTTGTAAGAACCTTGTTGCTGCGGAATCATTAAGCCTCAAAAGCTTATTGGAAGGAAGAACCGGATCCCTAATGAAGGCAGCAAAATCAAATCGGCATCGATTTTAAGTCGATTCAACAACGTTTATGTGCATTTAGTGTCGTCGTCAGACAAGCTGCGCGCGCTACAGTTGCGTTCGTTCGCCGCCTGCGTCTGCGCTGGCTCCCGTCGCACGCTAACGAACCCACCCAGAGACAATTTAATTGAATTACTTTTGATCATTCTACATTAACAATGAACTGCATTGGAAAGGTGAACTAAATATGTTTGGACGCTTCGGAGCTAAATTTGTATGTAATGTTTTAAAGTAACCTAATTTTTATGCCACAAGCACTTGATGGAACACTGTTAATCATGAGAAAATTGATTCATGTTTCTCCAGTTCCAAAATTAAAATATCCAATCAGATGTTGTTTATATCGAATCCAACAGCTGTGTAACTCTCCCAAGTAATTTTAAATAAACAACAAATAAGTATAGTTTAACGTGAGTAGTTAAATTTTCATTTTGGGTCGCTGCATAATAATGTGTATACTCGTATATTTCAAAGCAATTATATGTGATGCAGACCAATGGGCGGGACAATAAACAACTATATTACTTACTGACGTAATTAGTTCACAGACAGTTGTGTATTTAAATATATTTTAAATACTGGAACTGAAACAGTGTATGGTGTAGATTATAAAAGGAATTGTAAAGTTGTAGGAATTCTTTTGATTTTTTTTATGTTTGCACTATGTTGTCTGAGTATTGGTTGTATGTAATTGACGGGCTCAAAAACAGTCTTCATAATCATCAGTACTAAATCTCTTTAAGAAACGGTATAACAAACGATAGAACATTTTTTTTCTATTTGATACTGGACGTAAGTAAGTGTCAACCTTTACTTACTTGGTTGTATCTAGTCCAGACAGAAATTGATATAGTGGAAATACTTTATCTTTTATCCGCTTAAGAGTACGTATTAATATTTTTTAATTATAATATCATTATTCCATATTTAAAATTTTTGATAGCCTATCCAGTAAATACTATATCAGCGTATTTTTTTGGTCATTAAATATTAAGAGGCAGCATTTACGTTAGTTATAATTTTATAATGTATGTTAACACGACGTTAAGTACTGTTTATTGTTAGTAGCTTGTACAAACCTTCGGCTTGTTACACTTATGATCAAAATAATTATTTGTTAAATGCAATCACTGTTGTAGGTATAGTTTATAACTTGACTCGTGGGAATATTTTGTTACAAGGGTTAATTTTATAGATACATCTACAATTTTTAATCTGTTACTTATAATTATTCATTTATTTGACCAACTAGGTGGTCTCTAAGGTGTTCAATTGCAATTTTGGCGTCGCTCTATTATTACATCGTGAATATGCCTATTTTACGTTAATCATTGTCCGTATGGTGAAGAATTAAGAACATAGTGTCACTACTCTTATTGATGCTGTGGGTTCATAAGAGCCGACTCTCCGTAAGAGTTCGTCACAGCACTACAAGGAGAATGATAACTTGATAAAAATTAAAATCAAATATACCAATTCATCTGGCCAACGTGTTATAGCAGGCTAAAACTTCCTTTTAAGGTGAGGCCTATGTCCAGTAGTGGACCAGTAAAGGGTGAATGATGTTCACATTCGTCATTACATTTTTACAAGCGCTACATAGTATTACCTAAAATGTACTTTAGTATTTTTTGTGGTTCAGTATTAGACTTGTGTACTCAATTCCTGACTTTCAAATTGTTTTCAAAACTTTACGGTATATTGGAGAATTTTATATCATGTTACGTGAATATTATAAACATGTCTTACACATTTGCCTTATTATTTTAGTATTGATAGTACATGGGTATCAATTTGTTTTTGAAGAGCCATGATAGGTATTTTGTACTTGAAAGTCTGTGTCACAAATCATATTTTTTTTTACTGTCAGTACTACTTAACGTAGATAAAGTAAAATATTCGTAATGTAGATATTTTTAACATTTATGTTTAACCTCTATTTTATGTTGTTTTTCACATAATTAATTTTCTTCTGTATTTTATGTAAATTTCTATACCACTAGGCTCTCTTCTAGCGTGAGTCGCCATATTGCATTGTCTTCATTCGCAATGACTATGGCAGCCTCCACTCTTGGATTCTATTTATGCTTTCCATCAGGCAGAGTAGAGTCACTTTGGTAGACTTCTATAAAAAAAACTCCCTTGCAATTCAAGGCAGTAGCTATCGCTTCTTGAGATGGTAAGTAGGTGTTTTCGCCACGTTTCAGTTTTCGGAGATAGGCCATTAATTAACTTTAAATAAAAATAATAATAATAAATAATAATAAACTAGCAACACCAGAAGCAGTTGGCATTTTTCATACACATTTTAAAAATACATAATATATTACAACAAACTTACCAAATTCATCATCAAAAAGTATAAAGTATCAAGCGAAACAAAAATGAACATGTATACAAGAAATTATTTGAATAAAACTACAATCAAAATGCATTTTCAATAAAAATATGTTACCGAAGACATGACGTTTAAACGTCATGTCAATACAATTATTTTCAAGAAATTGCCAATATGCTTACGAGAGCTAGAAAAAAAGCACAATTAACATCTTCGGACTCGTCGCTCCGCTTCGCCTTGCCATCCCCGGCAGCAATAATGGAAGTTCCGGCTGCTGCAGAGGCGTCGAGCTCTAGTTCTAGCGACGAGTTTTTCTCTCCGCCGACGTCGCCAACACCTGTACGTCGACAGGAGAGTACCCGGCCGCCGACCAGCTTGGGATCACGAGGACCACTGACCTCAAACAGGGTCCCCGCTACCGGTGGTGATGTGCGCCGCATGAAGTGGACAAAATCTATAAATGAGAATGTCATGCGGGCATATTTTCGGGCTACAGAGTTGGGAACAAACCTTACTGCGTACCGTGTTAGACTAGTCTCTCTGTTTCAGGAGCTTGAACCAGCCGTTAACGTATCAGCACAAAGATTTTCGGATCAAGTACGAGCTATACAGCGCTGTCACCTGCTGGATGATGCAGTACTTGAGAGGATACGCTCTGACATACGGGGAAACCTTACTATCCCTTCTTCGTCACGCACTATGGTAGCCAACAGCACACCTCTGTTGGTATTATCAAATGAAGATGTTGATGAACTAGTGGAGAGTGAAGTTATTTCCGTAAGTACCCAATGTAACGATAAGATAAGGAGTGCTTTGGAGGATGCGATTCAAAAATACCGATTAGTAAATAATAATAGTAGACCACGGTTATGCCGTTTGCCCATTCATAAACGTAATTTAGGGCTTGTGGGTGCCCTGGATTCGTTACTATCAGACTACTTTGATAATAGCGAAGATCTTAGTGATACACATTCCATTCTGTACTGTGCAGCTGTTGCAGTTTGTAGAGTAGCTGGTGTTAAATTTATTGAACTCGTAAGTGCTACTCGCAACAAAAATGCTGTACCAGCTTGGGAGTGTAGAATCGAACGTCGTATTGCTGAGACTAGGACACTCATCGCTAAATTAACTTGTTTTCAAAGTGGTAATACACGGCCGAGAGTCATGCGCTTTGTGAAACAGGCATTCTTGGGGACTACCATTAGTCCTCAACAATACATGTCCTGTGTCACAGAGCGCATAGACTTTCTAAAGCAGAAAGTTTATGCATGGGCAAACAGGATAAGACGTTATAGAAAACGAGTTGACCGGTATAATCAGAATCGAATGTTCCAAAGGAATGAGAAATGGGTTTACCGGAAGTGGGAGGAACCGAATCCATGTGTGAGTGATGGGCATTTTCCAGATGAAAATACCACTAATTCATTTTGGCGTAACATCTGGTCAGTGCCTGTCACTCATACAGAGGGTGATTGGTTGAAGGATGTCAAACGTTCGTGTGAGTCTATAACAGCTATGGAACCCATTGTTATTAATAAAGATGATGTAAGTTGTGCAGTCCGTTCATTACCGAATTGGAAATCACCTGGTCCAGACGGACTGCACAACTTTTGGCTTAAGTGGTTCCGAAGCTCACATGCGTGTTTGGCATCACAATTCCAAGCAGCTTTGGATTCTGATTCATTACCACAATTTTTAACCACTGGTGTAACCCATTTACTCTACAAATCTGGTGGTGCCATGGATCCCAAAAATTTTAAACCTATTACTTGTTTACCAACTATATTTAAACTTCTAACATCTATTTTGAGACTCAAAATTACTACACATATAATTAATAATTCGGTACTCTCTATTTCTCAAAATGGATGTATTTAGAAGTGGGGCCCGTGGCACTAAAGAGCTCCTTATCATAGACAGGACCATTAGCCAACAGGTACGTCGTAATCGTAAGAGTCTGGCGACATGTTGGATAGATTATAAGAAGGCTTATGACTCAGTTCCACATACATGGCTTTTGAAAGTGCTAGAGTTGTACAAAATTGATGCAACACTGTGCACTTTCTTAAAGTCATGTATGAGTCAATGGAAAACAACACTTCGCTATCCAGGATGTCGGCAGACTGCGATAAATGACATACTTATAAAGATCGAGCGAGGTATATTTCAAGGTGACAGTCTGAGTCCCTTGTGGTTTTGTCTAGCTTTGAACCCTCTCAGCACTCTGTTAGAGGGTTCAGGATTAGGCTATCGGTTGCAGAAAGATGATCAAGTTATATCTCACCTTCTTTATATGGATGATTTGAAATTACTAGCCTCCACAAAATTACAATTGATGGCGTTATTAAGGGTCACTGAAAACTTTAGTAATTCTATCAAAATGGAATTTGGTGTAGACAAGTGTGCAGTCATGTATGTAAAGAAGGGCGTGATTGTAGAATCTGAAGGAATGGAACTTTCAGATTCAACAAAACTCAGATCTCTGCCTGCCACCGAAACCTACAAGTATCTAGGTTTTTCACAGTCCTTGGGAATACCAGAATCTGGCGTGAAACAAATGTTACAGGAACGCTTCTTTGGACGCCTAAAAAAAGTACTTAAAAGTCTTTTATCAGGCGGTAACAAGGTGCGAGCCTATAACAGTTGGGTCATGACGGTTCTGATGTATTCCTTTGGTGTACTTAGATGGACTCAGACCGAATTGGATGCCCTTGACAGGAGAGTCCGTACACTGCTGACTGCATTCCGCATGCACCACCCACGTTCATCGGTTATGAGATTGTATATTCCGCGAAAGTTTGGAGGTCGTGGTCTATTAAATATCAAGACTCTACACAATCGCGAGATATACAATCTCAGAGAATATTTTCTACAGACGAATGCGGGAGTGCATCGCAATGTAGTTGCAGTGGATACTGGTTTTACCCCGCTCGCTCTGGCTAAAGAGAATTGGCGCAAACCTGTAGTACTTAGTACTACTGATCGCAAGGAAGTATGGAAGGGTAAAGAACTTCATGGCCGATGTTATCGGGCCCTACACGGGTCTGATATAGACTTTAAAGCGTCAACGTCTTGGCTACGGTATGGTGATCTCTTCGGAGAAACCGAAGGTTTTGTTTGTGCAATTATGGACGAAGTTATCATGACGAATAACTACCGGAAATGTATCCTGAAAGATAGTACGGTTGACATCTGTCGGGCTTGCCACCGTCCTGGAGAATCTATTAGGCATATTATTTCCGGTTGTTCTCGTCTTGCTAACGGTGAGTATTTGCACAGGCACAACCAAGTAGCCAGGATCGTACACCAACAACTTGCCCTTAAATACCAACTTGTAAATTTCGAAGTACCTTACTACAGGTATGTGCCCGACCCAGTTCTCGAGAACGGTCGTGCTACGTTATATTGGGATCGATCTATTATCACAGATAGGACTATTGTTGCCAATAAGCCTGATATTGTGGTGATAGATCGATTAGAGCGCCGCGCAATGATTGTCGATATCGCCGTTCCTCATGACGAGAATCTCGTGAAAGTTGAAAAAGAAAAACAATTGAAGTATTTGGATCTGTCTCACGAGATTGCCGACATGTGGAATGTGGATTCGGTGATTATTGTTCCGATAATCATATCTGTTCATGGATTGATAGCGAAGAGCCTCGACCAACACCTTAAGAGGCTCGCGTTAGAAGGTTGGATCAAGGGTCTGATACAGAAGGCAGTCCTCCTTGACACGGCCCGTATTGTGAGGAGGTTCCTGTCTTTGGAGCCCTAACCACCGGTGTCTTGGTCCCTGTACCCGACGTCGGTGGTCTACTACTATTTTTTATATTTTTAAATGTGTATTTTCTACTTTTTATATATTTAAAAATGTAATAAATAAGTGTATATAATGAAATAAAGAAAATAATAATAGTAATAAATATATAACACAATATTAATTATACAAATGAAGTAAATTACAAAGCGGTCTTTCGTTGATAGACATGTAGTATTGATAGACGTTGTTTAGTAATAAATAAACTTTCACCAATTTAGTTACTTTATTAAGGTTTATAGACATATTCTTTGACAAGCTTGGGTATTTAAAATAAACATAAAATCTCAAGCAGCGGACAAGTAGTTACCGTTGTAGTATTATGTTATATCTAATGACCTTTTGACTTCATATTGACTTTTTATGGACTCCTCATTAAAATGTCACCGAAGATTTTATTTGACATCAGTTATCTTCGCGCACATGTGTCGAAATAAAAGTGTCTAGCTAATCATTTAAAACCATAAAAACAAAAGTTACTAATTAAATACGACTTAACAAATATTTGTTTAAGTGTTAATTGAAGCTATAGGTTATGAGAAAATTAGTAGGCAACAGAGGTGTAGTGAGTAAGTCGTCAATCTCTAGGAATAAACATTTGGTGTACACGCAAACATTACTACACCACGCAGTACACCAGACAAAGGATCAAAGAATAACTTTATCAGATACGACATACCGTTTGTATTTCTGATAAATTTTACAATTAAAGTTTTACATGGCTACAATAGTTCAATCCTTATTTGAATAAATACTACTATTACGCACCGTAAGTTTAAACGACTAAAGAAAACTTATAACCCGTAGGCACTTTATCTATGGTGTTCGGCAACAGCATCGCATAATCTATGCTGGTACAAAGTTGTAGATGCAAGTAGATAAGAGTGCTGCTGGATATACATCGCCGTGTACTGTTAATTGATCACTTAATTATTTTGCATGTTCGTTTAAAAGTTTCCAATTAAACAGTACTATTATTTTAATAGATAATTAAGAAATAGTCGTTTAATTAATTGCAGGTAACTTTTTAGAAACGAAACGGAGGTAGGTCATTTACTTTATTCAAATGAGATGTGTCAGTAAAGTGGTTTTAGTTGTGTGCTATTATTATTTTCTTGTGCTTTATTGGAGTTTCGTGTTCATTAGGTGCAGCGGCAGCGTTGATAGGTTATTTAAATGAACTTTAAAGGGTTTGTATTGAATAAAGCATACTTCACGTTTGATTTATATCGTAGCTTTGAGAAAGACATGGGGATTTGATGGTATCGGTAGATTTTGTCGCCAGGAAATGACGGCGAGTGCTCGGTCCGGCACTAGATGTGGTTTTATTGTTACAGGCGTGCGCCTTGCGCCTGCGCGGCCATGTTCTATCGCCGATACGATGCGCGCGCCGCCACTACCCTCACTAGAAAAGCGATATTTTAGCGACAGCCTACATGATTAATTTATAGCTTGGAACTGATAGTTCTGAACATAAATCCGATTAAATGTGAAGATAAGGTGATTTATATACTTTGTCATTTGGACGGATCAATTTTGCGTGGATGTATTAATAATTTTAGTGTGTGATCACTGACCATTTATGAATAAATCAAGCATATACGTAATTTATCGTTTAATATTTTCTAAGGGTGTATAAAGATTACATGAGCATTCTTCTTCTTAGTGAGATAGTAATCTATATTGCAATAATTTATATCCCAGAATTATGCAAGCGTCTAGCACTTACGTTAGTGGAACATCTTACTAGGCTTATATATACTCGTACCTATCTCTTAGTTAGTAGATCGTACCTATACTGTTTCAACTGTCGTTTAGAAAAACCATATTTGTTGATAAGTATACAATGTTTCACAAAGTTGTCCTCTATACCTATAGCTAT
The DNA here is from genome assembly GCA_949316085.1 of Hypercompe scribonia. Lineage (NCBI taxonomy): Eukaryota > Metazoa > Arthropoda > Insecta > Lepidoptera > Erebidae > Hypercompe > Hypercompe scribonia. The sequence continues at coordinate 10,900,912 of OX438980.1, forward strand.
GTATATTTAGAACCTTCAACAGAAGTTAATTAAGGAATTTGTACAAAAATAATCGTGATATTTTTATTTTTGTTTATATTTTTATACGTATTGCATCTATATTTTTACTTCGATTATATAGCACTAGTTTGTACTTAAGTAAACTAAGACAGTCTGAATGCTTTAGTGTTATAAGCAATCTATATCGGTCCTTAAGAGGTAGTCGATCGGTCTGAGTAACCAGCGGGCGATCTATGTTTTATGTGTTTTAGTTCCGTCTACAATATTGTGTAATAAATAATAGTTATGACGTAGCAAGTAAATTACAATTTACCTATTTTGTCGATTTCGATTCAAGAGATTTAAGACTCGGTGAAATCGCCCTTCAAAACGGGAATAGCTCTCTCATACAAGTATCTTTGACAAGAAAAGATTAGTTATAGTATATTTGTGCTAGAATATCAGAGCGAGTGGGGCTACTTTGCATGTGGTGTGACCGCTGCAAACGACCCGAGACAGGTGACACCCCGACGCGGCCAGAGGTGTCGTTCGGGGTGCTGTTCATACTCTTACTGTGTAGAATAGTAAGAGGTGCGATAGCATCTTGCCCTAGGGGTGACTCTGGTCTCTCTAGGATGCATCTCAGTCTTGGGGTACGGCCGATAGGACTCCAGAAACCGCTGATGCGTTCCTGGACATACTCCTGACTGCCGTGGTAGGTAGGTGCGGGGTAAACCGGCTTGCCGGTAATCCCACACATGCCCTTCACCTCCCTATAGAGACTATCGTGCGAAAAGTATTCCATGATAAAAAAAGGACTACTTTGCATGGGTCGGTTTTTTAACATTTTTTATGAACTTAGTAATAATTGACACACGAATACGTAGATAAGTAAGTTATAAACATTTCCGATGTAAACTATCTAGACATTCTTACCCCACGTTCACGCCTTACTATATGAGACACACAACTGGCCTGTAGGTCTAGTAGTTGGTGACTTTAACTGCTAAACCAGAGGTTCGATCCCCACCCAGTATAAATTATTGTGTGATAAGCACGTAATTGATTTAGCGGTGTGGCTTCCATAATGTACGCTCTGCCTAGTTTGAGGCTAGACGGCCATATGTAAAGTTATTATTATTAATTTTTCGATTATTTGTATTACAGATGAGTCACTACCAAACGTTTTCTGAACCTTTTCAACCAAGCTATAAAAGTATTAGAGATAAATATATATTATCTATAATGATTGGTTTAACTTTTCTTAAGCATGCATTAATATCTAATAATATTCATGAGTTTTATAAGTGAGAGTTATCAATAGATTGCGTAAAATATTTAATGTAAACATAAAGTCTTTATTAACATTATGTAACTGGTCTCCAAGTCCAGAACGATCTGGTGTCCCATTAATTTTTGTTTAATTTGTAATTTTCCTAGTAATTAAGACCAGCATCGTCTGTTTAATGCAAATGAATCTATTCTCGATCATTAGCTTGTACAGGGTCTACTAACGTTACTTTTGGTTAATTAATCCCGAGATCTAACGCTATGGGCCACGACTTGATTATTATTCACACGCCACTAAATTCTGAAGATAAAATGCTTTCTGATTGTGAATATTATCAATTGTTACTCTTTAGGAACTTAATCACTGTATACCAAATATGTCTACATTGTGTTTCTCTTGTTACGTCATTGAGTATATATTGATTATTATCAAATTGCTTATATACACATACAATGTAAATAAAGAACATGATTAGCCAAGATTTTTTCATAAACTTAGCTGTCTTCTTTAATTTCAACACTAGTATCATTGTGTTGTGTTATATTATGTTTTCGATTTCGGTTAATCCAAGGAAGTTGATACGTTGATATTTAAATTTTTCTTTAGTAAATTTTTTGAAAGTATACGTAGGTTACACAAAACGTTTGTAAAGTCTCCCGTGACACTGGATGTTTTACTAATGAGGCGTTGTCCTTTTAATATTACAAAAAAGTGTTTAGACTGAGGTATACAGCCAAAATAGAACCAACGGTTTGACGGAAGACCAGTGTCATCCTTTTTGACTCGTTACTGTAAACCTTAGTCTTTAAGTGTTTTTTTTTGTTATAACTGGCTAGCACACGCCACCCGCCGTCTTGACGTTATCAATAAAAAGTTTCCAACTCAATTTATCTTATCGCACGGTAGTATCGTGAGTAGTTTCCACAATGAACGACGTGCCGATATCTACCAATTTCTAATCAGACAGAATTATCCACCTTGTTAATTGCAGTCAGTGTTCAGAATACAGCCCAATTCATCATTTCATAAAGTGTAGAATGGCATGAAATTGGTATAAAATTTATTTTTAATTTAATAACTTAATACGAAGATAGGTAAAGGGAGGCAATGGTGCGCACGCTATCGGTTCACCGATAACTACGTCTTCGCTGTCGTTGCGCACCCAATCAAAGTACTTCATTAAAATCTTATCGACGCTAGATAAATCACCTAACGACTGCGATCGATTATTTGGATAATTAATGGTGGTTTCATAAATATGTCGGATTCTTGTTCCCGTGGCACAGGTTTAGAAGAACTTGTGCCTTAAGGGAGCATTGTGTCGCCGACCGCGGCCTCCATATCAAGACACGGCGAGTCTGCGTCTCGAAAAACTAATTTTAAATCATTATAATTTTCTAACATAAAACACATGAGTATGTACTGAATACGAAACATTATTTTAATGTTTCATTAGTCACTGTCAAATATTTTACGTTTTGTATTATACCTATTATCTTTATTCGTGAAATATATTATTGTTTAAGACAGTTCTCAATCTTGAAACTACGTTATGAATAACGAGGCCGAATAATTACAATGTCAATACCAACATAAATATACTCGTATATAGTTAGCGTTAAGATTTGTGTTGGTTTAGTGAAACGCAACACTTCACAATGCACAGGGTCGCGTGCAGCGCTCAGTCTGAGGCACCTCGCCTCTTGAGATCCGCATCAGTCCCGGAATAAATGCTATCCTACGATGGTATCGCTGGCGCCCGCGCCACCCCATTAATCTACATCAGCACGCGCTCGCAACCAGATTAATGAAGCAGATAAACCTTAAATACGACTACAGATGTCTGCTTCTTTAACGGCAGCCGAGAGAACTGTATACTTCGAGACAATAATAATTGATGAATTAAGGGGATTCGACAGTTTTATATAAGTAAATGATAACGTTCGATCAACTCGTCGATATAACCTCAATAATTAGAATGAATGGTTAAAAGTTTTGGCTGAAATTGATTACTTTGTGTGCTAGCTATTAGTTACGCATTTTCATTAAGGTGTAGACGCTACATGCTATGATGAAATTTAAGGCGTGTAAGATTAGATTTGGAAGCTTGGCTGTCCATACGATCTGATAACTTTTCACAGTACAAGTATCTCTTTATTCTTCCTTGTCCTTGTAAAATCACTTGTATTGGGATGGCTATTTTCTAAGCAAAATGTTAAACTAACTCAAATATATTCTACTGAGTAGGTATTTTAACGAAATATTTTCCAACGTTTCGCCGCTCAAAACATGATGCTGCTGGCTAAATGCAATGCTCACGGCATTGGGTCAATAATTCAGCATTATTCCTGGTATGTCACGGAGCTCTCTACTGCGCTGAGTGTTGTGGATTCAAACCCCACATGGGACAACGCTTTGTGTGATTCATAAATTGTTGTTGTGTGTTTGTAAAGTTCCCCGTGACACAGGATTTCTTCATAGAGCGGGCGGTTGCAATAAAAAAAACAAAACATTAAAATAATATAATACCATCTTCATTTTTGCATATTTAAGAGACGTTAAAATAATTGATTGAGTTTGGTTACCTCACTACACGTTAAATTAGATTGAATGATTATTTTAATGAATGATTGAGTGACCACTGAAAATATGAAATACACTCGGCAAAATAATCTCTCTTGAAATGGTTATTACGAGTAAGTTAAACAATACGTATGTAAGATTATCTCTGTGATCATTGTTTAGACAAATATAATTCCTTTGATATTGCTATGATCGTACAATAAAGTTTATTTCTAATCTATTGCGTTATTACTATAAACTAACTTGGTGGAACGTTCCACCATCTCTATGTTCGAATAACCTTAATTGTTTCAATTGAAAAACTACTTTTCACAACGGGAATTGTTAATTGATTTTACAGATGTTCAATTTATTTTATTTAGGACAACTTCGATTAGTCAGTTTGTTTTACTACTTTACTTTCCTATAAGTATCCGTTCACTTTTTAATTATTACTTTTTCTGTATAAAGTCTATGTATTTTATTATTTACCGGGGCGCGTATGATGAAATTTTATTATGATCATATGAACAAAATATGTAAATGTCTCTATTAATTTTTTAAAAAGAAAAGTTCACATTGGAGATATTGGTAATATAGACTAACTAGTACGAGAATCGATTTAAGAACGAATATAAACTACATATATGTTGTACAGCTCTAAGAATAACAGCAGAACAGTCCATTTGTTAGAACAAGTTATCATTACAATAATACATGCCACCAATGATAGATTAACTAAATTTAAAATTATTTATTCAATTACTTTTTGCTTTGAGTTCGTTAGAATTAAAAAAAAAAACAACTGTTTTCCTGCACCTCTCTGTAAGTGTGTACCAAGTTATGTAAATAAAAATAGTACGTATGTGTACTTTTACACTAGGACGTCATATTCAGTTTGAACTAAATTATGATTTAATTAAATTAAGATAAATGAAGCTGTAAGTACTTGGTGAATTGTTTAATTGATGAATAACAATTACTGTCCTCCTAAATAAACACAAGTGTGTGACACAAGTTAGCCTGTTAATTTTTCAGATCGCTATCAGAGATGATCGCGTGTTGGTTAACCCTATCTCAGTAAACAAATACTGCGACCATATCCCACGATTTCTAACTGCCTTCATTAAATAATGAATGTTTGCTTCGACACACAATATGATTTCTTTCCAATGTATAATTCTTGTTTAAGCTTTTTCAACGCCAAGGCTAAATAATTAATCTTAGTCTGAAAATAAAACATGCAATGTACGGAGTCTATATCATTTGCATTTTTTTAATTCTCATTTAGTTCTCACTCTAAATTTGTGAATCTTTTTATCGCTATATTTAAAAATAAATATGACTATTTCTGTCGCGTAATTAACTTGGATTTATCAAGAATTTATTGACTTAAAATAGCGGTAAAATAATATATTGTGAGTGCAGATTGAGTTTGTGAAAATAAATAGCGTAGACTCGGGTTGGACATTGCATTGGAATAGAAGTCTCGTTTCTAAAAACTCTAATTACCTATAAATAAATTAGCGATTGCGTTCTTTAATTATACACCTCTTATCCCCAATACCATAATGAGATGCAAACTGTTTGGATAGGTGGCCGTTCCTTGGTTTTCTATCTTAAGACATTCGAAGTGGAAGCGAAAAACTGCTCAATTTTTGAAGTATATAAGTATTCAATGTTCAATAACTTTCAAATAGTGATTGATTGCTTCTTATTTGAATTACATTAACACATTGGTTCATACCGAATATATTTAAGTAGAAATCACTGTCATTTTGCATTTATTTTACTCATAGAAAGGACATGTATCTGTTCCTGCTTCCACATACAGCGCAAACAAAAAGACATGCTACAGCGCCATCTACCGATGACACATCGAATTACGGGGTAATGAACTACGGAGCAACTACTACTCCTGTATCGGGATATAGAAATTCTGGCGGTGATTAGCATATGCACAACATACCAACATCAACCGCGGCCGGATCGCGGCCCACCAGGCATGAACACCTCACGTGGTCGGTGGATCCTTCCTTTGTGTTTGAGGGGTAGGACACCCGTTCCCACCACATATTCTTAGCATAAAAGATAGTGGTCCCAATATTTTGAAGGATCGATAGCCCTGAGAGGTTTATTTCCTATATAGGATAACAGCCGTGTTCAAGTGTTTTTAAAGTATATTTTTATTAAATTATCATGATTTTTTTTTTATATTTGAATCTAAAAATATTATTAATTCTAGAAGAAAACAAAAGGGTAATGTTGTTTAAAGGTAGAAGAAACAAATCGAACCCAAGATGAACCAGACGAAAGCTTATTGGGTAAATAAAAGAAAATATTCAAAATAACATACATTTATTTACGATCAAAATCAAAGATCAAATATAAAAAAAACAATTGAAATAACTATAGAAATCTAAAGAATACATTATTGGTGGCAATTTTTTTTTGCATAAATGTAGTCAAGAAGACGCAATAAGTATAAATGAATGTTACCCTCTAAAAAAGAAATATAAAAACAAAGTATACCCGTGAAGAAAATGTTTCGTTTGTAAATATTTCTTTCGAGACAATTGTATGACAGTTTCTAAACAAGTAATAATTTAACAACAGAAGTCTTTTTGTTTCGGTATATATATTTTTTATAGCATCATAAAAATATTACTGATACCGGAATATTATAAACAATATTATGGTGGAATGTCTTAGAGAGATCTACCCTTCTAAACCTTTTTATAGTGAGGCATCTATTTATATAGATAGCTCGGTTCAAAAAAAGGGGCTTGCAAAAACTTAATTTCTGGAATACCCTTAATAGTTATTTAAATAAATACAAGTAATGTAGCTTCGTCAATGAATGTAGTAAATATATAACAGGTGTAATCCACATAAATATATTTAAGAAATGAAACTCTTCCCAAAAGTGGGCGATCTATCCCGGCTTGTTCTCAGAGTGTGCTTGTTTACTATTGACGCTTTGTGTATTTTATTGACTGCATACATATGTAATAGTAAAACTGAACAATCGTGACAATACTGCCACTGGGCGTATTAAACCAACCCGAAGCACTAAATTATTCCGTGATTTCATTGTAATTCCAGTCTATAATCTGCAATCAAATGTCGATATATTACACGGATGCGGCGACATTACCGAGAGCGTTACCGTGCAAACACCGTCTCCCGTTGCTCTTTACACACCGACGGTATTTACTTTTCAACCATACTAACAAATAAAAGTGTCATAATATTTATACCATAACTTAGCTTTCTTATGAACCACTGTCGTAAACTTAAACATGCTTTCTAGACAGATAAACGCAGAAACAATATGAAACGTGACCTCAAGGAATAAGGTTTAATTTAGTCAAATAGTAATTTTCAAGATGTTCCTGGTTATTGAGAGCAGATTGTGGCCGTCATTCGATAATGTTTCTAGTTAGTTTGCAATAAATATGAGAGTCGAAGTGAACGTGGCGAGCCTCGTGATGTTCGTTCAGATGACGGTATGGACTATCTAATTTTATTACCAATATATTGTCATTAAGTCGATACTGATCTTGTTATACGCACAATGAGAGGTACACGGGCCCTCGGGACCTGCCCGATACAATTTATATTCAAATGACATTCGCTTATGGTCTCAGAAAATTTCTCACTCGTCGGATTTTCACGTAATCTTAAATTGATGGTGTCAACGACTGGCCAGACGTCACAACCTCATAGATAAGGCAACAAATCTCTATTGTAATCGCATGACCTCTGAACTTACCTATAAGCCGAGTAAACAAACATTACACGGAAATATAAACTTGACTTAATAAGACAATAAATGAGTGAAATATAAAGTGCCTGTGTTGGGTATAAGTCTAAAATATTATACATGTTTATTGAAGTCTTTCTTTCGATGATGTCATAGGTATCTTTAGATCTCGAAAGGCTTAAAAGAAGACAGATTTTATCAACTTCACACGTACTAATTATTAGTAAATCTACAAGCAACGTGGTGACTGGTCTGATTATAGTGCTAGTGTCATTCAAGCTTATGACATCGTGATCAAGCGAGGCGACTCGGTCAAATCGCGGCCACTCCGCCACGCTGAGAGTCAAACAGCTTCTCACGGATATTTGAGCCAGAACCAGCAACTATACAAATAAAAAAAATCACCTTGTGTACAGTTCACGTGGCGCTGTTTACAGGCCATATAAACTGACCGTGTTTACTGTGTAACCGCTCATCCTCCATTTAACATTGAGCTACTTTGGTAACGTCTAAATTAGTCAAGTGAGAAAAGCTAACGCTCGTAACCGTGTTCGATCGCCCTCTAAATCGTGTCGATAATGACTTTTTTGACTCTTACACTCCCATCACTTATTATGTTTATTCTGCCCTATTATCGTAAAGGGAAAACTTGTTATGACATCCTAATTTCGTCAATGCTTTAGATGGCATAGTTGGTTTAAAATTGCTGGTTCATGTGGTAGTAGATTGAGATTTTATTCCTACAAATACGTACGTGTGTCAAACTTCAAGATTATAGTAACTATTGCTAAATTTGTAAAATTCTAACTATTAATGTATTAACTGCAGTTTATTTATACGTGTAAATGCATGTGTATATGGACATTCATGTTACTTTACTTTATTTATTACGCTTTCACGTATTAACTGGTCAACTGTTATTTAGAAATTTTACACTCTGTTTATTTGCTGTAATTAAACAGAGATTTTTACTTCACGTAACGGAGCGTATTTAACCTTTTTTATGCAGTAAAAAGTTTGTGCTAATAACCAAAGAAACATCCGGGTTTTTTAAGGAGAATTCTTCTTTGACGTCTGAGTTTCATCCTTTTTCGTTCAGTATCACCCAATGGTTGACTTACAGAGATTTAGCACCAAATGTAAATTAAATTTAAATAAACAAATCAGACAATTCTATTATTCTTTTAGGATTAGGATCAGCCTTAGTATCGCAAGGGAAGACGTCAGAAATCGATCAGAGCCAGTTCACGTCGATGGATTTCACTGATTCGGATTAAACAAACAAGTAAGCGTTAATCCTTTCTCACGTGAATTATTATGAGAAGACTTGCAGTAATTACTATTACATGTGTATAGGTAGGTAGAGCGAGCTCAAATTTCTTCGACGGTGGTCCGACCCCGGCAGCATAGTATCGATGGATGTGTTCACTTCGTCATATAAATAAACCTCAGTATACTCACTCGGCTTACGCGCACCTAGATTAAACGACTCATTACACACTATCTTTAGGCTAAATATTAATTGAGACATTTCGAACTACCGCCAAGAAATCGATACGGTGAAACAAATGGGTATCGATAAATAACGTCAGCCGCAGTAGTTTATTCTTTTGTCGATCAAGGAAGCAAATGTCATTATACAAAGTGATGTTTTGAAGATCAGACCATAAGGATCCGTGCAATCAGTCGGATCGCCATTCTTTCTGTTAATCGTATTATAAATTGACATAGCGGTCGCTTTACCGGCCTTTGTCGGCGTTGCGTCTTAACGAATGACTCCAGAATTTATGCTCCAAAAATAATAATTACAAATTTAAAAGCGGTGCGATATCGATAAATGAGTTATTGTGTCATCTATAATTATTATAATTAACAACACAATGAGTTGAATATTTCATGTGACGGTTCTTGCATATGTATTTAACAACTTGTACTGAATTTTTTAATCGCTAATGTGAGTGTAAATGCTGCCCACGTGAGTGTCTCACATATGAACCTGGCGTTTAGAAAAAAACAGCTGTCATTTTAATTGTAAAATGTTCTTGTCCACTTTCAAAATTTTGCGTATTTATTATTTATTTATTTTTGTTTAAAATTAATAAATAATCTTTATGTCATTATTTTTATACATTATATTATTCGTACATGTGGATGATTTAACGATAAACAAAAATAGGACTTTTTAAATTTTCATACTAGGGTACCTGCAATAAGTGAAGTTTTAAAACTAAAATCGTAAGTGGTTTATGCGAAACTATTTGTTAACAGTTTTATACACATCACTTACACTTTTAGTATATTATTTAAAATGTCATATTAGTCATATTAAAAATCAATATAGATTTCAAATATTATGATGAAAAAATATAGTTTATAAATTTTTTTTTTCGTACCAAACCTATTAACGTATACGAACAGGGCATTAAAACAATTACATTTTATGATTTATAGTGAAACACAGGAAGACTACATAAATAGCTCGAGTAAACTGTAACGATAGCTTCGTATTTAGTATTATGTTACAGAAACTTTATCTAAAGTATTGTTAAAGTTGATTGGAGGCAAATCAGTAGAAGCTTAACACTGGGAGAGTAAAATGCGTGCTGCCACGCGAGCCCTTCGTGTACTCGCCGCATTACTCAAACCTCATTTAGACCTAACTACGTTGCATTGAAAGGAGCAATTTTATTGTACTCTATTGATTCTCTTGACAGGGCGAGAACGTACGTCTTGTTACAACTAGTTTATTTTATTCTGACATTACGGCTCATTAAAATATATTGCAATGTATTCATTTGGATATTAATTTTTAGTTTGTTAAGGTTACACAGCACAATTTAGTTCAAAATAACAAGTTCATTATACGATCGTAACTTTGAAACGTGCCAACGGGTGTTGCATACCGTGAGAGATAAATATTAGTCATCAAACTGTTCATTATCTGAGCATTATCAAAGTGGATAGTCATATTTTAGGCTCGCATGTTTTAAGTGGTAACGCGGTCAAGCAATCTTCCAAACTTAGTATGGACAATACATCGTACTTGTTATCATTGGAGAGATTTCATAAACTACAGAGGACTCAAAAAATAAACGAAAACCGCTTACGCAATATGGACATATACGTTAGGTTCCCGCTCTGTCAAACATAGATGGTTATCGCTTCTGCTTACTAGTAGCATACTGCACAATTACAAGGTATGGAACGGTTCAAGCAAATAATGAATTAAGATCAATCGCTACTAAACCATAGACAGATATAAACAGGTAATTTATATAACACCCTTCCTTTTTGCAACGAGGTTTGATAATGATACAAACATTGCACGTTATTGCCTGTCACAAACAAAACTGATCGAAATATCTTGAAACATTATCAGCTATAAATAATGTATCGGCAATGAAATGAAAAATAGCAAAAATAATTTTTAGGAGATATAGCTGTGTAGCTTTCAAAAAATATGTATAGCATATTCTAATGTTAATAATATCTCGTTATTTGAACGAAAATTAAAATAATTAAAAAATTATTTTTATTAAATTTGTCTCTAGGGCGTTTATCTTTATGGCGTTCTAAAGTAAGCTTACTTCGAATTGCCAATATACCAGTGTATTCAAGTCTAATTTACAACTACCCTCATTCAAATAACATCATTGCAACAAGTGCCCGGTAAGGTGTGACAGCCTACACTAGAATGGCAGCTGTAGTCATAATAGAGCTACCTTATATTCGTTTAGTAAACGTTACTATGAGCGCGCAGCTCCAGAAATCAATAACACAATACATTGCTTGTTTTGTAATAAAGAATACCAGCTACTTTTCTAGTGCATTTCTAGTTGAAGTGCAATGGGATGGAAAATAATTTCAAAAACCGCTTGAGCAAAACCTATGAACTTGTTAACATAGTAAAGATTACATGCTTAGAGTGTAATCAACTTTAGTAATCGAGATAGAACTTGCTTGAGTTAAATATCTAGCGATAGGCTGAATTATCTTACAAAATTAAAGATTAGAAGTAAAATTGTTTATAATGATACCTATATTTTACTTATTTTAAAATTATTAATACAAAACATTTTAATTTTGCATATTTTTGATACATTGTTAAAACTCTTGAACATAAACAAGTTTATAATTTCCTCAATTAATGCATTATTAGATAAAGAAAAGTCTAAATATGATCCAACTGACAAAAATATAAAAAGTTGACTTTACTCAGAACCGACGGTTCCTGTCGTAAAATCCGCCCTTAACTGATATATCAAACTATCTTCCTATTCTTTGAACTCAGTTTAAAAAAATTGCATCCATCCCCATCAGTTCATTTTAAACACTTTGAATTATAACCAGTAAACAAATGTATGTCATTAGCTCACGAATTCACTCATCAACAAGCCTCGCCTTCAAACAGATCTCGAATAATAACTTAACATTCTGAATGCCTTTTGCTTAAAGATTTAGTTGTGTCTGCTTACCCCCGAGGAACAAATAAGTGTGGTGTGTTTTAGTTTATTTAGTTTGTGTAACAATACCCGGCGTGAACTCAACTCGGGTTTTGATATTCAACTCATATGTCAGTATGTGGTCCTTGTATTCTCAATCCTAATGCCACAAATTGTAAGTTGAAAATTTAAAAAATCTATATGGCTTTTTCTTCATTTAGTCAGCCTCAGTAAAGGCGTGAGTTACGATTTGAGTTATTTATAACGTCCAGTTTGTGCAGTGAGTACATAGTCCTTGGCTTCATTGGACTCACGAATGATCTTAATTAGAAGTATTGTGGGGAAGAGTAAATTATGTCTGTCGATGCTTTTGTGGTGCCGTTCGTCCCTCATACTCTATTCCTGCCCGTTATCTCTCTCTAAATCATGCACTATCTGATGCTGGAACATGCCCCAAAGCGTTGATTAGGAAATTAATGAGACCTTAATGGAAGTAATCTTAATGCCGTTTTATTTTTATGTCTCGATAGTGATTACATGAATTTTAATGCGCAAAAGCAATAACTGTCAGTTAACTGTATTTGATTTAATGGGTTCATCTACATAATATTGAAGATGCCGCACAACAAATTGACTTTCTATTGGTTTCCATTTGTCATACTATGTACTTGTATACGTATCGAACGAATTCAATGTATCTCACTTAGTGCCAGTGTAAATCATAAATTAATTGAGTTAACAAGCTTTAATAATATAATATACCAGTTCAGTAATAAATTCGTTTCTATTATGTGTGGAGTCGCAATTTATTTTTTAAAGTTGTTTATTACGCTAGCCGATAATTTAATTCATTGATAAATCCAAGAAATGCTTGTCCCGTGCCGGTTAATCGGGCCCATATAATTCTAAATAAACAAGTTTATATATTTCCAAATACATAAATAGCTTTTCTTTTAACTTGTGAAAACCCCCACAGGTCGTCACCCCACCGGGGTTTACGGCAGATGGTGTGTAGGAATTGGAGCGACTAAAACCACGGTGTGCAAATTGGCACATAAGATAGGAGCAATCCGGGAACAGCTGTTATTACATCTGGATGCCTTCGAGCGCTAGTGGACTCACCATCTTCGGGTAAAATTCTCTATTTAGGAAATACATAAATATTTTGACTCAGACACAGAACAAATGATTATTCTCATTACAAAATATTTATTCAAGGCCAAGAATCGAACTCACGAACCCTAGCTTATAAGTAAAAATTGCTAACAACAAGGCCACTATTTAATTTTATAATTTCAACCCTACGTTGATGTATTAACTTGAAACCCAAATTAAATCACATTACGCAGTCATTGTTATTAAAAATAACATTGTGTTTCCTTTGACTTTTGTATGTAAGTAATCAAATGCAATCAAATTGCCTACATTGTTATTTTGAAAGGTTACGTTTAAAATACTATAAAATATTATTGTTTTTATATTTATCAACAGCCTATGTCTCTCTTTACCACGCTAGCTAACCTCAACCTGTCTGGCCAGCCTATGGTTTGTTATATGGTCTCCAACCCTATCAGTTGGCTGAGTTGAGCGCGCAGTTTGCCCAATTCCGGGCGGATCGCCCTGAGCGAGAAGGTCCGTCTCCGTCGCTTGCCCCTGCCAATCCCGGTACCATCGCTGATGCCCACCTGCGGCAAATCACAGACGCAGTGTGGCGCATGATGGACGGACGTCTCGCTGGCTTGGAGAGGCCCCTGGCCCTATCGTCCGACCACCGCTCGCGGCACATAGACCAAAGGCCACATCGGCGCTTCCCGTTGTAGGCGGTCGTGTGTCCTATACGGCGGTGGTGTCGGTGTCTGCTGTTCGTGCGGCGTCGGTGTCTGCTGTTCCTGCGGCCGCTCCGAGGTCACGACAGGCGGCTGAAGTAGTAGCTAAGACGGGTGTACAGAGGTCAGGGCCCAAAACGGCGGCCAAGTCTAGAGCGGAATTTCCTCCGCTCCCCACTCCAGACGCTGTACCTGGCATCTCCACGTCTGCTCCCTCCATATCTGCCACTTCCACGGATGGTTGGGAGGTAGTCGTGGGGACAAAGAAGACCCGAAAGCGGGGTAAAAAGGCTGTTCAAAAAGTGGCCTCTGCCCCGCAGTCGCCATCGGTGGTAGTTGCCACCACGAAGAAACCGCACAAGCTGCAAGTACCCAAAACCGCGACGGTGGTGGTCACCGTGTCACCGGAGGCGGCTAAAGGCGGACTGTCTTACACGGCAATTTTCCAGAGGGCCCGGGCTAGTCTCGCCAATGACATCGGGTCGGTAGGAGTCAGGATGCGCCTCGCTCAGACGGGAGCTCGAGTCCTCGAGTTCCCTAGAGCCGAAGGTGCCAAGACAGCAGATACGATTGCCGAGAAATTGCGAGGCATGTATGCGCCACGGATGGTGTTAAGATCGCCAGGTCTACTAAGTGTGCAGAGTTGCGCATCTCGGGCCTGGACGGCCGAGGATGTCCGCGTTGCAGTAAGAGAGAACACAGGGTGCAACGCGGACAACATTAGGGTCGGCACCATCCGCCCGACTTCGAGGTTTTCCTTAACAACTTGGAAACTTCGATGCGGCGTCTAACGTCTGGGCACGTCTTAGTGCTGTGGGACTTCAACGCAAAGTCCAATGCGTGGGGTTCCCCCAGGATGGACGCTAGGGCGAGGCCGTAGAGGAGTGGGCGGCCTCGTTGGGCCTGTGTTTACTAAACAGGGGCTCCACCAACACGTGCGTGCGATAGCAGGGAGGGTCGATAGTGGACCTTTCGTTCGCTATCCCTGCCCTCGCCGCACGAGTAAGGAACTGGCGTGTCCTGGAAGAGGTTGAGACGCTCTCGGATCATCTTTACATCCGAATTGAGCTCTCCCAGACCCAGGACCTCAGTACGGGTCACGCGGCGCGGCGTTCTTCTCGCTTTCCGCGGTGGACTATGGCCAAACTGAATGGGGACTTACTAGAGGAGGCTGCCATTATTCACTCTTGGCTGTCTCCGCAGGCTCCGACTGAGGAGGTCGACATGGGGGCTGGTCGTTTCGGCGATGCGATTATGCAGATCTGCGATGCGGTCATGCCCCGCATCCGTAGTTATCGGCCTCCTCGGAAGGAGGTGTTGTGTTTGTGGGGTACAATTACACTACATTTTGTACAATCAACGTGATTACTTTATTCATTGAATTTACCGAGCTTGATACCAGTTGACATAATCCGTAATTAATACTTAGTTTTCCTAGCGTCTACTAGAGGCGCTCGCGAGCCACACGTTCAGAAATGATTAACAACACACGGGCCTAACACTCTCCCTCGTTATTAGTTCAAAGGTTCAACCGGTTCAGCATCCTTCTAGTTCTGGTGCTTCGACGTGGTTCTATTTTGGCTGGTGTTGGTGTAGGTAGAGGAAGTGTAGGTGTCTCTGAGCTTTTTATAACTGGTACGATATTTTCTGGAATGTTAACTATTGGGTTTTGAATGAGTGGTATGGATTCTCTTCTTGTAGGACTAGCTTGTATGGTAGTAGATAGCTTATTGTCTTTTTCAGGTGATTTTCCTGCATCTAGGTTTTCCTGTATGTGTTCCGGCTTGGCTAGGTAAGTATACGGTATCTTAATGTTTTCACTCATGCATGCAGTTTTTATAATTTGATCAATGTGTTTTTGGTGTATTCTTCCATCCACTTCCACCTCATAATGTAATTTTCCTTTCCTGTCTGTTATTTTTCCGAATTTCCATTTGTTGCTGTCATACATTCTTATTTGGACTCTATCTCCTCTTTGAAACTGCTTGTTTACAATCATCTCTTCATTACTGTGATTTTCTATCTCTTTCCCTCTTTTTACTAAGTCAATTCTTGTTCTGTATATTCTTTTGAACATCATTTCTCCTGGACTTAATCCCGTAGTATTGTTAGGTGTTTTTCTATACATCATTAAAAATGTTTGCAGTTTTTCTTGTACTGATCCCTCTTCATTAGCCATTTTTTTTAGCTTATTTTTTACTGTTTGGACGTATCTTTCTGCTTGACCATTTGTAGAAGGATGAAATGGTGCTGTAAATTTTGGTTGAATTCCATTTTCTTTCAGAAATCTTAACATTTCTTCTGATCTAAACTGTCTTCCATTGTCTGATACTTGAGTTATTGGTAGGCCAAATGTAGTATATAGCTTCTTCAGAATATTAGTAGTTGCTATAGCTGTAATAGAAGTAGTTGGAATGACTTCTAACCATTTAGTATATGCATCTACCACAATAAGAAAATATTGGTTCATGAATGGGCCAGCATAGTCGATATGAATACGACTCCATGGTTCTTTTGGGTATTCCCAGCTATGTACAGGTATTTTAGTAGGGTTTTTCTGCATCAAACAGCATGGCTTGCACTGTTTTACCAAATTCTCTATATCAGTGTCAATATTCTTCCACCACACATAACTTCTAGCTAAAGCCTTCATCTTTACAATACCTGTGTGTGCTGTATGTAACTCTTCTAAGATTTGAGGTTGTAATTTCTTAGGTATGATGATTCGTATGCCATAGAATATGCAATTATTTTGTAAGAAGAATTCATGTAATCTTCTGGGATCTTCTTTTCCTGATTGTATGTCTATGTATAGTTTTTGTAATTCTGGATCAGTAGCTGTAGCCTTTTTAATTTCTTGTAGTGTAACTGGCATTTTTGAGATTTGATTTAGGTAAAAAGCTTCATCATCTGTAAGTGTCTCTTTTGTTTCATTTTTCTCTGTATGTTGTAGTCTTGACAAGTAATCTGCATTAGCATGTTCTATAGTCTTCTTTAGCCTTATTTCATATTCAAATCCTGCTAGGAAGTTAGCATAGTGTACAAGTCGTATGGCTGTGGTAGCTGGTGTAGCTTTCTCTGGATGTAGTATTCTGGCTAATGGTTGATTGTCCACGATAAGTATTATTTTTCTGCCATAGCAATATTGAAAAAAATTTCTTCAGACCCCATACTAGTGCAGCAGCCTCTTTATCTAACTGGTTGTAGCCTTTCTGTGCTTTTGTATTCTCTGCTATTGGCCTTTCAGACTTATCTGCCATAATGTGTGATAACACAGCTCCGAATCCAATGGGTGATGCATCAGTGGCTAATGTCACTGGTAAATTTCCATGAAATGGTGTAAGTACTTTTTCTCCCCATATCTCCTTTTTCAGTTCTTGAAACGCTTTCTCACATTTTGTGGACCAAGTAAATTTTGTATCTTTTTGTAGTAATTTGTATAAAGGATTTAGTTTTGATACCAAGTTGGGAATGAATTGTTGATAATAATTAATCATTCCTAAGAAAGTACGTAGAGATGAGACATCTGTAAGACGTGGACTATTCTTTATATCTCTTATCTTTTCTTCTGTAGGGTGTAGTCCTTTTTCATTTATTGTATGTCCCTTTACATGTGCTTACGGCTTGCATTTGTGCTGTATCTTCGTTAGTTTTCATGTGTAAATACGCCTGGTTAATGTCCAGCGTACAAAAATATTTTCCACTGCTAAGTTTTGAAAATATTTCTTCAACCCGAGGAATTGGGTAATTATTATTCTCCAGACTACTATTTAACGTCGCTCTATAATCTGCACATAAGCGAACATTTCCATTTTGTTTAATCACCGGAACGATTGGTGTCCCCCACTGTGAGTAAGTTGCTTTCTGTAATATTCCTTCTCTTTCCAATCTATCAATTTCCATTTCACTTGCTCTCTAAGTACAAATGGTACTGGGCGTGGCTTTAAAAATACTGGAACTGTACCTTCCTTTAATTTAAATGCTGCTTGGTAATTTTTTATTTCGCCAATTTTATCCGAAAATAATTCGCTGTATTCTTCTATTAATTTTTGTAATTTTTTTCTATATTCTTTTTCTGTAATATCATTTTCTTCTTTTTGTAGTGAATTTATGTCAAATTTCAGGTTTAATTTTCTTATCCATTCTCTTCCCACTACTGGATTTACTTTTTTGTCTATCACAAAGATTCTACCATCTACTTCTGTATTCTTGTATTTAATATTTAAATTGCATGTTCCTAGTAGGTGTATTATTTCCCCTGTGTATGTTCTTAGCTTTACTGATGTATTTTCCAGTTTCAGGTTGGTGAAATATTTCTTGTAATATTCCACAGAGCATGTTGTAACTGCTGCACCTGTGTCCAGCTCTAAGGTATGTATTTTTCCATGTAATTTCAATGTAATGTTAAACTTATCATTTTGCATGTTATTTTTGTAGAATAATTTATGTATTTCATATATTTCATCTTCATCTCTGGACTGCTCATTTATTAGCTCCAGCTGTTGCTGATCTTTGAAACATACTGATTGTACATGTCCTTTTTATTGCATGACTTACAGTACAGTTTATTTTTTAGTTTGCACTGCGTCGCTGAATGGTTTTCTTTTCCACACCGAAAACACTTCATTATTCTTCTTCTTTTATTATTATATGCATTATTTGTATTATACGTAGGCTCTTTGTATGTATTTGTATTGTATGTAGGTTTTTTATATGTATTTGTATTGTATGTAGGCTCTTTGTATGTATTTGTATTCCTTGTATTTGTACTTTGTTTGTATGTATTTTGGTTCTTTGCTCTTACTGATATTTTGTTTATATTTGCTTGAATATCCAGACCCATTTCTTTTGTTTCAGCTTTGGAACTCTCCATGGCTATCGCAATCCTAATTAAATCCTCAAACTTTGTAGAAGAAGATTCTTGTAACAATCTTTCTTTGATTTCAGAATTACGCAGCCCCCGCATGAACTGTACTCGCAGATGAGTGTCAAATGTACTGTGTTCACAATTATTACAAATAAAGTTACATTTTCCACCTATTTCTTTCAATCCAGCCACATAATTAGCAATCCTCTCACACTCTTGTTGTTGTCTGAGGCAGAATTTGTGTTGCTGGGCTACTTCACCCGGTTCTGGGGCAATATGCTCTCGTAATAATTTCACCAGGTCATCATATGATTTTGATTCAGGCGAACTAGGCGCTGTTATGTTCCTCAGCACTTGATAATACTTTGGGCCAATGCAATTAAGAAAAATTTGTACCTTGACTGTAACACTCGTAACTCCTTTTAGTGTTATATAATTTTGTAGTCTTTGTGGATCAGGCCCAGATGAAGTACCTGGGCCTGATCCACGACGGGAGGTGGCTTTTCCACGAGCACTTCCGACAGCTTTCTCCAAAGCTGGTCGGCGCTGCCTCTGCCCTTAGGCGACTTTAGCCCAATTTGGGTGGAGCTAGCATCGCGACGAGACGGCTGTACACGGGGGTTGTCCGGTCAATGGCGCTGTATGGCGCTGTATGGGCGGTGGCTCTGACCGCCCAGAATAGGGCTCGCCTCTGACGCCCTCAGAGGATATTGGTGGTTAGAGCCATACGCGGTTACCGCACCGTATCGACGGAGGCGGCGTGCGTCTTGGCCGGAACTCCTCCGTGGGATTTGGAGGCGGAAGTGTTCGCCGAAGTTTATAGGCGAACGGCTGACTTCCGGGCGGATAGCGGCACACGACCCCCGTCCGAAGAGATACGCGAGTGGCGAGAGGCCGCTCGTCGAGCCACGATTACGGCTCATTGTTCATCCTGGCTGCAGGCTCCACGTGCTGGCTTTGCCGCCGTGGAGGTTCTCCAGCCGGTAATCGCCGAGTGGGCAGGGCGACAGCACGGGACCCTTTCCTTCCAACTGACGGAGATTCTCTCCGGGCACGGTTGCTTCGGGAAGTATCTGCACTCGGTCGCCAGGAGGGAATTGATTCCCGCCTGTCACCACTGCGACTGCAGTGAGGACTCGGCTCAGCACACGCTGGCGGTTTGTGCCGCCTGGGCGGTGCAGCGTGGGATCCTCACTGCAGTTATTGGAGGAGATCTCTCGCTACCGGCCGTCATACGCTTCATGGTCGGTAGCGACAGTTATTTTACCGCGGTCGCAACTTTCTGCGAAGACGTAATTTCGCGGAAGGAAGCCGCGGAGAGGGTCCGGTAGGATGATCTCCACTCGGATCCAATTTGCCGCCGGCGAACCGGGCGGCAGAGGCGCGCCTACCACCGCCTCATGCCGCCTTGAGTGTGGCCGCGGGTGGACGGGACAGGTTTTTCCCTCTATCCGTTATAGTGGCCAGCCGCGAGGAGGCGACGTCTGCGTGTGCCGTACGTCGCTTAAATGGAGAGTTTGGAGGGATCTGAATGTCGTAATAACGGCTGTTTCCGGATCCCTGCTATGTCAGGCGCAGAGTGGCACACCGTGTGGTTTTAGTCGGTCCGATTCCGACACACCACCCCGCCGTAAACCCCGGTGGGGTGACGGCCCGAGGGGGTTTCCAAATGTTAAAAAAAAAAATGGTCTCCAACCCTATGGTTTATTTCATATTTTTCTTCTTTTTGCATTGTTATTGCACTGCGTAATTGGCTCCCTTAGTCGGCTTACAGTATTCTTACACTGTCACGACTCATGTTTTCGTACTACGCTCATTTATTTGAAACATAAAAATTCACAACTAATTGATCTCTGTGTGTCAATGATGCTAATATTCATTCAGTGGTTACATTGAACTGGCAGTTTATATTTAGTGTAAAAACACTCAAACTTTACAGTACTTTGACTTGATATTTCCATCCTATTTAGAAGCAATTTAAATATATTGTAGTTTCATATAACCAAAGTCTAACCTAAGATTTCCTGATGATTTTCCGAGTGGAGCTACTAAACTTTCAATAAAAGCCACTCATTACACTGCTAAATGACTAAATAGCGTGAGTCGAGTGCTAGCAGCCAGACCCGACCGCATTCTGCAGCTTTAATGCTCGTATTGGTCGATAAACAGTTTATTTGTGTAAACTAGGTGTGACAAATGTAACGAGAAATTATTAGATTGTAAATGTATGTATAATTTATTTACATAAAAAAATTAGTTGACGACCTTGTTTGTTATTTCAAATATACTAACTCTCTTATACAAAACAATACATATAGTTTAGCTTTTAATTAAATGTTTATCTAGTGTGTCTAATCTAAATACTATAATGCTGAATACTTAACCAGATGTTAAGCATACGACTAACTGACCGTAATGATTTAAACTTTTCTAATAATACTCAGTAATAATCAGTGCAGATAAAGCTTACGGTATACCATGTAGGCTTTAAATGTTAATGTGATAAATGATTTTGAATTAAATTATTTGGACAGTCGGTGATAAATATCAGTTGTCAGCCCGCATCCAATCGGGACGTGATGAAGATGTATATGCGTAGGTACAAGAACTAAATGTGACAGTAAATTACACATGACGGTGCGTGAAGACATTTGCGGTAAAAAAGTGAACATTGTGAGTGTAGGATTAACTGGTACAAACTGAAAAGTGTCACCTCGGGGGCGCTCGCCGCGCATTCGACATGCGACGCTTGATTCCATATCAACACGCAACTTGACGCATGGCGAACGTCTTAATGCATCCATTAACATAAACATTCTCATCGTAAACACTTATTGACGTTCGTATACATTTACTTTATCTTTTTGGCATCATACTTCTTCCTCAATATTTAGGGTAACTTTTACGTAGGTACGCGCTTGCGCTTATCTTGTTTTCGGTAATAGAATACCGAGAATATTTTATCAACGCACGACCGAGTAATTTAATATAAAGCGTATCACTAAATGATCTCTCGGTCGCGATGACTATCGCTAGGTTAATAACGGTGTTGGAGGTTCCTCTACGCGAGACACGCGTCCGCGATATTATCGCCTCCGAAGTATTATTGATGAGAGCCCGCCATAACCAAATAGCCCGAGGATCACGTTTGTTTACTTATCTAATGTTTGTTAAGTGTTCTATTTTGTGACTAATTGAAACTAACGCCGGTTGTTGAACTCGTTTAAGACAGGTGCAGCTCAAAATGGCATTTTCGTGAGATTATGCTGCGATTGTTGACTACCGAGCTCTGATAACAACATGCCTTTTGCGTGTTTTGTACGGGCTCTGTCTAATTGTCGAACAGAAGCTGCGCCTGAGCCTTAACGACTGCTTCAATAGCTACATCGTTTATGGAAGAGAAACGGCATAAATTACGTTTACTGCTGTTGAGATTGCTTCATTCATTCTTGTCTCGACCATTGAGTAACTCAGTTACACGCAGAGTCTTTGCAAAATGCGAACAATACTACGTGTCTCGGAATAAACTATCTGCTTTGGGTATTCGCTATTGACATTTAATTTTCTTATACCAACAATAATCGTCTTAAGGCCTAGATAAGATCGAGAAAGAAATCTATTCATGTTGTATTGTAAGTGTACTTGTTATTCGTGCCACTTAGATATGAAAGAGTTAAACGGCCGCGGACAGCAATGCATGCATTAAAAGCTTGTTTCTAGTTCTTGCTTCATATAAAATCAGAACTACGCTTCGAGTTGTGTTATCTGATAATTAGGTTGGTTTCGTTGTTACTTAATTAGATACACAACTTTTCAATTATGTTTACTATTATCTGTAATTTATAATTCCCACACACGTGACAAGTTCTTTTAGTAACTAAATACGAGTTATTTAAGATTGTGACCTAATTTGAAATTAGGAATAATTGATTTTCGTGCAAGTGATCATGAGATCACTTCTAAAGATCAAGTGATCTCATGATCAGTTATACGAGATTCCTTTAGTGATTTAATGTTATTATTAAGATAGAACACGAAGAAGTCCAACTTTTAAAGATGGTTGTAAAGTTGGGTAAAATATCACGTCTATTTGATATTTCGATTCTGTGTCTTTATTTGCTAGTGTATTCGACTTTACAAGCGTTATGATATTTTAATAAGCATAAGGTATAAAGTATGGAATGTTCTTATATCAATAAAATAATAGTCATTAGCTTTTTGATTCAAAATTAAGATTTTAAACTTGACACTAACTTGAAGGTGCGGACGAAGAACATTGTTAGTGGCGTAAGACAAAACGAGGGACTGCTTGTCTTGACTGTTTTTATATGAAGTGGAGTGAAGTAACTATCGAATCCCTTCCTTCAGAGAATTTGGTCTATTTAAGGAACACACTAAAATGCAATGCTTAAATTAAAAATTAAATTTTTATATACGTATATAATTCTACTGCACATGTGTATGTCACTGAACTCCTACTAAATGGCTGGACCGATTTGCATTATTTTTTTTGTATACGTTTGGGTGGCGTCCTGGATGGCTTATTCACAAATCAGCCCAATTCTTGTATTTTAAACTTCGTTCCTTCCTCTTCTATTAGGTATATTCTGAGTATAATTTTCATTACAGTTATGATGGTATGATGCAAACGTGCATAACATGAGCGAGCGGAACTAGCAGCAGTGTACAACACGCTCAACTGATTTCTCGCTACAATCGAGCCTTGACATTTGCGATGCGCGTGTGTCGGGCAACCGTTGACCCGTAGCACTCACTTCGTCTAACATGTGGGACATATCGCGCGCTACAGCGAGCATTAGCGTCCATTCATATAATATTCTATTATACCTGTGTGTTTATGACCGAATCACGACATATAAATCCACGATATGACATCGAGTGCTCACTGAGATTAAGCACAATGAACTCTTAGTTCAATATTCAATCACTGGTATTATATGATATTGGCAACGTGATAGCTCTTAAGACGTTATTTTTATAGTTCTATTAACAGGCTGAATTGATTTCAAACAGACGAGTAGGTACCTAGTGCTTTTATAAGTTCACCTAGTTATTATAAACTATGCGGCTAAGACGATGACGATGATTGTAAAGTATTAAAGTGTCACGTGTATCGTAGTCTATTAAATGACATTCCGAAGCATCGGCATGTGCAGACGGCTCTATTCGCAGACGATACGGCTATCTACTGCTCGGGAATGAACCCCTCGACAGTAGCCAAGAAACTCCAGACCGCAGCCAACGCACTGGGCGTTTGGTTCCGGAAATGGAGGATAGAGGTCAACCCCGAGAAAAGCCAGGCGGTGCTGTTTCACAGAAGACAGCTAAGCCTGTATCCTTTGGAGAAGACCCCTCAGATTAGGATGTTCGGCAAGTCTATCCCTTGGACTAGGCAGGCCAAATACCTAGGCATAACCCTTGACGACCGTCTATCCTTCGGCCCCCACATCAAGGCAGTCCGCAGCCGGGCTGCCTTCGTGCTAGGACGACTACACTGTCTAGTTAACTCGCGTTCGAAATTAAATTTAAAAAACAAAGTGCGATTATACACTGCATGTATACGTCCTATAATGACGTACGGCAGTGTAGTATTCGCACACGTTAGGCCACACAGGATCCATAGGCTTCAAACACTACAGAATAGGTTCATGCGCACAGCTACGGGAGCACCGTGGTATGTACGCAACGTCGATCTTCACATCGACCTCAGATTGCCGACCATCAAGCAATTCATTAAACAGTGCTCCCTTAGCTACTTTGACTCTGCTCCGACTCACCCCAACCCTCTAGTGGTTGCGGCGGTAAATTACACACCGAGCGAAATATCTAAGATACGTCGACCCAAACACGCGTTAGGGGAGCTAGACGACGAAATTACACGCGCTCAACGCAGAGCGAACACACTAGGTGCGAACCGTCCGCGTTTTCGTCCCCGCCGGCGGGGGCGGAACACGGGCCGCGTAAACCGACAACAAAACATGGGAGTAGGCCGCCCCAGTGTTTCAGCAACACCCCAAGCCGAGGTTCGTACCCCGCAGGGGGTGCCCTTGGGCAATGTTGTTTAATAAAGGCCGGTTGAGAGCCCTCAGCGCTCACCGTAACCAAACCGGGTAAAGTTGTAGAGGCCGTCTGAGGCCAACAGCTAAAAATCACTACAAAAAAAAAAAAAAAAAAAAAAAAAAAAAAAAAAAAAAAAAAAAAGTAGTCTATTAAATTACTTTATTATTTAAATTTTTTATTTTTCTTTATACTTTAACTTGTTATAAGTTGCTATGTTACTATTACTTTTGTGATTTTATATATCAAGGTATATACTATTACAGATACGAAAGTGTAAATGTCTGTCTGTATGTCTGTCTGTTAATTCTTCACGATTAATCCGTTGAACCTATTTAGATGAAATAGTTCGAGTCGCAGAAAAGAACATAGGGTGAGTTTTTATCTCAACAATCATCCCTTAAGGAAGTATTATAAAATATTATAAAAGTGAAAGAAACTCGGTCTGTAAACCTTTTTTTTATTTACAACTTACCAAAGTGACTCTATTCTGCCTGATGGAAAGTATGAATAGAATCCAAGAGTGGTGGTCGCCATACTCACTGCGAATGACAACAGTGTAATATGCCGACCCACGCTATGGCGGCCTAACGAGATGCTTTTTCAGACCCCGCTTAAAGGACCCGGGATCGTAGTGGGAGGAAAACACGTGCGCTGGTAATGAATTCCAGGCTTTAACCGATCTGCAGAGGAAGGAAGAGCCTAACCGTTTAGTTCGGGAGCATATTTCTACCATTCTGAAACGGCGAGTTCCAAGGCCAGCACGAGTTGTCCTATAGAGGAACGGAGAGGATGGGATCAGTTGGAAGAGCTCATCAGAACACTCTCCATGATAATGAAGAATAAACCGCTTAACTGATTTAAATGTAACCTGGTATATAGATACTTTGATTCTTGAGAAACAGTAGGCTACTTTTTACTGCGGTAACCGACGTCCACGCAGGGTAAAGCGCGGGTAAAACTTAGTATAATTTTACATAATATACCTGATTTGATAACTTCACATAAGGAATAGGAATCGTTGCCTCTGTTTTACATTTTCTTTTAAAATAACGTATGTATGAATATTTTTTACTGAAAACTGAACTAATCCACAATCATTTCTTTATTTGTTTTGCAGCGGTGAATCTAAATAAATATATACTACTTAGTTCTTTAATTTTTATCGCTATTTTTCATAATAATTCTCTTTTCTTCTCAAATAATCATTCTAAAAATATGGGAAATATACTTTTATATAATTATTCAGAGTAGATCTATTAATTACAATATTTTTAATATTTTAGACCCTGCTCTTAATATTGTAGACATATTTCTACTCTTCAGTGACTTGTATTGACATCTCATAGTGAACAATGTTTTCCATAAGTACAAACGTTTCTAGAATATTGTCATCCATTCAACGACAAAAGGTGTAAGTACTCTCATTTATATATGTGTACATAATATGCGTAGTTGTATTTTTATAAAACTTGAATACCCAAGTGGCGCTGGAATTCTAATAATATGGTAACAAAATGTATTGAGTCCCATAGAGATGCAAATGCGGATAGCTACTCCTATAAAATTGGAACGTTATTGCTTCGCAGCGCGTCAAGCATTCGACATCTACAGGCATCTGTGTTTTTATTTTTATCGAAGGGATCGATTGTAAAGATAAGTTTATCGAAAGACAAGTAGCGGCCACCCAGAGGCAAGGCGCAGTATCGTGGGCCATCGCGCTAGCCTCTCTGTCCGGACATGCTTGCATTTTATTACATCTGATAACAACTAATTCGCATATACGTCAAATAATTGAAACGCCAGAGCTGGCCGACACGAAAGTCTCGTAGATGGGAATGTCGGCGTAACGTCTTTTTATATAGGATTTCAATTCTCTTGTATGTGACATTGCTCGAATGACAATACCTTACTGCATTCTATTATTACGACACCTGAGTAGTTTTAAAATGATTATATGGCTAAGGGCGTATTGTTTTGGTTTATACTAAAATATATATAAACTATATACCGTCACAGTGTTTATTTTAGGAGAACATAATTTAAGATTGAGACAGATGTTAAATTTAAGTATTTTTTGTGTTTTTAATCAAAGATTACTTCATATTTCATTTGAATATGTAAAAAAAAACTGCAAGGTTTGTTGTGGCAATTTTAAAAGTACCAAACTACCTAAAAAATCGAATAGAACTTGAAAATTGCAAAATTTATAACTAAAACCATAAGAAAGTAGAAGATTCTTTATTTCTTGTACATGCATATATGTATTTCCCGGTTACTGTAGACTGATTCTATTTTATTTAATAGCGAAAGCCGTCTTATTGTTCTAACTGTCATCAAGTCTGGATCTTATATATTACATATAACATAATTGTTACAATAGAAATTGGGGCATTTTTATCGTAACTTAAGCATTTGCTGATGAGAATTAATATTTGGTGAAGTAATACTAACAACATTGGATTGTTTGCTGCTGGTGTATCAAGAAACTTATAGTTTCAATTTCAATTCCTGTTTCTACGTCTTTCCAATCTATTTGAAAATACACCCGTAGCCCTGGGAGACAGTTTGAGTGATAAATACCAATACATACTTCGTAATAGAATTCAATTCGTATTTATAAATATACTTTATACGCCATGTTATTTCTGTTGATTACTACAGTTAGATGATCTTATAGTTATTTATACCCTATTGTGTCGTTGTTATAGCCGAGAAGTGGTTGTGATTTGAAACAATAAAGATAAAATGTGAATAAAAACAAGTGATTTTGATGCTTATTGGGTAATAAAAGCTATGTAATATGTGTGTTTTGTGTATTCTCTGTTAGCACTTTCGTTGACTTCAATGGGTTTTAATATGAAAAGTAAACTACATCAAATAGGCAAGTGTTTGAAACCAGATGCATATATGTCTTTAACATTCTATTGCAGTTCTAATGCTGAAGGCAATGAATACCAATCACTCCTGATAAATGTGTCTCAACTTAGTAGAACTACTGATGCTTTCGACGCTCAAAATAGACTAAGTACAGGTATTAAACGCAAAACGTCACAGTATGTTAGACGTATTGAATACTACGAATCACAAACATTATAATAAATGAATTAGGTTCTCACAGCATCTAGGAACATCGATTTGCACAGGGACTTGCGCAAACACAAGTGCACTTTCTGTTCCCTCGCTCTCACACACCGATGGGACGGCTATCTGACGACAGGGGAGATATCAGGTGGAGGACTGACGGTTTTACGAGGCATGGGGATCCCAACTTCCAAACTCTGAACTCTTAAGCATTTCTATAACCAGAAAAACTGAATAACACATTTTGATCCGACCCGGGAAACGAACCTAAGGCCTCGAGATCGACAGTCACATACGCTAACCGCTACGCCAACGAGGTAGTATGGCCTTGATTTGGCATTGATTTAATTATTCATTGTTGAAACCTTGCCGTACTGTTGACAACGCCTCCGTGTCGTGATATTTATACATTTTCTTACAAACTGAGAAGGTCAAGAACGTTTGCAAGAAGTTGTTGAAGTTACTTTTTATATCTTTTTTCAGTACACAATATTAATGAGAGGAATATGACGGAATATAACTGGTTGAATTCGGGTATATTGCATCAAACTCACAATACGTTCTGAAATTCTGCCACATTGCATCCTTCTGCGAGGACGTCATCTTGCAGAAGGATATGGCAGAGAGGGTTCGAGAGGTCCAATGTGACCTCGAATGAGTGGCGGCACTCATGACACCAGACACTGAGAAGGGTCTGAATGCTTTAATAGAAGCTGAACTTGGATCTCTTCTATTTTAGGTGAAACATGGCTCATCGTGTGTGGTAGTCTGGAGGTGAGAGGAAATGTCAAGACGATGGATACTAATTTATGCTCAATAAGATGAAATAGGCTTACATCACATCAACAATTTTTAATAGTCCACTGCTGGACATAAGTCTCTCCTTCGAAAGGAGGTTTGAACTTACATCATTTCTAATTGATTCAGTTTTGCTTTAAGTGAGTCGGATTTGGTTGTAATAATGCTCTTTTGGTCGGCTTTTATTCGATTTAGAATAAACTTCAAAAAAGGAGTTGAAATTTGACAAATGTAGTATTTGCACTGTAAAATATTTGCATTTGTCAATTAGTTTTATGGAAATCTAAATTATTATTACATTTTTTTATTGCATAGAATTTAACGTACAAGAATCAGATACAAAATTACCATGAAGAAAACCAAAAAAGTGTGGTCTGTATTTGACGCGAATAATAGTATAATCCTTAAGTCTAAAACAAAGCGTTCTTCAATAAGTCTGATAACATGGATGACACTCGAGGTGACAGGCGGGCGAGGACACCGAGCCAACACATACCTTAAGATTATATTAAACCGACCAACTATAAATCACATCTCACCTATAAAATATAAATCAACTCCGGCATAAAATACATTTATATTGTTTTCACTTTGAAATGACAATAAAATGTTTTAAATTCATGAGTGATTTAATATGTATATCGATATAAGCGTCTTATTTAGATAAGCAAGTTTTACATTTAAATTATTTCAACTAAAATATTTCTTAGATGATTTTTTTATCTTTTAATAGGATCTGCATTTCTTTCATACATAAGTCTAAGATTTTAAGATTAAATTCTTTGTGTTAGTGTAACTATTTAAAAAACAAGTCTGATCTTGTTTTTTGACACTTCTTAAAAACAATAGATAAGATATATATACTGCCTGTTTAGGATTTTATTAATAAAAAGCGTATTTACATTTCACAGGATGAACACAAATTCTTCGAGTCGAGGCAATATTTTGTTACAATGAAAACCACTCGACTGTTCTAATATCTGAATCTTAATCTTACAGAGAACAATTATCCTCCTGCTCACTCTGCCGAAAAGTAAGATAGCGCAGTAACAACAATAATTAAAAAATTTCAGGTTTTATGTTTATCAAAAGAACCAATGAATAGAATAGCATACAGCCTATTTAAGTATACATTAACAATCATATCACAACATTAATAACGGATGTGCGAGCCTATGCATTTATTTGCTTGACTTAATTTAACTTTAACATTGCGTGAGAAATGATTTTGCTGCCTGATGTATATTAGTATCCTTTATTTTTCAGTAGATTCTATATTAATTTAGTATAGTGTGGTAACTTTCAAAAACAGTATAAACAAAAACATACCACAGCGCAATATGCCGAAGACACCAAATTGCGAAGTAAATAATCTTGTATCGCAGTATATAAATTCTCGTGCCGATTAGAATACACATAGCTTCCCAACTTCCACCGTTGGGCTGTGGCCTACATGAAAAGGTCACCTTGCCTAGTCGAAGGATCCTTCTTTGTATGGAGGAATATAAAACTCGTTTCTCCACAATAGTGGTGGTTGACAATTAAATTAATTTTTAAAAGTAATATTTATATTACTAAAGAACTGTATTTTTTCCGAATCTACCCGTTTTACTAGATAGTAAAACGGGTAGATTCGGATTATTTTAACTCTAAAGAGCCTCGTGTCTTATATTCCAGAATATTGTCATTTAATTTGCCTAAGCAGGTATGTAGCTTGCGATTAATAATTAATTAATTAATGGGATATAACTTTTTTTTATTGAGTTCCTACCAAGGTGACCCTACTCTGCCTATTGAAAAGCATACACGAATAGAATCGAAAAATTGTGTCACTACAATCATTGTGAATGCAAACAATTCTGAATGGTGACTTACACTATGGTGGCCTAGTGAAATACTTTTCAGGTTTCTTTTAAACGACCCAGGATGACAGTGGTAGGAACACGTTCACTGTCTGTCATGTATTGTAGGTCAAATTTCACTTTTTCGACTGCAAATTGCCAGTGGAAAGGCGAATCTGAACAATTGTGTACACCGTACTAACAAATTATAATCATAAGTAGAGAATACAGTCATCCTAAAATACATAAGACCATTACATCTGCTTAACGCTAAGGTGTGGTTTATAATATTGGATAATATTCGATAGTAAAGTCCCGCATCGAATTGCATTAGGCGCACTCGGGCGAGTCGATAGGCGCCTCGCGGTCGTAGGCCATATCGCCGTTTTTAATATACCATAACCATATCTATTGGTGTTATTGGATTTAATGGTACTATTGGACTTTGCCTAATCGTGTGTGGCACCCTTTATTTGATTTAATTTATTTGTTCGATAATCTGATAGATACAAAGAAATAACGCGTCATGAGCTTTATTTATGTTACAGGTAGCATTTCGATTTTGATACTGCTTACAGTACAGTAAATAAAAACTTAGACATAAGATTTGATATTAGAAGTAATTATGAATCAAAGTCAAACCCCATTCAAACTCAGAGGAGAACCGTGGTTGCTAGTGCCAAATGTTATAATCAAAGCTGTTTATGACATCACTATCAGGAATAGATACGTCAAAAATTGATATCTGCTTATTTCAAATTAGCTTGGCCATGCTGTATGCGTATGTATAAATAAAATATCTTCTTACCTAGAACACTAAATCAAAGACTATATCACAACGTAATATTAGATGAGACAGACAAATATATGCATAATATGAATACTAAACAGCAAATATTTCAAATGCAGTTACAGTTATATTGGACTATCATTAATATTATCGGGAATGTATATTCCGAGCACGTGCCCGCTTGTCGTTTAAGTTTGTTGATTTAATTTGAGCAATTAAAAAAATCACGATTGTAGTGGTATATTCTAATTTAGTTTTAAGAATTGATATGTTTGTTTGGATCTTAATCGTCATCTCTAAAGGTCGTTGTTCGAATCGTGTATAATGAAATGTATGTAGGTCACATTTTGTGGTATTATTCATCAACATCACCATCGACCTATTGCAGTCTACTGCAGACATAGGCCTCTCCTATTGTATTGATATTATTCATTGACACAGTAACGTGTTACGTACAATGTGTTATATTTCACTGACTTAGAGGTTAATATCAATAACGATCTGGTCGCATCCGTCTGTTATTGGGTGACAGTTCGTGCAAAATTAGGCGTTTGTCAATATGTGTTTACATAATCTTTTGATTTAACGTTACTGAGTTACTTAGACAGTCATCCGCTTCGATAGTGGCGTGCATAGAAAAGTCGAGAGAGTTATGTCGCGACAAACATAAGGTACTTTCTTTCCGTCGCGTCGGCGTGACTATTTCGTTATGTCGAACTCTTAACTATTGACGTTATCTTGATTTACGCACTTTATTAACATTTTATTACACGATTCAGTGCGTTTTGTAAGTGGACGGCTTGTGGATATTCAATTAACTGGACATTTTTTAGTAATTGGCCTTAGTTTTACTAACAGTTTTGTCCTGTGACTTTCGTAAACCAGAAACACTCTTAGTTAGTACTAACTGTATCCACTAAAAACAAACTATATCATTGATATTTATTGAAATCAGTAAGATGCAAAATAAGAAGAAGAAGAACTTAGGGCTCCATATCAACTTCACCTGCAAGTGGTGCACTTGCTAATCGACGGGCGAGGCTCTGGAAAACAATAATCTCGATTAGCGGCAGCAGGCTCGCCACCTGTGACGTGGGACCTAAACACTTGCGAAAAGTGAGCGTTTAATATGCTTCTGCCTACCCCTCCGGGGAAACAGGTGTAATTTTAAGTATGGATTTAATCAGTAAGAATTCCTGTTAGATGTGAAATAGTAGAAATTAGTTGTACAAAAGTTTTACATAAAACTAGTTTCCTTGATGAACTACTAAAATTTTACAAATATAGATTTTTTATCGATTGTTTATTTTATTTTCTTTCATGGGGTACTATAATGAAATACACATTTATACAGATGTGTAGAATCTTTACACAGGTCTCTAAGTAGAAGTTCATTAATAGATCTACGCCAAAATAATACCTTGTGTGTTCTAGAACTACAAAGCGAATCCAAAGACTAACATATTCATAAGGGTTCTGTCCGTTGGGCAGTACTAGTTGACGATACTGAAAAACGATGATGGTAGAACTTGACGCTAAGATCCAGGCTTCTGAGTAAGATTGAGAGATTCTATAAGCGGTTACACTGAACCCTGTTACTGACTTACCAAAAGATCCAAGGAGTTTTTTTTTAACGTGTGGAAACCCCCTCGGGCCGTCACCCCGCCGGGGTTTACGGCGGGGTGGTGTGTCGGAATCGGACCGACTAAAACCACACGGTGTGCCACCTACGCCTGACATAGAAGGGATCCGGGAACAGCTGCTATTACGACATCCAGATCCCTCCTAGCACCTACCCGCTACCGCGGGCACCATCTGCGGGTGAAATCTCTATTTTAAACGACGTATGGCACACGTGGACATCGCCTTTTCGCGGTTGGCCATTGTAGCAGTTGGAGGGGTAAGCTCATCCCGTCCACCCGCGGCCACATTCAAGGCGTCATGAGATGCTTGTACGCACGTCTCCACCGTCCGGTTCGCCGGCGGCGAATTGGGTAAGAGTGGAGATCGTCCTCCCAGAACTTCTTCGCTGCCTCCTTCTGCAAAATTACGTCTTAGCAGAAGGTTGCGACCGCGGTAAAATAATTGTCGCTACCGGCCATGGAGTGTATGACGGCCGGCAGCGAGAGATCTCCTCCAATAACTGCAGTGAGGATCCCACGCTGCGTCACCCAGGTGGAACAAGCCACCAACGAGTGCTGAGCCGAGTCCTCACTGCAGTCGCAGTGGTGACAGGCGGGAATCAAGTCCCTCCTAGCGACCGAGTGCAGATACTTTCCGAAGCAACCATGCCCGGAAAGAACCTGTGTTAGTCGGAAGGAAAGAGTCCCGTGCTGTTGCCCCACCCACTCGGCGATGATAGGCTGGAGAGCCTCCTCGGCGGCAAAGCCAGCACATGGAGCCTCCAACCGGGATGACCAACGAGCCATCGTGGCTTGACGAGCGGCCTCACGCCACTCGCGTATCTCTTCGGGCGGGGGCCGTATGCCGCTACCCGCCAGGAAATCAACCGTCCGTCGATAAACTTAAGCTGACCCAACACAATACGCAAGATATACCGGATGTCAGTCTGTTCGCGATTAGCATGTTAGCACTCCAGTGAAAACAAGAGAATCTACGCTCGAAGTTGTTGATGATTACGTGTACCTAGGACAAACTATCCACTTAGGTAGGTTCATTGTTGAGAAAGAGGTCAATCGTCGAACCTAGGGTTCAGAAAGACTTCTGCATAACATTTTCTCGTCACAAATAGCGTAGTCTCTCAAGACAAAAGTTTTTGACTATTGTGGGTTGCTAGTAATGATTTATGGTACAAAAACGTGGTCGCTCACTATAACCATCATAAGAAAGTTCAATATTACCCAAAAAGCAATGGTGAAGCAATGGTCGGAGTTCTACAGATGAACAAAGGACACAGAGATTGCTCAGAAAATTTGTAAAATTAACTGGCGATGGGGTTATACTTTTCCCATAGACCATGAGTGTACCACAGATCAACTGCGTATTGCAAAACGCATCTTTGGTATACTCCCCCTCCCCCTTACAAGCTCCCCCTTACAAGCTCGTCGGACCACCTTGTGGTCGCGGGAAGCCGTTGGATGCGAACAGCATAGGACAAACTGTTAGGAAGAATTCCGGGAAAGACCTATGTCAAGTAGTGACCTGTGATAGGCTCATGATGACTAAGTTAGCTCTCCAGTTCTCTTTTCGATGCCGCCTTAACAAATTCTTGTTGCTTACGTTGAAAGATACGACGATTTATTCACTGTATAGGCCTGCAACTGTGGAGGTTGTGGATTGGTGCTGTCTCCTCAAATCATTCAAATATTTGTATGTTAGAACATGTGTATTTATTATGACAGAGTGGGCAAACAAGCGGCCATTCACGCAATGAAAAGTGACTGCAGGCGTTCATGAACATCTGCAACTCAAGAGTCACAAGTGCGTTGCCGGCCTTTGAGGCAGGAGTATTCTTTTTAAATTTATTTTTAGTTTATGTTAAATATTTTGTTTCAGTTTTTATCTGATCAGATATTTTATTGTAGTTGTTGTCTGATGCCAATATCAAATATGCTTATTACTGGAGCATCTAAGTGTTGAAGTTTTATGAAATTCTTGCATTGTTTAAAGGAAGATGAGAATCTCTTGAAGGATTCTTGTACTAATTTTGATATTATTAGCGGATTAGTACCTTATCCTTTAATAAATAGATTAGACCAATTAGTCAGATAGCCTTAGGTTATATAAATAACTCTAACAAAGACCATTTCTTTTAATATCATGAATATTACTTTCAATTTTTTATAAGGCACGTTCTAAGAACCAGGATGCACGTTGTCTTAGGATTACACTAACTTTATTTAAATATTTATCAGTTATTATGTAAAACATGGCCAAATATTTCATTAAATGAATTTAAAAAATATTTTGATGCATTAAGTGTTACTTCGTGGTTAATAAGGATTTTTCTTAGCTACGTAACCGGAGGCCCAATGATGTCGAGGTGACAGTTATCGTGATAACTGTGTGAGCCTTACACTGCTACGATGACTGTCATGCTTTTTACGTCCCCAAGTGGGGTGTGAAAAAGTATCTCACTAGGACGCCATAGTGCGGGATCACCACACTGCACTGTCTGCATTTACAATGAGTATGGTGACCACAGCTCTTGGTTTCTAATCATGCTTTCCATCAGGCAGAGTAGAATCACTGTGGCAGGCTCTTAATATAGAAAATAAAAAAAAAACATAAACTGTAAATAAGTCATTTAACATCAAATTGAAATTTACGATATTCATAAAACGAAGATTACACTAGTAGGATATCCATATACGAGGACGAGTGATTTAAATACATTCCTGCTGTTCCTATGAACACATTTTGATACGAAAATGAACATTCTCGTGATAGATACTTATGCTCTAGCGAGGTCCACCAAAATTGTGACATACACACTACAATAAAAAATTAACAATGAGCACAGTGCCTCACACGGCAAGACCCCCCGTATCCCGACCGCCGTATAATAAATGCGTTTATGATCTATGATCTGAAACTGATACTTATAATGGCTTCTGTATAAAGGAGCTCCACCAAAACCCAACCGGCAGTGTGCCAGCGCCGCGCCACTAAACGTAATAAATAACCTCAAATTGCTTGTAAAAGCTAAACTTTTATCTCTTAGCTTTTGTAGAAATGTAAATACGTATGTTTAATCTGACTTCGACCTATTCGTTTGATCACTTACCAAACTCGAACGCTGATCAGAAGCCAATGTCTATAATGATTTGTAATTCTCAACTCTTGAAATATAACCAACTACAAATTAAACCGTGAAAAAATGTAACCAATAATTTATATACGTTTTTAATTAAAGTGAAATCAAAAAGTAATTACTAAATGAAGTTCGTGTGGTTGAACTGGCGTTCATTATTGCAGACATCAAAGTAAGGCAACATTATTGACGGTTATCGACAATTACGATTTAAGTTTAATTGGTCTAGATGTGCAGCAATAAAAGAAGTGTCCAATTTATAGTCGCATACGTTGTTAGAGGCAGACTTGATATTTATTAGATATCTTTATTTA
Organism: Hypercompe scribonia; assembly: GCA_949316085.1. Taxonomy (NCBI): domain Eukaryota; kingdom Metazoa; phylum Arthropoda; class Insecta; order Lepidoptera; family Erebidae; genus Hypercompe; species Hypercompe scribonia. The sequence continues at coordinate 10,937,324 of OX438980.1, forward strand.
TATAGAGGCAGTAGCGAGTAGCGAGCGGTAGCGGGTCGAAATGGGCGCAGTGAACAGTGGAATGACGTGTCGCCGATTGCATGTCCACGAAGAATATATCAATCGGTTGGGAGAGTAATGGTCGTCACTGCCAGGAGACCGGCCTCTTCTCGCTAAATGAGCGGCAAACTTGCTACTGGTACTTTCTGCTTGAATCTTAAGTAGTTTTAATTATTTTCCACAAGCCTCCGGGTGCGTTGTTCGCCGCTCCTGTAGACATTTATCAAATGATACCAGTGGTTTTTGCATATTTACCCATGGACACATCGTGTCGATATTATAATGACTCTGAAATAAATAATTGAAATATTACTTGAAACTATTTCATATAAATCTAGGAAACTTTTTGTATTAATTTGTAACAACAATCACTTAAATTATTTTATGTGTGCTTCAGGTTGTTCTATCGTTAGATATTATTTGTCATTTGAACGGTACGACTTGAATGTAGAAAGTTATGTTTTATGTGAGATGTCTCTTATTTTGTTTAATAATTAGTTTTTCATAAAATAAAAACTTTTTTTAAAAAAATTTCAATTTATGTACAAAGACAAGTATCACCATGTTTTTTCAAGACTGATTAAACGTAAAAAGGTGTAGACAAATGCTAACTGTGTTTTTTATGAATTTAAATATATGAACTAAATAGAAGATTACTAGCTCTATAGAATACAATCCATAGTATAATCGTATTCAATACTTTTCTGATATAAAATTTGGTCAACAACATTTTTTGAAGATTTTTAGTTACGGCTGCGTGGCAGCTGCCCATGTGGTTGCTTGTCGTCGAGGCGTTGGATTGCCAATATAGTTCTAAAAAATTAACAAATATTAAAAGATCCCACACCCACTGTATTAAAAAGGTTATGCAAATTTTCTGTAAGTCAAAGAATTGTATATGTATTATAGAATGAATAAGAGGTAAGAAAAACCTGCGCACCCAAAAGTATCTATCGGTATTTTTCTCACTTGCTTCTCAGAACCTTACGTTAGTCCCTACGTACTATGTACTATTATTCGTATAATTACGGATTAAGAATACGTAGTATCACCTTCCCTATTAATCTCGTAGGTGTGGGTGGCAACAGCACTGTAGAGAGAAGGAAAACTTGAAACAAGACCTTTTTTTTTTTTTGTTTTTTTTTTTAACGTGTGGAAACCCCCTCGGGCCGTCACCTCACCGGGGTTTACGGCGGGGTGGTGTGTCGGAATCGGACCGACTAAAACCACACGGTGTGCCACTCTGCGCCTGACATAGGAGGGACCGGGAACAGCTGTTATTACAACATCCAGATCCCTCCTAGCGCCTGCCCGCTACCTCGGGCACCATCTGCGGATAAACTCTCTATTTTAGGCGACGTACGGCACACGCGGACGTCGCCTCCTCGCGGCTGGCCATTGTAGCGGATGGAGGGGAAAACCCATCCCGTCCACCCGCGGCCACACTCAAGGCGGCATGAGGCGCTGGTATGCTCGCCTCCGCCGCCCGGCTCGCCGGCGGCGAATTGGGTCCGAGTGGATATCGTCCTCCCGGGCCTTCTCCGCCGCCTCCTTCCGCGAAATTACGTCTTCGCAGAAGGTTGCGACCGCGGTAAAACAACTGTCGCTACCGGCCATGGAGCGTATTACGGCCGGTAGCGAGAGATCTCCTCCAATAACTGCAGTGAGGACCCCACGCTGCGCCGCCCAGGCGGAACAAACCGCCAGCGTGTGCTGAGCCGAGTCCTCACTGCAGTCGCAGTGGTGACAGGCGGGACTCAATTCCCTCCTGGCGACCGAGTGCAGATACTTCCCGAAGCAACCGTGCCCGGAAAGGACCTGCGTCAGTCGGAAGGAAAGGGTCCCGTGCTGCCGCCCCGCCCACTCGGCGATGACCGGCTGGAGAGCTTCCACGGCGGCAAAGCCAGCACGTGGAGCCTCCAGCCGGGACGACCAACGAGCCATCGTGGCTCGACGAGCGGCCTCTCGCCACTCGCGTATCTCTTCGGGCGGGGACCGTATGCCGCTGCCCGCCCGGAAGTCAGCCGTCCGCCGATAAACTTCGGCGAGCACTTCCGCCTCCAAATCACACGGGGGAGTTCCGGCCAAGGCGCACGCCGCCTCCGTCGATACGGTGCGGTAACCGCGTATGGCTCTAACCGCCAATATCCTCTGAGGGCGCCAGAGGCGAGCCCTATTCTGGGCGGTCAGAGCCGCCGCCCACACCGGCGCACCATACAGCGCCATTGACCGGACAACCCCCGTGTATAGCCGTCTCGTCGCGACGCTAGCTCCACCCAAATTCGGTAAAAGTCGCCCGAGGGCAGAGGCAGCGCCGACCAGCTTTGGAGAAAGCTGTTGGAAGTGCTCGTCGAAGAGCCACCTCCCGTCAAGGATCAGGCCCAGGTACTTCATCTGGGCCTGAACCGGTAGGAGGACCGAATTGACTACGATAGAGGCGCCGGGTGGTGGACCACGACGGGGCCCATGGAACAAAAGGGCCTCCGTCTTATCTAGGGCCACCCGTAAACCCAGCGCCTCAATACGCCCGACCACCAAGGAGACTCCCGTGGTGGCCAAGCGCGCCGCCTCTTGAAAGTTCACTCCCCGGGCTGTGACCAATGTGTCATCTGCGTAACAAATTACGCCCAACCCGGGGGGAAGACGACCTCGGAGGGCCCAGTCGTATCCCATGTTCCACAGGAGTGGTCCGAGGACAGACCCCTGCGGAACACCGCACGTCATGGGCCGCCGCCTCAGAACACCGTCACGGTCCTCGTACATGACGGTACGCTCCTCAAGGTAGTCTGCCACAAGCCGCCTCAGGTACTCTGGCACCCCGTGGTAGTGGAGGGCTTCCCTGATGCAACTAAATGGCAGACTATTAAAAGCGTTGGCGATGTCTAACGACACCGCCAACAGCACGCCGCCACAGCTCACCGCCTCTTCGGTAACGGCCCTCAGGCGCAGCACAGCATCGACCGTCGAACGCCCCGCCCGAAAACCAAATTGGGCGTCCGACAGATCGGGGCCCACCTCGCAGAGGTGCCGGACGATGCGGGCAGAGAGTATCCTCTCAAACAGTTTACCCGCCTCGTCCAGCAACACGATGGGCCTATAGGCCGCTACCGATTCGGCTGGCCGTCCCGGCTTCCTCAATAGGACCAGCTTCCCGCTTTTCCAGCACTCAGGAAAGCGTCCGGACGCCAAGCTAGCGTCCAGGACCTCCCTGAGGCGGTCCGACATGTGTTCGAGGGCTCAGGCTAGCACTCGGGCAGGTATCCCGTCCGGCCCGGGGGCGGTGTTCTTAGAGCGGATCCGTAGAACAACCGCCCGTACCTCCGATTCCCTGACGGGCGGAACATTGTCTTCGTTCACCCCGTCGTCTTCGACCATGAAGGCCATCGACGGGGGCGTGTGCTCCGCCCGCTGCGGGAAAAGGCCCTCGACCACTTCCCGCAGGAAGCTAGGCTGGAGTGTCTCTGTAAGGGGTGGGCCCGACGTGCGGAGCTTTTGACGCGCCGCACGATAGGAGCGACCCCAGGGGTCACGATCGAGACCCTCCAGCATTTCCTTTCTCTTAATTTCTTTGGCGCGGCTGATGGCCAGCTTCAGAGTTTTCCGCGCCTCTCGGTACTCCTCATGAAGCTGGTTCTCCCCGCCTTCTTCGCGGTGTCGCCGCCGACTACGGGTGTAGGACCTCCGGGCACGAGTACAGGCCGCACGGAGGTCCACCAACTCCTGGGACCACCAGTAAACCTCCTTCCGTGGAGGCCGGCAACCTCGGAAACTTGAAACAAGACCTAAACCAACCTGTCTGGCCTGCGTGGTATAGTAGGCAAAAACCTCTCTTCCTCGGAGAGACCTGTATCTTACATTAGACTACTAAATGCTGTTGATGATGATGTTGAGACATATTATACATTATCAACATTGAAATGATCTAATTTAAGTGACATTATTGCACTGATATAATTGTTTTCTTTAAATCATTAAATGAAAGTATTTTTAAACATTGTTAAACACTGTACAAGAATCGTGTGCAATTTAATACACATCTCATGATAAACGTTATCTTAGGAATACATTTTGTATTTTAGTGCTTAATTATGCAAGGAGGATTGATTGCGAAACTCCGTCGGTGCCGATGGTTTCGTGAGCTTTCATGAAGTAATCTCTACGAGACGCCAACGACTGAGCAATGGGCTATGCGCGTGAAGCTGCATTTTATATGTTCCTAACTACATCTATTACTTTTTATAATATTTTTTAAGAATTTCAGAAGTATTACAGAAATATCTTCAAAATGTACTGCACAAAATGTGTGACATTTCTACCTTTCAATTATAATATAAAATTTTAAATATTAGACAAAGAGCGTTATATTTGTAGGTTCCTATATAATTTTCTGTCACAGCTTTACCTGTAGTAGTAGGTACGATTGAGTATATATAAAGGCAGAAGAGAAGAGTTAAGATTGTTACGTTTATTTATTAGATGAAGTGAAATTCCTTTTACATATGTAAACTTCTGCTCAATTTTACAATAAAACTCAAGTTTCTGTTAAAACTACAAAAGTTAACATAATAATTATTTTTTTAGATGTCCAGTGGTGAAAATCGTGACTTATTTAACTTAATATCATTTTGCATATGGAACCATAGCGTAATAATGTGGACGTTGAGGTGTGGCACCAAAAGGTATATAATATCGTGTTCGGTAGTTGGAGTTCAAAGCAAGGCGCGCCCGGCTAGTCTCGCCGCATGCTGCGGGGCCTGTCCTGTCCATGAAAAATTACTACTCTCGTAAATATTTTGTTGAAATGAATTTAATTTAATAATACATATGTATTTATAGCGAGTTCGCACAATTCACTTAAGACTCGAGGTACTGTCATGTTTTTGGTTAAAATATTTAATATCCAATTAGAATCTTTAGGTTCAAGGTGAGTATTATTCAATAATAATATTTTCAAAGTATGTGTCACATAAGTTAAAAAAAGATTAAATAGATAAATATTTATGAACGTATTTGTAAATTATTTTCACTTAATCAATCTGTTTGTAAAAAATTATCTAAATAACGTATTATTACTGATGCAACTTTGGACTTTTATTAAATTCGTTAATAATAAATATGAAATAAATATAATAATATTTAATTTTATTATTATTAAAAATTATTATTAAAGAGTTTATTTACACTTGTTGGTAACATTGATAGAATCATGTCGGATTGGTACATTTGTATTGGAAATAATGTAATTTTGTATGAGTTGTACAGTTTTAAAAACGGTTTTAATGTTAGAAATAAAAACAAAAAAAATGAATGGTGTCGTGTGACACCAGGTAGGAACGAAGTTCCTTCGGATAATGTGGAAACGACACAATTCGCAAAAAAAATCGTGCTCAATTTTATGTAGGTTTTCTTGATTTTTCTCTTAAATTTTGCTGATTAGTTTTTATTTAAGTACAAGAAAGTATTTAGGAAATTCAGTATTTGAGGAAATAAAATAATAAATTGCTTAAAATAATAAAATAGCACACATGACGCGCTTTCGCGCCTGCGCACATCTCATTTAACGGTTTTATTCCACGCACTTTTTTCCACAGATTTATTCCACGCACTTTTTCCACTTACGGTTTTACTATCACATTTTTTTCAGTTCGGTCCCGCAGCGAAATCCCTATCCCCTCCAAGCCTGCCGTAAGGAACTTCGTTCCAACAAAAACAGTGGCATTACATTTAATAATAACTTTATACATCTTACAGTCTAATCCTAAATTAAACAGAATCAATACTTTTTTTTGCGTGTGGAAATCCCCTCGGGCCGTTACCCCACCGGAGTTTATGGCAAGGTGGTTCGTCAGTATAAGACATACTAATACCACACGGTGTGCCATTCTGCGTCTGAGATAGGAGGTAGCCGGGAACTGTTGTTACTGCTGTTTTTACGACATCCAGATAACTTCCAACGCTTGCCAGCTAGCGCGGGCACCACCTTCAGGTGAATTTTCTATTTAGCCAATGTACGGTACGAACGTTACTTTGTCGCAGCTGGTCACTGTAACGGATGTAGGAAAGAATCTGCTCCGTTCACCCGTGGCTACACTCAGGGCGGTATGAGACGTTGCTAAGCGCGCTTCCGCCACCTAGTTGACCAGCGGCGAAATAGGTCCGAGTGGAGATCGTCCTAACGGGTTTTCTCAGTCGTCACCTTCTGTAAAACGACTCTTTCGTAAAAGGTTGTGACCGTGCTTTTGCTGCCAACCATAGAGCGTAGGCCGGCCGGTTGTGAGAGATCTTCTTCCCACGGCTGCGGTGAGGGCCTGAATTTCAGTCTTTCCATTGAGTGACTGCCATCAGACCACCGCAAGCCTGAAGGCGAATTGAATTCGAAGATTAAACTAGTTGTCAGTATATTTGAGGGCACTGTTTCCAATATTTTTCTACGATTACCATAGACATTCATAATAACAGGGAAAGATGGTAACGTGCTAACATGCGTGCGTAACCGTTTAAGGCCCCCTGTGAGATACGTATGTGAAACTCCATCGACTTCCATGTTTCGTGCTGTTTTAACAATTTCTGATAATGATCATGCACATCGTATAATATTCATCCTGAGTAGGAATCGGATGTACAACTTTCAGCTTAATAGTCAGGGTCGCTAACCACTAGACTCACAGGCCCCTCCTCTATATAATATCTAATTAAGTAGTTGTATTTAGTACTAAGATCTAAATTAACGTTATCTTGCTATCAAACAATTTTAAAAATTAGTTTATTATCATCACCGCGACACAGGATATGTTCCTAATGCGGGCGATGTCTCTTCTTAAAAAAAAAACTAAAGATATTAAATTTATATTCAAAGTATTAGTTTTTTTGCCAATGATATATGAATGAATTAAAAGAGACACATATAGTAGTAAGGATAGTGATAATTGTCATATCCTATTTACACATCGCGTGTCTTTATTGTAATTTGAAACAACAAATCGTAAAAGAGTGGTAATATACCTTATTAACAATAGACTTCAAACAACATTATAAATTCGAAGAAAAATATTGCCACTTTATACTAAACTCGCGATATCAAGTGAGTGCATCATAAAAATTGACAAGGGACATGCTGAAGTACTCGTATTACCGTATGTGGCATTAAGTTTACGATCGCCGAGAGTAATTTACTTTCTCGGAATGGTGCAAGAAGTATGAACGGCAATAAAGTGTTAACGGTGTCCCGATACTAGATCACGGCCTGTCATGCAATATACTAGCGTACTCTTTGATTTACTCAAACATTTTTATGCCTTAACTAATAAAGTTTACATGATCATCAATTTTAATTTTACTGTGGCGGACGGCCTCCGGCTGCCGTGCGTTCGAACGTCGATATATCAATTACCTTTTTTTATACTATAAAGCGTTTTCACAATGAGTAATAAAATTTAAACAAACTTAATTAAGATGGAAACACGTGCGTGAGGCAATTATTTCAACAGCCTTGATTACATACATCTTCATGTGCATATAATTATTGTTGTAAGTTGGGAAGGCACAACTATTATTCAATCGAAGAAAAGGTTTGGACAATTAATATTGAAAATAATAAACGCTGATAACCACCGAAGTGTCAATTGTTTTTCATCAGCGGGTAGTGCTGGATTCTGGTGATACTATCAGAAATGTAGTATCCTTCTTCTAATATAATAATCACAAGAATATCGATGTAATCTCTGACCTCGATAGTAATTAGATAGGTAGGTACAAAATTAGTACCGTACCTACGTACATTTATGTGCAGTAAAACTACATACTATATTCAAATTTTTAATTTAATTTGCCATTAGAATTGCAAGTAATTTATGTCTTTAGGTATCTTCAGATTTCAAAGACATTATCACAATAAATTATGCCAGTCGACGAATGTAAAACAATTCGGCATTAAAGTTGTTGCCTCTCAATAAAAGTTTTTACTGACACGTGAGTGTGACCTTATCTATTTGCATTTAAAGTTAGTTAACTGAGCTAGTGTGATTGTAGATGTACGAGCAAGCGCCGCCGACCACCCACCTCACACCGCCGCTACTTTATATACTTAAACATTAAATAAATATCAACAACAAAATACTTCAATTGTCCAATGCAAATAGTTTTTAAAGGTTCTGTTTCTAAAACTTATGTTCTAGCAAATATTCCCTTCGAGTTTTTACATTCTTAAATTATCTGATGTTATTTTGCTATGTGGAAAGTTAAGCCAACAAACATATTTTATACACCTTGCACAAGGAAATTTTACGAAAAACCGAGGATCGAACCAAGTGAGAGACGCCTATGTCTAGCCGTGTACTACGACAGGATGATAATTCGATGATGAAATAATTTATTATATGAAGTTAATAGTGTTTTTCAGACAAGTATAGTTAAATTTCATCACAAGCTGTTACCACGAAAAAAATAATGATTTTTTTTCGTGGTAACAGCTTGACCTGCAGCAGCTTAAAAACAGTTAGACACATTTGTCTCGCTGTTTTTAAGTATCATCACATTAATAGTTAGGCCTGGAAATTGACCGGATAGTCTTACGGATGGATACAGTGTGATACGAGGAAGTGTATATCTAGGCAGTTTAAAAAATTCTTTATATCACCTCTAAGAGCTAAAATAATAAGCAATTGTATTAGATATATGTACCCACAAGAGCATTTCGGTTCATCCTTCAGGGTCACAGTAAAGAGGTGTTGAATAAATAAAATAAATAAAACTAACATATCTTTATCTCCCAATATCTCATTCTCATCATAGGTATTCTTCGTATGTTAGATAAAATCATAAATGAATGTTAATTTCAATATTTAAGCTCGCGTAGGATCAACAAATCATCGCGATGTTATCTCGTGCGATCCAAAAACAACCTTCCATTATCGATGGATCGTAGTGACCTCTAACACTGGAGCGATATTTAGTGGGTACGCATTGTTCAGTACAATGATAATTGTAGGTGGAGGCTAGAGTTTGTTTAAAATTGATTTCGGCTGTGATCGTCGGTTTTGATAGCGTCGTCGCACTACATTATTATGGGGTATGACCGCTCGAGGCGGGCTCGGTCGGCTGGGCTTACCAATTGCTGGCTAGACGATCGATACTTCTTTTTACAACGACTAATGTAAAAACTATTTGAGTATCCAAAAAATAATTTCTGAACTTTAAATCTTACCAAAAGTCACAGTGACACTAGGTACTAAATGGCCTCTGTGAACAGAGTTAACTAATTAAAAGAACAAAACTCGTCAATAACAAGGAATCCATATAAGGTGATACTTGATACCATCTCTAACATAATATGAAATAACATGTTTAGCATGTAGGTGTATAAAATTAAAACAATCGCCTATTCAATTTTAGACATCTTCATTTCTTTCATAAGCAATTTTAAATTCATAGAAATACAACTAATAAAGGTAGCTGTATAAGTGAAAGAATCAGTACAATTCATATTAACATTTCTATTTCCAACTGCAATTAAAGTACATAATGTGCTTCTCTTGCTGACAAAATAAAGAACTCAACTTTTCCATATACTTATTGGATTCATTCGATTCAATTTCAATTTTTTCGTCAATTTTTATTTTTTATCCTTCATAGGCTGCCATGCCTTTCGTGCGACTATTTTTATCAATTTTGCTTTAACCTACCTAGTAAAAAAATAACCTACTTCAAAAATAACTAGCAAAAGCCGCAAAAGCTTACTACTATTCATAATTTCTTACAATTTTTTTCACACTTAAGTTTCATTTGTGTTATCACTACGTTATATTTCTATTCTGTGGTTTGATTTATTTTAACTGTATTCAGAAATTTTACTGTGCCCTATTTTTCTTAGCGTTAATGTCTCCTATAACTGACAAGCAAAACCATTTCATAGAAATTCATGAAACAGAACTACCGATCTATAGACGTAGAAATATTGCCCTGTTTTTCAATCATGTTAAAGTTGAGAATAATAAATTGAAACTACCAATACTAACGAAATAAATGCCTATCTAACCATTTAAAATTAACTTTCGATTATAGCTGGAAGCCTGCAAAGTACTACTAAACTACTATGTAGCTTTGTTGTCATAATAAACCTTTAATTCTCATTGTTTTTGTAAGAAATACTTACAACAGGTAGGCGACGATCTGGAGAGGGATGTCAAGAGGCGCGGTGCAGCCCGCGATGGAGGATAAGAGCCGTCATAAGTCGGCGCGTCTACGGCGCGTCGTAGCCGCGTGCGCAAATAACGACAAATCGCAGCTCGATCGCGCACCCGCGCATCCCTCGTTTCCCTCCAAGGTGCACCCGCCGCGTACGCTCCCGTCACAATGCTAATGTTTTGCTCGATCGACGGTACCCGATTCGTGTGCGCGCTGTTTTATGCTCACTTTTCTACAATCCTTTACCGTATTGTACTTTGAACACTGACAGGGGAAATATATGGGAAGGCGATGCGATTTTTGTCTAGTGGCACTGCGTGGGGTACGCTTTCAGTACTTTGGTACTGTTGCTAAGAAATTGTATAGAATTGTTTGATTTATACGTACTTTATATTATGATGAAAACGTAAACAAGTTTAATTAATATAGAATTTAGATTTTGTTGTTTTTTTTTATAAATTATAACAAGTGTGTGATGAGGTTGCTTGTAAATACTGTTTTATCGACTTGCATTTATAGAAGACGGTGAAATATACACCAAGATAGACGCGACTAGACAAGCAAAAGAGGGTAAAAAGTCTTCAAGGTTTTTTTGATAATGTTTTCATTTAACTACTAACTAACTAACTACTAGGCTACAGATAAACAACAATTTAAACAACACTTTTTTCAAGAGTTATTTGGTCCTAAAAAACAATTGAAGGCATATATGGGATTTTGTACCACCTGGTGTATCTCACGGTAGAGATTATTTTTGTTTTTATTTGGCTAGTAATATTATCGACACTAATATTTTGAAATCCCAGATCTTAAAATTTTACCTTAAGAAGTTATTTCAGTTCAACAGTAATAAACACATAGGTTGTAGGTTAAGTCGACAGACATGACAGCTGCTTATCATAGCTTATATTAAAGTGTTGTCATTGTTGTCAACAATATGGTGTAGTACCATATTTTTAAAATCGTTCGTATACGATTTTATTGATCTGTCAATAAAATGTTGCTTTACTTCTAAACACACCAGTTGGTACCATCATAAATATCGATTTAAACATTTTATCGTTTTTTAACCTAATTTATATTTTATAAAATACAAAACTATCTTTGTACCTCTAATACACAACGTCATCTAATTTTCATTTCAACAGATTTTAAACATAGCAAGTTTAGAAAACGTTACATGTCTCTTAATACATTTTGTTTTTACAGTTGTAACAACTTTTTGACAAGAATTTTTTTTAGAAAGTTCTAAAAATACAATAGTTACATGTAAATAGTTAGAATATTTTACTTTATATTCGGTATAACCATTCCAATTATTTGACATTTACCTTTGATTTGAATTACATTTTCTTAACTGATTTTTTTATATTCTTAAAAAAATGTAATTGTAAACGCAATTATCTAAAATTTCTGTAAGCTATTATTATAATATTTACATTTTTCTTACTTATTATTGGTTTAAAGGCCTGCTTTTGGTCTTTGTTATCCTTAGTAGTTCAAACATCATGTCTTATATGATCGTTTAAAAGTTATCATTGTAATTGAATGAACCTATCTGAATAAATGTTTATGCACAAGAGAAGCGGAAGAGACCGTTCCAGGATATGTCTTATAACTCAGCCAACAATATGGCCCACAATTACAAGTCTCGGGTCTCTAAGTGACGATGATAAATGTGTTTCCTTGGGCAAGGGACACACGCAGTGCATTGTGTTCTTGTGCAGATTTCCACGATTCCTCAGTTCCATCATAACCAGACCTTTCTTACGTCGTACTCGCTTTAGCAAATCACTAATAACTGTGAGAAGTAACACTTTAGTAACAAGTTCATACTTAATGGTCGAGGAATACTTAAGTTTTGTCTCAACTTCACAATTTATCATTGCCAATTATCTTTGAAAGCGATACTAAGATGAATGAGTCGTAATTGTATTAAGTGTAATTTGCTGGTACGATAGGTGCTTAACCAAGCGTCGTTGTTAACGTCTACTAAGTCATGGGGGCGATTCCATACGCTGAATGGTGTATAAATAAATGTTTGGGCACATTGTTCTAGGACCGGTTAAGACGGAAACGCCGTGGTAGGTTGTAACATTATTTATACATGCGTCGACTCACTTTAGCAATCAGCATTAATCAACACGATATGCTCTCTTGTCTCCACACTCCTTGTATTGATTTGTAGGTTTTCAAACTGGAAGTACAGTTTGTCATCTTGTTGGCAAGTGCGGTTTAACACTATCGCTAGCAGGTCGACGAGAGATGTGTTGTATGGACGAGTTTAACTACTATCTACCACTTAGAAATTGTGGTGAGCCTAACGAGAAGTTATGGAGATTATTCTCACAATTATTTAAATTAAATATGTATTTCTGTTGTGAAGGGTAGATCTTTACAAAACATAACTTATGTTGACTACATACTCGTATTTTAAAATTTGTGATCATTTGCATGCATGTATCCTGTAGTAATAAAATGAAGTTGGCTTTATACATTTAGTACAAACGTTAACATAATAAAGTGATAGAATAAAAAAAATATATTATAACTTTCCTTCCAGTAAATCTATTAAGAGACATGCAAGCATTTACTTTGAATGTTTTCGATGTTTTAAAGAGTGCCAGGTGAAAGTACGTTACTTCATTGTCCACATGTCGACATGAACACGTCGTGATGGCTTATCTCCAAAAACTCGAGGGCCATGTAAAGCACCTTCTTTTATCTGGCGGCTACAAGGCGCATGAGTACACCGTGTCTCTCGCGTAAACCCGCCATGTTTTATTCTCTCGCATTCAGCACCGATACCTTAATAAAACCCAACAAGATTGAGCAATAAAAAGTAATTTATTTGATTGTAATTTCAAAACACAAAGTGGGTCTCATTTTGTAATATATTTTTATCTTTGTGGTTTTGTGTTTCTCGCTCACGGGGCACGTCCTGCCTCGACCTGACTGCGTATGATTCGTTACGAGAGCTCAATATATTTAAACTGCGTCTTAAACTCGATTCAATTTCAAGAGTGATGTCTAACGGTCGGTGCCACGAAAAAGACATTATTTATACCACAACTTGTAACTTATCCATATTGCTTTTGTGGGTACCTAATCTGTTAGTGGTATACTCTTTTATTTGGTGTGATTACCGTTTGAAACCTGGTGAGCCTACAACCTTTCACTGCCACATTAAAATGTGCATATCTATTATACACAACTATTTCACAGCATCTCTAAATGATATCTGTTAAAAGGTGTGAGAAGTATAGCCGCATACGTAATCAATGGTAACGGAAGCCGAATGCGCGACGCGTTAAAGGCTCAGAGACCGGCCACGCTCTTACAATACGTGCAACTCTGATGTTATCATCGAACCAATCAATTTGATCCCTCATAAAAAGTCTCGGTAGGCAGCTAGCGAGTATAATGCAATGCTGTATCGGACGCTCGATCCGTGGCTCGCTGGTAGCCGGACTTTTCATATATTTTATGTGAAAAGGATAGTGGCATTGTTGTGAGACACCCTACTGCGCGCGCAGGGTAAACACTTGAAATTACAAGTTAGCTTGGATGGTTGCACCGTACCCGGAAAAATGCGCTTCCAATGTTACGCTCGATGAAAATAAAAATATTGTCCACGCTATGTGTGGCACCTGGAGTGTATGTATCACACGGAGACACTTTTTGATCTGAATGCAAGATGCAGGCTCAATATTGGGTTTCATAAGATCAAAATGATTTATGAATATGAATTGGAGTTTATACGTATTGATATTTACCGGAAGTCATTCTTCTTTTGTCAATTCTATTATGTGCTTGTCTAATAAACAAAAGTGCTTTCAAAAGTAACAATCAGAATTTATGTTCAATAAATGTTTGAAATTGATTTAAATAAAAACCTACAACGAAGTCTCGTGAGCTGCTATTAGGTCCTGCAGTGACGAAGTATGAACTTTTCTAAAACAGAAAAGTTGAACTTCAAAGTTTATTATCAGACTGAATTATATTCACTCTGACGTAATACAGAACAGTAACTCTCGCTAAGATAGTTCTCCTTCTTATGTTTTGCTAATTTCTTTGTTATGAGCCAAAAAAAAGGAAGCTTTTAGATTAGATCTTTTGTGTCTATAAGTTTTCCTACAACTGGAAAATGTTACGAAGTGATGTGAAGTTATCAAACGCATGTGGTAATGGTCATTATTTGTTTTGCATCGTGCCCGAGTGCTTTGTGTTCTATAGTTTTCGTCTTAAGTTTAGAAATTTTGGATTTAAAAGTGATTTATATTTGTATTTGGATTTAAAGTTGGTATTTGAGGACAAAAAATGATGTATATAATCGAATTGGTCACCTTGCTTGCCTGCATACTCACGTGCAAGAACTATCTAGTTATATATATGTATTATGCTTTGAAAATACATGTTGCACTGTAATTTTGTATATTGACTGCACGGATGGCCTAGTGATTTAAGTGGTTACCACGCCGCTCTCTACTGCGCTGAGTGTTGTAGGTTCAAACATGGAACAACACTTTGTGTAATCCATAAATTGTTATTCTGAGTCTGGGTGTTCTTTGTGTCCATTTTTTGTATGTTTGTAAAGTTCCCGCGACACAGGGTATATTCCGGGCGTTGTCTTAAAAAAATAATTGAACAAAAATTCACAACGTCACGCATTTTGATACTGAACCCTTAGAATTTAAAACGCATATAACTTTGGTAGCCATAAATTTAAGCCCAAACAAAATAAAAGTTAAGAATTTAAATAACTTAAGGATTTGCGACATAATGTCACAACGTTGTTTAAATATTAAGCGAATGATCATAAAACGAAGAAATGTATAATAAATACTGTGACTTTTGTGTTCTGATTATGTGAATATTAATGTCATAATATCAATAAAAACTTCACCTTCAGCATAACAAACAAAACAATGCAATCCCGGTTCAAAAAACTTGTTTTCTTTTTTTTTAATGTTTAAGAATTTATGCCTAGGGACAACATGTTCAAACTTCTTACTATGAGTACCATTAGACTTCTGACTCAAAGTTATCAGATCCCCTATTATATAATTGAACACGATTTCAATCAGTTTTATTTTGGTTTCTATATAACGCAGGTGACCAAAATATCATTAGCAAATTATTTTGACAACTGAGTGATGTATTTAAGTAGTGTATATATAGCTGTTATATATCATGTTTTGAATGTGTTTGTAATTGTAAAACATGCTATTGAGTTTTTATGATTATAGAAATGCTTAATAATAACCCGGAGTTTGTAAGTTGGGATCCTGATTCTCCGGGGTCGTGTCTGATAACTATCCCATGAAATTGTGAAAGTTAGAGAACAGAGAGTGCACCTATGTTTACACACACTTGTGTACTATAACATCTCGATTTTGTGTGTTGAGAAACTTTTATAACATGAGGAAATGTTTAATTACTGCAAAGGAAAATAGTACCTAAATAGTTTATGAATTGTTTCCATTTAACATATGTTATCTTCTTAAAAAGGTGTAGAAAGTTGCAAAACACCAACATGAGTTAAAATTTTGTCAAGTCTCGTTACCTACGGCATTCGAATTGACGGCGTTTGAAGCCATAGTAATTTGACGAACTAATAAATGGAACCATCGGTATAGTTTATGCATGATGTGCAATTTCAATCTTCGCCTACTCATTTAAATTGTTGTATATGTCAAAAATATTTGAGTTTAATTTTATTTCGAAGGGGTAATGATTTAAATTCAAACACTTTCATACTGAATATCAAATTGATAAATAATAGAACAATTCTTACCAAGGTGAAGTAATTCTGTCTCAAAGACCTCAGTATTATGAGCAGGGAGCGGCGAGCGCGCGTCTCGAGTGGCTCAGCGGTCCAGAGGTGCGAGATGTTACACAGCGGATATAAATAAAAGAAGATTGTCCCCGAGGACCGCGGTCCATAATGTGCATCAGCTTCCTCACTGGACCCGCGAATAGACCCTTTTACCACTATAAATATGATTTGTTTACCAACCTTTGTTAATATAACGTTATTAGTTAAAGTTTACGTTAAATCTTCTAATGATTTGACTTTTAGAGTAGTAGCACAAAAAGGTTTAATGATTATCTAAGTTTTAATTAATTAAGTTGAATGGTGGGAATACTTCTTAGTTACGAAGATCATGACAAAAATTGCCAGTAACTTAATATATGAACATGTTTCAGTTTAGTGCAATTTACGATATATATAGGTATATAGTTGTAACCCTCAATATTGATATTGATGTATGTTTTTGTATAGTAAAAGTAATAAGATTCATCCACAAATTATAGTTTGTGTTTTAGTTTCTTTATATTTCATAATAATGTTATACATAACATTACAAATTTATATAACATTGGTTTAATCAAAGTTTTTTCCCTTCTTATAGTTTTTAGAGCAAACTTGAACGTTACTAATAATTAGAAACTTATTCTTATCAATCTTTAATGACTTTATTTAATGTCCAATGTTAATTTCGGTTATTGCACAAAATTTAATGATCATAATTTTCGTTGTAAAACACCCTATTTGATCAATGTACCCCTCACCCGATTAAAATTAATATAAAAATAAAAATGCTATACTGTCGTTGTTTACTTCATGAGGTAAAACTGTGTTCTATAACTTTAAAACACGTTTACTTTCAAATATAACAAATAAAACATACAATAATTGTGTTACACTCAGGACCAAAGCGGAACACAGTAAAGCTCGCACGATTAGGCGTTCTCCCCGCGCACCCCGCTCGCCACACGCGCGC
Source organism: Hypercompe scribonia (assembly GCA_949316085.1). Classification (NCBI taxonomy): domain Eukaryota; kingdom Metazoa; phylum Arthropoda; class Insecta; order Lepidoptera; family Erebidae; genus Hypercompe; species Hypercompe scribonia. The sequence continues at coordinate 10,954,333 of OX438980.1, forward strand.
CTTCCAAATAAAAGTGCTGTGTTGTCGCGCGCCAGAATTACGACGCGATCCCCTTTTATTATCTCTCTTTTTTAATTCAATTTTACGATAAGGTCGCGTACACGTCGACGCGTATGTCTTGGTAACTTGGTCTTCACTACGGATAATGTCACTAGCGTTATGTACTGATAAAGTAAACGTAAATTCAATGATTAAAATGTTACTAGATTGTTACCTCAAGTCTACGTTATATGCTGTCGTCCGTTTTTTACATTAAAAATATATGTACATCATAAAAAAATATTTAACTGTTCACCAAACTCCCAGTGATATACTATTAAATATTTCGTGGTTCTGTGTTACTTGATTCCACTGCTGGACATAAGCCTCTCCTTAGCAACCAAGTTCTGGCCTACTATACCACGCTAACCAGACGGGTCGGCATAGGGTTTGTTTCAAGTTTTCCTTCTCTTTGTTTTGATATTTTCTTGAATAGTTTTTTTCCCTTAGTCTTGTCTTACAGCACCGACGAGATGAATAGGAGTGGTAACACTATGTATTCTTAATCCGTCACCACACGGACATACTGTACTTGATTTCATAATAAATAAATTTAAAACAATTGAAAAGATACATGGACAACTTAGAATTATTAAAACTACAAATATTTACACTAAATGTTTGAATTCCTTAAAAGATCTATAGTCCTTAAATATAAACTTCATTTACAAGTGGTTTTGTCTCTAAACTTTTCTATCTTTAATGAGACTTTCGCGTTATATGTAACAGGTGAGCTTATTAATCATAATGATTGATTGATACTCGGAGTCACCATTGTGTTGACTCTTCAAAGTCATGTTAAATATCTTGAATATAAAACTATTCAGAAATTTATTAGCAATTACCTGCCTACTTTTACAACGATTGATTAAATTTTTTTTTAATGTATTTTTCTGAATATAATAAAGTACTAGTCTTTTATTGTACAATATATAACGTGCTATTGGCACAAACAGTTGTTATGGTCGAATTTGTAACACGTACTTTAAGTTATACAACATAAAACAACCGTACAGTATAGTCACCAATAAAAGTTACTTAACAGACCTTAACTTCGAAACAATTTTAAAAGCTTAAATGAAATACCACACAGAATACAAGATAAATTTATTTTATCTTCTGAGGATGAAGAAAATCATTAAACATTGATTTATAACTATAATGTTTGATATCCCTCAATAAAAATCAGTGTATGGTGGTTACCAAAGATGATATTCAAGTGTGTATGTCATCTGGCCGGCTCAAGCGCGCGGCCCGTCTCTCTCTGGCCCATTTGCATACAAGGTCCGATTTGTGTATTGTTAATTAGAGCAACACAAACAGGTTCCGAATAATGCAGCCTCCAAACCGGTTCACTATGCTCTCGCTATTGCACTTCATCTGTTATTTAAATGGCAATAGATTAAACTAGCTAATACAAACAATTGTCCGTAATTAACACTGGATGCTAATTTTGTCAATATTGATTTATTAAACGCGTTATTTGACTTGTTCGTACATGTTTTGTCTCGTGGTGCAATGATACCAACAAAAGACTTCAACGCGCTTTGTTTGTCCTTGGTAAATAAGTGGACGTATTTTAAGTATAGCATTCCTTAATTTAGGACTTGAGTAAGACCCAATTTTGATGTTTTGGATAAGAAACTTTTATTTTATATACGTGATATTGTAAATAATTTAACATTTAACTTACCCTTTAACATTTTTTAATTAATTAGTTGCCATATAAAAGGAGTTAGACACAGTTTATTTCTGAAAACATTGTAGACTATTAATGGAGCACCTTTTCAGCTCTTACTGAAAATTACAGTCAAATAGTCTAGTTCTATTTCTATTGTTTTTCCTGCTGTTATGATGTAGTTATATAAACTACATTATAACAACAGGGCAGGCAGCAGCATATAAACGCTGCAGCTACGAATCCCTATAAATAAATGTGTTATTTTTTTAGGTTATAAACCCCTATAAATAAGTGTGTATCGTTTACCTTTTTTATTTTGTAAATATATACATATAATTTATATATACAAAAGTCTGATGCTAGTCGTTGTTAGAATGTTAGATTCAAGTTCACGCCAAATAATTCACTCAGATTAACGTTTAGGTAAGCAAACATACCAAAAATTACTTTTTTTTCAACGAGCGACGGTTTGGCGGTTAGTATTTTCAACTAGTATTAGTTGTCTTGGGTTCTAGTCCTACCAAAATGATGTAATTGTGTGACAAGAATAAATATTTATTCTCTGTCGTGTAGTGTAGTGTTGTTATCAAATCGTTTTTTATCAACAATCTTTACAAGTGCACTGTATGGAGTAGGCCTCTGCTGTAAATAAATAGTACCATGCTAGCCTCGCGAATTTGTATAGGGTTTATTTAAAGTTTTAATTGTCTATGCTTGATAACTTCTTTTCTTCTGTTATCTTAAGTAGTTTGCTATTTTAGTTAGCTTTTACTCTTAATTACAAAGCATGCATTTAATAATAAATGAATATGAAAATATCAGTCTGTTTACTATAGTACAAGCCACATGTTTGAGATCAGATAACTATACGTGATGTGTCTTAAGTTATTATTATTATTACACGAGTAAAGTGCGTGATACAATTCCCAAGGAAGACAATATAGAAGGTACCCATAAACTCGTCCTAATAGAAGCTCGCGGCGGGTCGCCCGATGCACTCCACGACGCATTTTATTGTCAAAACCCATAGCCAACGTTGCCTTCCCTGATAACTTTATTGTTATTTACATCACTGTATTATCATACCGATAGCCCTTGTTTTACATTCATGTAACGTCGTGTGACAACCGGACTCCGTATCTAAATTGCTTAATTGGAAAGTCGAGAGAGGACGCTTCGATAACAGATATGAATATGTGTATTAGTTGAGCTTGACCTTTCAATTGATCCAACACAAATTATGCCCGACGACGGCTATTATACGATTTTATCTGTGTTATAGAATAATCGGATAAACTAATGCTTTTATATCACTTCAATATGACGCAGTAATTCGATCTTATAATCTATATCAGCGGATATAACATTTGTGTTGTTTTGTGTATCTTCCTATAATCATCATAGAATACATTTTGAATCGATATATGCATGAAAATTATAGAATTCTATGTTGAATTTTTGTCAATTATTCTGTTTGAATAAACAAACTCAGCACAGCTTAGGGGAGAGGCGGTTTGATCGAACCGATTTACTTTTTATAGGTATATTATAGATACACAGATTTGTCATCAAACATGAGACTTGATCATTTTTCACGTTGAATTCAAATATAATAAAATGTTATACCTGTTTATTTCTCTGAACCACCTGTCTTAATTTAATAGGGTAGATATTGACAAACCCACAGATTCTCCACGTATCGACTGTACCTTTGCTAGTGTAACCAGACTTCAATATTACAGTATTTTTAACGCCTTGTAAACCTAAATGTATGACAATACACAAAACACTATTATTATTTTAACATGTACTTACAAACGGAGAACAGTTAAAGCTATTTGGAACGTGTTGGCCGTTGTGTTGCGAGTGCGACCGGATGCACTCCGAAGACACCAATATGCGATGTATTGCAGCCATCAAACGGCAATAAAAGATGAATCGATTACCAGGTGAGGCCGGATCGGAGTACGGCCAGTAGAGTGACTCGACCGCACGGTGGGTGCCCTCGTTTCACCTTCTAGGGTATGTACCCCTTAATCTCACAATTTATGCAACAATGATCGGATTCTGTAATGAAAAAAGATATGTTGCCTTGTATACGCTTTTGCACACATTCCCATTTATGTCTCATTCTGAGTACAAGACGACAGTAAGTTTATAATTTTAAAACTTCGAAACTCGACCAATTCCGACTGAATAAGACTTTACGAATTTTTAAACGCGAATAAAGTCTTAATAAATACTTTTTATGGTAGCCTTGTAATTTTATTAGCATTCGAAATAGGCCTCGCGGCGCGTGTTAGGCTAATAAGGAACGAATGGTCGCTCTTTAACGATCCCTTACGCCGATAATATTCACCGCCGTGTGGTAAATGAAATCATTCTTTATTGCCTTGAGCATCATATGTTCTTGCCAAAAATGGCTTAATATAAGTGTAGTCACAGTACCTACCAGACGTAATTACTTTCATGAATGCTATATGGTAAACATCTGCCATTATTTAACTTTAAAATATAAAATTAATTCGAACGTGATATTTATTACCATAATATATTTTCAATGAAATTTTTAGAAATACAGTACAAGAATATTTTTCTCAAGTGAAAATGGAGCTATAAATGCTTTAAACGATTATTCGAAATATTCGCATAAAAATAATATCGTAGCGTCGATCTGTGAAGCTAATAAAATCTGCACAACATGTGGCTTTGCAAATGCGATCTATTTAGACTTGGATATCGTCGCAGCGAGAATAATGTTATCCAGGCACACCTCAGGCCGTGTCACTTGTAAGGGCGTGTCGAAGATAAGTTTACATATTCTGTATGCATTATGCAAATTGAAGTTTTATGTTAAGCCCAAGAGGGGAGGGGCAGCTCGCAGCAGCTCGTGCGTTTGCTACATTTCACTCGGCCACTCACGCCTGTCAATCTTGACTTTGACACTCGCAGCGGTACGATACGTTTAGATAGCTCGCAACTAATGAGCAAGGACATGTGTTGGCAATGCACTCAACAGCGTCACAGCGATTTGTAATGTGTATGCGTTTGTTAAAGGTCACTTGTGGCTTTGATACTACTCGTGGTAAGGTATGTATTTTTGTTTTTAATGATATCTTATTTTTTTATTGATTTCTTAATACTCGTATAAAATAGCTACAGTAAAAGTATCTACATATTCATATGTGTATATTATGTATTGAATGACTCGGATTAAATCTACTAAAATATTCACATAAAAATATTTTTTACTAGTAAAATAATAAGAATTATTAATAGGTGTATATCTATTTAATCTACTTCATAATACTAATATATATAGTAATCTATACCTGAAAGAATTAGTAGTACACTCGTACACTTCCACTTAAACGCACGGGTTGGTTTTTAACAATTAAAATATTTTATTGTAAAAATATATCAAGTTCATTTGATCTCAGTGATCGAAAGTATAAATGAATGAATAAATAATATATGTACCAGTATATATATTATTTTTTCGTATTTTAGGACGCTGCTTTCCCGCAATACATACTGGCTCATTTAAATTCTGAAAGATATAACCGATCATTCAAGAAGTAAATTGTATTTATTTCTATATTTTGCATAGATTTTGTCCTGTTGTAACACTTCTATTAAAGTAATAGAGTCACATCCAAAAAACTAATTACATCGAAATGAAATATTTCTGTCTCTAATGTAATACGTATGAATGTAATATGATGGAACAAAGTTATTTAAACTGATATTATAAGACATTCCCAAAACACAACACATAAAACGAGTGACGAAATCAATTTCTCCATAATCGATATTATTGACAATATTAAACAAATTAATCGAAGTAATCGGTGTAAGTGGTGTGCAATTATACCCGATGTGTAATTACTGCAGTATTTATAGCCATGAACACGTTTATTTAAGACACAAGTCATAAACTTTTATAAGCCAATGGTTTTAATTTATTTATAAATGGATGTTGACGGCAAGTTTGCATTGAGACTATAATTTGAATGATCTTATGTAAGTGATATTTTATTATTTATCGATTCTTTTATGAATTCGATGATTGAAAGACCAGATTAAATTAAAGAGAATACATTTCTCTTTAAATAGTTTAGATAAAAAGTCGCTTATGAAAGGAAAAGAATATTACTTCTGGATGGCTTGAGAAGTATCTCGAGAGTACCTCAGCTCTCTAGGATCACATTTATCTACCTATGATTACGTTTTTATCCGTGTAGTAAGGATTAAAAATACGGAGTAGCGTCACGTAGTGTACTCTTCCCGTGGGTGCCTTAATTGCCAACTAGGGACCAAACTGCCCAGGACTGCAAAACGAAAAAAGGAAAATTTCATGCAAATCCTATATCAATTCGTCTAGTCAAGGTGGTGTAAGAGTCAGTCAGTGGTCAAGTGGGCTAAGAGAGGCATACATATATACAGCAGTAGACTATTAAAGGCTTATAACTATTAAGCCGTTCATGATAATAATGGTTATTTAGAAGATTAAGTACTCAGAAACACTAAGCAGTACCGCACAAACAAGAAATGTGTCTACCAGACAAGTGATATTGAGTTTATTTTAGTTGAAGAAGTAGAAGTGTGCATAAAAAAAAATGAAGAACAGGTAACTTAGTTTTTTATTCTTATTTTCATAGCCTGCAAAAGTGACTCTACTCTGCTTGATGGAAAGTATGAATAGAATCCAAGAGTTGTGGTCACCATACTCATTACGAATGCAAAACAATGCAGTCAAAATAAAAATACCATGAAAAATAAATATATTATTATACCATTTACCAGATTTTTTTAATTCGAATGACACATTCATTGTCTTAAAATCTCTATTAGTGTCTCGGGTAATATAAAAATTGTCTTTAAGTATGTCTTATGACGTAGATATGCTTAATTATATTTTTTTATTAATTACCCCAACAAATAAACAATTTACTATCTGATTTATTACCACTTATATATGAAGTAAATTAAAGAAATTATTAATAATTGTTAACAATAATTGATTTTGCTATTTTATTAATCTACAGTTAAATAGCTTTAACATTTATTTATTGTAATTTTTGATACGTTGTTAATTTTGTAACAGGTCATTTATTTCTGTTCCTTTCGAATTTTTTGAAAAATCTTTGAATTAGAAAACCAATGAAATAAATTTCTAACAGAAAGTTAATTGATTTCTAACAAAAAAATTAAAAGTGTAAAAAAATTTTAAAAAATAATTAAATTTAAATAAAAATGAACTTATTTATTATACAAACCATGCAGGTTAAATTTAAACAGCTTGACCTGCCGGTCACAATTATTACTTAGTCTTTAATACACAATATACAATAATAAGTTTAATACAATACAGTTGCGGGTATGTGGTATGCGCGGAGGGGACGGCGATTCATTCATCAAGCCTTCATAAGGCTCTAAACCTAATTCGACAAACAACCTCGCAACATCCGCTCTTGCGAAACGTTATTTCATTCATAACTTTAGCGCGTGCCGTGCCCACACTAAGCACAACACAATACAGCTAATTAATTACGTGTGTGGTTGTTTAAAAGAACGGTATAAAATAAAAACTTTTTACAGTTAATATAATGCTTAACTAACAAGTAAACTTAAAAGGTTACTTCTTTTGAATTTGAAATAATTATTTTTTCAGAGCCTGAACTTTATATAACGTGATTAATGGTATCACGGTGTAAGATTAAGGAGGTTGCAAATGACATATACATTTTTCGAGAATATAAAGGAATATTAACTAATTCTATACTGCCAAAATAATTGAACAAAGATTATAAAGGAAATAACAAAAACTTGAGTCAAAGTTTTAACATAAGAGTTTTTATTGCGTTTCTTTCTCAGTCAACCACCCAAATCGAATCAGGTAAATTGGAGTAGGTACCAAATAATAAATTTAATAAAAGTAATATCAAAAAGATTTTGTGGGTTTGGTATGACCACAGCCGATAGTGGTTGCCGCACCCACGCGACAGCGAGCAACGGAAAATAACATTTAAGTTGAGCCGATGACATCATGCACCGAGCGCCGCTCCCGCCAGTTTTGCGCGCCGGCCACAGCTGCACTCCATCGAATCGCGCGCACGCGCTCGCGATCACGAATTTATAAAAAAAACTAGAATTCGCTCCGTCGCGGCATCATTCCAATGTGACCATAACTATTGCTGCACATCTAAGTAAAACAATCATATGACTAAATGCATTCTCTTTTGTTCTCTAATGTATTCGTGACAGTATTAAACTAAATATATGAAGTTCAAACTATTTCTCATCACTCTTACCATTGAAATAGATAGTTTGATAATGAGTGAGAAGTTATAGTAGGTAACAGACAACCGATGTTTTCTTTTAATTGTTATTGAAGCCTTGTTACTACTAAATTATTACAATGCGATATATCATAATTTTTACACAAGCAGATCCTATTTTAACATAATAAATGCGAAAATTGTGCGAATTGATGTTTGAATGTAGTGATGCTTGGATGTTGGTTACTCTATTACACAAAAACTACTGAACGGATTTAGATAAAACTTCGCACGAATAAAGCTCTACTTCAGAATAATAAATAGGCTAGACATAAACAATTATTGAAAATTTTATGTAATTTGAGCATAATACATAGATAAATATTCAATAAGTCGGAAAATTCCTGACGTTTGGAAATTATCTTGACGTTATGCGACAATAATATAGCGTCGAACTTACACGGGCGGGAAAAAGGTCTAACAGCTGTTAATGTGTAAAGTTAGTCAATGAAGAATGATTTATTTGTTGCTAGTGAATAAGCCGTAGTTGGATTTAAAAACAAAAAAAATAACCGATATTTATTGGTTGATTCTAACTTTAAAAGATGGAAAACAAAAGACTAGCAGAAATGTTTTTTGGATAAAATGATACATACATTTATCCAAAGAACATTTTTGCTAGTCTTTTCATCCTTCACCATTTTGTAGTGAATAGTAAAGAGTGCATATTATTACCGAATCAAAGCTTTTAAGTTGCGTAACACTAATCATAAATTTCAATGTAATAAATTTCAGAAATAACAATTAACTATGACCTGAAATATGATTATATTATTTAGATCCTCGCACAGTCGTCCATATAATTGAATAATTTATTGTCCAAAGCGTTAAAATACATATAGAGTCAGCGTTAAAGAGGTCTTATTGGTCGTAAACTATTAATTATTATTGCTCAGCACTTGAAACTAATGGGTAAATGCAGTCTTGTTCTGTAAATGCCGGGATCACTGTCACGATGTTCCTGGTAAATGAAAACTAATCAGTTACTTCCTTAATATTTATTAACGTCTTGAATAATAAATTTAAACATAATAAAGGTACAGAGCATTATACATAGACAAAACGGTTCACTCGATCTGGGGTAAGACAATACGTGCGATGAAAGCAGTCTTACTCTTCCTAAATCAACGTCAAATTACCACCTTTTAATCTTTTGTAAGCGATTCAGTTACACACACGTGTTTTCGACTCGACTAAATAGTCGCAGCGTCTAAAATACTGACAGAGATTGCCGTATAAATCTGACGTTTGAGAAATTTTACACGTCTTTGTTACAAATATATGTTTGTCGGCGGCCAGCTATATTATTTTACTATTAACCCGTGAATGGAGCACGATGTTGTAAACGACCCATTCTTTTGTGGTAAGTTTTGAGATTTTTATTGTAGCGTTACATTTGAAATAGTCATTTAAGATAGAATCGGTGTAAATTGTGTAATTTCTTTCTTTGTAAAGGATGATGAAATAAGAATCGGTTGATGTGTCGCCGAGAGATCATCGACACTTAAGGCTTTATGGACAATAAAGCAGACAAGTGTAATGGAATCTGACGTGCCAGTCGGCCTATAAGATGGGTCAGAGGCCAATCCGTTAGGACTCATTGTGAAACGTACACTGAAGGAAAGATCCCGCCGCCTGTAAAGAACAGTATGCACATAAGGAAGTGAAAACACACGTTTGAGTTTGTTACTAAAAGTTGTCATTTTTATGGTGATAGATTTCGAGTTTATTTACTCTACGATCGCAGATTATAAATTATTATAATAATAATTATGGTAAAATTTTTATAACTAATTTTTTTGTACCGGTAGACCACCTCAAGGCTCATGTTTAAAAATTTCGTGGTTTTATTAATTTTACGTATGTACGTACCTGGACAGCGACTATCACAACCGATACGTCTTAGTTTATTCAACCACAGCTCTACAAAGAAGGACGCAAAAGTAATCATACTGTTTATATGCTTGGTTTAATGCTTGTAATATATATTATGAACTGACTAAAGTTATGTCACAAGTTGGCCGACTGACGACGGGCGGTAGCGTGTTTGTTCTGAATAAATTAACCATATTTGTGTGTAAGAAATAACCATTTGCATCTAAGACATTTAATGTTAAGAATATCATTAACTTAATTAATTTTAGGAAATATGAGTCAGACTTACTTCCAGTTAACAAGAATATTCTTTGTAAATGTCAAGCAAAAATAAATTTAGAGTAAAACTTTCTTGTTATTGAGTAAACGTCAAGTCGTATCTAGTAATTTAGAATGATAGGTTTTAAGAAAGTTCACAGATAAATTGCGAGTGAAGATAATTGTCTCGAGTTAATGTTGGCTAAACAAAGTGCGTACGTTGAATGAATGACGGGCGTACGGCTCGTGCCTCGAGGCTACGTAGAATAGAACTTCGTATGGGAAATCTTTAGACATATGCTTTAAACGCCCCTACTATGGGTTATACAGTGGTTATATTAAGATATTAAACTGGATTCTTGAATTTAAATGTCATAAAACAAATATGTGACATAGTCAACTAATTAGTAATTAAAATCACACATTACATACAAAAAATTAACAATTATTTTAAATTTTTAAAAGCTAGCATGCTGGCATATTTATTTTTTCTTGATTGTGATTTTTATTAAATAGTATTATAATACTTTTTATTTAACCGATACCTTAATGTAAACTTTTCTGTTAAGGTGTTCATAATAAATCCATATTTATTCTGTTACTTGTATAAGGTTTCTCAGGGCCAGCCCTCACGGCTTAGTTGATATGGGGAATACAATGGCCAGCACACACGTGCAGCGATCCATTAGACGGGATAAGTGCGGTTAATTCCCACTCTCGATGCATACGCATTAGAATAAAGATATGAGGGATACAGATAGGTATTAACTATTTTTTTTAATTATATTATCTTAGAGCACAGGGTAGATTATAAGAGGCATTGTGTATAGGAAAGTCGTAAAAAAAATGAATTCTAAAAGAGATGTCTTAATGCTCCATACTGGGCCATTAATTTAAGATGCGCAACGCAATTTATAAGACCTCGCTTAAGACATACTCTTTTGTAATGATTTAAACCCAATTACATTTACAACTGTTATTTTACTTTTCATTTAAAAATTCTGTTTAATATTTTATAAATATATACAAATTCGCTTGTTTCAAGTTCTATAAAAAAGAAAAAAAATCCTGTAGTATTATTCTCTTAATTTTGTAAAGTTGAAATTTTAATATTTTTCTTTATAAATGTATAAAGTAAAACTTTAATTTATATACAATTTTGTATGTAAATTGTTATTGTCAGTTTTCTCACTCACGACATTTGTTTTCCTGTAAATCTTTAGAAGTACCCAGTAACGTTCAAGTACAACCACTTGGTCTATGTATGAGGTGCTTATTCATTTATGCGTCGCAGTCGGCTCGTTAGCAATTGGACATGCCCGTTGCACGAAATATTTCAGCGATTGAAGTGGCGGTAAATTGCGCTCAACAATAGCATGTGTCCGCGGCATGCGCCCGCGCCAACTAGACCCCTATTACTACAAGAGTTTTACGATTCACTCGTTATTTTTAAATTATGTTTACTGATTTAGAACGCATGAAAACAAAATTACCTTCCTTCCTTATTATTTCCTTACAATATCAATTTTTGAAACTATATTGCTAATATTTAGAATGTTTTATTTCATTAGAGACGAGTAAATTAATATCAGAATGTATAATTAGAACTTTTTACGTCAGTTAGTAATGAAGTATTTGTTAATTATCACTAGCCAATACTCTGGGACAATTTTTGTACATAGATTTTTTTTATAAAATTAAATTCACAAATTAGGGTGTAGCTCGCCTGATGCGAAAGATTCCAAAACTTATGAACGCGAACCAAATTAACAACAAAGATTTTTAACCGACTTCAAAAGAAGTAGGTTCTCAGTTTGGACGTTTATTTTTAAATATATCAAATAATACCTATTGGGTTTGACACCGACTTCAATTAGACTAGAATGTGTCTATAGCTAATATAACTTTATCTGATAGATTGAGTTTCACTTGTTTTAGTATTTCAGATTTAGAATATTACTTTCATTTTTATTGCTCTTTGTTAGTATTGTTTGAAGTCCGTTTATCTTTTTTCCAAAAAGGATTTTTTATAATAGTACTTACTGCTTGATCTTAGTAGTAATTACTATCTGTTGTAGACTGAATTTAATTATTACATTTGTTGTCCTTGCTAATTTTATTGGGCAATCTTTTTGAATACCTACTTTCGCCAGATATGTACTTTATTGTTAAAAGTAAAACAAGCTACGGTCAACCTGCTATCAATGGTTATCTACTAGGCATTAAAAACAATAATTGAAATCATATTTTTATCAGAGCCGCAGGGCATGACAGCGTTACCCTATGAAGTGGAAAAAGACTCAAAGCGACATCGATTCCCATAGGCCTAGTACCGCTCATATTAATTACAAGGCAATGATCCGAACGGAGCGGCCGTCGCGCGCGCATCCATCACACGCGTCAGATAGCGCATTATGAACGACGCACAGATTTGTATTCGTAATTTGTACCACTGTCATCACATTTCAAAGACAAATATAAAGGATTGAGGACCGGAATGACAAGTGTCAACTGGCTCATTCGGTTGGTATTTTAAGAGAGGTTTTTATTTAATACGAACAACAAGAGGTGGATTGATCGAGACAGGTTTCAAGTGCCGTTCGTTGGTCAGGAAACGTCGTCTCGATGCGAATCCTTTAGTATCTCGCTCAACGTTCTGAGAAATGTCCTTACCTAACTCTTCAGATTTTACCCACAATAATCATACGACCCCGTATTTGTTTCTTTGATGCTTATGATTTTTTTGTAGTGCTTCTTTTGATTTTGTTAAAAGGTAAAAGCAAAACCATCTTTATAATTTCAATCTTTTGATTACAACATGATAAATGTAGACCCTTTGAGGATAACTCTTTCTTGTTATCAACTTATCGCCTTCCACTGCTGAACGAAAATCTCTTTCAAGGATTACCTATTACTTAAAATTATAAAATCAAAACCAATTCAGTGAATTTAATTGTTTATATAGAAATAGACTTGTAATTAAAATTTCTTTGACCAAAATATTACCTTGTACGGAATATTAAGTCGTCCATTATCTGAGCTGTCGACGGTCAACAATTACACGCATCGATAGTATCAGATGCGCTCGCGCCAGCGACAGCATGCGTCAAAATTTAATTACGCGCAAATTCGTCACTCAGTAATACTTTCAAACTTATCAACAACTCTTAGGTCTGGTGTAGATGCATTTTGTCGGCTCCTATCAAAAATGTGCCGATAGACTGTTAAAACATTCACAGTTAATACCTTTTTGCTCGATTGAATATTCTACCCTGCTATTTATTTTTCTTTTATCATAGTAGCGTTTTGCTGCATTTCCATCGTTTATAGTTATATTTAGGCCCTCAAGTGAATATAGTGTGATTATTAGAATTGTAAGTAGGTATTTGAAGGTATAAAATAATAAAATCTCTAGTTTGTCATAGATTTGCCTAAAAACAAATATTAGAATAAATAAATTTCTCTTATATACTCTGTTTTGATCGAATTAGTCTAATTTTTTTGATTTTGTACCTCTGATGAACAATCACCACAAATTAGTAGTCACTTTAATCGAATATAATGATACTTATAATTCTATTGTTACAAATCTCTAGCGTTGTGTCGAGTCATGGAATATTAATTAAAAACTGTGAACACTTGAAATATCACCTCAATCCCACTCGCTGTGTCCTCTCCTATGTGTTTATGACAAACACAGCTCAGAATAATGCTGGTTGCACTTACATTGTATTATTTATGGATTTTGATACTCATACGTGTTTTGCCACCTTTGTAGCGAGATATTGAGATAAAACGAGTAAGTCGTCACGGGTGTGGCTCTGATTCACAAGTGATTTTTAGTTCATAGAAATCACTATTGTGATTGTTAATAATCTATCTGTTCTTTAATAATAGCTTAATTGATGTTCAATGATTCATTTCTTTGGTCAGCTCTATGATTTGTTACTTGTCGATATTTGAGTTTTTAATTATACGTAACTAAAGATCTGTTATTAGAGAGGCGGGGTGCAATGTTTTCGTCACGGTATGATTCAACGATGAAGCGTGCCCGCTTGTTCGTTTTGGACAGGCCTATTTGTTAGTTGAAATTATCTCACATCACAAAGTGATGTTTCGTAAGGGTTAAGAGAAAACTCGAATTGATATGAGTAAAGGTATATATTTTTAAGGTGTTCTTTCCTTAAACACGGGTGTTGATTAACAATGTATTACACTTTACAGATATGGAAACACAATGAAACAATGACGTTCAATGAAATGTTCGAGTGGTGCATAAAATAAAATCAGCCGTTGACATTGTGACAACTCATAAATCTTTGTGTAAATTTTGATAGGAACAATGTATTAATAACCTTAGGTAAGTGTGTCACGACAAATTGAAGTGTCATCATTCTTTGCTGTACTCACTTTTCTTCTGCAAATTGAAAGAAGTTCACATGACAATAATATATTTTGTATCAACAATAATAAATGGGTCTGAAATCTCAAGTTGATGGCTAAGTGATAACGTGATAAACTAATACACAAAAAACAAGGTAAGAATAAAGCGTAATAGTTATTCTGTAGCGTGAGCTAAAAGTTTACATCATGAGCACACAATCGTTTAAGGTGTTACTTATCTTTTGCCTACTATTAACACCACTTGCCATTTACTCAACCTCAGATATATGACGCTTAAAATACTGGGTGTTATATTCATTACTAAGATCGTTACATTTTAATTTTTACACGAAAACTTTATTATGTCTATAACAGTTACTGCTTATAAGCTTAGTTAGCTACTTTGTAATTTGTTTGATTTACATAGTTTACATACTTACAAAATCATTGTAAACAAATATAAAAAGTCTCAGTAAGTGCGTCTTGTTATGCAAAACGTGATAAATTAATTCCAGTTTCGCATTTCTTTACATTTAAAATCATTATATTCTGAATACACAACAATCTCAGTTGACGTTATAAATGAAATAATAGAATTACGTTTAAATCTATGCATCTTCTCATGCACAGTACCCATGGCATGTTCGGAGCACCCTGCCGCGCCGTGACATGTCAGCAGCGCTCGTCCAGCCCTCAGCTAAGACAAAAGACAAATTAATTTTGTACACAAGGCATTTAATTTGAATGTGAATAGCATGAAGTGCGACGAATGGCCGTGGAGAACAATGGCCGGCGCCGACGATCCCGCCTTTTTGTTTTACACTCAATGAAAGTAAAAAGTATAAAATCTAAACGTTGAACAGACAATTCCGTATTATGATATGGACACAGTAATGAAGGGCTGGCGAGGCGCCTAATAGCTTATAATATTAAATGTACGTGATGGACCAAAGCGAAGTGTAAAGCCTGTCTCGATAGAGCGCCGGCCTCGTGGGTCAATGTGGCCGGAAATAATATTTAAGTGTAAAATTTTTGATCATAACGCCTGAATTATCTTGGAATGTTAGCGATTCAACTCGCTTCTAGACAACTTATTCTTTATCGTAAATTCGAATATTGTAGTAGTGTTTTATTATATTATAATTATATTGAATAGAACCACAAATTACTTTTATTCTCTTTTATTTACGTATTTATTTTATAAAATATATTTGGTTCGAAACGTGAATAGAGTAATGATGTACCTGTTGATCTGTAATAGACGTTTGAGTTTTGTCAATAGTACAAAAAACCATAGAGATATTAGTTAAAAAAACATACATACAATCTAATTACTACTTTTTTACCATAAATAGTGTAATTAGAGTATCTTGTACTTCTTAATAAATGTATATTTGTTATACATTATAATCATAACAGTAAACAAAGCTAGAATTTGTATTTTAACGGAACAATTTTATTTTGTTTAAACGATCACCTTTCAATGTATAGTGGTTCTTCTCGGATTCCAACAAATTTTGTTTTTAAAAGATGTCGATCCGTGCTAACTATAAGGGAAATCGGAGAACACCATTCAATAGATAACAATGTATGTGATAATTTAAACTGTCTACTCATTATTATTTGCCTCAAAGAATTTGCCTGTAAATGTAAAGTTGAATAGCAAACATGTGGTCATATTTTATAAACGTTTATTTAAAGAACTCCCAAGTTTAAGAACAATGAAATTTATTTACGATCATATGTAACTAGGTCTTGGTGTTTAACTACCTGGCGGTGGCACAGCGGAAGGGCATTGCGCTGGTGGAGTAAGGGGGTCATTTCTCGCTTAGTGCAAAAATTACATTGCCATATTGTATAAGACAGTGTGAATGTCGACTACATGGATGGCGTAGTTGTTTAAAGTGGTCACCACTCCGCTCTCTACTATGCTGGGTGTTGTGGGTTCAAACCAAACACGGGACAATATTTTGTGTAATCCACAAATTTTTGTTCTGAGTTTCGGTGTTCTTTGTATCTGTTTCTTATATGTTTGTAAAGCCCCCCACGACAAAAGATATATTCCTAATGCGGGCGTTGTCTTTAAAAAAAAGTATGTGTTACTAACATGTACTACGTTACAATTATCATCAGCCTGTCACAGTCTCCTGCTGGACATAGGCTTCTCCAATTGCATGGTATTTGGCTTGATTCTCGGTTTTTCACATCGAGTAAATGTATTTCTATAATAAATATATAATATATTTATATATCTACCTAATTTATTTATACGTGTCCTAGAATTTGGAAAGACTTTAAAATCAATCACTGACTGTGAACTGCAACGAGAAAGGTCACGGATTGTCACCAAACATGTTGTTAGACAGTAGCAATTGGCAAGTAAAAGTTGCAGTTTTTAAGGTTATTTAAGATTACTTTTTAAGTTATTGCTACGATTTAAATAGGTACAAATTATTATTATCCAATATTCCGTAACGTGGTTTGTAACTGTTTTCTTTATCGGTAGCTACCTTTCACATATACATACAAATATTTTCTTTGATCAATAAGATTTCCTTTCCTTTCTTTGCCACTAAATTAAACTTATTGTAAAGGTTGAGAGCGATATCTAACAGCTATGATATAGCTATGCTAATAGAAAAGTGGTACATTGAGAACCGGCACACCAAGGCTGTTAAATTTAATGGGAAAATACTTGCAAATTCAATAGCTACTATAAATCGATCTCAGTGTATAAACAATGTATAAATAGTTAACATGTGTTGTTGACGAATCTATAGAAATTTTTATCGTATGGTATCATTAAATCTGTGTTTATTCAGAAAATAGTTGACTGCTAGCGGCTATTCATAGAAATATTATTTATGATTTATTGACACACGTTATGTACATCCAATAAAACTTCAGTTAATGTATTGAATGTTTAGCCAGATTGAAAGTAAGTTTTGATTGAAACGATCGAAACTGTCGGTAACAAATTTTGAGTGATGGGCATAAGTACGCCTTGAGCGACGGATGTTACACACCTACCGATGCGACCGCTTGTTTACTTTATATCATTACTCCATCAATCAAGATCTGTTGAATGGTAACTGTTAGTTAAACACTAACAATCATTGGATGCGTGGCTCGACCGCCCATCAATCACAGCCTGTTGAGGTTGTTGCCTTCGGGTGTCGCATCGTCCCAGCCTCTGACGCTTGCACTGAACCTGCAACGCCCTCTAATGACAGCTCTCGCGCCGACCCGACACATCCAATTCACATGTTAAATGGAAATTCCCTTTGCGCCTTAAACTTACGAACGTCCGTGTTATTAAAGTGTTTGTTTCTTAGACGGTTTTTTGTTTAGATGTTTTATCCAATTAGTGCTACCGTGTCGAAAGGATAATGTTGTGATGAACGTATGAAGTATTTAGCGTGTTAAAAGCAGGGCCTTGTCGGTGGAGATAACAAAGCATCAATGAAGACATCGCACGCGCGATGCTAAATTAATTTTTTCTATAATAATAATTCTGAAACAATACCTAAGTATCATTAATACAAACATCCTCCGGTATTGTAGGTAATTGAAATAGATGTTTATTATTATCTTTTGCTCTCTGTCCGTTTTCTCTGCTTCTACATTGTCAAGTTAAAAGTTTCAGGTGAAGGCTCTTTTTCTAAACAAGTGTCATTCATCACGTTGTTGTTTTGTGGATAATTTCGCAGCTTTGAACAAATTCAAACCTTAGTCCTTCTAGACATAGTGAAGGATAAATGATAGAGAGATAATGGAAATTTTCTGCAAAGGTTAATTCACTATTCGGAGGCCTTATCTCGTGGACTCAAAAAAAATATGAATTACCTTACCATGGTTACATTGTGAATTTTTTTAAAAGGTCTGTATGTCAAGAAGATGGCTAATCATCTATCAATTATACTGTCAAGACTGGCGACAAATTTTAGTTATTGTTTAAATTATTACTGAAATTTCATAATATTGAAAGATTTAAAAACAATTTTTGAAGGAAACATTACCTACAATTAAAAACTCAGAGCTCGTTTAAAATCTGACATTTGTTTACTTTCTGGCATCAGTTTGTTGTGTTAAAGACGGGAAATAGATTGTTATAGTGTTTGGCTTGTGTTTAACATCGCCTGGGAATATTTGTATCAATATCGCTTAGAGTTTTGTACATACCCCGCTGAGGCGCAATGCTGGAACGATACGTACATAATAAACAATAGTCACATAAGAAGAAAGCACATCTAGTGCGAAGCTGTCATCGATGGTCCGATTTAATTTAATTGACTGAGCTGCGTTCCGATGATAAATGTAAGCAGGGTTAAACATATACGCGGTACTCATGAATAAATTGGCTCTCGTTGAGACGAGCTGATTTGCGATAAGCGTGTATTTATTACGTTATTTGTGCACGCCACCTGACGGAGGGACCGGGCGGCTGGTAGTGGCCGTGCGCCGCCGCAGGAGGTGCTCCATAGCCTTTCACTCTGCGGCATCCCTCCCGGGAACAAGCGTATGGAACGCGCCCTTTACTACATAAATCACAACAACATTAACTTTTGATAGGTTTTATTCTTTTAATGTTTATTCCATATATTGAACAAATTGATTCTATGCCTCCTTAACTACACTTCCGATAGGAAATATGCACTAAAAGTTGCATTCTTAGTTTGATTCAGACACCATCTGTAACTGACTAAAATTAATTACTGGTGGTCTCAATGCTCAATGTTGGATACAAGAGCTTGTTAGATGATATATTGTAATAAGTTTATGCGATTATATGTCAATGAAGCGTACGGCATCGACGCTCAGAACAGTGACATTTAGATCTGGCAACCTAATTACATTAAACTATATTTAGTTGCGCAACGATGAGTCCCCGCGATGTATTCATGTGTAGGTAGATATTAGAGGACAAGACGAGTAATTGGCCCGCTACTACACCGATCAATTATGTTTATATGAATACTAATTATTTTGTTATGTAAGTTGATTGAACGGATTTTAGTTGGCCGCTCTATTCACTGTTTGTATGAACGTTAGAATTAAACTTTATCGCTTTAAGTCATTATTCGCACTTTCTATCATTACGTATGTCTTTCATGTAGAAAGTTCGGGAGAATTGGTAGAAATAAATAAATAATAGGAAGGCAATCATCATCCATAGTGTTTGTAAATGATTTCAACCGTAATCAACATAAGTTAGTTATTATCCAACACAAACAAGCGTAAGTAACTGTGGACGTCGAAAATAAATTTATGTTCATGTAATGATATTCCGAAAGCGATACACAGTATACATTCGTATGGAGTATGAAGTCTACAAAGTGAGCAACAGGCTTACGTTCGTACGCGGCCGCAGGCGCCGATACACGTCGCAAACTAAAAATGTGTATAAATTATGAAGATTACATGAAAAAGAGAAATGTGTTACATTTAATTTTATTACATACGATAACTTATGGGCTAGGCCCGGCGCTCGCTTGAAAAACACGTTGCTGCGTGGCTTTATGTCCATAATATCGGAAGATTTATTTTTCTATAAAGCGAAATGCAAACTACACTGCTTAAGATATGACACACTTTAGCTTGAAGAACTAACTTTAATTAGGGCGTTTAGGTGATAATGCTATCTTATAGTAACATACAGATCATTTGTGACATTAAAATATCAATTATTTATGGTGTTGAGATAGAAACAGCTTTTCGAGAAGAACTTATCCTTTGGTTTATCTTTGCAAAATTGTTAATATTATAAAGAGGCACTGGATTAGAAATTAAGAAGAGGTGAAATAAAATTTTATATTAGCTGCTATTAGCTACTACTATAATATTTCGTTTAAAGATAAATTGTTTTTGGATACTTGAATTTTCTAATGTATAGGGTTTGTTTCAAGTTTTTTCTTTGCACCCTGAGTCAGTTCTTACGATACTCACGGGATGAATGGAGGAATTCTCATAGTAAGTAATTATAGCTACTTTAGATTACACCTGGTTGTTTGGCTACTGGCACTTAAGATGGCATGCAGTACTATTTGGTTCGAGTCCAACATAACTACTGGTCGCCTGGTAGGGGGTATCCAAGGGGATATCCACCCGAGAAAAAAAACTTACTTTTACGAGACTCTTGGAAATATACTTTTAGAACAGTCATATTCATTATAATCCATCCCAGTCTAGAGCAGAATCAGTGTCTCTTATGATCGGGTGTTCGAAGTACTATTGAACTTAGTTGGATGATTTCCTAAAGATACGTTGACTGTTTAGCGTTATCAACCACATGTTTGGCAAAATTTTTACCGAATTTTACAAACATTGGCAATATTCTTTTTCTTTTCTTTTTTATAAAAGAAAACTAAAATGTATTGTGCAGCGGAGGAATTGACCGAAAATCCATTTTAATGGATGTAAAGATCACTCAGATACCGAAAAACAATTTGAGCATCACTCAAAGCGTTGTCCCATGTAGAGAGCACTCAGCTCAGTGTGAAACAGCAATGTTACCGTTTCAGCCACTACACCATTCATCCGTAAAGTCGATGTTTGGTTCTTTGTCTGTATTATTTGTATGGAAGAACATGTTGATCTAATCATATTAAGTTAATTACGTATTGTATATAATAGAAAATGAAAAATCCGTTTTTAGGTCATTTTAAAGGATTTTATCTGACTAAGATATTCACAATTAATAAAAGTTTAAATACATTATTGTGTAGTGGGGTATTAGAATCCTGTACAATTATATGAGATTTTTTTGTCTTTATAATACAGTTATAGTTGCGAGAGTTTTGCATAGACGGCCTTGTTAAATACAAAACGTGATAATAATAGTGCAAACATAATTTCATGTTTATTTATTGGCAGTTTACGTTCAAGTTTCTTTATCCACTGCAGTGGCACGCCCCGGCGAACGAAATTTGCACAAGTGGCAGAGGTCACGTGGCCCTAGTACGAGCTGCGCGACCTTTCCTCGAGAAAGCAAGATTTCTCCTATTTTTTCTTAGAAAACTGTTTATTGTTATACTTTTTTGAAAGGAGAAATTAATTTTCTAGCAATCTCCACTATAATAATGCAGTTCTACTAAATAATGAATTTGCTAAACTGAGATTAATCATGAATCAATCAAATAAACCCAGATTGGTTTAGCAAAATGAGGATTATGAAATAATAAAACACCAATTTAAGTTTATTTTCTATTTTACTCTGAGTAGATTACATACCTGATATAATGCAAATAAATTAGATACACATTTAGACTAAAATATAAATAATACAAGCATTTGAAAACCAAGGAAATTTTCAAACCACGCATAAGCATGCTAAATTGTAAGTCAGGTTACGAATGGATTTAAAAAATGAATATGGGCTCTAGCGGCCTGATTTATGTGTATATACAAAGTATAATTCTTTATTACAACGCATTTAAAATCGTAGGAGATATGGTTATATAATTACAAAGCTGTGAACCAAAAAGTAATTAACTCAAAATTGACGCGAAAAAACATGACTTTTAAATAAATCACTTTTTTTGATGAAAACTTGTTTTTTAAGATTGTAGGTTCAAAACACAATAATTAAACAATATTTGGAATACACTAATTTTAATAAATACATACATTTTCATACAAAAACAATAAATATTTGTTACAACTAATTGCTAAATTTTGCCCATATAATTCCATAGTCGGGATAGGATAATATGGATAAGCCAACGTACGCCACTTACCTATGCCTTATGGAATGGCACGAAACATTTGAATGGGCAGAGTGGTACGTTAATCGTACGTACGTCAAAAATCTAGCAAGTAAATTAAAAAAAATACAAAAGTTGCACGTTGCATAAAAAAAATGATAAACAAAACAAAAACAAAAGATATTGGCATATCCATGATAGTCAAAGGTGCCATGCCACTTGACCGTTGCCATGACGACGTCTAACGTACCTGGGTGGCAGGGAACCGTATTTCGGTTTGGAACGCGCGAGGTTTTTGTAAATGATTATTGCAAGATATTTAAATATATTTTTGCCTTGCACTGAATGAAAACAGACAAAACAAAAGTTAGAAAAGATGTTGTATAGTGTAAATTGCGAACAAAGTCATAAAATAGTGTTTAAAACCTTCATGTAGTAGTACGACTTCAAACTTATCAAATGCATGTTCTCAGATAATGCGGTAATTAATCATATTTACACACAAACATGGAAATAAAACATTATCACAACAAACATAATTACTTTTTTCACTTATCTTGTTAAAATCACGAGATATCAACAACTATTTAATACAATTACGACTGCTAACGCACGAACACAAATTCCATATAGAACACTTGACGCGGACTGAGATTAAGAGGATGTTTACAAAGCAAAAATATGCTATACGAGGGAGGTGTTGAGTATCTATATGTAGCTTGCTCCTTTCTGAAGCGATTGCAATAGAGTAAAGTGAGATAGAACTAATAGTCAAAGACTAAAGGACCATAATGTATCGCTCGGTCCCGTGCAAAACAATCGACCGAATTTCGGTTGCTTGCCAAGTAACTAGAACAACCGGATAACGGTCGCGTGCCACTGCAGTGGTTATTGCAGTGGTGTTTGTTATCAACATTATAACTTACTTATAGATACAGTGTTATCGTTGGGCCATAAAACTAGTACAAACCTAAGACCCTACAATCTGCTATTAATGCGATATGGTGACATTTGAGGACGTTTTCCGCATGATCCTCGATATCATCGTGGGACATAAAAGGTTCTATTAATTTTGTGTAGAGATTCCATTGGGGATCGGCAATGCCTTGGTAGATAGTATCTATGTTGATTTGTAGTAAGCAAATGAATTATAACATTTGTTTATTGAATAGTAAAGATCACGATGTTCATCTACTCATAATGTGCACATGTTGGTCGATATGTTATCTCAGAGGCTGTGCATCATCATCTCAGCATAGCTTAGATGTAGATTGTGGTTTATAGCCTTCTATATACTGTTTTTAGTTTATACAAATTATTACATTTCTTGAATGAATGCGGCTTTAGCGATCAAACTTTTGAAGTTGTTGGATAGCGTCACTTAAAAGACGCCGACATTTTTTTGGAAACATCCAAAGTCTCAAAAGAATAAGCTTATTCTGAAATCACAATTTACCGGTCAACGCCTGTTTAAATTGGATTTGTAAAACTAGTTATTCTAGTCAAACCACTTAGTTACAAATCGTAGACTAACAAAAGTCCTAGATTCTTAAATATTTTAAGTCAATGAAAAATGTTTTTTTTAATATGTAAAGTATTTACTGAATCAGGAATTTTTTTTCCGTGTTTTATAGCAATTCTTAGCATGGAGTTGACCTCATTGCTATCTAAAAAAGTAAGAAACTACGTATATCACAGTAGAACTACATATTAGTTAAGATAACCACAGCTCCTATGAAGTTAGGTTCGAGATGATCCGTGTATTCTCTACGCTATTCTATGTAATTTATTACATAGTATACAGAAACATGCGGATAAAGGTGCGTAAAATTTTAAAAATAAGTTAAAAAAGTCGTGAACCTATTTAGCTATTTCTTTATTTTACTTTACAATTTCTTTACTAAGAAATCAAAAGGAGATTTGTGGTATATTTTCAGTCTGGAATCGACATCCCTGAAACAATGAGTGGTTTGAAGACAAAGAAGAACTGCTAGCTAGTATATTTTTGTTACATTAAACTTAATGAATTGGGGTATGAGATATTTAAGAGAAAAATAATTTCGTAATTGAAAATACCTTACAATGTAATTTTCATATAAAAAAATACCCACGTGTAAATAAATTATTTATAAGGTAGTAGAGCCATGCTGATTTCACCACGAACGGGCCAACCTAAAGCGACAGCATCCGTGCAGTCGTGTCTCATTGGTGAGTGCGAGACCGGAGGCCCATTAATGTATGGGTGATAGTTATTGTGATAACTATGTGAGGTTTACACTGCCACGGTGACTGTCATACCTTTTACGTCCCCAAGTGTGGCGTGAAAAAGCATCTCACTAGGCCGCCATAGTATGGGTCACCACACTGCATTGTCTGCATTTGCAATGAGTATGGTGACCACAACTCTTTGGATTCTATTCATGCTGTCCATCAGGCAGAGTAGAGTCTCTTTGGCAGGCTCTTCATATAGAAAAAAAAATGACAAATGAATGAAAAATGTCTACGTGACATAAAATAGTATCTACATAAAAATGTATAATGAGAGGTTAATTAATAGTCACCTACAGTAGCACTCAAAAGTATTTTGACAAGACTACTTTTGCAGTTATCTTTTTACTGAGTACTTCAAAATAATTTAAGTATTTTTATATTATTATTTATGTTGTATTTCATCTTCTGTGAGTCATAAGTTGGAACTTGTTTGTTTTCTTTCTTTGTTAAAAACAAAACACGTCTATACATGCGCTCAAAAGTATTTTGACAACCATTCAGTTCCTTGCTGGCAGCGGTTCTACTCACACTGAATATATTTTTGTCTATAAGGTATAGTTACTCTGCATTTATCAACATGCCTAAGACTAAAAAATATTCAAATGATATTAAAAATGCCGTGATAACTGCCCTACAAAGTGGAATGACGCAAGCAGAAGTTGCTCGAAGTTTTAAAGTGTCACGACAACTCGTTAGTTCGTGGAACAAAGCTTATAATAAACGTAAAACTATTGAAAATAAGCCTCAAAGTGGCCGTCCGAAAAAAACATCCGCTAAGGAAGACCATTTGATAAAAAGGTTATCGACAAGTGATGTCCGAAAAACGGCTGTGCAAATAAATAACGAGTTACAGGAAAATTACAACGTGAATTTACACGTTTCAACTGTAAAACACAGACTAAAGGACTTCGGATTATATGGACGACGTCCAACTAAGAAACCTCTAATTTCTACAAGGAATAGAAAGCTGCGCCTTGCGTTTGCGAAACAGTTCAGATTATGAACGAGTTGAGAATGGTCCACGGTGTTGTGGAGTGACGAAAGCATATTTAATTTAGTGTCATCTGATGGTATACGGTACGTGCGAAGTCCTGTAAGCAAAAAATTTGATGTTCGATACCAAATACCCACAGTAAAGCATGGAGGCGGCAATATTATGGTCTGGGGATGCTTTTCTCGCCGCGGAGTCGGACCTTTAGTTAGGATAGAAGGTACTCTGGATCGCTTTATGTACGCAGAAACATTAAAGCAACAAATGCAACCCTATGCTAAAGCAAATATGGCACCTGGTTGGTATTTTCAACAAGACAATGACCCAAAGCACAAATCGAAACATGTCAACGACTTCATGAAACTCGGCAAAATCAAAATTCTCGACTGGTCAAGTCAAAGTGCCGATTTAAACCCGATGGAGCACCTTTGGGAAGAACTGAATCGCCGCGTAAGATGTCGAAACTATTCAAATAAAGATGCTTTATATGAAGCACTAAGTAACGAATGGAGCCAAATACCCATTGATCGTTTGCAGAAACTAGTTGACTCGATGCCGGCGCGTTGTGAAGCGGTCTTGAAGGCTAATAGATATGCAACAAAATACTAATAGTTAATATCAAAAATTATATTTTTTTTATTTTATAAAATAAAAAACTTTCCTTGTCAAAATACTTTTGAGCCGTGTCGTAAATAATTTTTCTTTATGTTTTCTTTTTGTGTAGAAATACGTTACATTTAAGTGTCTTAATTTGTGAAACGTATCATTACTTCAAATATAATCTTTGATTGGAAACAATTTTGTTATCATTTTTTGTGATATGGAATAAAATTGAGTTGTCAAAATACTTTTGAGCGCTACTGTATGTACCAGAAAACCTTATACTGGTTGTTTACGACCAATAAACAATTATAATCAGGTAATTCATAAATTTATGTGGAACTTTACTAACTACTCGATAGATGGCGTGCACGTCGACTTACAACGGGGTATAATTTGGTTCAACACCGTACAATTTAATGATTTGAAATTTATAAAACAATAAGATCAATAAACCAGAGTTAGATCAGATTACAGACGGTGTTTTTGTTATTTAACAACCTTTAAATCTCATTAGGGCAAGAGTTCAACATTAGCTTAGTTAGCTAACACTGGTCCTAAAAATATTCTCAACCATGACAACACATAAAATATGGATACAAATCCTCCATTGTGAATGTATTCTCTTCTGTATGTGTCAAATATTTTTTTTTAAAATGAGCAATACAATGATGAGATGCAAATACTTCAACAAACAAATTCTGCTATTGATTTATAAATAAATCGATGGTTTTCATTATATAACAGAAGTCTATTAAATATTTCTTTAATACTCTTACGATTCTAATAGTAACATTATTTAAAAATACTGTTTTCTAATATAGTACCAAAGGTGTTGTATCTCAACTGACAACTTCTACTTCCTAAACTTTATCTTAGTTTTAATGCTAGCAGCGTAAAACATTGATTCACAATTACCGCAACCTATAATTCTATCACGAAACGAAAGCCATTGATTATTGCCTCGATGGTGTAGCGGTAACGAAAGCGGCTGCTGTGATCGAGATCTCGGGTTCGATTCGCGGGTCGGACCAAATGTTTGTATGATCAGCAAATATTTATTTCGCAGTTTTGGTGTTTTCTATGTACAATATGTATGTATTTACAAAAAAAAGTATATAAATATTCTATCAGTCTGTTTATTTATCATAGTACAAGCTCTGCTTAGTTTGAAACTAGATTCCGTTGTGTATATATATCCAAAATATAAAAAAATAATTAATGATTAACAAGTTTTTGTCCATTGCAGGTTATAATTGACATTTCACATTTGGTACGAACGAAGAAAACAAGGAAATTTGTTATTTTTTATAATGCGTATTTTTTTTAAATTTTATTTCTTAAAAAAAGGAACCCTTTAGGATTATTGACTTTGATATTATAAAATTAGTAAAAAAAACTCAGACAGCAACTAAAATATAATAATTCAACATGGTAACATGATATCAAAAATGATTTTCGATCGTAAGCCCCTCATTTGGTGACAATTGACTTTGGCGTACAAACAGCGTTGTATGAGAGAGTATTTTTAGAATAATAAAGTATCAGTTAGATTGAGGAAAGGAAAGAAAGAAAAACAGCCAATTATTTTCTGGTTTCGATTTCCGGGAAAGGCAAATTGTCTACTTAAAATATATTATATATATACATACAATAAATATTACGTTATTTAGTTTTTAAATGTCATATCTTATCAGTGCGCATATACCTTTTTTAAGCGTGTCGAATAAAAACAAAAGAAGTAAAAACAGTTACAAAAACAAAATTATAAAAATGTTAAATATTAATTAACACTCAATTAAAAGCGACTGCACGATTGGCCTAGTGGTTTAAGCGGTCGCCACGCCGCTCTCCGCTTCGCTGTGTTGTGGGTTCAAATCCTACATGGGACAACACTTTGTGCGATCCACAAATTGTTGTTCTGAGTCTGGGTGTTCTGTGTGTCCGTTTCTTGTATGTTTGTAAAGTCCCCCGCGACACAGGATTTATTCCTAATGCGGGCGTTGTCTTTTTTTGAAAAAAAAAAAAAAGAAGAAAAAAAAAGTCTTGTTCTAACCTTATAAAGGTACTGATCAACTTATATAATAATCCATTACAGGTCATTGTGAAATTTTTCTCTAATTTGTAAGCTTATTAACATCTTGTATTCTGCGACAGGTTAAGAATTCATAGTGTCTCACCACCCCTTTCAACCTGTAGGTATCGTAAGACGCAACTAAGGAAGCAAATTACGCAGGCCAATGGTGCTGCAAAGAGAAGGAAAACTAGAAATAAATCCTATACGCAACCATCTGAACAGCATGTTGTAGTGGGCTAGAACCTCCTTCCTAAGGAGAGGCCTATGTCCAGCGCTGGAATATTAAAGGCGGTTGATGATGATTATCATCTTGAATAAAAATGGTAGCTGTCTGTACTTCCTCTACATATCATCAAAACTACTGGACAGATTTGGATAAAACTTTTTAGTAACATAGGTTATACATCGGAATAACATATAGGCTACAATTTGTAATTAGTTTATACAATTTTGGTCGTAATACACCGATACATGTCAATTAAGTCGTAAAATAATCTGGCCTCTGAGAGTTATCTTGGCGTACGTTGCTTAAACCATTGAAGTTACACAAAGATGAAGTACCATAGGATTGTTTGTATGTTAAAAAAATATATGTATTTAAAATGATCTGTTACGAAACTTAAAGTGGCAGACCAAATTGTATGAGAGTGAAACCGCGGGCAAAAATTTTGGAATTTAAGTTAAAGGTCAAAAGCCATCATCGTCATCATCTTTCTGTATTTGTTTAAATTTTATGAGAAATCGTCGAAATGTTTTACATTGGAAAAGGTATTTTTACACAAAGTTAAGTAGCTTGATTGTTTTTATATCCGATAACCATTCATTGTTATAATTGAAGATGTCGTAACTGGGTCATACATTTTAATTCATCTTTATTTATTTTTTCACAGCTACTAAAATCATCTATCGTCTTAAGAAAACCAGTATGTTTATGGAATTTCAAAACAGCAAGCAAGCAGTGGCCACGCGGCAAATGACGATCATGGGAGAACAAAAAAATATTTGTTCGTCAAGTCCGCTAATGTGTAACTAAGCTCGTGAGTGACACGGAAACTCTCTTCACACACGTCTGACCTCCAACAAAGGAGTTCTATTTGTCTTGTGTCGCTACTAAAATATTGAAACGAGCGAGTGCGTGCTTGTCTCTGTGACTATACTTATGTAAGTAATGATTGGTGGTGTTCCACTGTAAGCTATTATAACATTTATATTGCTTATCTTGTACATGCAGTATAAACCAGGACTTAGAAGAACAAAGAGACGCTTTGTGGTTATTTTAATTCAGTTAGTCTTGTTGATATAGCAATAGATAGATGTGTACATTTATCAGTCAATTAATCTAACACAAAAATAATTTAAAATATCATTTGTCGCCATTTTAATTTAATAAAAAATTGTGAGCTTAATTTTTTAGCAATCGATCTTAGGGCGATGCAGAGCTAAAACAAGATAGATACACAGAAACTAAAATGAGATATGATGAAAAATATAATTTGACTTTTTACAATAATAAATACGTAACCATATACACGCATACATATATGTACACAATATAAGTTGTAGAAGATAATATAAAATTATGGTGGATCTGATAGGATGTTTCGGAAATGTTTGC
Source organism: Hypercompe scribonia (assembly GCA_949316085.1). Lineage (NCBI taxonomy): Eukaryota > Metazoa > Arthropoda > Insecta > Lepidoptera > Erebidae > Hypercompe > Hypercompe scribonia. The sequence continues at coordinate 10,984,167 of OX438980.1, forward strand.
ACAATAAGTAAATAAAAGTTTGCCGAGGTCTTGCCATCCTGATCTCAACAGGGAGCGCGTTCTATAATACGACAGAATATACCAAGAAGGTTGAGTATAGAAAATCAATGCGATGAGTGAGAAATTAAAGAAATATGTTATTGGAAGATCTAAGGTTTTTAATGTGGTTTGCACCTAGACATTCAAATTGAGTCGTCAGGCAGGAAAGAAAACTTGGACAGAAGTGTACAGAATAAAAGGTAGTTAAAACTCGTGTACGTTGGCGAAGTGGAAGTCACTTCAAATGAGAGCGATATTCAGACGCGTGTTCATTTTTGCGTAAATTAAAAACAATCAAATGAATTATTGGGAAGACAGTCAAGCTTATTCAGCAGATTTGCGTTCAGGTAAAAGTAGCACACGTCACCACAGTCGATTGTCGGGTAATTTAGGTTCTGAACACGCATTATCTTAGTTTTCGTTGGTAGAAAGTTCTTAAGCCTATAGAGTGCCTGGGCCGAGCCTGTGCCTTTTTACCACATAGATGCTACTTATTTTCACCAGCTAAGAGTTGTGTCAATACACAATCCGAGATCCTTCACATTTTCACAATATGAGACAACCGTGCCATCATAAATAAGTGAAGCAAGATCAACTTGGCTCATACGGCGGTTACTTCCTGATAATACCTTGACATATAGATTCAACGATACGCCAAAAATATCAGATCAGTGTTTAATGGCCGCCAGGTTACTATTTACGATCGAGTGAAAAGTTTCCTCAAGTATCCTCTGCGCAAATATTTTATCACAGATTTGTGACGTTCTTGAATATTTTTTAATAAATAGTTGTTTAACACTGTAAAGCGATACGCTAGTAGTTAATGTGGGTTAATTTACTTACTATTACATTAACTGCGTTACGAACGTGAGTACCAGAATTTCAACTGTATTTAATTCTCCTATCCGCATTTAATTAGACCGATAAAAAAATAGCACGTAAACCAAACGCTTTATAAGTTTGAGATGATCTATATAACATTCGATCAGTCCAGCAGACGTTAATCCCAATTGTTGAATTGATTGTGGACACTAATCTGGTTCAGTAATATAATGGAGGTCATTCCTATTTCACAGACATAAAATAATACCGGGAGTTTTAGGAGCAAATCTATTGTTGACAAACCATCCTAAATATAATTGTAATTAAACAAAAAACTTACGAGAAAGGAACAAAGACACCGAAGGTCCAACTATGTACCCAACATAGAAGTGTTAGAGTTAGACCTCTCATGATTACTCGTTTATGAAGTAATTTTTTTCCACCCATTGTGCACACATTTTTGTGTTTTTAGTGTTTTTACAGATGAAGAGAACTGTATACTTCCCTGATTTCTACAATTTTCATAATGTTCAGATAAAAAATGAACAAAAAAATATTCTATGTATAACATATATAGTTATGGTATAATCGCGGTATTTTGAGAAAACCCTTGCCAATGCTGTAATTGGACATTTGGATATTTATCCTGAAAGCATGTATATTTATTATGAATACGTAGGACATTTCTTATACGAACGTTTAAAAGCACCTGTACCTTCTCAAGTCGAGGTGGCCACGTGCTTGTTTGATAACTTCGTTGTAAATAACACAATACTCAAGCATTAATGTTTAACAATACAGAGGCAAGACCCAAAAAACAACGTTATTTTTAAATATTTTTCCAACAGTCACGCTTAGTGTGCACATTCCTAAGGACGAGTGTCTCACGGAGTCACATCTTATTTGCTTTAGCGACACGGTACGGTACGGTTCAACGCGTAATGTCCGGTAGAGTTCACTACATGGTCCACTACGAAACAAGCAGTTGTTAGACCTGTTTGTGTTTAATCATGTACAAGGCAACCTGACAGCCATTTCGGAAGTAAGTCATTCGCTGAGTAAATATCCTTACAAACAACACATGTATACTCTCCGGGACTAACACAATTCGATGTCAGATGGCTAACCTTAACCCGACGCTAAGGTATATTCTGTTTTTAAGTAACTCTAAGTAGAGGTAAATGTGTATCATTCATAATGAGGAGTCATCGATGACGAAGGCCGTGTCCATCATATCTATATCGTAAATAAACAGATAGATTTAACATATTAGACTTATTGTTATGACTGCGTGGATTTTAATCATTTCACCGATCTGTGTCTTCTTCTATTTGTACTTTTATATTTTCATATTATTGTCTTACTATGTTCATGCTAGTACAATAATGTATAATGATAATATTTGATGATATAATTAATAATGTATTTCATATATCTAGTCAATGTAGATAAATATAACACTCCTGCATGAACCTAGACAACTGTACTAACAGATTATTCCGGAAACAAAATAGGAACAAGTAAAAATGAAAATAAAATAGAAATGTTTCTACTACGGTCATACAACATAATTAAAGAAAAATGATACTGTAAGTTCTAATTATGCATCATACTCGCTTTGTGTTTAGGTAATTTTAGTTATGAATCTCCTACTACCGTGTTGTTCTAGACAATACTGAGTCATTTAAAAAAAATAGAGAATTTATGTATAACGGGGTATTTTAGGTATGCTTGAGATTTTCATTACTTATTAAGCTAAACCTTAACTGTATATATACATGTATAATATTAACGATTAAATGATTTTATTTCCAGTACCTTAGAGTTTCATTAAACGGGAACACTGTTTATTCATAGTATTCATATATACTCATTGACAAAATTATCAAACTTTAAGTTGAAATTGCTGTTAAACTACCGATCAAAACTTTAATGTCATTTGAGAACATGTCTAACGTAACATGTGGTCAGTTATAAAACAACCTATCACTAGCCAGAACTAAGTCACAAACCTTAAATAAGATGATTAGGTACTGCTTTTCCAGTTTTATTAGACTTAACAGTTACACTGCCCAGCATAAAAATTTCTCACCTAAAAGGTTGGTTCAGTTGTGGCAATTTTGAGAGTGGATGCCGTAATAACAGCTGATCCATACTTCCTATCTTAGGCGCAGAGTGGCACACCGTGCCGTTTTAGTCGGTCCGATTCCGACACACCAACCCGCCGCAAGCCCCGGTGGGGAGATGTCTCGAGAGGGTTACCACATGGTAAGGTTAAAAAAAAAGTTGTGTAAATGTTTCAAATACATTGTAAAAGTCTCACACACGTACATTTAACTTCTTCTCTTACCTTGCTAATCAGGTTTTTTTCTTGTTTTAGGTATTCATTTTTACTACATACGTTACTGAAAAACTGAAATTAAACGGGCAATTAGAAGAAGTTATGACCAAATTGACTATTTCGGGATTATTTTTTTAAACTCCTAAAGACAAAAACTTCTACTGGAATTGTACAGAACTGTAACATACATAATTAAATAACTATAAATAAATCTTCTTCTTGAAAATTGCAGCTTAAGTAGTTCTTGCAAATAAAATACGTAATAAAACATTTCGTTTTCATCATCATCAACAACCTGATATGGTTCTCCACTAGACATAGGCCTCGCCTTCGAAAGGAGGTTTATTCCTTTTATTCAATTGTTATTCATGCACGGTCGTGTTAGTCCAATATTGAACGATTTTGTCTCAATAATTTGTACAAAGGGTGGTGTCACGCGAGCATTCGCCAGAACTAATTAGTTTGGTGCCTTAGCCTCAGAATTGCAAGTCTGTAGCACAATAAATCAATAATTAAACAGTTCATCTACCGGCAAATGCTGATTTATTTGCGCCCGCTGTCGACGCCTTGCGACAAAATGTCGCGCGAGTATTATTGCTCGTATATACCGGAGAGACTCATTACTGATTGCAATGTATAGCCTAGCCAGGTTCCGTCTCGCTTTCATACAAGTAAATTAGATACTGAATTTCCAGAGCATTTTTAAATTGATTCATTAACGCTCTCGGATTAACTTACAACAGATCTTAAAATGATTCATTATTGTATCACGTGATGAACCATTGCTGCAGGGAGTTTACCGAACATCATTAGTAGTAGTACATTGTATGGTATTCTTAAACAGTAAAATGGAAAATGGAACTGAATTTCGTTAATGATATATTTTAATACGAGTACACATATATATATAGTCGTAGATGCGAGGTGCAGGCTCTTCAAGTCAAACGGCTTAATCCGACAACAAGGCGTTTTTGTTCGTAATAACACGTTTTGATTTTTATCATCATTTTTAAAAAGGATTTAAGTTAGCTACGTTCTATTTTTATTTTATAACTTTTATCTGTGGTTTGTTCTTTTTTCATAAACTCCTGCAACAGACTGCTAAGAACTATAAATATGCTTCTACTATCGAACAATATAGAATAAGTTATAGTTAATACAATACTGGTGCATTATTGTGCTTCCATTTTTCCTTGCACAATAGCCAAGCTATGAAGTATGCGTATATAAATAGTGACGTATATACATAAATTACCGTTAAGGTTTTGTATTTATTGGTTTTTCTAAGATACACAGTACCAAGTGCAGCAATTGTAACGTTCAAAATAAAATATCATTTCAGAACTACATATATACAAAGTAATGAGAATTGACGCGGTCACTTCTCACGTGTGAAATATTGGTTATGTGTGCTCATATGTGTTATATGCTGTATTATTAAATATAGAAGATTCTCGTTCATCTCGAGTTTTAAAAGCTTTGTGTCATAATGTTCCTCAAAAATTTTACAAAGTTGTTTACATATTAAAGAAAATACAGTCGCACGGCACACTAACACGATTAATACCTGACAATCTTAATGGTAAATTCCCGCAATCAGCAAAGGAACTCGCTAACATGTTGAGCATAGCCAATGTTTGTGTAGCATTTCTTTGTTAATTTCTATTTAAGCGGTACAAAGTGAAAGATTAAGTGTAGTTTACTTTGGGTATTAACGAGTGTGTCCGATCTGAGCAGAGCTGAGTTTTCACACACGCAATGTTTGTTTAGTGCATTAGTGGCGTAGCGTAACTGTCGCCCGTGACGGCTCACGTCTACAGTAATGAAGTCAAAGCGCGTATATTTAAGCATGTATGTACAACATAAATTTACGTTTCGCCGTAAATAAATGTTGTAACAAGTACAAGTGTGCTGCCATCTACTACCTGACTGGCAATAATTATAGAGAACTCTTAAAATAATGATGAACATTTCAAATTAAAGTTAAATAAAGACATCGAACAACTATCTTACGCGATGTCTGTTGTAGTGGCGTATTGCAGAGAAGGGCCGGGCGCCCGGCGCGCTCCAGCGACAGCTCTTCGTCACAACGAGTGCTCTTCGCGAGGCCACCGAGTGTTTTCATACACACACAACGCGCGGACGTGTTAATTCGTAGACACTTGGTTTTTTACTTCAGTGATCGACGACTGTGGGAACATTTTTTGGGTGCCTTCGTTAGAAGTACCTACTCCACGCTGTAACGAGCAAACAGTCGGAATAACTCCGAGTATCGCTCCTGCGTTAAGTGGCCAGCCGTTGTCGGAATTTATGACATTTTACGTGTAGATAATAAGCGATTGAGTTCAAGCTATCTATTAATATTGTACGAAGACGTAAGTTATAAAAATCATTTTGGAATCCAATTTAGATATTATTGTCTGCAAGATGAGAAAGTTGTCGATGGCGCCGACACCAATAAAACTTGCGGCAAAGTTGGGCACGCGCGGCTCGACCGAGTGCTTCGTGGTGCATATGCACCGACCGATAACTCACATAAGATTCTCAATCATACACGTTTATCGTATTCAATGCTGGATATCAGCACAAGAATGGCGAAGTGTCAGATGATATCTCTGAACGCACATCATATATTACTCTGTCAAGGTAACAATAAAGCTGCTTACCTGTTAGCACTGAAGCTCGGGTGTCTGCAGGCAGACAAATGATAGGCTCCTCGATCTTTAACCCAAAATAGTCATTGTGCATGACATGACTTGAAGTGTGCGTATACATTCCAATATCCTTTATTTATCTAATATCATTTTTCATGCATTTGATGCAAAAGCTCAAATTGTAGTAGAATTAACAACTAATATTTTCGAGTGGTAACTATAGTTATCGCCATCTAGCGAAGAGTAGACGAACTACTTTAGTCATTTTTCGCGATTACAATAGAAACGTCATATCTTATATATTTAAGTACACATATATATATTCATTATAAATAACTATTCCAACTGTTCAACACACATACTCGTACTAGCTCATCATTCACAGTTACCTTCTTTAACGGTGAGGACACCTACTTTTTCTTTTATCACATATGACAGCTACAACTTCTAGAGCGATTAATCATGCGTAACTTCTAATATTTGTGTTTGTTATTTAAGATTGGGCCAATATGTATTGTTTTAATAAAATAAAAAGACTGCAGTAGCATCAAAATCATGCTTAGATCTACGTTTAGACGGTGTTATTTTTGGCAAAGAGGCTACAGGCCACTTGAAAGTTATTGGCAATCCTCCTTCGTGGACACCAGAAACTGAAGAGATATACGTGCATTGTCGCCCTATTCAATTCAAACCGAAAGTTTGGACTGCCCGTCAAAAACAAGTTCAAGTGGCATGTCTTGATGTATTGTTAAGGTTAAAGTCATTTGACCTTGATCCTGACCTTTTGGCGAATTATTCATAGCTAAGCAACGTACACATTTTTCCTTCTGTGTCCTAACTTTCTCTATAATATATTATAATATATTTCTATTTTCCATTTTTATTTTCAAAATTGTTTAGTCGATGAAAATAACTTTACCTGGGACCAAATTACAATTGCTGTTTATTCACGTGAGTTTCATATTTCTCTCTACTCTTCACTCTACTCATAGCTTTAACGATAATGTGTAAATACCTAATATGTTATAAATGAAATATAATGCCAATATCTTCATAAATAATTCCCTCAGTCACTGCATATCTTACTGCAAACTTCCGATAACGTAATAACGTAGCGCATGTGTAAATCGACAGCCTACATGCATATTCGTAATATTTTAGTATATACATATTACGTATGCAACTGTTTCATGTCAAATAAAGTTTTTTTACCACTCAAATGTACTTAGAGGCAAATTTTATATATAATTGTACGGATTTTACAATGCTGACCTCTACCTAAATCTATAGCAAATGAAACCAAGAACATACCACCCCTGGTTGACAGGTTGTTGGCGAGAATCACTTTGTCTCACAGTCACTAATATCCGTTCATGAATACATTACAATAGACAAATTGAATTCTCAAATAGATTTACATAAATAGTGTGCAATAGCAGCGCTATTATAATGCTATAACGCGTTGTAAGACAATAGCTGAGCAGTCCCTCCTACCTCCCACGTGTCGTGAGCCGTTTGGTAGACGCGGGCGAATGCTAATCGCTTCTAATCACGGCCCGATCGAGAGCTGATTCATCTCGCCTTACGATCCTTTATACTGTTTATTTACCAATCAGTGTACTTAATAGCAAGCGCGACCATAAAAGGCGATATATTTGTCTAGTGTCGCTCTCAATTAGTAGGTGGCGGCGAATCGACGCCATATGTGGTCGCCGAGTTAGCATCGACTTTTAAAGAATATTTTTTGTTAATTTGAAACGTAAATGAAGAAAAATCATTAATGTTTGCTTCTTCAATTTTCTCTCGGCCACCTTTTATGGAAGGCAGTTCAGTTTAATCGCTCAAGCGGCTAAGCTAGCAAGCCCTTGCATGACTGACATCCGTTTACTTACTAATTAAATCAAAACTGAAATGTTTTTGGAGATATATTCTTTGTAAAGCGGTTTGTCAGTTTCTTTTAAAGCACTGCCTACTTGAGTTCTGCTACCGTTATATTTATATACGTTTTACTTGATCTCGGCTGTAGATTTACAATTATAGATTTTCAAATGTGAAAATCAAAATATTAGTGGATTACTTATTAACAATATTGATGAAACTCAAAACATTATAGATAAAGCAAAAGGAAAAATAGAGGGAATTGAGATGACCTAAAATATATAGGTATATCTGTCCGTTCAGTCATCGTATCGAATAATATTTAACTATAACGATTATTTCGTTACCTAGTAATACTTATATAGAGTCAACATTATATACTTGGTAAATTTATAACACCACTTAAACAAAATGTTGATTGGAAAACATGATTCACAATCGCAATTATGATTGGACAACGTGTGGTATATAACAAAAACAAATAGGATTTTTTTTCCTGCTCGGCTACGGTGCGCTAGACTTAATATAGAATCAGTCTATAGATGTTTCCATATTGAAACTTTTAATAACGATATAATAATAACGTTTATTGACTCAGTCAAGCAGTTACAGTTGCTGAGGAGAGGCCTATGTCTAACAGTGGGCTGCTAAAGGTGATATATTTATTTATTTATGCATCATGCGCTTTATGTACATAGACGGACTTAATGCCTAAGGCATTCTCTACCAGTCAATATTTAGGTGACGCAGAGAAAATAGTAAGTAGGTACGTTTCAGGTGATGTTGAATAAAAGAAGTAAACATATACAAACGAAATGATGAACGAAACGATGAAGACGAAGCAGTATAAATTTATAAACACTGTCACTTAAACTAGATTTTCCTGTGCTATAAATAACAGAAGAAACTCTGTTATAAGTTTAATATTCTTCGGATTTTAGATGATGCTACATGGCCGGGTTGAGATTTTCTTGTTTTTTAAATATCATTGAAGCAATTGGATTTTACATTGATTAGGCTGGTAAGTATAATCTCATGTCGAAATTACAAAGAATGATTAGAAAAAAGAGATTACTGAACTGAATGAACGAAGCAAGCAAACAGTTATAACCTAAAATACTATGAACCAAGTCACTTTTCAAACAAAAACTCTAAATCATTATCGATCTATCGGAATTCATAAATGTATTAATAAAAATAATATTAGTTTTTTTTTAATTCCTTTTAATCACGACATAAATAATAAACCTTCGTGTCACAAGTCTCCAATCAAGTACCGTTACAACATAATATGCTGATTAAACTTTAGAATTATAAAAAATGCAAATGGAATAAATATATTTATTATTAGGTATAATAAATTATATTGCCATAATATGCAGTTTACTTAAAGAATGATATCGTCGAAACTCATACATATTAATTAAAGCGAGTCATTGATGGTTAGGTGGCGCCAGGGTGACGCGTCATCAAACACCTTTCAACTGTTGTTATTAAATTTCAATTTGATTGCGAAAATGTGCCCATGCGCAGGTGGCGGGTGAAGGGTGGGGGTAGTGACGTAAGGGGGGAGGGGCGGTTAGGTGGCGCCCGGTGGCAGGTCCGCCCAACTCTTTGTTTACGTAACGCCCCCGCTTATTACACGAACTCTAACCGTGATACTACATATTGTGTCACGTGCCAATTTCCAATTTATTTTTTTGCTAACTGTAAAAATGCATGTTGTATGGTACCCACTGTATTATGTTTACAAACCAACCAAATAACTCTTGGATGCTATTCATGTTTTCCATCACGCAGAGTAGAGTCACTTTGCCAGGTTCTTCATATAGAAAAAAAACAACAATTTAGTATTTGAGGAGGTGTTTCATTTTGTAAGGGCGTAAATAAAACATGTAATTTGAAGAATTTATTTTAATTTAACTTACACATTTCTAGAATTATTATGATCGTAAATGGGTATGGCGCCAACGATACAATATACCACTCAGCGCCTGAAATCGGAGGAATATAGAAGACAGTTTTCATTCGTTAGCTGCAAAAGTGTTGCCAACTTTATTTACTTTAATGGCAACACAGTTTCGATAAGAAATTATTCCTGATTGTCTATTATTACATCTAATAATTTTTATTTTTTTTAACTTACTTTTTATTTACTTTCTTACTTTATTCATTTATTACAAAATAATTATAACTAATTTTATTTATTTAAACTATATTTTCTGATTTAAAAGTCTTCGATGGACGATAGAAAGTTTACTAAAATGAGTACAAATACAATAAGAGACTGTTTAAATATACTGATACGTTGCGGAATAGTAGCAATATTTTGAGGCAGTCAGAATCGGATTTTTATCATTCTGACTATTTCCAGGAAGCTTAAACTAGCAAGCAATTAAGTATATTCGACCTATTTACTACTTATCTCAGAATACTACTTACTTATCTCAGAATATTGTAATGTTTAAAATTTCGTTAGTACATTGAATACTTAAATAAATAAATGTTGATGTGCGAGAGATTTTGCGAGTCATTCAAGTTCAAAAGCTAAAGTCTACCTACAGCTATAACCTATATTGATAATCACCCATTACGGTGCACAATGCTCGATTGATGGGTTCATCCGTAACGGAGCGGTGGTGTGGGCGCAGGCCATATATCAACAACACCACACACATTTGAATTGATTTCATGTTATTGCGTCATGCGGAATACGGTAGTTTTATTGTTGCACAAGCAACTGAAACTTGATTGTGCCATAAATATAACTAAAAGTTGCTTTGAACAACATGGTATATTTTTATTCATCCTACTAAAAAAAAATTAAACAGTAATACAAATTATGACAACAAATAATAATATAAAATGAGAGCTTATAAGCTTGTTTGTTACACTTTTACGTCTTAACTACTAAACTGAACGTTATGACCAACTGTGACTACTAACTACGAATGTGACATACTTTGTAAAGGATTAAATAAAATATATTGACTTTCAGAAAATTAGAGTCCTTTCCGAAGAATACAAAGTAGCATAAGTGCAAGCAAGGACGCGAGCAAAAGCAAAAGTATAACAAAAAGCCTAGTTGTGTTTTCGACATTTTATGACCTTGCGGTGCTCATCAGCTGTACGACTGACAGCATGAGGTGTATCGCACAAGGTAAGTAATGACTGGCACCGCCTGCGCATCCCGTTACTCGCCCACTGGCGATGACTACTCGACCCTTTATACTTCTTCGCTATAAAGGTTACTTATTTGTTTAGAAATATTGAACGCTTCTGTCAAAACAAATTTGAATGAGTATATTGATGTGGTAGCTACTATTGGTCTTTTATTACCAAATAGTAATAGACAAATTACGAACTGATGGATAAGTCAGAAACTTTACTTGAATAATCATCAATAGCTTTTAACAGTTCACTACTGGACATAGACCTCTCCTTAGGAAGGAGATTTTCGTCTAATACACCACGCTGGCCAGATGGGTTGGTATGGGGTTTGTTTCAAACTTTTCCTTCTTTAGTTAGCTCCCTTAGTCGCCTTACAACACACATGGGATGAATAGGGGCAGTTACACTTCGTATTCTTAATCCATTTGCACGGACATTTGCACGATCGGTACCTATTGAAAATTAAAAAAAAGGAGGATGTAAAAATTGAAACCCCATGTACTATAAACGATATAATTTATTTATTACAAATGTTAAAGATCACAACGTAGCGTTCTAACGTCGCAATATAAAATAAATTGGAGTGCAATATGGTTCGTACAAGATTAAATCTCAAACTTTATTGGGGACACATATAAGTTGACGCGTTTCGATAACGAAATCAATTACGATTGGACACTGCGATTAAGTCAATTTCAATGCTTGTCTATAGCTTGCATAAATACATATTAAAACTGTTATAAATAAGTTTTATATCGAATTTGACCTACAAATAAGATGAAAACGGAAAAAATGGGATGGTTTCTTCTTTCTAGCTTTCGAGGTTGGCGCCGGCACGCCCGAGACGAGAGACCGCTTGAGGGGCCACTACACACACCTCGTGAATGTCCAACTCACAGTTACAACCGATACAATAGCAACACATTTGCATAATTAGATATGTCCATGTCGCCATGCATTTCTTAACAATAGCTAGAGGTGCAATGAATATCCGGCAACTATCCGGCTAGATATCTTATATTTAGGTCCTTTGGTTAAGCCATTAAAGCCCAAAAGTATGAGCATACACAACGATGATTACAAAGTAAAAGAAGACCAGTAGACATCGACCACCATATGTTGAAACTGTGAACATTCTGAAGAAAAATTGTTTTACAATTTATGGTAGTGTATACTCATTTTACGTACTCTTGTTGCTTATTAAGGATCGATGAGATTTTGTTTTTACATCTAGTAACTGGCGTAAAATATTAAATAACTTTTTCATTCACATTTTGTCCAGGCCTTCTTGTGGGTAAATGTAGAAAACTTTATTTATTTTAACCTCCACCAGTTTTTTAAGGTGTCTGGGAGACTACAAAGTTCGGACGCTTAACCGACTTGATCCGGCTAAACTGCTATACTTTACATCTTCAACAATAGCAAGTCACATATTCATAGATTTGGTTACTGTTTGTACAAATACAAGTAATAAAATCTTATTGTTTGGTCAAGAAACACTTAGCATTATAGGTAAAAGGAGTTTGAGACCATTGAGATATTTGAAAAAGTTATGCTTTAATAGGTATTGTCAACAACCTGGAGCTTCTTGAATTTAAGTTGCATCTACCTGGAAACATGAGTCACCTGGAAACATGAGTATATCACGAAATAAACAAAATCTATTTTTGAATGTTGTCTCTGCGAACTGAATATTATTGTTAATCTTTCCAAAGCCTAGGAAGTAAATCCTCTTAGAGACTCGTGTAGAGTAAGATAAGAACATATTTTTCGTGGAGTGAGTTGCCACATTATTTCAATTAAACGTAATTCATCCTGAAATAATGTATATTGCAAAATCTACTTGTGAAAGTAAACTGCTGTTATATTATAATAATTAAAAAATATGGTCTCCTTGTGTTATTTATGTACTGTGATGTGTATGCCCTCAAATAACAGTGATAAGCACAAACTATCACATTAATGGACATTATCAATTTATCCTATTCACACTTACACAAAACCTCGTCAAAAAATGTAGGCGCCAAATAATTATCACTCACATTTAAGTAATCTGAGAAGAGGACAAAAGTTGCGTAAGTTTGTGTTACGCTGACGCCAACATGAGACTTCAGCCTTGTTTTGTTTATACGAGAGTCAGTGTTTATGAAAGTGACGATTATTTATTAGCAGCGATTCTTGTCTGTTGCAACATTGGATACGCGACGCCGACTCGACAATCTTAACGCCGGAAATGACTTGTGACTTGCTCATCGCAAGCCCTTGAGTCGAGCACGCGATCGTTGTCTATTAAGCTTTAACTGTAAGCTAAATCTATTGTATTCGTTGTGTATCTGATCTTAATTGGAACCATAAGGTTGTCAAATGCAATTTTCTTTCAGATTATTTTCCAAAGAACTAAATAGAACCTGATAATCGAATGTTCCTTTGAGCATGACCATCGTTTTCAGTTTCCTTACCATTCACTTAATTTATAATTTTGGAATTTTTACAACACTTGAAAATATAACATCTAAACAGTATGTGTTTCAAGATAACATACATATATAACACTGAAACTGACCAGAATCCAGTTTATGACAAAAATCAGTGTACATCTCATAAAATTATCTGCGTAAAAATATAAAGACAAGTATTTAATTATTTATTTTGTTCAACGCTTTTTAAAAATTAATGGCATAGAAAACAAAGCATCCAACTTTCTTATAGCTTACCCATCCACTATAAACACTCATTGCACTAGTCTTACAATGAAACTACCAATATCGCGTCACTAATGTTTTATCGAACTATTAAGGAACTCGACTTACCGCCCCAACATATGGCAATGTTGCAAATTAAGACAAAAGCTGACTTTATAATCTCATTTATTAAATATTAGATGAACCACATAACCAACAAAGAGCAATAAGCTCTACATTTTTTTTCTATATTAAGAACCTGCCTGCCCGAAAGTATGAATAGAATCCAAGAGTTATGGTCACCATACTCGTTGCAATGTAAGGTATGCAGGCGTGGCAATGTAAGGCTCACACAGTTATCACGAAAACTATCACCCTTGCTTCAATGGTCCTCCGGTCTCGCAAACACCAACGAAACACGACAGCACGTATGCTGTCGCTTTACGTTGATCTTCGGTGAGAACGTAGTACTGCCCCCGTTGGAGCCACTACCTAATGTCAACTACATAATCTATCTGGCACAGCTTTGGCTCTGAGCACTTAATTTACGTTTCCCTACGTATGCAAAAATAATAAGGTTGCGACGCAGTTGTGACGTGATTTTGTATTACCTGCCACTTGTTACATATACTTGTTACAAAATCATCGCTTATATTTATGTTTATATTTTATATATGCTACATACATGCTAACAGACTTAGAAACTTGTCAAAGTAACGATGTTTCTTTGTTCAATGTCCTTAATATTTACTTTAAAGTACTGAATAAAATGTGTAGCTTATTTCCATACAAACTTTCTCAGAACTGAGTCTTTTATATATTTTCTAGTTACAGTGAGAAGTGAAGGTACGTGCTGCTATTAGACCGAAGGCGATAAGACAATTTATTGACAACCTTAATTTAAACAAAGCGATTGTATTGATTTGAATAGTATACTCACATTGAAAATGTCACTGTAACTCAAAAGTACATAACAAACTATTTATTAAAGCAGTTACTAAGTTTAACATAAAGTAAGCAATGAATTGTCTGTGCACGAACTAAGGAACGGTTCTAGTGAAACCGTTGGGTTTGCTAACACGCACCCGGAAGGAGATCTGTTTGCAAACATTGGAAGATCTCATTTCCTGGGTGCATTATAAACTGTTGACTTTCAAATATCATTTACATTTAAAATTAACTTCTCGAATATTGAAGAGGTAACTGTGCTCGAGACGATTGCAGCACGTGGCTCGCTTAGCCCAGTATGCAAATCCGATCGTCTATGTGTGCACGCGCATGTTACACTGCCTTCACACCTACACACCTGCAGCTTGGCTTCCATTCATAAAAGCATGGCACTATCTAGCTATGAATTAATCGCAACATTTGAATATGTTAACTCTCACAAAGGAAGCGACCATTCAGAAAAACTGGCCCGAAAACAGGTTTGGCACGTGTCAATGAACGACAGGAATATTTTAGACGCCATAGACGAGTCAAAGTTGTCAGTTTAGTTGATTTGAACCATTTAATAAATGCTTGTTCAATGGATGGTTTGTATTAATTTATATTAAAACGATTTCCGGTGACTACTAATCCTAGTAGGCACTAGGTATTTTACTTATGAAAATATGCACGCTAAAGTTCATCGGTTTTTTACTTATTACTAAAAATTGCATATTATATATTTGGTACAATACTAGAATTTAGGTCTTAAACTTGGAAAAACACGCAGTTCGTTTGCATGATTTATTCAAATTCTTTATCATATTAGATACTTTTTAACAATGTGTGTCTATAGATGTGAATTTAAATTTCTTTCTTTTTAAAATTATGAATAATTAATTTAGCTCCGATGGTGTGATTTAATCATTAATTCGTAAATTGATAGTTATGACTTCACTACTTTAATTGAGTGAAACATTTTACACGTGTCACAAATTTGTAGTCCACAGAAAAAACAAAAACCGGCTCACAAAACGCGTAAACTATCACCATATTTTGGCCAGTTATAGGAGTTTATACTGATACAGTTCTAGGTCAATACACATATGTTTAAATTGTGTTTATTATCCCGTCCAACTTACCTACTCACCTTAAACAATGAAGAAACTAAATTAAATTTAAATAGTGTCAAAAGGGTGAGAATTTTATTATTAAGTACACATTCATCAATAAAAACATTACCTGCTCTATATTCTAGAATGAGTATTAATTAGGATAGTATTCGTGAGGTACATTTAACATTGTTGTTGGTTAACATTGATAATATTATCGATATTTTGACCGAATCGTATCAGCCGTGATTACAAGTGAACTAACTCCGATGAGC
This sequence comes from Hypercompe scribonia, assembly GCA_949316085.1. Taxonomy (NCBI): domain Eukaryota; kingdom Metazoa; phylum Arthropoda; class Insecta; order Lepidoptera; family Erebidae; genus Hypercompe; species Hypercompe scribonia. Next base: position 11,000,067 of record OX438980.1, read on the forward strand.
TACGGTCTAAAATCAATTAAAGTGCTTTCTTACATCTCATACGTCGGATTTTCAACAGAAACCAAACTTACCATTCGTAAAAAAGTAAAAAACTATGGTTAAGAAATATTTCATATTTAGTAACTTCATAAATATTTTATTTGGAATAAAATTGAACCAACTTGCGAACTATAAAGATCAAAACCTTAAACTTAGTTAACATAGTAGCTATACATAAATAGCTTTAACAACGTAATGTGAATAAGTTGCATGCCGTAAAGAAACAGTTAGCCAACGTTTTAGATTGCAGATTTTTCACAGTGCAAATGTGACCGTCGTGCCTATGAATGAAAGTTGGCGACCTCCAAACAAGCACGTAGGCGAATGCTGTTGCAAGCTGTGCAGAGCAGCGCAGCTCGGCTACCCGACGAAGCTCGACCATCCATTCACAAATTCAGCGGTGGGCGTATGCAACACCCGTTTTATAACAATTCATGCGACATAACTACTGACACACTTTTCATTCAAGACGGAATGTTACGAGACTGTTGCCTAACGTGGACGGGCTCTTAGAAAATAGCAAACACTTAAAGTTACAAACAGAAAGGTAAACACGAGAATCTAGTTTGAACTAGAAACATATATTACAGCACAATCGTACGATAAAAATAAATTACAACTGGAGAAATCGATACGAGTTAGTATAGTGTAATGCAGCAATAATTTTTAAAGGTTCGACATAGTATTTAAAGAGTTTAGTGAAACTGAACCACTAATTATATTATCTACTCTCTTTCTCCAAGCACTAGTCTGTACTATATGTATATATAAGATAAATTTAAATGAATTTCTTTAATACTATTATGATTTCACAAAATGATCATGGTCACATGTCACTATTTGAAGTTGAACCTACATTCTTTTTGGAGATAAGTTCTCTTTTCGTCATTACAGCGTTTTATAGTAATTTATTTCGTCTTATGGTCTTATCGTCTTTCGTCTAGCTACTGAGTTGATGTTGATGTATTTAGCAATGAAAATTTGTTCCGACTTTTATTCACTTATTTTATTTACTTTAGCTCATAACTGACGAAATATAAAACTAGAGGAAGTGTCACTTAGCAACACTGGTCCTTATTAACTAAGTGAATACCATGGGTTACTAACTGGTAACGTAATGTGTGGTATTTAGTAACTAGTAGCATGACTGTCACAACATTTGAAATGAGTGAATATGCCATTTCTAATGCCGCGGTATGTGAATTTAGCAATACAGATGAAGGTGCCCACCAACTAAAAGGGAAAAGCTGTGTGTGTTTTTGCTTTTGTTGTTATACAGTTGCTGATTCTTTTTACGTAAGACACATTAGCTCACTTACTTATTTTGTAATAACAAAGTCACATTTGAGTCTCAGCAGAGAGTGACAAACTAGACACTATGTAACCTTATGTAGAATCATGCTAATACGGCTACAGAACAAGATTTAATTTTGGGCGAAAAGGACATTTAAAGGTTTTAACTCTTCATCTGATTGTCATTTCACTCAAATTAATTTATTTATTTATAGCGTACCAACAGTAAAAAAAAAATTCGTAACGAGGTTATACGACAGAGAACTAGAGTAACTGACATCGCACGGGAAATCAGTATGCTGAAGTATAAGTGGGTCGGCCATGTCTCCAGGAGAACCGATGGTCGCTGGAGCCGAAGTGTACTAGAGTGCATAGCACGATTGGGCAAACGTAATGTAGGGCGTCCTACGGCGCGATGGACCGATGACTTGAAGAAGGTGACTGGTAGCGGATGGTTGCGAATTGCCCAAGACCGGGATGGTTGGCGTTCCTTGTGGGAGACTTTCGTTCAGCAGTGGACGGTGATAGGTTAATTGATTGATTGATTGATACCAACAGTATACATACAGCATACTCTATAACACAATTTCTAAAAACATCATATATGATATGCCTGCCCATTACAGGTACCTACAACATTCATCATAAAAGACCACACCTAATAATACAATATTACGAGTAAAATAGTAAGCACAAAGCAAAAAGAAAATGAATAAAACTAAATGCTTAAATCTAGATTACATTCACTACAGAAATGTTAAAAAAATCAAGGACAAACAATAGAAACTAATAAAATTAAGTAAACTTAAATAAAGTCAAATAAACCTAAAAGTAAAATAATAGCAAAGTATTCGGCTTTACGTTAATCATACTACTTCGTGTTAAGAAGAATAAAATAAATATTAACAATACGTGCGATAAGAAAATGTAAACTAAGTCTACGAATTCATTAAGTATTTACACTCCTAGCAACAAGTAAAACGTGAACATAGAATGTTCTCGAATATTGTCTGCAAAATTGTGCAAATAGAATTTCTATTAGATAGCACAGTTTACCGCTTCACTTTGCGAAATAGTAGCAGCTAGTTACCTGATAGGCATCTCATAGGACAACGCCGAGTTCTTTATGGAGTGGCTCACTTTACACACAAGATTTAAGATACGTGGTAAACTAATTCCATAGTAAATAACCTTGGTATACCTTGTATATAATAAATTGCTTTTCACTATGATATTCCGTTTACTGTTTTTTTCCTGTGAACAAAGAACCTCTATTTATTGTACGCTATCCGAATAAAAATTTGCTTTAGTAGTTTTAGGGCCAGTTTTACAGTTTGCTGATTGACTTATGTGAACTTACCAGCCAGATAACTATAGATTTTGGTTACAGAAGTGTTAGATAGAGACGTATGTGTCAGATATACGTACATTTATACAACAGTAACTTTTTTTGTCATGAAAAAACTTATGTGACTGGAATTTATTAATTTTCAACATAGTGACATACAGCCCATTACAGACCGAATAACTCTATGTAACTATTAGTCTATGCCGTTAACTGTTGGTCTAGTAACGTAGTGATGATTCTAAACGCTAAATTAGATATTGTAGATTTTATTTCCACAGAGGACAAATAATTTTGCGATGAACACGATCATGGGTCCGTGTCTAATTTAACAGACTTTGCCCTGCTCGGGGTCTGATAGCCGTGTGTGAGATATGTAAGGTTTATATTATTATAACACCTCAAGTACCTTTTCCTTTTTTCTTTTTGTTGACAACGCCGAAAATCTCTTCAGATCTCCTGCTCCTTGGGGTACAGGAGTCAGGAGTATATGGCATTCCCACTAAAAATTGCCCCGACGGCCGGCGTCTGGCACCTTACTCTGGGGGGAACCCGGGACTTAAGGTTTCAGGTCCCCTGTCAAATCGACACCATCCCACCCCACCAAGCTCTACCCCGGGGGAAAAAGCATCTCAAGTACTTATTAATGAAAATCGGTGTCAGTATGTCAGAGTTCGTAAGTACTTTATATAATCAGGAAATATAAAACGTAGACCACAATGTCTAATAAGTAACAGATGTTTATTGCGTGATCAACCTTAAAGTAAATAAATAAAGTAAGTTTATACAGGACAATAGCAGGTATGTAGGAGACATTTGTGCCCTCTTACATATCTCATAGTGGGGATTGTGTTTGTATTTGTTTGGCTGGTAATATCATCGAAAATAACATTATAAATGGCTAAAGTTTTGGAAGTTTACGTTAGAAAGTTATTTCAGTTTGTAGTTTACAATGTAATACATAGGCTATTGAACTCGATAGTGGTAACAGCTGACTATCACAAATGAGTTGTCATTTTTGTCAACACGATGACGTACGATTCATATTTTTAAATCATCATTCGTTTACGATTTTCTTGATCCATCAATAAAATTTAAATGCTTTTGCAAAAATATCAAAATTATGATAATTACATGACAATAGGATAATTTACTTAATAAACAGTGTGAATCTCTTAGCCATCCATTATACATATATTGCTAGGACATAGCGACATAGGATCTGCCATTCTTCTTTGCAGACGAGTTAAAAAGGATTTTGTTATTTATTTATATTTTTGTAATGTTTTAGTTGTTAAAGTAATAATAATAATGATAATTGTAACAAAAAAATAATAGAACTTTCAGATTCAACAAAACTTAGATCTCTGTCTGCCACCGAAACTTACAAGTATCTAGGTTTTTCACAGACCTTGGGAATACCAGAATCTGGCATGTAACAAATGTTACAGGAACACTTCTTTTGCCGCTTAAAAAAAGCACTTGATTGGACTATTGTTGCCAATAAGCCTGACATTGTATTGATAGATTGATTAGAGCGCCGCGCAATTATTGTCAATATCGCCGTTCCTCATGACGAGAATCTCGTGAAAGTTGAAAAAGAAAAACAATTGAAGTATTTGGATCTGTCTCACGAGATTGCTGGTATGTGGAATATTGATTCGGTGATCATTGTTCCGATAATCATATCTGTTCACGGATTGATAGCCAAGAGCTTCGACCAACACCTTAAGAGGCTCAAGTTAGAAGATTGGATCAAGGATCTGTTGCAGAAGTCAGTCCTCCTTGACACGGCTCGTATAGTGAAGAGGTTCCCGTCTTTGGAGCTCTAAACACCAGTGTCTTGGTGCCGGTACCCGGTGTCGGTAGTCTACCTTTTTTTTATATTTTTAAATATGTATTTTTGTTTTACTTTTTTATGTATTTAAAAATGTAATTAATATGTTTATAATTTTAATAAAAAGAATAACAACAATATTTCTTCTCAGGTTTACAAAAGCTCTTATTTACATATACATAGGTACAGACTAGAAAATAGGGAACAATACCCATTAAAAAAAATCTAAAGGTATATAGGTTATACATATCGTTGTCAATGTAGCACAGATTATGAGTACGGAGTGTCACCACTTTTATTCATACTGTAGCAATGAAATAACAGTAGTACTTAACGAGAAGAAAAACTTGAAACAACTCTATACGAACCCGTCTGGCAAGCGTGTTCCAGTAGTGTAAAACTTTATCAGCAGATCTATACCCAGCAGTCTACTACTAGGCATAGGTCTGTCGCGTCTTTCATATTAAAGACTATCGATGATGATGATGAGATAAAAATCACCAAATATTTAAACCAATATTTAGGGTATACTAAAACATGTCAATGCTAAGACATGACTAATTATAAAATCAGTATAATATTTTACGAGCTCTATAATATATAATTACAAAACTGAACTGCCTCGTATGTCTAGTGGTCTCGGGTTCAATTCCCGGGTTAGACCAAAAAGTATTATTGAGTTTTTCTGAATGTAGAAATACTTAATAATAAACCGGAGTTTCGATGTTGGGGTCTTAAACCCCAAGCCTCAGAAAGTACGTAAAGCCACCCATCCTGAACCTGATCTCACCTCTCGTGTCAGATTACCATCCCATTGCATTGTGAGAGTGAGGGAATGGTCTGTGCACCTGTGTTAGCGCCGTGGACGAAACAGTTAGGAGTACTCATATGATTATATAAAAGTTAAAAAAAATCTTACTGTTCTTTGGCTTTGTTGATATACACATACATGAAATATCATCAACAGCCTTTTACAGTCCACTACTGGGCATAGGCCTCTCCTTAGCAAGGAGGTTTTGGCCTACTATACGGGTTAATATACGGTTTGTTTCAAGTTCTCCTTCTCTTTGTAATGATATTGTCTTGCATACCTTGTTCCCTTAGTCTCCTTTTACGACACCAACGAGATGAATAGGGGTGGTAACACTATATATTCTTAATCCGTCATCACACGGACAAGACTAAAAATATTTCATGAACTATGTTGTCTTACGTGCGTTCCGAATCCACAACATTCAGTGCAGTGGAAAGCGGCGAAAAGAACGCTTGACTATGCTATTTGCGCTGTTTATTATTAACTTTCTAGTATTTCCTTTAAAATCTGTGTATTTAGGTATTTTAAGACGTTTTTAAGCTTCAATTAGCTAGTTTTACTTAAGAAATTCAAATTAGTTATATCTACATAAATATATCTACCTTGATTTTCTAGAAAAAACACAATGGGTGGTAAGTTTATTCTTAGAAAGATCCTCAAAACCATATTCCCAGCAGCCAATGCGTTAAAAATATAAAAACATTTAGTAAACATGAAGTTTCTCAGGTTATCTTTTATACTCAACCCAACCTTACCTGTGTACGTCTAATACGATTCGTGGACCATATTTCCTTGTTAATGTAATTGTCCGCTAGCTACATAAATACCTTCATTAACCTTTCTAAGAACCTTTGTATTATCGGACAAAACACAACACGGTGCGAACACCTTCTAGTGCGGAACAACAAAGATGCCAGCTTGTATAACAAAGTAATTACGCAAAAATATATTAAAATTTTTAAACATAAAGTATACTGTGTAGGCTTTATAATACTGTTTAATGTGACATTTTACGCAACTAAGATGTCAACGTGATAGGATCACGTTGACATCTTAGTTGCGTAAAGTGTTGGTGTTTTTGTTTGGCAAACCGTAACGTGACCAGAGTGCTTAGAGTTCAAATTAAAGTGTTGGTAGTATTCGATATTATTCAGACCGTCTGAATCTAGTAGCCATCCTCTATGTAGCACACAAACTATGAAAGAAAAAAAGTTACAATACACTATAGATACATGACTCCGACTTCTTCGAGTAGTAGTAGAGCCACACTGATTTCAGTATGAACGAGTCGGCTCTTACGGGGCAGTACTAACCTTCCACAGAAAACCAACCTAAAGCGACAGCATCCGTGCAGTCGTGTTTCGTTGGTGAGTGCGAGACCGGAGGCCCATTGATGCAAGGGTGATAGTTGTCGTGGTAAGTGTGTGCAATACAATGTTACGATGACCGTCATGTCTTTTACGTCCCCAATTGAGGCGTAAAAAATCGTAATAGGCCGCCATAGTGTGGGTCACCATACTGCATTGTCAGCATTCGCAATGAGTATGGCGACTACAACTTTTGGATTCTATCTGAATTCTGAGTTCTCAGTTTCCCAATCCAAGACTTGTGGCTACTTTTATTCTATAGTCATCTTTCTTACATTCTTACTTAATCCACTCACGAGCGACTAAATTCAAGAACGTAACGAAAATTAATCCAAATAAATAAACTTTGATAAAATGTCCTGTAAGATTTTTACCGACACGTTTCTTACATATTTTTTCAACTTAAACAAAAAGAAATTGGGTTGAAAATAATGTTTTGCAATTGCTCACAAATGGCTGAATTTGTTTTCGTATTTTTCTGACTTAATATCTTAATATCATGAGACTTCTTTAAATGTTTTAAGTTCACTTAACGCTATTAGTGTTATTTTTATAATAACTCATATGATTTATGGTAACAGTCTAAAATTTTATAAATCAGATACTCTGTGTGGCGATGGATTACGAATACAGAATTTCATCACCCCTATCTTCCTATAGGTGCCGTAAGAGGTGACTAAGGAAACAAAATATGCAAGAAAACGCCACTACAAAGAGAAGGAAAATTGAAACAAACCGTATTTAACCTGATACTAACGAACGTGATATAGTAGAAGGACAAAACTTTCTTACTAAGAAGAGGTCTATGTCCAGCAGTGGACTGTTAAAGGTTTTTGATGTAATTAGATAAAGTTATGCTTGCTCAAGTCCTAACTTTACTTAGTCCTATGAAAATCAAATTACAAGTAATCCATCTGGTGGAACTTTACTATAAATTGGGCCCCTTTTTAAAAGAGAATTATATATAAGACTAAATTTTGCTCAAATTCTAATTATATTCCAAGTCTCATTTAAGTATGTACAAACAAAAGTGACTACAGCAGCAGACACAGTCGCTCTGAATAGTTAGGACCACATTCAAAATCCCTGATGCTTGTTTTAGAATCTATCTTATCTTATAAATAAATGCTTTAACTGTAAACACATTTTAAGGCTTGTCCAACTATTTATTGTTTTCTTTGTTAACCGCCTTATACAAAGTATCCTTGTTAGGCTCACTTCTGCGTTACATTTTCCGTTTCTGTATTCTCTGATTGTTTTTCATGCAAATCGTATGTTGTAAATATACTAACGTATGGTCACATATCTGATACAATTTCCATTTATTGTAACACTTGTGGTCGTTTAAGAAGTCAGCTGCAGTTTATTATGTAATAAATTTTCTTGAATGTCCTTACAAACACATGTTAAAATAGAGCATATTCATTGAGCTTTACGGAACAATGAAATGTTAAAGTTATGTGTTCGTATACAAAAAAGATTAATGAAAAAAATTATAATCATAGAATATTTAGTATGAAAATAGTTTAGATAATTTTTTGTGAGTGCTTTCTTTTAGGAATAATTAAATGTAGATGGCATACCTGTAGACCATTAAGCCCTCTGACAGTGTAAAAAAAGTCTTATAATATGTAACAGTTTTAACTGTTAGACAAAAATAAAAACCACAATAACTATAATTAATTAAATAAATCATTTATTCACGATCACGATACAAGACGCGCCTAAATATATCAGAGATCATGAGTACGATAACGTTAGACAGCAAAGCAAACATAATAATATATTTTGTACCTTCACAATACAAACACCGGACAGACCTATAAATCATTCGGACTTTTTATGTTCAGTATTAAAAATTTTCAATAACGTCTCGCATCGAGTTTTGTAGCCACAATTTTCGTTAGATACCTTAAATACGGACTTAAACCATTATATACAATTAATAGCCCATTCACCAAACAATTACTCGGGCAGTTAAATGCTATCAGCAAATCTATGGGTTGAAATCTCATAACCTTTTGCCTCCGAGACAAACCAACTGTACTTATATATGAGCCTACGGGCGAAGTGCGAGCTGACCGCATGAGACACTGAGAGACCTTTTACACTCAGCGGGTTAGGTACTAATTGTCTGCTAATATATATAATAATTATGTTAAAGTATACGTATAGGTATATCTTACCAACGTGATATACTAACTGTCAACCTAACAACTAAAAACATTGAATAACTGAAAAGAATATTAAAATTATGTAGCGGCTCAAATACATAAGTCATATTTTTTAAGTGTTGGGAGAAACTTATTGTAACCTAGTTGTAGAGATAAGAGTTAATTTATACTAGATTAAGATATTTACACAAGTGAACGTCTCAAGGAGTACTTTTTAATATAATACGTATATTTAATAATTGAAATTTTAATAGTGGTAAGTTAATTTGCGATCCATTTACGACAATTTATGTCTGAAATTGACACAGTATTATATTTATAAGACGCAACTTCTCACTTAGATAATTTAGATTCATTCATTTACAAACGAACTGCATGGCTTGGCATAAAGTGGCATTGAATAGATTTTTGTAACTCATAGCGAGTGATGCGCGTGCGGCGCACGTCGGTTATGAATGGGCCGCAGTGAATCACTCGAATCCATTCATACCAGTGTGCCAGCCGCCTCCGCTCGCATCTCGCACGCGCCTACAAAACGTACGCATTATTTGCCAATACAGTATTGTCTTTCATTTGCACCATCAACCTCTCACTTCCTGCCTGCGATAACACTCGTTATACAGTTCACTATCATTAGTGTCTTATGCCGAGCCCATAATATCTTTTAATTCTACACTATATACGAGAGTTTATTGCCCTAAACGTCGATTTCCCGTTTGAATGCTGAGTCGTGAAATTTGAAATGAGACGTTAAAGTTAGATTAATGGATGTTTCTAACAGTTTGTATTCTAAGTATCAGAAGTAGGTATATATAATGTGGGTTACGTGTATAACCCTGACTTGAAGACCTCGATGACAATCACTTTATATTGAAACTTAATAAACTAAATTTCGCCTTGACCTCTTGTAGAGGCGAGTTCTCGCTAAAGTTTTGCTTTATACCAGGGTTGCTGGAATAAATTTAACTAATTAAAATTCATGATCTGTGAGCCTTTCATAGTCTACTGCTGGACATAGAATTCTTCTTAGAATAATGTATTTATTAAAAAATTATGACTTCTTTTAAATATTAATGTTAGATAAGTTTTACTATTATAACATTCCAACTTGAACAAATTTGTTATAAGTTGAACAAAGATTTTTTGCTGAATGATATTAATTCACATTTTTGCCGAATCAAAATATACATAATTATGGGACATAACAGTGTCAAAATTATACAAAATGTCTCTCTTTCGTGTAGCAGAGAAGATGGTGATTAAGTGTAAGTATATTATCCTATGAAATTAAATTAATTATATAAATTAAAAACTATATATATCCAAATACTCAAATCTAAATATAATCTAATATGGACTCTAAGGTTGCGGCGAATTGCGCCTAAATGTTTTAGGATAACGTGGTCATATTTTGAAATAAATATATTAAGTTTAGTCAACGAAACTCAGACGCTATTGAGGATTAAAAGTAATTATTTTTCTGTATTGATTCATACGAGTAAAACCACCTAAAAATTTTTGAATTATTAAAAGTAATAATTATTACAGAACTTAACCCCAAGAATTAATTTAATTGTACACAAACAGTGAATTTGCAAGATGATTTTTAAATATTGCTAACCCTAATCATTTATGCATTCATGACTTTTGAAGCGACATTGAGCCTTAATAGCATAGATGTTAATGGATACATTTGGAACAGCTCATCATAGAAGGCGACAGTATAAATCCATAGCGTCATGTAAGCGATTGACCTTATATCTAATGAGTATTTAATTATAAACCTCTTCACTTGTCGTTCACTATATCATAAAATCAAAGATTGAGCTTATATGTGTTTATTTTTCAGAAAATATAGGTCATTAAATTATGATTATCGAATAGATTTAATTAATTTAATAAGGTACTAGCGATAAACGTATCATTGTGGCAACTCTGATCACATGCACGCTCGCACACTACCACCTACCACTACAGAGCACTAAAGTCATTGTTGTAGGTAGTCACGTCCACAGAACACTTACTCGTATATTATAGAGAAAAAATTGTGTGGAAATTCTATCTTAGCGTCTTGAGCCATCAATTTGTTATACAGTTTTACATACATATAAAACTATATTTTTTTAAATATATATATAACTGGGTATGTATATGCTATTTGGGTTTAAAATTAAAAGCATTATTTTCGAAGATTTCCTTAAAGTGAATGTGTATGTCGATTTATATTTGTTATTCTATAGAAATCTTTTTAATAATAAATAAATATTTTATTTTAAATAATCTTTTCTAAACTGCGATTAAAATACTTTAAGCTATTGTTTAATTATCAAAAATATAATTCACAATTTTTTTCAAGTTTTTAACACTGTATTTGTATAAAAAAAATCTTTTAAGCTTTTATCTATACTTTCTGTGGTATCATTACTGCAACAACTGTATCGCTTTTCTTGTCTTTTCCACTAATATTGTCTCCTAATAACCGAGTAAACCTTCCTCCCTCCAAAATAACATTTTGTCAAACAAAAGTAAATACATTTCATTTAAGTTACATAGGTACTAAAAATAGATATTAACTTGATTGGTAACTCGACAAAAAGTACCTACCAGCAATAAGTAAGTTATTAAATATTGTCATTTAACTAAACTCTGTCAATTACTTCTTATCCTTAGTGCACTTACCTCTTCTTTTCTCTGCATCGCCCAATAGGTTGACTGACAGAAAATGCCTTAGGCATTAAGTCCTGCGATACATGTATTTGTGCATAAAGTTTTCAATAAATAAATAAATAAAAATAAAGGTGTGTATTGTGTTATAATTTCGAAATAAATACATGTAATGCGAAAATGGTAAATAAATCTTTGAGAATCTATTGGGAAGATTTTCTTTAGTGTTATGTGACGAGTTGAACATTTCAATTCTAATTCGACATCAAAACTAATATTTCAACCTAAGTAAATCGGGATTGAAGTGAAAGGTTATTTGTTTTAACATAACATATATGTATGAAAATATTTATCATATAGGTTTACTACCTCAAACAATTATTTCGTTAGTAAATCAACATATGTGTATTTTATTAGTTAAAATGTTTTATCAGGTTTAAAGCCCAGCAAGAAGTAATAAGTAGGTTTACGGTGACTCTGATGTAAGTTTCACGTTTATAGACATTGATGATAACTAAAAACATTGTGATGGACGAATATCGACCATAATAGTACGGGAGGCTACGATGCTAAATCGGGATTTACTCGAGCGTCATAGAGACCTATTCGGTTGTGAAGCTTAGATGATGAAAAGAAAAATGACATATAAAACATAAAATTTCATCAGTGAGGGGAGCGGCTATAGATTTTTAAAAATGTAAAAAAAAACAGTTCCATGGATATACTCGAGCGTGTCAGATAATGATATTATATATGTATGACCTACGTATTTTTAAAAATGTACATATGTTAATCTGACTGTTTCAGTGATGGGGGTGGTCGTACGTAGAGGTGAAAAATGAAAAAAAAAAAAACTTTATCAAGCGCGTCAGATTTTCGAAGGGGATGTTAAGTGAACCTAAAAAAATGCTCTTATATAATAATCTGATGATTTGGATGTGACGCAAAGTCATGGCCGTTAGTAGAATGTGCAAAAAAAATGGTTATTTTGAAATACTCAAGCGCGTCAGATTAAGATATATATGGTTCATCTTGATGCACTGGACGTGCTGTCTCATAATCTGACAATTATCTAGAGGGATTTCATTAACCTGACAATTAAAAAAATTTTTTTTGTTTTTTTTTAAACTATTGAACTAAATTAATTGAAAAACTCAGGAAATATCATGCAAATGAGAAAGTACATGTTTTTTTAAAGTAGAATATTTGTATTTATAAGAAAACAAATATAAAAAATTAAATTGTGTGAGAGGAATAGAAGCGCGGAGAGGGGAACACAGGCATCACGTAGCTGCACGTATCAAACTTTATTGATGAATTTTTGTTGCTTCGGCTTGCGGAAATTGTCAGATTATGTATTTTTCGTAATCCTTGAATTATTCCGTTCAAAATAAAAAAAAATTTAGCCACGCTCGAGAATGTCCAAGTAATGTTTTTTTTTTCAATTTTGTAGCCCTCCCCCTTCTTTATGTCTCACTTAAATTGTCAGATTAGTGAAATCTACACGTTTTAACACGTAATTACCTCATCTTATCTTAATCTGACGCGCTCGAAAATGTTTGATGATCAATTTTTTTTTACTAATCTGATCCTTTATCCTTGACGGGCGATCATATATAGAAGTCTCATATTTGGTGTAAGTACTTAATAGAGTACAAGGTATCCCCCTGTATATTAATCTGCCGCGCTCGAGTAAATCCCGAAATCCCTTCTACGGCTCCTCTACTATAAGTTACTGAATTTAGAATACAACTCCAGCACAGCTCGTCTGATTTAGATTCGTCAAATTTAGACAATTAAGAGAGCCTTACTTAAGCAGAAATGGGTTGGCGGCACCGTTCTGACAACGTGGCCTGACAGAAAATCGTTGAAAAACAAATTATCGTAAATTTTCACCGAGTGAGCGTGGTGAGAGGGGCATCAAAGAACGAAGAAGAAGCGGCCTATGTGCAGCAGTGGACTAATAAAAGCTGTTGATATAACACTCTGGTGACTCTTAGTAGCAGGTATTGATGGGTGACGGTAGTTGCTTATCATCAGGTGACTTTCTGTTTGTTATCCGCCTCATCAACAGCCTTAAACAGTCCGTTGCTGGACATAGGCTTCTTTTTAGCAAAAAGGTTTTGACCTACTATACCATATAACTTAAACAAGAATATTTTGTTTAATTGCAGAAAAGATTTTTGGCAATATTCTCCGGCGTGTCAATGGTTGAAATTATACTCGGCTGGTTCCATATTTAAAAGAAGGACAACTGTTAAATTATTTAGCATTTTTTTGTAGATAATTCCTTATTTAATATAAATATATACTATATAGGTAATTAGAGGCTAGCATCCTGTGAAAATTATTTGCTTACTCTTTAAAAATATAGATTCTACTATTATTGAATAGAATCAAGGATCAATTGTGTATGACGGGTTGGTGGTTAAGTTTAATTATGTATAATTGCAAATGGGATCCCCCAAATGCAAAAGAATTTAAATTCTTTTATTTTTGTTTCTGTCTTTCAAAAGAGAAATTAAGACCTAGACTAGAAATAATAAGAGGGCCTAATAATTATAGGGGTATGAGATATTATATGAGGTATCGTACTATTATTAACTCATCTGTTTGTTCAAAAACATACCATTTGCCAATATTGACATAAAGTAAATAATCTGTCATCATACCAGTACCGCAAGATCCAGAGCTGCAAGTCGGGCAGTCGGACGACACGGTGGGCTTACAACATAATTAGGCATGGCTACTTAGGTACTGGTGGGGCCACTTAGCGTGTCGCTTTATTGAATGTGTATCAGCCCGAGGAAAGTTTAATGCTTTTTAATGAATTTAAATATGGTCTTAATTACAAACTGGTTCAGGTGCGTTAACCTGTATTTAGGGTACTACCTATAACACATTATAGTTAATCATTCTTCTTACCATTTTTCAAATTGACACTTTATTTTGGATTATGCTATTATACTAATTAAAAAGACACACTGTAATAAATACATATAATTTATAAATTATTAATATACTGCAATTAATACACTTTACGTAACAACCACAATGTCAATGTGTGTATGCAAATTTTCGACAGTGACCTAACGTTCAATTCCCAGTTAAAATTGCGAAATGAGGTGGGTCACTTTAGAAAACATTGCGAAGTCGTTTCTTCTAGACATTCAGCTAATAAAGTAATAGGTTAATATTTAGAATACCTTTCTATACCATACCTGGATCAACGCGAAATTCTATTGACGAAAGTTTTTTTAATAAAACCATATCAAGCGACGCCATTGAATATTTTGACCTGTTGTAAGTACACACAACGAAGGCAGTAAATATCGTCAAAGTAGTATTAATGTATATACAATTATAAAAGCAAATCGCGATATTAATAATGATAATATTAGTGAATTCCACTTACCAGAACATCATGTACACACGGGGCTTTGGAGTGAAAAGTTAGAGGAAAATAATAACAACGTGGATTGAAATAGATTCTTGTTATTAATAAGCATCTTGACTTTAACAAGCCTAAATGATTTCCTTGGATTAAATTTAGTCTTTATATTTAGAATGCCGGTCCTTGTGCCATTAAATTTGGAAGGAATATAATTTCAGGAAAGCAAATATGCTTTAAATAAATATATTTGTTATGAAAAAGATACATTTTGGTAAGTTTCAGTCAAATTTTATTCGTTAGGTAGCGTTACGCAAAACACAACATAGATGTATTTTCTTAAAAGGTTATAATCAAACTTTCCACATATACTTAGTCTGGCCATAAATACTGTTACACTTAATTATAAAAAAATATTACATTTGAATTTCGAATCTGTCATTTTTATACGATTGTTCATTGTGTTTTCTCATTTTGGCGCCAATACATTGTAAAATATTTTGCGATATTAAAATGGTGTGGGGTGATAAAGAGAACCGAATCGCTGTGATAGCATTACACAAAGTAGGTATGGAGCCAAATGCAATTTTTAAAACTCTCCATACACTTGGTATTAGTAAAATGTTTGTGTACCGGGCTATTAATAGGTACAATGAGACCTCCTCTGTTTGTGACAGAAAAAGATCTGGCCGTCCACGTAGTGTTCGTACGAAAAAGGTGGTCAAAGCAGTAAGGGAAAGAATTCGAAGAAATCCTGTCCGAAAGCAAAAGATTTTATCTCGGGAAATGAAGATAGCACCTAGAACCATGTCGCGTATTTTAAAAGATGACTTAGGACTTGCAGCCTATAAGAGACGCACTGGCCATTTCTTAACTGATAATTTAAAGAAGAATAGGGTGGTAAAATCGAAACAACTACTGAAGCGGTACGCAAAGGGAGGTCACAGAAAAATTTTGTTTACGGATGAGAAAATTTTTACAATTGAGCAACATTTTAACAAACAAAATGACCGTATTTATGCTCAAAGCTCTAAGGAAGCTTCCCAATTAGTCGACAGAGTGCAACGTGGACATTATCCGACTTCAGTGATGGTTTGGTGGGGTGTTAGCTATGAAGGAGTGACTGAGCCATATTTTTGTGAAAAAGGTATCAAAACATCGGCACAAGTGTATCAAGATACCATTCTTGAGAAGGTAGTTAAGCCCCTTAACATCACCATGTTCAATAACCAAGTATGGTCCTTCCAGCAAGACTCGGCGCCGGGTCATAAAGCTCGGTCCACGCAGTCTTGGTTGGAATCGAACGTTTCGGACTTCATCAGAGCTGAAGACTGGCCGTCGTCTAGTCCCGATCTTAATCCGCTGGATTATGATTTGTGGTCAGTTTTAGAGAGTACAGCTTGCTCTAAACGCCATGATAATTTGGAGTCCCTAAAACAATCTATACGATTGGCAGTGAAGAATTTTCCCATGGAAAGAGTGCGTGCTTCTATTGATAACTGGCCTCATCGTTTAAAGGACTGTATTGCAGCCAATGGAGACCACTTCGAATAAGCTTTTTATATTTTTAATTGTTTTATATTTATGTATTAAACTGACACACTGTAAAAGTAATAAATGTTATTTGCAGTTAACAATTTTCTTTTTTCTTTATTACAATATTTATGGCAAGACTAGGTATATCTAGTGAAATAAGCAGCTATTATTACCGATAGTGATAGAGAGATATGTCATACCAGCTCCCTGAGACAAGATGCAAGTATTTCGTGTCGATTCTCTTTTTTACAATCGTTAACTCAGAGGCGTTCAAGGCAGCGCAGAAAATAGAGATTTTCTCGTATTAGTGACTAATATTTTGTTTTTACTACGTGACTCAGCATTCAGAGATATAATTTCCATACATTTGTTTGTTTTCTAAAAATGACAATATTTGTGACACATCCACAAACGTTGACTTGGCTGGTGTGGCTATTATCTTCATGTTTCTAATTTTATACAATCTCAGGTTTCTATTCTTAGATTTTTTAACACGTTTACCTCAATCTCTGTAGGATAGACGATGAAAAGACTCCACGCAACTTCCCAAATGCTGCCCAACCCAGCCGGATTCTTTTATTCACCTCGTCTTCTATGGTGTTTCTACCCAATTGCAAAGTCTGTCCTAGATAGTCAGAGTGGCATGCGTCAGAATGGGAGAGGCCTGTGTCCAGCAGTGGACTGCGATAGGTTGATGATGGTTGCCTCAAACTAAAGTTTTACTCTAACTCAAACTAAAGTAACTAAAATAGGGCTCGCCTCTGGCGCCCTCAGAGGATATTGGCGGTTAGAGCCATACGCGGTTACCGCACCGTATCTACGGAGGCGGCGTGCGCCTTGGCCGGAACTCCCCCGTGGGATTTGGAGGCGGAAGTGCTCGCCGAAGTTTATCGGCGGACGGCTGACTTCCGGGCGGGTAGCGGCATACGGCCCCCGCCGGCAGAGGTACGCGAGTGGCGTGAGGCCGCTCGTCGAGTCACAATGGCTAGTTGGTCATCCCGGTTGCAGACTCCACGTGCTGGCTTTGCCCTCGTGGAGGCTCTCCAGCCGGTCATCGCCGAGTGGGCAGGGCGGCAGCACGGGACCCTTTCCTTCCGACTGACGCAGGTCCTTTCCAGGCACGGTTGCTTCGGGAAGTATCTGCACTCGGTCACCAGGAGGGAATTGAGTCCCGCCTGTCACCACTGCGACTGCAGTGAGGACTCGGCTCAGCACACGCTAGCGGTTTGTTCCGCCTGGGCGGCCCAGCGTGGGGTCCTCACTGCAGTTATTGGAGGAGATCTCTCGCTACCGGCCGTCATACGCTCCATGGCCGGTAGCGACAGTTGTTTTACCGCGGTCGCAACCTTCTGCGAAGACGTAATTTCGCGGAAGGAGGCGGCGGAGAAGGCCCGGGAGGACGATATCCACTCGGACCCAATTCGCCGCCGGCGAGCCGGGCGGCGGAGGCGCTCATACCAGCGCCTCATGCCGCCTTCAGTGTGGCCGCGGGTAAACGGGACGGGTTTTCCCCTCCATCCGCTATAGTGGCCAGCCGCGAGGAGGTGACGTGCGCGTGTGCCGTACGTCGCCTAAATAGAGAGTTTATCCGCAGATGGTGCCCGCTTTAGCGGGCAGGCGCTAGGAGGGATCTGGATGTCGTAATAGCAGCGGTTCCCGGATCCCCCCTATGTAAGGCGCAGAGTGGCACACCGTGTGGTTTTAGTCGGTCCGATTCCGACACACCGCCTCGCCGTAAACCCCGGTGGGGTGACGGCCCGAGGGGGTTTCCACACGTTAAAAAAAAAAAAAAACTAAAGTTCTACTGAAATTATGACTTTCAGAAATATTGATAAGTTTAGTTTTTAAGAATAATAAGAATTGTTTTCCTTACATATCTAACGTTTATTTTTTTTAATAAACTAAATCGTTAATCAGCGATGATTTTTGACATTGGCTGTACACATCACTATAATTTTAATTTACCCATATAGAATGTTCTAGAAAATGGTACAAAGTATAAATACTAACGAGACCAAGTTAAAAATAAAAAAAAATAATAGAAAACAATATTTTAATTTTACTTATCTTCTATATAATTTGTATGTGAACACTCCTTCAGTATTCTATAAAAAATATTTGGCAAATAAAATTAACAAAAGTGTCGATTTTCGGTAGCCAACTGTGTCCCTACAATTGACTTGTTCTTTCTACGAGTACTATGTAGCTTATAAAATATTTACGGCCTATCTCGTCTAAGTTCATAGGTATCATTTATGTGTAAATAATAGTTATTAAAATCTAAAAGGTGGCGTGGGATGATTTTATGCATAACATGAATAGAATTAGGTTTTCTTCCAATTAATATAATCACCTTGTTCACTAATGAATGTAATATATCTTGATTTAAAATAAATCGAGATGTGTTTCGCATAGAAAACCGACTCGTAAATTTTAGTTGTTATCACATAAACTTCCGCTATCGATATAAAAAATAATATAAAAGACTTTAATTATCCAAAAAAAAAACATTCAAAATAAAATTAAAATAGTTTTTTTTTTGTTATGATAATCTTGGGCAGTTTAGAGCGTGTTGCTGTACCTGTTAAATACAATTTCCGCTCAGCTTCGTTCCTTAATGTTGATTTCGTCAATTGATAATTCAACTTAAAGTATTCAACTACAGTATAATTCAAATATTTTATCCTTTTATGCGTGAAAATATTGATTTTAACATTAATATTTCAATTTAAACTTTTTAGTTAATGATACTTGGTGTATCAGGATAAAATTGGTTTGTTAGTCAAGAATACCAAATATTCGACAGTGACCAATAAATAAAACCACTGACATGCTTAAAGTCGCATCCAACTTCGAATCTTTAGATTTATAGATAAAATTTCTTTGTTGGTTAAAAAAAACAAGACGAACATTATTCTTGATACTTTCAAATTGCTAGCAGGCTATATGAATAACCATAAATTATAATCATATAGCAAACATCACTCTATTTGCGAGTTAATGTACACAATCAGTACACGTGTCGAAAGTTTAATATTCCAATCAAGTTGATGCTATTTGAAGGATAAGTAGCTCCAAGGTAAGAGAATATTACACACAAACATAGCAATTTAGCATCAAGTAATCATTTCCATTAGACTGGAAGACGTTATATACATAATATTGGGTGAACAATGATAATAATAAGTTAACATTTTAAAAAATCGTATCGTAAATATATCGTATATATGATATATATAATATGTCGTAAAATATTTGATATATTATAAAAATAATTATTTATAAGAAAGCTAATTAATTGGAATTTGTGTTTTAAAAATTACATCGTCTAAATGAACACCGCTTCGATGTTTGCACTGTTCTTAACGAGCACTGAAATTTTCGAATACTCGTCGGCAAATCGGCAAAGAGATCGTGAGATCGCCGACATCTTTTTCCTAATTTTTCTTTTAGTTGACGTAGTGCATTGGGTTGTTTGGTGTGGACACGATTCTTAAAATAACCCCATAAAAAGAAGTCTGCTGGGGATAGATTTCGACTTCTGGGAGGCCATGCAATGTCGCCTCGTTTGTAAATCAGTTTTTCCGAAAACATGTCTTCGACCACCAGCAGGGACTTATTGGATGTGTGACAAGTGGCTCCATCTTGTTGAAACCATACATTACGATTGTAGCCAGCAAATTCCAATAGCATCGGTCCCAAGAACTACCGTAACATGTTTACACGGGATGTAGATTCAAATGTTAACGAACTCTTAGTCCACCTTATAGTTTAAAGCGTAGATTTAATTTAAATACTGTTAAGCCTTCTCATACTGAGATACACATAAGTTTACACATTTCACACTCAGTAGTCTTATCCCAAACTAGGTAGAGTCTGTACTGCCTTCCAAAGACCAAACCACAGCGTCCAATGCAACGAACACCAGTTGCACGCGGAAGGTGGTACACGCGACCTTATGTTACTGGCGCGGCTAATGTGGTTCTTGGCACGGGGAGGGTGGCCCAACGGCCACGAGAGGGGCGACGGGACTACCGCCGGCGTTCTCGCACTGAGCGAAACGACTGACGTTGCTGAACACCAGCAACCGGACGGCCTGACCCGCAGACGCCGACCTATCGGGAGCGGGGGCCTTTAACCTACACAGGGGACTGGCCAAGAGGAGAAAACCTCTATAAAAAACCGCAGGGACAGGATTACGCAGTCTGTCCAAAATGTGCCTCCATGTGTCCCTCTGTTACTCAGACGGCACATGCGAGGGCTACGTCGGAGGACGACGACTTACAGGGGCGATGGGATCACCGTCGGAAACTTCTCATGGAGTAACCGGCGGTAGTCACTGCCGAACTCCGGCAACCAATCGGCCCAACCCGTAGACGCCGAGGAATCGGGAGCGGGGGGCTTCTCGAATGCGGGAAAGGGAAGAGAAGTCCGCGAGGAAAAAAACCTCTATAAAAAATTACCCCTAACCCAAGCTAAGGAAGCCCGGTGAAGAGGTTAACGGCTGGGGGGGTATCCCAGTCGCTAGGGCAACACAACGTGAGCTCACGTTAAAGAGCAAATTTAAGAATGGACGCGACCTATAAAAACGAAGTACCCCAGGAGGGTACCGACCGCACCGCGGTCGGAGAATCCCTCAGCACTCCGGGTGATCTCGGAGTGTTCAGCCCACCGTACTCTGGGGGGGCACAGTTGCGTGCAGAGCGGTGTCCGAGTCCGGGCACAACGAATGGGGCGCACACGCCCAGTTTTGTGCGTCCCACAACATCAAGTTCAGTGTCTTCCCGCGCCCAGTCAGGTGAACGAGGAAGAGGAGGTAGGCGGGCGCCAACAATTGAGCGCCTAACCACAGAGCATGTGGACGGCCAAGACATGGAATGGCAACGTCAAAATTCAGAGGATAGTGACGTTTCATTCTTATCTGTCTCCTCGCGGTCGTCCCAAGTCCGTAAGCGCAAGCCGAAGGGACCGGCGGAGGAGAACCGGCCCACCAAAATTGCGCGGCCTAGGCATGTGGTGGCGGCAGCGAATCGGGGACGGGGACAGAGACAGAGCGTGAAAGCGCAGCTGCTCAGCCCATTCCCCTGATTCCCTCAGAAGGAGGCCAGTGCCGTTTAAAAATAGCGGCGGAGTTGAAAAACAAACCCACCGCAGACATAGACCTTAAAATCCAGGAGTCTCTGTCAGCGGTTGAGAAGGCTGTTATAGGAGTCAAGGGAGCCAGAGGCAGCAAAAAAACTGCTGCCAAAGAGGCCATGACGACTACCAGGGCTGGTGTGTCGGAACTCCTCATGAGAACTGACACATCGGTCCTGACAGAAACAGTAGCGAGGTTAGAGCGTGAGAACGAGCCACTCCGCTCGCAGATGGCCTCCTTACAAAAGGAGGTCGAGAAACTAAGCTGTGGGGCTCCCAAGTCACACCCAAAACAATCGGTCCGATCCAAAGAGGGGACTGGCAAGACCATGCCCTCCAACAAGAAAAAGGAGGTGGCGACTCGACCCGAGTGGAATGTAATACCGGACCGAGACCAATACATGGCCACGCTGGACCGTGTGTTGGCCGAAGTCCGGGTAAAGATGCTAGTGGGGCAATGTCCAGAAAGTAACTCCTCTCTTTCTAACGCGGCCACGGGTGTGAGGGCGGCGGAGCTCAGTCTTCCACCACCAGCAAAAAATAAAAAAAGGAGGAGGCGAGGACAGCGGGCAATCCCACAGCCTCTGGCATCGCATCCTCACACGAAGCAGCAACAACCTGCGGCCCCGTCGACGGGTGAAACTTGGGCCTTGGTTCTCGGTCGGAAAAGTAAAGCCAAGGCCGCGAAAAAGGCGGCAACCGTAGTCCAATCGGCGGAGCGTGCTGCAGCAGCCGCAATACCTAAAAGGAGGGCTGTGCCTCGGCCTCCCACAACTGCGGCTATCACTGTCTCCGTGCCTCCTGGTTCGGAGACGAAGATAGCTGCGCTAATGGAGACAGCAAAGGCCAATATAAGCCTAGCTGATCTTGGCATCGCAGGCGGGCTCCGCACCAAGCGAGCCTTGACCGGGGCCCTGATCTTACAGATCCCCAGGGAAGGTAGCGCCACTTTGGCGGATAAGTTGGCAGCACGCCTACGGCAGGTACTGTCCGGCACTGATGCTATTATTGCGCGTCCGTGTAGGACAAGTGACCTGCGGGTGCTGGACTTAGAGGAATCCATTACCCAAGCCGAGGTTGCCAAGGCCATAGCAATGGTGGGAGGATGTCCCATCTCCGACGTAAAAGTCGGAGACATTTGCGTATCTCCGTCGCGGCTGGGCACAGCTTGGGTCCGCTGCCCGCTCGTGGCCGCTCGCAAAATTGCGAACGCCAAACGGGTGCAAGTGGGCTGGGTTTCGGCTAGGGTAGAGGCACTGGTGGCACGCCCGTTGCAGTGCTATCGATGCCTTGAATTGGGACACGTGAGAGCGAAGTGTCCCAACGAAACAGACCGTGGTGCACGCTGCTACACGTGCGGCGGCATAGGTCATGTGGCGCGCACATGCACGGCAAAAGCGCCTAAGTGCCCGGTCTGCTCGGACCTTGGCCGTCCCGCGGATCATCGGCTGGGGAGCAAGAAATGCTCTCCACCGAAGAAAAAGAAAGGGGGGTTGCAAACAGTCTCCGCCCCAGCCTTAGTGAGTGCTGGCACTAGTCAGCGCCCACCGGCTACGAGAGTACCACAGCCGGTAACCCGTCCGGCAGAGGAGGAAATGGAGGCCTAAAATTCACACCTCCCCAGAAAATTCTGCAGGGTAACCTAAATCACTGCCGCGCAGCCCAAGACCTGCTAATGCAGACACTCGCGGAGCAGTTGGTTGCCCTAGCGGTGGTGGCGGAGCCGTACCGCGTCCCGGATCACCCACGATGGTTCGGGTCCGATGATGGCACTACCGCCATATTATGGGCAGGAGTGGAAAACGGCCTCCACTGTACCCTCCTTCAGCGAGGGCTGGGGTTCGTGGCAGTTGAATGGGGACCCATGGTCATTGTGGGCTGCTACATATCTCCAAATTGCGGTCTCTCCGTATTTGAGGCGTACCTGGACGACCTTAGGAGCTGCATTTGCACTTACCTATCCCGTCCGGTACTTGTCCTGGGTGATTTCAATGCCCGCTCAACACAGTGGGGAGATCGCCTGGACAACGTAAGAGGAGATACACTCGTTGAGTGGGAGGCGGGACTGAACCTCGGTATTGTGAACCGGGGCTCAGTCAGGACCTGCGTGCGAGGGCAGGGGGAGTCTATTGTCGACCTGACGTGGGCTACTCCCCCAGGTATTGAGCAAGTGTCAGGATGGAGGGTGGCAGAGGAGTTGGTCACTTTGTCAGACCACCGACACATCGTCTTCGATGTGGCCATCTGCCGCCCGGGTACAGGCCTGGACCGCCGCAGTAGCTGTCCTCCGCGGCGATGGTCCCTCAAGGGGATGAGCCGAGATATGCTCATCGCCGCAGCCATTGTCGCGGTTTGGCCAGAGGAAGAGGAAGAACGGTTCTCGTCGAATCCCGAAGCGCAAGCGGCCTGGTTCCGTGGCGTCATGACTGACGTCTGCGACGCGTCGATGCCACGGGTCAGGCCGGGAGGCAGAAGGGGTTCTGTGTACTGTTGGACATCGGAACTCGAGCAACTTTGCACAGCATGCTCGAGAGCCCGTCGCCGGTTTCAGAGAACCCGAAGAAGACGGCGAGCCACAGCCGAGGAGATCGCCGAAGCGAGGCGGGAGTATGGCGCCGCAGCAAAGGCAGTAAGCCTTGCGATTGCGGAAGCCAAGGCTCGTTCCTGGAAGGAGCTCATAGAGGGACTTGACAGAGACCTATGGGGGCGTCCTTACAAGCTTGTATTGGGCAAGCTCAGACCGTGGGTCCCACCACTGACGCAGACTCTGGACCCCGAGTTAGTGGAAAGAGTAGTTGATACTCTCTTCCCCAGGGACCAGAGTAGTCCCTCATATCCTCTGTTACCGTCGGATCCCCTTACGTGGTCCGACGACTTTGAAGTGTCGGAGGATGAGCTGGACCGAGCCGTGAAGCGACTCGCCGCCCGCAACACCGCCCCGGGACCTGATGGGATCCCGGGCCGAGCATGGATGCACGCTTTTGCGATCCTAGGGGATAGGCTGAGGGGACTGCTTACCAGCTGCCTCCGTAACAGCGTATTACCTTCCGGCTGGAAGAAAGCCAGGCTGGTACTTATCCAGAAACCTGGCAGGACTGCAGATTCTCCATCGGCGTTCCGACCGATATGTCTGCTGGACGAGGTGGCGAAACTCTTTGAAAGAGTAATCGCTGCCCGTATCAGCCGGCACCTGTCGCAGGTGGGTCCCGACTTATCAGATAGTCAATTTGGCTTCCGACAGGGACGTTCAACGCTGGACGCGATTGAACGCGTCCGCTCCTTGTCGGAGGAGGTTGTCTGTCGGGGGGGAGTGGCGTTGGCCGTCAGTCTTGATATAGTCAACGCTTTTAACTCTCTCCCGTGGGGTTACCCCCCACGGGAGAGAGTTAGAGAGGCACTAGTGTATCACCGGTTGCCCCACTACCTATAAGTCTATATCCTATATGGGTCGGAACGGTGAGGAGCATCAAAGAGAGGTCACATGCGGGGTTCCGCAGGGGTCAGTCTTAGGACCCCTTCTGTGGAATCTCGCGTATGATGCGGTCTTGAGGACCAGTTTGCCCCCTGGAGTGAGTGTCGTCTGCTACGCGGACGACACTCTAGTACTAGCCAGGGGGTATGGCTTCCAAGCAGTCTTAGAGCTCGCCGAGTTAGGGGTGGCTTGTGTCGTTCAGAAAATCAGCGGTCTGGGTCTACGGGTTGCACCTCATAAGACGGATGCCTTATGGTTTCACAGGAAACGTGAAGGTGCCGTTCCCACCAGCTCGATTATCAGAGTGGGTGGAACAAAGGTCGAGGTCAGTCGGCACATCAAATACCTCGGCCTCACCCTGGACAGCCGCTAGAGCTTCGAGGAGCATTTCGAGCGGATGATCCCACGACTACGGGGGCTGTCGGGCTCCCTACAGAGGCTTTTGCCTAATTTAGGGGGTCCGCGGGAGGAAGTGCGCCGCCTCTACTGTGCGGTGCTGCGATCCATGGCCCTCTACGGAGCGCCGATATGGGTCAAACGCCTATCGGCCTCCTCCCGCTACCGAGCCAAGCTCAATCAAGTGCAGCGGGTTGCGGCCATTCGGATCGTACGAGGATACCGTACCATCTCGTCGGAGGCGGCAACAGTCCTGGCACGTTTCCCGCCTTTTGATATCCTGGCGGACATGGACGCAAGGGTTTATGACCAAACTTGCGCTATCCGCCGGGGTGAGAGCGGGGAAGACCAGGACGAGCTCAAAATGCGGCAGAACGCTCACCGACAGGCATTGGTACAGTGGCGTGCGCGGTTGGAACAGCCGCAAAATGCACGCCAACGCGCTGTCGGTGCTGTTCTGCCTAACCTTGAAGTCTGGATAGGTAGGGAGGGAGGTCGCGTCACCTACCGACTTACACAGATACTCACCGGGCATGGTTGCTTCGGTGAGTATCTGCATAGGATCGGACGCGAGGAGACGGCACAATGCCACCACTGCGCAGCCGACTGGGACTCCGCCCAGCATACGCTGGAGGACTGCCCCGCGTGGGCATCTGAACGCGGAGTCCTAGTCGATGAAATAGGACGAGATCTGACACCGCCAGCAATCGTTGCTGCCATGCTGGCGGGTGAGGAAAGTTGGGCCGCAGTGGTCTCTTTCTGCGAAGCTGTTATGCTCCAGAAAGAGACCGCTGAACGGGATCGGGAGAGGGCCGACCCCGAGCGAAAAAGACGTCGGCGGCGTTATGAACCGTCGACGGGACCGCGAGCCGCCAGAGAGTGGGGACCTCTGGTGGCGGATTAGTTGCTGCGGTCGGTGATAGGTTAATTTGTTGCGGCCTAGTCGCAAAAATGCGATCGGGCCGCAACAAATTTTAAAAACCGAATTGATAAGTGGGGAAGCCTTTGTGGCCTCCCCAGGATAGGGTCTGACTAGGCGCGGCGTCAATTTTGGAGGGGACCTGAAATAATATCGTCCGGGTCCCCTTCAGAGAAGGACGCCTGAGACCGGCCGCCGGGGTGGTTTTTAGTGGAAACACCACATACTCCTGGCTCCTGCTTCCCGAGGAGCCGGAGATCCGAAGGGATTTTCCACCCCGACAACAAAAAAAAAAAAAAAAAAAAAAAGAGTGTACTACGCTTCAAATTAAAATAGTTTTATATTGTATATATATATATATGTGTAAATATTTTAGACAGTATTAAATTAAATAGAGACGTTTCTTGTGCCAAATATTGAAAAGAAACAAGGAAATAATGCTAATAATGTAAGTCTAAGAAATTGACATTGTGCAACAGTCGAGTAAGCGCCCAGGTGGTCTATATATGCATACGTACAGAAATGTCTAAACTCTGTAAAGCTAAAACTCATTCTTTAGATACAACTACACTTATAAGATAACAATAATATATTATATACATGCACTTATGTTAATGAATGTTCGTATAGTGTCTCCGAACACTTAAATAAAGTCTTAAAACCAATAACCGTTAAGCTTATCGATTACCATTTCCGATACAAAAACGTTTAGCCATGACTTCGTTCTTTTTATAATACAAATTATCTGTAGTTAAGGTAATAAGCATAATTTGAAGTGAGCCGTAACTATTTGCGTTTATACGCATAAGAAAGCGGCATTAACCCGTGAACCGTTTTTTCTCGTAAAAACTGTGTTCTACCTACCGTGCTTTTGATTTCGCGGGATGTTAGATTCAAATGTTAAGGAATTCTTGGCCCACCCTATATAATAGTTTATTCTAGAAATATAATTTGGCTATGATTAGCTTTTTCTTTGCATGTCATTTATTATTTTCGTTTGGTACTTCTTTAGTTTTGTGAAAGATGAGCTTACCTATATATATGTATATACGGAGTAAATTAAGCAGTTGAAATAACTTAAACCGCTAGTTGTTTTACTAGTGGTGCAATTGAAACAAAACTATTTGGCTACTAGTTTTGGCCAGTTTTATAATTGGTGTAAAGTGGTGTACCTAGAGTAAGATCTCCGTAAACTACTTGCCATTTCTCTGAGCCGTCGATAACGAATCTCTCGTGATGAACCTATGAGAAACATAAGAGGAAAATTGTCAAAAAAATCGGAATAATTAATACATGAATTAAAAAACAAAAACGTGCGATGAAAGTGGATCTTTGTGGAATATCCAAAAATCAAACGAGTAATTCAGTCCTACAATGACAATATGCAAATCATAATAAAGTTGACATTACTTATTGGCTCCGAGCCTCGGGGACGTTAATGTGAGATGAAAACGGACTTGCGCCTCTGGCCATAGATATTAGATTACGATATGTAAACCGATAATCCCAATTGAGATTCCTTTCACCCTTTTATAGCGTACTTAGTGCTCGCGATTTAAAATTGCCATTAATATCATGTTTATATTAGCTTTAATATTCAACTAAGCTACTAGATCTTTATGGTGTTGCTTAATGAAGTTTATTGCTTCTTATTGTTGTGGTCTATTTAGAGTAGCTTTAAAAAGACTATTATATTGAGCATTAACCTTTTACAACGTCTTTTGATGATAAAGGGGGCAAACAAGTAACTGGGTCATCTTTTGTGGTGAATTTACTACCGTTCCCTATGAATACCAGCAACTCTGGAGTCATAAACGTGTTGCTGACCTTTGAGCTAAGAGATAAGTACGCGCTCTTGAAGATTTGAACTTTAAGACTTACTCGTCTGCTATACTCAATAAATAAAATCAATCAAAATGAAACTATCACCTCAAAAAGCAAATTCGATAGTGTAACAGATTCTTCAAAGTAAAATTTTAGCGATTATAAATAAGTTTGAAAACATCTCACTGTCGTTCACTCATTTTTTTAATTTTCCAACTTGCTTGTTACTTGCTAGAACTAGAAAAATATTTCGTTGAAAATATTTAGAAAAAGAGCTAGTGAGCTATTAATGAATTTCAATTTACTTCCAGTTTTCAAAAAAAAATTATAAATCAACTCATTCCACTGCCAGTGTCGAGGAAGCAACTGTCTCACAATTTACACTTTAACAATTTCCAAGACACGATATTTATGTGATACGTGGGTTTACACGCGAAATAGCTTAACAAAATTCAGTTGAAAATTAACTAATATTGTACAGGCAAAAATGAGTGTGCTTACTACGTGTTTATTTGTTATGCTTTAAGCGTTTTTTACAAATTTTAATTCTTATATTAAAATGTAATGAATGATGTCATTATCATCATCATTTCAGCAAAAAGACATACACTATTAAACATAGGCCTCCCCCAAAGCTCACCACTACAACCGGTCCTGTGCGGCCAGAGGATTGCTTATATAATCAATTATTATTATAGGTATTTCAACCTTGTGCTTTGCGTCTTTAAAGTATGTAAGTAGTACCTTTTAAAATTAATAGGTAAAACTGTCAGTATCATCCAGATCTGTGAAATGTGAGCGAGTTGTCCGGCATGGTGCGCATAATGATCGTTGCTGGAATCACATTGTATCTTTTTAAATTCATAATGTATTTTAAATGGAATGTGCGATTTAAGTTATTCAAATCGGTTGTCTATAGGTATTGAAACATTCTTAAATATGAAATGATTTATTTAGATAAGAATGGATTCAAAGGTATAGATAATGTCATTTGTTTTGGTCGATATTGCTATCAACTTTTTAAATATAAAATAGTAGTTACAGTGACTTAACTGTAATAATTGAGTATGGTATAACGACACTTTTCGTACATTTAAATATCATCATCATCATCTCAGACAAAAAACGTCCACTGTTGGACATAAGCCTCCCCCAAGATTCTCCACAGCAGTACGCGATCACCACTCCAGTACTTTATGGCCCCATTGGCCATCGTTTCTGCGTGTAATGTGCCCCGCCCATATAAATATAGTGTTAAATACTATAGATATACTTTTTGTTCTATCAGCAATATTTTCCGCAGCACATGCGATGAAAGCCATTCCATAGTAATTTCTTTACAGCTTGGGTTACATTATTGAAGTTTTAGTAGGGATCCCTATTTTTGTTGGTAATGAATATAGTCTATGTTGCTTATTGATAATATTATAAATATAGACTTCTGAATATATACAAATTAAAGATAAATTATACCCAGAATTACATTAATAGAGTTCTCAAGAAAGAGAAGGTGAGAAGTACCTACCCAGAATAGGCTGGTTTGTACAAAATCGTATACTATTGGCTCGTATACTATATATATATATATGTATATGGACAGAACAAGTGACTAGCCGTCGTCTTTGTCTATTCCAAAGACGAAAAGGAGTTTATGTAATAATATGTCTAAAACGGTCTTTTATTGGCATAAACCTGTTAAATAAGGGCACGGTCTGCTGGCAATTAATTGTATAAACGAGTTATGTTGAATTATTCAAAAGATTCGATACTTGGAGACATCAGGTTACTTTTACGAAGTAGTTTAGCCCAATCAAGTTTGATAATGAATGTGAAGTTTATTATATTAAACTATGTATTGTGCTCAGAGAAGCAATTAAAACCATTGAAACCCAGGATAGATTTGAGTGTTGAAGAGGTACATATCAGTCGACAGTTATTCGCTGACGATGATGACGTAAAGATATCGTTCAAACATGGTAGGTAATGGCTTTGAGAGCCTTATGAAAATGTATTGATATTTGTACGATCGTAATGGCAAATCTCTACACTAACGATTTCACATTTATTTTTTTGTATATTAAAATCCTGTCAAAGTGACTCTACCTTGCTTGATGGAAAGTATGAATAGATTAAAAGAGTTTTCGTCACCATACTCATTGTGAAAGCACACAATAGAGTATGATGGCTCTCACTATGGCAGCGTAGTGAGATACTTTTTGACGTCCCGCTTAAAGGAGCGGGCATCATAGTTGGAGGGGAACACATACGCTGGTAGTAAGTTTCAGCTTTTGAGTAATTAGCCTAGGAAATAAGAGCCGAACCGTTTAGTGCGAGAGTGTATGTTTTCCTCTCTAAAACAGCAATTTCCAAGGCCAGCACATGTTGTCGTGTAGAGTAGAGCAGAACGTGGGACTAGTTGGAAGAGCTCGTCAGAACACTCTCCATGATAAAGGTGGTAGAGTACCGCCATAGAGGTGACATCTCTTCGTAACTGTAGAGGCTCAAGGTACTCGGTGGCATCAGGACCGCTAATAA
This sequence comes from Hypercompe scribonia, assembly GCA_949316085.1. Classification (NCBI taxonomy): domain Eukaryota; kingdom Metazoa; phylum Arthropoda; class Insecta; order Lepidoptera; family Erebidae; genus Hypercompe; species Hypercompe scribonia. The sequence continues at coordinate 11,030,809 of OX438980.1, forward strand.
CATGGACTGCTCGCCGCTGCAAACCGAGAGAAATACTCGAGAGCATTAAGTAAATACTGCGCGGATTCATCACCAAGGTGAGAACAGCACTCCACGCAGAACGAACATGGATTTTTATAAGATCCAGATCTTGTAAAGAAGAAACAGATGTTCGGGTGAGAAAAAGTGAGGCGAGAGATATCGTTTCTGAAATGGTGAGAGTATTGTGAAAGTCAGTTTGTTTTCAACTTTTCCGAATAAAGGTTTAAGCGGTAGTGCGGGGAACTTGAAACTCCGAATGGAGGGCCACGCATGCGCGTTGCGCAAGCACCGGCGCCGGTGAATGGAAACTCCGCGCCACGAGTGGGCGGCAATTTTTATCAATGAACGGCGAATTTGTGGCGTACGCACGGCGACTACTCGTGTCACGGCCGATCGGCCACCGACGCTGCCGACGACCATCGTATCTAACCTTGCTAATGGAGAATGTCAACATACACTGACAAAATATTGCGTTACTATGCATCCAAACCTCAAATCAACATGCCAATGGATGACCCTCCAACGTCAGTTAGTGACAGGCGTCTATTGGACGATTTTATTTAAAATGAAATGTGACACTACTTTAAAGCATATTCCTTGATTACAATTATTAACTATTGTGCGTCTAGTGTCAGAAATACTACTCTTTAAATTATTGATAAACGAGTAACTGCAGCTGCATCGTCGGTGAGTATATGCATAAAATCGTCACCATTTTTGTTAAATAATGACACTTAAGATAACACAGGTATATTGATCAGTGACCCTGACCGCTGAGTCTTGACCCAGCAACACTCCGCAACCAGGGCCACTAACGAACAGCAAACAGTTATTTATCAATTAAAAAGTATTTTTATCACTGATGGGGCTACCATATTACAGAATCTGCATAATTAGAGTATAGACGGTCACGTTGTGGAACGTGTCAAATGATTATAGGTTTTAGGTATTGTAAAATCATAGAGTTAAATAAAATACTACACAGTTTAGTTTTAGCCTATTCTGCCTATGCCCATTTTTAAATATTCTGGTATCCATATCAATTATTCAGTATATTGCTTGTTTTTTAATAATCTATCAAAAAACGTTTAAATCTACATTGAGTTTTCTCGCAAATTGAATATAGATAACAAAAGAAACTCGTTAAACACTTCAGTATTTGAAAATCTACTTTAAAATTGTAGACAAATAAAAAATAACCAACAATCAACACCACTTTAACGGTATTTATCAAAGAAAAGGTATTGAAATAAAAGATGAATAAACCTGACTTTCTCATTTTAATTATTTGTCAATAAAAATACTTACAACTCTATAACTGGGCATAATATCGTAGAATTGATTACTGATCATTAATTTATTTAATTAAATTCATCCGACACGGCACACGAGCCGCCCGTTTATATAAAAGTGTATGTTTATTGATGTACTCAGGCAAATTTGAAAGGAAATAATTAATTAATATAATTGTGTACTAACGCCTCCAGTTAGCCTTCGTTTGGATTGAACTATGACGTCGGCTGCACAGTTATCTCGGTCGTCGAGAAACGGGCCGCGCTGTATTTGGCGATGACTGCATTAGAAACTCTCTTAATGTAACTTTATCTAACACACTTGGCCTTATTTATTTAACCACTAAGCGTGCATTGATACTTTTTCTTGATAGTTTCGGAATTACAACAAACTGTTCGTTTGCACTATTTCTTCTACCATTTGTCAATCTAATGACAAGTATCAAGACTTCTCAATTTGATGGTAGCTTAACAGCAGACATTATAACGAGAAAATCCTTTGTTACATTAGCTTACAACAGTAGCTGTTTACAGCGACACTCGTAACATAAAGTGGATAAATCTTTTATTCCTCATGGGGTTGGATCGATGTTGCCCATCTTTAAATTGACAGCGATTTTAAAATATATAAATAGATGACAAATCATCAACCCTCATAATTTGGGAATATATCTAAAATATCTAAACTCTTAATTGATCACAGAAATAATTAATGAGATATAATTACTATTGCAAAATATAAATGAACATGAACTATAAACTTAAAACTTTATCGTATTATCATAGATTTTGTTGCATTGATTGATATTATATCGGGACGTAGGCGTTGAAATTGCGTGGGCTAACCGTGGGCGACCGGAAGGAAACCGTGGCTTTTGGCTTTTCACATATAATAGCACTTACGACACATGAATAATGGTGTTTGCCTTATGAAGCACGTGTCATCTTTTGTGATATAAGCTGTACAAGGTGGTCCAGAAGTTTGAACTGGTAATAATGGTTTAATTGGCTTTTAAATTATGCAATGAACTTATAAAGATTCTTGGAAATTAACCAGCATTAAGAAAATCATTTCGAGAATTTTGACGCATTGTCTATGTAAAATATACTACAGAGTGTTTATTTCTTTCTTTCTTATCTTTATGTCTGGAATATGTAGCAGGTACGGCGGGTGGACAGTCGGTTGAAGTCAATCTTGTATTGGATGATGACCACATCAGTTCAATTGACACGGATTTGAATAAAAAGTTTGGTAACAACGAGGTGAATAAGAACGAAAGCTTATGTGTGAATGTTATGTGTCCAGTTATCTTGCAAAAGACATTCTTGAGTTTAAAGAAAAGTAGAAATAGTGTTTTATGTTTTACAAAGTTAGCAGACTTCCTAAGTAAGAGTAAAAGGGATAAGAACATGTCTTGTAATAGGATTTATTGTTGAGTTTCATATTGTGCTTAGCCTTGAACCCTTGAAAGAATATATTGTATTATATGTGAAACGTTTATTAATTAGGAAGCGGAATAGAACAGTATTATTTATGTGTGTGATCACCACAGAACTTCAAATTAAAAATGCCAAGATAAATTACTAAATTTCTCGACCTTTCCTTCCCTGTCGAAACAGTTCAGTTGTGGAACGCTTTACCAATCGCAATAAGACGTGCATAGACATTCAGTTCTGATTCTCATTGACTGAGACTAGTGAAAAAATATCACCTGGATGATGCCAGTGTCTTATAATTAGCTACACTACATAGTTATACTATACAGATAGGTCAAGGTATTCGTCTTGAGATGTATGCATATCTGTAAATTTTACCAATATATTTATATATACTTATTATAAATATATTTTTATATTTTTTTAATTCTATTTCCTATTCACCTTCTGATACACCAAAAACACTACGCTGTGCATTCCAACTCATACTTTGCCTTCCATCCTATAGTTGCCTGTCTACCAAATGTAATCCATTACTTTATATGTAAGTGTAATTTAAACATAAAACATGACAAGTCGAAACTGTCAGCAATAAAAAAATCTTTCAAATCGAAACACCTGGTGTGGTGTTCAGAACTGTTTTATAAATTTTTTGATCAACAAATTTTAACACACAAATTACACGTTTCGAGAATTAAGAAATTGTATCCAATATTGCAATATACATACAATAGGCTAGTTGACACCTTAATCAAATTAGTTACTTTTTATCATCTGTCAAAACGACATATTTGTATGGCAAACGTATTAAATACAAAATTGTGACGTCACTGTTTTAGACTACTCAAATGAACAATATATTTCACTGTATATTTGATTGAAATTCGTAATGATAATAAAAAGCTATGTCAATTGTATTTTCCGAGATGTTTCGTGATTTTAAATTTAAGGAAGTGGACATTGGTATTTATTTACGATATACTCATCTACTCAATTGTATCCTTGAAGACCACATTGTTATGAAGGATTCTCCCACTATACTAGGTAACTGTTCACGTCTACTAAGTCAAGACCGGATGATATATGTTATGGAGTTATCGACCATCATCAAAAATTTGCGAGAATTTTAATTTGCGATTCAGGCTCCGGACAAGTCCTGATTCGATCTTGATCACATTGTGATATGATCATACGGGAAGAAACATCATATTGTTGTAGATGTTTCGATTTTCACATTCGAACTCACCAAAATCTTGGTGAAAAAACTAAAATTTGTTACTTCACCAACGGTTGGTTCATCAGTGCAAAACGCTTTCCACCTCTAATTTAGCATTTCATTTATATTTTCTTCTAAACGAAAATAAAACATGAGGAAGGTCAGCCATATTGCTTTACCTTAAATAGTTAGTGTAGGTGGTATTTACAACTTGATTTTTGCACAATTTCTTTATTCTAACAATTTTAATAAAGTATTTCATTTGCCTTATTCAGAAATACTCTTACCGCCTAAATATCTAAGAATAGAATATTCTATAGAGTTCAATAATCCAAGCAGCTGTTTTCTCTAATGTCATTCAAAAACTATTTTCTGAAATTGTATTGCAGACATTTTGACCAACTTCAAAACTTAAACGTAATTCTATTCTACATGTCCTCCACACAATTCTGTTAATAACACGGTACCAGTTAAAAATAGTTTTACTCCTACATAAACTGTATACAAAAATACAAAAGGTTTGTAAGAGCGTATATGGTTTAATTTTATTTTGTAACAATAAACTAACACAAACCAGTGAACTATACAAACTTTTGTTTCCATTTTCTTCACAAATAAACTATTTTAGAGCATACACATAACATCACAACTACGAGATGTTGTCGTCCGGACAATTAATGACGTATGATTCATTTAAATTACACAATATTTTACGATCCAGAAAATGTACTTGCACCTTACGCATCCCGATAGAATAATAATATTTTTTTTGGAACGAAGTTCCTTACGGCAGGCTTGGAGGGGATAGGGATTTCGCTGCGGGACTGAACTGAAAAAAATGTGATAGTAAAACCGTAAGAAAAAATCCGTGGAAAAAGTGCGTGGAACAAATCTGTGGAAAAAAGTGCGTGGAATAAAACCGTTAAATGAGACGTGCGCAGGCGCGAAAGCGCGTCATATGTGCTACGTTTCATACTATCTATCAAGTACTTAACATTCGTACTATTTTTTTTTCTATTTTTCTATTTCTATGTAATTTTTAATTAATAATAATGTTGACAAAAAAAAATAAAGATACATATTTTTTTGTTATTTCAGTTGAAATTTGAATTACGATGTTTTTTTTTATTTTAAGGATTTTATTATTTTAAGGAATTTATTATTTTATTTTCTAAAATACTGAATTTCCTAAATACTTTCTTGTACTTAAATAAAAACTAATCAGCAAAATTTAACAGAAAAATCAAGAAAACCTACATAAAATTGAGCACGATTTTTTTTGCAAATTGTGTCGATTCCACATTATCCGAAGGAACTTCGTTCCTACCTGGTGTCCCACGACACAATTCATTTTTTTTTTTTTTTTTAACGTGTGGAAACCTCCTCGGGCCGTCACCCCACCGGGGTTTACGGCGGGGTGGTGTGTCGGAATCGGACCGACTAAAACCACACGGTGTGCCACTCTGCGCCTGAGATAGGAGGGATCCGGGAACCGCTGCTATTACGACATCCAGATCCCTCTAAGCGCCTGCCCGAAACTGCGGGCACCACCTATGGGTAAACTCTCTATTTTAGGCGACGTACGGCACACGCGGACGTCGCCTCCTCGCGGCTGGCCATTATAGCGCGTGGAGGGGAAAACCCGTCCCGTCCACCCACGGCCACACTCAAGGCGCCATGAGGCGCTGGTATGCGCGCCTCCACCGCCCGGTTCGCCGGCGGCGAATTGGGTCCGAGTGGATATCGTCCTCCCGGGCCTTCTCCGCCGCCTTCTTCCGTGAAATTACGTCTTTGCAGAAGGTTGCGACCGCGGTAAAACAACTGTCGCTACCGGCCATGGAGCGTATGACGGCCGGTAGCGAGAGATCTCCTCCAATAACTGCAGTGAGGACCCCACGCTGCGCCGCCCAGGCGGAACAAACCGCTAGCGTGTGCTGAGCCGAGTCCTCACTGCAGTCGCAGTGGTAACAGGCGAGACTCAATTCCCTCCTGGCGACCGAGTGCAGATACTTCCCGAAGCAACCATGCCCGGAAAGGACCTGCGTCAGTCGGAAGGAAAGGGTCCCGTGCTGCCGCCCTGCCCACTCGGCGATGACAGGCTGGAGAGCCTCCACGAGGGCGAAGCCAGCACGTGGAGTCTCCAACCGGAACGACCAACGAGCCATCGTGGCTCGACGAGCGGCCACACGCTACTCGCGTATCTCCTCGGGCGGGGGCCGTATGCCGCTACCCGCCCGGAAGTCAGCCGTCCGCCGATAAACTTCGGCGAGCACTTCCGCCTCCAAATCCCACGGGGGAGTTCCGGCCAACGCACACGCCGCCTCCGTCGATACGGTGCGGTAGCCGCGTATGGCTCTAACCGCCAATATCCTCTGAGGGCGCCAGAGGCGAGCCCTATTCTGGGCGGTCAGAGCCGCCGCCTACACCGGTGCACCATATAGCGCCATTGACCGAACAACCCCCGTGTATAGCCGTCTCGTCACGACGCTGGCTCCACCCAAATTGGGCAAAAGTCGCCCAAGAGCAGAGGCAGCGCCGACCAGCTTTGGAGTAAGCTGTCGGACAGGCGCGCCGCCTCTTGAAAGTTCACCCCCCGGACTGTGACCAATGTGTCATCGGCGTAACAAATTACGCCCAGCCCGGGGGGCAGACGACCTCGAAGGGCCCAGTCGTATCCCATATTCCACAGGAGTGGTCCGAGGACGGACCCCTGCGGAACACCGCACGACATGGGCCGCCGCCTTAGAATACCATCTCGGTCCTCGTACACGACGGTACGCTCCTCAAGATAGTCTGCCACAAGCCGCCTCAGGTACTCTGGCACCCCGTGGTAGTGGAGTGCTTCCCTGATGCAGCTAAATGACAGACTATTAAATGCGTTGGCGATGTCCAACGACACCGCCAACAGCACGCCGCCACAGCTCACCGCCTCTTCGGTAACGGCCCTCAGGCGCAGCACGGCATCGACCGTCGAACGCCCCGCCCGAAAACCAAATTGGGCGTCCGACAGATCGGGGCCCACCTCGCAGAGGTGCCGGACGATGCGAGCAGAGAGTATCCTCTCAAAAAGTTTACCCGCCTCGTCCAGCAACACGATGGGCCTATAGGCCGCCACCGAATCGGCAGGCCGTCCCGGCTTCCTTAATAGGACCAGCTTCCCGCTTTTCCAGCACTCAGGGAAGCGTCCGGACGCCAAGCTGGCGTTCAGGACCTCCCTGAGGCGATCTGACATGTGGTCGAGGGTTCGTGCCAATACTCGGGCAGGTATCCCGTCTGGCCCAGGGGCGGTGTTCTTAGAGCGGATCCGTAGAACAACCGCCCCTACCTCCGATTCCCTGACGGGCGGAACATTGCCCTCGTTCTCCCCGTCGTCTCCGACCATGAAGGCCATCGACGGGGGTGTGTGCTCCACCCGCTGCGGGAAAAGGCCCTCGACCACTTCCCGCAGGAAGCTGGGCTGGAGGGTCTCTGTAAGGGGGGGGCCCGACGCGCGGAGCTTTTATCGCACCGCACGATAAGGGCGACCCCAGGGGTCACGATCAAGACCCTCCAGCATTTCCTTTCTCTTAATTTCTTTGGCGCGGCTGATGGCCAGCTTCAGAGTTTTCCGCGCCTCCCGGTACTCCTCATGAAGCTGGTCCCCCCCGCCTTCTTCGCGGTGTCGCCGCCGACTACGGGTGTAGGACCTCCGGGCACGAGTACAGGCCGCACGGAGGTCCGCCAACTCTTGGGATCACCAGTAAACCTCCTTCCGTGGAGGCCGGCAACCTCGGATGCGGGGCATGGCCGCATCACATATCTGCGCAATGGCATCGCAGAAGCGACCAGCCCCCATGTCGACCTCCTCGGTCGGGGCCTGCGGAGACAGCCAAGAGTGAATAATGGCCGCCTCCTCTAGTAGGTCCCTATTTAATTTGGCTACAGCCCACCGCGGAAAGCGAGAAGAACGCCGCGCCGCGTGACCCCTACTGGCGTCCTGGGACCGGGAGAGCTCAAATCGGATATAGAGATGGTCCGAGAGCGTCTCAACCTCTTCCAGGACCCGCCAGTTCCTTACTCGTGCGGCGAGGGCAGGGGTAGCGAACGAAAGGTCCACTATCGACCCTCCCTGCTGTCGCACACACGTGTTGGTGGAGCCCCTGTTTAGTAAACAGAGGCCCACCGAGGCCACCCACTCCTCTACGGCCTCGCCCCTAGCGTCCGTCCTGGGGGAACCCCACGCAATGGACTTTGCGTTGAAGTCCCCCAGCACTAAGACGTGCCCAGACGCTAGACGCCGCATCGAGGTTTCCAAGTTGTTAAGGAAAATCTCGAAGTCGTTCAAACTCCGGTTGGGGGAGAAGTATACACCATATACAGTGATCCCCCCCCACTCGGCAGCAACATATCCAGTGCCCTTGTCTCTTAGCGACAAGGGCAGGGAATGAGCCGCCGTGGAGCCGACGACTGCCACGGAACAGTCCCGGTCACCCAACCAGTTTGGACGGGGAGGAACATAGAATAGCTAAGCTAACGTAAGGAGTGTTATAGGATGACAACGTTTCTGATTACGGTAATCGATTACCATTAGGCTCTTTTGTTATTTTTCTATTATTTTAAGCCACTAATTATATTTTTAAAAATACTTTCTGGAGACAATTTTTTATTAAGAATCGAAGTCATTCTTCTACTGAGATAAAATTATTTAAATAAAAAGAAAATTTAGTATTCTAATTTAGGAACGCTATCAAACTTATTACTTATGTATGTCCTAAATAACCATCTCACAGCCGGTACAACCGAATAAACTGTACGTAAAGGCGTACGTACGTAAAGTACGTAAAGGTACTCTGTAAAGACTACGCGTGTCAATCTTGGGACAGGTTTTTAAAATGGCGTATCGAGTGACATTTGTATTTAACAGCATTTGATCAAAAATACATGTTTATCACCTTTGTCATTCTTCTAATATTTGCTATATCGATAGCTGATATATTTTTAAACTTTCCAATGCTAAAATTTTATTTTATTAAAAAACCTATAAAAACAATTTTTCCACAGAAGTCTAGGGAATAAACTTATTGAATTAAAGGCAAAGATCTTTCAGAACTCCTTCAAAATATTTTAAGAAATGAAAAATTAGGAATTAGAAATTTATGAAGTAGCTCTGAAAATTATGTTTGCGTTGAAAATTCCTTACTATAGTAAAAGTATACAAGTATTATTAAATATATATTTAAGAGGAGAGAAAAAAGACTTACACTGCTGCGACTCTTGTAATAACACTGTAGTGAAAAGTCTTCATACAAATTACATTGACATAGAATTTATTGCTAATAACAATATTAAACAGAAAAATAAAGTTTGGCCTACTGACCAGGGTGGTTTTCCTTCTCTTTGCAGTACCGTTTGTCATGTATTGTTTGTTTTCTTAGTGGGTTTGTACCATATCCACGGTATGAATGAAATAAATGAAAACCTTCTTTCTAAGGACAGGCCTTTGTCTATCAGTGGACTAGTAAAAACTGCTGATACAAGGACAACTATTAGGTAGTAGAGCCACGCTGATTTCAGAACAAACGAACCGGCTCGATCGGAGCAGTACTACCCTCCCACAGAAGATCGACCTAAAGCGCCAGCATCTGTGCTGTTGTGTTTCGTTGGTGAGTGCGAGATCGGAGGCACATTGATGCAGGGGTGACAGTTGTCGTGGTAAGCGTGTGCAATACAATGCCACGACGACTGTCATACTTTTTACGTCCCCAAGCGAGGCGTGAAAAAGCATTTTACTAGGTCGCCCTAGTGTGGGCAGTGGTGACAACTCTTGGATCCTATTCATGATTTCCATCAGGCAGAGTAGAGTCACTTTGGCAGGCTCTTAATATAGAAAGAAAAACTTCAACTTAATTTCAAATATCAATCCAATTTCCTCGATCAACTTGAAATCAAATCAATAGATACAGCACTGTATCGGTTACACTAAACATGAATATTAGTAGACGTTTAGCAACATCGATAAGCATACTTAAGTTGTGTCAATTACATAATTTAACTTGTATTGAGTAATTATACTAATTATGTTTGCATTGTAAAGAGCGTATGTTACTGGTTTGCCAATAAAGATTGCAGAATCTGTCTGCCATTCAAATACATCCTTATTTTGACGAATTAAGAATACGGAACAGCACCACCCCTAGTCATCTCGTGGTTGTCCTAAGAACCGACTAAGAGAATGAACTCTGCGGGACAACAGCACTGCAAAGAAAAGAAACATTTAAAACAAACCCTATACAAACATGTCTGTATGGTATAGTAGTACTAAACCTGCTTTTCATGAGACAGATGTCCAGCAGACTGATGATGTGACTCAAATAAAGGAAACTTTCAAACAAACTTTGAGAGGCTTGAGACTTTCTTACAGTACCTAACTATAACTTAAAGCTATTAACTTGTGTTGATATTGCTGATTAATATTATCTGTTTTAAAAAAAAAAAAATCCCTCAGAAACCAATTAAAAATTTTCAACTGCTAATGTTTAATTCAAGGTGAGTTGTAAATTAAAGTTGTTGGAGGCATAGAGGGCACAAAATCTCGCAATACAATGTTGTTCATTTGAATATTAAGAAAAACGTGTCGAGTTTCTCTATGGATGTTGCGTCGCAAGTATTTCCGGCGGGTCACTGGCCAGTCGCCGCGCACACGCCAAACCGGTTCACTAATTTGGTGTTTCTGGAGAGCCATGTCGATTAATTTACGATAGATGAGCTTCCTGTCAAAAAAGATGTGACATTCGAATCCGTGATATGACAACTCAACCATTAGGTCGCGGACACAAAGTCAGCGGGAGCGGTGCGGTGGCGCTGTGAGTGGCGAGGTAAAGCAGGCCCGCTATCGTTCCCTGTTCATGTTGCCCTTGATGCCAGTTTCATAGACCTAAACCTGTGCTTTGGAACGCGCCGCTTCTAGCGCCACCATCGCACCGCCACCCCGCTCCCGCTGAGTTCGTGTACGCAACCTCAGATATCTATCAGATATTTTGTTTCTTTTTACCTTTCAACAAAATCGTTAATTAGCGTGATAGGCCAATGGAATCTATCACTAGATGACATTACCAGTAAATAATAGTTGAGCTTTGAAAGCTTATCTGATAAAATTCAACGATAAATTTCATTTTATACCACCGAGGCTGTGATAACCCTGATGTAGACTATTTGAAGATTTTTCTATCAGGCCTTTACGATAATACCTAACTGCTCAATATACCAAAGTCAGATCTTTAAGCATGAGATAATACTCCCTGTTGTGACTTAATGGACATTAATAAAATATAGTAGGTAGCCATTAGCATTTTCAACATTAACAATAAAATAAAATGGAATAATTATGTATATGATTTTATTGGAGTTCTTAAAATTTTCTTTGCATTTTCATTAAATAAATCGAAAGTTGCAAAAGAAAAGTTTTTGTATTTTCTGTTATTCTATTTTCTTAGAATACTTCCTGTGCCCTTGAACTAACTTTTTCTACATAAAAATTGCTTCCACGTGGAACCATTCCACGGGATTGAGTTTTATAATTATATTAATATTTACATTACAATTAATCATTGAAATAAATGTGTAATTTTCGTAAAAGCAACACCAAGTCAGTACGTCGAGAAAAAAGTGGATACTGGGTTTATTTTGTTTTCTTTTCCACCAGCATATACCTACGTATATATGCATAGATTTCATTATAACGGCTGCAGATTTAACTTATTCAAAAACAGAATATCCTAAAAAGTACGTACCATGACATCATACAAAACACCTCTTTTTCCTAAATAAGGGAAGAGATCCTTTAATTGGGGAGGAAGCAGCTTAAGGGGTTGGAACTTACTCGTAACTCTTGAGTTGCAGGTGTTATAGTAGTCACTTACCAGGTGACCAATCAACTCATATGCAGTTTACGAGTATACCTTAAAAAAACTTAACTCGTTAATAGATTCTCTAGAAACTTACGCACCATATCTACTATATCCTCTCGAATACCTTGATCACATTACGAGGAGAGGAGGTAGTATTGCGACTTCCACATACAGCGTAAACAGTAAAATATACTACAGCACCATTTAGCTAAGATACACTGAACTACGGAATAAAATGAACTACAGAGCAACTACTAATCCCGTATCGCAAAATAGCGATTCTCGTGGCAATTAGTATACACATATACGACATCCCAACATCAACCGTTGGGTCGTGGCCCGCCAGGTATGATCACTTCGCCTGGTCAGGGGATCCTTCCTTTGTGTCGGAGGTACATGACACCCATCCTTCCACAGTAGTAACCTCAAAAGGCTGATGATGACGGGTAAAATTGGGTGGAAAAAACCAAGAGGTATACCATATACCATAGCCTGTTGTGCTGGGCAGATCAAATTTGCTCTACTTTTGGTACTACCATCCATGCCAGCCTACTTCCTGCTCAAGAAAAGAACAGGTGGTCAGCTATCACTCGCAGAATAGCTCCAAAAAAGATTCAGGATTCTTAGAAATGAGGATAACGACACGACGAGAGAATAATATCACGCAAATTGTATAACTATACAATAAAAACATCAGCTTTTAAGGATTTTTCACCAGTTCCTGATAAACTGTTATATAAAACTATTTAATAACTGTCATATATTTATCTGGCAAATATGTCTCCATATAATATTAGTGAAATCTTAATCTGTAGTTAACTGGTAGATAAGTTTTTATTAGTCTCTAGGGGACATTATCAGCAAGTGGTGAAACTGGTCCTAAATCGAACATGTCGAAACTATAAGTTTATTTCCGTAACTTAAAGGTTCGATTAATAATACTTACAATGTTATTTACAATTTACATAATACTAAAACAGATTTTTTATAATCATATAATAATAATTAAATGGACACCATTCATGACCAGAGGTAGGTTTTGGAAAATTACGTCATCATGATCTTATGATTAATACCTGTATAACATAACTAAGCCACGACCTTCAAATTAATATGTTATTTGATGAATAAAAAACAATAAGACATAACATATACCTTCTGAGAACAGATCAGGCGACTTAAAATCATGCCTTGTGTCATACTGCGGTTAACCGGGAATGATTATTCATTCATTCAACATCAACTAATTACGGGACAGTTCTAGGAAAGATAATGGCTTTATTTGTTACACATATTCGTGTATTGTTGTTTTAACAATACACGAATATGTGTATTTAATAGTATTATATGTATATATGTGTAATTTAACGGCAGTAATAACTAAGACAATGTGTTAATCTACTCGTATTATATCCGTTATGTTAATATGTTTTACGTTCAGCTCAGATTTCAGAGTATATTTGCGGGAATATTGATAATATGATACATAATACGATCTATGCTTCCATATATATATATATATATATATACGGAAGCATGTATTTTATCGTATATACATAGATAGTCTCTACCGGAATTATATCCACAAACCACAGCCTCGTAGAAAATGCGTAAAACAATATTAAGATTGCATTGGAAAATGATATTCATATTACATCTACGGTGTAAATAAAGTATTAATGAAAAATATCTTCAAATTTATTTTTCACACAAAGCTTAATGTCGCTGAGAAACTGAATTAACTTTTATTAGCACAATTAAATCTGGTGGTACTTTATAAGTGTCACGAACAACGGCTATATATTGACATATTAAGTACCACTCAAAAGCTGAAAGGATCACCCCTGTAAAGGTATTTATATTGAGAAATATTGCAAAAGTGACACAAGTTTATTTTTGGTGACCTGTAAAAAACGTTGCTAAATAACTAAATTGGCTTACAGTTTGATCAAAGTTGTTACATTAGTAAGTATAGCAGATATTTATGAATAGAAATAAGAATTTAATGTAGAAGACATTGAGAAAGATTGTAACACCTCTCATACCTCCGAGGATACTCTAGTAAGTAAAAAATACGAATATAACATGTGTTAAAATGTGTAATTGTTTAAAACGTGCTTTACTACTACTGAACTAATTTACTATCAAACTAAGTTTGCAAATTTAAGTACGTAATCCTTACAAATTTCTTTTAAACCACTTTTAATTGTCACACCGAATAAAAAATCTAGTAAAAGATAATATGCAATAAAGGATGATAATATTGTCATCCAAACTTAGATTCAAGTTTTGTGGTACCAATACTGTCAACCTGATATTTTCAAGTTACCCTGCTAATAGAGGCTACTGATAAATCCTCCGAGTTTTCAAACATGTGATTCGTTTTGATAAATCCAAGATACTGAGCCTGATAATGGTGGCCTTACAATATAATTACGTGATACATAATATAATTCTTTTTTTTTCTTTGAATAGGTTAAAGATCAAGATGCTTTTTTTTAATTTTAAGATTCTATACAAATACATAAAACTTAAATGTTTGTTTGAAATTTAAAATTACAAGCTTGTCACTACGAAAGTATATACGGTACTTACACCACACTTTTTGTGTAAGCTAAACTCTGTAATGGCTTTACAGATTTTGACGGGACTTTCACTGACAGATAGCTGGTGCTATAAGGAGTAGTAATATGTATAGTAGTAAGTAATAGGCTACTTTAATTTTAGAAAAATATTACATTACTTTAAATCAAAATTAGAAACCAATGAAATATTGAACAGTTACCAATTGAAAAGCAACAAAAAACGTGGGTAATAATACAGTTCGTAGCTAGTTTCTAATAAAGAAGTACCTAGTACATTTAAGATTTCAACAAATAAGGAATAAGTGCCGATTGATCAATTCAAAAATTTTCCTTAATTTAATTCGTGTATAATAAGGAAAGGTTAATGATTAAATCGGATTGATGCTACAAAAGTAAGATTACAATTCAACAACCCTTACAGTGAGTACAATCACTAAATAAATACAAATTTACGTAAAATAAAACCAGTTGCTGGAGATGAGAAAATAATTTTATGATATAAATTAAGTGTGGTGGTTGCGCGTGGGTTGAGGTGAGAGGGAAGTGTCGCGTGCGTGTGCGTAGCCTACGCCGCTGAGCTCGTGCCACTATTAGTTTTTTTTACTTGTCAGAAGTGAAACAAAAGAACTGTGCTTTGGCACAGAGCTTCACATACACGTTTAATTTATCCTACCTTTAAGATTGTCTTTTAAATTTGTCATAGAGGTTTGCTTTCACGCAACAAATGTTTATCGCGCACAGACGATACGTATTAACTTCTATAAATAATAAGTACCTATTTATAGTTATATTTCAGAGAAAATCCTTTTCCCTTTATAGAAGCTCTTTATTAAGTACTCTCCTTGCGGAAATTGGTATAAGCGTAAGTTCAAGCCTACTTACCTTGTTAGTACCTAATTTGTAATCAGTTAGACTAATAAAATAAAAGAAACCTTCGCTATGTAATTGTATTGAACGAAATATTTTTAACAGAAAATCACGGTCCAATATGAAATGATGATGACTCCTAGCCGGCGACCAGTCTCAACGGAGGCCAGTCTGCTACGCATTATACCCTCACAATCCGATGGGAGGGTTATGTGACACGACCGGGGGAAACCAGGTGCAGAACCGACAACTTTATCTGCGAGGCATGGGGATTAAGACCTCAACCCTCAAGTGATATTAAGTATTTCTGTAACCAAAAACTCAATTTCACTTTTTGAACTGATTCGGCAATCGAACCCGAGACCTCTGCGAGGTAGTGAATGGAATATTGTAATTGAAGTAGTGTGTATTCTGAATAGTTTGATGGATAATTGTTCTGAACACAAGCACAGAAATTAAAGCCTAAGAATTCTTAATAGAAAGATCTTTAACGGTTGAAATAAAGCCGTTTGTGAAATTTAAGCTTTGGAAGAGATCCTGCTTAAATTCTGTCTAGTTTCAAACATCGAGCTGCATGATCGTCAACTCATTCGTTTATCTCATCTCTTCCTTACAGACAAGGGGAATAACGGTTTCAAAATAGAGAATGGAAAAGAAGTCGAGTGTTTTAATAATGGTCATGAATAATTGTATAATAATTAAGCAAAGACCAATCAAACATACGCTGGGAAATTTTAAAAATAAATTGTGACACTATAAACTTGGTACATATACTCACCAAAACTGTGTGCTGTATTCTCTTAAATATAATATTTATACGAGTATATGAGTACCTTAATAATTAAGTAATAAACACTTTGCATTTCAACATGTATCTATAAAATATCTTACTTTATTCCTTATTTTATAAACGTTAAATATATTTTATCTAGTTTAACCAAGTTATTTACTAACAAAATCCATATAGATATTTATTAGAATTAGTAACTAGTAACGCCATCTAGAATTCAGTTCTGAATTGTATGCCGGCTATTGGACCGCAAAGATTCTTTCCTACAAGCCACTTGGCAAGCGAGAAACGAAGTCGTGTAGTCGGCACAATCGGTAGAAAGTTGTTACCGTCTGCTTGCTCATAGAGGAGGCATAGGTAGCGATGCAGACCCGTACCGCGAGGTGGCGTTGGTGGTTTGTATCCTGAATAAAATACATAAAAGATTAACATTAGAAAATAACTATAGTAATTTGAAACAAAATTATTTTGTTAAATTGAATTATTTAAAAAAAAAAATGAGTATGTGGCTACTTTCATATACAGAGTAAAAAAAACCTACTACAGCAACTCTGTATACGTATACATACTAGCACTAAGAAGTAATTCTAAATAATACTGTTAATTCCATATCACGCTATAGAAATTCTTTTCCAACTTCTCAATATCACACGTTGGGCCGTGGTCGAAGGATCCCTTCTTTGTGTTGGAGGGACATGACATCCGTTCCTCCACGCATAGGTACTTTTCCTAATATTTACAAGTGATACTTTTGTAGATCTGGTTTTTGTAGATTATGAACAAAAGTAAATATTTTTTACAAGTATGATAAACAAATAATCTGTCAATTCAACAACACATTGAACTACGATAAGTAGACGCTCGCAGATATGTAAATAATTATTAATTTCGTTGTGCTAATCAAGAACTTGTAAAACAAACGCACTCGGGATCTATTTGTCACAATGCGATTTGCTCGACTATTTTAGCCAATAAATGATGTTTATGGAACCGTGTTAAATGAATTACTAAACGGCAACTCAGTTTTATATTGGTTTTTTGATTTTCTATTTTTTTTATCAGTACCTCGATAGTCAATTCCAACAGTTTTCGTACTATCCTTAGCTTTTAGAGCAAGACCCTGAAAAAATGAAAAGTAATGGTAATTAGGTATGTCTCAATGCTTTTTGGATCTTATAAATTGATAAGTAAGAGTAAAAAAACAATGACGTAGGTACATTATAAACCAGTTTTTGCCTGCCGCTCCGCCCGCGTATATGTCGATTAGTGCAGTGCTTCTTTAAACTGACTTAACTTTTTTATTTCCAAACTAATTGAAATAAAACAAACACTAAATGTTAAATGAAGTTCACCACTACATATTAGAGAAAACCGCATTCAAAGTGGTTGAGCTGCCTCTTAGAATGCCACCTACAAAATTCTGTTATTTTATATTAATAAAGACAATATTTTTATTAGTTTTTTTTCGATATCTTTGATGTACAGACATCAACAACTTACGATTTTATTATGTGTATAGATATACTTATTTATATTCAGTTGTACTGAATAGTTTTGCCCGCGTTTTGATGCTTCTTTTCCAAAATGTCTTTATTCAAATTACAATGATTTATCAAAGTTTCAATATTTTAGTGTAACAGGGAACCTAGGCACCCAGTACCCTAGCATCCTAGTACATTTATAAAGTATGATATGATAAGAATCTAAATAATATAGAATTTGTACTTACAGGTATATTCGATTTAACCATGTGCAAATAAAATTCACCGTCTATCTGCGGTGGAGCATCAGGATCAATTATTAGAAGCGTGAAAAACTTTTTCTGAAATATAAACATGTTTTGATATTTTCCTATCATGTTAAAATTTCTTGAGATACAAATATTAAAACGAAACAATAAAACAAAAGCTAAGTTGTCTCTAAAAACATGACAATTCAAATAACTTTTTTCTAAATAAAAATATAGAAATAAATATATCGTACAACATCAGCTGAAGAGAACTGGAATAAAGGCTCCTCCAAGAACACTTGCTTTGGCAAAACCACATCACAATTGTGATCGTTTACAATGGTTCCACCAACACTGGTCACATTCAATCCAGTAATCCGGTCACAACCCTCTAAAAGGCTCTTCACATCTGTGACAGTACATTGCGGTGTAATACTGTACACTATTCTCCAAAGGAGTCCAAAGACAATATAATTATAACTCATGTCAATATTGCAAAACAGTACGCACCGCTAAAGAGACTGAATTGAAGTTAAAGTTACAAATTAATTGTTATAGCGGCTTGCAGGAAAACTACGATAATGATTTAATAAACAATGCGATAACATTCGTATAGTAAAAGAAAACAATAAACTTTAATGGTAGTTATGTAAAGTGTTTGAACTTCATTTTAAGTTTGATACACATAGAATTTAAATGAGCCATTTAAGATATTGTACCATGCCCATTTTTGCTTGCATTTTTAATTTACAAATCTTAATATTACTACACATAAGTAGTTTCAAAGTATGCAGTGCTTAAATTAAAAATTGTGTCGTAAATAATCAGCCTCTCATCATAACACATACATAATACATACATACATATGCAAGATATAATAATGTAAAATTGATAACATCATCTATGATCATGTCTTTACTTTTTAATAACTTAAATTTATTTTCTGATCTTTACATAGTGTATACTGCCCAAATCAGTAGCATACATTACAATTGTCTATTAACTTGTCAATATTATTCTATGGTCTAAGTCTGAAGTATATTTGTGTCAATATAATTTGTGCATATGTTATGAATTGTAATATACGTTGTGCTGTGTGCAATGCAAAGAGCTACTTTGCAAAATAGGTTAGGAATACCGCAGTTAACTAGAGAACAAATGGGTCCTGAAATTAGAGAACGAATACGATGCGCCCGAAGTTGGTGCCAACGGTATATGAAACTGCTTTGTAACCCTAGTTTAACATCTCGAGCGAAATTCAATCTGTACAAAGTATTTGTCAGACCTATCCTTACATACGGTTGCGAACTATGGTCCCTTAGTGATTTTCAGTGTAAAAAAATCTTACGTTTTGAGAGTGGGATTTTGGTTGCAATATACAAATCAAAGTATCCTCCCAGGCATCCTAAAAGATTAAGACCTGAGCTCAATGCCGTGTACAGACGTTATCGAGAGAGAGACGTTGTTAACTATGTAAATTGTGAACGTTTATCTTGGACAGAATTGATAGAGTGCGAAGAGAGAGCCTTGAGAGATCAACGGTGTTCACAAACTGTGCATTGGTGGGATCGCAGAAAACTGAATAGTTCACCAAGATATACTCCTAAGAGGATTACGTCTAGGACGAGAAGAGAATCAAGACAATTAACAAAACCATCTACCGAAACTGACCCATCAACTTCTTATACTATACCGAACTTACGAAGAAGCAGTATGGATGACTCGCCAGGTTGAATTATTGACTTTGGAAACCAAAGATTGTTTGATTAACTCATTTAGAACGCAAAGAAACGAGTTACTTGCATCAAGTCGCATATTTGTAGTATATAATCTAAAGAGGCGTCTTATTCAACAATTTTTAAGAATCTGATGCCGATCAACCATATTATATTTCTTTTTGATAAATGTCAACATTTTGACTACTTACAGTAAAGTAGTTTTGAATTGGACTTTTCTACATTGATATATTTGTTTATAGAGAAACATCCTTTTTAGAAAAATAATGTTTTTATCGAGACGGTTTGAGTAATTACAGTTTGAGTTTTAGTTAGAAAATGGGAAGAACTGGTTTTACCTGTTTAGATACATAGACAAGTACTGTCAGATGAAAAATAAGTCAGAATACGGAAAAAGACCAATTTTTGAGGTCCCGATACTTTTTAATCACAGAAGTTTAAGAAATAAGCGTTGAAAAAGCTACATAACCTAATTGTTTCAACAAAAATAATACACTTTTTGCGAGTATTTACCCATACAAAAAGGATATGAATAGCAAAAAAAAACACAAAAGACCAAAGACGATGCTAATCTTTTTAAGGGATCAAACTACGCAGGACAGTTTTACTACAAAGACAAGAAAAACTTGTAAAAACCATTTTCCAACCCGTCTGGACAGCGTGGCATAGTAGGCGTTAATCTCCTTTCCACGGAGAAGCCTTTTTTTTTTTTTAACGTGTGGAAACCCCCTCGGGCCGTCACCCCACCGGGGTTTACGGCGGGGTGGTGTGTCGGAATCGGACCGACTAAAACCACATGGTGTGCCACTCTGCGCCTGAGATAGGAGGGATCCGGGAACCGCTGCTATTACGACATCCAGATCTCCACGGAGAAGCCTATGCCAGCCATGGACTGTTAAAGGCCGTCGGCAGCCTTTAACAGTCCAAGCCTATGCCAGCCATGGACTGTTAAAGGCTGCCGACGATATGATTGGAAACCTATTTAATCTGAACGTCATATTTGTAGTATACTTCTTATTGTCATGCTATTTCAGATAATAAAATCAAAATAACAAATAAAATAACGAACGAAATCTTAGTCTTACTTTGTTCTACCTTGAGGATCAAAACCATGTCGAGGTGCTGCATCTACATACTGCGCTGTAACATGTAAATGGTACTAAACTGTATCTATTCCCGAATACTTGGCAGAGGTCAGGTCTACCTCCTATGCTTTGACAACGAAAGAGTGCTCTCTTCTTAAAGTTAGCTATATGCCTATTCTAGCCTAGCCTAGCTATGTTTGGTGATGAAGCAGTAAGGAGTAAATAGGTTTTAGATTGTTTGTTTTTGTAGCGAAAATGATCCGTCGTAGACCTTAGTTCAACTCAATGCTGTATCCCGACACCACTGAGTGACAGGGACTGAGAAAAATTAAAAAACTATAATGCTAAAGCTTGATCTTAAACACAAAAAAAGTCCGGCTTACACCTCTTTAATAGGAAGCAGATTTTGCACTACATCAAGAGCATCTACGGAACTGCAGTACAGCAAGCCTCCTGCCCCTAGAACTAAAGGTAGTGCTTGGCTTTTCGGTATTCTTGCAAGCTGGGTAAAAAGTAAAAAAAAATGCTTAACATCAGTCTTGAGGCTGTATTATTATTTCGGTCGAGTCGGCCCGAAGTAGAGGACGTGCCTACATAGCAAGTGTAAAATAATAAGGAACGCTATTTACTTAAACCAAAGTCTATAATTTAAAAACTATAAATAATAATTTAAACAGAAGGAGCTGTTGGTATATTGTTCAGAGAATCTATATCTTTAATCGCTAAACGACGGCTTCTCCTGATCACCGTGTCCGTAGAATCGGGTTGAACCTTTTCTTTTAGAACCATTTTCGTTGGCAAACATTTGGTTTTGCTTAATTCACAACGTCCACGACATTTTGGTCTATCCATAGCTCTGACAAAGTATGGTGTGGGATCAGCAGCAGACCTCGATAATGCATCTAACGCCTTTCGAACAACGCTTCTAGCAGAGTGGCTTGTTCTATACCATCGTATATCCTCTATTTTTATGTATCCAGCTACATCTATATCAGTGTATCGTTTATATAAATTACTTATGTTCATTGGACCAAACACCTGTCTCAGAAAGTTTACTTCCATAGCCTTTAAAGAACCAATACGTCTTTCAAACCATCTGTACATTAACAATGGTCTCATGAATGCTTTGTAAGCCAATATTTTTTCAGCTACTGAAATTTCAGGATTTTGTATTATTTGTTTAGTTTTGGTACACCATACTTGTTTAAATTTATAGCTTATCATTATATGTATGTCGTTTTTATCTAGAAACCTTCTAAAAGCCCGTTAAATTTAGTGAAGATTATTCAACAACTGGAATATTTTCTTCTTTGTGTTTTCTTATACAGTTGTCAAATTTTTGACAACCATAGATTGAATTTATGCAGCTCATTCTCATTTGAATATCCCCAATTATAAAAGGTAAGACCAGTATGTAAAACCTTACAATCTATTTTTATTTGATTAGAAGGAAATTAAAGGTAAACGTGTATTCAATTACAATACGTAATCCTTACTATATGCACCGATACATGTTTGATCGTATTTTGTGCAATGAAAGATGGATCACTGCACATAGTTCACAATATTCGCCTTAATCGTGCAAACACTTCGTGTAAATGAATTTATGAAGGACACACGTATTTAGCTTTTTCGTGTAGTTATTTATTATTTAAATATTGCTATCCGTATGAATTTTAGCTTAGAGAGTTTACGAACAACAGAATTAGCGCCAGTGACTTTCGTTTCAATATTTTGCAAAACAAAAAGAAAACTGAAAGCTATGAAATGAATATGTCTTTCTTAACGTATATTATCTAATGAAATCTGAAATGCAACAATGGTTACGTAAAAAAGCTGTGTTAGTTAGTAGTACGGTTAGTTTAACTAACCTGGACAAAACCGATATTGTTTGAAATAATAATACGAAATAAAAATCTAGAAATAATTTTAAAGTTAATGGAAAAAACATTTCCAAACGTGATTCCAGGAGATTAGTTTGTTTAGAATAATATTTAGAATTATTGTCTAGTATTAACCGAATCGACGACGACAATTTTGATATTAAATATTTAAGAACTAAAAATTTAAAACTCTGTTATATTTGATTTCTTTATCCTTAGAATTTGTTGTAACTTTTATATAAATACATAAGTATACATATACATATAATTTTATATAACACATTATATCTCACTAGAAATTCACTCGCTAACTAAGAGGTTTTGGCAAATCCAACAGTAAAGGCAGGCAACATTTCCTCACAAGACTGCAACGCCGCGTTTGAGGCACTTCTGTCGTGAGACGGAGTGTAACATCGACTGTTGCACTATTTGAATAATTATTATAAGAAGTGGTATAAGATTCAATTTTAAAAATGGAGTTTACAATTGGTCAATTTATTTATATTTTAAAAATAGTTATTAGTAGTAGATGAAATATATACATAGACAATATTTATAATTCTTATCGTTAAGTACTTCATACTGTTATAAAAATGAAAGTTTATGATTTCAAACACATGTTACTCAATCACATCATAATAACTAAATGAAATTTAGCATGGAGATAAACTGTGACTGAAATTAAAATATAAATCAAATACGGTGCATAGGGTTATCACCAAGAGTTTAGGGCCCCAAACCAATCTCACCTGCAAGTGCTGCACCTGCTGATCGACGAACAAGTCTCTGGCAAACAAATCCTCCCGATTAGCGGTAATAGAACCGTCACCTTTTACATGGTACCAAAATACTGGTGAAAAGTGAGCGCTTAACCTATGCCTACCCAAGTGAAACCGGCGTGATTTTATGTGTAAGTGTATCATTTTATTCCTGATACTAAGTATGGCTAATATCCGAATTGTGCTCACAGTACTTACGACATTTAAACTGCTTGTGACATATGCATATGACACACGTCCCTCACGTGTGTCATATCCCTTCGACACAAAAGGGAGGATCCTCCGACCAGGCGAGGTGATCATGCCTGGGGGTCCACGGCCCAACGGTTGTTGTTGGGATGTTGTATATATGCTAATAGCCACGCGAATCTCTATATCGCGATACAGGATTAGTAGTTGCATTGCAGTTAATTACATTCATACGTTTCGTTCACACTTTGTAGTTCGATGTATCTTCGCTAGATGGCGCTGTTGTATATTTTTCTTTGTGTTATAATGTGGAATCGCCACATGCTAACGTGTGGTCCGATTTAGTGAGCACGCCAACGTCTGTTAGCAGTATTAATAATTCGGACCACACATGACTGGGTTTACGAATTCAATAAGTTCAACATAACCTAACAGAGCATTTTTTGACATAAACATGAGTGAAATATGTGGTGTAGCAAATTATGTTCAAACGCATACATATGTGGTAAATGAATATTTTAAAAAGAAAAGATATAGATTAAACTTAAAAAATAACGTAAAAGCAAAACTTTCACATATTAAAAACGATTTCGTAACAACTTGTGCTGAACAAATTTTTTACATCTGCGTAAGCAGATAATGTAGAACTCAAAATATGAAATTTGTCAAAGAAATTTCAAAGACAAGTTTATCGAGAAAAATTGAAATTTTAGAACAGTGATAAAATTATTGAAAGTATTGATAAATTGTTTTATTTTTTAATTATAACCGATAACCTCAACCACTCAGAGAAATTAGCATTTTTAACTATAATATGTGTATGATTAACTATTTTGTATGAAGTTCTTTTTCTCTTGGGTATTTGTGTTCTGTGGTTGTCAGAAGTTGATGTTGATCGTTTTTTCACTTGACATATCAATCAAGCCAAATAAGTTACTAGAAGCTAAGTAATATACGAGTAACCTACATAATCATAGAAAAATAATTTATGACAAAATGGAATCACGTAAACTTAATTTGGTAATTACATCGTTTATAATAAATTCGTTATGCATGTTTTACCTGAAGTAAAAATTACCTTCTTTTAAAAAAGATATAAAACAATTTACTTTCTTTGTGAACAGGCTCATCAACAGCACCGTCGAGCTGAAGTACATCTCAAGAACAACAGATACGATGAGGCGATACAATGCCACCACAACGCCGCTGAGTTACTGTTAGACGCAATGAAATTAACCACATCTTCTGTTGCTCTAGAATCTATCACCCTGCAACACAGTTATCATCTTAAGCAAAAAGATTTTATAAAAATTAAGAAGGGACAACATGAACGAGTGACAAAAGCTATGGATCATTTAAAATTGTTAGGCAAGGATGCTAAACATAATCTTCTAGTTACTGACAGTGATTATGCTCAGGTAACCATATACAAAACAATTAATGAAGCAGACTCTTTGTTGTCAAATTTACGAAATGAAAGTAAAGACCAGGATCCAGTTGAGTCAGTCTCGGTGGAATCAACCGCAGTTGCATCCAACCCAAATGAATCAAACTTAGTTAAGTCCAACCCAATTGAGTCCAACTCAGTTGAGTTAAATGCGCCTGTTCAAAAGGTAGATCTGGCTGGCAAGAAGACTGAAAAAAGCCGTGAGACTGTTATAGAGGAATTGCAAATATTAAATAACAACTTACGTCCTCTGGTTGAGCGGTTAGTGTTACAAGTTGAACTACTTAAAGATGAGAACATGACATTAAAAGAGAGAGTTATCTATCTAGAAAAGGAGAGGACAAAGTATTTAATTTTTAATATTCCATCATCTCATGATGGTGGTTTGCTGGACCATGTTTCCAATAGAAATATAGAAGAAAATGAAGTATCAAATGAATTAATACAGAAAGTGCCAATTGTTCAAGAACCACAGCAAGGTAGGCCAGTTAATACAGTAGATAGGACTGGTCAACCTCATTTTGATTTAAGTGCATTGAAGATCAGTAGTAATACAGTGTGAATTACAACAATATGGTATAAAATTTGAATTTTAATATAACATTTTGAAATTAGTATTGTATATTTGAAACTGAGTCCTTGTTAAAAATGGTTACTTATATGAGGTTGGAAGCCAATCAAGCTACTACCAGAGGCACATAACTAGGCATTCATTCATTAGGGTGTTCACAGTCTTCTATGACCTATATCAGAAAGGGTACTAGCCCATTGTGTAGCCATTCTAAAATAATTTGGGTATTGACTTCTGTTCTATTGAGACAGTTTATCACTTGTCTCCAAACTGTGGTCTCAGTGTGACCAACTAGTATCCTATGTTCAAATTCAAATTCTACATTCAAATTAGTCAGAGTAGCCTATAGCGCCTGGTTAGTTTGGTTTTCTTTGAGATTCTCCATCTTGAAGTGTACAGTTTTCATAATTTTAGTATTAGTAGTATGATTTTTATTGCTGTTTATTTATTATATTTTTCTTATTTTGTCTACATTTATAAATAAATTCATGTCAAGATTCAATCTTGAATGTTTAAATTTGTTATTATTGCAACACAGTAACTGACGCTAACACTGTCTGTCTGTCTGTCGGTCACTGTCCTCTAATAGTGGCTGTAAATAATGTTATAGGTTTAAAGTAGGCAGGTGGCAACAGTGTAAAAAAGAACGAAACAAATAAAATATGTTAAGTCAAACCATTTTTTTATTAAGGCCCATTTTAAGCTTAGAAGCTATTTGATATAAAATAATTAATCCTGTAATATTTATATTGAAAGGGAGTCACTTGGGTGCGAATGTAACATTCCTCATTCTGCTCTGTTTTGTTTAAAGTATTCACATGCACTACATAAACAGGTAATTGTTGAAAACTATAACAATTCGCAGGTAGCACTACAAAAAATAATAGGTGCAGGGTAGGCGTATAAACCTTTCTAGCATTCGATAGAGTGTAGTTTACGTTTGGTGAACATTTTATTTGTCTTCCTACTGTTATGAGTTCCTTTAGTATTTACAGAGTGATTGGTTATGAGAACATTTGAGTGACTTAGCAAATGCATCTGTTACACAAAGATTAAAGAGAGCGAGCATAGTGGTTCGTCTTGGGTTTTCTAAATGTTCCGTTACATTATCAGGGTTGAAGTATATCCTTGGTCCACCTTGAAAATGAACGTCAAGATGGATAACGGGTGGATATATTTCATGAATGGAAAAACTTAAAATACATCTAACTGCCTTAGAGGAGCTAATATATCGGCCCCACTTAAATCTCGTAACTTCATCGTTATCATTATTAGTGAATCCCATAGTGGCTTGGTCAGAATCCTTGTTCACATATTTGTAAATATGTATCTTTCATGGATTCGTCACTTACATGCTTCAACATAGATGTGAGCTTGAAAGGTTCTTGATAACACCGGTGAATAAGGTACCACCCATCTATTATCTACATCTATTTCCTGACCATGTAATCTTATTTTAGCTGTGAAGTCACCTTGTCGAGGTGTTTTTCGACAGTATAGTGGATATCCGTTTTCTCCTGATATTGTTTGCCCTGAAAGTGTCCAAGGGTGTCTCGTAGAGCAATGACCTTCTTGCATACAGGGAGAGTTTCTGTTTAATGTTCCAGATGGTCCGTGCAATATGTGAGTTTTTAAAATTTCGAATAATATGGGATCTCCGGTCTTATCAGGAAGTTCACCACTTATAACAGTATAGGGCGCGTGTGCGTGTGTGTGTGTGTGTGTTTATGTGTATTATTGTATTGTATTGATGGGTAAGTGTAGTGCGAGAGAATTATACGTTCTATGTATACTTATGGTCCATTTATTGTGCAGATTATATTTTCAGTGCCATCATAGTCCAAGTCACATAGCCACTGTGTCACATTCTTTTTAAACTCGTGCTTAGTCATTGAGCGGTAGTTTAAAATTTTGTTTAGTCTATTGTATAATAATAGACTGGTTCTGACCGAGATCGAGGGATAAACGTTGTATTTCCGACGAACACTGTTAAACTTCGAATGGTCGTAATTAGTATTTGCGTGGGTCGTAAGGATGAGGGTCAAAATATACAATTTTCGCACTGATAGTACATTACAGGTCTTTTAACGTTCGGGGGTAGGAAAGGAAAGGGAAAGGTAGGAAATCGGTAAGGCCATCGCTACCAACTTCACAATCACTTCTCAAGTTCATTATAAGAATCTCAAGTTCGGGCTCATCCGTTTCTAACAAGGTGAATGTGTATTGGTGAAAAGGAAGAATGTTTGACGGTGGCGAGTGAAGATAAACAGCGGCTTGGTTATCGGCCGGTGATCGTCCTATATCAGCGAAGTACTCGTATGAGTTAATTTCGTCCACCGAACGATTTGGGTCAGATGAGGAAAGCAGTTCAAGAGGTTGCGACATGTTTTAGCTGTGTGGGTGATAGATTTTATAGCCCGTGTGGAGGGAACGGATCTCATATCCCTCCGACACAAAGGGAGGATCCTCCGACCAGGCGAGGTAATCATGCCTGGTGGGCCACGGCCCAACGGTTGACGTTGGGATGTTGTATATATGTTTATTGCCACGTGAATCTCTGTTTCGCGATACAGGATAGTAGTTGCTCAGTAGTTCATTATCCTACACAGTTCAATGTATCTCCGCTAGATGGCGCTGTTATATATTTTTGTGCTGTAAAGTGGAATTCACCACCGCCACAGCCCGCCATACCTCTTTTGTTTTATCTTTGGAAATTTCTATTTTATGTTTAATATATTTGATTTTAGTACACTTAGGTAGGTTAGCTCAGTAGTTCCTGTACCTATGTCGGACCGCCTCAGGGAGGTCCTGGACGATAGTTTGTCGTCCGGATGCTTCCCTAAGTGCTGGAAAAGTGGGAAGCTGGTCCTATTAAGAAAGCCAGGACGGCCTACCGATTCGGTAGCGGCCTATATGTCCATTGTGTTGCTGGACGAGGCGGGTAAACTGTTTGAGAGGATACTCTCTGCCCGCATAGTACGGCACCTCTGCGAGATGGGCCCGATCTGTCCGACACTCAATTCGGTTTTCGAACGGGGCGTTCGACAGTTGATACTGTGTTGCGCCTGAGGGCCGTTACCGAAGAGACGGTGAGCTGTGGCGGCGTGCTGTTGGCGGTGTCGTTAGACATCGCTAACGCATTTAACAGTCTGCCTCTGCCCTTTGTTCTGTCTACCTGTGGGAAGTACTCCACTACCACGGGGTGCCAGAGTACCTGAGGCGGCTTGTGGCAAACTATCTTAAGGAGCGTACCGTCATGTACAAGGACTAAGATGGTACTCTGAGGCGGCGGTCCATGTTGTGCGATGTTCCACTGGGGTCTGTCCTCGGACCACTCCTGTGGAATATGGGATACGACTGGGCCCCCTTCGAGATCGTCTTCACCCCGAGCTGGGCGTAATTTGTTACGCAGATGACACATTGGCCCGAGGGATGAATTTTCTAGAGGCCGCGCGCCAGGTCACCATGGGTGTCTCTCTGGTGGTCGGGCGTATTGAGGCGCTGGGTTTGCGGCTGGCCCTGGACAAGACGGAGGCCTTTTTGTTTCATGGGCCCCGTCGTGGTCCACCCTCTGGCGCCTCCATCATAGTCAACTCGGTCCTCGTACCGCTTCAGGCCCAGGTGAAGCATCTTGGCCTGATCCTCGACGGCAAGTGGCTCTACGACGAGCACTTCCGACAGCTTACTCCAAAGCTGGTCGGCACTGCTTCTGCCCTTGGGCGACTTTTGCCCGATTTGGGTGGAGCCAGCGTCGCGACGATACGGCTATACACGGGGGTTGTCGGTCAATGGTCCTGTGTGGCGCACCGGTGTGGGCGGCGGCTCTGACCGCCCAGAATAGAGCTCGCCTCTGGCGCCTTCAGAGGATATTGGCGGTTAGAGCCATACGTGGTTACTGCACCGTATCGACGGAGGTGGCGTGCGCCTTGGCCGGAACTCTTCCGTGGGATTTGGAGGCGGAAGTGCTCTCCGAAGTTTATCGGTGAACGGCTTACTTCCGGGCTGGAAGCACCATACGGCCCCCACTCGAAGAGATACGCGAGGGGCGTGAGGCCGCTCGTCGAGCCACGATGGCTCGTTGGTCGTCCCAGCTGGAGGCTCCACGTGCTGTCTTTGACGCCGTGGAGGCTCTCCAGCTGGTCATCGCCGAGTGGGCAGGGCGACAGCACGGGACCCTTTCCTTCCGGCTGACACAGATTCTTTTCGAGCACAGTTGCTTCGGGAAGTATCTGCACTCGGTCGCCAGGAGGAAATTGAGTCCCGCCTGTCACCACTGCGACTGCAGTAAAGACTCGGTTCAGCATACGCTAGCTGTTTGTTCAGCTGCATGGGGTCCTCACTGCAATTATTGGAGGAGATCTCTCGCTACTGGCCGTCATACGCTTCGGTCGGTAGCGACAGTTGTTTTACCGCGGTCGCAACCTTCTGCGAAGA
The DNA here is from genome assembly GCA_949316085.1 of Hypercompe scribonia. NCBI lineage: Eukaryota > Metazoa > Arthropoda > Insecta > Lepidoptera > Erebidae > Hypercompe > Hypercompe scribonia. The sequence goes on from OX438980.1 coordinate 11,060,756, forward strand.
GGTAATTTCGCAGAAGGAGACATCCCAAAGTGTTGAGATCGTCAGAGAACTTAAAATTAAAAATGCCAGAGCACACTACTAAATTTCTTGACCACTCCTTTTCTGTCCAAGCGGTTCGACTGTGGAACGCTCTACCGGTTGGGATTAGACGTGCGCAAACTCTGACAGCCTTTAAGAGATTGATAAGGGAACACTATCTAGCAGATATCGATGTCACATAGTGTTAACTTTGCTGCACTCGATCAGGTAAAGATGTACCCCTTAAGTATGTATGTAATGTCCATAAGTCTCAGCTGTTTTTCTTGTATATATTTATTTATAAATTCACACTACGTGTAACTGTCACTTGATATAATTTATATGTACTACTTCCATTTCCTTTTCCTGTATACTTCTAATACACCAGGCACTACCTTATACTTTCCATCTCATGCTTTCTTTCCATCCCATGGTTGCCTGTAAGAGATTGCCAATAGGCGATAAGGCCGCCACTTGTACTTTTTTAGCTTAAGTCACTTATAAATTTAATCTGGTGTACAGTAAAGATATATATTATTAAGGAGGCGGCGGAGAGGGCCCGGGAGGACGATCTTCACTCGGACCCAATTCGCCGGCGACGAGCGGGACGGCAGAGGCGCGCATACCAGCGCCTCATGCCGCCTTGAGTGTGGCCGCGGGTGGACGGGACGGGGTTTCCCCTCCATCCGTTACAATGGCCAGCCGCGGGGAGACGACGGTATTGGTTTCGGAAATATCAATATCGACACCATTGAAAGAGGAATAAGATGAAAGAAGTTCGTTAAGGGAGTTAATAAACATTAACACATTTTGCTTAGCCGGCGTGCGATAGATCGCTATCACTATGGTGTTTTTGTCAATCGTTAAACACAAACAATTTGTATCCACCAAAAATGGTTTTAAACATGTAATAAGAAGACGGTTGCTAAAGTATACCACTAAGCCTTCGTTCTGTGAAGAAGGTTTTTGAGTCACTACTGAGGTGTACCCATGTATTGTTGGAATACAGAAAGAGTTTTTCATCCAACATTCAGAAAGGACAATCAAATCCCACAATACATCACTTCCATCAAGTAGTGTGAGTAAGCCATTAAAATTTTTATTAATGCTTCTGATATTTGACAGAGAAGCTTTAAAGATCCTCCATGTAAGTGAGATATCTTAGGGCAATGCTCTATTATACAAATTGATGATTGAACGATAACAGTTTTGTCTAAATCATTACTTACGTCCTAAATAAAATTGAATTTAATATATGTACGTCAATTTGTGTAACCGTGCAGTATGAGTGATCTCGATAATTGCAGTTAGTAAATAGAACAAAAGCTGTCACACCATAAACAAGCAAATACGTGGAGCACTGTAACAAATGTAACAACAACACTGTAAAATAACAAGTAAGACAATGACGGCAAGAAGACGGGTAAATATTGTTGTTATGGAAATTTGTCAAGATACCTTTTTTAAATTCAATTCTTGCAACTCCAAACTCTGCAACTGGGTGGCCGCATTTCTATATAAGCGCCGCATTAGAGTCCTCTGCGATGACGCTATCTCCAATTGTCAGCAGGTTAACGGTGGTGTACCTCAAGGTTCCGTCTTGTCACCCACAGTTTCTTCTGCATATAAATGACTTGGCAATATACATTGCTATACAGACAACAGCACTGTTCATGGACGATACTATGGTCACCCTACAGCCAAGCTAGTAGACAATTTCAGTATCCTGGGTATGAATATTCGCCGGGATCTCAACCCGCGAGAGTATATTGAAAGCTTCACTAAAGCGGCCTCGTGGAAGCTGGGTATACTGAACAGAGTGAGAGGTTCTTCGGGCCTGAGCACCTGTGTCTTCTTTGTAAGACCCAGGTACGCTCCTGCGTGGAACACTGTTCTCATCTTTACGATGGATCCGCGCAGTATTTGCTGGACGCTTTGGGTCGGTTACAGCGGTGAGCAGTCTGAATGATCAATAACTTCAAAGTCACTGAATCCCTTGAGTCTCTGCAGTTGCGAAGAGATGTCGCCTCTATCGCCTTTATGATGGAGTTTTCTGACGAACTCTTTCAACTGATCTCGTCCTCTCCGTTTCTCTACAGGCAACTCGTGCTGTACTTGGAAGTCACCGTTTCAGAATGGTAGACATACGATTCCGAACTAAACGGTTCGGCTCTTCCTTTCTGTGTAAATCAGTTAACGCCTGAAAATCATTACCAACGCACGCGTTTCCCTCCCACTATGATCCCGGATCCTTTAAGCGGGGCGTGAAAAAGCATCCCACTAGGCCACCATAGCGTGTATCGCCATACTGCACTGTCTTCATTCGCAGTGAGTATGGCGACCACCAGTCTTGGATTCTATTCATGCTTTCCATCAGGCAGAGTGGAGTCACTTTGGTAGGTTTCTATATGTATTCATGTATATACACTGAACTTGTGCACTATAATATGTACGATGTAGGTGGCTGGTATAATATGTACGATGTAGGTGGCTGGTATAATATGTACGATGTAGGTGGCTGGTCTCCGTTGAAACTGGCCGCCGTGGACGAATATTCATATAAATTATATATATTATAAATAAATACACACACACACATACATAATTAATATGAAATAGATAAGTCTTATTGATTGTGTACATACTATAAGTGCATCAAGTAATTTATGTTATATTATACTTATTTAAAAAGTAATCATTATATTTGATATGATTTATTTAACTTAAATTCTGTGGCGATTTGAGCAGATAGCTATTTTTTATAACTCTAAAACTTCTTAATCTAAGCACACTGTGTGACAAATAAAAGAGATTTTCATTTATAGATATGTATTGCATATTGGTCTTACACAAAAATAAAATTTTACTCTTGTTTTAAATGTAAAAATAAACTTCCCAGCCGACACTAGGAATAACTATTCTTACCCCTATAAGGACTCTATACATTAACAAACAATAAAACTAATAACATGCTTATATTTTTGGTAACATGGACATTATACAAGGTTCGCTACCAGTACTATTCGTCATTACAGTTTATACATGTTAAATTTAGGTACATTTTGTCTAGTTGCTCGTGATAGCATGATCACAATGTATTCACTAAATCTAAAAGCTCATTTTATTGTTTCTTTTGAATGAAACAGATCTCTCAACACCTGAGTAACATTTTTATTTTAATATAATTATTGTTAATTTATGCACTTACTACACCCAACTGATTAGCTAATTAAGAAGTTTTGTTAGCAAAACAATTCAAACATATTAGTATATTTATGAACTAGTTTAACGATATTTCAATTTATTATCTTAGGGCATCATTGATGGTAAATATTAAAGCATTTAGTTATAGATTGCTAGGACTGCACATTTGGAATAATTTTTATCTTTAATTATATCAAACAACACGTAAATGGATTACTGAAAACGTAGAATTACTAAAATGGAAGATAATTTCAAATGTTGAGACAAAGACAATAAGAGCAATAACGATAAAAGCATACTATGATAAAAACGTTTAGTGATGCCAGTCACAAAAAATGAGTTAGTGCATTAGAAAGATACATTTCACGAAAAATCAATTTAACACGTTCGCTACGGGACAAAATACACCTTGTGTTTTTATAAACTTTCGTCAATGCTGAAAAAATACACTGACATTTTTTCGATCCGTGATTGCTGGCTACGCCAGTGCTGATATGTAACGTCACGGCAATGCGCGAAACATACAAGTACACAACTTTTTTTATTATCGTTTATTTTGTCAATATGTGTTCAAAGATTGAATATGAAACTAATATCTTCAAATATATTATTAATTAGCGATTCATCCCGGCGTCGTTCAAATGCAATCCATGCATTTAATTTTTTTTATATCCGTATCGTCCGATGTATCATGAAATTGTGTATCTTGAAAATATCTATAAAAGTCTACGATAGTATATGTCTATATCCTACAGATAATCCACAGTACTCACTTTAAATTTTTCAAGAATATTTTTTTAGGATGTTACAATTTCAAAGTAATTTTCATTAACATAACAATTAAATAGGTTAGATTTGCACTTAATGTAAACAAAAAAAATGTCTCTTACAGTATCTCAGAAAAATTAATGTTTTAGAAGATTAATAGGCTTAAACTGCCGACCCGTCCTGGCTTCGGACGGGTCGGCAGGTAACTATATATTCAATTATATGTTTCAAGTATTGCCGTTACACTACACAACAGTTACTTTTTATGCGCACTGTTGACTATTCACGGTACTCCAGTGCTGAAAATACACAACGTAAATTAGTTAGCAGCGTGAGGGTGTTTCTTGTATGTCATAAGCAGCAGCGAACGTGTTAACGAATAGTCCAGTCTTGCTGAAATACGAATATTCTCCAAATAATATAAGGACCTGTTAATATTACCATAATAAGTGTAAGTGAAAGTATATTATAGATATTAAATTATGGCAATAACATACTGCTCTTACACTGATCAAAGTAAAAATAACAGACAGACCAGTGTCCAATAGGTTTATCGCTCGTTTGTTCCAATTGTCAACAGTGAAGACTGCTTTTAAATAAATACTATTAAAAATATTTGTCGATTAAACTTAAAATGTAAATGGTCCAAGAAGTGAGTACATATTTACTTAAAGAGATATCTTAATGAAAATACATGGATGAACTATTAAATATTTAAATGAGAATATTGGGTTAGTAGTCTTAATTTAAAATGATATTATCTAACAAAACTATAAATTAATAGCATTTAAATATATCATATCTTAAAGCATCTTGAGAAACACGACATGAATAGGCACTAAAATGGCAAATCACAAGTAGAAGTGAACAGTAGTCATTAATTAACTCACAACCACAATATATACACAAACCAAACGATACAATTTTAGGCATTTTAGAGTTAGATTTAATAAAAACTTACATAGATATTATTAATAAATCCATCACATTAGGTTAAACTTATTGTAACTAAAGTAACATTCTAATTTTTAATTAACACACATTAGAAAATCCATCTTACATCCATTTGAGATTCAGACAATCATTGTCAGCTGAGTGTTTTTACAATACTTATAGACCTTAAACTAATCTTTCATTGGACTCAAAGATCTGTAATAGTTATAATAATAAATACTGTAAATTAAAACTAATATACATAAAGATTTGGGTGGTTCGAGGATAAGTGAAGATATCATTAGTTTAGTCACTTAGGGGGTGTACGGAGGAGGGGGAAGTACAGAAAGATCATCAAACGGAAAGTATTGCTGCGTGCCGAGAACCGGCGGCGCGTACGGAGGGTTTATAGTAGGCACGTAATCGGCACTAGGGGTGTACGGAGGTAGGGTTGGCACAGCCGGTGTTGGACCTACGCTGTGTGCTTCATAACCATCCCAGTCTTCCATCAAGTTTCTTCTTTGAATATCTTCGTCGCTGGCTAGCGGAGCTCCCCACAGGTTAGCCGCAGACGCTAGCAAAGCGAGAGCGCCTGAAATATTTAGAAATACCGGAATTTGTAATTTATATAATATGTTTAATTCCTATCAACCTATACACACTGCTGAACGAAGGTCTTCTTCAAGGAGCGCCAGTTATTGCCAACATATAATGATGGTTTATAAATAAAGTTTAAATATAAAATGTTTTATAGAATTTTCTGTGTGGATGGTGTGTTTTATGCATTGACATGACAGTTATAGGAGTAGATACTTCATTCTGTCAATACAATATGCTGTATAATTATAGAATTAAGCCCCATTTCTGCATTGCATAATATGATTTTCTTTCTTAGTTCTTTAGTCTAAGTGTATGAAAGATTCAAATATAAACATTATTTCTTACAGAAAAAGCATCTTTACTTATGCTTACATTTTAAATAATAAAATTATACAACATTTATAGTATTTATTGAGAATATATGATTTTATTGACCTTTGAATGTATGTATGTAACCTCCTTAGTAAAGAATAGAATATGTTCAGCTCAAAGTCCACTGACTTTGAAAGGCTGTGCTCTTTACAAAGATTAACCAACTTTCTAACATCTTCAACATATAGGTGAGTAAAATTCTTGATTCTCAATATATCCTCACATAGAAAGTTTCAACTCTAAATTACTACTAACCTGCTCCAGTAATTGTATAAAATCCATATTCATAATCCACTTGAATAGTATTCGGGTCACTATTGTTAGCATTGCCCAATACTACAGTTGTATAATAACATACACCAACAATTGCGATTACCCAAAACACACACAATATACTAGGAATTGCATTCCTACGAAGCATCTTGATGGCTCTGCTGTTGAGACTGGTTAGGTTGATTAGTGTACCAATACAAGAGCATAGTAGGACCATAAAACATAATAGTATAAGAACTCTCATCAGTGATATTGTTTCTGGAGTGGTACATGGTGGATAACCTGCAAAAAAAGAAATTAGTGAGAGCCAACTAAGGGAACAAGGTTTTCAGGACAACAGCAATGCAAAAAGAACAAAAACATAAAGCAAATCCCATACCAACCGATTTGGCCAGCATAGAATAGTAGGTCATGTCCTCTTTTCTAAGTCCTATGTCCTACAGTAGACTATTAAAACTAGATAGACAAGTCTAGATAGGCAACCTGGACAACCCATCAACCCGGCGATCTATCGTTTAAAAAGTAAAATGAGAAAATATTGTCACTATTGTAGGTAATAATATTTGAAGTCTCTGAAATGATAAGCCATCATGAAGAAAGTGAACTGGGAGTAGTATAATAACTTATCTTATTTTTTTTTATTGTATATTGTGATTACTAATTACTGTATTTTGGATGAATAAATAAGTTTTGTGTACGCAATTAAAAATATTTGAAAAAAATTAGGCTATTGTCTTTTATTTTATGATAAGGACTTGTTTACCATAGATACATTGTCAGAAAACGTGACGTTCTACAACACAATAAAAGTCATTTTCGGATTCAGCACACCCAAAAACATAAGAATTATGCAAGAAAATCAAAACAGCTCTCAATTTTTTTTATTTTGCAGACTTGTGCAATGAGCAGGTCATCTGTCTACGCACTAATGTGAAGGTATATACTAAATTCTTCTTTCTGCCTTTCATTTCTATTTTAAGCCTGCCCAAGTGACTTTACTCTGCCTGATGGAAGGCATGAATAGAATCCAAGGGCACCAAATTTATTGCATATTTAGGTAATACCGTATGGTGTCCCATACTATAGCGGCCTAGTGAGATGCCTTTTCACTCTTGGGAACGTAAAAGGTATGACAGTCATCATGGCAGTGTAACGCTCACACAGTCACCATGATAACTCTCATCCCTGCATCAGTAGGCCTCTGGTCTCACACTTAGCAATGAAATACGACAGCACAGATGCTGTCACTTTAGGTTAGACTTCTGTAGTACTTTCCCGGTCGAACCGCCCCGTTCATGCTGCAATCAGTGTGGCTCTACTATCTTCAAGGTGGCTCTACTTCCTTCAAAATTATTATCTAAGTTACAGGACACCCTAGTTTAGATGGCTGTGTCATACATGTGTGTCAGCATCTATATTTGTAATGTACATATAAAAAAGACATGAAGTGCAAAAAAATATATCTATTATTATCATAGGTTCAGTAGTAATCGAAATTTTTAAAGATCTTGATAAATGAAATATATAATAACAACACTTACCAGAAAAGTCAGGGAGTCTATTTAGTTGGTCAAATTCATCTTTAGTTAGAGTTATTTCCTCATTATCATCATCTTCAAAAGAGAAGAATTGTGATAAGGAAAGATGTTGTGAACAATGCAAGCCTTTTATCCTAAACCAACTAGGTTGAACAAGTGCAGCACATGTCAATAAAAAAGTGGAGATATTAAAAAATGCTGCTATTTTGTTTAACTCTTTGTCTTTAAATGGAAATGTCAGCTTAAACCCTGAAAAATAAATCATAAATAATTATTGTTTTCATTTTTTTAAATAACAAATATTTGAATTACTTAAATTACTATTATTTTAATAGTTAGAAGTGGAATATGAGTTTTGGCATTGAGCAATTTATTTAAAAAATATCGTACACTAACCTTTTTAAAAGCAGTTTCATGTACAAACTTTTTCGTAACTATTAAGACTTACTAACATAAACACTTAAAAAAAGAGAAATGAACAGTATGTGAGTTGCCTGACAGATACAAAAAATATATTTCTACATTTATGGTCAGATGTTGTTAATATTAGAAAAAGTATGTAAGATGATCATTGTAACATACTACATTAGATTAGTAGTAGACAAAATCATGAATATTCGATAAATATTAAAAACAGGAAAATACTTGAATGTTGTCTACAATCTATAAATAGTTATTAACCTCAGAGGGGGATGTCTTTGAGGGAGGCCAACTAGTCCATAATAAGTAAGATTATGTTATTTACTAGCCAAATACGCACTGTATATATGTAAGTCAGTGTGTCGTAATACAAATACATACACAGCCTTAATAACATTAAGTGAAGGAAAAGGTCATTTGCGAATAGTATCATGGTTACAGCAAAGTGTACAATGATTAAAGGGTAATAGGTAGTATAGTTATAAAGGGATTAATCAGTTCTATAGTCTATCAACACGTTAGAGTAAAAAATAATGGATCTTAATCAACAAATTTGGACGTCATACCTCGGATCCACGTTAAACACCCCATTTTGTTACACTTATCATTTGAACAAGACACTTATGTAAACTCTAGGCACACTTGTATATTAATTTAGATGATAAATAGTAAATATAAATAATTCTAACATAAAGTATCACTTGCAATCACAACTGCCTTTGCGTTTCCTCTCTGCTAAATATTTTGTGAGTTTGACAGCTAATGTAAAGATGCAGATTACGCAAACAGTGTTGTCACATGAGAATCGTAATCATTGAATTTTAACTCCTACATAAAAAAACAGAGCACAGAAGCGCCACTTGTTGCTAAATGATTTTTACAGTTTACTGACAGTCCAAAAGAATTTATCGGTTATCCGTGTTATATAAATCACGTTTATTATTTTATTCCTTTTAACATCGATTTCTTGTAATCTATGGGAGGGAAAGAAAGGATCAAAGTGTGTAAGAAAAAGTCCAGGTAGTGCGTGTGCTATTTGATTTGAATTATGAAAAAAAAAATTTAAAACTAAAAATCCTATTTTGAAAAAAACCGAAAGAAACCTAATGATATTATTTAAATGGTGGAGTAACTAAATTGCTTTCTATATGTCTGGATTGGATTGCTTTTTTTCTGTCAAGTTTTATTTAAAGCTATTAGTTATTGTTAGTTATTTTCACGCTGCAGTTTTATGCTATAATTTTCAGTTAAGATTGTAATCAGATTGAATTTTTTTTTTTAATTACGTTTGCTACATTTACCATAATAGAGCAAGAGCCCGTGAGTGCCAGACCTTCGTCATTTTATAAAAGCTGAAAGTTCTTCTATGTGTGTCCCTAGTACAGGTAAGAATGATCCCCAAACATGAAGCTGAGGCAGCGGTGGCTTTGGCAGATAACAGGCAACAAAGGTATGTAAAATTCCATCTCAAATTCGTCATAATATAAAACTTGATTTTTTTATATTTGATTCATAATAATATCAAAACTCGCGTTGCTCATTGCCAGACAGTTAGTATGGTTCCAACCCTCTGCCGGACACCCCTAAACTATTATAATTTATAATTATACTTACGTTATATTATAAAACCTAAATTTAATATATAATTTTTTGGGAGCCTATTAAACTATGTTTATATAGTAGCCGGACAGTTTCGAAGGTTCTATCATCTTGCCAGACGCATTCAAAGTGAGCAATAATCGGGAGAGCAAGGAGCGAATACAGTAACTAAACGTTATATTATAAAACCTAAGTTTCATATATAATTTTTTGGGAGCCTATTAAACTATGTTTACATAGTAGCCGGACAGTTTCGAAGATTCTATCATCTTGCCAGACGCATTGAAAGTGAGCAGTAATCGGGAGAGCAAGGAGCGAATACAGTAACTAAGCGTTATATTATAAAACCTAAATTTTATATATAATTTTTTGGGAGCCTATTAAACTATGTTTATATAGTAGCCGGACAGTTTCGAAGGTTCTCTCATCTTGCTAGACGCATTCAAAGTGAGCAATAATCGGGAGAGCAAGGAGCGAATACAGTAACTAAACGTTATATTATAAAACCTAAGTTTTATATATAATTTTTTGGGAGCCTATTAAACTATGTTTACATAGTAGCCGGACAGTTTCGAAGGTTCTATCATCTTGCCAGGCGCATTCAAAGTGAGCAGTAATCAGGAGAGCAAGGAGCGTATACAGTAACTAGTGCGAATGAAACAGAGCGCTTAGTCTATTGCGGGATTTCACTGCGCACCCATTGTTATTAATTTCAAATTTTGCAGTTTATTTTTTTCTTAATCCAGAAATTTCATTAATTAATTTTTACAATTTCAATAACAAATATTTAAAATAATACTGAGTAAAATGTTTCTCATACAATGTCAATCATATCGAAAATCTAATAATTTAATTGATATTATTTTTCATTTTTAAGAAGTTTATTATTGTCAATGCTATTAAAATTATAAAGCCAATGAAACAAAGTAAATCAAATATTAGTGTTTATTATACCAAAGGACACATTTTTTTAAGATAAGAAATTTACAGAGAAATTAATTTATTTTAATTGAAGCTAAATATTTTCATTATTTTCATCGTTATCGCGCGCTCACTAAATCGGTCCACACGTTAGCAGTTTAAACGTCGTAAGTGCTGCGAGTACAATTCGGACCGCCTTTGAATGCGTCTGGCAAGATGATAGAACCTTCGAAACTATCCGGCTACTATGTAAACATGGTTTAATAGGCTCCCAAAAAATTATATATGAAACTTAGGTTTTATAATATAACGTTTAGTTACTGTATTCGCTCCTTGCTCTCCCGATTATTGCTCAATTTGAATGCGTCTGGCAAGATGAGAGAACCTTCGAAACTGTCCGGCTACTATATAAACATAGTTTAATAGGCTCCCAAAAAATTATATATAAAATTTAGGTTTTATAATGTAACGTTTAGTTACTGTATTCGCTCCTTGCTCTCCCGATTACTGCTCACTTTGAATGCGTCTGGCAAGATGATAGAACCTTCGAAACTGTCCGGCTACTATGTAAACATAGTTTAATAGGCTCCCAAAAAATTATATATGAAACTTAGGTTTTATAATATAACGTAAGTATAATTATAAATTATAATAGTTTAGGGGTGTCCGGCGGAGGGTTGGAACCATACTAACTGTCTGGCAATGAGCAACGCGAGTTTTGATATTATTATGAATCAAATATAAAAAAATCAAGTTTTATATTATGACGAATTTGAGATGGAATTTTACATACCTTTGTTGCCTGTTATCTGCCAAAGCCACCGCTGCCTCAGCTTCATGTTTGGGGATCATTCTTACCTGTACTAGGGACACACATAGAAGAACTTTCAGCTTTTATAAAATGACGAAGGTCTGGCACTCACGGGCTCTTGGACCAAAACGTATCATTGCTACAAATATAATCTTAGATTGGAAACAATTTTGTTATCATTTTTTGTGATATGGAATAAAATTGAGTTGTCAAAATACTTTTGAGCGCTACTGTATGTGCGTATTTATATATATAAATACATGTATGTATGTATTTATGTATATAAATATGTATGTATAATAATAAAAATTAATGAAATCGCTAGAATAAAAAAATATTACTTACTTATTTATACATTGATTGATACCTTCCCAGCCGATTTCGACCATGGTGACTGCTACTTACTATTGTTAGCTGAAATACAAGATTGATCAGCTCTTGCATGTGCCCTTTGATGGCCACAGTATCCAATTTTATTAATAAACGTTCGCGAGTATTGGCGGCACGTGAGGACACCATCGACAAAGTTGTAGGATTGAGCTGTTGGTAGTTTAGCCTTAAGAGCATCGCGTTTAACATCCAGGTCGGATTTCCTCCGCTCCTCAAAGTCATGTACTTTGGATTTTACGAAGCACCTCCACTTAGGGCGGCAACTGGCCCTTTCCTCCCATTGTCGAGGTTTAATATTACATTTTTTCATGTGTCTTCTCCGAACGTCCTTAAATCGTAAAAACTGGCCGCCTTGTTTCCGCCTGCCGTTCTGGAGTTCAGAGAAAAAGATGTGTTTTGCCACCCTTTCATCAGACATTCGCGAGACATGTCCAGACCATTGAAGCTGTCTCCGCATTGGGTATGCCTCAATGCCGTAAACATTGGCGCGTCGGAGTACCTCCGTATTTCTGACCTGAACCGACCATTTAATCCTGAGAATGTCTCGAAGGCACTTCAAGTTTCGTATGTGTTTGCGATAAGGAACCCATGTCTCCGAGGAGTACAAAAGATTAGGGTTAACTATGGCTCTGGAAATGGAGATTTTTGTGGAAAGCTTCAAATAATGTGAGTGTAGGACCTTGGTTCGTAATTTACCGAAAGTAGGTGCTGCAGCGCCTATGCGATGATTTATTTCGGCATCAAGGTCACACTTAGATGCTATTGTACTGCCCAAGTATTTAAACTTAACTACCTGTTTTAGCTCAGCATCTCCGATGTATACCTTGATGGGTTCTGTTGCTCCATGAGAGTCCATTGCCATAACCTCAGTCTTCTTTATACTAATTTTGAGACCGAAACGGCAACAGACTTCTTGTAGGTTCGTAATTAGATCCTGAAGCCCTTGTGAAGAGTCAGTAAAACACAGATCGTCCGCATACATAATCTCAGTTATTAGATCTGAGATTATACATACCAAAAATAGTAACACGTATACCCGCGCTGGTCTCTCGCACAGAATGAGGCGTAGTTCACTCAAATGCGGCCCCCGCGCAAGATCACACTTCACACCAATTTCAAGGTCGTGTCGAATTAGGTAAGTACTAGAAAGCTCATTCAACTAGAATTACCCTTTCTACAAATAATTTCAAAAAATAATTTTGTCGGTCTCTCAGACACACGTGTGGGTATAGGAAGGTTAATAGAAAAAAATAATAAAATCGAGAACATAGTACCATGTATTATAGATAGTTCGTTAAGCGAATTGTACACTGTAAGCCTGTACACTCTTTGTAAAGTTTCATAAATATTAGTTGGATGTGACTAAGTAACAGGGTAAAGTAATTTCGCTTGAATACTTGCAAGTAGTAAACTTGAACTACTTGCAAGTATTCAAGTGCAATACATACACAAGTGCACTTCGGGCACTGCTTAGTGCCCGGAGTGCACTTACGCTAAACCTATTTCCATGCATTCTAGGCAATATACTGTTAGCTAGTGTTTACAACTTTGCGTGATCTTGATCTATTTTATGGGATAGGGAAGAAATTACGGACAAGTTACTTGACGATATAAGTGACTATTTACCCACACAAGTGTAATATCTCCTTTGGAATGTCCCCTTATCCAGAATAGAGAGAAGAAAAATTGATCTCTAGTTACAGTCACTCGGTGAAAGAAGCGACAGAAGTGCTAAGCATAACATTGGTTTTTAGCGAGGTAGTGGTAAATCTTCAGTCGGCATACCTATACGTGCCGAAGCATGCCTCGCCGGTGACATGACACGTTGTTATTTAAATGGGACAAAGCGACAAGTACGTCATCTCAAAAAAGGTTTTTCCAAATGTGCTTACAAATGACATAATTCTGGGCAAAAGAAACGTAATAAATTAAAGAATAAAAAGTAGTTAAAAAACAAATAAAATTTTTTTTGGTTTCTTTTTTTGACTTTTTTGTGTTTGACTTTCAAAAGTCGATTACGAACAAATAAACTTGATGAAGCTAATCAAAGTGTGTTAAAAAGATACAATTGGTTTGAAAACGTAAAGAACCTATTTATTTTACGTCGGTTAGAAATAAGAGCAGTTGGTTTGGAATCTAGAATAGTCTCGTTGTGTATGACGTTTGAATTGTGATTGTCCGTCTAATGAAGGCTATCAATCATACCGTACTTTGTAGTTGTACCACTTGTGGGAGACATTCGCTTGATAAATGACTACTAATCATGTTGCTTCGTTTAAATTTACTAATTCTTCTTTTCCTTCAACGCTGAAGATTATCAGAGCTTATGCTACTTTCAGTTCAATGAGATATTGCTGTGGCATGTTTTAAAATAACATACCTGTTTTATTTATTTTTTGTCAAGCTGCCACCAACAGTGACTGAGCACCGTGGTGTACAGTTATAGCCTTTGTGCTATTCCAGACTATAATTTGTCTCTATGCCAAATTTCGGTCAGATTTGTAAAATATTTTTAGAAATACAAACTTTCTTTTTCATAATGAATATATAATGATAAAATTCATAACCAATCGTAGCACATTTTTGGTTGAGAAGACTCAGCGGAAACAGTATGACAGAGTGTCTTGATACTTCTTCCGTCTTCTTCTTAGAAGTCTCATCAATAGTATAAAAATTTTAAAAATTAAAATATTCCTATAATAAACAATGATCATAAACCCCACGATATTGTAATCGATATTTAGTCTTGCATTGAAAAACATTACTAAAACAGCGTCTGTATGATGTCTTCAGAGCTTATTTGTAAAATTATATTCAATATTGAGAATTCAATACATTTATAACTTTGTCTCAGAACATAAAACACATTCATCATCTGAGTATTGGCACCTGTGCACGACAGATGTTTCTGGTTTCGAGTGCATACTAATATCCTTTGTTTTTGTCGGTCGAGTTGATCTAACCCATTGTGTGTATAGCACTTTTTGTGTAATTTGCTCTCTGAAAATGTGAGGTCGCAAGTAAGTATGATCATTTTTATAACAAAAAAAAAATCAGAAGCAGTCATGAAGATTGTGGACAGATGCGAAAATTTGAAACTGTATTTTGAGCATTTTTTGAAGTCGATTGAAAAATAATCCTTTTGCAGAGCATATTAACATAAAGTAGATACTATGATTTTCGCATTAAATATGTACAACAATAGCTACCTCGCCCGCTACAAAACTTTAGAAATATACAATGCCTCGTAGGCACACATGGCCCAGCCAAGCGGCCGTACAGAGAACGCCAAGCGTAAGTTACTATGCTTGCTATAAACATACTCGTATAGCTCATGGAAGGCGTTTGGTGTCGATGACGCGAGTGCCATGAATTTGTTCACCCAAAACGGGATCTACGTTACAAGTCTTTGCTTAAAAAAGTAAGGAAATCAAACACACAATTAACTATGAGCTGATACCTAATTATTACAACTACCTATATTATCAGTTGACTTAAAGTTTACCATCCAATCACATTAAAAACGATATATATTTAAAAAATGTTTATGCTGTCTTGTAGGAAATATCGATAGAATACCGATAAGAGATTGAGACAGAAAAATTAATGTATGCTACGTGAAGAATGAGGAAGTGTATTTAGTTTCACAGTAATAATAATATCAATAACAATAACATCAAGTAATATTGCCTTTCTCTGCGAATTAATCGGACAGTAATATCGCAAGCTACATTTTTTTTTTTTTTTTTTTTTTTTAACGTGTGGAAACCCCCTCGAGCCGTCACCCCACCGGGGTTTACGGCGAGGTGGTGTGTCGGAATCGGACCGACTAAAACCACACGGTGTGCCACTCTGCGCCTGACATAGGAGGGATCCAGGCACAGCTGTTATTACGACATCCAGATCCCTCCTAGCGCCTGCCCGCTAAAGCGGGCACCGTCTGCGGAAAACCTCTCCATTTAGGCGACGTACGGCACACGCGAACGTCGCCTCCTCGCGGCTGGCCACTATAGCGGATGGAGGGGAAAACCCGTCCCGTCCACCCGCAGCCACACTCAAGGCAGCATGAGGCGCTGGTACGCGCGCCTCCGCCGCCCGGTTCGCCGGCGGCGAATTGGGTCCGAGTGGACGTCGTCCTCCCGAGCCTTCTCCGCCGCCTCCTTCCGCGAAATTACGTCTTCGCAGAAGGTTGCGACCGCGGTAAAACAACTGTCGCTACCGACCATGGAGCGTATGACGGCCGGTAGCGACAGATCTCCTCCAATAACTGCAGTGAGGACCCCACGCTGCGCAGTCCAAGCGGAACAAACCGCCAGCGTGTGCTGAGCCGAGTCCTCACTGCAGTCGCAGTGGTGACAGGCGGGACTCAATTCCCTCCTGGCGACCGAGTGCAGATACTTCCCGAAGCAACCATGCCCGGAAAGGATCTGCGTCAGTCGGAAGGAAAGAGTCCCGTGTTGTCGCCCCGCCCACTCAGCAATGACCGGCTGGAGAGCCTCCACGGCGGCAAAGCCAGCACGTGGAGCCTCCAGCCGGGACGACCAACGAGCCATCGTGGCTCGACGAGCGGCCTCTCGCCACTCGCGTATCTCTTCGGGCGGGGGCGGGGTGCTGCTACCCGCCCGGAAGTCAGCCGTTCGCCAATAAACTTCAGCGAGCACTTCCGCCTCCAAATCCCACGGGGGAGTCCCGGCTAAGGCGCACGCCGCCTCCGTCGATACAGTGCGGTAACCGCGTATGGCTCTAACCGCCAATATCCTCTGAGGACGCCAGAGGCGAGCCCTATTCTGGGCGGTCAGAGCCGCCGCCCACACCGGTGCACCATACAGCGCCATTGACCGGACAACCCCCGTGTATAGCCGTCTCGTCGCGATGCTGGCTCCACCCAAATTGGGCAAAAGTCGCCCAAGGGCAGAAGCAGCGCCGACCAGCTTTGGAGAAAGCTGTCGGAAGTGCTCGTCGAAGAGCCACCTGCCGTCGAGGATCAGGCCCAGATACTTCATCTGGGCCTGAACCGGTACGAGGACCGAATTGACTACGATGGAGGCGCCGGAGGGTGGACCACGACGGGGCCCATGGAACAAAAGGGCCTCCGTCTTGTCCAGGGCCACCCGCAAACCCAGCGCCTCAATACGCCCGACCACCAAAGAGACTCCCACGGTGGCCAGGCGCGCCGCCTCTTGAAAGTTGGCCCCCCGGGCCGTGACCAATGTGTCATCGGCGTAACAAATTACGCCCAGCCCGGGGGGGAGGCGACCTCGAAGGGCCCAATCGTATCCCATATTCCACAGGAGTGGTCCGAGGACAGACCCCTGTGGAACACCGCACGACATGAGCCGCCGCTTCAGAACACCGTCTCGGTCCTCGTACAGGTACTCTGGCACCCCGTGGTAGTGGAGTGCTTCCCTGATGCAGCTAAATGGCAGACTATTAAATGCGTTAGCGATGTCCAACGACACCGCCAACAGCACGCCGCCACAGCCCACCGCCTCTTCGGTAACGGCCCTCAGGCGCCACACAGCATCGACTGTCGAACGCCCTGCTCGAAAACCGAATTGGGCGTCCGACAGATCGGGGCCCACCTCGCAGAGGTGCCGGACGATGCGGGCAGAGAGTATCTTCTCAAACAGTTTACCCGCCTCGTCCAGCAACACGATGGGCCTATAGGCCGCTACCGATTCGGTTGGCCGTCCCGGTTTCCTTAATAGGACCAGCTTCCCGCTTTTCCAGCACTCAGGGAAGCGTCCGGACGCCAAGCTAGCATCCAAGACCTCCCTGAGGTGGTCCGACATGTGTTGTCCGACATGTGTTCGCAAGCTACCTGCCCGACCTTACATCGTTACATCACATACCTACTAATCAATTTTATCACACAAGCTGTCGATATATATCAAAGTAGTACTTATTTAAGATGACTCATCGAAAATATTTTTTTTAAAATGCATGCTTTCTGAAGTTTAGCGCTATAACATTTTAGATATATCAATATCATGTATATGGGTTTCATTAGTTAAATATAACTAGAAAAACTTTAATAACTCACTAATATTTAAAAACAACCGAAGATGTTTTTGTCTTAACCAGGGATTAACTCTGTTGAAATTAGTAAGTCTTCCCCAGACTAATTTTTAAATTAGGTGAATGTTTTTTGACTTTTGTCAAGTTTTGTTAAGGCAAGATTGTTTCACATTTAAACTACTCTCTCCTCTGTACAGCAGAGATTAAAACTGAAAACAGAGAGAAGACGCAGAAGGTTTCGTAGTTTTTAATACTAAAAAAACACAGTGACGAATGTGATTTAGCTTTTGGCTTTTAGTAAAAACTGTCAATTTTGTTTATAATAGGAAACATTGTTTCTTTAGGACTTTTAAAAGCAAACCTCTGTACTTATAATGTTTACACCCAGATTTCGGAATAGTCAAAATTACAATTTAAGGATTTTCAGGTCGCTACAAGAATAAAAACATAAACTATAAATGCAGGTTTACGATTTTAACATAGGTGGATAGTGCGTCCAACTTCGGAAATCGGTTACTGCCAAAAAAAAAATTGAACATTTTTTACAACAACAATTTTATTTTTGTGTTGTAAAACTTTACTTCTCAGCGAATTGATACCTTAGATTTTTCTTCGAAAAGAAGTCTGAATAGACATTGTTCCTTTTAAGGGACCGTTCTTCCTTACCTTGATTAGGCTTGCCGACTGTCGGTTTGACAGTGCTGATTTCAAGAAGCTGGACACAATGACCTTGTCATTGTATTCAACTTTTTATATCGTCATCTTTAAAAAGCCACGACCGTGGTTTCTGAACTCAGTAATCCTTTAGGGAAAATGAAATCTATTACAACCCAGCCTAAACTTGTCACAGTTTATTCCCCACACGTCACAGCGTAATACAAAGTTATAGCTACAGCCTTATATGAAATGAATCTATCTAAGTATATTTTTATAGGAAAGGAATGAACATTAATGTGTCAAAGGAACTTTGGACGGCTTCTGTGGACTTTAGGTTATTTATATTTTCATAAAATATATGTATTTTCTTACATTTCATGATGAAGAAATAATGATCTGCATTATGGCAACTGATGGTTGGTACCCATGTAATTGATGACAATGTAAATGTTACCTGAAAAACTAACATCTTATTTGAATATCGCGAAACGATTTTGGTTTTTATCTTACCTTCAGATTGATTCTTAGATTACTTCAATTCGCTATTCATCTTACTTAGAAATATTTGTAAGAAAGCACCGTACTATGGTGTAGCTGTAATAAATCTACCATCATATGCAGTTGTCCGGCGGTGATCACCTCGCCTGGTCGGACGATTTTCCCTTTTTTTTAGAGAGACATGATATACGTGCCTGAAAAATATAAAATCTTAACATGCTTACGTTCAATAATACTGATAAATGTTTTAAAAATTATTAGATACATTTTTTACGTACTATATTTATGATAAATACATTAGCTAATGAGAGAATAAATAATTTACGACCATAGTTAGGGTTTAGTGAAAAAAACTATGTTACCTTATTTTCTACTTTTTACGTGTGTAATAGTTGGTACCATACAATCTTGCTACAGGAATCAAGATTTTTGGCTTTATTTTCCGGGTTGCTTAACAAGACAATTTTCTCGACGCTGGCTCTTTTCTGAAATTAGATGTTACTGTTTTCGTAACATTTCATGAGATTACAAAACATTAAGATGATTTCGCAGTGTTTGCCCGGAATGGTTGCCTTCCTGTATAACTTGACATAATAACCTTAAATACTAAGAGATATAGAGGTCATATTTATCTCAGTATTAACGATAATTTCAAAAGTATTCAAGTGAATACTATTTAAGCGCTTAGTATAGTATCTTACCCCAATTAACTTGCCGTTTGAGTGACAGTATATCGACTTGTCAGCCGATATATACCTTAAAACCAAAATACAAATGAACATCGATCAAATAAATATGGCACTTGTCTTATTTAATGACCTCAAAAAGGCTTTTGACATCGTCAGCCACCAAGTTCGTTAAAAAACTTTGGAAGACATTCATATAAGGTGTCGCTTACAAGATGTTTGAATCATACTTATAAACTTAGAACTTATTACCAGTGCACGTATTTTCTCCTATTACGATCCCGGGTCCTTTAAGCGGAGCGTGAAAAATCATCTCACTAGGCTGCCATAGCGTGGGTCGCCATACTGCACTGTCGTCATTCGCAGTGAGTATGACGACCACCGCTCTTGGATTTTATTCATGCTTTCCATTGGTTAGAATAGAGTCACTTTAAATATCTATCATCTGTTCAACTTAAAACAATGGTAAAAATAAGCAAATATTAGAGTAAACTCCAGGAAGATCCCTTAAGGTTCTCTCCTAGGCCCGCTATTTTACCTAATTTGCGTCAATTCCATTTAACATATACACTAACACTACATGGTCAAATGTCACTATGCACAGATGACACGTGCTCCTTTATTTTAGAATCTCCATATCTGAAATGATAAATCAAGCCCAGCAAAAACTTAATTGTAATAAATACTACTAACCTAGTTCCTACAAAATCTTCTCACAAGTAATGAATCTAAAACAAGCCACGTTATACTTTTTGATAAAGATAAAACAGACCATACAAGCTATGTTCTTAAAATCGATAATCGAATACCAACAACATGAAAAATATCTAGACTTTAGATTGGATTGCCAGCTAAATTGGAAGACTCACATTGAATACATAAAATCCAAATTAACATCACTATTAAGTTCCCCAAGTAATATTGTATATTGCCTGCCTTTCATGTTCACCAGCTTATTTATAATTCACTAGTAAAACCACACATTCTATACTTATTCGAAACATGGGATAATGCAGTTAAAATCGACCTAAAGCACTTGTAAACTGCACAGAACAAAATTGTCAAAATGCTGTTACATAATAATCATTATGCAACAATATTTTAATATGACATCTACAACCAAAATATACAAAGATACGAAATTCCTGAATTTCAAACAACTGTACTCATTTTGGAGCTGTACACTTATCAAAAAAATACTTGCTAAAACTATATATTCATAGTTGTTCGCTACCAAAATATAGGGTGAACCAAGAATTCGTTAACAAGAGCATCAGCTTTACAGAGTTTAGACATTTACTCGACTGTTTAGTTATTATTATAAATTAAATCTATACTTCAAACTAAAGGGTGGGCCAAGAATTCGTTAACATTTAAATCTAACATCCCGCGCAAATATGTTACGGCAGTTCTTGGGAGCGATGCTACTGGAATTTACTGGCTACACATGGTTCAAAATGGAATCACTGGTTACACAACCAATGAATCCCTGCCGGTGGTCAAAGACATGTTTCCGGAAAAACTGATTTCCAGACGAGGCGACATTCCATGGCCACCCAAAAGTCCAGATCTATCCCCAGCAGACTCCTTCTTATTGGGTTATTTGAAGAATCGTATCTACATCAATAAACCCAATATTCTATGTTAACTAAAGGAAAAAATCAGAGATATCGGCGATCTCGTGGTCTCTTTGCCGATGAGTATTCGAAAATTTCGGAGCTCGCTTAGAAGAGTGCAAACGTCTAAACGGTGGTCATTTAGACGATGTAATTATTCAAAAATGAATATTAACGAATTAACTTTTATACGATTTTTTCAAATGTTAACTGTATGTCAAATGTTAATTTCTGTCCCACCCTATTCATGAAGTAAGCGTAACCGCAGCAATCGTAGAAAAGAACGCATTTTAGTACCTTACATATGTACTTGTTAAGTTAAAAAAACATAGTTATATAAGGGAGTGCAGCTTTTTAATGAATTACTCAAAGACATAAGGAATGCGAACTCGTTCAATATTTGTAAAAGTACTCGTAAATTCAAAACACATGCCCTCGAAAACATCTCACTCAACTCAAACTAATTATTTTACGTGAGTAATTTGAATCTTGTTACATAAATAAAAGAAAAAACACTAATACGATCTTATTAAATAAAGCAGCAGTACTGTGCTTTATTTGTATTGTGACCACGAGTCCGTATTCTTGGCACCTGTGCGAGGTTATATTTTCATTTTCGTCTTTAGTTGTTGATGTTGAGTTGAGTGCCCACATTAATTACTTTTTACATTTAATTTATATCAACATATTAATGTAAATTAAACCATCGACATTCAAAACTGTAAGCTTGCTGCATTGTTTAGTATTTGAGTGCGGTATTGTATAATGTCTATTGTTTCAAGCGCATCATATTCCCATGTAAGTGAAATGTAAATTTCTTTTTCAAAAAATTATGTTTTATCTACATATAAATAAATATAGAAATAAGCATATAATCAAATATATTCTTACGTAAGATAATACGATCAGTGTGCACCCCGTGTGCTTGAAGACAAATAACTACAGAAAATATCACACATGCTGTAGTTCTTTCCATAGCAGCCTGCGTATATTGCACATTAACTCTGAAAAATAGACTCAGGAATTTACTACTTTCATGTTATTAAAACCTTTCAATTTTGTTCGAATAATTTAGTCAATTTATAGTAGGAACTCAAAAATTCCAAGATTTAACAATGGCGCATAGTTTAAACTACATTCTACCTGTATTAGACACTAGTAGGCAGTAATTAGTGTTCCTACATCACATATCTTGTCGTGAACACGTTATTCTCGTTTGATTCTGGACCATCATTGATTGACATTACGATTTACATTTCAACGTACAACACTTTCCCTGAATTCACAATCCCTGATATTTGTGATTAATGGTTGTATTTCCCGTGTGCAACAGCAGTGGCCACGGGCTACTACCGCTATGCAAATGCCAAATGCTGTTGCGTAAGCATACAACCGTCTATCTATTTTACTATGCATTTTTCGAAGTGTGTTACAGAATTTCTAATCATCTATTTAATACTTGCTAAGGCAATATAGTTAATGATTAGTGAGTATTTTGTGTAAATCAAATATTCCGAGTTTGTAAAACCTTAAATTTGTAAAATACTAACAATAAAGGTCGCTTTTCGCTAAGCGACCAAGCTTTATTTATTTCATTTTTTTAAAATACACTTATTTAGATAAAATATATTGCAAAATTTTATCTAGCATACATTTGAGTCCTACTATTTTGCTTATAGAGTCAGCAGGTTTTCTTTAATAATTATTACAAAAAATATTTCTCGAAAGTTCTTCGTCCTTGTTAATCCATTAAGCTTAGCAAAGTTATATTGTTAGGATCGGGTCCAAGTTGATACTGTATGTAACCACTTGATTTCAAATCTAAAGCCGTAGCCACTATATATTGTCCAAACTTCGTTAAAGGTTTACCATCTTTTCTTATTTTATGAGTCTACCAAAGTGACTACTCTGCCTGATGGAAAGCATAAATAGACTCCAAGAGTTGTGGTCACAATACTTATTGTGAATGCAGCCAATGCAGTATGGAGAACCACGATATAGTAAGATGCTGTTTCCTAAAATATGTATATTATTTCTAATTTGCTCATCGTGAATATAGTATATATTGTGTATATTGCCCACCATGCTCACATAAAAGTCGCAGTACAGACATGTAATGTGATTATGTTCATGGTTGTTTATTTTTTAAACTTATTAATGTGTTTTTTGTTTTATTTATTAGAACCAGAATTAGGTACGTGTCGATTTACGAATAGAAGAATCCACGTCATCCTTACTACTTAACTAACTTAACCGGACTTAGTTATAACTGTAGTGAACACGCAATCGTGAATATAATACACATAAACCTACACGGAGCTAACACAGGCCACAGTTTTTTGCCACTTTTTATTAAATCTCAATTAAATATTTATCCTTATTTAACTCATTTGAAAGTGCTATTTACGAAGTTGTAAAGCAAAAGCTTTTACGGAGCTTCAAATTAAATCGTCGTAAAGTTAATGTCTTTTCTAAGGAGCTTAAATTAATGGCTCATCAAATTAAATTAAAAAATAGCCACCTTTTACAGATATTTTTTTCCTTGTCGGAAAGTATTTGTCTAACAAATCTTCACAAGTTCATTTTCGTTATAAATGTGTAGATTATTCTGATATACGATCGAATTTCTAATTGTCTCAAGTCACAAATGAGTGTTCACTTCGGATCTGTACTTAAGTTTTTCGAGTGTATATTAATATCGTCTTTGGCGCTCTCTATACGGCTGGACGGATTCTTTAGATTCGCCTTACTTGCGAGAGTGACATGATATGTCGGTTTATAAATTAGTATCCTATACAATTTTACGTAGTCCGATATGTATTTTTTGTTATCGGATATGTATTTTTTTATTAACTTTCTTTCAGGAATATAGTTAACCAAAAAAGTAATATAAAATGTATTGGACTTCTTTAATAAGTAGATTTACAATAAATTTGTAACAAAAATTACTTTATTTCTTAAATAATTAAGGTTGCTAATTAAATCAATTTCTTTTTAATAACAAAATTCATCTCTAAAAATCTATGTTGCCTTTTAAATTACTAAACCAGCCATAATTTATGAACTAGTGAATAATACTATCGAAGCTACTAGTTATCTTTTTTCTAAACCTATAAATACAATTCAATTTTCAAGAAGATTATGCCAAATAAGTTTCGGAGAGGCAATTTTAGCAGATAAAAACGAGCGCTGACTAACTCCTCGGTACCTGACCTGAATGACGCTCTACGAGTATGATTGGCGCAAATATCCGGTCGCTGGCGTCTCGCGCTCTATAGTGGCCATTTTCACGATAAAAAATATGATGTATTATTTTACATGCTAAGTTATAGTAACTGATGTCGTCTATTCAAGTTTGAATTCTTTTGAACACCTTTTGTTGAAATTGTAAAACGTAAAATATCGCGATATTTTACGTTTTACAATTTAATAATAAGATATTATGTATCTTAATTGTCAATGTAACCGCTGTGCACCTCCCTTACGATATTTCTATACCACCTTAAGGTTGACTGGAAGAGAATGCCTTGGGCATTAAGTCCGCCGCTGTACAAAGTGCATAAAGTGTAAATAAATAAATAAATAAATAAATAAAATAGTGATGATATGTAAAATTAGTGGCTATTTAGTTAGTAAATTGTGTGGCAATATATAAATAAGAAATACAAGTTAAGATTATTGTTGACGTTTTCTATAGAAAATTTAGTAGGCGTTGTATAAAAGACGAATGATGAAATTTGTGGCTCGACTTATTATTACACAATAATTAACTTATATTGATAATATATAATGACATTAATTATTAACTCACATTGATTGTGATGATATTATTCCTTCTAACTAAACGGCTCTTACGAGTACAGCAACTGCTTTTTAGTTAAAGGTAGATCATAGTAGTACTCATAAATTAGTAAAAAACTGTGTGATTACTATAATTAAGCTACTATAATAAAATTTTCAATTTTTGTCTAAAAACACTGTTTAAATATTAAATAAATAGGATTTTTGTAAAGTGTACCATGGTTCGCCTGCCGAAGACTCTTATCTGCACGCTGTGTAGAGGTAGCATTCCGACCATCACTTCATTACCCATGACAAGGGTGAGGATCCTTTGTTAATATTCCTCTATGTTAAGTAGCAGATGAGAACACGATTATACGTCTGATGTTTAATTAATCCCTTAAATCATTATTTGACACTTGAGAATTTCTGATGATGTTAAAAACATTAGGTGAGTTTCTCAAAGAGAGTTACCGCATAATTTGTTAGTATTTTTATGTGCTTAAATTACCACTACTAGATAAACGACAGTATTAGATAAATGTCTAAACCCACATCTACTTATTTCCTTATCAAATATGTTACCCTATTAGTGTTGTGGGTTCAAACATCAGACGGGACAACACTTTGTGTGATCCACAAATTGTTGTTCTGAGTCTGGGTGTTCTTTGTGTCCGTTTGTTATATGTTTGTTAAGTCCCCCGTGACACAGGATTTATTCTTAGTGCGAGCGTTGCCTTTAAAATAAAAAAACACTTGCAGTCCGCTAATAATGAGAAGTAGTCCGTCTCTGTTTGATAGGTTTTCTTTTCCTCCTTTACTACAACTTTCGTTAAATATTCCTAAAATGTTCTTGTAAAACAATACATCATTCTACGAATTTGATTGAACAAACGTTTGCAATTAATATCAGTTATATAATTTGCGGATAATATTAAAGGGCCGTGTGGTGATAAACGTTGTGGTTATTTGAGTAAATAAGACTTCATCTTCTGTTTATATATTTATTATATCCTCATACACAGTTAGTGTTGTGAATACAACAAGGGCAAAATAAGAAGAGAGTGAGCACAGATAATACACTAACGTAATTATAAAAAAACAGTGTTGCTATTAACATAAATCTTAAATTTCACGTGCTATTTTTTTGCCATATCTAAAAAGAAATATTAATTATGATCATGTTTAAGTACGTTGAATGACTTTTACTTTTTATTTGGTCTAATAGACATTTTTCTAAGCTATGGTAGGCATAAAAGGAACAAGGTTTTCTTAACACTTGATATTGTTGTTGGTAGTAGTTAATTGTCCATAACAATAAATATCTGTTTATGTAGTTAAGTGTCCAATTGCAAATACTGTAAACAGTATTTAAGTGCAACAAATTACAGTACTCTCTTGAGACATATAAAACTTCAGAGTTGATTTAAATAACACTTAAGGATATAAACTATAATAAAATAATAATAATAAATATTTTGGACATTTGACACACAACATCGTCTAGTTTCAAACTGAGCAGAGCTTGTGCTATAATAACTAGGTTGATGGATAGAATATCCTTTTTTTTTTGTAAATACATACATATTTAACATAGAAAACACCCAAACTTTGAAACAAATATTTGCAGATCATACAAACATTTGGAATCGAACCCGAGACCTCATACACAGCAGTCACATTCACTATCGCTGCGCCACCGAGGCAGGTAACTAATGGAAAGCTATTGTGTCTGCCTATCCTTTCCTAAGTATATATAAAGGATGGATAATATATAAAAAATCTTAAGGAAATATCGATAAGGTTAATTTGAAAAGATAAAAGTAGCGATATATATTTTTTTCTATATTAAGAACCTGCCAAAGTGACTATAGTCTACCTGATGGAAAACATGAATAAAATTCAAGAGTTTTGGTCACCATATTTATTGCGAATGCAGACAATTCAGTATCGCGAACCACACTATAGCAGCCTAATGAGATGCTGTTTCGCGCCCCGATTAGGGACGTGAAAAACATGAAATAGCATTACAAGTATGTTTCACTAGTAATCACTGTCATTTATGTTTTCAGCCTATTATATCACAATTTACACTGTACACTTGTACACCGAGCTTTATTTGACTTTCTGTGTACAAAAAAATCTTTCTTTGTGGATTTAAAATGATAACATCTTTTTTATCCTTTCTTTCATTTCTGTTAGTAGTTAACATAATATGGCCTCTAAACTACTATTCAATATTACTAAATACTTCTCACACCTTACAAGATTTTTATGTGTGAGATCTGAGTGATGCTCTACTAAATGCTACATATTTCAATTAATCTAATATTTCTGAAAATATTTGTGTGCTTTCAATGTGATGACTGATTTTGCAACTGATAATCAAGATTAAGTATTTATTTAATCACTAACTGCTATGCAACAATAACTTATAAAAAAGAAGTTAAAGGTTGACATTGCCAGAATCTTTTATCTATAGATAATTTATTTCTTTTAATGCCGTTGCATTTGACAAGACAATCTATTTTTGCGACCCTTTTTATCCTTGTTACCATCTTAAGCAAACAGATGATTTGGAATTATTTGTGAACAATTTTTTGAAATAAAGGTAACGAATATGAAAAAGACTTTGTAGTAAAGTCTCTGAAGTTTGAATAACTATTAAAACATTTCTTATAACTTCGTGGTTTATCATTATCTGAAACTATTTCACTATCAGCCTCTAATAGTACACTCTTGGACATAGGCCTCTCCTTACAAAAGGAGGTTTTGGTCTATAGGGTTTGTATCAAGATTTTCTGGATGTCGTAATAGCAGCTGTTCCCGGGTCCCTCCTATACTAGGCACAGAGTGGTACACCATGTGGTTTTAGTCGGTCCGATTCCGACACACCACCTCGCCGTAAAGCCCGGTGGGGTGAAGGCCCGAGGGGGTTTCTACTTTTAAAAAAAAAGGGTTTGTATCAAGATTTCCTTCTCATTGCAGTGGTGTTGTCCTGAGTCGTTTGCTCTTTTAGTCACCTCTTACGATACCCACGGGATAAATCGCACTATGTATTCTTAATTTGAGGAATTATAATTAATCATACCATACGAAACTAGGAATAAGAATCTATTTAATATTACTCATACCTTACTGTGTGTGCTCATTAGATTCCATTTTGTTTGCTTAACAATGATGATCAGAAGAACACTTAATAGGGCATTGTAATTTCCACTATTTTGGTATTTTTAATTCATTTCTCATTAACTTGTACTTATAAATAAACTAGGTGATTTTTGATACCTGTATTTTTTGAATAAATGTTTAATTGAATACGAAAATTAATTTAGTGATTTGTGTAGTTATTTTTCTATTTAGAATAATATTAACGATAGATTATTTCTCTAATGACAATGAGGTTTTGCGGTTGTGAGACATCGATGAATATCTGTTTTACTCTGTTGACTCTTACCACTTCAGCAATGAAATGAGGAACAATATCTAGAATTAAGAATAGGGGAAAAATTGATTTTAGCATCAATTGTAACAGGTTCTGACAAGTATTTTTAATAAATTTTAGTAAAAAATATTCTGGATAATCGAATAGCAATGATGTTCCCCTCCTTTTTAAAGAGAGGCCGTTGTCTAATTGTGCACTACTAAAGGCTGTTGGTGTGATAATATGTGATTTCTAACATTATGTATGAGCATGAGCTCACGGACGGACACTGTTCAGTACACGAATAGCGTAGTTGTTCTTAGTTGGAATCTTCTTTGTGTCCTGTTTCATGAATGTTTGTGAAGTCCCACGCGACATAGGATAACCCTAGTGTATTTGTTTAAAAAATATATATCTATGAAATCCGTGTATCTCAATAAAATCCAATTCTAGTCGGTACCAGAGATTATCTCTATAATATCTTATAAGATAGTTTATCTTTTAGTATCGTGTAAAGAGTTATAAGCACTTAAGCAGAAAACCCTGTTTTTTTAAATCACAGACAAACACTTCAATTTTATTTATATGTATGGATTGAGCGATCGTTCTTCAAGGCAACAGTCACTTTTAGTGACAGTTATGCGTCCCTTGTCTGCTCGAGGATTACCAAGGATTATCTGTAAAAGCTAAATTTCTATCCTTCCATCACTTTCACTTCCTACTAACTTTTCAATGTACACAAGGAAATTTATCGTAACGTCTATAAGAAAAAAACTACGTTTAAATAAAATTTTGTCTTAATTTCCTGTATATCATAATAAAGTCCTCAATCTGAAAATTAGATTGTAAATGGAAATAAATCCTGTGTCGCCGGGGACTTTATAAATATACATAAAACAGACACACAGAATACCCAGACTCAGAACAACTATTTGTAGATCACACAAAGTGTTGTCCCATGTGAAGTTTGAACCCCCAACATTCAGCGCAGTAGAGAGCGGCGTGGAGACCACTAGGCAAACCGTGCAGTCATATTTTTGTAAAGAAAAGTAAAACTTGATATGAACTCTATGTCGACTCATCTTGCCAGTGTGCCATAGTATGCCAAAACTTCACTTCTAAGGAGAGGTCTATACCCAGCAGTGGACTACTTAAGGCTTTTGGTTAGTGTATACTGTGATTATATATGTCTTTCTTACCTACGTAAGTTCATCTGCATCCCAAAAGAAGGATCAAATAATTGGCCCAAGCTGAAGAATGACTGATACAAAAGTTGCAATTTCAATAATTATGAGAGTGAAGGCACTAAATGATGGAGGTAAAGTATGAAAAAAAAAATGGGCAAATTAAATATTTTTCTAAAAGAGTAGTGAAGAAGCACAAATGCCGGTGTGGCAACGATAATATTATCCAACAGTAATTATGCCTTCATACAAGCGGTCTGCACCCAAATAAATAATAATAATAATAATATTTAGGACATCTGACAAGCAACGCCATCTAGTTTCAAACTAAGCAGAGCGTGTACTATGATAACCAGACTGACTAATTCAATACTTCCATACTTTTTTTGTAAATACATACATATCGTACATAGCAAACACCCAAACTCCGAAATAAATATTTACACATCATACAAACATTTGATCTGACCAGAAAATCGAACCCGAGACCTCATGTACAGCAGTCACATCCGCTACCGCTGCACCAGTGGTTAGTTTCATTTCAAATCAAACCTAGGTGACTCGACCTCGGTATATACTCGGTACACTTCTAGTTGCGAATGCACCACAGCAGTGACGAATGAACGGTTTGTTGATTTTTAAACTGTAAGCGTGCGATTTGTTAACATTTGATTAAAATAAGTACAAATACTTCCTTATATAGCAGAAAGCAATTATAGACTTTATTGTGCTGTTTTAGTTGCTTGAATTCTATAATAACGCACACAGAGATAACATTTTTTAAACTACCTGGGCATAATTTTATATTCAATTTAACAATAAAGGTTTTCTTAGTTTTCTCAGTCGAGGCGCAAATACTTTTAGTGCTAAACTTATATAGGGAAAAATAAAATACGACATTTACGATCACAAAACTATAAAGAAAGTAAAGTCAAGTAGGAGATAAATAAAAATTAAAATACTAAATAGGCATGCAGCCCTACTGCGTGATTATGTAACGCGCGGCTGTTAGATAACATTACCATGGCGCGTCGGTGACTTATCGGAACCGAATTCAGTTCAGAGCGAAAAGAGGATGCACGGTCATAGCTCTCTCAATATTAGAAACAAGTGATAGTTTTTTAAGAAATATTAATTCCTACTTACACTTATCAGAAAATGTATCGTTTCATTGGTCGAATACTATTAATAAAACTATAGATACCTTAAAGTGCCTGTGAATTATTGACATTTGTTACAAGTAATTTTTTGTTCTACTGAAATGAAAATAATGGAACATCTCGTTTTATGAATACGTTTGCTCTACTGTCATAATAAGTGATGGTTACATTTTTGTAACAGTTGACACAGTACTATCATTAATCTTTTCAATATTACCCTACATTTGTGAAGACATTCGAGTGTCCTTATTTCTTAATAAGATGGATGGTTGAAACGATTTTAATTTTCTACGACAGCAAATGTTCAGAAACAAAGTAAGTAAACCGTAAAATAAACAATAATTTTAGCAATAAATTTAATGTTCAATCTATAAAGTGACAGACTAAGGAAGTGATAAACTGTAAGTAAAGAGTTTCGTAATTGTTCACAAGCAAAGGATTTTCTTTTCAAACGAGTTTAAAGTGTATAAAATATACTTTCGTTCTCAAAATGTTCAATTTCTTTACTTATATATACATAATCGCATGTTGTAGAACAAAAGTTTTCAGAATAATTACAAGTTAATTTATTTACGTGTAAGTCTGTACTCAAGAGACAAATTCTGGATGATAAATTTAAAATAGCAATAATTGTCACACTTTATCGTGTTCCAATCACAGTAGCCTGAAAGAAGTTATATTACTTTTCGTTTTAATTAAATCCCATTACCTATATTAGGTTGGTCTCCTGTTGGAGTGTAGTACTGCCTGCTCGTGCTGAAATCAGCGTGGCTCTACTGCCTTACTAATTTTCACCTACCGTATCATATGCCTACACCACCTAAGGGTGTACTGGTGGAGAATGTCTCATGGCATTAAATCGCGTTTGTAGAATATGTACATTATTAAGTTTGAATAAATAAATCATGGTTTAACTTTGGATGACATTTCTATTTGTTTATATTACTACTATTAAATCATAAAAAATCGTAATGGGCTATCATAGTGTGGGTCGCCATACTGCATTGTCAGCATTCGCAATGAGTATGGATATTACAACTTGGAGTTCTATTCATGCTTTCCATCAAGCGGAGTAGTCACTTTGGCAGGCTATTAAAAGAAAAAATATATATTTAAAACTACTACCGAAATACATAGAAATATTCAGTGCTTGAAAACCTAACTATTATTGTTAACGATTGTAATATAATGTGTAACCTACATCTTTGAAAACCTATATTTTAATCCATCTTGTATCGTTAACCTTAAAATATTTTATTATACAGTAGACGCTAGGAAACATTTAGTCTGATATGAAAGATAAATGATGAGATAAAAATGTAGTCAGATTAAACAGATTCTGAACAAAACCGGGTACACTGGATATTAAAATTATTATTATGAATGCAATGGTGAGCCTTATGTATGTTTTATGTTCCTTTCATGCTAAGAATTTTGTATACAGGTTGTGAATTGTCAATTATATAAAAAAATCATAGCGAGTCTTTCATTTAGAAAAAAACTATATTTTTTTTAATTTTTTTTTATAGAAGTCTACCACAGTGATTCTACTCTACCTGATGAAAAGCATGAACAGAATCCAAGAGTTGTTGTCACTATACTCATTACAAATGCCGACAATGCGGTATGGTGACCCACACTATGGCGGCCTTGTGAGATGCTTTTTCTCACCCCGCTTGGGGACGTAAAAGGCATGACAGTCATCGTGACAGTGTAAGGCTTACACAGTTACCACGATAAATGTCACCCCTGCATCAATGGGCCTCCGGTCTCACACTCACCAACGAAATACGACAACATAGATACTGTCGCTTTAGGTTGGTCTTCTGTGAGAGGGTAATACCGCCCCGGTCGAGCCGGCCCGTTCGTGCTGAATTCAGCCTGGCTCTACTACCTATTAAAAGGAGGAGGTAAAGTGGAATTTAATGCGATTGTTTTTTATTCCATGAAATAAAGGTTGGGGCGTCACCTATGAACTTGTAACCCAAAAGATACTAGTGAATTATCGTAATACGAGTACTCAGGATTAGGGACCACACACTTCGCGAAAAGCAACGAAAAAAAGTTTAACACCGGTTTTCTGTGAAGTTGTGGCATTTGTGCCGAAACTTGAATGCAACATGATCACAAAAATAAATTAAAACAAACTAAACGGTTTATTCCACTATGTTCACCTGGTTGATGTCATCCAGGTAAATAATTCTGCATAGGCGGAGACCTTAGTTCACCTTGATATTGATTCACCCAAGTGCACATAGACAACTTTTGGAATCAGTTTGGGTAGTTTTATTACCTAAATAAAGCACTATTATAAAAAAAATTCAAATTTACAGAAAACTTCATATTTAACCTTCATTAGACCCGTAAGAAATGAACTGATTAAACCACCAATAAATTTATTGAGTCCAATTAAACTGATAAAATAGTGCATCACCAAAGTTTTACTATCATTTCTAAATGCTTTCACATGATATTTAAAAAGAAAGATTAATAAATTATATGAATCATTACACTCAAATAAACTTCCATCCTCTATTTTTCTTCCTTAAGGCTTATTTTATCATTATCTTAATTGTAAAATATCGAATATAAACTAAACTGAGGTATTTTAACTGTTAAGACTTATGCCAAGTATTCATTAAAACTCCCACACTATTCAATCTAATTTAAAATACTAATTTTGTATGTCCTACACCTTCGTATCTGTATATTATTAACTTGTCATTAATTCATAGATTAGTGTATTATACCATGTAATATCTCACAAGGATACACGATTATGTACCCTATGGAATAATAGTTTTAATGCAGTATATTTTTATGTGTAATATAATCATATATATATCATATTTATATTATATTACATAACTATGATATATATCATATTTATCGTTCACTTTTGGTTGTATCCGCAGGCTCCGACCGAAGAGGTCGACATGGGGGCTGATCGTTTCTGCGATGCCATTGTGCAGATCTATGATGCGGCCATACCCCGCATCCGAGGTTGCCGGCCTCCATGGAAGGAGGTTTACTGGTGGTCCCAAGAGTTGGCGGATCTCCGCGCGGCCTGTACTCGTGCCCGGAGGTCCTACACCCGTAGTACCCGGAGGGCGCGGCAAACTATGAAGCTGGCCATACGCCGCGCCAAAGAAATTAAGAGAAAGGAGATGCTGGAGGGTCTCGATCGTGACCCCTGGGGTCGTCCTTATCGTGCGGCGCAACAAAAGCTCCACACGTCCGGCCCCCCCCTTACAGAGACACTCCAGCCCAGCTTCCTGCAGGAAGTGGTAGAGGGCCTTTTCCCGCAGCGGGTGGAACACATAGGTTATACATCAGAATATCATATAGGCTACAATCTGTAATGATTTTATGTAATTTAAATCGTAATATATCGGTATAAGTCAATTAAGTAAGAGAAAAATCTGGTCTCTGAGAGTTATCTTGGCGTACGCTGCCTAAACCATTGAAGTTACACAAAGATGATGTACCGTAGGATTGTTTGTATGTTAAAAGTAATATTTATTTCAAATGACCTGATTTATCTGAAATGATGACGAAACTTAACGCTTATTCTGATATTAAGTAATCTTTTTTCAATTTTTACTAATCAATACACAACTATCAAGATTTAATTTAAATCAAGTCAGTTATACTTAAACGGAAATTATTTTTGTAGTAATGTTATAATTTTTACCTTATTGTTTTTTTTATTTGGCAGTTTATAGTTAGACATATGCGAAAATTGTGTCATATCCTTGAAAGTCGGGTAAAACTTGTTACGTAACACCTTTCGACATAAGGGACACTTATGGATTACCATTGAACACTTAGAACATGCGACAACATGTCCACATGGCACAAAGCATACATCGCGCATCTCCTTCATACAAATTAAGCATAGTTTGCCATCAAGTTTTGCCAGAGATTCTGTAAACGTGCTCTGGTTTGTGACTTTTCTTTCTGTAGTAAGTGCGGGCATTTGTAGTAAGTACCACTTGGTCATTGCTTTTTGTATATAGTCCTGTCCTTTAATTAAATTTACGTAAGCGCAAGTACTAAACCAGCGCGCGTGCTCCTCTCAAGGTACATCATCAGATTCCCAATCCTTAAAGCCCCCATCACAATAATAAC
Organism: Hypercompe scribonia; assembly: GCA_949316085.1. Taxonomy (NCBI): domain Eukaryota; kingdom Metazoa; phylum Arthropoda; class Insecta; order Lepidoptera; family Erebidae; genus Hypercompe; species Hypercompe scribonia. The sequence goes on from OX438980.1 coordinate 11,095,757, forward strand.
ATTTTGTTTCGTCATCCGGTCCGGCATAGAAGACACCTGCTGCGGCTAAATTCTCGGGGCTTTGGCGTACATATGATGAATCTTGGAAACTACGTAATCGAGCATCTTCAGATTCGTAACAAGGATGTACCGCACCCGGCAAGTTTAGAGAAGCTTCTACTGCAACACGAGAACTACACTTATTACCCTCTGTGATGTCAGAATCCTTATAATTTTTTACAAATCGATAACAATCGGAAAGAATTCTCTTAGGGCAAAGACTTTTCTTGTAATTGACGGCATCTGAATCTTTACGACTCAAAATGCTGTAAATGGCAAACTTCACGTGAGGTAGCTCGTAATCAGTGTGACCCATTTGTTTCTCACTAAAATGGAAAGTTGTTCGTTAGACGAGAAAAGCATTTAATTAATAAAGAGTTAATTTTTTTCAGTTTTTGTAAAAAGTACAACTACTTATTTATCTTAGTCATACTCCTAACTTAAAATATACATGTATAAGTGATTTTCTTTTTTCAAGATTACGTATTCTAATTTGGCTGTCTCCAACTGTCCCCAATGTACCCTTTACTTATTACAAAAACATCAAAAAAAACAAATAGCATAAAATCTTTACTATTCAACACTTGTTTTTTAATATTTTCTCCAAAATATTTTCTTTTGCAAAAAATTTATCTCAAGAGTCTCTAGAGTTGAAACGTCTTATTTATCCTGTCTTCTGGCAGTTGAACCCTATTTTTGTCTAAGCTAAAATCACTTTAACTGTACGACAGTCAAAAGTGTTTAGTATGATTTACCTCATATTGTTCTTCAAAATGTCAGTTTTCAAGAAACTATCATCACGATTAAAATTTATGCGGGATGAAATACTTTTCTTGTGATCTATAATTTCCAAGCCCGTACGTGTTTGTACAAAGAGGTAATTAGGTGACCAGCTCTGATGGTCTTTGGTGGGATCATCTCCTTTGACCCAGCTTCATAATTTAAGTTTACAGAAAGCACAACGAACTTCGTCTCCATGAGAGAGGACTGTTACGGGCCATTTTTAAAACGTCTTTATTCTGCCGTCGTTACAACTCCGATTGACGCCGAGGTCTGGTATTACTTCGTTAGTATGATGCATATCACTAAAATAGAAATAATTATATTCATGAGTTGTTTAAGTATTGTACTTTCGACCAAAGTCGATCGTTTTAGCTAAAAATACGGTTGATCCTGAAGAATTAAGACTATTTAAACATTACAGCTATAAAATTACAGCTTTTTAGTCGTAACAGTCTCAAAACTAACCGTTTCTTATTGGAATGACAGCAACCCTATAAAGGATATTTTTGCACAACGTGATGTGAAAAAATAAGTGTATATAAATCGAAATAATTAAGAATTGTGATATCATAACTGAATGTTACCACAAAAAAATGTAATTTTTAAACGATACATATGAATATATTTAGACAAATACAAATAAAAAATAGTCTTATATCTTATGAAACAGATATTGTATTTATAAATAAAAATGTTATGGTGAACTAAACACATTTTATTAAGTTAAAATGTAATAATACATATTATAAGTTTTGAATTGAGTACTTTACTTTATGTTGAATCTCTGTTATGCCTTTGTCATTTTATTATTTAAATCATTAATTGACAACCTCAGACAAACTGTCAATAATTAAACACAAGAAAATACCTAACGTAATCTAATTTTAGATTTATTTAGAATATATAAGAATACTTGACAGTACATAGTAAGTATTTTGTATTTTATGCCACTTGGTAAAATTTATAATTGAACATACCTGTCCGTAGATAATCAACTCAAAACTGTCAGATTTGCCCTTTGAACTTTTTATTTGTTCTGTTGTCTTATTTATATTACGAAATTTCGTTTCACACCAATTTTGTTATCAATTATGAAATTTTAATATGCACCATTAGATTATTTGTTAAAGTTATTTTAGTAGTATTTATTAAAATTATTCACTAGACACGTAATAGATTGGATGATGTTCATGCTATTTCTGTTTATTTAGTAACCTTGGTCCACATTGAAGCAATATTACCAAAGCAGTACTGTGAGCAGTTGCGGTCCAATGGCGTAAAAAAAGATAAAGCTATTATTTTTTGTTAGTAATGTATTATGTTGTTGTAGTAAATGAATATCTAGCATATACTATTAGAATTCACATTTTAAGAAGGTTATAATACATATGAACAAGATATTAATTTAATTGCATACAACTTTGCAGCATAGAAATAATACAAATAGTCTTGGTAACATTCAAATTAATTTTCGAAATTTTAGATTAGTTCAAATACCACCATTTTGTGCGAGTTTTGTATTATGTACCAATTGCACTGATGAGTGAATCTTGATTTCATACGATAAAGAACGTGGATTAATCTTGGCCTGAATGTGAATAAACGATTTGTTAATAATAGTTGTTTTAAAAGATTTAACAAATTAAGATCACAAATATTACTAACCATAATAATATATTGCAGCTGCATATACGGATGCTCACGTGGATGGCCTTTATTCCGATTATGCGTAAGCGCTGAGCTTCGATGTTGGTACTGGTGCATGGCGTTCCCATTATTAAGGCCTGACTGCGTACGTAGATCGACGGAACTCTTCACTGATGGCACATTGGATAGGTCTACATGTAACGCCATAATTTTTAACCATTGTCTGTATTTTACTAACATTAGGTTAAAATAATTGTTACTAACAAATATGAGGGAAGTCCGAAATAGGTATTATAATTATTATGACTATAATATACGAGTACATATTAATCACGGACTTTTTGCCTAACACAAGCAATCTGTTGGGCAAATGAACATTCTTGACCAATATATCTTTTATAGCAGTAGAGTTGTAGGTGTTCATTAATGGCGGTAGTCTCTTTATCTTAAATCACCCGGCTCCTCACTTAAATTTCTATCATCAAAAAATAATGGCGTAATGGGAGTGATCCGTTAACTAAAATGACCTGCTTTACGCTGTGATCAGTTGGAAGTGATAGAACTGTCTCAAGCTGTATTTCTTGAATTGCCATTATCATCATTATTGCCTTAAGCTGAGTTAAATCACTCTCACAACTGACGATTAGTTTACTAGATCCTAGAAAAACTACTGTATCAATCTAAAATGCTTGTATAAATAGACAAACAAAAATTTTTATTATATAATAAATAAATAAATAAAAAAAAGCCTTTCATTTTCTTTGTAGTATACCTTATATCAAAACATAAACTTATTTCTTAACTAAAATATTCAATCAATTGCAATCTTTTACTAAGTTACATTCCTTTAATTTGTTTACAGTTTGAGCTACTTGTATGTCTTTTCATACAAATATATATACATTTTATACATATTTATATGATAGTACGAATCTATTTTGTGTAAAGAATTCCTCCCAATGAATCTTTAAAGTAAATAGAGAAGAATCAAACAAAAACAATGTTCATTTCTATACCATATATATGATATACGGACAGACAGATAGACATATAGGCCTAATCATTAAAAGCACAGATAAGAATCCAATCCTTCTTCTTCTGAACTCAATCAAAGAAGGGCTGTCATATATTACCAGCAGCAAGGTATTCCATAGCCACACAATGGCAAAGCTGAAGAAGCTGTCATGACGATAGCTTCACGTGCTGGCTTTGCCGTTGTGGAGGCTCTCCAGCGGGTTATCGCCGAGCGGACAGGGCGACAGCACGGGATTTTTTCCTTCCCACTGACGCAGATTCTTTCCGGGCACGGTTACTTCGGAAAGTATCTGCACTCGGTCGCTAGGAGGGAATTGAGTCCCGCCTGTCACTACTTGAGTGTGCGGGTGGACGGGACGGATTTTCACCTCCATCCGCTATAGTGGTCAGCCGCGAGGAAGCGACGTCCGCGTGTGCCGTACGTCGCCTAAATAGTGAGTTTATCCGCAGATGGTACCCGCGGTAGCGGGCAGGCGCTAGGAGGGGTCTGGATGTCGTAATAACAGCTGTTCCCGGATCCCTCCTATGTCAGGCGCAGAGTGGCACACCGTGTGGTTTTAGTCGGTCCGATTCCGACACACCACCCCGCCGTAAATCCCGGTGAGGTGACGGACAGAGGTGATTTACACACATTAAATAAAAGGATTTCTTTTTACAGTGATGTTTTTCTGTATGTTTTTATGCATATGTACATACCTACATATATGTTGGCATTATTATAACAAAAAATAAATTAATACTTTATTCTTACTACTCGGATGTATTTCAAATATATCACAACCAGAAAGATGACAATGAATAATTAATTATTGTTCTAGTAGTGTACAACAATGAGTCTGTTTTTGTCCTCGACGCAGATTGATTATGTTGTATTGTAAATCAATCTAGTTGCCACGTAATCACTGCGGTATACAGTTTACAGGATTCGAATTCACAAAGCATAATTAAGCGGCAAATTGAGCGATCACCAGAATCCTTCCAATCCACATAACTCGTAAAGGTTAACATAATCTATCATAATGTCTGGGGATCTGTCGCCCAAATCTGTGTATGCATACCCTTTCCATAATCGTCTTTTTATAAACTATGTTACAGATACAGACTTTCATTTTCACATAAATGTGAAAGTTTGTGAGTATGGATTTTCGTTACTCTTTCATGAAAAATCTACTGGAGGGGTTATGATGCAACTTTACAGTAACATAATACATCAGAGTAACATATAGGCTACAACCTGTAATGATTTTATGTAATTTAAATCGTAATATATCGATATATGTCAATTAAGTCAGAAAAAAATCTGATCTAAAAGTTACCTTGGCGTACGCTGCCTAAACCATTGAAGTTACACAAAGATGATGTACCTTAAGGTTGTTTGTAAGTTAAAAAAATATTTATTTAAAATGATCAGTTTCGAAACTTATTGCGGCAGACCAAATTCCACGCGAGCGCAGTCACGGGCAAAAGCTAATTTAATAAAAATCATCCGTAGTATTCGGATATTAAATAATCATTTTTGAATTCTTACTGATCAATACACAACTATCAAGACTTAACTTAATCAAGTTAGCTGTATATACTTAAAAGGCAATTATTTTTGTAGTAATGTTATAATTTTTATACTATTGTTTTTTACATTTGGCAGCTTCACCATATTCTAATATTCTAATATGGTGAAAACGATGAAACTGCCAGATATAAAAAACAATATTGGATTAAAAACAAGATTTGATTTCTTACGTAAAAAGTATCAAAATTCTTGTTGACATTAGTGACCCGATTAATTTTACAAGAATGTGATTTTATTTTAAAAATAAAATAAATATAGCAACAAGAATATAAGTTATATTCTTGTTGCTGTATTATTGTTATGTACTCGTCGTTACTGAAACATAAAAATGATTAATTCTAATAAATACTTTTGCTCATAGTTTCACTCGCTCTCGCTCGGTTATATGAACCGTCGCTTATTTAAAATGCTGTCATATTTTTTTAGATAAGAAATATTGGAGATCCAAGGTCAGTTTAGCTATTCAGGCTGATGATACCCATTTATGAATAAGTAGTTATGTGTATGAGTATGTATACATATGTGTGTGGATGTGTATTTGGGTATAGATATTTCTAATTATATTAGTTTGTAAATATTTCTTCAAAATTCATTATACTGTCAACTACCAAGTACTGTCTTTCTGAAACATTTTGATCCATCCTAAGGTTTTATCAATAATACCGTCCTTTGAACACAATTTTTATATCTGACTCTCATATAGCTCTAATACGGTCTACAAATAAAGGGTTTTAATTTAAATTTCATATTTAGTAATATTGACGAAGCAAAGTATTTGATATGATTTACTGTAGCAATTATATACGTAGTTATGGTTTCATATAGTCAAACGCTGGAGATAAATAAATCATTATCTAAATGGCATAAGCGATAGTCACTTAATCAATAGACTTCATTTCTCTGGAACGACTTTGCCGCCGTATTTGACACAAAATGTATACTGGCAAGTTAAATCTTTAAGTTTCACAATATTCTGCAAACAGTAACTTGGCATAATTTACAAGCTTTGTGGCAGGCTAATGGCACGAAATTAAATTTTGTAACTTGTGTTTCGCTACCTGTTTGTAACTAACACTTGTATACTTCATGTAAAATATAAGTTATTGCTACTTCCCTTGCAAAGTTGTTACTGACATGATACCATAACACCAACATGATTTTAATTAGGTTCGTTTCCAGACATCAAATTTGTGCATGTGGACGTGATAATGACGTGGTTATTTGTTCTCAGTAACGTTCATTATGGCTCAAATTGAACTTTTATTCTGTAGTTAAAATTAGAAATTGCCAATTAGTTAGATAATATCATTTTCTGTTATCAAATATTTTTACTAAAATGCTCATTTTCGTTTGTATATTTCTTATTATAATGATACTGATAACCTTCACTAAGAAGGACTAACTAACCTACTTCGTTTTTTTTAAAAATCTGTATCTTCCATAGTTACTTGAGAATAAATTCGTTTATTTGTCTATTCTAAAATATTTTTATAAAATAAAGTCAATAACAAACAATAAAACGAACTCTCAACAATTATTGAAATATCCTCACTCCATTAAATTGTAGTTAAGAATAAACATACACAAAATAAATATCTAAACTCACGCATAAATGTTAATCATTCGTCATTATTTCTGTCATCATCATTTATTTATTTATACTTAATGCACATGTTGTACAAAGGCGGACTTAATGTCATGGGGCATTCTCTCCCAGTCAGCCTTTAGGTGATGTAGAAACACGATGCGGTAGGTGCAAAGGTAAAATAATGAAGTTGACTTACATTACTAATAAAATATTATTTTACATAAACAGTACATAAACAATACATAAACATACATGTATATAAAATTAATACAATATTCTATATAAATATAAACACTAACTCGGGTACTCGTTAAGACGATTTCACCAAATTATCTCTTACTTAGATCACGTACTTTCGCCTTATATGTGTGGCGATTTGTGGACATCCTGATATTGGCGGGCAGTGCATTCCACAGAAGAACTGACTGTACAAAGAAGGAAGAATTGATAAAGTTGGAGGTGTGAGGGGGGCATAGAAGAAGCATGTTGTTTTTTGACCGAAGGTTTCGATCATAGGTGGAACTAAGAGGCGGAAGTGGGGAACAAGGTATTCAGGTAGCGATAGAGAGTTGAGGAACGAAAAAAGAAAAGTGAGTGCACGCAAACTACGTGAATGTAAAGCAGACACATGATCATACTTGCGAAGATTGTAATCGAATCGAATGCAGTTATTGAGAAGGTGATCTAGTTTGTTGAGGAGGTCTGCATTCAGGTCAAAATAGCACAGATCACCATAATCGATTAACGGAATAATTAGGGCCTGCATAAGCGTAGCATTAGTTTTAATCGGGAGAAAAAATTTTGAGCGATACAACGCACGGAGGCACGAGGTGACGTTCTGGCTCTCGTGTGTAACTTGAGCACGCCAATCAAGTGTTGAGTCGATATATAGGCCCAGGTTTTTAACTACTGCACTTAGAGGTATAGTCAGATTGTCATAAACAACAAGTGGGATAGCTGCCGTGCCCAACCTACTAAGCATTTGTTTGCTCCCCACGACAATCTCTTGACACTTAGTTGGATTTACTGACAAACCAAATTTCGTAGACCAACTCCTTATAGATTCTAAGTCTTTGTTGATTTTCTTTATGGCATTTGATATATTCTCAATTCTTGACAGTGCATAAATTTGTGGGTCGTACAGGTCATCAGCGTACAGGTGATACGCATACTGAAGGTGTTGGGTTACGATATTAATAAAAATTTAAAACAATAAGGGAGATAATATACCGCCTTGAAGGACACGAGTGAGAAGTTCACACGAACTCGACGATGAGTCATCAATGTGAACACATTGTTGATGTCCCTGGAGATAGGAAGAGAACCATTGCAGAGCTTCTGAGGAGATCATAAGATAGGAGAGGATGTCCAGTAGGACTTCATGACAAACGGTATTGAAGGCATTCGAGAAATCTACCAAAGCCAGCACTGTGACTTTGGTGTCCTCCATACCCTCCCTATTATCACCAGTCACTTTGAGGAGAGCAGTTGTTGTGTGCTATGACCGGGTCTAAAGCCAGATTGTAGCAGACTAAGGAGATTGTGTTCATATACAAACTATCATCATCATCAGCCGGAATACGTCCACTGCTGAACATAGGCCTCCCCCCTAGAATGCCACGCCGTACGACTGGACGCCAGCTGCATCCATCAGCTCCCCGCGACTCGGACTATGTCGTCAGTCCATCTAGTGGGGGGCCTACCTACGCTTCGTCTTCCGGTACGTGGTCGCAAGAACCTTTCTTCCCCAACGGTTGTCGGTTCTACGAGCGATGTGGCCTGCCCAATGCCACTTCAGCTTGCTTATTCGAAGAGCTATGTCGGTAACCTTAGTTTTCTTGCGGATATCCTCGTTATGGATCCTATCACGCAAGGAAATGTCGAGCATAGCCCTTTCCATAGCTCATTGAGCGACTTTGAGCTTCTCCATGAGGCCAGCAGTAAAAGACCACGTCTCAGTTCCATATGTCATCACTGGCAACGTACATTGGTTGAAGAATTTCGTCTTTAGGCTCTGGGGAATCTTGGACGAAAAGACATCTCGAAGCTTGCCGAACGCTGCCCATCCGAGTCGGATTCTTCGTGCGACCTTCTTGTCGAAGTTGGACCTACCTAGCTGGACTACTTGTCCTAGGTAGACATACTCGTCAACAACATCGACTGCATCATTCCCAACAATTACCGGTGTAGGTGTGACATGGACGTTAGACATGATTTTCGTCTTGTGCATGTTCATTTTAATACCAACCTGCTGGGAAACTGCCAAGGTCGTTGAGCATGGTACGGAGAGCCTCAGGTCGATAATTCTTCAATAAGGTTTTATCACTTTTTTGAAGAAAAGCCTCTAACAATTCGGTGATCGCTACCGGTTTACAACTTACTGATCACAGAGACATCATTGAATATGTGCTGATTGATCGTGATGATGAGGTCTATCTCATTTTTCGTGGAACCATCGGGGCTGATCCATGTTCACTTGCGGGATGGCCGTTTTTCGAAGAAGGAGTTCATCATAAAGAGTCCCTCCTTCTCCATGTAGTCGGCCAACCGCTGTCCCTTGTGGTTCCGTTGCCCGTATCCAAATGGCCCCACTCTCAGCTCATCACCATTCCGTTTGCCCAGCTTTGCATTGTAGTCCCTCATAATAACGGTAAAGTGCGTTTCGGAAGTATGTATGGCTGTTAAAATGTCCTCATACATAACTTCTACTTCATCGTCAGCTAAGCGTCTCGAGGTCAGCGCATATACCTGTATGACCTTCAGCGAATACCGTTTGGTGATTCTGAGTATAAGGTATGCTACCCTGGTCGAGACACTACTGATTTTTACAACGTTGTTAACGAGGGACTTGTGGATGAGAAACCCGATACCACCTTGGGAGAGCTGGTCTCCCTCCCGGTAGAAGAGCAAGTTGCCGGAGTTGAGGATTATCGAGTCCTGTCCCTGTCTTCGGACTTCAGATAAACCTAGAATATCCCAACGTAGCTTGATTGTCGTTAATTCTTTTTTCAGCTCGAGCAACTTTTCATCCTCCCTGAGTATCCTTGCATTGAATGGTGCCAGGGCCAAGGTCTTTTTTTTATGTTAAGGTAGCCGGATCTGTACCGGAGATTCTTAGCACCCCTTTCTCTACCGTTACCATGGCAGCTATAGCGAGGCTAGGAATAGCGGAGCTGCCGGGGACTAGAGGCCGTGCTATTTGTGTATCTGTCATTTTAGAGGAGGGGAGGGGGGAGGGGTTTGCCATTCTCGCCACGCTTGGCAAGCGGCTTGGAGAGCACAGTAGATGTTCGTTATCTTGGAGGAATGCTGCTGCCCATTCCTCTGATTTTTCTTTTCTCTTTGCCGGGTTTCACGGCTTCCACGGGATGAGAGGGGGTGACCACATTATTAAGCCGGGGCCACGCGGCAACCAATTATTTCTGTACCCACGTATAAATATTTTAGGAACTTCTTTGTATCTGCTTAAATACTTTTAAACCTTATTAATTGATTTCAAGAAAAAAATACAGACAATAGTTTATTCACCCTTTTTAAGTAACTCACACAAAATACATTTTTGAGCGCATGCATAAATGTCAATCATTACTTACAGTATTTGACAGAATGGACAACAAATGTTTGATAGATACGTTTTTGTTATGTGTTATGTATTCGTCGAGTTTTCATTGTTTATAAGATGTATTCTGCTATTCGGGGTGGAAACAAAACCAACAAGTCAAAAATAATGAGAATTGGTCCAGCAGATCTAGAGTTATAAGTGTTGAAACAAACCCGTCTTTTTTTTATATATATATATATAGATTGGTTAATATGGTTACTAACCTACGAGTAAATTTTATCATCTGTAATATTTGAATGTTTAAGTAAAGGAAATATTTTCGCAAAGGACATCGGCCACTTCGTATGGGCTCTTGACCTAGACATGGACATTTTATTATTGAAATAACAAATGATTTTTAAGTAGCCTAAACCCAATGGAAAACATAATTTTATGAAGTGTAGAATGAAGTCAGTTATATAATAAAAAAGCTTGGAATAGAAAAGTAAACACAAAGTTATATCCTAAGTATGAATATGAGCAAGCGTGTGCAAAGCGAAATGTTAGGTGCTGCAAGCGGGAAATAGATTACATTAGTCAGACATTAGTCAAGTGTTGCTAGAATAGGAAAAAAAATACTTTACACGCACAGTCCTGTTATTTTATAATCAAGAAGTCTTTACATTTCGTAGATAAGAGAAATTATGTATTTTAAAGAAAATTGTTTGTTTACGTGAAAACACGAACGATTGGTATTATATATAGTATTATTATTCAAATAAATTCTTTTGAAAATAATTTTTAATATATGTTAACTTGATTTCTGATCTTAATTTGTTAAATGTTTTGAAACAAATATTTGTAATTTATATTATTAACAAATCGTTTATTCACATTCAGGCTAAGATTAGTCCACGTTCTTTATAGTATGAAATAAAGATTCACTGATCGGTGCAATTAGTACCTAATACAAAACTCGTACAAAATGGCAATTTTTGAAAAGACTATTTGTATTATTTCTACGCTTGCAAAGTTGTATGCAATTAAATTATTGTCTTGTTCATATGTATTATAGCCTTATTAAAATATAAATTCTACTAACATATACTAGATATTCATTTACTACTACAACATAATACATTACTGATAATAAATAATAATTTTATCTTTTATTAAGCCATTGGACCGCAACTGTTCGCAGTGATGGTGACTCATATTACTTACACTAGTCTAGACTTTGGTAATACTGCTTCAATGTGAACCAAGGTTACTGATTTAACAGAATTAACATGAGATAGTGAAATTTCATTGGATTTCATTGAATATCATCCAATCTATTACGTGTGCAGTGAATAATTTGAATAAATACTGCTAAAATAACTTTAATAAATAATGTAATAGTGCACTTTGAACATTCATAATTGACAACTCATTTGGTGTGGCACGAAATTTCGTAATATAAATAAGACAACACAATAAATAAAAAATTTAAAGGGCCAAACCAGACAGTTTTGAGATGATTATCTACTGTCAGGTATGTACAATTATAAATTTTACCAAGTGGCATAAAATACAAAATACTTACTATGTACTGTCAAGTATTCTTATATATTCTAAATAAATCTAAAATTAGATTGCCTTAGGTGTTTTCTTGATTTTAACCATTGACAGTTTTTCTAATGTTATCAATTAATCATTTAAATAATATAATGACAAATGCGTAACAGAGATTCAACATAAAGTAAAGTACTCAATTCAAAACCTATAATATGTATTATTATATTTATATACATGGACGCTTATTTGTTCACATCGCGTTGTGCAAAAATATTCTTTATAGGGTTGCTGTAATTCTAATAAAAAACGGTTAGTTTTGACACTGTTGCAACTAAAAAGCTGTAATTTGAAAGCTGTGATATTAAAATAAAGTCTGAATTCTTCAAGATCAACCGTAATTTTTAGCTAAAACGATCGACTTTGATCGAAAGTACTTAAAGAACTCATGAATATAATTATTTCTATTTTAGAGACATGCACCACACTAACGACGTAATGCGAGATTTCGACATCGATTGGAGTCGTTACGACGACAGAATAAAGACGTTTGAAAAATGGCCCGTAACATTCCTCCCTGCAGAACAAATGGCTGATAATGGCTTCTAATACCTAGGACGTGGAGACGAAGTTCGTTGTGCTTTCTGTGAACTTGAATTATCAAGCTGGATCGAAGGAGATGATCCCACTAAAGACCATCAGAGCTGGTCACCTAATTGTCTCTTTGTACATATACGTACAGAATTGGAAATTGTAGATCACAAGAAAAGTATTTTACCCTGCATAAATTTTGATCGTGACGATCGTTCCTTAAAAACTGACATTTTGAAGAACAATATGAGGTAAACCATACTAAATACTTTTGACTATCGTAGAGTTAAAGTGATTTTACCTTAGACAAAAATAGGGTTCAACTGCCAAAAGAGAGGATAAGTAAGACGTAACAGCTTTAGAGACTCTTGTGATAAATCTTTTGCAAACGAAAGTTTTTTGGAGAAAATATTGAATAGTAAAGATTTTATGCTATTTGTTTTTTTGAATGTTTTTGTAATAAGTAACCCTACATTGTGTACCCTACATTGGAGACGGTTGGAGACAGCCAAAGTAGAATGTGAAATCTTGAAAAGAGAAAATCGCTTACGTGTGTATATTTTAAGTTAGAAGTATTATTAAGATAAACAGGTGGTTCTGCTTTTTACAAAAAAAAAATACTCTTCATTAATTAAATGCTTTTCTTGTTTAACGAAAAACTTTCTATTTTAGTGAGAAACAAATGGATCACCTTGATTACGAGCTGCCTCACCTGAAGTCTGCCTTTTACAGCTTGAGACTTAATACTTTCAAAGGATGGCCAGTCACTTTCCTCTCTGCAGAACAAATGGCTGGCAATGGCTTCTACTATTTCGGACACGAAGATAAAGTTTGTTGCGCTTTTTGTAGCGTTGAATTAAGAACCTGGAAAGATGGAGATGATCCCACCGAAAATCATCAGTACTGGTCACCGAAATGTCCGTTTGTATGCAGACTTAAAGTTTCAGATGCCGTAGATTACAAGAAAAGTCTTTCCCCTAAGATAATTCTTTCTGATTGTTATCGATTTGCACAAAATTCTAAGGACATAACAGAGGGTAATAAGTGTAGTTCTTGCATTACAGTAGAAACTTCTCTAAACTTGCCTAGTGCGGTACATCCTTGTTATGAATCTGAAGAAGCTCGATTACGTAGCTTCCAAGATTCATCGTGTATACGCCAAAGCCCCGAGAATTTAGCCGCAGCAGGTTTTTTCTATGCCGGACCGGACGACGAAACAAAATGTTATTATTGTGATGGGGGCTTTAAGGATTGGGAACCTGATGACGTACCTTGGGAGGAGCACGCGCGCTGGTTTAGTTCTTGCGCTTACGTAAATTTAATTAAAGGTCAGGACTACATACAAAAAGCAATGGCCAAGCGGTACTCTATGCCCGCACTTACTACAGAAAGAAAAGTCACAAAACACAGTACGTTCACAGAATCCCCGCCAAAACTTGATGGTAAACTATGCTTAATTTGTAACGAGGAGATGCGGGATGTATTCTTTGTGCCATGTGGATATGTTGTCACATGTTCTAAGTGTTTGATGGTAGCCAATAGTTGTCCCTTATGTCGAAATGTGTTGCGTAACAATTTTTACCCGAATCTCAAGCATATGATACTATTTTCACGTATCTCTAATACTATTGCTAGTGTGTTTGCCTAATTTGGTCGAGATTTTCAAGTGCTATGAAAATGTAATGACTGTTTGATAGAAATAACAAAATGGCCAAAATGGCGACATTATACTGCGTTACTATAAAAACTAAACTAACCAAGTCGAATGAACTTAAAAGAGTATTAAAAATTAAGGAAATCAAAGGAGGATTACATAAATACTAATAAGTTCAAGGTTTAAATTTAATTACATTCAGCTGGACCAATCCCACAAAAATGTGCAATATGTCAGTATTTTTCCTCCCGTAGAGGTGCTGACTAATCTACATTAAGATGGATCTGTACAATATGAATAACTACCATCACGACAGTGATTTGATGAAAATGAATCACTACCAACTCGAACAGAAAAGTTTGAACATACATCTCAAACTTATGAGCACAAAAAATACGGACAAACTAAAAAAAAGAATGAATATCGAATACCCTCAGTAAAACAAGGGACAGACCCGTGCTACCCCTAGCTTTTCCACTTGAGTGGAGCACGGGGAATGTATAAGGTCCCGTGCCACAACTGATGAAGTAAATTGTTTTCCTCTCAGATTTGTGCTATATGGTTCCAAGATCTGAATAATTAATTAATAGGAGTGAATTAATATTTTCTTTCCTTTCATTAAGTTAACTGTATAAATAACGTAACAGATATTCTAAACATAATAAAAAAAAAATTAAAAAGCTACTAACAGTGATATCTAAAAAAATATTGATTCTTTGTACTTACAGCGACTAAATTTGAAAATCAATAGATAGTGAAATTTCATTGGATCATTATGTCGCAAAACGAATCCTACTGTCTATATACTCGTATTATAAAATGTATTTATCTTTATCTATAGACTATACTTACCATAAGCTGCAGCAGGACCCATCTATAGTCTTCGTGGTTTACCAATATGGAGAACCTAGGTAAAGCTCGAGTCCCATAAAACAGGGAATTTGTGCGAACAATGTTAAGGCACAATATTGACATTGAAAGGGAACGTAAAACGTTGTGTGTTTGCCGTAACATGAAAGCTCGTAGATTTTCCTATTGCACTAATCATGTGAAGAATATGCTTTTTATTCATGCTTGATGAATAGACAAATAAATATTTATATAATAGAATAAATAAATAAATAAAGAAAATAAAAAGCCTTTTATTTTCTTTGTAGTATACCTTGTATCGAAACATTATTTCTTAACTGAAATATTCAATCAATTGCAATCTTTTACTAAGTTATATTCCTTTAATTTGTTTACAATTTGAGCTACTTGTGCTATTGAGCTACTTGTATGTCTTTACGTACAAATGCCTATACATTTTATACATATTAATGTAACTGTTAGAACCTCTTTTGTATAAAGGGCTCCTCCAAAAATATCTATTCTTCGTGGTTTGGGTTATCTGAGTGCTCGTGTGCCTCGATTTTGTTATCCATTCGCGTTGTTGTGGACTGATGTTAAATTTTATTATACGAGTATTATATCCAAGAAATATTCTTACACTGCTAACTAATGTACGTAAAGTGTGTTTTCAGCACTGGAGTATCGTGAATAGTCGACAATGCGTACTAAATGTAACTGTTGCGTTTTGTATACTAGTGCTAATAACACTCACGTATTCCCGACGAGCGTGCTGTTAGCCACACCCCTTGTGTACATATTAAGAAATATAAGTATATTTATCAGAGGTCTGGATATCACGAGTTTTGCCTAATACGGGATCAGACGACCATGTGTGAGATGTGTGAGGGTATTACTATTTTATCTTTATACTAAACCAATAATGATCATGTTTAGCCTCGTTTGTGCTACACTAAACTCTTCATGTCAGGTGTTTCCTATAACAAACGATTAGCGCGATATCAATAGTATTATCCAGCAGTAGGAGGTTGCATAACTGGCTTAAGTAAAACAACAATAATATTGGACTAATGACGCTTCTTTGAGGAACGCCAAAGTGACTGGAAGGCCAATACTCAAATAATTGTTAATCGTTACACACTGTCTTCTGTTATTTAAATAATCCCTGAACATTTTTTTTACGTACCGCCACGTATTCTCAGTCCCTTAAGTTTGAAAAATAAGTTGGGAATAGAAATCATCATCATCAAATAATCAGAAAAAATCAACACAGGACTTCATGATCCGCTACTGCTTACACTACCGCTAGGTCAACGATAACCATATATAAAGGCAATATATTATTTTTGTTGATGATTTAATTATAATAAAAATTTAGATATTTTTTTCCAATCTTGCCTGATCCATTACACCTGTTCAATCTTAGTCTGAAAACAAACATCTTTCTAGGTATACCTAAACAAGCTGTGGTCCGCAATGTACATAGCTCTGGTGATATTACTCAGCCATCAAACTGCCGACTGCTTACGAAGTACTGTATAAACGATTATTATAATTTAGTTTACCAATAAATAATTGAAAAAAATCAGGTTAAGCACAGGTTTATTTCAGAAGCTATTATTGTGTTATTCCTATTATAATTATGATTGCGGTAGTCCTCGTGGGTGGGTTGAAGATGTCGCACACGGAACAAAGATTAAGTACGTCAGTGATAAATATGAATTGCGCTCTCTATCGTTCTAACCATTTCCTTAAGAAAGATGTCCCAAAATCGCTACGATCGCCCTTGCTAACGAAAAATTGCTTTGCGTAAATAATACGTAAAATTAACGACAGAATAAGGCAAAAATTGTTTTGTTATATTTAATCTTCGTCGCTGGATAGCACATACCTTTTATTTTAGAAACTCATAAGTGCTGAGAAACACACCGGCAATATTGCCGATGCACAACTGCTGGCCACTCAAATTTTGTATTTCGTACAGCTGTACTAATAACACACTCGTTGTGGTCTCAGTGAGCGTTTTAACAACAAGTATAAGTGTTTTCCACGAGAGTGCTAAAAACACAACTAGGTATTGTGTACACTGGGCATCTGAACGCGGAGCCCTAGTCGATAAAATAGGACGAGACCTATCGCCGCCAGCAATCGTTGCTGCCATGCTGGCGGGTGAGGAAAGCTGGGCCGCAGTGGTCTCTTTCTGCGAAGCTGTTATGCTCCAGAAAGAGACCGCTGAACGGGATCGAGAGAGGGCCGATCCCGAACGAAGAAGACGCCGGCGGCGTTATGAGCCGCCGACGGGACCGCGAGTCGCCAGAGAGTGGGGTCCTCTGGTGGCGGATTAGTTGCTGCGGTCTGCGATGGAATGATTTGTTTCGGCCTGGTAGCAAAAATGCGATCGGGTCGCAACAAATTATAACAACCGGACTGATAGGTGGGGTTGCCTTTATGGCGTCCCCAGGATAGGGTCTGACTAGGCGCGGCGTTGATTCTGGAGGGGACCTGAAATAACATGGTCCGGGTCCCCTTCAGAGAAGGACGCCTGAGACCGGCCGCCGGGGTGGTTTTTAGTGGAAACACCACATACATAAAAAAAAAAAAAAAAAAAAAGGTATTGTGTACACAGTTGTGTTACGACAATACTTGAATCATTGTTTTTTAAGATCGGAATTCAATTTCAACGAAAAAGCTGTTGAAATTGTCACCAATGTTAGATTTACAATTGTCTGAAAATGATAAATACTTGAGTATGTGTCTCGACAAGTCATTGTAATGAGATAAATTAAAAAACGCGTAAGTTTATAAATCTTTATAAACTTTTATCTGAACATTCATAGAGTGTTCATCCCAAATACTTGCGTAGGTTATATAGAACATTAATTAAAAATGGGATGGATAATGGTAGTTTTATTTACGATCACAGTGTGAATGTATATTTTCATAAACTAGGTGTTGTTCTAAACCAGGCCTTTACTGGGTGGAAAGAGGATTTACTAGGAGTACACCATATACCGGAAAGCGAGCTGAGTATGTCACTATTGATTGTATGTAGAAATTTTTTATATATAAAGTAATTATTCAAGGCAAAATTATGTTCTAATAATTTCATTTATGAATTCGCTAGCTGAAGTGTTGTAATTCTGGCTGTATAATGTTAAATAAAAATATTTCTAATCGCGATATACTTCAAATTACATTTTAACTTCTCATCAACTTAGCGATAAGTATAATAGTTGGTATGTTATATATACTAAAGAGTGCAAGTAGTTTGAAATCTGCATTTCTTGATCTCTGTAATAAAATTGTTGTACAACAAAAATTTAAGATCGTCACCTTCATTCATTTAGTTTTATCTCTTTTGTATCGTTCTGTAATCTCATAAAATAAAGTGCATTAAAATACAACATATACATATATATTAATTTATATGTTTACATTATATATTCATACACATAAACATACACATATATATATATATATATATTTTAAAAAGACGACGTCCGCACTAGGATTAAATCCTGTGTCGCGGGGTACTTTATTTTTTTGAAATCGCGCGGTTTTTTGAAATCCCATCTCATCTATCCTATCCTACTAGTAACACAACATAATATACAATGGAACATAGAAGTGGGGAACTTCTATGTTCCATTGCATCCATCCGTTTTAAAATTAGTTAAAAATAATGCCTTCGTTGTTTTTGTACCATTAAAGCTCAGTTTATATTGGTCGCAGTGTAATGTTATATGTATAGCCTTAAGCTGCCCTCGATAAATAGGTTTTCCAACGCTTAAACATTTTTTCTATTCGATCCAGAACCGATTCCAGAGATTAGTGCGTTCTACCAAACAAACTTTTCAGCTTTGTAATATCAGTACAGATTCATACTGATACTGATCCCCGGTGGTTCCATAACCGTACTATCGGATTGTGAGAGTTAGGGAATTGAGACTGCACCTGTGTTTTGGCACATACTTGTGCACTATAATATATTTTTTTCTTTTTTCCGTCGCGTGTTAAATCCTGTGCCACGGGCGACTTTACAAACATACAAGAAGCGGACTCAAAGAACACCCAGACTCAGAACAACAATTTGTGGGTCACACAAAGTATTGTATGTATAATGAAAACACACATATATTTATTTGTCATCAATCATTTTTCTCATTAAATATTAAAACAGATCACAGTAAATTAATTATTATAAAAAATTGATTTACTAATCGATCGTTTACTAAAATCATATTTGCATGTTTTGTAGATTTAAATCTATTAAAATACTGGTTCAAGTGACGTTTTTTGTATACACTTACCTGTAATTTTACCTTAAGAATTCTTCTGTTTTGTTACAAAAAATCTTTTTACTAAACATCATGTTCATACTTATCCGAAAATGAGCAATACTCTGTGTAGAGGGTAATCTTTGTTACAACACCATCATCCTTTAGAAGTCGATTGCTGAACACAGGCCTTTTCTTAGAAAAGGCTTTGGTGCACTATTTATGTATGTATATTAGGTACAACAACAATGATGTGTTAAAAATAATATTTGCAAGTAAGTTTACTGCACATTGTGGACGAAGTTGAAGCTACCAAATTATCGAAAAACACAGGTATGTCAATGTAAATTCCTTTTAGGATATGAATAAAACTCCGTCAAATTATCTGAAGAGCAATTGAGCAGAGAGCAATAATTAAAACATCAACAATATATACTCCTATATAAGATCTACAAGATAGCGTTAGAAATATCTATACACAAACACACAGAGTGTGTGTTTGTGTATAGATATTTCTAATTATATTTGTGATTTTTTGTAATGTAAGTTGTAAGTTTGTAAATATTTCTTCAAAATTCATTATACCATCAACTACCAAATATTGTCTTTCTGAAATATTTTGATCCATACTAAGGCTTTATCAATAATGCTGTCCTTTGGACACAATTGTTATATCTGACTCTCTTATAAGTCTAATACGGTGTACAAATAAAGAGTTTTATTTAATATTTATATTTAGTAATATTGACGAAGCAAAGCATTTCACATAATTTACTGTAGCAATTATTACGTAGTTATGGTTTCTTATAGTCAAACGCTGGAGATAAATAAATCATTATCTAAATGGCATAAGCGACAGCTAATTAATCAATAGACTACATTTCTCTGGAACGACATTGCCGCCGTATATTGCCAAGTTAAATCTTTAAGTTTCACAATATCCTGCAAACAGTGACTCAGCATAATTTATAAGCTTTGCGGCAGGTTAATGGCACGAAATTAAATTTTGTAACTTGTGTTTCGCTACCCGTCTGTCTGTCTGTTACTAACACTTGTATACTTCATGTAAAATATAAGTTATTGCTACTTCCCTTCCACCATTGCTACCTACATATAATATGATTTTAATTGGGTTCGTTTCCAGACTTCAAATTTGTGTATGTGGACGGGACAATGACGTGGTTTTTTGTTCTCAGTTACGTCCATTATGGCTCAAATTGAACTTTTATTTAGTAGCTAATATTAAAAATTGCCAATTAGTTACATAATATCATTTTATGTTATCAAATATTTTTGCTAGAATACTCATTTTCGTTTGTATATTTTTTTTAACATGGTACTGATAACCTTCTTAAAAAAGGACTAACTAACCTACTTAGTCTTTTTAAAAAAGCTATATCTTCCATAGTTACTTAAGAATACATTCGTTTATTTATCTATGCTAAAATATTTTTGATATTGAATAAACATTCACTCAAAAGAAGATAACATGCCAAATGTGATAAAGAACAATGATGATAGATGTAGTATGATAATACTCTTTATCAATTGCACCTACGAAGTGAACATTTTCTTAAGTTATAATCGGTTCTCGGCGAAGATACATGTTATAATTTTTTTTTTGAATTTTTGGCTCCTAAAACTAAATAACACATATTTATTATATTTATCCCTACCAGTAGAGATATGTGCTAAAAAAATTACACTTGTCTCTACCGCTGAGAGTAATGAGTAGGTCTGTTAAGTGTTACTGTAGTGTATGAGTGTAACTACCGCACGTTTAGCTTTTTTTTTCAAGGTACATTATTCATATCATATCAAGCTTAATTAAAATATACAATTTATTTTGAAGTCCATAATAAAGTCACTTAACTTATCCATAACAACGCCTGTGTGTGTACTCCAGCTGTGGACAAGCTTTAAATGAATATGTAAATAAATAAAGTACCATACTCTTGAATCTAAGGGTAATTCTTCACTCCTTTTAATTTCACTACATTGTCCGTAGCTTTATAATCTTTAAAAATTAGGTAGATTGCAAAACTGAGCATTTGTGTCTTCTTTATAGGACTCAGGTATGCTCCTACGTGGAGTACTGTTCTCATCTTTACGATGGATCCGCGCAGTATTGGCTGGAAGCTTTAGATCGGTTACAGCGGCGAGCAGTCCGAATTATCAACAACCTCAAGTCACTGAATCCCTTGAGTCTTTGCAGTTACGAAGAGATGCTGCCTCTATGGCAGTCCTCTATCGCCTTTTGTATGGAGTGTTTTTACGAAATCTTTTAACTGGTCTTACCTTCTCCTTTTCTCTACAGGATAACACGTGTTAGCCTTGGAATTCATCTTTTTAGAATGTTAGACATACGCTCTCGAACCAAATAGTTCGTCTCGTCCTTCTTGTGCAAATAAAAGCCAAACCAAAACTTCCTATTTGATATCGTCGACATTTGAACGCTGCCGTCTACAGTTGAACGAGTCATATAAACAACGGTGTTCTGATTAGAAATATAATTTGTTTATATATAATTTGGTTTAACAATTTTAGTCCTGTTTTTTTATATTAATATGGTAACAATTTAAAAATATATAATAATATAACATATTTATTATGTTTATTATATATTGTTCCCCCCCCTACTCGCGACTTGCTTGCGAATCGATGTGTTTTGAGTGTGTCGTGAATTTATTAATCACATAAATACAAGTAGTGTTTTTTCGCCGAGTTGTTTAGTGCCAGTATATTGTGGACAAAAAGTCCTAACAGTCTTCTGAAATACTGTAAATAGTGGACAGTTATAAAGTGTTATTCGTGGAAGAACAATATACTATCTGTCGATATTGCTATGCATTGTTAACTGTTTGACCGTGCGATCACTGACAAGTTCAAAGGACTCCTACCGTCATTTCATACATTTCCATAGCATGGCGTGTGTAGATGGATCACATAATTCATCGCTAGACATCGATGCAGGATTGACAACGATTGTAGTACAGCAGGCTGTCGCGTGTGTGGTATCGGGATCCAGTCCCCAGTATCAAAAGTTGTTTTTGTAATTTTATTAACTTACAAAAACAGCGTCACTGGGCAGTAGTAGCAAAAGGTATACCGATCGCTGACGAGGACCGCTTGGCGTGATTCACATCGTATCCATATCGTCACAACGGGAATACTTTACCGAGTTTCACCGAGTACTTCCGATTCACTACATGAACTGCCGATGACGATACTTGTACAGATAAAAGTAAACATTTATAGCGAATTGTTCACGGACGATTTTCTAATAAATAACACGAATCTTTGTCGTGATTCTTTTTGTTGCTTTCATCTACAATACCAAGGGTTCAGCGCTCACCCCCTAAAACCACTGAGGGTTGTAGACAGCGAGTGATGTTTTCAGCTGACATTTCAGCTATTGCCACTGAAACGCACAAAACAACACGAAGTAAGCGTGTTCGGCCTGATTTCTCTCCCGAAAAACTACCTACCGGCCTTGTGGAATTTGAAGGAAAAATCATAGATCTCCTACATACTTGGAAGAGTGACTGGAACGTGTTGCTTAACAAGTTAATATCAGATATTACAGTGATTAAGAAACAGAACATGAAAATACAAAAGACAAATGCAGAAGTGGAAAAATCTATAGAATTCATTAACCAGACCTACAAAAGTTTGAAAAAATCGGTAGAGAAATTAGAAAATGAGCGTAAGGAACAAAGTGCATATATTGCCGAGCTGGAGAGGAAAGTAACAGATCTTCAGCAGAGCTCGCGCTCCTCAACTTTCGAAATAAGGAATATACCATACATAGAGAGGGAAACTGCAGAGGATTTGGAGTCCGTGGTGTTGCGGACGTGTGAGGTTCTTCAGCTTCCTATGAAGAACTCAGATTTAAGAGACGTCTACCGAAGGCCAGGGAAAGGGGACTCAAGCGGTCCTGTGGTAGTTGAAATGATGAATGTCCGTTTGAAGAAACGAGTTCTGGTCGCTAATCGTGAGTTCAATAGGGCGCGTTCCCGCGAGGACAAACGTAATACAGATATTATCGGTATTAAAGGTGATCGTAGACCTGTCTATATTGCGGACTATCTGCCTAGTCGGATGCGTCAGTTATACTATGAAAGTCGTAAATTTGCTACCGAACACGACTACAAGTTCTGTTGGTCACAAAATAATAAAATTTTTCTTCGCCAACGTGAAGGTATGGCGCCTGTGTGCGTTACGTCCTTGGCTGTTCTTAACAATCTTGCTAAATCACAATAACTATGATCAAATTTTTATCAGGATGTCTATTTTTACTTGTATTTCTCTCTTTTTAATGTCTTATTTGATTTTCTACTATTTCATTAAATTTGTACACACACACTCAAACACATTTGAAATAAACATACCTAGCGTTTTTTTGTCTTACAGTTACCAGGTAAAGTTTTATTGCCATTGTAATGTTGCAGTAAAATATTTGATTATGTTATATTTACACTTCACATGGTTCACAACACTACACCTAACTACTCCTACTTATTGTGTTGCGCCTATTCGTTTCCACGAACTATTTCGGACAAGTACTTTTATGTTTGTTTATCTTAGTAATTCTAAATTTTCTACCTTTTTAAAAAATATTGGACGGTATCTGAAATTAAATTTTGTCTGCATAAAAGAGCCTACCAGATTAGGTCCGCATCACGTGGCATTTTACAGCTCACAGATCGTCTAAGCTAAATGCGTACACTCTATCTTGTTCTTACCAATTACATAATGTTCGATTCAAATCTGGTCAATAACGTAAATATAGAACTGGACTCCTATCGTTGCGCTGATTCTTTCATTTGCCAAGCGGAACAATGTTCGCTTTATATTGGTAAAGGTAGGAATTCTTTCAGTATATTACAAATGAATGTACGTAGCATAAGCAAAAACTTTGATCATTTATGCACTTTGTTACATGCAATAAATATTACACCGGAAGTTATAGTATTGACTGAGTGTTGGATTTGCAAGTGCATTTTCCACGTCTGGAGGGCTACATTACACACTGTACACAAATTAATAGGAGTCAAAATGATGGTATTGTTATATATATCAGGTCATACTTAGAGCATAGTGTAGAAGAGCCATGTGTGAACGACTCAAACTGTCTAGTTACAAGGCTACCCCACGATGAGCTAGCTATAGTTTCGCTGTATAGGTCACCATCTGTTAGGCAACTCGATCCCTTTTTTTTGAGTCTCAACAATGTCCTGACGTGTGTTTCGGCATTTAAAAACGTGGTGGTGGTAGGTGATTTAAATATTAACATTGCACCGACAAACTTAGCTCAAAGTGCCTACGAATACTTAAACCTAACCGCATCGCATGGGTTTCTCCCAGCAAACACTTTGCCCACGCGAGACAAAAACTGCCTTGATCATGTATTACTGAAGTCAGACAAAAGCTCTACGACATTAATCATAGACACCTTTATTACTGATTATGCCCCCGTTCTTTTCAATATTAAATCCATACAAACTCCTAGTAAAGCTTAAATGAAGCAAATGAGAGTTGATTTTGAACAAGTTTTATCGTCTGTGGATGAATTAGATTTTAGTTCAGTCACAAGCGAGAAGGATGCTGATCTTGCTGCAGAGCGTCTTGTTACTATTGTTGGGACTATTATCAAACGTCATACATCGGTAGTATACATCCCCTCCAAAATCAGAATTCTGAAACCATGGATAACACCAGGATTGCTTCGCTGTATCCGCAACAGAGATAACATGCGTCGTAGGCTAATGAAAAACACTGAGAGCTACAACTTAAAAGTAACATATATCAGACATCGTAACTTTTGTAATAAGCTACTGAAAAATCTAAAGCACGTCTGTGAAAAAAATGAATTAACGAAGGCTAAGTCTGACGTTAAAGCCACCTAGAATGTAGTAAAAAGTATAATTAATACTGAAACTAGATCTGGTCCCGCCATTGAATTGCTCAAAAGTGAGTCTGATCCTGATGTTTCAGTTAACAGGATTAACACTTTCTTTGCAAGTGTTGGTCGTGATCTAGCTGAAAAACATACGAATATTTTTCTACTCCTGAACTCATCTATTCCGGCAACGTGTCCACCTAACTCACTTGTACTGTTGCCGACGAATGAATCTGAGGTAGAAATCATTATTCGCAGTCTGCGTCGGGATTCAGCCGTGGGTTGGGATGGTATTGCCTCACATTTAATACAAAGGTGCTCTCATACTTTAGTCCCTCCCATAACTCATATCTGTAACGTTGCTATTGAAACAGAGGTGTTTCCCAAAATTTTTAAGAAGGCGATCGTGCATCCTATCTATAAGAGCGGGGACAGAGCCAATGTAAACAACTACCGACCAATATCTGTCCTGTCTGCTTTATCGAAGATATTAGAAAAAAATTTGAACTTAAGACTGAGAGACTTTTTGACGAGACATAATATTCTGGCGAGCAACCAGTTTGGATTTAGAGACGTGACATCTACGGAGGATGCCGTGGCATCTCTTATAGATAATGTAATAAATAACATGGATAATAAACAGAAGTGCATTGGCGTCTTCCTTGACCTCGCCAAGGCTTTTGATACGGTATCTGTTTCCAGACTGGTTGCTAAGATGGATGGGGTGGGTGTTCGGGGACATTACCTAAAAATATTTGAAAGTTATCTCCGTGTCAGAACCCAATGTGTTAAAATAGGTTCATCAATTAGTAGCTTTGACTATTGTAGCATATTGCATATCTGTTTGGGGAGATGCCGCTAGAACAATAATGCTTCCACTTGAGCGGGCTCAAAGAGCAGTATTAAAGGTTATGACATGTAAACCATTTAGATATCCCACCACTCGGTTATACAGCGAATGTAGACTTCTTACCGTTCGTAAAATCTTTGTGCTCCAAACGGTACTACGAAAACACAAAACCCTACAACATAATCCGGAAAACCAGAACACACGCAGATCGTACAGAGTTTGCCCGAGTGTCGCTTTCAGAAGCGCACTCGCGAGGCGACCTTTTCGTGTTATTGCAGGACATCTCTATAACACCCTAAATAAATTCTGTGACATATATAATCATTCGAAATTTGCAATTAAAATTAAGGTAACGGACTGGCCTCTTGACAGGACAGAACAGGACTATGAACAGGTGCAACAGATGCTTAAGCTCACAGTTCTGTGACATTCATACACATACATACTCACGTACAAACATACACACACTCACACATCACCTAACACTAACTTACAGTAGTTTGCATACACATGCATGTTCTTACTTCAGAATAACGGCAATTGTGTAAAATATATAAGTGCGTAATAAATGTTAATTTTAGTTGGAGAGGGACTGGTATTCACAACACAAGTTTAATCTTACCGTGAGTACCAGAGCCTGACTATTTTCGTGTACCTTAACTACGTATACCTACTATTGTATGAGAAAAATTGTATTTAATTCTGGTGTTAATAAATATTATTATTATTATATTATTATTCTCTTTATTACATTTAATATACATATTAATTACATTTTTAAATATATAAAAAGTAGAAAATACACATTTAAAAATATAAAAAATAGTAGTAGACCACCGACATCGGGTACAGGGACCAAGACACCGGTGGTTAGGGTTCCAAAGACAGGAACCTCCTTACAATACGGGCCGTGTCAAGGAGGACTGCCTTCTGCATCAGACCCTTGATCCAACCTTCTAACGCGAGCCTCTTAAGGTGTTGGTCGAGGCTCTTCGCTATCAATCCATGAACAGATATGATTATCGGAACAATAAATCACCGAATCCACATTCCACATGTCGGCAATCTCGTGAGACAGATCCAAATACTTCAATTGTTTTTCTTTTTCAACTTTCACGAGATTCTCGTCATGAGGAACGGTGATATCGACAATCATTGCGCGGCGCTCTAATCGATCTATCACCACAATATCAGGCTTATTGGCAACAATAGTCCTATCTGTGATAATAGATCGATCCCAATATAACGTAGCACGACCGTTTTCGAGAACTGGGTCGGGCACATACCTGTAGTAAGGTACTTCGAAATTGACAAGTTGGTATTTAAGGGCAAGTTGTTGGTGTACGATCCTGGGTACTTGGTTGTGCCTGTGCAAATACTCACCGTTAGCAAGACGAGAACAACCGGAAATAATATGCCTAATAGATTCTCCAGGACGGTGGCAAGCCCGACAGATGTCAACCGTACTATCTTTCAGGATATATTTCCGGTAGTTATTCGTCATGATAACTTCGTCCATAATTGCACAAACAAAACCTTTGGTTTCTCCGAAGACATCACCATACCGTAGCCAAGACGTTGACGCTTTAAAGTCTATGTCAGACCCGTGTAGGGCCCGATAAAATCGGCCATGAAGTTCTTTACCCTTCCATACTTCCTTGCGATCAGTAGTACTAAGTACTACAGGTTTGCGCCAATTCTCTTTAGCCAGAGCGAGCGGGGTAAAACCAGTATCCACTGCAACTACATTGCACATGCACTCCCACACTGTAGAAAATATTCTCTGAGATTGCATATCTCGCGATTGTGTAGAGTCTTGATATTTAATAGACCACGACCTCCAAACTTTCGCGGAATATACAATCTCATAACCGATGAACGTGGATGGTGCATACGAAATGCAGTCAGTAATGTACGGACTCTCCTCTCACCTCACCTTTTGATAGAATTACTAAAGTTTTCAGTGACCCTTAATAACGCCATCAATTGTAATTTTGTGGAGGCTAGTAATTTCAAATCATCCATATAAAGAAGGTGAGATATAACTTGATCATCTTTCTGCAACCGATAGCATAATCCTGAACCCTCTAACAGAGTGCTGAGAGGGTTCAAAGCTAGACAAAACCACAAGGGACTCAGACTGTCACCTTGAAATATACCTCGCTTGATCTTTATAAGTATGTCATTTATCGCAGTCTGCCGACATCCTGGATAGCGAAGTGTTGTTTTCCATTGACTCATACATGACCTTAAGAAAGTGCACAGAGTTGCATCAATTTTGTACAACTCTAGCACTTTCAAAAGCCATGTATGTGAAACTGAGTCATAAGCCTTCTTATAATCTATCTAACATGTCGACAGACTCTTACGATTACGACGTACCTGTTGGCTAATGGTCCTGTCTATGATAAGGAGCTCTTTAGTGACACGGGCCCCACTTCTACATCCATTTTGAGAAATAGAGAGTACCGAATTATTATTATGTGTGTAGTAATTTTAAGTCTCAAAATAATATAATAATATTATTATTAATAATATAATAATATTATTATTAATAATATAATAATAATATTATTAATAATATAATATTATTATTATTCTCTTTATTAGGTATAAATACACATATTGATTACATTTTTAAATATATAAAAAATAAAAAATACATATTTAAAACTATAAAAAGTAGTAGACCACCGACATCGGGTACAGGGACCCTTCATCCCTTCAGACCCTTCAGACCCTTTTTTTTTTTTTTTTTAACGTGTGGAAACCCCCTCGAGCCGTCACCCCACCGGGGTTTACGGCGGGGTGGTGTGTCGGAATCGGACCGACTAAAACCACACGGTGTGCCACTCTGCGCCTGAGATAGGAGGGAACCGGGAACCGCTGCTGTTACGACATCCAGTTCCCTCCTAGCGCCTGCCCGCTAAAGCGGGCACCATCTGCGGATAAACTCTCTATTTAGGTGACGTACGGCACACGTGCACATCACCTCCTCGTGGCTGGCCACTATAGCGGATGGAGGGGAAAACCCGTCCCGTCCACCCGCGGCCACACTCAAGGCGGCATGAGGCACTGGTATGCGCGCCTCCGCCGCCCGGCTCGCCGGCGGCGAATTGGGTCCGAGTGGATATCGTCCTCCCGGGCCCTCTCCGCCGCCTCCTTCCGCGAAATTATGTCTTCGCAGAAGGTTGCGACCGCGGTAAAACAACTGTCGCTACCGGCCATGGAGCGTATGACGGCCGGTAGCGAGAGATCACCTCCAATAACTGCAGTGAGGACCCCACGCTGCGCCGCCCAAGCGGAACAAACTGCTAGCGTGTGCTGAGCCGAGTCCTCACTGCAGTCGCAGTGGTGACAGGCGGGACTCAATTCCCTCCTGACGACCGAGTGCAGATACTTCCCGAAGCAACCGTGCCCGGAAAGGACCTGCGTCAGTCGGAAGGAAAGGGTCCCGTGCTGCCGCCCCGCCCACTCAGCGATGACCAGCTGGAGAGCCTCCACGGCGGCAAAGCCAGCACGTGGAGCCTCCAGCCGGGACGACCAACGAGCCATCGTGGTTCGACGAGCGGCCTCTCGCCACTCGCGTATCTCTTCGGGCGGGGGCCGTATGCCGGTACTCGCCCGGAAGTCAGCCGTCCGCCGATAAACTTCGGCGAGCACTTCCGCCTCCAAATCCCTGGGAGGAGTTCCGGCCAAGGCGCACGCCGCCTCCGTCGATACGGTGCGGTAACCGCGTATGGCTCTAACCGCCAATATCCTCTGAGGGCGCCAGAGGCGAGCCCTATTCTGGGCGGTCAGAGCCGCCGCCCACACCGGTGCACCATACAGCGCCATTGACCGGACAACCCCCGTGTACAGCCGTCTCGTTGCGACGCTGGCTCCACCCAAATCGGGCAAAAGTCGCCCAAGGGCAGAAGCAGCGCCGACCAGCTTTGGAGTAAGCTGTCGGAAGTGCTCGTCGAAGAGCCACCTGCCGTCTAGGATCAGGCCCGGATACTTCATCTGGGCCTTAATCGGTACGAGGACCGAATTGACAACGATAGAGGCGCCGGGGGGTGGACCACGACGGGGCCCATGAAACAAAAGGGCCTCCGTCTTATCTAGGGCCACCCGTAAACCCAGCGCCTCAATGCGCCCGACCACCAAAGAGACTCCTACCGTGGCCAGGCGCGCCGCCTCTTGAAAGTTCGCCCCCCGGGCCGTGACCAATGTGTCATCGGCGTAACAAATTGCGCCCAGCCCGGGGGGAAGACGACCTCGAAGGGCCCAGTCGTATCCCATATTCCACAGGAGTGGTCCGAGGACAGACCCCTGTGGAACACCGCACGACATGGGCTGCCGCCTCAAAATACCATCTCGGTCCTCGTACATGACGGTACGCTCCTCAAGATAGTCTGCCACAAGCCGCCTCAGGTACTCTGGCATCCCGTGGTAGTGGAGTGCTTCCCTGATGCAGCTAAATGGCAGACTATTAAATGCGTTGGCGATGTCCAACGACACCGCCAGCAGCACGCCGCCACAGCTCACCGCCTCTTCGGTCACGGCCCTCAGGCGCAACACAGCATCGACCGTCGAATGTCCGGCTCGAAATCCGTATTGGGCGTCCGACAGATCGGGGCCCACCTCGCAGAGGTGCCGGACGATGCGGGCAGAGATTATCCTCTCAAACAATTTACCCGCCTCGTCCAGCAACACGATGGGCCTATAAGCCGCGACCGAATCGGCCGGCCGTCCCGGCTTCCGTAGTAGGACCAGCTTCCCGCTCTTCCAGCCCTCAGGGAAGCGCCCGGACGCCAAGCTGGCGTTCAGGACTTCCCCGAGGTGATGCGACATGTGGTCGAGGGTTCGCGCCAACACTCGGGCAGGTATCCCATCTGGCCCAGGGGCGGTGTTCTTAGAGCGAATCCGTAGAACGACCGCCCCTATCTCCAATTCCCTGACGGGCGGAACATTATCTTCGTTCCGTCCCCCGTCGTCTTCGACCATGAAGGCCATCGACGGGGGTGTGTGCTCCGCCCGCTGCGGGAAAAGACCCTCGACCACTTCCCGCAGGAAGCTGGGCTGGAGTGTCTCTATAAGGGGGGGGCCCGACGTGCGGAGCTTTTGTCGCACCGCACGATAAGGGCGACCCCAGGGGTCACGATCGAGACCCTCCAGCATCTCCTTCCTCTTCACTTGTTTGGCGCGGCTAATGGCCAGCTTCAGAGTTTTCCGCGCCTCTCGGTACTCCTCATGAAGCTGGTCCTCCTCGCCGTATACGCGGTGTCGCCGCCGACTACGGGTGTAGGACCTCCGGGCACGAGTACAGGCCGCGCAGAGGTCCGCCAACTCTTGGGACCACCAGTAAACCTCCTTCCGTGGAGGCCGGCAACCTCGGATGCGGGGCATGGCCGCATCACATATCTGCGCAATGGCATCGCAGAAGCGACCAGCCCCCATGTCGACCTCCTCGGTCGGGGCCTGCGGAGACAGCCAAGAGTGAATAATGGCCGCCTCCTCTAGTAGGTCCCTATTTAATTTGGCTACAGCCCACCGCGGAAAGCGAGAAGAACGCCGCGCCGCGTGACCCCTTCTGGCGTCCTGGGACCGGGAGAGCTCAAATCGGATATAGAGATGGTCCGACAGCGTCTCAACCTCTTCCAGGACACGCCAGTTCCTTACTCGTGCGGCGAGGGCAGGGGTAGCGAACGAAAAGTCCACTATCGACCCTCCCTGCTGTCGCACACACGTGTTGGTGGAGCCCCTGTTTAGTAAACAGAGGCCCACCGAGGCCGCCCACTCCTCTACGGCCTCGCCCCTAGCGTCCGTCCTGGGGGAACCCCACGCAATGGACTTTGCGTTGAAGTCCCCCAGCACTAAGACGTGCCCAGACGCTAGACGCCGCATCGAGGTTTCCAAGTTGTTAAGGAAAACCTCGAAGTCGTTCAAACTCCGGTTGGGGGAGAAGTATACACCATATACAGTGATCCCCCCACTCGGCAGCAACATATCCAGTGCCCTTGTCTCTTAGCGACAAGGGCGGGGAATGAGCCGCCGTGGAGCCGACGACTGCCACGGAACAGTCCCGGTCACCCAACCAGTTTGGTCGGAGAGGAACATAATAGGGTTCCGCGGTTACGGCAACACCGATCGACCACTGTGCCATGGTTTGCAGGGAAAGGTCCTGCGCCGCGGCACAGTGGTTCAGGTTCGTCTGGACCAGGAGGTTGGAGACTTGGGCCATTACTCGACCGTCTCTACAACCTCCTCCATGGGCAACGATGCCGACATGCGAACGACATCAGAGGCAGCCTGGGTCGATTGGCTAGCCCCCGACGCTTGCCGAGAATTGTAGGGAGGTTTACAGCCTCTCTGCCCAATTTGGTGATTGGCGGGCTTGTTACCCGCCGCACACGCCGGGCAGTGAGGGGCGGCAGAGCATTCAGCTGCCTTGTGCCCCGATCGACCGCAGCGGAAACATAGCCCGCTGCAGTCGAAACAACTGACGCACTTGGCGCGTGTGTGCCCCGATGCCAGGCATTTGTAACACCTCATCAGTCTCGCCGCCAGGACTGTGATCCTAGCGCTCACGAAACCGATGAGGAGCCTGCCGGCGTCGCCCAACATTTTGGCCGACGCTACGGGACAGCTGACCCACACTGCGCCAAGCCCTCCTGGACCGGGGCGGATGGTGCCGACCCTAATGTTGTCCGCGTTGCAACCCGTCCTCTCTCTTACTGCAACGTGGACATCCTCGGTTGTTATGGAGTCGTCCAGGCCCGAAATGCGCAATTCTGCGCACTTGGTGGGCCTGGCGATCTTGACACCATCCGTAGCCGTAAACATACCTCGCAACTTCTCGGCAATTGTGTCCACCGTCTTAGCACCTTCAGCCCCAGGGAACTCGAGGACTCGAGCTCCCGTTTGGGCGAGGCGCACTCTGACACCTACTGTCCCGAAATCGTGTGCGAGACTGTCTCGGGCCCTTTTGAAAATTGCCGCGTAGGACAGCCCGCTGCTAGCTGCCTCCGGTGACACGGTGACTACCACGGCCGCGCTTTCAGGCGCCTGTAGTTTGCGTGGCGTCTTTGTGGCAGCCACTGCAGCCGATGGCGCCTGCGGGGCAGAGGCTGCTATCTGTGCAGCCTTCTTACACCGCTCTCGGGACTTCTTAGCCCCCCTGACTACCTGCCAACCATCCGTAGAAGGGGCAGATGTGGAGGGAGCACTTGTTGAGGTGCCAGATACAGCGGCTGGAGTGGGGAGCGGAGGGAACTCCGCTCCAGACTTTGCCGCCGTTTTGAGTCCTGACCTCGGTGCGGGCGTCCGGGCTGCTGCCTTGGCCGCCTGCCCTGCCCTCGGAGCAGTTGCAGGAGCAGCAGAAACTGCTGCCGCCGCCGCGTAGGACACGCGACCGGTCGCAACGGGAAGCGATGCTGACACCGATGCAACCTTCGCCTTATGGCCCGCAAGCGGCGGCCGGACAACAGGAGCTGGTGGCAGCCTTGCCTCCAGGCCAGCTAGACGCCCGTCCATCATGCGCCATACTGCATCGGTTATTTGGCGCAGATGGACATCAGGAATGCCACCGAGGCTGGAAGAGGGGGCAGACTGAGACGGGGACGTGACCGGATCCTCTGTCGG
Source organism: Hypercompe scribonia (assembly GCA_949316085.1). Lineage (NCBI taxonomy): Eukaryota > Metazoa > Arthropoda > Insecta > Lepidoptera > Erebidae > Hypercompe > Hypercompe scribonia. The sequence continues at coordinate 11,129,263 of OX438980.1, forward strand.
GCGATGCGCCCGGAATTGGGCGAACTGAGCGCTGAGCTCAGCCACTTGCCCCGTCAGACGATCGTTGGCCGCCTGGAGCCGAGCCACGTCCCCGATGAGGGTATCCACGACCCCCGCAATAGCGGAAGAGGAGTCCTTAAGGGCTTTCACAAAGGAACCCTTAAGGTTACTCGACTTGGTGGCCACTTTGTGAATGATGGCCACCGCCGTATTCGCTCTCTCCTGCATGGACGATGGTGTTTGAGGAACTGAATCCCCCACCATCGGCTCCTTTATTTTCAGCAGGAGATCCGCAATCTCCTCCTCCGCCAAGATTTCGCCGTCTGCCCTGACCCGTCTATAGGCTTCCGCCTTGCAAAAGACGGAGCCTGACGGGGCCGAGATCGGAGTTCGTGTCCTACCTCTACGGCTGCTGGTGACTTTAGGAGGCAACATGTCCTCGGACATGTCACTCTCATCATCCCTGGAGCGTCCGCGTTTCCGGCTCTCGTACAACTCCATTTCCGTAAGCCCCAATGCATCCATATTTGCACTAGAGTTACCGCCCGCAGTGGATCTGGAACGCAATCGTTCCGATGTTCTTCAGCTCCCAGTAGCCAAAATGACTTCTGGGAGCCCCACCGAGATAGGTGTTCCAGCCATTACATCCTCTACGTCAGACGAGAGGTCGCCCGCTCTTGTATCCTTCTTTTTCGCACTCCTCTTCTTCTCTTTCTTTTCTGCTATATTTTCATTATTTGTGTTTTTATTTTCATCCATGTTTGAACCCACGAGATGGGGAGAAGAAAGGTCGACCCGGGCAGAGATCCCCAATACCCGGGCAAGCGTAAATTTGTGCCCAACCGAGGGGTCCGCAGGTGCCCCGGCTGGGGGTGCGCTTACGACTGAACTACCCATCAGCCATGCATCCCCTGGTCACGCACTAGAACACGGGATTCGGGGTAATTTTTTAGAGAGGTTTTCTTCCTCGCAGTCCAGGCGGTTAAGCCCAGACCCTCGCCCCCGATTGGAGTCGCGAGACTCCAACTCGGGACTACGATATACCGACGGCGGCAGGGAGACTACGTCTCCTGATGCCTACTCGGTGGCAGTGTAAGTGCACACCGAGCCCGTCCCACCTTTTCAACCGCTGAGCGGAGGATTTCCGACCCTAGAAAGGGTCCCAACATCGTGATTTTTTACCGAGGTTTTCCTCCTCAATGCTCCGAAGAGCGAAGAGCCAACAGAGGATCCGACAGACACGCCCGCTCTGTTGGACCAAGTCTCGGCCGAATTGCCGAAGAAATGGCTTCCTCTTCATGCTAGAATATTAGCCGTTGGCAGTGATGAACAACACCATCGCCAACGTTTCCAGAGTGCACCACGTGGAGGTTTTCTAGCCCAGCACCCCACTGCATCAGACCCTTGATCCAACCTTCTAACGTGAGCCTCTTAAGGTGTTGGTCGAGGCTCTTGGCTATCAATCCGTGAACAGATATGATTATCGGAACAATGATCACCGAATCCACATTCCACATGTCGGCAATCTCGTGAGACAGATCCAAATACTTTAATTGTTTTTCTTTTTCAACTTTCACAAGATTCTCGTCATGAGGAACGGCGATATCGACAATCACACTGACACTTCAAAAGCACTGAGGCACTTCAAAATTGACAAGTTGGTATTTAAGGGCAAGTTGTTGGTGTACAATCCTGGCTACTTGATTGTGCCTGTGCAAATACTCACCATTAGCAAGACGAGAACAACCAGAAATAATATGCCTAATAGATTCTCCAGGACGGTGGCACGCCCGACAAATGTCAACCGTACTATCTTTCAGGATATATTTCCGGTAGTTATTCGTCATGATAACTTCGTCCATAATTGCACAAACAAAACCTTCGGTTTCTCCGAAGAGATCACCATACCGTAGCCAAGACGTCGACGCTTTAAAGTCTATATCAGACCCGTGTAGGGCCCGATAAAATCGACCATGAAGTTCTTTACCCTTCCATACTTCCTTGCGATCAGTAGTACTAAGTACTACAGGTTTGCGCTAATTCTCTTTAGCCAGAGCGAGCGGGGTAAAACCAGTATCCACTGTAACTACATTACGATGCACTCCCACATTAGTCTGTAGAAAATATTCTCTGAGATTGTATATCTCGCGATTGTGTAGAGTCTTGATATTTAATAGACCACGACCTCCAAACTTTCGCGGAATATACAATCTCATAACCGATGAACGTGGATGGTGCATAGGGAATGCAGTCAGCAATGTACGGACTCTCCTGTCAAGGGCATCTAATTCGGACTGAGTCCATCTAAGTACATCAAAGGAATACATCAGAACCGGCATGATCCAACTGTTATAGGCTCGCACCTTGTTACCGCCCGATAAAAGACTTTTAAGTACTTTTTTTTAGGCGACCAAAGAAACGTTCCCGTAACATTTGTTTCACGCCAGATTCTGATATTCCCAAGGACTGTAAAAAACCTAGATACTTGTAGGTTTCGGTGGCAGACAGAGATCTGAGTTTTGTTGAATCTGAAAGTTCTATTCCTTCAGATTCTACAATCACGCCCTTCTTTACATTCATGACTGCACACTTGTCTACACCAAATTCCATTTTGATAGAATTACTTAAGTTTTCAGCGACCTTTAATAACGCCATCAATTGTAATTTTGTGGAGGCCAGTAATTTCAAATCATCCATATAAAGAAGGTGAGATATAACTTGATCATCTTTCTGCAACCGATAGCCTAACCCTGAACCCTCTAACAGAGTACTGAGAGGGTTCAAAGCTAGACAAAACCACAAGGGACTCAGACTGTCACCTTGAAATATACCTCGCTCGATCTTTATAAGTATGTCATTTATCGCAGTCTGCTGACATCCTGGATAGTGAAGTGTTGTGCTCCATTGACTCATACACGACTTTAAGAAAGTGCACAGAGTTGCATCAATTTTATACAACTCTAGCACTTTCAAAAGCCATGTGTGTGGAACTGAGTCATAAGCCTTCTTATAATCTATCCAACATGTCGCCAGACTCTTACGATTACGACGTACCTGTTGGCTAATGGTCCTGTCTATGATAAGGAGCTCTTTAGTGCCACGGGCCCCACTTCTACATCCATTTTGAGAAATAGAGAGTACCGAATTATTATTATTATTATTATATTATGTATAAATAAAAAAAAGAAATATAACTTTTATTTTCTTATGTCATATATGTATACTATCTGTATGTCATGTATATGATTATAAATATGTAAAAATTCACTGAATTTCTGTATAACAATATAATAACAGCAACTTTAAGAGTGCTTCTGATAATTTCGGTTTAGGTTTCGGTTTCGGCCGAAAGAAGAGTATGGCTGCAAATTTGGTTCTGGTTTCGATTGCAAAATCAGTTTCAGTCAAATACTAGATTAAAGTGTTTCGTGATCTGATAGGTGGTGGCAAATTACTCTGCATTTAGATGCTGCGCATTGAAAACTTCCCCTAAATACGGTTGTGTAAGTTAATGTAATGAAAAATAAATGTTTGTTCGCAAAATCGCTCATTTTCAAGTCTCAACAAAAAACATAAATATAGTTTAAACCAGGCAAACATTGGTTAAGTTGAAACTAAAAAGTATGAGAATTTTTCACATTTACCTAAGATTTCGGCATTTACAAAGCTTAATCGCCAAAAAATGATATCGAAATTTATTAAGAAACGGATGTTAGAGTAATCGATTTCTTTGACCCCTTTCCTATTATTCTAAAATTCAACTGATACCTTTACCTGATAATTTGCTATATTAATTAAATTAACATTTATTGTAATTATTGGCTAATGTGGTTACTAACCTACGAGTTCATTTTTTGTCATCTGTAATATTTGAATGTGTAAGTAAAAGAAATGGACATCGACCACTTCGTATGGGCTCTTGGCCTAGACATGGCCATTTTATTAGTGAAATAACAAATTATTTTTAAGTAGCCTAAACCTAAGCATAAGTCTAAAAGTTGAAATAGAAAAGCAAACACATAATTATATCCACATTACGAATATTAGCAAGAGCGTGCAAACCAAAATGTCAGACGCTGCAAGCGGGAAATAAGTGGACATTAGTTAAGTGTTGTTAGAATAGGAAAAAAATACTTTACACTCATAGTCTTTTTATTTTATAATCAAAAAGTCTTTATCTTTCGTAGATAAGAAAAATTATGTATTTTAAAGGAAATTATTTGTTTACGTGAAAACACGAACGACTGGTATTATCATTAATTAAATTCTTATAAAAATGATTTTTAATATATGTTAGCTTGATTTATGATCTTAATTTGTTAAATCTTTTAAAACAACTATTTATGTAATTTATATTATTAACAAATCGTTTATTCACATTCAGGCTAAGATTAGTCCTCGTTCTTTATCGTATGAAATCAAAATTAACTCACTGTTGTATTGTACCAAATGCACCAGCATTTAGTACAATACAACGTAATACAAAACTAGCACAAAATGGCGATGTTTGAACTGTTCTAAAATTTCTAAAATTAATTTGAATGTTACCAAGACTATTTGTATTATTTCTACGCTACAAAGTTGTATGCCATTCAATTAATGTCTTATTCATATGTATTATAGCCTTATTAAAATGTAAATTCTATTAACATATACTAGATACTCATTTATTACTACAACATAAAACATTACTAATAATAAATAATAATTTTATCTTCTTTTACGCAATTGGACCGCAACTGTTCGCAGTGATCATGACTTATATTACTTACTCTAATCTAGACTTTGGCAATACTGCTTCAATGTGAACCAAGGTTAGTCATTAAACAAAATTAGGATGAATAGCATCCAACCTATTACGTGTGTAGTGAATAATTTTAATAAATACTACTAAAATAACTTTAATAAGTAATCTAACAGTGCACTTTGAAAATTCATACTTGGTAACAAAATTGTTGTGTAACGAAATTTCATAATATAAATAAGATAACAGAACAAATACCAAGTTTAAAGGGCAAACATGACAGTTTTGAGTTGATTATCTACGGACAGGTAGGTATATACAAATATAAATTTTATCTAGTGGCATAAACTACAAAATATTTACTATCTACTGTCAAGTATTCTTATACGAGTATGTTCTAAATAAATCTAAAATTAGATTAGGTTAGGTATTTTCTAGACTTTAACTATTGACTATTTGATGTTGTCAATTAATAATTTAAATATATAATGACCAAGGCATAACAGAGATTTAACATAAAGTAAAGTATTCCATTTAAAACTTATAACATGTATTATTATATTTATATATATGGACACTTATTTTTTCACATCGCGTTGTGCAAAAATATTCTTCATAGGGTTGCTGTAATCCGAATAAGAAAAGGTTAGTTTTGAGAATGTTACAACTAAAAATCTGTAATTTCAAAGCTGTAATGTTAAAGTAAAGTCTTAATTCTTCAAGATCAACCGTAATTTTTAACTAAAACGATCGACTTTGATCGAAAGTACAATACTTAAAGAACTCATGAATATAATTATTTCTCTTTTAGTGATATGCAACACACTAACGAAGTAATGCTAGACTTCGGCATCCATCAAAGTCGTTACGACGACAGAATAAAGACGTTTGTAAAATGGCCCGTAACATTCCTTTCTGCAGAACAAATGGCTGATAATGGCTTCTACTACCTTGGACGTGAAGATGAAGTTCGTTGTGCTTTCTGTGAACTTGAATTATCAAGCTGGATCAAAGGAGATGATCCCAACAAAGACCATCAGAGCTGGTCACCTAATTGTCTCTTTGTACATATACGTACAGAATTGGAAATTGTAGATCACAAGAAAAGTATTTTACCCCGCATAAAAATTAAAAATTTGCAGAGCAATATAAGGTAAATCATACTAAATACTTTTGACTGTCGTAGAGTTACAGTGATTTTACCTTAGACAAGAATAGGGTTCAACTGCCAGAAGACAGCCTAAATAAGATGTTTCAGCTTTAGAGACTCTTGCGACATATCTTTTGCAAAATAAAATTTTTTTGGAGAAAATATTGAAAAACAAATGTTGAATAGTAAAGATTTTATGCTATTTGTTTTTTGGATGCTTTTGTAATAAGTAACCCTACATTGTATACCCTACATTGGAGACAGTTGGAGACAGCCAAAGTAGAATGTGAAATCTTGAAAAAAATAAATCGCTTATGTTTGTATATTTTAAGTTAGGAGTATTATTATTATTCAAATAAAAAGGTGTTTCTGCTTTTAACAAAAGAAAAATCACTCTTCATTAATTAAATGCTTTTCTTGTCTAACGAAACACTTCCTATTTTAGTGAGATACATATGGATGACCCTGATTACGAGCTGCCTCACCTGAAGTCAGCCTTTTACAGTTTGAGACTTAAGACTTTCAAAGGATGGCCAGTCGCTTTCCTCTCTGCAGAACAAATGGCTGGTAATGGCTTCTACTATCTCGGACACGAAGATAAAGTTTGTTGCGCTTTTTGTAGGGTTAAATTAGGAACCTGGGAAGATGGAGATGATCCCACTGAAGATCATCAGTACTGGTCACCGAAATGTCCTTTCTTATGCAGGCTTAAAGTTTCAGATACCGTCGATTACAAGAAAAGTCTTTCCCCTAAGATAAGTATTTCTGATTGTAATCAATTTGGACAAAATTATAAGGATTCTGACATCTCAGAGGGTATTAAGCATAGTTCTCGTGTTGCAGTAGAAGCTTCTCTAAAATTGCCTGGTGCGGTACATCCTTGTTACGAATCTGAAAATGCTCGATTACGTAGCTTCCAAGATTCATCATGTATACGCCAAAGCTCAGAGAATTTAGCCACAGCAGGTTTCTTCTATGCCGGACCGGACGACGAAACAAAATGTTATTATTGTGATGGGGGCTTTAAGGATTGGGAACCCGATGATGTACCTTGGGAGGAGCACGCGCGCTGGTTTAGTTCTTGCGCTTACGTAAATTTAATTAAAGGTCAGGACTACATACAAAAAGCAATGGCCAAGCGATACTCTATGCCCGCACTTACTACAAAAAGAAAAGTCACAAAACAGAGTACGTTCACAAAAACTCTGGCGAAACTTGATTTTAAACTGTGCTTAATTTGTAACAAGAAGATGCGGGATGTATGCTTTGTGCCATGTGGACATGTTGTCGCATGTTCTAAGTGTTTAATGGTAGTCAATAGTTGTCCCTTATGTCGAAAAGTTTTGCGTAACAATTTTTACCCGACTCTCAAGCACATGACACCATTTTCGCGTATATCTAATACTATTGCTAGTGTGTTTGCCTAATTTGGTCGAGATTTTCAAGTGCTATGAAAATGTAATAGCTGTTTGAAAGAAATAACAAAATTGCCAAAATGGCGATATTATAATGCGTTTTTATGAAAACTAAACTAACCAAGTCGAATGAACTTAAAAGAGTATTAAAAATTAAGGAAATCAAAGGAGGATTACATAAGTTCAAGGTTTAAATTTAACTAGTGGTCGCCCATTGGTCGAAATTCGACCATAATAAATTGAAATTGTAAGTGACTTAATATACATTATTAAAATATAATATTCAAACATTATTAAGGTTCTACTGTCCAAAACTAAACTACTATAACCACAGATTTGAGCAAGATTTTTATTTGCCAATTTCTATTTTGAATAAATTATATGAAATTAAAAAGAAGTAAAATAAAGAATACCTATTTAAAAAATGTTTATTATAACAAAACATGCTATAAGAGGATGCAAAACAAAAAAACATTTTTTATCGCATATTGTAATAATATAATTAATGATTTAAAACTTCTCTGAAAACAATGTTTTTTGTAAAAACTCTTTCATCGTTTGCTAAATGTCCTTGGCCATTATATTCGGATATATAAAACCTTAAACCAGCGAATGAACGAACTCTACTTGCTGCGACATACAATTGCCCATGTGTAAAAACTGGCCGTTTTAATAAAACACCAATTTTTTGGACTGTGTTGTCCAATTCCAGTGAAATTTCACGCATTATGTTGTTGTTACATGTTTGACTAATACGTTCTTGTAATCTATAATTAATAGCAGTGTCAACATCATAAAAATATAATTGTGCATAACATGGTGAGCGACCATATGCGGCAGTCATTGGGCCTGATCTGTGATAAAAAACATCATGTATTTTGAAATGATACACTCCACTTGTCACTGCCTCAGCAATTTTTGCTCCTGAGCTAACCATAGCAAAACATGAATTATATTTCCTAATATTTCCAAAATAATTTTTTGATTTACTTTTTATTGAAGGTTCATTTGAAGTAAGTCCATCATACAACGATTTAAAATATTCATTTTGACTTAAGGGTGGTAATATTGCTTTACCCTTGTGACAACATGAAGTGAATGCAGTTCGGTCGCCTAAAGTCACTTCAGATTCAAAATGTTTCGCCTTGCAAAATCTACACTCTAAGTCCATTAATCTAGAATCATAACTTAAAAACACATTTGGAATGACATTTAGAGCACATTTAAATGTATCTCTCAAAATCATATTACTATTGAATATTACTGGTGGTAAATTATTCCTTCCTCTTAGAAAAATATTCTTTCTTCTTTGTCTCTCACTCCAACCCGTTAATGTTCTATGTTGAGGCATAATTAAAGTTCTTTCATTAAATTACTGAATCAGAAATAGAAAAAGATTTTACCTGTATGATGATGTTGTTAATTCTGATAATTCGTACACATTTAGGTGTACGTATCTCTCAAAATCACTTATTTATCCTGAAGTATATGCAATTACTGAAATCGTAGACTACAATAATTGTTTTGCACCAGCAAATTATATTTTTTTGTACCTGGATGTCGATATTGCAGATTGCTGCAACAACAGAACTTTCTTTATGCATATAATGTAATGTATCTTACTGCTACACAACTTACATATATTACATAAATTCGTATATGCGCTCAATATTTCACGCAGTATTCGTCAAATAAAATTTTTCTGTTTGATATTCAACTATGTCTATAATAAACAAAATAAGCAGTTTGACCACAGAGTATGTATACTATACGTGTACAAATACTTTTGTATGCGTGTGTCAAATGCATTCTGGTTGTGTAATGTTTTATTTATTGATTTAATGTACTTTTTATGCATTATTATTAAAATCTCTTTTTATATTAAATGAGACAAATAAAACTTTTTTTTTTGGTATTTTATATTAAATGAGGCAAATAAAACTTTTGTTTTGATATTTTATATTAAATGAGGCAAATAAAACGTCTATGTCAGTACTCTATGGACAAAATGGCGTGTACAAATACATGTGTATGTATATGTGTGTGTGAAATGCATGGTAGTGTGTGTAATGTTTTATTTATTGATTTAATGTACTTTATAAGCATTATTATTGAAAAATATTAGCGTTCTGCACTTCTCCAACGCATAAACTATAAGTGTGCCAAATTTTATGCTCCTGCGTCCGCGCAATTTTCGTAAAAAGCGGAATAAAGTTTTTGTATCGCGTATTAATATATAGATTACATTCAGCTGGATTACTCCTACAAAAATGTGTAATGTGTCAGAATTTTTCCTCCCGTAGAGGTGCTGACTAATCTACATTTAGATGGGTCTGTACAATATGAGTAACTACCATCACGACAGTGGTTTGATGAAAATGAATCACTCGAACAGAAAAGCTTGAACATACTTCTCAAACTTATGAACCCAAAAAATACGGACAAACTAAAAAAAGAATGGATATCGAGCGCCCTCGATAAAACAAGGGACAGACCCGTGCTACACCTAGCTTTTCCACTTGAGTGTAGCACGGGGAATATATAAGGTCCCGTGTTGCAACTGATGAAGTAAATTGTTTTCCTCTCAGATTTGCCCTATATGATCCAAAGATCTGAATAACTAACTAATAGGAGTAAATTAATGTTTTCTTTCCTTTTATTAAGTTAACTGTTTAAATAACGTAACGAATATTCTAAACATAATAAAAGAGTTTTAAAAAAGCTACTAACAGTGATATCCAGAAGACATTGATTCTTTGTACTTACCGCAACTAAATTTGAAAATCAACAGATAGTGAAATTTCATTGGATCATTATGTCGTAAAATGAATTCTTCTGTCAATATATTATATTACCACCCAATCCGATGTTCAGAGTGCTTAGTCGGTCGTCCTTCAAATGTTTCTTGTTGAAGTTTCTCGCTTGGGCTAGGAAGCGGAGTTTAGTTTGGACACTAGTGAACTCCGTGACTATCGGCCTGTTTATGCCTGGTTTTCCTGGGAGCCGATTTAGGCGGGAGATATGATAGTGCACTAGTGTGTCTGGCAACAAGCACAGGTGCACTCTCTGTTCAATCATTGTCATAAACCAATGGGACGGTTATCCGACACGATCGGTGAGAGATCAGATGCAGGACCGACGGTTCTACATGCTCTGATGAAACTATATGACGAATAATAGCATACTACACAAGAACGGCACTAAATAGCATCTTTACTTTATGATACAAGAAGCAAACGAGCTGATAGGTCGCCTGATAGTAAGTGAGAATTGTGTGTACTAGTAACAAAAAATCACAAGTACATTACTTCTAGAATTACGAGGAGAGAGGAAGTAGGTTTAAATTTCTGTAAACCTAACTCGCTCGGTGGAAAGCTACGAAAAAATTACTTTACGCCGTTTGTGAGTTGTGTATGACTGTCCGGTTTTAAATTTATCAATTTTCAACTTTGTGCAGATGATTTATAGGTTTACCATAAGATTGAACAGATGGATGATTTTCTGTACACTGCATCAAGAATAAACTTGCATGTTAATAAATGTAAAGTTATCACCTTCACTCAAAATATGAGTAAATTTAGTTATACTTGAAACGGTATAAGACTTGAAAAAGTATAGGAAATACGAGATCTAGGAGTCTTATTAGATAGTAAACTACATCTTGACGACTACGGTAATACTATTTTTAGTAAAGCTTTTAAAATGTATGGATTCATTGTGCATTGCAGTATGTGTTCTAACAACCCTCGACTTACTTTTACTTGTATGAATCTTCAGTTCAAACACAACTTGAATATGTTGTGTCAGCTTGGAATCTATTTTATGATAAATATATAACTACCATAGAATTAGTTCAGTTATTAAAAATACTTTCCGATGATGTATCAAAATAGTTTTATGATTTATGGTAGGTAGTAGTCACATTGATTGCAGCACGAACTTGCCGTTTCGATAGGGACAGTGCCACCCTCTCGCAGAAGACCAACCTAAAGCAACAGTATCTGTGCTGTCATATCTCACATTGAATGCAAGGCCCATTGATGCACAAGTGACAGTTATTAGAGTAAGTGTGTGAGCTTTACACTGCCACAACAGCTTCTACGTTCCCAAACGAGGCGCGAAAAAGCATATCACTCAATCACTTTAGTGTGGGTCACCATGCTGCATTGTCTGCATTCGCATCTATTCATGCTTTCCATCAGGCAGAGAAGTTCTTCTCTGAATGTCAAGTTTGGCAGAATCTTAAAAAAAAGTGTATTGTAAATATGTACGAGTAGTATTTGTTTTTGTAGCGTGTGTATTGTAAATGAATATTTCGTTCCAGACTAAGGGCACTTGTAGGGTATTATGATTTCTAATTTGGGCCGTACATTTCAAGGTAAATTTATGAATGAATGAATTTCAAGTATTATCTATTTTTACAAATTACGTGGTATACGAAACACAATGTAGTAGAAGTCTGAGATGTATTCTAAAATAAGTAACTTTCTCAAGGAATCCGTCTGGCAACTTTAAGTTAAAAATATACGTCTATAAGAATTTGTAAAAGTGATGGCGTAAAGTGGGCGTTTTATATACCTCTGCCTACCCCTTCGGGGAAACAGGCGTGGTTTTATGTGTGTATTAGAATTTATATACCTATTTATGAGTCTATTGATTAATAGCAGTGCTAAATATTTCTTTTAGGGGTGTAGAGGACAAACAGGCAAACGGGACACCTCAAAAGACACAAGTGTGACCTTCCTTGATTGCCACTTTCTTCTGGATTGAGGAAGGGCTAGATATGGTCAATTATTCTTATTCACTTGGTGAAAACAACGAGGGAAAACTTTAAACTCAATTTTCTGTGATGTCATAGTATCACTTCGGTCGAGCCAGACCATATAGTCCGAGACATGGTGCCCACATGGTAAGCATGGTTATCTTATCTAAGGTTTGCAAATGAGAGTACAATATTTAATAACATTATTACGTTTGACGGTTAGTTCACCACTTTCTATTGCATGAGTGTTGTAGGTTTGATCCCCATATGAAACAATACCTTCGTACACGAAACATTTGTTGCATATTTGTAAAATTCCCGTAGTACAGGATAAATTCCTGACGCTGAGTTGTCATATTCAAAAAGGTTAACCCAGTTGTAGTGTGTCTCGATCTGGATGTCGTAATAGCAGCTCTTCCCGGATCCTTCCTATGTTAGGCGCAGAGTGGCATACCGTGTGGTTTTAGTCGGTCTGATTCCGACACACCACCCCGCCGTAAGCCCCGTTGGGGTGACGGCTCGATGGGGCTTACACACGTTAAAAAAAAAGTTGTAGTGTGTCTCGATCTGGATGTCGTAATAGCAGCGGTTCCCGGATCCCTCCTATCTCAGGGGCAGAGTGGCACACCGTGTGGTTTTAGTCGGTCCGATTCCGACACACCACCTCGCCGTAAATCCCGGTGGGGTGACGGCTCGAGGGGGTTTCCACACGTTAAAAAAAAAAAAAAAGGCTCTTGGCTATCAATCCGTGAACAGATATGATTGTCGGAACAATGATCACCGAATCCACATTCCACATATCGGCAATCTCGTGAGACAGATCCAAATACTTCAATTGTTTTTCTTTTTTAACTTTCACGAGATTCTCGTCAGGGGCCGTTCAAGTATTACGTAAGCAGATTTATTGCAATTATTTACCCCCCCATCCCCCTTGTCAGCAAAAGTAAGCAAAGCTCTTACCCCCTCCCCCCATGCTTACGTAAACATTTGTCAATTAATGTATTGTTTTTCTAATTTTATAATGTTATAATTATAATTTGAAAAATAAGAAAATAGATTTAGGATAGAGATTATATTTTACTGAAACGGTATTCAACATAGAGTAAAGGACAAAAATATTATATCTTACTAACATAACAAACTTATTTTAAATTTCTGGTACATATATTAAATTCATTTTCATACAATATATCATTATGTATTACAAAATACAAATTATTTATTATATTTATATTATATTATATTAATTATTTATTCGCAAATTAAAAAAATCTACACCACTAGCTCTGATGTTACACCTGCTACACGCATCTCTGCATTACCCAAAGGTCGACTGGAAGAAAATGCCTACGGCATTAAGTCCGCCTTATGCATTGTAAGTTATTTGCAGAAAGTGTAAATAAATAAATAAATAAATAAATTCAAATTAACAGTCTTCAGTCCATGAAACCCGAATCCATGATTCTAAGTTTTCGATGACATTGGATTGCTTTGATTGCTGCTCAGTGTTGTGAGTCTGCTCGCTTTCATCCGATTTTGGAATGTCTACGTCATTCTCATAGAGCCATTCAACATCATGGTGCTCTAAATTTTGAATAATGCACATCAGTTCATTAGCACGACGAGCAGCGACTTTTACAGGTCTAACTTTCCTATCAGTGTGCGTGTTTACTTTCTTATGGATCTTTTCGATGTGACGATTTAGTGACTTGACGGAAGCATGATAAAGACCACACGTTTTGCATGTTCGACTTGATAGCCTCAATTGTACCGTCGGACAAAAATAATCGTATGGCATTTGCAGGAAATCTTTGAGTGAAGCACTTAAGCGTAGAGCTAAATTGACTGGAAGATTAAGAAATTGCCCTCCTTCATCTAAAACCAAGTCATCAACTGTTTGTTTTACTTTTACAGGTGGTGGAAGAAACCTGTTGTCTAGTAATCTAAATAGTCCACTTCTTGGACGACAGCATTCTGTATTTCTACATTTTACAATTTGGAGCAAGTATTGGCTTTGACGCACATGTTCTGAATACCATTTAATGTCTGGAAAATCAGGAAGATCTTGTTCACCTGCCCCAACATATTTTGCATTAACATTATAGCCATCAATTTCCATTGAACTCCATACTTCAGCTAATACTTTTCCTGCAAATTCGAAATTAGATCTTTCTAAATGTTCATCAATTGTAACGCCACGTTCATCCAAATGAGACCCAAAATGGTCATGAGGCAATATTAAACCAGCCAGTTCCCGACTAAGAGGAGCCATTCTGCGCTCTACTCTGTTATACGCACTTCTTCCGGGAGCATTGGTAGCTAAAAACAATGCATCGAGATCATGTCGCTTAAAGTGTTGTATAGCAAACCCTATGACTTTTTGATAACGCGGATTTTCATCTGGCCCTCCATCAACCGTCATGATTACCACTGGTTTTACTAGTCCATGGTCAGTTTTAGCTAATGGTCGAAACTCTTCAAGTTCGAGAAGCGTCTCGAAATCCTGAGCATGAGTATTAGCAGTAGATGAACTATGCTTTCCACTTCGAATAGCGATGTATGTTGGTCCAGAATATCCAACGGCTTGCGGTTGTCCTAGCATATTGGAAGTGATTTTGATACCAGCATAAACATTTAAAATTTATGACGCTCAGCGATTACCCAATCGTGATCAGGCAATTTGATTCTATATTCCATGTGCATTAGAAGAGGTGCTTGCTTATTTGCCGCAGTTACGCCAATAGGGACTCGAGCTTTATCATCTTGAGATATGAAAAATACTTGATCTGGTCCTAGTATGGATGCTATGTTCTCTAAATAATGGATTGATGTTTCAGCGAACTTGCTATCTAAGTGGCTCTTGTGGTGATCAGTTTAAGCCCGAATGAGCTTAACAGGGACTGTCGATACATGTCTTCGTCCCTCTGCAGAATTAGATTTTCTGGGAATCAAACGAAGTTATGTCCCACTGCGACTAATGTCAAATCCCATTTTACGTAATTCTTGTGTGAGTTCATCAAGAGTTTTTACGCTGCGAATTGATTCCGTTCGTCTTCTATCATCTGCTGCACTTCCAAATAAAGCTATATCCGCGATTGTTTTCAATAGTAAAGGTTGATTGCTTTCAAGATTAGGACGTCCCACTGAATCCCTCTGAGATAGTCTTTTTTTCATTTCTGGATTTTTATGACAAATATCTTCTAACTTTCTTTTCATACCATCCCTGTGTTTCTTCTGGGCAACTGCGTTTTGAACCTTCCTGTTTAAAGACTGTTTTGCTGTTTTTATTTCCTCGCGCAACTTAATGATCTGTTTATCAACTTCAGCACGACATAGTATCTCTGGTAGAATACAAAGCATTCAAATTTTTTTCGAGTAGAGCAATCTTATTTTTCATAGCCTCCTGAGAAGGTTTTGGTCTCTGTTTATCTGTATTTTTATTAATTTCGCATTACTGTTGTGATTCATTACCGGTTTTTATTTTATCTTCTTCCTGTTTTTTAATATTTGAAGCTGGCTGTGTAATTTGTGTTTTTTCTGCAGGTTTACAGGTTGCCTAAAAATAAAAACTTTCTATGGGTTCTGCTAAAGATTCTCTTATTAAGCTACATAAATACAAAGTATGGCAATAAATATGGTAAATACAAAACCCTATGGCTTTAAATCTAATATCTTTAAACGAGCAAATCGTTCCGGTCACAAAATACAGGGTGTTATAGTCTATTCAAGTAGGTATTTAAAAGAATATAAACAATCTTGATATGTCTTTTTATTGAAATATGCAATTATAAAATCAGATATCTGTAAAGGTGCGTACAGACATCGCGAGGCTTGCGCCGCGAATGGTTCGTCTCGAATACATCAACCTGAGGCATGCTACGGCACATGTATACGTGCGAACCATTCGCTGCGCACGCCTCACGATGTTTGTACGCACCTTTATGTACTTACAGAAAAGCAATTTTTTAATATTGGTTGAGTTTTAAAATGAATCACAACAGATTTTACACAGTTTACAATTTTAAACCACATATTTCAATAAAAAGACATATAAAGATTGTTTACATTCTGTTAAATACCTATTTGAATAGAGTATAGTTTTCTGTAGGTATATATATATATATATATATATATATATGTATAAAACTGGCATCCTGTATTTTGTGACCAATTGACGGAATCAATTATAAGAAATAAATCTATATAATGAATATTACCTCTATACTTTAAGATAGGCCATAATATTTTCTAATTAGCAAAGAGAAACTTTTTGGCGATTTCTAATATTTCTAGTAGGTACTCATAGGTACCTAAAATGATTTCGTCACTCACCTTAGAAAAAAAATGTAGTAAATTGGATTTATTCTTAGTCGCTGCTAGCAATTCTTCTTCGATTCTCTTAGATACAATAATATCTAGTTCCTTGTCGGATTTTGCTTGTAATTTATAATTTCGCCACACTTCGTTAACTAACTTTTGTACATTTTGTACTTTCGTACTTGTATGAGATTTTTTAAAACTTTCAAACAATTTTTGGTATAACTTAGATTTGTCTATTTGAAATGACATCTTATTTAAACATTAAACTTTGGATAATGGAATGAATGGTAACACAAATGTTAACTTGCTTTACTATGCTTACAATATGTCTACTCGCTATAGCAGCCAAACGAAACAATACACTGATAGAGGAAATTTAGATAAGTGAACAGCGCGCGGTAATTCCCTTACTCGGTTCTAAAGCGAGTAGGGGAATTACCGCGCACTGTTCACTAAATGTATGTATTACTTGCGGGAATCCCCGAAAATGCTTTTCGTTTTCAAGCAAAGACAATGTGTGGGTTGCCATTCGTGTAAAGAAGAAAATAACTACCGATGACGTAATCATCATCTAGACTCCCCTACCCCCCATGTCATCCAAAATAAGCAAAGCAAAGAAATTGTGCTTACGTAATAATTGAACGGCCCCTCATGAGGAACGGCGATATCGACAATCATTGCGCGGCGCTCTAATCGATCTATCAACACAATATCAGTATCACTCTATCAATATCTATCATCATTATTATTATTATTATTATATTATGTATAAATAAAAAAAAGAAATATAACTTTTATTTTCTTATGTCATATATGTATACTATCTGTATGTCATGTATATGATTATAAATATGTAAAAATTCACTGAATTTCTGTATATAACATCAATTTTAAGAGTGCTTCTGATAATTTCGGTTTAGATTTCGGTTTCGGCCGAAAGGAGAGTATGGCTACAAATTTGGTTCTGGTTTCGATTGCAAAATCAGTTTCAGTCAAATACTAGATTAAAGTGTTTCGTGATCTGATAGGTGGTGGCAAATTACTCTGCACTTAGATGCTGCGCATTGGAAACTTCCCCTAAATACGGTTGTGTAAGTTAATGTAATGAAAAATAAATGTTTGTTCGCAAAATCGCTCATTTTCAAGTCTCAACAAAAAACATAAATATAGTTTAAACCAGGCAAACATTGGTTAAGTTGAAACTAAAAAGTATGAGAATTTTTCACATTTACCTAAGATTTCGGCATTTACAAAGCTTAATCGCCAAAAAATGATATCGAAATTTATTAAGAAACGGATGTTAGAGTAATCGATTTCTTTGACCCCTTTCCTATTATTCTAAAATTCAACTGATACCTTTACCTGATAATTTGCTATATTAATTAAATTAACATTTATTGTAATTATTGGCTAATGTGGTTAATAACCTACGAGTTCATTTTTTGTCATCTGTAATATTTGAATGTGTAAGTAAAAGAAATGGACATCGACCACTTCGTATGGGCTCTTGGCCTAGACATGGCCATTTTATTAGTGAAATAACAAATTATTTTTAAGTAGCCTAAACCTAAGCATAAGTCTAAAAGTTGAAATAGAAAAGCAAACACATAATTATATCCACATTACGAATATTAGCAAGAGCGTGCAAACCAAAATGTCAGACGCTGCAAGCGGGAAATAAGTGGACATTAGTTAAGTGTTGTTAGAATAGGAAAAAAATACTTTACACTCATAGTCTTTTTATTTTATAATCAAAAAGTCTTTATCTTTCGTAGATAAGAAAAATTATGTATTTTAAAAGAAATTATTTGTTTACGTGAAAACACGAACGATTGGTATTATCATTAATTAAATTCTTATAAAAATGATTTTTAATATATTAAAATGTAAATTCTATTAACATATACTAGATACTCATTTATTACTACAACACAAAACATTACTAACAATAAATAATAATTTTATCTTCTTTTACGCAATTGGACCGCAACTGTTTGCAGTGATCATGACTTATATTACTTACTCTAATCTAGACTTTGGCAATACTGCTTCAATGTGAACCAAGGTTAGTCATTAAACAAAATTAGCATGAATAGCATCCAACCTATTACGTGTGTAGTGAATAATTTTAATAAATACTACTAAAATAACTTTAATAAGTAATCTAACAGTGCACTTTGAAAATTCATACTTGGTAACAAAATTGTTGTGTAACGAAATTTCATAATATAAATAAGATAACAGAACAAATACAAAGTTTAAAGGGCAAACATGACAGTTTTGAGTTGATTATCTACGGACAGGTGGCATAAACTACAAAATATTTACTATCTAGTCAAATATGAACACTTGTTGTTCACAAAAAAGATACTTTATTTAAGAATACAAGCTTTTAGCAGGACAGTATGTCACTGGCAAGATGGTACTAACAGAATGAACAGAATGACCAGAATGAATCATCTAATTTTTTTTTTTTTTATACCACGACGGTGGCAAACAAGCATACAGCCCGCCTGATGGTAAGCAGTTACCGCAGCCTATGAACGCCTGCGGCACCAGGGGCATCACGTGCGCGTTGCCGACCCTTTAAAAACCTATTTACTCCCTTCTTGAAGAGCCCCATACTGTAGTTTCCAGGGAAAACCTCGGCAGGGAGCTCATTCCATAACGGGATTGTTCTCGGGAGAAAATTTCTTTGAAACCGCACTGTGCGCGACCATTTAGGTTCCAATGTATGTGGATGAGCTCCCTGACGATGGCGAGCGGTGCGATGGTAGAAAGTGGCTGTGGGCATCATATCAAACAATTCTTCAGAACACAGCCCATTGTAGAGACGATAGAGCACACACAAGGAGGCAAAGTCTCTCCTAAGACTTAGTGGCTCGATACCGTCTGTGAGATCAGGATCGTCGACTATTCTCACAGCACGTCCCTGAACTGAATCGAAAGGCTCAAGCTGGTACTTCGGTGCTCCCGCCCAGAGATGACAGCAATACTCCATGTGAGGTCGAACTTGTGTTTTGTAAAGTAGTAGCCTTTGTGCCGGTGTGAAGTATCGCTTCGCTCTATTCAGAACACCAAGTTTTTTTGATGCCAGCTTGACCTTCTCTTCCAAATGAGCTCGAAATTGGACGTCACTGGAGATGTCGACACCGAGGATTCCAATACTCTGTGAGATGGTAAGGGGTGTATTCTGGAATTGTGGAACCACAGTGAACGGGGTTTTCTTAGCGGTAAACGCACAGACTTGTGTCTTAGAGGGGTTAAATTGGACCAGGTTATCCCGACCCCAATCGGAGACTCTGTGTAAGGTGCTCTCGATTTGAGACACAAGTTGTTCGCGACTTTCTACTACAACGGTACGAGGGATGTTAGCTCGGCCCGTGTAATACGCATCTCCAGTACTGTCGTCCGCATAACAATGGATACCATCCGTGGACAGCATATCATTGATATGCAGCAAGAACAGCGTTGGAGATAGCACGGAGCCTTGCGGGACACCAGCGTTTATGTCCATGCTTTCGGAACAGCTACCATCGACGACGGCTTTTATGCGTCTGCCGGACAAAAAGCTAGCCACCCACTTGCACAAACCCTCGGGCAGGCCGTAGGATGGTAACTTCGATAGAAGACCCCTGTGCCAGACCCGATCGAACGCCTTTGCTATAGCAATAACTGGATATATCCAGGCTAACTGCCAAAGCCTCACCTTGACTCTCAATGGCTGAAGCCCACCGGTGAGTGAGATACACTAGAAGATCACCAGTCGAGCGACCGTGGCGGAAACCATACTGGCGGTCGCTGATCAAATCGTGCTCTTCTAGGTAACTGAGGAGCCGTGTGTTGATTACACGCTCCATCACCTTAGAGAGAAGGGAAGTTATAGCTATAGGCCTGTAATTCGATGGGTCCGATCTGTCACCCTTTTTTGGCACTGGATGCTCATGGGCAGTCTTACACGAAGACGGCACTTGTCTTTTGCGGTAGGAAAGCGCGAAAAGTCGCGTTAGTTCAATTCTTAAACTTAGCTTACATACTGGATTACAGTGTGTGTGTGTGTGTGCTGTCCGTGTGATGGGACCCACGGGTACCTTCTTGATACATGGTAATTAATTTAATGTGTTTGGTCTACATTAGTTTTATGATGATTATACTAAATCGGTGTAGGTGTCAAATTGCTAATCGATAGCGTTGGTGGCGTGATGCGCCCTTAGTGTACTAACACAGTTCTGAGTATGGGGTCGGAATGCATAACTCCTCCCTCCGTAAGTTCAAAATCATCATCCGATTTATGAGGCTGTTGATTTTGTCCTTTGCATAACAATACATTTTTATATTTATACAGAATTACAAATAGTACAAAGGTAAGTATTAAGTAAATGATTAGAATCCATAAACTAACACTATGCACTTTCACAAAATGACTTTCAGTATCTAGCACTTCACTTTTCCTGCTTAAAACGTGTGATAAGAACTGTAGGTTTTCCAAGTCGATGTTATCTAAGTTGATTGGTTTCTTCAAGACATCCAGTGGAGTGACAATTTTAGGCCAATGTATATTAGGTGTGCTTGTATATATGATTTCGCCTGCTTGTACACGACGCTTGCGTAGAGTAAGTTTTTCGATCTTGATTTCACATTTATTATTTATGGTTACTATGTATGTACCCATAATATCATGTTGGCTCATGTCGTTCTCGCAGATCTCGGTGAGAATAGTTTGACGACCCGTAAATAGTATCCACGAGTCTGGATGTATGGATTTCAACTTAATGTCTTCTGCTTCGACTGATAACGGGGAACATGATGTTATCCTAGTTGAAAACTTCATTAAGTCTTTGATGCACTGACTTTCGTCTTCAAACGAGATGTGGTTTTCATAGCACAAGAATTTTCCTTCGTCGACTTCTTTGCACGGCTGAGAAAGTGGTAAAGTTTTCGACCCTTTTGTAAGGATATAGGGATGTTTTGGGATAATTAGGCATGTACGGTTTGGACCAGAGTTGTACATTGGGAAAGGGTGTAGTCTATAATATCCAAACACATCTAATTGGACTGTTGGAACTGACATGATAAATGTTATCTGTTTGCCCTTTACATAGGCTTTTATATTTATGCAATTTTCTATATTAATCAAGTTGTCCTTAGTGACAGGAAAAACTAATCTGTCGGTTTCCTTGATTTCTTTAAGGATGTTAAACAGTTCATCTGAGTCCAATATAGATTAGTGTAATACATTTAATCTACTAAATGCTACAGCAGTTTCCACTTCATCCAATCGTGTTAATATTATTTGAAAATTATGAATTATTAAATTAAACGTCTGCAAGACAAGATCCTTGCTTCTTTGATACTGGGTCTTATTTAAAATTTCTTCTATTTCCCTGATAGTTTTATCTAGTACAATAAAGTTATTTCTTGTGGAATTCGTTAAGTTAACAAAAGTATCAACTATTTCGGAAATTAAACTAATCTTATTGACAATTGCGCTTTGTTTTGATTCTATTTTGTTAATCAAATTGTCATATCTCAAGGCATCTTCATTATCTAGGTTGCCTGTGATTGCTTTTATTATAGATCCAAGGGGATCAATGATACCTCTCTTTATTCTAACGTTAGGAACTAATTGATTATATCTTTCTATAGTTAAATTCATTAAATATTGGGTTTGTGGTTCAGCGTCTACTATATTATCGTCTAAAATGTATATGTTTAACTTATCTTTTATATAGCTAATGCTTTGATTATATTTTTCTATATTATAGTTTAAACTATTACTAACTAATTCCAGATCTAATACTTTATATATGTGCCAATTATAGAGGCTTACAAATGCTTGACCTTCTTTTACGGGAAGAACCCCTGGATTTTCTTCAATCTTTTGAAGTTGAAGGGCGCGGGTTGTTTGCGTCGCTATCATCAGGACGAACCTGTGAAGGACGTTTAACATCTTTAACAGGTACTTTAGTATTTCTATTTTGTGTTTGCACTTTTACTGTGTTTCTGTTTACATCATCTGTGACTACTGCCTTTTGGTATTGCGGTTTATCTTTACTACGGCGGGTTTACTACGCCTTTGATAAATACTTTATCACCCGGTTTAATATTGAAGTTGGTTTCTCCACCATGTTTTTGTTTAGTTTTAACCTTAGATTGTAATATTTTATCTGTTAGTTAATTATACAAATATTTTGTGCGTTTAACGTGTTCTCTCACTAGTTGTTGGGTGTAATTTATATCGAAGTCTACATCGAATATATTCGAGGAGTCGGTATGACCAAATATAACTTCGAAAGGTGTAAGACCGGTTGTTGAATGTATCGACTGTATATAAGACATAATAGAGTATGTCATTGCTGAAACAGGGTCAGTAATTTTTCTTTCGTATTTAGCAAGTCGGTAAATTTCTAGAATTGTGGAATGGAATCTTTCCACTAATCCCATAGAGTTAGGATTATGTGGTGTCCCTATATGTAAATTTATTTTATAAAAGGTTAACATTTCTTTTAATAAGCTATTATTAAATTCAGAACCTGGGTCTGTGCTGATTTTTGTAGGTACTCCGTACAATGAAAAATACTTTAGCAATGCTCTAATTATATCTGGGGTAGATCTATTACTAATTTCAAATGCTTGTCCCAATTTGCTAAAAGCATCGATAATTGTTAAAAAATAGTTTCCTTCGATTGAGAAGGTATCCATAAATAATTCTTGAAAAGGTTTTATTTGCGTTTGCGTTAACTGTAATTCTCGTTTTAAGGGTTTTCTATCGTATTTCATACGTTTACAAGTTTCGCAAGAATTTATAATGCTGGCTACTGTTTGTTCTAAATTATTCCAGAAATATGTACGTTTTAAATGTGCCACAGTTTCCTTGATGCCACGATGGCATGTTTTCCCTACATGATACTTTAGAACTATGTCTCGTTGTTCAGTTTCATCCTCCATGTATACTACTCTTTCTGTACATTCATATATTTGAATGGAATCCTTTTTAAATATTTCTATGATTACGTTTATAAATAATTTACGATGGCGTTCATCTTCGAAATAAATGAAATATTTTATTTTAGGGCGAATATATTCTTTAAGGAAATTCTTTATTAGTGTTGTATTATTTATAGGCATGTGTACTTCAAGTACTTTTTGTTTATCTCTCGAAAGATTCTTAACCGTAGTTTCATTTCTATTCCAAGTATACACTAATATTTGATTTGGTTTGGTATCAATTGCTTCGTGCAATATAGGAATACCTGAGGAATCCGTATTTTCCTCTGAATGTACCGTTCCTATCGATGAGTTTGACTTTTCCGATGCGGTAAGCGTTACGCTACTAACGGAAGGTATAGAATAATTAGATTTATAGTTAGGCGGACTTAAACTATTTTCATCATCTGAAGAAATAAGAATTGGATCATTTTGTTCTCCAGTGTTTACTATCATTGATATATCATCATCCAATGCATTTAACTGTATACGCGACAGTGCATCTGCATTATTATTCTTTTTACCTGGTTTATACTCTATCTCATAATCGTATTCAGCTAATCTAAGTCTCTATCTTGTTAATCTACTACCTGGTTCCTTAAAAGATTGAATCCATGCAAGAGGTTTATGAACGCTCAATATTTTAAATTTAATCCCATATAGATATGGTCTAAAATGTTTACATGCCCAAACTATGGCTAAAAGTTCCTTTTCTATTGTACTATAACGAGTTTCGGCGTCATTTAAAGTTCTACTCGCGTAAGCAATAGGTTTATCACTACCTATAGGGCCTTGCGATAGTACTGCACCGATCGCAAAGTTTGATGCGTCAGTGGTTAGAAGGAATGGTTTAATAAAGTCTGGAAACTGTAATAATGGGGCATTAGTTAATAGTTCTTTACATTTTTCGAATGAATTTATGTATTCCTCAGTTAGATTAACTTTATTCTTTTTCTTTAAACAATTCGTAAGTGGTTGAGTTATTTTAGAGAAATCTTTAATAAACTTACGATAATAACCTACTAGTCCTAAGAAACTTTTTATTTCCGTAGGGGTTTTCGGTAATTTGAAATCTAATACTGCCTTTATTTTATCATTATTTGGCTTTAATCCGTCTTTGGATATTGTATGGCCTAAGTATAGGACTTCTTTTCTTAAAAATTCACATTTGTCTAACGTAACTTTTAAATTAGTTTCTCTTAATCTATCAAATATCTTTCTAAGTTTATTAATGTGGTCTTGTAAACTAGTTGAATATACTATTATATCATCTAAGTACACGAGGCAATGTATTCCTTGCAATCCTCTGAGTACGTTGTCCATAGACTTTTGAAATGTAGCAGGGGCTGTTTTTAACCCAAAAGGGCATTCGAGTAAACTCGTAACGACCTGATTGAGTAGTAAACGCGGTTTTAGGTTGATCGGCTTTATCTACTTCTAACTGATGGTAACCACTAGCTAAATCTATCGTAGAAAAATAGGAAGCATTCCCTAATCTATCAAATAAATCTGAAATATTTGGTAATGGGTACTTATCGTCTATCGTTATTTCGTTAAGCCTTCTGTAGTCAATGACCATACGAAACTTTCGTTCGCCGGAGGCATCAATTTTTTTTGGTACAAGATGTACAGGGGCGCTCCATGGGGAGTGAGACTCTGTAATAACATTGTTTTCTAATAATTTATTTACTTGTTTCTGAATTTCCTCGTTTTGAGCTATAGGATGTCTATATGGACGGATAACCTGATCCAACAGTTAAACATAAGATTAGGACTAAGGATCTTCATTCTTAGTCCTAATCTTATGTTTAACTTGATTTGTAAAAGAAAGAGGGATCTCCTCACAGTGAAATATATCTTTATATTCCTCACATAGATTTGTTATGTAGGATTTTTCTTCATTATTTAAATGATCTAACCTTAACTTAGATAGATTACTTTGTAATATTTCTTCTATATTTAAATCTAAACTATCAGTATTATTAGTGTAATTAATATAACAAGATTCGTCTTTTAATTTAATAGCATCCATAGGCTTATCAAACGTGATGGTTATATATTTTTGTGCTGTGTTTTGTATGACTGTTTGAGCAAACGAGTCTACACAATTTACAAAAGCGTCAGGCATGCGTACGCCAGGATAGAATTCGATTTTATTTAAAATAGCACTACCGTTTTTTAAAATTGTTGGGATTTTTACTCTTGATTCTGAACGTGGTGGTATTTTTATTTGATAAAATGGAGTATACCATATAGGAATGTCTACATATTTAGTTTTTAACACTTGACTCTTCATGTCAACACTAGCTTCTAACTCTTTCAATAGATCAGTACCTATAAGACCATCATATACTGAGTCTACGTCGTAAATAAAAAAGGTATGTTGAATATTAGTATTAAAAGTTTTAGTTAACGGTATGTGTATCGCTTCATTATGCTTGCTACGACCATGAGTACTAATTACTTCGAATAGTTTACTTATTTTATATTTAGAGAAAAACTGATTTGCCTTCGCAGGGCTTATAAACGAACGAGTGCTACCTGTATCAATAAGAAATATAGAGTCTATCTCTGGTAGCTTAATATGAGGTAGTCTTAAGGAATTATTATAATTTAAATTAATTATTTTGGTGGATTTTCCTCGGAGGCTTCTATGTGAAAATTTCGGGAAACATTATGATGATCTAGTTCATCTTGTTCTAGCATATATAAATCATTTTGATCGTGGATCATATTATTTCTTACGGTTCTCATTGAGACATCTGCATCGTGTTTAGGTGGCGGTCGATTAATGCCAAATTTAAACTGCTGATTCGGGTTTGGTCGGAAAAATCCTGACTGTTTATAGTTGTTCAACGCTCTCGGAAACTGAGGTTGACTACTTCCTATCTGCCTATTATTGAAAGTATTAAAATTAGGTCTATAGCCTTGAGGCTGTGGTGTAGTGAACCTATTATTATTCGGTACAAAGTTCGGCCTAAACTGTGGCGTTATTTGCGGTTTATTTTGTGGTATGTTAAATTTAAATGGTGTTGAAGGGACGTTAGGTTTAAAATTATTATTAATACCTCCTTGTGAATTGGGAGTTATTTGTTTAGGTTTATAATTCTTTAAATTGTATCGTGTTTGGAAGTTTACTTTCTCAGTTACGACGCTCAAAGCTGCTTCTAAATTAGTGCATTTATTTAGCCTTACAAAACGCAGTAATTCTTCGGGTAAATTGTATAGGAAAACATTTAACGCGGTATTATTATAGATTATATATTTAGCTGCTTTGATACCCTCGTCGGTTAAAAGGTTTACCTTGGAAATTAAGGAACTTCTTGTATTCTGTATCCTATGACATAAGTCAATGTAAGATTCGCCGTTTTTTATTTTAAAATTTTCTACGAGTAATTCTATGGCTATGCAAGCCTCGGATCTAGGATCACCGAAATGTTGGACGAACAACTCTTTCAATTGTTCCCAGCTTGTGACGTTTTCTCTTTCGCTGACTAAAATTGCGGCTTTACCAATAGGTAAAGCCGCAATTTTAGTCAGCGAAATCACCATTGCATTACGAGTAGATTAATAAATCTACTCGTAATGCAATAGTATAGATACGTTAGTTGAGCGGGATTATTATCCCCCCTAAAACTATTTATAACATATTCACATTTATTAAAAAATAAATTAAGTAATTTTTCATCTCCGTCGAATCGCGGGATGATATTTTGGATCTCTTTAGGAATCAACTGGATCTGATTCATAATGAATTATTTAACAATTACACAATAATTAAAATTTAGGGCAAATAAATAACTAATACGTAACTAGCTATGTTTGTCTAGTGTTCGAGACCAATAACAGCATAGTGCGATCAAAGTCGAAACTAAAATATTAGTTTACGTTACGTTCCCTAGAGGGAGCTGTTACAAACTTAGATCGCGCTATCGTTGTTTTACACGTGTTAGTTTATAAGGCCTACAAACATTTTGTATGACGAGAACAAAATTGTAGGAGAACAAAATTGTAGGAGAACAAAACGTGTTGTTTAGTACAAGGCGACAGCCAATTAAACCGTGGAGTCCTACGAACCCATAGTACAGTGCACAGTGGTTTTATTTGAATCCCTACTAGTGTCACACACCCAGTCCAACGATACCACGCTTGGTATCAAACATTGGTCCTACGCGCCGGGTTAAGGACTACTTTACGGCGTCACCGTTGGCGTCGCCTCCCTCGTGTAACTCGCAGTGGATCGCTGCACTAGAGTACACGCTCACCGCAGCAGCGGCAGCTACGTCTGTCGTCGTTGTTGGCGAGATCAGCCGCTGCGTGTTAGTTCAACATTGCCGCCACAGAGGACGTGCAATATCCAGTGCTACACAGGCGAAGCGCAACACATCACGGGCAAGTTAGCAGACCCTTTCACCGGAAGCCGCTTGCAGATCAACCAGTGTCCACCAGAGGTCGCTACTTTGATGTCAACAAAGTGTTTGTGTCAAATGTGAATTTGTGAGTACAATTTTTATTTTATTTAGTTCCTGAGCAGTAATTAAATTCAAACAATCAAGTTAAACTACTATAGACTTTATTTCTATGAAATAATTTACTTTGAAGAATCGCAAGAAATTTGGGACTTGTAAAAATTTGTTGTTAATATTTTGGACTTGTAAAATTTCTCGTGTGCATGGTAGATTTAGAACTTAGAATAATTTAAGAAAAACGGGGGAACGGGGAACCTATGCCCGATTTCTACCCGACTTTTAGAATTTTAAAACACTTGTAAAATTTTAACCAATAATTGAGACTTAGAAGATTTTAGAGTTGATTTTGAGATACTTGTAGTTTTTTTTCAGAACCGCTTAAGTTAAGTTTAAAAATTTAATTTCAAGTTAAATTTTACTTTTTTTAAACATACCTCCAAAATGGAAGGGTCGATTAATCTTATGAAAAGTTTATATAATGTCATAAATAAGGGATTGATTAATTTTAAGAAAAGCGGTAAGGATAGATTAACCTCAGAGTATATTGAAACAAAACAAGAATTATTAGAAAAAGATTGGGCTATGTTTAAAAATACTAATTCTAAATTATTTGAAAACTTTAAACTAGAAGACATAGAAAACTCTGAGGCAAGTGATATTTATGATAAAGTAGAGGACATATATATAATTTACAAAAGTTTATTGAAAACAACACTCAATAAAACACTTGTTGTTAAAGGTTCAGTCCTACAAACTGATCAGAATCCTAGTACTTGTAAATCTGCTAATACGTTCGTACAGTTGCCTAAAATAGCTATACCGACTTTTTCGGGTAAATATGGAGAGTGGACAACCTTCCACGATCTTTTTTATGTCGTTGGTTCATAAAAATGAATCTTTGGACAATGTGCAAAAACTTCATTATTTGAAGAGTCATCTTTGTGGTGAAGCAGAGCAATTGATCCGTCATACGCCAATAACCGATTCTAATTATATGCAGTGTTGGACTCAATTAGAAAAACGTTATAGCAACAAGAAATACTTAACAAACTGTATTTTAAAAAGATTGTTTGGTCAAAAACGTATGCATGTGGAATCAGCAACATCATTAAAAGAGCTGCTTGAGACCACAAGCGATTGTTTAAATGCGCTCACCAATTTAGGTATCAATGTGACTACATGGGATGTTATTATCATACATATAATCACTTCCAAGTTAGATGATGAAACACGAAAACAATGGGAGCTCAGTGTTTGCAACGATTCCAATAACGACTTGCCGAGTTTCAATCAATTTCAAGTTTTTATCGAAAATCGTTTTCGCGCTCTAGAATGTCTAGAGCCAAGTTCAAACAGGGGTACGGTTCATCGGGTCAGTGGTGTAAGTTTGAACGCTCATAGTACAAAGACAATGGTGGCAACTAGTACAATGAAGGTAAGATGCGAATTTTGCACAGAGAATCACAAACTTTGTTTCTGCAAACGATTCGTTAAAGAACCTATAGAGATTAGGCGCAAGTTTGTGTCGCAAAACAATATTTGTTTCAACTGTTTAGGTGGCAATCACATCGTACGTGATTGTAAAAAATCAACAGTTTGTAAACTTTGCCAGAAGCGTCATCACTCTCTCCTGCATCTAAGCCAAGATCCACAGAAGAATAGACAAACCACAGCAAACCAAACTATCAATAGTGCTAGTGCAACAACGGAGTCTAATCCGATAGTTTCATGTTTGTCTACAGGTAAGGTACTCAAACCTAGACAGGTGTTATTAGCTACAGCGCTAATAAAGGCCGAGTCGGGGTTAGGTGAGTATCACACAGTTCGTGCCTTATTGGATCAAGGTTCACAAGCGTGCTTCATCACAGAAGCCACAGTTCAAGCCCTCAGACTGAAAAAGATACCTATTCGAGGTTTCGTTTCAGGTCTGGGTGGTCAAAGTTCAACCATGATTAGGAACATGGTACAGGTCAACATCCAATCTCGCATTCAGCCAGAGTTTAAAATTTGTGTAAATGCTTATATACTAAGCAAAATCACCGGAATGTTACCTGAACGTAGCATTCACACAAACTTGGATTGGATAGGTGTTACAAACTTTCAGTTAGCAGATCCAGGCTTCAACACTCCTAATAAAATTGACGTTCTTTTAGGGGCTGACGTTTACTGTTGCATTATTAGGTCGGGTATGCTAAAAAGTCCTTCCAATAATGTTATAGCACAAAACACTGCCTTGGGCTGGATCCTATCTGGAACAGTGAACTCTGAAAAAAACGACACGTCAAATAGGATAAATGTCATGCATGCTCAGATACGAGAAGACGAACTTTTGAGAAAGTTTTGGGAAATTGAAGAGGTCATTAGTTCAAAGAAATTACTTACACCTGAAGAGAAGAAATGCGAAGAGCTCTATAGTACCACAACTAAGAGAGATAGCAATGGAAGATATTTAGTCAGATTACCGTTTAGAGATGCAGATCCTCCTTGTAAAGCAGGACATTCACGTACTATAGCTAAAAAAAGGTTCGAGGCATTAGAGAAAAGACTAAGTAACA
Source organism: Hypercompe scribonia (assembly GCA_949316085.1). NCBI lineage: Eukaryota > Metazoa > Arthropoda > Insecta > Lepidoptera > Erebidae > Hypercompe > Hypercompe scribonia. The sequence goes on from OX438980.1 coordinate 11,159,665, forward strand.
ACATACAATTAAAAAATAATTATACCGAAGTTTTGAATGAGTACTTAAGTTTAGGACATATGAGACCAGTAAAAGGGCAGGACAAAAATAAAGAGGTAGCTGTCTACTTACCTCATCATGCGGTTGTGCGGGAAGACAAAAGTACCACAAAGGTTCGCGTTGTCTTCAATGCATCTGAAAAGAACAGTAACGGAGTCTCACTCAATGACACGCTGATGATAGGACCTACACTACAGTCGGACTTAAGACACACTGTTTTAAGATGGAGAGTTCATCCTATAGCCCTTGTAGCAGACATAATCAAAATGTACCGCCAGGTCAGGATAGCCGAAGAAGACGCAATATTTCAGCGCATACTCTGGCGAGACAGTCCTGAGAAAGACATTACTGATTATGAGCTCATGACCGTTACCTTTGGTACCGCATCAGCACCATATCAGGCAGTTAGAACCCTGCATCAGATCGCTTATGATGAAGGTGAGAACTTCCCGTTAGCTAAGGACAGAGTTTTCAGCAGCTTCTACATGGACGATTTAATGACCGGTTGTCATAGCGTAGAAGCAGGACTCGAAATATACAAATAAATGACAGGCTTGTTAAGTAAAGGTGGATTTCAACTACAAAAGTAAATAAGATCAATAGAACATATTACTAAAGGACAACGAGATCAAACAAGAACAAAGGTAAATACCAATCAGGACAAAAAGGACACAAAGGAATACATCAAGGACAATCAAATAGAATACAGGGACAAAAAAGCATTAGAAATAAAAATAGATAGTACAATTAAAATATTAGGCCTTACCTGGTGCCGCAACACAGACACTTTTCAGTATTTGGTGAATCTCCCACCTTCGACAACATCTATAACCAAGAGGTCAGTTATTTCAGCCATAGCCCGATTATTTGATCCATTAGGTTGGTTGGCTCCTAGTGTGGTCTTAGCTAAGGTATTCATTCAAAAGTTATGGCTGGCAGGTGTCGGATGGGACGAGGAACTAAATGACGAATTGAAAATGGAATGGAGTACTTACCGTGAGGAATTGTCGTTACTTAGTGGTGTACGGATATCTCGATGGCTGGGTACAAATTCAAACGACGATTTGGAACTGCACGGATTTTGTGACGCTTCTAAAACCGCTTACTCGGCCGTGATTTATTTACGGATAGCTGATAGAGAAGGAAGAGTACAAGTGTCCTTACTAGTTGCGAAAACCAGAGTAGCACCCGTAAAACAAATTAGTATTCCGCGATTAGAATTGTATGGAGTGGTACTTTTGTCACATCTTCTAGCCGAGACGGCTGCAGTTTTGCATATCTCTAATGACAAAGTCAGAGCATGGACCGACTCTACTGTAGTATTGGCTTGGATTAATAGTCACCCTAGTAGATGGAAGACATTTGTGGCCAATCGAACCTCCGAAATTTTGACCACCATGAAAGCTTCACAATGGTTTCATGTTACGACCAAGAACAACCCAGCAGATTGTGCTTCTAGGGGAATGCTGCCAAACTTATTTCTTGGTCATAATTTGTGGTTTCAGGGACCTTCATTTTTGAGTGAAAAAATTGTTATATACAAAAAATTAAGTAATATTGGAGTAAATTTAGAACAGTCCGTAAAGGCACATGTTTCAGTTGTTCCAGATCATTCATTCTTTGAAAGGTATTCTACGTTATCCAAACTTGTAAGGGTTGTGGCATACTGTCGAAGATTCTTAAAAGAAAACAAACGATTTCATGAAACTTATTTACAAAAGGCAGAGTTAGATGCCGCCCTTGAGTGTTGTATACGATTGACACAGATGGACATATTTACAGTGGAGTGCAAACAATTACAAGAGAATGGCTATATACAGAAGAAATCCAGCTTATTAAAATCACTTTGTCCCTATTTTGATGACAAGGGCATTATAAGGGTCAGAGGTAGACTGGAAAATGCACAGTTAGACGAAAGCTGGAAACATCCTATTGTACTACCCCACTCGAGTTACCTAACTCGCCTTATCATAGCTGATGCACATTGTAAAACATTACACGGAGGTCCTCAGATTATGATGAACTATTTGAGGACAGCTTACTGGATCATAGGTGTTCGAAGTCTGGTCAAACAGCATGTTCACAAGTGCGTGACATGTATCAGGCACAGAGCGAGTATCAAAAATCAGATGATGGGTTCACTTCCAGCTGTTCGTTGTACTCCTGCAAGACCATTTTTGAACAGCGGAGTGGATTATGCCGGTCCCATTAATGTAAGGACAAGTAAGGGTCGTGGGCACCGTTCCTACAAAGGCTATATTTGCCTCTTTGTGTGCATGGCCACTCGCGCTTTGCATCTTGAAGTGGTCAGTGATATGAGCTCTCAAGCCTTCTTGGCAGCCTTTAGAAGGTTTACATCTAGGCGAGGACACTGCGCCAATTTGTATAGTGACAACGGTACCACATTTGTGGGTGCCAGTAGAGAGCTCGTGCAATTAGAGACAGTTCAGCCATCAATAGCCGAACATCTGGCAACTAGTGGAACAAAATGGCACTTCATACCTCCCCATAGTCCCAACTTTGGCGGACTGTGGGAAGCAGGCGTAAAGTCAACGAAGTTTCATTTGAGAAGGATTATTGGTGATGCTACGCTTACATATGAGGAGACTTCCACGCTCCTCAACCAAGTTGAAGTTTGTCTAAATTCCAGACTGATGAGTGTTATTGACGTCACAGACCCTGGCGAACCGTTACCTTTAACACCTGGACATTTCCTAATTGGAGAGCCGTTAGTAAGTGTACCAGATAAATAGTACGATAATGCAAGTATGAGTCATTTGTCACGCTGGCAGTTAGTTCAAAAAATGGTACAGTCGTTCTGGAAACGTTGGTCCCAAGAATACCTATGTAATTTGATGAATCGTTATAAGTGGTCTTGTCAAGTTCCCGAACCTAAAATTGGGGATGTTGTGTTGATAAAGGAAGATGATTTGCCACCGACTCGTTGGTTGATGGGTCGCTTATTAGAGAAACACCCTGGTGATGATGGTATCACCCGTGTAGTCACTGTGCGCACTCAGTCTTCAACATTTAAAAGGCCAACATCTAAGGTTTGCATATTACCAGTTGCTACATAGAACTTGTTTTACTGTAATCTTTTATTCACTAAAGGATGATAGACTTATCGAATTGTACAACAAAAGGGATAAGTAAATATTTTATTATTATTTACACATGTTAAGTTAAATTGATGTCGGTGTGCGATCCATGAAATCATGCTTATATACGTATATGCTAGAATAAGTTTTAGTCATTAAGTTTGTATTGTTGTTTGCAACACGACACAATACGTGTTTTATTTGTTAATGTTTTAGATCAAATTGGTTTTCTTGTATACAGTTCAACTTATTTTTATATAGTTTATTTATGGTTTACAGTTCAATTCTTTTATTTTCTTTTTTGCAACTTTATTGTAATGCTCAGTTCATTTTTAGAAGGACATTCCGTCAGTAACGTCCTTGGTGGGCGGTATGTTCGAGACCAATAACAGCATAGTGCGATCAAAGTCGAAACTAAAATATTAGTTTACGTTACGTTCCCTAGAGGGAGCTGTTACAAACTTAGATCGCGCTATCGTTGTTTTACACGTGTTAGTTTATAGGGCCTACAAACATTTTGTATGACGAGAACAAAATTGTAGGAGAACAAAACGTGTTGTTTAGTACAAGGCGACAGCCAATTAAACCGTGGAGTCCTACGAACCCATAGTACAGTGCACAGTGGTTTTATTTGAATCCCTACTAGTGTCACACACCCAGTCCAACGATACCACGCTTGGTATCAAACATCTAGAATACGCGGCTTAATATTATCTTGTAATTCGGCGATTTTGACCAACTTTACAAGAACGTTTATTTGACGAGATTCAGTCCAATTAAACGTAAATAATTATGGGTGGTAAAACATAGAAAGGAGTAGGGTAAGGGTTTACTCACATTACGCTTCTCAATTCCATGCTGATTCTGTCTTCTTGTCGAGTGCTCGTTGACGAATTTATTTGGTAGGTTCTTGCGGATATGTCGTCTAGGCGTTAAGTACTAAGTTACGACCGATTTTTGTGTACGAAAACGAAGACTTTTCGCGACTTTAAATATCCGACCCGGCTGCGCCAGTCAAATATGAACACTTGTTGTTCTCAAAAAAGATACTTTATTTAAGAATACAAGTTTTTAGCAGGACAGTATGTCACTAGCAAGATGGTACTAACAGAATGAACAGAATGACCAGAATGAATCATCTAATTCTTAAACTTAGCTTACATACTGGATTACAGTGTGTGTGTGTGTGCTGTCCGTGTGATGGGACCCACGGGTAGCTTCTTGGTACATGGTAATTAATTTAATGTGTTTGGTCTACATTAGTTTTATGATGATTATACTAAATCGGTGTAGGTGTCAAATTGCTAATCGACAGCGTTGGTGGCGTGATGCGCCCTTAGTGTACTAACACAGTTCTGAGTATGGGGTCGGAATGCATAACTATCTACTGTCAAGTATTCTTATACGAGTATGTTCTAAATAAATCTAAAATTAGATTAGGTTAGGTATTTTCTAGACTTTAACTATTGACTATTTGATGTTGTCAATTAATAATTTAAATATATAATGACCAAGGCATAACAGAGATTTAACATAAAGTAAAGTGCTCCATTTAAAACTTATAACATGTATTATTATATTTATATATATGGACACTTATTTTTTCACATCGCGTTGTGCAAAAATATTCTTCATAGGGTTGCTGTAATCCGAATAAGAAAAGGTTAGTTTTGAGAATGTTACAACTAAAAATCTGTAATTTCAAAGCTGTAATGTTAAAGTAAAGTCTTAATTCTTCAAGATCAACCGTAATTTTTAACTAAAACGATCGACTTTGATCGAAAGTACAATACTTAAAGAACTCATGAATATAATTATTTCTCTTTTAGTGATATGCAACACACTAACGAAGTAATGCTAGACTTCGGCATCCATCAAAGTCGTTACGATAACAGAATAAAGACATTTGTAAAATGGCCCGTAACATTCCTTTCTGCAGAACAAATTACTGATAATGGCTTCTACTACCTTGGACGTGGAGATGAAGTTCGTTGTGCTTTCTGTGAACTTGAATTATCAAGATGATGGAGATGATCTCAACAAAGACCATCAGAGCTGGTCACCTAATTGTCTCTTTGTACATATACGTACAGAATTGGAAATTGTAGATCACAAGAAAAGTATTTTACCCCGCATAAAAATAAAAAATTTGCAGAGCAATATAAGGTAAATCATACTAAATACTTTTGACTGTCGTAGAGTTACAGTGATTTTACCTTAGACAAGAATAGGGTTCAACTGCCAGAAGACAGCCTAAATAAGATGTTTCAGCTTTAGAGACTCTTGCGACATATCTTTTGCAAAATAAAATTTTTTTGGAGAAAATATTGAAAAACAAATGTTGAATAGTAAAGATTTTATGCTATTTGTTTTTTGGATGCTTTTGTAATAAGTAACCCTACATTGTATACCCTACATTGGAGACAGTTGGAGACAGCCAAAGTAGAATGTGAAATCTTGAAAAAAATAAATCGCTTATGTTTGTATATTTTAAGTTAGGAGTGTTATTATTATTCAAATAAAAAGGTGTTTCTGCTTTTAACAAAAGAAAAATCACTCTTCATTAATTAAATGCTTAATTAAATGATACTCTATGCCCGCACTTACTACAAAAAGAAAAGTCACAAAACAGAGTACGTTCACAAAAACTCTGGCGAAACTTGATTTTAAACTATGCTTAATTTGTAACAAGGAGATGCGGGATGTATGCTTTGTGCCATGTGGACATGTTGTCGCATGTTCTAAGTGTTTAATGGTAGTCAATAGTTGTCCCTTATGTCGAAAAGTTTTGCGTAACAATTTTTACCCGACTCTCAAGCATATGACACCATTTTCGCGTATATCTAATACTATTGCTAGTGTGTTTGCCTAATTTAGTCGAGATTTTCAAGTGCTATGAAAATGTAATAGCTGTTTGAAAGAAATAACAAAATTGCCAAAATGGCGATATTATAATGCGTTTTTATGAAAACTAAACTAACCAAGTCGAATGAACTTAAAAGAGTATTAAAAATTAAGGAAATCAAAGGAGGATTACATAAGTTCAAGGTTTAAATTTAACTAGTGGTCGCCCATTGGTCGAAATTCGACCATAATAAATTGAAATTGTAAGTGACTTAATATACATTATTAAAATATAATATTCGAACATTATTAAGGTTCTACTGTCCAAAACTAAACTACTATAACCACAGATTTGAGCAAGATTTTTATTTGCCAATTTCTATTTTGAATAAATTATATGAAATTAAAAAGAAGTAAAATAAAGAATACCTATTTAAAAAATGTTTATTATAACAAAACATGCTATAAGAGGATGCAAAACAAAAAAACATTTTTTATCGCATATTGTAATAATATAATTAATGATTTAAAACTTCTCTGAAAACAATGTTTTTTGTAAAAACTCTTTCATCGTTTGCTAAATGTCCTTGGCCATTATATTCGGATATATAAAACCTTAAACCAGCGAATGAACGAACTCTACTTGCTGCGACATACAATTGCCCATGTGTAAAAACTGGCCGTTTTAATAAAACACCAAATTTTTTGGACTGTGTTGTCCAATTCCAGTGAAATTTCACGCATTATGTTGTTGTTACATGTTTGACTAATACGTTCTTGTAATCTATAATTAATAGCAGTGTCAACATCATAAAAATATAATTGTGCATAACATGGTGAGCGACCATATGCGGCAGTCATTGGGCCTGATCTGTGATAAAAAACATCATGTATTTTGAAATGATACACTCCACTTGTAACTGCCTCAGCAATTTTTGCTTCTGAGCTAACCATAGCAAAACATGAATTATATTTCCTAACATTTTCAAAATAATTTTTTGATTTACTTTTTATTGAAGGTTCATTTGAAGTAAGTCCATCATACAACGATTTAAAATATTCATTTTGACTTAAGGGTGGTAATATTGCTTTACCCTTGTGACAACATGAAGTGAATGCAGTTCGGTCGCCTAAAGTCACTTCAGATTCAAAGTGTTTCACATTGCAAAATCTGCACTCTAAGTCCATTAATCCAGAATCATAACTTAAAAACACATTTGGAATGACATTTAGAGTACATTTAAATGTATCTCTCAAAATTATATTACTATTGAATATTACTGGTGATAAATTATTCCTTCCTCTTAGAAAAATATTCTTTCATCTTTGTCTCTCACTCCAACCCGTTAATGTTCTATGTTGAGGCATAATTAAAGTTCTTTCATTAAATTACTGAATCAGAAATAGAAAAAGATTTAACTGTATGATGATGTTGTTAATTCTGATAATTCGTGCACATTTAGGTGTACGTATCTCTCAAAATCACTTATTTATCCTGAAGTATATGCAATTACTGAAATCGTAGACTACAATAATTGTTTTGCACCAGCAAATTATATTTTTTTGTACCTGGATGTCGATATTGCAGATTGCTGCAACAACAGAACTTTCTTTATGCATATAATGTAATGTATCTTACTGCTACACAACTTACATATATTACATAAATTCGTATATGCGCTCAATATTTCACGCAGTATTCGTCAAATAAAATTTTTCTGTTTGATATTCTGTCAACTATGTCTATAATAAACAAAATAAGCAGTTTGACCACAGAGTATGTATACTATACGCGTACAAATACTTTTGTATGCGTGTGTCAAATGCATTCTGGTTGTGTAATGTTTTATTTATTGATTTAATGTACTTTTTATGCATTATTATTAAAATCTCTTTTTATATTAAATGAGACAAATAAAACTTTTTTTTTTGATATTTTATATTAAATGAGGCAAATAAAACTTTTGTTTTGATATTTTATATTAAATGAGGCAAATAAAACGTCTATGTCAGTACTCTATGGACAAAATGGCGTGTACAAATACATGTGTATGTATATGTGTGTGTGAAATGCATGGTAGTGTGTGTAATGTTTTATTTATTGATTTAATGTACTTTATAAGCATTATTATTGAAAAATATTAGCGTTCTGCACTTCTCCAACGCATAAACTATAAGTGTGCCAAATTTTATGCTCCTGCGTCCGCGCAATTTTCGTAAAAAGCGGAATAAAGTTTTTGTATCGCGTATTAATATATAGATTACATTCAGCTGGATTACTCCTACAAAAATGTGTAATGTGTCAGAATTTTTCCTCCCGTAGAGGTGCTGACTAATCTACATTTAGATGGGTCTGTACAATATGAGTAACTACCATCACGACAGTGGTTTGATGAAAATGAATCACTCGAACAGAAAAGCTTGAACATACTTCTCAAACTTATGAACCCAAAAAATACGGACAAACTAAAAAAAGAATGGATATCGAGTGCCCTCGATAAAACAAGGGACAGACCCGTGCTACACCTAGCTTTTCCACTTGAGTGTAGCACGGGGAATATATAAGGTCCCGTGTTGCAACTGATGAAGTAAATTGTTTTCCTCTCAGATTTGCCCTATATGATCCAAAGATCTGAATAACTAATTAATGTTTTCTTTCCTTTTATTAAGTTAACTGTTTAAATAATGTAACGAATATTCTAAACATAATAAAAGAATTTTAAAAAAGCTACTAACAGTGATATCCAGAAGACATTGATTCTTTGTACTTACCGCGACTAAATTTGAAAATCAACAGATAGTGAAATTTCATTGGATCATTATGTCGTAAAATGAATTCTTCTGTCAATATATTATAAAATGTGTTTATCTTTATCTGTAGACTATACTTACCATAAGCTGGAGCAGGATAGGATACCTACATTTATAGTCCTCGTGTTTTACCCAGGTGAAAAACTAGGTGAAGCTCGAGTACCATAAAACAAGGAGTTTGTGCATACAGTGTTAAAGCACAATATTGACATTAAAAGGGAACGTAGAGCGTTGTGTGTTCACTGTAATATGGCAGCTCGCAGATTTTCATAATGCACTAATCATGTAAAGTGAATGCTTTTTGAAGTGAAACTTCTTTATCAGGGTTGGAAAAAAATTTAGTGTAACATTTTTTCGTTACGCGTCACATTTCTCCGTTACGCGCCATCTTTTTCTTATCCCTACCACGCATGATTCGAAGTATACTTTCTCCAGCGGAGTAGGGATTGGTAAATGTCTCCAATGTATTTTGCGGCCCGTTTTGAGTAGTTACATTTTTGAAATCCAGGTGGCGATTGCATCGACTTCGGACGCGTTTAAATTATTTTTTTGAAAAATAACATCATAAAGAAGTTTCACTTCTTACGAGTGTACGCTAGTACACGCATACATTTTGTTATTGATGCTTGATGAATAGACAAATAAATATTTATATAATATAATAAATAAATAAATAAAGAAAATAAAAAGCCTTTTATTTGCTTTGTAGTATACCTTATGTCGAAACATTATTTCTTAACTGAAATATTTAATCAATTGCAATCTTTTATTGAGTTATATTTCTTTAATTTGTTTACAATTTGAGCTACTTGTGCTATTGAGCTACTTGTATGTCTTTTATACAAATACATATTCATTTTATACATATTAATGTGACTGTAAGGACCTCTTTTGTATAAAGGGCTCCTCCAAAGATATCTATTCTTTTGTCGGTTGGGTTACCTGAGTTCTCGTGTTCCTCGATTTTGTTACAAATTCGCGTCGTTTTGGACTGATGTAAAATTTTATTATATTATATCCAAGAAATACCCTTACACTTCTAACTAATGTACGTAGAGTGTGTTTTCAGCACTGGAGTATGGTGAATAGTCGACCATGCGTACTAAATGTAACTGTTGTGTTCTGTATACTAGTGCTAATAATACACACGTATTCTCGACGAGCGTGCAGTTACCCACACCCCTTGTGTATATTTACCACAATATCATGTATAAATATATTTACCAGCGGTCTGGTTACCATATTAGAAGTTTTGCCTAGTTTGGGATCAGAGGACCATGTGTGAGATGTGTGAGGGTATTATTATTTTCTCTTTATACTGAGCCAATACTTGATCATGTTTAGCCCCGTCTGTGCTACACTAAACGCTTCATGTCAGGTGTTTCGTATAACCAACGATTAGCGCGGTATCAAAAGTATCATCCGGCAGTGGGAGGTTGCATAACTGGCTTACGTAAAACAACAATAATATAGGACTAATGATGCTTCTCTGAGGAACGCCAAGGTGACTGAAAGGCCAACACTCAAATAATTGTTAAACGTTACATACAGTGTGCTGTTATTTAAATAATGCTTAAAAATTTTTTTCACGTACAGTCACGTATTGGGAATATCTCCCTTCAGTTTGAACAATAAGTTGGGAATAGAAATCATTATCATCAAATAATCAGAAAAACTCAATAACACTTTTCTTGGTCCAGCCCAAGGATCAACCCAGGACTTCATGATCCGCTATTGCTTAAACCACCGCTAGGTCAACGATAGCCATATATAAAGGGAATATAGTATTTTTGTTGATGATATAATTACAGTAAAAATTTAGATATTTTTTTCCTATCTTGCCTGATCCATTACACCTGTTCAATCTTAGTCTGAAAGTAAGTGTCTTTCTAGGTGTCCATCTTTCTAGGTATACTTAAACAAGCTGTAGTCTGCAATATATATAGCTCTGATGTTACTCAGTCATTAAACTACCGATGGCTAACAAAGTACTTCATAGACGATTATTATAATTTGGTTTACAAAAAAAATATTTAGAAATTCAGGTTAAACACAGGTTTATTTCAGAAGCTATTATTGCGTTATATCTATTATAATTATGATTGCGGTAGTCCTCGTGGGTGGGTTGAAGATGTCGCACACGGAACAAAGATAAGTACATCAGTGATAAATTTGAATTGAGCTCTCTATTGCTCTAACCACTTCCTTGAGAAAGATTTGACTTGAGTTCTGTCGTGTCTGCCGTTGGCTGACGTGCGTTGTTTATCGATTTCTTGTCACTCTTGGGGCCTTCTTTCTTGTTGTTGACGCCCACTGGGCGGTCTTAGACAGAGATAGTTTTACCACTGTCGGTCCCGTCCCTAATAGACGTGGGGGTCCCAACTGCGATTTGCCGAGGTTTGATCTGGCGGCGCTGCGACCGTCTCGGGAGGGTTGCTGAGCCACTGTACCACGGAGTAAATCACCTGTGTTACTAAAATTGCATACACTATGAAAATCTGACGTCACTGGTGCTGCTACGAGCTTCGTAGCCGCTGTTGCCGTCTGCTACGCCGTTCACTAACCGTGGCCGACAAAGTGAATTGTACTCGGCGTGCTGCACACGCGCATGTGTTATAAAGGACAACCACTTGGCTACGCAATTAAACAAAATTAATTTTAAACATTGTAACCACGCCAGTAATAATTCACTATGTCACTGCAGCGAACGCCACCGTCATCTACCACCATTATGGAACATACTTTATCGGAAAACGACATAAGCCTGTTGAATGAGGCTACTTACGTTAATATAAATAGACATAAGCGTCCTCGGTCCGAGCAGTCGCCGAGAGCACGCGATTTGGACCTCAAAACCGAAATTATGGAATTGTTTGGTGATCTTAAAAAAGAGTTGGACCGGAAATTGGGTGATATGTACGATAAGCAAAACTCTTTGATTACGAAGTTGTCTTCTGATATTTTTGGACTGAAACAACAGACTGGTAAAATTCAAGTTTCCAACGACGACATAAAACAGTCTATGGCGTTTATAAATAGCCAGTATGACGATATTAAAATGGGATTGGAAAATTTGCATAAAGAGCGATTCGAACAACGGAAGTGCATTGAAAATTTAGAAAAGAAGGTTCAAGACCTGCAGCTAAAATCAAGATCTTCATGTATCGAGGTGAGAAATGTCCCGTACACTGATAAAGAGACTTCTGCTGACCTCATTAAAACTATCTGCTCGGTCGGAAGCGTCGTCGGCACAGCCATCTCCCCATCTGATCTGCGAGATATTTACCGTATACCTGGTAAGCCCGGACTGACACGACCAGTGGTTGCAGAGTTCCAAACTGTTCAAATGAAACAAAAAACACTCTCTGCAGTGCGAGAATATAATAATGGTAAAAAAACGGTGGAAGAAAAACTGAACACTACCCAATTAAGCATCGCCGGTAAGAAATAAGCTGTCTATGTAGCCGATTATTTGCCTGCTAGCTTAAAAAAGTTAGTCTTCCAATCCAGAGAATTCGCAAAACAACATGAATATCAGTACTGCTGGACATCAAACGGCAACATATTTGTTCGCAAAGCTCGTGATGAAAAGCAAATTCTAATATTATCGCAACAAACTCTGCTGGATCTAAAACACAAACAATGACTAACAAGACAAGTATTAGTTAAAACCTTTTTTAAACTATTAATTTTCTACTCTTATCCATCCTGTAAACTTGATATTATTGAATATGCACACAAACACATAAACACAAACATTACTACATTCCCTAAACTACATACATTTTACACTCACTTAGCACATAAACATACCCTTATACACCTTTATTACACACACACAAGTTCTATTCACACTTATTATCTTACCGCATTTACAAAAACTGAAAAAATGTTTAAATTGTCAAATCTTTTTTATTGTACTGCTCATGTAAATCAAATAAATATAAATGGTTACTATAAACAATATTAATAATGAGCTGGACCTTCTTGAGGCAACAACATCATTCACCTGTAAACCTGAAAATTGTAATCTATACATGAACTCACAAAAAGGAATTACATTGCTACACTTAAATAATCGCAGCATAAATAAAAACTTTGACCAACTACGCCTATTGATCTCCACCATAGACATAAAAATTGATATATTGATACTCACTGAGTGCTGGCTCAGAAAAGTAGCAGTTATACCTCACTTAGAAGGATTTACATCACACTTCACTAAAGTAAATCAGAACCAGAACGACGGTATTGTAATTTATACAAATATACATCTATCCTTCAAAATCTATGAACCAATTTTTAGGGACGGTAATTGCCTAATTTGTAAATCAGAAAATAATCTAAGTATAGTAGCCATATACCGCTCGCCGTCCTTATCTAGCAAAGATAACTTCTATAATTTTATAAACAGTCTTAATGATGTGTACAACGTGGTGAATACACGTAACAAAGATTTTTCGGGTGACCTAAATATTGATATAAGCCCAACATCCACAGATCCACTGAGTGAGGAGTACCTGACTTTTAATGCTTCCCATGGTCTTTTTCGTACACACTCAAGCCCAACAAGGGCAAACGCATGCCTAGATCACTTTTTTGTAAGAACAGATTGCCCATCTAGTACACTAGTTTAGAATCTTATATTACCGACCATATGCCAATTGTCTTACGTTTGGATATAATCAAACCCCCCTCGCAGCACCATACTTTTAGATCTCGTACATCTTTTGAAGATGTTGAGAAGAATCTTGAGGCTACTGATTATTCCAACATATTGTCGGCATCGGATGCCAACATAGCGTCTAATATGCTCGTCACCCTACTCTCCACCATAATATCTAAACATACGCGAACCTCAAATGTCTCTAGGAGAAGTAAAACCTTAAAACCATGGATGACACCTGGTCTACTTAAATGTATCAGAAACCGTGACAGATTACACACTACATCAAAAAAATCACCTAATAACATAATTTTGAAACTCACTTATACCCGTTATAGGAATTTTTGTAATAACCTTCTTCGTGAATTAAAACTAGCATATAACAAAACCCTAATCGATAAAGGCCGTAATGAGCCAAAAGCCCTGTGGAAGGCCATTAGAGATGTAACATCAACCCAAAAAACAAAAGTATCCTCTAAAGAGTTATTAAATTTAAATGATGAACCTGAGACATCCGTGAATGCTGTTAACATGTACTTCAGAGACATAGGTAAGAAATTAGCAGACAAAATTTGTCAACCAACTGGTACGAATGGTTTTCCCTTGTCGTCACTTAGCCCAAACTGTCCGCTTGATTCACTGTCCCTCTTAGAAGTAAGCATCGCCGAAATTGAGGCAATTATTTTGGAGCTTCGTCCAGATAACGTGCCATAGGCTGGGACAATGTCTCGTCTCAGGTACTGTAACAAAATAGTCGGGTTCTGGCTCCAATAATAACTCACGTATGCAATCTCGCAATAAGTACTGGTGTCTTTCCAGATGTTTTCAAAAAGTCAATAATACACCCTATTTACAAAACTGGGGACAGGTACTGTGTAAATAATTATAGACCAATTGCAGTGCTTCCAGCAATATCTAAGATTTTAGAAAAAGTGCTAAATCGCACGCTGAAATCTTTTATGGAACGGAAAAAAATACTTGCACCCAATCAGTATGGCTTTCGTTCTGGAATCTCGACCGAGGATGCAGTTTTGGACCTCACCAACGCTATCGTAGATGCAATAGACACAAAAAATAGAAGTCTGTGCTTGTTTTTGGATGTCTCGAAGGCATTCGATGCGGTTCCTATCCCTATCCTTCTTGAAAAGCTTGAGAGACTTGGGGTGCGGGGATTGCCACACGCTGTATTGAAAGACTACTTTACCAACAGGAGTCAACAAGTAAAAATTGAGACATATCTTAGTGATGAGACAACTATGAATTACGGTGTCCCACAAGGGAGTGTTTTGGGCCCTACTCTTTTTTTGCTTTATGTTAATGATCTCTGCACATTGCAGTTGCCCTACACTAAGATCTTCACATACGCGGACGATACTGCTATTTTTGTCTGGGGTCCAGATTGACAAGCGGTGAAGGATCGTGCTGAACACTCTCTCTCAGAGTCATGCACTGGCTGTGTAAAAATCTCCTAGCACTCAACATACCTAAAACGAACTATTTACCATATTCCTTAAGCAAAAGGACCGACCCTGCCCATAATTTCTCCATTATAGCTCACACATGCACAAACCGTAAGGGATGTTCATGTCTTGAAGTTACACCGGTCACACATGCAAAATACCTAGGTGTATTGATTGACAATAGACTAAATTGGGAAAAGCACATTCAATTGGTTACAACCAGAACGAGACGATTGATATACGTTTTTCAGTCCCTTCGAGACGTTTTGACGCGAGACAAATTGACTCTCGTGTATCTTGCCCTCTGCCAGTCTGTTATACAGTACTGTATCACAGTTTGGGGCGGAGCGGCTAAGACGCATCTAATAAAACTAAAGAGAGCACAGAGAGCATTACTAAAAGTAATGCTAATAAAGCCTTATAGATAGCCCACAGAAAAAATCTGTTCAGACTGCAAAGTTCTCTCAGTCCGCAAATTATTTATCCTGTAGGCCATTATTCGGAAACATCGAGATGTTCCCCTTCCAGATCCTAAAAAACGTGTCTCGTCAGCTGTCTGTCCTCGTATAACGTGCAGAACCTTCTTCGCGAGAAAACAGACACGTGGTGTAAGTGTGAAGTTGTCAAATGAACTAAATAAAAAAATTAACATAGTCGGACTAAGTCGACGTGAAGTCAAAGTAAAAATTCTGAATTGGCTACAGCAACTTGACTACACACAGACGGAAGATCTACTTACTTATCTATCATAAACATACACACGCACACATACACTCGCACACAACACACACACACACACATACACGTACTCACACACCCGCACACATACACACACCTAGACACCTTCTCATACTTTTGTAATTTGGCAAGTTAAGAACGTATAAGTACATGTAGAAACTGCTTCTAAGCATACAATCTAAATATATTATGATTTTTAGCACGATTGAACACTGTTTCCCAAGATACAGGCCACGGCCTAGTTTGGGAATCAGAATTTGTACCAATAATAATATAACCATATAAACAATGTACCCGTTAACAATGTATGAATAGTGTTGTAATTTTAGAAACAAATAAACATTTTTATTTTTTTTTTTAAAGATGAGCCAAAATCGCTACGATCGCCCTTGCTAACCAAAAATTGCTTTGTGTAAATAATACGTAAAATTAACAACAGAATAAGGCAAACTTTTTTTTGTTATATTTAACCTTCGCCGCTGGATAACACAAACCTTGTATTTTAGAAATTTTCATAAGTGCTGGAAACACACCGGCAATATTTCCGATCCACAACTGCTGGCTACACAAATTTTGTATTTCGTACAGCTGTGCTAATAACACACTCGTTGTGGTCTCAGTGAGCGTTTTAATAACAAGTATACGTGTTGTCTACGAGAGTGCTAAAAACACAACTATTGTGCAGTGTTACGGCAGTGCTTAAATCGTAGTTTTTTAAGATCGGCGTTAAATTTTAATGAAAAAGTTGTTGAATTGTTACCAAAGTTAGATTTATAATTGTCTGAAAATGATAAATATTTGGGTATGTGTCTCGACAAGTGATTTTAATGAAATAAATTTAAAAAAACGCATAAGTTTATAAATCTTTATAAACTTTTATCTGGACATTCATAGAGTGTTCATCCCAAATACTTGCGAAGTGGGACGGATAATGGTAGTTTTATTTACGATCATAGTGCGAAAATATATTTTCATAAACTAGATGTTGTTCTAAACCAGGCCCTTACTGGATGACCAGAGGATTTACTAGGAGTACACCGGTATATGCCAGAAAGTGAGCTGAGTATTTCACTATTGTTTGTACGTAGAAAATTTTTATATATAAAGTAATTATTGAAGGCAAAATCATGCTCTAATAATTTCATTTATGAAATTACTAACTGAAGTATTGTAATTCTGGCTGTATAATCTATATATATAAAACAAAGACGGGTTTGTTACAACACTTATAACTCGAGATCTGCTGAACCAATTTCCATGGTTATTGATTCGTTGGATTTGTCTTCGCCCCGAATAGCAGAATACATCATAAAAACAATGAAAACTCGATATGTGCAATGAATACTTAATCATTTCAACAAATGTTCATTTTTTTTATTATATATCAAACATTTGTTGTACAATCATGTCAAATACTGTAACAACTATTCATGTGTGCGTTCAGAAATTTATTTTGTGTAAAATGTCTCGAAAGTTCAGGTACTGTTATATTTGTTTGTTTTAGACATTAAATTGTTTAAATTATTTAATTTTATATTTCCGAAAAAAATATCTAAGATTTATTCTACGGGTTAACAAAAGTGTAAATGTCTTTTTATAGGTTGTCTACGATTTTTCTAGATAAGCTATTGTCTATTATATTTCATATCATATTTTATTATTGGGCTGTGTTGTCTATGTCTCGAAAGTTCAGGCCAGGCAATGTTATTATATTTGGTTGTTTCATGTGGTTTTGTGCGAGTGCATATTCAGTATTACTATTAATAAAAATGCCGCGTCCTAGAAGATCTAATCTTTCCCAGCGGAGCCATAATGCAATTAGGCAACGGAATATCGTGAGTCAATTATCTGATGAAGAACGAGAAATTGAGCACCACGTTAGTGTGGAGCAAAAAAGTGCCTTAATTCGTGCTTCTCAAACACAAGAGCAAAGAGGGCAACCCGTGAAACGGCTAGGTTAGAAACGAGAAATCGTCGAGCTTATCGTACAGATGAACAGAGGAATAATCTTCGAAGTGCAAGAAGAAATGGTTCAAGTATTCATTTGAATCGAGCAGCGTTTCTATATATATGATTGCACCATCCACTACAGCTTGCATCGTTTAGTTTGCATTGATCCAATGGACGTTGTTTGCCAGCATTGTGGCGCATTGAAGTTTGCTTGTGAAACACCTGGTTTGTGCTGCCTTAATGGTAAAGTGAAATTACCATTATTGGTCCCGCCACCAGCGGGCTGCTTTCCCTGCTTTATGGTGAAACACTAGAATCACGACATTTTCTAGCGAACACTCAAAAATACAATGTCGGTTACGGTCATTTGGGGCGGAAATTATCGAAGAACACGGATATAATCCGATATTTAAGGTAATTTACGTTAAAAACTTTATTTTCTATGATTATCAAAACAGTCTGAAATGTAGTTTGTTAGATTTCTGTATTTGTCTTTAACGTAAAAATGGCATGTTATTATTTAAAAAAAAAGTGTTTATAAATCTAACTATAACTATGGCCCTGAATTTACAGATTCAAGGCCAGATTTTCCATCGCATTGGATCATTGCAACCTATTGAAGATGCACAGCATAAATTCTTGCAGATATTCATGGGCAATATGGAAGAACAACTTGACCGGCGTCAAGGGATCAATACAACTACGAAAAGAGCAATTCTCCAATTCTTTTCCAAACGTGATCGTGAGCAAACGTGTTCGATGAATTATTACGCATATCGTTTGACGATTCGTGAAAACTCTTACAGTTATTTGTTGCGATTTTGTCGACTGCTTCAACAATATTGAGTTGACATGTATGTTAAAATCGAAACGGAGCACCTGACTTTCATTCGGTGGAATCAAGCTAAATTGTGTTCGGAAGAGTATATTCATTTACAGTCACGATGTAATTAGCACAGAAGGAGATTCAGAAAATGTTGGTCGATTGACTATTTTACCGGCGACATACGCAGGTCGCGGGCTACCTGCATATGCATGAATATGCGCAAAATGCAATGACATATGTTTGTCATTATGGTCGGCCTGATATATTCATAATATTTACATGTAATCCGAAATGGATAGAAATTATTCAATTGCTACTTCCCGGACAAACACCAAGAGATCGACACGACATCACTGCACGTGTTTTCAAGCAAAAACTTCTGTCACTAATGAATTACATTGTTAAGCAATACGTTTTTGGGATTACTCGATGTAAGATGTATTCAGTCGAATGGCAAAAACGAGGCCTACCGCATGCTCACATTCTAATTTGGTTAGTCGAAGGAATTTGGCCAGATCAAATAGATGGCATCATATGTGCGGAGATTCCTGCTTCTGAAACCGATCCAGACCTACATGATGTTGTAATCACGAATATGATTCATGGACTGTGTGGCACTATCAACCGCCAATCACCGTGTATGGTCGACGGCAAGTGTTCCAAACGGTATCCACGAAAATTTACGACAGAGACCATTACAGGCAACGATGGTTATCCATTGTATCGGCGTCGATCGCCCGATGATAATGATAGAACTATCACAACTAAAGAGAAAGAAAACGGTTTCGTAGTTGACAATAGTTGGATAGTTCCATTCGCCACTTCTTTCCAAAACATTCAAGGCACATTGTAATGTTGAGTATTGCAATTCGGTCAAGTCAATTAAATACATTTGTAAATATGTCACGAAAGGCAGCGACATGGCAGTTTTTGGTATCCAAACATCCAATATCAACGATGAAATCACGCGCTATCGAGTTGGATATGTGAACTGCAATAATGAAATTTGGCGTATATTCTCACTCCCTATTCACGAACGTCATCCCACTGTTGTACAATTGGGGGTGCATCTAGAGAACGATCAGAGAGTATATTTCACAGCATCGAACGCTGCTAAACGTGCCAAAACACCTCCAGCGACAACACTGACCAGTTTCTTTGCGATTTGTCAAAGTGATTCGTTCGCACAAACGTTGCTCTACTCGGAAATGCCACGTTATTACACTTGGAACGCTACATTGAAGAAATTTTAACGTCGGAAGCAAGGTGATGCAGTTCCTGGTCATCCAGATATGTGTTCTACTGATGCTCTTGGCCGTATTTTCATAGTTCATCCGGTTTCAGCCGGTTGTTGCTGGTATATGTTCGAGGGCCAACATCATTTGAATCACTACGAACTATTAATGGTATAGTGTGCCACACATTTCGTGCAGCATGTCAAGAGCTGAATTTGCTTGAAAACGATACTCATTGGGACACGACAATCGCTGAAGCAATTATTTCTGCATCTCCAAGTCAGATACGTACATTATTTGTTATCATCATTTCGACATGCTTCCCATCGAACCCACGTAACCTGTGGAACAAACACAAAGATAACATGTCAGAAGACATTTTACATCAAATTCGTGTCAGCTTAAGAAATCCCGAGCTTGAGGCGAATGAGGAGATGCATAACCAGGCTTTGCTCTTGATCGAAGATATGTGTTACCTCATGTGCGGCAATTTATTAGTTAGGCTAGGAATGCCAGCGCCAGATCGCGGAATGAATGACGCATTTAATAGAGAATTGGAACGTGAACGTGAATATGATCCACATGAATTAATCCAATCGGTTCAAACGAATGTTGGTATTTTTTTTCTTTTATTAAATAAAGGAGAAGTTAATATTGTTCAAAATATTTTTATTATCTTACAATACATGTAGCTTAATAAGACGACAGGAATAATTATCATTGAAACTATAGGTTTATGGTAACTGAAATAAGAAACATAAGTTTGAGACTTGATATCTTCTAAATATATGGAAAATACCGCGTCAATGGTGGTCCCGTATTTTGTTGTGGATTCTTGTAGATCATTATTCATTTTCAAATTCAATATTTTCGAAAGAAAAGTTGTCAATACCTCTGATTTTTTATCAGCAAAGATGATGTTAAAATCGCCAGCCAAGATAAATGGAAATTTATTACCATTTGTACCAAGTATTTTCGACTCTTCTTCAGTGTACTCCAGTAAAGTGCGATGAATAAAATGCTCTACTTCGTCTAATTTTGGATTCGAAGAAATGTTAATTGCTACCATGACTATGTGTAGGCTATTTCAATTCATTAATAAATGTACTTTGTTTATTCATATTTAAAACACTTTGTACACAAATTATACGAGTACAGATATTCACTGTTGTACGTGTGAGCTTCTTAGAGTCGTACCATAAAGTAAATACAAAGAGGAGGTGCCCTAACGCCGCAACTCTGAGCTGGTATCAGTCACCAGATTGCGGGGCGAAGAGCCACCTAGAGGCGGATTGCGTGATATTTCAAAAAGTCATTAAAAGTTCTGCTATTCATCGATAGATGGCAAAACTAAAAAGTATCACCACTGTGCCGGTCGGAATGGGGTACGTTAGATTATTTTCGTTACGGAATTTCTGGATTCGGTCTCCACGCTCAAGGCCCGCGATAGAAGCTATGCAAAAATTGCTTAAATTGCTAACTTTTGCCTACAGTTTCACTCACTCTCACTCGGTTATATGAACCGTCGCTTATTTGGAATGCTGTCATATTTTTCAGGATAAGAAATATTGGAGATCCAAGGTCAGTTTAGCTATTCAGGCTGATGTAATACATATTCATGTATAAGTATGTATGTGTATGAATATGTATACATATGTGTGTGAGTGTGTGTTTGTGTATAGATATTTCTAATTACACATATTAGTTTGTAAATATTTCTTCAAAATTCATTATACCATCAACTACCAAGTACTGTATTTCTGAAACATTTTGATCCATCCTAAGGTTTTATCAATAATGCCGTCCTTTGGACACAATTGTTATATCTGACTCTCTTATAAGTCGAATACGGTATACAAATAAAGAGTTTTATTTCATATTTTATATTTAGTAATAGTTATGGTTTCCTACAGTCATCACTGGAAATAAATCACTGGAAAATCATTATCTAAATGGCATAAGCGACAGCCAATTAATCAATAGACTTCATTTCTCTGGAACGACTTTACCGCTGTATTTGACACAAAATGTATATTGGCAAGTTAAATCTTTAAGTTTCATAATATCCTGCAAACAGTAACTTGGAATAATTTACAAGCTTTGCGGCAGGCTAATAGCACGAAATTTACATTTTGTAACTTGTGTTTCGCTACCTGTCTGTAACTTACACTTGTATACTTCATGTAAAATATAAGTTATTGCTACTTCCCTTCAAACGTTGTTACTTACACATAACATGATTTTAATTGGCTTCGTTTTTAGACTTCAAATTTGTGTATGTGGAAGTGATAATGACGTGGTTTTTTATTCTCAGTAACGTCTATTATAATTCAAATTGAACTTTTATTCAGTAGCTAAAATTAGAAATTGCCAATTAGTTAGATAATATTATTTTATGTTATCAAATATTTTTACTTGAATGCTCATTTTCATTTGTATATTTAACCTTATAACCTTCTCTAAGAAGGACAAACTAACCTACTTCGTCCTTTTAAAAAATCTATATCTTCCATAGTTACTTCTAATAAATTAGTTTTTTTATTTATTCTAAACTATTTTTATAAAACAAACTCAATAACAAACAATCAAACGAACTCCCAACAATTATTGAAATATCCTCACTCCATTAAATTGTAGTTAAGAATAAACATACACAAAATAAATTTCTAAACGCACGCGTAAATGTTAATCATTCGTCATTATTACTGTACGCATGCATAAATATTTGAGGAACTTCTATGTATCTGCTTAATGCACTTTCAAACCTTTCTAATTGATTTCAAGAAGAAGTACAGACAATAGTTTATTCACCCTTTTTAATAACTTATGCAAAATACACTTCTGAGCGCATGCATAAATGTCAATCATTACTTCCAGTATTTGACAGAATGGACAACAAATGTTTGACAGGTACGAGACAAAGTAACATTTAGGGAAAATGATTAACCTTTCATAATTATGTATTCGTAGAGTTTTTATTATTTATAAGACGTATTCTGCTGTTCGGGGCAGAAACAAAACCAACTAATCAAAAATCATGAAAATTGGTACAGTAGATCCAGAGTTATAAGTGCTGGAAGAAATCCGTCTTTCTTTTATATGTATAGATTGGTTAATGTGGTTACTAACCTAGAAGTAAATTTTTATTATCTGTAATATCTGAATGTGTAAAGTAAGAGAAATGTTTTTGCAAAGGACATCTACCACCTCGTATGAGCTCTTGGCCTAGACATGGACGTTTTATTATTGAAATAATAAATTATTTTTAAGTAGCCTAAACCCAATAGAAAACATAAT
Organism: Hypercompe scribonia; assembly: GCA_949316085.1. Classification (NCBI taxonomy): domain Eukaryota; kingdom Metazoa; phylum Arthropoda; class Insecta; order Lepidoptera; family Erebidae; genus Hypercompe; species Hypercompe scribonia. The sequence goes on from OX438980.1 coordinate 11,182,629, forward strand.
CTTATGAAGTGTAGTATGAACTCGGTTATATAATAAAAAGGTTGAAATAGAAAAGCAAACACAAAATTATATCCACAGTATGAATATGAGCAAGCGTGTGCAAAGCGAAATGTTAGGTGCTGCAAACGGGAAATAGATGGACATTAGTCAAGTGTTATTAGAGTAGGAAAAAAAATTCTTTACACTCACAGTCCTTTTATTTTAAAATCAAGAAGTGTTTAGGTTCCGTATAACTTCGGTAGAAAAAATATGTAATTTAAAGGAAATTATTTGTTTACGTGTAAACACGAACGACTGGTACTATCATTAATCGAATAAAATTCTTGTGAAAATGATTTATTCGATTAATGATAGTACCAGTCGTTCGTGTTTACATGTAAGAGTTATACAATAAATACATCCCATTAAAAAGAAAAATAAGTAGCCTAAACCCAATAGAAAACATAATCTTATGAAGTGTAGTATGAACTCGGTTATATAATAAAAAGGTTGAAATAGAAAAGCAAACACAAAATTATATCCACAGTATGAATATGAGCAAGCGTGTGCAAAGCGAAATGTTAGGTGCTGCAAACGGGAAATAGATGGACATTAGTCAAGTGTTATTAGAGTAGGAAAAAAAATTCTTTACACTCACAGTCCTTTTATTTTAAAATCAAGAAGTGTTTAGGTTCCGTATAACTTCGGTAGAAAAAATATGTAATTTAAAGGAAATTATTTGTTTACGTGTAAACACGAACGACTGGTACTATCATTAATCGAATAAAATTCTTGTGAAAATGATTTATAATATATGTTAGCTTGATTTTTGATCTTACTTTGTTAAATCTTTTAAAACAACTATTTGTAATTTATATTATTAACAGATCGTTTATTCACATTCAGGCTGAGTTTAGTCCACGTTCTTTATCATATGAAATCTAAATTCACACATCGGTGCATTTGGTACAATACAACATCATACAAAACTCGTACAAAATGGCGGTATTTGAACTATTCTAAAATTTCAAAAATTAATTTGAATGTTACCAAGACTATTTGTATTATTTCTATGCTGCAAAGTTGTATACAATTCAATTAATGTCTTGCTCGTATGTATAGCCTCATTAAAATGTAAATTCTACTAACATGTACTAGATACTCATTTACTACTACACCATAATACATTACTACCAATAAATAATTATTTTATCTTTTTTTACGCTATTGGACATATTACTTATTGTCTAGTCTAGACTTTGGCAATACTGCTTCAATGTGGACCAAGGTTACTGATCAAACAGAATTAGCATGAATATCATTCAATCTATTACGTGTGTAGTGACTCATTTTAGTAAATAATGCTAAAATAACTGTAATAAATAATCTAATAATGCACATTGAAAATTTATAATTGATAACAAAATTGGTATGGAACGAAATTTCATAATATAAATAAGACAACTGAACAAATAAAAAGTTTAAAGGGCAAATCTGACAGTTTTGAGTTGATTATCTACGGACAGGTATGTTCAATTGTAAATTTTGTCGAGTGGCAAAAGGTAGAAAATACTTACTATCTACTGTCAAGTATTCTTATATATTCTAAATAAATCTAAAATTAGATTACGTTAGGTATTTTCTTGACTTGAATTATTGACTGTTTGTCTGATGATGTCTATTAATAATTTAAATAATGTAATGACAAAGGCATAACAGAGATTCCACATGAAGTAAGGTAGTCCATTCAAAACCTATAACATGTATGGAGACTTATTTTTTCACATCGCGTTGTGCAAAAATATTCTTTATGCTGTAATCCTATAAATATATAATAATAAAATAATAATAAAAACGGTTAGTTTTGAGTCTGTTACAACTATAAAGCTGTAATTTCAAAGCTGTAATGTTAAAATGAAGTCTGAATTCTTCAAAATCAACCGTAATTTTTAGCTAAAACGATCGACTTTAATTGAAAGTACAATACTTAAAAACTCATGAATATAATTATTTCTATTTTAGTAATATGCAACACACTAACGACCTAATATCCATACCCGACATCCCTACATAGACCGAATGCCATAACGAAGTGGCATCAATCGGAGTAGTTATGACGATAGAATGAAGACGATTGAAAAATGGCCCGTAACATTCCTCTCTGCAGAACAAATGGCTGATAGTGGCTTCTACTACCTAGGACGTGGAGACGAAGTTCGTTGTGCTTTCTGTGAACTTGAATTATCAAACTGGATCGAAGGAGATGATCCCACCAAAGACCATCAGAGCTGGTCACTTAATTGGCCCTTTGTACAAAGACTTACAGGCTTGGAAATCATAGATCACAAGAAAAGTATTTTACCCCGCATAAATTTTATTCGTGATGACGGTTTCTTCAAAATGTCAATTCTGAAGAAACCGTCATCACGAATAAAATTGAAATTTTGAAGAACAATATGAGGTAAATCATAGTAAATACTTTTGACTGCCGTAGAGTTGAAGTGATTTTACCTTAGACAAAAATAGGGTTCAACTGCCACAAGACAGCCTAAGTAAGAAAGTTTTTTGGAGAAAATATTGAAAAACAAGTGTTGAATATTAAAGATTTTATGCTATTTGTTTTTTTAGATGCTTTTGTAATAAGTAACCCTATATTTTGTACCCTACTTTGGAGACAGTTAGAGACACCCAAAGTAGAATGCGAAATCTCGAAAAAAGAAAATCGCTTATGTATGTATATTTTAAGTAAGGATTATTATTAAGATAAATGGGTAGTTCTGCTTTTTACAAAAAATGAAAAATATTAACTCTTCATTAATTAAATACTTTTCTTGTCTAACGAATAACTTTCTATTTTAGTAAGATACAAATAAATCACCCTGATTACGAGCTCCCTCACGTAAAGTCTGCCTTTTGGAGCGTTTTGAGTCGTTTCGATATGAGATTAAGGACTTTCAAAGGATGACCAGCCACTTTCCTCTCTGCAGTCCAAAGGACTGGCAATGGCTTTTACTATCACGGACACGAAGATAAAGATGGAGATAAATCTACCGAAGATCATCAGTACCGGTCACCGAAATTTTCTTTTGTATGCAGGCTTAAAGTTTCAGATGCCGTCAAATACAAGAAAAATCTGCCCCCTGAGATAATTCTTTCTAATTGTTATCGATTTGCACAAAATTATAAGGACATCATAGAGGGTATTAAGTATAGTTCTCGTGTTGCAGTAGAAGCTTCTTTAAACTTGCCAGGTGCGGTACATCCTTGCTACGAATCTGAAAATGCTCGATTACGTAGCTTCCAAGATTCACCATGTATACGCCAAAACCCCGAGAATTTAGGCGCGGCAGGTTTCTTCTATGCCGGACCGGACGACGAAACAAAATGTTATTATTGTGATGGGGGCTTTAAGGATTGGGAATCTGATGATGTACCTTGGGTGGAACACGCGCGCTGGTTTGGTACTTGCGCTTACGTAAATTTAATTAAAGGACAGGACTATATACAAAAAGCAATGACCAAACGGTACTTACTATAGATGCCCGCACTTACTGCATAAAGAAAAATCACAAAACAGAGTACGTTTACAGAATCCCCGGTAAAACTTGATAGTAAACTATGCTTAATTTGTAACATAGAGATGCGGGACGTATGCTTTGTGCCATGTGGACATGTTTTCGCATGTTTTAAGTGTTCAATGGTAGTCAATAATTGTCTCTTATGTCGAAATGTGTTCCGTAACAATTTTTGTCCGACTTTCAAGCATATGCTTGCCAAATTTGGTCGAAATTTTCAAGTACTATGAAAGTGTAGTAGCTGTTTGAATGAAATAACAAAATGGCCTAAATGACGACATTAAAATGCGTTACTATAAAAACTATACTAACTGAGTCGACTGAACTTAAAAGAGTATTAAAAATTCAGGAAATTAAAGGAGGATTACATAAAAACTAATAAGTTATAGGTTCAAATTTATTTACATTCAGCTGGATCAATCCAATGTGTAATATGTTAGATTTTTCCTCCCTTAGAGGTGCTGACTAATCTACATTTAGATGAGTCTGAACAATATGAATAACTACCATCACGACAGTGATTTGATGAAAATGAATCACTACCAATTCGAACAGAAAAGCTTGAATATTTTTCTCAAACTTATGAACCTAAAAAATACGGACAAACTAAAAAACAAGAATGGATATTGAACGTCCTCAATAAAACGAGGGACAGACCCGTGCTACCACTACCTTTTCCACTTGAGTGGAGCATGGGGCATGTATAAGGTCCCGTGCCACAACTGATGAAGTAAATTGTTTTCCTCTCAGATTTGCCTTATATGATTCCAAGATCTGAATAATTAATTAATAGGAGTGAATCAATGTTTTCTTTCCTTTTATTAAGTAATTAAATAACGTAACGGATATTCTAAACATAAAATTAAATTAATTATTAATAATAAATTAAATTAAAAATGGCTAGTAGTGATATGCAAAAAATTATTGATTCCTAGTACTTACCGTGATTAAATTTGAAAATCAATAGATATTGAAATTTCATTGGATCGTTATGTCGTAAAAGGTGCTAAAATGAATCCTACCATCTATATGGTATAAAATGGATTTGTCTTTATCTACAGATTATACTTACCATGAGCTGGAACAGGACCCATCTATAGTCCTCATATTTTACCCAGGTGGAGAACCTAGGTGAAGCACGAGTCCCATAAAACAGGGAGTTTGGCAAACAATGTTAAGGTAGAATGTTGACATTGAAAGGGAACGCAGTGCGTTGTGTATTCGCTGTAATATGGCAGCTCGCAGATTTTTATAATGCACTAATCATGTGAAGATTATGCTTTTTATTGATGCTTGATGAATAGAAAAATAAATATTTATATAATATAATAAATAAATAAACAAATAAAATAAAAAGCCTCTTATTTTCTTTGTAGTAAACCTTATATCGAAACATTGTTTCTTAACTAAAATATTCAATCAATGGTAATTTTTTATTAAATTATATTCTTTTATATGTATTTATCATAATATCATATAAAAGTATATTTATCAGCGGTCTGGTTACCATATTACAAGTTTTGCCTCATATGGGATCATACTTGGCTTACGTAAAACAAGAATAATATTGGACTAATGACGCTTCGCTGAGGAACGCCAAAGTGACCCGAAGGCCAATACTCAAATAATAATTGTTAATCGTTACACACTGTGTGCTGTTATTTAAATAATCCCTGAATATTTTTTTTACATACGGTCACGTATTCCCAGTCTCTTAAGTTTGAACAATAAGTTGGGAAAAGAAATCATCATCAACAAATAATCAGAAAAAATCAACAACACTTTTTTTGGTCCAGCCCAGGGATCAACCCAGGACTTCATGATCTACTATTGGGTCAACGATAGCCATATATAAAGGCAATATAGCATTTTTGCTGATGATATAATTACAGTAAAAATTTAGATATTTTTTTCCTATCTTGCCTGATCCATCTTAGTCTGACACCTGTTCAATCTTAGTCTGAAAGCAAGCATCTTTCTAGGTATCCATCTTTTTAGGTATACCTACTGAAACATAATAAAAAATTATATAACTATGGTGATATTACTCAGCCTAACCAGCCCAGCTAACAAAGTACTTTATAAACGATTATTATAATTTGGTTTACAAATAAATAATTAAAAAAATTCAGGTTAAACACAGGTTTATTTCAGAAGCTATTATTGCGTTATTCCTATTATAATTACGACTCGTTGGTCGATAGACGATGTCGCACACGAAACAAAGATTAAGTACATCAGTGATAAATTTGAATTGAGCTCTCTATTGCTCTAACCACTTCCTTGAGAAAGATGAGCCAAAATCGCTACGATCGCCTTTGCTAACCAAAAATTGCTGTGTGTAAATAATACGCAAAATTAACAACAGAATAAGGCAAACTTTGTTTTATTATATTTAACCTTCGCCGCTGGATAACACACACCTTGTATTTTAGAAACTTTCATAAGTGCTGAGAAACACACCGGCAATATTTCGGATCCACAACTGCTGGACACACACTACAGCTGTGCTAATAACACACTCGTTGTGTGCTACCAAATTATCGAAAATTTACAAGTATATGTCAAAGTAAATTCCTTTTAAGATATGAACAAAACATCGTCAAATTATCTAAAGATCAATTAAAGTGTAAAGAGAGCAATAATGATAACATCAACAATATATACTCGTATATTAGATCTACAAGATAGCGTTCATGATTAACAAGGACCATTTAAAGAAACAGCATGCCTGATATCACAATAATTGTCGCTCTTATCATTATTTATACTGATCACAAGTAGATAAAGCAAATCTATTTAAATTTACGTGTAATTATATAAATTGTTGGAAGATATTTTGTTTGTAAACGTAAGAGGGATTCTGACTGTAAGGATTCTGTTTTTGCCATTTTGCCTTACAGTAACACAAGTAGCTATTAACCGGAACGTAATTTTTCTTCCAATGAATCTTTAAAGTAAATAGAGAAGTATTAAATAAAAACAATGTTCATTTCTATACCACATATATGATATATGGACAGACAGATAGACATATAGGCCTGATCATTAAAGACACAGATAACAATCCAATCCTTCGTCTTCTGAACTCAATCAAAGCAGGGCTATCATATATTGCCAGCAGCAAGGTATTCCTCAGCCACACAACGGCAAAACTGAAGAAGTTGTCATGACGACTTGTTCCGTGGGAAAGAGTTCGAAGAAGAAGACAATAGGAGGAACGGCAGAGGTTACTACTGAGAGTGAAGTGCTCGAAACGCTAACGGAGATACGAAGGCAAATTTATTCATTTATTTCCTTACTATATTAGTAAAATATAGTAACGAGACGATGTGGACACCTCGACGCACTGCCGAGAATATTTGCAGGATAAAGAATGCAGTGTAGTTTTCAAGAATGCTACCTACTTTAATCTTGTTTTTTCCCATGCAGATTGTCTATATTTTCTTAATAAATGTAAACATTCTATATTATTAGATATTTCACAAAAAACCTTTTCAACCAGTGCATCCTACCCATAATGACATACGGAGTTTATGACGTTGACACTCACCATTGGGCTGGTCCACAAGTTTAAAGCCGCTCAGCGGACGGTGGAGCGTGCGATGCTGGGTGAATCTAATCGATAGAATTTTTATTGAAACAGTTCAATAGAAGATTAGAGTAACCAATATCACTCAGAGAATCAGCACGGTAAAGAGGAAATGAGCCAGTCATGTCTATAAATGGATTGATTGACGCTGGAACTGACAAACGCTAAAGTGAAGACCGCGATTAGACAAAATTAATGTAGGACACTCTACGGTGCGATGGATCGATGATTTAAGAAAAATGACTAACAGTGGATCAATGTAGACTACCCTAAACCAGGACGGTCAGTACTCTTTGAAAGAAACCTGTGCTTAGCAGTGGGCAGCAATAGACTGAAATAAGCAAGTAAGCATTAGATATTTTGTAATATTAATGGACAACAAACACAACAGCAATATAGATTTGGAAGTTATTACTTAAAAATCATAAACAATTTTGTTATTATTATGTCTTAACATTAAATCTTCAGAAAATCGAAGACCTATGAATTTGTTCATGAAATGGGTCCAGAACTAAACTACGTCAGTATAACAAAAAATGCCCTTTGATTCATTCCTTGGTGCCATGGTTGGCACCATGAAAGATTCATACCTTGGAGGTGATCAAATATTTCATTTTGTCAAAATTGCTCAATGAGGTATTTATGGGGCAATGTTGGACAATAATACTCATTTGATAAAGAAAAGCAACCAACAGTAATAAACTTTGGACAAAAGAATATGGGATACAATTTCATTAATTAAACACTCTGTATAAGTGTACGTGTAATCTAGTCATATTTAGATAATTGAATGATATAGATAACAACGACAGCATTGATATGCCCAATTAAACAAGTCGATAGTTCAAAACTATTGACGCCAATGGAAACCCAATTCAAATAAGATGGTGAGAACTTTATTAATAGTGTTTTTTAACATAATTTCCATTTTAGATTTTATAAGTACAACGACAATGAAAAGTTACTTGTTTTACAGAATGTGTTGTTATTATTAGTGGGCTTATTATCATCGTCATCGTCATGGGGGTTGGAACAACGGTTCTATGTGAAAGATACTATCCACATGGAATTTGACCCTCCAGACTTCCAGACCACGAGAGTTAGTAGTAGGAGTAACGTATTGGTAAACTGGATAGAAATGCCACTTGATCATTTCGACCCACAAAACACAGCGACATTTAATATGGTATGTCAATTTTTGAATTACCAACAATCGTTTTTAGTTTTTTAAGAAAGATTAAAGTTTTTGACCACAATTCTCGCAAGATATTGCTAACAGACTCTAAATTAATGGATACCAATAACTATGGATAAGATGACGGATGAAGATGGAACGTTTGGAATTTCTATAGCAAAATTTGAGTTTATTTTGCCATAACTAGAGACACTTATTGGTACTGAATAATTTCGAAATCACAAGGTAAGTCCAAGAAGTATACTAGTGCATACAAATTACATATATCTTCATTTATGTGAATGTTGTAGTAATGGCATAATTTTAAAATTATTCGCATTACTATTTATTTACCAAAAGAAACTATTAGTTGTAAAATGTAGCTTTAAAGGACGCCAACTGGAAGTCGTAAGGATTTAAAATTTTTAAGATTAATTATAGATAGGCATGTTAATTGGAAATCTTACGCAGTAAAAGTTCAATCAAAAATATCAAGATTCCTATACACTCTACATGAAATTAAGGGGACTACTGACTTTTATAGGGCTCTTGTAACATATTGCGCATACGTTTACTCTTAGTTAAGCTATGTTATAATCTTATCTTTGGAGATAGTACAAAGGCATACAATATTTTCACAAAAATTGGAGTACAAAAAATAATAATCAAGCCGTTGACATATCACATTTTGAAATAAATAAATATTATTATTAAAATATTATTATATTGACAAATATGTGTCAGATACACATATCTATTAGCAACTTTTATCGGTTAGATAGCGTTTTATGGTAGATAACTGCTTGAAACTTTATCAGGAAATGGTGGCCTTACATCTCCTAACTTTCCAACTAACTATGTATTCTGCAAACCCCGTGCTCATGTCTATGAAAATCAATAATTAATTACCAGAACAATTAAATATGAAGTGAAATATAGTATTTTATAAAGAAATCTTTAATAATTAATCTTCTTATTAGATTATATGTTCAAAATGTACACACTCTTGTAATATATTTTGCACAATATAAGAAAATTCAAAAGTCTAAAAGAATTCTCGTTTTTAGTTTAAAAATACTGTTATCATGGCAAAAAAAATGTTGACGTCGTGATATATTCTTAACTTTATGCTGTAGCAATAAGTAATTACTGAAGCAATAATTGTACTTTTGTTCATTACTTTATTACAACGTACTCTGATTGTAAAAGAGCAAAAAATAAAATAATAATACTGATTGTATTATTTGATATTGATTGATAGTGATTAATACTGATGAAGATGCTGGAGTTGTAGACAATTGGTACAACTCTGTGCACTTTCTTGAAGTCATGTATGGGGTAATGGAAAACAATGCTTCGGTATCCACGATGTCGGTAAACTGCGATAAACGATGTATTAATAAAGATCGAGCGAGGTATATTTCAAGGTGATAGTCTGAGTCCCTTGTGATTTTATCTGGCTTTGAGTTCTCTCAGCATTTTATTGAAGGATTCAGGGTTACGTTATAGATTGTAGAAAGATGATCAAATTATAACTTACCTCCTTTTTCTGAATGATTGGAACTACTATCCCATACTTAATTATAACCGACAACGTTACTAAAGGTCACTGATCACTCTATCGAGATAGAATTTGGTGTAGACAAGTGTACAGTAATGTAAAGAAAGTTGAGATTATAGAATTTAAAAGCGTAGAGCTTTCAAATTCAACAAAGCTCAGATCTCTCTATGCCACTAAAGTGTAAAACTATCTAGGTTTTTCATAGTCCTTAGAAATATCAGAATCTGGCATGAAAAAAACTTTATAGGAACGCTATTTTGGCTGCCTGAAAAAAAGTACTTAAAAGTATTTTTTCAGGGAGTGACAAGATGCGAGCCTATAATGATTGAGTCATGCAGGTTTTTATACATTTCTTTACTATACTTAGATGGACTCAGACCAAATTGGATACCCTTGACAGAAGAGTCCGTACGATGCTGAGTGCATTTCGAATACGAGTACACCACATTCATCGTTTATGATATTGTACAGAGTGGGCCACGAATTAGTTAACATTTGAAAAAATTGTATAAAAACCATTGGATATATTACGAGTATAAAAATATTTATGTATAAGAAAACTGATTAAATGGCATTTATTTTTAAAAATTTCATCGCCTAAATGACCACTGTTTCGACTTTTGCACTCTTCTAAGCGAGTACCGAAATTTTCCAATTCTCGTAGTCAAAGGGATCTCGAGATTGCCGACATTTCTTTGCTGATTTTTTCTTCTTCTAACATTGCTTCGGTATATGATTTGCGCAAATTTAAAACATTAAATTTTAGTTTCTGCACTATAAGGATTTTATATGAATGTAATCGCGAATATAATTTCAAAATGTGACGCAATAATATGCGTAATAATCCTAATTCAGCCGAACATTTGTGTGTCGACAAATCTGGATTACGTCGAATAGAATTCTTTGCGGTCCGAGAAGTCCATGGGCCTCCAGTTTGCTTCACATTTAGCGTAGGTCCTGTCTCTTCAAACTTCTTCACTCATTTCTTTTTAACGGAGCACTCGGACACTGATTTAAGTCGTGTAAATCGTAATCAGCCGGAAATAAGCGTCTCACGGTAATAAACGTGCTGTTGTTTAAATAAAATTGTTTCATAGAGTAATCGCGCTGCGGCCCCGTGAAGGGATCCGTTGCGCCAAAATTTACTAACGAGCTAGTGGTCAGATGCATTCTCACGCCCCACGCAGCATTTGTTTGCACAGGATGTTATATTGAAATGTTAACGAATTCTTGGTCCACGCTGTATATCCATTAAATGTCAAGACCCTACACAATCGCGAAATACACAATTTCAGAGGATATTTTCAACATACTAATATGGCAGTATATCGCAAGGTAGTTGCAGTAGATACTGGTTTAGTGTTTACACTGTTTACTGTGGCTAAAGGAAATTGGCACAAGCCTGTCGTACTTATAAAAGGGAACAAATAATTATTATATAAGAAAACAAATAATTTTAAAGTCACATTTGTATTTTTATTTTCCTTAATTACGTTTTTAAAAATGTAATCAATATGTGTATAAATAATATTGATTTGACTGATTAAAAACTTCCGTTCATTTCTCAATGTAATACATCTTTTGTTGTACAAGATTTTATTACTAAGTAAGACATATAAATTTCTCTTGATATTAATTTAAATCAGATATTTGAACGTATTACAGCAACAGCAATAAGTTTTACTATAAAATACAAACATTTTCAATAGCGTTACATGTTCAATGAAGAACATTTCGGTGGTGATGGATCTCCGATTTTCATAATGGCTGGCGGAGAGTGGACAATCACCCCAAGTTGGCTTATGGCGGGTAATATGTATGACATGGCTGCAGAGAATAAAGGCTACTTGATATACACTGAACATCGATACTATGGTGAAACAATACCATTTGCGTGAGTATTTAGTATTTGAATTTCTTGAAAAGTCATTGTGAATAATGTGTGGTACATAAGTTTTCTATTTTGATAATTATAGCGATTTCACTGCAAGTAATCTTCGTTTCCTGAACATCGACCAGGCATTGGCTGACCTGGCCTATTTTATCAAATATTTAAAGCAGCAGCCTCGTTTTGCTAATAGCAAGGTCATTATGTATGGTGGATCATATGCCGCTAATATGGTGATGTGGTTCAAGCAACGGTATCCCCACTTAGTTTTGGGTGTTGTGGCCTCAAGTGGCCCGATTGAGGCAAAAATTGATTTCGCAGGTATGTTTAACCGATAAAGTTTATAGGTTGTGATGTTTCTGTCTTTAGCGACTATTAAAATTATCTTTGATATAATGGAGCGGTTATTATTTTGTATATAAATGTATACGAGCACATACATATTTCCATACTACGCTCTGAGTCCGGCACTGGACTGTTAAAAGTTGTTGATGATGATGATGCCAAGCTGGCTGCAAGAAAATAAAGGATGAACACTTGCACACAGACGCATAAATTGAAATAAATTTTCTTATTTGTACTGAATCTAGCTTATTCATTAATTATAAACATTACATTAACAAATATACCTCATTATGTAGATACAACATGACAATTTCTATTGACAGGTTTAGAAATATTGAAATTACATTCTTAACTACATAAAGTTTATGTTCTGTAAATTAAACTTGTATAGGAATGTTCTACATAGGTCTATTAAAATGTAACGTTAAAGTTTGTATTCTACAAAAACTTAAAAAAATCTACTACGATTGAGCTCAAATTTTGTTATGATATGCATCCAGCTTCAACTATGGTTTCAATTTTTAATATTTCTATTATCTCATCACCGCTTTTCATCAATGCGGCCAGAACATGTCATAGCTAAGTGTAGCAAGGTACATTACCAATAAATTATTAAGTTTTATACATGTACTGACTACATTATTCTACATACATATAAAGAAGAAGGTAAAAAACGCTACCAGTCGACCAATGCATGTATTAATAAAATAAAGTGTATCTCTCAGCTCAGGTCTCGAAGAAAATGTAAATATTAAGTAAGAATTTTTGTATGAGGCAGTCAAAAGACTATTCAATTTAAAAATTCTTTCGTAAAAATTACTTTATATACAATTTAAAAAGAAATTTCGCAATTATTGGCAACGGCATTTAAATATCAGACTAAATTAAGAATATTTGACATACTTTTTTAAATTTTAGGATACCTTGAAGTTGTCCACGAAGCTTTCTTACTAGAAGGAGGTGAAGAGTGCATTGATATTATTCGACAAGGTATTCAAGATACTTTAGAAGCCTGGGAAACTGAGGCCGGAAGACAGACTATAGAGGAATCGTATAGGTGCGTATTTTAGATGCTTCTATCAAAAAAACTTACTTTAATTATTTATTTATTAGTTACATGGAAAACTTACAGCTAGAAATATCGAAAAAATTAGAAAAGATTAGTCATCTGACAGCCAATTACAACTATTCACTCCTAATTTTTAGATTAATCTAAGATATTGTGAGCAAATACGTTAAAAACAAAACAATTAAAATAAAAATTACGGTTATCTTATCAATGGCTGCGAATGCAGGTATCATATCTGATGGTATACGTGATTATATAATAAAGGGCAGTACTAATGTATGAAAGAAACCTTTGTTAAACATTTTTTACCTAGCGATTCAAACTACCACCTATTCTTATATTATTATATAATATTAATGGAAAATTTCACAGTTATATCACACCTATTCACAATGTTTAAAAATTTGAGATGTGTTCAAAATTCAAACATCTGTAAAAATCGATTGGGTATTTTTTTCCTCCTTTACTATCTATTATTTAAAGTCTACACTTGTATAGATAATTTCTTTTTTTATACAGAATATGTAATGGCACTTTTGACTTCGACAATCGATGGGACATGGGCTATTTCTCTGGACTAATCACTTGGACCTTTTCGGGTAGAGTGCAGGCTGCAGCGCCAGGAACATTGTTGGCAATATGCAATAATTTCAAAAATAATGTCTATGGTGAGTTAAATAGAATTTTTAATTAGATTAATCCGCTTCAATCGAAAATATGAAAAAATCAGAGCACAAATATTCAAATAAATAAGGGCTATTGTGGTTTACAAAATTTAACTTCCTTGTTTTTGACATAACAAAACTTTTAAAAATAAACAACTGTAAATATCAGTTGCGGTACTAAAATACGCAACGCAAATTAAACTTTAAAGTCAAATCTGAGAGCGTTAAAACTTTTTAATAACCTATATATTGTATAATCAGGTACTACTCCTATGAGGCAGATTGGTGGGTTCATAGCAGTGTTTCAAAATCTTAATGCTAACTCCTGCTGGAACATAGGTTTTGATAACATGGTTGCATCATACATGCGCCCAACTAACTGTAAGTATAATAATTTTTTTTTCAGGTTAGGCTGTCCCAGATTATATGACATGTATATAAGTACGTTATTATCTAAACCAAACCAACCTCGTTTGTTACTAGTGACTCTAGACGTAAGACCTAAGACTCTGTAAAACTGTAACCACATGTTTCCATGTTAAAAGCAATATTTGTTACAGTATCTATTTAACTTATTAATTGTATAAATGGACTACATAGATTGCGTAGAGGCAGTCATTTAGTCGTTTCATGTATGTTTGTGAAGTCTGCAGCGATACAAAAAATCTAATGCGAGAATTATCCGTCACTCAGTTCAGATACCTTTAGATTGTGATGCAAAATGTTTTAGTCAGTAAGATTATAATTTATTGAAAATAATAAAACAGCTAAAGGCCAACAAAAAAATATAATATCTGTTAACCACTAATGCTTTTTTTCAGCTCGGGCTTGGTATTTTCAAACTTGTACAGAATATGGTTTCTTCCAAATAGCCCCAAAGTCAGGAACTGTTTTTGATCCGTTGAAATGGCTTGATGTTGACTTTTACGTTGAAGTTTGCAAGAGAGGTTATGATGAAAGGTACATAAAAATAGTCATCATCATTTACAGCCTTTAAAAGTCCATTGCTGAATGTAGACCTCTCCTTAGAAAGGAGATTAAACAATATTCAGGTCTAATTGAATAAAATGTTTGCGTATTACAGGTTCGACGTAGATTTTGTTTACGATGCTGCGGATCGTGTGAACTTAATTTTTGGAGCTTTATTACCTGAAGTAAAGAACACTATTAATATCCATGGCTATATTGATCCATGGCGTGCTCTTGGAGTATACGACAGAGATTTACATGAAACTTCGCCAACGTACACCGTATCCAGGTAGAAAATATAATATAATATTTTGTTTTTTTTTTTTAAATATTACTGGTTTAACAAATACATAACGTGGCTGTACAAAAGTCTACTAGGAATTTATGTACAGTAACTAAGTATCTACGATTATTTAAAGAAATCGCTGGTTATCACATCACATCTACCAGTTCACTCCAGCCTCTAACGGTCGACTGCTGGACATAACCCTCTCCTTAATAACATAGTATTGGCCTACTACATCACTATAAGCAAACGGTTTGGTTTAGGGCTTGTCTTAAGTTGAAGCGGCGGCTCATGTCGTGCAATATTCCGCAAGGATCTGTCCTCGGACCACTCTTGAAAAATGGGATGTCTGAGCCTTTCGAGGTCATCACTCTCCAGTACTGGTAGTTATTTATTACTCTGATGACACACTAATCACAGCCCAGGGGGTGAACTTTAAAGAGGTGATGCGTCTCACCACCATGGGAACCTCGTTGGTGGTCGGGCGCATTGAGGCACTGAATTTACGGGTGGTCCTGTATAAGACGAAGGCCTTATTATTCCATTAACCTCGTCGCATTCCACTCCCTAGCGTCTTCATCATAGTCAATTCGATCCTGTTTCCAGTTCAGGTCCAGTTAAAATATCTAGGACAGATCCTTAACCGGAGTTGGCTCTTCAAAGAGCAATTCCAACAGCTTGTTCCTAAGCTGGTTCACGCTACTTCTGCGCTCGGGCAACTTTTGACCAATTTGAGTGGAACCAACGTTGCGAGAAGACGGCTGTACATGAGGGTTGTCCAATCAATGGCACTGTACGATATGTATGGTGCACCGGCGTGGGTTGCAGACCAGAGTGGAGTTAGCCTCTGGCGCTTTCAGAGGATATTGGCGTTTAGAGTCATATGCAGTTACCGCATCGTGTCAATGGAGGCGACGTGCACTTTGGCTAGGTTGCCCCCGTGGTTTTTGGAGACAGAAATGCTCGCTAAAGTTTATCAGTGGACGGTTGACTTCCACGTGGATAGCGGCATACACGGCCCCCTCTCGAAGAGGTGAGTGACGTGAGGTTGCTTCATGATGGCTATCTTATAGCTCGCTAACCGTCCCGGATGAAGGCTCCACGTTCTGGTTTTGCCGCTGTTAAAGCTGTCTAGATAGTCATCGTCTAGTGGGTAATTCGGCAGCACGGGATCCTTTTCTTCTGATTGACGCAGCTCCTTGCCGGGTATAGTTGCTTTGTACACGCAAGACACTGTCACTTAAAGACACTGTTATTTAAAATTTATAAAATTTGAAATCGCCTCTCCCATTGCATGCCATTCTGTAAGATTTCGGGCTTTTCATATCCAACTCCTACCTGCCAATATCAACTCTAAAACTATTTCCTCAGGATGGTTTTTGTATCAAGTTACAATAAAAATATATTATATATTTTACATTTTGACGTTTTAGTTGAGGCAAAATATTCAGCAGTTTTCTACGCATCAACCTTGTGTATTTTGGCAAATTTATCTATTTGTTTAAAAACTATTTCCAATTCAACGATGTTAATCCTACTTGAACTAAATAGACTTTGTGTTTGCGCATTTTCTGCTGATGTCCATAATGTTGTGGAAAATTTTTAAAGCATTAGCCAAACAGAAATAAGTGACTAGCATAAGTATAAGTTAAAACTGTCCTAAAGTTCAAATAAATATTATATTACATCAAATTATTACCTATTACCTAAAAATACATTAGATATGTATTCTTTTTTCCAGAGCATCACATTGCTTCGATATGAGGGCGTGGCTAGTTACGGATACTATTCAAATGACTGCCGTAAAGCAAAGAGCACGTAGAATAGTAACGTCATGGCTTAACGCCTAAACTTAACGAAGTTATATTGAATTACAACTATTAAATAAGCATAGTATTTTTTTTTATTCCCATAAATCGCTAGTCATTGTCCATGCATCTGTAGTTCTGACGCAAGCAAAATAGGTCAAGGTCCAAATTGTAACACATCTAATAAGATGGGTTAGATCTATAATATCATCATCATTATCAATCTTTGGTAGTCCGCTATAGGATATACGCCTCTCATTAGAGAGGAGATTTAGGCTTACTATATTATACAGACTGATAGATGTAGGGTTGATTTTTAGTTGCAATGCTGTTGTCCTTCAGGACTTGCACACTTAATTGGTTCTCATGACACCCACGTAATGAACACCGGTGATGACACTCTGTATTCTTGATTTATTATTCGTCACCACACGTATTAATTATGTATTATATCTACAATATCATACGAAAGTAATATGTGTGATTACGTACAATATCTGTAATATGATATGTAAGTTAGTTCGTTTTAGATTTCATAATTTCACGCTTGTACAGATAGCCATATTCATTAAATAAATAAATGTTGCACACAAAATGACGGTAACGTTATTTCATGTCACTTTTATATCTGATAGATCGAACACCTTTTATTTGCATAGCGTGTTACAGACTTTCCAGAGAGTACATACAAAGTCAGATATATTATGTACAAAGGGCGACCTTATTACCATAAAGCTATCACTTCCAGGCCTCTTTTGGATAGGTCAAAATGTTTCAGAGAGACAGTAGTAGTAGAGGATGTAGTGATTTTTAAAGAATTATTTGATGATGAATATAATTAGATTGTCTGTGTGGTAACGGATTAATGACCGTATGGTAACAGATTAAGAATACATAGTGTTACCAACCCTATTCGTCCAGTGGGTGTCGTCAAAGGCGACTAACGGAACAAAGTATGCAAGACAACATCATTACAAAGAGAAGGAAAACTTGAAACAAACCCTATTCCAACCCGTGTGACCGACGTGGCCAGGCTAAAACCTCCTTGCTAAAGAGAGGCCTATATTCAGTAGTGAACTGAAAAAGGCTGTTGATGTTGTTGATGATAATTAGAAATATATATGGTGATGATGATGATGATGATTTTTAGCCAATTTCGGTCACGAGTGAGTCTTAACGGAGACTAGCCAAATATAGTAAGAGTGCAAACACAGATGTACTTTCTATTTCCTCACTCTCACAATCTGATGGGACGGCTATTTGACACGATCGGGAGAGATCGGGCCCAGGGCTGAAAGCTTACGTGCGCTCCGAGGCACGAGGGTTAAGATCCTAACTTCCTAACTCCAGACTGCTGTTAACAAAGAACGCTTTTAGTTCTTACGTACCACTCACTGCAGGAACCTGAGGTCATCACAGAATTTAGAACTAAAAATTCTAAACTTTTCACTAAGATTATAGACAATTTTCTTTTCAACTTTTCACTAAGATTAATCCTTTACTGTGCAAGTGGTGCAACTAAGGAACAACTTGCCTAAAACAATTCGTCAATTGCATGTATTTGAAAAGCTAGTAGAGTATTGTTACTTGTCATTTTTATTCATCATACTTGATAGAATCATAGTATGTTTTTTTAGCCTGTATATGTTTACTCTATGTTTGCGTGTTTTGATATGTTTGAGATGAATAAATATTTATGTACCTATGTAGATTTATAGTTTTGTGATTGATGTATTCATTTTTTCTTTTTTGTTCCTTATTTATGAAAAGAGTAGATTTTGATTTTAGATTTTTTTTTAACCAAATTCAAATTTGTAAATGTTTGATATCCGTACAAAGGTTATATGTAAGAGCGTGCCATAAGTGAGCCTATTGATGTGTGACAATGGAGAAAATATAAATAAAAATAATAGTTTTAGTAATCAGAAAACCTCAAGGAATATTTTTTAGTGGTTAGCTGGCAGCTGGGGTAGTAAAAAATACATCTTAGTTTTACTCATACTTGGCAATCTTACCATTAACAGTAACCGTGTGTATTTTCTAAATCTATTTTCTGTTATTGTTTAATATATTCCACTTCTAGAAGCATGAATAGGTATTAAACAATAGCGAATTATACCACTGAAATGTAAATATTAGTTTCTTTTACAGAACTATAACTCCACAGGTCACAAATTTGTATAAGAATGACTGTGTTAAAACAATGTAGTGATTTTCTCTATTGAGTTGTGTTAATAGCCTATATTTTTTAAAGCCTTGTAAAAGTCCTCTCTCAAACTATTATTTATTATTATTATTGCTTGAAACTCCCAGCTTTAATTAAATAAAAAAATGTGCTAACTGTTTCTTAAAGCGTTGCCTTTTTCAAAATTTTACAACAGTAGTAGCGGTAAATCGGCCACTGTTTACAAATGTGCCTGTAGAATAACTTCCCTGACATTTATTACTAACAACCTAAAGTTAAATTGTTTATAGCTACATTTTAAGATCTTAAGCGCCTGAATTGAAATATTGTATGCAATGTAATTATCTTCAATTTTGAATCACATATCGTTCGGCAGTGGAGTTTATTTTTTATTTGAAACCAATAAGGGATACTGTCTTATGTATTCATAAAATAAACATTATAGGCTATCATATTATTAAACCACGACTTACTAAAGCGGTAAAGTCCATTTTGGTAAAGTCTACGAAAGTCTTGATTCCTTTAATTCAATCAATTTATTTAACAATAATTAACTTACACAATTTTTGTGAAATCAAACATTAGGTACACACTAGTGTTACAGCTAAAATAAATGGGATCAAAATCTTATTCTCTCGCTCTGCCTCTTTTATACTCGTCGTATAACGTAGTTTAAAAAAGTCAGAGGGCAAGTTAAGTGATGATTTACGTAAGATGGCTAGCAGGAGATGAGCACGAGAAATCGAGGATCGAACCAAGTGGTATGGAATAGGAAAGTCTGTGACTGGACACATGTAGATTGAAATAGGTTAATGATGATTTGGTGGTAATACCGACATTGTATCTAGTGATTATGGAGCCTACCAGCCGCAAGACCATTAGAGCCGAAGAAGAATATAATTTTAATTATTTACCTAAGATCATCATCCTCATTGTTAGTCTATCGCAGTCCATAGCTGGACCTAGTCCTCTTCATTTCACACCGCTCTCATCAATTTTAGGTATTTTGGATCCAGATCATCTTTCAAAAAATTATTAAAACGAAGAACCAAATTCTACTCTACTCTTTATTACTTTTTTGTTTAATATAGGTAAAAAAAGTAAATATATCACGCTAAAAGGCTAACCAAGTAGTTCTTTATTTACTAACACACGTTTTACGTTTATCTACTAACACATCAAGAAATTGTCCATGTTATTTAGCCATGAATATAGCTCATATTACTGCTCTAACTCTTTAATAAAAAATTAAAGTAATAAATACTTGAGTTTACAGCGAAATTTAGAAAAAAAAGATAGATTTACACAGCCTCACTGACAATGTTGTTATCAAGTTGTTAGCTTATTCACAAGCAATGAATTTGGAGTTTCTGTTTGATTTTCAAATAACCTGGTTTGCAGAATACTTCTACACCATTCAACAGTTCAATTACATGAAAAAGAATAGGTATTTTGTTCTACATTTTTGATAAGGCGTATTTAAAACTGCCTTTATAACCCTGTATTCTATGGTTCGGTATAACAAATTTCAAAGCTACCTTTTAAACATAGTATTCAATTTATGAACGTCCAGATACCAAGATAACAACTTAATTTACAGAATACTTGTTTACCATTTAATAGTTTTAATAGTTATTATAGAGAATAAGTAACTTTAATTTCCAAAGTTAACTTTTGTCTATGACAAAAATGGTATCCTTTTGTTAGCAACGCGTGAAGGCATAAAATTAGACTTTTTACGTGTAGAAACTCACACAAGACCCCCTGGTATTTGTGGCGGATTGGGTTGTCGGTACTGTATCGACTAAAGCCGCGTGGTATGCTACTTTGTGCCCGAGACAAGAGAGATTCAAGAACAGTTGATATAAAGACATCTAGACTTCTTTTAGCACCTGCCCGCTGGCACGGATATCACCTTCGATTGAATTCTCTATTTAAGAAACGTACGGCAGACGTCGTTTCCTTACGGTTAGTCACTATAGTGGATGAAGGGAAAATATTTTGGCGGCATAAGGGGCTGGTAAGCACACTTCCTCCACTCAGTGCACCGTCAGCGAATTAATGGCGTGTAGAAGCTGTCCTCCCGGACTTTTCCACTGGTTACGACTGCGGCAAAAGAGTTTTCACTACCATTTATAGAGCGTATGACGGCCGGTAGTGAAACATTTCCTGCGATAATAATAAGGTTTCGGCATTATATCACTTAGGTAGAGCAGTCCGCCAGCGAATGCATAGCTGAGTCCTCACTGCAGTGGAGGCAGGCAGAACTTAATTTTCTCCTAACTACTGAGTGCAAGTACTTTCCTAAGCAGCTACGTCTGCAAAGGACCTGTGTGAGCTAGAAGGAAAGGGTCCCGTGCTTGCACCCTGCTCAGTCGTCAGCGGCTGGCTGGAGAGTACCCACAGTGTTAAAACCTGTGCGTGGAACCTCCAACCGGCGCGACCAATGAGTCATCCTGGCTCGACGTATGGCTACATATCACTTGCGGACCTCTTCGAGCGAGAGCCGAATGCCTGAATGAATTGCTGTCAGTCTGCTGACAAACTTCGGCTCCGCCCGAACCGGTAGGCCGTCTCGGTTTCTTTAAAAGAATAGAATAGAATAGAATAAAAAAATATGGATTTCGGTATTTCAGCAATTTGTACAATTATACACAAAAACTATAATACGAAAAGCAAAATGTCTAAGCGCCAGTTAATGTTTGAGTTTCGCATAAATGTAGGTATTTATGCGAAACTCAAACATTAACAAGCGCTGGTTTTAAGTTTAAATCTTTAAGCCCCGTCAACAAAAAAAAACATAACTCAATGAAAAATATTGCAATTGAAAATTTCTTTCATGATCATACACTAGAAACAATATAATAGTATGTGAGTGTGTAACATAAAATAAATATGAATAATGGAGAAGGGCACCTAGTACGAGTGCAAGGTTACGAGACTATTAAAACCAAAAGACAATTAAGCTTTTCAAATGATTTCATTAGTAAAATTGAATTACTTGCATATATTACAATACACCTTTTAAGGCTGTCAATAGTTTATTATGACAATTATTACTTAATACAGATTTGTGGATGGACGAGGTGTCATATCCCTCCGACACAAAGGGAGGATCCTCCTAGCAGGCGAGGTGATTATGCCTGGCGGGTCACGGCCCAACAGTTGATAATGGGATGTTGTACATATGCTAATCGACGTGATGTTCTCTATTC
This sequence comes from Hypercompe scribonia, assembly GCA_949316085.1. Lineage (NCBI taxonomy): Eukaryota > Metazoa > Arthropoda > Insecta > Lepidoptera > Erebidae > Hypercompe > Hypercompe scribonia. The sequence goes on from OX438980.1 coordinate 11,204,940, forward strand.
CGTGATACAGGATTAGTAGTTGATTCATAGTTTATTGTAAATGTATCTTCGCTAGATGGCGTTGTTGTACATATATTTTTTGTTTGTGCTGTATGTGGAAGTCACCACATCACTTCCCTCCAAGACCGGTGGTCCGATGTACAGATGAGTCAGCTGTCTATATGCTCTATTGTGGAGCGCGCCAGTGGAAGGAGTGAGCAGTTACAGAGAGTCGCAACTGTGCCGCAAATTCCAGTGAGTCGGAACTGAATACCACTAGTCCCAGTGAGCCGGGGCAGTCCCTAATGAGTCGGGGCGGTTGTTGCGTTGTGGCTGGCTGCTGCGTAGACGGGAGAGAGATTCTCTACTTACGTGTAATGAAGGTGCAGTTTGCTGTGCCTAGACGCTGATGAGGCCATAGGGTAACCAGGCTGGAGCGGGCTCTTCCTGCGTGTGATATCCCTATTGAAGCCGTGGTTGCTTGCTGGCTGAGACTTACTTACCGCTCATCGTTATGGGAGTGACGCTGCTGCTGTTTATCTGTTTTTTACCTTTACGTGTTATTCTGATAGAAAGCAGAAAATTTAATCATATGCTACATTGAACATTGTTTGCACTCTGCTAGGAATATGATTAAAGAGTTTAATAAAATTGTAAGTTGAACCCCTTTTAAAAACTGAAGTACTCTATAAGTTCCACGATTTCTTATTAACTAATTACAGCCATGAAAACGTGTGTATCTTTTCTTTCTGTTCAGAATATTTTGTTAATGTATCACAGTTTATTGTTGGTAGGACATTTGGTATCCATACTGAACCTTTCAAACAGCTATTTTCATTACACGGTAAAATCAATACATAGTTCAACTGATACAATAAAAGTAGTGCAACTGCCATATGCACTGCTTATGGATAAAAAACAAAAAACATGAGATTCAGTTCAACTTATGAAATGCCCAGATACCAAACTGGCACGCACTAAAAATGGTTGTGTTTACGAAACAGCATTAATCAATACTCTTGTTAGAACATACCCGAATGTAAATGTCGAAGTGTTTTACTATACTATCATTGGATACAAAATATTTAGAAGAAGGAAAAGTTTTTAAAACATACGAAAACTAAATCTGATAAACGAGTGTAAAACCATCAAAATGATCACTTATTTATAATAAATTAAGAAGTTGTCAGTTTTTGGATAATAGCATGTAACTATGAACATAGAAGAAGCATATCATGCAGAAAATAAATAGAGAAATAAACAAAATCAACATAAACGTAAAACGTAAAAAATGTAAAACGTTGTGGCCGAAATTAGCTAGGAACACACCACTGTTATCATCATCATATCTAATTATATTCATTAGCAAATAATTCTTCAAAATTCACTACATCGTCAACTACTACTATGTGTCTGAAACTGGCCTGGAAGCTTTATGGTAATAAGGTCACCCTTTGAACATAATATATCTGACTTTGTATGAAGTCTGTGACACGGTATACAATTAAAAGGTATTCGACCTATCAAACATAAAAGTGACATCAAATAACGTTACCGTCATTTTGTGTGCAACATTTATTTATTTTATGACTATGGCTATCGGTAAAAGCGTAAAATTATAAAATCTGAAACGGACTAACTTACATATCATATTACAGACATTATACGTAACTACACATATTACTTACGTATGATATTATAGATATGATACGTAAGTAATACGTGTGGTAACGAATAATAAATCAAGAATACAGAGTGTCATCACCACTGTTCATCACGTGGGTGTCGTGAGAACCGACTAAGAGTGCAAGTCCTGAAGGACAACAGCACTGCAAAGAGAGGGAAAACTGAAAATCAACCCTATATCTATCTGTCTATTTAATATAGCATGCCTAAATCTCCTATCTAAGAAGAACCGTATGTCCTATAGCGGACTACCAAAGGTTGATGATGATGACGCCATGAACCCATCTTATGAGATGTATTATAATTTGGACCTTGACCTATTTTGCATGCGTCAGAACTACAGACGTATGGACAATGACTAGCGATTTATAGGAAAAAAAAATAGTATGCGTATTTAATAATTGTAATACCATATAAGTTCGTTAAGTTTAGGCGTTAAGCCATGACATTACTATTCTACGTGCTCTTTGATTTACGGCAGTCATTTGAATAGTATCCGTAACTCGCCACGCCCCCATATCGAAGCAATGTGATGCTCTGAAAAATGAAAACATATCTGATGTATTTTTGGGTAATGCAACAAATATTTTATACTTTAGGAAAGTTTTAACTTATAATTATATCAGTCACTTATTTCTGATTGGTTAATGCTTTAAAATTTTTCCCCATCATTTATAGACATAAGCAGAAAATGCGCAACCATAAAGTCTATTTTGTTCATGTAGGTTTGACATCGTTGAATTGTAAATAGTTTCTAAACAAACATATAAATTTTCTAAAATACACAAGGTTGATGTGAAGAAAACTGCTGAATATATTACCTCAACTAAATATCTATATTTAAAATAACGTATAAACATCAAAATTTATTATAATATATATTTATGTTGTAAATTGATACAAAAACCATTGTGGTGAATTAGTTTTAGAGTTGATACCGCGTCTCGGTAAACGTAGTGTAGGACGCCCACAGGGTTGGTGGTGTGACTATTTGTGCAAATTGGCAGGTAGGAGTTGGATATGAAAAGCCCAAAATCTTATAGAGTAGCATGCAATGGGAGAGACTTATGATGGATGACGCAAAAATATCAATATTATCTCCACAGTCAAAAAGCGATTTCAAATTTTATAAACTTTAAGTAACAGTGTCTTCCGTGTATAAAACAACCGTACCCGGCAAGGACCTGCGTCAATCGGAAGAAAAGGATCCCGTGCTGCCGAATTACCCACTAGACGATGACTATCTGGACAGCTTCCACAGTGGCAAAACCAGGACGGGGAGCCTTCATCCGGGACGGTTAGCGAGCCATAAGATAGCCATCATGAAGCAGCCTCACGTCACTCACCTCTTCGAGCGGGGGCCATGTATGCCGCTATCCACGTGGAAGTCAGCCGTCCACTGATAAACTTTAGCGAGCATTTCGGTCTCCAAAAACCACGGGGGCAACCCAGCCAAAGTGCACGTCGCCTCCGTTGACACGATGCGGTAACTGCATATGACTCTAAACGCCAATATCCTCAGAAAGCGCCAGAGGCGAACTCTATTCTGGTCTGCAACCCACGCCGGTGCACCATACATATCATACAGTGTGATTGACTGGACAACCCTCATGTACAGCCGTCTTCTCGTGACGTTGGCTCCACTCAAATTGGTCAAAAGTTGCCCGAGCGCAGAAGTAGCGTGAACCAGCTTAGGAACAAGCTGCTGGAATTGCTCTTTGAAGAGCCAACTCCGGTTAAGGATCTGCCCTAGATATTTCAATTGGACCTGAACTGGAAACAGGATCGAATTGACTATGATGAAGACGCCAGGGAGTGGAATGCGACGAGGTTAATGGAATAATAAGGCCTTCGTCTTATACAGGACCACCCGTAAATTCAGTGCCTCAATGCGCCTGACCACCAACGAGGTTCCCATGATGGCGAGACGCATTTCGATGACGCATGACGACCTCTTTAAAGTTCACCCCCTGGGCTGTGATTAGTGTGTCATCAGGGTAATAAATAACTACCAGTACTGGACGGAATGACTTCGATTGGTTCAGTCACATTTCATTTTCCACAGGAGTGGTCCGAGGACAGATCCCTGCGGAATACTGTACGACATGAGCCGCCGCTTCAACTTAAGACAAACCCTATACGAAATCATTTGCTTATGGTGACATAGTAGGCCAAAACCTCCTTATTAAGGAGAGACCAATGTCCAGCAGTCGACTATTAGAGGCTGGAGTGGACTGGTAGATGTGATGTGATAACTACTGATTTCTTTCAATAATCGCAGATACTTAGTTACTGTACATAAATTCCTAGCAGACTTTTGTACAGCCACGTTATGTGTTTGTTTAACCAGTATTTTTTTTAAAAAAAAAAACAAAAAATGTTAAAGTTAATTTTCTACCTGGATACCGTGTAAGTTGGTGAAGTTTCATGTAAATCTCTGTCATATACTTCGAGAGCACGCCATGGATCAATGTAACCATGAATATTAATAGTGTTCTTCACTTCAGGTAATAATGCTCCAAAAATTAAGTTCACACGATCCGCAGCATCGTAAACAAAATCTACGTCGAACCTGTGATACGCAAATATTTTCTTCAATTAGATCTGAATATTGATTAATCTCCTTTCTAAGGAAAGGTCTACATTCAGCAATAGACTTTTAAAGGCTGTTAATGATGACAATTGTTTTTTATTTACCTTTCATCATAACCTCTCTTGCAAACCTCAACGTAAAAGTCTACATCAAGCCATTTCAACGGATCAAAAACAGTACCTGACTTTGGAGCTATTTGGAAGAAACCATATTCTGTACAAGTTTGAAAATACCAAGCCCAAGCTGAAAAAAAGCATTAGTGGTTAATATATATTATACTTTTTTGTTGACCTTTAGCTGTTTTATTTATTCTTCAATAAATTATAATCTTACTGACTAGAACATTTTGCATCACGATCTAAAGGTATCTGAACTGAGTAATGGACAATTCTCGCATTAGATTTTTTTTGTATCGCTCCAAACTTCACAAACATACATGAAACGACTGAATGACTGCTTAAGCCTCTACGCAATCTATGTAGTCCATTTATACAGTTAATAAGTTAAATAGATACTGTAACAGATACTGCTTTTAACAACGAAACATATGGTTACATTTTTACAACTAGAGTCACCAGTAACAAACAAGGTTAGTTTGGTTTAGATCATAAGCTACTTATATACATGTCATATGATCTGCGATGGCCTAATCTAACAAAAAAAATTCTAATACTTACAGTTAGTTGGGCGCATGTATGTTGCAACCATGTTATCAAATCTTATGTTCCAGCAGGAGTTAGCATTAAGATTTTGAAACAATGCTACGAACCCACCAATCTGCCTCATAGGGGTGGTACCTGATTATACAACATATAGGTTATTAAAAAGTATTTAACAATCTCAAATTTGAGTTTAAAGTTTAATTTGCGTAGTATGACACCAGGACTGATATTTTTAGTTGTTTATTTTTTAAAATTTTGCTAGGTCAAAAACAAGGAAATTATATTTTTAAATCACAATAGCTCTTAATTATTTGAATGTTTATGGTCTGACTTTTTCATATTTTCGATTGAATTTGACTAATCCAATTTAAAAAAAATACTATTTTACTCACCGTAGACATTATTTTTGAAATTATTGCATATTGCCAACAATGTACCAGGCGCTGCTCTCTGCACTCTACCCGAAAAGGTCCAAGTAATTAGTCCAGAGAAATAACCCATGTCCCATCGGTTGTTGAAGTCAAAAGTTCCATTACATATTCTGTATAAAAAAAAACAAATATACTTAAATAAAGGTAGACTTTATATAGTAGATAGTACAGGAGGAAAAAAAACACTTTCGCTACAATTCAAGTGTATTTAGATCTACCATGCCGAGAACAAAAAGGGATGGATTTGAATATGGATAGTACCCACATATTTTTTTGAATAAGAACCATGTGAATTGTCGTTATATTATACTTCGCATCGTGCGAGTCCCCGATTATGTAGTTGTACTCCATAGTATTCTCTACTCCATAGCATTGGAATGGAAGCGGCATTCTCAACATGAAACATAACGATTCAAAACTTTGTTTACACATATTGCTGATGTGCGTATTGAAGGTCAAAATAGAGTTAAACGTAAGTCGCGTATTTCTGTGACTCGATCCAGCGATATTCCCGATAACTTATAATTATGAGTATTTGGAAAGTGAGATCGAGTTTTACATTTGGATGATTAAATTCTAACCTGTTGCATTTACTTCAGGCTACAACACCATTGATGTCCCGCTGGAGTACCAGCTTACAGTTACTTACTGATTTCCAAGAACAACTTTAGATCGTTTGCAAAACACCAGACATCGGGCTGATCTAATTATATCCGGCGAGTCATTCCTTACTATAAATTTCATTGGTCTTAAAGTACTGCCTTGACTTACACCTGAACGAGAGTCACATGCGTCCGATAATTACTCAATTTTACATACTGCCTAAGATTGTAAAAATAGCTAGCAAATAAGTATAATAAATTTGGAGTCAATCCAAAGGCTGCAATTATTTTCAAAAGTATTTCATTATCCAGACGAACGCTTTTTTAACTCAAGGTATGCTACGTCTACTTGCCTGCGATAGTTTACTTCAGTGACACAGTAGTTGACAAAGTTAATGAGATTAGTTGAGATAGATTTATCAGGTCTAAACCCATGCAGACACTCGCTCAACTTTATCTTAATTTGTTTGCTGATGTATTTGTTTAAAATGTATTCAAGGACCTTGCCAAACGCTGACAAAATGGCGTAGTAATGTAGTAAGTGATTTAAGATCTTAAGCCGTCTTTAGTTATAGGTGTAACATAGGTGTGAAATTTTCCATTAATCAGGACAGGTGGAAGTTGGAATCGTTAGGTTCAACATCTTTAACAAAGGTTTCTGTAACACATTATATTGCATTCGCAGTTATTGATAAGACAACCGTAATTTTTATTGTTTTAATTTTAACCTACTTGCTTTCAATATTTGAGATTAATCTAAAAACTAGAAGTGAAATCTTATGATTGGCTGTCAGATGACTAATCTGTTATAATTTTTTCGATATTTCTAGCTGTAAGTTTTCCATGTAATTAATACTAAAAAAACTGTAAATAAATAAATAAAGTAAGTCTTTTTGATGGAAGCGTTTAAAAAATACGCACCTATACGATTCCTCTATAGTCTGTCTTCCGGCCTCAGTTTCCCAGGCTTCTACAGTATCTTGAATACCTTGTCGAATAATATCAATGCACTCTTCACCTCCTTCTAGTAAGAAAGCTTCGTGGACAACTTCAAGGTATCCTAAAATTTAAAAAAGTATGTCAAATATTTTCAATTTAGTCTGATGTTAAAATTCCGTTGCCAATAATTGCAAAATTTTTGTCAAGTTATATATAAAATTATTATTATAAAATACTTTTTAAATGTATATGTATATATTTTTTTTAAATTACTATATCTTCAGTACAAATAACAACTGATACAATTTTTTTTTTAACACTTCAATTATAGAATACGCTGACACCCGCGCTAGTTAAAACTGTGTTGCAGGTGTCAGTGGCTTCCCCACGTACACGTACTGTTTTACATCAAGTAGATAATTGTTTTACAACAATGAAAATAATTTAAGACTCTTTTATAGATGGCATACTTCTGTGTGTGTGTGTGTGTATGTTTATGTGTGTGTGTGTATGTTTATGTGTGCGTGTGTGACTGTATGTGCGTGCGTGTGTGTGTGTGTGTGTGTATGCGTGTGTGTGTGTGTGTTCATAATAATTGTAACAATAATTTCCCTACATCATCACAATCCATAGTGTGTAGCCAAGTGTAGATTACTTTTTTTATTTTGTTATTATTTAAATTAAATAGTCTTTTGACTGTCCTATACAAAAATTCTTATATAATATTTAGCAGTTGTTCAGGACCTAAGCTGTGAGATATATTTTATTTTATTAATACTCGCAGATCCATTGGCTGACTGGTAGTACTTTTTTCCTTCGGCTTCCAATTATGTTATGTATGAGTAGTATAGTCAGTTTATGTGTAAAACATAATAATTCATTAGTAAAGTACCTTGCTACACTTAGCTACGACATGTTATGGTTTCATTGATGAGTAGAGGTGATGAGATGATAGAAGCACTAAACCTTGAAACCATAGTTGAAGCTGGATGCATATCATGGCAAAATTTAAGCTTAATCGATGGAGAATTTTTTAAGTTTTTGTACAAATACAAAAATTCAAAAGGTTTTTTTTCATTTTTGTAGAACTGTGTAGAAGATTCATATATAATTCTAATTTACAGAACATAAACTTTATGTAGTTAAGAGCGTAATTTCAATATTTTTAAACCTAAATTGAAATGGTCATGTTGTTTCTACATAATGAAATAACAACTTTTAATAATAATGCTTATAATTAATAAATAAGCTAGATTCGGGTCAAATAATAAAATTGACTTCAATTTATGTGTCTGTGTGCAAATATTTATCCCTTATTTTCTTGCAGCTAGCTTGGTATCATCTTTAACAGTCCAGTGCCGGACTCAGAGCGTAGTATTAAATATATATTTATATACAAATAATAACCACTCAAAGATAATTTTAATAGTCGTTAAAGACAGAAACAACACAACCAATAAACTTTATCAGACAAACTACATACCTGCAAAATCAATTTTTGCCTCAATCGGGCCACTTGAGGCCACAACACCCAAAACTAAATGGGGATACCGTTGTTTGAACCACATCACCATATTAGCGGCATATGATCCACCATACATAATAACCTTACTATTAGTAAAACGAGGCTGCTGCTTTAAATATTTGATAAAATAGGCCAGGTCAGCCAATGCCTGGTCGATGTTCAGAAAACGAAAATTGTTTGCAGTAAAATCGCTGTAATTATCAAAATAGAGAACTTATGTACCATACACAATCCACAATGAGTTTTCAAACAATGTAAAAACTAAATACTCACGCAAATGGTATTGTTTCACCATAGTATCGATGTTCAGTGTATATCAAGTAGCCTTTATTGTCTACTGCCATGTCATACATATTACCTTCCATGAGCAGACTGGTAGTGATTGTCCACTCTCCGCCAGCCATTATGAAAATCGGAGATCCATCACCACCGAAATGTTCTTCATTGAACATGTAACGCTGTTGGAAGCGATTGTGTTTCACAGTAAAAAATATTGCTGTTGTAGTAGGTACGAGTATGTTACTGAATTAGATAAAGAAGCCTGCTAAGAATGCAGTGTTAAAATATTTAATTTAAATTATATTAAAAGATCTTTATATAATATGTATGTCTTAGTATTAATGAAGTTGGCCAACAAAAGAGGTAAAACATGGAGCAATTAATCAGTTAAATCAATATTATTTCCTTTGTTATTTTTGTATATATACATTAGGGTGTCCCTTAAATTTCAAGTTCGATATTTTTTTACGCATACCTTCTTAAAAGTTTCGTAATAACCCTATATTGTCTAGAAAAAAATATTAGTTCGATATATAAACGATAACCCGTGCCGACTTGCTATTTAAACTTGTCGATACAAGTTGCTTAAGTACTGCCCAGTGACCTGTTACGACATGTTTTATTTGCCATTTCGTACGTCATTTTTGAGACTATTAGTGCTTCATTGTATAGTGCGTAAACATGTCGGTGGAATTACGGAGTGATAAACAAAATATTTTTCTTATCGGATTGACTAGCTACCAAATAAATGGTGCAAAATTACCATCTAATCGACAAGTTCTCTCAGTCCTATTTTACAATATTCGTGAGGTTAAATTGACTGTTAGTGAAAGTGCAAATCTTGTGATTAGGGAGTGCATCATATATTGGGAAAAAGTAAGAATTCCAACAAGGGCATTTCCTAACTGCGTGAAGAAACTTATTGATTTATATCATGTTTGGAGAGAGTTGTAAAAAAATTGTAAGAAAACTCAGATTACGTTTAAGAGTCGTGAGAACAATTTTATAATTAATCTTGATAATTTGTTTGATATTGTACATGCTGATACTTTTGAGAGAATGAAAATAGAGGAAGATAAATTATTTTTAATGAAACAGAGAGAGCCAGGTCGACCGGGATGCTTAGGTGGTGTAGATAAAAAATTGGCGGAAAAAGAACAAAGATCTAGACAACGACGATTGGAAGAAGAGGAAAGGATTGTAAGACAAAGAGAATCACTAGCTGTTGCATCTATTCCACCACAAATAACTTAGACAGTGTAGAAGATTCAGACGAAGAACAGATCTTGAATTCTGAACTCAGCTTGCCGGACGTTCCCTGCCATGAACAAAGTTCAAAAAGAGGTAGAAAGAATCTTATAACACCTAAACTAGTTGCAGCTTTAGATCGATGCCAGTTAAGCATTAGAGATACCGTTTACATTCTTAATGCGGTGGTAGAAGCGCTTGGTCTGAGCAGCGATGATTTCTGTATTACCAAATCCTCGATTCAGCGAATTCGTACTGAAACTAGAAAATCAAGGGCAGAAGCAATAAAATCTAACTTCCAAAACAATGTACCCGACATAGTCACAGTCCATTGGGATGGAAAACTGTTACCGGGGTTGGATGTACGGAGTTCAAAAGAAGAACGCTTGCCAGTTATAGCTTCATTTGACGATAGAGAGCAGCTTCTTGCAGTGCCGAAACTAGAAAGTTCTTCTGGAAAACATCAAGCGAAGGCTGTATCAGCAGCTCTCTTTGACTGGAACCTTTATGATAAAGTGCAAATAATGTGCTGCGACACAACAGCTTCCAATATGGGCCGTTTCAATGGAGCTTGTGCTATTTTGGAGCAAACTTTAGGAAGAGAATTGTTGCTTTTCGCCTGTCGTCATCATGTTTATGAATTGGTCCTAAAAGCTGTCTTTGAAACCAAGATTAAGCAAATTACTAGTAGCCCAGATATTCCGATGTTCAAAAAGTTCCAAGAAAATTGGAAAAACATTGATTGTACTAAAATTGAACCATCTCTTAATTTCGTAAAAGCACGAGTTGCCGAGACAGACATTCAAGCGTTGTTACTATTTTATAAGGCAGAATTAGATAAAGGTTTTGTAAGAGATGATTACCGCGAATTGGTCGAACTGTGCGTAATATTTTTAGGAGGAGACACAGAGGAAAAATTAAAACTAAGGCCCCCCGGAGCTATACATCAGGCACGCTGGATGGCGAGAGCGATCTATTCTTTAAAAATATGTTTACTTCAGTCACAATGCAGAGTAACTGCGGAGGACAAAAAGGCTCTACAAGATGTTTGCTTATTTCTCGTAATATTGTATGTTAAACCTTGGCTCGAATGTACAGTGGCGACCAAAGCACCTAATCAAGATTTGGGCTTCTTGAAGATGTTAAAAGAGTATGAAAAAGTTGACGCACGCAAGAATTTCTAAAGCTTCTATAAGCAAGTTCAGCCATCACTTGTGGTATTTATGTGAAGAGACAGTCATTCTATCACTATTTGATGATGAAGTTGATAACCAAACTAAGAAGAAGATGATTGCCAACTTCAACAGGGACAAAATCTCGGATTTTAGCAAACGCCATGACCCGTCGAAGGAAGAACTGACTCAAAAGTTGTTTGGTAAGTTAAATTGGCTTTTTGTTGGATTTCAATTTCAATGTCCAATACTTATTTATTTATTTTCAAAATTGTTGTTGATTTTTATTTGTTATTTAACTTATTTTTCTTTTTTTTTAGACAAAGCACTGGATGATTTCGTATCAGAAAAGAGCAAACAATTTTTATCACGACTGCAGATCGACGACAGTTTTCTAAAGGAAGATGTATCTTCTTGGAATAACAATGCTGCTTTTCTGGAGGCTAAAAGAAGAATAAGTTATTTGAGAGTTGTAAATGATACTGCTGAAAGGGCTGCTAAATTAATGCAAGATTTTAACGGACTTATCACGGCTGAAGAAGAACAAAAACAGTTCTTGCTGCGCTGTGTCCAGGAACATCTAAAATTGTATCCAGACTGTAAAAAAACTACTCTAAAAAGAAGTTACCCTGAATGATTCTTATTTCTTTATGTTTTTAATTAAAGATTAATGTTCATCTAATTTATTATTTAATTTTATTCACTTAATTCATTGCATTTATAGTGAAATTATAGCAGACTGAAATTTTAGGACAAAACACGTTTTTTACTAAACTTTGAAGCTCGGTCGGCACTTGTTGCAATTATGCTAGATTGATAAAATTTTATATTTAAGTATCTTATAGCATTAGTAAAAATTAAAGAGGGTATGCATTTCGAAATTCGAAAAAAAATTTTTTTTTGTAATATAAGGGACACCCTAATATACATACTGATTGTATTGTTAAATACAGGGTGCGCCACGAATTAGTTAACATTTGAAGAAATCGTATAAAAATCTTCTGATATATTTTAAAAATTATTTATTTACAAGAAGATTAATTAGTTAGCAATTGTCTTTTAAAAATTACATCACTTAAATGACCACAGTTTCGACTTTTGCACTCTTTTAAGCGAATACCGAAATTTTCGAATACTCGGCGGCAAAGAGATCGCGAGATCACCAACATCTCTGACGTGCACTCTATACGTAAATCAATAAAAATAATGCTCTCCTCTCTTCTCCTCACGCTCTTATCTATACTGTGCCCAATAGCAGCCATAATTGTTACATAGTATATAAATATTATTTATTTATTAATTGTCCTGGGCTTATACAATATAAAAGTTAAAAATTCATTATTTTATTATGTTTAATTATTTATTGCATTTGTCTTTGGTTAGCATTAACTATGTGAAAATGAGATTATTTTCAAATAGGTACACTAATACAAATGACTTTTTTCTTTCACATATTCCTTTACACTGCAATAACTTTTTGGTAATAGAAAGAATTTCAATTTTTTAATAAAACATTACGTTTTACGAATATTATTGTAGTAGTAATTTATTATTGTTTTTGATATATATGACTTGCTTTGCTCATGCTTTTTGAAGAGGCTTGCTGAATACATAGTGAGTTGGGAAGTTAGGAGATATAGGGCCACTGATAAAGTTTCAGACACTATTTACCAGATAAAAGTTGGCAATAAATACATATATGCATATCTGACATATACAAGTATATCTCTATACAAGACATGCCAAACCGAAATTTGTAGTTATTTTACAGATAAATTGATACTTTATCAGGGACTTTATTAGTAAGTGGTGAAACTGGCCATTTGTCTATGTATATGTCTAAGTGTAAACTTGATTTGTTTATTCTCTCTTTTACTATAGTATTCCTAATGTTTTCGAATAAATTTACAAATTTTCAGGATATAAAATGAAAATTGGATTTGCAGGAGGCAAAAATTATTATTTAAATCCTTACGACTGCCAGTTGGAGACCTTTAAAGCTACATTTTATAACTAACGGTTTCTCTTGGTATAGATGAAAAAGTATTTATTTTATTTACAAACACAGTAATGCGAATAATTTTAAAATTTTGCCATTACTACAACATTCACTTCAACATTCACATAAGTGAAGATATAATTTGTAAGCCCTAGTACACTTCTTCCACTTGTCTTGTAATTTCGAATTTTTTCAGTACCAACATGTGTCCCTATTTATAGCAAAATAAGCTAAAATTTTGCTATAGAAATTTCAAACGTTCCATCTTCATCCGTCATCAAATCCATAGTTATTGGTAAATTATACGAATTGTAATTCATTAATGTAGAGTCTGTTAGCTATTTCTTGCGAGAATTGTGGTCAAAAACTTTAATCTTTCTTAAAAACCTAAAAACGATTGTTGATAATTCATAAATTGACATACCATATTAAATGTCGCTTTGTTTTGTGGGTCGAAATGATCAAGTGGCATTTCTATCCAGTTTACCAATACGTTACTCCTACTACTAACTCTCGTGGTCAGGAGGTCTGGAGGGTCAAATTCCATGTGGATAGTATCTTTCACATAGAGCCGTTGTTCCAACCCCCATGATAATGATGATAATAATAAGCCCACTAGTAATAACAACACATTCTGAAAAACAAGTAACTTTTCATTATCGTTGTATGAACTTATAAAAATCTAAAATAGAAATTATGTTAAGAAACATTTTTAATAAAGTTCTTACCATCTTATTTGAATTGAGTTTCCATTGGCGTCAATAGTTTTGAACTATCTACTTGTCTAATTGGGCATATCAATGCTGTCGTTGTTATCGATATTATTATTATTCTCTTTATTTCATTATATACACTTATTTATTACATTTTTAAATATATAAAAAGTAGAAAATACACATTTAAAAATATAAAAAATAGTAGTAGAACACCGACATCGGGTACAGGGACCAAGACACCGGTGGTTAGGGCTCCAAAGACAGGAACCTCCTCACAATACGGGCCGTGTCAAGGAGGACTGCCTTCTGCATCAGACCCTTGATCCAACCTTCTAACGCGAGCCTCTTAAGGTGTTGGTCGAGGCTCTTGGCTATCAATCCATGAACAGATATGATTATCGGAACAATAATCACCGAATCTACATTCCACATGTCGGCAATCTCGTGAGACAGATCCAAATACTTCAATTGTTTTTCTTTTTCAACTTTCACGAGATTCTCGTCATGAGGAACGGCGATATCGACAATCATTGCGCGGCGCTATAATCGATCTATCACCACAATATCAGGCTTATTGGCAACAATAGTCCTATCTGTGATAATAGATCGATCCCAATATAACGTAGCACGACCGTTTTCGAGAACTGGGTCGGGCACATACCTGTAGTAAAGCACTTCAAAATTGACAAGTTGGTATTTAAGGGCAAGTTGTTGGTGTACGATCCTGGCTACTTGGTTGTGCCTGTGCAAATACTCACCGTTAGCAAGACGAGAACAACCAGAAATAATATGCCTAATAGATTCTCCAGGATGGTGGCAAGCCCGACAGATGTCAACCGTACTATCTTTCAGGATATATTTCCGGTAGTTATTCGTCATGATAACTTCGTCCATAATTGCACAAACAAAACCTTCGGTTTCTCCGAAGAGATCACCATACCGTAGCCAAGACATTGACGCTTTAAAGTCTATATCAGACCCGTGTAGGGCCCGATAAAATCGGCCATGAAGTTCTTTACCCTTCCATACTTCCTTGCGATCAGTAGTACTAAGTACAACAGGTTTGCGCCAATTCTCTTTAGCCAGAGCGAGCGGGGTAAAACCAGTATCCACTGCAACTACATTGCGATGCACTCCCGCATTCGTCTGTAGAAAATATTCTCTGAGATTGTATATCTCGCGATTGTGTAGAGACTTGATATTTAATAGACCACGACCTCCAAACTTTCGTGGAATATACAATCTCATAACCGATGAACGTGGGTGGTGCATGCGGAATGCAGTCAGCAATGTACGGACTCTCCTGTCAAGGGCATCCAATTCGGTCTGAGTCCATCTAAGTACACCAAAGGAATACATCAGAACCGGCATGACCCAACTGTTATAGGCTCGCACCTTGTTACCGCCTGATAAAAGACTTTAAATTATTATTATTTCTATTATTCTCTTTATTTCGTGATATACACATATTTGTTACATTTTTAAATATATATAAAAAACAAAAAATACACATTTAAAAATATAAAAAATAGTAGACCACCGACATCGGGTACAGGGACCAAAATACCGGTGGTTAGGGCTCCAAAGACAGGAACCTCCTCACAATACGGGCCGTGTCAAGGAGGACTGCCTTCTGCATCAGACCCTTGATCCAACCTTCTAACGTGAGCCTCTTAAGGTGTTGGTCGAGGCTCCTCGCTATCAATCCATGAACAGATATGATTATCGGAACAATAATCACCGAATCCACATTCCACATGTCGGCAATCTCGTGAGACAGATCCAAATACTTCAATTGTTTTTCTTTTTCAACTTTCACGAGATTCTCGTCATGAGGAACGGCGATATCGACAATCATTGCGCGGCGCTCTAATCGATCTATCACCACAATATCAGGCTTATTGGCAACAATAGTCCTATCTGTGATAATAGATCGATCCCAATATAACGTAGCACGACCGTTTTCGAGAACTGGGTCGGGCACATACCTGTAGTAAGGCACTTCAAAATCGACAAGTTGATATTTAAGGGCAAGTTGTTGGTGTACAATCCTGGCTACTTGATTGTGCCTGTGCAAATACTCACCATTAGCAAGACGAGAACAACCAGAAATAATATGCCTAATAGATTCTCCATGACGGTGGCACGCCCGACAAATGTCAACCGTACTATCTTTCAGGATATATTTCCGGTAGTTATTCGTCATGATAACTTCGTCCATAATTGCACAAACAAAACCTTCGGTTTCTCCGAAGAGATCACCATACCGTAGCCAAGACGTCGACGCTTTAAAGTCTATATCAGACCCGTGTAGGGCCCGATAAAATCGACCATGAAGTTCTTTACCCTTCCATACTTCCTTGCGATCAGTAGTACTAAGTACTACAGGTTTGCGCCAATTCTCTTTAGCCAGAGCGAGCGGGGTAAAACCAGTATCCACTGCAACTACATTACGATGCACTCCCACATTAGTCTGTAGAAAATATTCTCTGAGATTGTATATCTCGCGATTGTGTAGAGTCTTGATATTTAATAGACCACGACCTCCAAACTTTCGCGGAATATACAATCTCATAACCGATGAACGTGGGTGGTGCATACGGAATGCAGTCAGCAATGTACGGACTCTCCTGTCAAGGGCATCTAATTCGGTCTGAGTCCATCTAAGTACACCAAAGGAATACATCAGAACCGGCATGACCCAACTGTTACAGGCTCGCACCTTGTTACCGCCCGATAAAAGACTTTTAAGTACTTTTTTTAGGCGGCCAAAGAAACGTTCCTGCAACATTTGTTTCACGCCAGATTCTGGTATTCCCAAGGACTGTGAAAAACCTAGATACTTGTAAGTTTCGGTGGCAGACAGAGATCTGAGTTTTGTTGAATCTGAAAGTTCTATTCCTTCAGATTCTACAATCACACCCTTCTTTACATACATGACTGCACACTTGTCTACACCAAATTCCATTTTGATAGAATTACTAAAGTTTTCAGTGACCCTTAATAACGCCATCAATTGTAATTTTGTGGAGGCCAGTAATTTCAAATCATCCATATAAAGAAGGTGAGATATAACTTGATCATCTTTCTGCAACCGATAGCCTAACCCTGAACCCTCTAACAGAGTACTGAGAGGGTTCAAAGCTAGACAAAACCACAAGGGACTCAGACTGTCACCTTGAAATATACCTCGCTCGATCTTTATAAGTACGTCATTTATCGCAGCCTGCCGACATCCTCGATAGCGAAGTGTTGTTCTCCATTTAGGTTAGTCTCTCTGTTTCAGGAGCTTGAACCAGCCATTAACGTTTCAGCACAACGATTATCGGATCAAGTACGAGCTATACAGCGCTGTCACCTGCTGGATGATACAGTACTTGAGAGGATACGCTCTGACATAAGGAAAAACTTTACTATCCCCTCTTCATCACACGCTGCGGTGGCTAATAGCACATCTCAGTTGCCATTAGGTATTAAAGATGTTGATGAACTAGTGGAGAGTGAAGTTATATCCGTAAGTACCCAATGTAACGATAAGATAAGGAGTGCTTTGGAGGATGCGATTCAAAAGTACCGATTTATAAATGATAATATTAGACCACGATTATGCCGTTTGCCCATTCATAAACGTAATTTAGCGCTTGTGAGTGCCCTGGATTCGCTATTATCAGATTATTTTGATAATAGCGAAGATCTTAGTGATACACATTCAATTCTATACTGTGCGGCCATTGCAGTTTGTCGAGTAGCTGGTGTTAAATGTATTGAACGTGTAAGTGCTACTCGACCCGAAAATGGCGTACCAGCTTGGCAGTATAGAATTGAACGTCGTATTGCTGAGACTAGGACACTCATCGGTAAATTAATTAGTTTTAAAAGTGGTAATACACGGCCAAGAGTCATGGGCTTTGTGAAACAGGCATTCTTGGGGACTACCATTAGTCCTCAACAGTACATGTCCTGTGTCACAGAGCGTATAGACTATCTAAAGCAGAAAGTTTATGCATGGGCAAATAGGATAAGACGTTATAGAAAACGAGTCGATCGGTATAATCAGAATCGAATGTTCCAAAGGAATGAGAAATGGGTTTACCGGAAATGGGAGGAACCGAATTCATGTGTGAGTGATGGGCATTTTCCAGATGAAAATACCACAAATTCATTTTGGCGTAACATCTGGTCAGTGCCTGTCACTCATACAGAGGGTGATTGGTTGGAGGATGTCAAACGTTCGTGTGAGCCTATAATAGCTATGGAACCCATTGTTATTAATAAAGATGATGTAAGTTGTGCAGTCCGTTCATTACCGAATTGGAAATCACCTGGTCCAGACGGACTGCACAACTTTTGGCTTAAGTGGTTTCGAAGCTCACATGCGTGTTTGGCATCACAATTCCAAGCAGCTTTGGATTCTGGTTCATTACCACAATTTTTAACCACCGGTGTAACCCATTTACTCTATAAATCTGGTGGTGCCATGGATCCCAAAAATTTTAGACCTATAACATGTTTACCAACTACATATAAACTTCTAACATCTATTTTGAGACTCAAAATTACTACACACATAAATAATAATTCGGTTATCTCTATTTCTCAAAATGGATGTAGAAGTGGGGCCCGTGCCACTAAAGAGCTCCTTATTATAGACAGGACCATTAGCCAACAGGTACGTCGTAGTCGTAAGAGTCTGGCAACATGTTGGATGGATTATAAGAAGGCTTATTATTATTATTATTATTAATTAATGAAATTGCATATTTATTCTCACGAATTGGGATTTACCACATAATCCTATTTTCTTTTATCAAATCTTTTGTTACTGTTGGTCGTTGTTTTTCATCCAATACTCACAACACATATCCAATACAACACACTGGCCTATAATAACTCATTGAGTAATTTTGACAAAATGAAATTTTTGATTACCTCCAAGGCTCATTTCAACGAGCACCTTTTATTACACTGACGTAGTTTTGTTCTGAACATATTTTATGAACAAGTTTTATAGGTCTTCGATTTCTTGAAGATTTAATATCAAGACATTACATTAACTAACATTAACAATAGCAACATTGTTTGTGATTTTAAAATAATAACTACCGAGTCTGTATTGTTGTTGTGTTTTTTGTCCGTTGATATCGAAAAGTATCTAATGCTTACGTACTTATTTCAGTCTATTGCTGTCCACTGTTAAGCACAGGCCTCTCCCAAAAAGTTTTTACCATCCATCCATCCCGATTTAGGGCAGTCCGCATGCATCAGTTGCCGGTCATTTTCTCAAGTCATCGGTCCATTGCGCCGCAGAGCGACCTACATTCAGTTTGCCTAATCGCTGTCTTCACTTTAGCACTTGTCAGTTCCAGCGACTATCAACCCGTTTGGAGACATGACCGGCTCATTTTCCCTTCTGCGTGCAAATTCACCGAGTTATGTTGGTTACTTTAGTTCTCTGTCAAATTGTTTCGTCAGAAATTCTATCGATTGTATACACTCAGCATTGCACGTTCCATCGTACGCTGAGCGGCCTTAAACTTGATTAGAACCAGCCCACCCAATGGTGAGTGCCCACGTCACGGCTTCGTATATCATTACGAGTGTATCATTACAAAAAAAGTATCTAACAACATAGAATATTTATGTTTATTAAGAAAATATTGACAATCTACATAGAAAAAAAAACAAGAGTCTTGAAAACTACATTGCATTCTTTATCCTGCAAAGATTTCCAGCAGTGCATCGAGGTGTCCACATCGTTTCCTTACTGCATTCTACGCTGTAGAGTAGCCCCCGTTAGCGTTTCGAGTCCTCCATTCCCAGGAGTACGAGTAACCATCATTCTTCAGCTTTGCCGTTGTGTGGCTAATGTGTGAATAGCCCTTTTCTGATTCAGGTCAGAAGAAGAACCAAGATTTCTTATCTGTGCCTTTAATGATCAGGTCTTTAGTATATCTATCTATGTATATATACATCTGTCTGTCTGTCTGTCTGTCATAAGGGTCGTATATATATTTTCTGTAATATATATATATATTATAGAAAAGAAACATCATGTTTGTTTGATTCTTCTCCATTTAATTTAAAGATTCGTTGGAAGAAAAATTACGTTCCAATTACTAGCTACTTGTGTTACTGTAAGGTAAAATGCCAAAAACAGAATCCTTACAGTCAAAATCCCTCTTATGTTTACAAACGAAATATCTTCCAACACTTCAAATAATTACACCTAAATTTAAATAGATTTGGTTTATCTACTTGTGATCACTGTAAATAATGATAGGAGCAACAGTTATTGTGTTATCAAGCATGCTTTTTCTTTAAATGGTCCTTGTTAATAATAAACGCTATCTTATAGATCTAATATATATATTGTTGATGTTATCATTATTGCTCTCTTTAGACTTTAATTGGTCTTCAGATAATTTGACGGAGAGACTGGAGAACTGTTGCTCCTATCATTATTTACAGTGATCACAAGTAGATAAACCAAATCTATTTAAATTTAGGTGTAATTATTTGAAGTGTTGGAAGATATTTCGTTTGTAAACATAAGAGGGATTCTGACTGTAAGGATTCTGTTTTTGGCATTTTACCTTACAGTAACACAAGTAGCTAGTAATTGGAACGTAATTTTTCTTCCAACGAATCTTTAAATTAAATGGAGAAGAATCAAACAAACATGATGTTTCTTTTCTATAATATATATATATATTACAGAAAATATATATACGACCCTTATGACAGACAGACAGACAGACAGATGTATATATACATAGATAGATATACTAAAGACCTGATCATTAAAGGCACAGATAAGAAATCTTGGTTCTTCTTCTGACCTGAATCAGAAAAGGGCTATTCACACATTAGCCACACAACGGCAAAGCTGAAGAATGATGGTTACTCGTACTCCTGGGAATGGAGGACTCGAAACGCTAACGGGGGCTACTCTACAGCGTACGCCGATGACACATTGGTCACAGCCCGGGGGATGAACTTTCAAGAGGCGGCGCGCCTGGCCACCACGGGTGTCTCTCTGGTGGTCGAGCATATTGAGGCACTGGGTTTGCAGGTAGCCCTGGCCAAGACGGAGGCCCTTTTGCTCCATGGGCCCCGTCGTGGTCCCTCCTCCGGCGCCTCCATCATAGTCAATTCGGTCCTCGTATCGGTTCAGGCCCAGATGCAGTATTTGGGTCTGATCCTCGACGGCAGGTGGCTCTTCGACGAGCACTTCCGATAGCTTTCTCCAAAGCTAGTCGGTGCTGCTTCTGCCCTTGGGCGACTTTTACCCAATTTGGGTGGAGCCAGCGTCGCGACGAGACGTCTATACACGGGGGTTGTCCGGTCAATGGCGCTGTATGGCGCACCGGTGTGGGCGGCGGCTCTGACCGCCCAGAATAGGGTTCGCCTCTGGCGCCCTCAGAGGATATTGGTGGTTAGAGCCATACGCGGTTACCGCGTTAACTTCTCCGTGGGATTTGGAGGCGGAAGTGCTCGCCGAAGTTTATCGGTGGACAGCTGACTTTTGGGCGGGTAGCGGCATACGGTCCCCGCCCGAAGAGATCCGCGAGTGGCGTGAGGCCGCTCGTCGAGCCACGATGGCTCGGTGGTCGTTTTGGTTGGAGACTCCACGTGCTGGCTTTACCCTCGTGGAGACTCTCCAGCCGGTCATCGCTGAGTGGGCAGGATGGCAGCACGGGACCCTTTCCTTCCGACTAACGCAGGTCCTTTCCGGGCACGGTTGCTTCGGGAAGTATCTGCACTCGGTCGCCAGGAGGGAATTAAGTCCCGCCTGTCACCACTGCGACTGCAGTGAGGACTCGGCTGACCTCACGCTAGCGGTTTGTTATTGTAATTGGAGGAGATCTCTCGCTACCGGCCGTCATACGCTCCATGGTCGGTAGCTACAGTTGTTTTACCGCGGTCGCAACCTTCTGCGAAGACGTAATTTCGCGGAAGGAGGCGGCGGAGAAGGCCCGGGAGGACGATACCCACTCGGACCCAATTCCCCGCCGGCGAGCCGGGCGGCGGAGGCGCGCATACCAGCGCCTCATGCCGCCTTGAGTGTGGCCGCGGGTGCGCGGGACGGGTTTTCCCCTCCATCCGCTACAATGGCCTGCCGCGAGGAGGTGACGTCCGCGTGTGCCGTACGTCACCTAAAATAGAGAGTTTACCCATAGATGGTGCCCACATTAGCGGGCAGGGCTAGGAGGGATCTGGATGTCGTAATAGCAGCGGTTCCCGGATCCCTCCTATCTCAGGCGCAGATTCCACACGTAAAAAAAAAAGAAAAGGACTTTTATAGGGCTTTAATAAAGATAGGCTGTTTTTTATTCAGAAAGAAACCAATATTTACATTTTAATGGTATAATAGGTATCGTAAAATAGAATCCTCTTATTGTCCGGTACCTATTTATGCTTCCAGAAGTGGAATATATATATTAAACTATAAAAACAAATGCATTTATAAAATAGACACGGTTACTGTTAATGGTAAGATTTTCTAACTTGAATGGAAACACCATATAACTCATTGACTTACATTAAATAAATTTAAACTTCTTCTATCAAGCCACAGGTTTAACTCCGTTAAGACCTAGTCGGTTTGGAAACTCGGCAACAGTTTAGTGATAGAACTTTAGTTACCTAGACCACAAAATTAAATTCTGTGTTGAATTAAGTTTCTGTGTTGAATAAAACTCGTAATGAAGTCTTGTGTCTGACAAAAAATGAAAATTACCGTTATAGCTAAAAAAATTATAATTTCTAAATGACAGTTTTTTTTTTTTTTTTTTTTTTTTTTTTTTTTTTTCCTCTCTGCTTCGCGGCAATCTGTTGTGCACAACAATAAGCCACTACCTTGTCCGATAAATCAATATCTGCTTGTGGTTTATAGGTTGGAAAGACACTTCTTAGTTGAGTGTCTCATTCCATCCTGCTAAATCTATCCTGCAATGTTGGAACACTGTGTCTTTTCAATCTTTTGTGTTGAAGGCCTTGCTCTCCGCTCAGTCTCAGGGCAAGTTCATTTTTATGTGTTGTTAGTCTCCTCTGATACGCGCCGCTATACTTTGTTATCTCCTGTTTGACAGTTGGTAATTTCAAGTCGAGGTAGATGTTCTTGTTACTGATGTAAAAAGGGATGTCAAACATGACTCTCAGTGTTTTGGTCTGAAATCTTTCCAATATCTCTATGTTACTGTTACTGGTTGTACCCCATAGTTGGATGCCGTAGGTCCAAATTGGCTTTAGGATGGCTTTATATACAGTCAGCTTACTCTGTGTGGTCATTTGCGAGTGGCGTCCTATTAACCAATACATATTACGCATTTTTAAATCTAATTGCTTTCTCTTTGTAAATGACAGTGGCCCACATTTATCCAAAAACTTACGATCTGAAAAAACTAGGTGGTAGGGATTGAACGTGAGAGATGAGATCAAATGTTATGGTATAGGCTGGAAAACCACTACATACGGCAATGAACTCTTAATGGCTAATTTATATACTTCTAAGGCTCAAGTTACCAACTCATTAGGCCACCGAGATAAAGAGGCCTCGGAGTTTCTTTCTAAGGTATATGTTAAGCAGGGGATTACTCGAAGTTGTACGAGCTCATGAAGGTGCAACACATTTTAAGATTATAAAAGATTATAAAAAGCTTACTCATAAAAAGAAATAAAATACAAAAGGCTCTACTTTTTGCAAGCTGTACTTTTTACTTATTTTTGTGTGATTACTATCATAATTTTTATAATCTATTTTCGAGGTTTACATAATTAATGTGAGGTTTGTAATAACTTGGATAAAAGACTATGCTGAAAACGTTGGAGTTATCAAAATCATAAATTTTGATGTAATTTATAGGAAGAAATTATAAGGCACATGTAAAATAATTTTTATTGAAGGTTTGTATTAAAGACAAAACATTCATTGAAAATTTAATATGACTATATGATATACTGCAATCTATTAAAGATAAAAAAATACCGGTTCCGTTACTTGCTGACGAGATACGATAGATAATGTCCAAAAATGTTAAGCGAAAAGCAAATTCAAACATAGGCCAAGGGATGCTAGCCTAGAAAAATATGAGCATCTGATAAATCTTTGCAAAAAGATTCGTAGAAACGTACAACGTCAACATAACCAATCTTCCGTAGAAAACGGAGATCCAGCAAAAGTCTGAAAATTTCTATAGACATTGCGAGTCAGTCGGTCTTGTCAAGATAATATTCTTAAAAATTTAAATATTGATTTATTTCTTTACCTCATTTGACATTAATGACGATAAACTAAAATTAAGATGTATTTTTTACTACCCCAGCTCCCAGCTAACCACCAAAAAATATTTCTTGAGGTTTTCTGATTACTGAAATTATTATTTTTGTTTATATTTTCTCCATTCTCACATATCAATAAGCTCACTTATGGCACTCTCTTACAGATAAACTTTGTGTGGATATCAAACATTTACAAATTTGGATAGTTTGTGGCACACAAATCCAAAATCTACGTTTTTCGTAAATGAGAAACAAAAAAGAAAAAGTGTGTGTGTAAAGTGTGTAGTGTGTAGAAAAAATACATCAGTCACAAAGCTATAAATCTACATACATAAATATTTATTCATCTCAAACATATAAAACTACGCAAACACAAAGTTTACATATACGGGCTAAAATGCATACTATGATTCTATCAAGTATAATGACAAATAATGGCAAATAATAATACTCCACTAGCTTTTCAAATACATGCAATTGACGAATTGTTTCAGGTAAGTCGTTCCATAGTTGCACTACTTGCACAGTAACGGATTTGTCTCTAATCTTAGTGAAAAGTTTGGAATTTTTAGTTCTAAATTCTGTGATGACCTCAGGTTCCTGCAGTGAGTGTTACGTAAGAACTAAAAGAGTTCTTTATTAACAGCAGTCTGGAGTTAAGAAGTTAGGATCTTAACCCTCGTGCCTCGGAGAGCACGTAAGCCTTCGACCCTGGGCCCGATCTCTCTCGATCGTGTCAAATAGCCGTCCCATCAGATTGTGAGAGTGAAGAAATAGAAAGTACATCTGTGTTTGCGCTCTTACTATATTTGGCTGGTCTCCGTTGAGACTCACTCGTGAGTTAGCATATGTGTTCCTAATTATATTTATCATCAAATAATTCTTCGAAATTCACTACATCATCAACTACTACCGTCTCTCTGAAACATTTTGACCTGTCCGAAAGTGGCCTGGAAGACATAACTTTACGGTAATAAGGTCGTCCTTTGTACATAATATATCTGACTTTGTATGTACTCTCTAGAAAGTCTGTAACACGCTATACAAATAAAATGTATTCGACCTATCAAATATAAAAGTGACATATGAAGTAACGTAACTGTCATTTTGTGTGCAATATTTATTTATTTATTTTATGACTATGGCTATCTGTACAAGCGTGAAATTATAAAATCTGAAACGAACTAACTTACATATCATATTACAGAAATACGTAACCACACATATTACTTGCGTATCATATAATAGATATGATATGTGCAGAAATAAATAGAGAAATAAACAAAAACAATATATGTATATAAATATTTTAAGGTTGCTATAATAAATATTAAAAAAATTTAAACGAACTATAACACAAATTGTACAACATCAAAAACAGTAAAAATAGTTGTCTAATATAATAGATGTCAAAGTTTGTACACATACGTGTTTGGTTGTTACCTTTTCATGTTCCAAGTAGTAAATGGATACTGAGATAGTCTACAAGTATAACCCAGATTAACATATAGGCTTCTTTTCACTCCATAAACTTTGTCAATATCAAAGCCCATGGAATAACACAATAAATATCGAAAAAAATATACCAATTGTTATCTAAATTACTCTCAATGCTGTAATAAGGACTAACAAGGGTACACAGGAAAAAGAACGTCGACTTCGCTCACGGCGTTCAGTCTCAGCCCAGACCAATTAACCACACAGAAGATATTACAATTCACAAATTTGCACATACATATATGTATGTCGGAGTAAATTCCTTTTAAGATATGAATAAAACTCCTGTTGGAAAGTTCTTACGTAACACTCACTGCAGGAACCTGAGGTCATCACAGAATTTAGAACTAAAAATTCCAAACTTTTCACTAAGATTAGAGACAAATCCGTTACTGTGCAAGTAGTGCAACTATGGAACGACTTACCTGAAACAATTCGTCAATTGCATGTATTTGAAAAGCTAGTGGAGTATTATTATTTGCCATTATTTGTCATTATACTTGATAGAATCATAGTATGCATTTTAGCCCGTATATGTAAACTTTGTGTTTGCGTAGTTTTATATGTTTGAGATGAATAAATATTTATGTATGTAGATTTATAGCTTTGTGACTGATGTATTTTTTCTACACACTACACACTTTACACACACACTTTTTCTTTTTTGTTTCTCATTTACGAAAAACGTAGATTTTGGATTTGTGTGCCACAAACTATCCAAATTTGTAAATGTTTGATATCCACACAAAGTTTATCTGTAAGAGAGTGCCATAAGTGAGCTTATTGATATGTGAGAATGGAGAAAATATAAACAAAAATAATAATTTCAGTAATCAGAAAACCTCAAGAAATATTTTTTGGTGGTTAGCTGGGAGCTGGGGTAGTAAAAAATACATCTTAATTTTAGTTTATCGTCATTAATGTCAAATGAGGTAAAGAAATAAATCAATATTTAAATTTTTAAGAATATTATCTTGACAAGACCGACTGACTCGCAATGTCTATAGAAATTTTCAGACTTTTGCTGGATCTCCGTTTTCTACGGAAGATTGGTTATGTTGACGTTGTACGTTTCTACGAATCTTTTTGCAAAGATTTATCAGATGCTCATATTTTTCTAGGCTAGCATCCCTTGGCCTATGTTTGAATTTGCTTTTCGCTTAACATTTTTGGACATTATCTATCGTATCTCGTCAGCAAGTAACGGAACCGGTATTTTTTTATCTTTAATAGATTGCAGTATATCATATAGTCATATTAAATTTTCAATGAATGTTTTGTCTTTAATACAAACCTTCAATAAAAATTATTTTACATGTGCCTTATAATTTCTTCCTATAAATTACATCAAAATTTATGATTTTGATAACTCCAACGTTTTCAGCATAGTCTTTTATCCAAGTTATTACAAACCTCACATTAATTATGTAAACCTCGAAAATAGATTATAAAAATTATGATAGTAATCACACAAAAATAAGTAAAAAGTACAGCTTGCAAAAAGTAGAGCCTTTTGTATTTTATTTCTTTTTATGAGTAAGCTTTTTATAATCTTTTATAATCTTAAAATGTGTTGCACCTTCATGAGCTCGTACAACTTCGAGTAATCCCCTGCTTAACATATACCTTAGAAAGAAACTCCGAGGCCTCTTTATCTCGGTGGCCTAATGAGTTGGTAACTTGAGCCTTAGAAGTATATAAATTAGCCATTAAGAGTTCATTGCCGTATGTAGTGGTTTTCCAGCCTATACCATAACATTTGATCTCATCTCTCACGTTCAATCCCTACCACCTAGTTTTTTCAGATCGTAAGTTTTTGGATAAATGTGGGCCACTGTCATTTACAAAGAGAAAGCAATTAGATTTAAAAATGCGTAATATGTATTGGTTAATAGGACGCCACTCGCAAATGACCACACAGAGTAAGCTGACTGTATATAAAGCCATCCTAAAGCCAATTTGGACCTACGGCATCCAACTATGGGGTACAACCAGTAACAGTAACATAGAGATATTGGAAAGATTTCAGACCAAAACACTGAGAGTCATGTTTGACATCCCTTTTTACATCAGTAACAAGAACATCTACCTCGACTTGAAATTACCAACTGTCAAACAGGAGATAACAAAGTATAGCGGCGCGTATCAGAGGAGACTAACAACACATAAAAATGAACTTGCCCTGAGACTGAGCGGAGAGCAAGGCCTTCAACACAAAAGATTGAAAAGACACAGTGTTCCAACATTGCAGGATAGATTTAGCAGGATGGAATGAGACACTCAACTAAGAAGTGTCTTTCCAACCTATAAACCACAAGCAGATATTGATTTATCGGACAAGGTAGTGGCTTATTGTTGTGCACAACAGATTGCCGCGAAGCAGAGAGGAAAAAAAAAAAAAAAAAAAAAAAAAAAAAAAAAAACTGTCATTTAGAAATTATAATTTTTTTAGCTATAACGGTAATTTTCATTTTTTGTCAGACACAAGACTTCATTACGAGTTTTATTCAACACAGAAACTTAATTCAACACAGAATTTAATTTTGTGGTCTAGGTAACTAAAGTTCTATCACTAAACTGTTGCCGAGTTTCCAAACCGACTAGGTCTTAACGGAGTTAAACCTGTGGCTTGATAGAAGAAGTTTAAATTTATTTAATGTAAGTCAATGAGTTATATGGTGTTTCCATTCAAGTTAGAAAATCTTACCATTAACAGTAACCGTGTCTATTTTATAAATGCATTTGTTTTTATAGTTTAATATATATATTCCACTTCTGGAAGCATAAATAGGTACCGGACAATAAGAGGATTCTATTTTACGATACCTATTATACCATTAAAATGTAAATATTGGTTTCTTTCTGAATAAAAAACAGCCTATCTTTATTAAAGCCCTATAAAAGTCCTTTTCTTTTTTTTTTACGTGTGGAATCTGCGCCTGAGATAGGAGGGATCCGGGAACCGCTGCTATTACGACATCCAGATCCCTCCTAGCCCTGCCCGCTAATGTGGGCACCATCTATGGGTAAACTCTCTATTTTAGGTGACGTACGGCACACGCGGACGTCACCTCCTCGCGGCAGGCCATTGTAGCGGATGGAGGGGAAAACCCGTCCCGCGCACCCGCGGCCACACTCAAGGCGGCATGAGGCGCTGGTATGCGCGCCTCCGCCGCCCGGCTCGCCGGCGGGGAATTGGGTCCGAGTGGGTATCGTCCTCCCGGGCCTTCTCCGCCGCCTCCTTCCGCGAAATTACGTCTTCGCAGAAGGTTGCGACCGCGGTAAAACAACTGTAGCTACCGACCATGGAGCGTATGACGGCCGGTAGCGAGAGATCTCCTCCAATTACAATAACAAACCGCTAGCGTGAGGTCAGCCGAGTCCTCACTGCAGTCGCAGTGGTGACAGGCGGGACTTAATTCCCTCCTGGCGACCGAGTGCAGATACTTCCCGAAGCAACCGTGCCCGGAAAGGACCTGCGTTAGTCGGAAGGAAAGGGTCCCGTGCTGCCATCCTGCCCACTCAGCGATGACCGGCTGGAGAGTCTCCACGAGGGTAAAGCCAGCACGTGGAGTCTCCAACCAAAACGACCACCGAGCCATCGTGGCTCGACGAGCGGCCTCACGCCACTCGCGGATCTCTTCGGGCGGGGACCGTATGCCGCTACCCGCCCAAAAGTCAGCTGTCCACCGATAAACTTCGGCGAGCACTTCCGCCTCCAAATCCCACGGAGAAGTTAACGCGGTAACCGCGTATGGCTCTAACCACCAATATCCTCTGAGGGCGCCAGAGGCGAACCCTATTCTGGGCGGTCAGAGCCGCCGCCCACACCGGTGCGCCATACAGCGCCATTGACCGGACAACCCCCGTGTATAGACGTCTCGTCGCGACGCTGGCTCCACCCAAATTGGGTAAAAGTCGCCCAAGGGCAGAAGCAGCACCGACTAGCTTTGGAGAAAGCTATCGGAAGTGCTCGTCGAAGAGCCACCTGCCGTCGAGGATCAGACCCAAATACTGCATCTGGGCCTGAACCGATACGAGGACCGAATTGACTATGATGGAGGCGCCGGAGGAGGGACCACGACGGGGCCCATGGAGCAAAAGGGCCTCCGTCTTGGCCAGGGCTACCTGCAAACCCAGTGCCTCAATATGCTCGACCACCAGAGAGACACCCGTGGTGGCCAGGCGCGCCGCCTCTTGAAAGTTCATCCCCCGGGCTGTGACCAATGTGTCATCGGCGTAACAAATTACGCCCAGCCCGGGGGGAAGACGACCTCGAAGGGCCCAGTCGTATCCCATATTCCACAGGAGTGGTCCGAGGACAGACCCCTGTGGAGCACCGCACGACATGGGCCGCCGCTTCAGAATACCATCTCGGTCCTCGTACATGATGGTACGCTCCTCAAGATAGTCTCCCAAAAGCCGCCTCAGGTACTCTGGCACCCCGTGGTAGTGGAGTGCTTCCCTGATGAAGGTAAATGGCAGACTATTAAACGCGTTGGCGATGTCTAACGACACCGCCAACAGCACGCCGCCACAGCTCACCGCCTTTTCGGTAACGGCCCTCAGGCGCGTCACAGCATCGACCGTCGAACGCCTCGCTCGAAAACCGAGTTGGGCGTCCGACAGATCGGGGCCCACCTCGCAGAGGTGCCGGACGATGCGGGCAGAGAGTATCCTCTCAAATAGTTTACCCGCCTCATCCAGCAACACAATGGACCTATAGACCGCTACCGAATCGGCAGGCCGTCCTAGCTTCCTTAATAGGACCAGCTTCCCGCTTTTCTAGCACTCAAGGAAGCGTCCAGATGACAAGCTAGCGTCCAGGACCTCCCTGAGGCAGTCCTACATGTGTTCGAGGGCTCGGGCCAGTACTCGAGCAGGTATCCTGTCTGGCCCGGGGGTGGTGTTCTTACAACGGATTCGTAGAACCACCACCCCTACCTCCGATTCCTTGACGGGCGGAACATTGACCTCGGTTCCCCCGTCGTCTCCGACCCAGGAGGCCATCGACGGGTGTATGTGCTCCGCCCGCTGCGGGAAAAGGCCCTCGACCACTTCCCGCAGGAAGCTGGGCTGGAGTGTCTTTGTAAGGGGGGGGCCCGACGTGCGGAGCTTTTGTCGCACCGCACGATAAGGGCGACTCCAGGGGTCACGATCGAGACCCTCCAGCTTCTCTTTCCTCTTTATTTCTTTGGCGTGGCTAATGGCCAGCTTCTGAGTTTTCCACGCCTCTCGGTACTCCTCATGAAGCTGGTCCTCCCCGCTGTCTACGCGGTGTCGCCGCCGACTACGGGTATAGGACCTCCGGGCACGATTATAGGCCGCACGGAGGTCCGCCAACTCCTGGGACCACCAGTAAACTTCCTTCCGTGGAGGCTGACAACCTCGGATGCGCGGCATGGCCGCATCGCAGATCTGAGTAATTGCATCGCAGAAACGACCAGCCCCCATCTCGACCTCCTCGGTCGGCGCCTGCGGAGACAGCCAAGAGTTAATAATGGCTGCCTCCTCGAGTAGGTCCCTGTTCAGTTTAGCAACAGCCCACCGCGGCAAGCGAGAAGAGCGCCGCGCCACGTGACCCCTTCTAAGGTCCTGGGAGCGGGAGAGCTGAAATCGTATGTAGAGATTGTCCGAGAGCGTCTCAAACTCTTCCAGGACACGCCAGTTACTTACTCGTGCGGCGAGGGCAGTGGTAGCGAACGAAAGGTCCTCTATTGAACCCCCCTGCTGTCGCATGCACGTGTTGGTGGAGCCTCTGTTTAATAAACAAAGGCCCACTCCTCTACGGCCTCGCCCCTAGCGTCCGTCCTGGGAGAACCCCACGCAATGGACTTTGCGTTGAAGTCCCCCAGCACTAGGACGTGCCCAGACGTTATTTGCCGCATCGAGGTTTCCAAGTTTGTCGCTAAGAGACGAGGGCACTGGATATGTTGCTGCTGAGTGGGGGGGGATTACCATATATGGTGTTTACTTCTCCCCCAACTGGAGGTTGAGCGACTTCGAGGTTTGCCCTATAAAAGTCCTATCTCAAATTATTATTTATTCTTGCTTAGAAGTTCTAGCTTTACTGAAATAAAAAATAAAAACATACATACTATTTCTTATAGCGTTGCCTTTTTCAGAAATATTACAACAGTAGTTACGGTGATTTACCGTTAGTTAGTTAGTTAGTTAGTTAGCCACTGTTTACAAATATGCCTGTAAATTTAACTTCGTTGACATTTATTACTAACAACCTCAAGCTAAATTGTTTATAGCTTCATTTTAAGGTTCATAAGGGTGTTCAATTCAATGCAATTATCCTAAATTTTGAACTACATATCATTCGACAGTTGAGTTTACTTCTTTATTCGAAACAAATAAGAAATAAGACGTAATACCTACCGATACTGTCTTATGTATTGAAATAATAAACATCATTATCCCACGATTTACTAAAGCCGTAAATTCCATTTTCATAAAGTCTACAAAAGTGTTGATTCCTTTAAATTAATAAATTAATCCAGCAATAATTAACTTGCACAGTTTTTGTGCAACCAAAAATGTTTGGTTGGTACACATTACTGTTACAACTAAAATAAATTGAATCAAAATTCTACCCGCTCACTCTGTCTCTTTTATACACATCTCAATAAACGTAGTATAGGAAAGTCAGTAGACACATAAGAAATCCAAAGAAATTCACTCTGTAAGTTAAAAAAAAAACCGAATAGTTTTGAACCCAAATAAAGTTTCATAGACTGAATTTTATACCTTTCTGATCGAAGGTATTTTTTTATATGGGTTTCTACAATTTTAATTGTTTACCTAAATCCATCATCATCATTATTAGTCTATCGCAATCCACTGCTGAACGTAGGCCTCTTCATTTCACACCGCTCTCATTGATTTTAGGTTTTTCGCATCCAGATCATCTCTCAAACAATTATTAAAAAGAAAAAAACCTAGTTAAAAAGTTATTACCTACATTTTTTTCTGTGGTTCCTTTTACTTTTACTTTTTATTTCTGTCTTGTTTAATATGGGTAAAAAAACGAAATTTATTATGCTAAAAATAATTATAACAAAATTTTAACTTAGTAGTTTAAAACTAAAATAAAAACACTGTGAAACCTGTAACAAAAAAAGCATTACTTTAAATTTTAAGAGTTGCCACGAAGTTTCCATAAACAAGAAATATACAATAACAATAGTACAAAAGTTTAAATAAACTGGAACTAACAGCTCGTGTAGTTACGCACACTGAATACAGGAAAACTGCTTTTAAACGTGATGGAAACTCCTTAATGTAAACCCTTATTTAATTTAAAAGCTTCTTTTGAGTCAAGCGTATGGTCGTTTCGCTTCACTAATTTACTTTATGAAAATTCAAAGATTGGAATCTAAACCTACAAAATAACAAGTAAGTAAATACCTATAATATTGTGATGTTAATATTTATGTATTTTCATGATACTTTGAGGCTACCTTTTACAACAATTTAACTGTATTAAAAACTGTAATTTGAAAAAAAATCACTACTTTCAAATAATGCATTTCCAGAACAAATCAGTGATTATAAAACGTACACATGAAATAAGGAACAATTAAATAAAGCAAAAAAATGTCAGCCAAATAGTTTTGAATTTTCAATGCTCTGCAATACAAGGAAACTAATTCGAGGTGTTAGTGTAATTTTAGCGGTAAGCGGCGAACCGATTTTATACGGGTGGATGTAGTGCAAAGTAATCGAAAGTTCAGGCATAACAAAGTTATGACAATACTTTTGATTGCTTCATAAACATGTTGTATCTTAGAGTTCGGACATGTAAGTAAAATAACAATATAACTAGCCTACAAGGCAAACGAAGTAGTTCTTTATATGTACGTTTACCTACCAACACATCACGAAATTGTCCTTGTTCTTCTTCTTCTTAGCCAAAAGACGTCCACTGCTGGACATAGGCCTCCCCCAAGGTTCTCAATAGCCGGTCTCGTGCCACCCGCATCCAGCAGCTACCCGCGACCTTCACCAGGTCGTCGTACCACCTTGTGGGGGGGGGGGCCTACGCGGTCACCACTTCAGAACTTTGTCCTTGTTATTTAACCATTAGTATAGCTAACAAATTACAGCTCTATCTCTTTAATAAAAAGAAATAAAAATAAAAAGCATTTGAGTTTACAGCGAAATTTAGAAAAAGATAGATTTACACAGCCACACTGACAATGTTGTTATAAAGTTGCTAGCTTATTCGCAAGCAATAAATTTGAGGTTTCTCTTTGATTTTCGAATAACCTGGTTTGCAGATTACTTTTCTACCATTTATCATTTTAATTTTATGAAAAGGAGTTTGTACGTTGTTCTACACTTTTGATAAGGCGTATTTGAAACGGCCTTGATAATCTTGTATGCTATGGTTCGGTATAATATATTTTAAAACTACCTTGAACATCAATTTGTGCACGTCCACATACCAAGATACCACATACCAACTTAATTTACAAAATATTTTACCAACATTTAATAATTTTAACAATTATTAAAAAAATTAACTAACTTTAATAATTTTCAAAGTTAACTTTTGTCCGTGACGAAAAAATGGTCTCATTATCTTAGTAACGCGTGAAGGCATAAAATATGATGATGATGGAAGGTAAAATGATTAGGGGTTAGAGGATGATTCTTGAAATATAGATGCATTCTTTCAACTTGTTTAGGTGATCAGATAGGTCTTGTTAGGAGTAAGATGATACTTTGAGTTGCCTATCTGGTGACCAGTATTCTGTAGGAAAGTACCTTATAACAATACACCAAGCTCATTCTAGTATTTTAATTTAAATATATACAATTCCTAATCTTAATTGCTGTAATTCACGTAACGTATTTTCATCATTCGATTTCTTAGGCAATTTAAGTTGCAAAGAGTAACGCCATTGAGTGTTTAGGCGACTCAGCGTAGAATTTTTTTACATAAACTAATCACGGCTTTGTTTAGGTTAGTGCCCTGGGGGTCTTATCTGAGTTTATTCAAGTCCAATCATCACAGTAAGTGTATTCGATGTTGCGATTACTGTAATGTTCAGAGTGTGAGTTTGTTTCATATTAACTTATCGTCATGGTGTGCGCGTTCAGCGTTGCGTTTGATGAAGATTTCGATGCGGGCCAATCTAAAAGCCAAACGAGGTCACCGTGGCGATCGATTAGACATAATATAAAGTCACACTAGACCTTCAGGAATTTAGGCATCGTAACGACCCAACTGAAGAGTAGCAGTAGCATTCTACGTTCAACATCCGCGTCGCTATCACATGCTTTTGCTTTTAGTGATTCCCCTTCTATTTAACCACGGTAAGGGTCATTTGAAATTGGGGACAATTCCCATTGGCTCTGTCGATCACGCTTTCAGTAACTGAAATGTTGGGTCTCAACCTAATTTTCGAACATATTTTCAGTTTCAACACGTATTCAGTTGAAACCCCTATAGTTGTTGGGACCAGCAATAGTAACATTTCAAGGTGGTCACGTTCTGAAGGTTGCTGCCTCTCGTGACTCAAGTGAAATAGTTCAACTTACTACTTACCTACGATTATATACACAAAAGATAGAATAATAAATAATAAAAAAAAATTAATAAACCACCTTCATGATACATGAAACGAAAACTTCAATAAGCCTTAAAACACTAATAAGCTTAAATTAAACTGTCTGTAATTTGTGTAGTTTACATTGCTATGTGACAGTTCTTGCTCACACTTACTTAATTATCTATTTATTTAAATAAATTGTAATATACGCTAAGTTTCAAGAATCTTTTTGAAATTGGTGCCAAGACAAAAATCACATGAATAACATTACAAAAAGGTAAGTGCTTTTCAATTAGGGCTTCAACTACTTTTCGACGACTCTCAATAGAATCTTTGTTTTTTTTTTCTTGTTTTTCTTAAAAAAAGGCAACGCCCGCACTAGAAATAAATCCTGTGTCGCAGGGGACTTTACAAACATACAGAAAACGGACACAAAGAACATCCAGACTCAAAAAAATAACTTATGGATCACACAAAAAGTTGTCCGATGTGGAATTTGAACCCATAACATTCAGCGCAGTGGAGAGCGGCGTGACGACCGCTTAAACCACTAGGCCAACCGTGCAGTCGAGTTAATTTTTAATATCTTCTCTCTGAACAGGTTTTACTATAGCTATTTTCCATGAATCAGGTAATACTTTCGTTTTTATGATTCTATTGATTATACTGGTGATTGTTTGTAAACGTTTTCGGTAGTGTGCACAAGACAGAACTAGTTGCCCGCTCTTCTAGCACTCAAGGAAGTGTCCTGGCGGTAGGCTAGCATCCAGCACCTCCCTGAGGCAGTCTGACATGTGGTTGAGGGCTCGGGACAGCACTCGTGCAGCTAAAGGTATCAAATTAAGCTAAATTGTATTTTACGAATATTTTAAACAATTTTGTTATTTCATTATTAAACTTGTAAACTTGAATTGGATTCGAAATTCAAATTTGGATCTTTAAAAACAGGTTTCATACTTTTTAATTGAGTTTTTAAAAAAAAAATAAAGCAAAGTACTTCCTCTATTTATGAATTCGGTCTGCAATATTCAGTTTAAAAATAGTTGTAAATGTGATATCAGGCTACTATGAGCACAAAAAAATGGTCCCTCAGTACTTACATCAATTACTTTGTAGCAACATACACCACACGCACACAACGCTACAGGAATATACTTCAATGCCATCTAACGAACACACATCGAACTATGAAGTAATTGCCAATCCTGTATCGCCAAATGAAAACTTCTAACTTGTTTAGACTGTTAGAATATGGACGCCAATTCTATTTTTGCTAAGCATTGCTGCAAAGTGGTTTTCATAGAATAAGGCAACTCTTATCTTACAATAACCTGTAACAGAAACATTCCTTACAAAGGAAATGCTTAAAACAAATATTTAATTTATTTCAAATCTATAAGGTTCAACTTCTAAATTAATATTAGGTTAACTAATAATTCTATATAAGAATATCTTTTATATCTCTTAGACTAATACTAATCACGTATATCCTACACACGGGTATCATCAGTTTTGCAGCTGAAACACGTTAACTGAAAAACAGACTTCTTTTAATATCTTTCTTTAAATGAGTACATATAGATGAATTTAATACAAGTACTCAGTAAATAGTGTTAGTATAATAAATATATATTATAAATATATATTTAACGATAGTACGATAAATATATATTTAAATATTTCGGACATTTGACACACACCGCCATCTAGTTTAAAACTAAGCAGAGCTTGTGCTTTGATATACTAGACTGACTGATAGAACATTTATACACTTTTTTTTTGTAAAAACATATTATACATAGAAAATACCCAAACTTCGAAACAAATATTTGCAGATCATACAATCATTTAGTCCGACGCAGGTATCAAACCCGAGACCTCAAGCACAGCAACCGCATTCACTACCGCTGCACCACCGAGGCAGTTGCAGCCATTGTTAGCATGATGTTTTTCAAACTATTTCTAATTTAAACTACTATTACTTTATTATTAGTACTATTTTCCTAAAGTGTGGATGTCCCGTTTCAGTTACTTTTTATTCAGTATAGGTAAAATGCATTTGGCATACAGCCAGCTCAGCATGCAATTTACTGCTGAAGATTTTCTACAAAAACTACAACTTTCAGGATTTATTGCAAGCGCCTTGAAAATTGGCATCTAGGCACCTATAACTGAAATAAAAAAACACCTAGAATAGTGAACATTCTAAGTTATACTGTTGTCTCTAGACTCAAGAAATTAAAAGCAATGGACTTACACACGTTTTTTTTTGTATGTTGTTTTCATGGCCCAGTGCAAAAATAAAGATATCAAACCATGATATTTATCGTAAAATTGACATGTAGTAATTTTCAAACAATTGAGTGTGACAGTCGAAAAATACAACTGATGGAGCGCAATCTGATTAATCTTGCTCGAGTTGTAGGTCCGTAAGAACAAGAAGAGCATCAAAGGCCGTTGTTACCTTCCAGTTTGATGAAAAAATTGCTGTGTGTTGGCAATTTTATTTGTGAAGTCGAGGCACCGCCAAAATAATGCTTAAAAATAATGCAGCTATGTTGATGTCACTCTTCTATTATAAAGATAAAGAACTCAGTAATTTCGAAAATTGTGCAATATGAAACAAACTTATTTATTAAATTGATTGCATTAAATTATATATACATATGTTTCTTGTAAATTATACACTCACCAAGAATATTTTTAGCATTAATACTTTTTTTTTCTAAAGAGACGACTTTACAAACATACGAGAAACGGACACAAAGAACACCCAGACTTAGAACAACAATTTGTGGATCACATAAAGTGTTGTTCCATGTAGAGTTTGAACCCACAACACTCAGGTGACCGTTTAAACCACTAGACCATCCGTGCAGTCGTGTCTAATGACATAATAACGAACATTGATCTTAAGCACCCGTTATTCATTTCGACTGTTTCCTCAGATAATTCGACTGTTCTAATAATTTTTAGAATTCTTCAATAAGTACCAAGTAACACAAATTCAAAATATTTCCTTAAGTCACGTTTCATTTGAACGAAATTTTAGAAAAAATATCCTATATAATTAATTAAAGAACAGGCGAGGCCAAGACTGAGTTACAGACACTGAGTTTACATTTCAGGGAGAAGTTAAGTAGGTAAACCAATAAATCCCGGTCGTTACACCGCCAAGTTTACGACGGTGGACGTGAACACGATCGAAGTAGGCATTCATTTGGATCGAGACATATTGGTCTTTTGTTTGAACCCATCAAAAACTATTTAACCTTCAGACTGCTTTTCATACGCATACTGATCAATTTCATGTATTTCTTTTGCAATGAAGCCCATATTTATTGCTAGAAAGCTTACCTCAGGCAAACTGACAATATTGGCCGGAACTCCCCGATAGGATTGGGAGGCGTAAGTGCTCGCCGAAGTTTATCGGCGACTATTATTAAATATTTTAAAATGATATACTATTTTAACTATCATACAATTAAATTGTTAACAATAAGTAACACATATTTGGCCTATGTAAACCAGTCTTAAGTAAATTACATCATATTAACGTATTAAAAGTTATCATATTTCATGACCTGCATCTAAAATCACGTAAAGCCTGAAACATAGATATTTACATCTAGCTCAGATCGATTGCAAAGGAATTGGTAACATTCGAATCCGCTTCTCTTCATTCACTGTTACACATTTTAGAATAGCTATATATTAGGTTATTGATATTTAATAAATATAAGAAAATAATATTAGAAAGATGTAAACCATAGACAATACGTAACCAAGATTCTTATTTTGTAAATATTTTTTTATTATTATTCTCTTTATTACATTTATATATAATATATATTGATTACATTTTTTAATATATAAAAAGAGAAAACTAAAATACATATCATAAATATATTAAATAGTACACCACCGTATTCAGGAACAGGGACCTAGAAACCGGTGGTTAAAGCTGCAAAGACAGGAACCTGAACCTTATGCTGTTAGTTGAGGCTCCTGGTAATCAGTCAGTCAGAGCAAATATCTCACAGTCCACATATCGACGATCTCATGAAATAAATTCAAATATTTTATTTGCTTTTTTTCAACTTTTGCGAGATTTTAGTCTTGAGGAATGGTGATATCAATAATCATCATGCGACGCTCTAATCGATCTATCACCACAATATCAGGCTTATTGACAACAATAATCTTATCCGTGAAAATATTTAATATATATATATATATATATATATATATATGATTATGGTATTTAAGGACAAATGATTGGTGTGCGATCCTGGCTACTTGGTTGTGCCTGTGTAAGTATTTCACTTACGTACGTTACTTACGTTCACGTATTAGTAAGACGAAATAAGTAAATAAATACTAAATATTGTTGTTTGCGTGTGTGCGTTAGATTAAATTATAAAATCACAAACGCCACTACATCAAACTCAAATTTAACTACTGATCCGATTGTTTTTAACGTGTATTTACCTAAATGGAATATAAAAGAGTACATTATAAACTATCTGTTTCTCTAATTAAATTAAATAAAGGTAACATAAAGAATGTTTAACGTTAAGAAATATATAAGATATTTTTAAATGTTATTTTGTCTTTAATTGTGTGTTATTCTTTCAAGATAGACATATAACCTTGTTATATCATTTATACGTATGTTAAATCATAACGCGGTTGGCTTATGCGAACTGTGTACCTAAAGTATTGTCATCTTGTGCGTCGAATATGTATTTGGTATTTTTTTATACCTTCAGAAAGTAAAATGTGTCGCGAGACTATTATTCTATGTAAGATAATGATACTTGAAAATATTCAGCTAGCATTAAATCTCATGGAATTCTAGTATTTACTTTCAAACTGTTTAGTTTTGAGTATGAAAATTTGTTCCCTTAATTAAACTTTCAGGACAAATCTCAAAGTAACAAAATCCTGTTTACATAGTTTTGGTTGTATTGTTACAGTAATAGATTGAATTTTCAACTGGAATTGGACAATGCGGAACACATGAAAGGTCTTTCTGTTATCTTAGCTTTTTATTGTCATAGAACGGACGTTTTCAGAGTCTATAGTGTCAGTTACCAAACCTAATTTTATTTGAGTCGCTGTATTACCGTATCTACTTACGTCGGTACAAAAGATATTTAGTTAAGTTTTACACAATCTATGTATGAGTATGGGTAATTAGTACCTACACTTATAGATTGTGTTTGAATAGCTTATAAAAAGTAAGTAGAATATCAATGTATTCGTAATATTGATATTTTATGGGTTCAGCTTTTAGCATTTTGCTTCTGAGTCAACTTCAAGTGAGTGCCTTAATATTCGTTCACAAAAAACCGACAGGCTTAAATAGGATATATTACATTATATTTCGTGGAAAAACTGTGAGGACTATACCCATCCGGTCTATTGAAACCCCAGCGTTTTAGTATTGCAAAGGAAGTGCTAACACATCCGTACCCTTGCAAGCGGATGTCAACTCAATGTAAAATAAATTTTGAGATATAAATATACATTTTGTGTAGACGTAATAAGATCTTAACTTGTTTACCTTCCGAGACACTGGAGGACGAAGACAATTTTCCACCTTAGAGGGTATTAAAGCCGAGTGTCAGTTAATTATATAATTTGACAGAGGAAAACGTAATTCCTTCTTAATTAGGAGCATAATTTTGAAACAGAGATCCCTAGGGATACATTGAAACAGTAATAAAACATAAACATACCTTGACAAGTATGTAACCACAACGCACCTAATTTTAACTGTCATTAGATACAACACAAAATTAAGGGATTTATTTGGTTAATTTGATATATTTGGTAAGGACTTAATGTTTATGCTTTGATATATTAAGCACAATTCGTCTAGTTACATATTTACAAAGCAAATAGCTGTAGACCTATTATTATTATCGTTCAATCTCCAATTGTATATACAGTGGACCCCCAGTAATTCGACAAACAGTGCAGGGCAGTGTCAGACTATCGAATTTGTCGGATTATAGAGTACTGCCTAAGACCCCCTATAGTCCGGATTTTTATGCCAAAGAGTACCTTGTAATCCGACAAATTATAAACAAATGATACAATTCTATATGTTGTCTTCTGGGCTTGTGACGACATTACTAGGTATGTATACGTAATGCACAATGAATAAACGCTGAGCCGCACCGATATCACACGTAGTCAAATTCAAACTAAGCAATCGAAATTGAAACAATACCTACGCGTCGAGCACAAGTTGTAACCTATTCAATCGTGCACGATCCACATTAGCGAAAATTGTTTGAGTGTTGTCGGATTACAAGGGGGTCCGAATTAGCCAGGGGCCGGATTACCGAGGGTCCACTGTAATAGAAAAATATTTAATATACTGAGCTTGTATTTTGTTTCATTTCATTTGAAACAAGGTTTTAGATTAAAGGAGTCCATAAATCTTTATCTACCAATACATTTTACGAGAATGGTGACCTATTTCTCGTATTTTATTGAATAACCTCTTTCGATTGTAGAGAAGAAGTCAAAGGGAACAAAAACGATCACTCAGTCATGGACCGATTTTGTATTTACTTATTTTGATGACAACATCGAACCGAATAAATACGGTTCTTTTTGACGACAAATGAACGGAATATGAAAATGACCGTCGTTTTATGAGGAGAACGAAA
Source organism: Hypercompe scribonia (assembly GCA_949316085.1). NCBI lineage: Eukaryota > Metazoa > Arthropoda > Insecta > Lepidoptera > Erebidae > Hypercompe > Hypercompe scribonia. Next base: position 11,246,801 of record OX438980.1, read on the forward strand.
TATTCATGTTAAAAATTACAACATTGTTTGAATTTTTGATAATGGAGAGAATTCCAAGTAGCTGTTTTGTTTAAGTTATATAAAGCTGAGTTGCTTAAATTAAATGTCTCTATGGAACAAAATTTGACCTGTTTTATTTCTCAAAATACCTTTTGCGACATAGTGGGCCGTACATTGTAAAATAATTTACAATTTTTGTAAAAATATAGCTATATTTCTATATAATCTGCAATGATACCCTAACTTTTGTTATCATCACCAGAAATATTTCACAAAGTAGTGAATATGAAAGTGTAATTTCCTATAGATCATATTAATTTATAATCATGTGAATTCTGTCTATTCACTTTTTGGTGTGGTTAATGGCCAGCTTCAGAAGACTTTCAAGAAGGCACCAACGTGTTTGGGCAGCACAGTATAGTAGGCCAACCACCTTTTATAAGGAGATACCTATGACCAGCAATGGACTACTAAAAACTGTTAATAATGATGATGGTAAGAAGAAATAACTACTTCCAATTTAAAAATAAATAACTTTCGTTACTTATTATCAGTCAAAAATGTCTGAATTGAAATATTTTGCAATGAATATTCAATATTAAATGGTGAACTATCAACAAACGTAGTTTTTTATAAAATAACCGAGCAGATGGGTCACCTGACGGTAACTACCTCCGCTCATGGATACGTGCAACTTGAAAGACACGAGTGTGTTGTCACCCTTTGAGACTCTAGTCCTAAAATCAGTTCCGATTATATTGGTAATAACTTACTATATTGAAAAGAAATTCACAAAAGCTTATTAATTATGATCCACAAGACAATTCCCATTATATTTGTAAAGGGTAAATGGTTTACTCTCACGGGCGACTTAAATACACTCATATGAAAAGTCACTTCACCTCTTCAAAAACAGTCCTCTCGTCAACTCTGAAAACAGTCCCAAAATACACGCATGAGTATCCGTACGTAAATCCATTTATCTTTTATATGTATACCACTTGCGATTTCTTTTACCGGTTTCTAAAGCAATTATAATAAATATGAACGCAAAAATGATTCACATATTATAAAAACCTGTTTTGAATGGTAACAAAACATATTTCAAATAAAAAAAACTTATATGAAAAAATGAAAATAATCTGGCAAAATACCTCATTGCTTTCATTCAAAATGCGATCTTAAAAATAAATTTGAGGACCTAAAAATTGTTAAAAGTATGTTATTTAGTACTTCTAACTGGAATTTCAAACTCTGCATTTATCTTGATTACATATTCTATTCCATTAAACTGTAAATTCAGGAATTTGTCTACGACAGGAGTTTCTCTTAAATATTCAAGCAACGTTTTCTACGATAAGCTTCTGGGCAAGTCTGTTGGCAAAGTTACCTTATTGAGATTCACATCTCCGGTAATATCCAAATTTGTAGCATATCTCTTAACAAAAAGTACATAGTTAAGGTAAGTTAGTTTTAGTAAGTTAAGTTCATTTTCGAAACTATATTTAGAATTTTTACTGAAATAGCTTCAAGTAACTGTTATCTTCAGGTTGTTTTATTATAAATAAATATTTGATATTTATTTATTAGATTAGAGATTTATAAATGAAATTCTCTGTAAAACATGTCGTTACCCATCCACAACTGATAAACTTCAGCGAGCAATTCCACCTCCGAATCCCACATAGAGCCTTCGCCCATACTTGTGCAATATTCAGTGGAAATGGGCAGACATCCCTCGTGTACAGTTATTTTGACACAACGCTGGGTCCACTTAGATTGTGCAAAGTCACCCGAAGGCAGACTCAGCGCTGATCAACTTACGAGCAAGTTGTCAGCATTCCTTGTCGCATAGCCGCCATGCCTCCCGTAAACCCAGTGTCTCGATTTATTGCTATTGTAATAGAAGGTCCTAACCACAGAACAAAAAAAGGAACGTATTTCTTGGAACAAAGTCTCTTTCGTATGTTTATTTAGGAAACCCGTAAAAATGGTTGTTTTTGACCTATCTTGCTTTTCCTTCGAGAAACTTTGCTTGTCCTTCCATTCTTTTTGATTTTTTAAGATTATGTTATCGTGATATAATTTGAAATTATCTATATAACATAACTTTTCGCAATGTTTTGATCTTACGTAATAGGTGGCGAGCCTATTGCCGCTAATCGGGATGTTTTGTTTGCCAGAGCCTCGTTCGTCGATGAAACAGGTGGGGTTGGCTTGGAAGTTCTTGATGTACGAGCGAAAATTAAGAACTTCCATATAAACAACTACTATATACTACATAACAACTGCTTCCGTGACGCAACGATAGTGACTGCGACTGTTGTTGCTTGAGGTCTCGGGTTCGAATCCCGGGTTGGACCAAATGTTTGTATGATCTGCAAATATTTGTTTCGAAGTTTGTGTGTTTTCTATGTATAATATGTATGTATTTATTTATTAAAAAAAAGTATGTAAGTATTCTATCAGTCAGTCTAGTTACCATAGCACAAGTTCTGCTTAGTTTGAAACTAGATGACGTTGTGTGTCAAATGTCTGAAAATATCTACGGGAGATATATATATATACCTATAATAATGAAAGAGACCAATTACTAGTCTCCCACAAACACACACATTTATATATATATCGTTTATCGTCGTCGTATCGTCGATATTATTTATCGTTTTCATTTAATATACCTTTTAATTAAATTACTAACATATTTCGTTTTTGGTTAAAAGTTATCACGAAATCATCATTAATTAATTCGTTGTATACACAAGGCAATTTTGAATTTGTAAATACTACATGATCATTGTGGAGATTTCGCATGTACATATCTCTTTATTAATTCACTGTCAGTGGCAAAATGAAGCACCACTCGTCATAACCAATTCATCATAATGACCAGTTTAATGGTGGTTGGTAATTGTTAGTGACCTAACTAGTGTGAGGACGACTATAAACTGTAACAATGTTAAACTAAAAGTAAACCTATTTAAAAATTACGACAATGTGATACTAAATAAGAAGAAATCTTGTGCACTAGTAATTTGTTGTTGTTGCATTTGTTATACAACATAAAAAGAACACATGACAGTAAGGCCGTGGTCTCGAGATCGACGGAAGAGGGACGGCTTCGCAGTGGTGGTGCGTTGAGCGGCGCGGTAATATAGCCTTGCCACAATTCCCTACGCCGCTGCCTTCGCGGTCAGTTACATATGGCTCCATATTCGTGTTCCCATACAGCCACCTCTGTCGCGCCTCTCCCGCTGGTTTAATGTCCGCGGACTAATAAAACACACATAGAGGCAAGTTGCTGCAGGCTTAAAGGGAGGTTAATTTTATTATTTTGTATTGGGCTAGGCAGACTAGTAATTAAATTTGAATTTGAAAAATAAGTAATTATAAAAATACAAAATAAATTCTCAGAATAAAATAAAACCTACAAAGAATGAGTACAAGTGATATAATTTAAACACAATAAACCTACTGATTTAAAATTTAGTTACGAAATTCAAAAATGTGGTCATTTGAAATTGAGTTGCCGCAAGTCCAGAGATTTAAGCAAAAAAAATACGTGGAAGTGAAAAACTGATTTCTATAACCTTAAATAAGTTATGGCGTAGATATGATATTTTATGAGACTTTTGAGACAACTTATAGAACATAAAAATGAAGGTGTATGACTACTTAAGTGAAGAAGATTTTTTAAATCTAATTTTAAGTGCTGTAGAAATGTAATAAATAATTGATTGGAAATCATTTCTATAAATTATAATATAATAAACGACAGCCGTTCTATAAATCTAGTAAATATCTGTTGTTGTTTTAATCTTTTATGTACACGTGACATATACCGCTGAAAGGATTTACGATCTGACCTTCTATAAACGTAAAAGATTGCCTGATATAATTAATGCACAAACCTTTTGAATTTACTGTATCCAATTCAAGTTTTATATCCAATTAGCTTCAGGTAGGTAACGATGCTCTAACTACTGTTTACTATCGTTATAACATCACAATAATGGAAATTGGGTTTTAAATTATAATTTAGTTTAGGTGAGACGACAGAACAAGGAATAATAAATATTGAAACGAAGTTCCTTATCACGGGTTGACGAGGGTACCTAACCGAAAAAAAATATAACACGTTACGAAGATTTGTAAGAGAAAAAGAGAGTGAAAGAGACCGATTACTAGTCTCTTAAGAGACTTAGATTTTTCTCAGTAACAAAGTGAAATTTATACTCAAACGTCCGCGTGAGGTGTAATATAATTTTAAAACAATCAGTCTCATATAAAAACTGCAAGAATTGCCATATATTATTCATAGTGTAAAGATATGTTGTACTGATTCAAATAAAACTATAAATTTAATGTTCACTCATTGCTAACTATTTTCTTAATGCATTTACTAGATCAGGTCTATGATCTATACTATGAAGTTATTTTTAGTTGTTAAGTGGTACTATGAAATTATATTATGTATCTGGGGAGTTAAGAAAACATAAGTTTTATACGAAAATATATGTATTATATTGGTCTTTTATTTGTATTAAGACTACTACTACTTCTGTTCAATTTAATTGTTTTGTTCTTAGTTTAGTTGTTTCTGTACCATTAATAATAAGATTAAGGGTTTCCAAGTAACGACAATGACATGAGATTGTTTCAACATTACTTCTACAAATGAAGGTTGTCCTCTATCCAAAGACGTCTTTTTGTGTGTTACTCCAGATAGCTAATGGTTACGATGTTCATTCGATTTCTCTAGCTGTCGAATACATGCTCGTTCGTTACTAGTAATATTTTATTATAGTATAGTAATATTTAATTAATTTCATGGCCCATTTGCTTTAGTAACATTTATTGAGTAAGTGTGTACGTGTACTGTAATCTATTACATGTCATTTTGTTCGATTTGAGGTTATTTTATTGGCTTGTTTTTTTTTTGAGAGCTATTTGTATCTTTGAAGTAGAACCCTAGACATGATTACAGAGGAAATAATCGAAAAGGTATGATATCATTTTCGCTAATCGCCGAACGAAAGTGCGCGACGTAGCTGAGGCCGTGATGTCTAGTATGGAACGACAATAAAAAAAAAATAATAAAATAGGTGTGAAATAAGTTACCGCAATTTTTAACATTGGACAACAAGTGGTTATGAGTAACAATGTTGAACAGTATTTAGACCATTTTAAACAAACCTGTCCCAGTTTTCACGTCGAGTTGTCACCGTTGAAAAAACCTGGATGTATACCTATACACCAGAGACCAAAAGACTTGCCGCAATAGTTTTGCCGGATGAATCTGCTCCAAAGAAGGTAAAGTCATGACCACAATACTTTGGGATTCTAAAGAAATAGTCTTGATTTTTAACAGAAAGGAAGGACAATTACAGGACAATATTAAAGTAAATTGTTATTGAGATAGATAGGTAGGTTTCGGTTACGATTTTCACCCAAAACAAATCTTTGCGTGATGAACACGATCATTCTGTATCTGAGTGTATTTTTTGGAATATTATGTATTTATCAACAATCGAGTTACCATAGTACAGATTTTGTCTAGTTTGGGATCAGTTCTTTGTGTGTGCGATGTGTGATGATATTAATATTATGAGTTCAAGAAGTTGATGTTTTACGGTGAAAATGTGGTGAAAACTGTGAATCTTTGATTGTAATGGTAAAATTGGATGATTTGCGTTATAAATTACTTTCGAAGTGATCTTAATCACCCGACTTGGTACCCTGTGACTCTTTCCTATTCCCCAATATGAAAATCTGGGCCGGAGAAAAAGATTCACAACAATAGAACAGGCTATCGTGGTAACAAAAATCTATTTCACAGAATTTTAAGAAGTTTCTTTTTGGAGAGGTTAAAGAAATGGGTAAAGCTTTGAGAAAAACATATAAGTAATAAAAGGAGACTACATTGAAAAAAAAATAATAAGAAAAATTTCGTCTTCTTTTCTTGAAAACACGGGTACTTGTTGATCGACCTACATATCACAATACCTCAAACAATTTAATGTCGCAATAATATCGTCGATTTATTTCCAGAATACATTATTAGCTATTTTTCTACTTATTTCAAAAACATGTTAAAATTTGTTTCTACGAATTTTTTCAAGGACATTGACTTTTTATGAAATTATATTATGTATCTGGGGAGTTAAGAAAACATATGTATTATATTGGCCTTTTATTTGTATTAAGAGTCTGCCAAAGCTATTCTACTTTGCCTGATGGAAAGCATAAATAGAATCCAAGAGTTGTGGTCACCATACTTAACACAAATGCAGACAATGTAGTATGGTGACCCTGACATATGCCATTCACATCCTGCTTGGAGACGTAAAAGGCATGACAGTCATCGTGGCAGTGTAAGGTTCACACAATTACCGCGATAACTGTCACCCCTGCATCAATGGGTCCCCGGTTTCGCACTCACCAACGAAACACGACAGAACGGATGCTGTTGCTTTAGGTTAGTCTTCTGTGGGAGGGTAGTACTGCTCCGGTCGAGCCAGCCCGGTCCTGCTGAAATCAGCTTAGCTCCACTACCGACTACCTATTTTTTTTTATCGTGTGGAAATCCCCTTGGGCCGTCACCCCACCGGGGTTTACTCGGAATCGACCGACTAAAACCTCACGATGTGCCACTCTGCGCCTGACAGAAGGGATCTGGGAACAGCTGTTCTTACGACATCCTGATCCCTCCTAGCGCCTGCCCGCTACCGCAGACACCATCTGCAGATGAACTCTCTATTTAGGTGACGTACAGCACACGCGGACGTCACCTCCTCGCTGCTGACCACTATAGCGGATGGAGGGAAAAAACCCGTCCCGCCCAACCACATTCAATGTGGCATGAGGTACGCGCGCCTCCGTCGCCCGATTCGCCGGCAGCGAATTGGGTCCGAGTAGAGGTCGTCCTCCCGAGCCCTCTCCGCCGCCTCCTTCCGCGAAATTACGTCTTCGCAGAAGGTTGCGACCGCGGTAAAACAACTGTCGCTACCGACCATGGAACATATGACGGCCGGTAGCGAGAGATCTCCTCCAATAACTGCAGTGAGGACCCCACGCTGCGCCATCCAAGTGGAACCAACCACTAGCGTATGCTCAGCCGAGTTCTCTGCAGTCGCACAGGCGGGACTCAATACCCTCCTGGCAACCGAGAGCAGATACTTTCCGAAGCAACCGTGCCCGGAAAGGATCTGCGTCAGTCGAAAGGAAAGGCTCCCGTACTGTCGCACTGCCCACTCGCCAATGACCGGCTGGAGAGCCTCCACAGTGGCAAAGCCAGCACGTGGAACCTCCAGTCGGAACGGCCAACGAGTCATCGTGGATCAACGAGCGACTTCTCGCCACTCGCGTATTTCTTCGGGCGGGGGCTGTATGCCGCTACCCGCCCAGTAGTCAACCGTTCATCGATAAACTTCAGCGAGCACTTACACCTCCAAATCCCACGGGGGAGTTTCGGCCAAGGTGCACGCCGTCTCCGTCGATACGGTGCGGTAACCACGTATGGCTCTAACCGCTGATATCATCTGAGGGCGCCAGAGGTGAGCCCTATTCTGGGCAGTCAGAGCCACCGCCCGCACTGATGCACCATACAGCGCCATTGACTGGACAACCCCCATGTATAGCCGTCGTGACGCTAGCTCCACCCAAATTGGGCAAAAATCGCCCAAGGGCAGAATCAGCGCCGACCTGCTGTGGAGAAAGCTATCGGAAGTGCTCGTCGAAGAGCCACCTGCCATCAAGGATAGGCCCAGGTGCTTCATATGGGCCTGAACCGGTACGAGGACTGAATTGATTACGATAGAGGCACCGAGGGGTGGACCACAACGGGGCCCATGGAACAAAGGGGCCTCCGTCTTATCTAGGGCTACCCGTAAACCCAGCGCCTCAAGACACCCAACCACCAAAGAGACTCTCGTGGGGGTCAGGCGCCTCTTGAAAATTCGCTCCCCGAGCTACGACCAATATGTCATCGGTGTAACAAATTACGACCAGCCCGGGAGAGAGACGACCTCGAAGGGCCCAGTCGTATCTCATGTTCCACAGAAGTGGTCTAAGGACAGACCCCTGTGGAACACCGCACGACCTACTACCTATCTCCCCAAAACCAAAATTTTCTTATAATTACAAATACAGTAATATTTTCTTTACGTTGAGTAATTTTATTTATTAATTGCTTTATCCTGGCATGCTTCGCTGTGGCACACTGTGTCATTTTAGAAAAATGAGAAACAAACGAATACAAAAAAAAAAGATAATATAAACATTTCTGACTGTTGATACTCACCACCACCTTTTTTTTTTCTCGGGGTGGCAAATCCCTTCGGATTTCCGGCTCCTCGGGGACGCAGGAGTGAGTTTTAAAGTAAGCAGAGCTTGTACTATGAAAACTAGGTTGAACGATATATCACTTAATTACTTTTTTTTGTAAATACATACATATTATACATAGAAAACATCTATAGTCTGATACAAATATTTGGAGCTCGTTTTAACATTCCATCATTCCACAGTAGTCGCATACGCAACCACTGCGCCACTGAGAAAGTCTTTAAATAAATTCAGCTTTGAAACAGACTGTATATGCTGTTAAAAGAAAAATGGCAAACTCTCGAATAAATTTAAACTTAGTTGGCATATTTTATTCTTAAATTCCTAATTAATTTTGTCTTAGATATTACAAGACATAGAGAAAATTCAGGTTAAAATTGAAGAGGTTATGGATATGTTACAACATATCAATAAATTTTAAACATGAATAGACGCATCTGAGCTACATTTAAAACGTATTTATTTAACTTTTGAACATAGAGCACATTAAATTAAAGAACATATTAATTTAGAACAGCTTAGAACATATTAAATTAAAGCGGTAAGCGGTGACCAATTAAGAACGCGAAATATCACCACCATGATTCATCCCATGGGTATCATAAGAGATGATGAAGGAAGCAAATTACGCGCGACATCATCAATGCTAAGAGAAGGAAAACTTAAATTAAACCCTTTGCCAAACCATTTGGCCAGCATGGTATAGTAGGTCCAAATCTCCTTGCTAAAGAGAACCTTATATCTAGCAATGGACTGTGTAGGGCTCTTGATGTGATGATACATAGCAATGAAGTTTTTTATGAACCGCTAATCCACTTCTGTACTTTATTCTATTTCACGCTTCCAAAAACATTGGTTAAATCCACTGAAGTTTCGTTAAAGCTTTTATATTCTTAAAGTCTAGTCACGTGACTATTCTATTTCAACGTAGAAGATTGGCAACGTTGGAATGAGTCTTCTCTGAACTATTAAAAGACAAGGTTCATAGCTACTAAAACGAACTGTTTAAGACTTTACTAAAGTGAATTTTAAATTTGTACCTTTCCAGTCAACACTTTGAACAAGTATTATTGTTGTAATGTTGTGTGTAATGAGTGAAAAAATTTCAAAAGTTTCTGCTACTCAGTTTAATTGTCAAAAAAGCTATTATGGTTTTGGCTTTGGCATAAATTATGTAATTTTATGCTCAAATCTTTGTGTCTACATTTAAAATTTAGTATATGTAGTAAGCATATAACATAAAACTTCAGGGCAACATCTGTCATACATTTTGATTCTGAATGGACAATCAGGTAACGGATAAATAAACTTATAAATAATTAAATAATTAAATTTATCACAACTTAATTTGTGCTATTTTTAGGTTAACGAATAATTGTCTACAAATGTGGTCTAACCGACTAAATCTTAGAAAAGACATTACCGACGAAAGACTTATTAGTTGACGGAAGCATCTTTAATCCTTATCGTAGATAAAACGCGTCCCGGACTCATATTAAATGGCGTGGAAGAGAGTAAAAATGTAGTTACTTAAACTCAGCAGGAATGTTACGTTCAGCATAAAATATTGGCCAACATTAAAGGTAGTACTAGTTGTAGCCTCAATTTTTAGTTTAATCAAGTACGTAGTCTTACTCGTAGTTCCTCCATTTCAGAGTAGGTTTTTATCCCTGTATCTTCTAAGACACGGGTATTAGTATTATTATTTCTGTATATACTATTACGCTTTATATTCGGCCATTTACGTAAGTATAATTCTCATAAAAAAAAGCTTTCCAACAACTTATGACATTCGACATTTTTTGTTATGTTTATAATATTATTTAATCTGCTACCTACTGGATATATATACCGGCTGGAAAAGAGTCTAAAATATAGACACATACTTTTTAAATAAAATATTTTTACTTAAGCTTAAATATGCTGTATATTTGATGTTGTAATTGTATTTTATTTTAACAAGATTTTAATAATTCAGAAAGTTCATGACCCGTCTTAATTACTTCCAAGAATATTTGTGGTAGGATTGTTAAGATTATTTGCGAACTAATTTGTCTGAATGGCAGTTTTTGCACGGAGCGACTGGTATGGTACCTCCACAAGCCTGAGCGCCAACTGAATTCGAAGGTTAAATGAACAAGACTTTAATAAACATTATAAGTAAAATGCTGAATTGCTTAATTATTATTAAATAGTTATAAATTAATCTTCGCACTCTAAAGTTTCTTATAATAGGCACTAATTTCGTGGTATCTAGTGATAAAATACCCGCATACTTGGTATTAGTTTACGCCATATCTTTAATTTAATTATGTAAATATAACTAAGACCTTAACTCACCACGAATGTCGCTAAGTTCACTTTCATATTCGTTAGACGTGTTAGTTAGTTCCAAACTTTCAAATGATGTTTAAAGGTTACTGAAATTGTTTGTCTACAAACGATGCTTTTCATTACTAAAATACAGATAACTTATTTTAAATTCTTTATTTACTTTTCTTAACTTAACTAACGATTTTAGATTTTTGCATGTATTTTGAACACTAATTTTATGTCATGAATACGAGATGCATCATGGTTATCGAGCGACATCCTTATACAGCGTCATCTATCGAAGACACACCAAACTAAAGAGTAACGAACTACGGTGTAACTACTAGTTCTGTATCATGATATAAAATTCTAGCACCAATTAATATATATCGACTGCAGAAAGTAGAAACATCATGTCTCGAAATATCCAACTTTACACTAGCCAAAAAACTACTCAAAAAATTCATAACTAGTGGGTTTATAAAGATAGAAAATTGAAATTTGAAACATATTTCTCTCAATCCAAACCTCACCTAATGTCATTAATTGAAATAATAGGTTTATAGAATATTTATTCACATAAGACCAATTTACAGTTCACTTACATGAGATACAATTTTATAATGAATATCGTTTAAGCATGCTTTTCCGCTAGATTACACCATCCAGTGACCAAGCATGCGTTTACTGATGAAAAACAGTAACTGCTTACAATACGAAAATCTGATCATAAACAATATACATAATATAAAATTTAAAATTTTTATAACACAAACAAAGAATAATTAACTATATTAAGTAGGTATACATAATTCTTTCTTATTCTTAAACTAATTGAATAATATGAGTGAAATAATAAAACTGGTCAACCAATATTATCACTAGACATACTCAAAATAATAAGGTAATCCACTAGCATCTCGGTAGCATGATCACGGCCATGTTGCGGAGCGAGACCCGGTGGAACTCCGCCGTTTCCTATTGCGAGCAACTTATACTTGCAAAGGAGATGTCGGAGTGTGACCGGGAGAGGTTTAGCACTCTCCCGGTCCGCCAGGCCCGGGAACGGGTCCAGTACCGCAGACGGCTTGGGCGCCGGAGATCGTAGAACGATCTCCGTCCTCCATAAGCGCAATCCCGGGGGTGACAGGGTAGGCCACCCGTCACCCTAGCAGAAGCAAGCCAGGATGGCAGCGGGACGTGCTACGTAGCACGTGCTCTTTTGGGGCAGAAAAGGGATCATCTGCAAGCCGTAGGCCCGAGGTGCGTCGGGGTTCCAGGGATTTTCTTTCTAGGGTACACCTGGTTCCACGGCTACTATTACCTGAGACGGCGTAGGGTTTTGGTCGGTTCGACATAACCGGTGGTATCCGGGGGAATTGCCGCACAGAAAAAAAAAGGTTTTCGCGTATTCTGTGATTCTGTGATTGCTCAAAAGTAATACAGTCAGGGACACTGCTTGTGATACAATTTTTAAAAATGTGATATTAATTTGTCACATTGAGTTGACCACTTGAGCAAACTACTTAATTAAAAAATAATATGCCTATTGCTTAAATAAAATAAAATAAAATAAATAAATAAATAAATATTTCGGACATTTCACATACAATGTCATCTAGTTTCAAACTAAGCAGAGCTTGTGCTATGATAACTAGACTGACTGATAGAATACTTATATACTTTTTTTTTTGTCAATACATACATATTATACATAGAAAACACCCAAACTTCGAAACAAATATTTTCAGAATATACAAACATTTGATTTGACCTGGGAATCGAATCCGAGACCTCAAGCACAGCAGTCGTATTCACTACCGCTGCGCCACCGAGGCACTTAATTATGTATTAACTTTTTATAAACTAATAGTTTCAGAAGTTAAATTTACATTAATTAACTATTAACTATTAATGTACATTTTACTTTGAAATTTTTAGATAAAAAAATCTTCTAGTGTTTTATTTGATTTAAGAGGTATTTTTTGTAAAGTAGATTCTCTAGTTTTTATGTGTATACTCTTAGACTCTTTTATTTCATTTGGGAGTTTGTTGAATAACTGAACCTGTCCTTCATTTTATAGATAGTAGAGCCACGCTGATTTCAACATGAACGGGCCGGCTCGACCGGGGCAGTACTACCCTCCCACAGAAGATCAACCTAAAGCGACAGCATCCGTGCTGTCGTGTTTCATTGATGAGTGCGAGACCGGAGGTCCATTGATGCAGGGGTGATAGTTGTCATGGCAAGTGTATACAATACAATGCCACGATGACTGTCATGCCTTTTATGTCCCCAAACGAGGCGTGAAAAAACATCTTACTCGGCCGCCATAGTGTGGGTCACCATACTGCATTGTCTGCATTTGCAATGCTCTTCTTACGTGAACGGTAGATGCATCGTCCTGTGCCTAGATGCTGATACACCGTAGGGTTAAGTTAGAAGTGGGCGCTACCTGCACCTGGTATCTCTGTTGAGGCCGAAGTTCCTGGCTGGCTGAGACTTGTTTACTGCTCTTCGCTGTGGAAGTGAAAATACAATGGTGTCGATGACGCTTCAGGCTGCTTCCTATCACATTAAATCACCACTATGGAGGAACAGGAGTCATATCCCAACACAAAGGGACGATCCTCCAACTAGGCGAAGTAATCAAGCCTTTCGGATCGCGACCGTTAGGCGGCTGATGTTTGAAAGTTGTACCGAAGGTAAAATGCGAAAACGTCGTACTTTCAAAAATTTAAAAAAGAAATAACTTTTTTACGTAGAATTGATCAGAAAAAAAAAACGATGGAGTATAGAATAAATATTTTGCTGTCTTTATGTGGCTCATTAGAAAATTAGCTTGGCTTTACTTGGCTTTGGCTCCTACGACACCCACGGTATGAATATAGGTGGTAACACTCCGTATTCTTAACCTATCACCACACAGACGTGCTTTCATACATTGCTTTTAATTTTTGTACACATTTTCTTATAATTGTGGACATTTTATCAATATACTTGTAATTCAATAGTTTCATCAACACAAAAGGCCATTATTTAGAGAAACCTTTGCATACACAGACTGATATTGTATGTACAAGTTTATCGATACTATTAATTTAAAAAGTTCAATGTTAGTTACTTCAATTTATGCGCGTTTAGGCATTTAGAATAAACACTAAAAGGAAACTATAACTAAGTATTATTTCCGAAATCAATTCAACACTCAATTTCACCTAAACAAAAACCTTTTCTGACCATTCTGACTCGCATTAGTCAGTAATTTAATTTAATAATTATTTAATTTAATTTAATAATTAAATCTAATATTCTTTAATCATAACTTTGACTTTAATCCTCATTATAGATGTAAGACTGTACGATTGGCCTAATGGTTTAAGCGGTCACCACGCCGCTCACAACCGCGCTGAGTGTTGTGGGTTCAAATCTCACATGGGACAACACTTTGTGTGATCCATAAATTGTTGTTCTGAGTCTGGGTTTTCTTTGTGTCCGTTTCTTGTATGTTTGTAAAGTCCTCCGCGACACAGGATTTATTCTTAGAGCGGGCGTTGTGTTTTTTTTGTAATAAAAAAAAATAAAAAAATGTATGTATTTACAATTATGCATCATAAAAATGCATTCTATATCAGTTGCAACATACATTACATTTTGACGCTTTGTCAATTATTACTTTGTGTTTATTAATATATATTAGAACATTTCTTTGAATTCAGATAGTAATTAAGATGAGCAAGTAATAAGAGTGTCATATTCCTATTCAGAAAACAGAGGAGCTAGTGAGGGTTTTTTTTAAACCTCTATGCGCTCTTGACGGCGAGTGCGTTCAGCGTAATTGGGGCAAATTTAATACTAGTCATTCAGTACGGTGACGATTGAATAGATGTGTAATAAACTTACATTAGACCTTCGGTATACCTAAAAGTGAGTGCGAGTTACCTGTTACTGTTACCCGTTACATCACAGTTAGGTGGTTCAATTCTATATAATTATATTAACCCGCCGCGCGCCGCTTCAAGGGACAAAGGCATACGTAAGTGAAGATATTAATTGGGAACCACTCTAAATTTCCAAGGTACAACAATATACAAACTCTGCATTCTCTGGATTTCATTAAGGAGTTCTATTATTAAATCCGAACTCTGTTGATTTAGTTATGCATAAGTTTAAAAGAATTGGACTTAATACTAGATTCGTTTCTGTCCCTCGGTTTTTTGAATCAAGAAAGAATTGTTTTTTTCTTTCTTCGCATGCTCGTTGTACACAAACGCTGAGTCACATTTAGGTGTAAATATTAGGTACTTAAAATGTTTATAATTTCTACCTCTAAAACTACCCATTTTATATATATTAAATTTGTCATTCCAATTGATTTGGAGAATTGTTTTGTTCAGAAAATTGTTACAGAACCCAATTGACTCGTATGAACCAATCTTGATTGGAGAATAATGACTGTAAATTTTAATATTCACCACGTTTATACATCATCTGATCAGCTCTAAGCTGTAAAATTTCAAATAAAAAATAACATTACACATCTCACAAGTTAGGCAGAACCTGTACTATGGCAGCCAAACTGCTAATAAACATACTCATATGTTTCTTAATACATATATATTTTAGATTACACCAAGATACATAATCATGTTAATTACACAAAAAATTGGCCAGGTTGGGCATGGAATCCACGGCATCCGGTCTAACAGTCAGAACCTATAACCACTAGATCAACAGGCCCGTCATTGATGGCACTGTCATACAAATTACACGTGCATAAGAATAGGCAATTTGATGTAATATTTAAAAGTATGTAAAATTGGAGTTCCAAGAATAATTAATACATTTTATTACTTTTACAAATGATTATAATAAAAGTCAAATTGAGTCAAGTTATCAACTTAAAATGACAAATATTTCACTCTCCAAAACCAATCTCCGACAGATCTGACAATAGACAGATAGTCCTGGTACACATATAAATATAATTGTTAAGCCATTATGTACTTGAAAACATAAAACTATTCACACAAGCTGTTATTGTATTGTTATATAATTTATTTATAAATACTCCTTTATTATCACTACACTCAAAACATTTTCCATTTAATATTAATCAAATAGAAGTTCAATTAGTAGTAAAGAGACTGGCTGTTGACAGGGCAATGCATCGCCATGGTACGTGTCGCCACGCCGTTTAATAGTATGTAATATAGTCAGGTGTAACAATGCGCAAGTGACTTACGAACAGATCATATACTTTTAATTGTTATACTCATTATTTTTACAAAATAATTTCATTGTACCATATCTGCCAGCCTGAAAATATAAATAGATTATTCATGGCTCAATTTTTACACTGTAATTCATATCTTTTAAATTCTGTATTGCCATCCAAAAGATGTTCATGTTTACAACTTAATTAAACGTTTCGAACTTGAAAAACTACTTTAACAAGTTGAGATGTAGTTCAAGTTAACATGTAGCGCATAAAATAATTCTGAAAGATGTTACCATAGAGAAATCATCAACGTAGGTCCAAATACTCTTAAGGTCTTAAAATATTCGATTACATTTTCATTGTATTTTTAAGGGTTATAATTTTGCTCCAACATAAATTAGAACTCAACCCTAAAATGCTTTGAACAATAGAGAACTGTAACAATGAAAAGCAAAATGTATCACTTTTGTTGGCGCTGTGCCAATTTATTACCACAGTTAATAAACATTTAAAAAAATCGATAAAGTCGCGCTACATAAATATATTTTTAATAAATTTGATGTCCAACATACCTTATGGTCAAATTATAATGTAACAGATAAACACATTGTTGTAACTATCATTGTTTTTTTTAAGCCGTAGTCTCAGGAACAAAATTCATGTGAATGTGACAATACCTACAAAATTTTTTAGTAACACAATAGATTTTGTGGAATTCAAACGTGACAATGCAGCATATTGCAGTATTGTTTTCGGTCATCGTGGTTAGTAACATACTGAAAAATTTGTGTCTGTACTTGTGTTATTTTTGCGGTAATATATTTATGTAATTAAAAAAGTGACAACTTATATAGCTACAATATGATCATCAGCTCATAGTATTCGATAGTCCACTGCTGGACATGAATTTCTCCTTAAAAAGGCAGTTAACTCTTACTACACCAGTCTGGCATAATATTTTACTTTTTTTTCGGTTTAAAAGAGAACACTTTAAAATATACCAGAAACAAACATAAAGAACATCCAGATTCAGAACAACAATCTGCCTATCATACAAAGTGTTGTTCCATGCAGGATTTAAACCCACAACACTCAGCGCAGGAGAGAGCAACGTGGCAACCGCTTACACCATTAAGCCACGTGAAATCAACATTCAGTACTATGTTCTATACTATACTATATTATTTTTTTATATGGTAGTAAACTCATTTTTTTTATTTAAAAACTTAATTTCCCCTGATACCACCCACTGGTGGCTATGTCGGACTCGAATCGACCAAAATCCGGACGCCGACTTAGATATAACTAACCGGGAGCCAGGTGTAAAAAGGAAATTCCTGGAATCTGGACGTATTTCAAGCCCTTGAATCGTCGTGAATACTCAGGTGCCCCTTGTGGATCAGACTGAGGTATTCTCTGAAGCATTCCTTTCTATTGATCACCTCCGTCAGACCGTATGAGAATATTCCATGATGCCTTTCGAGCTAATCTACATTAACGAGTCTTACCGAGTTTTATTTCCATGTTAGTGGGCATTCTCTACCAGCCTAGCTTTGGGTAGTATAGAAAGCTTTTAAGAAAGATATAGCGAGTAAAATTTTTATCAACGGTCATATTTTTATCAATAAATCAAAAAGTATAAACTAACATATATGTACAATAACACCCATGCATAAATAATTATAAATTATAGGTATAAATACACATTTTTTACATTTTTATGTAATACAACAATATTTTTTTGTAAAAAGAATAGGTTGCCTGAAAAATACCTTTCTAAAAATATCGTGAAGCTGTGCAAATACCATATCAGCGAAATTCAGTACATATGAGCCATTGTAGGGTATTTTATAGACATGCTCAAATAACAATAAATGGTTTAACACGTTATGCGAGCGTGTATACGTGACACATTCGAGGTGTTTGTTAGACTCATATATTTTTTTAATGTAAACAAAAACCAGTTGGAAAGAATATACAGCAAGAGTATTTTTTCTACAGACGAACAGTGAGTGTGTGAGTGAGTGTGTGCAAGTAAGTTTGATCGTCCGTGGTAACTCAAGAGTCACAGAATGCATTGTCTCTTTTTGAACCATCCCTCTCCTTCGTAACTAGATGGTAACATAAACTCCCTCGAATTTGGACTTCGGTAACTTCACTCACACAGTGAAGTTTTTAAAATGAAAAAACATTATGAGAAGGTAGTAGAGTCACGCTACTTACAGCACCAATGAGTCGGCTTGACAGTTGCAGTACTACCGTTTTAGAAGATAACCTAAAGCGACAGCATCCGTGCTGTTATCTTTCGTTGGTGAGAGCGTCACCGGAGGCCCATTGATGTAGAGGTGACAGTTATCGTAGTAAGTGTATTTGTATTTGCCTGATACTGCCACGATGACTGCCGCTGGAGACATTAATAAGCATTTTATTAGGCCACCTTAGTGAGGGTCGTCATATTGCATCATCGGTATTCACAATGAGTATGGACTTCAACTCAAGAATACTATTCATGATTTCCATTACACAGAGTAGAGTCGCTTTGGTAGGCCCTTAAAATAGAAAAAAAAACATTCTACACCTACCCTCCTGGTTTTATGTGACAGGTCATTTGTGAAGAAGCGTGGCTTTCCCATAGTTATAGGGTCTGTAACCCACAGAATAGAGTATACCTTTTGCTCACTCACCCGTTATTACATATAACGTCTCACTGCACTTTTAATTTTTATTAAGTTTTATGAATTAACTTTGAATGCATCGTAAAATATTAATTAAATTATTGTATAAAAGTAAATTTAATTAATCTGATACATTTATATTTTTTTAAAAAATAAGAACGTAAAGTATTTGACAGACCATCATTTCAATCTCTACAAACTACAATGTTAACTGAGATACAATTACAGGTAGCAAATAAATAGGTACATAAAGTAACACATAATATAATTGAGTATTGTGATACTCATATTCTTGCAACGTTAAAAACTGTAAATTTGCCGCTACTGACATTCACATAGCGGTGAAAATACAAAACAAGGTTTATACAATAATTTATAATTTGAAGCGGGCGTAATGGTGCTCCTGATAATCTAAATAAAGCTGAAGTACTGTGTTTATGTGTGTGTGATATGTGTTATTCATTATTATAAGAAGGTCGTAAGTTCAATTTGTTTGTAAAGCTACAACTTCGTTAAACTGTGACTAAACTTATGATCGCGGTGTACAGTGATTCATAATTTGAAGCGGGCGTTATGGGGCCCCTGATACTCAAAATGAAACTGAAGTACCGTATTTTACGAAGCCGCGGTTCAACACCTTTGTGGATTTTTATAGATAACAAATAACGCTGTTAAAAGACCTATCGTCACGTTGAGCGAGGTTTAGCTACGTTACATATTTTTTACGATGCAAAGGCGCTTTATTTTTTTGTTCGAACGCTCTTTATTGGTTACTTTACAAATATTTATGAAAGTAAACGAGGATATAAAACTACGTAGCTGTGATTTAAAACCAACTAAATTATGAACAATCTTTTTCATAGTTCTTCATCAAGAGCCTTTAATATAAGTGGTTCGGAGAAATATGGGTTATAGCACTTCGTAGTCTTAATCCGTCCTTTGTATAGTTACTTATTCTAATTTGTATAATAAATAAAAATAGTTTAAATAATGTCAAAAAAACGAATGCGTTTCATTCTCTACCTTACAGACAAGATACTATTTATCTTATTTTATCAAACAGATCAATTATCATTAGAAATGAAATTCTAATGAATTGAACTTATAAGATTTGACTCAAATTCACAAACTACCAAGCTACATTTATTGCAGGTTGATTAAATATTAAAGAACAAGTTTTTAATAATGAAAGAAAGTTGATACACAGTAGAAACTAATTTGTTATGAACTTAACAAAGATTATAAGTTTAATATTGTACAGAAGCTAGTGAGCCAGGTCACGGGAACTCTTTTGTTTGTGCTGAAATATAAACAAATTTATAAACTTTTTTCATTACATCGCACGGGCGTTGTAGGTGCTGAAATTTTCTCTGAACCTGAAATACTGGATGTTAATGAGACTTTTCGATAAACATTTCTCATTGTTTTTCTTTGGCATGGAATTTAATAAATGTGTAAATTAGACACGCCTGAAGTATGCGTGTATGGCTATGGTAATAATTATAATAAAAATAATTCTCATCGTTCATCAATTCATATCGTGATGTTATATATTTCTAGTTTGTAAGACAATTAAAGAACATTATAGTTAAGATAGAAATTAATTATAATAGTCGGTACAATTACTGGTTAAGGCACTGTCAGAGAGTATTGTTTTAACCACTAATGCTTGTAACTAAGAGTAGGTAGAATATGAAACAACCTGTACTAAACAATAACAAGTTAGAATTCCTTTTAGTGGAAAGTGATTATAATATACTGTCTTAATAGTGTACACAGTCTTTAGGAAGCAAAATATGTAGAACATCTCGTAAGAAATATACAAAAAGATTCTAAGGACTAACATAAGACAAATATTGACTTAACTTAGTCACAACACATCAAACACAAATAATTTGATTAAACATGTGTGTTTTCATGTTTCTGAAGTTAATAGCTTGTAAAATTAGATAGAAGGAGCTAAAATATGTTTTAGCTTATAACTTCGTAGCAGCAAGATGTATGCATGCCGATAAAAAGAAATCTTTTTAGTTAAGGGTAGTTTCAAAACAGTAGTCTTAAGAAAAAAGTAAACATCAAAGGAAAATAACGATTTTATTTCAGTTTATTAAGATTCTGTATGTTGGGACTAAGGAACTGGCTAGATAGACACATGTAACTCAATCAAAAGTTAAAAAAAAAATACTTTTATTTAAAAATTGATAATTTCATTTGTCAGTTGATAAATTGACATTGAACAAAAATGTCTTTTATGTCAGTTCGAGAGTCAGTTGGAACTGAATTTGGACTGATACTTTTGTTACGAGATGTTTGTCTTGTTATATTTTGACAAACATATTTTCATTTGTGAAAGAAAAGACTGTTTTGATAAATTGCTTCGCAAGATTAACACGAACTTTTCTTTCTATAATTTTACAAAACAGAAACTTGAAGCACCTCACCTAAAGAAGGTGGAAAATATTGAAACTTCTAAACATACCATGTAACTTGATGTGACTTTCTCTCAACGGCCGTTACCTTACCGAAAATTCAATTTCGCGTAATAAGTTCGAAGTAAAGCGCAAATGTACTTAAGCAAACAAGCACGAAAAGTAATTTTTAATGCCATTCTAGAAATTAGTATTGTAATGCATTTATAAAATAGAATTAAATTGATATAATCGTGAAATATTTGACTTTCGACTACATCAAGTCTTAATTCAAGATTTGTTAGTTACTAGCTTTTGTTCGCGGCTTCGCTCACGTGGAATTTGGTCTAGATTAAATTTCGTAACAGATCATTTTAAATATTTTTTTTAATAAAAAGTATCCTATGTTACTTCTCAAAGTACATGTGTACAAAATTTCATGATGATCAGTTCAGTAATTTTCGCGTGAAACCGTAACAAACAAATTTACAAATCAGTTAAAGCCTGGCATTCATTACCAGCGCACGTGTTTCTCTCCCACTGCGATCCCGGGTCCTTTAAGCGGGGCATGAAAAAGCATCTCACTAGGCCGCCATAGCGTGGGTCGCCAAACTGCACTGTATTCATTCACAGTGAGTACGGCGACCACTGCTCTTGGATTTTATTCATGGTTTCTATCGGGCAGACTAGAGTCACTTTGGTAGGTATCTATATAAAAAAAAAAATTTACGTTCATGATATTAGTAGGGAATATTCAAAAAGTTTTATCACGGAACAAAGGTGTATTAAACAAGGTTGCATAATTTTTCTTTATATTATCGTCATAAAATTGTGCATGTCTACACAATCTAAAATTTCATTTAAAAAAAAATAATGCTCGGGTAATGGAAAAAAATATTTTATACGAACAAGATAATTTCAGTTTCGAAACTACCTTTCATATTTTAAAGTGTTTTAAAAGTAACTAACAGATAATTGAATTACCTACCTACCGTCCTATGCAATGTTTGCCAAATGCCAGACTAAATGCTTTGCGTGCTCTCAGCGACACGAGCGGCGGCACCGTAACCGATATTAAATTGATCCTATAAATACCCAATGAACCCGAATACCCGATGTACGAGCATACCTCACGTACATTTTAATCATCAATCATGGTCATTTACGTGGCAAGCAATGTAACGCTACTTTTTGTGTTATTATTATTCATATACTTTCCTGATCTAATATTACAGAAGTGTATCTCTGACTTTTTTGCTACAAGATGTGCTACTCTTAGCCTGAAATAGGAGGGATTTGCAAAAAGCTTTAAAGACGTGCACAATAATACTATCACCACTTTCTTTTAAACTCTCTATTTATACTTCATTTTGACAATAGATGTGGGACTCGAACCGAATAAAGACAGACTACCAGTAGCACATAGTCTCCCACAAAGAAAAATCCCAATAAAACTAAACAATAATCAATAAAGCTTAAAATGGATCAACATAAAAACTTAATTGATGTATATTTTTTTTAAGAAACAAAAGAGCTTTAAGAAATTATTTCACTTTCATCTTGTATTTTATGATTTAAAATTGAGTAGGTAGATAACTCATTTTATTTACTGTGGCCTTTATAGCCTTCATACGATGGACACTATATTTTTACTTACATCATAATAGAACACAATGAATTATCGCACATTTTTAGCGCTATACGTAAATTTTCTTAAGCTTAAAGTTATGTAATGTTACGAAGGAGACCTTGTAACATTTACTGCTGAGAAAAGTTATCGATGTTCACCTTATAATAATATTTCACTAACTTATTTCTGCATAAACAAACTCTTTATATGTCTACTTCTTTCACTTTAAACAAGAAAATTTCAAAGAGATTTAGGTAATAGCATGATGAACAAATATTTTTCTTGATTACGTATTCCTTATAGATACCTTATCTGACAGAATACTTAAGATTAAACTACTCTAAATGAAAATTAGATTTCTCTAAATTTAAAGAGTATATTTATTTCTAAGTAATATTTTTCAATATTAAAGTAAGTTTTGATCAGTGTCAGAAAAATAATATGATTGTTTATGTAGAAACACAAAGAACAAAACCCTGAAGAAGATAAGCAAAAATAAAAGCAATTGTTTTAAAGAAACTTTTTGAAAAGTTTCTTGATAATAGTATTCCAGAAAAGAGATATAATAATGAATAAGTATTCTGGCTATGAATATTGGTAAAGGTAATATTAAGCTCCTACAACTTGTTATTTACTTACAAATTATTACAGATGTCGTTAAAATATTTCAAAATTTTTTTTTTCCTGCAATTGGGTTGAAACTGGCTGGTAAGATACCATTAGAAAATCATCTTAACTCAGGTAATGCTCTAATGTATAAACATGGATATCTACATACAAGCACACTTAATATTCTGGAAAATTGACAACTTAGATGTCAATATTAGCATAGGGGTAGATGGTATTAGTACTAAGATATTGAAATGCATTACCAGTGTTATAATTACGTCATTAATAAATTGTATGAACAAATGTTTGGAGCAGGGTCTTTTTGTTTATAGTCTAAAATTTATTTATTAAAGTGACAGTAAAGATGCTCCTAGTAATTACTGACTTATGTCAATTCGTCCAGTGATATCCAAAGTCGCCATTACGATAATTGATCCAAAAAATATTCTTGATAGATTAACAATATGATTTCAGACCACACTCAAATTTTTTATTAGCTCCAATTGACTTATTAACCAAAATAAAAACCCGCGCTGTCAAAAAAAAGCGTAAGTATTTTTAGACTGAAGAAAAAAAAAAGATCGAAAAAATAGCTTATTTAACAATAACACTAAAACTAAAAAATCTGGGTATTACTGGTACAGCTTATAATTTATTTGAGTCATATATGGTAAACAGAAGCCAAACTGTTAAAATTGGCAATCATGAAAGTATTTCACGAAAAAATTAAAGTGGGATCCACTCTTAAGCCCTTGTCATTTCTTATTTACGTTAAGAATATTTATTAAATCGAACTAACAGGCTATTTAACACTATATGCAGATAATACCAGTTTATTTTATTTTGTTAGAGCTATACACAGTATTATTAAAGGTGCACAACGGGACCTCATCAATAAATGGTTACATAAGTTGCTCACCGTTAATACATCTAAAACTTAATTTATAATATTTACAGTTAAAAATTAAAATATATGATCTTATGCTTCCTTTAAAGTAAGAACATTATTGATCACTGTAATGCCGTAAACAGTTAGAAGAACTATTAGATTACAAACTGTCTTAGAAGACGCATATTACCCGGATCAGAAACTGATATCTTTACCTGCTGCCTTTTGTAAAATTGGTAATTATCACCCACTGTGAAAACTATTATCTGTAGCTCGTCAGTAAAACCTCATATTAAGTATCTGGTTGAGATTTGGAAATCAACTCCAAAGACCGGTTTAGTACACATCAACTGTACTTTTATACTATACTTGTATTTAAGTTAAGAAGATATTAGAAACACTATACAAATAATGTTACCTTAACAAGAAACTATATTAAATATAATTTCAGATTTAAAAATAAATAAATAATAAATATATCGGACAATTGGCACACAACGTCATCTAGTTTCAAACTAAGCAGAGCTTGGGCTATGATAACTAGAATGACTGATAGAATACTTATATATATTTTTGTAAATACATACATATTATACATAGAAAAAATATTTAAAGATCATACAAACATTCGCTCTGACCCGGGAATCGAACTCCAGACCTCAAACACAGCAGTCGCATTCAATACCGCTGCGCCACCGAGCCAGTTAATTATAAGTTTATTAAAAAGTGATTATATATTTAAACAATAAGCATATTATTCATTGATTTGGTAGCCGTCCTCGTTGTCAATACAAGAAACAAAATAGCACCACATTCTTATAACGCACACACAAGCAGACTCCTTGACTATCTTACTTTTGTGAAATCACCACATGGAAAAATATATGTTCACCTATAGATGTACACAAATACACATAAAACTAACGAACAAACTAAATAGTTATTAAAATAATTAAATTCCAACGTTTTAAAAAACAACTCGATGACATTATTGTTACCGAGTATGTCCTGGTGACGACATTGGCAGGCCAGTTATATTGTTTTACATTCAATTATTTAACAACACAAAAGAATAATTTGTATCTACTTAACATAATTAAGTATTCTTTGTTTTTATTGCAGTCTTTAAATGTTCATGATGATAAGTTTACCTTTTTAAATTGTATGTAGTTATGGTTTGTAATTAGTATTTGCATGCTTCGTCACACGATGACACTAAGTGATATTTATAATATATTGAAATCTCATATAAGTGAACTGTAAATTGTTTTATGAGAATAAATATTCTATAAACTATATAATATCCGTATAATGTATTAAGTTTTATAAATATATGACTTAAATAAATAGCCTCGTTGATCTAGCGGTTAGCGACTACCGGTCAGAAGATCTCAGACTCGATTTCTGGATCCATTTGAGTGTTGTGCCCGGAACCTGATACTTTGGTGACGTTTCACGCCCGTACGTCGGTGTGCATCTAAAGCTGTTAGTCTTGTTAGTCATGAACATCTATAGCAATTATTATTGAGAAATCAGTGCCACTGCAAATATACTGACTACTAGTTCAGCCTTCGAATTTAGCTCACCCTCAGAGTTGTGGCGGTCCGATGTCAGTCGCTTCGTGGAAAAACTGATATTCTATGATATTATATTTATTACTTTAATAATTCTACAAAGTGAGTTTGCTCTGTCTGATGGAAAGCATGAATAGAATTTATTAGTTGTGGTCACCATACTCATTGCGCATGCAGACAATATAGTTCGTTGACCCACATCTTAGCAGCCCAATGAGATGCCCTTTCACGCTCCGCTTGGGGACGTAAGGATATGACAGTCATCGTGGAAAGTAATGCTTACACACTTACCAAGATAACTGTCACCCCTACATCAAGCGGCTACCGATCTCAAAGTATTTTCATTTATCACAGTTTTTCTACTGCTGTTGCAGTACCAAACCTGTGATGAGTGTGTTTTTGTACTGAAACAGCAGTATAAAAACTGGCGGTGGCGTCAGCTTTCTACTTCAAAATCACTTACACACAAATATGCCCTGAAATATGCGCTACTGAACTGTCTGAAGAGAATTTATTAATAATAACATTTGGAACAATAATTGGAACAGAAGAGAGGAAGAAATATTTTATAAACAGTTAAACTCAATCTTAAAATATATTAATAACATATATTCGAAATTGAACATAGTTATAAACGGCGATTTAAATGTAAATATTTCAAAAAATATTTTTAAATCTATATAATTTTTAAATTTAATGCCAAAGTATAAAGTAACATATCACACACTCGATTTATTCCAACTATAAAAGCGTGCATTGATCTCATATTCACTAACTTTAAAGATATGTATACAACAATAGATGAAATAAGTTTGTTAGACCATAAGTACTACAATTCATCTCAGTGTATGAGAATAAAATAAATAAAGTATACCAAAAAAAGGTAAGATAGTAACAAAACATATATTAAAATTTTAATGTAATTGACAGACATTAAAGTGGAATGTGGTTTTAACATTTGATAATAATATTAATGAAAATCATAAAATATTCCATGATTCACAAAAACTAAATTTAAAATGAGATACAAAAAACATTGGCTCACTGTAGGTATAAAAACTTCTTACTGAAATAAAAGAATATTACTTTTATAATAGAATATTATAAAAATTATGAAAAAGTCTTAAAGAAAGCTGTAACGACAGCAAAGAAACAGTATAATATTTTCAAGTTCAAGTGGAATATTTTCAACGAGAGAACTAAAACAAAAATTAAGGGTGAAAAATAAAATATAACCCTAGACATAAATAATAAACAGATTACACGGCCTAATGAGATAGTAAACATTTATTAAGTATTTTTTTTTACCTTTATTGGGGAGAAACACTCAACCCGAATCGGTAGCAGACCAAAAGCTACCCTCACAATCTCTTCTACAGACAACTCACATAATAAATTAACTAATACTTAACAATATAAATAGATTAAAAATTAAAAAAAAAAGAAATAGTCGCGGAACAGATGAGTTTCCACCTACTTTGATAAAACAATGTGCAAATGAGTGAGCATTACTCTTTTACTACCTATTAAGCTAATCTTAAGAAAATGTGGTGTTGGTTTCCTTTTGAAAAAATCTATAGTAAAACTAATACCTAAAAAACATGAAAATTTATCCAAATTTAATAACTATCGTCTTATTGCTATTTAGCCAATAACCTCCAATATATTTAAAAAGGTTATGTGTAAACGCGTTTACGAATTTTGTGAAAACTTTGGTTTATGTAATAGCCAAAACAGTTACGCGAAATAGGTCCACAATTTTGGTAGTTTATTTAATTACTATTTAATTACAAAAAAAATATTAAATAGAAATAATGCTCGATATGATCAAAACTTATATAAAGTGCAATTTGACATTCTGTAAAATAAATTAAATACTGTAGTAATCCGCGATAGATGCCTGAAATAGTTCAAATCATACTTGAACGATAGGGAAGAACTGGTAAAAATATAAATTTATAACTACAGGACAAATTATATAGGAGGGCTTGGGGTAGGCCTATATCCAGCAGTGGGCGTCTTTTGGCTGATATGATGATGATGAAATGATATAGGAACCATTCAATCAAACTACAAACCTATCAATATCTTTATTCCACAGGGAAGGTGTTGGCAAGTTAGGGTGTTTCCTTTTTCTCAAATACATCAATGATCTTCCTTAAAAATATATTTGAGTTTTGTATGCGGACGACATAAAACTCACACTTGTGAAAATAACAACCTTAGTGATAAATGGTATACTTACTGCAACAACAAATTGGAGGATCGAACACAACTGAGATATTAATTTTAATAAAACAAAAATAATTACATTCTACCCACATCAGAAACCACTAAACGTAAATTTCACCTTGGGTATTGATACAGACACATCGATTGGAAATCACATATACAACGAGTAAAATTTCAAAATTTACCTACGCCTTATGAGAATTAAAAAATGATTCGTGATTCTTTGGAGCAACAGTACAGATGTACTTTGCAAAAAAAAATCATTAGAATTTCAGTAAATATAGGAGAAGCACGGTTGACAACTTTATTTTAAAGAGCTTAAACTTTTAAGTGCCCTGTTTAAATATTTTTGGAACATGTAAATTCGTTACATATCATTCAGAGTTCTACAGCAAAAGAGAAAATCCACAACAAACCAAAATAATACTCAGGCACAAAGGTAGACTAAACCTAACAACTTTCTGACTTACAATGTATTCATTTTATCCATAAGCAATGTCTATATATGTACGTATTAATTTAAATATTAACTGAAAGCTAAAACAATATTTTATTTTATTGTTCGAAGTAAGTATATTGATGCTGTTATGATTATTTTATATTTAAAACAATTATAACGCTTATACAAACATGACTGAAATATTTGTGAAACTATTAAAAAGGTTTTAGGTATATGAAATATAAAATGCTTAAGACATATTACAAAAGAATATATTAATAAATAAAATATTTGAAAAATATGTAAAAAGGTACTTTTTTAAATAAATAAGTCCTCTTCTTTCCTGCTAAATTATGTTGCCGTGTTCGACAGGATTCACAATTGTTGCCAATTATTTTATACTAGCTACGCTGGCGTAGAATTTGGTCTACGACATCAAGTTCCGTAACAGATCATTTTAAATAAATATATGTATATTTTTAATAAAAGGTATCCTACATTACTTTTAAAACCTTCAAGAACATATGTACAAAATTTCATGATGATCGATTGAGTAGTTTTTGCGTAAAACCGTAACAAACAAACTTACATTCCCATTTATAATATTAGTAACATGTTTAATACCTGTACACATTGTGACATGCAATAAAGAATTGAGAATTCACACACTTGTAATGTATCACAGTAAACACATTTAATTTGCTTCATTTTTTAAAAAGATTAGGTCTTTTATTCACTCTTCGTATAGACTACATGTATAGCAAGAGATATTTAAACGATCTCTGTAAATAGTTTCTTACTGTTTCCTACAGTATATTACGAACCGACGACACGCCTGATATCAACTGTTGAAATATTCTTTGCCATTATATTGAGTACCTATGTCCAATATATTGCGCATTATTACTCCTATAAAAAGCGAGCAACTTACTTTTTCTGTCGTAAAATAAATGTGATTTGATAGAAAGGGGAACTTTATCACATAACTGGCACTTCGTTTCAGGTTCAAAATGAAATGTCTTTGAACTCAATTGGAAGTAAGCGGTATCAAGGCTCAAATAATTTCTGTATAATATTTTTATTCAAATATATCTACTCGTAATTACATCCCACTAATATTATAAATGCAAATGTAAGTTTGTTTGTTACGGTTTCACGCGAAAACTACTCAACCGGTCGTCATGAAATTTTGTACACATGTTCTTGGGGTACTAGAAGTAACGCAGGATACTTTTTATTGAAAGAAAATATATTTATTGAAAATGATCTGTTATGAAACTTAATGCGGCAGACCAAATTCCACGTGAGCGAATCCGCGGGCAAAAGCTAGTAATAAATAATAGAGGTAGGAAGTTAATCATCTTTGAAGGAAGTGCGCGCACAGTGTGGGCCGCTTGCCTTTTGTTGAAGCAACGTCTTCTAAGAACAGAGATTTTGTATTATAATGTGTGCATGAAGAATAAGAAAAAGACATTTGTAACTTTGTTTTTACATTAAAGTCCTTAATTTGATTCCATAAAATACTTATACAATTCTTATGCATATGTAGGTTAGTTGTGTTTCATTTTTTTTAACCTCACGCTTATAAAACTTGCAATAATAATATACCTAGTCTTGCCATAAATATTGTAATAAAGAAAAAAGAAAATTGTTAACTGCAAATAACATTTATTACTTTTACAGTGTGTCAGTTTAATACATAAATATAAAACAATTAAAAATATAAAAAGCTTATTCGAAGTGGTCTCCATTGGCTGCAATACAGTCCTTTAAACGATGAGGCCAGTTATCAATAGAAGCACGCACTCTTTCCATGGGAAAATTCTTCACTGCCAATCGTATAGATTGTTTTAGGGACTCCAAATTATCATGGCGTTTAGAGCAAGCTGTACTCTCTAAAACTGACCACAAATCATAATCCAGCGGATTAAGATCGGGACTAGACGACGGCCAGTCTTCAGCTCTGATGAAGTCCGAAACGTTCGATTCCAACCAAGACTGCGTGGACCGAGCTTTATGACCCGGCGCCGAGTCTTGCTGGAAGGACCATACTTGGTTATTGAACATGGTGATGTTAAGGGGCTTAACTACCTTCTCAAGAATGGTATCTTGATACACTTGTGCCGATGTTTTGATACCTTTTTCACAAAAATATGGCTCAGTCACTCCTTCATAGCTAACACCCCACCAAACCATCACTGAAGTCGGATAATGTCCACGTTGCACTCTGTCGACTAATTGGGAAGCTTCCTTAGAGCTTTGAGCATAAATACGGTCATTTTGTTTGTTAAAATGTTGCTCAATTGTAAAAATTTTCTCATCCGTAAACAAAATTTTTCTGTGACCTCCCTTTGCGTACCGCTTCAGTAGTTGTTTCGATTTTACCACCCTATTCTTCTTTAAATTATCAGTTAAGAAATGGCCAGTGCGTCTCTTATAGGCTGCAAGTCCTAAGTCATCTTTTAAAATACGCGACATGGTTCTAGGTGCTATCTTCATTTCCCGAGATAAAATCTTTTGCTTTCGGACAGGATTTCTTCGAATTCTTTCCCTTACTGCTTTGACCACCTTTTTCGTACGAACACTACGTGGACGGCCAGATCTTTTTCTGTCACAAACAGAGGAGGTCTCATTGTACCTATTAATAGCCCGGTACACAAACATTTTACTAATACCAAGTGTATGGAGAGTTTTAAAAATTGCATTTGGCTCCATACCTACTTTGTGTAATGCTATCACAGCGATTCGGTTCTCTTTATCACCCCACACCATTTTAATATCGCAAAATATTTTACAATGTATTGGCGCCAAAATGAGAAAACACAATGAACAATCGTATAAAAATGACAGATTCGAAATTCAAATGTAATATTTTTTTATAATTAAGTGTAACAGTATTTATGGCCAGACTAAGTATACTTGTAAATCACAGCAAACTCCAATTTTACATTGCGCTTTCCTAGTTTTTCGGGACTTAATTCAGTACTTATTGAGTTCATCTGTTCTGGTGAACGGTCAGAGTGGGAGTTGTCTCTTACGGTTTTTAGTCTTGTATGACGCCTAAATCTTTTTTGATTCAACATAAGCAAGAGACTCATTATTAATTGTAGAACAAAATTGAATGGGGATGAGTTGATGTATAAAATTAACTACAAAGCTCTTGAACACATTCAAGTGACACGCGTTGTTATTTATAGATTTGGAGGAATGGGTGTCATGTCCCTCCAATGTAAAGGGATGATCCTTCGACCAGGCGAGGTGATCATGCTTGGCGGACCACGGCCCAACGGCTAATGTTGGGATGCTGTATCTGTGCCAATCGATGCAAGAACTTGTATATCGCTATGCGGTTAATGACACTACAGAATGTTTTTGTTGCCGTATGTGGAACTCGCCACATCATTTCCTTCCAAGATCGGAGGTCGATATATGATAAATTAGCTGGTTTTTACTCTGTTGTGGAGCGTACCAATGCCAGGAGTGAGTAGTTTCAATGAGTCAAAACTGAGTGCTTCTAGTCCCAGTAAATCGAGGCTGACGTCCGTTGATCCCAGTGAGTCGGGATTGCATGCAGTGCGCAGTGTTGTGGTGACGTCTCATGTCATTCGGGGTTGTTGCTGCATAGTGGCTAACTGTTGTGTAGACGAGACAGAGATGCTCTTCTTATGAGGATCATAAATACAGTGTGCTGTGTCTAGACGCTGATGAGACTGTAAGGTAACCAGAGGTTGTTGGCTGGCTGAGAATAGTCATGGGTCATCGCTGTGCAAGTAAGCAAGATGATAATGCTAGCGGTCCAGCTTCTTTGAAGGTTGCTTCTAATCACGACGGCGCTGACTACTGCAGAAGACTACTATTCTATCTATGCTTTCCATCAGGTAGAGTAGAGTCCCTTTGGTAGGCAATAAATAAATAAAAATAGAAACAAGTTCTTGTGGTATACCTCCCAATCAACTGAAAAAAAGAAAGAGATTTCTCTCTTTAATTCTATTTACTGAAGAAAAATGTAATAATAATAAATTTAGTCAAATCAACCTATCGCCGTCAACTACTAAACGAAGGTCTCCCCATAGTAATTATTCATCATCATTATCATCATCACAGCCAAAAGACGCCCACTGCTGGACATAAGCCTCCCCCAAGGTTCTCCACAACAGCCGGTCTCGTGCCGCCCGCATCCAGCAGCTTCCCGCGAGTTTCACCAGGTCGTCGGACCACCTTGGGTAGTAATTATTAGCAAATAATTATCAGTGTTTTGGTAATTAAAACAAAATTAATAATAAACAGTTTAGAATTTTTAAAGCTAAATGAAATTACATGAAATCCATAGGCAAAATTATTATACACATTGCTACTAAAACCTAGCTAGATACTTGATGGAAATAAACAGCAATTCCCAAATGTGTTTATCCACCTTGTTTATCCATAAACGTCCATATGT
The DNA here is from genome assembly GCA_949316085.1 of Hypercompe scribonia. Classification (NCBI taxonomy): domain Eukaryota; kingdom Metazoa; phylum Arthropoda; class Insecta; order Lepidoptera; family Erebidae; genus Hypercompe; species Hypercompe scribonia. The sequence continues at coordinate 11,279,579 of OX438980.1, forward strand.
ATACGCTTCAAATTTACTTTGTAACGTCTTCCAAGCCTACTCGATTGACTAGTAAGTCATATAGTATACACATATGTGGACCTACCTTTAGCACTACAAGTGTTTATGGTAGGTTACAAGATTAACAAAAAGTTATTGACACATTTACTTCTATACCGTTTTAAAACTAAAATGGTAGCATTCGTAAAAAATTCACAAAAATATAACATTAATGATACATTAATATTATATTTCTTCACTGTTAGTTTTATTTTTATAGAAGTTACATAGTCATACCTACGCATCGTATATTTAGTACAGTAAAATACTTTTAAAATTGACTATATTTTTCATTTTTAAAAACAACAGAAATAGTTTTGCTTGTACCTACCTACCTTTTGCTTGTATCTGTATCCTAACAATTAAAGTTGTATCGTAGCAACTATTTACACACACAAATCTACCTGAAAAACTAATAAAACTGATTGAAGTTAACAATAATAGTATGATTATAATAGAAAATCATAATAATTTAACAATATCGACGTGATTACCACCCACATAGTATTACAGACTGTACAGACAACTATCAAGTACAATCAAAGTTAACAAGCACTGTTAGTTTATTGGTAGTGAACAATATTCACTAATTTCTATTACTTTTATAGAACTTAAGGCGTCTTCTCACTTTGGAAATTTAAAAAAATCGATTTTTATTTTATTTAATTAAATTTTAATTAAATTTAATTTTTAAGTATTGGAAGGTCCATTGTACGGAGCAGGCATCGCTGATTAACCCGAAGTAAGGTTTTTTCATGATTTTTCTGCAACCAAATCTTTCAACGCGTTTATCTCAAAACAAGATTTTTCGGTGCCTTGTTGATGAAATTTCGGTTTTTTGAAATTTCGATTTTAAGATTTTTTTTTTTCAAAAGACTGCAAAAAAACCGCGTTTTTTTTTACTTTTTCGAAAAACGTGCGCCATTTTGTTATTTTCACGAATATCAAAAATCTAATGATGTGCGCTATAGCCACTGACATACTGAATCGAAAACAGTTTTATTTTTTGTTTGAGATCACCCGTCTCGGAGATACCATCAACAAGCCACGACCATAACATTTTTAGACGGGTTTTTCGATGCTACTTTTGGATTATAATAATTGTTTAAAAAAAATAAAATAAAAATTTTTTTGTACTTAAAAGATGTGTTTATTACATAGAATTCATTTTATCCCATAATTTTAAGCAAAAATCCTCGAAAAAAAATTGCGACAATAGCCTATTTTCAAGGCGCCTAAAGTGAGAAGACGTCTTAAATAGTTATTTATAAATAGTGAAAGAAATAATATTTTAGCTTTTCAGAGTGAAAACTGCTCCTTTGAAAAAAAGTTGAAACCATGTCGATGTTATTTTTTGACAGATTACCGGAGGCTGTTCTTACAAAGCTTTTTCATTCGAAATTGTTATTGTAACAAAATAATGTTAACTTACACTAATTAAGCATCAAGTTATTCAAATAACACAGATTCAGACATTGTTCGTGTCACTTTTATGTGTTTACTGTTTTAAATGCATAAGTTGTATCTATGGTATTGTTTCACGTAATCATTTAAATCATTGTAACATTATGTTAACTAAAGCTTAAACGTTGCAGAGACTTCTCTTACATTTTTACATTCTCTATATACCTTTGTAATTTTTGAATCATGTTGCTAATGGCAGCGGTAGGCACATTGCCTTAAATAAATAAACCCCGAGCCACGTTATATTAATTAGTGCTCTAAATCATTGTACAATGTTCCTTTGTTCGCGAAGAAAACATAATATATCCTGATGAATGTTTTGTATGTGGATTATCGAGCGATAATGTAAGAACTAATAGGTAATTAAAACACGATTAATTTACTTTAATGTCGAAATACAAAAATATTCATTAGGGGAATTATATGCCCTACCTCTCTCAAAATATTCATTTTGAGAGAGGTAGGGCATAGCGTGATATTTTCCGCTCAAAACTTGGAGCAGCCCGACTGGGGAAGGACCTCCGCCTTACAGAAGACCACAGCCAAAGAGCACTGCATTTTCGGCAGTGCTGTGTTCCTGTGGTGAGTAAGGTATCCAGAGCTCTAGAGAATTCGCTGTTTTGATAACGGGGGACTAGTGGTGCTTATAATACTGCTACTGGCTCGTGTGGGCGCGGGATGTGGGCGCGGCGGTCAGGAAGACCTGCTGAAACGGTTGTCCGCTGGCCGCCCGCAGGATAGATGGGTTCCCGAACCCAGGGATCACTACAACCTCCACCCTGGGAGGCTGAACCGCCAGCCTGTGAAAAATCCCTACAGTAGTAGTCGTGCCGGAGGAGGAGACCGGAGTGGAACCCGACTGCTGCTGCAGGGGGGGAGCGGGGGCCCTTTCGTACGCCGCGCCGACAAATCGCACTACCCGCATCGACCATGAGTAGATTAGCACCGCCGCATTGCCCCCTTCGTTGTCATCACAGTGAATCCTCACAAACCAATTGAACCCCCCCCCAAAAAAATGACGAAGAAAAATAGGAAAAAAGTATCTACAGCGGCATCCTCTTCCACATATATGGACTTCTGCAACATCAGGGGACTTCACTCCAACCTAAACGTAGTCCACCTTCATCTAGAGATTACGCAGCCGACCCCGGCTACAAACTCGAACACAAATTTCTGAGACGTGCCGGTGTATGCTTGTACATCCGGGAGGATATCTGCTGTCGCCGTCTCCATTTTTATGAAGGCCTGTCAGTAATGTGGGTGCGCGTAGACTACGGAGGTGAGACTCGAATCTATGCGTGCCTATACAGGTCTCCTAGCGGTGACAGGGAGACTAAAGCACTCTTTGAGCACCTGCAGGTGACGACTGACAAAGTTCTTGAGCGGTACCCTCGTGCTGAGTTAGTGGTTTTAGGGGATTTTAATGCCCACCACTGTGAGTGGCTAAATTCTCGTTCCACCGACTTTGCAGGCAGGTCTACTCATTTGCTCTGGCCCATGGCTTCTCACAACTGGTACATTCTCCAAGAAGAATACCTGATATTAAGAGCCATGCACACTCTTTGCTGGACCTTCTGCTGACGACGCGTCCGGACGACTACACTATTGCAGCGGATGCACCTCTCGGCTCGTCCGACCACTGCCTCGTCCGGACCGTAGTCCCATGCCCGCGGCATATTCCACCTCGCCCAGCCAATTTGCGCCACATGTGGCAATATAAATCAGCAGACTGGGATGGATTGCGTGAATTCTACGCATCGTACCCGTGGAGGCAGCTTTGCTTCACGCCAGAAGATCCTGACTCCTGCGCAGCTGCTGTCACTGAGACGATCCTGGTGGGTATGGAGTATTTTATTCCCAACCCATCAGTAGCTGCGGGGGTAAAAAAGTGACCGTGGTTTAACCGGCTTTGCAAGGAAGCCAGGCTAGTCAAGCAGGCCGCCTATAGGGCTTGGACCACGGCCCGTACCAATAAAGATCCGAACATCTCTGATGTGAGACGCAAACTAAATGCTGCCTCGAGGTCCAGCAAAAAGACAATTGCCAGAGCCAAATTCGATTTCATCGGCAGGATTGGTGAGTGACTTACGAGCTATCCCTCTGGGAGTCGTGCGTTTTGGTCTCTTGCTAAGGCTGCCGAAGGAAATTTTTGCCAGTCGTCTTTACCACCATTGCGAAATGCCGATGGTAACTTGGCCCATAGTGCTAAAGAGAAAGCCGACCTACTTGGGCAACTCTTTGCCGCGAACTCGACCATGAACGAGGATGGAAGTGCGGTACCGCCTATTAGCCCGCCGTGCCAACACTCTTTGCCGGAAATACACATTTCGCAAAGAGAAGTGCGGCGGGAACTAAACTGTCTAGACGTTCATAAGTCGAGTGGGCCAGACGGCATACCTGTAGTGGTGCTCAAAAAGTGTGCCCCTGAGTTGTGCCCTGTACTAACGCGACTTTTCGCGATTTCCTACCGCAAAAGGCAAGTTCCGTCTTCGTGGAAGACTGCCCATGTGCATCCAGTGCCAAAAAAGGGTGATAGATCGGATCCATCGAATTACAGGCCTATAGCTATAACCTCCCTTCTCTCTAAGGTGATGGAGCGTGTAATCAACACACGGCTCCTCAGTTACCTGGAAGAGCACGATTTGATCAGCGACCGCCAGTACGGTTTCCGCCGCGGTCGCTCGACTGGTGATCTTCTAGTATATCTCACTCACCGGTGGGCTTCAGCCATTGAGAGTCAAGGTGAGGCTTTGGCAGTTGGCCTGGATATAGCAAAGGCGTTCGATCGGGTCTGGCACAGGTGCCTTCTATCGAAGTTACCGTCCTACGGCCTGTCCGAGGGTTTGTGCAAATGGGTGGCTAGCTTTTTGTCCGGCAGACACATAAAAGCCGTCGTCGACGGTAGCTGCTCCGAAAGCATGGACATAAACGCTGGTGTCCCGCAAGGCTCCGTGCTATCTGCAACACTATTCTTACTGCATATCAATGATATGTTGACCATAGATAGCATTCATTGTTATGCGGATGACAGTACTGGAGATGCGTATTACACGGGCCGGGCTAACATCCCTCGTACCGCTGTAGTAGAAAGTCGCGAACAACTTGTGTCTCAAATCGAGAGCACTTTACACAGAGTCTCCGATTGGGGTCGGGATAACCTGGTCCAATTTAACCCCTCTAAGACACAAGTTTGTGCGTTTACTGCTAAAAAAACCCCGTTCACTGTAGTCCCACAATTCTAGAATACACCACTTACCATCTCACAGAGTATTGGGATCCTTGGTGTCGATATCTCCAGTGACGTCCAATTTCGGACTCATTTGGAGGGAAGGGTGAGGCTGGCATCAAAAAAGCTTGGTGTTCTGAATAGAGCGAAGCGATATTTCACACCGGCACAAAGGCTACTACTGTACAAAGCACAAGTTCAGCCTCACATGGAGTATTGCTGTCATCTCTGGGCGGGAGCACCGAAGTACCAGCTTGAGCCTTTCGATTCAGTCCAGAGACGTGCTGTGAGAATAGTCGACGATCCTGATCTCACAGACGGTATCGAGCCACTAAGTCTTAGGAGAGACTTTGCCTCCCTGTGTGTGCTCTACCGTCTCTACAATGGGTTGTGTTCTGAAGAATTGTTTGATATGATGCCCACAGCCACATTCTACCATCGCACCGCTCGCCATCGTTAGGGAGCTCATCCACATACTTTGGAACCTAAATGGTCGCGCACAGTGCGGTTTCAGAGAAATTTTCTCCCGCGAACAATCCCGTTATGGAATGATCTCCCTGCCACGGTTTTCCCTGGGAACTACAGCATGGGGTTCTTCAAGAACGAGGTAAATAGGTTTTTGAAGGGTCGGCAACGCGCACGTGATGCCCCTGGTGTCGCAGGCGTCCATAGGCTGCGGTAGCCGCTTACCATCAGGCGGGCCGTATGCTTGTTTGCCACCGTTGTGGTATAAAAAAAAAAAAAAAGTTATCGAAAGCAATAACTATAAGAATAAAACAAAAATAAAATCCTTAGCGAATACTTTTCTCGATAGGATATTTATTATTATTTAAAAAGACAACTCCAGCACTAGGAATAAATTCTGTGTCGCGGGGGACTTTATAAACATACAAGAAAGTGACACAAAGAACACCCAGACTGAGGACAACAATTTGTGGATCACACAAAGTGTTGCCCTATGTTCGGTTTGAATCCACAATACTCTGCGAAGTAGAGAGCGGTGTGGCGACCACTTATACCACCAGGGCAAACTCACTAGCCCACGAGGCTTCTACTAAATAATACTGACATTAATCCAATTGGAAATACAATATACTTCTTTATATTATGCATATACATATGCAAATTACTCTTACTGTATGCAACAATAATAATAAAAATGAAAACTCAGACAGTAAAGCTGACGTTAGTGGAATGTTTTGTTTTTGTTTATCGATAATTTAAAAAAATATGTTTAGCTCATACTGTTTTATTGATTATAATATAGACAAAATACTTTCTATTTTGAAATCATCGTACTGAGCTAAATTTTATAACATATTTCGAAGATATAAACATCTGTACAAGACTTATACTGCGTCCTAAGAGGATTCGTACTTTATATCTATACTAAATAACAATAGCGTTTATTACACAGTGTGTATTGAATATACCGAGTCTGAAACTAGTCAGGCATGACCGATATGTGTGAGTAAAACTGATTTGTCTAACAGACGTTGGAATACTTACATGTAATTGAAATATTTTGTGGTGAAATACTTTTAAGCACTTAGGTATGGGTTCAATAAGTATCTATAAAGTGTGAAAAGGATTAGTTTCTGATAATAGGTGGGATTCACGTTCTGATAATAATTTAAAAAAGCATTGCTGCTATTTTTTACTTATTCGGAGGTAAAAAAAAACCTAAATATTTAATAAATACCTGGACTGGTATTTCTATGTCCTCGAGTATAAGTGATAGTTACGAGTATCTATACTCACATGAACCCTCTATTCCGTCTATTTATGACCTATCATAGTAATGTAACGTGACATTCAGAAAATGTAAGTATTAAAATTTTATAAGCTCTTTATTTAAATATAATGGGTAATACCATTTCAACTAATCAAAATTGAACATTCACATCACATCAACAACTTTTCATAACTCACTGCTGTACATAAGCCTTTCTTACACAAGGAGGTTTTGGCTTACTATACCACGCTGGCCGTACCGCGTTTCCACTCGTTAAGGTTTTATTTGACGCATATCCTTTCCGTTCATGGTTGCTTCAGGAAGTACCTACACTCGGTAATAAGGAGAGCATTGAATCCCACTTGTCACCGCTGCGACTGTGAAACTCGGATCAGCACACGCTGGTGGTTTGTTCCATTTGGACGGTGCAGCGTGGAATCCTTACTGTAGTTATTGGAAGAGATCACTCGCTATTGTTCGTCATATGCTCCATAACCAGTAGCAACAGCTGTTTTACTGCTGTTGCAATCTTCTGCGAAACCTAATTTTGTAGGAGGCAGCTGAGAAGGCCCAGGAAGTTAACCTCCACACGGATCCAATTCACCGCCGTGGTGAAGGCGTGCTTATCATCGTCTCATGCCGCCCTGAGTGTGGCTGTGGATGGACAGGACGGGTTTGCTACAGTAGCCAGCCATGAGGAGTCGACGTCCGTATGTGCTGTACGTCGCATAAATAGATAGTTCTCCCGAAGGTCGTGCCTACGTTGGCAGACAGATGCAATCATAGTTGTTCCTGGATCCCTCCTATCTGAAACGCAGAGTGGCACACCGTGTGGTTTTAGTTGGTGAGGTTACGACACGCCACGCTGCCGCAAATTCCGGTGGAGTGAAAAGCCGATCGACTTTCCACACGCAAAAAAGGGCTTGTTTCAAGATTTCCTTATTTTGCAGTAATGTTGGTCCACATAGTTTGTACCCTTAGTCGCTTCTAATGATATATTTAGGATGAATAGGGGTTGTGATACGCTGTATTCTTAATCTGTCACCATACGAATTTAACGTTAAATTTAACGATATAAGTAAGTTGATAATTCGAAGAGGATTCTTCTACTATTTTGCTACTGCTACTTGCTACTTGCTACTGAACACAGTATCAAAATGGTAATATTTGTCTTAAAGTATAAATATAAAATAATATTATATGAGTACATGTAGTATGCCCAGGTATTTGTTATTAAAAATTGAATTTATCATAGTATGTTTTAGTCTTATTCGTAGATATAACTTCCTAGTTCTACATTATAGTTGCAAACGTTGTAATCATTTCGCGCTTCAGATTGAAAAAAATATATTTCCATCTAAATTTTTCTGCTAGGAAATTCTTAGTAGAAACACGAAGACAGCAAACGTGACCAGGGAACCGGCCCCTTATGATCAAACTACTATTCTTTTGATCATCAAGTCTGAAAAATATATTAAATGCCATACATACTTATTGTATAATAGCAGTTATAACAAAATATTTCTAGACATGGACAAAGTTTGCTTGTTTTTGTTAAGAAATTTGTACCTAAAATATTAGTGCATTGAATAAGAATAACTACAAATTTCTTCGAATGTCACTTTTTTCTATTTAATACAGTGACCTTATTTATGCACTTACAGTGAGTTACACTGAAAAAATTTTAATAGTATATTGTTTTTTTTTTCAATTAATGGAAAAGAATTGTCAATAGTAAGTTTTTGGCAAAGATCATTTTTAACAAAAGAGTACTGAAGAACTTTTTGTGAGATTGGTTGTTTTGAACGGTTGAGCTCTGGAATTATTAATTAGAATCAGAATAAGATTATTTTGGTGTCAGGTAGGTGGAGATTGGAGCTAACTTTAGTAACTCAAAATTTTATAGCACGCATAATTTTCTTCGGCGGTCATCGAAACCTACTGTTTCTGACCGGTTGCGGAGGAGGAGTTTTGAGGACTTTTTTCTTCTTATGAAATTTACTAGAAGAACAAATAAATAAGAAAGAAAGAGAGAGAGAGAGAATATTGTCTCTTATTGCTAGACCTCGTGAAACTGCGAACTACATTGAAATAGATGAAGAAATTGAGCATTCAATAATGGAGTACTTAAATAACAAAATTAATTATACTAAGAAAATGGTTAAATATAACTATTTGTTGGCTTGCAAATATTTTTCTTATTTTTATTTCAAATATACATGATATAACGGTTAAATTCATCGTGAATTTAGAAAATAATATGTGTCTTGTTACATTTTTTTGAAAACTCGCATACCTTAACATGAAATCAGTGGTTATGATGAAAAATAAATGATTTTTACTTAGTTATGATTTCGTGAAAAGAAAAAAGCAAAAATCTAGTTCGAAATTAGTTTCGTACAAAGATCACTTTTTTTTATCTGCAGCTACTTACGAATCGTCGGTTTTGATGGCGTCCGAAGAGCATAGCTTGGAACTGTCGATGATAATGATACATTAAATTGCTTTATATTCATAACCGAGATATCTACCTTCTATATACTTTAAAATATCGCATAGAAAATTATTTAATAAAGAAACAAACAGAGCAACGTTTACCTTAAGATTGAATTTAATAAACAGGGTATATTGAATGTTGAATAACAAAATGCAAGCATATTATGCAAATAAAGCTGAATTTTATATTGAAAATGATGTTTTATGTAGCAAAGCTGAGGTCTCGTTATCAAAGCGCACAGTCCTCATTCAAAAGTTAATAACGATGCGGTGTAAAGGATTCTGTTCGCGTCAAGATCGGTCTCCCGTTCAGTTTGGCGCGAGATCCCGTTCCGAACGTACGCGGTCCTAATTCTTATCAAAGAGTTTTTTATCGATACATTTGAAGTTAGTCTGACTCCAAATTCGGTTAAGTTTTAATTTTGTACCAAGTGTATTGGTTTTAAACCATCATTAAATACGTTTTATTGATTATATTTAGGTGTTAAGTTAAAAGTATTTTGTCTATTAAGGAGTGTAAAATACAATAGAAGAATCAACAATGATTGTACTGCTCTTGTGTGCTGTATTCATAGCAGGTAAGTGTACTTCGATGTCATTTTTTAGGGGTACCGAAAATCAAATAACAAACAAATATATTTAGGACTTAGTGATAACTCGGCTTTAAAATACCAAGTTTTATCACATCGATAAATTAAAAAGCTTATGAATTACTCTTACGAATAAATATTAGAATCATAACATAATTATAATTATGAATTAAATTATTACAATAGTAATTATTACAAGTTTTAATGAACACAACTCTTGGACTCTATTCATGCTTTCCATCAGGCAGAGTAGAGTCACTTTGGTAGGCTCTTAAGATAGATAGAACATACGTTGACTTAAAAAATGTATAAACAAAATAAAGTAACTAATATTATTGTTAAAAAACACATTAGAATATCTAATAATATTTTTTCATAGAATTCAATATTTTTTCAATACTTGCCATTGAATTTATAAGTTATTAAGAATTATTTTGTAAATTTTAAGAAATGGGTCATCAAAATTCTTATATTTCAATATCATTTTCAATCGTTGCTTTACATACAAAGTATATATATAAATAAATATTATACATTTTACATACGTTCCTACACATAAAGGTATGTTATTAATAATTTCAGTAATCATGGTAAGGTTTCTAGATACGTATTTTCTCCGAGGTCTTATCTAATCTTTGTATTTGTTTGTCGACTTAATCAAAACTATTGTCGCCCCATTGTTGCAAACACGATGACAACGGTAATGGATTTTAGTGTCAGTCAAAACAAAGCGATGGCTTAAATATGCCAAAATTTACTAACTCAATAAAGTGATATTCAGAAGTTAGAGTTATATAACATCACGCTACTATCCATAAGACAGAAGCAGGAACATAAAACTATTACGATCGACTGGTTTTCAATAAAAATGTATTGTATTTAAAAAAGAACTAGATTGGTAAATAAGGACACAGTTATATAGCTAACCGAGTTGACCTCTACCTGTGAAGTAGGTAGAAATAATATTGTCACTTTTATGTAACCATAACTTACATAAGTAATGTAAATAACACACAGTTACGCTTTTTTGTTATTTTATGGACCGTCATGCTATATGTTAAATCATTATATTACAAAAACAGTTCTCATAGTTACGAATACTCGGAATTTTTTTAGTCAAATTAGTCCTTAAAATATAGCTGGATCCCTGTGACAGATGGCTTTGAAACCGACAAAATAGCTTTAAACAAGCTATTTCGTTTTGTGTCACCTACATTTTTAGTCTTTAAGCGTCTGTTTTATTACAAATGAAGTACAGTAAATTATGAATATAATAATTCACACCAAAAGTGGACCTCGTTGGTTTTAAAGTGATATTAATGAAAAAATTATAGAGATCCAGCTATATTTTAAGTTACTATAGTTTTATTTGTTTGTTTATTTACACACACACACCCACACACACACACACACACACACACACACACACACACACACATAATAAAACAAAAAGAAACGATGAACTACGAAATTATAATGAGAACATTTAAATATATCTATAGAGTTTTGTAAGCGGTGTTTCTCCTTGGTAGAGACATTCTGTGATACGAATTTGGCGAATTCGTTCGGGGTGTTAACACACCGCCCAGTCACCAATGCCCACTTTTTTTTTTTCTGTGCGGAAATCCCCCCGGATATCACCTACTAGTGGTTATGTCGGAGTCGAACCGACCAAAAACCGCACGCCGTCTTAGGTACCAGTAGCCGGGGAATCAGGTGTACCCTAGAAAGGAAATCTCTGAAACCCTGACGTACCTCGGGCCATCTACCTACGGCTTGCAGATGACTCCTTTTCTGCTCCAAAAGAGCGTGTGCTCCGTAGCACGTTCCGCTGCTATCCTGGCCTACTTCTGCTCCGGTGACGGATGGCCTCACCTATCGCCCCCAGTCTAGCGTTTATGGAGGACGGAGATCATTCTGCAATCTCCGGCGCCCGAGCCGTCTGTGATACCGGACACGTTCCCGGGCCTGAGGGACCGGGAGAATTTTAAACCTCTCCCGGCCCCGCTCCGACATATCCTTTGCAAGCATAACTTGCTCGCAAAAGGAGACGGCGGAGTTCCACACGCTCTCGCCCCGCAACATGGCGGCGATCATGCTACCGAGCGCTAAAGTTTCCACTCCGATGGCCGTCATAAGGTCACGCCTCAGCTCCGCCCACGCTGGGCATTCTGCCAGCGTGTGGAGCGCCGTGTCCACGGTCCGGTCATCGCAGTGGTGGCACTCAGGCGTTGACTCCTTTCGGATCAGACACAGGTGATTTTCGAAGCATCCTTTTCCAGTGATCACCTGCGTCAGCCGATATGAGAGGGTCCCGTGATTCCTCTCGAGCCAATCCTCCATAACGGGTCTTACCGCCGCAATGACGGCGTGCCCGAGTCACCAATACCCACTAATGTTAAGCAACTCTGTTGTGGCTTTTTGCTGAGTGAGTGAAATTATTGGAACCACACATCCGCTCTACCCTGATACTAAAGCTCAAGGGGATTAATTTAAAGGGCAGCAGTACACTTGTAACTTGTGACTTCCAGATGTTTGTAGGTGCTGTTAGTCACATAACATTAGTTGAATTGTCTCCTGTTTCCCTTCATAGATCCTATACATTTTGGATACCTCGGTAGTGCAGTAATAGCACATGTGACGATTGTGCTTAAGGTCTTAAGGCTCTGATTTCCAGGTCGGACCAAATGTTTGTATGATCTGTAAATATTTATTTCGACGTTTGAGTGTTTTCTATGTTTAATATGTATGTATTTATAAAACAAAGTATATAGGTATTTGTATCAGTTGTCTAGTATCTAAAGCACAAATTTTACTTAGTTTGGGACTGGATGACGTTGTATGTCAAATGTCTATAAGTATTATTCTACTTTGATACATTTGATCCTGACATTAAGATATATTACGCACTAATATATCAAACGACCTACGGCTAAAGCTGATAAATAAATGTATACGTGAATACAAAGTACTGTATGCCAAATCATTGTTATTACACTTCATAATAAATTACACAAAGTAAAATAGTGCTTTTTCATTTTTCTGAAGTGAGATAGGTGTAATACGAAGCGTTTTTAGTAAGACTATTTCGTTAGATTCGTGTCCATTAGGTTAATCATAAGTCGGATTTAGTCGGAACTCATAGTCAGATTTGAATCATATTTTTAGTATTAAAAATTCATTGCGATAGGATACAGGTTTAGTACCGCCTTATTAGAGATTTTAGGAACAAAGGTAAGTTCTAATTTGTGATGGCTTTTTTTAAAAAGAAATAAAACATATTTGGCAGACTTTAAATTTTAATTGCACAGACATTTTAATTAACTTAGGCTATAATCTTACGTTTTACGTGCGTATTCTCCCCTTCACAATACGGAGACTGTCAGACAATATTATTAAATTTCAATTCCTAAATGTTGGCACATCAAAAATTTAATGTTTGTTATAAATGACATTATATATTTCTTACTTGAAATCAAATTAACTCATTTGACAAATATCAGAAGACGTTTATTTCAAACGGCAATAATTAAATCTTTGGCAACTTTAGCATTTAGTGGCAGGCGTTTGATTCGGTAAAGACTTGTTTAACTATAAGGAGTACGTTAGTTTGTCTCGTGGTTAGTAATGTAATAATAGTTTGGTTTTATAAAAAGGGCTTTAAGTTCAAATCTAATAGAAAAGTTAAATAGTTTTATTGTCTACGTCCAGTTGTAGCTTGACTGTTGCAACGAATCTAAAAGATTGATATTAATCTTTTCAAAACGGATCAGGTGAGCTGAAACTCATCAAGTTTGTTAGTAAAATACATACTTCCTTGCACGTGAACATCATATGACATACCTAATGCGGTTATAGTAAGGTTTTCTATTAAAACAGGCTAAACCAACTTAGCTAAAAGAAAAGCTCACCAACTAAGGAAAAATCTAATAAGGTAGGAGGGTAGGTAGTAGTGGGACGCTGATTTTAGAACGAACGGGTCAGCTCGACCGGGGCAGTACTACCCTCTCTCAAAAGCCCAACCTAATGTGACAGTATTCGTGTTGTCGTATTTCGTAGGTGAGTGCGAGACCGGAGGACCACTGATGCAGGAGTGACACTTATCGTGATAACTGTGTAAGCATTACACTGCCACGATGACTGTCATGTATTTTATGTTCCCAAACGAGGCGTGAAAGAGCATCTAGGCCGCCATAGCGTGGGTCACCATACTGCATTATCTGCATTTGCCAGTACTATGGTGACTACAACTCTTGGATTTTATTCATGTTTGCCATCAGGCAGAGTAAAGCTACTTTAGCAGGTTCTTAACATAGAAAAAAAAACTACTATTTCACATGTAAGTGTGTTTTACTTGTAAAAGTGAATATTCTAATATATAGACGCATTGTGATAAATTTTTCTCTTATTAATACTCGACGAATTGATCGCTAGCTAAGTTTCGATGGAGGAAGAACTTATTCTGTGCTTTACTCATACACTTACATAACAATTTTGTGCCGCAGTCAGAAATTCTGTATATTGAAGTAAAAACTTCTATACAAATTTATTTAAAACTAGCTTACCCCGCGAACTCTGTTCCACCTTAGAGGCAATAAATAAGCAGATTTTGGATTTTGATCGAACGGGATAAAAAGTATCTTATGTCCGTCTCCTGGTTCTAAGCTACCTCTCCACCAATTTTCAGCTAAATCCGTTCAGCCGTTCTTGAGTTATAAGTGGTGTAACTAACACCGTTTTCTTTTATATACTTAGTCTGGCCATAAATACTGTTACACTTAATTATAAAAAAATATTACATTTGAATTTCGAATCTGTCATTTTTATACGATTGTTCATTGTGTTTTCTCATTTTGGCGCCAATACATTGTAAAATATTTTGCGATATTAAAATGGTGTGGGGTGATAAAGAGAACCGAATCGCTGTGATAGCATTACACAAAGTAGGTATGGAGCCAAATGCAATTTTTAAAACTCTCCATACACTTGGTATTAGTAAAATGTTTGTGTACCGGGCTATTAATAGGTACAATGAGACCTCCTCTGTTTGTGACAGAAAAAGATCTGGCCGTCCACGTAGTGTTCGTACGAAAAAGGTGGTCAAAGCAGTAAGGGAAAGAATTCGAAGAAATCCTGTCCGAAAGCAAAAGATTTTATCTCGGGAAATGAAGATAGCACCTAGAACCATGTCGCGTATTTTAAAAGATGACTTAGGACTTGCAGCCTATAAGAGACGCACTGGCCATTTCTTAACTGATAATTTAAAGAAGAATAGGGTGGTAAAATCGAAACAACTACTGAAGCGGTACGCAAAGGGAGGTCACAGAAAAATTTTGTTTACGGATGAGAAAATTTTTACAATTGAGCAACATTTTAACAAACAAAATGACCGTATTTATGCTCAAAGCTCTAAGGAAGCTTCCCAATTAGTCGACAGAGTGCAACGTGGACATTATCCGACTTCAGTGATGGTTTGGTGGGGTGTTAGCTATGAAGGAGTGACTGAGCCATATTTTTGTGAAAAAGGTATCAAAACATCGGCACAAGTGTATCAAGATACCATTCTTGAGAAGGTAGTTAAGCCCCTTAACATCACCATGTTCAATAACCAAGTATGGTCCTTCCAGCAAGACTCGGCGCCGGGTCATAAAGCTCGGTCCACGCAGTCTTGGTTGGAATCGAACGTTTCGGACTTCATCAGAGCTGAAGACTGGCCGTCGTCTAGTCCCGATCTTAATCCGCTGGATTATGATTTGTGGTCAGTTTTAGAGAGTACAGCTTGCTCTAAACGCCATGATAATTTGGAGTCCCTAAAACAATCTATACGATTGGCAGTGAAGAATTTTCCCATGGAAAGAGTGCGTGCTTCTATTGATAACTGGCCTCATCGTTTAAAGGACTGTATTGCAGCCAATGGAGACCACTTCGAATAAGCTTTTTATATTTTTAATTGTTTTATATTTATGTATTAAACTGACACACTGTAAAAGTAATAAATGTTATTTGCAGTTAACAATTTTCTTTTTTCTTTATTACAATATTTATGGCAAGACTAGGTATATAGATATGTATTAAACTCAATATATGTGTGTTAAAAACTTTTTATAACAATAACATCAATTATAAGCTATAACAACTTCAATACCCGTAAAACTTGAGTTTTACATGTTGGTTTTTGATGAGATAAGACAAACATTACTGAACCCGCCTTTGGTCTATAATTAACTTATAAATGTTTCTGTACAATATAATGTAATATACAATGTACCTACTAATGCAGAATTAGTCTGTAATATAATTTAAAAAGTATATTAAACATAAATTGTTTCAGAAAGGTTCTATATCATCAACGATTTTAAAATGACGAGGCTGCTAGGCAGTGGCACGAACCGCCCGTTCTCGTTAACAATAGATTTGTCTTACTTTGAATATAACAAAACATTTAATAATTATGAGAAAGCCTGACTGAGTTTCTTGAGGCTTCTCCTTAGTCAGTTGTCACTTGAAAGCCTCAGTAGAGATATACAAAAGATCAAATAAAATAGTTAGAAGACTCTATTAATAACATAGATTTATTCATTTCTTTATTATTCTTTTCAGTTATTAATTATTTCTACGTCATTATTTTCATCGTTGAGGAACAAATTTCTCTTCAAATAGACTTTTATTCCCATATACTGTACTAGCAGACCCAGCCGCGGTGCTGTGCCTAATTTTTTTAATTATTTTATTGTAGTAAACTATTAAATAGAGATGTAAGCTATCTTATCTTTCAAGTTGGATGAAACTGCATACGATGTGCAAAATTTGATCAAAATCGGTTAAGTAGTTTAGAAGTCCATCGTGGACAAACACTTTGACACCTAATTCATATATATTAAGATAAGAAGATTAAACCTACGCGTTGTTAAAAGTTTTCTATATTTTTTTTTTCTACCATATAACTTCATATATAAAATTCATGTAAGTAGGAACCTACGCAGTAACATGTTAAGCTATGATAACCTGAAGACACTGCGACTAAAAAGAAGAAATTGGCACTCGTTCAAAATAAGTACGAATATCAGCTTTCGCCTTAAGAACTATGCCTTCGTTGTAATACCTATTATGTTAATAATCAGATCATTTTACAAAACACTTTTCAATTAATTAAAAATTATATCCACGATGTAGCATAAAACTCTCTTTAAGAGTTCAACGCTTTCCACCCCCTCATCTCATAAATGAACACATAACGAACATGTAACGTAACGTATCCTATGGAAATCAATGAGTGATGGTTTGTTTTTAAATATAGAGCCTGCCAAAGTAACTCAACGTGTAGTTAATGTTTGCCGTCTCAAATCTTAAAAATATTTTACTTTACAGCTTAAAAATAAACACGTCTTTTATTTTTAAAAGAAAATTGTTTTAGGCATGTTCGTATGGGTGGGGATGGTGCTCGGGAGATTAGTGTCTCGCTTGGATTTATGGAACATAACTTTTTGCTGACAGTATAAAAGTATACAAAGGAATGTGGACCGTCCGAGCTATAATAGACTTATAAATTCCACATCCGTTTAGGATTTCATTAATCGAATAAAGAGGATTAAACAGTTATTGTTTCACGAAACCGTCATGGTTGAAAATAAAGATATTAACTTTGTAAACTGTCTCTACACATAAACCCTTTACATATTTTATGCTTACAGATTGGATTTAATATATCACTAACTGTGTTTATTAAGTCCCTTTGTACTTATAATCAATTAAGTAGTCAAAGTACAGACAAATATTTTTTTTATTAATGTTTATGCTTAGGTATACAAGAAAAAAAAGGAAGTTAAAAAGAGTGGTACTTTTCAAATTCTGGATACTGTTACTATGCCTAATATGTTTCAACTAAATTCGATGGCCGGTGAAGAATTTGAATATTCTTCTCTTAGCTATTTATTTTCAGGCTTATTCAGTCTAATCGTAGTATTGTTCGATATTAAATACATCCAAATTTTGTTAAAGACAATAAATAGAAGAAAAGTTGACTATGTGTATATATACAAATATAAGTGTGCGAAGGAGAGGCCTATATCCAGCAATGAATTGTAAAGACCTGATGATGATGCTAATATAAAATAAAAAAGAAATTTTGTCTCTACATCGCTCTATGGTTGACTATCGACAGTCCGTCTTCGCTGCATTTGTACATAAAGATTAAAATAACCTTTAATAGTCCAGTGTTGAAAATTGGCCTCTCCTTAGGAAGGTGACTTAAAATATTTGCATAGTCAAAAAAAAATATATCAACAATATGGAAGTTCTTCACATTTTTAAGTTTTTATGGTTGGTATCAGTGGATAATTTGGAAACGTAGTATAACAAGTAATGTAAAATTCACAATAATTGAATTTATATTCCAAATATTTATTTAGTGCGGCCTATAGCAATTTTAAATTTTCATTTGAAATATGTAGTGGTGAATTTCACTTATTTATGATCACAGATAAATTCCACACGTATAATTGTATGGATATTATCAAACTGAAACTATTGATACATTGATACAACCACTGTTCTTTCCTTGCATGAATACCAATGATACTCAAATGCAATTTTTTTGATATATTCAGAAAATTGTTCTTAAGTGTTTAGTGATGTTGTAACTTAACTACTTTCAAAGTTTAATATTTTAGAAGTGATTTATGTTAAAACAAACAGACGTGGAGATTACTTAAAAATGACAGCATGATATAAAATGTGTCTCCTTGTATATTTTGTACATGTAAAACCCAATTCTTGCACGCTGAAAGATTCTGAAAAAGACAGTTAATCTTAAAGAGAAGAACTAGATGAACAGGAGATATTACTCTGTGGTATATATGTAAATAATATTTACTTTGTTCAGTAAATTTTTTACAGATATTTTTACAAATCGGACTTAACAGCTAGAAGGCGCCGGCATTTCATAAGACTCACGCTGAGAGGCATGTTAAAAAAAATCATAAGGGATCTCTTTTTTTGAATAAAAGGACATTAATTTATTAAAAATTATGCAATATAAAGTGTAAATGCAACTTCCATGTCCGGAAAATTTGAAAAAATCGTATGAAGAAAAACCATTTAATACATTATGAAAAATTGTTTATTTACAAGAAAGCTAATTAGTTGGTATTTATTTTTATAATTACATCATTTAAATGACCACATTTAGACGATGTAATTATAAAAACAAATTCCAACGAAGTTAGAAGAGTGCAAACGTCGAAACGGTGGTCCGTCCGATGTTTGCACTCTTCTAAGCCAGCGCTGAAATACGAGTAAATATAAATATAAGCGAAATGCAATGGCGAAATATAGCAATAAATTTTAAGTGTCCGTCCCTTTCAAAGATAACAGACGTAAATGTGGTAGTCAGCAGCATTAATCCTAAGTATATTTGTCATTTAAATAATCTTAAACCGTGTAGTAAACCATTTTACTAAGTTTTTGTTTTATTGACGATTTAAATTTGTTAAAATTTAATTTAATTCTAGAAATTAACGTGAAATTTTATTGTATTTTACGTTAAAAATCTCTATCAAATTTGATGATTAACACTTTTGCAAAAATCTGCATTAAAAACCAATTATGTGATAAAACCTTATTGAAGAATTATCGGCCCATTTCATTCCTTAGCCATGTGTACAAGCTGTTTTCGAAAGTTATTACGAACCGTCTCGCGCGCAGGTTTGATGACTTCCAGGCCCCCGAACAAGCCGGTTTCCGAAAAGGCTTTAGTACCATAGACCACATTCTTACGCTACGCCAGATTATTCAGAAGACTGAGAAATATAATCGGCTGTTGTGCTTAGCGTTTATGGACTATGAAAAAGTCTTCGATTCAATCGAGACTCGGGCAGTACTTGAATCCCTGCAGCGATGCCAAATTGACTATAGATATATCGTAGTGTTGAAGTCTCTGTACAATAACGCCACTTTGTCAGTCCAACTACAGGACCAGAGCACGGGACCAATCCAATTAAAACGCGGTGTGAGACAGGGAGACATTCTTTCTCCGAAACTGTTTACAAACGCATTGGAGGACGTTTTAAGCTCTTGGACTGGGAAGGATTTGGCATTAACATAAATGGCGGGTACATTTCTCACTTTCGTTTTGCCGATGGTATAGTCATAATGGCAGAGTCGCTTGAGGATCTCAGTACCATGTTCAACGACCTTAGCAGTTTCCCAGCAGATTGGTCTTAAAATGAACGAATGGACCTATTCCGCTAATTCTTTTACTGCTAGATAACTCACTTACGAGTTTTAGTAGTACGCTATTTATTAGGAGTCGAGCATAAATGAAAATTATTGTAAAAACCGAAAAAAAATTTACCGCCTTTGAGACATGCAGACTAAGTTTCGCAGGTTAGGATATATAAATATTATTATTTAAGTGCTCATACAATAACTCAATAAATATAGCTATAGGCAGTGAAAGCTTGAATAATATAAAACTTATACCTAAAGAACTTATCCTACACATATTGCCTTTCAATAACTGTCGTACAGTGTGAAACTGTGAATATACATTCTGTATCCTTTATTACTTATGTATTTTATGGATCAAAGTATTTTCATAACATTTCGAATGTGCTATTTTTATAAGTTATTCAATACACGAATGTCACGAATAAATTTCCGTGAAAGTCTGATCGGATTCGTAATTGCAATGTTGTTTTTATGTTTGCTGCAGATACTCAACGTCGATATACAACGAACACACCATAATTTTACCTTAAGGTTCGCTTTGTAAACCTGATGAATTTTATTAAAGGTGCGTGATAGGAATTCAAGCATGAACTCTGTATACGTGAAAATAAAAAGTAAGCCCGTGAAAGTAATTTCCATTTTGTAAAATATTATATTGCCCTCTTTATCCCTTGATTCTCCCTTTTACTGACTTTCAAGACTGTAAGTTGACAGTTTTATTTTTCTAGAGTACCTTAGTCTCTCCATTTAAATATAAATATGCAACTCCGGTAAAATAAATTGCTGTTGCTATATAAACTTTTGCTTTTTCTCCGAAAATTGAACAAAATTTCAAACAAATTGTTAAAATGTATTTTTTCTGTATTTGTAGATATGTGTTTTAGTTCTAGCTTTAGTTTTAGATGAAATGCACTTATACGCTAAATAGTATTTACTTACAAAAATACACTATCATTAAATTGAATCACATTTGTAATGAACGTTATTGTGCGTTGCACGATTCTAATAGCAAAAATAACTCTCAAAATAGTGTTCTTTATATTTAAGCTAGTACGTTTACCCGGAACCTTACCGTCTGGATTCAATAGTGTTGTTATTTGCACTTGGAAAGAGATTTCAGTGAGATATTTATGTAGAAAACTACAAAAGACGCTGAAAATATTTTTCTAGAAAAGTATCAAATTCATGGTTTAACACAAAGTAAAGATAACTTACCACAGAGTAGTTGAAAGTGGAGTTTTTATTGTAATACAATTTGAGTCTGTATAGTGGTATCACCCATTGTTAGTAAGACAAATCTGTCTACGACAGGTATACTGCATCGAATTAGCACGCTTTTGTCGTCTTCACCTGCATGTGAGTCTGTAACCAACTTCTTTCAATTCCATTTTGACCTACTTTGAATGGTCAGATTTTATTTAAACTTTATAGACTTATCAAGAAACGATATTCTACGGTGAAACGCCTTAATGATAAACCAAACTAAAAATTTTAAATAATTCTAAATATACGACTTAAGTTATATACAAAAAGTAATTAGCATTATTGTGAAAAAGCGTATGTTGCTTTGTGCCATAATATTCGTACCATTATAGACGTGGGTAGCCGATCAAATATTTTCGAGAGCTGATTTATCGAGCACCACACGTATCATTATTTTACTCCGATTTTAATTTTTTGGTTTTATTTTTTAAACTATATTTATTTAGAAATCAAATTGTACAAAATGTAAGAAATACCCGTATGGAAGTGTATACTTCTCATCATCATCATCAACAGCCTTTAACAGTCCACTGTTGGACAAGGCCTCTCCTTAGAAAGGAGGTTTTAGCCTACTACACAACGCTCTCCAGACAGATTGGTATAGGGTTTGTTCAAAGTTTTCCTTCTCTTTGCAGTGATGTTATCTTGCATTTTTGACTCCCTTAGACGCCTCTTACGACACTTATGACATGAATGGGGAGGTAATACACGTATTCTAACTCTGTCACCACATGGAGAAATTCTTAAATATATATTACCAGCTCTACCCTACCAAGCTTCTATGTGACATATTTTAGTTTTATTATTGATAAATAAATGAATTAAAAAAATGATGCTAAAATAGTTTGTAATATCGTTGAAGCAGGTGGAGAACGTTTTGAGTATTTAAAGCGTACACTAATAACTTGAGTTATTTATATAGGTATACTAATGATGTGTATTGAAAATGTCACCTTAAATAGTAATGTTACAAATAAAATTAAATTTATAAAAAATGATGAATACCATAGACTGGATTCTGTTACAAACATACTCGTTACGGCTATATGTCATCACAAGTTACTTTGTTGCAGTGACATCTAAGTTGCAATTAGTAGTTAAGGGCGTAGCAATATGTTGCATTATTGATAAGATACAGCTATATTTAAAGTGGATATGGACCGTTGCTGCCCCTAAATAATGTTTACTATGCAGAAAAAAATATTTAGTCGAAACAATTTTGTTACACGAAAGCAAACCATAAAAAAAACTGCAACTTTTCTTGAAACAACGTTTGTTAAAAAACTTTTGCTTAATTTTTAATTAATTTACTGTATTTATTTTATTATACTAAATAAAACTTAATGGTATAAGAAATAACTTGCAAATAGAATCTTCAAATGACATAGGCAATATAATAAAAGATTGAGAAATCATGTCGTCTGCTGAGCGTTACACTCAAGACGATGTTACTGAAGTGAGTGAGTGTAAGAGTAATAAAACTGTGCCAACACCCTCACGACTGTAATATAGTTTATGTGTCGTACCAACGGATATTTATTTATATTTATTGGCTGTTAATTTTATTGTTGCTCACCATAAAACTAAAACAATACCGGCCATTACTTTGATTCTATTTTTGCAATATCATTTCCTTTTGTGTTCTTGAAGTACATTGTAATCATTGGATATTGAAATCGATTTCAAAGGAGCAAAGAGTTAATCTTTAATGATAACGTAGTGTTTGATTTCTACCAAGAGTATGTTGACAACTATTTCATTAACGTCGTTACAAGTATTACCTGGATAACTTAAGAATAAAGCCTATAAGTATGTACTCGTAATTGTAGGATTCAAAAGACATCTTACAAAAGAGAGACCTATGTCCAACAGTAGATTACTAAATTGCTGGTGTGTTGACTTGACACTTCTTATACTTGAAAACTAAATACTATATAGTTACTTTATATTTTAATAACAATAAATAATGTTTAAGTTTTAGTAAAGACTTTGGTATTTTTGATTATTCAGTGTTCGGTCGAACATTATGAAATAAAAAACGTGTCCGAATATCGAATAGTTGCCGAATAGTCATGGCATTATATTGGGCTGTTAAATATATATTGAAATAAAAGATCTTCGTTTTCTTTTACGATAATCAAAAAATTACTTTATTTGAATTTGTATTAGTCTGCCCTGGTCTACTGAATAACAATATGCCAAATATGTCATTATCATCAACAGCCTTTTACAGTCCAGTGCTGGACGTAAACCTCTCCTTAGAAAAGAGGTTTTGGTCTACTACACTGGCCAGATGGGTTGGTATAAGGTTTATTTTAACTTTTTCTTCTCTTTGTAGCGATGTTCTCCTGCGTAATTTGTCCCTTAGTCGCCTCTTACGACATCTACTGGATGAGTAGGGATGGTGACACTCCGTATTTTTAATCTTTCATCACACAAAATAACTTCAATCATCAATCAACCTATCGCCGTCCACTGCTGACCGAAGTTTTTTTTTTTTTTTTTTTTTAACTTATGGAAACCCCCTCGGGCCGTAACCCCGTCGGGGCTTACGGCGGGGTGGTGTGTCGGAATCGGACCGACTAAAACCACACGGTGTGCCACTCTGCGCTTGAGATAGGAGGGATCCGGGAACCGCTGCTATTACGACATCCAGATCCCTCCTAGCGCCTGCCCGCTACCTCGGGCACCATCTGCGGATAAACTCTCTATTTTAGGCGAGGTACAGCACACGCGGACGTCGCCTCCTCGCGGCTGGCCATTGTAGCGGATGGAGGGGAAAACCCATCCCGTCCACCCGCGGCCACACTCAAGGCGGCATGAGGCGCTGGTATGCGCGCCTACGCCACCCCGCTCGCCGGCGGCGAATTGGGTTCGAGTGGATATCGTCCTCCCGGGCCTTCTCCGCCGCCTCCTTCCGCGAAATTACGTCTTCGCAGAAGGTTGCGACCGCGGTAAAACAACTGTCGCTACCGGCCATGGAGCGTATGACGGCCGGTAGCGAGAGACCTCCTCCAATAACTGCAGTGAGGACCCCACGCTGCGCCGCCCAGGCGGAACAAACCGCTAGCGTGTGCTGAGCCGAGTCCTCACTGCAGTCGCAGTGGTAACAGGCGGGACTCAATTCCCTCCTGGCGACCGAGTGCAGATACTTTCCGAAGCAACCATGCCCGGAAAGGACCTGCGTCAGTCGGAAGGAAAGGGTCCCGTGCTGTCGCCCCGCCCACTCGGTGATGACCGGCTGGAAAGCCTCCACGAGGGCAAAGCCAGCACGTGGAGTCTCCAACCGGAACGACCAACGAGCCATTGTGGCTCGACGAGCGGCCTCACGCCACTCGCGTATCTCCTCGGGTGGGGGCCGTATGCCGCTACCCGCCCGGAAGTCAGCCGTCAGCCGATAAACTTCGGCGAGCACTTCCGCCTCCAAATCCCACAGGGGAGTTCTGGCCAAGGCGCACGCCGCCTCCGTCGATACGGTGCGGTAACCGCGTATGGCTCTAACCGCCAATATCCTCTGAGGGCGCCAGAGGCGAGCCCTATTCTGGGCGGTCAGAGCCGCCGCCCACACCGGTGCACCATACAGCGCCATTGACCGAACAACCCCCGTGTATAGCCGTCTCGTTGCGACGCTGGCTCCACCCAAATTGGGCAAAAGTCGCCCAAGAGCAGAAGCAGCGCCGACCAGCTTTGGAGTAAGCTGTCGGAAGTGCTCGTCGAAGAGCCACCTGCCGTCGAGGATCAGGCCCAGATACTTCATCTGGAACTTAATCGGTACGAGGACCGAATTTACAACGATAGAGGCGCCGGGGGCTGGACCACGACGGGACCCATGAAACAAAAGGCCTTCCGTCTTATCTAGGGCCACCTGTAAACCCAGAGCCTCAATGCGCCCGACCACCAAAGAGACTCCCACGGTGGCCAGGCGCGCCGCCTGTTGAAAGTTCGCCCCCCGGGCTGTGACCAATGTATCATCGGCGTAACAAATTACGCCCAGCCCGGGGGGAAGACGACCTCGAAGGGCCCAGTCGTATCCCATATTCCACAGGAGTGGTCCGAGTACGGACCCCTGTGGAACACCGCACGACATGGGCCGCCGCCTCAGAATACCATCTCGGTCCTCGTACACGACGGTACGCCCCTCAAGATAGTCTGCCACAAGCCGCCTCAGGTACTCTGGCACCCCGTGGTAGTGGAGTGCTTCCCTGATGCAGCTAAATGTCCAACGACACCGCCAACAGCACGCCGCCACAGCTCACCGCCTCTTCGGTAACGGCCCTCAGGTGCAGCACAGCATCGACCGTCGAACGCCCCGCCCGAAAACCAAATTGGGCGTCCGACAGATCGGGGCCCACCTCGCAGAGGTGCCGGACGATGCGGGCAGAGAGTATCCTCTCAAAGAGTTTACCCACCTCGTCCAGCAATACAATGGGCCTATAGGCCGTCACCGAATCGGCAGGCCGTCCCGGCTTCCTTAATAGGACCAGCTTCCCGCTTTTCCAGCACTCAGGGAAGCGTCCGGACGACAAGCTAGCGTCGAAGACCTCCCTGAGGTGGTCCGACATGTGGTCGAGGGTTCGTGCCAATACTCGGGCAAGTATCCCATCTGGCCCAGGGGCGGTGTTCTTAGAGCGGATCCGTAGAACAACCGCCCCCACCTCCGATTCCCTGATGGGCGGAACATTGTCATTGCGGTTGATAAACATATACCGACACGTTTCCGAAATTACATTTAATATCAGTTACGGTATAGTTCCACTATGCAATATTCAAATAAGAATTAGAGACAATGAATGTATTAACATAGTTAAAATTCAAATTGATATATCTATCGATCGATTTCACCCCTATTTGGTCCTAAACAAGGCAGAACCTGTGCTATATAATTGAACTACTGATAAATACTTATATATTGCCAAATATATGTGTATCATAGATGAATTACGTCCAGACGCAGTACCTACACATATTATATTTATAATACATACAAATATTTATCCTAAGTAGTAATCAAATTCAGGACCTGGCATAACAGTCAAGAATGCTAACCACTAGGCCAACAGATAGTAACCACAAATATAATTCTTGATCTTTACATATAACTTATATGATAAAATTATTAAGACCACAATTTCTATTATTTACTGTTCCCTACCTCATTGTTTCTCCTCATCGCCCAATCGTTAGTTTAGTAGAGAATGCGTAGGACATTAAGGCCGCCGTTGTATGAAATAAAAGAGTATAACTCTATAAGTAATCCTTTCAATGAACTACACGTACAAGAGGTACTCCGGAAACGTATAATAGAATTTTAATTAACTAAACATTTAAAAGCGACATTACAGCACTAGTTATTTAACGTCGAGTCATTTTGTTTATTGTCGTATTTACCCGTTGGTGGGGTATTGAGCACGCAATCATCCTCTACAAGCTGTTTTAATTAAAGTTTTGTTTGTTTATTTCAGGGTCAAACGTAGTCAATTGTAAATGAAAGATATAAATTTACCAGATTTTGATTGCTTAATTTTAGGATTGAGATTCTTGTGAAAGAACTGCTAGAGTAGAAATAGAAAGAAAATACAAAAATATGGCGTAAGACGTCTGAAAATTATATAATTTTATTCTTTATGAAGTTATCATTAATATAATTCTTTATAAGTTATCGTTATCAGAAGTTATCGGCTGTTCTTGTGGTTAAAAGTCACAATCATAGTACTTTACTTTACGTATTTTTTTTTAAAGACAACGCCCGCACTAGGAATAAATTCTGTGTCGCGGGGGACTTAACAAACGTACAAGAAATGGACACAAAGAACACCCAGATTCAGTACAACAATTTGTGGATCACACAAAGTGTTGTCCCACGTGGAGTTTAAACCCACAAAGCTCAGCGCAGTAGAGAGCGGCGTGGCGACCGCTTAAACCGCCAGGCCAACCGTGCAGTCATCGTCAAATCTATCAAAAATGATTTGAATAACATTGTAATAATAGATTAAAAAATTCCAAAGTTAAAATATTTTTAACAGCTTTAACGTCAACTATAAAAAGTCATTCCTATTAAATTAATTGTTTATTTTATATTATTTCGGCACTTAAATGTTAGTGTTTCGACCCTTTTAGCGATTTCAATAAGGGCTCTGATTAATGGTACACAGATCTACGTGTACATATACATATTAACTTTGCCTCGCTGTAATAACCCATGATTCTTTTTGTTTTTGAATCGGATATTGTTCACTATTTCATTGGTTTCAATTTCGTTTTCTCAAACTCCATTTTTTTGTAAAAAAAAGTAATCTATATATTATTGTTATTTAATATTATATTATAATTATATTAAATACTTTAATTATATTTATTATTAGTATCACTCCTTATAACAGCAGCTATCTACTAGTGAGCGGTAGTAGCTGTGTAGCTGTTTCAGAGATTAGAACAAAGAGAGAGCCAGATAGATTTTTTTAAAATTAGATTTATTGAAGTAAGTGATATAAGTACTTTCCTATGCTTATCCTTATTGAAAAGTTGTTTATTGGAAATTACAAACAGACACCTCAATTAAATCCTTTTATTAAATATATATGTGTGTGGACACATTAGAAACGAAATTTAATTGGTATATTTTAAAAGCTTTTGCTCCTGATGAGTACACCGACGTTTCAATACTTTTCTACTTGAACTTAAAAACATTTTAAACATCTTTAAAGCTTATTTCATTAGAATTCAAGTTATTTTTTAGATTTTGTGGATATTGAAGTAACTAATTACCTTAAATTTATACTTAAATAGATTCGACTACTTAACAACTATTTCTAAGTATGATTATTATACTTTTTCTCGATATTTGCAAATTGGCACAGTTTTCTTATACGTCTACACTTTTCACACATTAAAACATTTAAGAAATAAGTAGGAAAAATTGAATTTTCAGAGCTGCCTATTTCGAAACTGTGGAGATATAAACCTTTATCTGTTATATAAAAACTTTGGTAAAAAATCTGATTGATCTGAGTGAGATCTCCGTTTAGTTTTGTAAATATCTAGTTAAACATCAGACGTATGAGCGCATGATGTTTTGCTTTTAGAAGATCTTTATCGTATTCCGCATTTCAGCTATGATAGTAAGATTGTCGGGCTTCGACGTGGACATACAAAGTCATAAACTTCACTCTAGCCTATTAAGTATGAATTAAAGCTTAAGCTTAAATAGTCAAATATAACTGTAATATTACAGAAGCTTTAATTAATCTAATAAGTAGTCATGTTATCAGTCATAAAATTAATGGCATTACTCTCGCCTTTTCCTTTGACTTAACTGTTACATATCTTTTTAGTGCTTTAATGATATTACAATTAATAGGGAAATAGCTTAGAACTTCACAAATTAATTTCAGCTTATTTAATTGACAAGAAAGGGACACAAAGAACACCCAGATTCGGTACAACAATTTGTGGATCACATAGTGTTGTCCCACGTGGTGTTTGAACCCACAACGCTAGTTAGGTCGTCAAAATAAATAAAATTGTGTTACACACAACAGAATTTGAATTTTAACTATGTTAATACATTCATTGTCTCTAATTCTTATTTGAATATTGCATAGTGGAACTATACCGTAACTGATATTAAATGTAATTTCGGAAACGTGTCGGTATATGTTTATCAACCGCAATTTAGAACAGCGGATGACACCCAAACTTGATACGAGAGAGCCTCGTACAGGAAATAACTATAATTTCCTGCCTCTGTTCCTATTTAAACCAAAAACTTATCTTATTTTCATTTAAACAAAGCTATATTTACATTGTATTTTTTTAAAATGATTATTGTTGTACTTGAAAAAAAATATTATTACTACTTCTATACGTTGATCTGAAAATATAATGTACAGTTTTGTTTATTTTTTTAAATTTAAAATTCTTATTTTATTAATCTTCTTTGTTTTTATTATCTATAAAATCTACACGAAACACAACTTAGAAGGCAGGAGATCGTTTCAAAGTTATTACATTTTCAACAAGCTTAATATAAACGTGTTCAAGTGCTGCATTTGCAACTTTAAGCTGTAAACCAAATCCTGTCAAGTTAAATTTTAGATTCTAAGTTACTTCAAAGTTTGTTTCGAGAAAGACTCAGAGTCAACTTCACTGCTCCTTTTTAACATGTATTTCTTTTTAACTAGACTCGTTAACAAGGAAAACGAAAATATAACATTGGATAACACTTTAATACAAAAACATTGAAACGTATAAATGATATATTTCTCTTTAATTACACCTTCCAAGACGTGTAATTTTTATTGAAATAGTGAGCTAACGAGCATATGGATCACTGTTTAAGTATTTCACTCTCTTGAATTACGGAGTTGAGTTTTGGCAAACTCACTCAACTCACTTAGGGAAAAGCCTGTGCATCCGTGATATGACTCCATAAGTTTAGAGCCTAGATGAAATTATTATACACAACTACCACATGCATGACCTACTTACTTATGTAAGACCCTATCATAGACCTATACTTAACTTTCCACGAATTCACCGTGCGGATGCTGGGCCCATCGCATAATTTACAAGCGAGACAAGTATTAGATTTATATAATAAATATTTTTAGATAATAAATATATAGAGCTGGTTAGGAAAGTGGAGATGAATTTATTTTTGAGTAAACATAACTTACACACATACATACCCACGTTCGTGCAATGAAATGGACAAAACAGTGCAAGAAATGCAAGATTGTAACAATTTAATTGTGAATAAAGATTAAGAAATAGGGGTTGTCACCACCTATATTTACCCTATGAGTTTCGTAAGAGCCAACTGAGGAGGGAAACTACGCATGAAAAAAGCACTACAAAGAGAAGGAAAACTATATACCAACTCGTCTGGCAACAAGAAGATTTTATACGATACAGTAGGTCAATACCTTCCTTCTAAGGAAAAGCCTATAATCAACAGTGGACAATTGAAGAGTGTCAATGATAATGATGATGATACCTAACTATAGTTAAGACTTCGCTACCTCATGTACAATGCAACTTGAGTTATTAACATAATATAGACATCTACTTCAGTAGTGTTCTAGAAGATATTTTTTTCTTGATATTAAAGTCGTTAGTGATTCGCTAATATCAAGTACGTTACTGTAAATAATTTAAGATGATTGGTTAATGACACACGATGACAAGGGTATAATGTTAAGTATTAAATTCATGAATTGCCTTTTTTGCAAAAGCAGAAATTTTTGATGTGAAACATCTTTATCGGGGTTGGAAAAAAATTTAGTGTAACATTTTTTCGTTACGCGTCACATTTCTCCGTTACGCTCCATCTTTTTCTTATCCCTACCACGCGTGATTCGAAGTATACTTTCTCCAGCGGAGTAGGGATTGGTAAATGTCTCCAATGTATTTTGCGGCCCGTTTTGAGTAGTTACATTTTTGAAATCCAGGTGGCGATTGCATCGACTTTGGACGGGTTTAAATTATTTTTTTGAAAAATAACGTCATAAAGAAGTTTCACTTCTTACGAGTGTACGCTAGTACACGCACACATTTTATTTTTTTAAATTCTATTTATCCCTTAATCTTATAATCGATACGACTATCAATACACTTTAAAAAAATATAGTATATTACAAAGCTATCAGAGATCTTAAAAAAATGATATTGTACATTTTAGCTCAGAAATAAAAGTGAAGGTTTTTTAATTAAGTAACACATCTTCAGACAACTTATTAAATCATATAATATTAGATTTATTTTCACGCACAACAGTAACTAGAATTTTAGTATAGTACTATATAAAATAAGTAATTTAGGAAAACGTAATATGATAACATTTGAGTCTGTAACGCTTTGCTTTTAGGCTTTATTTATGATAGACACAATTGAGGTACATTAACATGACAATATGACAACAATATGGACAATATACAAAAAGTAAAACATAGAAAAAAAAGAGATTTGAACTAGAATTTATAGAGTAAAAAGCTGAAATCGTTATTTACTTTGCTTGAACTAAATTATGTAACAATATGTTTATTTACGTCCTTAACTTCATTGAATTTAAATTATGAAATAATTATATATTTTAAAAATTATTAAATAACTAATACGGTTAAGTCTATTACGAGTATGTACGTAATTCTCAATGTCTTCGTTATTCAAAAATATTAATTGAAACAGTTGCTACGTAAAATCCTAATATTAATATTGTCGCAGTAAATACCTAATTTTCCAAATTCTGCTATTACATAATATCACATCATCACATGTCTTTGGTAGTCCACTGCCGAACGTAATAATAATAAAAATTCTTTATTGAACCAGAGGACGCATACAATTAAAATGCAAACCCTGCAACATAGCCCCTACTTAGCAAGGGAGCTTTAGTTTACAATACTACTTTAATATATATACATAATACATATGTAAATGTCACAAGCAACATTAAAGGAGAGCGAGACTGAAGAGATCGGCAGCACTTGCAATGCCCGTTTATTTTTTTATATTGTAACATTTTTTTTCTGCGAATAACAACTTATAGAGCAAGAGCCCGTGAGTGCCAGACCTTCGTCATTTTATAAAAGCTGAAAGTTCTTCTATGTGTGTCCCTAGTACAGGTAAGAATAATCCCCAAACATGAAGCTGAGGCAGCGGTGGCTTTGGCAGATAACAGGCAACAAAGGTGTGTAAAATTCCATCTCAAATTCGTCATGATATAAAACTTGATTTTTTTATATTTGATTCATAATAATATCAAAACTCGCGTTGCTCATTGCCAGACAGTTAGTATGGTTCCAACCCTCTGCCGGACACCCCTAAACTATTATAATTTATAATTATACTTACGTTATATTAGAAAACCTAAGTTTTATATATAATTTTTTGGGAGCCTATTAAACTATGTTTACATAGTAGCCGGACAGTTTTGAAGGTTCTATCATCTTGCCAGACGCATTCAAAGTGAGCAATAATCGGGAGAGCAAGGAGCGAATACAGTAACTAAACGTTATATTATAAAACCTAAGTTTCATATATATTTTTTTGGGAGCCTATTAAACTATGTTTACATAGTAGCCGGACAGTTTCGAAGGTTCTATCATCTTGCCAGACGCATTCAAAGTGAGCAATAATCGGGAGAGCAAGGAGCGAATACAGTAACTAAATGTTATATTATAAAACCTAAGTTTCATATATAATTTTTTGGGAGCCTATTAAACTATGTTTACATAGTAGCCGGACAGTTTCGAAGGTTCTATTATCTTGCCAGATGCATTCAAAGTGAGCAGTAATCGGGAGAGCAAGGAGCGAATACAGTAACTAAACGTTATATTATAAAACCTAAATTTTATATATAATTTTTTGGGAGCCTATTAAACTATGTTTGTATAGTAGCCGGACAGTTTCGAAGGTTCTATCATCTTGTCAGACGCATTCAAAGTCAGCAGTAATCAGGAGAGCAAGGAGCGTATATAGTAACTAGTGCGAATGAAACAGAGCGCTTGGTCTATTGCGGCCCTTCACTGCGCATCCATTGTTATTAATTTCAAATTGTGCAGTTTATTTTTTTCTTAATCCAGAAATTTCATTAATTAATTTTTACAATTTCAATAACAAATATTTAAAATAATACTGAGTAAAATTTTTCTCATACAATGTCAATCATGTCGAAAATCTAATAATTTAATTGATATTATTTTTCATTTTTAAGAAGTTTATTATTGTCAATGCTATTAAAATTATAAAGCCAATGAAACAAAGTAAATCAAATTTTAGTGTTTATAATACCAAAGGACACATTTTTTTTAAGATAAGAAATTTACAGAGAAATTAATTTATTTTAATTAAATCTAAATATTTTCATCATTTTCATCGTTATCGCACGCTCACTAAATCGGTCCACACGTTAGCAGTTTAAACGTCGTAAGTGCTGTGAGCACAATTCGAACCGCAGCCTTTGAATGTGTCTGGCAAGATGATAGAACCTTCGAAACTGTCCGGCTACTATGTAAACATAGTTTAATAGGCTCCCAAAAAATTATATATGAAACTTAGGTTTTATAATATAACGTTTAGTTACTGTATTCGCTCCTTGCTCTCTCGATTATTGCTCACTTTGAATGCGTCTGGCAAGATGATAGAACCTTCGAAACTGTCCGGCTACTATGTAAACATAGTTTAATAGGCTCCCAAAAAATTATATATGAAACTTAGGTTTTATAATATAACGTTTAGTTACTGTATTCGCTCCTTGCTCTCCCGATTATTGCTCACTTTGAATGCGTCTGGCAAGATGATAGAACCTTCGAAACTGTCCGGCTACTATGTAAACATAGTTTAATAGGCTCCCAAAAAATTATATATGAAACTTAGGTTTTATAATATAACGTTTAGTTACTGTATTCACTCCTTGCTCTCCCGATTATTGCTCACTTTGAATGCGTCTGGCAAGATGATAGAACCTTCAAAACTGTCCGGCTACTATGTAAACATAGTTTAATAGGCTCCCAAAAAATTATATATAAAACTTAGGTTTTATAATATAACGTAAGTATAATTATAAATTATAATAGTTTAGGGGTGTCCGGCAGAGGGTTGGAACCATACTAACTGTCTGGCAATGAGCAACGCGAGTTTTGATATTATTATGAATCAAATATAAAAAAATCAAGTTTTATATCATGACGAATTTGAGATGGAATTTTACACACCTTTGTTGCCTGTTATCTGCCAAAGCCACCGCTGCCTCAGCTTCATGTTTGGGGATCATTCTTACCTGTACTAGGGACACACATGGAAGAACTTTCAGCTTTTATAAAATGACGAAGGTCTGGCACTCATGGGCTCTTGGACTATTATCTCCCAGTAAAGCTACCCACCAGAACTGGTTTTAAAGACTCAATTTTTTCATATCTAAGACAAGCAACTTCTCCTTTCTTGTTGATCAGTCTCTATACGTCTTGGAACTTCTAAGCCCAACAAGGAGTTTAATTTTTATCTCCAAAACTCAACAGCTTCAATACGCTTCATGCGAAAACTTTGTATTTATAAATAAGTATAGTTAAAGTAAAACAATAGGTCTGTGATTGCTGATTACTTTTTTATTGTGTAGAAAGTATTTCAAATTATTTTAATTAGACCATTTAACACCTGTTAACAGGTCTAGGTGACAATTCTTAAACCACCACGTTGTGTATGCGCCATCTCTCCATGTTTAGATAGAACTTTCTACTCAGTAACCTTAATTAGCTAAATTGTAAACATCAATTTACTAATTCGCCAATTTGCTCGAGTACACATCAGATCAGATTACATTTGCATGTTACCTGTGACGGTATCGAATCCAATGAGTTGGATAATGAATACGTAATTATAGGGAATAAATCACCTCAAAAGCTTATTTAACACACACACACACACACACACACATTTATTATCATTTTTATGTAAACTTTGTAATGCTTTGCTTTGTTGGCTAATTAATATTACACAACAATCAAGAATAAAGTGCCTTACACAGTCACCTTACCTTGCGCCATTACTCATAATTAGTCGATAATGTTACGGATCACTTATAATAAACTTTGTTGCTAAGACGTTCAATTGTTTCTACAGGTAAAATTGTTCAAATAAAATGTCTGGCAGCTTACTAGAAGAAGCTAAAGTCTCATAAAATACTGATTAAGTTATCGAAACGATAACTTTACTTTTCTTTTTGTTATGGTATAAGGGACATATACAAGCAGACGGGTTACCTGGCGGTGAGTAACTATCATTATGTGTAGCCTGCAGCTTGAGAGTCACAAGTGTGTTGTCCTAGAAATCTCTCCTGGATTTAGAGGAAGGGGGAGAGGTTTGGCTCCATTAACTTCGCTGACTTGGTGAAGAGCAACAAAGGAATTGCTCAACGCCAATTTTTCAAGCATGGCTCGCCCAAAGAAGAAAGTCTAAAGAATAATCGAATTTAGATTGAATTTTGACATTTATTATTTGTAAATTGCTTTTCGGGAAAAATAGTGCTAATATCAGTGCCCTTCAGTAGAATTGTAGTTCAATATCTGCGAATAGTAGATTATAACTTACATACATTCGTCTCATTGTTCTTGATTTTCCATTAAGTTTGTATTATTTCAGAAAGCCCGAAGCTATATTATTATACAATAAAATAGTAAGATCGTCCTTTGCCTATACCTGTTCAATATTACATAAATGTTGCTCATCATGAATGCCCATCGCACACGTACACGCACACGCACACGCACGCGCGCTCGCTCACGCACACGCACACGCACATGTGCACACAAATCATATTTTTATCTGTTTTTATTATTATATTATTTTATTTATTGCTTTCAACTGCCATCAGAGCCAAAAATTATAAAACTCTATAATAAACTATTAGAAATATCGCTCTTACTGAGCGATATTTCTAATAGTTTTGGTATTATTTTCCATTATATATAATTTTATACTTTTGTTATGTAAACACCTGTCAAAATGAATCTCTTCTACCTGATAGAAAGCAAAACAAAAAATCTAAGAGTAGTGGCCGCTACCCTTATTGCGAATGCAGTATGGTGACTCACTAAGGCGGTCAAGTAAGAAGTTTTTTTACTTTTTATCCTATACTTAAAAGATCCGAAATTAAAGTAGGAATGAAACGCCATTGAGCTATAATATACTAGAATAGCTATGCCAAACAAAAGTGAACGCGTAACTTATGACAGCGAGGCACGCGAGGAGCCAGAGGGAAAGTGTTACGTTCTCATAAATTACAAAGTATTGCGTGCATAGATAAAATAAATTGTAATAATAACGTATTTTGTAATAATATGTAATTATTTTAAGTATCAATTGCCGTTTAGATAAATAACTATTAACCTGATCTGAAGTGATAAGTATAGCTTCATATTTCAAGCGAATTGTCGTCTATTTGTTTATAACGAATCGCAATAGATAAATAGATTCTTTGTACTCATGAATTGTTAGTGAAAATTAAGTGAAAAATAACAACATTGCAATTTAATGTAAATTTTATTTCGGTTCAAACAAAATTAATCTTACTGTGTTTCTGACGCTCAGAAAAATGTTCATCAGTAACTTAATCATCGTGGCATAATCGAATATTTGAATATTAATTTATTATTTCTCGGAATTATTAAGGAAACAAATTACATAATAATTTAAAAAAAAAAAGGTAGCAGTCGTGGAACTGCCGATAGAAGTGAAAACGGAACTATTAAGTTGAGAGTAATTAAAACTATATGCAAAAATTATATGAAATTTTTTATGTTTCATATATAGCTATATATAATATATAATATCATATATAATATATAATAATAATAAATTTCATATATAATATATAATATCATATTCTCCATAGCTATAGATATACTATTATCATTAGCATGTCGGTGACGCGAACCGAGGATTTTACCCTCTACCAAAACGCTCAACGCGCCTAAAGAAGTTTTCACTTCAATATAATATTCAATTTGCTTAAAATAAAATAATATTGTTTATTTAATATGCATTTGTATTAATTAAATCCAAAGGTACTTGCTTGCGTAGCATTGCGTCGCCACACCGTATTACACATTGTAGCTCCTCTACGCGATAACCCAGCACTAGACAAAGCGAGATGGTTATACGATGGTTGAAACGTGATTACATGATGGCGACATTCAGTTGTGATTAAAACGTTGTAAGAGAGGGACGTGGAAGCATTGGTCGCTGTGGCAATATGTCTATACAACGTGTACCATTATTTTCTGAATGCGTACAAGAATGAAGTTATAAAAAAGAAATGGCGATTTGTATGCTGCAGAATTTAACGGGTTTTATAGTAATTTAAGCGGTCGCCACGTTTCTACTGCTGTGAAGTCGAACCCCACAGCGGACAACATTTGTGTGATCGAGAATTTGTTATTCTGAGTCTGGCTGCTCTTTGTGTTTATTTCGTGAATGCTTGTAAAGCACCCGCCCACACAGTATACGAGTATACTCCTACTATGAGAGCTATAAATGAAGAAAAAGAAACTTATGAATATTAAAAATAAACAAAATCTAAATATTTAATTATTTTTCGTGTGATGACGATTCATCCCATACTTGTCATAAGAGGCGACTAAGGGACCAACATCAATATAAAGAGAAAATTTGAAACAAAGATCAAGAAAATAATGGTACGTGGTACACAGATACATTGCTACAGCGGCTAATGCCTCCACGTCCATCTCTTACAACATCTAGATCACAATTGAATGTCACCACTGTGTAGTTGCGTTTCAACTATCGCATGGCTATCACGCCAACCCAGCGAAGGGCCATCACGTAGGGAAGCCATTAAACATTTAGTTCAATAAAGATTTAGTACCTACGTATCTAATTTGAATCTTTTTATAATTTATGATTTTCAATTACGAATGGCGAGCATAAAAAGCTTAGAAGTTATTTTTGATTTATGGTTATAGAACTTTATTTCTCAAAAGAAATTTATGATAAATTTCACTTTGTGAGAACAGTTTATACAAGTATTTAACATAGTAGTGAGTAGAACAAAACGTTAATTTTCATTAAATAATGCGTGCTTAAGCATGTTGGTAAGAAAACATTAGCACGTACGTTTTTGTCACTAGCACTGCTCCAAAAATCAGTGAAATAAGTACTTACAGTTAAGATTCACGAAAAAAATAACACTTTATTAAAGAATAAATAACACTTTTATAAGCACAAACTCACAGTTAAATTTACTTGACACAAAAGTAGTTTACTTAACATTTTGTTTACTTAGCGATGGTAAGTTACACTATTATCTGTTTTTTTCATAATGATTTGATTGTAACATCATTATGCTAACGATGTCAGTTTTAGTCACGATTTCTGCATTTGATCGCTACAATCTTAGTAGAAGGATTAATTGCATTGATGTCTCACCACATCGACGTATGCCACAAAACACTATACCGCGGTGTCTTTTCTCTACGTAGTCATTTTGGTTCAATGAGAAACACGTGTGAGTGTAGGTTTATGTAAAAATGAATAAGCTTTGGGACTCACCAATCATGTCACCTTAACTAATGTAATTTTACGAATCTCCTTAAAATATTTTTAATAAGTATTATTGATCTAAATATACCACAGCATGTTTTTTTAAAGCTCTTTTCTGATCTTTAGAATCTTTCAAATTTAGCTTGTATATTATGTACGTATTTTAAATAAGTTCTAACAGAACATTATTTACTAACAGTTTAAAATATATATACCAACAACAAATTAACATTCTTTGCTACTGGACTTTAGCTGATCATCGATCACCTCATCATATATCGTGAACTTATACTTCATGGAGGTATGTTTCAAATATACTCTTCCATATTAGTTTTATTTAGTTCAACAATGGACTGTTAAGAGTTGTTGATGATGATTTAATATTATATAATAGAAATAATTGTTTCAGTACCCTGCCCATAGCAACTTCTTTATTGTAAGTTATGTTGTGTATTATAAGGATTTTAAGTTTTAGGTTGTTAAAAGCGGTTGATGATGATGATGATGATGATTAAGAACATTACATGAGTCAATTTTATTTTTTGAGGTTAGTACGCTCGAATTATCGTATTTTTGTATTGCATTTTGGTAGTGTACTTTTGTACTATACAAATAAACCGAAGTGATGGGTCTTTGTTTCTTTATGTGTAGATTACATAAAATTCTAGGAAATCTATCAATTTTTTTAGTACAACAATAATAGACGCGTATTTATGCGTTTGTTATAGACATATACTAGCATATGTTTTATAAAAAACAAATCTCATTCAGTTGTGTTTTCATGTCTATTTTAGCCGGCACGTGCTTACTAAGAAAAATAGTTTTACATTTAACAGTTATTAATAACTTGTTGTTTGCACACATAGTTCTTCTTAGCGTCACTATCACACGCTATTAAAAGCCTTAGCATAACAAAAAAAGTTATTGCGACAATTTATACAACATGACGTGCAGAAGTGTCGATTTTTATATTACCGAGTTATGGCAGGCTTTTAAATGTTTTTAAATTTGTTTAGTTGTTTATAAAGTTCGAAAGATAGAGACAGATTAATAGCAAAATAATTCTTGCGGAGATTATTACAAAAAATCTATACGTCCAACAAAACTTTTTCAATATGTGATACCGCCTCAACAGATATTGGATTCTGTAACAATTGGACGAGTCTACGTTCTTTTATTCAACATTTATTAAATCAAGGAAGATTATAAATATAAAAACTTGTGTTTTTTTTTACATATACCCAAATTTATCGATCAAATATGTAACACAATTATGATTAAGAACATTTTATTGATTTCAATAAACCATAAATAGGAGATTTAATTATCATGTTATTTTTTTTGTCGCCGTATGTACAACGTGAATGAAGCAAACTTGATTTAGTTACCATACTGGAAATCTAATTTTCTTACAATTAAAGAAAGACGAGCAACAGTAAAGTACCGACAGAGGAATAAATTTGACTATTTTCAATGCTATAATTGTAAGTGGCCACCTTCTCCTACTAACTTTATAAACTCGCAATGAACGGAAGCTGAGATAATAAAATGATTATTCATAACACAAATTTATTGGTTCAATTATTTCAGAGCTCGTATTAAACAAATTAAAAATAATCCCGCCCACCTTTTGTGACTCAAGTCCACAGCTTTAAGCGAGCAACGTGACCTGTGATTGATGTCAGACTACTTGATTTAGGGCTGTGGATCATGAGAGGAAAAATACAAGTAATAGCCATGTTTTTTTATTTAACATAGAAATCAATGACCCTGTCTATTCAAAGCAAACTAGACGATCTGAATGATTTTACAGGAAATAAGATACCAAAAATTAATTAAATAAGCACTTGCCAGTGTGGTATCATCAACAGCCTTTAACAGTTCTCTGCTGGGCATAAGCGTCTCCTTAGGAAGGAGGTTTTAGCCTAATATATCACGCTGGCCAGACGGGTTGCTATAGGGTTTATTTTAAGTTTGCTTTCTCTTTGTAGTGATGTTGTCTTGCATATTTTGTTCCCTGAGTTACCTCTCACGACACCTACGGGAAGAATAAGGGTGATAACACTCTGTATTCTTAATCATTCACCAAGTATAGTAGGCCAAAAACTCCTTGCTAAGAACAAGCCTATATCCACAAGGTTAAAGGTTGTTGACGTGACGTGATGTGTATATCTTAAAATTTCATTTAAACAAATAATTCATTATTCAGATAACGACTATCGATACATAAAGCCCTTGATAGAGCTTACGCACATTTCAGAACTAATTAACAGCTCATTTTAATCTGAATTAAAAGGTACTGGTGAGCAAAAAGCCGGAACATATTGGATCTTTGTAAGCACCGCTTAAATATAATCAAAAAAGATTGTTTTTATACACATGTTAATTTGGTAAGCAGATTCAGTTATCAGCTATTAGTATCTTCTTTAGACGTCCATTCCTTAAAAAAGGGTATCATTAAAGTTTTTCTTTTAGGAACATATAGAGGTACAAAATAAATAATCTCATCAAATATCATGGAAGCTATAAAATCGAGCATCCGAAAAAGTGCAACCAACACACATAATCACTTTAAATGAAAATTAATTATAATTTTCATCTAAAGTGAGATGAATGTACCAGACAAATAAGATATTTCCCATTGATTTAATTTCCAAATCTTGTCAATATGATGATATCTCACAAACATGTATTGTCTTGCGAAACAGAATCTGAATTTAAGAATTTAAACACCATTTTAAATTCTTAAATTCAGATTCTGTTTCTGATTCACAAGGTTGGAAAGTTTAATTTAAGGCTTAACAAAGAAAATACAAATATTACAACCTTAAATAGGCGTCAAATATAGCGTAGTATCGAGATACTTAATAGCGCCATTGTCCGAAATATTCTATAGAAAATTTCATATTGTTGTTGTATGTGTTGTTCTGGAAGATTGTACTAAATTAGTTTTTGCCTCTTGTTTGAACACAAGTCTATACAACATCTGTTTTATAATGAAATATGTTTGATTCATTTCACTTTTAATATCAGGTTGTGAATTATCATAACATTTTTTATTGTATCCTGTATAAAATTATTTCAACGGACAGGCTCATATTATAATGAATGCACCATGGTACCAAGTTCGTTTCAACATAGCAAATTACATTAATTTGTATTCGAAAATTCAACATTACAACATTATATAATATTTCATGATCTCATTGAGTAATCAAGGAGTGAATGTGTATCAAGTAAAGTCATTTTCAAATTAATATTACTTTCTTCAGTTGAAAAGTACAAAATTCATCCAGATCTACAGCACCTTGGAGATACAGAATCCAAGATTATCTGGTGATTTCATAGAAAACCACCCTGAACTCCGATCTCAGAAGCCCTACTCTGGTGAGGACCTGGACCGTGTGATTTCAAGTGCTCTCCTTGTTTCGATTCTTAAGATTAGGATTATTTATAAACAATAATATATTTTTCTAAAGTAGACGCCGACTTACCTAATCAATTAATAATCAAGCTTTAAGACAACGAACAACAAAGAAAGCATTTCAAAAGGTTTTCCATAAGTACTTGTTAGTGACTCTGTGATGTGGGCGTTTGAGCAGTAGGAAGGCTAATCAAATCTGGCACATACGCTGATACACTACAGATTCTTACATATGAAGACGTCACTACGACTATTACCAAGGTTTAGTAGAAAATATACGACATCTAAACGAGCTAAAGAAAGCAAGTAACATATTTTATAAAGAATAATAACAGTGAATTTCATTTTCGCATAAGTTGTACAATTTTATTAATATATTAACAATACTATTTTAAAGGTATTTCAGCTCTTTTGTGTAACATTAATACCTATCCATTTCTTTCATTATACCATTCTCTTTTAGTCAAAGTGATAGGCATACGAACTGTGAAATTACGTCAACAATCAAATGAGGTTACCTATTCACGTCAATCCTTTAGTACAGATTTCCCCATGATAAGGTAGGGGTAGGATTAGGGAGGTAAATACTTCAGGTCATTACCCGAGACTAATAATACAGAGTGTCACTATCCTTATTTTTTCCTTGGATGTCATTAGAGACAAAAAGGAGGACACTGCACAGGTCGACATCACTACAAAGAAAGAAAACTTGAAACAAACGCTATACCTACCCGACTGGCCAGCGTGGTAGGCCACAGTCTTCTTTTTGAGGACATGCCTATGTTCAGCAACGTACTCCTAAGGGTTGTTGATGATGATGATGATGATGATTTATATAACAAAAATTATTGTTTATTTTCACATCTACTAACAATCATCATAAGTACATAGCAACTGTCTATTAAATTCACAAAGATATATTTTTACACACATAATCATGATATATGTATTTTATTGCATACCTATATCCCTGAAGGGATAGCTATAGGTAATCCCTCCTATTACGTACCTGTGACAAAATTATATGTCACTGTGGCATTGTTTTGCTGATTAAGGCAGACAGAAAAATAATTCTAGAGTTTAAAGAAAGACGAACTGGTGAAAGGCACAGAAATATAGTACAAAAGAAGAATATTAAATTATTGGCGTAAATATGTTTGCGCTTGAACAATATCTTAACAAACTAAGTCGAATATCTGTAACCTGACCTGGCTGTTTTGAGAACACTCATAATAATGTTATATTTAAGAGACACTAAAAAATCACTACTGATTTCTGGTATACTAAATGCTAAGCATACAGTGTTACTTAATATGTATACTGAAGTGGTGACCGCATATTGGAAAACGGAACATTGGTAGGCCCACCATAAGGTGGTCCGACGACCTGGTGAAGGTCGCGGTAAGCCGCTGGATTCGAGCGACACGGGACCGGTTTTTGTGGAGAACCTTGGGGGATGTCTATGCCCAGCAGTAGATGTCGTTTGGCTGAGATGATGGTGATGATGATGATGATGACAACACTTAATTAATCATATTTTATAAAGCTTCGAATACAAGTAAAAAATAAATCATGTGAGACAAAAAAACAATCTATATAACGTGTACAGTAGGCCCAATCCATATACTAGTGGATTTAAAGGATAAGAATCATGTAGCACCAGTTCAAGAAACCTTATCTCATTAAAAATACGTTTATACTAGTACATACATACATTATAGCGAGAGTGAATTACTTTAACGACCTCTAATTTAGCTTGTACTTTAGATTGGCTCCTGAATTATGTCTCCAAGGGTGATTATAGTTAAGGGTGAACAGAAACATAGAGCTTGTGTATTTTATTTGGTACGAGTATATGCGTACTATTTTCATCTTATTGAAGAAAACTATACTTAAGTGGATACTTAAGGTATTGTGATTAAGTCAATAGGCATAGTATTAAAGAATAATATAATATCGTATTGGAAGAAAGTGCCCGTTATAAGGATTTTCTCCAACCTTCCAAATTATGCAGACGTACAATTGACGTGTACAAATATATACAGAAATAATAGATATCAAGTAATCACACAAATAATATCCCACGTGTAAGGTCGCCTATCCTTTCAATAAATCATAATGAATCAAACAATGTAATCAGGGTACGTTAACAAATTATAATGATAACAACTTTCATCATCATTATCATCTCAGCCAAAAGATGTCCACTACTAGACTTGGGTATTTTTTAAACGTGTGGAAACCGCCTCGGGCTGTCACCCTATAGGGATTTTTTTTAGATTTAGGCCTATTTTTGCAAATTAATTCTTGTAAACCAATTTTCGCTGACATACATGTTGCACAATCATACTGCACATCTTATTTTTCGGTCATTCGTCGCCTTATATTGCCAATACTTCTACATCAAAAATCTAACTAGCCAGCTGTTCACTCTTTATATCACACACGCTCTTATATCTAGTCTTAATCTATTTCTTAAATTACACATAATTTATCCTAATTTATATTGTCTCTTTAGTATTAGTATAAACTAACTTAATCTACTGCCTATTCTATGTAAACAATCTTATTTATCCGATTTATCACAACGCTGTACATTAATATTCTTAAAATATTATGATATCATATTTGTTACTATGTTGTTATGTTCCTTCTTATCATTATTTCTGTTATTTTACAACAGTACTCCATCAATCTATCCCTATTCTTGCTAGCCATTATTGTTCGCGTACAGTGGCCTCTGCACGTGAGATAGGAGGGATCCGGGAACAGCTGTTATTATGACATCCAGATACCTCCTAGCGCCTACCCGCTAGCGCGCGCGCCCTCTACGGATAAACTCTCTATTTAGGTGACGTATGGCACACACGGTGGTTGCTTCCTCGCGGCTGACTACTGTAATAGATGAAGAGGAAAACCTCCCTCATACATCCGTGGCTGCACTCAGGGTGGCATGAGACGCTGGTAAGTGCAACTCCGCCGCCCAGTTAGCCGGCAGCAAATTAGGTCCGAGTGGCGATCGTCCTCCAGGGCTTTCTCCGTCAGGTCTATCTACGAAGTGACGTCTTAGCAGAAGGTTGATACCGCGGTAAAACAGCTAGCGCTATGCTACCCAGGCAGAACAAATCG
The DNA here is from genome assembly GCA_949316085.1 of Hypercompe scribonia. Lineage (NCBI taxonomy): Eukaryota > Metazoa > Arthropoda > Insecta > Lepidoptera > Erebidae > Hypercompe > Hypercompe scribonia. The sequence continues at coordinate 11,324,227 of OX438980.1, forward strand.
CCAGTGTGTGCTGAGCCGAGTCCTCACTGCAGTCGAAGTGGTGACAAGCGGGATTCAACTCCCTCCTAGCGACCGAGTGCAGTTACTTTACGAAGCAACCATAAAGGATCTGCATCAGTCGGAAGGAAAAGATCCCGCGATACCGCCTTACCCGCTCGACGATGACCGACTGGAGAGACTCCATGGAGGCAAAACCAGCACGTGGAGCCTCCAGCCGGGACGACCAACGAGCCATCGTGACTCAACGAGCAGCCTCACGTCACTCGCGTACCTCTTCGGGCTACTGGATATAGGCCTCCCCCCAGGTTCTCCACAACATGAATACAGAAAACAATATTCTCCATAACAATTTTTTGTTGTATTTCAACACCTTTGTTATATTTAATATACATTAGTTATACAAAGTGGAGCATGTCTTAAAAACGAGTTTAACTTAGAAGTAACTGTTACTTGTGTAACTTAGAAGACAGTGTTCTACTGATGCCTCCGTTTACTGATGTCTCATTACCGAAGTATTATTAATTTGAATAAGTTTCGCATAAAAAGAAACTTTCTGTTTGAGTACCATAGATACACACTATAAAATAGTTAACTATGCACGTTACACGAGTTGTTATTCTACACTTTCGTGTGGAAAACAAAACTAAAAAATAATAAGGTAAACTTTTGGCAGACGACTACCAGCGTACCAAGTTTCATATTTAACCTTTTCTTCTTTGTCATTTCGGAATTTCAGATAGATTAAACACGCAGTATACACTAAAATATTAAAGGGTAAGCTTAAACCCAAAAAAACTTACCTCGTTATAAAAGAGTATGTTCATAATTAAGAAAGTTTCGGCCCACTATAAAATAACAAGTATAAAGCTAGTTAGTTACGAGACGTAAACTTGGAGTATCTTAACGAATATCGTCAACGTAATGTAACATATAAAATTTAATTAACTTTTATATACTTTTTAGTGCTATTATATTAATCTGGAACTGATCACGACATGGCCACATACATAAATATTCTAGTAGCTGTTCTTCGTACTTTTAAACTTTGCTCAAGATGCATGATATATATGCGAAAATTTTTCACAGTTTTGCATTTACGTATATTTATTTAATAATTATAGGAAATAATTTCATATATAATGTGGCCACGTTAGTTAACATTTGTAAAATAGTATGAAAATAATCACTTCACATTTTATAAAAATTGTAAATTTAGAAGACAATTAATTAGTTGGAATTATTTTTTAAAAATTACATCGTCTAAACGACCACCATTTGGACGTTTGCTCTCTACTAAGCGAACACCGAAATTTTGCGAATACTCGTCGGCAAAGAGAGAGAGAGAGACCGAGAGATCGCCGACATCTTTTCGCTGATTTTTCTTTGACAGGTATTGTGTGGTAAACCATTATGTATGTATATCAAGGAGAACATTTTGCTCTGAGAACGGTCTCTCCTAATTGTTAAGACATTTACAATTGTTCAAAAATTTACCTAATTAATCAAAGATTTTAAGACATTTGCAAATAATTATTTAAATATTAAATATTGCAACAGGCGCTCTTGTAGATTTTGTCTTTACGTCTTTCATTTAGTGCTGTGGAAGTGTGTGCTGGGTGATTAGTTTGCTGGGCACAGTTTTTATGGTTTGTACTGTTTCAGAAAATATGTAGGTGGTGTACATACGTTCGTAACTAGTATTTATTATAAATTGTTTTTTTATATATTGTTAAACTCAATATTGCGAATGTATTTATTTATCTTGATTGCAGAGAGTTCTATAAAATATTTTGTGTTGTTTTAAATACATATGTAAGTGGGATGTCCCAAAACTTATTTTAGTGGAAAATACTTGACATTTAAAAAAAAGTTTATATATATAGTTTTCCGTGACGTTCCCTTCTAATAGCAATGCGCTTAAGTATTCGGAGGAATCAGCTTTATTTAAAGAAAAAAACTCTTCTGTAGTATTGAAATTTTGCAAAGAAAGCATTTTTTTGCGTAGGCAATAAAATAATTAGCATGGAGCTAAATCTAGGCTGGCTAGAATAGAGGATGGAATGAAATTCACACTCACTGTACTCCAATAGTTGATGGTTATAATTATTGTGTAAGCAGGTGCGTAATTTATTTATTTATTTAATCAAGTGCTCACTGCACTTACAATTTGTCCAACACGTACAGCAAGTCATTACAACGTGATAACGTGGTTGAATTGTCAATTTCATTATTTAATATCAATTCGGTACGCATTCTATTATCGTATTCATATACCTCGCCTCGTGCGAATCCCAGGTCATGGAATTATACTCCATAGTACTGCGAACAAAAGAGAAGTACAATATGACAACAGTGTTCCTGCATTGGAATGGCACCGACATTCTCATCACAAACCCAGTGATTTAAAATTTTGTTTACACATATTGCTGATGTGCATATTGAATGTCATACGTGAACCCATAGGTAGAACTAAGTCACGTACTTCTGTGACCCGCTCCAGTGGAACATCCGATAATTTATAGCTGTGAGCATACGGAGAGCGAGATCGAGTAAATGTCAATCTTTTACAGTTTGGTACAATAAAAACTAACCAGTTATGTAAAGTTAGTGCAAGAGAATGTTAAGGATCTATCACGAAGTAAACTTCATAGCTGTGAGATGTTCATACAGAATAGTGGAAGAAGTCTAAGATCTATTCTTCAGTTCAACCTAAATTTTTTTGATGTGTAATGTGTCTATGTGGCGAGAATTGAACCAAGTGGCGTCTAATACATTAGATGCAAATATTGTTTGTCAATTATCATGAGATTCTTTGAAGATTAATTTTCGTATACAAGAATAAAAAAAATATAAAACGAAATTGCACCGCATTTGAAAAATAATTAAAAAAAGAACTACCTACGTTTTGATGCCTAACAAATTTCAGCAAAAGATGTGTTTTGAAATTAACGGTCATTTTAAAATAGGTCCAATTAAAATATAGTAATGCCCCGTTTTACGCAAGGGAGACGTTCGGGAAAAATCGCATTACTGAAATTCGCGTATATCGAGGTTTAAGATTAAACATAGTCAAAATTCAATATGTACCAAAAATACGAATCATTTTAATCAATCTTTTTAATTCTAAGAACACTTAATGCCATTATTACTTTTATTTGTATTTTACGGAAAAATACATCTATTATCTTTTGACTACATTATGTTTATACGCACTCTTTCGCGTAATGCGAGGCAATCGAGCGCAAAATTTGAACTTCGGGTTATAGTAAAACCGCGCATAATGGGGTTACGTAAAGCGGGGTATTACTGTATATATATATATATATATATATTTCTTTTGTACCTAATCATTTTCAGGACCACCTATTAGGGTAACATCATTATTTCATAGAAGAACAGGAAACGTAATTAAAATGTACATGTCTGAAAAATGTGAACTTATCCACTGAAATATTGATGAAACATGCTTTTACATAGTAATGATGTGATTATGTAATGTTATATTTTTAAGTACCTACATTTCCCATATAAGAAAGAGAAATCCCTAAAAATAAATTAACTCTTTATTGTTATCAATATATACTTGGCAAAAATTACAACTTACTATAAATAAATCTAAGCTGTACTATGATGAACTAAAAGCTTTGAAAAAAAAATGAGATAAGGATTAAAAAAAGTAATGTTAATCATTGAATTTTTTTTAATACGTTAGTAAATAATATTGACTGATGACAACTTTATAACAGCAGAAAAGTAAAAGAATTACGCACACAAAAGACATTATATTCACTATCGTGCTATGGCATTCGCTATCATGATGGCAAAATAGTAGATGCAAAATCTTAGTCATATCCACCGAACGCATAAATGTAAGAATAAATTGGTAATCTTTTATATATCAACTTTCGAGGTTTATCGACTGTCTAAGCCTTTATTCTGTTTATTACAAATGCCTCCAGCTATTTAGCTATCGCGACTGAAACTTCAAAGTAACAAAATTTTCCTTCAAGGAATAATATGAGGTATAAGACATGACTACTGGGAATAGCATTTGTAAAAAGTTTACGGTTACATGTTATGTTATTCTGAAATAAACAACGGAAAATTTCATCTTTTTTTTACCGTAAAGGTTCAATTGCCAATCTGATGTTGTAATTATCAAGTTACTAGTACTGTTTTTCCTCTGTTTTTTCGTTTCTTGTTGATATATTACACAATGTAAAATTGTATAAGTGGAGTATTCATTTTATTTAAAATTGGACAATAGGTAACAAAAATTAAGTTTCGTAAAAACACTTTAATTCGTATTTTATCTGCAAATGAACAAAAGACTCTCTTAGTAGATTTATTTGCATAACAATAGCCTTCCTTACAAGTGTATTCTTATAAAAGACATGTAAGAAAAGTGGTATAATATATCAGAAAAACAAACAACTGATATTTTTTTGTCTCATTAAAAAAGGCTTAGGTTTCTTCTTTTCAGAACATGGCAACACCATGGTAACAAAGACTTTAATATTATATTTTCTATTTTGTCCTTTTTAACCGAATCCTAAAAAAAGGGAGGAGGTTCTCATTTCGAATATATTTTTTTATGTTTGTTACTCAATATCTCCATCACGTGTGGACCGATTTTAAAAATTATTTTCGGACGCTAAGGAGCCTCTTGAATTGGCCCCATTTCATCATATCAGGATCTAATGCTGGGATCCCATGAAAATCATGAGAAATTCTCAAATTTTACAGCTATTGGCGTTTAACAATCGGTATCTCATGTTACTGAACTGATGATGGAAGGGTCCTTGAATTTTAGGAGTTAAAAGACAATCCTTGCCAAAAATATGAGTACGTATTGTGAATCAATCAAATTTATTTTTGTATGCCTCAGGTGATCCCATTACCACCATGTCAGGATCTGATGGATTCCAAAAAAGTCGAAAGAAATCCTCAAAGTTTACAGCCCCGACGATGTTTTCACTAGTGATGTAGATATTAGTGTACGGTAGTCGATATCTCACGTTGCCGAGTTAATAATGGAAGGATCCGTGACTTGTGGGAGTGGGAGGAAAACGATTTGAACCATATAATCATAAAGTTGACCTGTGTTATTCTTTCAAGATATTTGTTAGGTGTTTGTGTTGGGTAAGAGCTGGTAAGAGAAAACATTCGACAAATAAAAACTGTAAAACAATAGTTTTCAATATTGTTACCCTATAACTTTTCTCATTTCTAAACTGATTTAGAAAATCATTTTTATGTGGAATGCTATATTGAAACGGTTCTTTGGTCTCTTTGAAAGGGGTTCGGGGCTAAGTATAATCAGTAAGTTTAGATGTTGCAATGTTAAACAATCATAGGTGACCATTCTTGAGGAGCACGTCAAGGAGTCAGTCCCGGTTGCTACATAAATAATCGTTACGGTTAGTATGTGCTCTAAAACATCTCTCAATAGAACTTCAATACCACTTAGTACTTGGATTGTGGAGGTCTGATGCAAGTAGATGCGCGTAAAAATCAATATTTAACCGTATCGCAGTAGACTTAAAGCCATCACCAATTTAATTTGAGCAAAAGAAGAAATGAGAATTTCTCTATGGTTTCTTACAAATATGAAGAAAAGCTACTATTCCTATGATGATAAATTAAGTAGTGCGGGATGTGATTTATTTTCGGGTTCGAATTTAATATCTTACTAACTTATTTAAATAAAACAACGAACCTATTAAACTACTTAAATTTTATAGAAGCTATCATATTGATTGCACCGTTAGCTTAGTGGTTTAAGCGGTCGCCACGTCGCTCTCCACTTTGCTGAGAGTTGCGGGCTCAAATCCCACATGAGACAACACTTTGAGTGATCCACAAATAGTGGTTCTGAGTCTGAGTGTTCATTGTTTCTGTTTCTTGTATGTTTCTGAAGTCCCCCGCGACACAGGATTTATTCCTAATGTGGACGTTGTCGATGTATATAATTTGGTGATAGACAATACAGTACTTATTGTTTTAAATGTCGTATCTACTCATTTCAAAGTATCATACTCCAAAAAGGGAAAACATATCCCTGTGGAAAAAGTTGAACTGAATTCAATCAAGACTTACAAAGAAAACTAAATATTAAAAAATAATTGTATGTATTAAATCTAATTGAAAAGCAAGAATTTAATATAATTACAAGAACATGCAAATTTTGTTAATTAAGAAAGACCAACCAGTCCAATTATTTACGCAAATTTATCAACAACTTTTAAGCATTAGAAAAGCAATTACACCATTTGATTTACCTTGGTCGCCGTAATGTGAGCCACCGTGCTGTATTGTCTGCATTCGCAATGAGTATGGCGACCGCTCTTGAATTTATTCACGCTTTCCATCAGACAGAATAGGGTAACTTTGGTAGTCCCGAAAAACACAACGTGGCTCGTTTAGCATATTTTACACAGCACCCTCGTAGCCCCGTAGCACCTTGTGTTTAACCTATCAAGTATTTATTGGATTTGGCACAAACTTTAAACAGACTAGAAGGTATATATTGCTGTAGCAATGTTACCTGTTATATTGAGGGTCGTATTTATTTTAAATTTGCCATTAAATGTATAATACATTTGTTTTAATTTTAGTTATCTTTATTATTATTAATTGAAGTCACTTCCATTCTTTTTGTAATAGGGATTTATCTTTAATCTATTTACCTATGTCATAATAAATAAAGTTCATTAAAGTTAAAATACGGGTTTATGCTCGTTTATCCGTTTATTTGTTTTCATATAAATAAGCTGCACAGTAACAACGTATCATAGAAACTAGTACATTGAATTGATACTGCCAGTTCCAGAGATTCAGACGATCTCATGGATCTTTATTGTGTATCACTGAGCAAAAATTGAAAATGTATGTGTGTGTGTGCGTGTGCGTGTGTATAAGTGGTGTGGTAATACAAAATTTGATCATACCTATTCATCCATAGGTGTCGTAACAGGCGATTAAGAGAACAATCTACGCAATACAACATCACTGCAAATAGAACAACAACTTTAAAAAAATCAACCCGCTTGGCCAAAGGCCAAAGCCTCCTTTGTAAAAAAAGGCCGGCAGTGAACTGTTAGAGGTTGTCAATGATGATGATGAATGAGGTGAAACAAAGTGTTGCTTTCTTTAACTTGAAGTTCACATACATCATAGTATACAGCAAAGTATGGAAGGAACAGCTTAACATTTCAGTATAATGATACAATCATTACACCATATTAAAATATTTCATTTCAAAGCGAAGAAATTCAAAACGAATTACATCTTTTTCCACTTTGTACTTGTTTAAAAGGAAGATAAAGTAAATTTTATCATAAGCTGATATTCAATATACAGGACAAGGTTTAAATAAAATCAAGTCTTAAAAACCATCACTAAATATTGTAATTGCCTCTGGCTTGGGTTGAGGGTTTACGATTTATAAATGACTACAAGCCCTTTTATATTTTTATTTGGCCATTAAACCATATACCTGAGAGCTCTTTTTCAAGGTGTAGTGTTGCTTATGAATTTTAGGTGTTACCCCTAATGACATAATAATACAGATTGTGTAAACCGTACAAAGTCAGAGGCTGAATGAATTTAGAGGCAGCCCCTCACTTAAACAGTTTATCGAGCTAGGATGAAATTTGAAACTAATTATAAATTCTATATTGTACTTATTTTACAACAACTTAATTTTAAATAAAGATGGAAATTAAGTTGTTAAGGTATTCACACTGTTACGACGCTCTGGCCAAATATAACAGATACCGCTAAGTAGAAATATATCGTTGGCACTAGGCGGCAACAAACAAGCGCTCAAGGAGGTTGAAGATCGTTTTCCACTCTCTAGGGGTTAGTCTGTTTTTTACAGGACTAAAAATTAGATGCCACGCGAGTGGATCACTTTAGGCCGTGAACAAAACATACTCTCTAAGGGGAAGAACATGGGTACATGTTACGAGTCTTCACAATGTTGGTTAGATCTAGAGTGTGGAGTGTGTGAACAGACCTTCTGATCTGACAAGCTATTTATTAAGTGTCAATTAATACATTCGGGCTAACTTTTACACTGAGCCCGGTAACAAAACAATGTCACGATTCATAGCAGTGATACAGCGCCATCTAGTTAAATTAAGACACTGCACCTCTAATTCTTATAAAATCACCGTCATCAAGATTAGAGCAAAGCAATTTTAATGTACTTGATTTTTTGTCCTGTAGCTGTTCTTACTTTGTGGTAAATACGACAAAGTAAAAAAAAAACAGCATTTGTGCATAGTTCTACTCTTTGTAAATAAAAACTTTATTATTTAGTGTGTTTATTTGAAAATGTACGATAATATGAAACAATTCTGACAAGTTTTGTAAGTGTGGGTGCCTTACGAAAATAAAAACATCTGGTATTGTTGTGGTATGAGCCTTTATAGACTGTTCTAGTTCTATAGAGTAGTGATCTATTCTCTTGTATACTATCAATGTGGTATTAAGAAATGTTGGCCTAAAAGACCACATGTCAGTAGTAAGAAACGAACTGGAAAGGATACCTTTAGAGGCATAGTCGGATGGGTTCTTCTTGGATGGTACATAAAATTTATTTATTTATTTATTTTAATACTTCCTGCATTATACATACTTGCATGAGGCGGACTTAATGCCATATGGCATTGTTCAGTAATAGTATGGTAGGCGCACGTTTGTCTTTAAGAGAAGCAATGAGTTGGTAGTTGGAAGCAATAATTTACAATGAAGATATATACATTGATGAAAACACAAATAAATATTTAAACAATAAACATATAAGTATAGTACAGAATATAGTATATAAAATGATTGGACTTTGGGGAATATCTGCTAGCTGTTTCTTGTATAATTCTCTGACCTTAGTTTTAAAAGCATTGCAATTAGTTATTTGCCTGATCTTGAGTGGGAGCGCATTCCAGAAATCATTGAGACGATTTTATGGTGGTAAAAATCTCTGAGCTACGATTTGCCACAAAGGTATTCTACTTGCTAGGATAGCTGTTTATCCACGCTAACACAACCGCTGAATCAATCCAAGCGCTATTTTTTATCGCTGTGAATGTTCAAGGCTTTCGCCATTTCTGTCGGAAGTTGTGATAATAGCACTTCAAGCAACACTATTGTCAACAACTTAGGATTACTTTTTTGTTTACCAAGCGCTTTCTTGTTTTTTGCTGTTAAGAGAGACACCCGTATTTGACCTTCTGTATCAATACTTCGCAAATAAATTACAACTGAGTAGGCTGTCTTGGAGGCATCACTAAAACAGTGCAACTCCAGACGGTAATTGGACTTTGTACGCAGCCAACCAGGTATTTAAACGTCAGTTAGTATTAACAGCTCTTAATTGTAAGTTCTCCATTCACTTACTAATTCAGTGATTAACTTTTCATCCCAACTAACCCCTACAAGCCATAACTTTTGGATGAAAACTTTCAGTTAAAACACAGTAAGAGCTAACCATTACAATACTAGTAGTCATCTTATTGTTGTGAACGTTCTATTACAACAATGAGCTTATTTAACATGATTTTCATTGAAAAATTACATGATATGTAGTTATATGCCGCAGTATCGTAAATATAGCTTATCGATAAATCGCTCATACCATTAAATGTTTATATTCTTAAAAGATACTCAAGCCTTTCCTAACAAATCTAACCTGGTTTCAACATACTCTAAATTGATGTCTTTGGCACATTTTTGCAAATGATCAGTACCTTAGACGTATTATTTCTTTATATTATCCTTCATATATATTCTTTAGATCATCAATTAAGCCTTACATTTTATTAAGGGCTAATCACTGAGATATTGTGTATAACAAGTATTAAAATCAAAATTTTTCAAAAGTTAATATAATAAAGGTTAAGTTTTTTAAAAATGAAACTTTTCTAAGTGTTGCCTATTTGCTAGAAATTTTGCAAGTCTGGTAAAAAAACCTTGTTTTTCATAAAATATTCTTAATTCTTAAATAACACATATGAATTTAATGCATAAATAAAATAAAGAAATTTTCGAGAAACGTGACACCCTGGATTCGCTTTATGTAGTGGTTGCGCCCTCTATTAGCTACATCTTGTACTAGTCCACGGGCGTCGATGTAACTTACCATACAGGGTGTCACCGCTGTCGTGGGATCCGTGTGCACTTTCGTAGTTTGTTTCCCACTGTGAACTGATCTGGTGATCTGAGAAGCTATTTATTAAGTGTCAATATTGATACTCTGAACTCGGTAACACAACAATATCGCAATTCAGTGAAGTGGTACAACGCCATCTATTTAGTACAACACTTTTTACATTTTGCTCTGCGTTCATCGTGACTTGGCTATACGATTATTTTCGTCATGGACACTAATTATCAACTGATCAAAGTAACAAAAACTCAGCTTATCCGATTTAAAAACATAGGTTAATCATTTTAAATGTTAACAGGAAATAACATTTATCCGTGTAGTTGTGTATGCCAAGATTTCAACATTCGGTTAATCAAATAATGTTTTGTAAACTTTTCGCATAAACTGTTTGTATAAAAGCTTTACAAATATAGAACACTACTTGTGATTTATATCTATATGTTATCTTTGCCATTATATGTTATAAAAAACGACTGAAACTGTTTGTGCCTCTTTTGTGAAGACTGACTGACGCAAGTAAGTTATTTCTGTACATACATTCATTTTTAAAATGAAAAGACTATCCATTCTGTTGTATTTTTATGTTTGTTTTCTTAGAATTCCTTAATTAACAATGTGATGTGAAAATATTTTTTTTTATTAAATGTGCATACTTCTTGATTTTTTTTTTTAGTTTTAAGAATTAATATTACATCTGTGAGAAGAAACTTATAGAATTAAAAATACGGCTTACAACAATTCATAATGACATAAGCGTATTGAATTAGTTGATACTTTTAAAGGTTTATTTACATTGTAATATTTAGTACCAATAGCAAATTTAAAAATTCAGTTAAACAAACATCCTAACCTAAGATATTGAATCTTGATTATCATACATCTTTTAATATCCACTTTAAAAAAAAAGTTGAAAGCATGCCAAGTTTGTGAGTTTCTCGTCAATTTTCTCGTCATTTTATAATTTATTACATTTCATTGAAAGAAAAATATTTTAATATGGCTGTAATGTGTAACAATTCAAACATAAATAGATACCATTGACGCTCGGCTTATGGAAAATTCTGTTTACGTTGAAAACTAATTTACGTAACATTAACATTTGAATTGTGTTTATGTGTGAAGTGTTTCTTCTATTAAATCTATTTAGTTTTGCGGTTGATATCTCTTAAAATAGTTGTTATCCCACCTAAGTTTGTTATTAATAATATTTTCTAGGAAAACAGCAAATTACAAGAGCAAATTCTGTCTGTGAAATAATTTTTATTAACATTTCTCAACACAAAATAAAACCTATCCGTGAGTTATTCCATGTAAGTCTGAGACAATAATTTGTTAATGAATTTTTTTTTTAAGTCACTAAGAAGAAATAAGCATAAAGTTTCACCTGGCGATATCAAAATTTCGACTAGCTTTGTTCCTTAGTTAAACTTTTTGTGATTGTTCCACCATCAGACCACAAATTGTTCTTCTGAGTTGGGGTGCCCTTTTTATCCTTTTCATGTATATATATAAATTGCTCCTCGACATAAAATGTATTCTTAATGTGAGAGTTATCTCAAAAAGAAGACAAATATAAAATAAAATTAAACCAACAATTAAATTTATTAATTAATTAAACATCAGTTTTGAGAGTTGACGCCTACTATAAAAACTGTCATTAGTATCTAAGTAAAAAGTACTTAAGTAAAATTTATTAACACAAAGACTTTAAGTAGTGATGTTTAAAATTTTTAGTTATTAGAATGAATATTCTTCACCCAGTTAAAACCATCATAAAATCTCAATAAAGATTTTTGGTCTGGCGTCAAATATTATCAAACGAAATAACGACCCTCCACTCATTGCCGTTCACAAAATACTAAATACATGAACACAATATATACACGTAAAATCTTGTTTTAAAACCTTTATCATAATCATTATTCTTACGAGGAATATTATATAAGACTGTCGGGGCCTAGTTTTTGCTAATACTCAACACGGTTAGCAGGTGGGTTGGTTGGATCTACTACTTTTTGTCCCTTTAAGCGGTTCTTTAGCTCTTACGGCTAACTAATAGGTACACAACAGTCACTTAACTATAAGCTTTTCTAAAACATTAACAATTATTGCAATTTGCTTATTATATTTTAAAATTAATAGATAACATTAAATTTCTGATAAAAAATATCCCAACATTGGAAACAATCATTTTACCGATTACATGTTTAGCCCTATTTAGGATTTAGACTATCAGCGTAAACCGAGCACATATACTTAATAAACAAACATGTATATTTCAACAAACCATACAGGTAGATAAATGATACTTAATACAAGAATCAATAAAAAGTATCTGAACTCTACATCTGTGTTTACCACACCTCGGCTTACTAGAGCGGTGCCACTGGGGGGACAGTGTCGCCACTCGCTGAAATAGTCTCTGACAGATAATTCTGAGCTTACCTGTCAAATATGGTACAGATTTCGGATATACTAGTCTTGGACAGAAATATTATGTCAGATTGACACAATCAGCAACCTTCATTTGTTAAATAGTGTTTGTTTATTAGCAACTGGTGAAACTGGCCCTCAGAGTCACTAGTTGTTGTTACAGATAACTTGTAAAAATTTATTCGAGTTTTCATCTCCTAATTTTCTCACCGTGTGTCTGTAATTATAACTTTTTCACGGCCATATTCGAAAACTTAATTTTTTTAAATGCTGTATGTTAGACTAAGACAACTACGAGCATGTACAGAGTTGGCAGGCAATGTGAATATCGAAGTCACTAAGAGCCACTGTTGTCTCTGGTAAAAGACAATATTATGTATGTTTTATTTAAATAAGTAATTGGTGTAAACTGTTCGTGTTACAGAGAAGATAATACTTGTATTACGGCACGTTCGACGTAATGGTTTAAGCGGTCGCCACGCCGCGTCCTACTGCGCTAATTGTTATAAGTTCAAACCCCACATGGGACAACACTGTGTGCAATCCACACATTGTTATTCTGAGTCTGGGTATTCTTTTTATCCATTTGTAAAGTCCCCTGCGACGTGGAATATAAGACTAGTACAAAAATTAAAATATTCTTTGAACTTTGAAAATAAGCAGATTTGAGTTATTAACAAAGTAAAACTATAAACAAAAGCAGATGATAACACTAATGCATGAAATAAATTAGCACATTTATCAAACAGACATAAAAAAATGAGTAAAATTCGATTATTGTATCAAATATTCGTAAAAAAAATCATATTCCAATATATAGGTATGTTTCTGTTCAATTCTCAATCCATCGTATTTGTTTCTAAGAACCTGAAACCAAATAAAAGTTTTGCGACTTCATCTTATTGAATAACAGATTATAAGTAGATCAGAAAAAGAATGACGAGAGGATATATTTGAATGCGAATTGGTTTTATATTTGTGAATATGCCCCTATTTCTTTGTAGATGGGTTATGCGTATACAAAGTTTAATTTAAAATAACATAGATTAGTCTTTTGATAATCTATGTATTTAGTTTAACGGACAATGCTTTTACGTGCTGTTAACATAACTGAATTTTACGAATTTTTTTTTTATTTTTTTGAGCCTGATGACAAGCTTGAGTAGAATCCAAGAGATGTGGTCAACAAACTCATTGCGAATACAGATAATGCAGTGTGGTGACCCACATTATGGCGGCCTAGTGATATGCTTCTTTCCGCTTTGGGCCGTGAAAGGCATGACAGTCATCGTGGCAGTGCTTATGTGATAGGTAATGCTCATATAGTTACCACTATAACTGTTACCCCTGTATCAATGGGCCTCCGGTCTTACACTCACCAACGACACACGGCAGCACGGATGCTGTCGCTTTACGTTGGTTTTCTGTGGAGGGTAGTACTGCCCCGGTCGAGCCGGCCTGTTCGTGCTGAAATCAGCGTACTACCTAAAAACTTGTATAATTTGAAAAAATATTATAACTTACTACATGTTGTAATATTTTTTCAAATTATAATATTATTCCAAAAGTAAACTTAAAGAAAAAAGTTATATAAAAATAATAATGAGAATTTTTTCGTAAGTTTAATTAGACAAAAATAAAGTTATATAGGAATATAGTTCTACTGAAGCTATCGATGTTTTTGTCGATTAACAGTATTATAATAAGGTTTTCTAATAATGTTGCTAGTACCGTACCCTTGGAACAGCTTATGAGATCTTGGATCCAGACTTTTGTTTTTAATAGAAAAAGTATCGTGCCACAGGTTTTTTACGAAAAAAAAAAAAATATTTATGTTAGTGTGGACAGCAAGATAGGTTGTTATCATGAAACATAAAAGACTTTGTTCTTGTTTCTTCTGTATGAATAAATACATTTACGAATACAAATAGACATACGAATGCCCGTAAATACACATTTCGAGAAGTAATCAATATTTTTGCATTAGTCTTATACCTAGTAAAAACAGTCAACATTTTCATAATATCAAGTTGTAATTTCACTTATTTTTAAATTTTCTCAGGTATTCCACAGTGTAAGTGCTTGCATCGAGAACGATTTAATTGTTTGATATGTCTGGCCATTGTCAACTTCAGATTTCCTAACGATATCAAAAACCTGCAGAATTATTTTAGATTTTGATCTTTGCGTAAACTGAAAGTGAGTTTTATGCAGACAGAGATAGAAGAAGATATGTATCGGCAATCTTTGAAAAAAATTGAAGAAAGTTTTAAACTTTACCTAAAATTTTTATCATATTCCTTCTTCTTAAAATATCTTGTGAAAGTGGTGGCTTGTAAATCGAGCAGACCGCATAAAACATCTCTATTTTATAAAACTTGCATTAAAAATTAAAAATTTTTGTGTAGATTATACCAACATTTTTAATTTTTAATGCAGGTTTTCATACAGTCGTAAAGCTTTGAGGTAGAACGGCCAGTCCGTGATATCAAACATAAACTGGGAGTCACATACGGCTAGTTAGGTACGTATAAAAGGGACATTGTTTACGCGCGTGAGGTCAAGAATTCGGTACCTTTTGTTATATAAACCAAATATAATACTAATACAAAACCATTAGTATCCTTTATGGGACACAGATTGATGAAAATCTTTCGTTAAATTCTGCTTATATTCTAGTTTCTTTATGCAAACTATAGAAAAATATAGTACCTCTCAGTATATACAACTGGATAACAATGACGACAACAAGCACATGGCTCTAGAAATATTTAAATCAATAATTTATTGAGATAATAATTTATAAAATTACCCACATTAAATATGGCATGAATTTAGTATTATACATTTACTTAAATAACATACAATAATAATTTGGTAGTAACCTAATGTGACAGATATTGTTTATGTCCCTCTTCTATTAAAACATAAAAAAAAAGAAAAATATTAAAGACTTTTGATAATACATCTTGTATAGGTTTGGCCTCTAAAGTACAACACCTTATAGGAAAATTATGATTAATCTTCATAAATTATATAAATATAACGAAGTCAACAAAGGTTGAATGAAGCAGCATTCCGTCAGTTTTTGTAACGAGGCCGTGCTGTAATCCATTACCGTTAGCTTTCCGACACATTTATTTCTCAGTAACTGTATTCCAGAATTTTTATCTTAAAGTATATGTCATGTTGACCTAGCAGAAGAAAAAAAATAATACAATTCGCTGAAGTACCAAAATGATCAGTCACGGTGACGGCTAAATCCAATTTTGCAAAGGTTTGAATGTAAACTGGGGTAAACACCAAAGTTTTATCTTATTAATACTAACATTTAGCAATATAAGTTAGTATTATGATTACTTTCAAGTTATTACAAAGAAATGTAAGAAGAATATTTTTTTATAATGTACCTACAGTTTCTAAAAATACTTACTTAGTTGATATACATTAATAATACGTATAATTTCTACTACTATCTTATAATACACATATGTTTTGATACGACATTTGAGTGATTAGGACCTTTTTTTGTCAAAAACCAATAATGAAGAAACAATATACCAACGTTACTCATTATAGCACTATACTAAACAATCAAAGTACACGATTATCATAGAAAGATTCGTACTTTTACCAATAAGATTTGGTCTTGAATCTTGAGTTTCACTATTGAATCTTAGTGTAGATTAAACGCTTCACTACCAGCAAATTGGTAGATAATAAGAACATTGCTACCCGACGTTGTGTTTTAACTCAGCGGAGTTTTGACGAACGGTTACATAGAATTGGTGCTATATTTATCTATTTAATCAACTGCTCACTGCACTTACAGTTTGCCCAACACGCACAGCGAGCCATAATAATATTATAATGTTATAATAGTAATAAATCCTAATGTACATACAAGTATATTAAAAAACCTTCCACTGAGGAAAAGTATACAAAAATTTAAAAAATACTTAATTTGGTGTAGAATACGTCGACATCCGGAAACTGCATCATCATCCGGAGGATTAAGCAGACTAACTGCCTGACTAGTGAGAGCGTATTATGCCGTACACGTCCGTGCCGGAGGCGTAGCGAGGAGGCGGCACAGGCGTAGCACACTTTCACCGCAATCCAAATATATTTAATCTTACCATGCCGAGAACAAAAAATAATGGGTATAAATACGGATATAACTTTATGTATAAGAACCGTACGGATTTTCGTTGAACGCGCTCTATCATCGTATTATGACCCGTCTCATGCGGATCACACATTATGGAGTTATACTCCATAGTACTGCGAACAAAGAAATACAACACGACGACAATGTTCCTGCACTGAAATGGAACTGACATCCTCATCACGATTTATGAATATATGCAATGTGTGGATGATTGAAGACTCGACGATTAAGCCGGAGTAAACTTCCTTGACTGGAAGAACCGGAAGTACTATTACTATTACGGGCCACCGAAACGTGAGAAGAGACCAATTAGGTATCGTTTGCTACCAACGAGAAGAAGTCTGTGTACCAACCAACTGTATTTATTATACTGGTCTACACTCCACCACCATGTCAATGTCAAAGGTGTCACGTGGAACATTTTATTACATCATAGTTGGGTCTTTAACAATAACAAATATCCGCTTAGAAAATGATTTTCCACCTTCTACACGAATATCGCAAAGGTCCTTCAAACAGAAGTAATCTTAATGTACTGCCTTGGGGCAATAGGTAGGTTATTACTAATAATGTCATTAATACATTGACAATAGTACATTGACAGCCATTTGAGAGATAATCTTCAATTTATTTAAGTTAAATACCTCGAATTCCCAACCTGTCTAGTTTATTGAATAACAGTGGTACCTACACTATATCAAAAGCTTTTACTAGATTCACAAATTTGCTCATTAATTTTTGCTAGCGTCAGTATTCATTATCACATAAACAACAAACTCATGGGACTGCATAATTTTTTTAGTTAACAGTTCTAAGGCCAAATTGGTTATCTGAAAGTAATTCATTAACTTCTTTGTATCTTATAATTCTATTGTTGATGATACGTTTCAAGAGTTTGAAGATCGAGGTAGGATTGGCCTATAGCTTGTTATATGATTTTCATGTACAGTTTTATCATTGATTTCTTCAACACTAAGGGAAAGGTGCCTTCTTGAAAATATTGATTAAAAATAATACTGAAACTAGATGTGTCTGTTTAAGAGATAGATAGTGATGGAATTTTTTCCTACTAAACAGATACTTTTAAAGAACAAAATCAAACCACCTCAATCTCATCAGTATCCAATAGAACAAAAGACTGTAAGATTTTTTCGACTTTTATGCGAAATATTTAATGTGTGATAAATTTCCACAAATTATAGTTCTCTCAGCCAGTCTTGCCCACCGAAACAAAGAACTTGGTAACACCTTTCACAAATTTTTTGGTAAAGTTCTCATTAATTTCATAGCCATATTTATTTTAGAAGTTTTAGTAATATTTTGTATAGAGTTCTAATGCTTTTTATTATTGTTACTAGCCGCGTTTATAGGTTAGTTTCGTATTGAATTTTGAGTATTTTAACTAACTTATTATAGCAGTTTCTGTATATTGTGTATGTTTGGTTAAGAGTTTCATCATCAGGTGACCGGCTTGCTTGCTTATAAAGATTATCCCGATGCTTGGTACATCGTAACAAGCCGAGACCTATCCACGTTTTTATAATTGATGTTTATGGCACATTGATTAGTAGTGATATCACACGATCAAGGTATGTCATGTCTTGAGGAGAGTATATGAGCTGGTACAAGGCAGTGAAAGGAATTTACATTCAAGTACTCGGATTGTACCACAGAGCTATAATCAGTTCTCATGTTTGTGTTAAAATCATTAGTAATACCTTAACTCAGACCCTTAGTTATGTTACTAGGCTGCCAAGGCGAAACATTGAAGTCTTCTCAACTTCTCCAGCTGCCTCGGAGGAGATCAAAAACGCCATCCTAAAAATAACATCCAAGACTGTGAATAGCGATGGCATAAGCCGCTTTATGATAACTACTATATTAGACCAACTTCTTCCTACGTTATCTCATATTGTAAACTATTCCCTTTACTCTCGACATTGCCCGGCCGCATGGCGCAGGGCATACGTTTGCCCTCTCCCAAAAATTCCTATTCCTTCTCTCCTGAGCCATTACCGACCAATATCAATCTTCCCTTTCCTATCCAAAGTACTAGAGCTGTGTGTACACAAACAACTCTCTAAGTACATCCATGAACACAATATCCTCAACCCCCTTCAATCAGGATTCAGACCTGGGCATAGCACAGACACAGTCATGCTGAAAATGACCAGCAATATCAGGAATGGTGTGGAGGAAGCTAAAATTACTGTCCTTGTCCTGTTTGACTGTTCCAATGCATTGAACACAGTTAACCACGACATCCTTTTATCTATCCTCACTCACTATATGCTCTCCACTGAGGTACTGGAATGGTTTTCATCTTATCTTCGGGGGCGTCAGCAGTCGGTCCGTATTGATGAAACATCATCAAGTTGATGCAATCTTGACGCCGGCGTTCTACAGGGTGACATTTTATCTCCTCTCTTATTTTCGATGTTTATTAATCTCCTTACTCTAAATCTTCGGTGTGCATATAATTTGTATGCGGATAATCTTCAAGTTTACCTACAGAATAGCCCTGATCGTCTAGCAGAAATAATTGACTCCATTAATTGTGATTTGGAAGCAATCGAAAACTGGTCCAAGCGGTTCGGTATGAGTGTTAACCCCGCCAAATGCCAGTTAATAATCGTGGGTAGCCCTAGACTGATAAGCAGATTCCATATATCAAAACTACCACTGATTACTTATAATGGATTCACTAAACCGATCAGTCCATTTGTCAAGGATCTGGGCCTATGGATTGATTCCCACCAACCACAGATTGAGAATGTGCGTCAGGGGTTTACTGGAACCTTGCGATCACTGTATCGACTTAAGAACTTACCTACCACCTACTACCAAGTTAACGCTAGTACAGGCTCTGATCTTACCTATCATAAATTATTGCGATGTATGCTACCTCGACCTGAATGCAGATCTACTCAACAAACTTGACCAACTCCTTAACAACTGCATTCAGTTCATCTTCAACCTCCGCAAGTATGACCATATCTCCACCCATAGACTCTTTACTCTCTTCTTAATAATACTACAGCTCCCACTTATCTTACTTCATAACTTAAATTACTATGTTCTAACCATAACCGAGATCTTCGCTCCAATAATAATCTTCTACACTTATGTCCACCACACACATCTTCTCTCGTTCATTCTTCTTTTACTGTCCAATCGATTCTATTATGGAATGCACCCCCACTCGAGATCAGGAAAATAACCAATCGTAATGCTTTTAAAGCCAAGATCAGAGAATTACATAAGAAACAGCTGTCAGATATTCCCCTATAGTCTAATCATTTTATATACTATATTTTGGGTTGTACTCGTATGCTTATTGTTTAAATATCTATTTGTGTTTTCATTTACGTATATATCTTTTTCTTAAATAATTTATTGTATGCAAATATACTTATGCAAATTTAATGCAGGAAGTATTAAAATTAATAAATAAATAATAATGTTATTTTAAAGAGATAAATCTTATACAATAATGTTTAGAAATTGCAGAAGGTTATCGAGTTTTCCTATAAAAGAAATGTATTTTGAAATTTTGATATCCAAGCAGTTCGAGACCTCACATTCAGGTTCTTCAACAAATAACATTGAAGTTAGATTTGATGTAAGCTAAATATGATTTGTATCCATCTAAGTTTTGAATAAAAGGACAATAAAATATCCAACATTCCGTCAAAACTGTCACACTCAATTTTAAGTTTATTTAACATAGTACATTATCAAAATTAACACTGATGCTACGTATGTTCTGTGTAATGATAGCGAAGTCTTCTGCGGAGTTAAACATAGATTTATAGTAGTCGTTAATATTACAAACCATGGATTCCGATACAGATAACTTATTTATTTCTAAAGTTACGACGTCCACATAAGTGTCAGATAAACAGAGCATACGGTCATGGAAGATCGGACACACATATGTTTTATTATATTTAAGGGTTAAATAATTGTTTATTTTATTTTCTCTGTTATTTATCAACTTAATTGAGAATTTTTTTATAAAGATACTTATTTGTCTATATTTTTTATAAATATATATTATTTTATATGTGTGGATAAATCGAAACTGAAAAATTATGTTGATTTGTGTAGCGTATAGTATAAATACATTTTTATAGTGTATTAAATTAAAGTGCCTTGAGTAACATAAAAAACTTAAAATATACAAGTGAAAAATGTAATCGAAGCGATATTTATATAACGGATATTGTATTCATAGGTAATGTTACAAGGGTATTAATAATAATTATCAAAACTAGTCAGAATAAGGAGATCTTCAGTTTGGCAAATTCGGACTCTTCTAATATGTGATACATTTTCTTATATGATGTCTAATAGAATGTATTCTGTATGAATTTAAATTTCGTTAAAGTTAAAGCCGGAGTTTCTAATCTGTGTTTTTGGTCTGAGGCAAAACATACATAGTGATTCTAATTGAAATTACAATCACGCGTAGAAATATTAATTCTGTCGAACATATCACAGGATAAAACTATCCTTTTTCTTTACTTTTTTACTCAATAACTGTTTCCTTGCAGGTGGTGGTGGAGCCCAGCTGGGTGAGGAAAACTGCGATGCTGGTGACTTGAAAATATGCGTAAGCTTAATCCCACGGACACCTGTCGGCCTGCCGAAGAACAGACATGAACTAGATGCACATTGCCAGTTAGTATACACTAACTTACACTGCACTTGTGATTCTCGAAAAGTAGTAGTAATTTTACATATTTTTATTAGTAATTTTACATCTTTTCTATTTTCTTTTAATTTGAAAATCGAAATAACATTCCAATAGAACCTTAAAATAATACTACCTTAATCTACAAAACAGATTAAGTTATAGGTATAAATTTATTTACTGTGTGTTGAGTACTCATATTAATATTAATAAAAGCGAAAGTTTCTCTGTGTGTCGTAAACCGCGAAGCCAAGGGCTAAGAGAGTGAAATATGAGTAAAAGTTGCCTTTAGTGTAGTGGATATTTATGTGCATTTATGATGAATTATCACCAAGGGGACTGTGTAGTTAGTTTACAAATCTTAGATTATGGAAAAACACGTGTACATTTTTCAAGTCGGCCCAGTTCTGCCTGAGGTTAGCGCGTTCAACTAAACAAACAAAGAAATTTTGCAATGTTAGGGTAGATATGATTAATTACTATTCATGAATGCACTGTTACCTGATTGGTCTGAATAAGCTCTTTTTCATATGTATTTACCAATTCTTCTTTGTGTTACATATTTTTCATCATTTTAGAAATCTTATGAAGAATATAAAAAACGACGCGATGCGGGCGATGTATTTTAGTAATAAAAATGACTTTAAATTTACACTTGTTCACTACGATTTTGCAAAATAGGGGAAAAAACAACGGCCTAATTTTAGACCTCTTTTAGACTTTTAAAACGTAGTCACATACTTGATAAATTCTAATGGAAAATGTCGACTTTAAGACAAATACTCGAAGAGCTTCAAGCGTACGCTTGAGTATATAGATTTAGGTAAGGTGTATCCTAACCCTATATACAGAATGTAGGGTCAGGATACGCATTTCTTCAACCACCTTTAGAGAAATTAAGGCATTAATGAAGTGTTTACACTAATTGAAAATTTATATCACCTCTCATATTAACATCGAAGTAAATCGTTAGTCATATTATACTCAATAATTCTAATTGATAAGAAATTATATTAAACAAATATTTCAATAGACCGTGAGGTCTATGTTGATGTTGATTGTAGGTGATTACCACATCATTATCTAATCGTACTTTAATTTTCAAATCTAGTAAACCTCAAATACTATACCTGATATTTCAAGTGTGAACAGCAACAAACAATCTACTGGTTTAATAATATTGCTGATACAATAGTAATGCGTTAAACTTTCCTGATAGTTTGTGCACACATTCATTGTGTGTTCTTATCCAAAGCTGGCAGCTTATCAAACTTGGTTTCTAATTTCACCAAGAAGATAAATACAGAATCGTATAAATCACTATTACATATACCATTGAAGTCGAAAGAGAACCGCAAGATTTTACAACTTATGTAAAGAAATTCATTTTACGAGAGAAATGTGTAGTCTGTTTGTCATTACTTCTTGAAGGATAAAAATAATATAATAAATTGCTACTTAAGCTGCTAAATGTTTAATCAAGAGTATCAAAGAAAAGTACTGAAAATAAATGTTCATATTGAAAGCGACGGGCTGTAGAAGTCTCTCTTCCTAACTTTTACGATATATGTGTGAAGGATTTTTTTTACTTTATTTCATCGAGAAGGATTAATGAAGAGAATTACACTGTCTAATATTTTTAAATACATACTTTTTTTTTGGAATACAGGTCTGTCTGTCAGTAATGTATTGTGATATATACGGCCGGATTGAGCATCATGCTCCAACAGTCTCAATTTAGTTTTATTATCGATATTTTATTACCAATTTATTTAGAAAAAGGCACATTATTTGTACCAATATTATAAATCCGAAAGTAAATCAGTCTGTCTCTAACGCTTTTACGGCTAAACCGCTGAACCGAATTTAGCGAAATTCGAAATGAATTCGAGAAAGGAAATTGACTCGTTTTAATGTGATAACCGACACGAGTATGGCCGGATATAATAATAAAATAATACGAAGTATTAAGATTTCTTGTACAATGAAATGGAAACGGGACATTTGTAGAAAGGATGAAAAGTTTCTTCAATTTATCCCCACTAATGTAATGCTCTCTAATGAGGCTGGAGAGAAAGCTGTGTTTAATCTGCGACGAGTGTTCCTAAGCAGTGTTATTGCGGGTCAGGGCGCGGGTAACGGCTCGTAAACATAGCAGTGTACTTCACTCTCGAGCTTCGACTCAATTCAATATGTGAACGGATCAGCCCGTTGATTGTTCAGCTTTTCCTATTCATTCTGTCTGAATACAAATAGGAATGCACGTCAAATGAAATACATTATACTCGTATATTTACTTTTTTTAAGATAAAAATGTCAATAATTGTGTTGTAAGATTGAAAATTAATTAATGTAATCTTAAATATAAAGATATTTCAGGTGTGTACAGAAAAGTTATTATACACGAAGGGTAATTATGGCTATTTGAGTGTAGTATTTTAACTAGTTTAAATCACTATAAGTTTTAAGGTAAATATTTGTAGAATTGCCGACTCTGAAATAGATGAACTAATTTATTTGAGCAACAAGTATCAACACTTGTTGCTCAAATAAATTAGTTCAACAACGTATTTACTATGTTGATAGTTATATTTCGGTCCCAATACGATTTATGTCACAAGAACTAAACTTAATTAGTACTTTTGAAGGTATAATCGCTAAAATGTTTAATGTATCTACTAAATTACGACAGTAAATACTACTCACTATCTTCTATCACTGATGTATTCTATACTGAAACTTTAATAATAGTTTTTAAAACCAAAGAATTATAAAAACAACACTCATGTAATACTTCGGCACTATATTATGACATTATAAATACAAAATTGTCACAAAAAAACTTAAAGCTATGTCTTGATACCATAAATTTGTACATAATTCATAGACTTTTCTAAATATTTATAAAACAAGGTTAACAACCACAGTTCAACTTAATCGTCAGACTCACAGCGCACAGATAACACGTAACAGGTATAAAATTAATTTTAACATTACCCGCGTATAGCCTGATAATAGGAGTTTCTTCAGTTAATTGACTTATCTCTATATAAACGAACTATTACAACTTTCATATTGATCCATTAGATTTTATGTGTTAAAATGAATTTCCATGAATTCATAAATAAAATTGGCTTAATAGGTTCGACAGAAAATTTTCAGTTACAGCCCAAAATTGAAAGCTTCTGAACAATAACACATTATGTCTGTGTGAATAGGCCTGAAAACTTCCCCAATTATGTGTTACCCTCACGTATGCCAATAAACGAAAAAGTTTTTTCATCTCATTTTGAGGAGTTATTGTATTACATGTATCTCATATGTACATATTTTCGTATAAAATGGTTATGGAGGGAGTGAAGTTTTTTGAATATGTATTTATTACTAATGGTACACACAGTAGTTACAAAATATGAAGACCGTTGTTTTGTGTATAATCAACAAATAGTTATTCAATTTGTAGATACTTTTTTTTTTAAACTCTACACGTATCTACTGCTCTGTTGTGGATTCTAACTCCACATGGGACAACACTTTGTGTGATCCACAAATGGTTGTTCTGAGGCTGGGTGTTTTTTGTGCCCGTTTGTAAAGTGCCCCGCGACTCAAGCTTTATTCCTGATACTGGTGTTGTTTATTTAAAAAAAAAACAGAAATAAATTATATGTTAATGAAAGACAGATAAACGTTGTTTAGTTGTGCTTCAGTCTGAATATACATTAAAAATACTGCCATTCAAAGTAAAAAGATATACCAAACTAATTTTTTCCTGTTCAACAAGGATGACTTTTTCTAACAAGTTTTTTTTGCGTAAGGCACCGTTATCGTATCAAAACTGTCAATAAATTTAAAACCTGTCATCTAAACGAGGTTTAAGGAATTGCTAATATTTTTTTTCACTAATCATCAAAACTGAATTTATTTTATAAGTGCTAATGAAAACAAATTTAAATTCAGAACCTTACATTTTATCTTAGTTTTAGTGTGACGATAAGTGATTTTCTTCGATACAAAATTGACATTAAAGGGAATTGAATAGCACTCAAATTCTAAAGTCTTTGAATTGGTACTTCGAGAGTCTATAAAAAATAATTTATTTTGAAAGAGCGCAATCTGAAAAAATAAGAGCTTAGCCAAAACGTGATCTAATTAAAGTTACTATATATAAACTTTCTTTAATAGCCTTAGAAACCGCCAGTACGCAGACGACCCGTGCCTTGTCGAAATAGTTTTTTTTATTTAATAAAATATTTTATCAATACACTAATTAGAATAGTAAACTTTTGTGTCCATTTTTACATTTCATATTGAACTTTAAATGTTAAAAAGATAAGTTGGTTTCAAAATATCAAAAAGGTCTATACCGATCAAATTCAAATTATAACAGCATATCAACACGATCCAAATGTGATTTTAATTTGTTTTTCACTTCACTTTTGTGCCTCATTTCTCGTAAATGTAACCACAACGGGCCACATGTGAATAACATATTTTAGATGGTTGGTTCGTAAAGATTAACGACATGATAAAGTAAAATAATCTCTGGATTTTTCCTTTAATTCGAAATCTTCCTTTTATCTTATTTGAATTTAATACAATAGCTTTAATCAGTAGAGGAGTAGTTTGGCAATATAGAATTGAACGTCGTAATGCTGAGACCAGAACACTCATTGGTGAGCTAATTAGCTTTCTATCAGATACTACGTGACCGAAAGTAATACACTTTGTGAATCACGCATTATTGGGGACTAATATTAGTCCTCAACAGTATATAACATGTGTGACAGAGCGCATAGTCTTTCTAAAGCATAAAGTTTACGCATTGGCAAACAGGATAAGATAGTATAGAAAACAAGTCAATCCGTATAATCAGAATCGTATGTCGAAATGAGAAGTGGGTGTAATAGATGTGGGTGTTTGGCATTTCAATTCCAGACAATATTGGATTCGGGTTTATCACCGTAGTTTTTAACCATTTGGATCATCTACTTACACCATAAATCTGATAGCTTTACGGATCCCAAAAACTTTAGACCTGTTACTAACTTTGTATAAACTTCTAAAGGGTAGTAGACTAAAGGTATTAGAGCCACGCTAACTTCAGCATAAACGAGCCACGTTAACTGGAACAGTATTACCCTCTCACAGAGGACCAACTTAAGCAGATAGCATCTGTGCTATCGTGTTTCGTTGATGATTGCGAGATCGAAAGCCCGTGGATGCAGGGGTGACGGTTATCGTGGTTAGTGTGTGAGACTCTTACACTAAAACGTTGACTATCATACTTTTCACGTTCCTAAGTGGAGGGTGAAAAAGCATCACACTAGGCCATCATAGTATGTAGATAATGCAGTATGGATCACCAAATTACACATTTTTCATTCATTATTATATATTAACTGTATTCATAATAAGTATGGTACCACAACTCTTGGATTCTATTCATGCTTGCCATTAGGCCAAGTAGAATCATTTAGACAGGTTTTATTAAAATACTATTTTGTGACTCAAAATTACTACACACATCAATAGTAATTAGATACTTGCCGTTTTTTAGAATGGATATAGAAATAGGACCCGTGGCACTAAAGAACTCCATAGACATGACCATTAGCCAACAGGTACGACGTAATCGTATGAGTCTAGTGAAATGTTGGATAAATTATAAAGCTTATGACTTGGTTCCACATACATGGTTCATGAAAGTGTATAAAGTTGATACAACTTGGTGTACTTTCATAAAGTCATGTATGAGTCAATGGAGAACAACACTTCGTTATCCAGGATGTCGACAGACTGTAATAAACGATGTACTAATAACGATCGAACGACACATATTCTCTTTGAACTCTCTCTTAGACGGGTCAGAGTTAGGCTAAGGTTGTAGGAAAATGATTAAGTAATATTTCACTTTCTTTATATGGATGATTTCAAACCACTAGCCTCTACTAAATTACAATTGACAACGTTACTTAAGTTTACTGAAAACTTAAGTAATTCATCAAGATATAATTTGGTGTAGACAAGTGTGCACTCATGTATGTGAAGAAGGGCCTGATTGTGGAATTTGAAGGAATAGAGCTTCAGATGCAACAGAACTCAGATCTCTGCCTGCAAACGAAACCTACAAGTATCTAGATTTTTCACAGTCCTTGAGAATACCAGAATCTGGCGTGAAACAAATGTTGCAGGAACACTGCTTTGGCTATCTAAAAACATTCTTTAAAGTCATAAGTTCAGTCTTCCATTTGTGTGGGATTGTATTGTGTGTATTTTATAAAATTCTCTATTATTTTTTTTTGCTTATTGTGTGTTTATATGTTTTAGAAATACTTTTATGTTATCCTAAAATTGTATTACAATCAATGTCGATATTTCAAAAAGTGCTACTTTTATGTACCTAATTTTAAAATGTATTCTTAAAAAAATAATTTGAATAAATTTTGTTTCACAATGTAATTGAAAAAAGGTCTGAAACTATATGAAAGTCCAACATATGCAAAAAAATTGATGATTTTCTACCGCTTTTCATTGATTTTTTTTTGTTTTTACTGACAAATACGAGTAATGTAATTAACATCTCAGATATGACATGGTAATTTGTTTTTTTTTATTCTAGAGCCTACCAGACAGGAATGGTATGTATGGATTCTTGGATCAAACGGTGCTTACCTACGGACGGACAGAAACTACTACAACAACAAATAGGAGGAGCTCGTGCACTGATGCGGTTTCTGTGTACAAATGACACTGCTCTCCGAAGAGGTTGGTGTAAAGTTTAATTTAATTTATTATCATAAGACTGCCTGCCTGACCTAAAGATAATTATTTATTACGTGGCAATGTTTAAATGAAAGTTAAAATCGCTCTTGTTATACAAATATCTGTATTATGTACCTAAGCTAGAAACGGATTAAAAAATTCATGAATTTTTTTTGTGGAATAGCTTTTTAGTTTATTATGAGTCTAATCTGTTTTGACTTTTGATTTTAATGTCTCTTTATTTATAGTTTTACTCTAGTTTTTAGGACAATTTCAAACACAATTGTTATTGAATATGAAAAATAAAGAACATGAAACAGACACATAGTACATCCAGACTCAGACAATAATCTACGGATCATACAGAACGTTGTCCCATGTGGCAATCAAACCCCTAACACAGTGTATCTTACTACACTAAGTCATCTCGTAGTGAAGACTGCTCAAACCACTATTCAGTATTAGTATAAAAGTTTTAAACTTATAAAATAGGTAGATTCCTCAAAGCAAGTAAGCTTATAAAATAGGTTAAAATTGTTAGCTTTCTACTTAAATAAAATTAAGTTCAGCAAACAAAAAAGTAAGTAAAGAATGCCTTAACATTTTTATAAAATTATATAAGTATTTAAGAGAAAATTGAAACTTTTGTTAAATTGTTGGCATAAACCTACGCTATCTCACGGTGTTGTAAAACTAAGACAAGGGTAGGTATAACTGCATAAAATATACACACTGGTTTTTACTAATAAGTAGTACTTAGTTAATTATTGTAAAAAATAGTATCAAAAACTTGTAGTATTTAAATACATCGATAAGAAGAAAATAAGGTTTGAATATATGTATATTTACTACACATACATGATAAATAATTTACTATACATGCAAAATATATAGTTTATTACACATACAAAAAATAGTACCATTTTATAAACTATAATGGATAATGACCCAAATTACGAAAAAAATCTTGTCTTAGTTAGATGTATGAGGTGTGTAAATAAGATGTTAAGTAAAAAGTATAAGAAATATTCAACACCATATTTTTTTATGTTTCCAATTAGACTAGAGTTTGTTATTTACTCAATTAAATTCTTACAAATTTTCCGCTTGTTAAATATTTTCATGATTTTTTTTCATTTATAGCGATATCGATATATTATAGCGATTATAGCGATAGCGATAGAAAGTTACCAAAGGAAAGTCTTTAAAAAAATTATTGTGGAATTCCTGGTGTTGGTTGGAATATTCAGCTTTTATTATAATAGTTAATCACATTATATACGTTTCTTTAGTAATAATTAACGATTTAAATGTCCATTTTATAAATATATTGTTAAAATATGATTAGCCGTCATCGAATACTAATTAAGTTCTAGATTTATAATGCATCAATGAAGAGGCAAGTTGTATTAGTTATATGTACCCAATAATTTAAACCTGTGTCATCCTTACCATAATATTACTAGCGTACGCTAGTAGTTCTTTTGGAAGCACAAATAACTTTTAAACTATTACGTTTCATTAAATATACTTTATTATGTTCACCTGAATTGACGCACTCGTGATAGATATTAAGTATAGGGTGGGCCACGAACATTTCAAAATATTGAATTACCAAACTATATGAGATGTTATAAAAAGTATTCATTTACAAGATTTGCAAAAAACCTTTGGCTAAGCTTTCTAAAGACCATAGCAGCGACAGTGATTCTGCTCATGATCTGGACATTCAAATTACACTTCGTTGTATACCGAGAAGCCTAAGAACATGACTTCTTGTCTTTTTGTGATCAGAATTCAATTCAAGCAGTCAGGTGCCCAGGGGTATTAATGTCCACTGATATAACGTAAACACTGATGCACGCAGGCCCAAGGCAGATGTTACAACACCACTATATCTCTTATTGCATTTCTATTACAATTACAATACAATTTAAAATACAATTACGTTGTCTAACTACAGAGTAGACTACGAATTAGTCAACATTTAAAAATCGTATAAAAAAACTATGTAATATATATTCTAGAAACTGTTTATTTACAAAAAAACTAACTAGTTAGAATTTATTCGTAAAGAATTACATCGTCTAAATGACTACCGTTTTGACGTTAGCTTTCTTGGCAAAGAGATCACAAGATCGCCGTCATCTTTTCGCTGATCTTTTCTTTTAGTTGATGTAGTGTATTTGGTTTATTGATGTAGATGTGGTTCTTCAAATAACCACATAAAAAAATCTCTGGGGGTAGATGTGGACTTAGGGGTGGCCATAGAATATCGTCTCGTTTCGAAATTAGTTTTTCCGGAAACATCTCTTTGACCACCGGCAGAGGCTCATTGGATGTGTGACAAGTGGCTCCATCTCGTAGAGACCATGTGTTATGATTGAAGCCAGCAAATTCCAGTAGCATCGGTCCCAAGAACGGTAAAATCGGTAACATGTTTGCGCGGGATGGTAGATTCAAGTGTTAATGAAAATTCTTGGCCCACCCTATACTCGTACTTATATACCTTTGATATACTTAAATGAAGTAGGTAAATATTTCATTTAAACTTTTCAACGTGATCAAAAGCTTTTAATAGACTCGTACTGGAATTTGGCAACTCCATATTGCTACTATGTTTAGTCTGAAAAATAACCCACCCACACAGACGAACCTATTTGTCATTACTCTACTAATATACATGTACATCAACAGATAGTCCAAAAAAAAATCTCATCAGTGTCAATCACAATTTGTTAAAAGATATTTTAAATTTATTTACAACTTTATGCACAAATACATGCGTCGGCGGACTTAATGCCTAAGGCATTTTTCTGGCAGTCAACCGATATCATAGTATTTACTTAACTTGATAAGTAAATATTATGATATCGGTATACTTATCAAGTTAAGTAAATATTATGATAGCCCTACTTATTATCTAGTGTCAGTATTGTAATTGTTCGGATATTTAACAAGGTATTTTCCTAAAAGCAGCACCTTCCAATGTGCATTGAGGTGTAACACTTCACCAAGATCTGCGTTAGACTGACTGAACTTGACACCAGACTGATCTTTCTCCGACTGGCATTTAACGATTTAAATAAATTCTATGAAAGCGCGATGAGAGGGAATCAAAGTGAGAGATTTTTTTATTATGTTGATCACTCTATCATCTGGTGTAATTTTAAGATTTAGGTAAATTATTTGACTTTAATCCAAGGGCATCTGAAAAGCCAAATTAACACTTGTAACTCGCTTTGACCGGTGGATTAAGTTGTGGACTCGACATGGAGTTCCAACCCATCGGCTTCTTGTTTCCTCCTTAACCGCAATAAACGTTAACCCGCCCGTCTTAAAACTCTCAGCACTCAAGCATACGGCACACACCCATATACGCTTTAACCAAAATGTGAATACACCACAGTGACAGATCACTAAGCATCGTTCGGTCATAAATCGATTCCTTACAGCGCAGAGAAGTATCGATAAATCAACACCTAACCATCTTCTTATTACTCTTGCTACGCGTAGTGCGTATAAGGTTGAGAGTAATAAGATTACATCTCACTACTCAACAATTATTACAATACTAAGACCAGAACATAAATATATATAATTCATTACCCTACGAGCGTAATAGAAAACAGAGAGTCACCTAGCTACCTTCAGCGTTATATATTTTAACAACTCAATATAACAATAACGCTCACGACCGGCTATGACCAGCTTTTACAGACATCTTGCCTTCACTCAGAACCTCGACTGACTGCCCCTGTCTCCCTAAAAGCCTGTGTTTTGCTCTCTTCTCCCGTCTCACTATCTGCTGATTTTTGTTGATAATTTAATAAAACCGTATGGAATTCATCACTCGTGTAATGTTTGACAAATATCTTAGGAATCGGCTTTAAAAGAAACGTATTAAGAACCCGTTTTAAAGAATTTGTGTTAAGAACGCAATAAGTTTTTTGTTTATAAAAAACACAAGAATCACTTAAGAAATCTGTTTATTAAGATTGACTCTTATTTTATCGTCTATGCCTTTACTTCACATGCAATTCAATACCACAGATCTAACAATAATTGAAAGTTCTGAATTACGTGATAATAATATTATCACAATAGCTATATCATAAAGTGGAGACATCTGTTTATTTTCTACATATTTTAATGGAGGCAAAAAACTTCATGGATGACATTAAAATAATTGCTGAAATTCGAGCTTCAAGAGATTTTGAGTCCATCATATAAAATTGTCTCATAATCTCCTGAACTTCAAATTTCGGCAATTATTTTGATTTGGTGATTGATATTAGCTTTGATGTATTTATAATCCTTACTTAAAGGGATGCTTGGAAATGAGTTAAATTTTTTCTGCCACCTGAATCTAATGTTAGGCGGAATATTTCTATCAGTGGGGATATTGACCATGACCACCTTCCCAATAACTGCATTGGATACATTTCCAATCTTCGAAAATACGAAAATGTGTATATTTTGCATGCCAAGTTAAAATGGTAACCAATTTATCTCCGGCGTAATCAGCGAGCACTTACTTCTCTATTTTCATTTCTTTACTCAGCATTCTTACCTGGCAATAATTTGCTCTGTATGCCCGTTACTTGCACTCTAATCACGATAAAAATCTTTTCTCTCATGTCCCACTCACAAAGACTTCGTAAATTGTTTGTTATTTTTTATTAGTACTACTCTAAAATGCACTCCCGCTCGAAATCAGCATGGCCATAAACTGATTTACATTAAAAAGAAAGTTCATGATCTCTTTCTCAATGAACTGATAAAACTATATAATCTGTAGCATACCTTATATTCCTCATATTTATATTCATAGTGTATAAATGTAATATTCGACCTTATAAAATTTCAACACCACCCGAATAAATTCGGTGTACAAAATCAGTGCACAAAGTTTATAAATAAAAAAGAAATAAACCTAAATAGATGTTTTAACAAATAACAAGCGAAATCATGATTCTAATTAAATATACATACAATATGTAAATAATCCTAAAAAAAAGTTATACTACTAACATTTGTATTTTTATCCACTCCAAAATGAAGGACTTGTTATTAAATACATAAATATACTCATTTTCTTTTATTTAAAACTAGAATTAAATAAATTATCGACGTCGAGAAAGAAATTTCATTTTATGCCGTAATTTACATCATTGAAGTATCAAGATTTTACCATTATTTTATAAAGAGATTGTTATCTCAAAGCTAATATCTATTGTAAACATAACACTCAAAGAACAGAAATAGCACAAACAAATTATCAAATTTCTATTCTTACACATTGGAGAGTCATAAGCCGGCTTGACCCGAATGAGACACAAAAAATTTACTTTAAGTAATTTTCGTTGCTTTTCATTAGTGAGCAAAAGACATCGAACACTTTTTATGGGCTCCTGATCTAGACATTTCATTAATGAAACAATAGTAGGATTTTATTGGCCCATACCCAAAAAAAAAAAACTTTATGAAGTTAAGTATCAAGTCAGTTTTATAACAAAATAGGTCGAAACAGGAAATAAAATACAAAGTCACGTCCACACTACCTGTGTGAGTGCACAAAGCGAATGACAGATGACGTAGGCGGGAAACATAGATTGACATCAGACAAGTGTTAACAAAAAAATATCTTAACACGCGTGATCATTTTATTTTATTTTACAACTAGTACATTAATACATACAATTAATTTTAAAGAATTTTCGTAACTTATTCCTTTTTTGCCCTTGGACAGTTTTTTACTGCATTTGATTTATGTAACAACACGAATGATTTGTACTGCCGTAAATCAAATAATCTAATAATAATAAATTTTAAAGTGTGTTGATACACTTTGACCATTACTTATTAAATATTTAAAAACAACTATTCTTATAATTAAGAAATCGTTTGACCACGCTTAGGTCAAAATTGGTCGGTGTCCTTTATCGGAGCCCAAACAGCTCTCTACCAGATTCTGAAGGACTTAAAGGCTCGCAACGCTCTTGGCATTTTATTGTAGTTCACTCACCATAAGAGACAAAGTTCACTTGCCATTAGTTGACCCTTTTATCCACAAATACTATACAAAAATATGAGAATAAACATTTTGACTCGCATTTTCAAACTGTTAGTTTTTTTTTATGAGATTATACAATTTGATTTTTATTTTCAATTGCTGAAACTTACTACTAATTGGAAGGATTGATGGTATTTAATGTATTTTTGTATTACGTATTTCGATTTTCGCATTGTTTTTTGTAATTTTTTTTTTCTTACATGGAAATTTAAATGTTATATTATTTTTTTATATGCGATAAGGTGAGTATAGTCAAGGTTTATCATATTAGTTTATATTTTATATTTTTTTGGTCATTTTGAGTATTTCCACGGCCAACTTAATTGTTTTGCTGGCAGTAGTGTTGCTCTTCGGATCATTAATCTTGACTAATACTGGTTAGGTGACCCGATTGCTGGGTTTCATATACCGCCCGTGTGGTCAGGTCAACTCCCATACTGTTCGCGCTTAGTGTTTACGGTCTTAAAAAAGGCCACCTCTATGGTTATTTCATTTCTTTCCAGAATGAGTTTTAGGAAACGCCAGCGCCTTTGAGCTGTAAAATACGATGTGTAAATATATCTGTATAAGATTTACTTATAGAAATAAATATTTTTTATCATTTGAAAACTGTTCAAAATATTTTAAATGTGTCCCTGCCGTACAGGTAAAAACAAATCCAGCTGTTAGATATAGTCAGTAGGAATACATCGGAAGGGATAGTAACAACAGGTAAAACTGCTAAATTGCTACACTTTTGAACCATGACAGGTCAATATTCCTTTATACGTCATCTTTAAGTACATATTACAAATTGTTCCATTTTCGTGCTGTTCCGTTTTAATTATACATGGAAACACTTATACCATTTCAAATATACATATATTCATTTATACATATTCATGAACAAAAATATTTGCAATGAGCAGGAATGAGATCTACCATTTACATCACAGTCTAATGCTCCACGCCTCGCCGCGTAGATCGTTATCATGTTGTTGTAGATGATTACTCTTTACAATAACGCTTTTATTACATTTCATTTCTCCTAACGACTTGATATTGTTTGTGCAGAATTTCTGAAGGAGCCTACATGCTGGGGACGAGTTTCCCCCGACTGGACCAAGTGCGTCGACGAGCTACAAGTGGCCGTTAGAGAGAGTACAGATCGAGCTCAACAGCTCACGTATTTCAATAAGAACGCGGAATTATGCTGGTAATTTACTTTGTGTAATTTACAATTAAATTCCTACCCTGACAGTTGAATAATAGCAGTAAACAAAACAATAAAAGGAGAAAGTTTAGTCATAATTAAATCAAAACCTCAAAATGCGATAGAAGGGATTGAAATTTTGAAATTGGATATTATAAGTTTTCATGGTTTAGTTTAAATTTGTTAGGCTGTCAAACGTGACAGTTACATTATTTGATGTTGTTCGACTTTTGAGTTCGATTTCTGAGTCTCGTGAATTTTACTTCAAATTGTTCTTTCTTTGCCACTCATAGTGCTACCTGGAGTGATTTCTTTCTTGCTGTTTTTATTTATAATATGTTATTACCTCAGTGCATTTGATGTCTTCCTGGGATACGTTTAAACCCAATTATCTCAATCGAAACTATATATAATTCATCTTGAGAATGTAATAGTTTTTAAACGGTACAAAGGAAAAATATAAGTTGAGGCAGGGACAATAGAATAAAGGAGTTTGTTTAAAGGAAGGATATAATACATATACTTCGGATCGAGTAACGTGACTGTAGCTATCTTGAAGAGACTTTAAAATTGAAACATAGCAACCTACACATAAAATATATTTTTCCATGCCTTTATATAGTTATATTCCTTTAAGTCACTAGGTCAAACGCAATATGGATACGATTTCAATATTCAAAATTTCGAAATTAGTATGAAATCCACGATTTCGCATTGCCGTACCCTTGGTTACCGCGGGAACAGAAGTGATTGACTTGTATTGAATATTTTGGATCTATCCTGTATGTCAAACATGCATACACATAAAATGTGAGTAATATTATTGACGTGTGCTATACTTAATATGTATGTTTGTTTAGGAAACATCAATTTTACGATTTTTTTAAATAAAGAGTGCTAGTTCAATTGTTTCGTAATAAAGAGATAATAATTTAAAATATCTGAGTCATGATAATTAAAGTTACATACGTTTTAAAAACAATACCAGACGACTGATCAAATATATCATTATTATATTATCTAAATTTTGTTTATTTGTGTATATTACAGAATAACTCAAACTTCTCTACATTGCTATTTTCTTCTGCTGTCTGAAGAGTCGAAAATAATAACATATTTTTAGAAGAAAAATTTCTTAGAAGCGAAGAAGCATTGTTCAAGATCATTGTTAGTTGTTTTCAATAGCTCTGTTCTCATACCCATCCATTAAGGATGTGATATTAAATCCCAAACAATAAAGAGAAAATTTATTATGTGCCGCACTTAGGCCATTAAAGGTACATATCTCTTATTGCCACTTAATAACTTCAAAATTACTGTGGAACTTCATTATAACGACAGATATAATGTTTGATGTTTCCAATCATAAAATAAATAATAGTAGTTATAATAATTTGCGAACAGAAGGTTTACTTAATGACAATATCTAAAAGAGTAGCCACTTTTGTTTTATTCTATTTGATGCAAATTTATAAACTCAACTAAATATAAAAACAATTAAACAAAAACTTGAAGTATTTATACATAATATATGATATAAAACTTTACTCATGTTAAACAATATAATAAATAAGACACGCCTCATTAAAACACGCCTCAAAATACACCTAAGTTTAATTTCTTTCTTTCTTTATTGAACCAAAGGATGCATACAATTTAAGTGCAAGCCCTGATTCCTAAACTAGCGTGAACTGTATGTTGGGAATCAGTTTCTTCCCAAAAAACAATGATACAATAATCCTTTACAATTTAGCAAATGTATCATTCATACACAGTAGTGTTGAAACATATTTACATAATAAATTTTGTTAATTGTGTGTATGGGTGTGTGTATATGTGAGTGTGTGAGTGTGCGTGCGTGCGTGTGTACATGCGTGTGTGTGTGTGTGTGTGTGTGTGTGTGTGTGTGTGTGTGTGTGTGTGTGTGTGTGTGTGTGTGTGAGTGTGTTTGTGTGTGAGTGTGTTTGTGTGTATAATTATGAGTATTCGTGTATCTTTTGACCTATTCGTGTATCTAGTTATGAGTATTCATTCGTTTAAAACCTAAAATAAGCCGTTACCCACACCAAACCTTCAACATAATCGTAGTCGAAACTCTTAAGCCATGTTTTAGTTAAATTTTTAATTTGGTAGTTTGATAAATGTCTACTTGCACTTTAAGTTAAGTTTATTATACAATCTAGGCGCAATGTTGCTATATCGCTGCTGTGCAAATTTGCTTTTTGCTCTTGGGATTGGACATTTAACTTTTCTTTTACCCGAAGGTTGGAGAACGGGTACAGTAAGCCTGTGATATTTACGAATACATTGATAGACGAACATCTTTCGCACACTTAAAACTTCGGCTTTTTCGTACACTAGATGAGTCGGGTGGTGGAATGGTAAGTAAAGGAGTCCTTTAAGTACTGGCCGTTGAGCTCTTTCTACCTCAATCAAGTGTGTTTTTGCTGCTGTGCCCCATGAACAAATACAGTAGGTGACTAAACATTCAGCTAAGGCTTTGTAGGTTTGTATTAAAAGTGTTGTGTCAGGTATTATTCGTAAATCCTTGAAAACATAAATAAGCTTCCTAAGTCGACCACTGATTGTATTTATGTGTTTTTTCCAATTTAATTTGTCATCAATAATCACTCCTAAATATTTTATGCGGTTGTTCTCAATAGCTCTGGACAATTACAACGTGCAGACAGTTTGGTAGCTGAACGGTTGCACGGATGACAATGTATGCGAAGATTGACTGTTTTTGGATAAGACGCCACAGTTTTACTGAAACACATAAATTTTGTTTTCTCGACATTTAGTGATAAAAGACTATTTTCAAGCCAAGCTGTAATATGCGACATACCTTTTTCAGCTAACTGTCGTACGTCCTCCCACGTGTCACTATGAAACAATACCACAGTGTCATCGGCAAACATTTGTATGTCAGCACCCCGAATCTCAGATTTACATAGGTCATTAACATATGCAAGAAATAGCGTAGGACTTAGGCTACTACCTTGTGGAACTCCATATGACCCCATACAGGGGTTACTGGTATGGTTTTCAACTCTAACATATTGGTATCTGTCTGTGAGATAGTCTTTAAACCACAACAGCGCATTTCCCCTTATTCCTAGATTCTCAAGCCGAGACAATAGGATAGGAATAGAAACCGTATCGAACGCCTTCTGTAAGTCAAGGAATACGCCTAAGCATTTTTTTACCCCTGTCAATGTGTGATACAATATTCATTGTAAGTTGTAATACAGCGTCGTCAGTGGAATGATTGACTCGAAAACCATATTGTTTCAATGCTAAAAGTTTGTTTTTCTCTAAGTAGCTTATCAAATACTTATTTTGATTTTCTCTTTGATTGATTTTCTCAACTACTTTAGAGAGGGTACTCAACAATGAAATCGGTCTATAGTTGGTGGGTAGAGATTTGTTTCCTGATTTATAAATAGGACAGATAACCGCGTGTTTAAATACTTCAGGGAAAATGCCTTGTTCAAAGCTTAAGTTGGTCAAGTAGGATATAGGTTTGGCAAGGTGGAAACAAAACATTTTTAAAATGTTAGCTGTTATCTTGTCCATACCCGGGGCACTATGTGTTTTAAGGCTAGTAATCACATCAATCACTTCTGCAGGATCCGTTAGGTGTAGTGCCATGGATAGCAACGGTGCGTTCGTGGTTTTAGCCTTTTGAGCGAGAGTTGTCTCATCTGTATTCAAACTTTGCAGGATTCTTTCAGCGAGGTTTGAACCGACAGATGTAAAAAAACTTGTTAACAACATATAGTGATCTAGTTACGTTCGTGTTAATATTTAGCAATTCTGCAGGCGATATCTTATTCTGCTTTATATTACATAATTCTTTGAAAATGTTCCAAGTTTCCTTTATATTGTGTTTGTTTTTGTTTAGTTTGTCTGTGTAGTAATTTATTTTTAGCGTTTTAATTATCTTTTATAATGTATTTCTATAACTTAAATATTCGGCTTTTTTTTCTAAGTTATTTAAATCCGATTTTACTCTCTTGTGCATTCTATCTCCTTTACGTATACATTTTATTACACCTATAGTTATCCCAGGTTTCAAAGGATTGTTACGATTTGAAATCTTCTTAATTGAGGTGTTGCTGCTTACAAGGCTTTCTAATTTCTGTGCTAATATTATAGCAGCTTGATTAACGTTTGATACCGAGTATAAATCATTCCATGATTCATTCTCCATGCATTTTTTTATACCGTCGAAGTCAATTTTAGTTTTACTAACATGTGTATTTTTTTTGGAAGCGGGTATATAATCAATATGTAATAGGATGGGTGAATGATCCGTTAATTCGTCAAAAACAAATGTTCGAACTTTTGCAGTAGCTTTTACCATGAAATGGTCTAGGCACGTATTTTGTCTAGTAGGACAATTAATTCCCTGCTTTAGACCATTGCTGGCGGTCAGATTTAGTTATGTTGCCGAGTTAGAATTAAGATTATCTAACATAATGTCCAAATTCAAATCACCAGTTAAAATAACTACTTTTTTCATGCTATATGTTTTTATAATCTTATCTAATGAATTTATGTAACTAAGGGGATTTTTAAAGCAGGGTGGGTGCAAATAATACATATGTCATCTGCAATATTAATCACAATACAATTTCCTTCAGAACACTGGGGTTCAAATGAACGCATCTCAAACACTTCCCGAACATAAACTACAACGCCATCGTTTTTGTTTAACGATACACTGAATCTAAACATTCTGTAGTTATTTATATTTGGCGGTAAGAAATGTTCATTTGTCCAACATT
The DNA here is from genome assembly GCA_949316085.1 of Hypercompe scribonia. Taxonomy (NCBI): domain Eukaryota; kingdom Metazoa; phylum Arthropoda; class Insecta; order Lepidoptera; family Erebidae; genus Hypercompe; species Hypercompe scribonia. The sequence continues at coordinate 11,364,518 of OX438980.1, forward strand.
CTGTTAAAACAATTACATCTACAGGTTTCGTAAATTTTAAGAGAAACATTAGAAAAATATCAAAATTAGCTTTAATACTTCGAATATTAACCGTTAAAACTAGAAGGGAGTCATTGTTGGAACACATTATTAGTTGTAAACAGTCAAAAGGATCACTCAATTTTCTACACTCAATACCTTCTACATCGATGTCATCCGTTATTGTAGTGTTTATCGAATTGAATTTTGTTTATTATAGAATAATGAGGCACTATTGAAAATAATGTCTGCTAGTTTGCAACTCGTGTTTGCACTGTCGATATTGAAGCAATTTATAAAAGTAGGTAGTAGGGTACACCTTACGAGTAAACTGTTATGTATTGTTATCACGGGTCTTACATTAACTATGTTCAAGTTATTGATTGATTTGTTTAAGGAATACTTATTACTATAAAAATATTTTGGCCTATATAGTTTTAGGGGGGTTGAATGCGTTCTATAATTCGATAATGTAACGGTAGAGGTAATAATGTCAAATAGCGCAAAAAGTGCGACAGATATAGCCCACACCGAGTAATAATAGTGTGTACGTAACCATGATACAATAATACAACAAGAGATAAAGAAACTCTCGCTATAACCAATTATATGACAATTGTCAGTAAATTTTCGTACAATTAAAAGTCGCTCGTTGCAATTCTTGTTACGATAATATATGTAGTTTATATAATAAATTTTCGTATACAGCTTATAATTATTTATATTAGAAAAGCAGTGGCGCACTAGTGGATAAAAGTAAAGTTTAGAATTACGTGTGTTAAAGTGAGTGTGTAGTATAGTTTGTGTTAGGTATAAAAATATATTATAAAACAAATGAAAATGGTGCAATTTTGTAGTTGACAGTCATTGTTTCGCATCAATCGCCGCCGCCCGCCGCGGTCGCTCGACTGGTGATCTTCTAGTGTATCTCACTCACCGGTGGGCTTCAGCCATTGAGAGTCAAGGTGAGGCTTTGGCAGTTGGCCTGGATATAGCAAAGGCGTTCGATCGGGTCTGGCACAGGGGCCTTCTATCGAAGTTACCGTCCTACGGCCTGCCCGAGGGTTTGTGCAAATGGGTGGCTAGCTTTTTGTCTGGCAGACGCATAAAAGCCGTCGTCGACGGTAGCTGCTCCGAAAGCATGGACATAAACGCTGGTGTCCCGCAAGGCTCCGTGCTATCTCCAACACTATTCTTGCTGCATATCAATGATATGTTGACCATAGATAGCATTCATTGTTATGCGGATGACAGTACTGGAGATGCGTATTACACGGGCCGGGCTAACATCCCTCGTACCGCTGTAGTAGAAAGTCGCGAACAACTTGTGTCTCAAATCGAGAGCACTTTACACAGAGTCTCCGATTGGGGTCGGGATAACCTGGTCCAATTTAACCCCTCTAAGACACAAGTTTGTGCGTTTACTGCTAAAAAAACCCCGTTCACTGTAGTTCCACAATTCCAGAATACACCCCTTACCATCTCACAGAGTATTGGGATCCTCGGTGTCGATATCTCCAGTGACGTCCAATTTCAGACTCATTTGGAGGGAAAGGTGAGGCTGGCATCAAAAAAGCTTGGTGTTCTGAATATATAAGCGATATTTCACACCGGCACAAAGGCTACTACTGTACAAAGCACAAGTTCGGCCTTACATGGAGTATTGCTGTCATCTCTGGGCGGGAGCACCGAAGTACCAGCTTGAGCCTTTCGATTCAGTCCAGAGACGTGCTGTGAGAATTGTCGACGATCCTGATCTCACGGACGGTATCGAGCCACTAAGTCTTAGGAGAGACTTTGCCTCCCTGTGTGTACTCTACCGTCTCTACAATGGGTTGTGTTCTGAAGAATTGTTTGATATGATGCCCACAGCCACATTCTACCATCGCACCGCTCGCCATCGTCAGGGAGCTCATCCACATACATTGGAACCTAAATGGTCGCGCACAGTGCGGTTTCAGAGAAATTTTCTCCCGCGAACAATCCCGTTATGGAATGAGCTCCCTGCCACGGTTCTCCCTGGGAACTACAGCATGGGGTTCTTCAAGAAGGGGGTTAATAGGTTTTTGAAAGGTCGGCAACGCGCACGTGATGCCCCTGGTGTCGCAGGCGTCCATAGGCTGCGGTAGCCGCTTACCATCAGGCGGGCCGTATGCTTGTTTGCCACCGTCGTGGTATAAAGAAAAAAAAAAAAAAATCAATGTCACGCAGGCACCACTCGGTCCTGATTAATAATTGTTTATCTCCTTCACTTCTTCGAAGGACCACGTTTGCGTTAGAGGTCCAACAGAATTTAAAACTGTGAAGTTTCGCGTATTCTCTAGTTGCGTGAAAGAGCTTCCTCGAGCTGGCAGGTAAATATTCAACTACATATATAGGGCAGTAATTACCACCCAATCCGATGTTCAGAGTGCTTAATCGGTCGTCCTTCGAATGTTTCTTATTGAAGTTTCTCGCTTGGGCCAGGAAGCGGAGTTTAGTTTGGACACTAGTGAACTCCGTGACTATCGGCCTGTTTATGCCTGGTTTTCCTGAGAGCCGATATATGTCCCGTATATAAGATGGTGAAACAGGCATGTCAATTGCTGTTCCCACATTGACAATAATATTTGTTAGGTCCGTCGCCGTCTCGCCTTCTCCACTTTGTGGGACATTGCGTATTTCGATTGAAGACGAACGCGACAATTGCCTTATATCTTGGGTTTTTGCCTCTAAAGTTTGTAAGTTTTCAATACATACTCGTTTATCCCTCTGTATCTCCTTGATTTGTCTGACCATATCATCATATTGGTTATTGATAAAAGTAATACTTTTTTCAATGTCCATAATAGACCTTTGAATTTCAATGTTTTGTTGTTTTAATTCCGTGATTTCAGATACATGTTTTGTTAATGATGAATTTTGTTCTTTCATAAACGTTGTTAAGTTCATTTCTTGTTCATTTTTCCAGGTCTTTAACACCTGCAATATATCCTGATTGAATTCCTCAAATTCATTCTTGGTTGGAGAAGACTCCGGTCGGCGGCGCTTAGAGCGTGTATTATTAATATTGACATTGTCTTTCGGGTTGTCGGAAACTGATAACAGGTTGTCCGAGTCAGACGTTACATGGGTAGTCTTAGTGTTTGTTGAGGTCATAGCTGGTGGAGTCCTCTGAACGCGCGACATGATGAGGGGAAATATTAGAAATATAAACCGTAGCTGCCTGTGTTTATCGGTGAAAGTCCCTGTACCGCGAGGGCTGCGCACACGTCACAAAGGCCGGCCGGTTGAACGAAGCAGCGGTAGCACGCGTGAGTGAGAGGGAAATTATAGACACTGTCTTTTTCTTGCACGGGGGCGTGGTAAACTAACCTCGACACAGCAGTGCAGCACTAGATACTGAATAAATGCAACCAAAAACACGACCGCTCTCAATAATGTATTACGGGCGAAACATGGCCTGAAAGTTTTTGCGTTTATCTCTTAAATAGTACAATCCATGTTTTAAAACTTTAGCATTTTTTAATATTTATTTTTATTTATGGCAATACAACACAGAAGTGTTTTAGTTATTAGTAATGTAAAACTGACTTTAAATATCTCTGAAAAATTGTACAGCTATCATTGTGTTTTTTTTTAAATTTTATCGTAATCCTTCTATAGTCAAATTCAGTAATAAGAAAAATTGTTTTTTTTAAATTGGTTACTATCTAAGCAGAAACCATTGTTCAAATAGATTTAGATGATGCATGCATAAAGTACACCAAAGGTAAGTTCGAATTCATGTTTGTTTTAAATATACTGTAAATATATATGCAAAAACTTTTAGGGAATAGTTTTGATGTATGAGTTTAATCTTAATAACTAACTCAACAGAACGTTTGAGACCATAACATACAACGTTAAGTCACCAAACTAATTTAGCTTTTAACAATTACATATGTTTGTAACATGTGGTTTATTCGTTGTCATCATTCGTTTTCTTCATTTTATATTAATTTTATCAAGCCAGACCACTGTATTAATATTATTTTTAAGGTATCCTTTTCTATAGCCCAGGGTAGGTTTATGTAAAATGTGATGACGATCGATTAAATTATGAAATTGTAGAGGTGTAATGAGAGGACGAAGAAACCAACTCGTAAATTTATGTGAAGGTATGAATGTGTAACAAACTTAAATATATAACGTTGAACACATTGTAATCACTGTATGCCTTATTTTTTTGTGATTTTTCACGACCGATGCATCTGACCGCTAATGGCTGCATCACAATTTTAGCAAATACAACCCTTAACATATATTTTGTTGTATTGTGGATGAAATATAAATAAACAATAACTAAATAAATGTCTCTTCACTTCTCAACAATAAAAAGCAAATGCGCTCTTCAAAGTTTCAGTCGTTTGAATGTTATATGAAGCATTAATCTACAAGCATAAGTTCTCAATCTGTCATATTCAGACGCGTCTACCACCCATGTGTTGTGTGAATTTTATGTAATTAAGTGAGTTATTTAATTAGGAGTGTTACTCTGCGTGTAGCTGATTAAAATCTTGTTACAAAGTTCAAAATATGAATATGGAAATAAGCAAAGAAAATTAATTGCGTGTTATATTCGCAAACGGTCCTACTTGTGTATGATTATAAAACGACTTTGTCAAGAAGGAGCTACGACAATGTTCGTATCATTTTCACATCTTAATTTATTGACTGACATTGATATTGACGAAATATTTGACTTTTGCTCTTATCACACACTGGATTTCTTTTTGCTATTTTTGATATTTGAAGTTTTATATTTACCATAGAAAACGATCTTAATATTTTACGTTTTCTGGTTACTATAACGTTGTATTAAATAAGGTTTTTTTATTGAACAAGATGTTTAACACATAAAGCACAAAATTTTTAAATTTAAATCCATCAGGAGTAAATAAAAGAACTTGTAGTATCTTTCACAAATTATGAATAAAAGTACAGTTACCAATTGATAGAAATATAAATTCGACTTACTTTAACAATGAAAATGAAAATTTTGCTAATATAAAACTTAACTCATCAAGTTCATTCATCATCAAATTCAATACATTTTTTTTCTAGGCTTACCAAAGTGACTCTACTCTGCCTAATTGAAAACTTGAATAGAATCCAAGAGTGGTTGGTCGCTTTGCAAATTTTGAACTGCGAATGCAGACAATTCAGTATGGCAACCCACACTATGGTGGCCTATAAATCGTGTTCTCCTATATCTTAATTCGACTATCCGCTTTATATTTAAATATAAAACATTTGTGTATTTTATGCCGTTTTTTAAATAATCCGTTACATGAAGCAGATAGTACATATTATATCCATAGTTACAGAACCATTTTCCATTGTAGCAGAATATTAGACAACCATTATTTAGTAACTGGATTAATTGTAACTTTAGCGGTGACGTTATCAAGTTTGCGTTAAGCTTCTCCGTCACTCACGTTAAGTATATTATTATTTATATAAAGGAATTTGTTGTTCTTATTGGCAGATTTTTTTTTGTTTACTGTCTGAAAATAATTATATATTTATTACTGAAGTACTTACTTTTGTAGCTCATTACCTAGCCTCCGTGCCCGTCTGCTTTTTGTTAAGAATCATACTAAAAGAATTCAGATACATCGGAAACCTTTCAGCCTCTTTAATATCCTCGCGACCGACCAGTTTACCGTGATCTCCCGTTTTATTGTCGGTGTTGACATTTTCTGAACAAGCCGTGTCTTTTGCATTTAAATTATAACAAAAGTTTAGCAAACTATAAGAATAATGCCCGTCGATAGGACACCGCCACCACAACAATCTTTACCTGTGCGCATCGTACAACGTCAGCGCAGTGGTTCCGAATCAAACCTAAGTGATAAACAAGTAGATTTAGAGGCGCTAAATGTGACGACTCGATGTAAACGCAAAAGATCCAGCGATGAGTTTGCAAATACCTTAGTTAAATTTATGAGTGATATAAAACAAATGTTTATGGAATTTAGAACTCAACAAGAGCAAAAAATTGAGAAAATTTATACCTTTATCACCGAACTCAAACAGCAAAACTCTGAAATTTGTAACTCCACTGACTTCCTTTCTAAATCATATGATTCCGTAGTAGAAAAAATAGAACAATTGGAATCGGATCGTCGCGCTAATTTGGACTACATTCGGACCCTAGAAGATAAGTTAGAAAAGGCTGAATGCTATTCTAGGGCTACATGTATGGAAATTCGGAATATTCCTGTACCGAATAAAGAGACTAAACTCCAATTGTTGAGTACAATCACAAACCTTGGTAAATTAATCAATGTAACCATTGAATCCCATGAAGTGAGGGATGTTTTTCGGACTCACAGTAAGGGATCGGAACACAGGCCTATTATCGTGGATTTCACAAGCGTTGTTATGAGGGAAAAGTTTGTTTACATGTACAAAAAATTTAACAAATGTAATCAATTAACCACAGAATCACTTAAATTAGCTGGGCCAAATAAAAAATAAATGTGTCGAAGAATTTATCAGCAAAAATGAAAAGATTGTTTTTCCTGGCACGAGATTTTGCAAGAGTAAATAATTTCAAATATAGCTGGGTGTCTCACGGAAAAATTTACCTCCGTAAAACTGATAGTGGGCCTCCTTACATTATAAAGGATGAGAGTGATCTGAGCAGTATACTGCTGGAATGACTAGTTTCTCAAGTTTTGTTAATTAGAATTTACTTTAATTTAAAAACACTATTTTTAAATTTATATAATTACTTTATACAATCTTTGTATTCATTACAATATTATGAACATTATCTACTACCTAAAATGGGGGTCTTGAGGTTTTGTATGTTAGTAAACTCATATATTATAATATACTACTGTGTTTACCTACTAAATTTTACATTTTTGTTGTATACTTTCTACACTACATTTTTAAATTACTATTTTTACACAATTTACAATTACAATACACATTCACATACTAAAACACACAAACACAAAGCAATTGGTGTCACCGTAGGACAAAAATATTTATCTTTTATAATTATTCTGGTGCCAAATATTTACCTCCGTACAAATCCTTTTTTATATATAAATAATTCACGTCACATCCGTATAAATTGCACAGGTTCTCTTCATTTACAAATTATTTATGGATGGCTTGATTGTTGTAAATGATATTGAACTACTGGAAGTCTCTGAATCCCATATTTGTAGTCCTGAACAGTGTGATCTATACTTAAGGAATAACACAAATTCCCTAAACATAATCCAACTTAATATTAGAAGTATTTCATGTAATCTTGACCTCTTTCAAACTCTTCTACACAAAATTCCGATCGAAATGGACATTATAGTTTTAACTGAGTGCCGCTTAAGCCAGTGTCCTATTATTCCTACACTTGATGGTTATTCATTTCACACAGCAGATAGCCGTCTTCAAAATGACGGCGTGGTAATTAACATAAAACAAAATATAAAGTACTGTGTAGAAATACCGAATTTAGTGGACTCAAATTGTCTAATCATGAAACATAAAGAACAATTTGCTCTTATAGCCATCTATCGATCACTATCTTTTAGACATACTGACAATTTCAGGAAGTCTCTAAACAACATCCTAAATTCTTTAAAGCACATAGGACCCAACAGTAACCCTTATGCTAATGATCGTTATCTAAATACACTAATATTTCATGGCCTTATGCCTGCTCACAACCTTCGTACTCGAAATAACAACTGCTTGGATCACGTGATTTTAAAAGTCAAATCTAAAGCTACCACCCTTGTTCTCGACACTAATATTACCGACCATGTGCCTGTAATCTTGAGTTGTAACTTCAATATTAAATTCAAGCTAAATAAACATAATACCACGCGTCTCGACATTAATGTCTGTTTAAGTGAATTGGTAGTAACAAATTTCGGTCCCATATTATCTTGTCGTAACACAAATCAAGTGGCGTCATTACTTGTGAGTACAATCTCGGATATTATTAAAAATAATAAGCGTACATCGGTAATTCCTAGCCGGAAACAAATAATAAAACCATGGATATCTCCTGGTCTTCTACGTTGCATAAAAAATCGTGATAAACTCTACCTCAAATTAAAAAAATACTCATGAAATACCATTGCATTTGTAACTTATAATCGCTCTAAAAACTTTTGTAATCATTTATTAAAAAAGGTTAAAAAAGATTATGAACGTGGTGAATTCCAACGTGTTATTAATAATTCAAAGGCAACGTGGAAACTCGTTGAGGAATATGGGAACATGAATAGAGAGCGAATCACTGGTGATGATCTGTTTAGTTCTGATACAGACCCGATCGTTGTTGCGAATAACATCAACAAGTATTTTGCTAACGTAGGAAAAAATTTAACCTCAAAACTAACCTCGAATCTAGGCACTGTTTACCCAGAATTTGATGTTATGGTTCCTCCCTTAACTTCGATGGTTGTCCTTGCTACTGACTGTACTGAGATTAACAATATTATTGTTGGTCTCAAAAATACATCGGCTACTGGGTGGGATAACATACCAGTTTCTATCGTTAAACAGGCTGGGCCTATTATAACACCTGTACTGAATCATGTTTTTAACTTATGTCTTCTGGAGGATGTTTTCCCTGATGTATTTAAAATTGGTCTTATTTTGCCGATACACAAGGGTGGTGATGGGGGCAGTGTCGAGAATTATAGACCTATTTCAATTTTAACAACTTTCTCTAAAATATTGGAGAAAATAATCAATGATAGACTAATAAAGTACTTAAATAGCATTAATATTCTTGCAAACAATCAATTTGGTTTCAGGGCAGGTAAATCGACTGAACATGCAGTATTAACTTTGACAGATTCTATTACCATAAATCTTAATAATAACCTTAAGTCTGCTGCTTTATTTTTAGGCCTTTCAAAAGCCTTCGATACTGTTCCTATATCCACCCTACTCAAGAGGCTGGAGTGTATTAGTGTAAGGGGCGTTGTCCACAATCTTTTTAAAAATTATTTTGAGAATCGTTTTCAGTGTGTTAGGGTGGCTGGTGTCATTAGCGAGCGAGAACCTTTGCTTTTTGGGGTCCCCCAGGGTAGTGTCCTAGGTCCTACCCTGTTTTTAATTTACATTAACGATCTTTGCAAATTAGCTATACAAAATTGTAAAATAATTGTGTACGCTGACGACACTGTTTTGCTTGTGGATGGGGTGAATTGGGCGGATGTTCACATTCATGCTGAAGCAGCTTTGGCTACAGTAACCCACTGGCTTTCGCGGAACTTACTAACACTAAACGCAGATAAAACTAAGTGCCTCACCTTCTCACCAAGCTCGGCCTCACTTCCTCCTCCCTCTTTTATCCTAGTAGCTCATGCACCTGCTTGTGATAGAAAAGCTGTCTGCAACTGTTTACAAATCGATTGTGAATCCAAAATCAAATATCTTGGGGTCTGGATTGACAATCATCTTTCTTGGAGAGAACATATCACACACTTACGTATGCATGCAAACACGCACACAGCTATATACTCCACAGATTTGTTTGTTTAGAATTTAATTATAATAAGGAACGTGTGCGCCTCAATCAAGGGTGGGTGTTAGTGACTGCGCCACAGTGTTTCACTAATGCAGTCATTATCTAACACATTTTAAAAACCTGTAATTTTTGTTATCAGTTCCAAAAAAAACAAATATAGAGCATACCATACTGTAACTGACACCACACAGAACTCAAGCCAAAAGTTATAACATCTATTAACGCCCCACAGAATAGCAAGAAATTCTTTACAGTGAATTCGTGGCCGTCACTGACCCTTTTTAGCAAAGACAACATATTTTAATATTTTCTATTCAATATATCTTTAATATAATGGTTTAGTATGAACAATACATACAAAAGATACCAACAGTAAATAGTTGAAACTTATATCCTAAGCAAATGGTAAATTTTTAATGTTAGGTAGATATTCATCCTGAGTTTACGTTCGGATTCTGCGTCACAGTGGGACAAGCGTCGTAGATATGGCTCGTTTATGCAAAAATATTTGTTTAACAGTGACACATATTATTACGTTTGACACAGGGATGTCAAGTTATGAAATTTTGCTAGTTTATTAGGAAAATGTGAGATATTATTGAATTCTTCTAAGAAGTTGTATGAACAAAATATTTTTATTGCGTTTTATTCAACTCGATATTTACAATTTAAAGTACAAATAAGAAATTATTGATGTTATTATCTAAATAAACAAATAATTTATAAATTTTTAGAAGCAAAATGTCATATCTATCAAAGTTTGAAAAACTTCATGATTTTATGAACCAGCGGTTTTGATGGTGACCTAAGAGTCTTTTTTAATTAAAAATGTAAATTTAAGTTTATATTAACGATTTAATAAACAGTATAAAAAAAATATATTAATTTGGTAATACTACATCCAAGACATGCTGATCATCTTATTAAATCATAAAAATAATAAACTTTTTTATTGTACACCAGAGTAATTACAAAGTTCACTTAAAACTAAGGAAGTACAAGTGTTGGCCTCATAGCTGAGAGTCAATGTCTTACAGGCAACCATGGGATGGAATGAAAACTATGACTTGGAATGTATAGGTTAGTGTGTGTTTTATCAGAAGGTGAATAAAAAAGTGCATTGTTATTATTTTTTTGGTTTCTCTATATACAATTAATTATATTTTTAAAAGATATATATTCTAAATAATAGATAACAAAATTTTGTGGTAGAGAAATGCCCTCTTTTCTGCCTTCTTTTTGTGACACAGCTTTAACTATAATACTTTTAATAGTAAAAAGTTTTTCAACAACAACTTTTTTAAGTTAATCTAAGTCAAGACAGGTCTGTTGATCTAGTGGTTAGTGGCCCTGGTTACTAAGCAGGACAAATATTTGTGTAATGAGCACGATCTGTCTGTCGTTATTTGAATGTCTGAGTGTTATTTTTCATTATATATATATATATATATATATATATATATATATGTATATATATATATATATAGATAATTGAAATATATATATATATAAATATAAATATATATATTTGTATGTATTTAGAAAGGTTTAAGTATATTTACCAGCAGTCTGGTTACCACAGCACAGGCTATGCCTAATTTGGAATGTGACAGCCATGTGTGAGATGTAAGAGGATATTTATATATAAATATAAACAAAAGTATATATAGTAAAATATGCAGATAAATATATATTTTAAGTTAACCAGTGAAGTTAGGTGACGATGACTCAAATTTGCATTGTTTGATATCCACCGCGGCCACGCTAACAGATCTCGATTCTTTCACATAAACGTTAAATTACTTCTTGACAAAATGGCAGTCTATTTCGTTAATCACTTCACTAATTTTAACTTTTAAGACTGAAATTGATTTGTTTCCCTCCGTATAGACTATCTTTCCTCACAAAAAAATAATCAAACGTTGTTCGCAATCTCATGAATTATCACGAAACCAAGCTAGCCACTTAACAGCTGAATTACGTAAAATTATGCGGTCAGGGAAATTGTTTTGCTTTTAATTCATTGTTTCAGATGCTGTGTGACTTATGGTACTGTCTTATTAAAAAAAGATGTTTTAGTGATGTGAATATCATTAATAATATTCCAAAATTGAGTTGTTTACATCTCTCGATAGGGTTGTGCATTGTCCTTAACCGTATTTACAGTCAAATTTTCGAAAAAATATGTTACCACTCGAATGACTCAGGTTAACACATGTTGGTGTTGTCACATAATATATCGCGCCTGTCGATTTATCGAGACCAATCTACTGACCAAATTCTGTATAACGGTCTCAGAAAGACAATTATATGACTGAAAATAAAAAATGTTGCAGATAATATTACTTTTTAAGTTATAAAATTCTGTGACAACCGAAATAAGATTTTACGAATATAAATTATCTTTGATTTATATTAATACCACTTGAAAACAAGAGAATGTGTCTATCTCTATCTATGTAATGAAAATGTTTCCAAAGAAAAAATCTGAAGCAACACACATACACACAAACTCATGATTAAAAGAAGACAATTAAGATATTACATAGACATTACAAGGCAATGTTAAAATTGACGTTGTATCTCGATTATTCTCATATCTTAGCCTTACCACTGGGGCTGAACGTGTTGTTCTTTTAATTGAATCAAGAAAGTGACAACATTATCAATCAACTCATGATTAATCAACAAACAAACTATGAGCTTATCTCACCCTAAAGCGTTTCTTGCCTTTAATGTTATTAAGTTTTTTAATTATTTTTTTTATTAAAGTTAATATTCTAAAGTACGAAAAACCATATTTGTTTTATGTTTATGAGTATTTTATTTCGTGTTATATCTTTTACACTTGTTAAAGGAAATTTAAATAATTAGGGCTACTTCTCGATAAAAATATTCTGTCATAAACATAAGATATAAACATTAATTCAAACTCAATTTTTAGGCTCTAACCTAATAAAAGAAAGTAATCTGTAATAGACAGACAGAACACACACCAGGATAGCATGTTAAAGTTTACAATTAAAGATAAACTCGTAACGTTACTGAAATTGTAGCCTCAGGCACTTTGAGTTCAGCTTGTAACGGTTATAGTAAACACATAATTGGCTTTTAATTTAAAGGTACAAGTTCTAAACCAATTACATCAATACGAGTGAGGATAAATACCCACACTCTAATTCTTATATTTAATTTTGTTAATCTTATTGTGAAGAAAATCTTTCTATTTATAAGTATTTATGTAGCTAGAATAGCATTATTAACATAAGATAAAAAACCAGGCCACCTGTTATATTTTTAAAAACTAAAAATATTTTACTTATTTCATTATTTTACTTTAACTTCATCACTTGTTTGGTGATCCTCTTACTCATTATTCTTTTTAACTCTTAAGGTTCGCCTACATCGTTATTATTGATCCTATATATCAGATCTATTAATGCGATTACGTATCCCGATTCCTTGCACACAACTGTGTCTTTATCGTCCGACAATTCTATTTCGTTTTCTTGTTTTTGGTAGATTTTTTCTAATGTCACGCAGATTTGACATTTCATTCTTGACGTATAATTAGAACCAACGATTATCGATGTCGGATATAATGATTACTGCAGCTGTGTGAAGGCTCGCATGCATCCCAGTAAAAATTTGTAAGATCTTATATCAGAATATTGCAAGATGAAGAAATGCAAGCTTCCATTGCAATTGCGTCGTTATTATCGCAGTAGTGTGTATCGTAATAAATATCGCATTAACGCATCTGGTGTTATCGCCCGATAACGAACATATATGTAAATGTTAAGTATACATATATTTAAAGGAACACAAAATCAATTTTTTTTACAACAATATCGAAATTAATGAATTTCGGTTACAATCTATATTCTTCTTATATTAAACTCAATTACTTGGCATTCTCTATTAAAAAAAACGGGAATGGGAATGCCAGCAGAGGTGAAAACTTGAACATTAAAGTTGTACATGTTTGATATTTTGGAATGGTCATGGAATAATTTTACACGAATTGCTTTTATTACTAGTATCAAAGTACTATCATTTATGTGATAAAATAAAATATTCATGTATTGCGCTATCGTACACAAACATTACAATTTACAGTGCTTCGAAACTATTACAACCTGCGCTGCCTAAGCGAAACAGCAGGCACAGGCATACATTTTCGCCGCGCGGTAGAAAGGGGGATACTTCTTCTCCTGCGCCGCGCCGGCGGTCTATTCTGCCTCCGTCTTACGAATTTATATCAGATCACGTGTCCTGACGCGAGTTTAACAATGTTTACCCATCACAAAAAGTGCACGACGCCGCTAAAGAAGTTTTCTTTATTCAATCTACCCCCTTAATACAACCGTAAGGTTTGCGTGTGCTTCGGTATAGTGTTATCCCTGTTAAAAAAATTATATTTTAAATATGACTACAAATAAAAACTAAATGTTTATTTAGGTTAAATATAAAAGTTTTACTTGAGGAGAGATCCCTATCATTCTGAAATGCGTCAATGTACTCGTATATTTGTTACTTAAGTTACTAACGAAAATTATTTTACTTGCAGTGCCCGAGATGACTTCATTACATGCGTTGCGAATGCGGGACGGTCGTGTTCAACAGCGGCAAGTACGCTCCTCAGACGCATGGCGTGGGTACTAGCGCAAGACGTTGCAGCATGCAACCAGCAGCTTAGAGCTTATTGTTCCGCGCCACCACCACCACTTACTGCATCTTTACTGACTGCTATCTATGGAGTTATATTTTACCCTCTGCGTTTGTAAAGAAATTCTCAGTTCATTTCATAAATTTATTATGTTCCATCGCTAAAGCGCTTTACAAAACCTCTGTAGAATGTGTATTTGTGACTAATGAGACACGTGGAGGCACTTAAGAGAGTTAAGTCGTGAAGTGTGGTACATTTATACGGTGATATATAAGTTAGATTGTACCCAAATATAGTTGTTAATGGAATGTACCTATGTGTATTGTTATTCAAAGTTTTAAACTAGAAAAAAGGTTACACTATTTAACTAGCTTGCCAACTTTTAGTAAATCGTCATGCGACGTGACTTAAGCTTCTAAAACTATGTACTTTTAGTTTCTGAATACTATAATGCTCTGTATGATTAATGTTTTTTGTTCAGTTTCATCATATAACGTTTAAGTAGTTCCTTTAATGACTACTTTTGGCTCATGAAACAGAATTAATTAACAAACAATTTAAATAAAATAAATTTTATAAGTAGCTTTTTTATATAATTAATGAAATGCATTTTTTTTTAATTTTTTTATTGAACGTGATTTCATTAGATAGGTAAGTATTTAATTTATTAGATGTTTGTGTTCTAAATACAGCTACATGCTACAAAAACTCTATATTTTGTTTGTTTGTTTTGTTTGTTAATTGTTAAATTTTAGTCTATTGTATGTGCTAGTATCCATAAACAATTTAACAGATCAAGATCAATCAACTAGATTTAGTGGATTCGAAATACAATTTCTTTAAGAAGGAATTAATTTCAAATGTTAAGGAAATTAATGTATGAAATAAGACAGTTGTACATTATTAAATAATGTTAGAAAAGATTTTTATAAGCATGAATAATGTACCTAATGTTTGAAACTAAGAAATAAATCATTTAAAAAATCAACTCAACCCTTTTTATTCTGCACGTGTTTCTACATTTAATCATTCCTCTAAAATCTGTTGCCTCGTCATCATAACTTTTAATAGTCCATTGCTGGACACAGTACTATCATTATAAAAGTAGTTTTGGCCTACTATGCCACGCTGACCAGACGTGTGTATTGTACTTGTTTCTAGTTTTTCTTTTGTTTGCAGAGCGTAGTTTGCTCATATGACACGCATAGGGGTACTGATGCTCCGTGTTCTTAATCTGTCATTATACGGATCCTGTATCTATAATAAGCATAAAAAACTTCAAATTTTTAAACCTTCATAGGTTCACCTTAATCAAAACCACCAAAATCATAACCATCAAAAATTTTATTCCCAGAAACATTCATTAATGATAAAAGTTGACTCTCTCCTCAGTTATTATTGCGAAAAGTGGGTATTTCGTTGTAATGATAAATGATGTTGCCAGTATTACAGCTTTTTGAGTCAAGGATAACAAAACGGTGTTATTATATTTAACGAACATCAAATTTAACAAGGTTTTACGATGAAAACCAAATCTATCTGAAGATAAATGTAAAAAAGAGGTTGATATCTTTTTTTTATCAATAATTTTGGGAGTGGTTCTACTTTAATGTTATTTGTATCATCATCATCATCATCAGCTTATCGCCGTCCACTACTGGACATAGGACTCTCTCATTGCATTTTATGTGTATAAATTATTGAAAATCTTATAGTGTACTTAATTTTAAAATCAAATTATTATGAGCACAAAATTATCAAACAGAAATGATTAAAATCTGAGTACGCGTTTTACGCATGTACGCATTCTAAAAGAGTTTAGATGTGAGCAATACTGTATCTCCAATCTCCTTTCACCTGGAAACACAGAGTGAACAAAGATTGGTAAACTCGTAGCTCCTGCTGTTGACAAAATTTTAGTCTGAAGTCTTGTATTAAAAAACTCTGTACCCCAGCAAGGCGACAGTAACACTAGTAATTGTGGGATATAATATCATAAAAACCAAATTTTTGTAACGGTTCATTCATAAAGTAAGTAACTTTAAATTCATATTCATAAAATGAAATCAAAATATAGAAAATAACAGATATCCAATAAATCATTCTTTATTTTACATATCCAAATTTTGCCTCTAACATAAGTCATTTGAAAACACATTTAAAATTCTAGGACTAAACTTAAAAAAAATTATTTAATCATAATATGAGGTTGTATTGATTAATTTTAAATAAAACAAATATAATAGCAGTTATTTAATTACCTTGTGAAATTGAATAGTATTGAGTTTTCATGTTACTTATTTTTCGAGGTGCTATACTTTTTATGGTTCACTTGAACGAGCAGTCAGGGCAATTGATAGTGTGATTACCGCCGCTCATGGACACTTGCAACTCTTTGAGCTCCCCTGAATGAGAGAGAAGGGTGAGGTTCGATTTTTGTTACCTTACTCATTGTGCGAAAAGCAACAAAAAATTTATTGATAAATCAGTTAGTTAGTTAGTTAATAAAGTTTGTTATATTAATAACAAACATTTATGTCAAAGTATGACCCTCTCTGGGCTGAAGTTTTACTTTACACGTGGAGTTGTTAAAACTGCTCGAACTTTTCAATATATTTACTGTTTGGTGCGCAAGAAAGTTTTAACTAGGAGCTCGGGACTAGCAACTAATATATTTTCAGGATCATTAATGTACAATTATCTTTTCAAATCACCTGTGTTGAAGGCGTAGAAAGTTATGTGTACTATGACGGTGATTATAAGATCACCAGTAGGTAAGTAGGTAAATTATCTGTATAATTGAATGCGTCTACACTTCGTGCTTTAGAGAGGCTAAGGAAACAAAATTATTTATCTTCATAACATCCCAATTTGCAGCAACCAGATTTTTCAACAGTTGTTACTAGGTCAATTAAGATTATCATGCAAAATTTCTATCTGTATTCTACTGTAACAATTTAAGCTAAAACGATAACATCATCGTTTTAATGATTTATTTTGTTTGGATAATATTAATAATAAACAGCTTGTAAGAATTTATTTGACAACAAAAGTTTTACTTCAGACTCTCTATTGGTTTCAATTACTCTCTTAAGTTTGTAAAGTTTCAAACAACTACTTTACCAGCAATAGGTCTGTGTACAACTTAGATTTTCCAAGTTAACTTAGTAGACATGTGTATTGAATTACTGTGAAGTAACGAAAGACACAAACATTATGTAGTACTTTCTGAATAATATCGTTACGCACTATTGCTATTGCACCAAGTCACAGGTTTGATATTCCAATCACTTCTTCTGAGTTTACTCAGACTTGTTTACAAAGCAAACTAGGAGGCCTTTGGACTCCGAGCATACAACAAGGCACAGAATAATCCGATGTGCATCATATCGCGCGATGTAGGCGGTGTAAATAGACACGCCGGTAGTTTAGGCGTGGTCGGAGGATCCTACCTTTGTGTCGGAGGGTCATGACACCCGTAGTTATGGCTCAAATACAGGATTATCATCTAAAGAAACGATCACGCTTTGTTGTTGTATGCTTCAGAAGTTCTGAAATTCATATAAAAGTTTATTACAGTAAAAAATTTATTTCAATAATTAAATAATAAATTCCAATTTATCTTTCTGAGGAAAGGGTCCATGGCCAACAGTGTACCATTAAAGGCTTTTTATGATGGTGATGATGGTAAAAATAGTGTGTAGGAAGTACATCATAACAATATGAGTAATGACGACAACTTTTTGTGACAATATTAAATGTTAAATCCATTCTATACGCCGCATATACATAAAACAGTTCAAAAGGGTCTCATCGATTGCCTGCATCAATCAACATTCAAATATCGTAAAATAAAATTATAATATTGGAGCCTTCTTGCTACCATTTTTTTTATTTTTTATTTATGTGTGAAAACTCCCTCGGACCGTCACCCCACCGGGGTTTACGGCGAGGTGATGTGTCGGAATTGGACCGACTAAAACCACACGGTGTGCCACTCTGCGCCTAACATAGGAGGGATCCGGGAACAACTGCTGTTACGACATCCAGATCCCTCCTAGCACCTGCTCGATACCGCGGGCACCATCTTCGGGTAAGCTCTCTATTTAGGTGACGTACGGCACACGCGCACGTCACCTCCTCGCGGCTGGCCAGTGTAGCAGATGGATTGGAAAACCCGTTCCGTCCACACTTAAGGCGGCATGAGGCGCTGTTATGCGCGTCTCGTCTAAATTGAGTCCGAGTGGAAAACATCCTCCCGGGCCTTCTCCGCCGCCTCCTTCCGCGAAATTACGTCTTCGCAGAAGGTTGCAACCGCGGTAGAACAACTGTTGCTACCGGCCATGGAGCACATGACGGTCGGTAGCGAGAGATCTCCGCCAATAATAGTGAGGACCCCACGCTGCGCCGCCCAGGTGGTGGTGTGCTAAGCCGAGTGCTCACTGCAGTCGCAATGACAGATGGGACTCAATTCGCTCCTGGTGACCGAGTGCAGATACTTACCGAAGCAACCGTGCCCGGAAAGGACCTGCATAAGTCAGAAGGAAAGGGCCCCGGTGCTGTCGCCCTGCTCACTCGGCGATGACCGGTTGGAGAGTCTCCTCGACGGCTAAGCTACAGAAGTTCTCACAGCGATTGGCACAAACAGAATATCTCAATATCAACCACATGATCAATTCGCCTGGTCGAAGGGTCTTGCCCTTTGTATTGGGGGAACATGACACCCGTTCCTCCACAGATATATAAGTTTAGTACTTAATTGCATTCAAATTAAGTTATTTTACGACTTCAAAATGATTACGAAAGATAGAATTACGACAGATACTTTTACCATCTATTTTTCGTCTTGTACTTACGCAAGTTACTCAGGAATCAATGCAGACACTGACAAAAATATAGAATTAGTAACTGGCAAATATTTTTGCACTCCAAAAGATATGTCAATATTTTGGAACTAAAGTCATCCCAGTTTTTTCTTTGAGAAGTTGTCAGTTCAATCTGATGTCTAAAAGCGATCAGATGTTTATGTTGTGTTTATATAGATAGATATTATTAAACTCGTGACATACACGTGCCAACATACTCGTGCTACATACTAATGGTAACTGGCAACTGGTATGTTTAGCAAACGTCAACTAAACTATTACTAAGTCGTGGTTATATCAAATCATGTGTTTACAGCTGAATGTTGTTTAACCTCAGACTTTATACATATACTGCTATCCAAGTTCTATTATTCGCTTCGGATTTCTAACTCTATCTAATTTTGCTCTACATTTCACGTGCTTACAAAAGATAGACGTTTACTATAGCATATTTTTTAAAAGACAGCTCTCGCATTAATTATATATATTGTAACGTGGGGGATTTTGAAGTGGATGAATTTCGTTGTCATATGTATATAGTTATTTTAAATTTAGAATAAGTACTTTACTGTCTGGTGTATCCATCAACTTTGTTATTTGACAGATTGTCCAGTTATACGGAGTAAAAAGCTTATTACTAAAGTGTCAAAGTATTTTATCCAATGTACAACAAGTCAGTAACCGGTTTAGAATAAAATAATGATTCATATGTAATTTAGTTTTGAACATTATTTTAAAATGTGATCATATTATTAAAAGTTTCAAACTGTAGTCCGAATAAAATAATAAGTAATATATTTTTATCCTTTCAGTTCAGCATCAGTAACTGGCGTATCTTTTATCTGTCTTCAAGGTGGATCGTAACATATTCTGTTACAAATTACATTTTTTACGAGGTAGAGCACTAAATTCTGTGTTATTGTACCTCGGGTAGGTACTGCTGACAAGAACATCACCAGACGTATGACATATATTAACAAAAGACACTTTTAGAATAAGATTATAAAACATGAGACATTGAAGACACATTAAGTAAACTGGATACTGGCTGGAACAATAATCTAGGTACTTAATTACCAAACTAATTCGAAATAGTGTTATTATAAATATAATAAATAAAAATTTGTTTCATTTTGGATTGTCTATTTGTCAGTGTTGTGATTTGGGCCTATTTTAGAAATAAGTACCTACAGCTCCACGGTACATAAACAAGCGGTGACGTCAATGAAATTTTATGTACCTCCTACACGAGTCTTCTAAAGAGAAGAATAAATCTCTTCTTAGAAATGAGGCTTTAGGACATAAATACCAGCAGTGGACTGTTGAAGCTCACCGGCACGGAATCTTGGCCAAACTCATAACATGCGATAACATTTTTTGAAGGGTGTCTAACTTTGTTCTTATCGTGTAAGTGGGTAGAAAAAATGTTTATGTTCATCTCAAGAGGGTAATTCACTAATTTGAAATGCATTTTGGTCTGCGTTTTAAAGTTTAGTTAAATCGTGTCATTAATCCGACGAAGTCGAAGTTTTTAATTGTGCTCTAAAAATTTTAAGTTTTAATTTGACAAAGACTTTTGTTGTTATTGTGGTTAATAAACACCTAAAGGCCCCTTAGGAGCCATAAAATTGCCTTTGTCATCAAGTCAGATAGCACAGGCAGTGGCATTAGTCGAACAAGGTTTGACCCATCGTGAAGTGGCTATTGTCCTAAACGTGCGGCGTTCTTCGATGCAATATGCACTAAAACGGTATCAAGAGACTGGCCGCTACACCCGAAGACCAGGTAATGGTGGTGTAAGATGCACATCAGCTCGTGACGACCGCTTTATTGTGTTAGAGATTTTAAGAAATCACTTCCTGACCGCTGTTGAGATCCGTCAGCGGCTTCAAATCTCCAGAGGTGTGAATGTTAGCGAGCGTACGGTGAGAAGACGTATGGAGGAAGTTAATTTGAGAGCAAGAAGACCAGCCCGTGGTCCACAGCTCCTCCCACAGCACAGAGTAGCTCGACTTCACTTCGCCCGCGAACACGCTAACTGGACTTTTGAGCAATGGGCAAGGGTTTTGTTTACAGACGAGTGTAGGATCGCTTTAAATGCACCTGATGGTCGACAACGTGTCTGGAGAAGGAAAGGGGAACGCTATTTGGCGATGACAACCACACCGACGGTCAGTTTTGGCGGAGGCTCTATAATGGTATGGGGTGGCGTGAGTTCTGATGCTCGTACGGAATTAGTCATCGTCAATAACGCCTTAAATGCAACTCGATACGTCGAAGAAATTCTTCAAGATCATGTTGTGCCCTTCGGAGGGCTTATTGGTTATGACCAATTCATTTTAATGCATGATAATGCCCGTCAACATATCGCTCACATCGTGAATGATTACCTTCAAGAGGTTGGTGTTCAAAAATTGCAGTGGCCAGCTCGCACCCCGGACTTAAATCCGATAGAACACATATGGGACAAACTGAAACGAGCAATAAAGTTATCATCGAACCCAATAATAACTTGACAATATAAATGAATGTAGTTAGCTCTTAAAGTTGCCCTGATCTATAAGAAATTGAGCGGCACAGTTTTTTCTTTCTTTTTTTTAGTTTTTAGAGCGAAAAGTGACTCTACTCTACCTGAATGGAAAGCATAAGTAGAATCTAAGGGTTGTGGTCTCCATACTCATTGCGAATGCAGATATTGTACTGTGGCGCCCTAGTAAAATGCTTTGCCAGGGTTTGCTTTAGGTTGATCTTCTGTAGGAGGGTAATACTGCCCTGTTGGAGCCGGCCCGCTCGTGCTGAAATCAGCGTGGCTATACTACCTACAGTGATCCAACTCAAACCATGTTCTTGAAAACCGTTCGCGAACAGATGGAAAGAACCGGTAAGGTTGTGGTGACCTTAAATGATTTGTTCCATCGTTGTTGAAATTCATCTAAGAGCTCGTTATGGACATCGGACTGCTACTGAAGAAACCTCATGATTTTATCGTAGTCTCGTACGCCCAAAAAGTCACCTTTCATGTTTTTTACAGGCGGTATATCTTTACACTCTGAGATCGACCAGAAGAACACCTGCCAACAGTGGTGAAAATTCAGTGCGAGCCGTCTTATAAGCCGCCACAAGAACATGTGCAAGTCGTTGGCCTTATAACAGTTTGTGACGGACAACATCTACAGTCTGCAGACCCATACAGTGCACAGTACACAGTACCGTACCAGTGCACATAGAACCTAAGTAAGTACTCCATCTTCAGTATCTTAAATGATAGACCCCATATTGTTATTGATATCCTTGTCAATGCATTGAAATTATTTTTAGACTTTTCACTTACTGTTCCAATATGTTGGATAAGTGAATAGTTTATTTCTAAAACGAATCTTAAATAACAAACTAAGATTCTTTAACATTGTAACATTGTCAAATGTTACTGTTAAATGATTAGTGAATAATAAATATACATTTTGATAGTGCCGGACTTATTTCGTAGATAGTATTTATAAACCGTTACATCGCAACCGAAATACACACATGTAACCTACGCAAAAAAGTGTGTGTTTACTTTCAAGTCACGTACTTACAATAATTTATTCAATGAGATTGTACCTTTTCTTGTTTAAAACAATTGTTTAAATTATAAATTTTTATCATTTTGGGTGAACATTGTAAATAATTAACTATAAGTTCAACATTCTAGACTAACTTAATTTTTCATGTTGTCGTTCGCAAATCACATGTTGGCCATGTTTTATATATGTATATAGATTTTAGTTAACTACGGAAACCTATAGTTATCTTTATTATCTATGTAGTCTAGTTTACTTATAAAATAATTGTTTTCAGGAAAAGAAATGACGTTTTTACTAAGCATAAATTAATAAAAGAAAAAGTGTGATGGATGTTGCCAATCTATTGCAATATCTGTTTACCATTATTAGCATTTTCATAAATTTTAAAATAAATAACAAGAAGACTTTAAAATAGACATTATTTAATTTTTTATTTACTAATTAACTAATAACAAAATGACAAAATGAAGTGAATATAATTTGAATCATTGTTTATTAACTATTTAAAATACAATTACGTCTATCGTAGAAGACACCATGTAGACAGAATTGTGTGCAGGATACACTGATGACCCTAAAGTTTAATATTGCACAATAGCATTATTGTTTTCAACGATATCACACATGATGGTGTGAACGTGTAGAGGTACCGTCAGTAATTAAAGTATTTTAATTTTATCACTTTGTTGATGGCATTCATACCTATTTACCATTGCATTTATTAAGTTAAGATCGAAAAGACAGATAGACATGCAAAGGACCTCAGCATGAAGACTGTGAAATCCTGAAAATATTATTAATAACGGAGAATTTAGTCCTCCATTATCTTTCATTGTCCCCTTATATACAACAAACTTGAAATAAGCCTCACCTATAATAGACCTTCGGTATGCATTCGTACTGTAGTCAATTGTTAAAGTTTTCATTTCATCGTTACAATTTACGAAAGTTTTTAATAGACTTTGAAGATAAGTAGGAAGTTTCTGTAAGTTATAATGATAACTCATATCGTTTCTAATAATGTGTATTTTAAATTAAAAAGAACTTAAGGCACATTAAAACTTATGCTAAATGCTAAAAGGTAATTAAATTTTAATGAGTAGGTTCAAAAGAATAGTCTTCCAAAGACCAAACTACGGCGTCCAATGTAATGACCACCGGTTGCTAGCGAAAGGTGGCATACACGACCCAACTGCGAAGGTGACCCAATGGCTAGGAGAGGACGATAGGACTACCGACGGAGTTCTGGCACTGTGTAGGATGACTAATGGCGGTAAATGTTGAACACCAGCAACTGGAAGGTTCAACCCGCAAATAACGGTGGGGAACTCAGATCGGGGATCGGGAGCAGAGGTACTGGACCACATATTTGTTTGACAAATGTGCTAAGGGAATTAATACCCAGTAAGAAACTCCTTATCTCAGTGTGAGAATAACCCGCTACCATTTAAACATAATAAAGGAAGGTGGAAAAGACTGCTGGCTATCCCATTGCCTCTAGCGCCCCATCCCCCCACGAGGCAGCAGCATGCGTCTCCGTGAAGGGTGAAACTTAAGCCTTAGTTCTTGGTCGCAGGTTAAAGTCAAGCCTGCGAAAAATGCGCAAACCACGATCTAATCGAAACGGTGTGCTGCTGCTGCCACATCACCTAACGGCCACCCACAGCTGCGGTTGTCACTTTCTTCGTGCTTTCTGGCTCGGAGACGAAGATAGCCACGCTAATAGAAACATGAATGAACTCGTTATCGCGAGCGAACCCCGTGCCAAGTGTGCCATGACCAATGCCCTGATTTTATAGATTCTCGGTGTGGGTAGCGCCATTTTGACAGACTAGTTGGCAGCACACCTGTGGGAGGTACTGTCCGGCACATATGCCATTGGGTGGTGCAAGTGGATTAGATTTTGGCCAAAGTAGAGGCACTAGTAATCATTCTACAGATTATTATTATACAGTTGGCCATCCTACAGATCATTGGCTGGGAAGCAAGAAATGTACTAAATAAAAAAAAGAAGAGTACAGACAGCCCTCACCAGAGTCTTGGCGCGTACTCGGCGCTCTAGTAAGCACCCGATTTTCTACCGTGTCAACAAAATAAAGTTTAAAAGATTCAAATTACTTTGGGATAGCTATCTGTTTAATAAACATTCAAATAATATAGGTAGCTATCCCGAATACGGATAGTTGCAGAAGTGAACGCGTCAGCTACGCGCCGAGCCATCGCCCCATGAAATGAAGTTTTTAGAATAGCTACAATTTTTTAATGCAAAGTCAGATAAAAAAATAATCATCAAGACCTATAATCATTATTTACATTAACATCCTGCAGAAGAACTCAGGATAGCATAGCATTCAGAAATCTTTCTCAGAAATCAAAACAAATTTAATAACCAAAGTTTAAGTGCAGGAAACACGGTCGTAAACTCATTTGTTAATATACATTTCACGCATTCACTTACGTCATAATCACTTACGACGCAAGAGCATCTGTATATTTACAGCTATTCTCTAACGGAAATAGAAGAATATTGGTACATGCCTCATGAAAAATATAAAAAAGTTAACACACACATGTACTCATATACTCTGCTAGAACTAGCTAGAACTGCTCTAAGTGAAAGAATTCCTCATTTTCCTCTAACTGAAATTCTAATGTTAAAATCTTTTTAACATGAAGGAGTTGAACTTATTTTATTACTAACTACCATCAGGCTTAAAAGGCTAAGTAATCAAATTCTTTCTAGTTAAATTACTGTGCGTCATATAAAATAATTTAGGTACCCTATCGAAAATTGTACTCAGTCAAAGTGACTTCCAGTTTAATATAAATATTTTAATCAATTCTTAGACTGCTTATATTTTAATTTGCGTCGCAGGTATATGACAATATCGTAATAAATAACAAAGTAATCGTATTTGCTTGATTCACATCTTCGCAGCTTCAAGAAAATCTACGCAACTTTTATTGAAATTATTGTGAACATGAGACATCGTTTGTTTTAGCATGTACATTAAAAGATAACAAATTAAATCGGATCTCCTCTCAGCTTCCGAGGATACCATTGCTACTAAAAACAACCCCAACGAGTAGTCTCAGATGCTATACTTTGAGATATTTCGTGTTACTGATTACTTGTACTTTGAAATCCGATGCCGGACCATGTGATTTGAGATCTCCGAATCGACATCGTCTATCTAGACTCTATCCCTTAAGAAGTCACCGTTTCATTTTCGCCAATCAGCATAACTCTACACGCGACGTACAAGTTTGTATATTTTCCTAAAATATGTTATTTAATTTTTATATATTGTGGGTTATAAAGTGGTAAGACTCTATAAATGTTTATAGATGAAAAATACTGGAATTATTTTATATCAGACTTACTTTTAAGAAGTCATATTTTTACGCCTAATATTTTACTTCTTCGATTAATGGTAATACCATTCAGTTGACGCTTTCCCGTTTAAAACTAAAATAATTTTCAAGCAAAAGTAATTAATATTGACAAACAATGTAGAAAAATTCAAAACATTTTTCGAAAATAATTAAGAAAATTACTTTATTTAGCTATTGTATTTGAATTTGGATGTTAACGTAAGTTTTTTTTCATCAGATAGTTCTTATTTCATCAATTACCGGCTTTATTTTACATCTTTCGTAGATAACAACAGAAAAAAAACGAATTCATTATTCACCCGATCCAACGTTACAAATATATGATATTAAAACTTGAAACTTTACTCATGTCAAAGAAAATAATATGGGCACAAAGGAACTTTTGTTCTACTATATCTATTTAATCTCATTTCTTTCATTGAAATATTGTATGTAATTTTTAAGGTTCTTTTAGATTATACTAGACGAGCGTATTAAATTAAACATTCAGTCTAGTGAAACACCGTATGTTACCTTAATAGATATATTATGTGAAAAGAAAACCGAACGCTTTCTAACAAAACTAGATTGACAAAATTTATTGTGTTTCAGACTTTATTTGTCATTGCTTCTACATAAGTAATTTCAAAAGGATCCTAAAAACCACTCTAAAACAAAAATTCACACATGCACCACATACACCTATTTCCTATTCTTTAGGGATAATAGTAAATGGTGTGACTTTATGCACCTATTCCCCATTATTTAATTTACAACTATCCTCACAAGATTGCCTTTCTAATAACATTGAGTTGAAATACAGCGATTCAATCATTTCAATGTCAGTAACGAAAATAGGTAGAAATATCTTTTACTTTTATATAGATACAGTCTATATTCGAGAAAGGCAACAGAAAATGATAGCCTATTTATATGGATGTGTACTTGTTCCCTGGCGGTTTCACGTGCCTTTTGGATTGTAAATCTCGCTCATACTTGTCAGTTAACCACATTGCTTGACGTTGATATTTCGCTGTGGGAAAGTTTTCGCTCCTATAATTCACGATAGATAGATACGTAACCATTTAAGAGTATTTCTAATAAACATTTTAAATTAACATTGTACAACCAAGGTATACTGTTTAAACTAAATTTAAATTCAGTTGCGATTAGATCGCTGCGTCTCTATGTTCTTAACGCGAACGACTATAAACGTTCCAACATATTATGTTTATGGTATACCACATTATAATTGTAAAAAAAAATCAAGGCATATACCATGAAATGAAATATATTATGTCCATTTACATATTTAAAATAATGCCAATATGTTTTTTATATTAGCATAATTGTATATATTTCAACTTACAGCATATTCTGGTATGAATATAACACAAGATATATAAAATAATTTTGATCAAGAGATAATAAGATTACAATTATTTTACTTAATTAATGATGAACGATGAAAGAAAAATGTAAAAATGTTTGTTCAATTACTTACGTAATAAAAGAGCAATGGTAAATAATGATATTAGAATCATCTCTGGTACAGGTTAGCCGCGGTCATGAACAAAAGGTAACCTTGTTTATTAAGAGAAAAACTTTAAATTGGAAACATAATAATTGTATAATAAACTATTGTATCCAAATTAATCATATTTATTAAAATGTGTGTGTAAATATGTTTATATCCTTCTATATATAGTATAGTGAACGTTGTATATTTTTATTGATTAAATTATGTAACCTCTGTGTATCTTACAAAATTTCTACATTACCTCAAAGTTGGTTAAAGTCACAAACTTCATAGCGTACACTTTATTTTAATAAATAAAAAAATTGTATTTATAACAAAATTACTGTAAATTCGTATACAACAGTTTAATAGATAAATTCTGTAATTTAATTTTTAGGCTGAAGTTAGTATCACAGTGTAGTATTTTTATGATTGAATTCCTCAAAAAAGAATCTTGTATGTAATGGTCTTCGGAGCATTATATACGGTGGGCCACGAATTAGTTAACATTTCACATCGTCTTAATGACCACCGTTTCTACGTTTGCACTCTTCTCAGCGAGCACCGAAATTTTCGAATACTCGTCGGCAAGGAGACCGCGATATCGTCGACATCTCTTCGTTGATTTTTCTTTTAGTTGACGTAGTGTATTCAGGTTATTGATATAGATACCATTTTTCAAATAATCCCATAAAAAGAAGTCTGATGGGGATAGATCTAGACTTTTGGGTGACCATAGAATGTCACCGCGTCTGGAAATCAGTTTTTCCGGCAACATGTTTTTGACCACCGACAGGGACTTATTAGATGTAGGTATGACAAGTAGCTCCATCTCTTTAAAACGATGTGTTACGATTGTAACCATCAAATTCCAGTAGCATCGGTCTCGAGAACTCCTGTAACATGTTCGTGCAGGATGTCAGATTCAAATGTGAACGAACTTTTCCCAAATCCTATACAAGTTTTATTTCAATCCCAGATCCCAGGGTATACTCGTATATGCAGTTAACCTGTTACAATTTCAGAACCAAAAAACTCACTGACTGAGCTTTTTATTTATGTTTCAACAGATTTAACAAGCAAAGTAGACGCTTTTGCGCCTGTTTTTTTAGAAACACATTTTGGCGTGTAATTACTTATTCACTTAAACAAAAAACTCTCCATAGTCCTGGAATTACACAACTTTTTGGAAAACGAAAGTAAGATAGGCACTGCGGTTAAACATGTATTTTGGTTTACTTAGGCAACGTACGGCGCACGCGGATGTCGCATCCTAGCAGCTGGTCATTGTAGCGTATGGAGAGAAAACTTGTCCCGTCCATTCACGACAAAACTCTGCTTCGCCGGCGGCGAATTGGGTACGATATGAGATCGTCCTCCTGGGCCTTCTCTGCCGCGTCCTTCTGCGAAATGATGTCTTCACCGAAGGTTGCGACCACAGTAAAACCGCTGTCCCTACCGGCCAGGGATATGACGACCGAGTAACGAGGG
The DNA here is from genome assembly GCA_949316085.1 of Hypercompe scribonia. Classification (NCBI taxonomy): domain Eukaryota; kingdom Metazoa; phylum Arthropoda; class Insecta; order Lepidoptera; family Erebidae; genus Hypercompe; species Hypercompe scribonia. Next base: position 11,393,550 of record OX438980.1, read on the forward strand.
ATCTTCACAAATAACTACAGTGAGGGCCTAACGATGTGCCGCCTAGAAGGAACAAACGGCCAGCGTGTGATGAGCCGAGACCTCACTGCAATCGAATTAGTGACAGGCGGCACTCACTTCTTGCCTAGCGACCAAGCGCCGATTCTTCCCAAAGCAACCGTGCCTGGAAAGGACCTGCGTCAGTCGGAAGGAAAGGGTCGTATTGTGAGTTTTAAAATAAATAAGTATGTTTATCAGAAGCCTGGTTACTATAACACAGGCTTAGCGTAATTACGTATTGACAGCCGTATGTGAGATATCTGAGTTTATTATTATTATTAAATTTTAAAGATCATATGGTGAAAGGCAGTGTACAGTTAAGAATTCATAAGTTACAAGCATGTTAATCGTACACTACTAGTAGGTTATAGATTTAAGATTTTACGATTAGATTTATTATCATCTTTGTCATTCCACTGCAGCGTCAACGTTCTACAAGATTTCCGGACCGATACAATCTTTAAACTTTCAAGAACAGAACGTGTCCTTTGTAATCTCAAAGAACGGTAACCTGCTTGTGATTCCCGAGTTGCAGGCGTTAATGGACTAAATTTTTCATCAGGTGATACGATTGTTTGTTTGACCCACATTTTATTATTATTTTATTGGAACTAAAAGGTATATTTATTTTGTGGAAAGTGATCTGTGATCAAGACTAGCACGTTTGTGTCCTAGAAACTTGTATCTTACGTATGTTAAGTCAAAGAACGAGAGTTACGATGTACGAGTACCTGTGTACGTAAGACTGAATGTTCATGCGTAGTTTAGTATATGTTCTTAAAGTTAAATAACTTTCTACAACTTTAAATTTACTTGAATATACATACTACGAATACATTGGAATATTTGGCTGAGTTCAATATACTCATTTTATTTAGAATACATCATTATTCAATTTTACTCCAAAAACGTCTGTAATTTCAGTCAAATAGAAATTTGTCGTCATACATACTAATCTAAAAGGTTAGTAAAATCACGACTTTTGAACTGACTGAAAATTTGTTTAAAATTTTTCTTTACTTAGTTTGTTATAGAAAGGGCCTCCAGCCTTTGCGAGAAAGCACTCTTCAAGTGTTTAGCCTGGCCAGTGTAGATAAACCGTGTCATTAGGGTGGCGTATTTGTGTCTCTATCAGGAATAGCATGGCCGGCCGTACCGTCTCAAGGTGCTGATAGACGGTGCTGAGGTTTGCATGGAATATACGGATATTCGTGAACTCCACCCCAAAAAGTGAGTTAGTGGGAGAGGAAGAGAGTGCCGCTGTTATACCTGTGTTCGATTTTCTTTGCGCTGCCATGAATGTAGGAAAGGGAAAATGGGGACATAAAAAAGGGATGATAGTCGTTGCGGCAGTGTAGTCTGAGAATCGGAATACTGTGGTTTCAGATCATGGTGAAGCAAGACGATGACCGAACCGTCGGACGGAAAGTACCCTCGCCCTGTACCCTCCCAGAAGTGGTCGCCGGGCCTCACCGTCCGGTCACCAACCGGCACGACGAGTCACTCCGTAGATTATGCGCGACCAGACGGGGCAGCCTCCCAGGATGGTTAGCCGTGGTTGAACCCCTCTCTATGCCGCGGGTGGCCAGCGGCACCACCATTTCTACGGGTCTCCTTGGCCGAGGGTTCGATCCACGGCACCGCCACAATGACCCCACGAGCACTCCACTGCACACACACATACTACGACAACTGTCACCCCTGCATCATTGGGCTCCGGTCTCGCACTCACTAACGAAAGACCAATGCACGAATGCTGTCGCTTTAAGTTGATCTTCTGTCTGAGGGTAGTACTACCCCAGTCGAGCCGGCCCGTTTGTGCTGAGGTCAGCGTGGTTTTACTACTCAAAAATTGCCTGGCAGTTAGGAATTTATTCAATTATCCTGGTCGTAAACCGTCGGTTGTAAAGTGTTGGTAGTACTTGAATGCTTACATAACGCTTACATAAGCGTTCGGAAGGGTGAGCACACTACGATTGGATTAGGGTGACTCTCTGGGGGGTACTGGCCTAGAAAACCTCGCTCACTGGTGCACCCTGGTAACGTTGACGACGGCACTGTTTCTTAAGGTGCCATTTGAAAGACGACATCACCGCCAACGGCTAGTATTCTAGCACAAAGAGGAGGCCATTTTCTTCAGTCATTCAGTCGAGGCTTCGTCCACAGAGAGGATATATCTACCAGTTCCTCTGTTGGCTCTTCGCTCTTCAGAGCAATGAGAAGGAAAACCTCGTTAAAAAATCAAGACGGTAGGACCCTCTCACGGGTCGGCGTTTCTCCACTATCAGTGGTGGAGAAAGGAGAACGGGTTCGGTGGGCACTCACCCTACCTCTGACTAGTCATTAGGAGATTTAACCTTTCTACCACCGTCGTCATTTCGGAATCTCGAGAGGAGTGTCGTGGTTACGTCTCACGAATCTACTTAAAAATTTACCCCGAATCCCGTGTTCTGGTGCATGGCCAGGGAATGCATGGCTTCAGTCGTAAGCGCACTCTCAGCCGAGGCACCTGCATATCCCTCGGTTGGGCACAAATTTACCCGGGGGTATTGGGGGATCTCTGCCTGGGTTGACTTTTACCTACAGTTTACCCACAGATGGTGTACGCGTTAGCGGTGCTGGGAGGGATCTGGATGTCGTAATAGCAGTTGTTCTCGGATCCCTCCTATGTCAGGCGCAGAGTGGCACACCGTGTGGTTTTAGTCGGTCCGATTCTGACACACCATCCCGCCGTAAACCCCGGTAGGGTGACTGCCCGAGGGTGTTTCCACACGTGAAAACCGACTTCATTCGAACAGTCCCAAACTTCTTGATATAACAAGCTGAAAACGTCCTCACGAAAGCAACAACTTCATATACAAGTCACAAATTTCGACGTAGTAAGTCACTATAACACTCACGACATACGAATAAGTAATCTATTATTCCGACGCAGGTTACTGAACGATGCGAGAAAAAAATAAATAGCCAGTATACCAATGGCCCAGAGATAAAACTACATGCGACCGCGATCTAAATTACTGGCCACGCCCGGCGACTCATCGCTGTTCGCTCGATCGACTCATGCCCCACTCTACGGCCGAAATCCGTTCAAGATAACAACAAGCTTAAACCTATGCAGTAGAGTGGCAAAATAAAAACATTTTTCAACTCCCGTTACGTGGCTCACGAACAGTTAAGAGTTTATTTAAAAAACCCAACCATATTTAAATTATAAACAACATGTGAAAGAAGTTATATATATACCTTCATGTATCATTCGTTCAATCTCTAAGTATATGAGAGTATAAAAGTTAATAAACCCAAAGGATCTTTATTGAATACCTTGAATCTGTGTTCGTTTGTCCTCTATTCAATTGTCAATTTATTTTTCCTTTCACGCTTATAGTAAGGTTTATACCTTACCTTGAAGAAAAATTTTCGTAGTAAGCTCAGGTTTGGTTTTCATTTTTCATGCTCCATTGTTTTCTGTAAATAAAAATTTTACACATGCTTACTTTAGAATTAAATGAAGTCCAGATTTAAATCTACGACTGCCTTAAAACTTGTTTTAACTGTAGATAAATACACTTTAAGTTGCAAATAATTGCAAGTGAAAACATGTATAAACATGTTTTCACTTTCATTTTTTTTGGATTACATGGCTTTTACCTAGTAAGTAATGCATTTTACTTCCACGAAGAAAGTGGCAGCTCTGGAATTCACATTTTCATCAAAAAGCTACCAGATGAACACATTGCAATTGAAGATCATATTATTGTAATTTATTTTAAAAGATTCGAGTCTCTTAAATATAAATCTAGAATGAGATAGAAAAATAATAAGTCGAAGCTGATTGTTTGTCATAATTTGCAGCTGATGAAATATCAATTTTGAACGACTCTTAGACATACACAAGAAAATTTAAATTATTTTGTTATCATTTTAATTATATTTCTAAAGAGAAAGGTATCTTATATAAGGTCATTCAGATATTCTAGGATTCATTTGGTGACGTTAATATTAATACTTAGACATTATATTGGTGGTATTTAGATGAGTATAGTATATTTAAAGCTGTGATGTGGCAAATTAAAAGATATAGAATTACTGATGAATAATTGATTAGAACATTTAAACTGAATATTTTCGATGTTAGTTTTGTTTTAGACGAACCTAAAGTCAAAAATTGCCATGTGGTTGTGCGTTTTGGTAAAAGTCTTTCAGAACAAACATTTTTATTTGGATCCGTTTTATTTGGATATTCTGTTAAGATAATGTTATATTTGTATGAAAGGGTACGATGGGGTTAAAATAATGGATAATAAAAGAAAAAAAATGATTGCACGCCACACTGCCCGTAGCTGACCGAACTGGAAGATGGTTTAATTTTTGTTAGTAAACTTACTTAATAAAAATTTCTTCTTAAAACTTAAGTTTGAGTAAATTTAAAGAGAAATTAATATTTAAGTAAGTATAGCATTTTTAAAGAAATTTAGATTGTATTTGACGTTACGTCAGAAAATCGTTCAAATGTTGAAGTAAACACGTTACATAGAGGCAAAGAATTACTAAATATCTTTTAGCTTTAAACTAAGATAACTATTATTAAATCTATTGAAAGAAAGGTAAGTGGGCGTAAACAACAATAAGTAACAATACATATTCATAAGTGTTCCTTTCACATATAAAGACGGTTCAGAAAGAAAATAAAACCCTTTTGTGGCGACATACTTCGACACATTTGAAGCTATATTTAAGGTAAGAAACAGTTGTAATTTTCTTTGCATTATTAACAACAAAGGCAACATCAGATCGACTAGAACTTTAGAAACTAAATTTTATGAATTATGTATTTAAATCAAGAAAAGCACGTGCGCAAATGCACTGTGTAAAAAGTTCTGAATACTTTCTTATATAATTATAAATTTCGGCATAAATGAAAGAAAATCACAAGACGTGCAGCAGCCCTGAAAATGAGCGGAGACATCTAGCTTACGACAACTACCACTCTGTGAAGAGTGTCTGGCTGACAAGATTACGAAGATTTTCTTAAATCTACAAGAAATAACAGACTGCACGATTGGTCTATTGGCTTTGAGCGGTCACCATACCGCTCTCTATTGCGTTGACCGTTTGATTCAAACCCCATATAGGACAACATTTTATGTAATCCACAAATTGTTCTTCTGAGTCTGGCTGTTCTTTGTATCCGTTTCTTGTATGATTTTAAAGGACGCCGCGATGCAAGATAATTTTTAATGCGGACGTAAAAAAACATGCTTAGACGGAATATTTTACTTTATCCTAGTGTTACTTTTTGCAGATGAGGGCTCAAGGAATCACCCAAAGAACCTATGGACAGACCTCCATTGAAAGGCAGATCGTAGCCTGTTTTAAAGTCCTAGTTACTAATAAATAAATAAAGTAAATAAATATTTCAGACATTTGATACACAACGTCATCTAGTTTCAACCTAAACAGAGCTTGTGCTATAATAACTAGACTGATTGATAGAATACTTATATACTTCTTTTTGAAAATACATACATATTATACATAGAAAACACCTAAACTTTGAAATAAATATTAACAGACCATGCAAACATTTGGTCCGACCCGGGGATCGACCCCGAGACCTCAAGCAAAGCAGTCGCATTCACCACCGCTGGGCCACCGAGGCAGTTAGAATAACGAACTAATGAACATCCAACTTGTTTGATAGCTTAAAAAAAGCAAATCAAAAATTATATTAAGGCCTAATTTAATTCTTAATTAATTTTGATTCGTAATGAGAAAAGTCGTCATAATTGTTATATTTTACAGATTACAATGTTCAATACACACATAACTTTATTTATAACTTTTATGGCTCAAATGATACTTTGCGCGCTATTTTCTATTTAAATGAAAATTATTTTCATGTACCTATTATATATATAAAACAGGCACATACTATACATCTATTGTCTTGTATTTCAAATATTACAGGTCCGTAATACCTTAAACATTTCGTCCCTTTGTGTCACACGGTAAGTACTGTGCTGGTTTAATAATTTATGTAGGCAAGCTTATTACTAAAACTTTGGTTTTACATGCCACTGGTCCCACTAATTAACCTTTAAGACTAAACAAACAATTAGCAAATAGAAGTTGGAATTAAAGTTATGTTTCAACATTTTAGTTTGATTTTACGAATAATACTTCATAATGTTGAATAATATGAAATATACGCGGATGAAAATATATAATGATTTTAGGTTCGTATTTAAACAGTCACGTAGAGTTCATATATCCACTTACTACTATTCTTTTTCGATAGAACACCTAAATCTTTATAAATAAAATAATTTTAAAAGAAATTATATTTAAAAAGAAAAACAAATATTAGTTTGTACCCAAAACATACCGAATACAAACAAAAAATTGTAAAACTTTTCTACTTTTAAAACCGTTTTAACAAAAACTTCTTTCGCGACACGATAACGCACTTGCCCCACAAAAGCATTTAATTTAGGAATGAAACTTTTCTCTTTTATTTCTCTCGTGCAAGTCCGGCACGGGTATATTTTACCAAGAGTAGGTTTTTGTTTTGAAGTTGGAATCTTAACTACCGTACCTCAGAGAGCACGTAAGATCATCGGAACTGCCAGAACTTTTCCTGGTCGTGTCCGCTAGCCGTCTTATTGGATTGTGAGAGTGAGAGAACAGAGAGTGCACCTATGTTTGCGCATACACTTGTGCACTATAATATCTGCTGTTATTGTGTTGTTGTTACTGCGTTTAAGTTGAAGTGAATTTGGGCTCTGGTTACCTCATTCCCCCTAAGCAGGTGTATCTAATTTATTTTTGGTATGTAGAATTTATACACTAGCATAGAGAATAAGTAATAAGACAATAATATACAACCATTTTAAGAAGGTTCAGAGTGAAAGAAAAATTCCTCCGTGGGGACATACTTTGTCATATATTATTCTTACTATATATGGAATATGAAAGAAAAAAAATAGAATTTTTGGCACTATTAAGAGTAAAAACTATATCAGATCAATTAGTGCTTTAGATACTGAAGTTTACTTCGGAGTAATGTTCAAATCTGTTCAGTAATACAAACGTAAAATAAATGAAAAAAACTTTTTTTAATCAGAGAACACGAGTAAAAGTTGTTGTATATCGTGCTTTGCTATACGACTTTCGTACCAATAGCAAAAATGAGAAAAACTTTTAATGAACAGTATAAAAATTCAAATTTTTACCGCGTAAACTTGCGTATTTGAGAGTATTAATGATTATACTGTTTGAAGGTTAACAAGAATCACTGTAAACATTTCATAAAATGATGTAACTACTATTGTTTATTTAATTAAATGTAAATTTATATTATATCTAAAGATGAAATAATATACATATAATGCTTTTTATTTGCTACTCGAATGCAACAACGATTTGCTGTAGTAACCTCAAGGTTATAAAACTCAGCATAAATATTAGAGCCAAGTATAATTAAAAGATTCTGGATAATACAAACCTTTTTATCCGTCGTTATTGGCGGTGTGAATTTGATTAATCAACGATAACTTTTAAATAAAGTGGTAACAAAGTTATGAAAGCATTTGTTCGAAAAGTTGAGGCTGTCCATAAAAAGAATGAAAACTTTGACCTAACTTAAGGAAATTATATCAATACTAAAGAAAAAGTAACGTCATAAAATCAAATAAAAATCAAAATTTAAGCGTTAAAATGTCTACCTCAATAATTTATATTATTTCATTTATAATAATAAACACGGAAGTAACTCTGATGTCCGTTACTCTTTCACAACTAACCCACTGAAACAATTTTAATCTAATTTGGCGAGATAGTTTACGAAACGACAGTCATTTTTTATCGCGGTAGTCAGCATAGGAAAATAGATACGGACAACCATAATAAAAGAAATATGATATATATATGCATATAGGTATGTGTAAATATACTATGTAATATTAGTTATGTATAGCGAGAAGATGGATGGATAGTGGAAGTCTCGGCAGAGATCATTAACGATGGACATGTACCGACAAAATTAGTGATGCTATGAAGAGGGATTAAGTGAATAGCACAAGGAGCCAACGAGCATGCATGCAGGGATTGATGAATGCAGATGAAGCAAAAATCGTTTATGAGGACCATCTTAAGTATCTCTGCCTACCCCTCTGGGCAACTACCGTACTTTATATATATATCGTCCGTGTGCTGACGGATTAAGAATAATACATAGTGTTACCACCCCTATTCATCCCGTGGGTGTCATAAAAAGCGACTAAGGGAACAAAGTATGCAAGGCAACATCATTACAAAGAGTAAGAAAACTAGGAACAAACCCTTTTTTTTCTTTTTTTTTTTTTTTTAACGTGTGGAAACCTCCTCGAGCCGTCACCCCACCGGGGTTTACGGCAAGGTGGTGTGTCGGAATTGGACCGACTAAATCCACACGGTGTGCCACTCTGCGCCTGACATAGGAGGGACCGGGAACAGCTGTTATTACGACATCCAGATCCCTCCTAGCGCCTGCCCGCTAAAGCGGGCACCGTCTGCGGAAAACCTCTCCATTTAGGCGACGTACGGCACACGCGAACGTCGCCTCCTCGCGGCTGGCCACTATAGCGGATGGAGGGGAAAACCCGTCCCGTCCACCCGCAGCCACACTCAAGGTGGCATGAGGCGCTGGTACGCGCGCCTCCGCCGCCCGGTACGCCGGCGGCGAATTGGGTCCGAGTGGACGTCGTCCTCCCGAGCCTTCTCCGCCGCCTTCTTCCGCAAAATTATGTCTTCGCAGAAGGTTCCGACCACGGTAAAACAACTGTCGCTATCGACCATGGAGCGTATGACGGCCGGTAGCGACAGATCTCCTACAACAACTGCAGTGAGGACCCTGCGCTGCGCAGTCCAAGCGGAACAAACCGCCAGCGTGTGCTGAGCCGAGTCCTCACTGCAGTCGCAGTGGTGACAGGCGGGACTCAATTCCCTCCTGGCGACCGAGTGCAGATACTTCCCGAAGCAACCGTGCCCGGAAAGGATCTGCGTCAGTCGGAAGGAAAGAGTCCCGTGCTGTCGCCCCGCCCACTCAGCAATGACCGGCTGGAGAGCCTCCACGGCGGCAAAGCCAGCACGTGGAGCCTCCAGCCGGGACGACCAACGAGCCATTGTGGCTCGACGAGCGGCCTATCGCCACTCGCGTATCTCTTCGGGCGGGGGCGGGGTGCCGCTACCCGCCCGGAAGTCAGCCGTTCGCCGATAAACTTCAGCGAGCACTTCCGCCTCCAAATCCCACGGGGGAGTCCCGGCTAAGGCGCACGCCGCCTCCGTCGATACAGTGCGGTAACCACGTATGGCTCTAACCGCCAATATCCTCTGAGGGCGCCAGAGGCGAGCCCTATTCTGGGCGGTCAGAGCCACCGCCCACACCGGTGCACCATACAGCGCCATTGACCGGACAACCCCCGTGTATAGCCGTCTCGTCGTGATGCTGGCTCCACCCAAATTGGGCAAAAGTCGCCCAAGGGCAGAAGCAGCGCCGACCAGCTTTGGAGAAAGCTGTCGGAAGTGCTCGTCGAAGAGCCACCTGCCGTCGAGGATCAGGCCCAGATACTTCATCTGGGCCTGAACCGGTACGAGGACCGAATTGACTACGATGGAGGCGCCGGAGGGTGGACCACGACGGGGCCCATGGAACAAAAGGGCCTCCGTCTTGTCCAGGGCGGGTGGCAAACCCAGCGCCTCAATACGCCCGACCACCAGAGAGACTCCCGTGGTCGCTAGGCGCGCCGCCTCTTGAAAGTTCGCTCCCCGGGCCGTGACCAATGTGTCATCGGCGTAACAAATTACGCCCAGCCCGGGGGGGAGGCGACCTCGAAGGGCCCAATCGTATCCCATATTCCACAGGAGTGGTCCGAGGACAGACCCCTGTGGAACACCGCACGACATGAGCCGCCGCCTCAGAACACCGTCTCGGTCCTCGTACATGACAGTACGCTCCTGTAGATAGTCTGCCATAAGCCGCCTCAGGTACTCTGGCACCCCGTGGTAGTGGAGTGCTTCCCTGATGCAGCTAAATGGCAGACTATTAAATGCGTTGGCGATGTCCAACGACACCGCCAACAGCACGCCGCCACAGCCCACCGCCTCTTCGGTAACGGCCCTCAGGCGCAACACAGCATCGACTGTCGAACGCCCTGCTCGAAAACCGAATTGGGCGTCCGACAGATCGGGGCTCACCTCGCGGAGGTGCCGGACGATGCGGGCAGAGAGTATCCTCTCAAACAGTTTACCCGCCTCGTCCAGCAACACGATGGGCCTATAGGCCGCTACCGATTCGGCTGGCCGTCCCGGTTTCCTTAATAGGACCAGCTTCCCGCTTTTCCAGCACTCAGGGAAGCGTCCGGACGCCAAGCTAGCATCCAAGACCTCCCTGAGGTGGTCCGACATGTGTTCAAGGGCTCGGGCCAGAACTCGGGCAGGTATCCCGTCCGGCCCGGGGGCGGTGTTCTTAGAACGTATTCGTAGAACAACCGCCCTTATCTCCGATTCCCTGACGGGCGGAACATTGTCCTCGTTGTCCCCGTCGTCTCCGAACATGAAGGTCATCGACGGGGATGTGTGTTCCACCCGCTGCAGGAAAAGGCCCTCGACCACTTCCTGCAGGAAGCTGGGCTGGAGTGTCTCTGTAAGGGGGGCGGCCGACATGCGGAGCTTTTGTCGCGCCGCACGATAAGGGCGACCCCAGGGGTCACGATCGAGACCCTCCAGCATCTCCTTTCTTTTAATTTCTTTGGCGCGGCTGATGGCCAGCTTCAGAGTTTTCCGCGCCTCTTGGTAATCCTCATGAAGCTGGTCCTCCTCGCCTTCCTCGCAGTGTCGCCGCCGACTACGAGTGTAGGACCTCCGGGCACGTGTACAGGCCGCGTGGAGGTCCGCCAAGTCCTGGGACCACCAGTAAACCTCCTTCCGTGGAGGCCGACAGCCTCAGATGCGGGGCATGGCCGCATCGTAGATCTGCGTAATCGCATCGCGGAAGCGACCAGCCCTCATGTCAACCTCCTCGGTCGGGGCCTGCGGAGACAGCCAAGAGTGAACGATGGCCGCCTCCTCTAGTAGGTCCCTATTTAGTTTAGATACGGCCCACCGCGGAAAGCGAGAAGAACGCCGCGCCGCGTGACCCCTACTGGGGTCCTGGGTCCGGGAGAGCTCCATTCGGATGTAGAGGTGATCCGAGAGCGTCTCAACCTCTTCCAGGATGCGCCAGTTCCTTACTCGTGCGGCGAGGGCAAGGGTAGCGAACGAAAGGTCCACTGTCGACCCTCCCTGCTGTCGCACGCACGTGTTGGTGGAGCCCCTGTTTAGTAAACAGAGGCCCACCGAGGCCGCCCACTCCTCTACGGCCTCGCCCCTAGCGTCCGTCCTGGGGGAACCCCACGCAATGGACTTTGCGTTGAAGTCCCCCAGCACTAAGACGTGCCCAGACGCTAGACGCCGCATCGAGGTTTCCAAGTTGTTAAGGAAAATCTCGAAGTCGTTCAAACTCCGGTTGTGGGAGAAGTATACACCATATACAGTGATCCCCCCCCACTCGGCAGCAACATATCCAGTGCCCTTGTCTCTTAGCGACAAGGGCGGGGAATGAGCCGCCGTGGAGGCAACGACTGCCACGGAGCCGTCCCGGTCACCCAACCAATTTGGACGGGGAGGAACGTAGTAGGGCTCCGCGGCTACGGCAACACCGATCGACCACTGTGCCATGGTTTGCAGGAAAAGGTCCTGCGCCGCGGCACAGTGGTTCAGATTCGTCTGGACGAGAAGGTTGGAGACTTGGTCCATTACTGGACCGTCTCTACAACCTCCTCCATGGGCAACGATGCCGTCATGCGAACGACATCAGAGGCAGCCTGGGTCGATTGGCTAGCCCCCGACGCTTGCCGAGAATTGTAGGGAGGTTTACAACCCCCCTGCCCAGTCTGGTGATTGGCGGGCTTATTACCCGCCGCACAAACCGGGCAATGAGGGGCAGCAGAGCACTCTGCCGCCTTGTGCCCCGGTCGACCACAGCGGAAACATAGTCCGCTACAGTCAAAACAACTCGCGCACTTGGCGCGTGTGTGTCCGGATGCTAGGCACTTAAAGCACCTCATCGGTCTTGCTGCCAGTACAGTGACTCTGGCATTCACAAAACCGACAAGGATTCTGCCTGCGTCGCCCAGTACTTTGGCCGACGCTACCGGACAGCTGATCCACACTGCGCCAAGCCCTCCAGGACCGGGGCGGATGGTGCCGACCCTAATGTTGTCCGCGTTGCAGCCCGTCTTCTCGCTAATTGCAACGCGGATATCCTCGATCGTTACGGAGTCATCCAGGCCCGAAATGCGCAACTCCGCGCACTTCGTAGGCCTGGTGATCTTTACACCATCCGTAGCTGCAAAGATTCCTCTTAATTTCTCGGCGAAAGTGTCCGCCACTTTTGCACCTTCAACCCCGGGGAACTCGAGGACCCGAGCTCCCGTCTGGGCGAGGCGCAACCTGACCCCTACCGTCCCGAATTCAGTGGCGAGACTGTCCCGGGCCCTTTTAAATAAGGACGCATAGGACAATCCGCCATTGGCCGCTTCCGGTGACACCGTGACCACTACAGCCGCAGTTTTTGGGGGCTGTAGTTTCTGTGACTTCTTCTTGCTGTTGGTTATCACTGATAATGACTGCGGGGTAGGAGTCGCGTTTTGAGCAGCCTTTTTGTTCCGCTTTCGGGACTTCTTCTTAGCCCCTCCGACAACTTGCCAACCGTTATTGGAGGGGGCAGGTGTGGAAGTCCCAGGTACAGGTGTTGGAGCGGGGAGCGGAGGGAACTCTGCTCTAGGCTTTACCGCCATTCTAGGCCCTGCCACCGATGCAGCTGTCTTTGTTGCTGCCTTGGTCATCTGTCGTGTTTTCGTGGTAACCGCAGATGCAGACACCGAGACCGCTGTCGCATGTTATTTGCGCTCATTTGCTATAGAAAGCGGAATCGGTGTTGATGCAGCCTTTCGCCTGTCTGCAGCGAGTGCTGGTCGAATATTAGGGGCTGGAGGTAGTCTTGCTTCCAGGCTCGCAAGACGCCCGTCTAGCATACGTCCCACTGCGTCCAAAATTTGGCGCAACTGGGCATCGCTGACGTCACCCGAACCAGGAGTAGAGGTAGGTTGCCTCGAAGGCGGAACATTTATCTGCGACCGAAACTGCGCAAACTGGGCACTCAGTTCCGCCACCTGCCCTGTCAGGCATTCGTTGGCAGCCTGGAGGCGAGCAACATCCCCAACGAGGGTCTCAACGACCCCAGCAATGGCAGAGGAGGAGTCCTTAAGAGCCCTTACAAAAGAGCTCTTAAGGTTCCGAGATTTGGTAGCCACCTTTTGGATAATGGCCACCCCTGCATTTGCTGTCTCCTGCAAAGATACTGTTGTTATGGGGACAGAACCCCCTTCCGCTGGTTCTCGAATTTTTTGCAGGAGATCCGCAATCTCCTCCTCCGCTGTACTTTCGCCTTCCGCTCTAACTCGTCTATAGGCTTCTGCCTTGCAAAAGACAGAGCCTGACGGGGCCGAGGTCGACGTTCGTGACCTACCTCTACGGCTACTACCCACTTTAGGGGGTAGCATTTCCTGGGACGTATCACTCTCATCGTCCCGACCGCGTTTCCTGTTTTCATAGGGTTCCATTTCTGCTGATCCCAGTACATCCAGATTTGTACTGGAGTTACCACCATCCGATGTAATAGCAGACCTGGAACATAATCATTCCGATATTCGTCGGCTCCCAGCTGTCAATATGACTTCTGGGAGCCCGATCGAGGTAGGCGTCCCAAGTGCGACTTCCTCATCGTTAGACGAAAAGTCTTCTGCTTTTTTAGACTTTCCCTTCCTTGTCCTCTCCTTCTGTCCTTCCTTTTTATTATTTTCTGTGTTATTTTTATGAGATTCCATATTAGACCCACGAGTGGGGGAGAACTAAAAGTCGACCCGGGCAGAGATCCCCCAATACCTGGGCAAGCGTAAATTTGTGCCCAACCGAGGGGTCCGCAGGTGCCTCGGCTGGGAGTGCGCTTACGACTGAACTACCCATCAGCCATGCATCCCCTGGTCACGCACCAGAACACGGGATTCGGGGTAATTTTTTAAAGAGGTTTTCTTCCTCGCAGTCCGGGCGGCTAAGCCAAGACCCTCGCCCCCGATTGGTGTCGCGAGACATAACCACAACACTCCTTTCGGGATTACGATGTGACAACGGTGGCAGGAAGATTAAATCTTTCAATGCCTGCTCGGCGGCAGTGTGAGTACACACCGAGCCCGTTCTCCTTTCTCCACCATTGACAGTGGAGAAACGCCGACCCATGAAAGGGTCCCACCATCATGATTTTTTATCGAGGTTTTCCTCCTCATTGCTCCGAAGAGCGAAGAGCCAACAGAGGAATCGACAAAAATGCCCGCTCTGTTGGACCAAGCCTCAACCGAATGACCGAAGAAAATGGCGTCCTCTTCTTCGTGCTAGAATATTAGCCGTTGGCGGTGATGTTCTCTTCCAAATGGCACAGGAAGGAACAGTGCCGTCGCCAACGTTACCAGGGTGCACCACATGGATGTTTTCTAGCCCAGCACCCCTAGGAACAAACCCTATTCCAACCCGTCTGACCAGCGTGGTATAGTAGGCCAAACCTCCTTGCTAAGGAGAGGCTTATGTTCAGCAGTGGAATGTAAAGGCTGTTGATAATGATACATATGTATGTCAGAGTGTCAGAAAAGGGGGGGCGTCATAGTGGTCTAAGTTGTAGCTATCTATTATGGGAGGTGTAACAGGAACTTTCAAAATAAGGGCCCACTTGTACTGTTCAACGTCTCATTATTTAATCGTTATACAATTTCATACAAAATCTCATAGATCTACAAACTTTAAATAAAATGGCAAATTTAAAAGCCAATAGGTTAGCATGTGCGCACCAGGTGACAGCTGTCCGCC
Organism: Hypercompe scribonia; assembly: GCA_949316085.1. Lineage (NCBI taxonomy): Eukaryota > Metazoa > Arthropoda > Insecta > Lepidoptera > Erebidae > Hypercompe > Hypercompe scribonia. The sequence continues at coordinate 11,408,586 of OX438980.1, forward strand.
CGATCTTATTTCAAAAACCAACTGACAGCCGCTATTACTTATGGCGACACCTACTACTCTATTCAGGGTTAACTGCTCTTATTTCAATTACTTCATTTTAATATTATCTTCCACCGAATCAACTTACTAAAATCAAATAAACAAATCAAGTATGATCAAAATAATTCATAACATAATAATAAATTAGTTTATAATAAAAACTATCCATATGCAGGTTTTCGCGGTAATCAAATATATTCCGTTGGTATCAGGTGTAAAAATTGGTTTCATGCAACTGCAATACAATGTCCATGGAACTGTTTTTTTTACATTTTTGACAATCTATAGCCGCTCCCCCCATTGATGAAATGGTATGTTTTATATGTCATTTTTCTTTTTATCATCTAAGCTTCACAACCGTATAGGTCTCTATGACGCTCGAGTAAATCCCAATTTAGCATCGTGACCTCCCGTACTATTAATGCCGCAGGCATGTTCTAACAGTAGACATGGTAGATGTACCGAAAACGACATGTCACGACATTACGTTTTGTTCCACTGTTTTTTAAAATTTTGCGACTTATTACATTATTATATTTTGCGACATAATTAAAACAAAATGTGTGTAATCGTTAAGATTAAATTTCACTACTAACTCATGATTAATTTCAAAAATAACGAAATAGATATGTTTTTTAGCAATGAAGCTTAGTAAATATGCACGTGGCATTTTAATGTCATTGTCATTGTCATGTCATTGTCAATTAAACGAAATATTAGAATCCAAATAATCATTACTTAATTTTACGATGGAAGAAGCCCTAAGCCTATTGAGGGGCCGCAGCGAGCTTGTGACTTTCAGGCACACAGATACAACTTGTTTTCGCCAACCAAGAGCTGTGTTAATGATGGAGGTGAAGCAAGGTCGCCTTGGCTTCCGCTTTGGATACTCCCTATGACAATAGTCTGGCATTTATTCTCATTCGCTGATACACCAAACATATCGGACCAGAGTTTAATGGCTGCCAGGTCGCTATTTACGAACGAAATCGTGGATGATATGTATATTGCACGCCTCTACTTAATAGTATAGGTACAAATCATTGGTGTATAGATGATGGGAATCATATTCTTTTATGTTTACAACTGACTGCCTGTAATCGTTCTTTGTAGATAATGGGAAAGTAAAATGATCTATCATTTTGACATACCCATCACAATTCGTGTAGTTATACTGTGATCCTGAAAAAACAGTAAAGTAACATCTTGACTCAAACAATATTGATCTGAGAGTTATCATATCGTGTAAATTCGTAATCGTGTACTCTTTTTTCAGCTATGAACATAAGAATACATTTATTACCAGAGAAACAATTAAGGACCAATTTAATGGTTCAAAATTTTGCATTAAAGCCAGCTTCATTTAATAATGTACAACATGAATCTAGATTATATAGATATATTTGATACTTTCAGCTGTGAGATTATTACAAAACAATTAATCTAGCTTATATATACGCATATTACCCGACTCTTTTTTTTTGTATAAATCGTCAATACTATTTCAAAAAATACCGAATCTTGAAATTGTTATTGATTGGAAAAGTTTTTCATTTTAACTTTCTAAGATTCAAATTCAATTCAAATTAAAAAATGTACCACCATTTAGTTATGTGGTACTTAATACTAGCAGTATGTAGTATACGATCTTATTATATGCATTATTTTAAGTTAGTTTTGTGATCACTAGTAATGATCTGGCCTGCTTTGGAAACACATGTGTCTTCATTTATTGTTCCCCGTACTCCTCAAGGGTTTGCCTAGCCTGACATTCCTACATTATTTTGTATTTTATTAAATTTCAAGTAGTTAGTTTGTGCTATATAGAGTTCTCAGCCAGCTATAACCACTGATCATGCTGCTACCAGCTCGATAGCCTCCTCATATTAAAAACTTAATACGTAAAAATTCATCGTACTAAGGTGTACGTGCAATTATCTTTAAATATATACTCATCATCATCATCATCATCATTTCAGCCAAAAAACGTCCGTTGCTGGACATAGGCTTTCCCCAAGCTTCTCGACAACAGCCGGTCCCGTGCCGTGCAAGAGCAATGGAGAGGGCAATGTTCGAAGTTTCTTTGCGTGATCGAATCAGCAATGAAGATATCCGCAGACGAACAAAATTCACCGATATTGCCACTAAAATTGCTAAACTTAGTGGTAGTGGGCGGGGCACATTACACGCAGAAATATAAACTATTTCTTTTAAAATAAATCATGCCTGGCAATTGTTTTACAGTCATCAGACCTTAAACGTTATATTTTATGACTTCATTAAAACGATGAATTTATTATGTAAACAATTCGGAAGCGAATGAATTTGAGTTCCATTATTTGAATGTGGTCGTTACATTATTAAAACAAATGGTATTCAATTTATTACTTCCTCTGTAAACAATGAACGTAACTTAATAAAAGGGCTTATATTTGTTAACAAATATTTATGAATAAAGCTGTTAAACATGTGGTGGAACGGGCGTCATGTCTCTCTGACACAAAGGGAGGATCCTCCGACTAGACGTGATCATGACTGGAGAGCCACGGCTCGACATTAGATGTTGAGAAGTTGTACATATGCTGTCCGTGTGGTGACGGATTAAGAATACATAGTGTTACCACCCTTATTCATCCCGTGGGTGTCGTAAAAGACGACTTAGGGACAAGTATACAAGACAATATCATTACAAAGAGAAGGAAAATTTGAAACAAACCCTATTACAACCCGTCTGGCCCGCGTGGTATAGTAGGCCAAAACCTCCTTGCTAAGGAGAGGCCTATGTCCAACAGTGAACTGTCAAAGGCTGTTGATGGTGATAATAATATATGCTAATTGGCATGAGAATTATTTAAATTGCGATACAGGAGTAGTAGTTACTCCACACTTGAATAAATGACGCTGTACTCGTAGTATATGTTTATTGCGCTGAGGGTAGAAGCCGTCACAAGAATATCCCTTTTGCACGTTCAATCAAAAATGAAACCGCTTTTTTAAGAGGTTTTAAGCGCATCCAATTAATGATGTATTTTTTTAAATTTAATTTTATTAAAATGGTGTAGGTCAGTAAATACTATAATATAATCCCAATTACGTTTACACGAAAGTGATGTGTCTATATAATTTAAATCAAAATTGTACCAACAGACTGCTACTAACCGATATTATGTTTAATTAACATTGTTTCGATGTAACAATATTAGGTATTGAACATATATTTTATGCTTCGTAGACAATTTTATTTCTTCATAACAACTCCTACGTGTAGAAGTCCTATAGCAAGTTAACCAAAACTAAATTTGACAAGTAAAATATCCAACAATAGACACTTACTTAAAATTTTTAGAGTATAAAAGAATCAGCTGACCATTTATACTTTACCATTCAGAAGCAAGAAGTTCCTTTACAACACGTAAAAACATGTAAAAACACTGCTCAAATATGACCGCGAGTTGCGTATGATACATATATTGAATTAAAGAAAACACTTCGAGATTAGAATGTCGTGTGTTATGTTATTATCTATACTCGTACATATAAATAAAATTGGAGTGTCTTTTTGTAATATTAAAATAATCGCTTTTTACTACATACATATAAATATATAATACATACGATACCAAAATAACATTTTTTTTTACAATTTTTGTCTGTTTGTTCCGGCTAATCTCTGGAACGGCTGGACCGATTTCGACGGGACTTTCACTGACAGATAGACAGGTGATGTTATAGAGAAAAAATTAGGCTACTAACATTTTAGAATTTTGGAATTATAAAAAAATTCCACGCGGACGAAGTCGCGGGCAACAGCTATTATTTATAAAATTATATAATTCTAGCCTCTTGTATTATATTATGTCCATATTATATCTTACTTACAGAGCATGTCTACTTTATCTAATATTTCTATAACAGATTAGCTTACCTATGACTTCGATCGCGTAATTCTTACTTATTTCGTTTTCGAACTTTAAAAATGAAGAACTTATACCTTCTTAATTAAATTAAAAAAAAAAGTTTACTCAGTAGGTGTGGACAGCATAAAAAGCATTAGCTGCCAAATTTAAATGTTAGTTCAGCCCAGTAGTTAAGACTCTGTGTTGATGAATCAGTTATTCTGGCCAAGTAATTTTGTACGAACGCACATATGAGTATTTATGTTCGTCATAGCTATCAAATTGACAAGCTTCAACAACACGACGATCGGCGGCTATCATCAAAGGTCTGTTAACACATCGAGAAATACAACATGCTAAATTTTTTAAATATGAAATAAAGACATTAAAGGTGTCGGATCCTGTGAAAATTTCTTGAAACAAATAAAGTCTAATACCGTTAATTAATTATGTTCCAATTTTTTTAAATGTTTTATCGCTTGATATGTCCAAATCGGTGTGACATTACATTTAATTGTAAACGCACTCAAAAATATTTATTTATGAGTGACAACACTGAAGTGGAAAAAAAAATCATCAGCCATTTTTTTCCTATGTCAGATACAAATGTAGTGCAAGACGTTAAAAAGTTTTTTTTCTTGGCAAAAAATCACTTCCATCTCGAAATCTGCATAGCGTATTAAATGTATGTACGTATGTTCTAATGTTATTATGTATATAATCAGGTAAATGAATCCGTAAATATTTTATTCAATGTCTGAATTGGTCATAATCTGACCTCACTTTTTTGGTGTGCTCATATTTTTTTGGTAACTTTGGGGTAACTTTACAACTTTGCATTAGAGAGGTTACCCACAACTGTTGACAAGGCTGCTTTGCAAAATTCTTTTCTACAGAGTCTTGAAGCTAAGAGGTTAGAGTGGACGACAAGGGGAACTGCTAAAGGATGACACAGAAAACTACACAGCACTCCTGGAAAAAGTGTGACTGAAGAATTAGGCACTCTTTAGGGCGATAAAGAAAATGAAGTCGCCGTAGATCCAGTAGCGAACGCTCTTACGCAAAAAGTGTTAACATGTCAGTTCATGATTCTTCTGATCTTGGTTCTCTTGGAGATTTAGAGAATCTTGAAGCTATCCCTGATACAGGGGCCGAAACAAACCATGAAAATCGCAATTTCAAACTAATTGTAAAAGCGGTCGGGCAATATGTGGTTTTCGCATATGAGGGAGAAATGTTTCCTGGTAAAATTATAAAAATAACTAAAGAAGGGCCGCATATATCTTCAATGAAAAAGTCACTAAAATCCTGGACGTGACCTAAGCTCGTCGATGAAACTCAATACGATTGGCAGGATGTATTGGGATGTATTGATATTCCTAAAAAAATTAGTACCTGCCGTAAAATATATTCCGTTCCTGAATTAGTCCAAACTTGGGGAATTCCAATAACTTTTTCATAAATTTTTTAAGTTGTAAGTTTTAATTTTTTAGAATTTTATTTTGTTATTAAGCCTAGATAATAGTATTGATTGATTTTTGTTTAGAGACTGAGACATTTGTAACCAAAGTTATAACTTAAGATAGCAGTGCCTATTATAATTAAAGAATATAGAAATCTATGATACGATGTGATTTTGTAATTAAATGTAAAAAATATAATATTACTTCTCCAAAAAATTATGGTTTATTTTGATTTTTACAAATTTTTTGACACTTGTAAAAATAAAAAAAAGTAAAGCGTAACATTACTGGAGCATAGTTTTAAAAAGCAAGGCATAACTTTACTTAAAAAGCTTCTACAATGAAGATCGGTTTTGAAATATACTCAAGAGCAAAGTTACCCATGACCATGGGTAACTTTGCTCCTTATTCATAGCTTTGTATATATTATGGAATACTTAATTATGCAGATTTAACTTCAAAAATGTGTTACATAATATTTTATTCTTTAAATAAATACTTCGGTGTATGTTCATCATTAATAATCAAAATAATTTTCATAATTAACTTTTTTTGGAGCAATTATTGGAGTAAAGTAGGACCATTCTACGGTAACTTTTTTCTCAACATCTATGTTTGCTATTCTACCTCCTCGATTAAAACCATCAGTTCCTTCCAGTCCAGAGACTGAAGTATTAGTGCTATTGCTGTTAAATAGGACTTGCCAGAACTATAACCAATGGATTCTCTATGGTATAACATGATTATACTACTCAAAACAAAATGAGCGCCAATTACGTTTTGTTGATTTTTAAAGACCAATCTAGTATTTTAAGTATTAATTATAATCATTTAAAATGGATTATTTTAAGTTCAATTAATTGGAAATAAAATATATTTGACAGTCATTCATATAATAAATTGAATTTAAACATTTAACACACAGCTTTCCGCCCCAGGGTTATTCCTCCCCAGAGTATTACACTGGAACCAAGAAAAAACGACCATTTCGTATATGCAGGGATCTGAAATCCTTTCTAAAGATTTTCTCCACATTCTAAATGAGTTCAAGATATTCTAAGGCGTTCATATATTGTTTAACATAAGACACTAAGCAATTTAAGCAACGTTAAAACTACCGGCAATTGTAGTCGGCAAAACACAAACCAGAAGTTGCAAAATTAAATGTTACAAAAACACCATTTTCGATATTACACACATTAGACAAAAGTTACGTTTGTTTATTTCGTAACTTTACGGGTGGCTTTTATTTGGTTTTGAGTAGTTTAAATTACGGTAATATATACATATTTTACTGTAAAAGCCCGCACTGCGGTAAATTCTAAGTTATTCCAGTAAAACCAAAGAGTTACCAACTCTTAATGGTAAAAGTCCGAACTGTTTTACGACAATCAATAATCCATTCACTTGGTAAATCTTAGGATTAATCTCAAAGACCTGGTAAATGTTGAAATAAACACGTGACAAAAACATTGTATTGAATTACGTAGGTTACGTTAGAAGTGTCCATTAAGGCGGCGGCTCTGACCGCCCAGAATAGGGCTCGCCTCTGTCTGGTGCCCTCAGAGGATATTGGCGGTTAGAGCCATACGCGGTTACCGCACCGTATCGACGGAGGCGGCGTGCGCCTTGGCCGGAATCTTGGCGCCGCTCGTCGAGCCAAGATGACTCGTTGGTCGTCCTGGCTGGAGGTTCCACGTGCTAGCTTTGTCGCCGTGCAGGCTCTCCAGCCGGTCATCGCTGAGTGGGCAGGGCGACAGCACGTGACCCTTTCCTTCCGACTGACGCAGATCCTTTCCGGGCACAGTTGCTTCGGGCAGTATCTGCACTCGGTCGCCAGGAGGGAATTGAATTCCGCCTGTCACCACTGCGACTGCAGTGAGGACTCGGCTCAGCACACGCTGGCGGTTTGTTCCGCTTGAGCGGCGCAGCGTGGGGTCCTCACTGCAGTCCGTCATACGCGCCATGGTCGGTAGTGTCAGTTGTTTTACCGCGGTCGCAACCTTCTGCGAAGAAGTAATTTCGCAGAAGGAGGCGACGGAGAGGGCCCGGGAGGATGACTTCCACTCGGACCCGATACGTCGCCGGCGAGCCGGGCGGCGGAGGCGCGCGTACCAGCGCCTCATGCCGCCTTGAGTGTGGCCGCGGGTGGACGGGACGGGTTTTCCCCCCCATCCGCAATAGTGGCCAGCCGGGAGGAGGCGACGTCCGCGTGTGGCGTACGTCGCCTAAATGGAGAGCTTATCCGCAGATGGTGCCCGCGCTAGCAGAGAGGCGCTAAGAGGGATCTGGATGTCGTAATAGCAGCGGTTCCCGGATTCCTCTTATCTCAGGCGCAGAGTGGCACACCGTGTGGTTTTAGTGGGTTCGATTCCGACACACCATCCCGCCGTAAACCCCGGTGGGGTGACGGCCCGAAGGGGCTTCCATAGGTTAAAAAAAATAAACGTACGCCGGTACCCGCCCGGCAGTCAGCCGTTTGCCGATAAACTTCGGCGAGCACTTCCGCCTCCAAATCCCATGGGGGAGTTCCAACCAAGGCGCACACCGCCTCCGTCGATTCGGTGTGGTAACCGCGCATGGCTCTAACCTCCAATATTCTCTGAGGGCGCCAGAGGCGAGCCCTATTCTGGGCGGTCAGAGCCGCCACCCACACTGGTGCACCATACAGGGCCATTGAAAGGACAACCTTCGTGTATAGCCGTCTCGTCGCGACGCTGGCTCCACCCAAATTGGGCGAGAGTCGCCCAAGGGCAGAAAGAGCGCTAGAAACTAACTTTGGAGAAAGCTGTCGGAAGTGCTCGTCGAAGAGCCACCTGCCGTCAAAGATACGAGGACCGAATTGACTAAGATGGAGGCGTCAGAGAGTGGACCACGACGGGGTCAATGGAACAAAAGGGCCTCCGTCTTGTCCAGGGCCACCTGCAAACCCAGCGCCTCAATACGCCCGACCACCAGAGACACACCCGTGGTGGCCAGGCGCGCCGCCTCTTGAAAGTTCATCCCCCGGGCTGTGACCAATGTGTCATCTACGTAACAAATTACGCCTAGCCCCGGGAGATGACGACCTCGAAGGGCCCAGTCGTATCTCATATTCCACAGGAGTGGTCCGAGGACAGACTCCTGTGGAACACCGCACGACATGGGCCGCCGCCTCACAATACCATCTCAGTCCTCATACAAGATAGTCTGCCACAAGCCGCCTCAGGTACTCTGGCATCCTGTGTTAGTGGAGTGCTTCCCTGATGCAGCTAAATGGCAGACTATAAACGCACGCCGACACAGCTCACCGCCTCTTCGGTAACGGCCCTCAGGCGCAACACAGCATCGACTGTCGAACGCCACGCTCGAAAACCGAATTAGGCGTCCTACAGATCGGGGCCCACCTCGCAGAGGTGCCGGGCGATGCGGGCAGAGAGTATCCTCTCAAACAGTTTACCGGCCTCGTCCAGCAACACGATGGGCCTATAGGCCGCCACCGAATCGGCAGGCCGTCCCGGCTTCCTTAGTACGACCAGCTTCCCGTTTTTCCAGCCCTCAGGGAAGCGTCCTGACGCCAAGCTAGCGTCCAGGACCTCCCTCAGGCGGTCCGACATGTGTTCGAGGGCTTGGGCCAGCACTCGGGCAGGTATCCCGTCTGGCCCGGGGGCGGTGTTCTTAGAGCGGATCCGTAGAACAACCGCCCCTACCTCCGATTCCCTGACGGGCGGAACATTGTCCTCATTCCAGGTTTAAAGTGGCTCTACCTTAACCATTCTTGTACCTATGCATTTCTGGATTTCTTTCTGAGTTATTTTCTTGTTTCATCTATTAAGAACTTCTTATTTTACATAGTCAGTTTAGGTATAGTTTTTAATTTTTTTATTTTATTAAATAATAGTAAAACATTCTAACATTTACTATAACATGTGTGTCAATTGACAGGAAAACGTATCTTATTATTTTTCTTTGTGCACATTACGTAAGGTAATGTTATGTTTTACTCCTAGGAAGCCACCTTGGATGTATAAAACCAGTACAAAGCTAAATTACTATAGCATAATAAAGCTAGTCACTAAATCCTTTCATAAAAGAGTACGCGATCTGTGAATATTATACTTATAAACACAGAATGCACGTGAAAAGAAAATTATTCGTTATTCGTGTAGTAGACTATTCATTTTTAAAATTGAGAAATTAATGGAGTGTTTGCAATTAAACCAAACGTAAAATTGAACAGCCACTGTTTTAATTTATCACAATAAATGTCACATTTAGTTTAGAAACAAGACTTTATTTAAATTTAGCAAATTTTGCTAAAGTATTTGTGATATTCGTTTTTATTGCGAACAACTAAACTCCAAAAGCTACGCATGTGACATAATATGTAAGTATATTTTTTATTTGTATTTTAAAGAGTTCGCATAAGTTACTGTAATGTACAACTTACGCTTACGTATTATACCCAAAAATTTGGTTGAGTGCCCTTTTCATAAATATTTATAAAGCTTTTGTATAAAAGATCAGATTTTATTTAGGCATTGATACCATTCACTATTCCATATTCAGGTTCTATTCGTGAAAAACGATTGTCGCGTCGTCGCTATCACAAACTTTTTCTATTGAAAATGTATTATTCCAAAACTTTCTTCTTGAGTGAGTTTTTATCTTTTTGATATTATTATATTAGTTTAGCACGTGTTAGCACATCATTTTGACAAGTAATTTTATTCATCATCTACCCGTTACAGTCCACTACTGGACCTAGGCCTCTCCCAGGGATTGTTGTATTATCGTTTTATTTGTGTATGGTTCTCTTGCCATGATGGGATAGTTTGCGTAAGAAGGTGGGCAGCAACTGGATGCAAAAAACAGCAGACAGGGCTCTGTGGAGTGCCTTTGGCAAAGTGCCCAGCAGTGGACTGCAACGGGCTGATGATGATGGTATATAAATAAGGCTTTATACATATTTATGCATAAGATATCATAACGAAATAAAAATAGTTTTCAAGGCTTAATTAATTTATTCAAGTCTCGTAATTCCAGAAAACGATAAAATTATAAACAAACTTCTCAAGGCAGTGGTGCCGCACTGATCTAACCTTCTTACAGAAGACTAACCTAAAGCAACAGCATCCGTGCCTCCGTATTTTTTTTTTATAGAAACCACCAAAGTGACTATTCTGCCTTATGTAAAGCATGAATAAAATCTAAGAGTAAGCAGTCAGTATGGCGACCACTACGGTCGCCATACTCACTGCGAATGAAGACAGTTCAGTATGACCACCTACGCTTTTTTTTTTTTTTTTTTTTTTTAACTTGTGGAAACCCCCTCGGGCCGTCACCCCACCGGGGTTTACGGCGGGCTGATGTGTCGGAATCGGACCGACTAAAACCACACGGTGTGCCACTCTGCGCCTGAGATAGGAGGGATCCAGGAACCGCTGCTATTACGACATCCAGATGGCCACCTACGCTATGGCAGCGTAGTGAGATGCTTCCTCACACCCCGCTTAAAGGACCCGGGCCTATAGTGGGACGGAAACATGTGCGTTGGTAATGTGTTCCAGACTTTAACTAACTTACACAGGAAGAATGAGCCGAACCATTTAGTTCGGGAGCGTATGTCTACATTCTGAAACGGTAACTTCCAAGGCCAGCACGAGTTGTCCTGTAGAGGGAAGGAGAGAAAGGGATCAGTTGGAAGAGTTCATCAAAACACTCTCTATGATAAAGGCGATAGAGGACTGCACCCAGTATGGACAGTATACCCAGCTTCCGCGAGGCCGCCTTAGTGATGCTTTCAATGTACTCTCGTGGGTTGAGATCCCGGCAAATATTCATGCCTAGGATAGTGAGATTGTCCCGCAGTGGTAGTTGAGTGTTTTGAAAAGTAAGGAAGGGAAAAATGGATACTTTTTGGTAAAGAGCGCGCACGCCTATGCTTTCTTGGCATTGAACTCGAACATCGAACTTGTTTCATTGGTGAGTGTATGACCAGGCGGCCCATTGTTACAGGGGTGACAGTTATCATGATAAGTGTGTGAGTCTTACATTGCCACGATGACTGTCATGCCTTTTACATCTTCAAGCAGGGTGTGAAGAAGCATCTTACTAGGCTGCCAGTGTAGGTCACCATATTATATTGTCTGCATTTACAATGAGTATAGTGATCACAAATCTTAGACTCTATTTCTATTTTTTATCAACCATAGTCACTTTGGCGAACTCTCAAATAAAAAAAATACTGAACTATTTTGTAGGAACAACTAAAGTTAAACCTTTTTGATTCACTTCTTAATATTTCATATTACTTCCGTATGCTCTGAACACCGACATGATATTATTCGATATACTGTGAATCTGGTTTCGGAGCTGATGTTCGAGTACTATCTTACTATTTTAACAAATCAGAGTTCAGCACAGAAAGTGTGATTAATGACTTAGCTTGACACACCCATAACATTCATGCCAAGACAGAGTTCGAGTCAAGACTGTGTGATCGCCACCCCTTTATTTTTATATTTCGGCAAACATACATTATAAGTAAACATTTAATATATAATCCATGCTCTAAATGGACATCAATAAATATGATATTCTTGCCCACATTGACCATAAAAGTATCAAAATATTTATGAAAAATTCTATGACGTATTTCTTTTTCTTTTTCTATTTCTTGATCTCCCCTCCATAAGAGTTACAAGTTTATTGCCAGGGATTTTAAAATACATAAAATAAACCTGCAATTACAATATAGTACTTTCGCAGAATGTTATCAGTTTTAGGAAAAAAACTCATTGCAATAAAAATTTAAGAAAACAAGTTGCAAGGGATTTTCTTTTAGTAGAAAAGCATATGTCTGTTAGGCTGTTGTATATTATATGTATATGTATTGTTGGCATATGTGTATACCATTTTAAAAAGCCAAATATTTTCTTCTTAGCTTATTATTTAACAAATATTATACTTACAAACATTGTTACTTGTATAATAAATACGTTATTATAATTTTGGACAATCTCTTTCAGTTTTAAATAAAATCGGCAATATAACAAGCATAAATAAGTTATACTTTATATCCTATGGGACATTTTAGGGTACTTTATTAGGTAGGAGGATCGGGTTAACATCCGTATAAATTGTGAACGTATAAATTTAAATAAATGTTTTCATTTCTACTTTCTGTATTGTTTACAGAAGTAAACAGTAAATGCCAGTTTGTTGGTTGTTCAGTCAACTATAACCAGTATTGTAATATTCGTATTTATCACAATCAATTAAATTTTAGCACGAATGGGGCAGCTCGGGCAGTACTTTCCTTTCACAGAAGTTCAATCAGAAGTAACGGCATCTGTGCTGTCGTCTTTCGTTGAAGAAAGCGGAAACGAAGGCCCATTGACGTAGAAGTGGCAGTTATCGTAGTAAGAGTGTGGCTTTACGCTATCACGATGACTATCATGTCTTTTACGTCCCCAAGCGCTAAATACTCGTATTTGGGATGTGAACTTATTCTATTTTTGTTTTTTTTTATGATAAAGAGAGTGAACCAGCAGACAAAGCAGTAGATGATCATCATCATTAACAACCTTTAATAAGCCACTGCTGGGTATATGCCAATTTTCATGATCAACCGTTGCTGTGAGTAACAGCGATTACTTATATAGTATTTACAGTTTTGCCAATATTCAAGTAAATGTAAGTCATACTGGAATAAATGTAACAGTGAGCGATGGCACGAAGAACTGACCAAGAGCAAGTGTAAGCTCGAGAATATCAAACTTTAATGAATTAGAATTGTATTCTCCTTTTTTTTATTCTTGACCTACCAAAGTGGCTCTACTCTGCCTAATGGTAAACATGAATAGAATTCAAGAATGGTTGTCGCCATTCTCATTACGAATGCAGACAATTTAATATGACGACTCACACTATGACGGCCTAGTGAGATGCTGTGTTTAGCTGTGTATTATTTTCACGTTCCACTGTGTAATTATACTTACATGTCTCTTATGCCCACAACAAAAAAAATAAGTAAAATAAATAATAATTGGCGCCTTATGGCAATCTTTGACAGGCGACCATTGCGCTTTATCGTTCGCAGTCAACCCCATAAATTTACTGAACCAATTTCATGAGTAATTGAGTATTTACTCTTATGGGCGCGGTTCTATATTGGCATGTAAAGTTCTATATACATACTATATTGTTATTACATAATAGATTGCCTTCAAAAGTATTTGATTTATTTACGTTATAATAAAAATATTCTAAAAGTTAGTTTTAATTAGAAATACTATATTCAATGAATAGATCATCATTAAATTCACACATATTAGTTCCGCTAATATATGATGAGACGGAACCTTGTAAACAATTTTATTGAAAATGTAATGTACTTACTATATCTATACATAACAAGGTAAGTTTCAAATTCTGTAGACACATCTGTGACTTTTAAATCACTTTGCTGTTAATAAAATTATGTGGGTCTAATTTATCTGGCCACATGTGGGCCCGATGTGTTTAGGAAAGAAATAATTAACTCAATTAGTCTTATCCCCAGTTTCAATTCAAACAAAGCTACAAGCGTAACGTGATTCTCTATCACGTTATCATTACTAAAAAAACAGTAAGAGATTAAAAAAAAATATAGAACAAACCGCAGAGGTTTATATCATAAATACTATTCCTTTCAAAAAAATAATTAATACAAATGGACCCTCGTCCTCTCTCTTTCACAGATATTCCCGACGGGATCCAAAACACAATGTTAAATCCAGTGTGACATCTCTCTCCTAAAGTTATGGTGCACAATAAGGTATGCCGTAAATACCGGTACGAATAAGTTTAAAATGACATTCACAGATATACACTACATAAAGAACAAGGGTAATTTTACGATCAACAGTTCAAATCAACCTATCTTCAGCAGTGGACGGCGATAAGTTGATTTGATTTGAACAGTAGGTGCCTAATTGAAATGTTTGTTATTTTTTTCCCCCTTTTTTCTAAACGAAATCAAAAAATATAGTGCCATGTTTCTATCTAAGAAACGAGATTTTTTTTATAATACAATGTGTCTAAATTCTTAATAGTAGTAAATAAATCGGTAAAATTTAAGAGTACTAGTGGTCGCCCAGTGGTCGAAATTCGACCATAATAAATTTAAATTGTAAATAACTTAATATACATTATTAAAATATAATATTCAAACATTATTAAGGTTCTACTGTCGAAAACTAAACTACTATAACCACAGATTTGACCAAGACTGTTATTTGCCAATCTCTTTTTTGAACAAATTATATGAAATTAAAAAGAAGTAAAATAAAGAATACCTATTTAAAAAAATGTTTATTAAAACAAAACATGCTATAAGAAGATGCATTCATAATCATGCATTAAAAATACTATCCATTTAGAGCATTTTTTATCGCATATTGCAATAATTTAATTAATGATTTAAAACTTCTCTGAAAACAATGTTTTTTGTAAAAACTCTTTCATCGTTTGCTAAATGTCTTGGGCCGTTATATTTAGATATATAAAACCTTAAACCATCGAATGAACGAACTCTACTTACTGCGACATACAATTGCCCATGTGTAAAAACTGGCCGATTTAATAAAACTCCAATTATTTGGAATGTTTTGTCCAATTCCAGTGAAATTTTACGCATTACGTTGTTGTCACATGTTTGATTAATACGTTCTTGTAACCTATAATTAATAGCAGTGTCAACATCATAAAAATAAAATTGTGCATAACATGGTGAGCGATTATAAGCGGCAGTCATTGGGCCTGATCTGTGATAAAAAACATCCTGTATTTTGAAATGATACACTCCCCTTGTCTCAGCAACTTTGGCTTCTGAGCTAACCATAGCTAAACATGAATTATATTTTCTAATATTTTCAAAATAATTTTTTGATTTACTTTTTATTGAAGGTTCATTTGAAGTAAGTCCATTATACAATGATTTAAAATATTCATTTTGGCTTAAGGCTGGTAATAATGCTTTACCTTTGTGACAACATGAAGTGAATGCAGTTCGGTCGCCTAAAGTCACTTCAGATTCAAAATGTTTCACATTGCAAAACCTGCACTCTAATTCCATTAAATGACATTTAGAGCACATTTAAATGTATCTCTCAAAATCATATTACTATCGAATACTACTGATGGGGAATTATTCCTTCCTCTTAGAGAAATATTCCTTCTTTGTCTCTCACTCCGAGCCGTTAATGTTCTATGTCGAGGCATAATTAAAGTTCTTTCATTAAGAACCAGCAATAGCAAATTATATTTTTTTTGTACCTGAATGTTGTTATTGCAGATTGCTGCTACAGAACTTTCTTTATGCATATAATGATAGTCCGTGTACATTTAAATGTGTTATATATATTACATAAATTTGTATAAGCACTCAGTATTTCACGTAGTATTCGTCAAATAAAACTTTTCTGTTTGACGTTCAACTATGTCTATAATAAACAAAAAAAACAATTTGACCACACAGTAAAATACGTGTACAAATACTTGTGTATGCGTGTGTCAAATGTATTCTGGTTTGTGTAATGTTTTATTTATTGATTTATTGCACTTATTATGCATTATTATTAAAATCTTTTTTTATATTTAATGAGGCAAATAAAACTTTTCTTTTTGATATGTCTATGTCAGTACTCTATGTCTATGGACAAAATGAAAGTATGCGTGTACAAATACTTGTGTATGTATGTGTGTGTGAAATGTATGGTAGTGTATGTAATGTTTTATTTATTGATTTAATGTACTTTATAAGCATTATTATTGAAAAACATTAGCGTTCTGCACTTCTCCAACGCATAAACTATAAGTGTGCCAAATTTTATGCTCCTGCGTCCACGCAATTTTCGTAAAAAGCGGATTAAAGTTTTTGTATCGCGTATTAATATATAGATATACGAAAATCAAGTAAAAAGTGCTTAGAAATTATTCAGGGAAATCGATTCGTAGAGAGTGAGGTTTTAAATCTTTCTATAGTTGACAACACTGGTCGCCCAGTGCCAAATGACAGCACGAGATATGTAGAAAAAGTCTGCACCAATTCGTTTTCATTCGTTTTGAGCACGTAATTTATATGCTATAAAGGTAATTTTGACAGATCTTGCTATTTTGAATTACCTAGCTCTCTATTTTGGAAAAAATATGACATGTATCGTTATTGAGGACATCGATCGCTGTGAACTTTATCATTGCGACTAATTTTTTATTATAATTCATATAATGTGATTCCTGGAAAGTTAAATGTCATCAAATTTTCAGCGTAGTCCTGATATTGCATACTTTTTACAAAGGAAGCAAGTATAATTGAGTAGGGCTTAAGAAACTATGGAGTCGTATCTACCTTTTTCCTTTCAGCTAACTATTTAAATTTCACCCACAGAAACTAAGCGTAAAGTATATTTAGCTGTTCTCATTTTAATGTCATACAAAAATGTTATAAGTAGCATCAAGAACACACCTTGAGTCGACAAGGGCTAGGCGTGGCGTTCACCAGAATTGTAATAAGAGTATATGTTTGTAAAAGTATATATGTAGTTCGTTACAAACTTATTCCGTAGGTTTCGAATCGACTATTGATCAATTAAATTGCCACAAGGAATTCCATAATCACTCTTATAACAATTGGTTAATAAAATGAAGATCCAATCATTGTTTTACTAAGCAATAAAGTTCGTTTATATTATCTGCCTTTAAAACTTAAAATTTGTGTAAATGAAGTTACTTTTCATAATTTTACGTAGTTATGGAAGTAACTAACTCTCCTAAGTCTTCCGAAAATGAAATAATTGTTAAAATTTAACGTAGCCTTAAATGGCTTCATAAAATTTTAAGTAAAAGTAAAAGCATAAGTAGTCATCATCTATAAATCAGTTGGAACAAAGATTCTTATAGCGGGAGAGGATATATATAATACGTGTGTATATATATTTATTCCTGCATTATCCGTACGTGACACCATAACTTCAATATAATATAATTATTGATATATGCTTACTTAACCATCGCAACAAAACATATAGCATCATAAGAAAGTCATCATAATTGTTCAGAAGCTATCCCTGAATTATATGAAAACATAACCCCAAAAAACTTAAAAATCGAAATATGTTACACAAAATTAATGTATGATAACATAACGTTATCTTTTAAAAATAAATATATCGATATACGAGTACATATTGCAAATAAACTAATAAAATTCAAGAGAGGAGTCGGTAGAGGGAATGAGAACCTGGCATGATTAATTATGCCAACCGTTAATACGAAAGGAATTTCGTTCCAAACACGTGTCCAGCGACACGTTCGTTTCTTTTTAATTTATGAACGACAGGGTACGTTCGTACTTGATTACAAAGATCTAATCATACTATTATAGGTGTTTAAAGTGATTTTACTTATGATTTGTAAGAAAAGTCCTTTGTTTGATTACCTTTTAATGTTCATCACATGCAAGACACGAAGTTCATAGTTGGAAGACACAATAAAAGTGAAAAAGATAGCCACATAGAACACGACAAAATTACACATGTACAATTTACACTACTCAAACATATTTGGCACGTTGTAAGTTTATTTTTATTCATATTTGCTTAAGGCATCGAAAGCATTAATCACATGGTAATCAATTGTGAGTGGTGTCATGTGTAGAAGAAAAATATATCGTATTACGTCTACCGGCATTTGATAGTTTTATCAGATATATAGAAAATATGTTTTTATAAATAAATACTAATACGAGTATATTAGGGTAGAGTACTAACTAAGTAGTACACGACTGGATTGATGACAGATTGAGACTCACATGAAAACGCAAGGCAATAACACTACAAAGAGAATGAAAACTAGAAACAAACTATACAACAACCCATATAAATAAATAAATAAATAAATATTTCGGATATTTAATACACAACACCATCTAGTTTCAAACTAAGCAGAGCTTGTGCTATGATAACTAAACTGACTGATAGGATACTTATATACTTTTTTTTGTAAATACGTACATATTATACATAGAAAACACCCAAACTTCGAAACAAATATTTGCAGATCATACAAACATATAGTACGACTTAAGCACTGCAGTCGCTTTCGCCACCGCTATGCCATCGAGGCAGTCAGACAGCGTGGTATATAGCTGGTATATACTTAGTAGGGTGCTACTAAGTCCAGCCAGTAATGTCCAGTCAGTAGACTAACAAAAGCTATTGATAGTTGAGAAGACGACAAGTGGTCTTCCCTTCTTAGGAAAGCACTTGAGAGCAAGGACTAAATAAAATATAATAGACACCCCTTAGTAAGTATGTCTATAGTGATCCTATAATCCTATTTATGCTACTGTTATCTGCCTATTATTATTAGACTGCCTCGGTGGCGCATTGGTAGCGTATGCGACTGCTGTGTTTGAGGTCGCGGGTTCGATTTCCAGGTCGGATCAAATGTTTGCATGATCTGCTAATATTGGTTTCAGAGTTTGAGTGTTTTCTATGTATAACATGTATGTATTCCGAAAAAAAAAGTATACACGTATTTATATCAGTTGTCTAGTTCTCATAATACAAGCTCTGTTTAGTTTGGGACTAGATGGCGTTGTATGTTAAAATGTTTAAAATATTTATTTATTTATTTATTATCTACTTTACACTTTATTTATCCTACTATACAGTTGTCCCATATTTTCTTGGAACACTTAATATATATAATTTGACTAGTGCTCAAATAAGTTTGACAATTTCCTTTCAACAATCCTATCAATATACATAGTCCGAATCGCGGGGAGCCGATAGATGCAGTTGGCGTCCAGTCGTATGGCGTGACGTTCTAGGGGGGAGGCCTATGTTCAGCAGTGGACGACTTCCGGCTAATGATGATGATGATGACCCTATCAATAAAAAATGGAATTTTATTTATTTTGTTAAAGAAAATAAAGTTTTTATCTTCTACAGTATAACAACTTCATAATTGTAATTGTAATACAACTAAGAGCTACGAATATACATTGACTCACGAACACGAAGTAAATGTTATTTGCACTCTTTGTAGATACGACGGCAATTTTTCTACGTTTTTAATTTATTTTAAACACCATAAAACAAAATTTGTAATTAATGAAATTATATGTTCTATGCAAATTGCCCATCAAAAGATAAGCACATTTTCTGTGAATAATAAGCATGTATTTTAAAAAAAATCTACTTAGTTCGAAGCTAGATAGTAATGTGTGTCAGATGTCGCAAAAAATGCTTTAATTTTTTACACGAACCCCACCACGACTCGGGTTTACCTTTTGAGGTGTTGTTAGCTTTTTGTAAGCAAATGATATGCAAAGTTGGAAAGAATCTCCTGACAGAATATATATTAACATTATGCAGGAATTACGAATATATTATTATACAGGAGCATAAGAGATATGTAATTTAAATTTAATAGCTTTTTTCTTTTTATTAAGACTACGTCCGCATTCAGAATATATCCTGTGTCGCGAGAGGCTTCCCAAACATACAAAAAACGGACATAAAAAAGACTCAGACGCACAACAGCAATATGTGAGTCACACAGTGTTGTCTCATGTGGGGTTTGAACCCACAATACTCAGCGCAGTAGAGAGCTGCGTGTGATTGTTTCAATTTAACCTAAAAACTTAAATTAACATTACTATCAGTATAGTATCTTGAAATCTGCACAGATATTGACCAAGTAGGTAATATAATCGAACGATACACGATATTCCACATACGACAGTACAACTAGGGCGGAAAGGAAGCGTAGTGGTCAATCAACTTTGCCCAAGTTTCTCACAACTTTGAATACTTATTCAGATATAACTTATACTCCGATTGTTAACACTTAGTGGAATTTGTTAAAATACATTGTTTAAATAAAACGAACTTGTGATTTAATTCCACTATTTCTAAACCAAGTGATTTCGCCCTGTGGCATTATCAAAAGTTACTGATTATTACTTAGTTACCTAGATATAAATGTTATCTATGAATTTTCTATTCATCCATTCACTACGAATATGGGAATTTGGAAGTCAGATCTTAGACTTTGGGCTATTATAGTTTTAAAACTAGTTCTGAGTTAACGAACTGTGATTTTAGAACTTAATTTTCTCTAAGAATATATTTACTTTACCTTAAGATGTATTTTAAATTTTAGAAGCTTTCATATTTGATATTTTTGGTAGTTAGTGTGAGTAACTTAAACCATTTTACTTAAAATAATGCTAAAAAAAAACTAAAAATTCGTTCAAACATAATGAATTAGAATACAAACCGATGTGCCAAATAAACTACACATCTATGTATGTCTAGAGATGATATTTACGCCACTTAGAGGTAAAGAAATCATAGATGGAGGCGGTTGAGGATTAAAAATTAAATAAAAATTTATAAAAATAGTATCTGAATCTAACAGTAGCAGTCGTGGGACTGCCGATAGAAGTGAAAACGGAACTATTAAGTTGAGAGTAATTAAAACTATATGCAAAAATTATATGAAATTTTTTATGTTTCATATATAGCTATATATAATATATAATATCATATATAATATATAATAATAATAAATTTCATATATAATATATAATAATAATAAATTTCATATATAATATATAATAATAATAAATTTCATATATAATATATAATATCATATTCTCCATAGCTATAGATATACTATTATCATTAGCATGTCGGTGACGCGAACCGAGGATTTTACCCTCTACCAAAACGCTCAACGCGCCTAAAGAAGTTTTCACTTCAAAAATTTCAATTATAACCTTATTCTAAAAAACGGTAAACGGAAAATTCTTACTATTCGGCTACTTATTATCCGGCTACCATAGTAAGATTTACAATTTTACGTGTATCTTGTGTTTGTTTGTAAATTTCTTTATTACTTATAATGTTTAATTCATCTCAAAACCCAAAGTATCCTGAGATAACTTTCAGTAAGGAAAAAATAAAACGTCAGATTTTTGGGACAAAATAGTAATAAAATAACATAAAACGTAACCAACTTTTCGAATACGGTATCAAAATCAAGAAATTTAAAAGCAAGTTGCAAAAATATGTGTGAGAAATATATGAAGGACTTCAACGACTATGTATGGGCTTCTGTACTAAAGATGAACTGGTTGTTATTAAAATAACACGATTTTGTAGTGACCTATACCACAGACAAAGCCTTATTTTATGAAGTTTAGTATAAAGTCAGTTATATCATAAAATAAAAGGCATCGTTGATAGTAACAATTTATTTTTTATATTTCAATGGCCTTTATAAATAATTAATATATGCTGTTTCACTATTAAAGGGCTACTAGGTCCAGAAATCAGCATTGTTAGGAGGGTAATCGAATTGTTTAGAAAGCAAAGATTTACAGCAACATACACAATAAAAAAGATCGTGCGCAAAGCGAATGACAGGTGAAGTAGGCAAGAAACATAGATTGACATTAGTCAAGTGTTGCTAGAATAGAAAAATCTTTACATGCGCATTCATTTTAGAATCAGTCTCAATTTCATAATCAGTAAACTTTTCTGACGTTTCTCAGATAAAAAAAATAAAGGGTTTTAATTAAAATTTGCCCATTGTATTTGACTATTTATTTACGTGGCAACACGAACGACTCTTACTACTGTCATTCAAATGAAAATCTCATTAAAATTATTTTAATGTATGTTATTTTGATACTATTGGATTGTGACTGTAATTTATTAAATATTCAAAAACAACTACTCATGATTTAAATTATATAAAACATAATAATTTGCATAATAAATACTAAATAATTTGCAACATTATATTCCAAATCTGCTGTCTTGGTTCAGACTAAGATTGCTCGGTGTCCTTTACAAAAGAAAAATAAATTTATTAAGTTTAGAAAGCTTTTATAAAGCTTTTAATTCTGTAAAAATGAACCGTGTAAGTAACGGACCTCGTGCTGTTTCATTATTTTTAGTCAAGTGACTCGTGAAGTCTTTTTAATTGTCTTTTTGAAATGAGGTTTTTGATTTCTTAATAATGCAGGCTTATTTACCTCCTTAAAATTAAAAAATAGTATCCCTGTAACTAAAACTTTAAATGAAATAAAAATTCTATTTAATCTATGACTCATAACTAACTGACAAGTTCAAAATATGACAATTAAATAACTAACTATATCAAATATTTGATCCTATTCAGTAAAACCAATGAAGATATGTTTTTAAAAGACAAGTAATAAACTTTTATATATTGGCACCTCAAATGTATTCAGCTACCAATATTCTGGATTCGATACAGTAAAATAAGCTAAGACAGGAATAAATGCACTCACCCATGTATAATACTATACACTCTAGTATGTATAATCTGAATTGAATACTCAACAACCTTATAATGTACGTTGAAGAAACACAAAACGATTTTTTCAGTACAAAAAATGAAGAACCAGCAGAACTTCGCTTATTGAAACGAAAATTAACAAGTTTATCTTGTGATTGTGATGTCTGCGCTCATTCTAACAAGTATCGCCATATTCCTTACGGTGTAGAAACGAAAACTGGAAATGAGTGCACTGACACAGGCATACAAGCTGAGTGTGATATTCCTATTTATTTTTATAATAGTCTAAATACTCATGAATATCATGTTTGTCGTCCTTGTGCTATTGCTATGGATTTCCTACAAGGCAACTTCAATAAAATTTTTAAAGAAGAGGAATCTGAAACTGTAACAGCTAAGATGTCTAATAAACACGTAGGAAATACTATAACTTATTCAGAAAAATCAACGATAGTAAGCAAACCTTCACTGAAACAGTCACACGTGACAATTTGTGAAGATTTAAACCATTGGTATTTTTCTGAAGCTAAACCGAATAAAAAATGTGTCATCAACAGCCTTTAATACTTCAACGCTGGTCATAGTCCTCTCCTTAGCAAAGAGGTTTTGGCTCACTAAACTACGCTAGCGAGACGGGTTGGTAAAATTGTGTAAATGCTTATCTTTAAAAAAAGTAACAGTAAATAAAGGCTTGTTTTATTATTTTTTTAAAAATAGATTTTATCTAAATTGTCTGTTTATTAGTACATTGTAGAGGGACAAGACTTTTCCTATCAAAAAAGTGGTGTCGCGTCGTGACGTAAGATATTCCAAGTCACAGGGATCTTTAATCACACGTCTCACAATATTCCTAGCTATTTAACACACAATTTAATTTATTTATATGTACTTACTTTTACCTGCGGCTTCGCCCGTATGGTTACATGGTAACACATGTTGGTTGTCGCGGTAATTCTTTAAACTGACTTAATTTCTATACTTCTCAAACCATTAAAATTAAACGAACTAAATATTATGTGAAGTTTACCATAATACATAACAGGAAACCGCATCCAAATTGGATTAGACCAACTAATAAAAATTCTAAAAACTGTTTTTTTAGCTCTATTAGTTTAATAAAAACTCCTTTTTATTAGTCTTTCTTCAATATAGAGGGTGATTTTTTGAGCGTAGTTTTTTTTTAAAATCAAATAAAAGACTCAAATTTGCATCATCTTTTTCCAGCATTTCGGCCGATATTCCACAAATAATGCGTGTTATATTGACCTGCAAGGCATCAATAGTTGTCGGCTCGTCCACATAGACTAACAACTTCACATAACCCCACAAGAAATAATCAAGAAGCGGTAAATCACATGATTTTGGCGGCCAACTCTCAGGGCCATTTCGAGATAGGCTGCTCACCAAATTCATCCTTCAAAATGTCCATTGTTTCACGAGCTGTGTGGCATGTGGCACCATTTTGATGAAACCACATGTCAACCAAGTTCAACTCTGCCAACTGGGGTAAAAAAAAGTCGCGTATCATAGCTTGGTATTGTTCGCCGTTGACAGTAACGTTTCTTCTACGGTCATCTTTGAAAAAAAATGGACCGATGATACCATCAGCCCATAAACTACACCAAACTGTCGTTTTTTCTTGATGCATCGGTTATTCTTGAATGACATGTGGCTGTACATCACTCCAGATACGACAATTTTGCTTATTTACGTATCCGTTGAGCCAGAAATGACCCTCATCGCTGAACCCAATGTTTCGATAAAACAATGCATTTTCATGGAGTTGTTGTAAGAGTAGTCGTAGTAGTCGTAGTAGTTGTAGTTGTTGTAGTAGTAGTAGTAGTAGTAGTAGTAGTTGTTGTTGTCTCTTGTTGTATCTTTGTTGTAAGTTTGTTGTTGTTGTTGTAAGTTGTTGTTGTAATTCATCAAAAATTAGACGTTGTGGTAAGTCATTCAGCTTTAATTCTTGTAGGAGTTGAATTTTATAGCTTTTTAAATCCAAATCGACAGGTAAAATTGTCCTTATTAACACTGGAAGCTACGACTGTAATATTCTCTTCGCTACGCACTCTACGCATGCGAGTCGTTTAATGTCCAACAAAGTAAATTTGGTGCGAAATTTGGTGATAACAGCACGAATGGTTGATTCCCCAGGCCGATTATGACGACCATAATATGCTCGTAATAAACGATGCACATTTTTCACACAGCACAAATTTTTATAATAAATTTCAACAATTTGCAATGTTTGTTCGTTTGTAAGTCTTTCCATGATGAAATGGCAGAGTATACTGAAAACTTTTCACTTTAATAGTAGATTTTTGGACGCCATTAACAACCAGCGTTGCCAACCTGAAAAACTTAACTCTTAAAAAATCGCCTTTATTTAAGTACAGACGTCAATCTCTTATAATTTTATTATATTTATAGATATACATAGTATTTAGAGTAATTAATGACGTTTCCGTGGTTGCTACTTCTTTCGTTACTAAAACTCTTGGCATTCAAATGGCAGAAACAAACTTGCGCCTCTATAGTTGTCCAAGGGCGAAGTTAGTCCTTTAAAATAAACCTCCTTAAGTCGCTTGCCCTCATAAATGAAAATCAAGAATTTTATGAGAATCTGATTTAAATTTGGTTCTATCAATTGAGGATCACGATGACCGGGGTTCGTATACCATCTGTATGGATAGGCCGACTCAAAACTATAGTCTTATCTTCAAAGGGCCAACCCGGACTCTATACTGTACTCACATATTTTTATTAAATATTGTTCACGGACTTAAAACAAAAAGGTACCTCTGAGGTTTGTTTTGATGTTTCTTCCCAGAGCTAATTTTGGAAAATGTCTGCACTTTTTAGTTGTAAAATCCAATGTCTAAAAATTTCAAAACATCTGTGACGATTTACTTACAAAAATAATTTTATTTATTATTTAAGCTGGAAGTTATCATTTTAATCTAATCATTAATCAAATTGTAATAATATCTTACTTTCCAAATAATTTATAACCTCAAATATAATTGCTTAAGGTAATTATTTTACTTTCATGATCCAGAATCGTGACTCGCGTTCTTAAGACAATCTGTTTTTAATTAATTTGGAGACATCGTTCATCATTTCAGGACATAGCTCTTTGTCAAATTATCCCACCTTACCTTACCTTATCTCATAATCTGTTAACTTCATATGAATACCGATTTCTTAAGTAAAGTAAATAATAACCATGTCTAAATCTCAAAGTGTATACCATCTCATTACTTAAGGTCTACTTAATTTTTATCACACACATACATTTAACCAGGTTCTACCTTAATGGCTGAAATCTAGTTATAACTCAGAAAAAAAACCCATAAAATACCATAGATCATCAAAAAGATTCTCTCTGGTGAACACGATAATGTGAACAAGTTGCACCGCCTTAGGGCCGTGGAGGAGGTGTTATGTGAATAAACTTTCACATTAGGACTTCTGGTTGATACTTCTAGAATCAAGGTATTGTACCCGTGAACCTTGTATATTGTGTAGATCTCAGACCACATCGTTAATTTCGTGCAAAACATTTTATCACAAAACAGAATGGCAGAATCAGTCAATCCAGAATTAAACTTGCGAAATAAGCACATATAGTTAATTTTATATTAAAAAAAACAATAATTCCATATAATGGTATTTTTTTTGCACCTACTTTATTTCCTTTTA
The DNA here is from genome assembly GCA_949316085.1 of Hypercompe scribonia. Lineage (NCBI taxonomy): Eukaryota > Metazoa > Arthropoda > Insecta > Lepidoptera > Erebidae > Hypercompe > Hypercompe scribonia. The sequence continues at coordinate 11,435,047 of OX438980.1, forward strand.
TTCGGTTGTATGGGTAAGATGGTGAATTTAAAATAAAAAAGTAAACTTGTTACCTATTTTCAATACAATACAATGCAATTCACGTACACGGTCCTGAAATCTTGACAGACAATAACCTTGTTCCTTTAGGAGTGAAATTGAACATACCTGTCCACCAAACTTTTTTTAATACGAAACGTGACGTTGCGCTAACATTAAGATTTGTTTAAGAAAATGCTTTTTATATTATTATTGTTGTTTTCTTATATTACTTAAAAAAAAACAATTTAAATAGGTATAATCCACGAATAGAAAAGTCTTTTACGTACATTTAATGGTAGGCAATAACTTAGTTAACAGTGAAATATATTTCGTAAAATCGTGAAAACAAAGAGTTCCACTTAAGCTAAATATAATAATAAAATTAATACTTTTTGAGAATAGTTTACAATAGTCTCACGAAAGAGTACATTAAAAAATATGTATATACTACGTACATTATCCCGACGTAATACTGACAGATAAAATATTATTCTAAATTTAAACTAAATTAACCCTCCCGGCTCTCGAAATTTATATCATCGTCCTAAGGGAATAAAAATATCGATTTATGTTATTGTTTCTTCCTTGCATTAATTTATGCAACGAAAAGGTTGTATCACAAAAACAAAAAACCATAGATAAATGCTTTCGCGCCATACTCGGAGAATTGGCGCCAATTTTACCCAATGACAATTTACTCTTTCCTGTAGTCTGTCGCAATAAAATTATTAAGCTTAGTGAAAGTTAATTTTGTAGCTTATTACAGTTATTAAAGAGTTAGAGTGGAATTATTTAATTCAAAACTGTGAAAAATGTTTAAACCAGAAGAGCAACAAGTTCAAATTTGTTTGCTTAAGACTCATTTGGAAGAAATAGAAAATGACTTGCTTTTACAGGTAAATTTTAACCCAATTTTTGTTATTAACGCTAAGCAATTATCGATATAGTTCTAAAATACAGTCAGACATAATTATTTAAGACTTTTTAAAAACCTAAGATAAATTGTGTTTAAATTCAAGTTACTGTAATAAAAAAAATATTTTAATGTTTTTAGACGACATTTAACAATTAATCATCAATCAATTAAATTAAGTTTTTGTAGCGTAAATCCCGATCTCGTAAGAAATCCCGGATAAAAAATTATCTATATATTACCCAATAATCTCCTCTATCGCCTAATGGAAGTAACATTAAATTCAAAAAAAATAATAAGAATTTTAAAAAAGGGTAGTGTATGTCTTATTAGAGTGTAAAGAGCTGTAAGCACTTGAGAAAACAGTGTTTTTTTTTTCAATCACATACAGACACTTCAGTTTTGTTTACGTGTACTGTTGTACTTATTAGTACATCTGGTATCTCTACAACGAGATATCTGACACATACATACATATATACTTGATATTACATTATCAGCCTATCGCATTCAACTGCTGACCATAGACCACTACTATTGCACGTCACTTGGATAGGTTTTGACCTTTAATTTATAGTAGTTATAAATAAATATTTATATAATATTATTTATTGTATTTATATTTTTTTATCATGACACTTGCTTGCTTGCTTAATTTTCGTGAACAACTAAAGTTATTCTAAAATAAATATTACGCTTATAAACACTTTTCCTTATTTTTAAACCTTACATTGTTAATTACAATTGTAGTGCAACATTTGTGTGGTAAACTTGTATATGTAATGGTTAACATTTAATAGTTATGAAATACGTTTATTCACTTTAGCACTCCGCTCTCCCTGCTTTGGATGCAGAAAACGAACGAAAATATCGTGAAACTATGACAGCTTTAAAAGTTGTTCGTTCCTTGAACGTTGAAATTGAACGATTGAAGCTCGAAAATGGTAAGAGAGATTATTGATTTCATCCCTTTTGGCTCAGAAGAAAATAATTTATAGGGAGTTTAAATTCGTGAATTCCTTGAGCTTTTAAGTTGCTTTAGTATTTTAGTAAGTAAAAATCCGTACTTGAAGGCTGACATAATATTCTCTCGTTCCTAATTACCAGTAACTATAAATATAATTTCATATAATCAAAATTTCTTCTAAAAGTATAATTATCATCATTATACATGTATGTGCCAAAGAACTTGTAGCAAAACATTAACTAAATCCTGTGTCATATTTTAGTTCGATTAACAGCTAAACGTATGCAATTAAAGCGGCAAACTGATGATCTATGTAAAAGTATAGAGAAAACTCGTGCGGCTCAGAGTGAACTGAAAGAATTATTGAAGAAAGAACAGCAGGAAACGGAGCTTCAAGTGTACGTCAAAGTTATTAAAATTTATCTAACTTTTAGTAGTATGTACGTTTGTATTAAACTAGAACGCTCTAGTTTATAAATTTGACTATAGATGCCAAATTAATGAAATTTTAAATTTACTAATTTCATTTTTCTAGAAACATGATACATTTTAAATGTAGGTAAGTTTCAAAAGAACTCTGACAGCAGTTGTCTTATCGAAAGAGTTTCGCTCTTTTAGATTCTTTTATTCACTTGTCTTTAGACTGAGATATTGATGATGATGATGATTGAAAACAGGTTTACCAAGTCTAACAAGTTTAAAATACAATTACATGCATCTTATTTCTATAAAAGAGCATTTAAACTTAGAAACAAAATTATGTTGGACCAATAAAAATTTAAATAACCTTCAGTAGGCTTTGACTTCTCCTGACCCTAGGAGAAGGGACTCCTATGATGGCAACACACTTGTGACTCTCGAGTTGCAAGCATTCATGAGCGACGGTAGTCACTAACATCAAATAACCTGTCTATTTCTTTACCCCCTTATACCATCACAAAAAAACGTGAATTTATTTATATCTATTTGACACAACTTTATTTAAAATTACATTTCGAATTTCATCAATTCACTTTAAAAATTATAAGTTGGCAAGGAGTTTATATTTTTTTTATTTACTGAGGCCAATGCGTCTCACCCGTAATGACATACGGAGCCGAGACGTGGACACTGAGGGTTGGACTGGTCCACAAATTTAAAATTGCTTAGAGTACAATGGAATGTTCGACGCTGGGTGTTTCTTCAATGGATAGAATTCGAAACGAAACAATTCAAAAGCGAATTAGAGCTACCGGTATTGCACCAAAAATCAGCACGCCGAAGTATAAGTGGGCGGACCATGTCTCCAGGTGGACTGATGGTTATTGGGACCGATTGTGTGTTAGAAAGACTGCGCCTAGGCAAACGTCGTTAATTGCATCCTGCTGCACGATGGACCGACGACTTTAGAAAAAAGAATGGCAACGGATGGATGGGGATCGCTCTCTGAGGGAGGCCTTCGTTCAGCAGTGAACGGTAATAGGCTGAAGTATTTACGGAGTAAATACAAATATTTACATACATAAATTACGTCCTACTTAGAACAAGTGCTACTCTGATTAAAAATTACACAAAATTCACATAGAACAACATATTATTTCAAAAAATTAATTGAAAACCTTAAAAGATCAAAAGAATAAACTACTACTTATATTAAAATAAATTTTACGAAATACAACAAAATGAAAAATTCAAATTTAAAAAGATAAACTTCTGAAAGTAAGTATACTACAAACAAGATTGCTACAAATATGTGTCTAAACACAATTCAATCTTCATCTTATCCTGTATAAATACGTTTCTTATTTTTACTTGTCGTTAGAACTTTAGCTCTAGGTCTATATGGATCAATACTTAGAAATAGTTAAATGAAAAAAGTTAGTTGCCTAGTCTTATAAACTCAATAAAACGTCGAATCTTGTAACCGGAAGGCACTATTAAAATTTGAACCAAGGTCCTCTTGTCAGTACACTAAAATGGCAACGTAGAAGTACGTAACTATTATTAGGAATTTCTTTGTACTAGCAACAAGTAATATCAGGAAACAATAGTTTAAGATTTTTTTTACTTTTATATCTACTAGATAAACAAAATATTTCTATTATTCTTTTTCACTTGTATGTTGTATTGTGTATCACAACCATCTAGTGACCGAGTACGTATGTGGAATACTTACATGTACCCATATTCATAATTCTTCTGTGCGTATAAATATATATATACAAATGTACAATGCTAATTGCTTTCATCATTAAAATTTTTAAGAATATAAACCGAAAGACCTATGGGAATATTAATTACTAGCCGCGAATACACTTAAGAAATCATAAAAGTAGTCATCATATTTTTTACGCAACGTATTCTACTTTCCCGTTTTTTAAATAAAAATTGAAAGTTTTCGAAAAGTATGAAACAGGGAAACGAAATATATTTTTTTCGCATCGTATACATAACAAAGTAAGTACTTGGTAATTTAGAATCGATATCGTATCGATATTAAATTGGTAATTTAGAATCGATATCGTAAGAACCGACTAAAGCAGAACAATATTACTACAAAGAGAAGGAAAACTTGAAAGAAACCCTATATCAATCTATCTGGTTAGCTTGGTGTAGTAGACTAGCACTTCTTTTTCAAGGAAAGGCCTATGCACAGCAATAGACAGTTAAAAGCTTTTTTGGCACGCAAATGTATAAAAAGTAAAACAAAAAGTTACATTTTATAGTACGAGTATAGGATGGGCCAAGAATTCGTTAACGTTAGAATCTAGTATCCCGTGCAAACATGTTACGTGAGTTCATGGGACTAATGTTACTAGAATTTGCTAGCTACAATCGTAACACATTGTTTCAACAACATGGAGCCACTTATCACACATTCAATGAGTCTTTGCCGGTGATCAAAGACATGTTTTCGGAAAACTGATTTCCAGACGAGGCGACAGAAGTCCAGATTTATTGCCAGCAAATTTCTTTTTATGGGGTTATTTGAAGAATCGTGTATATATCAATAAGTCAAATACATTATGGCAGCTAAAAGAAAAAAACAACAAGGAAATGTCGGCGATCTCGCGGTCTTTTTACCGATGAGTATTCGAAAATTTCGGTGCTTACTTGAAAGAGTGATAACGTCGAGACGGTGTTCATGTAGTTCAATTCCACCTAAGTGACTTTTTTTGTAAATTAATATTTTTTATAATATATCAAGTGGTTTTTTATACAATTTTGTCAAATGTTAACCCTATATTACGTACGCCTCTGTGTCGCCACTCTATTAAGAACGAGATATTTTCTACAAAGTTGAATAGCCATTGATAAAATTGTAATTAAAGAATATTATACAGGTGAAACTATGCACAAAATACGAATACCATTTTTATTTTATTTTTAAAACACTGGCCAAAAGCATGAAGTGTAAAAGGAAGAAAAATATTATTTACCTATTTAGTATTAGTTGGTTTCACGAACAAAATGTGTTGTCAAAAATACGTTTGAATTGAACATAAAGCAACCACCAGAATATTATTAGGAGTTCAACAGTTGGGAACACTGTCTCTTAATTTGAATGTAAGGGGACATTGTATAAGTATTATGTATTCAGACTGAATCCAAATCGTATTATACAGTTGAGATTCAGTTTTGAAATTGGAATTACAAACACGGATTGTATTTTTAAAACAACTGGCCACGAATCATAATTACAATAAGAAGATGTTGCGAAAAATAATATAATATGAACTTCCTTTAAAGAATAATTTGAAGATAAAGCTAATTTTAATGAAGTTTTTCAATGTAAGCCAATGACTGGGTTAATATCACATAACCTCGCAAGAACCTTAGGTCAGATATCATAACATCACAGCACATCAACAGCCTTTCATAGTCCACTGCTAGACATACGCCTCTCCTTGGAATGGAGATTTGTACCTACTAGAGACCAGATATACATAGATATAATTTTGTAAATTACCTAAATTGTAGACAATGATAATATCCTGAAGGTTACTTTATCAGTCTGTCATTAGTTATTAGTTATTGTTAGTGTGAAAAATCGTGAGGAGTCAAGTCAGTTTAATTAATTAAAAGTCTAAGACAATTTTCAAGAGAACGTGGAATAGAATCGGTACTTAGTCGTTCAATTACACAATCTTCGCAAGCTTATTTGGAACAACAATTTATGTAAAATGAAAATGATAATAAACCTAACCTAACTTAGTCGATTTCGGCACCGGCGGCCGGTTTCAACGGAGACGAGCCGAACTACGCAATAGATATTTTAATGCATAAATGTGTGTGCAAACACAAGTATACTCTCTGTTCCCTCACTCTCACAATTCGATGGTACGGCTATGTCAGACGACCGATGAAACATCTGGCGCAGAGCGGCTTTACGTGCTCTCAGATGTTTGAAAAATGATATTAAAATTTAAAGGGCTGAAACAAAGGAAAAATGTTAATCTACATTTAATTAGTAAGTTATTGAAAAACTAAAGAAGTACGCATGTTCTCCACCCCTGACAGAATATAAACTAAAAATAAAACATAATAAGTTGTACTTATGCAGCGTTTAAAAAGTACGCTCCATTTGTAGCGTAATAACACAATGTTTTGTATTCTCGATACATAAATGGGGCCGCACTGAAAACGTCTAGCTGTCGTGGCCCCTAATAAGTAACTCTAACTTTTTTACAACACTTACAGAATTAACGTAAGTACATATATATAAATTCCATGGTGGCAGGCTAACAGTGAATTGGCAATGTCTCTAACGTATTACAGAGTTGAATGTTTACCCTATACTCGTATAATGTATTCCAAGTATGGTCGTTCACCTTATTATTGTTAATAAGTACTTTGAAGATTGATGATATCAAAAGTGAAATTTGTGTACATTTTATACTAACATTTTGGACAGAATGTATTGTATTAAACTTATCCAACCATCTAAATGTTCTTTTCAGTCGTCAATATGAAGATGCATTGCAAGAAATAGCAGATAAATTTAGGAAGTCACGTGGATATTATGTATGCATTTTACTCAATAGAATCATCACATTCATTTCTTCAAATCAAAATAATGACTTTTCATATATTTTGTTCAGGATCAAGAAGAAGTCAACAAGGAAACTGAAAAGATTAATACAATCAACCTTGAACTAGAAAATCAATTACAAAATCGTCAAAGTATTATTGATGAACTAAAGCACCAACTCAATATGATCCAACCGGATATACCGGAAGATATTTTAACACTGTTGTAAGTTGCCACGTTCATGGATGAGTTCGTCGAATTATTACCTTTTTCCTGTAAACACAATTACAATCTAGAAATTGCTAATAATTTAATTTCATAGTTGAAGTGATGAAACTTAAATGGCTATGTTTAAACAAACAAATTAAATAAATATTTATTTGATACATTCAGAAACAAGGGGACAAACCCGCGTTTCACCTAGTTTCTCTACCTGGGTGAAGCATGTAAACTACGAGTATATACGAGTAGGTCCCCGTGCTCTAACTGATGACGTTACTGTGCAAAGATGCTGTAAAATTGTTTTCCCTGTAGATATGATTAAAAAAAATTATACAATTACTATTTTTAAGGGTATTTATATACACAGCAGTATGTAATATGAATATATTTTGTGTAATATATTTATGTGTGAATGTTATCTTTCATAATTTAAAATTTTCACAAACTAATATGTTACATGTTTATAAATTACTCTAATTTAAATATCCTATGTCATAATTGATAAATGATTGAAGATGATGACAAACGATAAGTCACTGATTGTTACGTTTACATACAAAATATAACTCATCTTCTGTGTGTACAATGAAGGTATAATAAATAAAAAATGTATTTTCTTTGTTTCTTGACTGTACTTATCGTCAGTTGGAGCAGGGGAGCGTATGCAGTCCCCATGTTTCACCCAGGCTGAGAACCTTGGCGAAGTATGTAACTGTATGCATGCAATTTTTTATGAGCAGACCCGTGCTTCACCGTAAAGTATGGGCCTACCCCAAAAAAAACTGATCTCAATTTGTCTGAATAATTTCTTGCTTTCACCTAAAATGCATTTAGATAAAAAAAATAATCTCAACATTTGTAGGTCAAAGAAAGACCTGGATACTCAGGTAAGAGAATTGACAGAAAAATACGAGGGTTTACTTCAAAAACGCAATTCGATTCCCGATAAGAAAGACGCCGTAGCGTAATCCGTGGTTATGAAAAACGATGTCTGTTTAAGAATCCCTTTAACATTACAAACCAAATATTTTTCTTACTGATTTTTATTTGCAATAGTACTTACTTAGTTAATCTAATAAAAGTAACATTTCAAAATGAACTTGTATTTTTTTCTTCTTTCAAACTTTCAAACAAAATCAAATACTTACCAAGACTAAAATCTGTTAAATCTAAATTATACATTTCGATTAAACCAGGCGTGTATTTCTGAATTGTAAGAAGTTTTATAAAAGTATAAAACTTCTTACAATTTTAACTATTGCTAATCATATATGACTAGCAATATTTGTAATGAGAAGTGGTAAAAAAAATTCCGTGTGGTGATAGATTAAGAATATGGCGTGTCACCAAGAGGGCCAAAAGTTCTTTTACAAGGAGAGCTCTATATCAAACAGTGGACTGTTATAGGTTATTGATGAAGAAGTGTGTTTTCCACATAAAAACAATTAGACTTTGAAACTTATAAAAACATAACTTACAACAATTTGAATTTTAGCTTTTGTTTTTATACATAAAGTTTCTTAAATAGGTTTCTTAATATACAATAAAAATCGTGCAACAATACACAAAAATAACGAAGTTACAAATTTTATACAACACTAAGGAGAAGTAATTTTTGAAGTCACTCTATTTAAGTGACCCTATCTATTGTTAGCTGGGTTTGCGGGGGGAAAGATTGGATTTAAGTCCGCGTAACACAAGTTTATGCGTCCACGTACCTCCCCGTACGTCCTCCTTGGCGACTTTTATCTAGTAAATACTTTTGTAAAAATACTTGTTAATTAGTCCTTAAATATTTTTAGGTATTGAGACTTGTTGCAGATATATTTTGCCTTATCCGAAGGCCATGGGTTATTAGACAATACATTATGGGTGTTGTTGCGGAATCATTTGTGCTAAAGTTGATAAGCTTGAATTTGTGGCTCTCTATTATCACGTCAAAATTCATGAACCTGTTCAGGAACATAATTATTCCATATCCAGTTCCACAAGTCAATTACGAAAATTACATACTCCCAAGATTTAAATTTAAACAACTTAGGAACTCCTAATACTTTATATAATATTTATTTACCAGAAATATTTGGCTTCCATCCAAAAAACTTCATTGATATTGACTCCAAGTAATCCTTGTTTTCGTGTCGTCACCACTGATCCTTCTAATAGCATAATAATAGCCCCGTGTGTTGACTTTATTGTGATTTTTCGGAATCTTCATAAGGTTTAAACGATGCTTTGATAGCGACTTCTGATGAAATAAATAGTTACTGAAACTATAATGCATTATATTATGAAATTTCTATTCTAACTGAATGTATACTAAAGTGTGCAATAAAACTAAAAATGAAGTATTGATATTAAAAAATCTTGTAAAAATAAACACTTTTAAAGTTGATTAAATATGAAGTATGAAATGCTATAAACAATATAAGAAAATATTCAAAAAGTCAAGTACAAGTTAAAAACAATGTGGCATATCATTAATGAAAAAACAAATAAAAAACCTAAAGTTGAAGAGAATAACACAACATTAAATATCGACAGCTAATTCATATCTGAACCTAAAAAACTTGCTAATTATTTTAATCATTTCTTTGCTTCCATAGGAAAAAAGTATGTTTCGCGGCACGACACCACTCCTATAAATGACATGTTAATATATCAATAGCATGTTTCTCAACTTAGTAGAACCGTAAAAATCAATAAAAACATTAAAAAACAAAAAAACAAATTGGGATGGCCAAAATACCGCCATTTTTGAAAGTAATTTGCAGTCAAAGTTATCCTACCGTTTTGTCTACTGATAAATGACATATCCTAAACCGGACCGAGATATTGCCGGACTACTTAAAAAAGTCAGTAATAAAACCCATTCATAAAAAAAACATTGAAAGAGCAATGTGCAAGTATTTAATGATTGCCAAAATGGATTCCGGCAGCTCCGATTAACAAGTTTAGGCAGTTTACAAATACGAGTATATTCAAGATGCTTTAGACAAAACAAACAACGAATCGTATGCAGTTGCTATTATTCCTGGACATGACAAAGGCTTATGATAAAGCTCCATGTAAATTATCATTAAACAAGTTGTATGAAATTGGTAAACGTGAAACCCACGACTGGCTTACGTCTAATACAAAGATAGGGAACAATTAGCGAGAATTGAATATTTAACCATAACACTCACATTATCGTAAACATTAGGTCAAACCCTAAAACAATAAACACATCAATTCCACAGACTAGTATTAAAGGTTACCTTTTGTTTCTGATTTACATAAACGACTTACCTATCATAACAAAAAGGCCCTGTGTACTTTTTACAGACGATGTTTCCTTCCTGGTTCCGTGGCAAAACAGCTCAACTTCAAATAAATAAAATTTTACAAATATAAATGCAAATTTTTCAAAGAACAAATTAATGATGTTTCACCCCTATCAAAAATCCCCTTTGAACATCCATTACAGTTTTAATAGCTTAAGCCTAGCATAAACTAGAAACGGTTACAGAGTTTACACTTCTCGGTTTTAATATACCTAGAGAAACTAGAAGTCACACATAAATAAAACAAAAGCTAAAATTTCTCAATTTTCATACCTACTAGTAGCCTATGTGCGATTTGATAGCTTTGAGCATGATTTCCGCGTGTAACACACGTACTGTGCAAATAAAGCTAACTCTAATAACTTTATGCTTAGTATTTGCAATAACGTGGCTTGTGAATGTGTGTGCTTAATGTATTTGGAAATAATTTTTACAACACAATAAAAAAGTACTTCTCCATTTCTCGTACTATAACTGTACTAACTTTCGTTAGTAGTGTTTAAAATTTTAATAAGAAATTACCTGGTAGTAAGGTAAACTTGTATTCAATTAAAAACTAAAAATGATGACGAAAAAATAAACGTATAGGAAATTATAATGAATAAATTAACTATTAAGGGTACCAAATTTAAAGTCAGTATCTTAATTAATACAAAAGTTTTGTAACTTTTGTATTAATTAAGTTTACTTTACAGTAGAAATGTTTCGCCTGTAAACACTTCTACTGTAAAGTACACTTTTATAAGTTAGCATAGTATAAATTGCTGATATCAAAGTTAAAATTTATGGATACGCCGGACAGTGATTAGTACAGTTTGATAAAAACATAAAATGTAAACGGCCGAGTAGTCTTTTAAGAAACTCTTAAAAGACTAATTACCTGAATAATATCTGTTCCAACATAATAAAAAAAAGTGGACTGAATGTTACTAAGAAATGTTAGAGTACTCAAATAAAGGTTGGTTCTTTTGAGAATAATTCATATACCTACGCTTTCTTTGAAAACTTTTTCTTTGAAAAAGTAAGTTTCTATAACCCAAATGTAGATTTTGTTACTTAATTGTCTCATTAAATTATTTCAAATAGATTTTTTAACTTGTGTTTACTATCATTTACGTGGACTGGTTTACGAGAGTAACCAAGACATATAAGGAAAGCGCGGCTGATTCGATAAAAATATTGGTAAAATTTTATAAATAATTCCAGTATTTTTTATCGAATCAGCCAATCATATTACTAAATTAAAATAACGCCAATATAGATAGTCCAAGATAGTTATTAGGACTAGCGTAATTATGATTTGGTTGACCTATAGTGATATGATAGACCCCCAGGACGGACGCTAGGTGCAAGGCCGTAGAGGAGTGGGCGGCCTCGGTGGGCCTCTGTGTATTTAACAGGGGCTCCACCAACACGTGCGTGCGACAGCAGGGAGGGTCGATAGTGGACCTTCCGTTCGCTACCCCTGCCCTCGCCGTACGAGTAAGGAATTGGTGTGTCTTGGAAGAGGTTGAGACGCTCTCGGATCACCTCTACATTCGGTTTGAGCTCTCCCGGACCCAGGACCCCAGTAGGGGTCACGCGGCGCGGCGTTCTTCTCGCTTGCCGCGGTGGGCTGTAGCCAAACTGAATAGGGACCTACTAGAGGAGGCAGCCATTATTTACTCCTGGCTGTCTCTGCAGGCTCCGACCGAGGAGGTCGACATGGGGGCTGGTCGTTTCCGCGATGCGATTACGCAGATTTGCGATGCGGCCATGCCCCGCGTCCGAGGTTGTCAGCCTCCACAGAAGGAGGTTTACTGGTGGTCCCAGGAGTTGGTGGACCTCCGCGCGGCCTGTACTTGTGCCCGGAGGTCCTACACCCGTAGTCGGCGGCGATACCGCGTAGACGGCGAGGAGGACCAGTTTCATGAGGAGTACCGAGAGGCGCGGAAAACTCTGAAGCTGGCCATTAGCCGCGCCAAAGAAGTGAAGAGAAAGGAGATGCTGGAGGGTCTCGATCGTGACCCCTGGAGTCGCCCTTATCGTGCGGTGCGACAAAAGCTCCGCACGTCGGGCCCCCCCTCACAGAGACACTCCAGCCCAGCTTCCTGCGGGAAGTGGTCGAGGGTCTTTTCCCGCAGCGGGCGGAGCACACACCCCCGTCGATGGCCTTCATGGTCGAAGACGACGGGGGACGGAACGAGGATAATGTTCCGCCCGTCAGGGAATCGGAGATAGGGGCAGTCGTTCTATGGATTCGCTCTAAGAACACAGCCCCTGGGCCAGATGGGATACCTGCCCGAGTGCTGGCGCGAACCCTCGACCACATGTCGGATCGCCTCGGGGAAGTCCTAAACGCCAGCTTGGCGTCCGGGCGCTTTCCTGAGGGTTGGAAGAGCGGGAAGCTGGTCCTACTACGGAAGCCGGGACGGCCGGCCGATTCGGCCGCGGCCTATAGGCCCATCGTGTTGCTGAACGAGGCGGGTAAATTGTTTGAGAGGATACTCTCTGCCCGCATCGTCCGGCACCTCTGCGAGGTGAGCCCCGATCTGTCGGACGCCCAATACGGGTTTCGAGTCGGGCGTTCGAGAGTCGATGCTGTGTTGCGCCTGAGGGCCGTGACCGAAGAGGCGGTGAGCTGTGGCGGCGTGCTGTTGGCGGTGTCGTTGGACATCGCCAACGCATTTAATAGTCTGCCATTTAGCTGCATCAGGAAAGCACTCCACTACCACGGGGTGCCAGAGTACCTGAGGCGGCTTGTGGCAGACTACCTTAGGGAGCGTACCGTCATGTACGAGGACCGAGATGGCATTCTGAGGCGGCGGCCCATGTCATGCGGTGTTCCATAGAAGTCTGTCCTCGGACCATTCCTGTGGAATATGGGATACGACTGGGCCCTTCGAGGTTGTCTTCCCGCCAGGCTGGGCGTAATTTGTTACGCCGATGACACATTGGTCACGGCCCGGGGGGCCAACTTTCAAGAGGCGGCGCGCCTGACCACCGTGGGTGTCTCTTTGGTGGTCGGGCGCATTGAGGCGCTGGGTTTGCGAGTGGCCGTAGATAAGACGGAGGCCCTTTTGTTCCATGGGCCCCGTCGTGGTCCACCACCCGGCGCCTCTATCGTAGTCAATTCGGTTCTCGTACCGGTTTAGGCCCAGATGAAATATCTGAGCCTGATCCTCGACGGCAGGTGGCTCTTCGACGAGCACTTCCGACAGCTTTCTCCAAAGCTGGTCGGCGCTGCTTCTGCCCTTGGGCGACTTTTGCCGAATTTGGGTGGAGCCAGCGTCGCGACGAGACGGCTATACACGGGTGTTGTCCGGTCAATGGCGCTGTATGGTGCACCGGTGTGGCGGCTCTGACCGCCCAGAATAGGGCTCGCCTCTGGCGCCCTCAGAGGATATTGGCGGTTAGAACCATACGCGGTTACCGCACCGTATCGACGGAGGCGGCGTGCGCCTTGGCCGGAACTCCCCCGTGGGATTTGGAGGCGGAAGTGCTCGCCGATGTTTATCGGCGGACGGCTGACTTCCGGGCGGGTAGCAGCATACGGCCCCCGCCCGAAGAGGTACGCGAGTGGCGTGAGGCCGCTCGTCGAGCCACAATGGCTCGTTGGTCGTCCCGGTTGGAGACTCCACGTGCTGGCTTTGTCCTCGTGGAGGCTCTCCAGGCGGTCATCGCCAAGTGAGCAGGGCGGCAGCACGGGACCCTTTTCTGACTGACGCAGGTCCTTTCCGGGCACGGTTGCTTCGGGAAGTATCTGCACTCGGTCGCCAGGAGGGAATTGAGTCCCGCCTGTCACCACTGCGACTGCAGTGAGGACTCGGCTCAGCACACGCTAGCGGTTTGTTCCGCCTGGGCGGCGCAGCGTGGGGTCCTCACTGCAGTTATTGGAGGAGATCTCTCGCTACCGGCCGTCATACGCTCCATGGCCGGTAGCGACAGTTGTTTTACCGCTGTCGTAACCTTCTGCGAAGACGTAATTTCGCGGAAGGAGGTGGCGGAAAAGGCTCGGGAGGACGATCTTCACTCGGACCCAATTCGCCGCCGGCGAGCCGGGCGGCGGAGGCGCGCATACCAGCGCCTCATGCCGCCTTGAGTGTGGCCGCAGGTGGACGGGAAGGGTTTTCCCCTCCATCCGCTATAGTGGCCAGCCGCGAGGAGGTGACGTGCGCGTGTGCCGTACGTCGCCTAAATAGAGAGTTTATCCGCAGATGGTGCTCGCTTTAGTGGGCAGGCGCTAGGAGGGATCTGGATGTCGTAATAGCAGCGGTTCCCGGATCCCTCCTATGTTAGGCGCAGAGTGGCACACCGTGTGGTTTTAGTCGGTCCGATTCCGACACACCGCCTCGCCGTAAACCCCGGGGGGGTGACGGCCCGAGGGGGTTTCCACAGGTTAAAAGAAAAAAAAAATAGTGATATGATAGATAGGTGCGAAAAATAAAACCACAACCGGTAACTGATCTATTGTATATTTATAGATCACACTAAAGTACGTTGTACTGCTGCAGACAACTAAACGATAGCGCGATTCAGGCGAGTAGTACAACGCCACCAATTAAGATACGGTGTAAAAATATTTGCATTTAACGTTATAAAAATATTTTTAAAATAATATCTTCGTCGTCAACAATAGTAAATATAATTTTCTATAGTAGTATGCTACTTTTTTTTCGTATTCTACGTGTAGAATTAAAAGTGTTTTTAATACATATTTAAAATTGTAATATAACTACTTTACAAAATGTCTCCGTTATTAAAAATAACTCCATTTACCACTCTCTGTAGATAACGAGATCCAATGAATATTAAATGGATATACCAAACCCTTAAACATCAAGTATATGTAAATATATTAGAAACATGTATACCGTATATTTACATCACACTTTGACCCTTTTATCGCGGCACTCTCATGTGTCTTGCAGTTTAGATGGCTGATTTTGAGGTTAGTATAAAAATTATATTAAGAAGTTTCATTTTAATTTCAATAGTTATCACGGAACAACAAACGCTGTATAAAAATTTAAATATTGTTTATAGTTATTGCACAAACCCGTGTTAATAGTTTCCCTACACACTTATGTCATATGTCATTATTTTGTTATGTATTCTGCCCACTTCTGCTGTTACTTATTTTGTTTTCCTCTTCATTTCTCAAGTATTCTAATGTTTTTTCTTCGGTTTCGGTTTAAAGAAACTCACAACATCATGGACTGTACTAGCTATGTTAATAGCTCGAAGGCCACCACCCTAAAAATAAATTTTGCAATTAGGATTCCGACTTTCTATATAATTAGGTGAGGTGCTTTTTCTATATAATTATTAGCTATCATGTTATCAATAAACTCCGATTAAGAGTCTCGCCGTAGATTTTGGCAGCATACCAATCTGTCAAACGTCTAGCTCAGAGCTACGACAAAGCTAAAATATTATGTGACTCTTACAGCAAAAATGTAATTTTGTGTTTAGAATATAAATAACCAGCATAGAATTTTCGTCAAGCATAAAATAAAAAAGACATAAATATTTCTTTAAATGTAGCTTTTCTAATAGCTTTAACTGGAATCTTTTTAGGTGCTGGCGCTGCATCAAACGATGGCATAAGTAGTGTTACTACCATCACTACAATTATAAGCAGTTTTGTTAACTTCATTGTATAAAAGATCACAGTGTTTCTATACACTATGTAATAAGTGTGTAACACAGTCAACTTACACTAAATAACATCATCCTAATTGCAGAACTAACTTATATACACAAACGAAAATTATTCGGGACTTTACTGTTGGTGATACTTACGGTTTATTGGATTTATTAGAGAACTGGTAAACGGGTAATAATAGCGTTCTGATAAATTAAGTCAATAGCATTTTGCGTATTTGTTTGCGTTTGTAGGTAAATATATCAACTGCTAATTGATAAATCATGAATTCGTATTACTTGTAAGTAATGTAAACATGTTTTTTCTTAGATGTTTTAAGGAAGCTAAATAGTCTATAATGGAATTACGTTTGAATATAGATAATGAATAGTTACTGAAATTTTTTTTCCGTTGTATTATTATATAAGTGGGCCACGTATTAGAGAAAAGAACCATTTGATATATTATAAAAAATATTTATTTACAAGAAAACTAATAAGTTGGCACTTATTTTTTAAAAATTACATCGCCTAAATGACGACCGTTTTGACGTTTGCACTCTTCTAAACGAGCACCGAAATTTTCGAATAGTCATCGGCAAAGAGACCGGGATATCGCCGACATCTCTTCGCTAATTTTTTCTTTTAGTAGACATAGTGTATTTGGTTTATTGATGTAGACACGATTATTCAAATAACTCTATAAAAAGATGTCTGCTGAGGACAGATCTGGACTTCTGGGGGACCATGGCATATCACCTCGTCTGGCAATCAATTTTTCTGGAAACATCTCTTTAACCACCGGCAGGGACTCATTGGATGTGTGACAAGTGGTTCCATCTTGTTAAAACCATGTGTTACAATTGTAGCCAGCGAATTTCAGTAGCATCGGTCCCAAGAACTACCGTGACATATTTGTGCGGGATGTCAGATTTAAATGTTAACCAATTCTTGGACCACCTATATAAAGAAAGGTAATATTTTGTACGTAAAGATAATTAATACTATCTATTCCTAATTTTAGTACCTTCTAAGTGTAATAAGAACTTTATACCACGCACAAATTTCTTAATAAAACAATATTAGAAAGTATGGTTATAATAGTAAACAAATCGCCACGTCGATCAAGGAGAGATAAATTGATCACATTCCACATTATAGCTGGTCGTTTAGCCAACCTGTGCAGCCTGAAAAAAAAATTAAAAACCTATTATAATATCATTTCTAGGTAATATCAGAATATCTTGTAGTGTTTGTTTGTTTTGCATGATCGTAATGATTTTCAAGAAAGAATAATAAAGTAAATATAAGATTTATGGAAATGTGATGAGACATTAACTGGGGAATGTACCTGCCCATACGTTCCAGAATAGACCTGTCTTACTCATAATAATATTTCTAATATGTCTCTACTTGGAAAAAATAATACTAATATTGTACAATGTTTTTCTTATGTTTCTTAATTTATGATCGAGGTTCTTGAAATGTTATGATTTTCAAGATTTATTTAAGCTTAGTATTTTACTCCTCATTTTTCAAATATGTATACATGTATGTGTGTACCTACAAATTGAAACTTCATTATCAAAATTTTTTTTGATTGCCTCGATGGCGCAGCGGTAGCGAAAGTAACTGCTGTGCTTGAGGTCTCGGGTTCGATTCCCGGGTCAGACCAGATATTTGTATAATCTGCAAATAATTTGTTTCGGAGTTTAGGTGTTTTCTATGTATAATATGTATGTGTTTACAAAAAATAAGTATATAAGTATTCTATCAGTTAGTCTAGTTATCATAGTAAAACTCTGCTTAGTTTGAAACTAGATGGCATTATGATGTTCAATGTCCGAAATATTTATTTATTTATTTAATTATTTCAGTCATCTCACGATTGTGATTCTTCATTTTCCGTTTTTCTACTGAGGCTTCTAAGCGTGACCCTCAAGAAAGTCAACCTTTGTTGCATATTTGTTTAAGGATGTGTTAAAATAAAAATGAGATTTCTGCATGTGATTCCAATGGCAAACTAAATAAGTCGATGAATACACAAACGATTGATAATAAAAAACTTACCAATATTATAAACGAGAAAACGAGATTGTGAACACCTTTCACATAATGTAAAAAGATTCTATTCCCTGGGTATAGAAAAACAACTTAACGCTAGCGAAGTCGCAGACATAAGCCAATAAAGTGTTGTCAGCGTTTTTCGCTCATGTTGAATTTGTTTTTCTCTTTTTTTAATAATAATAATTCTTTATTAAAACAAAGGATGCATATAACTAAAGTGCAAGCTCCAATTCCTAAACTAGCGTAAACTGTATGTTGGAAATCAGTTCCTTCCCTAAAACTAATGATCATACGAACTTTAAGTTAAGTTTAGTTGATACTATATATCGATGTTGAGCAAATTTGTTTTTTACTCTTGGTTGATTCTTTAAAAACTAACCTTGGTGATCAAATAAATAAACATATTTATTTGATCACCAAGGCTATTTTTTAAAGAATCAATGCACGCATTTTTTTATTTTTGAGACAATCTGTATATGTATAGATGATCAAATAAATAAACCGAAATAAAAAAGTGCGTTTTACATGATTTTATGATTTAATTTAAAAAGAAAATTCCGTTTGTATTTATAGTTTACTTACTCAATAATGTTTGTTGAGATAGATGATGATGTTTATTTAGGCATATTATACATTACAATTGAGATTTCAGTGAGAGATATCTATGTTCGTGAACGATTTAGACCATTTATTTTAATGTACTGTCGTTAATAGATTCACAACAACTCATACAATACTAAACTATGTACGCTTACATAGATACATGACTCACTAAGCGCATATAGTTTTGAAAGTACACGGAATTCTGTTTGTCTTCACAGCTCTAAAGATTTGTTACAACACTCTAGACAAATAGAAACTCTGTGGTAATAAATACTCATCACTTACAGACTATACTAATGAAGCAAACGTTTGGAATTAAGTTGTTCTACTTTCATTCTAAGGGTTTTACTTTGTCTTTGATTATTACTTTCAATATAGGAAAATTAGAAATATTAAAGTTATTTACTTACAAAACAGTCACCTACCATTGTAATGGTAATCAATATTATAACTAATATAGTAGTGTTACTAATTCATATAGTAGTGTGTAATGTGAATTTGCTTTTTTTTACACTTTCACGCCTAAGCTACCAAACTGATTTTATAAATTCTATCATTACTAGAATCCTATAATTCTTTGAAGCGTGGTATACAATATTTCGTGTAGATCTAAGTCACTAAATTTTTGAAGTGAAAACTTCTTTAGGCGCGTTGAGCGTTTTGGTAGAGGGTAAAATCCTTGGTTCGCGTCACCGACATGCTAATGATAATAGTATATCTATAGCTATGGAGAATATGATATTATATATTATATATGAAATTTATTATTATTATATATTATATATGGTATTATATATAGCTATATATGAAACATAAAAAATTTCATATAATTTTTGCATATAGTTTTAATTACTCTCAACTTAATAGTTCCGTTTTCACTTCTACCGGCAGTCCCACGACTGCTACTGTTTTTTTTATTAACATTTCTTTTCAAAACTAACAAGAAATTCAGTTCTACCAGAACTGAATAATGCGTAAAAATAACTGAAATGTCTACTAGAAAAATCTAGAATATAAACTTAGTATGAAAAAAAAATATATTCAACAAACAACACCCAAAACTTTTTGAAAGTCAATGTGGAATACTGTATCAGATTGCGTTTCAATGTTTTCTGACAAGAAGTCTTTAAAAGTTAAGGTAATATATACCCAATTTTCTTATAACTTCATATAAGCCAAAACTCCTAGCAAAGCCGGATCAATTTCTGAGATAAAGAATATCTTATATTTAATGCCTTAATATTTAGAGACAAGGAGATTCCCTTATAATTTGTTCCAACTTTTGTTTGAACTCGGAGCATTCGCATTCTGTTTATCCTAAATACAAACATGAAAACTAATCCCCATGATTATCAAACGTCAGAAATATTCTACAGTTAACCAGCTTTGTTATTATCATATTATGATATTTTCATCATCGTTATCCATCGTTTTGCCCGTGGTCCTTCCTATTGGTATTACCACGACCAAAAATTATTGTTCGTAGTTCCTTCTTTTTTACGTGTGAAACGAATATATTTGCTTAAGAAATGCTAACCAACAAATTTATTGTCTAAACAAAGAAAAATCACTATTATAAATTGATAGATTACAAAAATGCCAATACAGTATTCAGGTGTTCAACATATACGAAAAATAAACATGTTGGTACCATAAAGGTGAAATTATAATAATTTCTATTATTTATCGTTAACATTTTATTTTAATTTTTATGCATGAACCAGCGCCAAATAGATGTAAGTATTAAGGGACACATAACATATACTCGTATCTATTTTAGAAATTTATGTACAGACAAACAGAGTAACATAAATAAAATAATAACTTTATCTCAATTTTAGAAGATTAATAGATCTTAAAAAATAATTTAAGTGCCACCTGTATTTTTAAATTAGCGCTACGATCTTTGTAGTATAAGCAAAGGTAAAACAAAAGAACTTGTGTAAAATTCTGTTCGCCCCATTTAACAACTCTATGACGAGTCAATTATCAAGATAAAAGACGATGAACACATAAGCAATGCATTAAAAAGAATGCCCAAACTATCGAGTATTAAACAATGTCTTCATGATAAAAAATAATCTATTGATGTAACGAAAACTTTATTTATAAATACAAATGTTTTTGATATATCACGCATACATAACATTATCATTTAATATGAAAACATGTTTAGAACAAATATTCTTTTTAAGGTCAATCCAGAAGAACCATTAAAAACCTTATTACTTTTAGTTAAACTACGGACAATATTACTTGTTTGCAGTCCTATTGTCAGAACATTGGACAAGAAAAAATGTCCACGGCATATCTTTGGTTGGAATTGTTTTTTCTTTTCATTTTAAGAACTTGCCAAAGTGACTTTACTCTGCCTGATGAAGTTATTAATAAAATGCAAGAATTTTTGTCACCACACTCATTGTGAACGCAGACAATGCAGTATGGTGACCCACACTGTAGTGGCCTATTGAGACGCTTTTTCACACCCTGCTTAGTCTTCTGTAAGAAGTTAGTACTGCTCCGGTAAGGCCGACTTGTTTGTGCTGAAATCAGGGTGGTTCTACTACCTATCCACAATATGTGCGCTCGGTCTAACTGGTAAAAAAACTGGCAAAAATTTTACTTGTGCAACCAGTAGGACCATAGGTAACGAAATATACCCATGGTCCAACTGATAGGACTACAGACCTAATTTTCGCCCGTGGTCCTACCAGTAGAACTCCTCAAGGATTGGCAAGTATTTCGGTTCTGAGTAGTCCATTCATCCAGTCAGTTCATTCATTAGTGGCCAGTACTTTCCTTAAGTCACTTTACACTACATTTGCCCAATCACCGTTCACCCTCTGGCGACTGTCACTTCACCGGAAGATACTAACGACACTTATGAAGTCTTATATAACAATGAATGATATAAAAGTTGTTATTATTAATAATTTTGAACTCATTTTCAAACAAAGATTCCAACGAAGTCGGAAGAATGAATATATAAGTTGAAAATATTATACTTCATTTTATCTGCGTATTTTTGGAGGTCAAAAACATTCTTTTCGTGATTGCCACATTTTTTACATATTGTTTGGGACGTTTCTTGTCCTGAATAAGATAACATAAGCGTAAAAACTGACGACTTTTGGGTATATTGTAGAAAATATATGAATTCCCATGTGTTTGCTACATTTAACTTTATCTAAAGGGGAGAGCCCACATAAGTGTAAAATAAAAAAGAAAACAGATTCAAGCCTTTCAAACCTGTGAAATGTGGGTAATAATTTTCTTTTATGTAGAAAGCCTTTGTAGAGAAGATTTATAACGAAAAACTCAAAGAAAACTTTGGTGTGCGTCTGTAAGTAGCAACCGGTTTGACGGTTTTGATGCCTCAGCAATTTGGTTCTAATGAAAATCAGCATTCTTATGCTTCGATATATCATGCGCTTATGACAATTGTGGGGTCCATGAACATTAGTATGCCTATGTTTATCGATTCAGACCTCTGCTACCTTTACATAGTACATATACCTGTATGCTACGTTAGTAGTATCTTTTGGAAACAGTACTTCTTTCGGGACGGACCTATATCGATTTCTAGGTACCAAATGAACGTCCTATTATTAACATATACCGCATGCAAAATTAAATAACTAAGCCATAACCTTTTATTTTTATTATTTACCCCTGTAAGTAATTAGTAATTAGTGATGAGGAGTCCAGTTTCGGTATATTTATTCGGATAAAACTAACTAAAACAAACACTAAGCAACTCTTTCGTTACTTTCGGGATAATGGATATGGTATTTACGATATCTACTCGTATATCGTAAATACCATTATCGGTTACATTTAAACAAATATCACAAAACATCTCGGTAAAAATAAACATCATAGGTTTTTATTACTGTCACTAACTCAAATCAAATCAATTAAGTAGTTTGAAACCAGTGACGTCACAAGTTTCTATTCAGTCCATTTTTCATGTATAATTGTTATTTTGACAGATGATTAAAAGGAAAAGAAACTAATTTGAACTACCTTGTTGCTGGAGGCCCAACCTCTACTCCGTAACTCTATGGACGTTCAAAAGCACTTCTGTCCTTTGAGTTGAACTTTGTAGGGACTATAATAGTCACCTACCATCAGCTGATCCATCTACGCGTTCAGGCCCTACACCGCAGAAAAATAGAATATAACTAAATTCAATCAAACGAAGCGAGGTGAAAAACAAACATCACATTGTTTGTTCTCACTTAAACTGCAATTGAGTTAATACTGACATGATGAGAGAGTAAAATCAGCTGCGAAAACATATAATAAAGTTATATCGTGGAAGATCCTTGTGCAATGTATTTTGTACGTGTTAGGGTGTAAATACTCGTACATAGATGTCCTACTCAAATACAAACTCATCAATCACATCCTTAGTCTGTATTCTCGGGTATGCCTTCGTGTATAACGCTCTAATCCACAAAGATACGTCTATACACATAAAAATTATTCTACTTTATATTCATCTATCCACAAGACGCTCGAGACCGATTCGCTGCTCAGTACACCGCTGTTAGCAAGTCAACTTTTATTTATCAACAATAAATGTTAGTAGTAATGATTTAAATCTGATAGAGCAAGGTAGTATTCAGATATACATAATCCCCGCTGGTGAAACTCGGTATTAAGAGAAAACGGAACTAATTCTTTTCTATATCTTAAGTTAACTTTGCCACTTTCTGCTGAACTTCAGGCAGCAAAAATCTTCGCTTTGAGCTCTGATTATTCTCATCAGTTAAAATAAAGCAACATTAGTAACGCTAGTAACCAAGTTACAAAGCATCGTTGTGCCACAAAAACTTTCAGAGTAGACAATGCGTTAGGCCTATTTTAAAACAAAAATAACCCAGTCAATATAATGTACTAAGTAGTATTCTATGGTCTAATGATTGAGTATGTATTACTTATATAAACATTTCGGAGTCACTTAGAACTTAGGAAAACGAATAAAGGTCACCTAAGAGAATAGAAGTATGTATATAAACTATCACATTTATAGAGTAAAGTCACGTTATTCTACTAGTATTCGTAGTTTGTGATAGTCGAGGCGTAACAAAGTGCAATAAGCGATGCAACATGTCGTCATACAGTCCGCTGGTTCGCTGTCGTCCAGTTTGTAAGTAGACCGGGTCCAACTTCATCAGACGTCGGACATCGACGACATCTTCCATAACTATGACATGTGGATGTATGAACCTGAACGTGATATATGGACAATAGCTCCGAAAACATATTATATTATGCTTAACAACAGAATAAGTTGAAATTTATTTTAAAAACAAGATTGTTCGTGGAAACAATTTTGTTTGTAAAGCATGAATCTAAATTTTGATAAAGTTACTAGTATTCTTGCGGCATTGTTTTTCTCGGTTTCAAGGCGTATATTAATTATTTCTATAGTTAGATGAAACTTAAGGATTCAAGAATACTCTGTAATTGAAGAGTCATATTTGTGTTTCAGAGTAGACTTATTGAGAAATTATTGTATGTTCATAATTCTTATCTTTTTTTACAACACAAAGGCGAGATCCTCCAACCACCTTTTGCGCTGGCCTATAGATAAGTAATGGATAGGTCAAATCCTTATGGCAGAATCTGAAGGCCATACGATGGTCTTGGTGTACAGCATCCTCCAAGTGCCAATCAATCATTATCTCTAGTATTCTCGTAATCTTTCTTAAGCGAGGAGGGTTAATTAAATGGAAGTCAAAACTGATACCTTAAAACATGTACCAAGCTATCAGTTAATACATATAAAAATAGCACATTAAATTCAATCTCAACTATTTTATATCAAAATAAATATATATTTTTCAGTTTACTATGACAATCATAGTATTGTTTAGGGCCACGTTGATTTAAGCGACTGAGGCAGTACTACTCTCACAGAAGACCAACCTAAAGCGACAGCATCTATGCTGTCGTGTTTTGTTGGTAAGTGCGAAACTGAATACCCATCGATGAAAGGGTGACAGTTATCATGGTAAGTGTGTGAGCCTTACACTGCCACGATGACTGTCATATCTTATACGCTCCCAACCGGGACGTGAAAAAGCCTCTTACTGGACTGCCATAGTGTGGGCTACCATACTGCATTGTCTCCATTCACAATGAGTATGGTGACCGCAACTCTTGGATTCTATTCATGTTTTCCATCAAGCAGAGAAGAGCCTCTTTGGCAACCTCTTAAAATAAATAAAATACTAGTACTATTCAAGAATTTAATCGTTTTATTATTGGAATAACTTATTTGTACTTCACCAACAGTTTTTACATACACACCAAAGAAATGAAAATTTAACGCTTACTTGCCTAAAATAAATATAAATATCTCAGTACACTTAACATTCAACTCACAAGGAAAGTATAAATAATTTACATAACATGTTACGAACTTAATTTAAAATATACATCTATGATAAATTATTGTGTACTTTGCACGTGATCGTGATTGTTTAATTCCTTGTTGCGATCTTGCTTGGGTTTTAATTTTAAATTACATTTAACACATTATGTTGCTAAAACAATGTTATATCATACCCAATATATAGTAGTTGTCTTCCTACTCAGCTGATACAATTTGATTGATGACCAACCAAGAACCACAAAGGATCGGGGTCATTAACTCGTCCAATCTCGCTTACTGGGTAAGTACCACAATCCATATAAACTCTTGGCAAAAATTCAACCAACATTACAAACATCACTTCGTTGTAAATTCTAGGGAGGAGTATTTGTTAACGAATCATGACATATCAATAGTTAGACATAAACTACTTTGGTACTACGTTTTAAATTATATCTACTTCAATTACTTCAAAGAAACGAGACTTTCACAAAACAAAAATTACATCAAGTTATTTTTTTTTTCTTTTCACTGAATTAAAAATTACATTCTTCTCGAAGTTTCATCTGGTAGCTAGTGTTTTTTCTTGCGCTTCGGTTTGAAGAAACTCACGACGTCATTAACCGTACTTGCTATATTAACAGCCCGGAGACCTTTACCCTAAAAAAATATTCTTTATTAATAAAGCGTTCAAGAAAAGGTCAAAAATAAACACTTACGTAAACAGATTAATTTAATGAGAAATTCGGAAATAGAAACGAGTTTAGTAATAAGTAATAAATGTTAGAATCATCATATTCTAATACAATCTGCCATAATGTATGCAAACAAAATTTATCTGAATCTTACCGGCACAGGACCGGTTGTAGTGGAGAAATTGGGGGAAGCCTATGTCCAGCTGTGGACGCACTTTGACTGAAATGGTGAGGAAATATTCGTTAACTAATAAATAATAATAATAAATATTTCGGACGTTTAACACAACGCCATCTAGTTTCAAACTAAGCAGAGCTTGTAATACATATGATAACTAGACTGACTGATAGAATACTTGTATACTTTTTTTTGTAAATACATACATATTATAAGTAGAAAACACCGAAACTCCAAAACAAATGTTTTGCAGAATCATAAAACATTTAGCCAGACCCGGGAATCGAACCCGAGACCTCAAGCATAGCAGTCGCTTCCGCTACCGCTACGCCATCGAGACAGTCAGAGTTGTTGTTTAATGACACTTTATTTCCTGTTACCTGTATCCACAAAATCCGTAATGAAAACAGGTCATAAGCCATTCATTCCTAATATTTTACCGAGTGAGTGAGACTACTGGGCCCAAGCCTCCCCTTGCCCTGATGCTGGGAGTGGAGGGGTGGAATTAATCAACTTTCGTATTTGATAACCATCCGGTCGGATCGTTAGAGCTACAGAACAGAGAACACACACTTGTGCACAAACTTGTTCGCTTTAATATCTCCTGCGTAGATGGCTGGTTTCCGATTAGACTGGCCGCCGTAGCTAAAATCGGCTAGGAGCACGTCAAATTAGTTTTCTATACATAATATACTTACAATCGCTTTGCCTGCTTTCCTAATAGCTTGAATTTTTCCAGGTGCAGGTGCTGATTCAAAAGAAGGTACCAACAACACTACCACCATCATTAAAATAATGAACATCTTTGTTAACTTCATGGTTTGCAACTAATCACACGCTTTCCACAAACTAGCCGATACGTGTTTAACACCGTGAACTAACACCAAATAATGTCATCTTAATTGCATAACTAACTTTTATACACATACGAAAATTCTCCGGGACTTTACCGTTGCCCATACATATGGTTCATCGCATTCATATTTAAATATCGTGCTTGTTTACCAAGTCATCGTAGGTATTTTTGATATAGGTACTTTACTGGTAAACCAAACATTCGTAACAAAGTAATAAAAACTATAAACAAAATTTCAATGGAAAAAATACCTGGAAAGATTCCCGGCAGTTTTAAAAATTGATGTCATGATAGATTGTGATATGCTCTTTTGGAATTTCAGTTGAAACTTTCTAGGTAAACTAAGGACTTTCAGATTATGAAGTCGGCTAAAATATAATTGTATGCCTGTATAAATATACACACATATACAAAACTGGATGGAGCTCATCACACAATTATTTGCACTGAGTCAATCTGTCAGACCAGTCTGTCTGATATTTACATGATAAGCTATTCTTTTAAGGATTTATACAGTAAGTAAATACACTCTTGTTTACCCAGTACATTATAACCATACAAATGTTTTTGTACATACAAAGTATATTGTATACAAAATTAATTTGCGTACACACAGATGTTTTTGATGGAGAAACTAAACTAAAGAAGTGTCATGAAAATAGAGATTTGATAATAAAATGAAAAAAAAACAGCTCACAGATCAACGTGAAAACCCGATTATTATTTACGTTCTTTCTTATTTTCGTCAATGTTGAAAAAAAAACAACAGCTGCTAGAGTTAGAGGTCTGTTGATTATAATCGTGCTCAGAACTCTCATATAAAACTCAGTAATACAGTGGTAAATTCAATGGTTGTGTTTTCGAGTACTATTAAAAAGTAGGTGATAAGGTTTTTCCTGCGTTTCCGTACCCACCCAAATGTATGTTCTCGATTTATATTCGTTTATTTTGATGTATTTATCTTTTTGTATTATATTGAACATATTCTACGGATATCTTCACCACCGAAAACAACAATCCAACTCCATTGGGAAGTATCTAATACTTCTACTACCTATGCATATACATATATCTAGAAAGTGTTATACATATTATATGTATTTTTTAATAGTGCAAATATCTTTTCATTATTATTCAATAGATAATATTTGAATGTTGTATAAAGAATGTAATCGAATCTAACTTTAAGAATTCTAAAGCAATCAGGTCATTTAATATTTAGCTTTTCTCTAAGGGAAAAATTTACACTGAGGACAAATTTACCGAGTCGAAATAAATGGTCACAAAACACACAATTTGCTTCTGCACTAACATATAGGTATAACTAAAGCTAAAGAACACTCTATGTTATAGATACCAAAAAATACGATATATAGATACGATAAAAGAATACCATTTTATATTGTTAGTGCACTTATTTCTTAAAGTTTTGCAAATAACTTGTACAACATTTCACATCCTTTTGAAGTTTGTTATTTGACCTTTTGCCATTTGGTCTTTGTTATTTTTGAAATATGGACAAACTCTCTACATTTATGTAGAAAAATCTCGTTAATACATATTTTATATAAATTTTCTTTATGCATGGAAATTACGATTATTTAAATAAAAATTATCGAATAAAATGTGCATATAAAAGATACCATTGCAAAGATGGCTGGGCAATAAATGAGCTTTTATTTATTTATTAGAAAAACGCTTTCGAAAACAGAGACAGACAATGTGCTATAAAACTGCCAATCATTTGTCGTTGTAGCTCAGCTTTCTATTTGGGAACATAACACATAGAATAAAAACCTTCGGTTATCCCTTAAATTCTCAGAGGTAATGAAGCTTCTTAATATAGATCACGTGGTGATGGAATTTCGACCATAATTCATGTTTAATTTATTCAGTATTCACAATAACTTGCACGGCCATTGTGTACCTTTCGGCACCATGACATGAAGCGGAAACGGAAGTATTAAGCTGTACACACCAAGTAATGTTGACCTATTTACTGGATGTGTATAGTTTGATGTATAACTGCCTCGTTAGTCTAGCGTTTATAGTATGTGACTGCCAATCAAGAGGTCTCGGGATCAATTGGACGGGTCCCGGGTCGAGTCAGAAAGAGAAATGGAGTTTCTTTAATAACAGAAATACTTAATAACAACCCAGAATTTGAAAGTTGGGGTCCTAGCCCCATACTTCAGAGAGTACGTAAAGACGTCGGTCTCTTTCTCTGGTCGTGTCGGATAACAGTCCCACTGCATTGTGAGAGTGAGGGTACAGAGAGTGCACCTGTGTCGGTGCACACACTTGTGCACTGTAACATCTCCTGAGCAGTTGGCCGGTCTCCGTTGAGCCCGCCGCCGCCGACTGACTGTCGCAGAGGCTGAAATCGGCTAAGAATACATCATCATAATTTCTTAAACGTATGATATAAACTCAAGTTAATCTTTAAATTCTTTCGATTTTCTATTTTTTTCCAATCTATGAGTCTACATAATATCTAATAAAGGGTAAAATTTATCACTATAAAATTTTCTTGACGATAAAATAACTTTCTTCATTGATATTAATATACTACGTTACACTATTCTTTTTGAATATGGCTTGAATCATATAAATAAATAAAATAAATATTTCAGACATTTGACACACAACGCCATCTAGTTTCAAACTAAACAGAGTTTCATTATGATAACTTGACTAACTGATACAATACTTATATACTTTGTTTTTGCAAATACATGCATATTATACATAGCAAACACCCAAACTCCGAAACAAATATTTACAGATCATACAACATTTGGTCCGACCCGGGAATCGAACCCGAGACCTCAGGCACAACAGTCGCTTTCGGCACCGCTACACCATCGAAGTAGTACTCGTATGTATATTATCAAAAAGAATGTTTGAAATCCGATCATTAGTTGGATAAATTACCGCTTTTGAGCCAATAACTAATAATTTTTCCACTGTACTAGTTGAATTAGTATAAATATGCTATATTTGTAGTAAATATCTGCGTGTCGACAAAATAATAAACTCAACGTGCATACAGTACTTCAGAAAAAAGTTCGTGACCACGTATGAGTATCAAGGATCACAAAATATTTATTTATAACTTAGAGGACCGACAGTTTTGAAAATTTTACTTAACGTAGGGGATTGTATGGGCACTTATAGGCCACACGTTTGGTTATTTATATTATAACCTGTTTAGAATATATAATATTTAATTATGGATGAAATTCGTCTGTGTGCTGACGGATTAAGAATACATAGTTTTACCACCCCTATTCACCCCGTGGGTGTCGTAAAAGGTGACTAAGGGAACAAAGTATGCAAGACAACATCATTACAAAGAGAAGGAAAACTTGAAACAAACCCTGTTTCAACCCGACGGGCCAGTGTGGTTTAGTAGGCCAAAACCTCCTTGCTAAGGAGAGGCCTATATCCAACAGTGGACTGTAAACGGCTGTTGATAATAATAACGGGGTCAGAGTATTTGACTACAATTTAAACATAAATAAAACATTGAAATTATGTACTTAAATAAATCTATTAACAAAATAACACTAATCTGTACAATTTCTGTTATAAATACACAAAAAACAAAATAACAGTATTTATATTATTATTTGGGTTTTACTTCTTTTAAAGTCGTGTTTTAAGTTCAAATAAAATTAGGATAGTAATAGTTTTTCTAGATATGGTTTGATTAAATGTATAGTTTAATTCATAGGAATATTGTCACTTGTCCGTTTTGAAATATTAAAATTAAAATTTAATAACAAGGAAAATTTTGTAACTTTACTCGAGAATTAAGCGAAATGCAAATATAACGTTTGTAATTGAATTGCTTATGACAAAAATTGGAGTATTAAAAAAAACCCTAAACCTAGATTACTAATATGTCTAGATAGATCATCACACACACACAACAGAACAAAAGGAAATGAGAGAGTGGCAGCCATTCCCAACAGAGTAACGAGTAGTTTTATCCTTGGATTCCTGTTCTTGAGTCGTGATAGTATCTAAGTCGAAATAAGCAGCTGATACAACCTAACCTCGAGCGGGCGTAGTTTAACCTGGGATCGTCTGTACAGCGACTGCACTTCTCGTGTCGTGATATTAGCCACGTCTAACTCTGTAGCTTGGTTTAGTTACTGTCGCTCAGACGTTTTCGACATACCTAGAAGTTTTCGAAACTGTTCGAGTTTAGATGGGGTCCCAAAAATTCACCCCAGCTCAATCTCAATTAGACGCATGACTGACGCCTTTACGAGCTCTCCGAGGCTCGAGAGTTAAGACTTCAACTTCTAAATTCCAGGGTGTATTAATATTAAACATATTTATAATCAGAAAATTCAATAATATTTTTTGGCCTGATCCGGGAATTGAACCCGAGGCTTCTTGATCGGTAGTCGCATACGCTAATCGTTAGACCAACGAGGCAGTCACTCTAAGAAAAATCTTAATATTAAATATTAATCTTGATATTAATATACCCTATGCCTAAAGATCATGCTCAACACGTGACCATTAGTAAATTTTCTTGTCACACACTTTATTATTTGGATCAAACTAAGCAAAACTTATACTATGAAAGATAGACTGACAGAATGAATATTCATAAAAAAATTTGTAAATCCGTAGGTACATCTTGTGGATAGAAGATACACAATTTCCGAAACAAATATTTACCGATCGTACAAATATACTTAGCAGCAGAAAAAGTGGCCCAAAATGAAAAGATCATCTAACTTTTCTTTATATTAAAATAAGGTTGATATTTTTATTATACATATTGCTGTAAACTTTCATAACGTTGCTTTAATTAAAATTACCTCTTGAAACAAACTCTAAATTTTAATAACGATTTGAGAAAACACTGAAAGTAAAGCTTTTAAAAGAATTTTTATATTAAACTCTCTTACTATTCCTTGAAATTACAAATAAAAAGCACTTCAGCCCCCTTTTTCGAATGACGATATCCTCCAATGATAAATTACGTTCTGGCATGCTTTGCAGCATTTTTATAATCTCAAATTAAAGAACTTCGTTCCCATCTCTGATTAGAGCCAATATTAATTCACTGAGTGTCTCTGGCGGGTTGGCAGTCCTCGAACCTGTCTGGACTGCAACCCAGCCAAGTCAATTTTTAAATATCGACATCAGCTAAATAGGACTCTCGATGTCAGCAGCATAGAGTTGGCCAGCACGAGTAAAAAATCTTTTCGATCTATAAAATTCACATGATCTTTGAGGATTTCTTCAATATACGTGATTAGTGTTAGGTATTGATCCACGACGATCACAAGCTCCGTGTACGCTTCCGAACATACATCTACCCTACATCATAACAGACCCACCGTACCGGAAACGTTCTCCACAGCACCTATACACTCTCTCACGACTACCTGGTGCTCTTAAAACTTGTCTGCGCTCATTGGTTAACAAAATCTTTATCCATTAGCCTGAACACCTATTCACCTAATCACGGGTAAATCTTAATTGTTTAGCTCAGTGGTGTCTCTCAGGTTTTGGGCTTCGTGATGGTCTCCTGGCACTTAAATAATGATCCTTCACCTTCCACTTGTGATCCATTCACTAACAATGATGCCGCCTGACTTCAAGAGCGATAAGAAACGATTTTCAACACTTCTAATATCAAAAATCGATCATCGTGGGCAGAAGTGCTCACTTTATTCTGTCGCTACCTAGTCGCTCAGTAAAGAGTCCAGTCTCATAATAACCCTTAAATACATCGTAGTATGCGGCACATTGTAAGTAGCAGTCACCTCATGCCGAGATCGTTCTTGGTCGGGTAAGGAGACAAAAGGAGTAACTTGAGCAGCGGTAAAAATTGAAAGATACCGCCATCTTCTGATTTTTTCAAGAATTAAAATAAATCTGTTATCAATAAAAAAAGTAATAAAAGCAATTTTACAGATCAATAGGAAATAACAAATTTTAAGTTACTATTCGAATTAACTTTCAAAATGTAAACTTTTAGATGGCATCAATCTAAACACAAGTTGATTAATAAACTAAACAGGCTACTTGAACCCTACCGTCATCGAAACATCTCATAAATAACGCTTAACCTGTTTCGGGGATCGAACCCGAGCCCTCTGCACAACAATTGCATACGCGACCACTACCACTTTTTTTTTTTTTTTATCCTGTGGAAACCCCCTCGAGCCGTCACCCCACCGGGGTTTACGGTGGGGTGGTGTGTCGGAATCGGACCGACTAAAACCACACGGTGTGCCACTCTGCGCCTGACATAGGAGGGATCCGGGAACAGCTGCTATTACGTCATCCAAATCCCTCCTAGCGCCTGCCCGCTATCGCGGGCACCTTCTACGGATAACCTCTCCATTTAGGCGACGTACGGCACACGCGGACGTCGCCTCCTCGGCTCGGCTGGCCACTATAGCGGATGGAGGGGAAAACCCGTCCCGTCCACCCGCGGCCACACTCAAGGCGGCATGAGGCGCTGGTATGCACGCCTCTGCCGCCCGGCTCGCCGGCGGCAAATTGGGTCCGAGTGGATATCGTCCTCCCGGGCCTTCTCCGCCGCCTCCTTCTGCGAAATTACGTCTTCGCAGAAGGTTGCGACCGCGGTAAAACAATTGTCGCTACCGGCCATGGACCGTATGACGGCCGGTAGCGAGAGATCTCCTCCAATAACTGCAGTGAGGACCCCACGCTGCGCCGCCCATGCGGAACAAACCGCCAGCGTGTACTGAGCCGAGTCCTCATTGCAGTCGCAGTGGTGACAGGCGGGACTCAATTCCCTCCTGGCAACTGAGTGCAGATACTTCCCGAAGCAACCGTGCCCGGAAAGGATCTGCGTCAGTCGGAAGGAAAGACGCGACCACTACCACTACCACAATCAACACCAACCCATGTGTTATACTCCTACCGAAAATTATTCAACACAGTTAAAAAGTAATTCTGTTTTGCCATATTGTAGTAATTTAATTGCACTTGTTAGAGCTTAGGGATAATACAGGACAATACTAGTATAGAACTGTATTGGTTTATTTCGAATAAAGTTAACAAAATAGACAGTAGATGCTTAAATTAATCAAAAAGTAGTTTTTTTTATTAAGACAAATCCCGCACTAGGAATAACTCTTGTGTCGCGAGGGACTTCACAAACATACATATATGAAACGGACACAAAGAACATCCAGACTTAGAATAACAATTTGTGGATCAAACAAAATGTTGTCCCATGTGCGATTTGAAACCACAATACCAAACGCAATAGGACACAGCGTGGCGACCGCTTAAGCCACTACATACATGTAGTCAAGTAACTTTGAATTTCAAGCTAGGTAGGTGATTGGTGACTTTTTTGGAGATAAATTATATTCTAATGTTTTTAATGACTATCAGCTGCTTTTTGTTTACAATTTCCGCCGGTCTTCTCTCAAAAGTTTGCCGATATCTTGCCGGAAAGAGCCTCATACGACGTTTGCCAAGAAACAGTCTCCACTCAAGAACAAGTTTACTCCAATGTTTATCGGTATTGTACGATATATATGACGAAACTATTGCCATTTAAACCTACTTACTTTCAGGGCTATGCTGGTCACCTTAGTTCTCTGACTTTAGAATATGTAGAAGCCCTATAGTCAAAGTCCACATCTCGACACCGTACATCATGTCAGGAAGGATACATTGGTTGAAGACTTTCATCTTCAAGCTCTGTAGTCCGCCACAGAGCTTGAAGCCACAGAGCTTTTGTTTGAAGTTTGTACCACACATTTTTGTCGTATATATACGACAAAAATGTGTGGTTCAACTTCTCGAACGCCGCGTAGCCCAACTGAATCCTCCTATCTACTGTCTTTTCGAAGTTGTATATACTCAACTGTGTTAGTTGCCCAAGATAGATATATTTCTGGACAACTTCGAGAGATGGGTCATCAATGATTACTGGTCTCTAAACGACGAAGTCATTATATATGAGCTTTGTCTTGTCCGGATTCATCGGGAGACCAATTCGTTGGGAGGCTTTATTTAGACTGTGCAGCATCTCTTGAAAAGTGATCCTGCCATGACTACGATATCAGCGGTGAACCTTAAGTGCAAGATATATATGCTGTTTGTATTGATGCCCCATATTTTTTATATTAGAGTCTTAAAAATATTTTTTAATGCATTTGGAAACAGTTTCAGAGATATCACACCACAATTAGCCTTCTATGCAATGTAGCATAGAGTTAAATTTACAGTATTTCGTAAAACACCACTTTCCCGTGGGAAATTCTCTTGTGAAGTCTGACGATTGCAAACAGACTGACAGGTTTTAGAGTATATACGAGTACATAGATGCATAAATAAATCTTATAAACTTAGTTATCTAGTTAGATTAACTATGTACATACATTACAGATAGCCTTGCCACCCCATTGTTCTTGAGTCAGACTCTTGTTATTCTGATTTTGGTATCACTAGATTACTTTTTAAATAGGTTGTATTTCAATTCAAAGTTTTACAAATTTAACATTTCTTTACATTAATACATACAAATGTGTACAACAATATCATCATTCCTGGTTTGATTATCGCAAATATTCGATCCGCAAAGATCTGAATCTTTTCTAAATATAAAATTTATTATATGTATGATATATTTGTAAACATAAAACAAAAATTAAAGGAAAATTATTCCACAAAAGTATTCTTTATCTACAGCTTACTATAGGAAATTTACAAATGGCAAATCATAATTTACACACAATTATCTACACAAACCAATTATTGGGTATTGCAATGGCAAGCTTTGCAATTACGGATGATTGCCTGGAACTTCTACGCCCTTGATCACGAATAATGTATTGTTAATCACCTTTCTATTGAAGATAAACGCGTTTTGTTTGTAAGAATATAGATTTAATTATTAGTATCATTTTCTTTATTACATTTAACATATATACTGATTATGTTTTTAAATAAATTGAAAAAAAAACGAAAATGTCTATTTAAAAACATAAAAATTAGTAGGCCACCGACATCGGGTACAAGGACCAAAACACCGGTGGCTAGGGCTCCAAAGACAGGAATCTCCTCACCATACGTGCCGTGTGAAGGAGGACTGCCTTCTGCATCTGACCCTTGGTCCAGTCTATAGCCCGTAATATTAAAACAACTGGAATTCCACATTCAATTTCTATCTTTGTCTTTTGTGGAAATACAAAGCGTGCTCTGTCAAGGGCTTTTGTTCGATCAATACCTAACTATTAACTTAAGTAACATCGTCTATACATTATCTTACTAAAATTATGTAATTATGAATATAAAATTATGCATGATGATGATGATGATTATGATGATGATGTCATGTGACTATATAGATATATCTAGAAAAGTGAGTATAGTGCCTAAAATCGACAGAAAATCTATGAAATATATTTAACGAAGCCAAAATGCTCAAAGATTATAAAGGCATTAGAAAGGCTTGTACCAAACCTAAAGATTAGGAATAGTGCACTAGAAAGACAAAATTAATGTTATTGTTTATATTTCACAGAAGAAATATATAAAGCCATCGACAGATACACAATCGGTGGAATGAAAAAGTGAATTAAAAATCAATTTCGTAACTAAACTCTTTATTTGACTGTAACTGTTAATGACAAGGTGTCTCGATAGATGGCGATGTATCAAAAAATAGAATCGCGCTATAGTTTGGTAACGATGTGTATTATAAAAGGCTGATGATCTATAAAATCTCCATCCTAACGGTGCCAACGAAACCGAGTGGGCGGTGACCCGAACCGCCTGCCTAGCCCCTTCTGGGTTAGGCAAAGTCGGCTGGGGCTAGACAACTCGGACTTGGGGGGACTCCTAGTCGAGCCTAGCCATCTCCCTCCCAAAACCAAAAAGGGCCCAAACAAGGCCCCCAAACTGACCGAGGGTAAGCCGACCTCAGCAGCCTCCGCTCGTGCCTCTTCGAGGCCTAAGGGCACCCCCTCTCCCTCAGGGAGGGCCTCGCCCACTATCGCCAGCGCCTCGGCGGCCGCCCCGAAGATACTTGCCCCTCCACCGATCTACGTCCAGGAGAAGTCGAGATGGACGGCGATCTCCACCTGGTGCAACGAGCGCCGGATTAGTTACCACTCTGCTCGTAGCACCCAACAGGGCATCAAAATCGTCCTAGCCACCGCAAACGATCACAGGGCGCTTTCAAAGCTCCTTCGGGAAAGGAACATCTCGTTCCACACCTACACTCTCCCGGAGGACAGGAAGCTCCGTGTCGTCGTTCGCAATGGGCCCAGGGAGATCTCCCCCGAGGAGATCAAACAATCCCTGTCTGAAAACTACCCGGTGCACTAGGTACACCGGATGGTCATAGGCCGCACCAATGTCGTGTACGACATGGTGATGGTCACACTCGATGACAGCCCCGCGGGTAAAGACATCTTCAAGATGTCATCTGTCTGCGGGTTGTCAGGAATAACCGTGGAGCCACCTCACCGTAGAAGTGGCATTTCACAATGCCACGCTGCCAGCTCTACGGGCACTCGGCGCGAAACTGCTTCGCCCGCCCCAGGTGCGTCAAGTGCCTGGAAGATCACGCGACGGAGGAGTGCAAAAGGCCCAAAGACAGGGCCAAATGCACTGAGCCAGTCGTGTGCGTGCTGTGTGGCGAAACAGGCCACCCCGCCAACTACAGAGGTTGCCCGAGGGCGCCTAAACCCCCAAGGCAAAAGGACCTCAGCGTCCCCGCCCAGTCGTCCCTACTACTGCAGGGACTGGGGGGAGCTTTACTGCTGCTCCTCCGCCAAAAACGAACGCATGGGCCACTCCCAGGAAGACGGGGGAGACCTTCCCACCTCCGCCCGTGCAGAAGACGATGCAGGCCCCCATACCTGCCCCAGTACCCGCAAAGGCAGCCCCCGTCGAGCAGCCCACAAAGCCTCTCCAGGGAGGGCCCAAGTCGCTCGTCGTCGACTATAGGAGCCCTCTTGCACAACTACCCCAAACTATCGACCCGGACCTATCCCTAGTGGCAAGGTTCGCGAGTGCGATAGATTTTAGCGAGCTACGCCAACTCGCTAACTTAATTCGCCAAAACGAGGGCAATCC
This sequence comes from Hypercompe scribonia, assembly GCA_949316085.1. Taxonomy (NCBI): domain Eukaryota; kingdom Metazoa; phylum Arthropoda; class Insecta; order Lepidoptera; family Erebidae; genus Hypercompe; species Hypercompe scribonia. Next base: position 11,473,019 of record OX438980.1, read on the forward strand.
GTTGGCCCTCCTCAACGTCAGTATTAGATACTCGAGCGTACTCGAGAAGCTAGGCGCGTTTCAATGCAACGTAATGGATAGTACACCAGACGCACTCAAGCTAGGGTACTTCAATGCCAACGGCATCAGTAGGCAACGAGATGAAGTTGGCGATTTTCTTAGGGCACACCAACTCGATATACTACTCGCACAAGAGACCTTTTTGAAACCCTCGCAGAGAAACCCAAACGTTGCGAACTACTCTGTGGTCCGCAACGATAGGCGTGACTCTGCGCTAGGCGGAACTCTTATACATTACAAAAGGTCCCTTCACTGCGTACCTATGGATCCGCCTGCGCTGACTAGCATCGAGGCTTCGGTCTGTCGAATAGGCATGACCGGACACCAATCGATCACCCTAGTTTCAGCCTATCTGTCACCTAATCGGCAACTACTCGAGAGCGACCTCCGAGCACTGCTGGATCTAAGCAACGCTGTCATAATCAGCGGCGACCTCAACGCCAAAAATACCCTGTGGCTTTGCCACAGCTCAAACAGCAGAGGTAGAGCCCTGGAGTCGCTGTCGAGGAAACTAGCGTTCGACATTATCACCCCGCTCGAAGCAACTCACTACCCGACTAACGTGGCTCACAGATCCGATATTCTGGACGTGGCACTCCTGAGGAACATAAACCTACGTTTGTGTTCAGTAGAAGTGCTACACGAGTTAACGTCTGACCACAGACCTGTGGTCATGGAGTTCGCACCCAGGTTGGGTCTCATCGACGCAGGTCATACCCCCACTAGGCGTATCACGGACTGGAGGCGCCTCGAGACAAAACTCGAGGCATCCTCGTCCGTGCATCTAGACAGGATACCCGACCCCATACCCAGCCACGAGGACACTACGGCGGCGATTGACACCCTCACAGCACACGTGCAATCGTTAATTAACGAATGCACTCGGGAGGCACCAGCGACGAACGATCGCCGCTGGAACCTACCCGATGACGTACGTGAACTGCTGAGGCAGAAGAACGCCGCCGTACGAGCCTATGACGGATATCCATGCGAAGACAATAGGATCAGATTACGAAGCCTAGAAAGAGCGGTGAAGTCGCGCATCGACCAAATGCGCCAAGACAGGTGGGATAGGACACTACAAGACCTCGAACCTACCCACCTTGCCTTCTGGCAACTATCCCGCTCGCTAAAGAGAGACACGATCACCTGTATGCCTCCTCTAAGCCGACCTTTTTTTTTTTTTTAACGCGGGGAATGCTTTTCGCACCATACCCTCCGGAGGGACGAAGGGCGTGTGTGGGACTCCCGACAAACCGGTCTACCCACTAAACCCCGCGGCGGCCTACCTCGGCAGTTGGGAGGTGCTCTAGGAACGCATTAGCGGCTTCTAGAGTCCTCCCTGCCGTACCTCACAAGTGAGGTACATCTCGGGCACCTCATGCCCCAGGATCAGGACGCTATCGCACTCCCATCGCCCTGCGCAGTAAGAGGCAGAACAGCGCCCCGCCCCAGACGACACTGCCCGGCCGCACCGGAGTGTCACCTGACTCGGGTCGTTTGCAGCAGTCACAACGCCCCAAGATGTGACCGCAGCGACCCTTAGGCGGCGATTAGGGAGCTAGCGACCTCTGCCGCGTCCCCTTCGCCGCCTCCTTCGAGCGGGATCGGCCCTTTCCCGATCTCGCTCTGCAGTCTCCTTCCGGAGCATAACCTGCTCACAGAAGGAGATCGCGGCTTCCCATCCTTCACGACTCGCCAGCATCGCCGCGATCAATGCTGACGGTGAAAGGTTACGTCCGATCCGTCCGACCAGGACTCGACGCTCAGACTCCCAAGCAGGGCAGTCCTCCAGCGTGTGCTGGGCGGAGTCCCGTTCGGACTCGCAGTGGTGGCATTGTGTCGTAGCCTCCCGTCCTATTCGATTCAGATACTCACCGAAGCAGCCGTGCCCGGTGAGTATCTGGGTCAATCGATAGGTGACACAGTCGGTCCTCTCTATCCACGCTTCGAAGTTCGGCAGAACGGCTCCGACGGCGCGTTGGCTAGCACAGCCCTCAGTTTCGAGCCGTACCTGCCAAGCCACCAGAGCTTGCTTATGCGCGTTCTGCCGTAGCATTCCGGGCTCATGATCTGGCGCAGCCTCTTCAGCATTCCGACCGACAGAACGAATTTGGTCGTACACCATTGCGTCCATGTCGGCCAGAATATCGAAGGGCGGAGATCGCGCCAGGATCGTCGCCGCCTCATAGGAGATTGTGCGGTAGCCCCGCACGATCCGTATGGCCATCAGCCGCTGCAGGCTCCTGAGTAGGGCCCGGCAGCGGGAGGCACCCGCTAGATCATTAAACCAGACGGGTGCTCCATAGAGGACCATGGATCTAACAACCCCCATGTAGAGGCGGCGAACTTCTTCCCGTGGTCCTCCGAGATTGGGCAGCAAACGATGCAGCGCACCTGCTACCCCTCGCACTCGGGGTACCAATCGCCCGAAATGCTCTTCGAAGCTCCACCGACTGTCCAGGATGAGGCCTAGGTACTTCATGTACTGGCCTACCTGGACTTCAGCGTCACCTACCCGGAGACATGAGCTGGGTGGCTCCTGGCGCTTACGCAGGCCATGGAACCATATCGCCTCAGTTTTATGAGGCGCCACCCTCAGGCCCAGCTCACGTATCTTTTCCACAACACTAGCCACCCCCTGCTCGGCGAGCCAAAGCACCTCCTCGAAGTGTGACCCTCTAGCCAGTATTAATGTATCGTCCGCATAGCAGACGACACTTAGGCCAGGGGGCAGACCGGTGCGAAGGACAGTATCGTATGCGAGGTTCCATAATAATGGGCCTAATACCGAGCCCTGGGGAACCCCGCAACATACTTCCTTTCGATTCTCCATTCCATTCCGACCGATAAACTTCACCGTCCTGTCGCGCAGATAGGCCTCAATAACGGTTCGCAGATAGAGCGGCACCTCGTGATATTCGAGGGCCGCCCTAATTGCCCGCCAGGGGAGGGTGCCGAAAGCGTTGACTATATCAAGGCTAACCGCCAACGCCACCCCCCCCGATCGGACTGTCGACTCCGACAGGGATCGAACGCACCTAACAGCATCTACTGTCGAACGTCCCCGTCGGAATCCGAACTGACAGTCCGATAGGTCAGGGCCCACTCGCGACAGATGCCCGCTAATCCGGTCAGAGATTATCCTCTCAAAGAGTTTCCCTGACTCGTTCAGCAGGCATATCGGTCGGAACGCAGAGGGAGAATCTGCAGCCCTTCCGTCCTTTTTTAAAAGCACCAGTCTTGCTTCTTTCCAGCCGAGGGGGAAGATACCGAGGCGGAAACAATCTGTGAAAATCTGCCTCAGTTTGTCCCCCAGTACTGACAGAGCTATCACCAACGCCCGACCCGGAATGCCATCAGGTCCAGGCGCGGTGTTGCGGGAAGCGAGCCGCCGCGTGGCTCGGTCAAGTTCACCCTCCGTCACCTCATAGTCCTCGGACCACATTTGGCGGACCGATTGGGATGGAGGAATCGCAGGACTGTCCTGGACCCTTGGGAAGAGTGTGTCTAACACTCTTCCCAGAAACTCCGGATCCAGAGTTTCTGTTAACGGTGGGACCCATGGCTTGAGCTTGCCCAGTACCATTTTGTATGGGCGCCCCCATGGATCCCTATCCAGTCCCGCGATGAGTTCTCCTCTAAGCCGACCTAACTAAAGTCAGAGTGCCTGGCAGGCAGTCTGGAGCTTCAGTGCACGCCCAGCGCAATACACTGCAACATAGACCACATAGGAAAAGTTGATTCGGAAGTGGAGCGCATAACCTCACTTCCTACATCAACAATAACAACAACAACGACGACGGGGACAAACAAGTAACACCTAATAACAGTCACCCCCGAAGAGGTTAAGACGATCGTTAAGGGCCTACACGCTCGCAAGGCACCCGGTTCGGACGGTATTACAAATAGGGTCATAAAACTTTTTCCGGATAGGCTATTGGTCCTTCTGACCTTTATCTTCAACGCAGCGCTCGCAAACAATATCTTGCCGCAACAATGGAAAGAAGCCGTGGTTATTGGGATGCCCAAACCCGGCAAACCAAAGTCCGAACCGACTAGTTATAGACTGATAAGTCTGCTTAAAGGATTAGGCAAAATCTACGAGCGATTAGTATACAATAGGCTGAAAGCATATGCCGATGCTAGTCATCTCGTCCCCCACGAGCAATTCGGTTGCCGAACCAATCACTCGTGCGTCCAACAAGTCCACCGCATCGTTGAATACACCAGCGATCGGCTTCAACGCAACCTGTTCACAGGAATCCTCTTCTTTGACGTGGCGAAAGCTTTCGACAAAGTGTGGCACAACGGCTTATTATTTAAGCTATCCACCATGGGAGTGCCACACAGACTCGTGCTCATCATACGAGACTACTTGTCGAACCGAAGCTTCCGCTACCGAGTAGAAGGGTCTCTATCCTCCCCTCACCCCATACGAGCTGGTGACCCGCAAGGGTCTGTGCTCTCTCCCCTACTCTTCACGCTTTATACTAGCGACATTCCGAAGCATCGGTATGTGCAGACGGCACTTTTCGCAGACGACACGGCCATCTACTGCTCAGGAAAGAATCCCTCGACAGTAGCCAAAAAACTCCAGACCGCAGCCAACGTACTAGGCGCTTGGTTCCGGAAATAGAGAATAGAGGTCAACCCCGAGAAGAGCCAGGCGGTGCTGTTTCACAGAAGACAGCTAAGCCTGTATCCCTTGGAGAAGACCCCTCAGATTAGGATGTTCGGCAAGTCTATCCCTTGGGCTAGGCAGGCCAAATATTTAGGCATAACCCTTGACGACCGTCTAACCTTCGGCCCAGACATCAAGGCAATCCGCAGCCGAGCTGCCTTCGTGCTAGGACGTCTCCACAGCTTAATAAACGCGCGTTCAAAGATAGACTTAAAAAACAAAATTAGGTTATACACGGCATGCGTACGACCTATAATGACGTACGGTAGCGTAGTCTTCGCACACGTTAGGCCACACAGGATCCATAGGCTTCAAACATTACAAGATAATTTCATGCGCAAAGCTACGGGAGCACCGTGGTATGTACGCAACGTCGATCTTCACATCGACCTCAGATTGCCGACCATCAAACAATACATAAAACAGTGTTCTCTTAGCTACTTTAACTCTGTTCCGACTCACCCCAACCCTTTAGTGGTTGTGGCCGTAAACTACACACCCAGTAGGATCTCGAACTTACGTCGACCCAAACACGCGATAGGGGAAGAAGACGACGACATTATGCTCGCTCAACGTAGAGCGAACGCAGCTAGGGAAGCAGCAAACACGAACCGTCCGCGATTTCGCCCCCGCCGCCGGGGGCGGAATAGGCGCCCCGTAAACCGTCTAAGCATGGGAGTAGGTCGCCCCAACGTGCCAGTAACGCCCCAAGCCGAGGTCCGTACCCTACAGGGGGTGCCCTTGGACGATGTTACTCAATAAATGATCGGTTGAGAGCCCTCAGCGCTCACCGAAAAAATCCGAGTAAGGTTGTAGAGGCCACCTAAGGCCAGCAGCCATAAGTCAAAATAAAAAAAAATAAAAATTTGTTTGTTGGCGGACTGCGCATAAGCCACCACTCCTGTCGCAGGTCGCCCGGAGCTGAACCTCCTCAGGTGTCGCCTGGGGTCTCATGTGGCTCGAGTTGACCGCCGCAGGGGTGTGAAGAGCGCAACATTTTGCCTCAAAATACTAGACGTACCACGTACAACCCAGGACCTGCCCTTTTCTAAGGGCAGCGAAACAAGAACCCGCTGGCAGGGGGCCAACCGGTGTGTGTTATTACAACGTCGAGCAGTACATGTACCACTCTTCTTGTCTACAAAGGAAGCTAAGTCACTAAGGCCACTATGATAAACTTACAAGTATCAGGAACAAAGTAAATCCAGACTCGAAGCAATTTTCTGCAAACTATTGCCGTGGACGCCGCTGCGACTACTTAAACTGTAGTGACAGTCGTGCAATGGACTGGTGCTATAGGTTTCGTTATTTTGTCACTTCAAAAATTTGTTTAGATTTAACTGTTTACATTCTGTACGTGAAATTTTTTTACACTTTTTACACATTAGAATTTTGTTTTTCTTTTTATATAGAATTTAATGTCTAATATATATAAAACGTAACATACTGTTGCTTAGTGCATTTCTTTTATATAGAAAAGTTATGATGTGAACTGTCTTACTATTATACAAAATATCAATATTAAATAATAAATTTCGGTACTAAATATTAATAGATGGTTCTTACTAGAAAATAATGAATGACATGAAACGAAATTTTATTTATTTATTTTAAATAAATGCTGAACGAATTTTAATGTTCCATCTCTGTTATTAAAAAAGTTAAGGACACTTTAAATTAATAAACGTTTGTATTAATTAGAGTTAAATTATATTAAAACGTAAATTTCATAATTTATACATTGTAATAAGTGTTTTTAGACTTTCGTGATTTTTACACATACACACAGTTTTGTTGTACAGCGGGACGTCTTCGGATAAACTATTTAAAAAGGTTACCTTACATTTCCCGATATTTCGAACTACAAAGTAATTACGATCTGTGGTAAGGAACTGCGGCTTCTGTAGAAGAATCCAATGGTTTGGTCCCGACTCCATGTACATCGCGATATGTTCCGTTATGCGTTCCGCTATTGTGCGTTTTGTCTGGCCAATGTAGGAACGACAATGTAACTGCAATACTATGCACTGCATAACATTGTAAATCACTAATTTGTAAAGTAGTTTAATATAGACATGATCTTAAAACTTTGATAGGTATACGTGTATATTTTTTTTTATGTGGACACAACCCGTATTACATATTAATTCTGATTGACTAACCAAATTTTGTATGCCAAGCTAGATAAAACATTAAGAAGTAGCAAAATGGTAGACTAGATCTTGTGTACAAACCTGTTATCCCGTATTGTACGAACATGTCTTGTGTCTCATGTCTTTAACGAAATGAAAACTATCACGAGATAGTACACTTTGGTATGACATCATTTCACATCAAACAGTTGGCAGTAATGTAAACAGAAATTGCTATCGCGGAGTTTATTTACTGGTTTAACACAAATGACTGTAATTTCAGATGTTTATACAACCATACGTGTTGGTAATGTATCATACTATTTATAAATAGAAAAAAGAATCCCTGTTAATTCTGACGCTAAATGAAACAAATGTGTCTCGGATAAAGAACATCGCCAAAGCCATGTGACGGCATTGAATGAAATAGTGGAATATAAATATAAAATAAATAAAAACTACGATTTAACTTTAAAAGTAATAGTGATATTTTAATGTTTTATAACATTTAAATAGATGTTACACCTTAAAAACTCCAAAAAAAGGAGTGCTATATGATTGACTGCTATGTATGTCTGCGGCATTATACACCTAAATAAATGTATCGATTTATATGTAGTTTTTTTATTTAAGAGAAGGTTTTTTAGCAGTGACTGTTAGTGATACATTATGAAGATTAGATCTGTCACTCCGAAGATATCACCATACCATAAACTCGTACATTCATTTGAAACTAGTAAAACATTTGAGGATTTAAAATATGTATATTTCGGTAAAAATGTTTATTTTACACGTTATGTGGATTTTTAAAAGGCCGTTCACTGGAAATTTTGATAGGTATAACCTCATCAGCTACCATCGTGAAATATAAAATGATTAGTCAGTACTAGTGTCCGGCCGAAAGTGGTTTTTCAGCCAAAACCGAAACCGAATTTAAATATATTTTAAATTAGGGCTATAGATTAAAATCTTGTGTATTTTGTATCCATTTATTTACATATATGTACAGACAGTTAAATAGTGTTAACAAAATTGAAAAGACTACCATCAAAATATGTTATAAGTATAAGTTTTAATTTTTGTTGTCATGATAAATATGTTGTATCGTATAAATGTTGCCGTACTTATAAGGAAAACTAAAATTATAAAAAATAAGATTAAAATACAAAAACTCGAATTTAAGCTAAATTAAATACACACAAATTGTTTAGTTGAGTCGTTCAATTGTAAATGGTCGCATCGTAATGTTGGCAACATCAAAACGATGGCGAGTAAAGTAAATTAAGCACAACAATATTTTAAAAAAATCTCATAAATTAAGGACATGGCGGGGCTAATTAACTTTATTCACAGCATTATTAATGTTGATACCGATGACCCAATAAAATTAAAAGACTGAAAAAGTACCCAGTTTCTGACACATTAAACAACACAAGCTAATATCAAAGTAAAATTAACGGCGCTCATTACAACATGAAATCTTGCGCCCGCCATACCAATACTTCAAATTATTCCTATTTATTATGATAAACGCACTAAGACTTAACAGTTAACACATCAATCAAACAATTTCTAGACAAATGTCTCATGACCAACCATAATATTGTTATTACAAAAATTCGTCATAAGCACATCCAAAAAGACGCAGCGTAAATCATACAGCGGTTTATGGTGTCTACGAACCAAAGGCTGACTAACTAGATAAACTAATTGAAAACGTGTGTCTTTCATCCAGATGACGCAATCATCACCCGTCAGTCCGCTATTACGAAACCAACGATATGAATACGGTTGATGATACTCAGTATTCTTGATTCGTCACAACACGGATAATATAATATATTTCCCATCCCGCGCGAACATGCTACGAGAGTTCTTGGGACCGATACTACTGGAATTTGCTGACTACAATCATAAAACATTGTTTCAACAAGTTGGAGCCACATGTCACACATCCAATGAGTCCCTGTCAGTGGTCAAAGACACGTTGCCCGAAAAATTAATTTCTAGACAAGGCGACATTCCATGGCCACCCAGAAGTATACATACATAAATACATTATCCGTAAACACTGCTTAGTAATGTTATGCATTAAAAGTAAAAACAGACATATTTAAACAAACGAATAAATATTTTGATATTTCTTTACCTTAACGTTACCTACCTCATCCCTTAACTTGATTTCTCTTGGGGTGAACCTTCTGTTACTAAATGTTCACAAGTTTCATCGTTTGCAATTTTTTTCCAAGATTGCTGAGATCTTGTTAAAACAATATTTCTCGCACAACTCCTTAAAGGATTCTGACGTGATAAATATTATCAAATTTGTTTTTCTTTTGCTGCCGTTTCTAGTGCTTAATTATTTTAATAAATTATCAAAATTTGCTAGATAGCAGCAAGTAGCTAAAAGTTTAATAATACTTGTAAAATAAAATAATTTATACACAAGTCCATTTTCGTCAGATAAATCAGAACAAAAGATAAAAATCATTTATATATACTTATTAAATATGCAAGTGCCTTGCAATAAAAAACAGCTTCATTTATTTCCAATTACAAGTGCCTTTGTACAGACCTGTTTCTTTTATAATCATATGTTAAACTAAACTAATAAGAAAGTGACATCACATTTTACATAAAAAGGTGAAAGTTGGCCCGATTAATCTTATGTATCCTGGCATAGAAACGAGGGAGTTCGAAGAGTGCCACAACAGCCCTTAGATAATTAAAATGTTCCGAGCAGGTGCTACATAAGTAATAAATTTTGTGTTTTGTGCTGTGCGTTAGTTTCGAGCTGATCTAAGTAATCAAACATACATACTTAATTTTACTTGCGGAGATCTTTAACTTTAATTACGAGTATATTAGTATAGATGGGCAGGATAAATTTTTATCAAAAATCATAACAACCCTTAAATGTTATCCGTTAATTTACGAATAATTCTTTTTCTTTTGTCAGTTATCTAACTAAAACTAACTTTTGTAAAAGCGAATCTTATTTTACATTTTCTGCCTGATGTCTGTCATTCGGGTTTAGTTTCCATGTAGGCCGTTAAAAACACATAATTATCATTTATTCTGCGATTTCTTCATGATTATTTTATATTGTTGTATTATAACACTTTAGAAATTGTAACATAGACAACAGTCACAACACGTCGCTCTTTAAGAATTGAACAAGTGCCGTGATGCGAATATCATTTGTGATATTCTTTCAGAAATGTTATTCGCATCACGACGCTCACGTATATATATATATATTATATAGATGTAGCAGTATTTCGTCTTTCACAGTAAATGAAATTAGATGATGTAATTTATTGTGGAATGATGTACGTACACAGCTGTCCTGCTGAATCTGTCTTTTATATTATTTCTACTTATTACCGTCTTTGCAGAGGTGAGTATTTTCAGAAACAAAACCATTTTGCATTGAAATCGATCTGATAAAGGACATAATCCCGTTTAGTTGAAGATTTGTAGACATTTTTAGAGTTTTTAAAGATAATAATAATTAATCTATTTGTTGAGAAGTGAAGCAGTGATACTTTGACTAACGAATAGAAGTGTTAGTCGTACCCTTTAACGTTTTAAAAATGTGAAACATATTTATAGTAATAGATACTCAACGTTTCATAAGTTATTCATCCCATCGCAGTCTTGAACAAATCCAGAAATCTCCATAAAACATACATTTCACGTTGTATATGTTTTAAATGCTAGTCAAGTGCACGTGTATGACTACTGAAATAAAAAATTCTGGTCATGTTTTAGAGGGGAAGGGAATGAAGCATGTTTCTTTAAAATTGAAATTTGTGTTCATGTTTTCATTATATCAATCAATGCAAGTACCCCACTGTTTTTAACATTGTTCATGTAGAATTAGGAACATTTAATTGAGAAATGATTATTACCTCGGCACAAAAAAATATATTGGCATTTGGAAATATAAAGCGACACTGTATCCAACTATTTTAGGTTAATCACCAATTTTTAATTATTCAACATTGACTCATTTGGCAGTATAGTGATAATTTTTTATTTGGCACAACAATAGTTTACTTCCACGTGGAAAACCTTTAATCGTGGATACGACATGTTTCGAAAAGTAATTCTTTCATTGTTATTCTTTAAGCCACCGAATGAGTGAAGTATAGTAATCACAGCTCGATTCCCTATTCACCGTAATCTCATTACGTTTCCTTGAAAAATGATGAAACTATATTCAACTAACGAAGTAACTAATTGTGAAAAATATATTATATACATATATATATTGAGAAGTCAATTTTTGACATTTAGAACGTCATTTATCACGACAAAAACTTTTTATTAGTTATTTTTGGTGTAGTTTGGAGAGTTTTTGTATGACGGAATTAGCATCATAAATGAACAATGCAAAATCTCGTTTTGGTTGCCGCGACACACGCTAAGTGTGGACCCCGTCGTTCCATTTGAACTTGTATTTTTTTATTTTTAAATATAAATAAATACATTAAAAATGTATCTACTTCCATAGTATTTCAAAATTATCCTTTACATATAGTAGTAGAGCCACGCTGATTTAAGCACAAGCGGACCGGTTCGACCGGGGCAGGACTACCCGCCCACAGAAGACCAAGCTAAAGCGCCAGCATCCGTGTTGTCGTATTTCGTTGGTGTGTGTAAGACCGTAGGCCCATTGATGCAGAAGTGACAGTTATCGTGGTATCTGTGTAAGCCTTACACTGTCACGATGACTGTCATGTCTTTTACGTCCCCAAGCGGGGTGTCAAAAAGCATCTCACTAGGCCGCCATAGTATGGGTCACCATACTGCATTGTCCGCATTTACAATGAGTATGGTGACCACAACTCTTGGATTCTATTCATGCTTTCCATCAGGCACAGTAGTCACTTTGGCAGGCTCTTAATATATAAAAAAAAATATACCGACATAATGTTTTGATAGCGTGAATCTTTATTTTCAACGTCGAATAAAGTTATTAAAGTACAATTATCATCTATAATAACATCCACTGCCAAAAGCTGTTAGGAAATCAGTGGCAGGTTGCCAAATATGCTAAATTCATAACTACTCGTAAGTATTTTGTCTTTAAAAGGAATGTTTACCAGTAAGTAGAGAAGAATAGAAATTTTATTGTGCGTCAAAAATGTTATTAATCGATAGACCTAGATCAGTTACATGTATGAATAGCATAATTTAGACCAAGATTTAGACCAAGTTTCAATATAATTTTTGGCATTGAAACAAGAAAGCATTTGCTTCTGTATTATTTATGCTTCTGAATCTCAATATATAAAGTCATAGTTGTGAGATTTTTATGTCGTACGTATTTGATCCTATAATGGTATTGTCAATTTATAAATAATGTGAGTAAGAAATACGTCAAAATCTTTTTATTTGCAGGCATATTAATAATATTAATCGTAATGCGAACTCATTTGCAATAAAAAATTAATTAGATTCGTTTCTTTATCCCGTGTATTTGTAATTCCAAAAAAAGAACAAAAAAAACTACGTGTGCCACTCGAGGACTGCCGCGGTAAAGTTATTGTATAGCATTTTTTATCAACTTATGCAATTATAATATTTCAGAACAGCTCGTCTTGATCCGTGCGAGCTTCATACAGTCTACACGCATACGTCTAGTCGCACGCACATAAACACGGTGCCGAAGTTTGGCGACCTGAAGCGACGTTAGACGATGCACGGCTTTCAACGTCACGCCACTGTGCCGGTCGGAGTGGGGGTGTTAGGTTTATTTTCGTTACGGCATTTCTTGATTCGATCTTTGGGCTCTAAGCCCGCAATAAAAGCTATGCAGTAGCTCAAAAATACTTTCAGCTTAGTCTGTGTATCAAAAAGTGCGTTGGAATGGTATATTCTTGTAGATGTGGTTTCCTTTCAAAGGCAGTGGCATAACTGGTAAGTATGGCAATCATTAATCTATATAATGGGTACCAAAAATACGAGGAATTCACATTTCTAAAAAACACATGGTAAAAGATATTAGGTGAATTAATATCAATTACCTTATCACATACGTTACATTACGTTTATATGAGCTCCGTCCTCAATGTTATACAGAAAATTACAAATGCGCGTTTAGTATCATGGCTGTATGTGTCTGGTGTCATTTAAGAGTACTCTCGCGCGTGAACATCCATATAGTACGAATAAAAAGTAGGCCACACACCCATGCAACGAGTTTCACAGGTACGGGATTTATGTGTATATCTCACTCCGGTCTTCAGGTTTCGAGAACATATAATGAATATTTGTAAGAAAGTCTGTTGGAACCTTAGTACATATAGTAATATTATAATACTTAGGGTGTTGTATGATAGCCACCTGGAACATAGTGCAATCATATAGTGTCATATGAGAACGTGTTCAGAACAAGGTCAAAAAATGTATATATATCAAACTATATGAGTATACCTCACACACGCTTTATCTATTGATGTACCCTACCCTGTTTGTGCTGAATACGGTCGGATATAACGAACTTAGAGTAGGACGTGAATACACGCTCGATGCACCTGTAGTAAAGTTACTACGTGGATCAATATATCAACAGCCTTTTTACAATCCACTGCTGGACATAGGCCTCTCCTTAACATGGAGGTTTTGGCCTACTATACCACGCTCACCAGACGTGTTGCTATAGGGTTTGTTGCAAGACCGCAGTCGGGTTTGTTTCAAGTTTTCCTTCTCTTTGTAGTGATATTTTCCTGAATATTTTGTTCCCTTAGTCACCTTTAACGACACTCTCAAGATGAATAGGGGTGGTAACACTACTCGTATGTATTCTTAATCCAGCACCACATGGACTACGTGGATAATAGAACATAATCCTGAGCCACCTAAACCTGTTCATGTCTGACCGGTACGTGTGAAGGCGCCAACGCCCACCTCTACTAGCTGTACCACTAGCCAGGACCCCTTTCGTGATAAACTAAAATTACTACAGCACCTCTTACGTGAATTTTTCTAACTATGAATAAAGTTCACCAAAAACTTGACACTTTTTCTTGTCAATTGAGTGTACTTACAGTGTTTTTAAAATGTAATTTAATACAATAGTACCTGAAAGAGTTTGAATAGTTTTGTGTAAGGAAGGTAGTTAAAAATGTATTGTTAATTTTATTGCTTTTTTAATTTTTTATTTCGTTATTTCGTGATTCATTTTATTGCCCATGTTTAAACAATAGATATAATAATATAAGCATTAAAAAGTTAGCATATCCATCGCATTATCATTACAGAATAATAGTAATGAATAAATAAATAAATAAAGAGTGTTTTAGCCAATTTATTATCAAAATAAAGTTTGGTTTTATTGCTTTCTATAATTTCCGTGTAAAGCAAGCAGCCTGATATTATTGCGGATGTGTTTTAAATAATCATCTTAAGCATCTTATCTGACTAATATTATTAGGTATTGAATTTGAAGAATTTGCTATCTTCATATCATCCCTATGGTAAAAAAAAACCACTTCAGATGGAGTAATAATGTTCCTAGATCTACAGATTAGTACTTTTTTAAATTAATAAATAAGTAAATAATAAATAAATAAATAACCTCACACATCTCACACACGGCTGTGTGATTCTAAATTAGGTAGTCTCTTCTATGGTAACCAAACTACTGATAAACATACTTAAATATTTCTAAAAACATAAACATTATAGATAAATTACACCCAGACACACAAAACAAATAATCGTGCTCATTACACAAACATTTGTCCTGGGTGGGAATCGAACCCACAACCCCCAGCTTAGCAGCCAGGGCCACTAACCACTACACCAACAGGCCCATCGGGCGCGCCAATTCGTTAGGATATATTAGATACATGGTAGTTAGTAAGTATATTCAAGAATTACAACTAAAGGCCTAATTTACAGCGCACTAACTGAACACTACCACACATCGTTGTGAAACAATCTTGTGGTATTGATGATAGTTGAGGAACAAAGTTAACGCAAATGATAGATAAAAACATTCCTTAAACCGGTTCGCTTATCGTGTCAAAATTTGAACTGAATTGGAACAGAAATTTTTGAAATTTCTCTTACACAAACCAAGTGGACTACAATACGCTGTTGATGATATAGATAAGAATTCTCTATGCTTCTTTTTATAAACTATATGGTACATTCTGTTATCAATTTAGGTCACTTTCAAAGCAATCTAGTTCTTGTTAGACCTCTGTAAGTCAAAAAACAATGATATTTTACTTTCCTGCACTCATATAAGAAAAATCCTCTCAAATTTTAATTCAATAAACAAACCAAGGTTCATTCTCGACGCAACTGAAGTATTGGTTAAGTATTTATTTATCTTTATTTTTTTACCTATGTCCGTATTATGGCCCTATTCTATTCGAAGTAAACGTGTCGTTCACGTAGAACATAGGATTTATTTATTTAGGGGTAGGATACGAATGAAAATATTTATTTTGTCGTGTGTATATAGTGTACACAGATATTACAGAAACTTAAGGTGTCTTCTCACTTTGGAAATTTCAAAAATCCGTTTTTGGTTTTTTTTAATTAAATTTTAATTAAATTTAATTTTTAAAAATCGGAAGGCCCATTGTATGGAGCAGGCATCGTTGATTAACACGAGGTAAACTTTTTTCATGATTTTCCTGCAACTAAAACTTTAAACGCGTTTATCTCAAAACAAGATTTTTAGGTGCCTTGTTGATGAAATTTCGGAAACTATCCGGCCGATTGTCATAAAATTTAAAATATATATAAAGATTTTAAGATTTTTGAAATTTCGATTTTAAGTATTTTTTTTTTACAAAAAACTGCAAAAAAACCGCATTTTTTTTTACTTTTTCGAAAAACGTGCGCCATTTCGTTATTTTCGCGAATATCAAAAATCTGATGATATGCGCTATAGCCACTGATATACTGAATCTAAAACAGTTTTATTTTTTTGTGTTACATGACCCGTCTCGGAGATACCATCAACAAGCCACGACCATAACATTTTTAGATGCGTTTTTCGATGCTACTGTTGTATTATAATAATTGTTCAAAAAAATAAAAAAATTTCATATACTTGAAAGATGTGTTTATTACATAGGACCCATTTTATCCCATAATTTTAAGCAAAAATCTTCGAATAAAAATCACGAAAATAGCCTATTTTCGAGGTGCGTAAAGAGAAAACGTCTTAATAGAAATACATAAGGTCGTAAAAACACTCCCACGAATAATTTAAAACACTCAAAATTTAAGTTTTTTTTTATAGTTGCAACCACTTTTTAGGGTTCTGTAGCCAAATGATAATAATTGTTGATTCGTCATGTCTGTCTGCCCGTCTGTCCATTTGTATGTCACAGCCACTTTATTGTTTGAACGAGATCTAGTAAGTAGTTTTTTTGATAAACGATAGTTGAAAGAGATATATAAATTTGAATTTATTTGCCCTAGTGTAATAAATGTGAATGTAACTCTCTTTCACGGTTAGAGCGTTGAATCAATTTTTAATTAAATTTAGCACGAAAATATTTGACTACTTTTTACCGCGATTACCGACATGCTTTTGATCAGAGCAACGAACAAAAGCTAGTTATCAATAAAACTGACATTTCATATAAGAGATATTTATATTTGAAAGTATAGGTACTAAATAATATAGCGTTAATAGATAATTTGGTAGAAAACCGGGTGTTATGTCTCTTCAGAACAAAGGGGAGATTCTCTAACCAGGCGAGATATACTAATCGGTGGCGGCGTAAGCATTTTAATAATGCGATACAGTAGTAACAGTTCATTGACTTCAGTGTGTCCTCGTAAGATGGCACTGTAATACATTTTTGTTTCACTATATTTGAAAGGTGCCGAAATTTCGTTGGAAATATTTCAAATTGGTTATTATTGTTTTGACTATAGTTTTCTTTACTTTCACCGTGCCAGCGTCAGCAGGCAGGCGCTAGGAGGGATCTGAATGTCGTAATAGCAGCTGTTCCCGGATCCCTCCTATCTCAGGCGCAGAGTGGCATACCGTGTGGTTTTAGTCGGTTCGATTCCGACACACCACCCCGCCGTAAACCCCGGTGGGGTGATGGCCCGAAGGGATTGCCACACGTTAATAAAAATGGTGCTATTCCACCACTGCGATTACATTACGTTGTGTACAGATTTTTAGACGTCCCCGCCATCAAGAAGAAGAAAGAAGATTAACTTGGACTAAGGTCCCGTTCAGATCATGGTCATCGCTCCGAAATAATTTAAAAATCAAAAAGTTGGGTCATAATCATTTCAAAGGCTATTTGTCTGTTTTCGCGCTGTACTCCTTTACACTAGTGCTTATAAAGAGAGGGAATAAATTAAACTTCTATAAATATGGTTAAATATTATATTTTACTTGAAAGAAATCAACGTTTTAAAACGTGACTGTATGGATATGTAGTAGTGATTAGTACTTTATTACGCATGTCCATACGTAATAAAGTACGAGTAAGTAGAGTAGAGTAAGTAAGTAAAAAAAGTATTAAAGCATTTATTTATGTAAATATATTAACGAGTGTTAATTTCAAATATGAACTGTGTGCTTATATTAAAATATGTTATTCGGCAAGCAGTTATCGGTAATAGGTGGTCTTATTGAGTTAATAAAATCTTCCATTTGTACACAACATCGAGAAGTTGACTTTTCTTCTAAGTAGGAATTCTCTTCGGGAAACGGGACATTAGATCTTGCATAAAAGCCTTTATTAAGGTTTCTTTGGGAATGATACTGACATGAACCACTAGAATCATTAGAACCATTCATTTCATAGGAGAACAGTGGCAAAACTGATGTATTTGAAGTCCATTTTTCTAAATAATTTACATGTCTTTCTGTTCCTTTATCTGAAGTTGAAACTGATAGTTCAGTACCACATTTTTCGTCTTTTACAATTTTAACATAGCCACCACGTAGAAAATGAGTAGTAAAGAAGCACATAGGACAAACTGAATTTTGGTTATTAGCATCAAATCTATCGTGCCCTTTTATTATGCTAGGCACATAGTAAGGAGTAATATGACATTCGGTTTGAACCTTAGAGTTTCTTAAATTTTCTTTTAGAGTTGCCGCTACATGTGACCATTTTCGTGGTGTTTTGCTGTTAGATTTATTTTCATCAGGATGGTTGGGATTTTTTGAACCACAGCAAGATACATTAGTCAGTAGCTCTTTCAGGGCCCGAACTTCAACTGAATCCGATTTGGAATGCACCAATAAAGGAGATATAGCCGAAGTATTCATAGTTAACAGCAATTACAGAATTTGTTTTCAATGCTGGGTCAGTGGTGGGCACACTAAGTTCATATTCAAACTCGGCTTATCGATCTTATTACTGCATTGTGCAAATAATAACCTATATTATGTTCTAGTTAGCTCTAAAATCATCGTGTAGTGAGAAAAAAATCTTTTAAGAAGTAGAGCAGCTATGGTACTAGAATTTCGACCATTGTATTTGATATTTATCGTTATGACATATTCACATTTACTCCAAGTCACTCAATTTCTTTTCGGTTTCACGCAATCTATTTTGTTGAATGAAATTTGCTAGCAGGTTAGATAGAAATTACTAACGTATTCTGCGTCGTTGGTCTTGTGGTAAGCGTAAAAAGTATTATTGAGTTTTTCTGATTACTGAAATAGTTAAAACAGAACGAAGTTTGAAAGTTGGGGTTTGAACTCCCGTGCCTCGAAGAGTTTAGAGTTTATGGAGGACGGAGATCGCTACGTGATTTCCGTCCTCCATAAACGCAAGCCAGGGGATGACAGGTGAGGCCATCTGCCCCCCTAGCAGAAGAAAGCTACGGTGGTGGCGTAAGCACTACGATACGAACGCGTCCTTTTGTAAAGAAAAAAGGGAACGTTGGGGTTTCCACATAGGAATGAGCCATCTATAAGTCGTAGGTGGCCCAAAGTACATCGAGATTCTAGAGATTTCCTCGTTAGGGTGCACGTGGTTCCTCGGCTATTACTACCCGAGAGGGCGGGCGGTTTTTGATCGGTTCCAGTCCGACATAATCGCCAGCCAGCGACATCTGAGGGTATTTCCTTACAGAAGAAGTAAAAGGATTAAAAATATTAGTACCGATCTTTTGGAACAGCGACTTATAATATGGTTATAGAATAAGTACACACACACAAAAACATTAAGTAACTTGAAAAACAATCTAAACTTTTTCTTATTTCTTCATAAAAGAGTAGAAACACTTATGGTCTTTGGTCTGTGACTCCTATTCCAAGCTTCTATGGTTGCTACGCAATATCAACATTTATTTTTACATCATACATATATTTACATGATACATCTGAGATAAGAAGTTAACTATAATTAACGTTATGGCAAAATAAAAAAAAAATGTCTTCGAGACATACTTTCTATCAACTGAAGATGTGAAAATAACAAAAATACAATGTCCAAGCATAATGTGCCCAGCGACAAATCTGACTATAAACCACCCAAAAGAATACTTACATCTAAGGTATGTTTAAATTAATTTGTTCCTTTTTAGGCCATAAGGCTATTGAGAGCTTTGGTGTGACTGTGTCGGAATAGACCCAGCAAATGTTCCTACAAGCTCCTCTTCACAAAAAACCAGTCACTCATCTATCATTCAAGTAGACTTAGATTTTATACTCTCGATTGTCGGCACTTGGAGGCACTTTCCAAAATATATTAATAAACCAAAACTCACTTATATCTTATTCCACTTTCGGCGGTTTCCTTTGATAATACCATAAGGCGAAACTGGTCAGGCCAATTGACATTAAATAGTGGAATAAGAGCATAAGTGAATTTTGTCTTAATAATGTATAGATATAGCTACTCGACGACAGGTGGCTTCGCGTCGGTGAATGAGGACCATCTTGTTTAATTTATTTCTTTTTTTTCTTTTAAAAAAACAACGCCCGTGTTAGGCATATATACTGTGTCGCGCGGTACTTTACAAACATGTAAGCAACGGACACAAAGACTCAAAATAACAATTTGTGGATGACACAGTGTTGTCTCATAGCCACACCCAGTACCCACAATACTCGGTGCAGTAGTGAGCGGGGTGGTGACCACTTTAACTACTACACCATCCGTGCAGTCTTATTTATTATCATTTTTAATTTTGGTTAAAATAATAACTTGTTAAGTATGCTTGTTGTGGAGATATATTAAGTATGTCTCTACTCATTGTGTCAGATGGTTTGTAACTTCTTGCAAATACTAAAGGCCAGTTCCCCGCAATTTGCCAATTTTCAATTTTAACTAGTTCAGTAGCTCGTATTACCTATTTTAGCCTTTCTGCGACTGCATAAACTGTGCGTGCAATGACTGTCCTGACGTCTTAAAAATGCTTTCAATCACAGTCTCTGATTCTACCTGTCATTTCGGTTCTAAGGTGGTCAATACCCCCGAGCGTGAGCTATGTGATACAACAAAACCTCTGAACCCCCTCGACGTGATAAACCCAAATAGGAGCTGTAACTGTGAGGTGGTGGCGCGAGGAATTCGGGACCATGTGCACATGAATATTGGCATGTCAGAGCGCCGTGATGCAATTAAACGACTGATTAATGAATGTGACGCACGATGCGATCAGAAATGCACAGGGCCACCCGAGTTAGACCCAGCATGTAATAAAGACACTGATAAGTTGTCCGCTGACAATAAGAAGCCCGCTAATAAAAAGGCAGATGTTAAAACAGATGTATGCAAAATTTGCGGATCAATATCGAAATGAGTGTTCCTAAAAAGTATAATCTTCAATTTTTATAATAAAATATCACAACGCAAAGTAGTGTTTTATTGTGATAACTATCAACAATATATTTGAATAGGCTAGATGACGCCTTAGTCAAATTAGTTACTTTTTATCATCTGTCAAAATAACAATTTTGTATGAAAAATGTACTAAATACCAAATTGTGACGTCACTGTTTTAGGCTACTCAATTGAACAATATATTTCACTGTATATTTGATTGAAATTCGTAATAATAATAAAAAGCTATGTTAATTGTATTTTGCAACATGTTTCGCCATATCAGTTTTAATGAAGTGAACATTGATATTTATTTAGGATACAGTCATCTACCCAATTGTGAGAAAATCCCGGGTATTGACGGATTAACAATGCTAAGTGTCACCACTCCTATTCATCCCATGGGTGCCGTAAGAGGAGACTAAGCAAGTTAATTATAACAACAGCGCTGCGAACAGAAGAAAAACTTAATGTAAACTATACCGACCCGTCTTGCCAGCATAATATAGTAGGCTAGAACCACATTTCTAATCAGAGGTCTACGTCCAGCAGTTGACTATGAAAGACTGTTATTGTGATGTGAGAAAATAGCTTTGCTTATTTTAGAGATAGGTGGAGAGTAGTGGGTAGTTTAATGGGAGAAGACGACTCTTTTAGCCGAGCTTAAAATCTTGGAATTGGACGTATACGCAAGAATGAACGTACTACTTAATATTTTTATTCGGTTATTTGTTATGTGGTGGTCCATGTGGTGTCGGATTAAGTATAGTGTTACCACCCCAATTCATCCCGTGGGTTTCGTAAAAGGCGACTAAGGAAATAAAGTATGCAAGATAACATCATTACAAAGAGAAGGAAAACTTGAAACAAATCCTATTCCAACACGTCTGGCCAGCGCGTAATAGTAGACCAAAACCTCCTTGCTAAGGAGAGGCCTATATCCAGCAGTGGACTGTAAAAGGCTGTTGATGATTCGGTTATTTCTTTTTTTTTTAAAATCTTATCGTATGACATTTTGTTGGATTTTTTTTATAAATTTCTTCAAGCATTTCTTATAAATTTTAAAACAAAAAATCCTTCATGAACATGAAGATAAAATAAACTTCAAACGAAATAGTTTATGATTTTATTTCTTGTACTATTTTTATCGTCACTTATTTAACTTGGTAAAACAGATATAAAAAGAGTAAAGCAGAATACTCTTAAACTTCCATTTAAATATCCTATGATATACATACATACAGTATTAAATTTGTTCAGTAATGTCATTCTCTGCGTCTTTATTATTTTCTTCTTCCTCTTGAGACTTTTTGAACTTTTCGCACAAATAGTTCCAGTACTTGCTTCGAATTTTATCATATTTGCCAGCCAACGATTGGCACAGTTCCACGGCTCTGGTCGCATTATGCAAACAGCTAGTCTCACCTTTCTTTATCGCTTCGTCACAAATATCAATGATGAATGCTAACAAATACGGTGAACGACATTTGTTCTTGTAAAGTTCTTCACAGAACGACGTCACGACAGCATTGCCATTAATACTTCGTTTGTCATGCAACAGTACCCCCCTCAAATAATTCCATGCACTCTCATTGTTCTTGACAAATTTGATTTTTTCTAGTGCGTAACAGATTTCCTTTTGAACATTCAAGTCTGACCAGCCTAGATGGTTGTTAACGACGAAGTAACGTTGATTCCACGCTGAGTTATTGCGCACGTCTTCTGTGATAAGGTTATCAACGAAATCCATTTCCCGGTCATAAAGCCTATAAAAAAAAATTGTAAACATGTTTTAACATCACTAGAATATTGTCAAGCAATGCTAAGAAAAGGAGAGTAATGTATTGTAATGTGTTGCCACTTTTACTCTCATAGATGTAAGAGACGATTAAGGTACAACTACACAAGACAACACCGCTGCAAGGAAAAAGAAAACTTAAAACAAACTATACCAACCCACTTGGCCAATATGTAATAGTAGGCCAAAATCTTGCCAAGGGGAAGCATATGTCCAGTAGTGGACTATTAAAGGCCGTTACTAACTATATTAGAAGAGTATTTGAGGTTTTTATTTTATCTTGCGATATAAAGGGCAAAGGATTAGACAGGTCATTCCAGGACAGTTTCCCCTAATTCTGAGTTAAGCTTCCGGCAACCACATCAGTTGAAAAGCAACAAACTAAATGCGTAATATAGTTTTCTAGTCGTGGTATCACTTTAGTCGGGCCGGTATGTGCCGAACCGTGACACTCAGTCAAAAGTGTTTGCTATTTAGTGCACTTCCAAACGCAAATGATGATCATGAAATTGTGATTGTACAATTTTGGGTACAGAAAAGTGTTTCCTGCATAGATATCTACAGTCCATAACAAAATCTACGTTAAAGAATTAAAAGGCTAAATAAAAACAGTATTCAATTACTATCACATTCTGACAGATCTTAATATCTTTAGAGTAATATTCTAGAATGCGTATCTCAGTTCATTGTTTGGATAAGATTTTGTGTAATAAATGGTAAGTATTATGTAGATCTATCATGCATGCAAGTACAATAAAAGGGATTTACATACTTTACTACCAGAACCGTTAAGTCTTAAATTACGTTACTTGTTGTGTTGTGTTAGATCCAAAAAAAAGGGCATGTAACTCAATAAATAGATCTCATTTACTTTTTTTTTGGACATCTGACACACAACGCCATCTAGCCCCAAACTAAGCAGTGCTTGTACTATGGGTACTAAACAACCAATATAAATACATATCTACTTTTTTTGTAAATACATACATACATATTAGACAAAAAACACCCAAACTCCGAAACAAATATTTGCAGATCATATAAACATTTGGCCCGAGCCAGGCATCGAACCCGAAACCTCAAGGACAGCTGTAACATACTACTACGGCACCGAGGCAGTCATTTAATTTTTTTTAGCAATTGTGTTTCTAAAATGTACTTATGCTGGCAATTTATTAAGATAAATGGAGTTGATGACAGAATATCCAATAATAGAAGGTCCATCATAACAACCGAAAAATATTCACTGCTGCACATAGGCCTCCCCCCCAAAGTTCGTCAAAAAAGAACCAGGCCTGTGCTGCATGCTATTGTAGGTTATTTGAGTTTTACTTACCCAAAAGTTTTTATAGCCCATTGTCTGTGTTGCCATGCATGATAATTCTTGGGATCTTGCATGAGGGCATCTCTTGTAAGTTCCAACTCTAGTGAGGGGTCCTGAAGCCATTCTACCAAAACTCTTCGATGATGCCATACCTAAACAATGTGAAACAGTTTTGTTTCAGAAATTGTAAACAAACTTAACATAATGTCAAACAATATTCTAATTCTAACAAGATCGAGATGATCCTATTCAACGTAATTTACAATCAAGCTTTAATGTTAACTGAAATTGTATCCATTACTCAATAAATACATTAAATACTGCTTATTGGAATGCATTTGCAATCCTATATGGTCAAAAACATACTCATTCCTTATTATATTTTAACAGGTTAATATATATTTAGCAACAAATTAGCTATCTCTTGACTCCTATAGATCTATAGACCCTAAACTTAAAGTAACGAGAAATATCCAGCACAAGTTAGAAAAGCCATTACTAATGGAGTTACAACCAAAGAGATGTAGCTACTATCTCGACTAGAGCAACACATTAGGTATAGCATTTAGCATAAGTTTGCCAATGCAATAAAATATACAAAAAATTGTAATAAAGTAACCAATAAATAGCGGATAAAGATATTTACTTGATAGTTTTTAGGCGAATTCTTTATGACAGCTTCTACATATTCTAATTCCGATGTCAAATCTGTTCCCAGTGATTTTAGTAAATCTCTCCTGAAATCATATAAAGATCAAACATATATATATCCTTTTATTTGTTTAAAAAGACAATGCCGCATTAGGAATAAATCCTGTGTCGCGGGGGACCTTTACCAACACACAAGAAACGGACACAAAGAACACCCAGACTCAAAACAACAATTTATGGATCACATAGTGTTGTGGGGTTTGCACCCACAACACTCAGCGAAGTGGAGAGTGGCGTAGCGACCGCTTAAACCACTAGGCCAACCGAAACATAAAAATATAAAATCATAATAATATTTATCATTACTAAACATATACCTAACTCTTTCTATTATGACTTAGCAGTAAGGAGTGTGTTTGTTTTCAGTAAAAGTACATACAGAACAATATGTAGCTTCTTGTATAGTGTTATTTAGTGTATAGAGACAGTTATTTAATATGTTATATTATTTTTAAGTAAAAGTAACAAAAATACTGTTTCTTTTTTTACTGATCAAAACAATTGAACAGCACCATATCAGCTTTTAGGTGCTGTATGATGCCTTCCAGCAAAGTGAAGCAGTTAATATAGAATAGAATAGAAGAATGGAACTGCTAGATCACTTTAAAAAAAGAAATTGTGTTTATGCATGATTGTTGAGTATGTTATTCAATTGGCTACTATCCAACTATAATTATATTAATTAATTCTTGTGCAAGTGCTGTACAGTGTCTATATGTTAACTAAATCAAAGTTTATTTTTGACTGACCTGTATTGCCAAACAGTATAATTGGCAGGATTCAGTTCAACCGCATCTTTTGTAAGGTGCAGAGCTCGTTCTGACTTCTCATTATTTTGGAGGATCGCTCGGAAATAATCATATACATCAACAACTGAAATATGATATATAATATTAGTTCAATCTTACCTTTGTTGTGATTGTGAAAATACTAATTTATTTAAATGAGAAAATACTAATTATTTTACAGTAGGAACATGTGAAACAGGAGAAATTAGAGGTGTATTATATGAATATCAACTGGTCTCAAATTTTTAAGTTTAACATTATTTTCTATAAATATTTTTATATTGATAATGAATTCTGCAAATGTTCTAAAGTACTATTACTAAAATAATACTACACAGGTTAGGGTGTCTCAACCACTAACACAAAACATGTTACTACTACCTATCTAATTATTAACCATATTCTACACCACCTCATCTAACAGTATAATTGACAAATTGATCATGCATAGATAACTAGTACCAAACATACCTATTTACTTATTATTAGTTAATAATAACTGGTTATTATTAGTTAGCTATAACTAGTTTTTTGAAAATAATACGTCACAGAAAATGGTGTGAATAAACTTAACATAAGCACAGATTTTCTTGAAATATCCTTTATGAATTCAAGGCCATCACTTGTAAAAAAGTTATGAGCGAAAAATATATCTATATATTTGGCATCTATATTTATACTTACATTTTTCAGAGTGAGCTATAACCACAACGAAATTAGGCCCTTCATCCTCCGGCACTGGTGTAACATCTCGCCATTCAGGACGGTCCTTGTAGTAAGTCCACGCAACATCACTGTCCCCGCTATCTGACATACTCGAAGCGAATCTAACTTTCAACTAAAAACTGATTGTAAGACTATTTTCTGTTTGTAAAAGAGCTAATGCTAGCAAAGTAGTTAATACATGTGTACACAAGCTAGAACGACGTGGGTAAACAGTTGGTAACAATCTAAGACAAAGGTGTTAACGGCTCATTTAAAACATATTTTCACGAATGTATATTTAAATACACAAATAATTTTATGTGCGGTTTAATATCTCGACAAATGAAAGAACACTCGGAAACACCGAGCTCAATGACAACAATTTCGTGCAATAATGACATTGTGACAGATAAAAGACACAGAGTATATTGGCTTAAGCTAAAAATTTTATTTATATTTTACTAGGTATCTTTATCTGCAATTGGCAATTTGACGTAGATAGGTGGAGGAGTTTAATGATATTTTTGAATGTAAATTGTAGTTATCGTGTCTAATAATATTTTTAAATAGCGTCTTTTATAAAGATATAATTTAGAAGGTAATCTTGGCAATCAGTTGTCAGAAACTTTCTATTGAAACCCAAACGGTAATAATTTATGTTTTATGTACTTATTATAGAAAAAATAAATAAAATGAGACATATACTATACCAAAAATACGTGAATGCCATATTATTTTTGTTAACGATAAGTATTTCCACCATCATTGTTCTTTTTTCTTGAGGGTTTTACCCAGTAACAATTTCTTTCTGCACCACGTAGTCGATTGGACCGTATTGTACCTAAGGAGAATATTCCCATATCATGTCGCAGCTTATGAATAACCTCCAAGCTGGTAAAAAAGTTATTAAAATAAATAATTGAACAAGCCGCATCAGGAATACTTTTGCATAGTGACAAGACGACTTTTGCCCCAAAACCTGAACTTATCTCTTTTGGTGAAAATATTAGATATCTGAAGGCGTCTTCAGCACCATATACGACAAAATCGTAGGTGAACCCCGAAATTCCTGCTCTAACAAATATTTTATATCTCCATTTACGAGGCTTGCTCTTTTTGTATTGTATCCGATTGCCGTCTTTTTTGCTCTTATATGGCACTATCATTTCGTCAATACTAAATCTTGTTTCACTCCCCCATCATTCCAGACCAATATCTATTCTCCCTTTCTACTGCAAATAGTTCAATCTCCAAAGTCCTAGAGTCCTGTGTGCTAAATTCAGGTTTCTAAATTCGCCTACAGAAGCAACCTATTGAGCCTATTGCAATTGGGTTTTAGGCCTAGTGATAGCACTGTTTTCGCTCTTTTTGAAGTGACTGGCAATATCAAGGCTGGTACAAAAGACAGATGTTGCTGTTTTTGTACTGATCTACTTCTCCAATGCCGTCAACACCATTAATCACAATTCCCTTCTATCTATCCATTCCTACTTTGAGGTCTCACTTGAAGGAGTGGAATGATTTTCATCTTATCTTCAAGGACGCATGCAGTCTATTCATGTCGATGAATTTTCTTCGAGCTGTTGTAATATTAACTCTGGTGTTCCTCAAGGCGCTATTCTTTGTCCTCTGTTATGTTCTCTGTATATTAATCTCCTAACCTTGAAACTTCTTTTTGCGTATCATCTGTATGTCAATGACCTACAGCTCAATTCGCAGAGCAAATTGCAAGATATTTCGAAGGCAATACAAATAGTCAACAACGACCTGGAAACAATTAATGCATAGTCTCAAAAAAATCCTTATTTGGAAGGAGCTTCCCCTGCCAACGCTTTATCACTCAATAAAAAAGTAAAGCATTGTCTATAAAATAGCTGTCAGCCTTTGGGTACTAATTCTGATATTTACAAGTGTTAGTAATTGCATCTATTTAAGTTTATATTTGTGTAGTAGATGTGTTATAAAACTAACTTCAAACAAAATGTACCTACTCTCTATTTTCTCAGCACCACCCAAAGGTTCACTGGTAGAAAATATCATATTAAGTCCGCCAATGCACTTAAAGTGCACGATGAAAAAAAAAATTATTTCTAAACCAATTATAACTAATTATTTTATTGGCGTATTTTCTATGTCACATGGTCACAGACCAAGTCACTAGTGGTCATATATTGTTGAAGCTGTCATAAACCATATGCGCTAACCGGTGTCGTGACCATTTAGCAAAAATTCGAGATACACCAGTGCTACTGTCCAAGAAGCCTTTCGACTTAGCACATTGAGGTATGTTAAAAATTGACAATAATTTGAAGATATTCAGTAACGCTGCCATTAGCTTATATTAGTAAACTTAACTATAAGACATATTCTGCTTCTGAATTTGTATTTTCTTATGCAATAGGTTGTGGATATTTTAGTAGACAGTTTGTGCCTGTGCTTAAATTTCACCACCCTAGAACATTCCACCCACTGTATAATTTCCAAGTGACTCCTCAATAATAGAAAGAAGTAAAACCAAAATATTATAAAAATAAGTTTTATTATAAAAACCAAACTGTAGGTACTAATGTTAACACTTAACAGGTAATAAATTGAGAGGAATCTTTCTATGCATTAATAAATAAAAAAATAATTTAACAGTTAACAGTCAACTTTCATGTTTACCAGCCGTATGTGAAACCAAGTCCATTACTGTAAGTCATGTGTGATACCGCTGATGCAGGAGAATATGCCACTCCTAGAAGACCAGCAGTTGTAGCCACCTGATGAAGCATACGACACGATCTTATATTCATTCTTTAATATAAAATATTTTAGCGCAGAATTAGTTAATTTCGTTAAATTGTAATTAAGCGCATATTAACCTCTACTATGTACTGCCACACCAATGGGCTAAATAGTGTGCTAGTGTGAAGGATAACTAGGTAGGTATCCCCACTTGTCCAAGTACGTCAATAAGTAGACGAAATGGATTATACTTTAGAAACACAAATACATATTATGTTCATTAAATATATGCAACAACAGTTATATATATACCTTAGCAACGGGTGCTGCATAAGAGGTCGTATAAGGCGCAGCTACACCAACATGTGAAACTATTGGTGCTGCCAGTCTTGTGTACGCAGGTGCTACGGCCAAGCCGGGGTTGCTGACACGGATGTCAGATTTGCGCACGCTTGAGAACGGTGTGTCGATAGCTTTCGTGTCTGTTGATACCTAAACGCAAATAAAATAATTAATAATATTTTACCATTTGCTCTTTTGGCACTTGTTTGCTCATTATAATGTCGATCATAGTCTGTGGTGTACTTTTATTCCTTAATATTCCACTCTTAAGCGGTGATTTTAAATGTACTATACCTATTAGAAGTATATACAGTTCGAAATAGTGGTCACAAATATTAAAAAATATTTTATTGAATCAAAAACCTCCTCCATTTTTGTAGTCGATCAATATATTCTACTTAAGTATAAAACACCAAGGTAAATAGAATCAGAACCATGGATGAAAGTAGTTACACTGAGTGAGAACTGAACTTGATAAACAGATTTTATTTTATATTATTAATGTATCTAGATGTAAGTTTCTATTATAACAAATTTATATAAAAAATTAACCAACCTGACCAAGATTAAAAGGTGATCTTAAAATGTTGGAGTGTTGGGCGGATACGGCGTAGTTTGCACCGTAATTGCCGTAGGGGTTCCACGCACCATAGCCCGTGGTGATAATAGGGCCTAATGGGACGGCAGAAGCGGCGGCCAAGCACGCTAAAAAGATAATCTGGAAGAAGATTCAATTTTAATGTATCAATTTTTTAATATAATATTTATTGTCAATTAAACCATGACCCCTAAGCCAAAAGGACGTTATAATTATCCGGCTTCGCCGAAGACGCAGGGACAATAGTGACTTTGGCTTGCAGGTGTGTACACTCATCTACTTTCACAGAACTTCTGAACTATGAGTATATACTTAAGGTAATTTACTAAAGAGGGCATTTACAAGCATATTTATTGTCCGCTAGTCATATGACATGTAACGTTACCCAAAATTCCGTATAGATCTGAAATTTTCAAAATTTGGGTTTCTTAGTGTAGTATGAAATTCGTGCAGAGAAGTCAATTTTTATGTATGTGTTTATATCAAAGAAAAATAGGTACGTGACTATAAAACATGCCATGATTTGAAGTGAAATGATAGTGCAAGTTATATTCGCCATTCTTGCCAAGAAAATTGTTACCCGCTTGTACTCAACGTAAAGCAAATTTGCTCGATAATTGCCTAAAATGATGTGACTATAGCAAAGCGGATAGCTAGAATTGATTGGCTTTCTCTGTTTGGACCTCTAGACAAAGTGGTAACTGGCAAAAACTATTCATTCTAACACTAACTCTGCACAAATTAAATTATAAGAGTATACCTTAGTTGTAACAATTTGTCAATTGAAGAAAGGGAGAGTATTTCTGCTAAAGGACAGTCCATGTACCTGTAACTAGCTTCAGTAAAGTCATCTCGTCAGAGGGCTGTGTACAAAGAACTTAATATATTTGATTACTGCACGGATGGCGTAGCAGTTTAAGCGGTTACCTCGCCCGTTCCTACTACGCTGAGGGTTGTGGGCCCGATCCCCACATTGGGCAACGCTTTACGTGATCCACAATTTGTTGTTCTAAGTAATTCTTTATGTATGTTTCATGTATGTATGTAAACCCTCCCGCAATTCGGGATTTATGCCTAGTACGGAAATTTTCTTTCGGCAAAGCATAGCAGTCTAGCTGGCTTAGAAAAAAAATTCTTGACTTTATATTTTGTCTGAAATACAAAGTTAAAAAACTATGAAACCAGAAGAGACTAGACTTTACAAGCCAAAAATTAGACTCCTAAATTTAAATATTAATTAAAAGCCGTAGTGCCTATAATATATAAGTCTAACGACCCTAGTTTTAATATTTATAAACCTAATAACACTCTTCGTAAGTTTATCTTTTTATTGATTAACATTTATTCCTTTTGCTCGAGACTTTTAATAAAGATTTTTTTGTATTTTCTTTTAATTTTCGTCCAGTTAAACTTTTGACTAAACGTTTTATTTCTATGATGCAATTAGGAATACCTTTAATTACCTAAATATTAACCATGTATCAAGAGATTTTTCTATTATAATAAAAAAGAGAACTGTAAAAAATTATTAAAATAAAATTTGAAACGTGCATTAACAACTAAACAAGCTTAAGATTCAAATCAAGACTATTTACTAAGAAGAGCTTAAGATTATTTACTAGAAATTCTAGCAAAGAATAAATTAAAGCTTACTTACTTTGAGAAGCATATTTGGTGTTCAACCCTTCGACGCTTAAACCAATATGTCGTAACACCGGGCAGTGTGATCTTTTATATCAATCCTAGTATGTCAACATGTTCTAATGAAAGGGCATACATGTGTAATAAGGTTGAATATAATATACATTAGTACGCCACAGTAAGCTTTATGAAAAAGTTAAGTGCAGGTGTGGCTTGTTTGCAA
The DNA here is from genome assembly GCA_949316085.1 of Hypercompe scribonia. Taxonomy (NCBI): domain Eukaryota; kingdom Metazoa; phylum Arthropoda; class Insecta; order Lepidoptera; family Erebidae; genus Hypercompe; species Hypercompe scribonia. The sequence goes on from OX438980.1 coordinate 11,504,536, forward strand.
TGATAATCAACTGTCATTCTGACACATGATACGTAACTTACAAATTAAACAATAAGTATAATTGCATTTAATCATTTATATGTTACGGTCGTAGTGTGACTATTAATAGAATATTAACAACTTGAAACATCTCATACAATGAATGCAGTCTACATTGGCAATGGTAGTAATATCATCAACAGTGTCCAGCAACCCACTAGCTGGACATAAGCCTAGACTGGAAAAGGAGACTTGAATAAGAAAAAAATGTTTCTTATTGTAAATATTACTCATTCGCTGATATAGACCTAACAGTGAAATTTCAAAGAATCATATGCAATTAGATTCATACTTTACACTTATTTTATAATATTTTTAATATTTAATACGTCGGCAGGCGCCTAAGGCTCCTGAATTGCAGACATAATTGAAATATTGTTTTTAATTTATACTCATATTCATACTCATGAATTTCGAATACTTATGTAAATTCATTCCAAGAATTATTTTCGTTCCTCGTATTTGTATGTGTAATTTAAACAGTAAATTTGTCTAGGTTTTAAGTAGCACTATTTGTGTTAGTGTTATCAAAAGCATAGTAACTATGTGCCACCTATCTTCTCTGATATAAAAAAATAATAAAAAATACATATGTATATGGTAACAATAGTGTCCGTTTATATCTAGAGCAAGATCGTCAAGTTTATATGAGGGTGAATTAATTTATTACACCACAGCACTAGTATGTCGGTCTAGATATATCAACTGCGGTACTTTATGACTGCATTAAATTGTGCGAACTGGTAATTTAATAACCTGCAAATTACATTTGTTGTAAAAAAATTATAGGACCTAGATACGTAGAACACGTATCGCTTGAGTCTTAATATATGAATTCAAATTCATGTATGTACGAGTTGACGCTTTGTAAATCTAGTGGGTTTGAACAAATTGAATTGTAAACTTAAAAGTTAGGAATCGTGTCAGATTTCTCCCATCGCCTAATGCCGCGGTCAGTAATACCTCACGAGGTGCAATTAGCAAGTATTGCGCCTAGCTTATGTGTCAATTCCACCCTAGGTTAACAAGTACCTCTATAATTGTTTACGTTAAATTAATCAAGCTGTTTGAGTGTGCACAAATAAAGAATATGCAAACACGCTCTCACGAACTTTCACCTTAATAATATTGAGTATGATTTCATTCCGACTTTATAATCGAGAGAGCTAAATGCGTACTTCGGCTAGTATAGCATACTATCTGACCCAGGTAACCTTTTCTCTCTCCTATTGTCCGTAGCCTGCTGTCATAGAGTGAACTAATTTGTTTATCTGTATTAATTGTGTAAAAAAGATTATAGTGAGCCAATCTTAAACGATAGGCATATGCCGTCGTGGGCTTTTTTTAGAACTTTCAAAGAGAAATAATCGTTTACGTAGCGTACGCAATAGAAGCTCTCGTAAGGAATATTTTTCCTCCGTTTTTACAACATTTCTCATTGATACTCCGCTCGTATTAGTCGTAACATAGTGATCAATGACGTAATAATGCTATATAACACTTATTTTTTCAAATCGGACCAGAAGTTCCAGACGTCAGTGCGTTCAACAGTGCGTGAAACAGCTATTCAGCGTTGTAATATTATAAATATAGATAACGACACCCAATTTCATTTGAAATGACTTCGGATTTTGGGCGAATATTTATATATTCGATAGATAGTCATTATCAATACAAGAAGAATGAAAAGTCATTTTGTGTTGTCTAGATCTAGACCTATTGTTAAGCGTACTGCAATCATGTGATTATTACAACACCCTGTGTTTAAAATAAAGCTAACTATGCCTAAGCACCTACCATTACATATACTGGTAAGCACGTATGGCATTATTGTCAGACAGGGCGTGGTCAGACTTGTCTTTTATTCATTACGAGTGATATATATGACCTAAATGCGTCAGTCAACACAGCTGCTATAGATATTTCTACCCACTGTTTGACTAGATCAAATCTAATAAGATAGCTGCATAATTGTAAAGTGTCTCTAATTGTCTTAGGTATACATTTTATACAGTTCTAAAGGGTTCGTTAAATGAGCAAAAAATTTTGAAAATTTAATGTGTTTTAACTTACGTTCCGTTTACGACTTAGAAACCTGTGTGTTCTTAAGGAGTAAGGTTTCTTAAATAATTCCTACTCTGTAAATATGATATATTATAAGACCACACTAGAGTAAAAAACAATAATATCCTGCATTAAAAAGGTGTCTATATATAATTGAATAAAAAGGGATGAAGGCACTTTGAGTTATGAAGGTATTATTGCAAGCCACACACGCTAATTGAACTATTTTAACTATTTAAAAACATTGTAAAATGTTTGCATTTTACATCATCATCCTCATCTCATCTCAACCAAAAGACGGCCACTGCTAGACGTAGGACTCCCCAATGTTCTCCACAACAGCCGGTCTCGTCCCGCATCCAAGGTTTCCCGCGACCGTCACCTTCTTTGCGTTTTACATATTTCTATATTATTTTAATCCGTAAAGCAATTTCAATCCTATCCTATTCGGGAGCGATTAGGTGCCTAGTTGACGTTAATTTGACCGTTGTAACACATTTCCAGGGTAGGTTTAATTCCTTTTACTACTACGTGTAAGAATTTACTGATGATTATTCAGCCGAAGTTCTCACAAGGATGTAAACAAAAGTGGATAATTCTGTTCAATGATGATGTAATCCTAGTCGATTTCGGACACGGCGACCAGTCTCAACGGAGCTCAGCCAACAATATAATACAGGAGGTATTATAGTGCACAAACGTGTGCGCAAACACAAGCGCACTCTCTGTTCCTTCACTCTCATAATCCGGCTATCCAACACGACTGGGAACAGACCAAGCGCAGGATCGACGGCTCTCTGAAATACGGCGGTTAATACTCCAACTTCCAAACTCCAGACTATTAGTAAGCATTTCTATTATCAGAAAAACTCAAAAGTTTTTGTCCCGCACGGTAATCGAACCCAAGACCTCTGGATCGGAAGTCGCATACTCTAAGCGCTAGAGCAACGATGCAGATTCTTTTCCGTTCAGAACATTTCAGTTCAATAATGTTGATATGATAATCATATTATCAAAGATATCGCACATAAATATTCGTCAGTTTATCTCTGGAGGGGCTACAATCAATACTAGAATGGGTTTAATTATCTACATATAATTTAATTTGCATATAATTTGCATAATTTGCATATAATTTGCATAATTTGCATATGGCAATTTAGCTTAAGATGTTGCAATTGGATTTAGTGACCATTAAAAAAATATATAAACAATTTAAAAAAAAAATCGACCTAAAAAGTTTAGTGTACAAACCACTCACGATCGAAATTAAATTGTCAACAAATGCACGACTACAGATATTTACCCAGTACATACCAGCGCCTATAAAGCTAATAAAGTTAAACCTTTTTATCATTTATCTTTTTACTTGCAAATGTTTTATAATAAATTGGTTTATTTATAAATCTGATCAGCATCAAAATATGATATAACAAGAACCCAGTATATCTGCCGTTTTATATCTAGATTACAATCATACTACAGAAGGATCAATTCAAGTTCTATAAGAAATATTAACAACAGAAGTTGTAATGGATTGGTGAAAAGAACTAAGGCAGGTAGCACATTCTTCCACTTTATAGCTAGGAGAGTAAATTAACAAACCATAACGATTTCTAGGCAATAATTACATTCGTCACGCTGTCCCCACGGGACAAGCCAAGTGCATCGTTTACTAGCTAACTGTCATGCAGTTCTGTTTATACTTCACAAAGAAACATTCGCTAGTGGTTCGTATTGAACAGAGAAATGTGTTCAGCTGGCAAACACATCGTCTTACTTGTTTATACAATAAGAATAATCACCAGTGAACGTTGGTACTCAGCAAATATCTTTGAACGAAGAGGCTCTGATAACATCACATCGAATAATGCAAGTTATAAACCAACACAAAACAATGAGCAGCACTTCACACCTTTGGTTTTGATAAGATCTAAGGAAAATAATGTTGACCATGATAATGTAAAACCTACAGTTTACTCAATTCAAAATTCATCATGGACTGCATCTAACGGTGTTGTGCCTATTGTAATACTATTTAATAACACTTTAGACAACCTGAACGTTATCAAAAAAGGACTTCCAAAAAGAAAACATACCCGTGCAAGGTGCCCCAGCATTAAATCAAAAGAAACTAAAAAGCAGATATCCAAACTAAGGTCTAAAACGAGGTTTCTAGAAGTTTTCCAAGTAGTAGAATTTGATCATGAGCCTTGTACGTCTAGTAGTGGCTTGGAAGGAAGATGTCTACCTGAAACTGAATGTATTGATGATGGAGGAACTACAATGGGGACTTGCACCGATGGTTATGGCACTTGCTGCGTTAGTAAGTAATTTTAAAAACAATATAATTTATAGCAAGTAACTGCTTGTTGTCCAAATTAAATACGCTGTTACTAAATATACTTAACGCAATACGTTTAAGTCTTGTAAGTGAAACTAATAAATAGTTTTTGGTGTAACACAAATGCGGGCTAATCCTCTATTGACGCACTGGATTGATGTGGGTAGATTAATTATAAAGCCTCGTCAAACTCCAGGCAATTACTCCTTCTCCTTCTGAATCCTTGTGAAAAATAATTGCTTGATAGTTATTAGATCAGGTCTTAGTGTAATAGATCAATTGATAATTAAGTTTTGTTACATAAGTTCAGGAAGATTGATACTTTTACTTTCTAACAGTGTAGGAAGTTTCTTTGCGAAGGTACATAGTCACTCATTAATTGATCCTCATTTAGTTGTAAATTTCACATTTACTCATTTAACTATAAACTCATTAATTCTTTCATACCACGGGTAATAGTGGCAAAGGATAATACGCACGTACACACACATACACACACACATACACACACACATACACATACACACAAAAGACTCACTCTCAGCTACAGACTAACTTTTATACTAATTTTTCTGTTTTGTTTTTGTTTGTTTTTAACCTTGTTTTAATTTTATTTTATATTCTATTTCAACTAAACTTTATAAAATTTTTAAAAACTGAAATTTCATATTAGTTGCCGCGACACAAGCCACGAGCTTAGTGCGGCAACCATCGTTAAATTTAACTTGTAATTTCTTTTTAAGTATAAGTATAAATAAAATAAATAAAAATAAAAAAAAAATAAAATAAATAAATAAAATTGAATTTAGTTTCACTTCTACGTAAAATTGACAGTTGTATTTTTTTTCAGCTCAATTTAAATGCGACGATCGCTCTTCAGCCGAAACAGGGTGGTTCACTAATCCAGGTTTTCCTTCACCGAGTACTGAAAGACTCTATTGTGACATCGCTATAGAAAAATCGTCAAAAGATGTTACACAGATTCGTTTGGATTTTAACATTTTTGAGGTAAAGACTTAAGTAGGTACCTATCTACTAACTTAAATATTTTTAAATCAGTATCTAAACGGTCAAATGGTACACCTCTTCTCTATTCATTATATCTAGTCAATTTTTTTAATGTCTGACCACATAATACCTAAATGATGTCAAATAACTTCAAACTTATTAGATTTTGTACTATAACTGATAGATTAACTTATAGAATACTTGAATACATTTTTTTTGTAAATACATACATATTATACATAGAAAACACCCAAAAAAACTAATATTTATAGATCATATAAACAGCAGGCGCATACGCTACCATTGCGATGCCAAGGCATACAGTAGTTTTAACTTTTGCGTGTTTTTTTATTCTTCAGTTATTGCCACCCGTTAATGGAGGATGTCAAGATGATCAATTTATTGTATCAGGGCAAAATGTTAACAATGTGATACCAATTCTTTGTGGTATTAATACCGGCCAACATGGTGAGAACATTGTTATTTATACATGCACTTGCAAATTGATATCATTCGGGGTTTTAATTTCAGATCGATATATCTAGTTACGAGTAGAAGAATCACACTATTTTATTATTTTTTTCTTTGTATTATTATTCTTTGTGTGCCATTATTACGTGATTACTAGCCTCTTTTTTTTCTTTTAAAAAAGACAACACCCGCATTAGGAATAAATTCTGTGTCGCGGGGGACTTTACAAACATACAAGAAACAGACTCAGAACAACAATTTGTGGATCACACAAAGTGTTGTCCCATGTAGGATTTGAACCCACAACACTCAGCGAAATGGAGTGCGGCGTGGCGACCGCTTAAACCACTAGGAAAATCGTGCAGTAATACATTAAATAAAATAATAAGGAACTTCGTTCAAAAAAATTTCAGCTACAGTGATTTATAGCGTTGGGGTTTGGGCAAGAATTTGCTGACTACAATCGTAACACATGGTTTCAACAAGGTGGAACCACTTGTCACACATCCAATGAGTCCCTGCTGGTGGTCAAAGACATGTTTCCAGTTAGACAAGTTGATTGCCAGACGAGGTAACATTCCATGGCCACCCAGGAATTCGTATCTATCCCCAGCAGAGTTCTTTTTATGGAGTTATTTGATGAATCGTGTCTACATCAATAAACCAAATACACTACTGCAACTAAAAGCAAAAATCAGCAAAGAGGCGTCGGTTATCTCGTGGTCTCTTTGCCGACGAGTATTCGAAAATTTCGATGCTCGCTTAAAAGAGTGCAAACTTCGAAACTGTAAAACACTGTAAAACAATAGTCATTTACTAAGTTTTGCCCGTTGCCTTGTAGGAATAAATATTTATTTTATTTTTATTTTTCGCTCTTTTTTACTTATTGGTAGGTATATTATATTCTTCTCACATATCCCGACATGAAGTACAAATTCACTTTTGAATTTATGAAATAATATTTGGAAAGTAAGCTTTCGTCTGTTGTAATTTATTCCCAACTTCTATACTTAAACAACTGTAGAATTTTTTTATAGAAGGTATTACATACTAATACGCCAAACTTCTTCACCACTTGTATTGGTGATGTACTTATTGATATTAACAAATATCTACTTATACAATGAGAAGTCTAACAGAAGTACCTAATATATTTAACTGGTGTCTTACTTTTTCGGTTGATTACAGTTTATATTGAAGTTGGTGATACTAAGGGTCCTATTTATCTCACATTTCAAACAGCTACTTCAGGAAACAGGCTGTTTGCCATCAAGGTATAATATTTTTATTAACTTTGTAGACAGACCTAAATCTTTATGCGTGTCTTTTGTATTCCATTTATGTAGCTTGTATATGTTTACTACGTTAGGTGACACAATTGACATCAACCGATGAATTGGCTTCACCTTCAGGCTGCCTTCAGTATTTCAAACAAGCGCAAGGATATCTAGAATCATTTAACTATCAAGATAAATCTGACATAGGAACTGTTGGATATGCTTCTTACTTGGTAAGAAATCAGTTTTAATTTATTATAAAATGAAATTAATTTTAGCTGGAGAAATGATTATTATAATTTCCTTCGTGCACTTTTCCCGAAATAGGCTTATGTCCAGGAGTGGACTGTTAAAAGCTATTGATGAGATGGGGGTCGGCTTTAAGTATGTTAGTTTTCGATTTTTTATATGAAGCGACAGCCATCAGATCTCCACAAGCTACGTATAAAGCGACAACGAAGTTTTGTAGAAAGACTGTTAGCGGATTAGTTTGAGCCCCAACTACCTTATCACGATGGCTTAGTGTGTTCTTAGAAGCACGGAGGTATCTCAAGGCGTGAAGAATGGTCTTGGACTTACTCGGTTACCACTCAGCCACAAGCCCCTCCATAAATACTCGTATATATCTTGTCGTATATATGTGTCGAGTTGAAGTTTAAAAGGGTCGTCGTTCGGAAAGTTTCGTGTCAGTAGTGGCAGCGACGTGACTACATACGTAACCTAAATGATCAAGCAGCTTTTCGTTTGGTTAACGCTGTTGGGTTTTGTTTCCTTGCAATTATCAAACTTTAAAGTCTCATTGTATACATGCGTTTCAACATTAATTGTTATGTAGATTTTTAATAAAGAGGTAGGCCCACCTATAATAGCAAGCTCATTAATAATTATAGCAAGAGATCAAGGAGGTCATATTACTAAACAATATAATAATTATTTCAGAACAATCTTAATTATGCCATGTGCATCGAGCGCGCGCCAGGAACTTGCAGTGTCACTTATACCAACGATGATATTATGCAGATAGTTAACTACGACACAGGTAGTTAGATAGACAAGTTAGTAATGAGTAGCTAATAAGTAAGTTCAAGATTTTATACTTATTTAATTCATTTTTTTAAACAATTATTAAATTATTGGTCCTGTTTCAGCAACCTTATTTTAGTAGCAATAACCACTAACTAGTCGTTATTATGGCTACTAAAACATACCTAAATAATTGTTACTAACTTGACAAAGGCTACGTCATGCAATTATACACAGTATCTAGTATACATATGTTAATATTGGATATTGAACTTTTAGCTTCTTAAAAAAAAAACATAATTATTACTATACTTCAAACTTTCAAGAAAACAGTGCTCCTTTTTTTTCTATTTAGAGCCAGCCAAAGTGACAATTTACTTATAGACCGGCAACGTGCTTGTGATTCCTGAGTTACAGGTAAATTCAAATTAATTGAGATCTATTTCGTACTAGATGGACTGCCGTTAATACCACCGGGGCAAGCGGGAGTGGAAATTCTCAACTGTCCAAATGACTGGTTGCTGATAGCAGCTATGCGCCTCTGCGGCGATCGTCTCAACGATGGTTCTGTTTTTGAAGACTTTACTATAAATACACCCATCACAGGTGGTTTTATTTTTACTATCTCATTAGTATATAGCTTGTATTATACAGTTATATGAAAATACTTAGCTTTGTTTGACCAAAATAAACCATTCACAAAATACATGCGCCTAGAGTATTTTTCATGAGTACAATAGACGAAATGTCTGTGTAAATACATAATACTCACGTCTATAATCTTATTCTAGACGGTGTAGACAGAGGCGTGTTTTTCACCAACATTTTGCAATATAAATCAAATAAAGTTTATTGACTTTTACTTAGTCTTTGACCGCTGTGGCCATGATTTACATCACCGCCGTTATGTTAATGCTTTCCTCAAACAATACTTTCACAAAAAAAAAACCAACTACAAAAAGAAAATGCTTTAAAACAAAAAATGTACTTAAAAGTAAAAAATGATTACATTTTCTTGTGTCTACAATTATTGTCATTTTTGCAGTCGGTGTCAGCCAATGTAATGATGATGATGCACTACTAGCCGATTGCGGTTACGGGAGATATTATAATGTACAAGGGTGTGCGCAAACAAAAATATACTCTCTGTTCCGTTACTCTCATAATTTGATGGGAATCAGAATTTGTCTGACACGACCGGGGAGAGATTAGGCGTAGGACCGACAGTTTACGTACGCTCAGAGGCACGGGGGGTCAAAACGCCAACTTCCAAACTGCGGGCTGTTGTTAGGTATTTCAATAATCGTAAAAACTCAATAACATTTTTTAATCGGCAAAGGTGTAACATTAACCGCTAGACCGTGTTTTACACAATTAGCCAGTTGTTAATTAATCAGTCGTGTTTTTGTGTTACTGGTTTCATTATTCAGGTATTATCGCACTATTATTAGCTAGGTATTTTGTCGTATTACGTTGGCTGACACCGACACCAAAATTATACGATAATTGTATACTCAAGAATTTGGAATTATTTTTTATTTTTCAGTGCATAACTGTTTTTTGACCTTCGCGACTCTTACACGTACACATTATGAACATTTACATACAGAGAACGGTATAACTCATTCGAAACGTCTGGAAAGAGTAGGTAAGCATCGTAACCTTTTCAAGAACATTTTTGTTTTATAATACTTTCTGTTTGAAGTCGTTTTTAATGAATTCGTAGTTCAATTCGACTGTTCAAAATCGACTGCACGGTTGGCCTAGTGGTTTAAGCGGTCGCCACGCCGCTCTCCACTTCGCTGAGTGTTGCGAGTTCAAATCTCACATGGGACAACACTTTGTGTAATCCACAAATTGTTGTTCTGAGTCTGGGTGTTCTTTGTGTCCGTTTCTTGTATTTCTGTAAAGTCCCCCGCGACACAGGATTTATTCCTAGTGCGGGCTTTGTCTTTTTAAAAAGAAAGAAAAGAAAGAAAGAAAGAAAGAATTACTTAGTTTATTAATGTGAATATAGGAAGACCTACTAAACACGCTGCTGATATGAGACACGTTGATGTTAAGTTTTACAGTTGCACAAGATCATATAATTCAGCGAAGATCTTCGTCAGCACATCACTAAGTGAGATACATTTAAGTATAAATTTTTTACAGCGGAATTATTTAAAAAAAGTGTTATAAGGCAACCACTACAGATTTGCTGTAATTTTTTAAGAGTCCCGCTGTATGTCTCCAAAGAACTTCATCGGAACATCACCAAAATAGAACCTAGAAATACTATGATGCTTTTCTAAACCATCGTATACAGTATTTTTGATTATTTTACATTGAAAAGTGAAACAGAAAGTATCATCAATATGCATAATTATCGATAACTTAAAAAAATAGTCGACAAGTTTAATTCACATATAAATGACATCACATTACAAGCAACAGCTTGGGAATGTAAATGAATCTTCAAAATCTATACATCTAGTAACAAGTAGCGAGGCAACAACATAAACGAGAACAAAACAGTCGAACTGAGGGCCTCCGTCTTACTTTGAATCGGGTAAAAACGTTCTTAGAATTAACCAAGTACCATCTCCAAATAAAATTGCCGAAGCTATGTATTGAATAAGTAATGCAATATATTATTAGCACAGAACATTTATTCAAGTAAACTAGTTTCGAAATAAAATATTTTGACATCTAATTTGACAACTGCTCCATCTATGAAGCGATAAGAAAACAATCGAACATACAGATTGCCGCCGCGTCATGATTATAATCCCAGTGTTGCACAAAGCTAATGATAAAGTAATATAATTCAATTACTGATTGTAATTTAGTACGTACCTAATCAAAAAATATTGTCGTGATCTAGTAGTCGAACTTTACGTTTAATATGTTCATATTAAGTAGGCACTTTCGAAGAACCGAAGAGGCGCTATTTATTCAAGAGATTTAACGAAGTTGTTCTGCACTAGATCTATTATCTATTCTATTTCAATGGTAAGTAGTACTCATTAAACAATAGCGGTAATTTCTGGTAGTACAAATACTTATAATCATTTTAGGAGTTGAAGTTTAAATTTAGTTTAATTAAAATAAAATTTGGGAAAGGGCATACTTTTGTTTCACGTCTATTGTAATTTTGTCGCACTCGGCATCATAGTCTTAGAAACTATTTTGTCACAATATTTAAATATTTGTTTCAGATAACAATGCAGGGCCTATCGTCGTGTGGTTTAGATCAGACGAATCATATGCAGGATATGGTTTCAAATTGTTCTATCAACAGAATTCATGTAGTATTTTAAAATCATAGACATGTATATTTTATACACATATATTTATTTTGCAATATAAAATACTGTACTCCTAATTAACTTGTTCTATAATACCAAACTCTTTAAAAAAAAATAAGTTAGGAATGTAAGTATACAATAAAAAGAATATTCAAAACTAACGACAATAAGTATATTATGTGACAAAGCTTGTTTCATTCTTATTTGATGAATATTTAAGATCCTATTAATAACACATTCAATACAAAAACATTACTTATTTACTTATTTTTGGCAGAGAAATTCTTTTTAAGACCATCTCTCACAATATTATGGAAGGACAGTAATGTTCCAACGATTACGATTCTCAGTATCCCCATAGACAATACTTGTAGAATAACCTGTTTAGCGTCTTCTATTGTGCTGCCACACAATGTTGTGAGTAAGGTTCCAGACATACTGTATACAGAGTATGTTTTACCAACCTGAAAAATAGTGTTCATTGATTAAGTAAAAGAAAATGTCTATACTATTATTTTATTTTTTTTCACTAATTAAGTAGGTAGGATGATAAATGATGATTAAAGAAAACATAATATCTTATTCCACATAATGTAATTTATAAATAGGATACCATAGTATGCTTTGACATACTGCATTGTTTGTATTCACAAAGAGTATGGTGACCACCACACTCAACAAAAAATAAACATTAAAAATAATAAGTCAACTTACAAGAGCATCATGGATCATTTTCTTGCCAACATCATGAGGAGAATGCAATCCACCAGTACCAGATATAAGCTTTGTTACCTCTGGTTTTGTAAGGTCCTCATTCTTTAAACCAGGAGTGTCAGTATCTGCTGGGAAAGCTGTCATTAGCCTTACTCTAGTGCCAACAAGTTCCATATTTACAGATTCAGCTAATCCACGGAGTGCCCATTTGCCTGCACTGTAAGCACTGTATCCATATATACCTGTAATTAAATAAATAACAAATAAGTATTACTTATCCTTTCCAACCAACTATAAAAGAGTACATTCTATGATCCATTCTAAATTTTTCTTTGTATGTTGTCAATATAGATCATTTAAGTGACGGTAAGACATGGCCATCCGATCCCAAACTAGACAAACATGACATACACAAAACTATCTAGAGGAAATGGTTGATAAATATCATTAATTATTAATAAATAAACACATACATACCCACACTTGTGTAGAATCAATGACTATGTTTGTAACATGATTACTTATTATGAGTAGAAATATAATCTGTTAAAAGTATATAAATATTCTATCAGTCAGTCTTGTTATCATAGCACAAACTCTGCTCAGTTTGAAACTAGATGATGTTGTGTGTCAAAAGTCCAAAATATTTTTTTATTTTAATGCATCAGAATCACTATAATCACTCAGGCTACTTAATTTTTTCTAAATGTTAACTGAAAGCCATATCTAGTGACATGATACAAAATTTATTTAAGTGTTTTGTAAAAAAGAAAACTATTAGTTGATTGATTACAGTATAAATGTAGTTCACATAATATGCAGACATGGGATTATATCTTGTTTTTAGAGGATTACACTTCCTATACTAACTGAATATGTAAATAAGTGATTGTAAGAATTTTATCATTATAAGCATGCATTAAGACAATGATATCTATGAAGAAGCCTGTCTAGCAATGAGCTATTATAAACTGTTGATGATGGTGATGAAAATAATAAGATAAATTAGATCACCTAGCACTTTAGTACCATAACACTACTGATAATGTATCAAAATGTGCTATAAGTAAATGAAGTAGTATTTGAAAACATAACACCAACACCATATTTTCTAGTAAATTTGCTTATAGCATCTTGTTTAAAGACTTCACAAATAGGGACACTCACCTATTAAGGCTGCTTCAGAGCTGACGAAAATAATCAAACCTTCATTTCTTTCTATCATTCCTGGCAAAACGCAACGAGTAGGGTATGCAGTTCCAAAATAATTCAAGTCTACCATTTGTTTTATAGCGTTTATCTTCATTTTATGAAACTGACCGCAAATGCACGTACCGGCACAGTTTACCAACATGAATATTGGAGCCACGGTTTCTTCTAACAATGAAAAACATTCTTCTATGACATTATAATCAGACGTGACATCTAACGCGGCGTGTTGTATTTTCTGGTTGCCGTCTGTGCCAGCCGCTTTAACTTCTTTCACAGCTTCGGTAAGTCTAGATACGTCACGCCCGATAATAGTTACGTGTGCTCCGAGTTTCGCTGCTTCTATTGCTGCAGCCTTTCCTATACCACTAGAACCACCAGTTATTACAACATGCCTCCCTTTCAAATCTTTATACACTATTTTTTTATCTAGTGAGAAATGAATAACGACTCCTAAACAGAAAAATACCACCAAAAATATTAACAAATAGATTAACATGGTGAAATTTAAATATCAGTCACCGTGTATTTCTTCTAACACTTGTCATATATCGGTTGGTAGATTATATAGATAGGGACGTAGGACCTACCTACCAAAAATACCGGCACAAATGAGCCGGTTTAAACAAAGGGATACGACAACCTCACATAAAACCGGCAATTGGTAATTTTTTCGTTACAGGAGCGTTTCGTTTCGTTACTCTTGGGAAAAGAACTTAAAGGGTACTTACCATCATTTGACTCGTGCGTTCGTTTGCCCCCTAACATTAAAGGAAACTTATGAAATGTTGAGCGGTAGACTATTAAAGGCTACTGATGAAGTAAAACCGTCAATCAAAAAAGACCCCTGAGTGGTATTAGCCCAGGGTCCCACAAATTCACGACATGCCCCTATTTTTAAGAAAACTTCTATGACCAACAGAGATCTGATGATGATGATGACACACCCAAGGAACCTTATCCTTACTGTACTATACCTAAAGCGTGTTTGTTTGTTTATGTCTTTCTTTCACATCGCAAGGGAATAATTTTATAAATGATTTTTGGTTCTGGAGATAATTAAGAGACTGGAGAGTGGTATAGGCTACTGTTTATTGCAGTAAAACTCTCATTTCCATAGGAAGATCCATTATGATGTGTATTGGAATCAATCCAAATTTTACAAATGCCGATTGATGTGCGCTGTTAGTTTTTTTCGCCTAATAGCATTACACAATACAAAATCTTTTTTACTAGACTTTGTAAAACATACCTTCAGGTTCTGACAGATGGCGCTATATGGAATAGGATACTAGACTCTTTGTCGATAAATTTTTAGATATCTTTAGATTTAATTAAATATAAATGCGAAAGGTTGTAAGGATGTTTGGATGATTGTTACTCTTTCATATAAAAGCTACTATACAGATGTAGGTGAAACTTTACAGCCATAAAACTTTAAAAGCGGAATTACGCATAGGCTAGTATTTACTGTGATAACCGGCAGAGCAGTGAGCAAAAGCTAGTAGTTAATAATTTTAAAATAGCAGCACTTTAGATTTTTTAATTTTTTATCTGTGTATACTATTGATTTAGTTCTGTCATTCCTATAGAGTTGAAATGTTTGTTTTGTTGGTGTTTCTATTAAAATAATACGTCAATTTTATTAATAAGCGTAATTTTTTTTTCAATTTCAGTTCACAAAATATTTTAACAGTAAGAATCTTAAGTTTGCTTGTACTCGTAGCATTTTAGAATTGTGTCCCTTTAGTTTCTGTGTTCACATTATTTATAATGAATTATGAGACTAACAGGCTTAATACATTTGTTAATTGGCCTTCATCAGCACCAGTAGATCCTATAAGGATAGCAAAAGCAGGATTTTACTATACTGGTAGTGGAACGGAAGTGCAGTGCTTCAGTTGTGGTGGTAAAATATCGCAGTGGAACTACGGTGACCAAGTCATGTGGAGACATCGACGATTAGACCCTAACTGCCCGTTCGTGGTGAACCCTCAAATTTCGGGCAATGTGCCTTTAGTCCTGGATGCAGGGTGTCCATCAATTATTGATACTACCACATCGCGTCATACTCTTCCTGAAGGAAATATCGATTCTATAGATATTACACAAGAATATGGACCTACTGAGGAGGATGAAATGTATAAGAGTGATGCTTTGCGACTTCTGTCTTATGCTAATTGGGATGTAAGAACACCATTTGTCTCATCTGACAGTTTGTCATTATAATAGTTGCTGTGTAAGATTTACGAACATTTGTTGTTTCCTGGTACAGGTAGCAAAGATTATATACACATTTTCAGGAAAATTCTATTACACATGATGTCTAATTCTAATAAGAAGGATTAGTCATATAGTTTATGGGGTCAGTAAAGATTTATAAAACTCATTTGCAAGAGTATTACAAGAAGTGTTATTAGTAAGCTTAGACTATCAATTAGGGGAAAAACATATAAACTGTATCTATTCCTTGTTAGTACATACTTGTTATGTTAGAACTAAACAACTGTCAAATTATTCTTGTATGATACAATTCTAGGTTCTTATATCTGTCTTCTGAAATCTACCCTTAAATTGAAATAATGTATTTTATGTTACAATTTTCAAAATACTATAAAAACTTTATTTAATATCATAAATTTAATATCATCACTTAAACATGCTTTTGATTGTGATTGTAAAATGCTTACACCATGTCTCAATAAATGTGTATCTCACGCCAATTATTTTGCACTAAGATTTCTTGACGGGACTTTGTTTTTGCAATTTGTCAGTATATTCTTCCATCTTTGACAAACATCCTTACATAAAATAATCAATTAGTGTGGCCTAAACATTAAAATTTTGATAAGAGATACTATTCAAATTTGCTATTTACAAAAGAATTTATTAACATGTTAGCTAAATACAGTTACTTCATATAATGAAAAGAAAGACACATTTCTTTCAGTGTTCTTTATTATCTATATATTGTAACACACATTTTAATCTAATAAATCTAGTAGCTGAGTAATTTTATAAATATGTCTTACATATAATTTCAAAATAACAAAACAATCATTGAATGTGATAACAATGTTTTTTACTTTTATCTAAATACTTATAAGTTTCACAAGCCAAAAAAAACCATAAGCTAATAGAAAGTAGGTGGTACTCTATTATCTTAATATATACATAGATAAAGAGAAATAGAGTTATGTAATTTTTTAAAAAAAAAAACACAATAAATTATTCCATCACATCCTCTGAGCCTTTTCTAAACTTTAAAAATAAAATAATCTTTTTTTTTACATTTATCGACTAGCTTCTGACCCAACTTAGCCACAAGCCGTAAGAAGATAGGAAGTAACATATACATATTTTATTTATGTAATTATTTGCTTATAGGATACATCAGTGTCCCGTGAGGCACTAGTGAGTGCTGGCTTCTATCACGCTGGTGAAGGTCGTCTGCGCTGTGCATGGTGTGGAGGGGAACTTGCTCCCTTCAGGAGATTTGGTTCTCTAGGACGACCACTTGATGTTCATAGAATGTAAGTTTTTATATGTATGTATATAATTGCTTGAAGTAGTGGAAAAAAATTATCTGTCCACCAAATATTATTTATTTATTTTAAGCCTTTTTTATCCTGCTGTGGGACAAAGGTCCTCCCCTTTCTCCCTTCGTACTAATCAGCTCCTTCGAGCTAGTTCGTACTAGTCAGTCTACATCCATTTAGATGCCGCCATTATCGTCTTGGCCTAATATGATCCCATTTGGTACCTTGGACCCAAGTTGTACTAATTTTTGCCTAAAGGTCCATCGTCATTCGGCTAATGTGTCCGGACCATGTTCGTGTAGCGGTTAGTGTATGTGACTGCCCATTCAAAGATCTCGGGCTCGACTATCGGGTAAGGTTAAAAGGTGTTATCAAGGTTTTCTGGTTACATTAATACTTAGTAACAGCCCTGAGTTTGGAAGTTAAGATCTTAACCCCCGTGCCTCAGAGAGCACGTAAAGCCGTTGTGTCCTGCGCCTGATTTCTCCCCTTTCGTGTCGGATAACCGTTCTATCGGATTGTGAGAGTGATAAAACAGAGAGTGTATCTCTGTTTGCGCAAACATTGACACACGATAATATCTCCTGCGCAGTTGTCTTGTCACCGTTACGACGTGTCACCGTGACAGAAATTGGCTAGAAGTATATCTTTGTATCCAGTATATGTATCTAGGTATCTAACTATACTATAAGGCTATTGGCACACTTTAGATAAGAAAGTGTATTAAAATCGATATATTAGTTAAGAATTAGAATTTCTCTAAGTAACATTCATTGGAATTAAGAATATATGGTCTAACGCCCGTTGTTTATGTTGGGGATGTCCAACTTCTTTCAACCCCGAGGATTGCTTTTATGAAGGCAATCTGCAGACTTTTAAAGATGAACATCTACACATCTTGTAAAATATACATATATCTACAGCTCGTAAAATGTATAACTACACCTTGTAAAATATACGTGTTCATAACTAGTGTCGGAGTAATGTGTTGCTAAGTAAAATACCACATGCGAAATTAAGAGACAAGAGCTAAGCGGACAAGAGTTATAGTTGCCGAACTTGATTATCAAACAGATTTTTTTTAAAAAAAAAAACATCATCCGCACCAGAAACAAATCTTGTGTCGCGGGGGATTTTACAAATATACAAGAAACGGACACAAAGAACACGTCATTATTTAATAATATTTTTTGTTTTTTAATTTTTCTACTTATATAACACGAGGGTAGCTTCTTTGTTTCTGAAAAGTAAGTTTTACTTTTTTTGTTAATAAGAATGGAACTACCGTGGTTCACCCACGAGGTCAATGCACTCAAATGATTGTTAACATTCGGTATCAAACTAATATTATATTAGAGGTGAAGGGTAGTTGTTTGGTCGGATACCGGGTATCCGGCGAAGAGTTATCGTATACCACACAATGTCAATATATTAAGGAGCCAAGAAATTGTGTTAAGTTACTGTAATTTGCATTATTATTATTGCAAATTAACAAAATTTGATTGTAAATAAAAATTATATGTTTATATTTTTATGTTACGTCAAAAAACTTAACAGTACCTAGTAATACTTTAATACATACCGACTGCCTCGGTGGCACAGTGGTAGCTATGCGACTGCTGCGCTGAGGTCTCCAGTTCAAGTCCCCGGTCATATCAAATGTTTGTATGGTCTGCAAATATTTGTTTCGGAGTTTGGGTGTTTTCTATTTTTAATATGCTAAATACGTAGATATGTGTAGAAGTATTTTATCAATCAATCTAATAAGACCTTGAATAAGTTCTCACTGTTTTTTAGAAGATGACGTAGTGGCACTCTGCGCATGGAATTTCGTACGCTAACACATCAGTTATGTAGTACTATATGTAACCTTAAATTTTAGTAGATATAGTTTACCACAGTGTCAACCATGTCTTTATTTACCTATTGTGTAATTTTCTACTTTTGTGCCAAATAAAGTATTTTTGCGGGGAATTTTGTTGCACTGCTTTATTGATAAGAAATTTATCGATGAAGCACACAGAACTTTTGTTGGACACGCGCTTTAAAACTCGTTTAAGCGCTTTAAAAATGACAACTTTAACCTTGAATATAAAGAACGTTCTGGAGCACCGACAAAGTTTGCACACAAAGAATTTTTTTTTTTTTTTTATAAATATTTTGGACATATGACACACAACGTCATCTAGTTTCAAACTAAGCAGAGCTTGTGCTATGATAACTAGACTGACTGATAGAATACTTATATACTTTTCTTTTGTAAATACATACATATTATACATAGGAAACACCCAAACTTCGAAACAAATATTTGAAGATCATACAAACATTTGGTCCGACCCGGGATCGAACCCGAGACCTCAAGCATAGCAATTGGAGGCATTGCTTGATCAAAATCCACGTCGAAAGCTAGTAGAGCTCGGAAAATAATTGCAAGTAGATGCTTCAACAGTTACAAAACATTTAAAAATGGCAGTAATAGAAGGTACGAGGTTTTCTCTATATGAATTGCTGCTTCAACGGCAGAAAAGGAAAAGTTTTTTGCTTTATATATTATCACTGAAGATAAAAAGCGTAAAAAAGGGAGTATGCCCGGTTACGCATCAACATCATCCCCAAAATCAAATAGCCTCGGTTCGAAGCTTCTATTCTGCATTTAGTGTGATCAGCAGGGTGTTATGTATTAATTACGAGCTGCTTAAACCTAGTAAAAGTATCACAGGGGCTCACTATCGACTTCAGTTGATACGTTTGAGTCGAGGTCTGAAAGGAAATGGCTACTATACGAGCAGAGACCACATACCACATGTCCCACATGTAACCTCAAAATCAGTAAAAACTTACCTGGAAATGCTTTAATAAAAAGTTTTGGCCACCTACCGTATTCACAGGACAGCCCCCTCCGGTCAACACTTGTTTCGGTCGATGGCTCATAGTTTGAGCGAACAGCGCTTCTATTCTTTCGAAGGAATCGGAAAATAGATCGATTTATGAATTGCGTCAAAAAATGAATCATTTCTCGAGGGGCATTATATTACTGCCAGAAAGATGGGAGAAAGTAGTCTAATAATGGACAATACTTTGATTACAAAAAAACGGCTAGAACTTATTCATAGCTTTCATAGTACAAGGTCTGCTTAGTTTTGATGGCGTTGTGCGTCAGGTATCGAAACTATACATAAATTGTAGCATCCAGGTACTCGCCAGCTGTTTGATATCCTATCGAAATACTTGCTGATATCCGGCCGGACAGTTATCTAACGTTCGTTTCAACTTTACTATCACAAACTACTAACTATAAGATATGTCTAAACGAATCTATAAGCTTTCGGCCACGTGTAAAGTCGTAAAACAATAATTTTAACCCGTTAAATGCCGCGCAACAAGAGTGATTAGGCTAATAATTAAGACAAGCCTTAAGCCTTGATACTTGTCAGAAAACCTTGAAGGATTACATTTAAATGTAATTTCATTTTATTTGTCCTCTGCATAAACTG
The DNA here is from genome assembly GCA_949316085.1 of Hypercompe scribonia. NCBI lineage: Eukaryota > Metazoa > Arthropoda > Insecta > Lepidoptera > Erebidae > Hypercompe > Hypercompe scribonia. Next base: position 11,525,011 of record OX438980.1, read on the forward strand.
TGCTAGAAATTTAATGAATACCCATTTTGTTATACCTATTTCTCAGCTGCAATTTCACAACGAATTGATTAAAAAGTTAAGTAGCATTATATTGCAAAAAGTGAGAAATGCCACATAAATTTATGCTGGGCTCATTTCACAGATAATATCTTTTCCCAGTGCAAAAGTGCCATTGTTATTCATAGTCTGGTGATAAGGCGACGGGGTCACAATAATAGTCTAGTTACATCGTTACCATGAAAATGATTAGATAAATTGCGACTCCCTCTCTCTCGCACACTCTTCGATGCAACCAATCCAAAAACATTGGTCAACCGTGTTATACTTGAAAACTGATTTAAACGGATTTAAATGTTAAACCTCAGTTTATCCATTGAAATTCCCATTATTTAAGTTATGTTTCAAGTCAAGTTTATTTATAAAAAAAAATGATAAACTACGTCATGTATATCTTAAAAATATCAAGAAAAAGTCCACAATGGTTATTTTCTATATCCCACCGATAACCTACGATTATCTTGGCAGATATCAGATTTTTAAAATAAATGGACAGAGCGGCTAACTCCACCGATTGCAATCGTGCGAAACTGGAGCGGGTTATAAGCACTCATATAAGTTGCTATTATATTCTTTAACTCATATTACTGACGTTAAAAATATATATATTTATATTACATAAGTAAAGATAAATAACAATCCAAAGATTATTGTAAATATATTTTTTTATCCAAAGGTACTTCCCCCGATGCGAGCATGCTGCGTCGTTAGAAGCGGCACAACGGACTGCAACTGTATCTCTTCCATCATCCCCCAGATTGGATGCACCACGTGTTCAAATACCACCGCAACCTTCGGAAAACCACCCGCAGTCGTATGTTGTTTTTAATACACTCTTACCTAATAATATCTTTAGTAGTAACTTTGCAAATCTTACACCACGGCAGTCTGATATTCTGAAATGTCTTTATGATAAATTACACCCAGACATAGAAAAAATGATCATGTTTATTACACAGTTATTTATTCTGTATGATATCGAATCCACGACCCGCAGCTGAGCAATGAGCGTCACGAACTACCGATAGGTCTTTTGAAAGATTTTTTTTATTTTATAGATATCAATTTTATGGTTTCTACTGTTTGTTCTTGCATAAAATTGTACTAATTACTGAAACTCACTACGTAAACTGTATATTTTATCAAAATATATATAAGTACACGTTTCCTCACTTTCACTTGGAACGATCATGATTTGTTAAATATTTGAAGGTATCCTTCAAATGTCTTGCTAGATTATTTTTATTTCGTGCTAATTTCTATTCTGACGTTTAACCGTAAGTGATTCTAGAAACTAATAAAACGGTCTATGACATGGTAAAACCACCTTGTTGGAACAATAATCGTAAAAAGCAATGCTGAGAAAGCATCAAGAGCTGTAGTTTGAATTCTCACCTTTCACTTACACGTATCACGAAGACCATAGCGGTTTAGTAATAATATCGTTTTATCCAACCAGACATTGTCAGTTATCAAACCTTTGGCTAAGGGTTAACTAGATATTTCTCGACAACCGACTATATCTTACAATCTAGATGTTGTGCGGATATGCTCATCTACTACCGTTTTATTAAGAATTGTGAATTACTATATCGCTGTAATATATTCTATCTTATTAACACTTTTCCAAATTCGTTGCGACCTTAAAAAAACTCGACCCAATATCAAATACACAATATAACAAAGAATTTCTTATCTGCATTAATTTACTTCCGTTACCTGGTCTGTTTACATGTTCACTTAATAATTTCGCACACAAACATCAATTAACACTACCCGTACTATAGTAACTCTAGTTCAAATACGTTAAATAAGTCATTGGTACAGAAGCGGTCGGTTGTGTTACTCGTTGCTAAACTGTTAATTCGAAAATAACTTCTTTTTCTGCTGTATGAATAGGAAACGTTGTGAAATTTGCGCTGTTGTCAGAAAGTTACTTAGCTACAAAGCCTTGAAGCTAATCTACTGTTTAAAATTGCATACGTAAAACACTAGTGATCGTTTTTGACCTTAATCAGGTGTACTTAATATTTGATCTAGTATTAATAGCTCCTCGATTGTGAACGCTTGTACTTATTGTTAGGTACTAAACACGTTTAAGGCGTAAAGTGTGAGTGATAAGCCGTGTAAAATGATTAGTAGGTGCGCATTCTATGGTGCAATGAATAGCTATGTCCTTCGTGTTCCACCTTCACCTAAAGTCGCAGTGGGCCAACCACTTAACAGGTATGGACATCGTCCAGTGTTTCCAGAATGTGTAAAAATACTACTAAGGAAAGAACATATTTGTTTCTAGTCTTTGAACATGTATACTAGAATGTGTTCTTGTAGCAACGGGGCCTAAAAGCCAGGATAGCCAAACAAAAAAAAAAACTATCTTTCTCCTAGTTCTAGGCTCCATAGGACAAACTGCTTAGTTTATACTACACCAGTTGTCTATAGATATGTGGTAAGTGTACCATCATTATCATTTCCCAATCTTATTTGGTGTCGGTGATATGGAAACCCAAGGAGCCGGAGCTGCTTATAGAAATGTCGATCTTGTGTTTGCAGAGACCACTAGGTCAGGGAGGGAGATTAACTGCGATAAATATTAAATTTTTATAACGGTCATGTATATTTTAACGGTAAAAAAAGTTGACAGACAACTATCTTGTCTATTTTCTTTTGATAATAATCTCAAACCCTAAAAAATAGGTTTGGCGCCGAACACAACGAGCGGGTACTAAACACGGAAGGTACCTGGCGATCAATGAGTGTAGTGAGTGGAGGCGCAAGACATCCACAGTACGCGTCGTTAGCGACCCGTCTTGCGAGTTTCGAACGTTGGCCGGCGGATCGACGTCAAGTTCCGAGGACTCTTGCCGAAGCCGGCTTCTACCACACAGGCACAGATGATCAGGTAAAATAATTATTGATATTTATTTACGATAGAAGATCTCTGAACCAAACCCAATCAATCAAAACTCACCTTAGCTGTCAATATTTTTCCTTTTGATGATACCTAACCTTGGTCAAGCATTGTTTGCTTTTTCATTCTTAATAATGTGCAGTTCGAAAGATGAAACATTTTAAAAAATAAAAGTTATTAGTAAATAAAGAAATGACCTACAAATAGGTTGTTAAATATTTTTTTTGTTTTGAAGAAACAGGTAGGTAGTGTAAATATTATGAACATATACGTAATGAAAATAAAAAAGGACATTTTAACACTATAACTATGAAACCTAACTTTTTCACTTCAGTCTATGCAATACTTCGTGGTATTAGAGTACTTTTTGGTGTTTTCGTCATAAGCAACAATACTTTGTACCACATAAATAATGCAAAATAAGCGAATGAAGTCGTATAGCATTACCGAGCAGATAAGAGTACAAGAAATTATTTATAAAGCGAATGTGCAACAACTGAAACACTCGCAAAAATTGCTTTAATACTTGTTAATTACTTTTCATGATATCAGGATTAGAATTGGGTTAAGATTAACCTTCTGACTTGCAAGACAACCACAAAGTATATGTTTTCCATTAATTTTTTCAATCCAACCAGCACTTGTTGAGATAAGTGGGTTTAAACAAACAAAATCTTTAGCTTTGTAATGTTAGATATAGATTTTAAACAATTGTAATGCCTTTAATAGTCCACTGTTGGACATAGGCTTGTCTTAATACCACGCAAACGGGTTGGTTTTTTTCTCATTTCAGTTCTGTTGTTCTGTGATTTTATTTTATTTATTTTCTTATGACAAAGGCAAACGTTACCTGCTGTCATCAACAACCTTTCACAGTCCACTGCTGGACCTCTAGGATCTGGATAGGCCTCTCCTTCTCAAGGAGGTTTTGGCCTACTACACCACGCTGGCTAGACGGGTTGGAATAGTTTCAAGTTTTCCTTCTCTTTGTATGATATTTACCTGAATATTTTATTTTCTTAGCCTTTTACGACACCCACGGGATGAATAGGGGTGGTAACACTATGTATTCTTAATCCGTCACAACACGGACAACCTTTTGTACCTGTTACCTGCTGTAGAGTAATTAAAGTCGACCGTGAACACATGCAACTAAGAGTTACTATTTCGTTATCACCGGATCCGGTAACCTCATTCACTTGGTAAAAGATAGGTATAACATGTAACACACAAACTCTTATTAAAGATAATAGTTATAATTCTAAATTTTAGGTCCGTTGTTTCTACTGTGATGGTGGACTTGGCAAGTGGGAGGCTGGCGATACTCCGTGGTCAGAGCATGCGCATTGGTTCCCTCACTGCGGGTATGTGCTGCTCATCAAAGGGCAGGAGTACATCGAATCTTGCCGCAACCGAAGCTCCGTGCAACGTACTGTGAGTTTACTTTTTACGACTTTATTTTGCTGTATTGCTTTGTTTTTGATCAGCTGTTGTGTAGTAATGGATTAAGACTGTAGTGCCGTAAGAACTGACTAAGAAAATAAGTAAGATTACAGAACCACACAGTGAAAGAAAACATGAATCAACCCGTCTGCATGGTTCAGTAAACTAAAACCGAATTTCTAAAGAGAGCCTTACGTCCAGCGGTGGTCTATTAAAGGCGGTTGATGGTTATTTTTAATCTATACTCAACACTAAAGGTGAAAAGTGTGTATGTTTGAACACGCTAATCTCAGTAACTTCTGGTGCGCATTAAAAAAACAAATGTTTGATAGCCCGTTTATCGAGTATTGTAGGTTATATAATATTATCTGGATGTCGTAATAGCAGCGGTTCCCGGATCCCTCCTATCTCAGGCGCAGAGTGGCACACCGTGTGGTTTTAGTCGGTTCGATTCCGACACACCACCCCGCCGTAAACCCCGGTGGGGTGACGGCCCGAGGGGGTTTCCACACGTTAAAAAAAAAAAAAGTTTATATAATATTATGCTACCACCAATAGAAGCCGATTGACAATGAAGAATGTTCTAAAAACGGGGGAAAAAAAACTTTCGAGAGACGCAGAAGAAGTTTAGCAAATCAGCTAGTATAAGTATGCAAGTATGAACTGTGTCATGTTCACTACTACTTTATTACTGGTAACTTTAATATTAAGGAAAACGTCATCATGCATATTGGTCATCATATCACTATTAAGTTTTGAATACCTTTTTATGACATATGATTTCCAGCAATCTTCTATTTTACCACCTGTTAAATGTTCACAGACACTTGTAAGATGCTTGTTTGCGGTTTACAGATATCAGCTGAGAGCGGTCTGAGTACAAGGCGTCGAACTCAAGGTGTTAATTTTCCTGTCACAGAGAGTCAGGTAATTAAGTTGATCAGTATAATATTTAATATTAAATTTAATTGCCTCAAGAAACCTATAATAATATTATAAAACTGAAGAGTTTGTTTAATTGAATGTGCTAACCTCAGAAACTACTTGTTAGAATTGAAAAAATATTTTAGTATTGGGTTGTCCATTTATCGATGAATGCATACCATCGCGTTTCAAGTAATAGAAGCCGAATATCTATGAAAAATGTTACGAATGCAGAGAAAAAATTATTCGTTTTGAGCTGCAGTTGCGGGGGATTATCTATTAAATACTATGTAACGATTTGAAAATTGTTTCCGGGTTACCATTTTCGTTAGATTTTCAATATTAAAAACAAAAAAAGCTTTTTGTAAGTACTTGTAATCTATACTAATATTATAAAGAGGAAAGATTTGTATGTACGTTTATAGCGAAATGGCTCAAAAAGTACTGGACCGATTTTAAAAATTATTTCACCATTTGAATGCTACATAATCCGTGATTAATATACGCTATTTTAATTACAAGAAAAAATGAGAATACCTACTAAAACTACAATAACGTTACCCAAGGTGTAAAAAAATGTCTATAAAATATCTTTCATCGTATGCGTTGCGAAAACTATTGACGATAGAACGAAAAATATTCTACAATATTAAAGAATGTATCAATATCTACAAAAAATGTCGCCATAGCATATATCTAACTATCGTAGTTATGTCACTATTACTAATTTTTAACATTTTAAAAGTTAATAGAAATGCCGACCAAAATCAGACCAAGTTATTTGTACCTTTGCCTTAATCCTTTAATTAATGATTTTTCAAGGAACACTGCTCAAATACCTGTAATTTTTAGTTAATTAAAATTAGACATTCGATTCGAAAGATATTACTAGTTAAATAAAATAAAAATAAAAATTAATTCGCCGCTACGCTGCCGCCATGATACGCCAGAACGACGGGGCCGGTATGCAATAGAGGGGTACATCTATGAAATAGGTAGCCGCGCGGCTCACTCGCGCGGTCGCCTCCTTACGTAGCGGACGTAACCAACGTTAAGTAATTTTGAACAAATATTTTCTGTTTTAGCATGTTTTTAAATAATTTTCAGAACTACTCAGTGTTTATTACCAAAAGTTCTTTTTAAAACTACATATTTCAACTTTTCAATTACAAAGTTCTTTTCAGAAGTATTTTAACCTCCCAATTAAAAAGTACGTTTCAGAATTATTTAAATCTTACGGTAAAAAAGTTCTTTTCAGAATTACTTATAATTTATTTTATTCAAAACTTCTATAAAAAGAAACTAACAATATATCTAGAAAAAGTATAAATAATATAATATATAAATATATCTTAAAGACAGTCGTAGCTACATCTAAATATGCTAGTTTTAAAGCGAGATTAGTAAAAATACGTCGTATCGGAGAATCTTTTTTTGAAAATTCAGATCGTCTTGCAAGTCAGAGAATACGTATCACAGTCACGACTCAGAGACTTTGTTTTCAATCATCAAGTCCCGTACCCAAAGAGAGCTAACGATACACTATTGCTAAATACATTATTATTTAGGTATGTCCTGCATTTTGGGACAAACTTAGAGTATTTATTGCACGTTTATCACAATTTATTTAAAACATAAATATCCACCCGTGCGAGGCCGAGACGGGCCGCTAGTTACTTATAAAAATACAAAAATTAGCAGATTTATTGAGAAATTGATTGAATTAGTAAAAACTAATGTAATTTATTTGATTAGACTGCACACAGACAGGTGTCTGAAATAATATAATCCAAGCGCTGGTGAATAATTTGAAGAAAGTTCTTGAAACGCCACTAAAATTTTTGTAGTTATTTTGAGCGACCCCTATATTAGAATGCCGAGGTCTGGCTGAAGGGTAGCGGCTCCCTCTCTTGCAATGAATTGCGAACCCATGAATTTTATTAAAGGAAAATATTTGCTTTCAGAAAATGTTCTCGAGACATTTGGAAACTTTGTATCTAAAAATTAAATATCAGAAAAATAAAAAAGGTAGACCAATTAGTTTGCTCTAAATGTTGACCAGATCATTGCAAAGTATTCTTTTTACGAATGTTAACAATGTTATTACGCACTTTCAGATTTTGGGAGACTAATATAGGTACTTAAAAACAAACAATCACAAAAAGCCCGTATATGTATATATAATATATAAAAGACGCAGTACCGACGGCTTTACGTGTTTTCTGAGGCACGGAGATTAAGATCACAAGTTTCAAACTCCAAGCTGTCATTAAGTATAAGCAGAAAACTCAATAACATCTCTTGATCGGCAGTAACATACGCTAACCGCTAGACCGACGAGGCAGTCGACGCTATAATCGATTTATCACCACAATATCAGACCTATATGTATATATATTTTTTATTTTTGAAAACGTTTCTACAAGATATTACAATACCAAAAATAAATTTAACACGTCCAAAATAAAACCAACAAGCTAAAAAAAGATTAAAATCACAATTTTCGGACGATTTAAACGCGGCCATTTTGGTGGACTTATTCTGTGACGACGGACTACACTCGTGTCAACAACGAAGTATTTGGTTCACAAATGTATCGCGTTATTTTTTCTAATCAACTTATTATCGTGGAAAAGTAAAGAAATATAATGAAAATTAAATAATATAATAGTTAAGAAGACGATTTTAACATAAGTAAGGATATTAAAAAAGTAATAAACGTACATTTAACAATGCGAGGGGTGATCTAGTACTGATAATCAATATATAAAAGAATGATTAGAGTAAAAAATATATTTTATTTTTCAACATAGTTTCCTAAAAAATTAATAAATTTAATATATCTTTTTTCTAAACCCATGATTCTCTTAGAAAAAAAATCTTTGCCTTGGCCTTCCAAAAACGCCTCTACAGCTGCCATCACTTCACCATTGTCTTCAAATTTCTTGCCCCGAAGATATTCTATGGAAAGATATAGGCTACTGGGAGCCAGATCTGGCGAATAGGGAGTGCGTTCGAGCAGTTCGAATCCCGTTTCTTGAATAGCAGCAGATGATCAATAATCATTATTTATTGATCATCCCTCGTATTTTTTACTTAGTTAACTGCACATACTGTTTTGTTTACAAAGTTCGACGAAAAGATAACCTGCTGTGCAAAAAGATCCGAGGGTAAATTGTCGTCAAATTTTGTTCGTTCCGTGCGTTTTAGAAATATATGAGGGAATTAAAAAAAATCACTATTTGATTATTAAACTTTACTAATAACTTGTAATTAATTTAAAAAATAATTACACAGATATGTTTATTTAGTAGGAAAGTTTATAAATAAAAATATGTTGTCGATTTTGGAGTCTCATGCATGTACCATATTGGCAATTATTTAGTCGTGTGTGATAATACCTCGATCCCAGTAGAACGTAACGTAACGATGATTATTATTACTAGCAGTGCCCACTGCGGCATTACATATTTCAATAATTAATTAACTAAATTATTAATAGTGATTAAGTAGTGTAATAGTAGAGTAAGTGATTAATGTGGTTATTATTAAATAGACATATATTATTGCTGGCTTTTAGCAGATCATTTAAAGAAATACAATTCCATAGTACAATATTTTCATCTAACTCCTAAGCCAGCGTTTGCAATGTAAGCAATCTTTGAAATTCTTGCATTTTCATATAGGTATAGATATTATTCTTAAATCACTTTTTCTGTTGGTAAAAACAACATTAAAATTAGTTGCATAATTTAAAAGATCTAATCGTGCTAAGGACAGGTCTATGTCCAGCAGTGAACTATTAAAAATTGTTGAAACGTACAAAAACAAAAATCGTTAGGTATTACTATTAAGAAAAAATACTTGTCCGTTGTAGGCTATGAGGTCTTTCGAGAGCTAATCGCGTCGCAAGAACCTTGAGCGAAAGGTACTCAGCCGATGTATGCTCTCTCTCGCACCTTAAGCTGTAGTACTAGACTTAGGACTTGAATACATTTTTGCTTGGGTGTCTGCTATTACTTTCGATTACGGAAATCCATAACCTTGGCGGCATCTAACGTGTACGCGTCATTATATTTCGTAGTTAATGATAATATTTTGACAGAAGGGTTTAACTCTGTTTTCCACTCGCTAAAATTACAATTTTTTTATATTTTTTTAAAATAACTTTAGTTCGGTTAAATAAAAAAATGCTTATTGATTTTTTATGTTTATAGGTGGAAGAATGTATGGAGAGTAGTATAGCGTTGGCAGCTCTGGGCGCAGGATTGGATGCGGCCAGGGTACGAAGAGCAATAGCACGTAGACTTCGAACTACTGGTATGTGTTACATATTTAATTTTGATTTTTCATATACAGGCATAGATATTTGCTGGTAATGTCCTCAAATTGCTGCACAGCACATTTTGTGGCAAAAATAGCTTATGTATTTATCCGATGTGTCAGCTATTTTGATACCAATTTCATCAAAATTGGTCCTGTCGTTTGGGCGTGAAGAGTACAAACATACAAATACACACGTTCACAAACTTTCACCTTTATTATATTGATATGAAGTGTGATTCCTTAACGTAGCTACTATTATAGTCGTTACTACTAATAATTATCATGCAATTGTATTATTTCTACGTTTCATTCTTCAGATATAAAGAAATTAAAAAATGTTGTACAAATTGCCAGTAAAGCAATTAAGTACACGTTAAAAGGAAAAGAAATTAAAAATCATGAAGGTCTGAAAACAGATATGAGTTCTTACTTGTGCCCTTTATATCACGCTGTTAACTGTGTAAGTGTAATATTTTACACTAAAACGACTGCATAGATAAAAAATTCTTAAAAACTGAGTACGGGACAAATTTCAGTAACTTTGTATAACTATTTTACTTATATCGAGATACTAGCTGACCCGGCAAACGTTGTTTTGCCTTATAAATAATTTCCTAGTAATTTTAGGGTTGTACTACCCCTAACATTTAGGGGGATGAAAAATAGATGTTGGCCGATTCTCATAGAAACTGGATAAGCACAAAAAATTTCATCAAAATCGGTCAAGCCGTTTCGGAGGAGTATGGTAACGAAAACTGTGACACGAGAATTTTATATACTCGTATTAGATACGAATTTTTATGTTTCAAGTCAACATTACACAAATTTAATTATATTTAAATAAACACTTACCAGTACCTTAATCATAAATGTTACTTAACTATTGTGATGATACCTCGATAACTCTACTCTCAATAACGCATTCATTTATTTATCAAGGTATTCACCTCCTTCCTACTAGTACACTACTTTAAACTATGTAACAAATCAAATTAAATGTTTATAACATGTTCCAATTACATTGAAAATAAAAAACAGCATTTTGTTTCCAGGCGTTCCTTTTAATTCATCGGAGGCATTAATCGATGCGGTTCTAGATGGACAACTAAACGAGGAACCGTGGGGAGTATCGCCCAGTAGACAACGATTCGCTAGAGATATTTTAGCAGAAACCTTAAGAGAATTCGCACCGCAATCTGGGTAATATTATTACTTTAAGAATTACTATTCTTTTTCCTAATCAATTTGTATATCTTGTCTATCTTCGTAGTAGTCGACCCTACGTACTTTGTGATATAAGGTTACAATAATGCAGCGGTCTCAACTTGTCAGGTCCCTTTATTAGCAAGACCAAAGTATACAGAAAATCAGAACCAAAACGAGAACCGTAACAGTAGTTTTTTGACATTTTTATTTAAAGTGATAAAAGAAATCAGTCTTGTTAATGTATAACTTTTATTCTTCTATTAGAATTATTTACATGTTATATGGTCCGTGTGGTGACGGATTAAGAATACATAGTGTGACCATAGTGCGACTAAGGGAACAATGTACGAAACCCTATTCCAACACGTCTGGCCACCGTGCTATAGTAGGCCAAAACCTCCTTGCTTAGGAGAGGTCTATATCCAGCAGTGGACTCTAAAAGGCTGTTGATGATGATAATGATATGATATATTATATCTTGTGATGCTAATAATAACTGTCCGCTTGGTGACGGATTACGAATACAGAGTGAGACCCTTCCTTTTTATCCCATGGGTGTCGTAGGAGTCAGCATTGCAAAGACAAGTAAAACTTGAAACAAATCCTATACCGACCCGTCTGGCCAGCGTGGTATATTAATCTAAAACCTCTTTTGTAAAGAGAAGCCTTTAGGCCTTTAGGGAGAGGATTATTATAAGGAGTTTATTGATGATATAATATTAAACAATATATTAAAACTTTTTGTTGACGCGAAGGTCTTTGTTTTGAGTGCCTACATTGAATCAACATATCCATAAAACGTTAATACGTTCTGATTACAGCATAATACCAATGGGGCAGTGGGAGGATAGACCTGATAGTGCCAGATCTCAATCTGACACGACGAGATCTCCGTCACCTGACTCAGTTCCACCACCTTCCAATGCTCAGTCTAATGAAAGTGTCATAAATAAAGCGCTAGTAAAAACTTGTGCTACTGACGAATCTCCAATGGAGGAGTGTGAGACAGAGGCTACGGCAAGACCAGAAAATAAAAATCTGTCGCTAGAAGAACAAATCAGACAGCTGAAGGAAGCTAGACTGTGTAAAGTTTGCATGGACTGTGAGGTGAGCCATTGATATTAGCTTTGACCGATTTAGAAATGGAGGAGGTTGTATATTCGGATGTTTGTATTTTTCTTTTGTGTGTATTCAGCCATAACTTCGTCATATATATAGACATATTTGTAAAATTACTTTTTGAGTTTATTTCGAAATGATGGTATTTCATAAAAATCTGATGATTAGTTTCAGACACACACAAATTAATATGCATTGTTACGCAATCACATAGTATTATTTGAAGTCGGTTCAACTTGTTTTGAAAAAAAGATTCTACTTATTTTCATATATTATATAATGACTTCAAAAAGGAGGAAGTCGTTGGCCTCCAGGTCTTACGGTGAGGTAATAGGTAGAAGACTCAACGTCACTCCTTATAAACCTGACGGTCAGTACTTTTAGTTCATCGCAGTAGGGCAGAATCACTACCTTTCAGGGCTTCCTGAGGTTATTCGTCTGAGTTTACATACTATAATAAAAAACAAATAATCTATACATATAAATAAAATTGTCGTGTCTGTTTGCTGTTTAATATTGAAATAACCACTTTTTACTACCTACATATGAATATACATACGATACATACACCAAAATAAGATTTTTAATTTTTTTTTGTGTCTGTCTGTCAGTCCGTTTGTTCAGGTTAATCTCTGGAACGGCTGGACCGATTTCGACGGGACTCACTGACAAATAGCTGATGTTATAGGGAAAAACTTAGGTCATTTACATTTTAGAATTTTAAAAAAATCTACGACTACGAACAGCGGGCGAAGTCGCGGGTGCAGCTAGTTATGTATTATATACAGTATCGAACCTGCTCACTCACATTCGCAATACTATGTCGCGATCTCGTGACCTCGACCGAGTCATCACCGTGAATAAATATTAAGTTAATCTATCATCATCATCATAATCATCATCATCATCATTAACAGCCATTAACAGTCACTGCTAGAGATGGGCCACGTGCGCCAGGTAAGTTAGTATTGCGTAACTTTCAGATTTTCCTTCTCGTCGCAGTAATGTTATCCTGTGTAATTCGCTCTCTCGATCTTACCATACCCACGGGATGAATCCCCGTCCTGCGTTACAATGTTGTTGACTGTGTCCAGGCGGGCGTGGTGTTCCTGCCGTGCGGTCACCTGGTGTCGTGCGCGATGTGCGGCGTGGCGCTGGAAGCGTGCCCGCTGTGTCGCGCTAATGTGCGAGCGTTGGTGCGCGCTTATCTCGGCTGACCTGCTGCCGTTGCGGCAGATACGATAAAAAAGTTAGTAATAAATTCAGCTCCAAAGTTCAGCGTAACCAATTTACAGTTCAGTGAATATCTGCGTGTCTAAAATAGAAAACGGAATATTTGTATTTTAGACACAGATTACTCCCTAATAGATTCCGCAAACAGGACCACAAACGTGCACCACACATACTTGATATAGCTAGTAATGGAAGTCCCGCTAAGAATCGCGACACCAGAATAGGCCAAGTTTGTGACCCATCCATAGGCACGCCGAGTTCTTGGCTATTTAATAGTTTTATGTTCAAAATATTGTATTGCAAATGACTTCCTGTGCAGTAAAATGGTAAAATTTCATTTGAATAAGTTCATTTTATTTTTATTACGTTAACACAATTTAAATATACCAGAGTTCAACTTATACTGGCGATATAGCGGTGCAAACTAATAATAATTTAGTAGACGTTGACGTCTTTTAGAAATGTCCCATTCGCTCATCGCGTAAATTACAATACTTGTCTTTGTCTATTACTGCACGTGTATCGATAGTGTTGTCATTCATAAGTCGAGATTGTTCGGTCCTCTCTTGATTTGTTTTTATTGAAACAAAGATATTTTCTTACAGAAGTAGCGTATTACTGTGGAATATTTCTGTTAAAAAATGACTTTTTTCGTTTCGGGTCATTAAGACCCGAAACGAAAAAAATGTGAATGATACGTATTTGTGATGCTCCGTAATATAATTAATTTTCTCATAAATTACGATTGTGAAGTTTTAAATTAGACTATATTTTTTGTCAGCGAGACTGAGCGCATGTAGTATATAGATAAGTGTCCCTTAAGTGTTTTTCACAAAGTCTTAAGTTCTCCACGTCACCCAAGTACGGTACGAATTTCCACATGATTTTTGTATATTTGACGGTCAAGGAACACATAATATTTCAAAATTTACGTATGTACATTTCTTATCACAAAGTACTCCAAAACCCAGTGGTACCCGTCAAAAAACTTCAATACCTCAGAGTGAGTTAAACGTATTAATAAATCGCTAAGGCTTTCATATTCCAACTAAACCATTACGCGATCAAAATCGGTCCCAACTCTCTGTTGATAATGTTACAAATAACTGTATATATTATAACCGCGGGAGTCGAATTGATATGAAAAACGTGAACGCTATGCGTTAAAATTATTTAATGGATGTTATTATATAAATTATAAACTTGTAAAAGTTATAAAAAAAAATTGTTCAATTCCAACGAAATTGTTCTAACTTTGTCCCATCACGACGCTTATATGCATTCTAAGTTTAACCTTGAAATATCCAATCACAGCGCATTTGACACGTCCCGTGCATACCTCAGAATTTCAATACAAATTTTTGTTAATGCGGTATCTATTAGGGGGTAATCTGTGATTTTAAACGACAGAAGGATGATCTTGACAATTTGGTCTGTCTCTTTTGAATTCAGGAACTCGGGAGACAGCCGTGTCAGTAGGTTAAGTATTTCAGCATCAGCAGCTTTCATTCGCATTTTGATATATATCTGTGTATTCTTAACAACTCTGCATACAGCGCCGAAATTAAGTTATACTCTACAAAAGTATTCTTGACTGTCATTCTTTCAAAAAAATATCAAACTACCCCAAAATTATTATTTAGAAATGAAACTTCAATCCAAACATGATAAAACTAACGGAAACCAAACATTTGGTCGGTCGCTTATAATTCCTTTATTTCTTATTTTATGAAAAAACCTTATCTTTAACACCTGTTGTGGGTCACACCCACGAAATTAAGTCCAATTATATAATTATATTTTAATCGTTAATATGATCCTTAACATTTTTTTTTTCATTTCCAGATGTTACGACAAGTTATTTATTATCGATTGCAGAATTCAGAATATTATTTAGTCTTAATACATTACAATTGGAAGTGTAGCTCAAGTGAGTAGCGTGTAGCATTATACAGATTACCTTCATAAGTTAAATGTACATAAATTACCTTACATTGGCCTACATTAGATGTACGCTTTATTTATAATGTACTTTTAATTATATTTGCTAAATATAATAAAGAAGTACTAGTGATAAGCTAACTTAGGGCCTTAAATGTAAAGGGACCTTTAAATGTTAAATATACTACAGCTGATACTTATTTTATAAACCGTGAAATATCTACACACATACATCTTGTAATGCTTTTTTATCATATTCTTTTACATTTCATTATGTTTTTAAAGAATAGAATTATCAACAATAATTATTGTCCTCGTGTCAGTTCAAGTGCTTACGAATTAAATACTAAGTGAAGCCAGTCATGCACTACCGTCAAGTAAAATGAAATATATACGTAGGTAAGTGATTAAAATATTAAAATACATAAAAAAGAGAAGTTAGCCTTTTAATATAACGTTAAGAAAACAAAACGAAATAGTCAACGATATAACCTATGCGTAGTTGCTTTTACCTTTAAAATGGTTAAAACAGTGTCAAAAAATGAAAAGCAATATTTTAAATAGACTGAAGAGATTGAAATACAATTTTGTGAGTAGTCGTAATTCTGCACGTTTGTAGGCATGCCCATTTGATCGAGCATTCGTCATGTTAATAGTATACTAAATATAAATTAGATTGCGTAATGACTTGTAAATCTGTTGATTATTGTTTTGAAGTACACTAATGTAACAATTACTTGTTTTGAGTGAACATTACCAAAGAACACTAATTGATTTTATTAAATAGAGGTCAATAGGCAAAAATCTTCATTACGTCAAATCAATTTTTGTTTTTCTTTATTGGTAACATTTTCTATACTGTCGGTGTAATGATAGTTATTTATTCGGTTAGTCTACACTAATTACTCTTAAAAAAGGATAATCTTACTTATGTCAGGCACCTTAATGTTATTTAAATTAAGAAGTAAAAAAAGTTTGAAATTACGCCAGTCCTAGTTTTTAGTATCTTAACACATTTTGTCTAAGATATGCGACTGCAGTTCCGTGGATGATTTTACGTTCCGATGTATGCAGCTGGTATGACAGACTATAAATTCGACTGCACAAGGTTGTGTAAACAATGGATCGTTTTATAGTAACAACAATTGTATTTGTAAGAGCATAAATACAAGCAAAATATTAAATTCCACGAGAACACCAAGTGGCTAGTTACAACGCTATGCAAAGCATAATGTATATCTTGTTAATTTTTTATATATAGTCACATGAGAATACAGTCAACAGATAACTGTTATTTTTCATCAGTAGTAACTACTTGCCCGTCTCATGCAACCATTCTTCTCCCGTACATCCCGGCAACCGACCTGAACTTCTGTCGCGAATGATGTGTTGCTATATAGAATCTTTCGTAGCACGTTGTATACCCTAACATGCATGCATTTCAGCAAATGTTTTTGCAAAAGTTGTTAATTATATTCGGTCGCGTGCTTTCGGCATAGCGTGTCGAGACACTTAGGTTTCTGTTTAAAAAGGACGCAAGCCTTATTGTTTGAAGATTCGAAAGGCCGCTATGATCTCTATAAGGTGAACTCGGTTCATAACCGCGGTATAAAGATCAATTTCGTTATTTTGTCCGCTCTATCTCTGTACAATGATTGTTCTGTTACGTACTCATATCTTTTTAAACATGAATTGGACCGAATCGATGTCTTTGTATTTAATTTATTTAAATAAAATAAAATTATTGTTTAAAAATTAATTAAAAATTATTATTATATCCATTAGTAGTATGACTACAAAATGTGTTGTAACATATTATTTATTATTAAACGAAGGACAAAGTATGATTGTAAACAAGTCTGAACATGTATTATCAATCACATTATAAAAATTAAAAAAAACTTGAATAAATTTACTAATTAATTTGTTGACGAGATTCGATATTTTTATTTCGATGTTATATTTAAATGTTAGTCGTAGGAAAGTCTATTTCAAAATTAGAAATAATTGTATTGGTGTTCATATTGTCTCAATTTTTTACACTTAAGGGTGATTTCCACCAAAAGGCTCGTATCAGAAGTCATTTTGTAATCTTCAAACGATAATAAATCTTGGCGGAGTCATTTAAAGTCTTCATTACGAAGTCGCTTGGCTGATCGTAGCCGCACTTTGTAATATATACGAGGGGGCGTTTTTAAGTTCGCGGAATGGAGGGTATTGAGTAATAATAAAAACACAAAATTATTTTTCTTTTTCTATATATTCCCCTGCAACACGAATACATTTTTCAGATCTTTCAATTGGTTTTTTTATTCCCTCGTAAAAAAAAGTTTTATCTTTGTCTGAAAAATACGCCGAAACCGCCTCCTTAACCTCCTCATCAGTTGAAAATTTCTTACCACGTAATTCTTTTTTCATTTTTGGAAAGAGATAATAATCACTCGGAGCCAAATCTGGACTGTAGGGTGGGTGATTCAAAATATCGAAGCCCACCTTATGCAGGGCAGCCAGTGCGACTCGGCTCTTGTGAACGGGAGCATTGTCATGCAATAGCAGGACACCTTTCGTTAATTTTCCCCGTCTTTTTTCTTTGATGGCTTCTTTTAACTGTTCTAAGATTGAAGCGTAGTATTCCCCCGTTATAGAAATGCCTTTATCTTTATAATCTATCAATAATATTCCTTCTGAGTCCCAAAAAATCGTTGCCATGAGTTTCCCAGCCGACTGTGAAACCTTAAATTTCTTGGGTGGTGCTGTGCCCTTTTTGTGCCACTGCATGGAGTCTTGTTTGGACTCAGGTTCATAATGATGAACCCAAGTTTCATCCCCAGTAACAATTTGATTCAATACGCCATCCTTGTCTTCATTGCAGAGGTCCAAAAACGCACGTGAACATTCCACGCGCTGTTGTTTTTGCAATGGCGTGAGCATTCTCGGCACCCACCGTTTTTTTTTTTTTAACGTGTGGAAACCCCCTCGAGCCGTCACCCCACCGGGGTTTACGGCGGGGTGGTGTGTCGGAATCGGACCGACTAAAACCACACGGTGTGCCACTCTGCGCCTGAGATAGGAGGGATCCGGGAACCGCTGCTATTACGACATCCAGATCCCTCCTAGCGCCTGCCCGCTAATGTGGGCACCATCTATGGGTAAACTCTCTATTTTAGGCGACGTACGGCACACGCGGACGTCGCCTCCTCGCGGCTGGCCACTATAGCGGATGGAGGGGAAAACCCGTCCCGTCCACCCGCGGCCACACTCAAGGCGGCATGAGGCGCTGGTATGCGCGCCTCCGCCGCCCGGCTCGCCGGCGGCGAATTGGGTCCGAGTGGATATCGTCCTCCCGGGCCCTCTCCGCCGCCTCCTTCCGCGAAATTACGTCTTCGCAGAAGGTTGCGACCGCGGTAAAACAACTGTCGCTACCGGCCATGGAGCGTATGACGGCCGGCAGCGAGAGATCACCTCCAATAACTGCAGTGAGGACCCCACGCTGCGCCGCCCAAGCGGAACAAACTGCTAGCGTGTGCTGAGCCGAGTCCTCACTGCAGTCGCAGTGGTGACGGGCGGGACTCAATTCCCTCCTGACGACCGAGTGCAGATACTTTCCGAAGCAACCGTGCCCGGAAAGGACCTGCGTCAGTCGGAAGGAAAGGGTCCCGTGCTGCCGCCCTGCCCACTCGGCGATGACCGGCTGGAGAGCATCCACGGCGGCAAAGCCAGCACGTGGAGCCTCCAGCCGGGACGACCAACGAGCCATCGTGGCTCGACGAGCGGCCTCTCGCCACTCGCGTATCTCTTCGGGCGGGGGCCGTATGCCGGTACTCGCCCGGAAGTCAGCCGTCCGCCGATAAACTTCGGCGAGCACTTCCGCCTCCAAATCCCACGGGGGAGTTCCGGCCAAGGCGCACGCCGCCTCCGTCGATACGGTGCGGTAACCGCGTATGGCTCTAACCGCCAATATCCTCTGAGGGCGCCAGAGACGAGCCCTATTCTGGGCGGTCAGAGCCGCCGCCCACACCGGTGCACCATATAGCGCCATTGACCGGACAACCCCCGTGTATAGCCGTCTCGTCGCGACGCTGGCTCCACCCAAATTGGGCAAAAGTCGCCCAAGGGCAGAAGCAGCGCCGACCAGCTTTGGAGTAAGCTGTCGGAAGTGCTCGTCGAAGAGCCACCTGCCGTCTAGGATCAGGCCCAGATACTTCATCTGGGCCTTAATCGGTACGAGGACCGAATTGACAACGATAGAGGCGCCGGGGGGTGGACCACGACGGGGCCCATGAAACAAAAGGGCCTCCGTCTTATCTAGGGCCACCCGTAAACCCAGCGACTCAATGCGCCCGACCACCGAAGAGACTCCCACGGTGGCCAGGCGCGCCGCCTCTTGAAAGTTCACCCCCCGGGCCGTGACCAATGTGTCATCGGCGTAACAAATTACGCCCAGCCCGGGGGGAAGACGACCTCGAAGGGCCCAGTCGTATCCCATATTCCACAGGAGTGGTCCGAGGACGGATCCCTGCGGAACACCGCACGACATGGGCCGCCGCCTTAGAATACCATCTCGGTCCTCGTACACGACGGTACGCTCCTCAAGATAGTCTGCCACAAGCCGCCTCAGGTACTCTGGCACCCCGTGGTAGTGGAGTGCTTCCCTGATGCAGCTAAATGGCAGACTATTAAATGCGTTGGCGATGTCCAACGACACCGCCAACAGCACGCCGCCACAGCTCACCGCCTCTTCGGTAACGGCCCTCAGGCGCAGCACGGCATCGACCGTCGAACGCCCCGCCCGAAAACCAAATTGGGCGTCCGACAGATCGGGGCCCACCTCGCAAAGGTGCCGGACGATGCGAGCAGAGAGTATCCTCTCAAAAAGTTTACCCGCTTCGTCCAGCAACACGATAGGCCTATAGGCCGCCACCGAATCGGCAGGCCGTCCCGGCTTCCTTAACAGGACCAGCTTCCCGCTTTTCCAGCACTCAGGGAAGCATCCGGACGCCAAGCTAGAGTCCAGGACTTCCCTGAGGCGGTCCGACATGTGCTCGAGGGCTCGGGCCAGTGCTCGGGCAGGTATCCCGTCTGGCCCAGGGGCGGTGTTCTTAGAGCGGATCCGTAGAACAACCGCCCCTACCTCCGATTCCCTGACGGGCGGAACATTGCCCTCGTTCTCCCCGTCGTCTCCGACCATGAAGGCCATCGACGGAGGTGTATGCTCCACCCGCTGCGGGAAAAGGCCCTCGACCACTTCCCGCAGGAAGCTGGGTTGGAGGGTCTCTGTAAGGGGGGGGCCCGACGTGCGGAGCTTTTGTCGCGCCGCACGATAAGGGCGACCCCAGGGGTCACGATCGAGACCCTCCAGCATTTCCTTTCTCTTAATTTCTTTGGCGCGGCTGATGGCCAGCTTCAGAGTTTTCCGCGCCTCTCGGTACTCCTCATGAAGCTGGTCCTCCCCGCCTTCTTCGCGGTGTCGCTGCCGACTACGGGTGTAGGACCTCC
This sequence comes from Hypercompe scribonia, assembly GCA_949316085.1. Lineage (NCBI taxonomy): Eukaryota > Metazoa > Arthropoda > Insecta > Lepidoptera > Erebidae > Hypercompe > Hypercompe scribonia. The sequence continues at coordinate 11,545,667 of OX438980.1, forward strand.
GGGCACGAGTACAGGCCGCACGGAGGTCCGCCAACTCCTGGGACCACCAGTAAACCTCCTTCCGTGGAGGCCGGCAACCTCGGATGCGGGGCATGGCCGCATCACATATCTGCGCAATGGCATCGCAGAAGCGACCAGCCCCCATGTCGACCTCCTCGGTCGGGGCCTGCGGAGACAGCCAAGAGTGAATAATGGCCGCCTCCTCTAGTAGGTCCCTATTTAATTTGGCTACAGCCCACCGCGGAAAGCGAGAAGAACGCCGCGCCGCGTGACCCCTACTGGCGTCCTGGGACCGGGAGAGCTCAAACCGGATATAGAGATGGTCCGAGAGCGTCTCAACCTCTTCCAGGACCCGCCAGTTCCTTACTCGTGCGGCGAGGGCAGGGGTAGCGAACGAAAGGTCCACTATCGACCCTCCCTGCTATCGCACACACGTGTTGGTGGAGCCCCTGTTTAGTAAACAGAGGCCCACCGAGGCCGCCCACTCCTCTATGGCCTCGCCCCTAGCGTCCGTCCTGGGGGAACCCCACGCAATGGACTTTGCGTTGAAGTCCCCCAGTACTAAGACGTGCCCAGACGCTAGACGCCGCATCGAGGTTTCCAAGTTGTTAAGGAAAACCTCGAAGTCGTTCAAACTCCGGTTGGGGGAGAAGTATACACCATATACAGTGATCCCCCCCCACTCGGCAGCAACATATCCAGTGCCCTTGTCTCTTAGCGACAAGGGCGGGGAATGAGCCGCCGTGGAGCCGACGACTGCCACGGAACAGTCCCGGTCACCCAACCAGTTTGGACGGGGAGGAACATAATAGGGTTCCGCGGCTACGGCAACACCGATCGACCACTGTGCCATGGTTTGCAGGAAAAGGTCCTGCGCCGCGGCACAGTGGTTCAGGTTCGTCTGGACCAGGAGGTTGGAGACTTGGGCCATTACTCGACCGTCTCTACAACCTCCTCCATGGGCAACGATGCCGACATGCGAACGACATCAGAGGCAGCCTGGGTCGATTGGCTAGCCCCCGACGCTTGCCGAGAATTGTAAGGAGGTTTACAGCCTCTCTGCCCAATTTGGTGATTGGCGGGCTTGTTACCCGCCGCACACGCCGGGCAGTGAGGGGCGGCAGAGCATTCAGTTGCCTTGTGCCCCGGTCGACCGCAGCGGAAACATAACCCGCTGCAGTCGAAACAACTGACGCACTTGGCGCGTGTGTGCCCCGATGCCAGGCATTTGTAACACCTCATCGGTCTCGCCGCCAGGACTGTGATCCTAGCGCTCACGAAACCGATGAGCAGCCTGCCGGCGTCGCCCAACATTTTGGCCGACGCTACGGGACAGCTGACCCACACTGCGCCAAGCCCTCCTGGACCGGGGCGGATGGTGCCGACCCTAATGTTGTCCGCGTTGCAACCCGTCCTCTCTCTTACTGCAACGCGGACATCCTCGGTCGTTATGGAGTCGTCCAGGCCCGACATGCGCAATTCTGCGCACTTGGTGGGCCTGGCGATCTTGACACCATCCGTAGCCGTAAACATACCTCGCAACTTCTCGGCAATTGTGTCCGCCGTCTTAGCACCTTCAGCCCCAGGGAACTCGAGGACTCGAGCTCCCGTTTGGGCGAGGCGCATTCTGACACCTACAAACCTACACTCTCGGCACCCACCGTGCGCTAACCTTAGTCATGCCAAGATGATCGTGTAAAATTTTAAAAATTGTTGTATCCGATACTCCAACCATTTCTGCGAGTTGTTTCTTTTTTAGTCGAGCATCTTCCAATACAATTTTTTCTACTTTTGCAATAACTTCTGGCGTAGTCACCTCAACGGAGCGCCCCGGCCTCGGGTCGTCTTCAAGTGATTCCCTGCCTTGTTTAAATAAACTATGCCACTTGTAGACCATTGTTTTTCCTGGGCAAGAATCCCCGTAAACCGATGACATCTCATTGAGTATGGTTTGAACAGACTTTCCTTGCTTAGTAAGGAACTTTATCACCGCACGGAATTCAATTTTCTCCATTTTTTTCACTTCGTTCCCGATTAAAATACTTGGTCAACGATAGTTTAATAACTAATGATCCAATCACAACAAATTTTACCATGCAGACTAATTATGAGTCACTGAATACGGTAGGCATCAAAAGAGCGCGTTTACCCGCCTTTTTCAGTGTCATTCCGCGAACTTAAAAACTTACCCTCGTACTTAACATCATTGGACGACGATTCAATATCGTATAAAGATTGTAAAATTCTTTCTGATGCGAGCCGTCCGGTGGAAATCATTCTTTAGGGAATCTTCCAGTAGATCTTTTTAAACACCTTTATAAAAGAAAAAAATCTTATTCTATTAAATACTTTTAGGTATGTTTCGCGGTATATCTGTGCCATTTGCGCCAAGCGAGGTAAGTCGTTATAAATTAAAGTTAGATCAAATCATACGTAATTTGTTTTTTACTTAAAAATACCAAAAATAATGGGTTAATAACTCCACTATACTTTGCTGTGATTCGTAAAATTTTATAAATTTTGCCATGACAAAAAAGACGGTATTGGCTTCATCGATTATTAATCAACCTAACTGTCTAAGTTCATTCAAAATGCATAGAAGAAATGTTATGTAACCTTTTAAAGTAAATTGAACAAATATTTAGCGGGATTGGCGGCTCTAAGCATGCGTAAGTTGATTTCTTTTATAATACTATGTCGACTATCAATACATATAAAACGACATACCAAAAGTCGTTCAAACGGTTGCAGCTTTCGAACTGGTTAATTTTTTTTTATTGTTTATTAGACTTGAAATTGTTTTATGACTAAAACTAATATGAAATTAAAAATACAATTTCAGACAACCTTAATATGCAGGGATTGTCAATATATTATGTAGATATGTTATATTGTCTTGTATGTTCCAATTACTGTCCTCGTCATTACATTTTCGTTAATATCTTCTTATACAGTTAGTTTAATTTTAATGCATCATTAAATGAAACATAATTTCTATTTCATTAATTATTAAGTTTTATATTAGAGAGGGGCAAACGAGCAGAGTTTAGCTTTTAGTCGCCCAATAATAAGCGACAACCGCCACCTCTATGGACACCTGCAACTCTAGGGTCTCAAGTGCATAACTTACCATCCTCACCCCTAATTAGAGGGAGATTTGGGCTCGGTTATTTCGCTCACATGGTAACTACAATGAGAGAATTACTTAATATTGATGTAATATATAAATATTAACCTTTAGCATTAGATCAGCAAAGTAAGGTATTATAAATTCGTAAAAAATGATTCAACACTATAATGAACATACAAACATCAATTACATACAAAACACACTTACATGTAACGATTAGTATATTAGTTGATTGTAGGCTGTGGTACAAAGAGAAGGCTGACATTACTACCATAAAGTAGGCCTCTACGAACATTTTGCCTTTTCAGTATAGTGTTTTAACTTAGTTCCTAGTAATTTGTGGTAATAATCTGATATTGTAGCGGTATTGGTTTGCTATTCACAAAAATAATAAATAATTTGTAGTTGCCTTAATAAAAGATTTAAGACGAAATGCTAAATGAAAGTGGGAAACAAATCTAAGGGATCGGGATTCACCCTAAAATAGTAACATTTAAAATAACTTTAGATGGGGTTTTGTAAGTGGAACATTAGTTAATTACTAAAATATGATCAAATGTTAGTACTTTAGAAGACACGACGTCATAAAACCTAAGTCTAACATTTCTCAATATTTATAAGGTAAAATAGCAAGACATGTATTCACTTTAAAAAAAAAATGTCATTATCTTGTTAGGTGGTCACGAACTACTCATTACATTTACTTTATTGTTTGTTTTTCTGATAACCAACTTTGAACTAAAAGGCAATGAAACTAATTTCAATATAGTATTAACGATGTGTCTCGAAAAGCTGCATCTGTAGATGTCGTGTGATGGCGTTTGATTGTTATTGTTAGAATAATATTAGCGAAAAGTATCGTAACAGTTTAATGAAAAACCCCTTTGAAAGTAAACTTACTATATCCAGAAGTGTTCTAGAGCATTCCTTTGCACTTGTTGTGAAGCAAACCTTTGTAATTGTGCCTACGCAACATCACTTAGGGTCCCTGTTAAAATACTAGGCCTTTGGTAGTCACTGCCATGTGTAAATGTTATTTGTAGCGTTATGTAAGTATAGTGATGTGTAATGTGAAATATAATTATGATAATGATATGTAATTGTTACGTTGTGTGCAGTTTCAATAGTAAGGCCTTAACCTTTTATAACATCATGGTGTCCAAATACATTGGTTATAAACCTTAGTTGTATTGTTTCATTGCAAATATCCATGGGGTGGGCCACGGCCATTGGTTAACATTTGAAAATATCGTTTAAAAAAAACATTATATATATTATAAAACTGTTTATTTACAAAAAGTAAGTTAATTTGGATTTATTTGTTAAAAATTACATTGTCTAAATGACCAGCGCTTGACATCTCTTCGCTGATTTTTTTTCTTTTAGTTGACAGTGTATTTTCTTTATCGATGTATACACGATTCTTCAAGTAACCTCATAAAAAGAAAGCTGCTGAAGTCGAGATAGATCTGGACTTCTGGGTGACCATAGAATGTTGTCTCGTGTGGAAATCATTTCCGTAAACATGTTTTTGACCACCGGCAGGGAATCATTAGATGTGTGACAAGTGTCTCCATCTTGTTGAAACCATGTGCTACGATTATAACCAGCAAATTCTAGTAGCATCGGTCCTCAGAACTCCCGTGACATTTTCACATATTCAGCAGAATTAACAGTAGCTGAATGGCCTCGAGAATCTTCGAAAAAGTGGGGTCCTAGGATTTCTTTTGCTGAAATTACAGCTTGCATACCTTGGTAGAATGAAGTGGCCTCTCATGTTTAGCTTTGGTATTTTCACTGCTCTAATACCTGCAATTCTGTTTGTTTACATGTCCATTGAGGTAAAAATGATTTTCGTCAGAAAATAAGATGTTGTCAAAATCACTGTATCGTTCTAACATTGTTTCGGCATACGACTTGCACAAATTTAAATCAATAGGTTTTAGTTCCTGCGCTATTTGGACCTTATTGGATGTAATTTCAAATATAATTTTAAAATACGATGTAATGCGTTTGTACGTCGATAAATCTGGATTACGTCGAACAGAAGCGGAAACTTTCTGCACGTTCTCTTCGGTCCGAGAAGTACGTGGGTCTCTTCGAAATTTACCCATTTTTTTATTAAAAGAGGAAAGAGGCGCAGGAGTTTGGCCAGTCTTAAAACTCGGGAATTCGAGAATCAGAAAACCCAATTCTGCAAGGTCCTTGTGGAGGAATGGAAGAAACTACTTGGGCAACCAAACACCGGGCATGCTGCCGGAAAGTAAGACCCGTTATAAAGGATTGGCTTGATGGAATCACAGGACTTTCTCATACCGGCTGATGCAGGTGATTACTAGGAAAGGATGCTTCGAAAATTACCTGTGTCTGATCCGAAAGGAGCCAACGCCTGAATGCCATCACTGCGATGGTCGCACCGTGGACTCAGCACTCCACTCGCTGGCAGAATACCCAGCGTGGAAGGAGCTGACGCATCACCTTATGGCGGCCATCGGAGTGGGAGTTCTCTCGCTCTGTAGCATGATTGCGGCCATGTTGCGGAGCGAGAGCGCGTGGAACACCGCCATCTCCTGCGAGCAAGTTATGCTTGTAAAGGAAATGTCGGAGCGGTGCCAGAATAGATTTAGAACTCTCCCGGTCCGCCAGGCCCAAGAAGGGCCTTGTATCGCTTACCGCTCGGGCGCCGGAGATCGCAGAACGATCTCCGTCCTCCATAAACGCAAACCTGGTGGTGACAGGTGAGACCATCTGTCACCCTAGCAGAAGTAGACCAGGGTAGCAGCGCGATGTGTTACGGAGCACGTGCACTCTTTTGGGGGCAGAAAAGGGGTCATCTGCAAGTCGTAGGTACGTTGCCCGATGTACGTCGGAGTTTCAGGGATTTCCTTTCTAGGGTACAACTAGTTTCCTGGCTAGTGGTACCTGAGACGGTGTGAATTTTTTGGTCGGTTCTAGTGCGACATAACCACCAGTCGGTGGTATCTGGAGGGATTGCCGATCCCGATCGAACAAAAGCTCATTAGCCGCGGAAAGGTTCACAGATATAAGTGGCATATCATTACCGGATGGAGTACACGAGATACTAGGTGAATTAAAATCACCGACAACAAGAAATTGGTCAGTCAGGTTTTCTAATGTTAAGTTATTTAATTTTGCAAGAAAGTAACTAGGTTGTGAGGAAAATGACATACCTTTATTTTGAGTACATATATAAACATATACAAATAAAGTACACAAATGTATCGGTTGCTGTAGAAAGTAAATGTGGCTGTGAAGACTTAAGTAAATAAACCTCTACGCGTTGCAATTGCTACACCTTCTCCCATGGACTGCTTATAGTACGAGTATAGGAGCTAGCAACGTTTTCGAGAAAGAATTTTAGGTCAGCTGATTTTGTGATATGTCGTCCTTCTTGCAATTTCGGTTAGAGTCTGGGCTATCTGGCTGGCGGTAGCGGTTGCGTTCATTAGTGCGCATCCTACCTGTCCAGGTAATAATCCTGGATTTTAAAAACATTTTAGAAGGCGTAATTTTTAATTTTTTGCTTTTAAATAAGTCTACCTGACATACTTTTTTTATTGCCAGACATTTTTGACATTGCTAACTATGTGCCATACGTGATTTTTTTAATTTTTTTCATAAAAATTTCAAAGTATTTTATAATGTCTGTAATTTTAATATTATGTTATTTAAATATAAGAAAACTTAAAATAAATTTGCCAGACATTAATTCGATTGTTAAGTCTTGAATTAAAATTAAAAAGTCATGAAAAGTATTGCAGTATGATGCTAGTAGTCCGAGAGAGACAGTTGCAGAATAAGTCGAGAATGATACAGAGAACCATTACGAAAGTAAATTACTTTTCACTGTGCATATAATAAAAAATAATAATAATATATATCTAGATTTTTCACAGTCCTTGGGAATACCAGAATCTGGCGTGAAACAAATGTTACAAGAACGCTTCTTTGGCCGCCTAAAAAAAGTACTTAAAAATCTTTTATCGGGCCCTACACGGGCCTGATATAGACTTTAAAGCGTCGTCGTCTTGGCTAGGGTAAGGTGATCTCTTCGGAGAAATCAAAGGTTTTGTTTGTGCAATTATGGACGAAGTTATCATGACAAATAACTACCGGAAATATATCCTGAAAGATAGTACGGTTGACATCTGTCGGGCGTGCCACCATTCTGGAGAATCTATTAGGCATATTATTTCTGGTTGTTCTCGTCTTGCTAACGGTGAGTATTTGCACAGGCACAACCAAGTAGCCAGGATCGTACACCAACAACTTGCCCTTAAATACCAACTTGTCAATTTTGAAGTAACTTACTACAGGTATGTGCCCGACCCAGTTCTCGAGAACGGTCGTGCTACGTTATATTGGGATCGATCTATTATCACAGATAGGACTATTGTTGCCAATAAGCCTGATATTGTGGTGATAGATCGATTAGAGCGCCGCGCGATGATTGTCGATATCGCCGTTCCTCATGACGAGAATCTCGTGAAAGTTGAAAAAGAAAAACAATTGAAGTATTTGGATCTGTCTCACGAGATTGCCGACGTGTGGAATGTGTGTGTTCCGATAATCATATCTGTTCATGGATTGATAGCGAAGAGCCTCGACCAACACCTTAAGAGGCTCACGTTAGAAGGTTGGATCAAGGGTCTGATGCAGAAGTCAGTCCTCCTTGACACGGCCCGTATTGTGAGGAGGTTCCTGTCTTTGGAGCCCTAACCACCGGTGTCTTGGTCCCTGTACCCGATGTCGGTGGTCTACTACTATTTGTTATATTTTTAAATGTGTATTTTTTGTTTTTTATAAATTTAAAAATGTAATAAATATGTGTATATAATGAAATAAAGAAAATAATAATAATAATCATTCTAGTCACAGCAAGTTTCAAAAAAATTTAAGTATAAAAAGGAATATAAAATTAGATTAAAATTTAAAAAACAACACTTTTTATTTAAATTGTTCTGATTACTAAATGTAAATTATAAATAATTAATATTAAGTTTTTCAAGTTGTTTCAGCCCTTTATACGAAAAGTATTATGTTATCGTTATGTCCTTTACAAAAAATACATTTTATTTTATCACTGGCCATTGTAACCAAATTAAAAAATAAACATTAAAATCAAAACAAAAACAAACATGTGACATTAGACTGACGCCATCTTGCAAACTTGCCTGTCGCGCCACTGTCGTTGTCTATCTCTCTCGCGCCTTCAGCTGTCTCTCTCGGACTACTAGCATCATACTGCAATACTTTTCATGACTTTTTAATTTTAATTCAAGACTTAACAATCGAATTAATGTCTGGCAAATTTATTTTAAGTTTTCTTATATTTAAATAACATAATATTAAAATTACAGACATTATAAAATACTTTGAAAATTTTTATAAAAAAAATAACAAGAATCACGTATGGCACATAGTTAGCAATGTCAAAAATGTCTGGCAATAAAAAAAGTATGTCAGGTAGACTTATTTAAAAACAAAAAATTAAAAATTACGCCTTCTAAAATGTTTTTAAAATCCAGGGTTATTACCTGGACAGGTAGGATGCGCACTAATGAACGCAACCGCTACCGCCAGCCAGATAGCCCAGACTCTAACCGAAAGTGCTAGAAGGACGACATATCACAAAATCAGCTGACCTAAAATTCTTACTTTTTAAACGTTGCTAGCTCCCGTACCATTAGTGAGTGTATAATCTCGGTCCCGACGCCACACGATATCGGCCATCAAAGATTTCAGAGTCATGGATACCGTCAAGCAACCAAGATTCAGTTAACACAATTATGTCGTACGAGTTCATTAAAACTTGGCGATAGAAAGAATCCGTTTTAGTTCCCAACTCGCCAACATTCTGGTAATAAATATTTAAATAAACCACATTGGCCAACACTTAGCAATTTAACAACAGCAAATATACACATAACAATATAAAAATAACATTCGATGTTATTTTTATATAATTTACAGCTTAATACAGTTTACAACATTAAAACACTTATAAAGTGGGTAAGATATCATCACATTCCTACTAAGATTACAGTCAGTGCACAATATTCGGAAAATGAATAAGAACAGAATAATTTAAACAATGTATTAGTCTTAGAAGCGCAAGCAGATTAGATAGGTATATCGGAGTGTAAGTGATAGCATACAAACAGCACGACAGGGTACACAATAATAGTCGATAGACAAAGAATGTATTCGTGTCCGGTAAATTAGTGTAGCAGAGGCCCTAAACCCTTTTACAATATAAAGTAGTACAGTGTAAGTCAATAAGAATACAAAACGTAATGAATATACTTAACACTCTTTGTTAGAATTAAATAAATATATAGATGACACTTAACTTTAGCCTAAAAAGTAGGTAAAAAACTCTTTTCTAAGGGGAGCTCCATGTCCAGCGATGGGACATTAAAGGATGTTTACAATTAGCTCTAATTTATACTTATATTATTTATATTCTCTTTATTACGTATAAATACACATATTGATTACATTTTTAAATATATAAAAAATAAAAAATACTCGTACATATTTAAAAATATAAAAAATAGTAGACCACCGACATCGGGTACAGGGACCAAGATACCGGTGGTTAGGGCTCCAGAGACAGGAACCTCCTCACAATACGGGCCGTGTCAAGGAGGACTGCCTTCTGCATCAGACCCTTGATCCAACCTTCTAACGTGAGCCTCTTAAGGTGTTGGTCGAGGCTCTTGGCTATCAATCCGTGAACAGATATGATTATCGGAACAATGATCACCGAATCCACATTCCACATGTCGGCAATCTCGTGAGACAGATCCAAATACTTTAATTGTTTTTCTTTTTCAACTTTCACGAGATTCTCGTCATGAGGAACGGCGATATCGACAATCATTGCGCGGCGCTCTAATCGATCTATCACCACAATATCAGGCTTATTGGCAACAATAGTCCTATCTGTGATAATAGATCGATCCCAATATAACGTAGCACGACCGTTCTCGAGAACTGGGTCGGGCACATACCTGTAGTAAGGCACTTCAAAATTGACAAGTTGGTATTTAAGGGCAAGTTGTTGGTGTACAATCCTGGCTACTTGATTGTGCCTGTGCAAATACTCACCATTAGCAAGACGAGAACAACCAGAAATAATATGCCTAATAGATTCTCCAGGACGGTGGCACGCCCGACAAATGTCAACCGTACTATCTTTCAGGATATATTTCCGGTAGTTATTCGTCATGATAACTTCGTCCATAATTGCACAAACAAAACCTTCGGTTTCTCCGAAGAGATCACCATACCGTAGCCAAGACGTTGACGCTTTAAAGTCTATATCAGACCCGTGTAGGGCCCGATAAAATCGACCATGAAGTTCTTTACCCTTCCATACTTCCTTGCGATCAGTAGTACTAAGTACTACAGGTTTGCGCCAATTCTCTTTAGCCAGAGCGAGCGGGGTAAAACCAGTATCCACTGCAACTACATTACGATGCACTCCCACATTAGTCTGTAGAAAATATTCTCTGAGATTGTATATCTCGCGATTGTGTAGAGTCTTGATATTTAATAGACCACGACCTCCAAACTTTCGCGGGATATACAATCTTATAACCGATGAACGTGGATGGTGCATACGGAATGCAGTCAGCAATGTACGGACTCTCCTGTCAAGGGCATCTAATTCGGTCTGAGTCCATCTAAGTACACCAAAGGAATATATCAGAACCGGCATGACCCAACTGTTATAGGCTCGCACCTTGTTACCGCCCGATAAAAGACTTTTAAGTACTTTTTTTAGGCGACCAAAGAAACGTTCCCGTAACATTTGTTTCACGCCAGATTCTGATATTCCCAAGGACTGTGAAAAACCTAGATACTTGTAAGTTTCGGTGGCAGACAGAGATCTGAGTTTTGTTGAATCTGAAAGTTCTATTCCTTCAGATTCTACAATCACGCCCTTCTTTGCATACATGACTGCACACTTGTCTACACCAAATTCCATTTTGATAGAATTACTGAAGTTTTCAGCGACCTTTAATAACGCCATCAATTGTAATTTTGTGGAGGCCAGTAATTTCAAATCATCCATATAAAGAAGGTGAGATATAACTTGATCATCTTTCTGCAACCGATAGCCTAACCCTGAACCCTCTAACAGAGTACTGAGAGGGTTCAAAGCTAGACAAAACCACAAGGGACTCAGACTGTCACCATGAAATATACCTCGCTCGATCTTTATAAGTACGTCATTTATCGCAGCCTGCCGACATCCTGGATAGCGAAGTGTTGTGCTCCATTGACTCATACACGACTTTAAGAATGTGCACAGAGTTGCATCAATTTTATACAACTCTAGCACTTTCAAAAGCCATGTGTGTGGAACTGAGTCATAAGCCTTCTTATAATCTATCCAACATGTCGCCAGACTCTTACGATTACGACGTACCTGTTGGCTAATGGTCCTGTCTATGATAAGGAGCTCTTTAGTGCCACGGGCCCCACTTCTACATCCATTTTGAGAAATAGAGAGTACCGAATTATTAATTATATGTGTAGTAATTTTGAGTCTCAAAATAGATGTTAGAAGTTTAAATGTAGCTGGTAAACAAGTAATAGGTCTAAAATTTTTGGGATCCATGGCACTACCAGATTTATAGAGTAAATGGGTTACACCAGTAGTTAAAAATTGTGGTAATGAACCAGAATCCAAAGCTGCTTGGAATTGTGATGCCAAACACGCATGTGAGCTTCGGAACCACTTAAGCCAAAAGTTGTGTAGTCCGTCTGGACCAGGTGATTTCCAATTCGGTAATGAACGGACTGCACAACTTACATCATCTTTATTAATAACAATGGGTTCCATAGCGGTTATAGACTCACACGAGCGTTTGACATCCTCCAACCAATCACCCTCTGTATGAGAGACAGGCACTGACCAGATGTTACGCCAAAATGAATTAGTGACGGGGATTTTCATCTGGAAAATGCCCGTCACTCACACATGGATTCGGTTCCTCCCATTTCCGGTAAACCCATTTCTCATTCCTTTGGAACATTCGATTCTGATTATACCGATCAACTCGTTTTCTATAACGTCTTATCCTATTTGCCCATGCATAAACTTTCTGCTTTAGAAAGTCTATGCGCTCTGTGACACAGGACATGTACTGTTGAGGACTAATGGAAGTTCCCAAGAATGCCTGTTTCACAAAGCGCATGACTCTCGGCCGTGTATTACCACTTTTAAAACTAATTAATTTACCGATGAGTGTCCTAGTCTCAGCAATACGACGTTCAATTCTACACTGCCAAGCTGGTACGCCATTTTCGGGTCGAGTAGCACTTACACGTTCAATACATTTAACATCAGCTACTCGACAAACTGCAATAGCCGCACAGTATAGAATAGAATGTGCATCACTAGGATCTTCGCTGTTATCAAAATAGTCTGATAACAGCGAATCCAGGGCACTCACAAGCGCTAAATTACGTTTATAAATGGGCAAACGGCATAACCGTGGTCTAATATTATCATTTACAAATCGGTATTTTTGAATCGCATCCTCCAAAGCACTCCTTATCTTATCGTTACATTGGGTACTTACGGATATAACTTCACTCTCCACTAGTTCATCAACATCTTTAATACCTAATGGCAACTGAGGTGTGCTACTGGTCACCGCAGTGTGTGATGAAGAGGGGATAGTGAAGTTTTTCCTTATGTCAGAGCGTATCCTCTCAAGTACTGTGTCATCCAGCAGGTGACAGCGCTGTATAGCTCGTACTTGATCCGACAACCGTTGTGCTGTAACGTTGATGGCTGGTTCAAGTTCCTGAAACAGAGAGACTAGTCTAACACGGTACGCAGTAAGGTTTGTTCCCAACTCTGTAGCCCGAAAATATGCCCGCATGACATTCTCATTTATAGATTTTGTCCACTTCATGCGGCGCACATCACCACCGGTAGCGGGGACCCTGTTTGAGGTCAGTGGTCCTCGTGATCCCAAGCTGGTCGGCGGCCGGGTACTCTCCTGCTGGCGTACAGGTTTTGGCGACGTCGGCGGAGAGAAAAACTCGTCGCTGGAGCTAGAGCTCGACGCCTCTGCAACGGCCGGCACATTCATTGTTGCTTCCGGGGACGGCAAGGCGGAGCGGAGCGACGAGTCCAGGGATGTTGTTTGTGCTTTTAATCTAGCTCTCGTTAACATTTTGGAATTTCTTTCATGAAAATTTTTGTATTGACGTGACGTTTAAACGTCACGTCTTCGGTAACAGATATTTTAATGTAAAAATCATTTTAGTTGTATTTTAATTCAATTTTTATATTGTACACAGGTTCATTTTCTTTCTGGTTTGTAAATTAAATAGTATAGCAATTGTAAATTTGTAGCTATAAATATTGGATTTTAAATATATGTAAGAGAAATACCAACTGTTTCTAGTGTTGCTAGTTTATTTATATAATTAATACATATAGCAATATGAGTAATAAAGTAAATAATGAAAGATAAAGTAATTTCTCACCTATTACCCTCGATGCACTGAAAGGTTTTAAAAGAAAAAAATGGAAGTAACTACGAAGCACTCTAATAGACAATAATTCTGATTGGTGATTGGTCAATTAAAAAAGTCAAATTTTTAAGTACCAGAATATTCATCAATAGGTTGTACAAGGCTGTCAGCGAATTATTAAAATTGATAAAGTTGGAGAAAGAGAGAAAAATAAAATATACAACATACCTCAACCAGTAGATAAAATATATATGAAAAAAAGGATGGTATAGGTAGGTAGGTAAGTGATATTGCTTTCAATTACGGAAATCCATAACCTTACTATATATATACCATATGTGTGTAAATTTTCTGTGCAGCTATAATGTAGGTAATTGCGTGTATAGTCTTCAAGTTAAATGTATTGAAAACTAAAATAAAAACAATTCATCAATTATTTGCTCATTCCACGGAAACAGCACACTTTTCTAAATAAAAAGCCTATCTATTAATCCAGTGTATCAGCTACCTTGATGCGTGTAGAATAGCAAACATACACACACATGTCCCCAAACTTTCACCTTTACTATGTTAGTATGAAGTTGATTCCTTAACATGGCTACCATATCGTTACTACTAATAATTATCTTGCAATTATATTTCTACTCTTTATTCTTCAGTTATAAATAATTAATAAGTGTAGTACCGATCACCAACACAGCAACTTCGTACGCATTAAAAGAAAAAGGAATTAACAAAGTTGTGAATGCAGCAAAGATGACCCTCCCCCCGCCCCACACCGGCCGGCGCCTGCAGCGTGCGGCGATCGTTCGTGTCATTCTCGTTCCGTCCGAGGCATCCTACACACGCGTATTAATACTTTGTAGAACTTCGATCAGTTGTGGAAAAAAAATGGAAAATAAAGAGAAAATATTGTTGTTGGAAGAGGAAAGGAGACAGTTGAAGGAAGCAAGACTGTGCAAAATTTGCGTGGGCTCTGAGGTAAGTCATTGGCATATTAGAGGCAGTTCATTAGTATAACACAGTGTGATCACTGTTGAGTGTTAGAATGATGTTGTATGCTTACAGATGAATGTGGTGTTTCTGCAGTGTGCGCGATGTGCGGCGTGGCGCTGGTAACGTGCCCGGTGCGCCGCGCGTATGTGTCAGCGTTGTTGCGTGCTTCGCTCGGCCCACTACCGATGCTACAGGTATGATGAAATAGATTGTTAGGATTCAGCGTTTTCAGATCCAGCTTAACAAATTTATAATTCAGTGAAAATCTGCGTCTAAAATAGATAATTGAATATTTGTATTTAAGATGACAGTAGGATCATCTTCATAACTCGATCTATCTCTTTTGAAATCAGTTACTCAATAAGCGACTGTATGATTGATAAGTTAAGCACTAGCCCTTAAATACTCAATATTACCAAAATTACTTCATTATCTTTTCCAATATTTTAGTGTTTTTAACAACTCTTCATACGACGAACTCTAAAACGATACATCGAAATTAAGTTAAACATTACAATATTGTTTTGTAACTGTCATTTTCAAAATATCAAATCACCCCCAAAGTTGTTATTTAAAATCTTATTATCAAATATTCGATCGGTCACTTAAAATTATTTGAAGTCCTATTTTATAGAGAAACCTTGCTTTTTACGCCGATGTAACCTTAGAAATTAACAGTGTATTAATATAATTATGATTTAATCGTTAATATGATTCTAAACAAATTTTCTCTTTTCCAGATACTACGACAAGGCGTATCAACATCTCGTCTTATTCGCCGGCAATGGCAGAATTTTGTTCATTATTTGGCAGAATTTTGTATGTTACAATACACATTTACACCCTTTTTAGTCATTTTCTTTTACGTTTCATCACATTTTTAGAGATTAGAAGTATCAATAATTGTTCTCATGTATGTGTTTGATAGTTAAAGTGCCCTATCGTCAAGTATAACAATATGTATAGTATCTAGACATTAAGATATTAAAAAACATTGAAACGAAATGATATTTAAGCCTTTTTTATTTTTTATTAAAAGCCTGCCAAAGTAGCTCTAGGTTGTCTCTCACTCGCACTCATTGCGAATGCAAACAATGCAGTATGGTAGCCCTTACGACGACGAGACCTGTTGCCGCCAACAATCATTGCTACATGATGGGCGTGTGAGGAGGGGTGGGACGCAGTGATCTTTTTCTGTGAATCTGCTATGCTCCAGAAAGAGACCACTGAACGGTATCGGGAGAGGGCTGATCCCGAAAGAAGACTTCGGATGAACCGTCAACGGGACCACGAGCCGCCAGACAGACGAAGGACGCCTGAAACGGGCCGTCCATGTGACTTTTATTGGAAATACCACATTCTGCTTCTGCGTCCCTGAGGAGTCGGCGATCTGAAGAAATTTGCCACCCTGTCTATTAACAGGGTGGCAAAAGCCAATTCAGGTAATTCTTACAGTCTTTTCTTTTTGTTTTATCATTATTGATTTTTGGTGCAAAGTAAAGGCGGTCGTTTCCAATAGATACATGATGATATTTGCAAACGAATATCTAAAAATGAAACTTACCTACTTGAATCTATGTATTTCTTTAATTGCTTGACTTTATGACATGTCAGCATTCAGCATTAATATTTGTACCACTTTAAGGATAATAAATGCTAGGCTATATAATATATTATGCTAGGATAATAGATGTATCATATCGTAACGAATCGAAAAAAGTATCTGTGTTTTCTCCTTCCTTAATGCATGCTTTCTTCATATATTTTTTTTATTTCTGTTTTCTTATTTGTTATATGTGTTAAATGTTTGTATAACGGAATAATACGAATGTACTAACATTATAAAGACTATTGTGTACAGAGTGACGAAGAAATAAGTGAATAAAAATAATCTTTAAAAACAAGTAAAGTTAAAACAAAGTAATAAAATTAACACGAAATACGTGAAGTAGTGCTATCATACAATAATACAAACAATATAGTATAAAAGTGTTATAAAACTCAATATTTATCTTAAAAAGTGACTAATAAAAAATGAAATAAAGCTCTGGTATTTGAAAAAAATTAATAATGATTCACTTATGCCGATGTGGTTAACATAAAAATTAAAATCGATATCTAGTGAAACTAAAATTCGCGTAACAGTCTTAACGTCTTCATGGCGAAGTGTTTGGTAAAACCGACGTATTATATTTCGAAAAAGACTTCGAGTTCAAACCTCGACTTAAAACGACATTGATCTTTTGTGAAGTTTATAAATTATAACGTAGAATAATAAATAATGAATGAAAGTTGAACAGGATAAAAAGTTCTTAACTAGGTAATTCTTACTCTAACCAATAGAGGGTGACACCAGAGACACCTGACTATATCCAAACTTCGAGAAATACAAATGAATGAACAAACTCGTTGAATATCGAACTTAACGAATAGTAGTATAAATAAGACATTGTTAAACTCCACTATGATGAGTATGCCCTACAGTTTAGCCGATAATAGTGAAATTATAAACAATCTTAACGAACAAGCGGCAACACTCACTACGCAATTAATGAGTACACATAAGGAAGTTAAAGATTTAAATATAGAAAATTGTCCAAAAACCAATAACGGAAAAAGAAAAGACTTTAAGAATTACTTTCTCTATTGATAGGGTGGCAAATCTCTTCGTATCTCCGACTTCTCAGGGTATATGCATTTCGCACGTGAGCGTTGAATACACAACTGCTGTGTAGTAAATATACGGCTCGGTTTCACAGGCGTGCAGTACGTGCATTTTTTTTTTGTATCTTCTAAGATATTAATTTTAATGAAATGCTGTAAAACACAAGAAATGCATTTATGTTGTGCGGTATGTGCAAGATAGTGATTTAAAAGGTGTGTCAAGGTGACGCGTTCTTTTTTTAAACAAATAACTTTTGAGTCGAGTGAAGTGAGTTGTTGGGGCACATTTTTTTTAACGTGTGGAAACCCCTTCGGGCCGTCACCTCGCCGGATTTTACAGCGGGGTGGTGTGTCGGAATCGGATCGACTAAAACCGCACTCTGTGCCTGACATAGGACGGATCCGGGACCAGCTAACGCCTGCCCGCTACCACTGGCACCATTTGCGGGTAAACTCTCTATTTAGGCGACGTACAGCACACGCGGACGCCGCCTCCTCGCGGCTGACCACTGTAGCGGATGAACGGAAAACCTGTCCCGTCCCATCCACCCGCGGCCACACAAGGCAGCATGAGCAGCATTCGCCGGCGGCGAATTGGGTCCGAGTGGAGATCGTCTTTCCGATACCGTCGATACGGTGCGGTAACCGCGTATGGCTCTAACCGCCACTATCCTCTGAGTTGTTCGGTCACATCGGTCAATGATTTTTCAATTTCCGAGTTGGTTTCTCCAATTTTGGTATTGCTTGTTTTTAGACTCTAGTTGGTCTAAGCACAAATTTTGTACGTGCAACATGTTTTGAAATATTTCTTTTATTTCCTGTTTGAAGTCGGATAAATTGTCTTTGATTAGGTCGTGTTCATTTGACGAACAACGCTGCTTGCTATTAGCTTGAGTTTGCATGTTGATTTTGCGAGGTGTCTGTGTGTATTTGTTGAATGTCCGACTCCAAACGAGAAGGGAGTGTGCGGCTCAGTTTAGACATTTTCGTTGTTGTAACACCTATACTTTGTATTTATGAGATGAAATTAATTTAATATAAATATAAAAAGTATTTTTCACTTGACGAAAATTCGATCCGATCGAGTTCGCCGCCTTTGTTCAATTGGCTATGGAGACCTTAATTGACACTTTCAAATAGAGCGTTTTAATATTACCACAAGCTTAGTTTAAGGGAAGTATACTTAAATATTTATGTTAGTAGTCAAGGTCAATTCGGCATACTGCGGTACATGACAACTTTTTATTCTAACGACGGTAGTATCTATTTTGTTTTGTCACTGTCCTTTGCCCCTTTATCACTCAAACGTTGTTGATAATAGTAACCTAGTACGTTGGTACATTTAATTTGATTAATTTACGGTTTCTCTACGATTCGCACGAAATTGTTACTAATTTTGCAGTTACTTGCGAATACAATTTTAAATCACGGGGAGCACGAAACTAAAGTCCGTTCGCTACAGAGATACGCGGGGAGGCCAAAATGGCCTTCTTTTCTAAATACATACATGTACCGTTATGAATACCTCTCTCAAACATTTTAGCAAATATTGGTAAAAGGAAATAGGTTAAGGAAATAGATTCAAGTAGACGATTTCCCTTTTTAGATTTTCATTTGCAAATAAATGCAAAATTATTAAGGATGACAAAAACGAACAACAGACAATCTCTAATGCCAGAATTATCACCATCAACTGCAAATGACCGTATTTACTTTGTACCGAAAACCAATAACAGTAAAAGAAAAAGAAAGGACTGGCAGAATTGTCTTTTTTTATCGATAGGGTGGAAAATCTCTTCGGATATCCGACTCCTCAGGGACCTAGAAGCCAAGTGCATGTGGTGTTGCTACTAAAAACCACCCCGACGTTCGGTCCCAGGCGTACTTTGTCTCTCTGACGGCTCCAGGTCACGTTGACGGTTGATAACGCCGCCGACGTGTTCTGCTCTCGGGAACGGCCCTCCACCGATCGGTAGTAAAAAATATTATAAATGATCTGCCCTCGAAGCACGGGCTCCTAAGTTGATCTCCTAAAGTGATATACATTCAATAACTATTCGTAGAAAAATAATTTATATGACAGATCATGAGCATGGATCTAAGAACTATTAAATCCTCAATGATGAAGATCAAGCGAATAAGATTTTTGAACTTCCAGATTTGGATGAACAGATGAATTCTACGATTCGCCATGTTATTAAAAATGCGAAGAAGTTCGTTCAGATCAACTGATTTTGTTAGTTTTTTCAAAGGCCAGGAATACCATACCAGCCATTCTCTCGTGACCCATTGACAGTCTTTGAGGCCTATTAGTTGTAGTTAAAGGTGGAGCGAGGCCTTGGAAGGTCACGGTGAAGCAATAGCCATTTCATTAGACATCTCAAAGGCCTTAGACCGTGTCTGGCACGTGGCACTACTTAGTAAGCGTCCAGCATACGGCATACCTACTGAGCTCTGCGACTGGATATGTGACTTCCTGAGGGAACGGTCGATTCGAATTGTCTTGTATGGCTGCTCTTCTGATCTAATGGCAATCAATGCTGGGGTTCCTCAGGGATCTGTTCTCTCTGCAACTTTGGTTCTGCTGCACATAAACGATCTTTTAACACCCGGTATTATTAGCTACGCCGATGACAGCACCGTAATTGAGTGGTACATGTCCAACTCGCGAGCTAGTCCAGAGGAAATACGGTCCTTAAGTCAATCCATGATTGAACGGATGAACATGACATTGCAGTGGGTATCCGATTGGGATGACGCCAATCTTATCCAGTTCAACCCTTTCAAAACACAGGCGTGTCTTTTCTTCTCGAAAAAGAGTAGCTTCGATTTAACATCCGCTTTCGAAAGTGTAGCGTTACCGATTACTAACCAACTAGGGCTTTTAGGTATTACCATCACCTCTAACCTCAGCTTTGGCCAACAAATTGAGTCTATGGCACAAGCGTCGTCCAAGAAATTATCAATTCTTTCAAAGGTTCGGCGGTACTTCAGCTCTGAACAGCTGTTTAATCCTGCATGGCGTACTGCAGTCATCTTTTGCAGCTTTGGGCTCAGTGGAACGAAGAGCCCGTAGGTTAATAACAACGAGAAGCTCTCAAATAGCAGACTACACACCCTTGAGCATCGTCGTCGAGTGTCCAACTTATCGGTATTTTATAGGATACACTTTAGAGAGTGCTCGAAGGATCTTTTCAAACTAATTGAACCATCTCCATTCCTTTATCGGACTACTAGGTGCAGGCAAAAGTTTCATCCATATGTTGTTACATACCCAAAAGTAGAACTAAACGGTTTGACGGCTTGTTTTTGGTAAGAGTCGCCAAGATTTGCAACGGCCTGCTTGGGTCTATTTTTCCTAAAAAGTAGAACTCTGGAGCCTTTAAGAGTAGAGTGAACATCCCTTTGGATGGGCGTGTACCACCTTCGCCTTCATCTACTTTTTCCATCAGGTGACATGGAAGACAAACGCCTATTCCATTACAACTATATATATAAAAAAAAGAAAACGTAGACTTGTATACTGCAGTGCTACATCCTATTGTCGCCACAGATGCGCAAAGTTCATATGTATGTACCTTTGAACGTTTTTCGTTGCCTGTACAAAACTTGCAATGTGTTTTCCATTTTATCCTTTTTACGACTCAAGTAAGCTTTAAACACACTAGCCTCTTCCCTTGATGGAATTTTCAGACCTAAAAAAATATTTTGTTTTAGATGATTCTAAATTGAAGATGACTAATTATTTTAATTATTAAATTTTCCGAACTTGCGTATTTTTTTAGTGGAACCATTTTATCTACAACCAACTCATCGAGACTTGCAATCGAATTGATGAGATCATTGCTGTCCGAAAACTTTCTTTGTAATTCAGGAATAGTATGGCCAACGTTTTGAAATATCAGATTTAAATGGCTCGTCGTTCTCTTCTACATTTTGTTTGGCGGAGTAAAAAAATATTTTGTTTTAGTTGATTGTAAATTGGAGATGACTAATTATTTTAATTTTTAAATTTGCCAAACTTACACATTTTTTTAGTGAAACCATTTTATCTACGTCCAACTCATCGAGACTTGCAATCGAATTGATTAGATCATTGTTGTCCGAAAACCTTTTTTCTAATTCAGCAATTAGTATGGCCAACGTTTCGAAATATCAGATTTAAATGGCTCGTCGTTCTCTTCTATATTTTGTTTGGCGGAGTAATAGGAGGGGCCGTATGTCAAATAGTCATTGATCCGATTCGGTTTTTTACGTGCCTATTCGAGGTCTGTGTCCTATTTTTAGTATCGCCGCAGTCGTCGCTTGTTAATGACTTAGCTTCATCTAAAGTTTGATTATACATTTGATTTCATCTTAATGTTATAATTTCATCTTCGACACATTTTATGATTGTTATGGCGTCTTTCAATCCTACGTTTCGGGCTTGCAAAGCATCGTCTGCAGGTTGTAGCGTGGATAAGACTTTTTTAGCCACAACCATGGTCATTCGGCATTCCAGATCAAGCATAACTCTTTTAACACCGATACTTTTGGCGACGTCATCACCATTGAATCTACCATTTTTAATTTCTTTCAATGTATGCAGAATCGATGAAGAATTATCGTATACAACTTTTGTAATTCCCAAATGTCCAGACCAGCATTGTTCGAGGAGTGGGTCAATCCTTTTTCCACCATATAAGGCAGATATCTTGCCATTATGAAAGGATTCATGTAATATGATGCATTGGTCAAAAAATAACCGGATTAAAGAGATTTCTGTGATAGTTCTGATGACTATTAATTAAGTACAAGTGATGGTTATAGCAGTAGACTTAAGGAATTTATAGGCTCAATTTATTTTTTATTCTAGTCGCAACTCCTGGAACTTTCCCACTCATTGCACTTGGGCCGTCATAGCATGGCAAGAGGGGTCAATGATATTTTCTGTAAGAGTATTTAACGTTAATTCCGTGAAAGTGGCTGCATCAAGGTTTTCAGTAGTCTTAACCATCAGCAACGACTCATTGACTACACCATCCTTGACGTAACGTATTGCTAATGTAATATTTTCGCGGTTATTTTTATCTCTCGTCCCATTTTCCATTAGAGTAAACCATTTCACGTCAGATTTATTAATATCGTTAACAATCGAACTTCGTACTGCTCGAACCATTGCTTGAATTACTTGATTTTGAATTTCAGGTGACTAACATGTTGCCTTTTATGGTATATGAGTGTGAACCTCCTTCAAATTTGAATCTTTCATACAAGTGTATTCAAATAAATTCTGGAACAATCCTTTTTATTTTTCTTCTTCTAAAATATAATTTCCACGCAAAACTAATTCGTTGACAATTAGAAATTGTATTATTTCAATGATAGACTTCACGTAATACCTATAGTTTTCTAATAAATTTTAATTTATTAACGTTTCAATACTGCTAGATGTAGATATTCTTTGTAATTTATCCTGCCACATCGAAATAGTCTGAATATGAGAAATTGATTTTTGATGTTTTTGAAAACCAGTTTTAGAATCAGTGGCATTTTGACAGTTTGTAAATCCTTTGAAAGTGTACGAAGTTTGTTTGCTCCCATGAGCATTGTTGGCATGGATAGCAAAAAGCAGCATCTTACTCTACAGAATACTGCAACCATTTATAACCCTTGAACCAATCGGCAACAAAGGCTCTGTTATGTTGTTTTGGATATGTGTCTAAAACAATTTGTTCTATTGGTTCTCCGACTTGTGCCATATCAGAAGGAATACCATAACTAACATTATCAACATGTGTTGACCAACCTGTTGCCATGGAATTAGGAGCAGCGATTGAATTTTGTGCTTCCACTTATTTAGAGCAGTGAGGTTCTATGTGATCAATACACTCTTCAAATTTTTGTTTTTTTTTTTCCAAAAAAATGTCGTATGTCCATCGCAAAATCAATGAGTTTTCAATTTATAGTAATAAAATAACAATTGTATCAATTTTTCACTAAATATATTTTTTACAGCACACTTCGCTTAACTAAACTACAAACAATCAATATCATCGTGAATAGGGTATTGTTTACGTTTAAGTTTACTTTAATTTAAAAGGGGATTACCAGATTGCAATATAGCCCATAACATTATCCAGTCATTTTTTCTAGGTAGTAGAACCAGGCTGATTTCAGCACGAGCGGGCCGGCTCGACCGAGACAGTACTACCCTCCCACAGAAGACCAACCTAGAACCAGACCGCCAGACCGGAGGCCATTGATGCAGGGGTGACAGATGTCGTGGTAACTGTGTAAGCCTTACACTGTTATGACACTAAAATGGCCTTTTTTCCCAATACATACGAGTAGGTGTACCGTTATGAATAACTCTCAAACATTTTAGCAAATATTGGTAAAAGGAAATAGTTTCAAGTAGGTCAATTTCGTTTTTAGATTTTAATTTGCAAATAGATGCAAAATTATTAAGGATCACAAAAACAAACAACACAATCTTTAATGTCTGAATCATTACCATCAACTGGAAATTGCATTGTACCGCATTTACTTTGTACCAAAAATGAATAACGGTAAGGGTCGATTTATACTAGCGCAGAGTCGAAGCGCATCGAAGCGTCTATCCAAAACTTAACATAACAAATTCAACCTTAACTCCACAGCGTAACGCACACCTTACTTCGGAGATTTTAAAAAGACGCGCGCAGCCGCGCGCATTCGTCGGAATTCGCGCGTCTGCGCACGAACAACGTAGATTGGAGCGCGCGCGTGCGCGCGCGTTCTTTTAGAAATTGTCTTCTCGTGTATCCGCGCCCACTAGCGAACCAACGCGTCATCAGTCGGAAATTGGCCTGCGTCGGTGTTAATCACAATGGACTCGGACGAAAAATTAATTTACCTGGTGCAAAAATATGAATGCCTATTTAATACAAAAGCTAAAAATTATAGTGACAAACATTCCAAAAATAATGCTTGGGAAAAAGCTGTTGATGCCCATTACTACACGTGAGAGTGCGCGCGTATTTGTGCGAATGCGCGCGCATTCGTGCGGCTTCGCTTTAGTTGTAAAAAAATTGACGCTTCGATGCGCTTCGACTCTGCGCTAGTATAAATCGACCATAAGAGAAAAGAAAACACTGGAAGAATTGTCTTTTTTATTGATAGGGTAGCAAATGTTTCTACTAAAAACCACTCCGACGTTCGGTCTCAGGCGTACCCCGTCTCTCCGACGGCTCGTGGTCCCACCAACGGTTTATAACGCTGCCGACGTGTTCTTTTTTTGAGTTCAGCTCTCCCCAGATTCCGTTCAGCGGTCTCCCTCTGAAGCGTAAGAGATTTGAAGAAAAAGACCATTGCGTACGAGCCTTCCTCACCCGCCAATTACGCAGCAATAATTGCTGGCGAGGACAGGTCTCTTCGTCGTCAGGGTCCCCATACTGCATAATGCATTGTCTGCATTCGTAATGAGTATGGTGACCACAACTCTTGAATTCCATCAGGTAGGGTAGAGTCACTTAAACAATGTTTTGAAAAATAAAAATACTAGCAATAGTTACTTTATAAGTAAAGCTTACACTTAACGGAGGCCTATGTTAGGTAAATTATGTACATTTAACTTATGAATTTAATTTATTTAAGCTACACTAACTGTACTGAAACTAAATAATGTACAAACATCGTTGGTATACCTCGTTGTAACATCTGGAAAAGAGAAAATTTATTTAGAATCACATTAACGATTAAACCATAATTGTATTATTCGACTAGTAATTTTTCTTCCTAAAATAGGACTTCAAATAATTTTGAGCTACCGAGTTTCGATCTAAGTCATGTTTTGATTGTAGTTTTTGTCGCTTAGTGAGGAACTGAATTCAAAAGAGATAGGTTCACGTTTTACTTCACTAGATGTATATTGCTGCTGTAGTTTTAAATACAGATATTCAGTTATCTAGTTTGGTCGCAAGTTTCCAGTGAATTGTAAATTTATAAAGCTGAATCTAAAAATGCTGTATTCTGATAATTAGATTGAATAAATTATAATTATCAATATTAAGTTTTTATCGTACCTGTCAGGCGAATTAGCGTGCAGAAACGCTTACAGATAAGCGCGGCGTACCGGGCACCTTTAAAACTTCACGCCGCACTTCACGCATGACAACAGGTGACCACACGGCAGGAACACCACGTTCATCTGTACGCAGACATCATTCTAACACTGTTAAAGAGGTCACACTCGTTGTTATACTAATGAGCTGCCTCTTCGTATTGATGCTATAGATAGAGATCTGAAGTTTATATTCTATCTAAA
Source organism: Hypercompe scribonia (assembly GCA_949316085.1). Lineage (NCBI taxonomy): Eukaryota > Metazoa > Arthropoda > Insecta > Lepidoptera > Erebidae > Hypercompe > Hypercompe scribonia. Next base: position 11,571,271 of record OX438980.1, read on the forward strand.
GGTCGCCCCGAAGAGATTGCAGACCTAGTTATAGTGTCCCATATAGAATACACCTACGAGGGCAGTTCAATAAGTACTCGTGTTTGACGACGGAGGGCGTTCCTGAGGCAAGTTGGCGTTATTATTGTGTGCTGTCATCTATTAAACGACAGTAAAACAAATTTCAGACTGATTGCTAGATTAGTTTGGATTAGACAGCCATTCAAGTAAGACAAGTTTCGTGGTTTTCACTAAGATGGAAAAAGAGCAGTATCGTTCGGTAATTCGCTTTTTGTTTTTAGATGGAAAAAAATGCGAGGAGATAAAAACAAAGTTGGATGCTGTTTATGGGAACACTGTGCAATGCATGTTTGCAGATACAAACGGTGTAATACAAGAAATGCATTTATATTGTGGGCTATGCGCAAGATAGTAATTTAAAAGGTCACACTGAAAAAGTTGTAATGATAAAAGTTTATTCAAATGCAGGAAACTTTGTCTGTACAGACAATTTCTACCATAGTGTACCACTGTATTGTCTTAGATTGTCATTCAGATATTCTCGAAGAGAAAAATACTCGTAGCACTTAGCAATGAGCAGTTTCCGAAGACGCTTCTCGAAAATTGTTGTGTTTTCAGCCGTTTTTATGTGGTTTGGCAAGTTATCATAGACATGTGGAGCACTACAAAATATACTTTTGTCCATTAATGCGGTTCTACTCTTCACAATACACATCTGCGTGGCGAAATTTTGATCTTTTCTCAAATAGACCAATATTTTGTCTTAAGAACGTGGTACACTCAACGATACATACTCGTATATATATATATATGCATGAAAGAGTTAACGTGTTACTTTCTACAATGTGAGATTTACAATTATTTGGTATTTTAACACCAAACATAGTCCTTATTATACATCTTTTCTGAACTTTGAATGCTAAATTCCAATCAGTGGAGTTACCCCAAAGTAGGATACCGTACCGCAACGTTGATGAGATAAAGTCCATGATATGCTGCTATCAGTGTAGATCTACTCGCTACATTATTTTGCTCATAGAGTCCATAGATTGATTGACTCACGTTAGTACAGACATATTCTGTGTGTGCTTTCCAGTTCAATTTACTGTCAATTTAAATTATTGTTTTGTAGACATTGTATTATTAAATCAATTCGATGTATTTATTTTAGTTTCAATAGACGGCAAGGATCCATAAGTAAATAGTACAGTGATGTCGTCAGCAATTAAAGTCATATCACAGATAGTCGTTAACGGGAGGTCATTCATATACATAATAATCTAATTCTCACCGTCCTCTTATCATACACCACAGGCGATCTCGAACTCTTCAATCATCACCATCAACTCGAAATAAATAAATAGATAAAAGAAAAAGAAAGGACTTTAAGAATTGATTTTTTTTATTGTTAGAAGACATAAGCCAGGAGCATGTGGTGGTTTCCACTAAAAACCACCTCGTCGGTCGGTCTTGTTTTACTCTCGCGATCGGTCCCCTCCTGATGCCGTTCAGCGGCCTCTCTCTGAAGCGTAAGAGATTCCGCAGATAAAGACCACTGCGTTTCAGCCCTCCGCACCCACCAATCATGCAACAATGATTGCTGGCGGCGGCAGATCTCGTCGTCGTCGTCAAGGTCACCATACTGCATACTGCATCGTCTGCATTCACAATGAGTATGGTGACCACAACTCTTGGATTCCATCAGGTAGGCTAGAGTTACTTAGATAAGGTTTTGATGTTAAAATAAATAAAATGTTTGAACTCTTATTTGTTTTTAATATTTTTTAATATCTTAATATCCAGGTACTATACATATAGTTTCACTTGAATATTGATGTGTTTCACTTTGACTATACAATAATATAGTATATTTACATTTACATTACATTGTACCTACATTTAACTTATGAATTAACCCTATTTATGCTACACTAACTACTTATACTAAAACTAAACTAAACTAAAACTAAAAACTGCACGAAAGTCGTTGGTACGCCTTGTGCAACGAGAACATCTGGAAACGAGAAAATTTATTTAGAATCATATTAACTATTAAATCATAATTATATTATTCGACTAGTAATTTTTCTTCATAAAATAGGACTTGAAATAATTTATAGCTACAGACCGAATACGAAAGAGTTGTGATCATCTTCATGTTTCACTTCATTAAATGTAGATTGCTACTGTAGTTTTAAATACAGATATTCAGTTATCTATTTTGGACCCAAATGTTCACTGAATTGTAAATTTACTCATATTAAGCTAGCTCTAAAAATATTGTATCCTGACAATCAGACTGAATAAATTATTATTGTTAATATTTTCTTTTTCATCGTACCTGTTGCAGTAGGAGTAGGTCAGACGAACCAAGCACGCAGAAACGCTCTTACATAAGCGTGGCACACTGGACACCTTTTAAAATTCACGCCGCACTTCACGCATGCCAGCAGGTGACCACATGGCAGGAACACCACGTTCATCTGTACGCAGACAACATCATTCTAACATTTTTGAAGAGGTCACACTGTCGTTGGTATACTAATGAGCTGCTTCTTCAAATTGATGTTATAGATAGAGATATAAAGTCTATATTGCATCCAAAGGTAGACTCGAAGAGATTGCAGACCCAGTTATAGTGTGCAATATAGAATACCTATACACCTATATACCTATCTATCCACTACGTAAACTCAGGCCAATAGCTGCGACGGCCTCATAGTGCTTAAATAAAGTCGGTAAAAACAAAAATACATCAATGACTCACCTCAGAGCTCAAGCAAATTTTACATAATCTTGCTTCCTTCAGCTGCTTGTTTTCTTCTTCGGACTGAGTCGGGTGACTGCTTTTCCATTTTTATTTCACGGCTGATTAGGGTACGACGCAGAGAAAAACTAGAGTTACGATAACACGCGTGTGCACGTTACCTCGGACGGAACGAGAATGACACAAACGATCGCCAGACACTGCAGGCGCCAGACGGCGGGGCCGGAGGGAGTGTCGTCTTTTCTGCATTGAGAGATTCATAGAAAAATACCACTGCGTTCGAGCCCCCCTCGTCCGCCAATCACCCAGCAATGATTGCTGGTGAGGACAGATCTCATCGTCGTCAGGGTCACCATACTGCATATAAGCCCCGCAAGTTGATATTGCGATGGAACCTTGTCACAATAACAGCTGCGTGACGTCATCCGTCGCATAAAAGTACAATTACCAAAAAACTTGTAATAAAAAGTAAATAAGTTAGGAGTTATGGGTTTATTTGTAATAGCGAGACGGCTGTTTATGACCATAGGTATATTTCTAAGAAATTTCGGCACCTTAAAAGATTAATTTTGTTTGCTGCTTATAAAAAAAACAATGATTATATCCATAAGTACATAATAATTGTATTGTTGTATGTAAAAAAGAAAATATTTCTTAATTAATGTCTGGGTTATGTGGTAAACAATTATAAATTATAAATAAAACCAGGTTGATATGTAAAAAAAATATGTTTATTTAAAATCTTAGCCTATTTCACTCATATTGTCTTCCGAATCAGAACTACTCTCTGTATCAGTGGTTTCAGATTCACTGTCGTCTGCTGTATTTATGATAAATAACTCGTCAGTTATTCTATCTTTCTGCCAATATTCCTCTGCAAGCCTTTTCACGTGGTTCACTTCCTTTCGCCAGTCATCTGGAGTTACCGATGCCAACGCCTCCAACGTCAGAGATTTAATTCGACTCTCTAACTGCTCCACATTCTTTTCTGACACCTTCATTTTGATAAGGTTCCAGATGTACTCAATAGGGTTGAGGTCGCAGTTGTACGATGGCAATCTAACGACCTCATGGCCATTGTCAGCTAATAACTTGTCGATTTTATAATTTTTCGGCGGTTTGTGCTGTTTAATTAATAAATATAGTTCTGGTTTTGTATTCTCGCTGGGAAATTCGATGTTGTGAGCTTGTAGCCACTCAATCATCATCTGTTTTCTATTATTCATGTTTGGTGGCTTATTCTCTTCCTTACTGTGATAAGGGGCGTTGTCCATCACAATTATGGAGTTGCGGGGTATATTCGGTAGTAGTTTTTCGGTAAGCCACTTTGTAAAACTCTCCGCATTCATTTAGTCGTGATAATCACCCGTTTTGGTGTCCGCCTTAAACATTAAAAGGGCATTGTCAACGAAGCCAGTTTCGCTTCCCGCGTGAACTATTATCCATTGGCGGCCGGGGCTGTCGTTCCGTCTCACTCCTACATCGGTTGCAGTTTGCCAACATTTTTTTACTGTATAGTGTGCGTGTATCCGCGTTTCGTCGAGATAAATAACGGGTTTTTTGTTAGCACTAAGCGAGTCATTTTGTTTCATACGGCGTAAATATTTAGCCATCCAAGCTTGTATTTGGAGTCTTTTAATTAGAGCCAGTCTTTTTTGGTAACACCGTTTAAATTGGTAGCCTAAATCACTTTTTATTATTTTTCTTAATGTAGTTTCACTACCAGTTTAATTATGGTCTACTTTTGCAGCCGCCAAGATTTTGCGCATTGTAGGAATTTCTTTTCTCACTGTATACATTGAATGAATGATATTTCTTAATGCTGTTAGTGAAAATCCGTCGAAATATTCCTTCCTTTGCCTGTTTGCTAGGAGTTCTCATTTTGCTGCCACTTGCTGTTGCTGACTCATGCTCTCGTCGTAATTTCGTCACAGTATTTTTTGCAACGCCTGTGGCACAAGTCACTCGTGCCGTGACTTTGGTAGAATTTTGCAAAATATTCAAAATGTCTATTACTAGTTGCTTCGACAATAAAATGTCCTCAGTAGTGTCCGAAGCACTTTTTAAGGCACGGTTTATATTTTGGATAAGTAATTTAGAGTCCTCTTTCTCTTTTACAAAATAATTGTCCTCTTTAATTATCATTTCACGTGCACGACTGTTAATTAATTTCTTACTCATTTTAACGGGTAACTGGTAACAAAACTAAACAACAAAAGCCAACAATAAGCGCGGGTTGACCTTGCGAACGGTACTGACGGTGCGCGTCAACTACGTCACCAAGATGGCCGCCAATCGCAATATCAACTTGCGGGGCTTATACTGCATTGTCTGCATTTGCGATGAGTATGGTGACCACAACTCTTGCATTCCATCAGGTAGGGTAGAGTCACTTAGGTAAGGTTTTATATTAAAATAAAAAAAAGAAGCCTTGATTATTATTTGTTTTTAATGTCTTTATATTCAGGTACAACACATATTGTTTTACTTGAATTAAGGTCTACTTTGACTACAGAATAATAAATTATGTAATAATATATTATACTTAACATTCAAACGTAGCAAAAATTTAATTAATGGTAGCAGTTGGTACTTTATAAGTAAAGCGAACACTTAACGTAGGCCTGTGTTAGGTAAATTATGTAAATTTAACTTATGAATTTAATCTTATTAAGCTACAGTAATTATACTAAAACTAAGTAATGTACAAAAATTGTTAGAACGCCTTGTCGTAACATCTGCACTTATAGGCAATGACACTATGAACATGTTATGTAGACTTCAATATGAATAATTATTAAATATCAAAGAGTTGGATTTTTTAGGTAATCACAATACCTGTGCTTAAATATTGTTGTTAATCTTTAAGGAAGAAAAGAGTATTTTTATTGTAAACTAAAAATTAAAATATTTATCACAGCTAAATAGTTCAGTTGTCAAATAATTCTCATCTTAATTAATATGTAGGTACCTGAGGATAAAAATTAACGAGTTAACATTCCACATCATGCAGAGCGAGTGTCGTCCCAATAGTAAATAGAACATTTTGACAATATGCCATTTGCAGTACCTCATTAAAACACAAATACGATTAGATAAGAAGCGAACGTATACATATTCAGTTACTGAGCATTTGTTTTTATTTGCGAATACTCTTCGTATTGTGTTGAGCTATCAAGAAGAATGTTTTAGTGGATTCAGTTGATGTGACGTTGAGTGTGTCGAACAACTCAGGTAAGCCTCTTGTCTTTAGCAACCAATAAAAATATATACACAGAGTATTGAGGTGCCTTAGTGCTTAGTATTTAATATTTTTACAGTTATTATTTATGATATTGTCTATGGCATATACCTATACCTCCCTTTAATTTCACACTATTTGTCATAGTGCGACATCTTTTTATTTTTTCCGAGTAATAATTTTAAGGATAAAAGCATTCACTAGGTCTTTTGTTTCTTGTTTCTATGGGTTTTAAAATAATATTATTCGCAGCTTAAAAGGTAAAGTTATTGCTCTAACAGAATTCCTAATATTGTTTTATGGTGCAGTTTAAATAGTGTATACAAAGTTTCTTAGTGTTATTTTTACAACACTACTTTTGTTAAATTTCTTTGGGCCAGACCCCGAACCCGAGTCCATACCGACACTAATCCCTTATATAAATCAAACTTAATGTTAACTTGAAGACATAAAAACATTAAAATCGTAACGGAAGACACTTTAGGCTGTACTTTAAGATTTTAACACTTAATTATTTACTTCAGCCTTTACTTTCCCAAAGAGCACAAACACATAATTATTTAACGTAAATAACTTGCTTCATCTTAATACTGCCTGGGTGGCGTAACGCTAGTGAATGCGACTGCTGTGCTTGAGATCTCGGGTTCGGTTCTCGGGTCGGATCAAATGTTTGTATGATCTGCAAATATTTGTTTAGAAATTTGGATTTATCTATGTATAATATGTATGTATTTACAAAAAAAAAGTAGATAAGTATTCTATTAGTTAACCTAGTTATCATAACACAAGCTCTGCTTAGTTAGAAAGTAGATGACGTTGTGTGTCAAATGTCAGGAATATTTATTTATTATTGTTTTCTTTATTTCATTATATACACTTATTTATTACATTTTTAAAAATATAAAAAATAGTAGTAGACCACCGACATCGGGTTCAGGGACCAAGACACCGGTGGTTAGGGCTCCAAAGACAGGAACCTCCTCACATTACAGGCCTGCATCAGAGCCTTGATCCAACCTTCTAACGTGAGCCTCTGAAGGTGTTGGTCGAGGCTCTTCGCTATCAATCCATGAACAGATATGATTATCGGAACAATAATCACCGAATCCACATTCCACATGTCGGCAATCTCGTGAGACAGATCCAAATACTTCAATTGTTTTTCTTTTTCAACTTTCACGAGATTCTCGTCATTAGGAACGGCGATATCGATAATCATTGCGCGGCGCTCTAATCGATCTATCACCACAATATCAGGCTTATTGGCAACAATAGTCCTATCTGTGATAATAGATCGATCCCAATATAACGTAGCACGACCGTTCTCGAGAACTGGGTCGGGCACATATCTGTAGTAAGGTACTTCGAAATTGATAAGTTGGTATTTAAGGGCAAGTTATTGGTGTACGATCCTGGCTACTTGGTTGTGCCTGTGCAAATACTCACCGTTAGCAAGACGAGAACAACCGGAAATAATATGCCTAATAGATTCTCCAGGACGGTGGCACGCCCGACACATGACAACCGTACTATCTTTCAGAATATATTTCCGGTAGTTATTCGTCATGATAACTTCGTCCATAATTGCACAAACAAAACCTTCGGTTTCTCCAAAGAGATCACCATACCGTAGCCAAGACGTCGACGCTTTAAAGTCTATATCAGACCCGTGTAGGGCCCGATATAATCGACCATGAATTTCTTTACCCTTCCATACTTCCTTGCGATCAGTAGTACTAAGTACTACAGGTTTGCGCCAATTCTCTTCAGCCAGAGCGAGCGGGGTAAAACCAGTATCCACTGCAACTACATAGCAATGCACTTCCGCATTCGTCTGTAGAAAATATTCTCTAAGATTGTATATCTCGCGATTGTGTAGAGTCTTGATATTTAATAGACCACGACCTCCAAACTTTCGCGGAATATACAATCTCAAGACCGATGAACGTGGGTGGTGCATGCGGAATGTAGTCAGCAATGTACGGACTCTCCTATCAAGGGCATCTAATTTGGTCTGAGTACATCTAAGTACACCAAAGGAATACACCAGAACCGGCATGACCCAACTGTTATAGGCTCGCACCTTGTTACCGCCTGATAAAAGACTTTTAAGTACTTTTTTTAGGCGGCCAAAGAAGTGTTCGGTTAACATTTGTTTCACGCCAGATTCTGGTGTTCCCAAGGACTGAAAAACCTAGATACTTGTAGGTTTCGGTGGCAGACAGAGATCTGAGTTTTGTTGAATCTGAAAGTTCCATTCGTTCAGATTCTACAATCCCGCCCTTCTTTACATACATGACTGCACACTTGTCTACACAAAATTCCATTTTGATAGAATTACTAAAGTTTTCAGTGACCCTTAATAACGCCATCAATTGTAATTTTGTGGAGGCTAGTAATTTCAAATCATCCATATAAAGAAGGTGAAATATAACTATTTATTAATATTGTTATTATAATTCACTCTATTCCGAACTCAATCAAGAGCTTGAAAACAATGCTTTTTTTTTTAAAGAAAACTGTATATTTATATCACAGTAATTGTTTTCCTGAGCCAATATCATTTAAAAGGCATTGTGGAAGCACGAACATTCTAGAAAATCACTAAAAAAATACTTGCTTTGTAGGTTCTCGTCAAATGTTTTTGTGTGAAGTAAAATCCGAAGTAAAATTATCTGCAAATTGCTTTTCTTTGAAATTTGTATTATATAAGTAGACAATACAGAGACGGCCTATTGTTCATAATTAAACCTCATTGCAATGTGCACCTACCTGCCTAAGTCAATACACTTTAAATATTCACAGGTAACTAGCTCAAAGTCCAACATTTTGAAATAAACTGGTTGTAGAAAAATTCTGAGAACATACTTGAACCATTTCTAACGCACGGACAAGGCAACTATTTTAAAAAAGAACAAAACCTGACCCGCCAATTTGAGTATTTTAATTTTCATAACGATCTAGTGTCACTCTTGCAATAAGGTCGAATTTAACTACACCTCAAACATTAAATTCTATCATGCTTTACATAAATACATATTCTCTTTCTGGCGCAGTTGCAGAATGATTTTTTTTTTATAAAAACGGGTAACGACGAAATGACAAGCACCGATCAGACTTATTTGTACTGATATACAGTTTGAAATCTCTATTGTTAAATGCTACAGATACACGGGCGTTGCATAGATAAGTTTAGTTCTAAAACACCGTTTATTAAAAAATGAGTGTAAATGTTTGAATAGTGGGCCTGTGTCAGAACTGGGCTCGGTTGTTGATATTCAATTAAAAAATACAATACGTTATACATAACAGATTTGTTAGATTACATTCAATTTTTATTTATTTAATATTCATGACATTTGCTCAACAGTTTAAAAGGAAACGTTGCCTGTGTTATAGTTAATTTAACCGAATATTTATATTAAATTCACTCGTATTTTATGCTGTTCATTTGAAATTTTTATAAATTATGTACTTCTCTTAGTAAAACTTGATGTTTTTAAATAATACTTATTTAAAGGAACGTCGCACTTAGCTAAAGATATATTTATTTATTCTGACCGCTTCGGTGGCGCAGTGGTAGCGTTTGCGACTGCTGTGCTTGACGTCTCGGGTTCGACCGCCGGGTCGGATCAAACGTTTGTTTGATCTGCAAATATTTCTTTCGGAGTTTGGTTGTTTTCTGTGTATAACATGTATGTATTTACAAAAAAAAAATACATATATATTTATAGCAGTTGTCTAGTACCCATAGCTCTGTTTAATTTGGGACTAGATGGTATTTTGTGTCACATGTCCAAAAATATTGTAAAATATTATTGTTATTTAGTAATATCATTTACTAGAAACAATGCATTATATGTGAACGGGAGTACTTACTCACTTTTCTATTAACAAGGAAATGTACCTACAATGCAATGTTCAAATAATACAATGTAGCAATATTCTGTATTGAGCTTCTGTCCTTAGAAATCTTGATTATGCCTGCTCTGTCATACTGCCCGTTACCAAATACCGTATTTATCAATTAAAAACGAGCTTTTTTTTCCTTTAAACTTAGTAGTTCGCATTTGTAAGAAAATGTTACAAAAGAACACATCAGAAACAATAAAAGTATTCAAAGTAAGTGTCCCTTGCACCACCCGTAAGTTGTAAGTACCTACCTTAAGTACAAAAACCAATTTTTGGTAAAATATTATCTGTTCCTACAAAATTTTGCAGTTGCATTCGTACTAGTTACAGAAGACATGCATATTACTAATTTAAAACATCTATCTATTTCTGATTGTCGTGGAAATATACACAAGATGTATTTTTATAAGTTGAAGGGATGAAACGGATATAATAGTTACCTTGTATATCAATGAAAATACCGTAATACTGTCTTACCTGAAGTCTTTATAAATTGGTGGTATTTGAAGCACCTAGTATCGAAATGATAAGCATAATCAAAAGGGTATAAAAATGCATATCTTTGGCCATTATCACTACTGGCGCCAGCGATGTCCTTGGCGTTTGGATTTATACTCTGCAAATATTTATCTTTTCTGTAATTCTCATACGTAGCTAAAATCTGTCTTTCTCAATCTCTATTAATACTTTGACTATGCTCTCTCGGCGCTAAACATCAACCTACAGATTCATAGAAAAATACCACTGCGTACCGTGCCCTCCTCGCCCGCCAATCACGCAACAATGATTGCTGGCAAGGACAGATCTCGTCGTCGTCAGGGTCACCATACTGCATACTGCATTGTCTGTATTCGCAACGAGTATGGTGACCACGACTCTTGGACTCCATTAGGTAGGTTAGAGTCACTTAGGCAAGGTTTTGATGTTAAAATAAAAAAAGTTGTAACTATTATTTGTTTTTAATGCTTTTTAAACTTTGATTATATAATAATATAGCATATAATAATATAGTATATTTACATTTACATATTATTGTACATTTAACTTATGAATTTAACCTAACTAAGCTACACTGACTATGCTAAAACTAAACCATATTAAAACTAAATAATGCATTATACAAAAGTCGTTGGTACGCCTTGTCGTAACATCTAAAAAAGAGAAAATTTGTTTAGAATTATAGTAACGATTAAATCATAATTATATTACTCGACTAGTAATTTTTCGTCCTAAAATAGGATTTTAAATAATTTTGAGCTACCGAGTTTCGACCTAAGTCATGTTTTGATTGTAGTTTTTTCGCTTAGTGATTAACTGAATTCAAAAGAGATATATTAACGTTTCACTTCATTAGATGTATATTGCTACTGTAGTTTTAAATAAAGACATTCAGTTATCTATTTTGGACGCAAATTTTCACTAAATTGCAAATTTATTAAACCGAATCTAAAAATGCTGTATCCTGACAATCAGATTGAATAAATTATTATTATAAATATTACCTTCTTATCGTACCTGTTGCAGTGGGAGTAGGTCAGGCGAACCTAACGCGCACATACGCTTGCACATGAGCGCGGCACACCGGACAACTTTTAATCCTCAAGCTGCACTTCAAACACGCCAACAGGTGACCACACGGCACGAACACCATGTTTATCTGTATGCAGAAAACATTATTCTAGTACTATTAAAGAGGTAACACTGTCGTTGTTACACTAACGAGCTGCCTCTCTTTATATTGATGCTATAGATAGAGATCTCAAGTTTATATTGCATCCAAAGGTTGACTTGAAGAGATTGCAGACCTAGCTATAGTGGGCAATATAGAATACCTATACACCTATTTACCTATCTATCCACTATGTAAACTCAGGCCAATAGCTGCGACGGCCTCATAGTGCTTAAATAAAGTCGGTAAAAACAAAAACACATAAATGACTCACTTCAGAGCTCAAGCAAACTTTACATAATCTTGCTTCCTTCAGCTGCTTGTTTTCTTCTTCCAGCGATAATTTCTTGTGTTCCGCTGGTGGAACTGAGTCAGGTGACTGCTTTTCCATTTTTATCTCACGACTGATTAGGTTTCGACGCAGAGAAAAACTAGAGTCACGATAACACGCGTGTGCACGTTACCTCGGACGGAACGAGAATGACACAAACGATCGCCAGACACTGCAGGCACCAGACGGCGGGGCCGGAGGGAGTGTCGTCTTTTTTTGCATTTACAATTTTTTTAATTTCTCTTTATTTAAACGCGTACGAAGTTGTTCTGTTCTAATAGGTACTACATTTATTAATTATTTATGTCTGAAGAACAGACAACAGTTTTTAACAGTCCACTGCTGGACATGAGCCCCTCTTTCGCACCCCTGGATCTTTTAAATTACCAATAGAAAGTAATTGAAGAGAAAGGCTTATATGTATAGTTATACTTTTTTATACAATAGTTGAGGCAACCGAGAAATTCAAAGGTTTGTAAGGTGATATTGTAAAATCATGCTTTTATATGATTACATTGCAAATACTAGCTACTACGAAAGTGTATATCTCAAAAAGATCTACCAAAAAGTCAACAATGACACGTCCCTCTCCTTAGAATAAGCCACAGTAATCATTTTTCTGCTTTATATTTGACAAAGAAATAACTTACAGGTAAGGTAAGGTAAGATAATGAATTATTAAAATATGCATTAACGCGAGCGAAGCCGTGGTGATCACAGCTAGTAATAATAATAACTGTCACGTTACTTTGTATTGGGATCGAAGTGTTATCATAGACATAACCAAAAAGTAACCAATAGGCCTCATACTGTGGTGATAGATCGATTAGATCCATTTCTTTAACTCTAAACGATTAGCCGCCTACTGATAAGGTGGAAAGGTAATTAATGTTTACATTAATTGTAATCGTCAAACAAACGAATATAAATTCGTTGACGCACATATTCTCTTTTTAAATAATATATTCATAAATTTAAGCTAATTAAATTTATCTCGGCAAAACTTATGGCAATAATAAACATTTCATGTATTGTTAGTCCGTTTATTTCAAAGAGTTGCAACTTTATGCACGTGTTCAAGGCTTTAAGTGATAGCAGAATAGACAAAGTATAAAAGTAATGACGTTACAAAGCGATATCAAATAGTTCTTAGGAGAAATTTTGTTTTTATTTGATCTGCTCAATACGAGAAACCAAATCATTTTTTTTGTATCCAATCTGTACAGCTTAGGAGAAACCCTCAAAAGTACAATTGTTATTGAGTTTAACAAGTTCCGTTCATCTGAATAAGGAAAAAAGTAAAATCTTAGTGTCAAACCACTTTGTGGTGATTAGGGCGCCAAAAACATGAACCTCCTCACTGTACGGGTCGTGTCAAGGTTGACTGCCTTCTGCATCAGGCACTAGATCCAGTATTCTAACGTGAGTGTCTTGATTACCAACTTACAATTTAGAGTCGCCATACTACAGGTACATATGTGTCGGACCCAGTTCTTGTAGAATCGAGAATGGCCGTGCTACGTTATATTGGGATCGATCTGTTATTAGAGATAGCAATGCTAATAACACAACTGTTGTGATTCCGCATAGGTGCAATTCGTGCATTTTTATTTTCTTATAATATATCTTGTAAGATATTAATTTTAATGAAATGTTGTAAAAGGCAATTTCGGTCTACATTAAATACACAACATCTCAATGTTTTTAACTGGATAAGAATTAATATTATATTGGTCAAAATTACTTTGAAAATATAACACGAATAAATAATTATATCTTAAATCACGAAAATGTTTACTGTTATTCCTAGGATGTAGGTGTATATCCCCGGGGGCTTTTCTGTAGATATTTTTAAGGTACACTATTCCGTAGTACATAATTTAGATAAATCTTATAATGTTTACTTATTCTTAGCAATCAAAGCGTTTAAATTTCTGTGTTTATACGAAACGCTGACTTTTTTTATGTGTTGTGTGGCACGAAGATTAAGACCCAAAACTTCCAAACTCTAGGTTATTGTTAAGTATCTCTGTAACCAGAAAAACTCAATGACACTTTTTGATCTCTCGACTCTCGACTCGGGAATTAAATCCGAGACCTCTTGATCGGCAGTCGCATATGTGAAAATATTAAAAACAAAAATAACCCGAACAGTACGGATATAGTAAATATTTCATAACACTTACTTTCATAAGAAAACGTCGTACCTGAAATACTGATGACGAAAACAATGAAACATAACCAAACACTTTTCAAAATTAATGGAAAAAAAGAAAAAAACTACAACGTAATAATAGAGCGACTAGTAAAAAGAACTCACAAGAATTTCGTAATCTTAGTGCTTGTGGGGTTATAAAATAAATGGTCACAGTTAGTTAGCAGTGCAGCAATATTAATAAAAATCTGTCCCTAAATGGTAGCAGTTAGGGACAGATTTTTATTAATATTCCATAATTGGTGTCCTACAAAGAACTGGACAATGGACGAGAGTATTATACTTCGGCATGGTCGTTTAAAAATTAGACAGTACATGAAAACGTCTTGAATATGGCGTTAAACTCTACGTGCTTACAGATACAAACGGTGTAACACAAGAAATGCATTTATGTTTCGGGGTATGCGCAAGATAGTAATTTAAAAGGTCACGCTGAAAAAGTAGTAATTATAAAAGTTTATTTAAATGCAGGAAACTTTCTCTGTACAGATAATTTCTACCATAGTATACCACTATATTGTTTTAGATTGTCATTGAGATATTCTCGAAGAGAAAAATACTCGTAGCACTTAGCAATGAGCAGTTTCCGAAGACGCTTCTCGAAAATTGTTGTGTTTTCAGCCGTTTTTATGTGGTTTGGCAAGTTATCATAGACATGTGGAGCACTACAAAATATACTTTTGTCCATTAATGCGGTTCTACTCTTCACAACACACATCTGCGTGGCGAAATTTTGACCTTTTCTCAAATAGACCAATATTTTGTCTTAAGAACGTGGTACACTCAACGATACATACTCGTATATATATATATATGCATGAAAGAGTTAACGTGTTACTTTCTACAATGTGAGATTTACAATTATTTGGTATTTTAACACCAAACATAGTCCTTATTATACATCTTTTCTGAACTTTGAATGCTAAATTCCAATCAGTGGAGTTACCCCAAAGTAGGATACCGTACCGCAACGTTGATGAGATAAAGTCCATGATATGCTGCTATCAGTGTAGATCTACTCGCTACATTATTTAGCTCATAGAGTCCATAGATTGATTGACTCACGTTAGTACAGACATATTCTGTGTATGCTTTCCAGTCCAATTTACTGTCAATTTAAATTATTGTTTTGTAGGCATTGTATTATTAAATCAATTCGATGTATTCATTTTAGTTTCAATAGACGGCAAGGATCCATTAGTAAATAGTACAGTGATGTCGTCAGCAATTAAAGTCATATCACAGATAGTCGTTAACGGGAGGTCATTCATATACATAATAATCTAATTCTCACTCTTCAATCATCACCATCAACTCGAAATAAATAAATAGATAAAAGAAAAAGAAAGGACTTTAAGAATTGATTTTTTTTATTGTTTTCTAACATAATAGAGCAAGAGCCCGTGAGTGCCAGACCTTCGTCATTTTATAAAAGCTGAAAGTTCTTCTATGTGTGTCCCTAGTACAGGTAAGAATGATCCCCAAACATGAAGCTGAGGCAGCGGTGGCTTTGGCAGATAACAGGCAACAAAGGTATGTAAAATTCGATCTCAAATTCGTCATAATATAAAACTTGATTTTTTTATATTTGATTCATAATAATATCAAAACTCGCATTGCTCATTGCCAGACAGTTAGTATGGTTCCAACCCTCTGCCGGACACCCCTAAACTATTATAATTTATAATTATACTTACGTTATATTATAAAACCTAAATTTTATATATAATTTTTTGGGAGCCTATTAAACTATCTTTATATAGTAGCCGGACAGTTTCGAAGGTTCTATCATCTTGCCAGACGCATTCAAAGTGAGCAATAATCGGGAGAGCAAGGAGCGAATACAGTAACTAAACGTTATATTATAAAACCTAAGTTTCATATATAATTTTTTTGGAGCCTATTAAACTATGTTTACATAGTAGCCGGACAGTTTCGAAGGTTCTATCATCTTGCCAGACGCATTCAAAGTGAGCAGTAATCGGGAGAGCAAGGAGCGAATACAGTAACTAAACGTTATATTATAAAACCTAAATTTTATATATAATTTTTTGGGAGCCTATTAAACTATGTTTATATAGTAGCCGGACAGTTTCGAAGGTTCTATCATCTTGCCAGACGCATTCAAAGTGAGCAATAATCGGGAGAGCAAGGAGCGAATACAGTAACTAAACGTTATATTATAAAACCTAAGTTTCATATATAATTTTTTGGGAGCCTATTAAACTATGTTTATATAGTAGCCGGACAGTTTCGAAGGTTCTATCATCTTGCCAGACGCATTCAAAGGCGGTCCGAATTGTACTCGCAGCACTTACGACGTTTAAACTGCTAACGTGTGGACCGATTTAGTGAGCGCGCGATAACGATGAAAATAATGAAAATATTTAGATTTAATTAAAATAAATTAATTTCTCTGTAAATTCCTTATCTTAAAAAAATGTGTCCTTTGGTATAATAAACACTAATATTTGATTTACTTTGTGTCATTGGCTTTATAATTTTAATAGCATTGACAATAATAAACTTCTTAAAAATGAAAAATAATATCAATTAAATTATTAGATTTTCGACATGATTGACATTGTATGAGAAAAATTTTACTCAGTATTATTTTAAATATTTGTTATTGAAATTGTAAAAATTAATTAATGAAATTTCTGGATTAAGAAAAAAATAAACTGCAAAATTTGAAATTAATAACAATGGGTGCGCAGTGAAATCCCGCAATAGACTAAGCGCTCTGTTTCATTCGCACTAGATACTGTATACGCTCCTTGCTCTCCCGATTACTGCTCACTTTGAATGCGTCTGGCAAGATGAGAGAACCTTCGAAACTGTCCGGCTACTATATAAACATAGTTTAATAGGCTCCCAAAAAATTCTATATGAAACTTAGGTTTTATAATATAACGTTTAGTTACTGTATACGCTCCTTGCTCTCCCGATTACTGCTCACTTTGAATGCGTCTGGCAAGATGAGAGAACCTTCGAAACTGTCCGGCTACTATATAAACATAGTTTAATAGGCTCCCAAAAAATTATATATAAAATTTAGGTTTTATAATATAACGTTTAGTTACTGATTTCGCTCCTTGCTCTCCCGATTACTGCTCACTTTGAATGCGTCTGGCAAGATGATAGAACCTTCGAAACTGTCCGGCTACTATGTAAACATAGTTTAATAGGCTCCCAAAAAATTATATATGAAACTTAGGTTTTATAATATAACGTTTAGTCACTGTATTCGCTCCTTGCTCTCCCGATTATTGCTCACTTTGAATGCGTCTGGCAAGATGATAGAACCTTCGAAACTGTCCGGCTACTATGTAAACATAGTTTAATAGGCTCCCAAAAAATTATATATGAAACTTAGGTTTTATAATATAACATTTAGTTACTGTATTCGCTCCTTGCTCTCCCGATTATTGCTCACTTTGAATGCGTCTGGCAAGATGATAGAACCTTCGAAACTGTCCGGCTACTATGTAAACATAGTTTAATAGGCTCCCAAAAAATTATATATGAAACTTAGGTTTTATAATATAACGTTTAGTTACTGTATTCGCTCCTTGCTCTCCCGATTATTGCTCACTTTGAATGCGTCTGGCAAGATGATAGAACCTTCGAAACTGTCCGGCTACTATATAAACATAGTTTAATAGGCTCCCAAAAAATTATATATTAAATTTAGGTTTTATAATATAACGTAAGTATAATTATAAATTATAATAGTTTAGGGGTGTCCGGCAGAGGGTTGGAACCATACTAACTGTCTGGCAATGAGCAACGCGAGTTTTGATATTATTATGAATCAAATATAAAAAAATCAAGTTTTATATTATGACGAATTTGAGATGGAATTTTACATACCTTTGTTGCCTGTTATCTGCCAAAGCCACCGCTGCCTCAGCTTCATGTTTGGGGATCATTCTTACCTGTACTAGGGACACACATAGAAGAACTTTCAGCTTTTATAAAATGACGAAGGTCTGGCACTCACGGGCTCTTGGACCATAAGCCAGGAGCATGTGGTGGTTTCCACTAAAAACCACCTCGTCGGTCGGTCTTGTTTTTCTCTCGCGATCGGTCCCCTCCTGATGCCGTTCAGCGGCCTCTCTCTGAAGCGTAAGAGATTCCCCAGATAAAGACCACTGCGTTTCAGCCCTACGCACCCACCAATCATGCAACAATGATTGCTGGCGGGGACAGATCTCGTCGTCGTCGTCAAGGTCACCATATTGCATACTGCATCGTCTGCATTCACAATGAGTATGGTGACCACAACTCTTGGATTCCATCAGGTAGGGTAGAGTTACTTAGGTAAGGTTTTGATGTTAAAATAAAAAAATGTTTGATCTATTATTTGTTTTTAATGTTTTTTAATATCTTAATATCCAGGTACTATACATATAGTTTCACTTGAATATTGATGTGTTTCACTTTGACTATACAATAATATAGTATATTTACATTTGCATTACATTGTACCTACATTTAACTTATGAATTAATCCTATTTATGCTACACTAACTACTTATACTAAAACTAAACTAAACTAAAACTAAAAACTGCACGAAAGTCGTTGGTACGCCTTGTGCAACGAGAACATCTGGAAACGAGAAAATTTATTTAGAATCATATTAACTATTAAATCATAATTATATTATTCGACTAGTAATTTTTCTTCATAAAATAGGACTTGAAATAATTTATAGCTACAGACCGAATACGAAAGAGTTGTGATCATCTTCATGTTTCACTTCATTAAATGTAGATTGCTACTGTAGTTTTAAATACAGATATTCAGTTATCTATTTTGGACCCAAATGTTCACTGAATTGTAAATTTACTCGTATTGAGCTAGCTCTAAAAATATTGTATCCTGACAATCAGACTGAATAAATTATTATTGTTAATATTTTCTTTTTCATCGTACCTGTTGCAGTAGGAGTAGGTCAGACGAACCAAGCACGCAGAAACGCTCTTACATAAGCGTGGCACACTGGACACCTTTTAAAATTCACGCCGCACTTCACGCATGCCAGCAGGTGACCACATGGCAGGAACACCACGTTCATCTGTACGCAGACAACATCATTCTAACATTTTTGAAGAGGTCACACTGTCGTTGGTATACTAATGAGCTGCTTCTTCAAATTGATGTTATAGATAGAGATGTAAAGTCTATATTGCATTCAAAGGTAGACTCGAAGAGATTGCAGACCCAGTTATAGTGTGCAATATAGAATACCTATACACCTATATACCTATCTATCCACTACGTAAACTCAGGGCAATAGCTGCGACGGCCTCATAGTGCTTAAATAAAGTCGGTAAAAACAAAAATACATCAATGACTCACCTCAGAGCTCAAGCAAATTTTACATAATCTTGCTTCCTTCAGCTGCTTGTTTTCTTCTTCCAGCGATAATTTCTTATGTTCTGCTGGTGGAACTGAGTCGGGTGACTGCTTTTCCATTTTTATTTCACGGCTGATTAGGGTACGACGCAGAGAAAAACTAGAGTTACGATAACACGCGTGTGCACGTTACCTCGGACGGAACGAGAATGACACAAACGATCGCCAGACACTGCAGGCGCCAAACGGCGGGGCCGGAGGGAGTGTCGTCGTTTTTTGCATTTACAATTTTTTTAATTTCTCTTTATTTAAATGCATACGAAGTTGTTCTGTTATAATAGGTACTACATTTGTTAATTATTTACGTCTGAAGAACGAAACATAGAAATGTAATTATTAGTACTACATATCAATATAATAAAGGCGAAAACTCGTGAACGTGTGCGTTTGTGTTTGTCAATCTTCACGCATCTATTCCAAAAAATGTGCTGTTTGTGTGGGATGAGTAAACAGTTTTTAACAGTCCACTGCTGGACATGTGCCTCTCTTTCGCACCCCTGGATCTTTTAAATTACCAATAAAAAGTAATTGAAGAGAAAGGCTTATATGTATAGTTATAATTTTTTAGACAATAATAGAGGAAATCGAGAAATTCAAAGGTTTGTAAGGTGATATTGTAAAATTATGCTTTTATATGATTACTTTGCAAACACTAGTTACTAAGAAAATATATATATAAAACGATCTACCAAAAAGCCTCCAATGACATGTCCTTCTCCTTAGAATAAGCCACAGTAATCATTTTTCTTCTTTATATTTAACAAAGAAATAACTTATAGGTAAGGTAAGGTAAGATAATGAATTACTAAAATATGCAATGACGCTAGCGAAGCCGTGGTGATCACAGCTAGTAATAATAATAACTGTCACGTTACTTTGTATTGGGATCGAAGTGTTATCATAGACATAACCAAAAAGTAACCAATAGGCCTCATACTGTGGTGATAGATCGATTAGATCCATTTCTTTAACTCTAAACGATTAGCCGCCTACTGATAAGGTGGAAAGGTAATTAATGTTTACATTAATTGTAATCGTCAAACAAACGAATATAAATTCGTTGACGCACATATTCTCTTTTTAAATAATATATTCATAAATTTAAGCTAATTAAATTTATCTCGGCAAAACTTATGGCAATAATAAACATTTCATGTATTGTTAGTCCGTTTATTTCAAAGAGTTGCAACTTTATGCACGTGTTCAAGGCTTCAAGTGATAGCAGAATAGACAAAGTAAAAAATAGTTCTATCAAATAGTTCTTAGGAGAAATTTTGTTTCTATTTGATCCGCTCAATACGAGAAAACTAAACATTTTTTTGTGTCCAATCTGTACAGTTTAGGAGAACACCTTAAAAGTATAATTATTATTGAGGCTAACAAGTTCTGTTCATCCGAAAAAGAAAAGAGTAAAATCTTAGTGTCAAACCACTTTGCAGTGGTTAGGGCACCAAAAAGAGGAACCTCCTCACTGTACGGGCCGTGTCGAGGATGACCGCGATCTGCATCAGGCACTTGATCCAGCATTCTCACGTGAGCGTCTTGAATACCAACTTACGTTTTAGAGTCGCCATACTACAGGTATGAGCCTGACCCAGTTCTTATAGAATCGAGAACGGCCGATTTCGTACAAAAAAAAAATCTACAATGTGACAATAGAGCGGCTAATAAAAAGAACTCACAAGAACTTCTTTATCTTAATGCTTGTGGGGTTATAAAATAAATATAATAGTCACAACGCTTTGTCGACATTCTTATATTAACAATACACGAAAACAATGAAATGACTAAAATATAAGTAAACAAACGCAGAATACATGGATTACGTTTCACAAAAATATATCTAGGGACAGATTTTTATTTATATTGCGTAATTGGTCTCCTGCAAAGAACTGGACAACGGACGAGACTATTATACTTTGGCATGGTCGTTTAAAAATTAGACATTTATATTGTGGGGTATGCGCAAGATAGTAATTTAAAAGGTCACGCTGAAAAAATTGTAATGATAAAAGTTTATTTAAATGCAGGAAACTGTGTCTGTACAGACAATTTTTACCATAGTGTACCACTGTATTGTCTTAGATTATCATTCAGATATTCTCGAAGAGAAAAAAACTCGCAGCACTTAGCAATGAGCAGTTTCCGAAGACGCTTCTTGAAAAATGTTGTGTTTTCAGCCGTTTTTATGTGGTTTGGCAAGTTATCATATACAGTAGAGCTCAAAAGTATTTTGACAAGACTACTTTTGCAGTTATCTTTTTACTGAGTACATCAAAATTATTTTAGTATTTTTTATATTATTATTTATGATGTATTTCATCCTCTGTGAGTTACAAGTTGGAACTTATTTGTTTTCTTTCTTTGTTAAAAACAAAATACGTCTATACATGCACCCAAAAGTATTTTGACAACCATTCAGTTCCTTGCTGGCAGCGGTTCTACTCACACTGCATATATTTTTGTCTATAAGATATAATTACTCCGCATTTATCAACACGCCTAAGACTAAAGAATATTCAAATGATATTAAAAATGCCGTGATAACTGCCCTACAAAGTGGAATGACGCAAGCAGGAGTTGCTCGAAGTTTTAAAGTGTCACAACAACTTGTTAGTTCGTGGAACAAAGCTTATAATAAACGTAAAACTATTGAAAATAAGTCTCGAAGTGGGCGTCCGAAAAAACATCCGCTAAGGAAGACCATTTGATAAAAAGGTTATCGACAAGTGATGTCCGAAAAAGGCTGTGCAAATAAAAAACGAGTTACAGGAAAATTACGACGTGAATTTACACGTTTCAACTGTAAAACACATACTAAAGGACTTCGGATTACATGGACGACGTCCAACTAAGAAACCTCTAATTTCTACAAGGAATATGAAGCTGCGCCTTGCGTTTGCAAAACGGTTCAGATTATGGACGAATTCAGAATGGTCCACGCTGTTTTGGAGTGACGAAAGCAAATTTATTTTGTGTCATCTGATGGTATATGGTACGTGCGACGTCCTGTAAACAAAAAAATTGATGTTCGATACCAAATACCTACAGTAAAGCATGGAGATGGCAATATTATGGTCTGGAGATGCTTTTCTCGCCGCGGAGTCAGACCTTTAGTTAGGATAGAAGGTACTATGGATCCCTTTATGTACGCATATATATTAAAGCAACAAATGCTACCCTATGCTAAAGCAAATATGGCACCTGGTTGGTATTTTCAACAAGGCAATGACCCAAAGCACAAATCGAAACATGTCAATGACTTCATCAAACTCGCTAAAATCAAAATTCTCGACTGGCCAAGTCAAAGTGCCGATTTAAACCCGATAGAGCATCTTTGGGAATAAGTGAATCGCCGCGTGAGATGTCGAAACTATTCAAATAAAGATGCTTTATATGAAGCACTAAGTAACGAATGGAGCCGAATACCCATCGATCGTTTGCAGAAACTAGTTGACTCGATGCCGGCGCGTTGGGAAGCGATCTTGAAGGCTTATGGATATGCAACAAAATACCAATAGTTAATATCAAAAATAAGTTTTTTTATTTTATAAAATAAAAAACTTTCCTTGTCAAAATACTTTTGAGCCGTGTCGTAAATCATTCTTCTTTATGTTTTCTTTTTGTGTAGAAATACATTACATTTAAGTGTCTTAATTTGTGAAACGTATCATTACTTCAAATATAATCTTTGCTTGAAAACAATTTTGTTATCATTTTTTGTAATATGGAATAAAATTGAGTTGTCAAAATATTTTTGAGCGCTACTGTACATGTGGAGCACTACAAAATATGCTTTTGTCCATTAATGCGGTTCTACTCTTCACAACACACATCTGCGTGGCGAACTCTTGATCTTATCTCAAATAGACCAATATTTTGTCTTAAGAAGGTGGCACACTCAACGATACATACTCGTATCGTATTTTAACACCAACCATAGTCCTTATTATACATCTTTTCTGAACTTTGAACGCTAAATTCCAATCAGTGGAGTTACCCCAATATCACAGATAGTCGTAAACGGGAGGTCATTAACATTCATAATAATCTAATTCTCACTGTCCTCTTATCATACACCACAGGCGATCTCGAACTCTTCAATCATCACCATCAACTCGAAATAAATAAATGGATAAAAGAAAAAGAACGGACTTTAAGAATTGTCTTTTTTTTATTGATGGGGTGAAAAGTCTCTTCAGATGTACGACTCCTCAAGGTCCCAGAAGCCAGGAGCATGTGGTGGTTTCCACTGAAAACCACCTCGTCGGTCGGTCTTGTTTTTCTCTCGCGATCGGTCCCCTCCTGATCCTGTTCAGCGGCCTCTCTCTGAAGCGTAAGAGATTCCGCAGATAAAGACCACTGCGTTTCATCAGCCCTCCGCACCCGCCAATCATGCAGCAGTGATTGCTGGCGTTGACAGTTCTCGTCGTCGTCGTCAAGGTCACCATACTGCATAATGTATCGTCTGTATTCACAATGTGTATGGTGACCACAACTCTTGGATTCCATCAGGTAGGCTAGAGTTACTTAGATAAGGTTTTGATGTTAAAATAAATAAAATGTTTGAACTCTTATTTGTTTTTAATATTTTTTAATATCTTAATATCCAGGTACTATACATATAGTTTCACTTGAAAATTGATGTGTTTCACTTTGACTATACAATAATATAGTATATTTACATTTACATTACATTGTACCTACATTTAACTTATGAATTAACCCTATTTATGCTACACTAACTACTTATACTAAGACTAAACTAAACTGAAACTAAAAAATGCACGAAAGTCGTTGGTACGCCTTGTGCAACGAGAACATCTGGAAACGAGAAAATTTATTTAGAATCATATTAACTATTAAATCATAATCATATTATTCGACTAGTAATTTTTCTTCATAAAATAGGACTTGAAATAATTTATAGCTACAGACCGAATACGAAAGAGTTGTGATCATCTTCATGTTTCACTTCATTAAATGTATATTGCTACTGTAGTTTGAAATACAGATATTCAGTTATCTATTTTGGACCCAAATGTTCACTGAATTGTAAATTTACTCGTATTAAGCTGGCTCTAAAAATATTGTATCCTGACAATCAGACTGAATAAATTATTATTGTTAATATTTTCTTTTTCATCGTACCTGTTGCAGTGGGAGTAGGTCAGACGAACCAAGCACGCAGAAACGCTCTTACATAAGCGTGGCACACTGGACACCTTTTAAAATTCACGCCGCACTTCACGCATGCCAGCAGGTGACCACATGGCAGGAACACCACGTTCATCTGTACGCAGACAACATCATTCTAACATTTTTGAAGAGGTCACACTGTCGTTGGTATACTAATGAGCTGCTTCTTCATATTGATGTTACAGATAGAGATCTAAAGTCTATATTGCATCCAAAGGTAGACTCGAAGAGATTGCAGACCCAGTTATAATGTGCAATATAGAATTCCTATACACCTATATAGCTATCGATCCACTACGTAAACGCAGGCCAATAGCTGCGACGGCCTCATAGTGCTTAAATAAAGTCGGTAAAAACAAAAACATATCAATGACTCACCTCAGAGCTCAAGCAAATTTTACATAATCTTGCTTCCTTCAGCTGCTTGTTTTCTTCTTCCAGCGATAATTTCTTATGTTCCGCTGGTGGGACTGAGTCGGGTGACTGCTTTTCCATTTTTATTTCACGGCTGATTAGGGTTCGACGCAGAGAAAAACTAGAGTTACGATAACACGCGTGTGCACGTTACCTCGGACGGAACGAGAATGACACAAACGATCGCCAGACACTGCAGGCGCCAGACGGCGGGGCCGGAGGGAGTGTCGTCTTTTCTGCATTGAGAGATTCATAGAAAAATACCACTGCGTTCGAGCCCCCCTGGCCCGCCAATCATGCAGCAATGATTGCTGGTGAGGACAGATCTCATCGTCGTCAGGGTCACCATACTGCATACTGCATTGTCTGCATTTGCGATGAGTATGGTGACCACAACTCTTGCATTCCATCAGGTAGGGTAGAGTCACTTAGGTAAGGTTTTATATTAAAATAAAAAAAAGAAGCCTTGATTATTATTTGTTTTTAATGTCTTTATATTCAGGTACAACACATATTGTTTTACTTGAATTAAGCTCTACTTTGACTACAGAATAATAAATTATGTAATAATATATTATACTTAACATTCAAACGTAGCAAAAATTTAATTAATGGTAGCAGTTGGTACTTTATAAGTAAAGCGAACACTTAACGTAGGCCTGTGTTAGGTAAATTATGTAAATTTAACTTATGAATTTAATCTTATTAAGCTACAGTAATTATACTAAAACTAAGTAATGTACAAAAATTGTTAGAACGCCTTGTCGTAACATCTGCACTTATAGGCAATGACACTATGAACATGTTATGTAGACTTCAATATGAATAATTATTAAATATCAAAGAGTTGGATTTTTTAGGTAATCACAATACCTGTGCTTAAATATTGTTGTTAATCTTTAAGGAAGAAAAGAGTATTTTTATTGTAAACTAAAAATTAAAATATTTATCACAGCTAAATAGTTCAGTTGTCAAATAATTCTCATCTTAATTAATATGTAGGTACCTGAGGATAAAAATTAACGAGTTAACATTCCACATCATGCAGAGCGAGTGTCGTCCCAATAGTAAATAGAACATTTTGACAATATGCCATTTGCAGTACCTCATTAAAACACAAATACGATTAGATAAGAAGCGAACGTATACATATTCAGTTACTGAGCATTTGTTTTTATTTGCCAATACTCTTCGTATTGTGTTGAGCTATCAAGAAGAATGTTTTAGTGGATTCAGTTGATGTGACGTTGAGTGTGTCGAACAACTCAGGTAAGCCTCTTGTCTTTAGCAACCAATAAAAATATATACACAGAGTATTGAGGTGCCTTAGTGCTTAGTATTTAATATTTTTACAGTTATTATTTATGATATTGTCTATGGCATATACCTATACCTCCCTTTAATTTCACACTATTTGTCATAGTGCGACATCTTTTTATTTTTTCCGAGTAATAATTTTAAGGATAAAAGCATTCACTAGGTCTTTTGTTTCTTGTTTCTATGGGTTTTAAAATAATATTATTCGCAGCTTAAAAGGTAAAGTTATTGCTCTAACAGAATTCCTAATATTGTTTTATGGTGCAGTTTAAATAGTGTATACAAAGTTTCTTAGTGTTATTTTTACAACACTACTTTTGTTAAATTTCTTTGGGCCAGACCCCGAACCCGAGTCCATACCGACACTAATCCCTTATATAAATCAAACTTAATGTTAAGTTGAAGACATAAAAACATTAAAATCGTAACGGAAGACACTTTAGGCTGTACTTTAAGATTTTAACACTTAATTATTTACTTCAGCCTTTACTTTCCCAAAGAGCACAAACACATAATTATTTAACGTAAATAACTTGCTTCATCTTAATACTGCCTGGGTGGCGTAACGCTAGTGAATGCGACTGCTGTGCTTGAGATCTCGGGTTCGGTTCTCGGGTCGGATCAAATGTTTGTATGATCTGCAAATATTTGTTTAGAAATTTGGATTTATCTATGTATAATATGTATGTATTTACAAAAAAAAAGTAGATAAGTATTCTATTAGTTAACCTAGTTATCATAACACAAGCTCTGCTTAGTTAGAAAGTAGATGACGTTGTGTGTCAAATGTCAGGAATATTTATTTATTATTGTTTTCTTTATTTCATTATATACACTTATTTATTACATTTTTAAAAATATAAAAAATAGTAGTAGACCACCGACATCGGGTTCAGGGACCAAGACACCGGTGGTTAGGGCTCCAAAGACAGGAACCTCCTCACATTACAGGCCTGCATCAGAGCCTTGATCCAACCTTCTAACGTGAGCCTCTTAAGGTGTTGGTCGAGGCTCTTCGCTATCAATCCATGAACAGATATGATTATCGGAACAATAATCACCGAATCCACATTCCACATGTCGGCAATCTCGTGAGACAGATCCAAATACTTCAATTGTTTTTCTTTTTCAACTTTCACGAGATTCTCGTCATTAGGAACGGCGATATCGATAATCATTGCGCGGCGCTCTAATCGATCTATCACCACAATATCAGGCTTATTGGCAACAATAGTCCTATCTGTGATAATAGATCGATCCCAATATAACGTAGCACGACCGTTCTCGAGAACTGGGTCGGGCACATATCTGTAGTAAGGTACTTCGAAATTGATAAGTTGGTATTTAAGGGCAAGTTATTGGTGTACGATCCTGGCTACTTGGTTGTGCCTGTGCAAATACTCACCGTTAGCAAGACGAGAACAACCGGAAATAATATGCCTAATAGATTCTCCAGGACGGTGGCACGCCCGACACATGACAACCGTACTATCTTTCAGAATATATTTCCGGTAGTTATTCGTCATGATAACTTCGTCCATAATTGCACAAACAAAACCTTCGGTTTCTCCAAAGAGATCACCATACCGTAGCCAAGACGTCGACGCTTTAAAGTCTATATCAGACCCGTGTAGGGCCCGATATAATCGACCATGAATTTCTTTACCCTTCCATACTTCCTTGCGATCAGTAGTACTAAGTACTACAGGTTTGCGCCAATTCTCTTCAGCCAGAGCGAGCGGGGTTAAACCAGTATCCACTGCAACTACATAGCAATGCACTTCCGCATTCGTCTGTAGAAAATATTCTCTAAGATTGTATATCTCGCGATTGTGTAGAGTCTTGATATTTAATAGACCACGACCTCCAAACTTTCGCGGAATATACAATCTCAAAACCGATGAACGTGGGTGGTGCATGCGGAATGTAGTCAGCAATGTACGGACTCTCCTATCAAGGGCATCTAATTTGGTCTGAGTCCATCTAAGTACACCAAAGGAATACACCAGAACCGGCATGACCCAACTGTTATAGGCTCGCACCTTGTTACCGCCTGATAAAAGACTTTTAAGTACTTTTTTTAGGCGGCCAAAGAAGTGTTCGGTTAACATTTGTTTCACGCCAGATTCTGGTGTTCCCAAGGACTGAAAAACCTAGATACTTGTAGGTTTCGGTGGCAGACAGAGATCTGAGTTTTGTTGAATCTGAAAGTTCCATTCGTTCAGATTCTACAATCCCGCCCTTCTTTACATACATGACTGCACACTTGTCTACACAAAATTCCATTTTGATAGAATTACTAAAGTTCTCAGTGACCCTTAATAACGCCATCAATTGTAATTTTGTGGAGGCTAGTAATTTCAAATCATCCATATAAAGAAGGTGAAATATAACTATTTATTAATATTGTTATTATAATTCACTCTATTCCGAACTCAATCAAGAGCTTGAAAACAATGCTTTTTTTTTTAAAGAAAGCTGTATATTTATATCACAGTAATTGTTTTCCTGAGCCAATATCATTTAAAAGGCATTGTGGAAGCACGAACATTCTAGAAAATCACTAAAAAAATACTTGCTTTGTAGGTTCTCGTCAAATGTTTTTGTGTGAAGTAAAATCCGAAGTAAAATTATTTGCAAATTGCTTTTCTTTGAAATTTGTATTATATAAGTAGACAATACAGAGACGGCCTATTGTTCATAATTAAACCTCATTGCAATGTGCACCTACCTGCCTAAGTCAATACACTTTAAATATTCACAGGTAACTAGCTCAAAGTCCAACATTTTGAAATAAACTGGTTGTAGAAAAATTCTGAGAACATACTTGAACCATTTCTAACGCACGGACAAGGCAACTATTTTAAAAAAGAACAAAACCTGACCCGCCAATTTGAGTATTTTATATATACATAACATAACGATCTAGTGTCACTCTTGCAATAAGGTCGAATTTAACTACACCTCAAACATTAAATTCTATCATGCTTTACATAACTACATATTCTCTTTCTGGCGCAGTTGCATAATGATTTTTTTTTTATAAAAACGGGTAACGACGAAATGACAAGCACCGATCAGACTTATTTGTACTGATATACAGTTTGAAATCTCTATTGTTAAATGCTACAGATACACGGGCGTTGCATAGATAAGTTTAGTTCTAAAACACCGTTTATTAAAAAATGAGTGTAAATGTTTGAATAGTGGGCCTGTGTCAGAACTGGGCTCGGTTGTTGATATTCAATTAAAAAATACAATACGTTATACATAACAGATTTGTTAGATTACATTCAAATACAAAAACATTGAAAACTCGATATGTGCAATGAATACTTAATCATTTCAATAAATGCTTATTTTTTATTTTATGTCAAACATTTGCTGTCCAATCCTGTCAAATACTGTAGCAACTATTCATGTGTGCGTTCAGAAATTTATTTTGTGTAAAATGTCTCGAAAGTTCAGGTACTGTTATATTTGTTTGTTTTAGACATTAATTTATGTTAACAAAAGTGTAAATGTCTTTTTATAGGTTGTCTATGATTTTTCTTGACAAGCTTATTGTCTATCATATTTTATATCACATTTTATTATTGCTCTGTGTTGTCCATGTTTCGAAAGTTCAGGCTAGGCAATGTTATTATATTTGGTTGTTTCATGTGGTTTTGTGCTAGTGCATATTCAGTATTACTATTAATAACAATGCCGCGTCCTAGAAGATCTAATCTTTCCCAGCGGAGTCGTAATGCAATTAGGCAACGGAGTATCGCGAGTCAATTATCAGAATGAAGAGCGGAAAATTGCACGATAAGAACGCCGCGTTAGTATGGAGCAAAGAAGGGCCTTAATTCATGCTTCTCAAACACAAGAGCAAAGAGAGGCAGACCGTGAAACGGCTAGGTTAGAAACGAGAAATCGTCGAGCTTATCGTACAGATGAACAGAGAAATAATCTTCGAAGTGCCAGAAGAAATGGTTCAAGTATTCATTTGAATCGAGCAGCGTTTCTATATGATTGCACCATCGACTACAGCTTGCATCGTTTAGTTTGCATTGGTCCAATGGACGTTGTTTGCCAGCATTGTGGCACATTGAAGTTTGCTAGTGCAACGCCTGGTTTGTGCTGCCTTAGTGGTAAAGTAAAATTGCCATTATTGGTCCCGCCACCAGAACCATTGTATTCCCTGCTTTATGGTGAAACACTAGAATCACGACATTTTCTAGCGAACGCTCAAAAATACAATGTCTGTTTCCAAATGACTTCATTTGGGGCGGCAATTATCGAAGAACACGCATATAATCCAACATTTAAGATAATTTATAATACGTGAAAAGCTTTATTTTCTATGATTGTAAAAAAAGTCTGGTATATAGTTTGTTAGATTTCTGTATTTGTCTTTAAAATAAAAATGGCATGTTATTATTTGAAAAAAAAAGTGTTTGTATATCTAACTATAACTATGGCTTTGACTTTACAGAGTCCAGGCCAAATTTGTCATCGCATTGGATTATTGCAACCTATTGAAGATGCACAGCATATAGCATATAGCAAATATACTTCATGGGCAATATGGAACAACAACTTGACCGGCGTCAAGGGATCAACACAGCTACGAAAAGAGCAATTCTCCAAGATCTACAGCAAACACTTCATGAACATCATGCATTGGTCAGGCTGTTATAGACTATTTTAGAGCGCATGCCAAGTGATGACTATAAAGTTGTGATCAAAGCAGATAAAAGACCAGTTGGAACACATGAACGCACATTTAATGTTCCAACAATCGATGAAGTGGCAATCTTGATTATTGGTGAAAACTTGGAAACACGTGATATTATACTTACACGACGCAATACTGGGCAACTACAAAGAATATATGAAACATACCGTTCATATGATTCGTTACAATATCCGTTGATGTTTTTGCAAGAAGACGATGGATATCATTTTAATATCAAAATAATTAATCCATTGAATGGTAAGAGCAATATCATTGTTTTCATTTTAACTTGATATACATTTTATTCTGTTTGCTTTTGGTACTCAAAAAAAGTTGTCATTCCAAATTTAGAAGTGAGTAGCTGTAAGAATCGTTAACCTATTAGGGGTTCTAAAATATATTTTTTACTGTATTTGTTTCAGGTGAGGAAACTACCAAGAAGGTTAGTTCGATGAATTATTACGCATATCGTTTGATGATTTGTGAAAATTCTGACAATTATTTGTTGCGATTTCGTCGACTGCTTCAATAATATTGCGTTGACATGTTTGTTAAACTCGAGTTGGAGCGCCTGATTTTTATTCGGTTGAATCAAGCTAAATTGTGTTCTTAAGATTATATTCATTTACGCGATGCAATTAGCACAGAAGGAGATTCAGAAAATGTTGGTCGATGAACTATTTTACCGGTGACATACACAGGTAGCCCGCGTCATGTGCATGAATATGCGCAAGATGCAATGACGTATGTTCGTCATTATGGTCGGCCTGATATATTCATAATATTTACATGTAATCCGAAATAGATAGAAATTATTCAACTGCTGTTTCCCGGACAAACATCAAGTGAGCCACACGACATCACCATACGTGTTTTCAAGCAAAAACTTCGATCACTAAAAAATTACATTGTTAAGCCACGCGTCTTTGGGATTATTCGACGCTGGATGTATTCAGTCGAATGGCAAAAACGAGGTCCACCGCATGCTCACATTCTAATTTGGTTAGTCGAAAGAATTCGGCCAGATCAAATAGATGACATCGTATGTGCGGAGATCCCTGCTCCTGAAACCGATCCAGACCTACATGATGTTGTAATTACGAATATAATTCATGGACCGTGTGGCACTATCAACCGCCAATCACCGTGCATGGTCGACGGCAAGTGTTCCAAACGGTATCCACGAAAATTTACGACAGATACCATTAGAAGCAACGATGGTTATCTATTGTATCGGCGTCGATCACCCGATGATAATGGTAGAACTATCATAACTACAGTAAAAAGAAATGATTTCTTTGTTGACAACAGTTGGATTGTTCCATATTTGCCACTTCTTTCCAAAACATTAAAGGCACATTGTAATGTTGAGTATTGCAATTCGGTCAAGTCAATTAAATACATTTGTAAATATGTCACGAAAGGGAGCGATATGGTGGTTTTTGGTATCCAAACATCCAATATCTACGATGAAATCACGTGCTATCAAGTTGGCAGATATGTGAACTGCAATGAAGCAATTTGGCGTATATTCTCATTTCCTATTCACGAACGTCATCCCACTTTTGTGCATTTCGGGTTGCATTTAGAGAACGGTCAGTGAGTATATTTCGAAGAGTCGAATGCTGTTCAACGTGCCTTAATACCCCCAGCGACAACACTGACCAGTTTCTTTGCGATTTGTCAAAGCGATCCGTTCGCACAAACGTTGCTCTACTCGGAATTGCCACGTTGTTACACTTGGAACGCTACATCGAAGAAATTTTAATGTCGGAAGCACGGCGATGCAGTTCCTGGTCATCCAGATATGCGTTCTACTGATGCTCTTGGTCGTATTTACACAGTTCATCTGAAGTATGATGAATATTTCTATTTGTACTTGGTGCTGGTACATGTTCGAGGGCCAACATCATTTGAATCACTACGAACTGTTAATGCTATAGTATGCCCCACATTTCGTGCAGTATGTCAAGAGCTAAATTTGGTTGAAAAGGATGTTCATTGGGACACGACAATCGCTGAAGCAATTATTTCTGCATCTCCAAGTCAGATATGCACATTATTTGCTATCATCATTTTGACATAATTCACATCGAACCCACGTGACCTGTGGAACAAATACAAAGATAACATGTCAGAAGACATTTTACATCGAATTCGTGTCAGCTCAAGAAAGCCCGATCTTGAGGCGAATGAGGAGATGCATAACCACTCTTGATCGAAGATATGTGTTACCTCATGTGCTACAGTTTGTTAGTTAGGTTAGGAATGCCAGCGCCAGATCGCGAAATGAATGACGCATTTAATAAAGAATGGAAACGTGAACATGAATATGATCCACATGAATTAATCCAATCAGTTTAAACGAATGTACCACTTTGAATCCTAAGCAGAGAGAAGTCTATGATACACTGATAAATACAATTGATGATGGCAATGGTGGCTAATTTTTTTTGGATGCCCTCGGTGGAACTGGGAAGACATTCCGCATGCCATTGATTTTGGCCACTGTACGTGCGAGATCAGAAACTGCGGTAGCAATTGCTTCTTCTGGGATAGCGGTCACATTGTTAGACGGATGCCGTACGGTTCCCTCAGCGTTAAAATTACCATTAAACTTTCAAACTACTGAACAACCGACATGTAACATTTCTAAACACTCCGCAATGACGAAAGTTTTAGTAGCATCAAAAATCATCATATGGGACGAATGCACAATGGCGCACAAACGCACATTGGAAGCACTAGACCGAACATTAAAAGATCTGCGCAATGACTCGAGATGTGTTGGTGGTGCAATGATTTTATTATCTGGCGATTTCCAACAAACACTATCAGTCATTCCAAGATCTACTGCTGCCGACGAAATAAACACTTGCCTCAAAGCATTAAATCTGAGGCGATATGTAAAGAAACTTCAACTGTCTGTAAACTCGAGAATTGCATTGTTGAACGATCTATCTGCTGATGATTTCTCGAAACATTTGCTGACTATTGGTAAAGGCCGTGTTCCTGTTGACGAATCGAGCGGTTTGGTTTCATTTTCTCCAAATTTCTGCAGTTTCGTCTCATCAAAAGACGAGCTTATCAATAAAGTATTCCCGGATATCATTGCTAACCACAAAAATAGTAAATGGTTAAGTGAGCGAGTAATTTCGGCGGCTAAAAATAAAGATATAGATGACCTCAATATTATAATTCAAAATCAAATCGTATGTACTCTGTATTCATTCAAATCTACCGACTGTGTAACAAACGAAGAACAAACCACTAATTATTCAACTGAATTTTTAAACTCCTTGGATGTACCTGGTTTACCAGCGCACACTTTACAACTGAAGGTTGGCTCGGTAGTCATTATGCTTGGAAATTTGAACCAACCAAAATTGTGCAATGGAACGCGTTTGGTGATAAGAAAACTGATGAGCAATGTGATTCACGCGTCGTATCGACGCGTGAATCTAAAAGAAAAAGAAAGAAAAAGAAAATCTAAAGAAAAATTTAAAGATGAGGAAGTTCTTATTCCAAGGATTCCGATAATCCCAACGGATATGCCTTTGTGTTTAAACGAATTCAATTCCCGATCCGTCTTGCCTTCACCATGACGATCAACAAATCACAGGGCCAATCCTTGACTATTTGTGGCCTCAATCTAGAAAGTGCATGTTTTTCTCATGGTCAATTATACGTGGCATGCTCACGTGTCGGCAAACCATCCGCTTTATTTGTTCTTGCGCCTGACCAAAAAACAAAGAATGTCGTTTACCACAACGTGCTTGAATGAAAATCCGATTAATGAATTAATCCGAGTGTATCCCAATCTGCACAGCATAATTTTCAATTACTTTTTTCTGACATTGTGTTTGAAGTACTTAATTATTATTACTTTTTTAATTTTTATTTTCATTCTGTACGTATTCATCATCATTCATCATAATAAAATACTTTTATATATCTATCTATATTAATATTATTGTTATTGTTAGGTGGTACGAAGTTCACCGGGTCAGCTAGTAATGTATAAAAAGATGGATACTAAAAATATTGATTGCTTTTTTTACAGCACTCCAAAAATTACTTAAAATTCATGTCTCTAGACTAGAATGACCCCTTAATTTGCTTGTCGCGTCAATATG
Source organism: Hypercompe scribonia (assembly GCA_949316085.1). Classification (NCBI taxonomy): domain Eukaryota; kingdom Metazoa; phylum Arthropoda; class Insecta; order Lepidoptera; family Erebidae; genus Hypercompe; species Hypercompe scribonia. The sequence continues at coordinate 11,606,617 of OX438980.1, forward strand.
AATTGTGTGCCATTGAATGCTTTCTTTACAGATAGGGTGTTATTCTGCCTCTATCTTACTAAAGTGAAATTTTGACACCTTACATGTAATCCAATTTAATTAATTTGTACGTTCCACTGAATCTTACGATTAAGAATACCTGTTCGAATTTCATAAGTTTTCAAGATGTTATTATTCAATTGGCCATTGCTCAAAACCGAATGAATCTTCATTATTTACATATCTCCTTATTGCCGGGATAATTCAATTAGCCGAAGCTTTCGTTAAATTAATACACTACATATCTTCCTTCGAAAACTCTATACTAGGTACTTTTTATCCATGTAAATACACCCACAATCTAAAAACTTGTGGCGGGAAATTAATCTTTTTACGCGATAATTTTAATGAGTTGCGATCTGTCGTTACCGTAAAATACTGATCATGTAAATGTTGACGAAAATACTTGATTGCACCACTTTGCGTTTACTTTCAACTATTTAGAATAAAATAGCACCGTATCCTTCCGAACATGTGTCGGTGTGCAGTTCGATCAGATATTGTGGATCGTAAATCACTAAAATTGGTTCTCTTGTTAAGAGTAAAATAATCTGCTGTCGAGCATCCTCATGACGCTTGCGCTAAGTGAAAGCAGCTTTGGCAGTCATCCACTTATAATTATCATCATCATCATCTCATCCAAAATACGTCCACTGCTGGACATAGGCCTTCCCCAAGGTTCTGCACAATATAATAATAATAATAATAATAAACTAGCAACACCAGAAGCAGTTGGCATTTTTCATGCGCATTTTAAAAATACATAATATATTACTACAAACTTATCAAATTCATCATCAAAAAGCATAAAGTATCAAGCAAAACAAAAATGAACATATATACAAGAAATTATTTGAATAAAGCTACAACCAAAATGCATTTTCAATAAAAATATCTGTTACCGAAGACATGACGTTTAAACGTCATGTCAATACAATAATTTTCAAGAAATTGCCAATATGCTTACAAGAGCTAGAAAAAAAGCACAATTAACATCTTCGGACTCGTCGCTCCGCTCCGCCTTGCCGTCCCCGGAAGCAACATTGGATGTTCCAGCCGTTGCAGAGGTGTCGAGCTCTAGCTCCAGCGACGAGTTTTTCTCTCCACTCTCTCTCTCCAATAGGGTCCCCGCTGCCGGTGGTGATGTGCGCCGCATGAAGTGGACAACTTTCATGAACGAGAATGTCATGCGGGCATATTTTCGGGCTACAGAGTTGGGTACGAACCTTACTGCGTACCGTGCTAAACTAGTCTCTTTGTTTCAGGAACTTGAACCAGCCGTTAACGTATCAGCACAAAGATTGTCGGATCAAGTACGAGCTATACAGCGCTGTCACCTGCTGGATGATGCAGTACTTGAGAGGATACGCTCTGACATACGGAGAAACCTTACTATCCCTTCTTCGTCACGCACTATAGTAGCCAACAGCACACCTCTGTTGGCATTATCAAATGAAGATGTTGATGAACTAGGGGAGAGTGAAGTTCTTTCCGTGAGTACCCAATATAATGATAAGATAAGGAGCGCTTTGGAGGATGCGATTCAAAAATACCGATTCGTAAATGATAATAGTAGACCACGGTTATGGCGTTTGCCCATTCATAAACGTAATTTAGCGCTTGTAAGTGCCCTGGATTCGTTACTATCAGACTACTTTGATAATAGCGAAGATCTTGGTGATACACATTCCATTCTGTACTGTGCAGCTATTGCAGTTTGTCGAGTAGCTGGTGTTAAATGTATTGAACGTGTAAGTGCTACTCGACCCGAAAATGGTGTACCAGCTTGGCAGTGTAGAATCGAACGTCGTATTGCTGAGACTAGGACACTCATCGCTAAATTAACTTGTTTCCAAAGTGGTAATACACGGCCGAGAGTCATGCGCTTTGTGAAACAGGCATTCTTGGGAACTACCATTAGTCCTCAACAATACATGTCCTGTGTCACAGAGCGCATAGACTTTCTAAAGCAGAAAGTTTATGCATGGGTAAATAGGATAAGACGTTATAGAAAACGAGTCGATCGGTATAATCAGAATCGAATGTTCCAAAGGAATGAGAAATGGGTTTACCGGAAATGGGAGGAACCGAATTCATGTGTGAGTGATGGGCATTTTCCAGATGAAAATACCACAAATTCATTTTGGCGTAACATCTGGTCAGTGCCTGTCACTCATACAGAGGGTGATTGGTTGGAGGATGTCAAACGTTCGTGTGAGTCTATAACAGCTATGGAACCCATTGTTATTAATAAAGATGATGTAAGTTGTGCAGTCCGTTCATTACCGAATTGGAAATCACCTGGTCCAGACGGACTGCACAACTTTTGGCTTAAGTGGTTCCGAAGCTCACATGCGTGTTTGGCATCACAATTCCAAGCAGCTTTGGATTCTGGTTCATTACCACAATTTTTAACCACTGGTGTAACCCATTTACTCTATAAATCTGGTGGTGCCATGGATCCCAAAAATTTTAGACCCATTACTTGTTTACCAACTACATATAAACTTCTAACATCTATTTTGAGACTCAAAATTACTACACATATAATTAATAATTCGGTACTCTCTATTTCTCAAAATGGATGTAGAAGTGGGGCCCGTGGCACTAAAGAGCTCCTTATCATAGACAGGACCATTAGCCAACAGGTACGTCGTAATCGTAAGAGTCTGGCGACATGTTGGATAGATTATAAGAAGGCTTATGACTCAGTTCCACACACATGGCTTTTGAAAGTGCTAGAGTTGTATAAAATTGATGCAACTCTGTGCACTTTCTTAAAGTCATGTATGAGTCAATGGAGCACAACACTTCGCTATCCAGGATGTCGGCAGGCTGTGATAAATGACGTACTTATAAAGATCGAGCGAGGTATATTTCATGGTGACAGTCTGAGTCCCTTGTGGTTTTGTCTAGCTTTGAACCCTCTCAGTACTCTGTTAGAGGGTTCAGGGTTAGGCTATCGGTTGCAGAAAGATGATCAAGTTATATCTCACCTTCTTTATATGGATGATTTGAAATTATGGCCGTCTCTGTATTGTCTACTTATATAATACAAATTTCAAAGAAAAGCAATTTGCAGATAATTTTACTTCGGATTTTACTTCACATAAAAACATTTGACGAGAACCTACAAAGCAAGTATTTTTTTAGTGATTTTCTAGAATGTTCGTGCTTCCACAATGCCTTTTAAATGATATTGGCTCAGGTAAACAATTACTGTGATATAAATATACAGTTTTCTTTAAAAAAAAAAGCATTGTTTTCAAGCTCTTGATTGAGTTCGGAATAGAGTGAATTATAATAACAATATTAATAAATAGTTATATTTCACCTTCTTTATATGGATGATTTGAAATTACTAGCCTCCACAAAATTACAATTGATGGCGTTATTAAAGGTCGCTGAAAACTTTAGTAATTCTATCAAAATGGAATTTGGTGTAGACAAGTGTGCAGTCATGTATGTAAAGAAGGGCGTGATTATAGAATCTGAAGGAATAGAACTTTCAGATTCAACAAAACTCAGATCTCTGTCTGCCACCGAAACTTACAAGTATCTAGGTTTTTCACAGTCCTTGGGAATATCAGAATCTGGCGTGAAACAAATGTTACGGGAACGTTTCTTTGGTCGCCTAAAAAAAGTACTTAAAAGTCTTTTATCGGGCGGTAACAAGGTGCGAGCCTATAACAGTTGGGTCATGCCGGTTCTGATGTATTCCTTTGGTGTACTTAGATGGACTCAGATCGAATTAGATGCCCTTGACAGGAGAGTCCGTACATTGCTGACTGCATTCCGTATGCACCATCCACGTTCATCGGTTATGAGATTGTATATTCCGCGAAAGTTTGGAGGTCGTGGTCTATTAAATATCAAGACTCTACACAATCGCGAGATATACAATCTCAGAGAATATTTTCTACAGACGAATGTGGGAGTGCATCGTAATGTAGTTGCAGTGGATACTGGTTTTACCCCGCTCGCTCTGGCTAAAGAGAAATGGCGCAAACCTGTAGTACTTAGTACTACTGATCGCAAGGAAGTATGGAAGGGTAAAGAACTTCATGGTCGATTTTATCGGGCCCTACACGGGTCTGATATAGACTTTAAAGCGTCGACGTCTTGGCTACGGTATGGTGATCTCTTCGGAGAAACCGAAGGTTTTGTTTGTGCAATTATGGACGAAGTTATCATGACGAATAACTACCGGAAATATATCCTGAAAGATAGTACGGTTGACATTTGTCGGGCGTGTCACCGTCCTGGAGAATCTATTAGGCATATTATTTCTGGTTGTTCTCGTCTTGCTAATGGTGAGTATTTGCACAGGCACAATCAAGTAGCCAGGATTGTACACCAACAACTTGCCCTTAAATACCAACTTGTCAATTTTGAAGTGCCTTACTACAGGTATGTGCCCGACCCAGTTCTCGAGAACGGTCGTGCTACGTTATATTGGGATCGATCTATTATCACAGATAGGACTATTGTTGCCAATAAGCCTGATATTGTGGTGATAGATCGATTAGAGCGCCGCGCAATGATTGTTGATATCGCCGTTCCTCATGACGAGAATCTCGTGAAAGTTGAAAAAGAAAAACAATTAAAGTATTTGGATCTGTCTCACGAGATTGCCGACATGTGGAATGTGGATTCGGTGATCATTGTTCCGATAATCATATCTGTTCACGGATTGATAGCCAAGAGCCTCGACCAACACCTTAAGAGGCTCACGTTAGAAGGTTGGATCAAGGGTCTGATGCAGAAGGCAGTCCTCCTTGACACGGCACGTATTGTGAGGAGGTTCCTGTCTCTGGAGCCCTAACCACCGGTATCTTGGTCCCTGTACCCGATGTCGGTGGTCTACTATTTTTTATATTTTTAAATATGTATTTTTTATTTTTTATATATTTAAAAATGTAATCAATATGTGTATTTATATGTAATAAAGAGAATAATAATAAATATGATTTATTTCTCTCAAAAAGGTACAATGATATTCTTATATGCTTAAATACAACGTTATCAGAACCTTGTTGAGAGCTGGAGTCTGAGCTAGGTTCGAAACCTGTGTGACAGATCTCCAGTCCTCGTCTCTGAACAAAGTAGAGGTATCCACGTAGCTACAATTATCATACAGTGCTATAAGAATCAAAAGAGAGATAGTTTATAAGTTTTAGTTGTATGTGTTCGTGCGTGCGTGTGTGTGTATGTATGTGTACGTGTGTGTGTATGTGTATGTGAGTGCATGTGTGTATGTGTGTGTGTGTTATACGTTATGAGTGACGCAAAATAATCACAAGCAATCCATACCTATCGTCCATCCACTGCAACAATTACACTTTCAACACCATCGTAGTCCAATTCACACAACCAATCAGTGACTTTCCTCCTACACTCATATTTGGACATTGAGTAGAATTTTAAAATTTTGTTAAGTTTATTATATACATAACTCCCCAGGAAGTAAAAACATCTATGAGAGAGACTAGTTCTGACTGAGATCGAGGGGCAAACATTGTATTTCCGACGAACGCTGTCAAATTTCGAATAATCATAGGATATATTTGCGTGGGTTGTAAGAATGAGGTTTAAAATAAACAATCTTCGCACCGATAGCACATTACACGCCTTGTAAAGTTCAGTAGTAGGAAATCGGTACGGGAGTCTCCAGCCTACTTTTAGTACCGCTCTTTGAGCGCGCTCCAGTTTCAGGAGATGTGTTTTGTGAGTTCCCCCCCACACAACGATGCAATACTGTGTGACTGATTGGCAAAGGCCTAAATAGGTGAGTTTGAGAACCTGAGTGTCGACCACATTGCTGAGAGCTTTGAATACGTATATAAGTTTACGCAACCTGGAAGTTAGCATGTCAATGTGCGAGTGAAAGGACAGAAGATCGTCTATTTGCACTCCAAGGTATTTAACACAATTGATTCGAGACAGAGCAGGGCATTCACACAGTGGGTGGGCCAAGGCATTACAGGAGTGAGCAATGAGAGAGTGAAAAGATAAGGAAGGCCTGCCTAAAGCGGTTAATGAGAATGTAAGATAATTGGTTTTAACAGTATTGAGAGTGAGCCGATTCCCAGCCAACCAATGAGTTACTGAGTTAAGACTGATCTGAGCACTCTCGAACGTTGACTCCCAAGTGTCCCCGTAGGATATAAGGGCAGTATCATCAGCATACGTAAATATATTGGTATTGTGTAGCTTTAGTTGACAGAGGTCATTAATATATACTAAAAATAACGTAGGTCCAAGGATACTGCTTTGTGGGACTCCATTCTCAACTGGAAGCTCATCGCTACAGTAATCATTGATTCTAACGTACTGCCTTCGATTATCAAGATAACTTTTGAAGAGGGATAGTTGAGTACCTCTGATTCCAATTTTTTCAAGTTTTTCGCATAGAATAAAGATCGAAATCGTGTCGAATGCCTTTGCTATGTCTAAAAAGACTCCTATAGCTTTCTGTTTTTGGTCAAGTTTAGCTACTATTATATTGGTTAAGTCAAGGACTGCTTTACTCGTGGAAAGTCCAGTGCGAAATCCGTATTGTTTTGGAGATAATATTTGGGTCTGCTCTAGGAATTTGACAAGCCTGTTATTCATTAGTCTTTCCAATAGTTTGGAAAGTGTGGGTAAAATCGAAATGGGTCTGTAGTTACTTGGTCGGTCTCTATCACCTCCCTTGTGTATTGGGTGAACCACTGCCAGTTTAAAAGCCTCAGGAAATTTGCCCGTTCTAAAAGAAAGGTTACATAAAAACGTTATTGGTGGTATTAAATATTTTTTAAATTTTTTGAGGAAAAAGCCAGATATGTTATCACTACCAACTGCACAATCACTTCTCAAGTGCATAATGAGAATCTCAAGTTCAGTCTCATCTGTTTCTAACAAGGCGAATGTGTGTTGGTGAAAAGGAATGTTCGACGGTGGCGAGCGAAGATTGACAGTGGCCTGGTCATCAGTCGGTGATCGTCCTATATTAGCGAAGTACAAATTAATTTCATTCACCGAACGTCCCGGGTCAGATGAGGAAAGAAGTTCAAGCGGTTGCCCTGTTTTTCTCTCTGTGTGTGTGATAGATTTTATGGCTTGCCAGAGTTTTTTAGTATTACCTTTCGCATTCTCTATTTGATGTTTATCAGCAAGTAGGTTAGCACAGTAGTTCCTGTACCTTTTATAAGTAATTTTTAAAATTTCATCGTTTGGGCTATTTTTAAGTTTTTGGTGAAGGTGATCTCTGTTTCGCAAGCATTTTAGTAAACCAGAGGTCATCCATTCTTTTTTAAATCTTTTTCGGTTGGGCACAGTCTTTAGAAATGAATTTGTGGTAATAATCTTATTCAGAGTATTAGTAAAATAAGAAGTAGCGTCGTTAACATTAAGAAAACTATATATAGGGGAGAAATCGGTATTAATAATTTCTGACTCAATTTTTTCGTAATTAATAAATTTAGTAATTTTAAATTTATTTGTAGCGCGGTGCGAGCAATGTTTAGAATGAAGAAAAAATAAAACCGTGTCATGGTCAGTTATGGATGTATTCGCTACATAACAGAAGGCAGGTAGTTTAGTTTTTAATATAAGGTGATCCAGACAAGAATGATTCTTTCTCGTGTATAGTGTGTGAGCTGGTAACATTCCATGTGAGGCAATCATATTAAGGTACTCTAACGAACGTTGATCCCTATTAGTTACTGAAATATCAATATTGATATCACCGGTTACTATGATATTATTGAAAGATGAGTAAGATGAAAGAAGTTCGCTAAGGGAGTTAACAAACATTGAAATATTTTGATTAGCTGGCGGGCGATAGATCGCTATCACGATGGTGTTTTTGTCAATCGTTAAACACAAACAATTAGCATCTAGCAAAAGCGGTTCAAAAGAAGTAATGACAAGATGATTGCCAAAATATACTACTACACCTTCATTCTGTGAAGAATGTTTTTGAGTCATTACTGAGGTGTAACCATGTATTGTTGGTATACGGGGAGAGTGTTTTATCCAGCATTCAGAAAGGATAATCAAATCCCACAGTACATCACTTCTATCAAGTAGCGTAAGCAAACCATCAAAGTTTCTATTAATGCTTCTAATGTTTTGACAAAGAAGTTTTAGCGATCCCTCATGTGAGCGAGACAGTTTAGGGCAATCCTCTATCATACAAGTCGATGATTGAGCTACAGTAATTCGGTCCAAGTCATTACTCACATCCCGAATACAATCGAATTTTATGTGTGTAACTTAGTGTAACTATGCAGTATGAGTGGCGTTGATAATTGAAATTAAGAAATGTATCAAAAACTGTCGTCTCACAAATAAGCAAAGATGTATAGCGCAGTACCAAAACCGTCAGCGTCTTATCAAAATAGTAAGCAGGACAATTACGATAAATAGACGGGTGAATATTTTTGCTACGGAAAGTGATCTGTAAGATGTAAGAGACTTTTGCAGTGATTGTAATAGAGTATAAGCAAGTGAATGTATTGGTGTGTTGAATTGAGTAAACATGTAATAAAATACAAAAATAATGGTAAAATATAAGGTAATAAATAGAACATGCAAACTGTAAAAAATACGGTATGAGATGAAATAGTCATTGCTGCTTTGACATCAATGTAAGGCATCCCTCGGATCTTATTTGAATTGGTTTCTCTGCTGGGCTTTTACGAACCAGGATTCTTCCATTTGAGCACCAACATGCGTAGTTGAGGGTCTTGGCAAGTTGACGTGTATTATGAAATAGTTTTTTCAAAGCCGGTGGTAGATGTTCGTCTACATAGAGTGGCTGTTTGTTTCCAACCAAACCAATACTATGTGTGTTAAGTTTCTCATTCGGAGTACGATATTTGTTATACTTCTTGATCTTAGTCAGAAACTCATTACGAGTATTTACATAGGCAAATTCAGCCACTACTGGTCTGCAAATGCCAGGCTTTCCAGGCAATCTATATATATCACGTAAGGCTCGTGACTGAATGTCCATCTCGATGATTTTTCCTATGTCAGACACAGCGGCTAGAAGATCCCCCGTACCTTCCTGATCTTTAGTAGGCAAATTGCGAATTTCAATGCTTGCCACTCGTGATTGTAAGTGCAAATCCTGCAATTGGTTCTGCAGATGTGCGATATTTGCAGCGTTCTGTTCCCTCTCCTTTTCTAAAATTTCAACCTTTCTGACCATGTCATCATACTGCTTGCTTATGAAGGACATACCACGTTCGATTTCAGCATTTGACTCTTGTACGGCAAAGCACTGTTTCCTAAGTTCTGTGACGTCATGTACAAGTTTGGATAGAGTTACATCTTGTTCAGTTCTCCAAGTGGTAAGAAGTAAATCTTGCTCAGCTTTCCACATCCTCAGCATGTCAAGCAATTCAGCTTTGAAGACAAGAAATGGATCAACAGGCATATTTGGGGAGTCAGCTAATCGTTGACGTTTGGAGCGTGTGGTGATATTAGTATCACTAACGTTGTGGATACAGGCTGCTGGTAGGTCAGGTTCGGAGGTGGATTGTCCAGACACAAGCGCCACCGAAGTGGTCGTCATTGGAGGGGTCCTCTGGATGTTCGGCATAATTGTTATTAAATTATCTTAATAATATAGTAGAAATTTTATTCAGAAATTCGTAATTTCAACAAAATTTTAAAGATTAATGATCCGGGTCAGCAGAATACGTCTAAAACAATTTCAAAAAGAAAAAAGATAATCGCCAGGTCTTGAACTCGATAGCTTCGTCACTTCAAGCAACCACTCAACGAGTTTTGCTAAGTGATCTATAATAGTAATGTTGAAATTAATGACCAATATTTAACAGTAGGTAGTAATATAATAATGTTTGAGTTGAAGATGTCACCGCGTAGCGCGTAATCGAGGTCAAGGTCCGAATCTATGCACAAATTTCACATCTACCGACCATTCAAATACTAAAATCGTTTATTTATCACTTATTTAGTTTTGTTCACATAATATTCCCACACAAGATTTTCACTGATATGTTTATTTACACTATGTTTACATTTGTTTGTTAATAAAGTCACTTTTGACACTGTTTTTGAAATTAAAACTGGGACATCAGGAATACGTGTACATACACGGAGGTGACACGGACAATAGCTGGTCCCGTGCCGCCCACATCTAGCAGTTTCCCGAGACCTTCACCAGATCGTCGGACCACTTTGTGGGGGGCCTACCAACGCGGTGTTTCCCAGTACGCGGCCGCCACTCCAGAACTTTACGAGCCTATCGGACATTGTTTCTGCGTGTAATGTGGCCCACCCACTGTATCTTAAGTTTATAACGTGGCGCCATAATGTAACTAAATTTTGGTACAAATTGACGAAACTGATTAGATAACCCTGTAAACTATCATACTTGAGCAACTGTCGTAGGTGGTGGTATAGTTGATGAAGCTTCTATTTCAAACGGTTTGGCCTCATTTCTCCAGAACTGACTTTGTTACTCAAAAATTCGAAACGACGAAAAATACCGAACCCCTTGTAAAAGTCTGGTCAAAAATAAGAGGCAAAGGAAATCTGTTTGGCATAGTATTATTGTTCAATTCCCTATAATCTATACATTTTCTGAAAGTATCGTCGCATTTTTTGACTAGTAGAGCAGGACTAGCAAAATTGAACAGTTAGGGTGAATGATATTAGCGTGCATGAACCCAGCTTCTTTGCTACGTACTACCTACGTACCACGCACTACTGCCTTTCTTTCTTCCAGACTGAACTCATAAGACCGCCTTTAAACAGTTATATAAGGATTAACTAACTGAATTTTGAGTTCACCACCTGTAACGCGAGCATTAGGCATCCCAGTTATAAAATAACTAGCATATTTCCTTAATATATTATTGAGGTGAAGCTTTTACTCTACAGAAACGTCGGTATCAACAGAGCTTAAATGACCGATAATAGCTTCATCTCATGTAATGAGTATGACATTGTTTACTATATTGATTTTAGAAATAGTGAATTGAGTTGCAGTCATGTTAATACTAAGCCTCAGTTCTAAAGTTTCACGTCCTGACATTATTTGACTACGCAAATAAGTATCAGGCACTATCAATTTCTACAACACATGAAATTTGTTGAGTGCTGTAAACATTAGACTGTTCAATGTAGACAACTCTACTAGTTCAACTACAACATTAATACAACTACAACTAGTGTCTCCACTGGTGCAGCATGTTAAATTGTGTCTCACCTACCCGCATTTGAAACAAGTGACGTCACTCGTTTAAAAGTTAGAAAAAGCTGGTGGTACTTACAATTTAAAAAGCAATAAGTTATGTCAGCTATGTAAGATGATGTGGCGACTTCCACATTATAGCACAAAGAAAAATTATACAACAGCGCCATCTAGCGAAGATATATCGAACTATGAAGTATGAACGAAACGTATCAATGTAATGAACTACAATGCAACTACTAATCCTGTATCGCGATATAGAGATTCGCGTGGCAATTAGCATATATACAACATCCCAACATCAACCGTTGGGACGTGGCCCACCAGGCATAATCACCTCACCTAGTCGGAGGATCTTCCCTTTGTGTCGGAAGGATATGACACACGTCCCTCCACAATACGAATAAAAGAGGTCCGGTCCCAGTATGGAGGCCTGTAGAACTCCCTCAGTATGGAGGCAGAAGGGGAAGACATAACCAACACCTCTGTACATATTTATGTTTCCACCTGTTGTGACCCAATTGAGAGGTAGCTGTGAAAACACTCTATTGAGTTGGGATAAGATAAATTCATGCCAAACTAACTTGGACTGAAGTAAGGATGTAACAATGGCATCGAACACACGAGAGTAGTTTAGCAGGGCGAGTATTGTCCCCTCTCTAGAAGCCAGGGTTCATTCCCTGGCTTCTAGTATGGTACCCACTATATTATCACACAAGGCTGGTGCAGTACGACATTCCTTTCTAAAATCAAACTAATTATCCGGAAGGATGCCGTTGTCGTCAATATGTTTCATGACCTGTATATACAATATTCTTTCCAACACTTATGACAAATGGTAGCAGACCGTTGATCCTTTTTAGTTTTTGAAAAACTTGTCTTAGATAAAAGTCGGACTACAAAATGTAGTCGTGTTTTCAAGCATTGAAAAACTGGTACAATGTCATTAGAATACAAAGGTAAAGGCTTTTTTACCGACATAGTAACACAAGCTAAATACTTCAGTAGATGACTTTATCTAATAGACCCGTTTTAACATTTTGTTTCTTAGATTCCTCTACAATGACCCAGGAATATTTATCTTATTAATTATTAAGGTTAAGAAAAATAGCCCAATTAAAGACACATTTTTTTTTGTTTTTTGTATACCACAATGGTGGCAAACAAGCATACAGCCCGCCTGATGGTAAGCGGTTACCGCAGCCTATGGACGCCCGCGGCACCAGGGGCATCACGTGCGCGTTGCCGACTCTTCAAAAACCTATTTACCCCCTTCTTGAAGAACCCCATACTGTAGTTCCCAGGGAAAGCCTCGGCAGGGAGCTCATTCCATAACGGGATTGTTCGCGGAAGAAAAGTTCTCTGTAACCGCACTGAACTGCATTTCTGTAATATGTAACTTATACTCGACATACTTATTTTTGTTTCATAAAATGGTGAAGGCAGCATACCATAAACATTGTGATAGTATTATCATGTTACGTAATTTAGAATTTACAATTATTTTTACGTCAGTAGCAATGCAACAATATATTCTTAGCCGTTGGCAACACGTGCATGTGTAGAAAAGGTCTAGGCAAAAAAAGGGCCAAACTTAACAAACAGATTCTTAAGCGACCCTTGTACAAGTATAAACAAAGGATTTATTGCACTTTTAACACGAATTCCTTGGAAAGAGCTCTTAACACACCTCTTTGGACATCGAGTCCCTAGACATCCATTAAAGATTATGTGAGTGACGAATGCCGTAGGGTTTAATAAAATTGTACAACTACAACTACATTGATAGAGATAATGAGTAGAACTCTTTATAAGTCTCTGCGGTGTGCAGAGCCGATTTATGACCGAACGGTGCTATCCGGCTGATCAACGGATCGGTTCCGTTACACGATTATATCTTGGTGATCTGTCACTGCAGTGTATTTATATTGTAGTTACAGCGTGTATGGGTGTGAGCCGTGTGCTTGAATGCTAGGAGTCTTAAGGGGCGGATGCAAGGGGGTTAGTAGGCGGGTTATCTCTTATAGCGGGTTGAGTACACAGGAAACCGATGGGTTGGAGTCCCACTTCGGGGCGGAGGCGCGAAAGCGCTTAGCTTCGGTCGTATACAGCTGAATACACCTGTCAAAGCGAGTTATGGGTTTTGACTTAGCGTTCCTGACCCCCTCGAGTTAAAGTCAATTAATTCTCCTAAATCTTAAGTGCACGACGGATGGAAGAGTGATCAAGACAACCAACAGAAATGTATTTAATTGCTTCATAATCTCTCATTTTAATTCCTTCTTATCGCGGTTTCTTATTATTTATTTGTATTGTTATATGCCAGTGGGAGAATGTCCAGTCTGGTGTCGAGCTCTACAGTAGACCTCCCTCCACATTGGAGGGTGCGGGCTTGTAGAAGAATACCTCATTAAATAGCCGAAAAATTACTATACTCGCTCTAGGTTTCAAGGGAGGACCATCACAACATATTAGAGACGCACATACAGAGATAGTGTAATAAAACTGTGCTAATTTTTATTGATCGTGACAGTTTCCTTGCCAAAAACCTTATGAAGATCGGACTTCGAGCGAATTACGTACATGCATTTTCCATCAGCTTGCATTACTAATATTCTATCGTGAGTCGTCCACGTAAACTATGATACTAACAAATAAAAGTATGGTAAGACAGCCATTAATCACGTGACAATAAACGCCAATCGTTGACACTTATTAAATAAAATATATTCATATGTAGGATATGCATATCGTATATGGATTCTTATATGCAGGTATATCGTTTGTATCACATTACAAATGTGCCAATTGCCGACTGCCATTTTTTTGTCTAGACAAATTAAAGCCATCCGTACTAGATACTTTTTATGACTTCTTATTTTACTGTGTTTTATTGCCATAAACAGTTACCTAGCATGTTAATTACAATATTAACTACAACAAATTAAGTAGAATTTAACACGTTTTTAGCAATAAAACGTCACTTTTTTACGTATAAAATTGCGACATATATGAAAATTTTGTTCAGAAAATAAATTGTTTTGGTTGGTATCTTAGTCAGTTCAAGTTGTTCTGGTGATTAAAAATGTCGTGGTGAGTATTTTAGTGGAAAATGATTATACTATTATTTATTTAGTTTTCAATTATTTAAATAACTTGCACCTCTCACAAACGTGTAAATTAGATGATAGGATAATGATAGGGTAATAGAATAATAGTGTAATTGAAATCTGTTTTATTGCTGTATGAAAACCCTTTCGAGTTGTCACTCCACCAGCGTGCGGCGGTTGTGGTGGGTTGAAAACAAACCAACTTAATCAGACGGTGTGCAACTCTATGTCTGAAATAGGAGTAATATTGAATAGCTTTAAAGTGCAGAAAAAATATTCCAGAATTAAATAATACAGATAAACGATTTGCATATCCTACTAGAATTAGTAATATTTTAAAATTTATTTTGCAAATAAGCTATTACGAGAACGTATGACTGATATATAAATATACTATTAGTATTCATAATTTGTAAAAATTTTTTAGATTTCAATTAACAATCATTTTTAACCTATTTTTCGCAATAGCTACAACACGAGTACATCATGTGAGCTACCGACTACGGAAGGATTTCATAATATTTTTGACTCTGCTGTACAGTTTTTTGCGGCTAGTCAATGTTTACTTACTGAAGGAATTGTTAAAGAAGATTTTATTCCCAGTGAGTATTTATATCTTCAATAATTTTGCTGTATAGTAAGGTTGAAATAAGCTCTTTTTATGGCAGAGTCTTGTTTACAGAAAAACGTTATTTGCATCCGTCTTAAGTTTAATGCTAAATTTGATCTACATCTTGTCAACGTTGTCCACCTTATTTACAGATGACTTTGATTGTAATACTCTTATCTAAAAAATAACGTTGCCCACTGTTTTGCCCAACTAATCGCAAAAGAGATATCATAGTTAAACTAAGTTTCAAGATAACGGAAGTTTTGTAAGTAGTTTTAGTTTTAAAGTAGTTTTTTTAAAGCGAAGATGAAAATAATTATATGTGAGAAACTTAGGGATTTGTTAAGGCAGAAATTCGACTCTACTAAGTCTACCAGTAACATGACACAACTAAGGAGTCCTTGGATAAAAATCTTGACAAAATTAAGTTATTGGTGGAGGAAAAAGAGGTACTTCAGGCGACAATAATACAGATGACAACAAAGATAAGAATTGTAGGGTAGGTGTAGTTGAGATGTGAGTATGAAAATGGAGTAAGAAATAAGTAGTCCAAGGTGCACAAGAAACAGAATGAAAGTTTATTGAATAGATTTACACACTACACAAGTTTAGTTTAGAATAGAAGGAGTGATAGGAACGACAGAACATAAATTATAGAAATAATATATCAAAGCGCGGCGAATTAGTTTTCGGCGGTAGGACCAGGAAGGTACTGTCCGTCCTCAAATCTCGCGCTGGCGCGATGTGTGTACGCAAGCGCAACAGTAAGATACTACCGTCTCGCTCATACGCAACCGGCTCGCGTAACGTAGTCGGTAGACCGGTCGATGGACAATAAATGCGTCATAACTACGCCGGCCGACGACAACAAAATGATATCTACTAATAAAGTCTTTTTGTACGATTAACATATAATTTACATAAATAATATAATAGTAGACATTTGTCTACTTAATATATTATTTAATATTAAGACAAGTCACTACATCACCCCCTTCCAGAGATCATCAAGTGTAATAATAGTCAGGGAATTTTACGCGACGGCTTGACCGCGTCATTCTGATGACGTCATTGTCAGCAGGACGTAAGTCTTGATTATCCACGTTAATTGGTAACATTAACGTGACTGTGGTGTGTTGTGGTGATTATTGACGGTATGTGGTGAGTGTGATGTGCTATCAGGGTCACGCGGTATGAAGGCCGGCTTAACACGTTCTATCGATACAGTAACCCACTTTCCATTTACCAACAATTGAAACACTTTATCACCTCTTTCAATAACAAAGTGAGGACCAGAATATGCTGGTTTTAAACTACCACCAGCAGCGCAGTCCCTAAGAAACACATGTGTTGAAGTAGCCAAATCTTTAAAAATAGAAATTTTGTTATTAGTTTTGTGCCTGGTTGGTGGTGATGGTTGCAAGTGCTTGACAATATACCGAAGCCTTGACAGGTAGTCGGTAATGTCCAAATTTTCGTCGCTGTGCGGATCGAAAAATTCGCCAGGCAGTCGCAATGGCTGTCCGTATACTAGTTCGGCAGTTGAAACCTGAGCGTCCTCTTTGAAGGCGCTACGAACAGAACTAGTGGAAGAGACTCTACCCAACTATCGTTACCATGGCAGGTGATAGCAGCCTTGAATTACCGGTGGAATCTCTCCACCAGTCCATTACAGACTGGATGGTAAGCAGTTGTTCTGCGATGTTGAAAACCCGCCACGGCAGACAGGCATTTAACCAGTGCGGATTCAAATTGCCTACCTCTATTGGTTACGATATCCGATGGGCAACCGAAACGAGCGATCCATCCACTTAGTAAGGCCTTTGCCACTGTTTCTGCAGTTATATCTGCTAAAGGTATTGCCTCAGGCCATCGTGTAAAGCGATTGATGGCGGTAAAACAATAACGATAACCTTGGTAAAAGGGTAACGGCCCTACGATGTCTATGTGGATGAACGCGAACCTCGATTTTGGTAAGCTGTACGAGTGTATTGGTGCGGAAACGTGCCTTGTGGTCTTTGAGCGCTGGCAAGCCAAACATGAACGAACCCACGCTCGGCAGTCTTTTCTGACACCAGGCCATACATACCGGTCAGCAACCAACCTCACGGACGCCGAGGTGCCTGGGTGACTCAAAGGGTGTAGGCTAAGGAAAATTGACCTGCGCAACTCTTTTGGTACACATGGTTTAGGCGTCGGAGTGCTGACATCGCAGTATAGTTGCTTCTGTGTTCCTGGTAGACTTACCTGTTGAAGTCGCATCGATGTATCTCCGATAAGCAGTTGTTTTAGCTCTTGGTCTTCCTGTTAAGCTGCAGCGATTGTTTCAGCGGATACAGGTTGAGTAATCTCCTCAATGCGCGAAAGGGTATCCGCCACGACATTGTTTATTCCAGATATATGCCAAATATCTATTGTAAACTAGGCTATCAAATCCAGGTGACGGAACTGTCGTGGGGAGCAGTTCTCTTTACGAGAGTGGAATGCGAAAGTGAGAGGCTTGTGGTTTGTATAAATCACAAAATCACGAGCCTCCACCTTGTGCCGAAAATATTTGACACTTTCGTAAATTGCTAGGAACTCGCGGTCGTAAGGAGAGTACTTAACCTGTGCCTCACTCAGCTTTCGTGAGAAAAAAGCAAGAGGTTCTCATGCTCCTGCCTTTAATTGCTGCAAGATTGCGCCAATGGCTTTGTCAGAAGCATCCGTGATCAACACCAACTTAGCGTTGCAATCAGGATGAGCCAACAGTGCTGCTTGGTAAAGACTGGTCTTGCAGTTCTGGAATGCCTCGTACTCCTACGGTGAAAAATTTATGGGATGTGAACCCTTAACGGAACCAACGAGGAGAGCATTCAAAGGTGCTTGGTAGGTAGCTGCGCCTGGAATGAATCGCCGGTAAAAATTTAACATACCTAAAAATCTGTGCTGTTTTTTGACTGCCTTAGGTGCTGGGAAATTTCGAACTTCCTTGACCTTGGTAGGGAGTGGTTTGGTTCTTTTGGCTGATATGTGACAGCCCAAGAAATCAACCTCCGATACTCCGAAGACGCACTTGGAACTGATGATGACCATACCGTAGTCTCTGAGCCTGGTGAAAAGCTGACGCAGGTGGAGCTCATGAGTTTTTTGGTCTTTTGAGAACACTAGAAAATCGTCACAGTAGGCGTATGTGAAGTCTAGACCCCTGAGCATTTCATCTACAAAGCGTTGAAACGTCTGTCCGGCGTTCCGAAGACCAAACGTCATGAATGGAAATTCGAAAAGACCTAACGGTGTTGTAATTGCTGTCTTTTAAATGTCATCAGGATGTACTGGGATTTGGTTGTAAGCCTTCACCAGGTCAATTTGAGAGAATACGGTACATCCAGACAAACTATGAGCGAAATCCTGAATATGCCGGATGGGATACTGAGCCGGGATGGTTCGTGCGTTCAGCATCCTGTAGTCGCTGCAGGGACGCCAACCATCATCTTTCTTGGGTGCGAGTTGAAAAGGTGAAGACTAAGGTGAATCAGATAGGCGACAGGTGCCACACTGTCTCGAATTCAGCCTTGGTTATTTTTAATTTGTCCGGGGCCAATCTGCGTGGTACACGATACTGGTGGCCTTGGTGTAGTGCGAATATAATGTACAGTATTGTGTGTAATAGTACGGTGTATACCATGTGGCTGGGTGACTTCGGGGAATTCCCGTAGTATATGTGTATATGCGGCATCACCAAGACTCACCCTCACCGAAGAAACGCCATCACAATGACGGACAGGCGACGCCGGAGTGGACAGCGTAGTATAGTTGTCAATCAAACGTTGGTTTCTGCAATCAACAACCAAATTATAAGCAGATAGACAATCCACACCTAATATCGCCCTTGTAACGTCGGCAATAATAAATCACCAAGCGAAGTCACGGCGCAACCCTAGATTCAACGACATATTAATGAATCCATATGTAGTTGTCGGTGTCCCGTTAGCCGCACACAGTTGGTAGTTACACTTTTCCAGTCGATTATTGGGGTGACCAACGCAGGGTAGGTGTAGTTGAGATGTGAGTATAAAGATGGAGTAAGGAATAAGTAGTCCAAGGTGCACAAGAAACAGAATGAAAGTTTATTGAATAGATTTACACACTACACAAGTTTAGTTTAGAATAGAAGGAGTGATAGGAACGACAGAACGACAGAACATAAATTATAGAAAAAATATATCAAAGCGCGGCGAGTTAGTTTTCGGCGGTAGGACCAGGAAGGTACTGTCCGTCTGTCCGAAAAGTAAGATACTACCGTCTCGCCCACACGCACCCGGTTCGCGTAACGTAGTCGGTCGACCGGTCGATGGACAATAAATGCGTCATAACTACGCCGGCCGATGACAACAAAATGATATCTACTAATAAAGTCTTTTTGTACGATTCACACATAATTTACAATAATAATATAATAGTAGACAAATAATATTAAGACAAGTCACTACAGAATGATGGAATAATATTTACGTAGAACAAATATAGAAATAAATGGTACCTATACCTAAAGACAAACATAAATTTTTACCAACTAGGCTAAAGTAGTCCAAAATCCTATTGAGCTGATTCATATGTTGTTTTGTAAAACAGTGACCCCGTGCGGCAGTCAGATTCAAATGTTAACGAATTCTTTGTCCACCTTGTGTTAACACTTTTAAACATATTTTGCCAATCAGTTGATATTTGTTATAAATTTTAATTTGGTCTAATTTGGTCTTAGAGCATATATAACCTGATTAGGGATAAATATCTGTAAATTAGGACGATAATTATCCATTTTTGAGAACGAATCTAACGACATCGAGACAGAAAGAGTTGTTAAAGTAGAGAGAATTAAATCTAAAATATTATTAGCCAGATTAACAATATGTTTGAATTGTAATAAATTATTTTTATTTGAGTAAATTATAAATGCTTTATTAAAAGTTGAATTCGTGCAAAAAGGCATAGTGTGATTTACATTTTTCCTAGCGGCCAATAAATTGAGCTCAAATTAAAATGTCCGGCAACAATAACTTCATGGAACCTTTTTCTGTGGGTAGTTGCAAAAAAGTCAACACACATTTTTTAAGCTTTTATTCAAACAAAAATTATGCTTAAATTACCGTTACTTAAAGTAAATAAGTAAATAGTTGTGATAACACTTACAGTTACTATACTATTCATATGCTGAATTTAGTTTTTAACCACTGAGTTCTGAGCGCCACTCTTTCTTTTGTGTTTTTGTTTATGTTTATTTTATCCATGTTGTTCCCATGAGAAACTAGGGAATAATCCACTCCAGCAGAGCCCCGGATACCGCAATAAAGCCACTAGATTACGCCTGAGGTGGCACCTGGTCCCTCAGGTGAGCGCTCACGGCGAAAGTATACCCTGTTGCCTTCGAGTCCTGGGCACGCTAGAGCACATTAGATTGTGTTTTGTCTGCGGGGGTTATCTTATTTCATCCATACCCTGTGTTGCTAGATGCGATCCTCGGACTTTCACGGCCACGGGTCGACAATTCATGCTGTGTGGGTATGTGTGTGTGTACATGCGTTCGTGCGTGCGTGCGTGCGCGCGCGTGGGCTTCGTGCGTGCGTGCGTGTGTGTGTGTGTGTGTATGTGCACTGTGCACTTGTTTGTGTTTGCTGGGATATATATACTAGAACGGTAAACCACCATACTTTACGAGTATACCAATTGTTGTTTCATAACTTACACTTCGTTTGCACATTACACCAAACAACTTCAAAAATATAAAGATGTACTGAATTCAATTTAATAGTATAAATTGAATACGATATATTTTTTTTTGAAACACACTTAAAATTAAAAATACAATTACGAATTTAGTTGAAAAATAAACTGAACTATATATATATATATATATATATATATATATATATACTGAACATAACAGACAAACATTTTATAGTAATAGATATCTTCTGGTTTGTTTGAAGTGGGTGCTAAACCCAAAGCATGATAAGTACTGCTGAGGGTCTATGTTAATTTTGTGTCACCTATAACTACATTTATTTACATTTACTGATGCTAACAAACGTACATTTACAGATAATACGAAGTTTGATTTCATAATAGTAGGAGGTGGATCAGCAGGAAGTGTACTAGCAAATAGATTAAGCGAGATAAACGAGTGGAATGTTCTACTCTTAGAAGCTGGAGACGACCCTCCTATAGAAGCCAATGTTAGTACTACTGTAAATAATACATTCATTTCTTTTTTCTAAATACATTGTCTCGCTTCCACATACACAATTTGTGGCCACACTTTACATAAGATGTAATTGTTTAAAGATAAGTTAAATGTTTAAAGATCAAGAGTTGTTAAGTTAATAACGATTATTCCAAATATAAGTTGTGAAAGCACCTTTTGGGCAATGCTTTTTTCCAATGTAAAGTTTTTGTTTACCATTGAATTTACCGGCGGAACGGTTTTCAATTTAAAAGTTCGCTATGTACTACCGTTATCCATGAAGCATTAATACTAATAAAAAAATTAGTTCTCGTATTAGGGCCTATCCAATAATAAATACTGCAATTAATAAACTATGTGGAATGTTGGACTCGAACCTTTCCTTTTAAACTCACATAAAAAGACATTATGTGTTTAATAATATAAGACGCTAAGTCTAAAGCGTATAGATACACAGATATCTAAGCCACTTTGTGGAGGTAATAACAATAATCCATGAAAAGGAGAGAAATGCATAATAATTTAGAAAAAATAACGTATTTAATGCGCTTAAATAAAAAAGAAACTCAAAATCACCAACGATCATATGGTATCAGTTTCAGCGCCTAGCTAAAATGCAATAACAATGGAACAAAAACTAAACCATTCACATAGGCAAAAGATTCCCTAGTTGTGTAGTAAATAAGATCAGTATTAAAATAATAACAACACAAAAATATATCGAAAACTATTTACAACCGCTGCTTTAGTAACTTCCAGTAAATAAAAGAATAACAAAAAGTTTGAAAGAAACTTTCCGAGGCAAATATAAAAGATGAGGATCAATTAATTTTAAAAGATTAAAAAGAAAGATACTTGTTTCACTAGAACAATACACCGAAATAATTTGTATCATAAAGTTACATCGAATTTATTGTATGAAATTTTTTGATACAATCTGGAACAACTTACCTCTATAGTAACTAATTGAAAAAAATTATTTTCATTATGTGTTTTTATTGACAGTTGGATGTCAGTTGGAATTTATTGATCTTAAAATCCTTATAATATAATCCTTAATATATATATTATATATATATATATATATATATATATATATATATATATAATTATTTATATTATATATCTTGAGATACAATCCAAATAGCTACAAAACGCAAACTCCTTGATTTTACGCAAAATTAATGACATTGTATGAGTTTTCCCTATAAAAAGTTGCATCCGATTGAGAAGTATATAACATTAAATAGGACCTCTTAGATTAGATGAACTGTAATTAGTGGTTATAGCATTTATTATTTATGAAAAAAATGAAAAAAAAAAATTAATTTCAGATTCCCGCATTAGATACAAGCATATTTCATACAAAATATGATTGGGAGTATTTGACCACAAGTGACGGTAAAATAGATCAAGCTGTTTTAAATAATTCCATATATTGGCCAAGAGGTAAAATGTTGGGAGGCTCCAGTAATATCAATGCCTTGATTTATATAGAAGGCAGTGATCAAGATTTTCAAAGTTGGTATGATGATGGTAATTTGGAATGGAGTCTGCGGGATGTTCGACGGTGTTATAAAAAAGGACAAAGCTATCAAAATCAAGTTTTACTACAAAATCCAAAAATCAATGAACATTATGGTCATAATGGTCCGCTGATAATCAATACTTTTAACAGCACATTTAGACTTGTAACGAAAAAATTCTTAAATCTTGGAATGACATTGGAATTGAGAATGTGCCTGACTTGAATACTGCGAACGTTTTAGGTTCAAGTATAATGTCAGTGACTGCTGCTAACGGAGAAAGACAAAGCTCGAACAAAGCATATTTAAATCCTGTGCTACACAGAACAAATTTGAAGATTTTAAAAAACAGTCTTGTTACTAAAGTTTTAATTAACCACTCGTCAAAAGTCGCTTACGGTGTTGAGGTACAACGTGGGTCAAAGCGTTATACGTATTTGACCACTAAAGAAGTTATGATAAGTGGGGGTACCATAAATTCACCTCAATTATTAATGTTATGAGGAGTAGGCAACAAAGATTATCTTTCTTCAAAGAAAATCGTGCCTATAGTTCATGCACCAATGGTAGGACAGAATCTCCAAGATCATAGTTTAATAATTATTCCAATCTTTAATAATGAAACCAATCCTGAAAGTGTTGTAGGTCAAAATTTCGATGTTTTTAAGTATTTGTATAACCGTACGGGCTCTTTAGCACAAGGTAGTAATTCTGATATTTTAACATTTTTTTCATCTGATAAGAATTCTTCTTATCCAGACTTTGAAAGTCATTTAGCAGTTTTTTGGCAAAATACATCAAATTTGTTTAAAACTTTACACGATCGATTTAGATTAATCGACACGGTAGCAAACCCTCTAATAAAACTCAATAAGAACTATACTTGCTTCTTGTTTGCTTTTAATTTATTGCATCCAAAATCAAGAGGAAACATTACTTTACGTTCGAAAAATCCTAAGAACCATCCGTTAATTTATCCTAATTATTTTAAAAACAATTTTGATTTGGAGTCAATTGTTACTGGTATTAAATACTTTAATAAAGTATTAAAAACTGAGTACTTTAAGTCAATAGGTGCATTTCTAGCCAGGATGCAATGGCCACTTTGTGATGACTATAAATTAAATAGCAGAAACTATTGGAAGTGTGTTTGTTTAAGTACTGTACAAACAATATACCATCCCGTAGGAACATGTGCTATGGGTACTGATCCAAAAACTTCAGTTGTTGATAGTTGGCTAAAAGTACATGGTGTAAAAAATCTCCGAGTCATTGATGCAAGTATAATGCCAACTATTACAAGCGGCAACACCAACGCACCTTCGATGATGATTGGAGAAAGAGGTGCACAGTTGGTAAAAGAATACTATGAAAAGTAAAAAGTACGCATTTTATCATACTTCAAATGGTCATTACTTTAATATAAATATAAAACAAAAACAGGTGGTGGTACATAAATAGTAAGAAGCCACATAAAATAAAATAGAAGACGTTAGAAAACACGCTTAATAAATCATACATTATCGTCGCAGGAAAGCATAGGAAGAAATAGAGATCCGTGATCTATCACTGTTACAACAATTAAAATGTTACACAACATTCCCTGTAATATGATTATGCGAAAATGGAACACTTTAGACAACGATTTTGACTTTCGCATCACTGCCACTAGAACAGCTGGCAGATAGTTTGCAGTATGTGAGACAGCATAAAAATGTTAGAGAATCTGGAGGATGCCTATGTCCAGCAGCAGATGTCTTTCATTCTATGTTTTTCGTTCATGTGATGACGAGGATAAAGATTGTTAGATGGCGTGCACGTCGAGTTACATCGTGATTTAGTTTGGTACAACACCGTATAATTTAATGTATGGAAATTTGTAAATCAATAAGATCAATAAACCAGAGTTAGATCAGATTACAGACGGTGTTTTTGTAATTTAACAACCTTCTAGTAAATCTCATTAGGGCAGGAGTTCAACATTAGCTTAGTTAGCTAACATTTTGGTCCTTCGAGCCGGATGTTTTTGAAATAAATGGTCTCGAGTCGGACCACCAACCCCGTACTCGCAGTGGATCGCTGCGGCAAAGGTATGAGGCTCTACGCACAGCGGTGGTGAAGAAGGCAGTGCTGTCTAGCACAAATGAGCGTAAAATTGCAGTTCAACGTGACGTCGCTGAGGGTGCCACCAGTTACTCCAATAGTGACGCAGTGCAACCATTGTGTCGAGGTATGAGTTTAAAGAAGTGCAACTGTGAGTACATTAATTTATTTTATGTTAAGTGCGTAAACGTTTCAAGATAGTTTAAACTTTAGTTTCATCAAGAAATTGACCTTGAATATTGGTGATAACATTACAAGAAACAACCAAAACTTTGTGTGCAAGTTTTTTAAAGGATTTTGAACCTTATTTTGTTTGGGAAAATAACTTAAAATATTTTTTTTTTAAATATTTGAATTTAAAAAAAATATTGCTGAAGACAACAAGGACTTTGTAGAATAATTTTAGTTATTAATGTAGTTTAGTGTGCATGCTTAGGACTAAGAGTATATTTTAATAAAAAACGGGGGACGGGGAACCTATGCCCGATTTCCGCCGAAAGTAAATTTGTTTCAAACACTTGTAAAATTTTAAGAATTTTTCAACACTTGTAATATTTTCGTCTTTTGTGCCCTGAACACCTAGAATATTTCAACGTTTATTTTTGTTATTACATACATATATCTTTGTGTTACGCTTTGAACTATTTTGTACAAGTTTCATAAGTTATAAATTATTTACAAAAGATTTATAATAACATGAGGGTTTAATAAATGTCATGAAAAACCTTAAAGGAGTTATTGAGAGGGGCTTAGGTAACTTTAAAAAGAACATAAGAAGAAGACAGAAACAAGATCTGAATTGTTAGAGAAAGACTGGGCATTATTTAAAGAAAATAATACTAAGTTACATGAACTTTAAAAGGTTCAAGAGGTTACTAAAGTTGTTGAGTTGTATGATAGCGTCGAGGACATTTATATCACTTATAAATGTCTGATCAAGTAGATGCTTAGCAAAATTAATAGTGCGAAGGGCGCCGAGAAACATGGCAATTCATCAAGTAATGAATCGAAATCCTATTTAAGCACATTTGTTAAGTTACCAAAAATGTCAATTCCGTCTTTCAGTGGCAAATATTCAGAATGGACAACCTTTCGCGACCTATTTGTATCTCTAGTCCATAATAATACCTCTTTAGATAACGTACAGAAATTGCACTATTTGAAGAGTCATCTTACCGGTGAAACTGAACAACTTGTGAGGCAAACACCGGTGACTGACTCGAAATATGGTCAATGTTGGAATCAGTTAGAAAGGAGATACAGCAATATAAAATATCTTGTCAACTGTATTTTGAAACGTCTTTTTGGTCAAAAAAGAATTATGGTCGAATCAGCTCTGTCTTTAAAGGACCTACTCGATACAACAAATGATTGTCTTCATGCATTAAAAAATTTAAATACGGAGGTGACTACTTAGGATGTCATCATCATTCATATAGTCACTTTTAAGCTGGATTCGGGAACGCGGCAGCACTGTAAATTAAGTGTAAGTAGTCAGGATGGTAACGAACTACCTACCTTTGAACAATTTGCCACTTTTATAGAAAACCGGTTCCACACCCTCGAATGCATCGAGCCTAGACGGCCATTGTCTGCCCAGTTAAATAGTTTACATGTTCCAAAATCTATGATAGCCGTAGATTTAAGTATATTAAAGTGTGAATATTGTAACGAAGTGTGTTATTGCAAGGATTTTGCAAAACAATCAGTGGATAAACGACGTGACTTTGTCGCTAGCCATAGGATTTGTTTTAATTGTTTAGGAGGAAATCACATAGTCGCCAATTGCAAAAAGCGAACTATATGCAAACTTTGTCAGAAGCGTCACCATTATTTGCTTCATGTAAATCAAGCAGGTACGGGTAAAGACAACGCACGGTAGCAGACAACCGTTGATGTTCGTCGGTCGGCTAGAGCCGGGCCAGTGGTTTCCTGCTTATCTACGGGTACCAATAGCATACCCATACAGCGACAGGTCTTACTAGCTACACCGCTAGTAAAAGCCGAGCCCAAGTCTAGGGATTATCAAACCCTAAGAGCTGTACTCGATCAAGGCTCACAAGCTTGCTTTGTAACCGAATCCACCGTCCAATTCCTTAGGTTAACAAAAATTCCAGTGCAAGGAATAGTATCGGGTTTAGGCAATAGGTCAACAAATGCAAGATACATGGTTCAGTTGAATATACAATCTTACATCGATCCAAGTTTTAAAGTTATAGTAAATGCTTATGTCTTAATTAAAATGACTACTTATTTACCTGATTACGCAATCAACACTGATAGCTTATAGTGGATCAATATCAAACATTTTGATTTAGCAGATCCTCAGTTCAACAAACCCAGTAAAATCGATGTTTTATTGTGTGCAGATGTATATGGTAGCATCATGAAAGAAAGTACGGTGAAGAGTATATCTCATAGCTTAATCGACCAGAGCACGAGCTTGGGATGGATCCTTTCTGGTGCAATAAATAGTTCAAATAAAACTCAAAAACCTATACGCAAAAATGTTAGTGTATTGCTTGCAAAGATTAATGAGGATGAAATCTTAAAGCGATTTTGGGCAATTGAAGATCAATCAGTTTCTAAGAAAATATTGACACCGGAAGAAGCAGCATGTGAAGATTTCTATATGACAACTACAAAACGAAGAAACGACGGTAGGTATGAAGTCAAGCTTCCGTTTAAAGAAGCCGTCCCACGGTGTCAATCGGGTAATTCTCGAGTCATAGCTGAAAGGAGATTTAAGTCTTTAGAGAAAATATTAGGAAGAGATGAAGATTTAAGAAGAAATTACACGGAAATTTTAAAGGAATATATGTATTTAGGACATTTGAAACCGGTGGACAAGGATGATTGTAAACGGGGAATAGTGGTTTATCTACCACACTATGCGGTTATTAGGTTACACAATAAATCTACTACAAAACTTCGTGTTGTATTCAACGCGTCTGAGGAAAACGATAAAGGAGTTTCTTTAAACGACACGCTTATGGTTGGGCCAAAATTACAAGCTGATTCGAGACACACTGTTCTTAAGTGGCGGATGAGTTATATTGGACTCGTAGCTGATATCATTAAAATGTATCGCCAGATTAGAATAGCTGATGAGCATACTAGGTTTTAACGCATACTTTGGCGTGTTAATCCTGAGTGTGAAATTCGAGATTATGAATTGGTTACACTCACATTTGGAACAGCATCAACCCCATATCAAGCCGTCAGGACACTTTATCAGTTAGCGTCGGATGAAGGTGAGAAATATCCACAAGCGTCAGACAGACTCTTAAATAGTTCTTATATGAACGATTTAATGACTAGATGCTGTAATGTGGAAGAATTCTGTTATGTTCCTCTGGGATTGTCTGCTCCTGTTGTAATACTGGCCAAAATCTTTATCCAAAAGTTGTGGCTAGAAGATCTTGGTTGGGATGAAGAACTAACTACCGATTTAAAGCTAGAATGGTGTACTTACTGTGGAGAGCTATCCCTACTTGCCAGTGTTCAGATCCCACGTTGGCTTGGTATAAAGTTCAAAAGATACTTTAGAACTCCATGGCTTTTTTGATGCCTCTCAAGTAGCTTATTCTGCTGTCATATATTTGCGAATAGCGAATGACACAGGTATAGTTACGGTATCCTTATTAAAGGCAAAAACACGAGTAGCTCCTATTAAGCAGATTAGTTTTCCTTAATTAGAGTTGTGTGATGCAGTCCTGCTTTCTAGATTGTTAAAGGAAACCGCAGAAGTTGTAATGATCCCAAACGACAGAATCATAGCCTGGACCGATTCTACAATTGTACTCGCTTGGTTGAACAGTTACCCAAGCCGATGGAAGACGTTTGTGGCCAACTGTACGTCTGAAATTCTAAGGTCCATGAACTCGTCCCAATGGAATCATGTGGTCTCGAAAAACAATCCCGCAGACTCTGCTTCCAGGGGATTATTACCCAGTACATTTATACATACGAAACTGTGGTTTTCTGGACCTCCATTCTTAAAAGAAAACGTAATAATATACAACAGACCCAAAGCTTTAGGGCCACAAGTAGAACAAACAGTTAAAACTCATGTAGTATTCATATCAGATAGTCCCGATAATATATTCAAAAGATTTTTGTCATTACAGAAATTGCTGAGAGTGATATCATATTGTCGTAGGGTTTTACTAAATAGTAGAAAAGGAACACATTTACATAAAACAGTAATAGAAGAGGCATTAGCATGTAGTATGAAAAAGACACAAAGAGAGGAATTTTCAATTGAATACTTACAATTACAACAAAAGGATTGTCTACACCTAAAATCAAGCAAACTTAAGTCATTGTGCCCCTATCTAGATGCTAGAGGGGTTATAAGGGTTCAAGGCAGACTAGAAAAATCACAACCAGATGAGCAACAGAAACACACAATAGTTATTCCACACACATCTCATTTTACTCGTCTCTTGATAGAAGATGCTGCAAGATGAAGATGATAAAACGCTACATGGTGGTCCTCAAATGATGATAAATTATTTGAGAACCGCTTACTGGGTTAAAGGTGTAAGAAATCTAGTTAAGTAATGTGTGAGAAAATGTGTAACTTGCATAAGACAAGGGACTAACATTAAAAACCTGGTGGTGGGTTCCTTGCCTTCTGTTCGCTGTTCATCTGCAAGACCATTTTTAAATAACGGCGTTGATTATGCAGGCCCCATAAACATAAGAACAACAAGACGTCGAGGTCATCGTTCTTATAAGGGCTGTATATGTTTATTTGTATGCATGTCAACCCGCGCAGTGCACATGGAATTGGTTATGGTACGGGAGCTAGCAACGTTTGAAAAGTAAGAATTTTAGGTCAGCTGATTTTGTGATATGTCGTCCTTCCAGCACTTTCGGTTAGAGTTTGGGCTATCTGGCTGGCGGTAGCGATTGCGTTCATTAGTGCGCATCCTACCTGTCCAGGTAGATTGGTAGATTTTAAAAACATTTTAGAAGGCGTAATTTTTAATTTTTTGGTTTTAAATAAGTCTACCTGACATACTTTTTTTATTGCCAGACATTTTTGACATTGCTAACTATGTGCCATACGTGATTTTTTTTATTTTTTTTATAAAAATTTCAAAGTATTTTATAATGTCTGTAATTTTAATATTATGTTATTTAAATATAAGAAAACTTAAAATAAATTTGCCAGACATTAATTCAATTGTTAAGTCTTGAATTAAAATTAAAAAGTCATGAAAAGTATCGGACTACCCGAGAGAGACAGTTGCAAAATAAGCCGAGAATGATACAGAGAATCATTACGAAAGTAAATTACTTTTCACTGTGCATGTAATAAAAAATAATAATAATATGTATCTAGGTTTTTCACAGTCCTTGGGAATACCAGAATCTGGCGTGAAACAAACGTTACAGGAACGCTTCTTTGGCCGCCTAAAAAAAGTACTTAAAAGTCTTTTATCGGGCCCTACACGGGCCTGATATAGACTTTAAAGTGTCGTCGTCTTGGCTACGGTATGGTGATCTCTTCGGAGATGCTGATGCTGCAGTATACGTCATTTTATTCATTGAGAATAAACAATCATTATGGTGAATCACTATACTGATATCGGAGAGATGACTCTTGCTTAATTTTCTTCCTATTTTCTACCCTCTTACCGTCTATATTCTTGTACGAAATGATTGAGTCGGTAAGAGGGTGCCAGTTTCTTTTTAAAACTCTCTCGCTTGAGGGTAGAGACTTGGTTAAATTTAACACTAATATCGACCCATCCACTTTGGTATTACCACGATCAACTTAAAGTACTGGTATTTTCCAATCACGACCTTATCTTCCTCCCCTTTTTTCTTAAACAACCTAAACCAAAAGTTTTCGCATGCATTAATTTGCTCGTATGTATGTTTATATATATATATATATATATCTTAATATATATAAATCTCGTGTCACAATGTTTGTCCTCAATGGACTCCTAAACCACTTAACCGATTATAATAAAATTTGCACACCATGTGCAGTTCGATCCAACTTGAGAGATAGGATAGTTAAAATCTCAAATTATAGTCGCAATTTTAATTTATTGCTAATTATTTGTCTGTTATTATTTGACAGTCACAATTATCTGTTAACTCCAAATGATTTTAACAGATGTCGATACCTTTCGACTGGGTTGAGTAAGTAATCAATAGATGGCGCTGCTATGGTAAATCTACGAACGTGTCATATAAGCTACATCTTAACAGCATAATTACCACGTGTTGTTGACGCTATACAATTAATTAAATTTATTTTGTAGTGAACGAAATACCGTATAATTCAGTTAACTATTTGTCTGTTATTATTTGACAGTCACAATTATCTGTTAACTCCAAATGATTATACTAAAGGGTTATAGTAGTAGAAAGTCAAATAAGGAGATCACCATATTTTTTTACAAATACCATCTGTGTGAAAAAGCATAGTGGACTCCGTGACTGATGTTCTCCTATTGTTCCTCTTAGATTGTTTACTATAATGTAATATAACAAAAACTTTAGCCACAGCAACGCGTGGCCGGGTCAGCTAGTATTATATAAATTCGTTGACGGACATATTCTTTTTCTAAGTAATATATTAATAAATTTATGCTAATTAGGGACCTATCAGATATACATATATCGTTAGCTGTTAAGTAATTGTGTGCGCGTTAATGTATTTTACTTACTGTTCCATGTTAAATTTATCTTGGCAAAACTTACGAAAATAATAAGCATTTTATGTTTTGTTAGTCCGTTTATTTCAAAGAGTTGTAACTTTATGCACGTGTTCAAGACTTTAAGTGATAGTAGAATAGACAAAGTATAAAAGGAATGACGTTACAAAGCGGGATCAAATAATGCTTAGGAGAAATTCAATTTTATTTGATCCGCTCAATACGAGAAAACAGAACATTTTTTTTCTGTCCAATCTATACAGTTTAGAAGAAAACCTCAAAAGTACGATTATGATTGAGGTTAACAAGTTCTGTTCATCCGAAAAAGAAAAGAGTAAAATCTTAGTGTCAAACCACTTTGCAGTGGTTAGGGCACCAAAAAGAGGAACCTCCTCACTGTACGGGCCGTGTCGAGGATGACCGCCTTCTGCGTCAGGCACTTGATCCAGCATTCTAACGTGAGCGTCTTGATTACCAACTTACAATTTAGAGTCGCGATACTACAAGTACGAGCCTGACTCAGTTCTTATAGAATCGAAAACGGCCGATTTCGTACAAAAAAAGAAAAAAACTACAATGTGACAATAGAGCGGCTAATAAAAAGAACTCACAAGAATTTCTTTATCTTAATGCTTGTGGGGTTATAAAATAAATGGTCTTCATGTATTCATTTTAGTTTTAATAGATGGCAAGGATCCATTAGTAAATAGTACAGTGATGTCGTCAGCAAATAAAGTCATACCACAGATAGTCGTTAACGGTAGGTCATTAATATACATAATAATCTAATTCTCACCGTCCTCTTAGCATACACCACAGGCGATCTCGAACTCTTCAATCATCACCATCAACTCGAAATAAGTAAATGGATAAAAGAAAAAGAAAGGACTTTAAGAATTGCCTTTTGTTTTTATTGATAGGGTGAAAAATCTCTTCGGATTTCCGACTCCTCAAGGTCGGTCTTGTTCTTCTCTCGTGATCGGTCCCCTCCTGATTCCGTTCAGCGGCCTCTCTCTGAAGCGTAAAAGATTCCGCAGATAAAGATCACTGCGTTTCATCAGCCCTCCGCACCCGCCAATCATGCAGCAGTGATTGCTGGCGGGGACAGGTCTCGTCGTCGTCGTCAAGGTCACCATACTGCATACTGCATCGTCTGCTTTCACAATGAGTATGGTGACCACAACTCTTGGATTCCATCAGGTAGGGTAGAGTTACTTAGGCAAGGTTTTGATGTTAAAATAAAAAAAAAGTTTAAACTATTATTTGTTTTTAATGTTTTTTAATGTCTTAATATCTAGGTACTATACATATTGTTTCACTTGAATATTGATTTGTTACACTTTGACTATACAATAATATAGTATATTTACCTTTACATTACATTGTACCTACATTTAACTTATGAATTAACCCTATTTATGCTACACTAACCACTTATACTAAAACTAAACTAAACTAAAACTAAAAAATGTACAAAAGTCGTTGGTACGCCTTGTGCAACGAGAACATCTGGAAGCGAGAA
The DNA here is from genome assembly GCA_949316085.1 of Hypercompe scribonia. Taxonomy (NCBI): domain Eukaryota; kingdom Metazoa; phylum Arthropoda; class Insecta; order Lepidoptera; family Erebidae; genus Hypercompe; species Hypercompe scribonia. The sequence continues at coordinate 11,639,645 of OX438980.1, forward strand.
AAATTATCTAGAATCATAGTAACTATTAAATCATAATTATATTATTCGACTTGTAATTTTTCTATATATAATAGGACTTGAAATAATTTTGAGCTACAGACCGTATACTTGGTGTTGGTAAGTCATGTTCTGATTGTAGTTTTTTTTCGCTTAGTGAGTACCTAACTGAATTTAAAAGAGAGTTGTGATCATCTTCATGTTTCACTTCATTAAATGTATATTGCTACTGTAGTTTTAAATACAGATATTCAGTTATCAATTTTGGACCTAAATGTTTACTGAATTGTAAATTTACTCGTATTAAGCTGGCTCTAAAAATATTGTATCCTGACAATCAGACTGAATAAATTATTATTGTTAATATTTTCTTTCTCATCGTACCTGTTACAGTGGGAGTAGGTTAGGCTAACCTAGCGTGCACGAACGCTTGCACATAAGAGCGGCACATCGGGCACCTTACAAACGCCCCGCCGCACTTTGCGCACGTCAACAGGTGACCCCACGGCAAGAACACCACGCTCATCTGTAAGCAGACAACATCATTGTAACACTGTTGAAGAGGTCACACTGTCGTTGTTATATTAATCAGCTGCCTCTAATATTCCAATGACTTACCTCAGAGCCCACGCAAATTTTGCACAGTCTTGCTTCCTTCGACTGTCTCCTTTCCTCTTCCAACAATAATATTTTCTCTTTATTTTCCATTTTTTTTTTCCACAACTGAACGAAGTTCTACAAAGTATTAACACGCGTGTGTAGGATGCCTTGGACGGAACGAGAATGACACGAACGATCGCCCCGTGCTGCAGGCGCCGGCCGGTGTGGGGGCGGGGGGTGTGTCATCTTTGCCGCACTCACAACTTTGTTGATATCGTTTTCTTTTAATGCGTACGAAATTGTTTTATTGTAATAGGTACGACATTTGTTACTCGCCGCCCGCAACACCGCTCCTGGCCCGGATGGGATTCCGGGTCGAGCATGGGTGTGCGCTTCGGTGATCCTAGGGAATAGGTTGAGGCAACTGTTTACCAGCTGCCTCCGTAACAGCGTATTCCCTTCCGGCTGGAAGGAAGCCAGGCTGGTACTCATCCAGAAACCTGGCAGGGCTGCAGATACTCCCTCGGCGTGCCGACCTATATGCCTGTTGGACGAGGCGGCGAAACTCTTTGAAAGAGTTATCGCCGCCCGTATCAGCCGACACCTGTCGCTAGTGGGCCCTGACTTATCAGACAACCAATTTGGCTTTCGAGAGGGACGTTCAACGCTCGACGCGATCGAACGCGTCCGCTCCTTATCGGAAGAGGTTGTCTGTCGGGGGGGAGTGACGTTGGCCGTCAGTCTTGATATAGTCAACGCCTTTAACTCCCTGCCGTGGTGGGTAATTAGAGAGGCACTGGTATATCACCAGTTGCCCCTCTACTTGCAGCACATCATCGGGGCCTATCTTCGCGATAGGTCCATATCCTATGTAGGTCGGGACGGTGAAGTACTTCAAAGGGAGGTCACATGCGGGGTTCCCCAGGGGTCGGTCTTAGGACCCCTTTTGTGGAACCTCGCGTATGATGCGGTCCTGAGGACCAGTCTACCCCTTGGAGTGAGTGTCGTCTGCTACGCGGACGACACTCTAGTACTGGCTAGGGGGTATGGCTTCCAAGAAGTCCCGGAGCTCGCCGAGTTAGGGGTGACCTGTGTCGTCCAAAAGATCAGCGATTTGGGTCTGCGGGTTGCACCTCATAAGACGGAAGCCCTGTGGTTCCACAGGAAACGCGGAGGTGTCGTTCCTACCAGCTCGTTTATAAGAGTGGAAGGAGCGGAGGTCGAGGTCGGTCGACACATTAAGTACCTCGGCCTAACCTTGGACAGTCGCTGGAGCTTCGAGGAGCATTTCGAGCGGATGATCCCACGAGTTCGGGGGCTGGCGGGCTCCCTACAAAGGCTGTTGCCTAACATAGGGGGCCCGCGAGAAGAAGTGCGCCGCCTCTACTGTGCGGTGCTACGATCCATGGCCCTCTACGGAGCGCCGATATGGGCCAAGCGCATATCAGCCTCCTCCCGCTGCAGAGCTAAGCTCAATCGAGCGCAGCGGGTAGCGGCCATTCGGATCGTACGAGGATACCGCACCATCTCGTCTGAGGCGGCAACAGTCCTGGCACGTTTTCTGCCTTTTGATATCTTGGCCGATATGGACGCGAGGATCTATGACCGTATTCGCGCTATCCGCCGGGATGAGAGTGGGGAAGACCAGGACGAGCTCGAAATGCGGCAGAGCGCCCACCGACAGGCATTGACACAATGGCGCGCGCGGCTAGAACAGCCACAAAATGCGCGCCAACGCGCTGTCGGTGCCGTTCTGCCCAACCTCGAAGCTTGGGTAGGTAGGGAGGGAGGTCGCGTCACCTACCGACTGACGCAGATACTCACCGGGCATGGTTGCTTCGGTGAGTATCTGAATAAGATCGGACGCGAGGAGACGGCACACTGTCACCACTGCGCAGCCGACTGGGACTCCGCCCAGCATACGCTGGAAGACTGCCCCGCGTGGGCATCTGAACGCGGAGCCCTAGTCGATGAAATAGGACGAGACCTATCGCCGCCAGCAATCGTTGCTGCCATGCTGGCGGGTGAGAAAAGCTGGGCCGCAGTGGTCTCTTTCTGCGAAACTGTTATGCTCCAGAAAAAGACCGCTGAACGGGATCGGGAGAGGGCCGATCCAGCATTCTAACGTGAGCGTCTTGATTACCAACTTACAATTTAGAGTCGCCATACTACAAGTACGAGCCTGACTCAGTTCTTATAGAATCGAAAACGGCCGATTTCGTACAAAAAAAGAAAAAAACTACAATGTGACAATAGAGCGGCTAATAAAAAGAACTCACAAGAATTTCTTTATCTTAATGCTTGTGGGGTTATAAAATAAATGGTCTCAACGCTTTGTCGACATTCTTATATTGACAATAAACGAAAACAATGAAATGACTAAAATATAAGTAAAAAAAAGCAGAATACATGGATTACGTTTCACAAAAATATATCTAGGGACTGATTTTTATTTATATTGTGTAATGGGTCTTCTGCAAAGAACTGGACAATGGACGAGAGTATTATACTTTGGCATGGTCGTTTAAAAATTAGACAGTAGGTACATGAAAACGTGTTGAATATGGCGTTAAACTCAACACGTTTGCAGATACAAACGGTGTAATACAAGAAATGCATTTATATTGTGGGCTATGCGCAAGATAGTAATTTAAAAGGTCACACTGAAAAAGTTGTAATGATAAAAGTTTATTCAAATGCAGGAAACTTTGTCTGTACAGACAATTTCTACCATAGTGTACCACTATATTGTCTTAGATTGTCATTCAGATATTCTCGAAGAGAAAAATACTCGTAGCACTTAACAATGAGCAGTTTCCGATGATGCTGCTTGAAAATTGTTGTGTTTTCAACCGTTTTTATGTGTTTCGGCAATTTATTATAGACATGTGGAGCAATACAAAATATGCTTTTGTCCATTAATGCGGTTTTACTCTTCACAACACACATCTGCGTGGCGAACTTTTAATCTATTCTCAAATTTACCAATATTTTGTCTTACGAACGTGGCACACTCAACGATACATACTCGTATATATGTATATGCATGAGAGAGTTAACATGTTGCCTTCTACAAAGTGAGATTTACAACTACATATTTTATATTTTAACATCAAACATAGTCCTTATTATACATCTTTTCTGAACTTTGAATCCTAAATTCCAATCAGTGGAGTTACCTCAAAGTATGATACCGTACCGCAGCGTTGATGAGACAAGTCCATGATATGCTGCTATCAGTGTAGATCTACTCGCTACATTTTTTAACTTATAGTATCCATAGATTGATTGACTCACGTTAGTACAGACATATTCTGTGTGTGCTTTCCAGTTCAATTTACTGTCAATTTAAATTATTGTTTTGTACCCATTGTATTATTAAATCAATAGATGTATTCATTTTAGTTTCAATAGACGGCAAGGATCCTGTTAGCTAACTAAGCTAATGTTGAACTCCTGCCCTAATGAGATTTACTAGAAGGTTGTTAAATAATAAAAACACCGTCTGTAATCTGATCTAACTTTGGTTTATTGATATTATTGTTTTATAAATTTCAATACATCAAATTATACTAGGTGGACCAAACTATATCGCGATGTAATATTAGTAAGGTTTCACATAAATTTATGAACTACCTGATAATAATTGTTTATTGGTCGTAAACATACAGCCCACCAAGGACATTTAGTGACGGAATGTCCTTCTTAAATATTGCAACAATGATTAGATTAAGTTCAATGCAATGAAACTAATACATGACGACAATCAAAACAATAAACAATTGACACTTAACTAAAAACTATAAATCTAATAAGTAACAATATGAATGATCTCTTATACATTTAAAGTTGAAAATACACAATAATAAATAACAAAACACTTAATATTTACATAAATTTGAAAGGTCTCACTGGTCTGCAATTGGTAAGACACAAAGCTTATTGACTGGTCTTTTAATCGTTGATGATTTAGTACGCAACGTAACTACTCGAGTGACACAATCATTACCCGGATGCTTTTCTAAAATACGACCTAAGAGCCAACGACTAGGCGGGAGGTCATCCTCTTTGATTAAAACGATGTCTCCGATTTTTGGCTCAGGAGTTTTAGAAGCCCATTTATGTCTATTCATAAGGTTAACTAGATACTCTTGAGACCAACGTCTCCAAAATGACTGTATCATCCTTTGAACTAATTGCCACCTGGTCAAAGAACTCACGGATGAACTTTCACGGTTGTAATCAGGAACCGAGATCAAAGGCTCTCCAATCAAAAAATGGCCTGGAGTTAACGTGATTGACTCCCCAGGATCATCTACGTTTAGAGTATCATAAGATACTCATCCGTCTCGAGTTTAAACAAGCTTCCACCTGAGTAAGAAGCGTAGCAAGTTCCTCATACGTAAGGGTCGACTCGCCAATAACACGCTTAAGGTGAAACTTGGTGGCTTTCACACCCGCTTCCCGTAAACCGCCAAAATTGGGTGCATGAGGAGGTATAAAATGCCACTCAGTGCCATTTGCTTCCAAGTAAGCCGCAATAGAAGATTGTATACCAACTAATTGTTGCAATTCCCTTGAACCAACAAAAGTGGTACCGTTATCGCTCCACAGCTTACCACAGTGACCACGTCTGGACACAAACCGCCTAAAAGCAGCCATAAATGCCTGCGTGCTCATATCACTAACTAGTTCCAAGTGCACTGCGCGGGTTGACATGCACACAAACGAACATATATAGCCCTTATAAGAACGATGACCTCGACCCCTTGTTGTTCGTATGTTTATGGGGCCTGCATAATCAACGCCGCTATTTAAAAATGGTCTTGCAGGCGAACAGCGAACAGAAGGCAAGGAACCCATCACCGGGTTTTTCATGTTAGCCCTTCGTCTTATGCAAGTTACACATTTTCTCACACATTGCTTAACTAGATTTCTTACACCTATGACCCAGTAAGCGGTTCTCAAATAATTAATCATCATTTGAGGACCACCATGTAGCATTTTACGATGAGCATCTTCTATCAAGAGACGAGTAAAATGAGATGTGTGTGGAATAACTATTGGGTGTTTCTGTTGCTCATCCAGTTGTGATTTCTCCAGTCTTCCTTGAACCCTTATAAGCCCTCGGTCATCTAGATAGGGGCACAACGACTTAAGTTTGCTTGATTTTATTTGTAGATAACCCTTTTGTTGTAATTGTAAGTATTCAATTGAAAATTCCTCTCTTTGTGTCTTTTTTATACTACATACTAATGCTTCTTCTATTTCTGTTTTATGTAAATATGTTCCTTTTCTACTATTTGGTAAAACCCTACGACAATATGATATCACTCTCAGCAATTTCTGTAACGATGAAAATCTTTTGAATATATTATCGGGACTATCTGATATTAACGCTACATGAGTTTTAAGCGTTTGTTCTATTTGTGTCTCTAAAGGTTTTGGTCTGTTGTAAATTATTATGTTTCCTTTTAAGAATGGAGGTCCAGAAAACCACAGTTTCGCATGTATAAATACACTGGGTAATAACCCCCTGGAAGCACAGTCTGCGGGATTGTTTTTTGAGATCTCATGATTCCATTGGGACGAGTTCATGGAACTCAGAATTTCAGACGTACGGTTGGCCACAACCGTCTTCCATCGGCTTGGGTGGCTGTTCAACCAAGCGAGTACGATTGTAGAATCGGTCCAGGCTATGATTCTGTCGTTTGAGATCATCAAAACTTCTGCGGTTTCCTTTAACAATCTAGAAAGCAGGACTGCACCACACAACTCTAATCGAGGAAGACTAACCTGCTTAATGGGAGCTACTCGTGTTTTTGCATTCAATAAAGATACCGTAACTATACCTGTGTCATTCGTTATTTGCAAATATATGACAGCAGAATAAGCTGCTTGAGAGGCATCACAAAAGCCATGCAGTTCCAAAGTATCTTTGGTCCTTGTACCAAGCCAACGTGGGATCTGAACACTGGTAAGTAGGGATAGCTCTCCACGGAAAGTACACTATTCTAGCTTTAAATCGGTAGTTAGTTCTTCATCCCAACCAAGACCTGCTAGCCACAACTTTTGGATAAAAATTTTGGCCAGTATTACAACAGGAGCGGACCATCCTAGAGGATCGAATAGTCGAGCTATGTCTGAAATTACCGCTCGTTTCGTTATAATTTCAGTTTTAACTGGCGGGAGATTTATTGTGTACTGGAATGAATCATCACGACGGTTTCAGGTGAGTCCTCAAATCTTAATAGTGGCGTCTATTTTTATATCTGTTACATTTTCCTTTATATTCTTTGCTGTATATTGTTCCCTTTTGTCCACCTTATCTTTTTCTTGACCTTTTTCTGTCAGTTGCCTTTCATTATCTAATGTAAGTATTTTATCCATTAATTCTTGACTATTGCTATTCCACTTCTGCAATAAAAATCTCCCTTTTTCTAATAATTCTGTCATCTGTTTATAAATTTCCACATCTTTTCCCACATTACAGCATCCAGTCATTAAATCGTCCATATAAAAACTATTTAAGAGTCTCTGATGCTTGTGGATATTTTTCACCTTCATCCGACGCTAACTGATGAAGTGTCCTGACGGCTTGATATGGGGCTGATGCTGTTCCAAATGTGACTGTAACCAATTCATAGTCTTGAATTTCACTCTCAGTATTATCACGCCAAAGTATGCGTTGAAACCTAGTATGTTCATCAGCTATTCTAATCTGGCGATACATTTTAATGATATCAGCTACGAGTCCAATGTAATTCATCCACCACTTAAGAACAGTGTGTCTCAAATCAGCTTGTAATTTTGGCCCAACCATAAGCGTGTCGTTTAAAGAAACTCCTTTATCGTTTTTCTCAGACGCGTTGAATACAACACGAAGTTTTGTAGTAGATTTATCGTCTCTAATAACCGCATGGTGTGGTAGATAAACCGCTATCTCCCGTTTACAATCATCCTTATCCACCGGTTTCAAATGTCCTAAATACATATATTCCTTTAAAACTTCCGTGTACTTTCTTTTTCAATCTTCATCTCTTCCTAATCTTTTCTCTAACGACTTAAATCTCCTTTCAGCTATGACTCGAGAATTACCCGATTGACACCGTGGGACGGCTTCTTTAAACGGAAGCTTGACTTCATACCTACCGTCGTTTCTTCGTTTTGTAGTTGTCCTATAGAAATCTTCACACGCTGCTTCTTCCGGCGTCAATATTTTCTTAGAATCTGATTGATCCTCAATTTCCCAAAATCGCTTTAAGATTTCATCCTTATTAACCTTTGCAAGCAACACACTAACATTTTTGCGTATAATGTTTTGAACTTTATTTGAACTATTTATTGCACCAGAAAGGATCCATCCCAAGCTCGTGCTCTGGGCGATTAGGCTATGAGATATACTCTTCACCGTACTTTCTTTCATGATGCTACCATATACATCTGCACCCAATAAGATATCGATTTTACCGGGTTTGTTGAACTGAGGATCTGCTAAATCAAAATGTTTGATATTGATCCACTCTAAGCTGTCAGTGTTGATTGCGTCATCAGGTAAATAAGTGTGATTTTACTTAAGACATAAGCATTTACTATAACTTTGAAACTTGGATCGACGCAAGATTGTATATTCAACTGAACCATGTACCTTGCATTTGTTGACCTATTGCCTAAACCCGATACTATTCCTTGCACCGGAATTTTTGTTAACCTAAGGAATTGGACGGTGGATTCGGTTACAAAGCAAGCTTGTGAGCCTTGATTGAGTAAAGCTCTTACGGTTTGATAATTCCCAGACTTGGACTTGGCTTTTACTAGCGCTGTAGCTAGTAAGACCTGCCGGTGTATGGGTATTCTATTTGTACCCGTAGATAAGCAAGAAACCACTGGTGCAGCACTAGTCGATGAAAGAACATCGACAGTTGCCTGCTTGCGTGCGTCATCCTTAACCGTATTAGCTTGATTTACATGAAGCAAAGAATGGTGACGCTTCTGACAAAGCTTGCATATAGTTGGTTTTTTACAATTGGCGACTATGTGATTTCCTCCTAAACAATTAAAACAAATCCTATGGCTAGCGACAAAATCACGTTGTTTGTCCACTGATTGTTTTGTAAAATCTTTACAGTAACACAGTTTATGACCTTCGTTACAATATTTTTAATGTACACACTTTAATGTACTTGAATCTACGGCTATCATAGATTTTGGAACCTGCAAACTATTTAACTGGGAAAACAATGGCAGTCTAGGCTCGATGCATTCGTGGGCGCGGCACCGATTTTCTATAAAAGTGGCAAATTGTTCAAAGGTAGGTAGTTTGTTACCATCTTGACTACTTACACTTAATTTCCAGTGCTTCCGCGTTTCTGAATCCAGCTTAAAAGTGACTATATGAATGACGATGACATCCCAAGTAGTCACATCCACATTTAAATTTTTTAATGCATGAAGACAATCATTTGTTGTATCGAGTAGGTGCTTTAAAGACGGAGCTGACTCGACCATAATTCTTTTTTGACCAAAAAAACGTTTTAAAATACAGTTGACAAGGTATTTTTTATTACTGTATCTCCTTTCTAACCGATTCCAACATTGACTATAATTCGAGTCAGTCACTGGTGTTTGCCTCACAAGTTGTTCAGCTTCACCGGTAAGATGACTCTTCAAATAGTGCATTTTCTGTACGTTATCTAAAGAGGTATTATTATGGACTAGAGATACAAATAGGTCGCGAAAGGTTGTCCATTCTGAATGTTTGCCACCGAAAGACGGAATTGACATTTTTGGTAACTTAACAAATGTGATTAAATGGGATTTCGATTCATTACTTGATGAATTGCCATGTTTCTCGGCTCCCTTCGCACTATTAATTTTGCTAAGGATCGACTTAATCAGACATTTATAAGTGATATAAGTGTCCTCGACGCTATCATACAACTCGACAACTTTAGTAACCTCCTGAGCCTTATGAAGTTCATGTAACTTAGTGTTATTTTCTTTAAATAATGCCCAGTCTTTCTCTAACAATTCAGATCTTATTTCTATGTACTCGAATATTAATCTATCCTTAGGACTCTTTTGAAAGTTAGCTAAACCCCTCTCAATAACTCCTTTAAGGTCTTTCATAACATTTATTAAACCCTCCATGTTATTATAAATCTTTTGTAAATAATTTATAACTTATGAAACTTGTACAAAATAGTTCAAAGCGTAACACAAAGATATATGTAATATGTAATAACAAAAACAAACGTTGCAATATTCTAAGTGTTCAGGGTACAAAAGACGAAAATATTACAAGTGTTGAAATTCTCAAAATTTTACAAGTGTTTGAAACAAATTTACTTTCGGCGGAAATCGGGCATAGGTTCCCCGTTCCCCCGTTTTTTATAAAAATATTCAAAGTCCTAAGCATGCACACTAAACTACCTTAATAACTAAACTTTTTCTACAGAGTCCTTGTTGTCTTCAGCAGTAAATTTTCTAAGTCCAAATATTTTAATCAAAAATATTTCAAGTTATTTTCCCAAACAAAATAAGGTTCAAAATCTTTTGAAAAACTTGCACACAAAGTTTTGGTTGTTTCTTGTAATGTTATCACCAATATTCAAGGTCAATTTCTTGATGAAACTAAAGTTTAAACTATCTTGAAATGTTTACGCACTTAACATAAAATAAATTAATGTACTCACAGTTGCACTTCTTTAAACTCACACCTCGATACGATGATTGAACTGCGTCAGTATTCAAGTAACTGGTGGCGCCCTCAGCGACGTCACGTTGAACTGCAATTTCACGATCACTTGTGCCAGACAGCGCTGCCTTCTTCACCGCCGTTGTGCGTAGTGCCTCGTACCTTTGCCGCAGCGATCCACTGCGAGTACGAGGTTGGTGGTCCGACTCGAGACCACTTATTTCAAAAAGATCCGATCGAATGGACCAAAATGTTAGCTAACTAAGCTAATGTTGAACTCCTGCCCTAATGAGATTTACTACAAGGTTGTTAAATAATAAAAACACCGTCTGTAATCAGATCTAACTCTGGTTTATTAATCTTATTGTTTTATAAATTTCAATACATTAAATTATACTAAGTGGGCCAAACTATATCGCGATGTGATTCGACGTGCACGCCATCTATCGAGTTATTAGTAAGGTTCCACATAAATTTATGAACTATCTGATAATAATTGTTTATTGGTCGTAAACAGATCCATTAGTAAATAATACAGTGATGTCTTCAGCAAATAAAGTCATATCACAGAGAGTCGTTAACGGTAGGTCATTTATATACATAATAATCTAATTCTCAACGTCCTCTGATCATACACCACAGGCGATCTCGAACTCTTCAATCATCACCATCAACTCTAAATAAATAAATGGATAAAAGAAAAAGAAAGGACTTTAAGAATTGCCTTTGTTTTTATTGATAGGGTGAAAAACCTCTTCGGATCTCCGACTCCTCAAGGTCGGTCTTGTTCTTCTCTCGTGATCGATCCCCTCCTGATCCCGTTCAGCGGCCTCTCTCTGAAGCGTAAAAGATTCCGCAGATAAAGATCACTGCGTTTCATCAGCCCTCCGCACCCGCCAATCATGCAGCAATGATTGCTGGCGGGGACAAGTCTCGTCGTCGTCGTCAAGGTCACCATACTGCATACTGCATACTGCATCGTCTGCATTCACAATGAGTATGGTGACCACAACTCTTGGATTCCATCAGGTAGGGTAGAGTTACTTAGGCAAGGTTTTGATGTTAAAATAAAAAAAAAGTTCAAACTATTATTTGTTTTTAATGTTTTTTAATGTCTTAATATCTAGGTACTATACATATTGTTTCACTTAAATATTGATTTGTTACACTTTGACTATACAAAAATATAGTATATTTACATTTACATTACATTGTACCTACATTTAACTTATGAATTAACCCTATTTATGCTACACTAACTACTTATACTAAAACTAAACTAAACTAAAACTAAAAAATGTACAAAAGTCGTTGGTACGCCTTGTGCAACGAGAACATCTGGAAGCGAGAAAATTTATTTAGAATCATATTAACTATTAAATCATAATTATATTATTCGACTTGTAATTTTTCTATATATGTATAATAGGACTTGAAATAATTTTGAGCTACAGACCGTATACTTGGTGTCGGTAAGTCATGTTCTGATTGTAGTTTTTTTTCGCTTAGTGAGTACCTAACTGAATTTAAAAGAGAGTTGTGATCATCTTCATGTTTCACTTCATTAAATGTATATTGCTACTTTAGTTTTAAATACAGATATTCAGTTATCTACATATTTTGGACCTAAATGTTCACTGAATTGTAAATTTTCTCGTATTAAGCTGGCCCTAAAAATATTGTATCCTGACAATCAGACTGAATAAATTATTATTGTTAATATTTTCTTTCCCAGCGTACCTGTTGCAGTGGGAGTAGGTCAGGCTAACCTAGCGTACACGAACGCTTGCACATAAGAGCGGCACATCGGGCACCTTACAAACGCCCCGCCGCACTTCGCGCACGTCAACAGGTGACCACACGGCAAGAACACCACGCTCATCTGTAAGCAGACAACATCATTGTAACACTGTTGAAGAGGTCACACTGTCGTTGTTATATTAATCAGCTGCCTCTAATATTCCAATGACTTACCTCAGAGCCCACGCAAATTTTGCACAGTCTTGCTTCCTTCAACTCTCTCCTTTCCTCTTCCAACAATAATATTTTCTCTTTATTTTCCATTTTTTTTTTTCCACAACTGATCGAAGTTCCACAAAGTATTAACACACGTGTGTAGGATGCCTCGGACGGAACGAGAATGACACGAACGATCGCCGCACGCTGCAAGCGCCGGCCGGTGTGGGGGCGGGGGGAGTGTCATCTTTACCGCACTCACAACTTTGTTGATATCGTTTTCTTTTAATGCGTACGAAATTGTTTTATTGTAATAGGTACGACATTTGTTAATTCTTTATATCTGAAGAATGAAACGTAGAAATAATATAATTGTATGATAATCATTAGTAGTAACGACTATAACAGTAGCTACGTTAAGGAATCACACTTCATATCAATATAATAAAGGTGAAAGTTTTTGAACGTGTGCGTTTGTATGTTTGTCAATCTTCACGCATTTATTCCAAAAAATGTGCTGTTTCCGTGGAATGAGTAAACAGTTTTGAATAGTCCACTGCTGGACATGTGCCCCTCTTTCGCACCCCTGGATATTTTAAATTTTTTTAATTATCAATACAAAGTGATTGAAGAGAAAGACTTATATGTATAGTTACACGTATTTTATACAACAGTAGAGGAAACCGAGAAATTCAAAGCTCTGTAAGGCGATATTGTAAAATCATGCTTTTATATGATTACATTGCTAACACTAGCTACTACGAAAATGTATATCTCAAAAAGATCTACCAAACAGCCAGCAATGACCCGTCCTTCTCCTTAAAATAACCCACAGTAATCTTTTTATTCTTTTATATATTTGACAAAGAAATAACTTATAGGTAAGGTAAGGTAACGAATTACTAAAATATGCAATAACGCTAGCGAAACCGTGGTGATCACAGCTAGTAATAATAAAAACTGTCACGTTACTTTGCATTGGGATCGAAGTGTTATCATAGACATAACCAAAAAGTAGCCAACAGGTCTGCTACTGTGGTGATAGATCGATTAAATCCATTTCTTGAACTCCAAACGATCAGCCGCCTACTGATAAGGTGGAAAGGTAATTAACGTGTACATTAATTACAATCGTTAAACAAACAAATATTATATAAATTCGTTGACGGACATATTCCTTTTCTAAGTAATATATTAATAAATTTATGCTAATTAGGGACCTATCAGATATACATATATCGTTAGCTGTTAAGTAATTGTGTGCGCGTTAATGTATTTTACTTACTGTTCCATGTTAAATTTATCTTGGCAAAACTTACGAAAATAATAAGCATTTCATGTTTTGTTAGTCCGTTTATTTCGAAGAGTTGTAACTTTATGCACGTGTTCAAGGCTTTAAGTGATAGTAGAATAGACAAAGTATAAAAGGAATGACGTTACAAAGCGGGATCAAATAATGCTTAGGAGAAATTCAATTTTATTTGATCCGCTCAATACGAGAAAACAGAACATTTTTTTTCTGTCCAATCTATACAGTTTAGCAGGAAACCTCAAAAGTACGATTATTATTGAGGTTAACAAGTTCTGTTCATCCGAAAAAGAAAAGAGTGAAATCTTAGTGTCAAACCACTTTGCAGTGGTTAGGGCACCAAAAAGAGGAACCTCCTCACTGTACGGGTCGTGTCGAGGATTACCGCCTTCTGCGTCAGGCACTTGATCCAGCATTCTCACGTGAGCGTCTTGATTACTAACTTACAATTTAGAGTCGCCATACTACAGGTATGAGCCTGACTCAGTTCTTATAGAATCGAAAACGGCCGATTTCGTACAAAAAAAAAAGAAAAAAACTACAATGTGACAATAGAGCGGCTAATAAAAAGAACTCACAAGAATTTCTTTATCTTAATGCTTGTGGGGTTATAAAATAAATGGTCACAACGCTTTGTCGACATTCTTATATTGACAATACACGAAAACAATGAAATGACTAAAATATAAGTAAAAAAAAGCAGAATACATGGATTACGTTTCACAAAAATATGTCTAGGGACTGATTTTTATTTATATTGCGTAATTGGTCTTCTGCAAAGAACTGGACAATGGACGAGAGTATTATACTTTGGCATGGTCGTTTAAAAATTAGACAGTAGGTACATGAAAACGTCTTGAATATGGCGTTAAACTACGTGCTTACAGATACAAACGGCGTAACACAAGAAATGCATTTGTGTTGTGGGGTATGCGCAAGGTAGTAATTTAAAAGGTCACGCTGAAAAATTTGTAATTATAAAAGATTATTTAAATGCAGGAAACTTTGCCCGTACAGAAAATTTATCAGACATAGTGTACCACTATATTGTTTTAGATCGTCATTGAGATATTCTCGAAGAGAATAATACTCGTAGCACTTAGCAATGAGCAGTTTCTGAAGACGCTTCTTGAAAATTGTTGTGTTTTCAGCCTTTTTATATGATTCGGCAATTTATTACAGACATATGGAGCGATACAAAGTATGCTTTTGTCCATTAATGCAGTTTTACTCTTCACAACACACATCTGCGTGACGAACTTTTGATCTTTTCTCAAATAGACCAATATTTTGTCTTACGAACGTGGCACACTCAACGATACACACTCGTATATATTATATTTATATGCATGAGAGAGTTAATATGTTTTTTTCTACAAAGTGAGATTTACAACTGTTAGGTATTTTAACATCAAATATAATCCTTATACATCTTTTCTGAACTTTGAATGCTAAATTTCAATCAGTGGAGTTACCCCAAGGCATGATACCGAACCGCAGCGTTGATGAGACAAGTCCATGATATGCTGCTATCAGTGTAGATCTACTCGCTACATTTTTTAGCTTATAGAATCCATAGATTGATTGACTCACGTTAGTACAGACATATTATTCTGTGTGTGCTTTCCAGTTCAATTTACTGTCAATTTAAATTATTGTTTTGTACCCATTGTATTATTAAATCAATAGATGTATTCATTTTAGTTTCAATAGACGGCAAGGATCCATTAGTAAATAATACAGTGATTTCGTCAGCAAATAAAGTCATATCACAGAGAGTCGTTAACGGTAGGTCATTTATATACATAATAATCTAATTCTCAACGTCCTCTGATCATACACCACAGGCGATCTCGAACTCTTCAATCATCACCATCAACTCTAAATAAATAAATGGATAAAAGAAAAAGAAAGGACTTTAAGAATTGCCTTTGTTTTTATTGATAGGGTGAAAAATCTCTTCGGATCTCCGACTCCTCAAGGTCGGTCTTGTTCTTCTCTCGTGATCGGTCCCCTCCTGATCCCGTTCAGCGGCCTCTCTCTGAAGCGTAAAAGATTCCGCAGATAAAGACCACTGCGTTTCATCAGCCCTCCGCACCCGCCAATCATGCAGCAATGATTGCTGGCGGGGACAAGTCTCGTCGTCGTCGTCAAGGTCACCATACTGCATACTGCATACTGCATCGTCTGCATTCACAATGAGTATGGTGACCACAACTTTTGGATTCCATCAGGTAGGGTAGAGTTACTTAGGCAAGGTTTTGATGTTAAAATAAAAAAAAGTTCAAACTATTATTTGTTTTTAATGTTTTTTAATGTCTTAATATCTAGGTACTATACATATTGTTTCACTTAAATATTGATTTGTTACACTTTGACTATACAAAAATATAGTATATTTACATTTACATTACATTGTACCTACATTTAACTTATGAATTAACCCTATTTATGCTACACTAACTACTTATACTAAAACTAAACTAAACTAAAACTAAAAAATGTACAAAAGTCGTTGGTACGCCTTGTGCAACGAGAACATCTGGAAGCGAGAAAATTTATTTAGAATCATATTAACTATTAAATCATAATTATATTATTCGACTTGTAATTTTTCTATATATGTATAATAGGACTTGAAATAATTTTGAGCTACAGACCGTATACTTGGTGTCGGTAAGTCATGTTCTGATTGTAGTTTTTTTTCGCTTAGTGAGTACCTAACTGAATTTAAAAGAGAGTTGTGATCATCTTCATGTTTCACTTCATTAAATGTATATTGCTACTTTAGTTTTAAATACAGATATTCAGTTATCTACATATTTTGGACCTAAATGTTCACTGAATTGTAAATTTTCTCGTATTAAGCTGGCCCTAAAAATATTGTATCCTGACAATCAGACTGAATAAATTATTATTGTTAATATTTTCTTTCCCAGCGTACCTGTTGCAGTGGGAGTAGGTCAGGCTAACCTAGCGTACACGAACGCTTGCACATAAGAGCGGCACATCGGGCACCTTACAAACGCCCCGCCGCACTTCGCGCACGTCAACAGGTGACCACACGGCAAGAACACCACGCTCATCTGTAAGCAGACAACATCATTGTAACACTGTTGAAGAGGTCACACTGTCGTTGTTATATTAATCAGCTGCCTCTAATATTCCAATGACTTACCTCAGAGCCCACGCAAATTTTGCACAGTCTTGCTTCCTTCAACTCTCTCCTTTCCTCTTCCAACAATAATATTTTCTCTTTATTTTCCATTTTTTTTTTTCCACAACTGATCGAAGTTCCACAAAGTATTAACACACGTGTGTAGGATGCCTCGGACGGAACGAGAATGACACGAACGATCGCCGCACGCTGCAAGCGCCGGCCGGTGTGGGGGCGGGGGGAGTGTCATCTTTACCGCACTCACAACTTTGTTGATATCGTTTTCTTTTAATGCGTACGAAATTGTTTTATTGTAATAGGTACGACATTTGTTAATTCTTTATATCTGAAGAATGAAACGTAGAAATAATATAATTGTATGATAATCATTAGTAGTAACGACTATAACAGTAGCTACGTTAAGGAATCACACTTCATATCAATATAATAAAGGTGAAAGTTTTTGAACGTGTGCGTTTGTATGTTTGTCAATCTTCACGCATTTATTCCAAAAAATGTGCTGTTTCCGTGGAATGAGTAAACAGTTTTGAACAGTCCACTGCTGGACATGTGCCCCTCTTTCGCACCCCTGGATATTTTAAATTTTTTTAATTATCAATACAAAGTGATTGAAGAGAAAGACTTATATGTATAGTTACACATATTTTATACAACAGTAGAGGAAACCGAGAAATTCAAAGCTCTGTAAGGCGATATTGTAAAATCATGCTTTTATATGATTACATTGCTAACACTAGCTACTACGAAAATGTATATCTCAAAAAGATCTACCAAACAGCCAGCAATGACCCGTCCTTCTCCTTAAAATAACCCACAGTAATCTTTTTATTCTTTTATATATTTGACAAAGAAATAACTTATAGGTAAGGTAAGGTAACGAATTACTAAAATATGCAATAACGCTAGCGAAACCGCGGTGATCACAGCTAGTAATAATAAAAACTGTCACGTTACTTTGCATTGGGATCGAAGTGTTATCATAGACATAACCAAAAAGTAGCCAACAGGTCTGCTACTGTGGTGATAGATCGATTAAATCCATTTCTTGAACTCCAAACGATCAGCCGCCTACTGATAAGGTGGAAAGGTAATTAACGTGTACATTAATTACAATCGTTAAACAAACAAATATTATATAAATTCGTTGACGGACATATTCCTTTTCTAAGTAATATATTAATAAATTTATGCTAATTAGGGACCTATCAGATATACATATATCGTTAGCTGTTAAGTAATTGTGTGCGCGTTAATGTATTTTACTTACTGTTCCATGTTAAATTTATCTTGGCAAAACTTACGAAAATAATAAGCATTTCATGTTTTGTTAGTCCGTTTATTTCGAAGAGTTGTAACTTTATGCACGTGTTCAAGGCTTTAAGTGATAGTAGAATAGACAAAGTATAAAAGGAATGACGTTACAAAGCGGGATCAAATAATGCTTAGGAGAAATTCAATTTTATTTGATCCGCTCAATACGAGAAAACAGAACATTTTTTTTCTGTCCAATCTATACAGTTTAGCAGGAAACCTCAAAAGTACGATTATTATTGAGGTTAACAAGTTCTGTTCATCCGAAAAAGAAAAGAGTGAAATCTTAGTGTCAAACCACTTTGCAGTGGTTAGGGCACCAAAAAGAGGAACCTCCTCACTGTACGGGTCGTGTCGAGGATTACCGCCTTCTGCGTCAGGCACTTGATCCAGCATTCTCACGTGAGCGTCTTGATTACTAACTTACAATTTAGAGTCGCCATACTACAGGTATGAGCCTGACTCAGTTCTTATAGAATCGAAAACGGCCGATTTCGTACAAAAAAAAAAGAAAAAAACTACAATGTGACAATAGAGCGGCTAATAAAAAGAACTCACAAGAATTTCTTTATCTTAATGCTTGTGGGGTTATAAAATAAATGGTCACAACGCTTTGTCGACATTCTTATATTGACAATACACGAAAACAATGAAATGACTAAAATATAAGTAAAAAAAAGCAGAATACATGGATTACGTTTCACAAAAATATGTCTAGGGACTGATTTTTATTTATATTGCGTAATTGGTCTTCTGCAAAGAACTGGACAATGGACGAGAGTATTATACTTTGGCATGGTCGTTTAAAAATTAGACAGTAGGTACATGAAAACGTCTTGAATATGGCGTTAAACTACGTGCTTACAGATACAAACGGCGTAACACAAGAAATGCATTTGTGTTGTGGGGTATGCGCAAGGTAGTAATTTAAAAGGTCACGCTGAAAAATTTGTAATTATAAAAGATTATTTAAATGCAGGAAACTTTGCCCGTACAGAAAATTTATCAGACATAGTGTACCACTATATTGTTTTAGATCGTCATTGAGATATTCTCGAAGAGAATAATACTCGTAGCACTTAGCAATGAGCAGTTTCTGAAGACGCTTCTTGAAAATTGTTGTGTTTTCAGCCTTTTTATATGATTCGGCAATTTATTACAGACATATGGAGCGATACAAAGTATGCTTTTGTCCATTAATGCAGTTTTACTCTTCACAACACACATCTGCGTGACGAACTTTTGATCTTTTCTCAAATAGACCAATATTTTGTCTTACGAACGTGGCACACTCAACGATACACACTCGTATATATTATATTTATATGCATGAGAGAGTTAATATGTTTTTTTCTACAAAGTGAGATTTACAACTGTTAGGTATTTTAACATCAAATATAATCCTTATACATCTTTTCTGAACTTTGAATGCTAAATTTCAATCAGTGGAGTTACCCCAAGGCATGATACCGAACCGCAGCGTTGATGAGACAAGTCCATGATATGCTGCTATCAGTGTAGATCTACTCGCTACATTTTTTAGCTTATAGAATCCATAGATTGATTGACTCACGTTAGTACAGACATATTATTCTGTGTGTGCTTTCCAGTTCAATTTACTGTCAATTTAAATTATTGTTTTGTACCCATTGTATTATTAAATCAATAGATGTATTCATTTTAGTTTCAATAGACGGCAAGGATCCATTAGTAAATAATACAGTGATTTCGTCAGCAAATAAAGTCATATCACAGAGAGTCGTTAACGGTAGGTCATTTATATACATAATAATCTAATTCTCAACGTCCTCTGATCATACACCACAGGCGATCTCGAACTCTTCAATCATCACCATCAACTCTAAATAAATAAATGGATAAAAGAAAAAGAAAGGACTTTAAGAATTGCCTTTGTTTTTATTGATAGGGTGAAAAATCTCTTCGGATCTCCGACTCCTCAAGGTCGGTCTTGTTCTTCTCTCGTGATCGGTCCCCTCCTGATCCCGTTCAGCGGCCTCTCTCTGAAGCGTAAAAGATTCCGCAGATAAAGACCACTGCGTTTCATCAGCCCTCCGCACCCGCCAATCATGCAGCAATGATTGCTGGCGGGGACAAGTCTCGTCGTCGTCGTCAAGGTCACCATACTGCATACTGCATACTACATCGTCTGCATTCACAATGAGTATGGTGACCACAACTCTTGGATTCCATCAGGTAGGGTAGAGTTACTTAGGCAAGGTTTTGATGTTAAAATAAAAAAAAGTTCAAACTATTATTTGTTTTTAATGTTTTTTAATGTCTTAATATCTAGGTACTATACATATTGTTTCACTTAAATATTGATTTGTTACACTTTGACTATACAAAAATATAGTATATTTACATTTACATTACATTGTACCTACATTTAACTTATGAATTAACCCTATTTATGCTACACTAACTACTTATACTAAAACTAAACTAAACTAAAACTAAAAAATGTACAAAAGTCGTTGGTACGCCTTGTGCAACGAGAACATCTGGAAGCGAGAAAATTTATTTAGAATCATATTAACTATTAAATCATAATTATATTATTCGACTTGTAATTTTTCTATATATGTATAATAGGACTTGAAATAATTTTGAGCTACAGACCGTATACTTGGTGTCGGTAAGTCATGTTCTGATTGTAGTTTTTTTTCGCTTAGTGAGTACCTAACTGAATTTAAAAGAGAGTTGTGATCATCTTCATGTTTCACTTCATTAAATGTATATTGCTACTTTAGTTTTAAATACAGATATTCAGTTATCTACATATTTTGGACCTAAATGTTCACTGAATTGTAAATTTTCTCGTATTAAGCTGGCCCTAAAAATATTGTATCCTGACAATCAGACTGAATAAATTATTATTGTTAATATTTTCTTTCCCAGCGTACCTGTTGCAGTGGGAGTAGGTCAGGCTAACCTAGCGTACACGAACGCCTGCATATAAGAGCGGCACATCGGGCACCTTACAAACGCCCCGCCGCACTTCGCGCACGTCAACAGGTGACCACACGGCAAGAACACCACGCTCATCTGTAAGCAGACAACATCATTGTAACACTGTTGAAGAGGTCACACTGTCGTTGTTATATTAATCAGCTGCCTCTAATATTCCAATGACTTACCTCAGAGCCCACGCAAATTTTGCACAGTCTTGCTTCCTTCAACTCTCTCCTTTCCTCTTCCAACAATAATATTTTCTCTTTATTTTCCATTTTTTTTTTTCCACAACTGATCGAAGTTCCACAAAGTATTAACACACGTGTGTAGGATGCCTCGGACGGAACGAGAATGACACGAACGATCGCCGCACGCTGCAAGCGCCGGCCGGTGTGGGGGCGGGGGGAGTGTCATCTTTACCGCACTCACAACTTTGTTGATATCGTTTTCTTTTAATGCGTACGAAATTGTTTTATTGTAATAGGTACGACATTTGTTAATTCTTTATATCTGAAGAATGAAACGTAGAAATAATATAATTGTATGATAATCATTAGTAGTAACGACTATAACAGTAGCTACGTTAAGGAATCACACTTCATATCAATATAATAAAGGTGAAAGTTTTTGAACGTGTGCGTTTGTATGTTTGTCAATCTTCACGCATTTATTCCAAAAAATGTGCTGTTTCCGTGGAATGAGTAAACAGTTTTGAACAGTCCACTGCTGGACATGTGCCCCTCTTTCGCACCCCTGGATATTTTAAATTTTTTTAATTATCAATACAAAGTGATTGAAGAGAAAGACTTATATGTATAGTTACACGTATTTTATACAACAGTAGAGGAAACCGAGAAATTCAAAGCTCTGTAAGGCGATATTGTAAAATCATGCTTTTATATGATTACATTGCTAACACTAGCTACTACGAAAATGTATATCTCAAAAAGATCTACCAAACAGCCAGCAATGACCCGTCCTTCTCCTTAAAATAACCCACAGTAATCTTTTTATTCTTTTATATATTTGACAAAGAAATAACTTATAGGTAAGGTAAGGTAACGAATTACTAAAATATGCAATAACGCTAGCGAAACCGTGGTGATCACAGCTAGTAATACAAAAAAATCTGTCACGTTACTTTGCATTGGGATCGAAGTGTTATCATAGACATAACCAAAAAGTAGCCAACAGGTCTGCTACTGTGGTGATAGATCGATTAAATCCATTTCTTGAACTCCAAACGATCAGCCGCCTACTGATAAGGTGGAAAGTTAATTAACGTGTACATTAATTACAATCGTTAAAAAACAAATATTATATAAATTCGTTGACGGACATATTCCTTTTCTAAGTAATATATTAATAAATGTATGCTAATTAGGGACCTATCAGATATACATATATCGTTAGCTGTTAAGTAATTGTGTGCGCGTTAATGTATTTTACTTACTGTTCCATGTTAAATTTATCTTGGCAAAACTTACGAAAATAATAAGCATTTCATGTTTTGTTAGTCCGTTTATTTCGAAGAGTTGTAACTTTATGCACGTGTTCAAGGCTTTAAGTGATAGTAGAATAGACAAAGTATAAAAGGAATGACGTTACAAAGCGGGATCAAATAATGCTTAGGAGAAATTCAATTTTATTTGATCCGCTCAATACGAGAAAACAGAACATTTTTTTCTGTCCAATCTATACAGTTTAGCAGGAAACCTCAAAAGTACGATTATTATTGAGGTTAACAAGTTCTGTTCATCCGAAAAAGAAAAGAGTGAAATCTTAGTGTCAAACCACTTTGCAGTGGTTAGGGCACCAAAAAGAGGAACCTCCTCACTGTACGGACCGTGTCGAGGATTACCGCCTTCTGCGTCAGGCACTTGATCCAGCATTCTCACGTGAGCGTCTTGATTACTAACTTACAATTTAGAGTCGCCATACTACAGGTATGAGCCTGACTCAGTTCTTATAGAATCGAAAACGGCCGATTTCGTACAAAAAAAAAGAAAAAAACTACAATGTGACAATAGAGCGGCTAATAAAAAGAACTCACAAGAATTTCTTTATCTTAATGCTTGTGGGGTTATAAAATAAATGGTCACAACGCTTTGTCGACATTCTTATATTGACAATACACGAAAACAATGAAATGACTAAAATATAAGTAAAAAAAAGCAGAATACATGGATTACGTTTCACAAAAATATGTCTAGGGACTGATTTTTATTTATATTGCGTAATTGGTCTTCTGCAAAGAACTGGACAATGGACGAGAGTATTATACTTTGGCATGGTCGTTTAAAAATTAGACAGTAGGTACATGAAAACGTCTTGAATATGGCGTTAAACTACGTGCTTACAGATACAAACGGCGTAACACAAGAAATGCATTTGTGTTGTGGGGTATGCGCAAGGTAGTAATTTAAAAGGTCACGCTGAAAAATTTGTAATTATAAAAGATTATTTAAATGCAGGAAACTTTGCCCGTACAGAAAATTTATCAGACATAGTGTACCACTATATTGTTTTAGATCGTCATTGAGATATTCTCGAAGAGAATAATACTCGTAGCACTTAGCAATGAGCAGTTTCTGAAGACGCTTCTTGAAAATTGTTGTGTTTTCAGCCTTTTTATATGATTCGGCAATTTATTACAGACATATGGAGCGATACAAAGTATGCTTTTGTCCATTAATGCAGTTTTACTCTTCACAACACACATCTGCGTGACGAACTTTTGATCTTTTCTCAAATAGACCAATATTTTGTCTTACGAACGTGGCACACTCAACGATACACACTCGTATATATTATATTTATATGCATGAGAGAGTTAATATGTTTTTTTCTACAAAGTGAGATTTACAACTGTTAGGTATTTTAACATCAAATATAATCCTTATACATCTTTTCTGAACTTTGAATGCTAAATTTCAATCAGTGGAGTTACCCCAAGGCATGATACCGAACCGCAGCGTTGATGAGACAAGTCCATGATATGCTGCTATCAGTGTAGATCTACTCGCTACATTTTTTAGCTTATAGAATCCATAGATTGATTGACTCACGTTAGTACAGACATATTATTCTGTGTGTGCTTTCCAGTTCAATTTACTGTCAATTTAAATTATTGTTTTGTACCCATTGTATTATTAAATCAATAGATGTATTCATTTTAGTTTCAATAGACGGCAAGGATCCATTAGTAAATAATACAGTGATTTCGTCAGCAAATAAAGTCATATCACAGAGAGTCGTTAACGGTAGGTCATTTATATACATAATAATCTAATTCTCAACGTCCTCTGATCATACACCACAGGCGATCTCGAACTCTTCAATCATCACCATCAACTCTAAATAAATAAATGGATAAAAGAAAAAGAAAGGACTTTAAGAATTGCCTTTGTTTTTATTGATAGGGTGAAAAATCTCTTCGGATCTCCGACTCCTCAAGGTCGGTCTTGTTCTTCTCTCGTGATCGGTCCCCTCCTGATCCCGTTCAGCGGCCTCTCTCTGAAGCGTAAAAGATTCCGCAGATAAAGACCACTGCGTTTCATCAGCCCTCCGCACCCGCCAATCATGCAGCAATGATTGCTGGCGGGGACAAGTCTCGTCGTCGTCGTCAAGGTCACCATACTGCATACTGCATACTACATCGTCTGCATTCACAATGAGTATGGTGACCACAACTCTTGGATTCCATCAGGTAGGGTAGAGTTACTTAGGCAAGGTTTTGATGTTAAAATAAAAAAAAGTTCAAACTATTATTTGTTTTTAATGTTTTTTAATGTCTTAATATCTAGGTACTATACATATTGTTTCACTTAAATATTGATTTGTTACACTTTGACTATACAAAAATATAGTATATTTACATTTACATTACATTGTACCTACATTTAACTTATGAATTAACCCTATTTATGCTACACTAACTACTTATACTAAAACTAAACTAAACTAAAACTAAAAAATGTACAAAAGTCGTTGGTACGCCTTGTGCAACGAGAACATCTGGAAGCGAGAAAATTTATTTAGAATCATATTAACTATTAAATCATAATTATATTATTCGACTTGTAATTTTTCTATATATGTATAATAGGACTTGAAATAATTTTGAGCTACAGACCGTATACTTGGTGTCGGTAAGTCATGTTCTGATTGTAGTTTTTTTTCGCTTAGTGAGTACCTAACTGAATTTAAAAGAGAGTTGTGATCATCTTCATGTTTCACTTCATTAAATGTATATTGCTACTTTAGTTTTAAATACAGATATTCAGTTATCTACATATTTTGGACCTAAATGTTCACTGAATTGTAAATTTTCTCGTATTAAGCTGGCCCTAAAAATATTGTATCCTGACAATCAGACTGAATAAATTATTATTGTTAATATTTTCTTTCCCAGCGTACCTGTTGCAGTGGGAGTAGGTCAGGCTAACCTAGCGTACACGAACGCCTGCATATAAGAGCGGCACATCGGGCACCTTACAAACGCCCCGCCGCACTTCGCGCACGTCAACAGGTGACCACACGGCAAGAACACCACGCTCATCTGTAAGCAGACAACATCATTGTAACACTGTTGAAGAGGTCACACTGTCGTTGTTATATTAATCAGCTGCCTCTAATATTCCAATGACTTACCTCAGAGCCCACGCAAATTTTGCACAGTCTTGCTTCCTTCAACTCTCTCCTTTCCTCTTCCAACAATAATATTTTCTCTTTATTTTCCATTTTTTTTTTTCCACAACTGATCGAAGTTCCACAAAGTATTAACACACGTGTGTAGGATGCCTCGGACGGAACGAGAATGACACGAACGATCGCCGCACGCTGCAAGCGCCGGCCGGTGTGGGGGCGGGGGGAGTGTCATCTTTACCGCACTCACAACTTTGTTGATATCGTTTTCTTTTAATGCGTACGAAATTGTTTTATTGTAATAGGTACGACATTTGTTAATTCTTTATATCTGAAGAATGAAACGTAGAAATAATATAATTGTATGATAATCATTAGTAGTAACGACTATAACAGTAGCTACGTTAAGGAATCACACTTCATATCAATATAATAAAGGTGAAAGTTTTTGAACGTGTGCGTTTGTATGTTTGTCAATCTTCACGCATTTATTCCAAAAAATGTGCTGTTTCCGTGGAATGAGTAAACAGTTTTGAACAGTCCACTGCTGGACATGTGCCCCTCTTTCGCACCCCTGGATATTTTAAATTTTTTTAATTATCAATACAAAGTGATTGAAGAGAAAGACTTATATGTATAGTTACACGTATTTTATACAACAGTAGAGGAAACCGAGAAATTCAAAGCTCTGTAAGGCGATATTGTAAAATCATGCTTTTATATGATTACATTGCTAACACTAGCTACTACGAAAATGTATATCTCAAAAAGATCTACCAAACAGCCAGCAATGACCCGTCCTTCTCCTTAAAATAACCCACAGTAATCTTTTTATTCTTTTATATATTTGACAAAGAAATAACTTATAGGTAAGGTAAGGTAACGAATTACTAAAATATGCAATAACGCTAGCGAAACCGTGGTGATCACAGCTAGTAATACAAAAAAATCTGTCACGTTACTTTGCATTGGGATCGAAGTGTTATCATAGACATAACCAAAAAGTAGCCAACAGGTCTGCTACTGTGGTGATAGATCGATTAAATCCATTTCTTGAACTCCAAACGATCAGCCGCCTACTGATAAGGTGGAAAGTTAATTAACGTGTACATTAATTACAATCGTTAAAAAACAAATATTATATAAATTCGTTGACGGACATATTCCTTTTCTAAGTAATATATTAATAAATGTATGCTAATTAGGGACCTATCAGATATACATATATCGTTAGCTGTTAAGTAATTGTGTGCGCGTTAATGTATTTTACTTACTGTTCCATGTTAAATTTATCTTGGCAAAACTTACGAAAATAATAAGCATTTCATGTTTTGTTAGTCCGTTTATTTCGAAGAGTTGTAACTTTATGCACGTGTTCAAGGCTTTAAGTGATAGTAGAATAGACAAAGTATAAAAGGAATGACGTTACAAAGCGGGATCAAATAATGCTTAGGAGAAATTCAATTTTATTTGATCCGCTCAATACGAGAAAACAGAACATTTTTTTCTGTCCAATCTATACAGTTTAGCAGGAAACCTCAAAAGTACGATTATTATTGAGGTTAACAAGTTCTGTTCATCCGAAAAAGAAAAGAGTGAAATCTTAGTGTCAAACCACTTTGCAGTGGTTAGGGCACCAAAAAGAGGAACCTCCTCACTGTACGGACCGTGTCGAGGATTACCGCCTTCTGCGTCAGGCACTTGATCCAGCATTCTCACGTGAGCGTCTTGATTACTAACTTACAATTTAGAGTCGCCATACTACAGGTATGAGCCTGACTCAGTTCTTATAGAATCGAAAACGGCCGATTTCGTACAAAAAAAAAGAAAAAAACTACAATGTGACAATAGAGCGGCTAATAAAAAGAACTCACAAGAATTTCTTTATCTTAATGCTTGTGGGGTTATAAAATAAATGGTCACAACGCTTTGTCGACATTCTTATATTGACAATACACGAAAACAATGAAATGACTAAAATATAAGTAAAAAAAAGCAGAATACATGGATTACGTTTCACAAAAATATGTCTAGGGACTGATTTTTATTTATATTGCGTAATTGGTCTTCTGCAAAGAACTGGACAATGGACGAGAGTATTATACTTTGGCATGGTCGTTTAAAAATTAGACAGTAGGTACATGAAAACGTCTTGAATATGGCGTTAAACTACGTGCTTACAGATACAAACGGCGTAACACAAGAAATGCATTTGTGTTGTGGGGTATGCGCAAGGTAGTAATTTAAAAGGTCACGCTGAAAAATTTGTAATTATAAAAGATTATTTAAATGCAGGAAACTTTGCCCGTACAGAAAATTTATCAGACATAGTGTACCACTATATTGTTTTAGATCGTCATTGAGATATTCTCGAAGAGAATAATACTCGTAGCACTTAGCAATGAGCAGTTTCTGAAGACGC
This sequence comes from Hypercompe scribonia, assembly GCA_949316085.1. NCBI lineage: Eukaryota > Metazoa > Arthropoda > Insecta > Lepidoptera > Erebidae > Hypercompe > Hypercompe scribonia. The sequence continues at coordinate 11,667,735 of OX438980.1, forward strand.
TTCTTGAAAATTGTTGTGTTTTCAGCCTTTTTATATGATTCGGCAATTTATTACAGACATATGGAGCGATACAAAGTATGCTTTTGTCCATTAATGCAGTTTTACTCTTCACAACACACATCTGCGTGACGAACTTTTGATCTTTTCTCAAATAGACCAATATTTTGTCTTACGAACGTGGCACACTCAACGATACACACTCGTATATATTATATTTATATGCATGAGAGAGTTAATATGTTTTTTTCTACAAAGTGAGATTTACAACTGTTAGGTATTTTAACATCAAATATAATCCTTATACATCTTTTCTGAACTTTGAATGCTAAATTTCAATCAGTGGAGTTACCCCAAGGCATGATACCGAACCGCAGCGTTGATGAGACAAGTCCATGATATGCTGCTATCAGTGTAGATCTACTCGCTACATTTTTTAGCTTATAGAATCCATAGATTGATTGACTCACGTTAGTACAGACATATTATTCTGTGTGTGCTTTCCAGTTCAATTTACTGTCAATTTAAATTATTGTTTTGTACCCATTGTATTATTAAATCAATAGATGTATTCATTTTAGTTTCAATAGACGGCAAGGATCCATTAGTAAATAATACAGTGATTTCGTCAGCAAATAAAGTCATATCACAGAGAGTCGTTAACGGTAGGTCATTTATATACATAATAATCTAATTCTCAACGTCCTCTGATCATACACCACAGGCGATCTCGAACTCTTCAATCATCACCATCAACTCTAAATAAATAAATGGATAAAAGAAAAAGAAAGGACTTTAAGAATTGCCTTTGTTTTTATTGATAGGGTGAAAAATCTCTTCGGATCTCCGACTCCTCAAGGTCGGTCTTGTTCTTCTCTCGTGATCGGTCCCCTCCTGATCCCGTTCAGCGGCCTCTCTCTGAAGCGTAAAAGATTCCGCAGATAAAGACCACTGCGTTTCATCAGCCCTCCGCACCCGCCAATCATGCAGCAATGATTGCTGGCGGGGACAAGTCTCGTCGTCGTCGTCAAGGTCACCATACTGCATACTGCATACTACATCGTCTGCATTCACAATGAGTATGGTGACCACAACTCTTGGATTCCATCAGGTAGGGTAGAGTTACTTAGGCAAGGTTTTGATGTTAAAATAAAAAAAAGTTCAAACTATTATTTGTTTTTAATGTTTTTTAATGTCTTAATATCTAGGTACTATACATATTGTTTCACTTAAATATTGATTTGTTACACTTTGACTATACAAAAATATAGTATATTTACATTTACATTACATTGTACCTACATTTAACTTATGAATTAACCCTATTTATGCTACACTAACTACTTATACTAAAACTAAACTAAACTAAAACTAAAAAATGTACAAAAGTCGTTGGTACGCCTTGTGCAACGAGAACATCTGGAAGCGAGAAAATTTATTTAGAATCATATTAACTATTAAATCATAATTATATTATTCGACTTGTAATTTTTCTATATATGTATAATAGGACTTGAAATAATTTTGAGCTACAGACCGTATACTTGGTGTCGGTAAGTCATGTTCTGATTGTAGTTTTTTTTCGCTTAGTGAGTACCTAACTGAATTTAAAAGAGAGTTGTGATCATCTTCATGTTTCACTTCATTAAATGTATATTGCTACTTTAGTTTTAAATACAGATATTCAGTTATCTACATATTTTGGACCTAAATGTTCACTGAATTGTAAATTTTCTCGTATTAAGCTGGCCCTAAAAATATTGTATCCTGACAATCAGACTGAATAAATTATTATTGTTAATATTTTCTTTCCCAGCGTACCTGTTGCAGTGGGAGTAGGTCAGGCTAACCTAGCGTACACGAACGCCTGCATATAAGAGCGGCACATCGGGCACCTTACAAACGCCCCGCCGCACTTCGCGCACGTCAACAGGTGACCACACGGCAAGAACACCACGCTCATCTGTAAGCAGACAACATCATTGTAACACTGTTGAAGAGGTCACACTGTCGTTGTTATATTAATCAGCTGCCTCTAATATTCCAATGACTTACCTCAGAGCCCACGCAAATTTTGCACAGTCTTGCTTCCTTCAACTCTCTCCTTTCCTCTTCCAACAATAATATTTTCTCTTTATTTTCCATTTTTTTTTTTCCACAACTGATCGAAGTTCCACAAAGTATTAACACACGTGTGTAGGATGCCTCGGACGGAACGAGAATGACACGAACGATCGCCGCACGCTGCAAGCGCCGGCCGGTGTGGGGGCGGGGGGAGTGTCATCTTTACCGCACTCACAACTTTGTTGATATCGTTTTCTTTTAATGCGTACGAAATTGTTTTATTGTAATAGGTACGACATTTGTTAATTCTTTATATCTGAAGAATGAAACGTAGAAATAATATAATTGTATGATAATCATTAGTAGTAACGACTATAACAGTAGCTACGTTAAGGAATCACACTTCATATCAATATAATAAAGGTGAAAGTTTTTGAACGTGTGCGTTTGTATGTTTGTCAATCTTCACGCATTTATTCCAAAAAATGTGCTGTTTCCGTGGAATGAGTAAACAGTTTTGAACAGTCCACTGCTGGACATGTGCCCCTCTTTCGCACCCCTGGATATTTTAAATTTTTTTAATTATCAATACAAAGTGATTGAAGAGAAAGACTTATATGTATAGTTACACGTATTTTATACAACAGTAGAGGAAACCGAGAAATTCAAAGCTCTGTAAGGCGATATTGTAAAATCATGCTTTTATATGATTACATTGCTAACACTAGCTACTACGAAAATGTATATCTCAAAAAGATCTACCAAACAGCCAGCAATGACCCGTCCTTCTCCTTAAAATAACCCACAGTAATCTTTTTATTCTTTTATATATTTGACAAAGAAATAACTTATAGGTAAGGTAAGGTAACGAATTACTAAAATATGCAATAACGCTAGCGAAACCGTGGTGATCACAGCTAGTAATACAAAAAAATCTGTCACGTTACTTTGCATTGGGATCGAAGTGTTATCATAGACATAACCAAAAAGTAGCCAACAGGTCTGCTACTGTGGTGATAGATCGATTAAATCCATTTCTTGAACTCCAAACGATCAGCCGCCTACTGATAAGGTGGAAAGTTAATTAACGTGTACATTAATTACAATCGTTAAAAAACAAATATTATATAAATTCGTTGACGGACATATTCCTTTTCTAAGTAATATATTAATAAATGTATGCTAATTAGGGACCTATCAGATATACATATATCGTTAGCTGTTAAGTAATTGTGTGCGCGTTAATGTATTTTACTTACTGTTCCATGTTAAATTTATCTTGGCAAAACTTACGAAAATAATAAGCATTTCATGTTTTGTTAGTCCGTTTATTTCGAAGAGTTGTAACTTTATGCACGTGTTCAAGGCTTTAAGTGATAGTAGAATAGACAAAGTATAAAAGGAATGACGTTACAAAGCGGGATCAAATAATGCTTAGGAGAAATTCAATTTTATTTGATCCGCTCAATACGAGAAAACAGAATATTTTTTTTCTGTCCAATCTATACAGTTTAGCAGGAAACCTCAAAAGTACGATTATTATTGAGGTTAACAAGTTCTGTTCATCCGAAAAAGAAAAGAGTGAAATCTTAGTGTCAAACCACTTTGCAGTGGTTAGGGCACCAAAAAGAGGAACCTCCTCACTGTACGGGTCGTGTCGAGGATTACCGCCTTCTGCGTCAGGCACTTGATCCAGCATTCTCACGTGAGCGTCTTGATTACTAACTTACAATTTAGAGTCGCCATACTACAGGTATGAGCCTGACTCAGTTCTTATAGAATCGAAAACGGCCGATTTCGTACAAAAAAAAAAGAAAAAAACTACAATGTGACAATAGAGCGGCTAATAAAAAGAACTCACAAGAATTTCTTTATCTTAATGCTTGTGGGGTTATAAAATAAATGGTCACAACGCTTTGTCGACATTCTTATATTGACAATACACGAAAACAATGAAATGACTAAAATATAAGTAAAAAAAAGCAGAATACATGGATTACGTTTCACAAAAATATGTCTAGGGACTGATTTTTATTTATATTGCGTAATTGGTCTTCTGCAAAGAACTGGACAATGGACGAGAGTATTATACTTTGGCATGGTCGTTTAAAAATTAGACAGTAGGTACATGAAAACGTCTTGAATATGGCGTTAAACTACGTGCTTACAGATACAAACGGCGTAACACAAGAAATGCATTTGTGTTGTGGGGTATGCGCAAGGTAGTAATTTAAAAGGTCACGCTGAAAAATTTGTAATTATAAAAGATTATTTAAATGCAGGAAACTTTGCCCGTACAGAAAATTTATCAGACATAGTGTACCACTATATTGTTTTAGATCGTCATTGAGATATTCTCGAAGAGAATAATACTCGTAGCACTTAGCAATGAGCAGTTTCTGAAGACGCTTCTTGAAAATTGTTGTGTTTTCAGCCTTTTTATATGATTCGGCAATTTATTACAGACATATGGAGCGATACAAAGTATGCTTTTGTCCATTAATGCAGTTTTACTCTTCACAACACACATCTGCGTGACGAACTTTTGATCTTTTCTCAAATAGACCAATATTTTGTCTTACGAACGTGGCACACTCAACGATACACACTCGTATATATTATATTTATATGCATGAGAGAGTTAATATGTTTTTTTCTACAAAGTGAGATTTACAACTGTTAGGTATTTTAACATCAAATATAATCCTTATACATCTTTTCTGAACTTTGAATGCTAAATTTCAATCAGTGGAGTTACCCCAAGGCATGATACCGAACCGCAGCGTTGATGAGACAAGTCCATGATATGCTGCTATCAGTGTAGATCTACTCGCTACATTTTTTAGCTTATAGAATCCATAGATTGATTGACTCACGTTAGTACAGACATATTATTCTGTGTGTGCTTTCCAGTTCAATTTACTGTCAATTTAAATTATTGTTTTGTACCCATTGTATTATTAAATCAATAGATGTATTCATTTTAGTTTCAATAGACGGCAAGGATCCATTAGTAAATAATACAGTGATTTCGTCAGCAAATAAAGTCATATCACAGAGAGTCGTTAACGGTAGGTCATTTATATACATAATAATCTAATTCTCAACGTCCTCTGATCATACACCACAGGCGATCTCGAACTCTTCAATCATCACCATCAACTCTAAATAAATAAATGGATAAAAGAAAAAGAAAGGACTTTAAGAATTGCCTTTGTTTTTATTGATAGGGTGAAAAATCTCTTCGGATCTCCGACTCCTCAAGGTCGGTCTTGTTCTTCTCTCGTGATCGGTCCCCTCCTGATCCCGTTCAGCGGCCTCTCTCTGAAGCGTAAAAGATTCCGCAGATAAAGACCACTGCGTTTCATCAGCCCTCCGCACCCGCCAATCATGCAGCAATGATTGCTGGCGGGGACAAGTCTCGTCGTCGTCGTCAAGGTCACCATACTGCATACTGCATACTACATCGTCTGCATTCACAATGAGTATGGTGACCACAACTCTTGGATTCCATCAGGTAGGGTAGAGTTACTTAGGCAAGGTTTTGATGTTAAAATAAAAAAAAGTTCAAACTATTATTTGTTTTTAATGTTTTTTAATGTCTTAATATCTAGGTACTATACATATTGTTTCACTTAAATATTGATTTGTTACACTTTGACTATACAAAAATATAGTATATTTACATTTACATTACATTGTACCTACATTTAACTTATGAATTAACCCTATTTATGCTACACTAACTACTTATACTAAAACTAAACTAAACTAAAACTAAAAAATGTACAAAAGTCGTTGGTACGCCTTGTGCAACGAGAACATCTGGAAGCGAGAAATTTTATTTAGAATCATATTAACTATTAAATCATAATTATATTATTCGACTTGTAATTTTTCTATATATTTATGTATAATAGGACTTGAAATAATTTTGAGCTACAGACCGTATACTTGGTGTCGGTAAGTCATGTTCTGATTGTAGTTTTTTTTCGCTTAGTGAGTACCTAACTGAATTTAAAAGAGAGTTGTGATCATCTTCATGTTTCACTTCATTAAATGTATATTGCTACTTTAGTTTTAAATACAGATATTCAGTTATCTACATATTTTGGACCTAAATGTTCACTGAATTGTAAATTTTCTCGTATTAAGCTGGCCCTAAAAATATTGTATCCTGACAATCAGACTGAATAAATTATTATTGTTAATATTTTCTTTCCCAGCGTACCTGTTGCAGTGGGAGTAGGTCAGGCTAACCTAGCGTACACGAACGCTTGCATATAAGAGCGGCACATCGGGCACCTTACAAACGCCCCGCCGCACTTCGCGCACGTCAACAGGTGACCACACGGCAAGAACACCACGCTCATCTGTAAGCAGACAACATCATTGTAACACTGTTGAAGAGGTCACACTGTCGTTGTTATATTAATCAGCTGCCTCTAATATTCCAATGACTTACCTCAGAGCCCACGCAAATTTTGCACAGTCTTGCTTCCTTCAACTCTCTCCTTTCCTCTTCCAACAATAATATTTTCTCTTTATTTTCCATTTTTTTTTTTCCACAACTGATCGAAGTTCCACAAAGTATTAACACACGTGTGTAGGATGCCTCGGACGGAACGAGAATGACACGAACGATCGCCGCACGCTGCAAGCGCCGGCCGGTGTGGGGGCGGGGGGAGTGTCATCTTTACCGCACTCACAACTTTGTTGATATCGTTTTCTTTTAATGCGTACGAAATTGTTTTATTGTAGTAGGTACGACATTTGTTAATTCTTTATATCTGAAGAATGAAACGTAGAAATAATATAATTGTATGATAATCATTAGTAGTAACGACTATAACAGTAGCTACGTTAAGGAATCACACTTCATATCAATATAATAAAGGTGAAAGTTTTTGAACGTGTGCGTTTGTATGTTTGTCAATCTTCACGCATTTATTCCAAAAAATGTGCTGTTTCCGTGGAATGAGTAAACAGTTTTGAACAGTCCACTGCTGGACATGTGCCCCTCTTTCGCACCCCTGGATATTTTAAATTTTTTTAATTATCAATACAAAGTGATTGAAGAGAAAGACTTATATGTATAGTTACACGTATTTTATACAACAGTAGAGGAAACCGAGAAATTCAAAGCTCTGTAAGGCGATATTGTAAAATCATGCTTTTATATGATTACATTGCTAACACTAGCTACTACGAAAATGTATATCTCAAAAAGATCTACCAAACAGCCAGCAATGACCCGTCCTTCTCCTTAAAATAACCCACAGTAATCTTTTTATTCTTTTATATATTTGACAAAGAAATAACTTATAGGTAAGGTAAGGTAACCAATTACTAAAATATGCAATAACGCTAGCGAAACCGTGGTGATCACAGCTAGTAATACAAAAAAATCTGTCACGTTACTTTGCATTGGGATCGAAGTGTTATCATAGACATAACCAAAAAGTAGCCAACAGGTCTGCTACTGTGGTGATAGATCGATTAAATCCATTTCTTGAACTCCAAACGATCAGCCGCCTACTGATAAGGTGGAAAGTTAATTAACGTGTACATTAATTACAATCGTTAAAAAACAAATATTATATAAATTCGTTGACGGACATATTCCTTTTCTAAGTAATATATTAATAAATGTATGCTAATTAGGGACCTATCAGATATACATATATCGTTAGCTGTTAAGTAATTGTGTGCGCGTTAATGTATTTTACTTACTGTTCCATGTTAAATTTATCTTGGCAAAACTTACGAAAATAATAAGCATTTCATGTTTTGTTAGTCCGTTTATTTCGAAGAGTTGTAACTTTATGCACGTGTTCAAGGCTTTAAGTGATAGTAGAATAGACAAAGTATAAAAGGAATGACGTTACAAAGCGGGATCAAATAATGCTTAGGAGAAATTCAATTTTATTTGATCCGCTCAATACGAGAAAACAGAATATTTTTTTTCTGTCCAATCTATACAGTTTAGCAGGAAACCTCAAAAGTACGATTATTATTGAGGTTAACAAGTTCTGTTCATCCGAAAAAGAAAAGAGTGAAATCTTAGTGTCAAACCACTTTGCAGTGGTTAGGGCACCAAAAAGAGGAACCTCCTCACTGTACGGGTCGTGTCGAGGATTACCGCCTTCTGCGTCAGGCACTTGATCCAGCATTCTCACGTGAGCGTCTTGATTACTAACTTACAATTTAGAGTCGCCATACTACAGGTATGAGCCTGACTCAGTTCTTATAGAATCGAAAACGGCCGATTTCGTACAAAAAAAAAAGAAAAAAACTACAATGTGACAATAGAGCGGCTAATAAAAAGAACTCACAAGAATTTCTTTATCTTAATGCTTGTGGGGTTATAAAATAAATGGTCACAACGCTTTGTCGACATTCTTATATTGACAATACACGAAAACAATGAAATGACTAAAATATAAGTAAAAAAAAGCAGAATACATGGATTACGTTTCACAAAAATATGTCTAGGGACTGATTTTTATTTATATTGCGTAATTGGTCTTGTGCAAAGAACTGGACAATGGACGAGAGTATTATACTTTGGCATGGTCGTTTAAAAATTAGACAGTAGGTACATGAAAACGTCTTGAATATGGCGTTAAACTACGTGCTTACAGATACAAACGGCGTAACACAAGAAATGCATTTGTGTTGTGGGGTATGCGCAAGGTAGTAATTTAAAAGGTCACGCTGAAAAATTTGTAATTATAAAAGATTATTTAAATGCAGGAAACTTTGCCCGTACAGAAAATTTATCAGACATAGTGTACCACTATATTGTTTTAGATCGTCATTGAGATATTCTCGAAGAGAATAATACTCGTAGCACTTAGCAATGAGCAGTTTCTGAAGACGCTTCTTGAAAATTGTTGTGTTTTCAGCCTTTTTATATGATTCGGCAATTTATTACAGACATATGGAGCGATACAAAGTATGCTTTTGTCCATTAATGCAGTTTTACTCTTCACAACACACATCTGCGTGACGAACTTTTGATCTTTTCTCAAATAGACCAATATTTTGTCTTACGAACGTGGCACACTCAACGATACACACTCGTATATATTATATTTATATGCATGAGAGAGTTAATATGTTTTTTTCTACAAAGTGAGATTTACAACTGTTAGGTATTTTAACATCAAATATAATCCTTATACATCTTTTCTGAACTTTGAATGCTAAATTTCAATCAGTGGAGTTACCCCAAGGCATGATACCGAACCGCAGCGTTGATGAGACAAGTCCATGATATGCTGCTATCAGTGTAGATCTACTCGCTACATTTTTTAGCTTATAGAATCCATAGATTGATTGACTCACGTTAGTACAGACATATTATTCTGTGTGTGCTTTCCAGTTCAATTTACTGTCAATTTAAATTATTGTTTTGTACCCATTGTATTATTAAATCAATAGATGTATTCATTTTAGTTTCAATAGACGGCAAGGATCCATTAGTAAATAATACAGTGATTTCGTCAGCAAATAAAGTCATATCACAGAGAGTCGTTAACGGTAGGTCATTTATATACATAATAATCTAATTCTCAACGTCCTCTGATCATACACCACAGGCGATCTCGAACTCTTCAATCATCACCATCAACTCTAAATAAATAAATGGATAAAAGAAAAAGAAAGGACTTTAAGAATTGCCTTTGTTTTTATTGATAGGGTGAAAAATCTCTTCGGATCTCCGACTCCTCAAGGTCGGTCTTGTTCTTCTCTCGTGATCGGTCCCCTCCTGATCCCGTTCAGCGGCCTCTCTCTGAAGCGTAAAAGATTCCGCAGATAAAGACCACTGCGTTTCATCAGCCCTCCGCACCCGCCAATCATGCAGCAATGATTGCTGGCGGGGACAAGTCTCGTCGTCGTCGTCAAGGTCACCATACTGCATACTGCATACTACATCGTCTGCATTCACAATGAGTATGGTGACCACAACTCTTGGATTCCATCAGGTAGGGTAGAGTTACTTAGGCAAGGTTTTGATGTTAAAATAAAAAAAAGTTCAAACTATTATTTGTTTTTAATGTTTTTTAATGTCTTAATATCTAGGTACTATACATATTGTTTCACTTAAATATTGATTTGTTACACTTTGACTATACAAAAATATAGTATATTTACATTTACATTACATTGTACCTACATTTAACTTATGAATTAACCCTATTTATGCTACACTAACTACTTATACTAAAACTAAACTAAACTAAAACTAAAAAATGTACAAAAGTCGTTGGTACGCCTTGTGCAACGAGAACATCTGGAAGCGAGAAATTTTATTTAGAATCATATTAACTATTAAATCATAATTATATTATTCGACTTGTAATTTTTCTATATATTTATGTATAATAGGACTTGAAATAATTTTGAGCTACAGACCGTATACTTGGTGTCGGTAAGTCATGTTCTGATTGTAGTTTTTTTTCGCTTAGTGAGTACCTAACTGAATTTAAAAGAGAGTTGTGATCATCTTCATGTTTCACTTCATTAAATGTATATTGCTACTTTAGTTTTAAATACAGATATTCAGTTATCTACATATTTTGGACCTAAATGTTCACTGAATTGTAAATTTTCTCGTATTAAGCTGGCCCTAAAAATATTGTATCCTGACAATCAGACTGAATAAATTATTATTGTTAATATTTTCTTTCCCAGCGTACCTGTTGCAGTGGGAGTAGGTCAGGCTAACCTAGCGTACACGAACGCTTGCATATAAGAGCGGCACATCGGGCACCTTACAAACGCCCCGCCGCACTTCGCGCACGTCAACAGGTGACCACACGGCAAGAACACCACGCTCATCTGTAAGCAGACAACATCATTGTAACACTGTTGAAGAGGTCACACTGTCGTTGTTATATTAATCAGCTGCCTCTAATATTCCAATGACTTACCTCAGAGCCCACGCAAATTTTGCACAGTCTTGCTTCCTTCAACTCTCTCCTTTCCTCTTCCAACAATAATATTTTCTCTTTATTTTCCATTTTTTTTTTTCCACAACTGATCGAAGTTCCACAAAGTATTAACACACGTGTGTAGGATGCCTCGGACGGAACGAGAATGACACGAACGATCGCCGCACGCTGCAAGCGCCGGCCGGTGTGGGGGCGGGGGGAGTGTCATCTTTACCGCACTCACAACTTTGTTGATATCGTTTTCTTTTAATGCGTACGAAATTGTTTTATTGTAATAGGTACGACATTTGTTAATTCTTTATATCTGAAGAATGAAACGTAGAAATAATATAATTGTATGATAATCATTAGTAGTAACGACTATAACAGTAGCTACGTTAAGGAATCACACTTCATATCAATATAATAAAGGTGAAAGTTTTTGAACGTGTGCGTTTGTATGTTTGTCAATCTTCACGCATTTATTCCAAAAAATGTGCTGTTTCCGTGGAATGAGTAAACAGTTTTGAACAGTCCACTGCTGGACATGTGCCCCTCTTTCGCACCCCTGGATATTTTAAATTTTTTTAATTATCAATACAAAGTGATTGAAGAGAAAGACTTATATGTATAGTTACACGTATTTTATACAACAGTAGAGGAAACCGAGAAATTCAAAGCTCTGTAAGGCGATATTGTAAAATCATGCTTTTATATGATTACATTGCTAACACTAGCTACTACGAAAATGTATATCTCAAAAAGATCTACCAAACAGCCAGCAATGACCCGTCCTTCTCCTTAAAATAACCCACAGTAATCTTTTTATTCTTTTATATATTTGACAAAGAAATAACTTATAGGTAAGGTAAGGTAACCAATTACTAAAATATGCAATAACGCTAGCGAAACCGTGGTGATCACAGCTAGTAATACAAAAAAATCTGTCACGTTACTTTGCATTGGGATCGAAGTGTTATCATAGACATAACCAAAAAGTAGCCAACAGGTCTGCTACTGTGGTGATAGATCGATTAAATCCATTTCTTGAACTCCAAACGATCAGCCGCCTACTGATAAGGTGGAAAGTTAATTAACGTGTACATTAATTACAATCGTTAAAAAACAAATATTATATAAATTCGTTGACGGACATATTCCTTTTCTAAGTAATATATTAATAAATGTATGCTAATTAGGGACCTATCAGATATACATATATCGTTAGCTGTTAAGTAATTGTGTGCGCGTTAATGTATTTTACTTACTGTTCCATGTTAAATTTATCTTGGCAAAACTTACGAAAATAATAAGCATTTCATGTTTTGTTAGTCCGTTTATTTCGAAGAGTTGTAACTTTATGCACGTGTTCAAGGCTTTAAGTGATAGTAGAATAGACAAAGTATAAAAGGAATGACGTTACAAAGCGGGATCAAATAATGCTTAGGAGAAATTCAATTTTATTTGATCCGCTCAATACGAGAAAACAGAATATTTTTTTTCTGTCCAATCTATACAGTTTAGCAGGAAACCTCAAAAGTACGATTATTATTGAGGTTAACAAGTTCTGTTCATCCGAAAAAGAAAAGAGTGAAATCTTAGTGTCAAACCACTTTGCAGTGGTTAGGGCACCAAAAAGAGGAACCTCCTCACTGTACGGGTCGTGTCGAGGATTACCGCCTTCTGCGTCAGGCACTTGATCCAGCATTCTCACGTGAGCGTCTTGATTACTAACTTACAATTTAGAGTCGCCATACTACAGGTATGAGCCTGACTCAGTTCTTATAGAATCGAAAACGGCCGATTTCGTACAAAAAAAAAAGAAAAAAACTACAATGTGACAATAGAGCGGCTAATAAAAAGAACTCACAAGAATTTCTTTATCTTAATGCTTGTGGGGTTATAAAATAAATGGTCACAACGCTTTGTCGACATTCTTATATTGACAATACACGAAAACAATGAAATGACTAAAATATAAGTAAAAAAAAGCAGAATACATGGATTACGTTTCACAAAAATATGTCTAGGGACTGATTTTTATTTATATTGCGTAATTGGTCTTCTGCAAAGAACTGGACAATGGACGAGAGTATTATACTTTGGCATGGTCGTTTAAAAATTAGACAGTAGGTACATGAAAACGTCTTGAATATGGCGTTAAACTACGTGCTTACAGATACAAACGGCGTAACACAAGAAATGCATTTGTGTTGTGGGGTATGCGCAAGGTAGTAATTTAAAAGGTCACGCTGAAAAATTTGTAATTATAAAAGATTATTTAAATGCAGGAAACTTTGCCCGTACAGAAAATTTATCAGACATAGTGTACCACTATATTGTTTTAGATCGTCATTGAGATATTCTCGAAGAGAATAATACTCGTAGCACTTAGCAATGAGCAGTTTCTGAAGACGCTTCTTGAAAATTGTTGTGTTTTCAGCCTTTTTATATGATTCGGCAATTTATTACAGACATATGGAGCGATACAAAGTATGCTTTTGTCCATTAATGCAGTTTTACTCTTCACAACACACATCTGCGTGACGAACTTTTGATCTTTTCTCAAATAGACCAATATTTTGTCTTACGAACGTGGCACACTCAACGATACACACTCGTATATATTATATTTATATGCATGAGAGAGTTAATATGTTTTTTTCTACAAAGTGAGATTTACAACTGTTAGGTATTTTAACATCAAATATAATCCTTATACATCTTTTCTGAACTTTGAATGCTAAATTTCAATCAGTGGAGTTACCCCAAGGCATGATACCGAACCGCAGCGTTGATGAGACAAGTCCATGATATGCTGCTATCAGTGTAGATCTACTCGCTACATTTTTTAGCTTATAGAATCCATAGATTGATTGACTCACGTTAGTACAGACATATTATTCTGTGTGTGCTTTCCAGTTCAATTTACTGTCAATTTAAATTATTGTTTTGTACCCATTGTATTATTAAATCAATAGATGTATTCATTTTAGTTTCAATAGACGGCAAGGATCCATTAGTAAATAATACAGTGATTTCGTCAGCAAATAAAGTCATATCACAGAGAGTCGTTAACGGTAGGTCATTTATATACATAATAATCTAATTCTCAACGTCCTCTGATCATACACCACAGGCGATCTCGAACTCTTCAATCATCACCATCAACTCTAAATAAATAAATGGATAAAAGAAAAAGAAAGGACTTTAAGAATTGCCTTTGTTTTTATTGATAGGGTGAAAAATCTCTTCGGATCTCCGACTCCTCAAGGTCGGTCTTGTTCTTCTCTCGTGATCGGTCCCCTCCTGATCCCGTTCAGCGGCCTCTCTCTGAAGCGTAAAAGATTCCGCAGATAAAGACCACTGCGTTTCATCAGCCCTCCGCACCCGCCAATCATGCAGCAATGATTGCTGGCGGGGACAAGTCTCGTCGTCGTCGTCAAGGTCACCATACTGCATACTGCATACTACATCGTCTGCATTCACAATGAGTATGGTGACCACAACTCTTGGATTCCATCAGGTAGGGTAGAGTTACTTAGGCAAGGTTTTGATGTTAAAATAAAAAAAAGTTCAAACTATTATTTGTTTTTAATGTTTTTTAATGTCTTAATATCTAGGTACTATACATATTGTTTCACTTAAATATTGATTTGTTACACTTTGACTATACAAAAATATAGTATATTTACATTTACATTACATTGTACCTACATTTAACTTATGAATTAACCCTATTTATGCTACACTAACTACTTATACTAAAACTAAACTAAACTAAAACTAAAAAATGTACAAAAGTCGTTGGTACGCCTTGTGCAACGAGAACATCTGGAAGCGAGAAAATTTATTTAGAATCATATTAACTATTAAATCATAATTATATTATTCGACTTGTAATTTTTCTATATATGTATAATAGGACTTGAAATAATTTTGAGCTACAGACCGTATACTTGGTGTCGGTAAGTCATGTTCTGATTGTAGTTTTTTTTCGCTTAGTGAGTACCTAACTGAATTTAAAAGAGAGTTGTGATCATCTTCATGTTTCACTTCATTAAATGTATATTGCTACTTTAGTTTTAAATACAGATATTCAGTTATCTACATATTTTGGACCTAAATGTTCACTGAATTGTAAATTTTCTCGTATTAAGCTGGCCCTAAAAATATTGTATCCTGACAATCAGACTGAATAAATTATTATTGTTAATATTTTCTTTCCCAGCGTACCTGTTGCAGTGGGAGTAGGTCAGGCTAACCTAGCGTACACGAACGCTTGCACATAAGAGCGGCACATCGGGCACCTTACAAACGCCCCGCCGCACTTCGCGCACGTCAACAGGTGACCACACGGCAAGAACACCACGCTCATCTGTAAGCAGACAACATCATTGTAACACTGTTGAAGAGGTCACACTGTCGTTGTTATATTAATCAGCTGCCTCTAATATTCCAATGACTTACCTCAGAGCCCACGCAAATTTTGCACAGTCTTGCTTCCTTCAACTCTCTCCTTTCCTCTTCCAACAATAATATTTTCTCTTTATTTTCCATTTTTTTTTTCCACAACTGATCGAAGTTCCACAAAGTATTAACACACGTATGTAGGATGCCTCGGACGGAACGAGAATGACACGAACGATCGCCGCACGCTGCAAGCGCCGGCCGGTGTGGGTGCGGGGGGAGTGTCATCTTTACCGCACTCACAACTTTGTTGATATCGTTTTCTTTTAATGCGTACGAAATTGTTTTATTGTAATAGGTACGACATTTGTTAATTCTTTATATCTGAAGAATGAAACGTAGAAATAATATAATTGTATGATAATCATTAGTAGTAACGACTATAACAGTAGCTACGTTAAGGAATCACACTTCATATCAATATAATAAAGGTGAAAGTTTTTGAACGTGTGCGTTTGTATGTTTGTCAATCTTCACGCATTTATTCCAAAAAATGTGCTGTTTCCGTGGAATGAGTAAACAGTTTTGAATAGTCCACTGCTGGACATGTGCCCCTCTTTCGCACCCCTGGATATTTTAAATTTTTTTAATTATCAATACAAAGTGATTGAAGAGAAAGACTTATATGTATAGTTACACATATTTTATACAACAGTAGAGGAAACCGAGAAATTCAAAGCTCTGTAAGGCGATATTGTAAAATCATGCTTTTATATGATTACATTGCTAACACTAGCTACTACGAAAATGTATATCTCAAAAAGATCTACCAAACAGCCAGCAATGACCCGTCCTTCTCCTTAAAATAACCCACAGTAATCTTTTTATTTTTTTATATATTTGACAAAGAAATAACTTATAGGTAAGGTAAGGTAACGAATTACTAAAATATGCAATAACGCTAGCGAAACCGTGGTGATCACAGCTAGTAATACAAAAAAATCTGTCACGTTACTTTGCATTGGGATCGAAGTGTTATCATAGACATAACCAAAAAGTAGCCAACAGGTCTGCTACTGTGGTGATAGATCGATTAAATCCATTTCTTGAACTCCAAACGATCAGCCGCCTACTGATAAGGTGGAAAGTTAATTAACGTGTACATTAATTACAATCGTTAAAAAACAAATATTATATAAATTCGTTGACGGACATATTCCTTTTCTAAGTAATATATTAATAAATTTATGCTAATTAGGGACCTATCAGATATACATATATCGTTAGCTGTTAAGTAATTGTGTGCGCGTTAATGTATTTTACTTACTGTTCCATGTTAAATTTATCTTGGCAAAACTTACGAAAATAATAAGCATTTCATGTTTTGTTAGTCCGTTTATTTCGAAGAGTTGTAACTTTATGCACGTGTTCAAGGCTTTAAGTGATAGTAGAATAGACAAAGTATAAAAGGAATGACGTTACAAAGCGGGATCAAATAATGCTTAGGAGAAATTCAATTTTATTTGATCCGCTCAATACGAGAAAACAGAACATTTTTTTTCTGTCCAATCTATACAGTTTAGCAGGAAACCTCAAAAGTACGATTATTATTGAGGTTAACAAGTTCTGTTCATCCGAAAAAGAAAAGAGTGAAATCTTAGTGTCAAACCACTTTGCAGTGGTTAGGGCACCAAAAAGAGGAACCTCCTCACTGTACGGGTCGTGTCGAGGATTACCGCCTTCTGCGTCAGGCACTTGATCCAGCATTCTCACGTGAGCGTCTTGATTACTAACTTACAATTTAGAGTCGCCATACTACAGGTATGAGCCTGACTCAGTTCTTATAGAATCGAAAACGGCCGATTTCGTACAAAAAAAAAAGAAAAAAACTACAATGTGACAATAGAGCGGCTAATAAAAAGAACTCACAAGAATTTCTTTATCTTAATGCTTGTGGGGTTATAAAATAAATGGTCACAACGCTTTGTCGACATTCTTATATTGACAATACACGAAAACAATGAAATGACTAAAATATAAGTAAAAAAAAGCAGAATACATGGATTACGTTTCACAAAAATATGTCTAGGGACTGATTTTTATTTATATTGCGTAATTGGTCTTCTGCAAAGAACTGGACAATGGACGAGAGTATTATACTTTGGCATGGTCGTTTAAAAATTAGACAGTAGGTACATGAAAACGTCTTGAATATGGCGTTAAACTACGTGCTTACAGATACAAACGGCGTAACACAAGAAATGCATTTGTGTTGTGGGGTATGCGCAAGGTAGTAATTTAAAAGGTCACGCTGAAAAATTTGTAATTATAAAAGATTATTTAAATGCAGGAAACTTTGCCCGTACAGAAAATTTATCAGACATAGTGTACCACTATATTGTTTTAGATCGTCATTGAGATATTCTCGAAGAGAATAATACTCGTAGCACTTAGCAATGAGCAGTTTCTGAAGACGCTTCTTGAAAATTGTTGTGTTTTCAGCCTTTTTATATGATTCGGCAATTTATTACAGACATATGGAGCGATACAAAGTATGCTTTTGTCCATTAATGCAGTTTTACTCTTCACAACACACATCTGCGTGACGAACTTTTGATCTTTTCTCAAATAGACCAATATTTTGTCTTACGAACGTGGCACACTCAACGATACACACTCGTATATATTATATTTATATGCATGAGAGAGTTAATATGTTTTTTTCTACAAAGTGAGATTTACAACTGTTAGGTATTTTAACATCAAATATAATCCTTATACATCTTTTCTGAACTTTGAATGCTAAATTTCAATCAGTGGAGTTACCCCAAGGCATGATACCGAACCGCAGCGTTGATGAGACAAGTCCATGATATGCTGCTATCAGTGTAGATCTACTCGCTACATTTTTTAGCTTATAGAATCCATAGATTGATTGACTCACGTTAGTACAGACATATTATTCTGTGTGTGCTTTCCAGTTCAATTTACTGTCAATTTAAATTATTGTTTTGTACCCATTGTATTATTAAATCAATAGATGTATTCATTTTAGTTTCAATAGACGGCAAGGATCCATTAGTAAATAATACAGTGATTTCGTCAGCAAATAAAGTCATATCACAGAGAGTCGTTAACGGTAGGTCATTTATATACATAATAATCTAATTCTCAACGTCCTCTGGTCATACACCACAGGCGATCTCGAACTCTTCAATCATCACCATCAACTCTAAATAAATAAATGGATAAAAGAAAAAGAAAGGACTTTAAGAATTGCCTTTGTTTTTATTGATAGGGTGAAAAATCTCTTCGGATCTCCGACTCCTCAAGGTCGGTCTTGTTCTTCTCTCGTGATCGGTCCCCTCCTGATCCCGTTCAGCGGCCTCTCTCTGAAGCGTAAAAGATTCTGCAGATAAAGACCACTGCGTTTCATCAGCCCTCCGCACCCGCCAATCATGCAGCAATGATTGCTGGCGGGGACAAGTCTCGTCGTCGTCGTCAAGGTCACCATACTGCATACTGCATACTACATCGTCTGCATTCACAATGAGTATGGTGACCACAACTCTTGGATTCCATCAGGTAGGGTAGAGTTACTTAGGCAAGGTTTTGATGTTAAAATAAAAAAAAGTTCAAACTATTATTTGTTTTTAATGTTTTTTAATGTCTTAATATCTAGGTACTATACATATTGTTTCACTTAAATATTGATTTGTTACACTTTGACTATACAAAAATATAGTATATTTACATTTACATTACATTGTACCTACATTTAACTTATGAATTAACCCTATTTATGCTACACTAACTACTTATACTAAAACTAAACTAAACTAAAACTAAAAAATGTACAAAAGTCGTTGGTACGCCTTGTGCAACGAGAACATCTGGAAGCGAGAAAATTTATTTAGAATCATATTAACTATTAAATCATAATTATATTATTCGACTTGTAATTTTTCTATATATGTATAATAGGACTTGAAATAATTTTGAGCTACAGACCGTATACTTGGTGTCGGTAAGTCATGTTCTGATTGTAGTTTTTTTTCGCTTAGTGAGTACCTAACTGAATTTAAAAGAGAGTTGTGATCATCTTCATGTTTCACTTCATTAAATGTATATTGCTACTTTAGTTTTAAATACAGATATTCAGTTATCTACATATTTTGGACCTAAATGTTCACTGAATTGTAAATTTTCTCGTATTAAGCTGGCCCTAAAAATATTGTATCCTGACAATCAGACTGAATAAATTATTATTGTTAATATTTTCTTTCCCAGCGTACCTGTTGCAGTGGGAGTAGGTCAAGCTAACCTAGCGTACACGAACGCTTGCACATAAGAGCGGCACATCGGGCACCTTACAAACGCCCCGCCGCACTTCGCGCACGTCAACAGGTGACCACACGGCAAGAACACCACGCTCATCTGTAAGCAGACAACATCATTGTAACACTGTTGAAGAGGTCACACTGTCGTTGTTATATTAATCAGCTGCCTCTAATATTCCAATGACTTACCTCAGAGCCCACGCAAATTTTGCACAGTCTTGCTTCCTTCAACTCTCTCCTTTCCTCTTCCAACAATAATATTTTCTCTTTATTTTCCATTTTTTTTTTTCCACAACTGATCGAAGTTCCACAAAGTATTAACACACGTGTGTAGGATGCCTCGGACGGAACGAGAATGACACGAACGATCGCCGCACGCTGCAAGCGCCGGCCGGTGTGGGGGCGGGGGGAGTGTCATCTTTACCGCACTCACAACTTTGTTGATATCGTTTTCTTTTAATGCGTACGAAATTGTTTTATTGTAATAGGTACGACATTTGTTAATTCTTTATATCTGAAGAATGAAACGTAGAAATAATATAATTGTATGATAATCATTAGTAGTAACGACTATAACAGTAGCTACGTTAAGGAATCACACTTCATATCAATATAATAAAGGTGAAAGTTTTTGAACGTGTGCGTTTGTATGTTTGTCAATCTTCACGCATTTATTCCAAAAAATGTGCTGTTTCCGTGGAATGAGTAAACAGTTTTGAATAGTCCACTGCTGGACATGTGCCCCTCTTTCGCACCCCTGGATATTTTAAATTTTTTTAATTATCAATACAAAGTGATTGAAGAGAAAGACTTATATGTATAGTTACACATATTTTATACAACAGTAGAGGAAACCGAGAAATTCAAAGCTCTGTAAGGCGATATTGTAAAATCATGCTTTTATATGATTACATTGCTAACACTAGCTACTACGAAAATGTATATCTCAAAAAGATCTACCAAACAGCCAGCAATGACCCGTCCTTCTCCTTAAAATAACCCACAGTAATCTTTTTATTCTTTTATATATTTGACAAAGAAATAACTTATAGGTAAGGTAAGGTAACGAATTACTAAAATATGCAATAACGCTAGCGAAACCGTGGTGATCACAGCTAGTAATAATAAAAACTGTCACGTTACTTTGCATTGGGATCGAAGTGTTATCATAGACATAACCAAAAAGTAGCCGACAGGTCTGCTACTGTGGTGATAGATCGATTAAATCCATTTCTTGAACTCCAAACGATCAGCCGCCTACTGATAAGGTGGAAAGGTAATTAACGTGTACATTAATCACAATCGTTAAACAAACAAATATTATATAAATTCGTTGACGGACATATTCCTTTTCTAAGTAATATATTAATAAATTTATGCTAATTAGGGACCTATCAGATATACATATATCGTTAGCTGTTAAGTAATTGTGTGCGCGTTAATGTATTTTACTTACTGTTCCATGTTAAATTTATCTTGGCAAAACTTACGAAAATAATAAGCATTTCATGTTTTGTTAGTCCGTTTATTTCGAAGAGTTGTAACTTTATGCACGTGTTCAAGGCTTTAAGTGATAGTAGAATAGACAAAGTATAAAAGGAATGACGTTACAAAGCGGGATCAAATAATGCTTAGGAGAAATTCAATTTTATTTGATCCGCTCAATACGAGAAAACAGAACATTTTTTTTCTGTCCAATCTATACAGTTTAGCAGGAAACCTCAAAAGTACGATTATTATTGAGGTTAACAAGTTCTGTTCATCCGAAAAAGAAAAGAGTGAAATCTTAGTGTCAAACCACTTTGCAGTGGTTAGGGCACCAAAAAGAGGAACCTCCTCACTGTACGGACCGTGTCGAGGATTACCGCCTTCTGCGTCAGGCACTTGATCCAGCATTCTCACGTGAGCGTCTTGATTACTAACTTACAATTTAGAGTCGCCATACTACAGGTATGAGCCTGACTCAGTTCTTATAGAATCGAAAACGGCCGATTTCGTACAAAAAAAAAGAAAAAAACTACAATGTGACAATAGAGCGGCTAATAAAAAGAACTCACAAGAATTTCTTTATCTTAATGCTTGTGGGGTTATAAAATAAATGGTCACAACGCTTTGTCGACATTCTTATATTGACAATACACGAAAACAATGAAATGACTAAAATATAAGTAAAAAAAAGCAGAATACATGGATTACGTTTCACAAAAATATGTCTAGGGACTGATTTTTATTTATATTGCGTAATTGGTCTTCTGCAAAGAACTGGACAATGGACGAGAGTATTATACTTTGGCATGGTCGTTTAAAAATTAGACAGTAGGTACATGAAAACGTCTTGAATATGGCGTTAAACTACGTGCTTACAGATACAAACGGCGTAACACAAGAAATGCATTTGTGTTGTGGGGTATGCGCAAGGTAGTAATTTAAAAGGTCACGCTGAAAAATTTGTAATTATAAAAGATTATTTAAATGCAGGAAACTTTGCCCGTACAGAAAATTTATCAGACATAGTGTACCACTATATTGTTTTAGATCGTCATTGAGATATTCTCGAAGAGAATAATACTCGTAGCACTTAGCAATGAGCAGTTTCTGAAGACGCTTCTTGAAAATTGTTGTGTTTTCAGCCTTTTTATATGATTCGGCAATTTATTACAGACATATGGAGCGATACAAAGTATGCTTTTGTCCATTAATGCAGTTTTACTCTTCACAACACACATCTGCGTGACGAACTTTTGATCTTTTCTCAAATAGACCAATATTTTGTCTTACGAACGTGGCACACTCAACGATACACACTCGTATATATTATATTTATATGCATGAGAGAGTTAATATGTTTTTTTCTACAAAGTGAGATTTACAACTGTTAGGTATTTTAACATCAAATATAATCCTTATACATCTTTTCTGAACTTTGAATGCTAAATTTCAATCAGTGGAGTTACCCCAAGGCATGATACCGAACCGCAGCGTTGATGAGACAAGTCCATGATATGCTGCTATCAGTGTAGATCTACTCGCTACATTTTTTAGCTTATAGAATCCATAGATTGATTGACTCACGTTAGTACAGACATATTATTCTGTGTGTGCTTTCCAGTTCAATTTACTGTCAATTTAAATTATTGTTTTGTACCCATTGTATTATTAAATCAATAGATGTATTCATTTTAGTTTCAATAGACGGCAAGGATCCACTAGTAAATAATACAGTGATTTCGTCAGCAAATAAAGTCATATCACAGAGAGTCGTTAACGGTAGGTCATTTATATACATAATAATCTAATTCTCAACGTCCTCTGATCATACACCACAGGCGATCTCGAACTCTTCAATCATCACCATCAACTCTAAATAAATAAATGGATAAAAGAAAAAGAAAGGACTTTAAGAATTGCCTTTGTTTTTATTGATAGGGTGAAAAATCTCTTCGGATCTCCGACTCCTCAAGGTCGGTCTTGTTCTTCTCTCGTGATCGGTCCCCTCCTGATCCCGTTCAGCGGCCTCTCTCTGAAGCGTAAAAGATTCCGCAGATAAAGACCACTGCGTTTCATCAGCCCTCCGCACCCGCCAATCATGCAGCAATGATTGCTGGCGGGGACAAGTCTCGTCGTCGTCGTCAAGGTCACCATACTGCATACTGCATACTACATCGTCTGCATTCACAATGAGTATGGTGACCACAACTCTTGGATTCCATCAGGTAGGGTAGAGTTACTTAGGCAAGGTTTTGATGTTAAAATAAAAAAAAGTTCAAACTATTATTTGTTTTTAATGTTTTTTAATGTCTTAATATCTAGGTACTATACATATTGTTTCACTTAAATATTGATTTGTTACACTTTGACTATACAAAAATATAGTATATTTACATTTACATTACATTGTACCTACATTTAACTTATGAATTAACCCTATTTATGCTACACTAACTACTTATACTAAAACTAAACTAAACTAAAACTAAAAAATGTACAAAAGTCGTTGGTACGCCTTGTGCAACGAGAACATCTGGAAGCGAGAAAATTTATTTAGAATCATATTAACTATTAAATCATAATTATATTATTCGACTTGTAATTTTTCTATATATGTATAATAGGACTTGAAATAATTTTGAGCTACAGACCGTATACTTGGTGTCGGTAAGTCATGTTCTGATTGTAGTTTTTTTTCGCTTAGTGAGTACCTAACTGAATTTAAAAGAGAGTTGTGATCATCTTCATGTTTCACTTCATTAAATGTATATTGCTACTTTAGTTTTAAATACAGATATTCAGTTATCTACATATTTTGGACCTAAATGTTCACTGAATTGTAAATTTTCTCGTATTAAGCTGGCCCTAAAAATATTGTATCCTGACAATCAGACTGAATAAATTATTATTGTTAATATTTTCTTTCCCAGCGTACCTGTTGCAGTGGGAGTAGGTCAGGCTAACCTAGCGTACACGAACGCTTGCACATAAGAGCGGCACATCGGGCACCTTACAAACGCCCCGCCGCACTTCGCGCACGTCAACAGGTGACCACACGGCAAGAACACCACGCTCATCTGTAAGCAGACAACATCATTGTAACACTGTTGAAGAGGTCACACTGTCGTTGTTATATTAATCAGCTGCCTCTAATATTCCAATGACTTACCTCAGAGCCCACGCAAATTTTGCACAGTCTTGCTTCCTTCAACTCTCTCCTTTCCTCTTCCAACAATAATATTTTCTCTTTATTTTCCATTTTTTTTTTTCCACAACTGATCGAAGTTCCACAAAGTATTAACACACGTGTGTAGGATGCCTCGGACGGAACGAGAATGACACGAACGATCGCCGCACGCTGCAAGCGCCGGCCGGTGTGGGGGCGGGGGGAGTGTCATCTTTACCGCACTCACAACTTTGTTGATATCGTTTTCTTTTAATGCGTACGAAATTGTTTTATTGTAATAGGTACGACATTTGTTAATTCTTTATATCTGAAGAATGAAACGTAGAAATAATATAATTGTATGATAATCATTAGTAGTAACGACTATAACAGTAGCTACGTTAAGGAATCACACTTCATATCAATATAATAAAGGTGAAAGTTTTTGAACGTGTGCGTTTGTATGTTTGTCAATCTTCACGCATTTATTCCAAAAAATGTGCTGTTTCCGTGGAATGAGTAAACAGTTTTGAACAGTCCACTGCTGGACATGTGCCCCTCTTTCGCACCCCTGGATATTTTAAATTTTTTTAATTATCAATACAAAGTGATTGAAGAGAAAGACTTATATGTATAGTTACACGTATTTTATACAACAGTAGAGGAAACCGAGAAATTCAAAGCTCTGTAAGGCGATATTGTAAAATCATGCTTTTATATGATTACATTGCTAACACTAGCTACTACGAAAATGTATATCTCAAAAAGATCTACCAAACAGCCAGCAATGACCCGTCCTTCTCCTTAAAATAACCCACAGTAATCTTTTTATTCTTTTATATATTTGACAAAGAAATAACTTATAGGTAAGGTAAGGTAACGAATTACTAAAATATGCAATAACGCTAGCGAAACCGTGGTGATCACAGCTAGTAATAATAAAAACTGTCACGTTACTTTGCATTGGGATCGAAGTGTTATCATAGACATAACCAAAAAGTAGCCAACAGGTCTGCTACTGTGGTGATAGATCGATTAAATCCATTTCTTGAACTCCAAACGATCAGCCGCCTACTGATAAGGTGGAAAGGTAATTAACGTGTACATTAATTACAATCGTTAAACAAACAAATATTATATAAATTCGTTGACGGACATATTCCTTTTCTAAGTAATATATTAATAAATTTATGCTAATTAGCGACCTATCAGATATACATATATCGTTAGCTGTTAAGTAATTGTGTGCGCGTTAATGTATTTTACTTACAGTTCCATGTTAAATTTATCTTGGCAAAACTTACGAAAATAATAAGCATTTCATGTTTTGTTAGTCCGTTTATTTCGAAGAGTTGTAACTTTATGCACGTGTTCAAGGCTTTAAGTGATAGTAGAATAGACAAAGTATAAAAGGAATGACGTTACAAAGCGGGATCAAATAATGCTTAGGAGAAATTCAATTTTATTTGATCCGCTCAATACGAGAAAACAGAACATTTTTTTTCTGTCCAATCTATACAGTTTAGCAGGAAACCTCAAAAGTACGATTATTATTGAGGTTAACAAGTTCTGTTCATCCGAAAAAGAAAAGAGTGAAATCTTAGTGTCAAACCACTTTGCAGTGGTTAGGGCACCAAAAAGAGGAACCTCCTCACTGTACGGACCGTGTCGAGGATTACCGCCTTCTGCGTCAGGCACTTGATCCAGCATTCTCACGTGAGCGTCTTGATTACTAACTTACAATTTAGAGTCGCCATACTACAGGTATGAGCCTGACTCAGTTCTTATAGAATCGAAAACGGCCGATTTCGTACAAAAAAAAAGAAAAAAACTACAATGTGACAATAGAGCGGCTAATAAAAAGAACTCACAAGAATTTCTTTATCTTAATGCTTGTGGGGTTATAAAATAAATGGTCACAACGCTTTGTCGACATTCTTATATTGACAATACACGAAAACAATGAAATGACTAAAATATAAGTAAAAAAAAGCAGAATACATGGATTACGTTTCACAAAAATATGTCTAGGGACTGATTTTTATTTATATTGCGTAATTGGTCTTCTGCAAAGAACTGGACAATGGACGAGAGTATTATACTTTGGCATGGTCGTTTAAAAATTAGACAGTAGGTACATGAAAACGTCTTGAATATGGCGTTAAACTACGTGCTTACAGATACAAACGGCGTAACACAAGAAATGCATTTGTGTTGTGGGGTATGCGCAAGGTAGTAATTTAAAAGGTCACGCTGAAAAATTTGTAATTATAAAAGATTATTTAAATGCAGGAAACTTTGCCCGTACAGAAAATTTATCAGACATAGTGTACCACTATATTGTTTTAGATCGTCATTGAGATATTCTCGAAGAGAATAATACTCGTAGCACTTAGCAATGAGCAGTTTCTGAAGACGCTTCTTGAAAATTGTTGTGTTTTCAGCCTTTTTATATGATTCGGCAATTTATTACAGACATATGGAGCGATACAAAGTATGCTTTTGTCCATTAATGCAGTTTTACTCTTCACAACACACATCTGCGTGACGAACTTTTGATCTTTTCTCAAATAGACCAATATTTTGTCTTACGAACGTGGCACACTCAACGATACACACTCGTATATATTATATTTATATGCATGAGAGAGTTAATATGTTTTTTTCTACAAAGTGAGATTTACAACTGTTAGGTATTTTAACATCAAATATAATCCTTATACATCTTTTCTGAACTTTGAATGCTAAATTTCAATCAGTGGAGTTACCCCAAGGCATGATACCGAACCGCAGCGTTGATGAGACAAGTCCATGATATGCTGCTATCAGTGTAGATCTACTCGCTACATTTTTTAGCTTATAGAATCCATAGATTGATTGACTCACGTTAGTACAGACATATTATTCTGTGTGTGCTTTCCAGTTCAATTTACTGTCAATTTAAATTATTGTTTTGTACCCATTGTATTATTAAATCAATAGATGTATTCATTTTAGTTTCAATAGACGGCAAGGATCCATTAGTAAATAATACAGTGATTTCGTCAGCAAATAAAGTCATATCACAGAGAGTCGTTAACGGTAGGTCATTTATATACATAATAATCTAATTCTCAACGTCCTCTGATCATACACCACAGGCGATCTCGAACTCTTCAATCATCACCATCAACTCTAAATAAATAAATGGATAAAAGAAAAAGAAAGGACTTTAAGAATTGCCTTTGTTTTTATTGATAGGGTGAAAAATCTCTTCGGATCTCCGACTCCTCAAGGTCGGTCTTGTTCTTCTCTCGTGATCGGTCCCCTCCTGATCCCGTTCAGCGGCCTCTCTCTGAAGCGTAAAAGATTCCGCAGATAAAGACCACTGCGTTTCATCAGCCCTCCGCACCCGCCAATCATGCAGCAATGATTGCTGGCGGGGACAAGTCTCGTCGTCGTCGTCAAGGTCACCATACTGCATACTGCATACTACATCGTCTGCATTCACAATGAGTATGGTGACCACAACTCTTGGATTCCATCAGGTAGGGTAGAGTTACTTAGGCAAGGTTTTGATGTTAAAATAAAAAAAAGTTCAAACTATTATTTGTTTTTAATGTTTTTTAATGTCTTAATATCTAGGTACTATACATATTGTTTCACTTAAATATTGATTTGTTACACTTTGACTATACAAAAATATAGTATATTTACATTTACATTACATTGTACCTACATTTAACTTATGAATTAACCCTATTTATGCTACACTAACTACTTATACTAAAACTAAACTAAACTAAAACTAAAAAATGTACAAAAGTCGTTGGTACGCCTTGTGCAACGAGAACATCTGGAAGCGAGAAAATTTATTTAGAATCATATTAACTATTAAATCATAATTATATTATTCGACTTGTAATTTTTCTATATATGTATAATAGGACTTGAAATAATTTTGAGCTACAGACCGTATACTTGGTGTCGGTAAGTCATGTTCTGATTGTAGTTTTTTTTCGCTTAGTGAGTACCTAACTGAATTTAAAAGAGAGTTGTGATCATCTTCATGTTTCACTTCATTAAATGTATATTGCTACTTTAGTTTTAAATACAGATATTCAGTTATCTGCATATTTTGGACCTAAATGTTCACTGAATTGTAAATTTACTCGTATTAAGCTGGCCCTAAAAATATTGTATCCTGACAATCAGACTGAATAAATTATTATTGTTAATATTTTCTTTCCCAGCGTACCTGTTGCAGTGGGAGTAGGTCAGGCTAACCTAGCGTACACGAACGCTTGCACATAAGAGCGGCACATCGGGCACCTTACAAACGCCCCGCCGCACTTCGCGCACGTCAACAGGTGACCACACGGCAAGAACACCACGCTCATCTGTAAGCAGACAACATCATTGTAACACTGTTGAAGAGGTCACACTGTCGTTGTTATATTAATCAGCTGCCTCTAATATTCCAATGACTTACCTCAGAGCCCACGCAAATTTTGCACAGTCTTGCTTCCTTCAACTCTCTCCTTTCCTCTTCCAACAATAATATTTTCTCTTTATTTTCCATTTTTTTTTTTCCACAACTGATCGAAGTTCCACAAAGTATTAACACACGTGTGTAGGATGCCTCGGACGGAACGAGAATGACACGAACGATCGCCGCACGCTGCAAGCGCCGGCCGGTGTGGGGGCGGGGGGAGTGTCGTCTTTACCGCACTCACAACTTTGTTGATATCGTTTTCTTTTAATGTGTACGAAATTGTTTTATTGTAATAGGTACGACATTTGTTAATTCTTTATATCTGAAGAATGAAACGTAGAAATAATATAATTGTATGATAATCATTAGTAGTAACGACTATAATAGTAGCTACGTTAAGGAATCACACTTCATATCAAAATAATAAAGGTGAAAGTTTTTGAACGTGTGCGTTTGTATGTTTGTCAATCTTCACGCATTTATTCCAAAAAATGTGCTGTTTCCGTGGAATGAGTAAACAGTTTTGAACAGTCCACTGCTGGACATGTGCCCCTCTTTCGCACCCCTGG
The DNA here is from genome assembly GCA_949316085.1 of Hypercompe scribonia. Taxonomy (NCBI): domain Eukaryota; kingdom Metazoa; phylum Arthropoda; class Insecta; order Lepidoptera; family Erebidae; genus Hypercompe; species Hypercompe scribonia. Next base: position 11,697,182 of record OX438980.1, read on the forward strand.
ATATTTTAAATTTTTTTAATTATCAATACAAAGTGATTGAAGAGAAAGACTTATATGTATAGTTACACGTATTTTATACAACAGTAGAGGAAACCGAGAAATTCAAAGCTCTGTAAGGCGATATTGTAAAATCATGCTTTTATATGATTACATTGCTAACACTAGCTACTACGAAAATGTATATCTCAAAAAGATCTACCAAACAGCCAGCAATGACCCGTCCTTCTCCTTAAAATAACCCACAGTAATCTTTTTATTCTTTTATATATTTGACAAAGAAATAACTTATAGGTAAGGTAAGGTAACGAATTACTAAAATATGCAATAACGCTAGCGAAACCGTGGTGATCACAGCTAGTAATACAAAAAAATCTGTCACGTTACTTTGCATTGGGATCGAAGTGTTATCATAGACATAACCAAAAAGTAGCCAACAGGTCTGCTACTGTGGTGATAGATCGATTAAATCCATTTCTTGAACTCCAAACGATCAGCCGCCTACTGATAAGGTGGAAAGTTAATTAACGTGTACATTAATTACAATCGTTAAAAAACAAATATTATATAAATTCGTTGACGGACATATTCCTTTTCTAAGTAATATATTAATAAATTTATGCTAATTAGGGACCTATCAGATATACATATATCGTTAGCTGTTAAGTAATTGTGTGCGCGTTAATGTATTTTACTTACTGTTCCATGTTAAATTTATCTTGGCAAAACTTACGAAAATAATAAGCATTTCATGTTTTGTTAGTCCGTTTATTTCGAAGAGTTGTAACTTTATGCACGTGTTCAAGGCTTTAAGTGATAGTAGAATAGACAAAGTATAAAAGGAATGACGTTACAAAGCGGGATCAAATAATGCTTAGGAGAAATTCAATTTTATTTGATCCGCTCAATACGAGAAAACAGAACATTTTTTTTCTGTCCAATCTATACAGTTTAGCAGGAAACCTCAAAAGTACGATTATTATTGAGGTTAACAAGTTCTGTTCATCCGAAAAAGAAAAGAGTGAAATCTTAGTGTCAAACCACTTTGCAGTGGTTAGGGCACCAAAAAGAGGAACCTCCTCACTGTACGGGTCGTGTCGAGGATTACCGCCTTCTGCGTCAGGCACTTGATCCAGCATTCTCACGTGAGCGTCTTGATTACTAACTTACAATTTAGAGTCGCCATACTACAGGTATGAGCCTGACTCAGTTCTTATAGAATCGAAAACGGCCGATTTCGTACAAAAAAAAAAGAAAAAAACTACAATGTGACAATAGAGCGGCTAATAAAAAGAACTCACAAGAATTTCTTTATCTTAATGCTTGTGGGGTTATAAAATAAATGGTCACAACGCTTTGTCGACATTCTTATATTGACAATACACGAAAACAATGAAATGACTAAAATATAAGTAAAAAAAAGCAGAATACATGGATTACGTTTCACAAAAATATGTCTAGGGACTGATTTTTATTTATATTGCGTAATTGGTCTTCTGCAAAGAACTGGACAATGGACGAGAGTATTATACTTTGGCATGGTCGTTTAAAAATTAGACAGTAGGTACATGAAAACGTCTTGAATATGGCGTTAAACTACGTGCTTACAGATACAAACGGCGTAACACAAGAAATGCATTTGTGTTGTGGGGTATGCGCAAGGTAGTAATTTAAAAGGTCACGCTGAAAAATTTGTAATTATAAAAGATTATTTAAATGCAGGAAACTTTGCCCGTACAGAAAATTTATCAGACATAGTGTACCACTATATTGTTTTAGATCGTCATTGAGATATTCTCGAAGAGAATAATACTCGTAGCACTTAGCAATGAGCAGTTTCTGAAGACGCTTCTTGAAAATTGTTGTGTTTTCAGCCTTTTTATATGATTCGGCAATTTATTACAGACATATGGAGCGATACAAAGTATGCTTTTGTCCATTAATGCAGTTTTACTCTTCACAACACACATCTGCGTGACGAACTTTTGATCTTTTCTCAAATAGACCAATATTTTGTCTTACGAACGTGGCACACTCAACGATACACACTCGTATATATTATATTTATATGCATGAGAGAGTTAATATGTTTTTTTCTACAAAGTGAGATTTACAACTGTTAGGTATTTTAACATCAAATATAATCCTTATACATCTTTTCTGAACTTTGAATGCTAAATTTCAATCAGTGGAGTTACCCCAAGGCATGATACCGAACCGCAGCGTTGATGAGACAAGTCCATGATATGCTGCTATCAGTGTAGATCTACTCGCTACATTTTTTAGCTTATAGAATCCATAGATTGATTGACTCACGTTAGTACAGACATATTATTCTGTGTGTGCTTTCCAGTTCAATTTACTGTCAATTTAAATTATTGTTTTGTACCCATTGTATTATTAAATCAATAGATGTATTCATTTTAGTTTCAATAGACGGCAAGGATCCATTAGTAAATAATACAGTGATTTCGTCAGCAAATAAAGTCATATCACAGAGAGTCGTTAACGGTAGGTCATTTATATACATAATAATCTAATTCTCAACGTCCTCTGATCATACACCACAGGCGATCTCGAACTCTTCAATCATCACCATCAACTCTAAATAAATAAATGGATAAAAGAAAAAGAAAGGACTTTAAGAATTGCCTTTGTTTTTATTGATAGGGTGAAAAATCTCTTCGGATCTCCGACTCCTCAAGGTCGGTCTTGTTCTTCTCTCGTGATCGGTCCCCTCCTGATCCCGTTCAGCGGCCTCTCTCTGAAGCGTAAAAGATTCCGCAGATAAAGACCACTGCGTTTCATCAGCCCTCCGCACCCGCCAATCATGCAGCAATGATTGCTGGCGGGGACAAGTCTCGTCGTCGTCGTCAAGGTCACCATACTGCATACTGCATACTACATCGTCTGCATTCACAATGAGTATGGTGACCACAACTCTTGGATTCCATCAGGTAGGGTAGAGTTACTTAGGCAAGGTTTTGATGTTAAAATAAAAAAAAGTTCAAACTATTATTTGTTTTTAATGTTTTTTAATGTCTTAATATCTAGGTACTATACATATTGTTTCACTTAAATATTGATTTGTTACACTTTGACTATACAAAAATATAGTATATTTACATTTACATTACATTGTACCTACATTTAACTTATGAATTAACCCTATTTATGCTACACTAACTACTTATACTAAAACTAAACTAAACTAAAACTAAAAAATGTACAAAAGTCGTTGGTACGCCTTGTGCAACGAGAACATCTGGAAGCGAGAAAATTTATTTAGAATCATATTAACTATTAAATCATAATTATATTATTCGACTTGTAATTTTTCTATATATGTATAATAGGACTTGAAATAATTTTGAGCTACAGACCGTATACTTGGTGTCGGTAAGTCATGTTCTGATTGTAGTTTTTTTTCGCTTAGTGAGTACCTAACTGAATTTAAAAGAGAGTTGTGATCATCTTCATGTTTCACTTCATTAAATGTATATTGCTACTTTAGTTTTAAATACAGATATTCAGTTATCTACATATTTTGGACCTAAATGTTCACTGAATTGTAAATTTTCTCGTATTAAGCTGGCCCTAAAAATATTGTATCCTGACAATCAGACTGAATAAATTATTATTGTTAATATTTTCTTTCCCAGCGTACCTGTTGCAGTGGGAGTAGGTCAGGCTAACCTAGCGTACACGAACGCTTGCACATAAGAGCGGCACATCGGGCACCTTACAAACGCCCCGCCGCACTTCGCGCACGTCAACAGGTGACCACACGGCAAGAACACCACGCTCATCTGTAAGCAGACAACATCATTGTAACACTGTTGAAGAGGTCACACTGTCGTTGTTATATTAATCAGCTGCCTCTAATATTCCAATGACTTACCTCAGAGCCCACGCAAATTTTGCACAGTCTTGCTTCCTTCAACTCTCTCCTTTCCTCTTCCAACAATAATATTTTCTCTTTATTTTCCATTTTTTTTTTTCCACAACTGATCGAAGTTCCACAAAGTATTAACACACGTGTGTAGGATGCCTCGGACGGAACGAGAATGACACGAACGATCGCCGCACGCTGCAAGCGCCGGCCGGTGTGGGGGCGGGGGGAGTGTCATCTTTACCGCACTCACAACTTTGTTGATATCGTTTTCTTTTAATGCGTACGAAATTGTTTTATTGTAATAGGTACGACATTTGTTAATTCTTTATATCTGAAGAATGAAACGTAGAAATAATATAATTGTATGATAATCATTAGTAGTAACGACTATAACAGTAGCTACGTTAAGGAATCACACTTCATATCAATATAATAAAGGTGAAAGTTTTTCAACGTGTGCGTTTGTATGTTTGTCAATCTTCACGCATTTATTCCAAAAAATGTGCTGTTTCCGTGGAATGAGTAAACAGTTTTGAACAGTCCACTGCTGGACATGTGCCCCTCTTTCGCACCCCTGGATATTTTAAATTTTTTTAATTATCAATACAAAGTGATTGAAGAGAAAGACTTATATGTATAGTTACACATATTTTATACAACAGTAGAGGAAACCGAGAAATTCAAAGCTCTGTAAGGCGATATTGTAAAATCATGCTTTTATATGATTACATTGCTAACACTAGCTACTACGAAAATGTATATCTCAAAAAGATCTACCAAACAGCCAGCAATGACCCGTCCTTCTCCTTAAAATAACCCACAGTAATCTTTTTATTCTTTTATATATTTGACAAAGAAATAACTTATAGGTAAGGTAAGGTAACGAATTACTAAAATATGCAATAACGCTAGCGAAACCGTGGTGATCACAGCTAGTAATAATAAAAACTGTCACGTTACTTTGCATTGGGATCGAAGTGTTATCATAGACATAACCAAAAAGTAGCCAACAGGTCTGCTACTGTGGTGATAGATCGATTAAATCCATTTCTTGAACTCCAAACGATCAGCCGCCTACTGATAAGGTGGAAAGGTAATTAACGTGTACATTAATTACAATCGTTAAACAAACAAATATTATATAAATTCGTTGACGGACATATTCCTTTTCTAAGTAATATATTAATAAATTTATGCTAATTAGCGACCTATCAGATATACATATATCGTTAGCTGTTAAGTAATTGTGTGCGCGTTAATGTATTTTACTTACTGTTCCATGTTAAATTTATCTTGGCAAAACTTACGAAAATAATAAGCATTTCATGTTTTGTTAGTCCGTTTATTTCGAAGAGTTGTAACTTTATGCACGTGTTCAAGGCTTTAAGTGATAGTAGAATAGACAAAGTATAAAAGGAATGACGTTACAAAGCGGGATCAAATAATGCTTAGGAGAAATTCAATTTTATTTGATCCGCTCAATACGAGAAAACAGAACATTTTTTTTCTGTCCAATCTATACAGTTTAGCAGGAAACCTCAAAAGTACGATTATTATTGAGGTTAACAAGTTCTGTTCATCCGAAAAAGAAAAGAGTGAAATCTTAGTGTCAAACCACTTTGCAGTGGTTAGGGCACCAAAAAGAGGAACCTCCTCACTGTACGGACCGTGTCGAGGATTACCGCCTTCTGCGTCAGGCACTTGATCCAGCATTCTCACGTGAGCGTCTTGATTACTAACTTACAATTTAGAGTCGCCATACTACAGGTATGAGCCTGACTCAGTTCTTATAGAATCGAAAACGGCCGATTTCGTACAAAAAAAAAGAAAAAAACTACAATGTGACAATAGAGCGGCTAATAAAAAGAACTCACAAGAATTTCTTTATCTTAATGCTTGTGGGGTTATAAAATAAATGGTCACAACGCTTTGTCGACATTCTTATATTGACAATACACGAAAACAATGAAATGACTAAAATATAAGTAAAAAAAAGCAGAATACATGGATTACGTTTCACAAAAATATGTCTAGGGACTGATTTTTATTTATATTGCGTAATTGGTCTTCTGCAAAGAACTGGACAATGGACGAGAGTATTATACTTTGGCATGGTCGTTTAAAAATTAGACAGTAGGTACATGAAAACGTCTTGAATATGGCGTTAAACTACGTGCTTACAGATACAAACGGCGTAACACAAGAAATGCATTTGTGTTGTGGGGTATGCGCAAGGTAGTAATTTAAAAGGTCACGCTGAAAAATTTGTAATTATAAAAGATTATTTAAATGCAGGAAACTTTGCCCGTACAGAAAATTTATCAGACATAGTGTACCACTATATTGTTTTAGATCGTCATTGAGATATTCTCGAAGAGAATAATACTCGTAGCACTTAGCAATGAGCAGTTTCTGAAGACGCTTCTTGAAAATTGTTGTGTTTTCAGCCTTTTTATATGATTCGGCAATTTATTACAGACATATGGAGCGATACAAAGTATGCTTTTGTCCATTAATGCAGTTTTACTCTTCACAACACACATCTGCGTGACGAACTTTTGATCTTTTCTCAAATAGACCAATATTTTGTCTTACGAACGTGGCACACTCAACGATACACACTCGTATATATTATATTTATATGCATGAGAGAGTTAATATGTTTTTTTCTACAAAGTGAGATTTACAACTGTTAGGTATTTTAACATCAAATATAATCCTTATACATCTTTTCTGAACTTTGAATGCTAAATTTCAATCAGTGGAGTTACCCCAAGGCATGATACCGAACCGCAGCGTTGATGAGACAAGTCCATGATATGCTGCTATCAGTGTAGATCTACTCGCTACATTTTTTAGCTTATAGAATCCATAGATTGATTGACTCACGTTAGTACAGACATATTATTCTGTGTGTGCTTTCCAGTTCAATTTACTGTCAATTTAAATTATTGTTTTGTACCCATTGTATTATTAAATCAATAGATGTATTCATTTTAGTTTCAATAGACGGCAAGGATCCATTAGTAAATAATACAGTGATTTCGTCAGCAAATAAAGTCATATCACAGAGAGTCGTTAACGGTAGGTCATTTATATACATAATAATCTAATTCTCAACGTCCTCTGATCATACACCACAGGCGATCTCGAACTCTTCAATCATCACCATCAACTCTAAATAAATAAATGGATAAAAGAAAAAGAAAGGACTTTAAGAATTGCCTTTGTTTTTATTGATAGGGTGAAAAATCTCTTCGGATCTCCGACTCCTCAAGGTCGGTCTTGTTCTTCTCTCGTGATCGGTCCCCTCCTGATCCCGTTCAGCGGCCTCTCTCTGAAGCGTAAAAGATTCCGCAGATAAAGACCACTGCGTTTCATCAGCCCTCCGCACCCGCCAATCATGCAGCAATGATTGCTGGCGGGGACAAGTCTCGTCGTCGTCGTCAAGGTCACCATACTGCATACTGCATACTACATCGTCTGCATTCACAATGAGTATGGTGACCACAACTCTTGGATTCCATCAGGTAGGGTAGAGTTACTTAGGCAAGGTTTTGATGTTAAAATAAAAAAAAGTTCAAACTATTATTTGTTTTTAATGTTTTTTAATGTCTTAATATCTAGGTACTATACATATTGTTTCACTTAAATATTGATTTGTTACACTTTGACTATACAAAAATATAGTATATTTACATTTACATTACATTGTACCTACATTTAACTTATGAATTAACCCTATTTATGCTACACTAACTACTTATACTAAAACTAAACTAAACTAAAACTAAAAAATGTACAAAAGTCGTTGGTACGCCTTGTGCAACGAGAACATCTGGAAGCGAGAAAATTTATTTAGAATCATATTAACTATTAAATCATAATTATATTATTCGACTTGTAATTTTTCTATATATGTATAATAGGACTTGAAATAATTTTGAGCTACAGACCGTATACTTGGTGTCGGTAAGTCATGTTCTGATTGTAGTTTTTTTTCGCTTAGTGAGTACCTAACTGAATTTAAAAGAGAGTTGTGATCATCTTCATGTTTCACTTCATTAAATGTATATTGCTACTTTAGTTTTAAATACAGATATTCAGTTATCTACATATTTTGGACCTAAATGTTCACTGAATTGTAAATTTTCTCGTATTAAGCTGGCCCTAAAAATATTGTATCCTGACAATCAGACTGAATAAATTATTATTGTTAATATTTTCTTTCCCAGCGTACCTGTTGCAGTGGGAGTAGGTCAGGCTAACCTAGCGTACACGAACGCTTGCACATAAGAGCGGCACATCGGGCACCTTACAAACGCCCCGCCGCACTTCGCGCACGTCAACAGGTGACCACACGGCAAGAACACCACGCTCATCTGTAAGCAGACAACATCATTGTAACACTGTTGAAGAGGTCACACTGTCGTTGTTATATTAATCAGCTGCCTCTAATATTCCAATGACTTACCTCAGAGCCCACGCAAATTTTGCACAGTCTTGCTTCCTTCAACTCTCTCCTTTCCTCTTCCAACAATAATATTTTCTCTTTATTTTCCATTTTTTTTTTTCCACAACTGATCGAAGTTCCACAAAGTATTAACACACGTGTGTAGGATGCCTCGGACGGAACGAGAATGACACGAACGATCGCCGCACGCTGCAAGCGCCGGCCGGTGTGGGGGCGGGGGGAGTGTCATCTTTACCGCACTCACAACTTTGTTGATATCGTTTTCTTTTAATGCGTACGAAATTGTTTTATTGTAATAGGTACGACATTTGTTAATTCTTTATATCTGAAGAATGAAACGTAGAAATAATATAATTGTATGATAATCATTAGTAGTAACGACTATAACAGTAGCTACGTTAAGGAATCACACTTCATATCAATATAATAAAGGTGAAAGTTTTTGAACGTGTGCGTTTGTATGTTTGTCAATCTTCACGCATTTATTCCAAAAAATGTGCTGTTTCCGTGGAATGAGTAAACAGTTTTGAACAGTCCACTGCTGGACATGTGCCCCTCTTTCGCACCCCTGGATATTTTAAATTTTTTTAATTATCAATACAAAGTGATTGAAGAGAAAGACTTATATGTATAGTTACACATATTTTATACAACAGTAGAGGAAACCGAGAAATTCAAAGCTCTGTAAGGCGATATTGTAAAATCATGCTTTTATATGATTACATTGCTAACACTAGCTACTACGAAAATGTATATCTCAAAAAGATCTACCAAACAGCCAGCAATGACCCGTCCTTCTCCTTAAAATAACCCACAGTAATCTTTTTATTCTTTTATATATTTGACAAAGAAATAACTTATAGGTAAGGTAAGGTAACGAATTACTAAAATATGCAATAACGCTAGCGAAACCGTGGTGATCACAGCTAGTAATAATAAAAACTGTCACGTTACTTTGCATTGGGATCGAAGTGTTATCATAGACATAACCAAAAAGTAGCCAACAGGTCTGCTACTGTGGTGATAGATCGATTAAATCCATTTCTTGAACTCCAAACGATCAGCCGCCTACTGATAAGGTGGAAAGGTAATTAACGTGTACATTAATTACAATCGTTAAACAAACAAATATTATATAAATTCGTTGACGGACATATTCCTTTTCTAAGTAATATATTAATAAATTTATGCTAATTAGCGACCTATCAGATATACATATATCGTTAGCTGTTAAGTAATTGTGTGCGCGTTAATGTATTTTACTTACTGTTCCATGTTAAATTTATCTTGGCAAAACTTACGAAAATAATAAGCATTTCATGTTTTGTTAGTCCGTTTATTTCGAAGAGTTGTAACTTTATGCACGTGTTCAAGGCTTTAAGTGATAGTAGAATAGACAAAGTATAAAAGGAATGACGTTACAAAGCGGGATCAAATAATGCTTAGGAGAAATTCAATTTTATTTGATCCGCTCAATACGAGAAAACAGAACATTTTTTTTCTGTCCAATCTATACAGTTTAGCAGGAAACCTCAAAAGTACGATTATTATTGAGGTTAACAAGTTCTGTTCATCCGAAAAAGAAAAGAGTGAAATCTTAGTGTCAAACCACTTTGCAGTGGTTAGGGCACCAAAAAGAGGAACCTCCTCACTGTACGGGTCGTGTCGAGGATTACCGCCTTCTGCGTCAGGCACTTGATCCAGCATTCTCACGTGAGCGTCTTGATTACTAACTTACAATTTAGAGTCGCCATACTACAGGTATGAGCCTGACTCAGTTCTTATAGAATCGAAAACGGCCGATTTCGTACAAAAAAAAAAGAAAAAAACTACAATGTGACAATAGAGCGGCTAATAAAAAGAACTCACAAGAATTTCTTTATCTTAATGCTTGTGGGGTTATAAAATAAATGGTCACAACGCTTTGTCGACATTCTTATATTGACAATACACGAAAACAATGAAATGACTAAAATATAAGTAAAAAAAAGCAGAATACATGGATTACGTTTCACAAAAATATGTCTAGGGACTGATTTTTATTTATATTGCGTAATTGGTCTTCTGCAAAGAACTGGACAATGGACGAGAGTATTATACTTTGGCATGGTCGTTTAAAAATTAGACAGTAGGTACATGAAAACGTCTTGAATATGGCGTTAAACTACGTGCTTACAGATACAAACGGCGTAACACAAGAAATGCATTTGTGTTGTGGGGTATGCGCAAGGTAGTAATTTAAAAGGTCACGCTGAAAAATTTGTAATTATAAAAGATTATTTAAATGCAGGAAACTTTGCCCGTACAGAAAATTTATCAGACATAGTGTACCACTATATTGTTTTAGATCGTCATTGAGATATTCTCGAAGAGAATAATACTCGTAGCACTTAGCAATGAGCAGTTTCTGAAGACGCTTCTTGAAAATTGTTGTGTTTTCAGCCTTTTTATACGATTCGGCAATTTATTACAGACATATGGAGCGATACAAAGTATGCTTTTGTCCATTAATGCAGTTTTACTCTTCACAACACACATCTGCGTGACGAACTTTTGATCTTTTCTCAAATAGACCAATATTTTGTCTTACGAACGTGGCACACTCAACGATACACACTCGTATATATTATATTTATATGCATGAGAGAGTTAATATGTTTTTTTCTACAAAGTGAGATTTACAACTGTTAGGTATTTTAACATCAAATATAATCCTTATACATCTTTTCTGAACTTTGAATGCTAAATTTCAATCAGTGGAGTTACCCCAAGGCATGATACCGAACCGCAGCGTTGATGAGACAAGTCCATGATATGCTGCTATCAGTGTAGATCTACTCGCTACATTTTTTAGCTTATAGAATCCATAGATTGATTGACTCACGTTAGTACAGACATATTATTCTGTGTGTGCTTTCCAGTTCAATTTACTGTCAATTTAAATTATTGTTTTGTACCCATTGTATTATTAAATCAATAGATGTATTCATTTTAGTTTCAATAGACGGCAAGGATCCATTAGTAAATAATACAGTGATTTCGTCAGCAAATAAAGTCATATCACAGAGAGTCGTTAACGGTAGGTCATTTATATACATAATAATCTAATTCTCAACGTCCTCTGATCATACACCACAGGCGATCTCGAACTCTTCAATCATCACCATCAACTCTAAATAAATAAATGGATAAAAGAAAAAGAAAGGACTTTAAGAATTGCCTTTGTTTTTATTGATAGGGTGAAAAATCTCTTCGGATCTCCGACTCCTCAAGGTCGGTCTTGTTCTTCTCTCGTGATCGGTCCCCTCCTGATCCCGTTCAGCGGCCTCTCTCTGAAGCGTAAAAGATTCCGCAGATAAAGACCACTGCGTTTCATCAGCCCTCCGCACCCGCCAATCATGCAGCAATGATTGCTGGCGGGGACAAGTCTCGTCGTCGTCGTCAAGGTCACCATACTGCATACTGCATACTACATCGTCTGCATTCACAATGAGTATGGTGACCACAACTCTTGGATTCCATCAGGTAGGGTAGAGTTACTTAGGCAAGGTTTTGATGTTAAAATAAAAAAAAGTTCAAACTATTATTTGTTTTTAATGTTTTTTAATGTCTTAATATCTAGGTACTATACATATTGTTTCACTTAAATATTGATTTGTTACACTTTGACTATACAAAAATATAGTATATTTACATTTACATTACATTGTACCTACATTTAACTTATGAATTAACCCTATTTATGCTACACTAACTACTTATACTAAAACTAAACTAAACTAAAACTAAAAAATGTACAAAAGTCGTTGGTACGCCTTGTGCAACGAGAACATCTGGAAGCGAGAAAATTTATTTAGAATCATATTAACTATTAAATCATAATTATATTATTCGACTTGTAATTTTTCTATATATGTATAATAGGACTTGAAATAATTTTGAGCTACAGACCGTATACTTGGTGTCGGTAAGTCATGTTCTGATTGTAGTTTTTTTTCGCTTAGTGAGTACCTAACTGAATTTAAAAGAGAGTTGTGATCATCTTCATGTTTCACTTCATTAAATGTATATTGCTACTTTAGTTTTAAATACAGATATTCAGTTATCTACATATTTTGGACCTAAATGTTCACTGAATTGTAAATTTTCTCGTATTAAGCTGGCCCTAAAAATATTGTATCCTGACAATCAGACTGAATAAATTATTATTGTTAATATTTTCTTTCCCAGCGTACCTGTTGCAGTGGGAGTAGGTCAGGCTAACCTAGCGTACACGAACGCTTGCATATAAAAGCGGCACATCGGGCACCTTACAAACGCCCCGCCGCACTTCGCGCACGTCAACAGGTGACCACACGGCAAGAACACCACGCTCATCTGTAAGCAGACAACATCATTGTAACACTGTTGAAGAGGTCACACTGTCGTTGTTATATTAATCAGCTGCCTCTAATATTCCAATGACTTACCTCAGAGCCCACGCAAATTTTGCACAGTCTTGCTTCCTTCAACTCTCTCCTTTCCTCTTCCAACAATAATATTTTCTCTTTATTTTCCATTTTTTTTTTCCACAACTGATCGAAGTTCCACAAAGTATTAACACACGTGTGTAGGATGCCTCGGACGGAACGAGAATGACACGAACGATCGCCGCACGCTGCAAGCGCCGGCCGGTGTGGGGGCGGGGGGAGTGTCATCTTTACCGCACTCACAACTTTGTTGATATCGTTTTCTTTTAATGCGTACGAAATTGTTTTATTGTAATAGGTACGACATTTGTTAATTCTTTATATCTGAAGAATGAAACGTAGAAATAATATAATTGTATGATAATAATTAGTAGTAACGACTATAACAGTAGCTACGTTAAGGAATCACACTTCATATCAATATAATAAAGGTGAAAGTTTTTGAACGTGTGCGTTTGTATGTTTGTCAATCTTCACGCATTTATTCCAAAAAATGTGCTGTTTCCGTGGAATGAGTAAACAGTTTTGAACAGTCCACTGCTGGACATGTGCCCCTCTTTCGCACCCCTGGATATTTTAAATTTTTTTAATTATCAATACAAAGTGATTGAAGAGAAAGACTTATATGTATAGTTACACATATTTTATACAACAGTAGAGGAAACCGAGAAATTCAAAGCTCTGTAAGGCGATATTGTAAAATCATGCTTTTATATGATTACATTGCTAACACTAGCTACTACGAAAATGTATATCTCAAAAAGATCTACCAAACAGCCAGCAATGACCCGTCCTTCTCCTTAAAATAACCCACAGTAATCTTTTTATTCTTTTATATATTTGACAAAGAAATAACTTATAGGTAAGGTAAGGTAACGAATTACTAAAATATGCAATAACGCTAGCGAAACCGTGGTGATCACAGCTAGTAATAATAAAAACTGTCACGTTACTTTGCATTGGGATCGAAGTGTTATCATAGACATAACCAAAAAGTAGCCAACAGGTCTGCTACTGTGGTGATAGATCGATTAAATCCATTTCTTGAACTCCAAACGATCAGCCGCCTACTGATAAGGTGGAAAGGTAATTAACGTGTACATTAATTACAATCGTTAAACAAACAAATATTATATAAATTCGTTGACGGACATATTCCTTTTCTAAGTAATATATTAATAAATTTATGCTAATTAGCGACCTATCAGATATACATATATCGTTAGCTGTTAAGTAATTGTGTGCGCGTTAATGTATTTTACTTACTGTTCCATGTTAAATTTATCTTGGCAAAACTTACGAAAATAATAAGCATTTCATGTTTTGTTAGTCCGTTTATTTCGAAGAGTTGTAACTTTATGCACGTGTTCAAGGCTTTAAGTGATAGTAGAATAGACAAAGTATAAAAGGAATGACGTTACAAAGCGGGATCAAATAATGCTTAGGAGAAATTCAATTTTATTTGATCCGCTCAATACGAGAAAACAGAACATTTTTTTTCTGTCCAATCTATACAGTTTAGCAGGAAACCTCAAAAGTACGATTATTATTGAGGTTAACAAGTTCTGTTCATCCGAAAAAGAAAAGAGTGAAATCTTAGTGTCAAACCACTTTGCAGTGGTTAGGGCACCAAAAAGAGGAACCTCCTCACTGTACGGACCGTGTCGAGGATTACCGCCTTCTGCGTCAGGCACTTGATCCAGCATTCTCACGTGAGCGTCTTGATTACTAACTTACAATTTAGAGTCGCCATACTACAGGTATGAGCCTGACTCAGTTCTTATAGAATCGAAAACGGCCGATTTCGTACAAAAAAAAAGAAAAAAACTACAATGTGACAATAGAGCGGCTAATAAAAAGAACTCACAAGAATTTCTTTATCTTAATGCTTGTGGGGTTATAAAATAAATGGTCACAACGCTTTGTCGACATTCTTATATTGACAATACACGAAAACAATGAAATGACTAAAATATAAGTAAAAAAAAGCAGAATACATGGATTACGTTTCACAAAAATATGTCTAGGGACTGATTTTTATTTATATTGCGTAATTGGTCTTCTGCAAAGAACTGGACAATGGACGAGAGTATTATACTTTGGCATGGTCGTTTAAAAATTAGACAGTAGGTACATGAAAACGTCTTGAATATGGCGTTAAACTACGTGCTTACAGATACAAACGGCGTAACACAAGAAATGCATTTGTGTTGTGGGGTATGCGCAAGGTAGTAATTTAAAAGGTCACGCTGAAAAATTTGTAATTATAAAAGATTATTTAAATGCAGGAAACTTTGCCCGTACAGAAAATTTATCAGACATAGTGTACCACTATATTGTTTTAGATCGTCATTGAGATATTCTCGAAGAGAATAATACTCGTAGCACTTAGCAATGAGCAGTTTCTGAAGACGCTTCTTGAAAATTGTTGTGTTTTCAGCCTTTTTATATGATTCGGCAATTTATTACAGACATATGGAGCGATACAAAGTATGCTTTTGTCCATTAATGCAGTTTTACTCTTCACAACACACATCTGCGTGACGAACTTTTGATCTTTTCTCAAATAGACCAATATTTTGTCTTACGAACGTGGCACACTCAACGATACACACTCGTATATATTATATTTATATGCATGAGAGAGTTAATATGTTTTTTTCTACAAAGTGAGATTTACAACTGTTAGGTATTTTAACATCAAATATAATCCTTATACATCTTTTCTGAACTTTGAATGCTAAATTTCAATCAGTGGAGTTACCCCAAGGCATGATACCGAACCGCAGCGTTGATGAGACAAGTCCATGATATGCTGCTATCAGTGTAGATCTACTCGCTACATTTTTTAGCTTATAGAATCCATAGATTGATTGACTCACGTTAGTACAGACATATTATTCTGTGTGTGCTTTCCAGTTCAATTTACTGTCAATTTAAATTATTGTTTTGTACCCATTGTATTATTAAATCAATAGATGTATTCATTTTAGTTTCAATAGACGGCAAGGATCCATTAGTAAATAATACAGTGATTTCGTCAGCAAATAAAGTCATATCACAGAGAGTCGTTAACGGTAGGTCATTTATATACATAATAATCTAATTCTCAACGTCCTCTGATCATACACCACAGGCGATCTCGAACTCTTCAATCATCACCATCAACTCTAAATAAATAAATGGATAAAAGAAAAAGAAAGGACTTTAAGAATTGCCTTTGTTTTTATTGATAGGGTGAAAAATCTCTTCGGATCTCCGACTCCTCAAGGTCGGTCTTGTTCTTCTCTCGTGATCGGTCCCCTCCTGATCCCGTTCAGCGGCCTCTCTCTGAAGCGTAAAAGATTCCGCAGATAAAGACCACTGCGTTTCATCAGCCCTCCGCACCCGCCAATCATGCAGCAATGATTGCTGGCGGGGACAAGTCTCGTCGTCGTCGTCAAGGTCACCATACTGCATACTGCATACTACATCGTCTGCATTCACAATGAGTATGGTGACCACAACTCTTGGATTCCATCAGGTAGGGTAGAGTTACTTAGGCAAGGTTTTGATGTTAAAATAAAAAAAAGTTCAAACTATTATTTGTTTTTAATGTTTTTTAATGTCTTAATATCTAGGTACTATACATATTGTTTCACTTAAATATTGATTTGTTACACTTTGACTATACAAAAATATAGTATATTTACATTTACATTACATTGTACCTACATTTAACTTATGAATTAACCCTATTTATGCTACACTAACTACTTATACTAAAACTAAACTAAACTAAAACTAAAAAATGTACAAAAGTCGTTGGTACGCCTTGTGCAACGAGAACATCTGGAAGCGAGAAAATTTATTTAGAATCATATTAACTATTAAATCATAATTATATTATTCGACTTGTAATTTTTCTATATATGTATAATAGGACTTGAAATAATTTTGAGCTACAGACCGTATACTTGGTGTCGGTAAGTCATGTTCTGATTGTAGTTTTTTTTCGCTTAGTGAGTACCTAACTGAATTTAAAAGAGAGTTGTGATCATCTTCATGTTTCACTTCATTAAATGTATATTGCTACTTTAGTTTTAAATACAGATATTCAGTTATCTACATATTTTGGACCTAAATGTTCACTGAATTGTAAATTTTCTCGTATTAAGCTGGCCCTAAAAATATTGTATCCTGACAATCAGACTGAATAAATTATTATTGTTAATATTTTCTTTCCCAGCGTACCTGTTGCAGTGGGAGTAGGTCAGGCTAACCTAGCGTACACGAACGCTTGCACATAAGAGCGGCACATCGGGCACCTTACAAACGCCCCGCCGCACTTCGCGCACGTCAACAGGTGACCACACGGCAAGAACACCACGCTCATCTGTAAGCAGACAACATCATTGTAACACTGTTGAAGAGGTCACACTGTCGTTGTTATATTAATCAGCTGCCTCTAATATTCCAATGACTTACCTCAGAGCCCACGCAAATTTTGCACAGTCTTGCTTCCTTCAACTCTCTCCTTTCCTCTTCCAACAATAATATTTTCTCTTTATTTTCCATTTTTTTTTTTCCACAACTGATCGAAGTTCCACAAAGTATTAACACACGTGTGTAGGATGCCTCGGACGGAACGAGAATGACACGAACGATCGCCGCACGCTGCAAGCGCCGGCCGGTGTGGGGGCGGGGGGAGTGTCATCTTTACCGCACTCACAACTTTGTTGATATCGTTTTCTTTTAATGCGTACGAAATTGTTTTATTGTAATAGGTACGACATTTGTTAATTCTTTATATCTGAAGAATGAAACGTAGAAATAATATAATTGTATGATAATCATTAGTAGTAACGACTATAACAGTAGCTACGTTAAGGAATCACACTTCATATCAATATAATAAAGGTGAAAGTTTTTGAACGTGTGCGTTTGTATGTTTGTCAATCTTCACGCATTTATTCCAAAAAATGTGCTGTTTCCGTGGAATGAGTAAACAGTTTTGAACAGTCCACTGCTGGACATGTGCCCCTCTTTCGCACCCCTGGATATTTTAAATTTTTTTAATTATCAATACAAAGTGATTGAAGAGAAAGACTTATATGTATAGTTACACATATTTTATACAACAGTAGAGGAAACCGAGAAATTCAAAGCTCTGTAAGGCGATATTGTAAAATCATGCTTTTATATGATTACATTGCTAACACTAGCTACTACGAAAATGTATATCTCAAAAAGATCTACCAAACAGCCAGCAATGACCCGTCCTTCTCCTTAAAATAACCCACAGTAATCTTTTTATTCTTTTATATATTTGACAAAGAAATAACTTATAGGTAAGGTAAGGTAACGAATTACTAAAATATGCAATAACGCTAGCGAAACCGTGGTGATCACAGCTAGTAATAATAAAAACTGTCACGTTACTTTGCATTGGGATCGAAGTGTTATCATAGACATAACCAAAAAGTAGCCAACAGGTCTGCTACTGTGGTGATAGATCGATTAAATCCATTTCTTGAACTCCAAACGATCAGCCGCCTACTGATAAGGTGGAAAGGTAATTAACGTGTACATTAATTACAATCGTTAAACAAACAAATATTATATAAATTCGTTGACGGACATATTCCTTTTCTAAGTAATATATTAATAAATTTATGCTAATTAGCGACCTATCAGATATACATATATCGTTAGCTGTTAAGTAATTGTGTGCGCGTTAATGTATTTTACTTACTGTTCCATGTTAAATTTATCTTGGCAAAACTTACGAAAATAATAAGCATTTCATGTTTTGTTAGTCCGTTTATTTCGAAGAGTTGTAACTTTATGCACGTGTTCAAGGCTTTAAGTGATAGTAGAATAGACAAAGTATAAAAGGAATGACGTTACAAAGCGGGATCAAATAATGCTTAGGAGAAATTCAATTTTATTTGATCCGCTCAATACGAGAAAACAGAACATTTTTTTTCTGTCCAATCTATACAGTTTAGCAGGAAACCTCAAAAGTACGATTATTATTGAGGTTAACAAGTTCTGTTCATCCGAAAAAGAAAAGAGTGAAATCTTAGTGTCAAACCACTTTGCAGTGGTTAGGGCACCAAAAAGAGGAACCTCCTCACTGTACGGACCGTGTCGAGGATTACCGCCTTCTGCGTCAGGCACTTGATCCAGCATTCTCACGTGAGCGTCTTGATTACTAACTTACAATTTAGAGTCGCCATACTACAGGTATGAGCCTGACTCAGTTCTTATAGAATCGAAAACGGCCGATTTCGTACAAAAAAAAAGAAAAAAACTACAATGTGACAATAGAGCGGCTAATAAAAAGAACTCACAAGAATTTCTTTATCTTAATGCTTGTGGGGTTATAAAATAAATGGTCACAACGCTTTGTCGACATTCTTATATTGACAATACACGAAAACAATGAAATGACTAAAATATAAGTAAAAAAAAGCAGAATACATGGATTACGTTTCACAAAAATATGTCTAGGGACTGATTTTTATTTATATTGCGTAATTGGTCTTCTGCAAAGAACTGGACAATGGACGAGAGTATTATACTTTGGCATGGTCGTTTAAAAATTAGACAGTAGGTACATGAAAACGTCTTGAATATGGCGTTAAACTACGTGCTTACAGATACAAACGGCGTAACACAAGAAATGCATTTGTGTTGTGGGGTATGCGCAAGGTAGTAATTTAAAAGGTCACGCTGAAAAATTTGTAATTATAAAAGATTATTTAAATGCAGGAAACTTTGCCCGTACAGAAAATTTATCAGACATAGTGTACCACTATATTGTTTTAGATCGTCATTGAGATATTCTCGAAGAGAATAATACTCGTAGCACTTAGCAATGAGCAGTTTCTGAAGACGCTTCTTGAAAATTGTTGTGTTTTCAGCCTTTTTATATGATTCGGCAATTTATTACAGACATATGGAGCGATACAAAGTATGCTTTTGTCCATTAATGCAGTTTTACTCTTCACAACACACATCTGCGTGACGAACTTTTGATCTTTTCTCAAATAGACCAATATTTTTCTTACGAACGTGGCACACTCAACGATACACACTCGTATATATTATATTTATATGCATGAGAGAGTTAATATGTTTTTTTCTACAAAGTGAGATTTACAACTGTTAGGTATTTTAACATCAAATATAATCCTTATACATCTTTTCTGAACTTTGAATGCTAAATTTCAATCAGTGGAGTTACCCCAAGGCATGATACCGAACCGCAGCGTTGATGAGACAAGTCCATGATATGCTGCTATCAGTGTAGATCTACTCGCTACATTTTTTAGCTTATAGAATCCATAGATTGATTGACTCACGTTAGTACAGACATATTATTCTGTGTGTGCTTTCCAGTTCAATTTACTGTCAATTTAAATTATTGTTTTGTACCCATTGTATTATTAAATCAATAGATGTATTCATTTTAGTTTCAATAGACGGCAAGGATCCATTAGTAAATAATACAGTGATTTCGTCAGCAAATAAAGTCATATCACAGAGAGTCGTTAACGGTAGGTCATTTATATACATAATAATCTAATTCTCAACGTCCTCTGATCATACACCACAGGCGATCTCGAACTCTTCAATCATCACCATCAACTCTAAATAAATAAATGGATAAAAGAAAAAGAAAGGACTTTAAGAATTGCCTTTGTTTTTATTGATAGGGTGAAAAATCTCTTCGGATCTCCGACTCCTCAAGGTCGGTCTTGTTCTTCTCTCGTGATCGGTCCCCTCCTGATCCCGTTCAGCGGCCTCTCTCTGAAGCGTAAAAGATTCCGCAGATAAAGACCACTGCGTTTCATCAGCCCTCCGCACCCGCCAATCATGCAGCAATGATTGCTGGCGGGGACAAGTCTCGTCGTCGTCGTCAAGGTCACCATACTGCATACTGCATACTACATCGTCTGCATTCACAATGAGTATGGTGACCACAACTCTTGGATTCCATCAGGTAGGGTAGAGTTACTTAGGCAAGGTTTTGATGTTAAAATAAAAAAAAGTTCAAACTATTATTTGTTTTTAATGTTTTTTAATGTCTTAATATCTAGGTACTATACATATTGTTTCACTTAAATATTGATTTGTTACACTTTGACTATACAAAAATATAGTATATTTACATTTACATTACATTGTACCTACATTTAACTTATGAATTAACCCTATTTATGCTACACTAACTACTTATACTAAAACTAAACTAAACTAAAACTAAAAAATGTACAAAAGTCGTTGGTACGCCTTGTGCAACGAGAACATCTGGAAGCGAGAAAATTTATTTAGAATCATATTAACTATTAAATCATAATTATATTATTCGACTTGTAATTTTTCTATATATGTATAATAGGACTTGAAATAATTTTGAGCTACAGACCGTATACTTGGTGTCGGTAAGTCATGTTCTGATTGTAGTTTTTTTTCGCTTAGTGAGTACCTAACTGAATTTAAAAGAGAGTTGTGATCATCTTCATGTTTCACTTCATTAAATGTATATTGCTACTTTAGTTTTAAATACAGATATTCAGTTATCTACATATTTTGGACCTAAATGTTCACTGAATTGTAAATTTTCTCGTATTAAGCTGGCCCTAAAAATATTGTATCCTGACAATCAGACTGAATAAATTATTATTGTTAATATTTTCTTTCCCAGCGTACCTGTTGCAGTGGGAGTAGGTCAGGCTAACCTAGCGTACACGAACGCTTGCACATAAGAGCGGCACATCGGGCACCTTACAAACGCCCCGCCGCACTTCGCGCACGTCAACAGGTGACCACACGGCAAGAACACCACGCTCATCTGTAAGCAGACAACATCATTGTAACACTGTTGAAGAGGTCACACTGTCGTTGTTATATTAATCAGCTGCCTCTAATATTCCAATGACTTACCTCAGAGCCCACGCAAATTTTGCACAGTCTTGCTTCCTTCAACTCTCTCCTTTCCTCTTCCAACAATAATATTTTCTCTTTATTTTCCATTTTTTTTTTTCCACAACTGATCGAAGTTCCACAAAGTATTAACACACGTGTGTAGGATGCCTCGGACGGAACGAGAATGACACGAACGATCGCCGCACGCTGCAAGCGCCGGCCGGTGTGGGGGCGGGGGGAGTGTCATCTTTACCGCACTCACAACTTTGTTGATATCGTTTTCTTTTAATGCGTACGAAATTGTTTTATTGTAATAGGTACGACATTTGTTAATTCTTTATATCTGAAGAATGAAACGTAGAAATAATATAATTGTATGATAATCATTAGTAGTAACGACTATAACAGTAGCTACGTTAAGGAATCACACTTCATATCAATATAATAAAGGTGAAAGTTTTTGAACGTGTGCGTTTGTATGTTTGTCAATCTTCACGCATTTATTCCAAAAAATGTGCTGTTTCCGTGGAATGAGTAAACAGTTTTGAACAGTCCACTGCTGGACATGTGCCCCTCTTTCGCACCCCTGGATATTTTAAATTTTTTTAATTATCAATACAAAGTGATTGAAGAGAAAGACTTATATGTATAGTTACACGTATTTTATACAACAGTAGAGGAAACCGAGAAATTCAAAGCTCTGTAAGGCGATATTGTAAAATCATGCTTTTATATGATTACATTGCTAACACTAGCTACTACGAAAATGTATATCTCAAAAAGATCTACCAAACAGCCAGCAATGACCCGTCCTTTTCCTTAAAATAACCCACAGTAATCTTTTTATTCTTTTATATATTTGACAAAGAAATAACTTATAGGTAAGGTAAGGTAACCAATTACTAAAATATGCAATAACGCTAGCGAAACCGAGGTGATCACAGCTAGTAATACAAAAAAATCTGTCACGTTACTTTGCATTGGGATCGAAGTGTTATCATAGACATAACCAAAAAGTAGCCAACAGGTCTGCTACTGTGGTGATAGATCGATTAAATCCATTTCTTGAACTCCAAACGATCAGCCGCCTACTGATAAGGTGGAAAGTTAATTAACGTGTACATTAATTACAATCGTTAAAAAACAAATATTATATAAATTCGTTGACGGACATATTCCTTTTCTAAGTAATATATTAATAAATTTATGCTAATTAGGGACCTATCAGATATACATATATCGTTAGCTGTTAAGTAATTGTGTGCGCGTTAATGTATTTTACTTACTGTTCCATGTTAAATTTATCTTGGCAAAACTTACGAAAATAATAAGCATTTCATGTTTTGTTAGTCCGTTTATTTCGAAGAGTTGTAACTTTATGCACGTGTTCAAGGCTTTAAGTGATAGTAGAATAGACAAAGTATAAAAGGAATGACGTTACAAAGCGGGATCAAATAATGCTTAGGAGAAATTCAATTTTATTTGATCCGCTCAATACGAGAAAACAGAACATTTTTTTTCTGTCCAATCTATACAGTTTAGCAGGAAACCTCAAAAGTACGATTATTATTGAGGTTAACAAGTTCTGTTCATCCGAAAAAGAAAAGAGTGAAATCTTAGTGTCAAACCACTTTGCAGTGGTTAGGGCACCAAAAAGAGGAACCTCCTCACTGTACGGACCGTGTCGAGGATTACCGCCTTCTGCGTCAGGCACTTGATCCAGCATTCTCACGTGAGCGTCTTGATTACTAACTTACAATTTAGAGTCGCCATACTACAGGTATGAGCCTGACTCAGTTCTTATAGAATCGAAAACGGCCGATTTCGTACAAAAAAAAAAGAAAAAAACTACAATGTGACAATAGAGCGGCTAATAAAAAGAACTCACAAGAATTTCTTTATCTTAATGCTTGTGGGGTTATAAAATAAATGGTCACAACGCTTTGTCGACATTCTTATATTGACAATACACGAAAACAATGAAATGACTAAAATATAAGTAAAAAAAAGCAGAATACATGGATTACGTTTCACAAAAATATGTCTAGGGACTGATTTTTATTTATATTGCGTAATTGGTCTTCTGCAAAGAACTGGACAATGGACGAGAGTATTATACTTTGGCATGGTCGTTTAAAAATTAGACAGTAGGTACATGAAAACGTCTTGAATATGGCGTTAAACTACGTGCTTACAGATACAAACGGCGTAACACAAGAAATGCATTTGTGTTGTGGGGTATGCGCAAGGTAGTAATTTAAAAGGTCACGCTGAAAAATTTGTAATTATAAAAGATTATTTAAATGCAGGAAACTTTGCCCGTACAGAAAATTTATCAGACATAGTGTACCACTATATTGTTTTAGATCGTCATTGAGATATTCTCGAAGAGAATAATACTCGTAGCACTTAGCAATGAGCAGTTTCTGAAGACGCTTCTTGAAAATTGTTGTGTTTTCAGCCTTTTTATATGATTCGGCAATTTATTACAGACATATGGAGCGATACAAAGTATGCTTTTGTCCATTAATGCAGTTTTACTCTTCACAACACACATCTGCGTGACGAACTTTTGATCTTTTCTCAAATAGACCAATATTTTGTCTTACGAACGTGGCACACTCAACGATACACACTCGTATATATTATATTTATATGCATGAGAGAGTTAATATGTTTTTTTCTACAAAGTGAGATTTACAACTGTTAGGTATTTTAACATCAAATATAATCCTTATACATCTTTTCTGAACTTTGAATGCTAAATTTCAATCAGTGGAGTTACCCCAAGGCATGATACCGAACCGCAGCGTTGATGAGACAAGTCCATGATATGCTGCTATCAGTGTAGATCTACTCGCTACATTTTTTAGCTTATAGAATCCATAGATTGATTGACTCACGTTAGTACAGACATATTATTCTGTGTGTGCTTTCCAGTTCAATTTACTGTCAATTTAAATTATTGTTTTGTACCCATTGTATTATTAAATCAATAGATGTATTCATTTTAGTTTCAATAGACGGCAAGGATCCATTAGTAAATAATACAGTGATTTCGTCAGCAAATAAAGTCATATCACAGAGAGTCGTTAACGGTAGGTCATTTATATACATAATAATCTAATTCTCAACGTCCTCTGATCATACACCACAGGCGATCTCGAACTCTTCAATCATCACCATCAACTCTAAATAAATAAATGGATAAAAGAAAAAGAAAGGACTTTAAGAATTGCCTTTGTTTTTATTGATAGGGTGAAAAATCTCTTCGGATCTCCGACTCCTCAAGGTCGGTCTTGTTCTTCTCTCGTGATCGGTCCCCTCCTGATCCCGTTCAGCGGCCTCTCTCTGAAGCGTAAAAGATTCCGCAGATAAAGACCACTGCGTTTCATCAGCCCTCCGCACCCGCCAATCATGCAGCAATGATTGCTGGCGGGGACAAGTCTCGTCGTCGTCGTCAAGGTCACCATACTGCATACTGCATACTACATCGTCTGCATTCACAATGAGTATGGTGACCACAACTCTTGGATTCCATCAGGTAGGGTAGAGTTACTTAGGCAAGGTTTTGATGTTAAAATAAAAAAAAGTTCAAACTATTATTTGTTTTTAATGTTTTTTAATGTCTTAATATCTAGGTACTATACATATTGTTTCACTTAAATATTGATTTGTTACACTTTGACTATACAAAAATATAGTATATTTACATTTACATTACATTGTACCTACATTTAACTTATGAATTAACCCTATTTATGCTACACTAACTACTTATACTAAAACTAAACTAAACTAAAACTAAAAAATGTACAAAAGTCGTTGGTACGCCTTGTGCAACGAGAACATCTGGAAGCGAGAAATTTTATTTAGAATCATATTAACTATTAAATCATAATTATATTATTCGACTTGTAATTTTTCTATATACCTATATGTATAATAGGACTTGAAATAATTTTGAGCTACAGACCGTATACTTGGTGTCGGTAAGTCATGTTCTGATTGTAGTTTTTTTTTCGCTTAGTGAGTACCTAACTGAATTTAAAAGAGAGTTGTGATCATCTTCATGTTTCACTTCATTAAATGTATATTGCTACTTTAGTTTTAAATACAGATATTCAGTTATCTACATATTTTGGACCTAAATGTTCACTGAATTGTAAATTTTCTCGTATTAAGCTGGCCCTAAAAATATTGTATCCTGACAATCAGACTGAATAAATTATTATTGTTAATATTTTCTTTCCCAGCGTACCTGTTGCAGTGGGAGTAGGTCAGGCTAACCTAGCGTACACGAACGCTTGCATATAAGAGCGGCACATCGGGCACCTTACAAACGCCCCGCCGCACTTCGCGCACGTCAACAGGTGACCACACGGCAAGAACACCACGCTCATCTGTAAGCAGACAACATCATTGTAACACTGTTGAAGAGGTCACACTGTCGTTGTTATATTAATCAGCTGCCTCTAATATTCCAATGACTTACCTCAGAGCCCACGCAAATTTTGCACAGTCTTGCTTCCTTCAACTCTCTCCTTTCCTCTTCCAACAATAATATTTTCTCTTTATTTTCCATTTTTTTTTTTCCACAACTGATCGAAGTTCCACAAAGTATTAACACACGTGTGTAGGATGCCTCGGACGGAACGAGAATGACACGAACGATCGCCGCACGCTGCAAGCGCCGGCCGGTGTGGGGGCGGGGGGAGTGTCATCTTTACCGCACTCACAACTTTGTTGATATCGTTTTCTTTTAATGCGTACGAAATTGTTTTATTGTAATAGGTACGACATTTGTTAATTCTTTATATCTGAAGAATGAAACGTAGAAATAATATAATTGTATGATAATCATTAGTAGTAACGGCTATAACAGTAGCTACGTTAAGGAATCACACTTCATATCAATATAATAAAGGTGAAAGTTTTTGAACGTGTGCGTTTGTATGTTTGTCAATCTTCACGCATTTATTCCAAAAAATGTGCTGTTTCCGTGGAATGAGTAAACAGTTTTGAACAGTCCACTGCTGGACATGTGCCCCTCTTTCGCACCCCTGGATATTTTAAATTTTTTTAATTATCAATACAAAGTGATTGAAGAGAAAGACTTATATGTATAGTTACACGTATTTTATACAACAGTAGAGGAAACCGAGAAATTCAAAGCTCTGTAAGGCGATATTGTAAAATCATGCTTTTATATGATTACATTGCTAACACTAGCTACTACGAAAATGTATATCTCAAAAAGATCTACCAAACAGCCAGCAATGACCCGTCCTTCTCCTTAAAATAACCCACAGTAATCTTTTTATTCTTTTATATATTTGACAAAGAAATAACTTATAGGTAAGGTAAGGTAACGAATTACTAAAATATGCAATAACGCTAGCGAAACCGTGGTGATCACAGCTAGTAATAATAAAAACTGTCACGTTACTTTGCATTGGGATCGAAGTGTTATCATAGACATAACCAAAAAGTAGCCAACAGGTCTGCTACTGTGGTGATAGATCGATTAAATCCATTTCTTGAACTCCAAACGATCAGCCGCCTACTGATAAGGTGGAAAGTTAATTAACGTGTACATTAATTACAATCGTTAAAAAACAAATATTATATAAATTCGTTGACGGACATATTCCTTTTCTAAGTAATATATTAATAAATTTATGCTAATTAGGGACCTATCAGATATACATATATCGTTAGCTGTTAAGTAATTGTGTGCGCGTTAATGTATTTTACTTACTGTTCCATGTTAAATTTATCTTGGCAAAACTTACGAAAATAATAAGCATTTCATGTTTTGTTAGTCCGTTTATTTCGAAGAGTTGTAACTTTATGCACGTGTTCAAGGCTTTAAGTGATAGTAGAATAGACAAAGTATAAAAGGAATGACGTTACAAAGCGGGATCAAATAATGCTTAGGAGAAATTCAATTTTATTTGATCCGCTCAATACGAGAAAACAGAACATTTTTTTTCTGTCCAATCTATACAGTTTAGCAGGAAACCTCAAAAGTACGATTATTATTGAGGTTAACAAGTTCTGTTCATCCGAAAAAGAAAAGAGTGAAATCTTAGTGTCAAACCACTTTGCAGTGGTTAGGGCACCAAAAAGAGGAACCTCCTCACTGTACGGGTCGTGTCGAGGATTACCGCCTTCTGCGTCAGGCACTTGATCCAGCATTCTCACGTGAGCGTCTTGATTACTAACTTACAATTTAGAGTCGCCATACTACAGGTATGAGCCTGACTCAGTTCTTATAGAATCGAAAACGGCCGATTTCGTACAAAAAAAAAAGAAAAAAACTACAATGTGACAATAGAGCGGCTAATAAAAAGAACTCACAAGAATTTCTTTATCTTAATGCTTGTGGGGTTATAAAATAAATGGTCACAACGCTTTGTCGACATTCTTATATTGACAATACACGAAAACAATGAAATGACTAAAATATAAGTAAAAAAAAGCAGAATACATGGATTACGTTTCACAAAAATATGTCTAGGGACTGATTTTTATTTATATTGCGTAATTGGTCTTCTGCAAAGAACTGGACAATGGACGAGAGTATTATACTTTGGCATGGTCGTTTAAAAATTAGACAGTAGGTACATGAAAACGTCTTGAATATGGCGTTAAACTACGTGCTTACAGATACAAACGGCGTAACACAAGAAATGCATTTGTGTTGTGGGGTATGCGCAAGGTAGTAATTTAAAAGGTCACGCTGAAAAATTTGTAATTATAAAAGATTATTTAAATGCAGGAAACTTTGCCCGTACAGAAAATTTATCAGACATAGTGTACCACTATATTGTTTTAGATCGTCATTGAGATATTCTCGAAGAGAATAATACTCGTAGCACTTAGCAATGAGCAGTTTCTGAAGACGCTTCTTGAAAATTGTTGTGTTTTCAGCCTTTTTATACGATTCGGCAATTTATTACAGACATATGGAGCGATACAAAGTATGCTTTTGTCCATTAATGCAGTTTTACTCTTCACAACACACATCTGCGTGACGAACTTTTGATCTTTTCTCAAATAGACCAATATTTTGTCTTACGAACGTGGCACACTCAACGATACACACTCGTATATATTATATTTATATGCATGAGAGAGTTAATATGTTTTTTTCTACAAAGTGAGATTTACAACTGTTAGGTATTTTAACATCAAATATAATCCTTATACATCTTTTCTGAACTTTGAATGCTAAATTTCAATCAGTGGAGTTACCCCAAGGCATGATACCGAACCGCAGCGTTGATGAGACAAGTCCATGATATGCTGCTATCAGTGTAGATCTACTCGCTACATTTTTTAGCTTATAGAATCCATAGATTGATTGACTCACGTTAGTACAGACATATTATTCTGTGTGTGCTTTCCAGTTCAATTTACTGTCAATTTAAATTATTGTTTTGTACCCATTGTATTATTAAATCAATAGATGTATTCATTTTAGTTTCAATAGACGGCAAGGATCCATTAGTAAATAATACAGTGATTTCGTCAGCAAATAAAGTCATATCACAGAGAGTCGTTAACGGTAGGTCATTTATATACATAATAATCTAATTCTCAACGTCCTCTGATCATACACCACAGGCGATCTCGAACTCTTCAATCATCACCATCAACTCTAAATAAATAAATGGATAAAAGAAAAAGAAAGGACTTTAAGAATTGCCTTTGTTTTTATTGATAGGGTGAAAAATCTCTTCGGATCTCCGACTCCTCAAGGTCGGTCTTGTTCTTCTCTCGTGATCGGTCCCCTCCTGATCCCGTTCAGCGGCCTCTCTCTGAAGCGTAAAAGATTCCGCAGATAAAGACCACTGCGTTTCATCAGCCCTCCGCACCCGCCAATCATGCAGCAATGATTGCTGGCGGGGACAAGTCTCGTCGTCGTCGTCAAGGTCACCATACTGCATACTGCATACTACATCGTCTGCATTCACAATGAGTATGGTGACCACAACTCTTGGATTCCATCAGGTAGGGTAGAGTTACTTAGGCAAGGTTTTGATGTTAAAATAAAAAAAAGTTCAAACTATTATTTGTTTTTAATGTTTTTTAATGTCTTAATATCTAGGTACTATACATATTGTTTCACTTAAATATTGATTTGTTACACTTTGACTATACAAAAATATAGTATATTTACATTTACATTACATTGTACCTACATTTAACTTATGAATTAACCCTATTTATGCTACACTAACTACTTATACTAAAACTAAACTAAACTAAAACTAAAAAATGTACAAAAGTCGTTGGTACGCCTTGTGCAACGAGAACATCTGGAAGCGAGAAAATTTATTTAGAATCATATTAACTATTAAATCATAATTATATTATTCGACTTGTAATTTTTCTATATATGTATAATAGGACTTGAAATAATTTTGAGCTACAGACCGTATACTTGGTGTCGGTAAGTCATGTTCTGATTGTAGTTTTTTTTCGCTTAGTGAGTACCTAACTGAATTTAAAAGAGAGTTGTGATCATCTTCATGTTTCACTTCATTAAATGTATATTGCTACTTTAGTTTTAAATACAGATATTCAGTTATCTACATATTTTGGACCTAAATGTTCACTGAATTGTAAATTTTCTCGTATTAAGCTGGCCCTAAAAATATTGTATCCTGACAATCAGACTGAATAAATTATTATTGTTAATATTTTCTTTCCCAGCGTACCTGTTGCAGTGGGAGTAGGTCAGGCTAACCTAGCGTACACGAACGCTTGCATATAAAAGCGGCACATCGGGCACCTTACAAACGCCCCGCCGCACTTCGCGCACGTCAACAGGTGACCACACGGCAAGAACACCACGCTCATCTGTAAGCAGACAACATCATTGTAACACTGTTGAAGAGGTCACACTGTCGTTGTTATATTAATCAGCTGCCTCTAATATTCCAATGACTTACCTCAGAGCCCACGCAAATTTTGCACAGTCTTGCTTCCTTCAACTCTCTCCTTTCCTCTTCCAACAATAATATTTTCTCTTTATTTTCCATTTTTTTTTTCCACAACTGATCGAAGTTCCACAAAGTATTAACACACGTGTGTAGGATGCCTCGGACGGAACGAGAATGACACGAACGATCGCCGCACGCTGCAAGCGCCGGCCGGTGTGGGGGCGGGGGGAGTGTCATCTTTACCGCACTCACAACTTTGTTGATATCGTTTTCTTTTAATGCGTACGAAATTGTTTTATTGTAATAGGTACGACATTTGTTAATTCTTTATATCTGAAGAATGAAACGTAGAAATAATATAATTGTATGATAATCATTAGTAGTAACGACTATAACAGTAGCTACGTTAAGGAATCACACTTCATATCAATATAATAAAGGTGAAAGTTTTTGAACGTGTGCGTTTGTATGTTTGTCAATCTTCACGCATTTATTCCAAAAAATGTGCTGTTTCCGTGGAATGAGTAAACAGTTTTGAACAGTCCACTGCTGGACATGTGCCCCTCTTTCGCACCCCTGGATATTTTAAATTTTTTTAATTATCAATACAAAGTGATTGAAGAGAAAGACTTATATGTTTTTTTTTTTTATATAAGGACCTAGCTGTTGGCCTGGTATGGCCTCTACAACTTTACGCGGGCATTACGGTGAGCGCTGAGGGCTCTCAACCGGTCATTTGTTAAGCAACATAGCCCAAGGGCACCCCCTGTGGGGTACGAACCTCGGCTTGGGGTGTTGCTGCTACGTTGGGGCGACCTACTCCCATGATTTGTATGTGATTTACGCGGCGCGTATTCCGCCCCCGACGACGGGGACGAAAACGCGGACGGTTCCTATTCCTAGATTGCCTAGCTGTGTCCGCTCTACGTTGAACGAGCGTGATCTCGTCATCTGATTCCTCTAACGCGTGTCTGGGTCGTCGTATCTTCGAAATCCTACTTGGTGTGTATCCTACGGCCGCAACCACTAGAGGGTTGGGGTGAGTCGGAGCAGAGTCAAAGTAGCTACGGGAGCACTGTTTTATGAATTGCTTGATGGTCGGCAATCTGAGGTCGATGTGAAGATCGACGTTGCGTACATACCACGGTGCTCCCGTAGCTTTGCGCATGAACCTATTTTGTAGTGTTTGAAGCCTATGGATCCTGTGTGGCCTAACGTGTGCGAATACTACGCTACCGTACGTCATTACGGGACGTACGCATGACGTGTATAGCCTAACTTTATTTTTTAGATCTAATTTCGAACGCGCGTTTATTAGACAGTGTAGACGTCCTAGCACGAAGGCAGCCCGGCTGCGGACTGCCTTCATGTGGGGGCCGAAGGTTAGACGGTCGTCGAGGGTTATGCCTAGGTATTTGGCCTGCCTAGCCCAAGGGATAGACTTGCCGAACATCCTAATCTGAGGGGTCTTCTCCAAAGGATACAAGCTTAGCTGTCTTCTGTGAAACAGCACCGCCTGGCTTTTCTCGGGGTTGACCTCTATCCTCCATTTCCGGAACCAAACGCCCAGTGCGTTGGCTGCGGTCTGGAGTTTTTTGGCTACTGTCGAGGGGTTCACCCCCGAGCAGTAGATAGCCGTGTCGTCTGCGAATAGTGCCGTCTGCACATACCGATGCTTCGGAATGTCGCTGGTATACAGCGTGAAGAGTAGGGGGGAGAGCACGGACCCTTGTGGGACACCGGCTCGTATGGGGTGAGTGGAGGACAATGACCCTTCTACTCGGTAGCGGAAGCTTCGATTCGACAAGTAGTCTCGTATGATGAGTACGAGTCCGTGTGGCACTCCCATGGTAAGTAGCTTAAATAATAAGCCGTTGTGCCACACTTTGTCGAAAGCTTTCGCTACGTCGAAAAAGAGGATTCCTGTAAACAGGTTGCGTTGAAGCCGATCGCTGGTGTATTCAACGATGCGGTGAACTTGGTGGACGCACGAGTGTTCGGTTCGGAAACCGAATTGCTCGTGGGGGACGAGAAGATTAGCATCGGCATACGCTTTCAGCCTATTGTAGATTAGACGCTCGTATAGCTTGCCTAATCCGTTAAGCAGACTGATCGGTCTATAACTGGTCGGTTCGGACTTTGGTTTGCCAGGTTTGGGTATCCCAATAACAACGGCTTCTTTCCATTGTTGTGGAAAGATGTTGTTTTTGAGTGCTGCGTTGAAAATGAACGTCAGCAGGACCAGTAGCCTCTCCGGAAAGAGTTTTAACACCCTGTTTGTGATACCGTCCGAACCGGGCGCCTTGCGAGCGTGTAGGCCCTTGACGATCGTTTCGACTTCTTCGGGGGTGACCGTGTCTAGGTCTGGTTGTGTATCTGTCGTCCCTGTCGGCGTTGATGTTGATGTAGGAAGTGAGGTTATTAGGCGCTCTACTTCCGAATCAACTTCGGCTATTTGGTCCGAGTCGCAGTGTATTACGCTGGGCGTGCACTGATTCTCTAGACTCTCGGCCAGGCACTCTGCCTTTTCGATATCGTCGAATGCCGGCGGAAGGTTAGGTCTGCTTAGAGGAGGCATACAGGTGACAATGTCTCTCTTAAGCGAGCGGGACAGCTGCCAGAAGGCAAGGTGGGTAGGTTCGAGGTCTTGTAGTGTCCTATCCCACCTGTCTTGGCGCATTTGATCGATGCGCGACTTGACCGCTCTTTCTAAGCGTCGTAACCTGATCCTGTTGGCTTCGCATGGATATCTGTCGTAGGCTCGTACGGCGGCGTTCTTCCGCCTCAGCAGCTCGCGTACGTCATCGGGTAGGTCCCAGCGGCGATCGTTCGTCGCCGGTGCCTCCCGAGTGCATTCGTTAATTAACGATTGCACGTGAGCTGTGAGGGAGTCGATCGCCATCGTGGTGTCCTCTTGGCTAATTATATGGTCGGGTATCCTATCTAGATGCACGGACGAGGTTGCCTCGAGTTTTGTCCCGAGGCGCCTCCAGTCCGTGATTCGTCTAGTCGGGGTACGATGACCTGTGTCGATGGGACCCAGTCTGGGTGCGAACTCCATAACCACAGGTCTGTGGTCTGAAGTTAACTCGTGAAGCACCTCTACTGAACACAAACGTAGGTTTATGTTCTTTAGGAGTGCCACGTCCAGAATGTCGGGTCGGTGAGACACGTTGTGCGGATAATGGGTCGGTTCGAGCGGGGCGATGATGTCGAACGCTAGTCTATTCGAGAGCGACTCCAGGGCTCTGCCTTTGGCGTTGGACTGGTGACAGTTCCAAATGGTGTTCTTGGCGTTAAGGTCGCCGCCGATAATCACGGCGTCGCTCAGTTCTAGCAGCGCTCGGAGGTCGCTCTCGGGTAGTTGCCGATTGGGTGACAGATAGGCTGAGACTAGTGTGATCGATTGGTGTCCGGTCATGCCTATTCGACAGACCGAAGCCTCGATGCTAGTCAGCGCAGGCGGATCCATAGGTACGCAGTGAAGGGACCTTTTGTAATATATGAGAGTTCCCCCTAGCGCAGAGTCAATCCTATCGTTGCGGACCACAGAGTAGTTCGCAACGTTTGGGTTTCTCTGCGAGGGTTTCAAAAAGGTCTCTTGCACTAGCAATATGTCTAGTTGGTGTGCCCTAAGAAATTCGCCAACTTCATCTCGTTGCCTACTGATGCCGTTGGCGTTGAAGTACCCTATCTTGAGTGTTTTTGGTTTGACTCTGCTTGTCGGTGTCCTATCCATATTATGGGTTGCACTTGAATGCGCCTAACTTCTCGAGTACGCTCGAGTATCTGATGCTGACGTTGAGGAGGGCCAACGGATTGCCCTCGTTTTGACGTATTAAATTAGCGAGCTGGCGTAGCTCGTTAAAATCGATCGCACTCGCGAACCTTGCCACTAGGGATAGGTCCGGGTCGATCGTTTGCGGTAGTTGGCTCCTGTAGTCGACGACGAGCGGCTTGGGCCCTCCCTGGAGCGGTTTAGTGGGCGTGGGCACGCCGGAGGCTGCCTTTGCGGGTACTGGGGCAGGTATGGGGACCTGCATCGTCTTCCGCACGGGCAGAGGTGGGAAGGTCTCCCCCGTCTTCCTGGGAGTGGCCCAGGCGTTCGTCTTCGGCAAAGGAGCAGCTATAAAGCTCCCCCCGGTCCCTGCAGTGGCAGCAGCAGCAGCGGGGACGACTGGGCGGGGACGCTGAGGTCCTTTCGCCTTGGGGGTTTTAGGCGCCTTCGGGCAGCCTCTGTAGTTGGCGGGGTGGCCTTCTTCGCCACACAGCACGCACGCGACTGGGGCAGTGCAATTGGCCCTGTCTTTGGGCCTTTTGCATTGGTCCGTCGCGTGGTCCTCCAGGCACTTGACGCACCTTGGGCGGGCGAAGCAATTTCGGGCCGAGTGCCCGTAGAGCTGGCAGCGGTGGCATTGTGAGATGCCACTTCTTCTGTGAGGTGGCTCCACAGTTATCCCCGACAGCCCACAGACGGATGACATCTTGAAGATGTCCTTGCCCGCGGGGCTGTCGTCGAGGGAGACCATCACCATATCAAAGATGGTATTGGTGCGGCCTCTCACCATCCGGTGTACCTCGTGCACCGGGTAGTCTTTTGACAGGGATTCCTTGATCTCCTCGGGGGAGATCTCCCTGGGTACATTGCGGATGACCACACGGAGTTTCTTGTCCTCCGGCAGAGTGTACGTGTGGTAAGGCACGTTTCTCTCCCGAAGGAGCTTCGAAAGCGCCCTGTGGTCGCTCGCGGTGGCTAGGGCGATTTTGATGCCCTGTTGGGTGCTACGAGCCGAGTGGTAGGTGATCCGGCGCTCGTTGCACCAGGTGGAGATAGCCGTCCATTTGGACTTCTCCTGGACGTAGATCGGTGGAGGGGCGCGGGTCTTCGGCGCGGCCGCCGAGGCGTCGGCGATAGCGGGCGAGGACCTCCCTGAGGGGGAGTTGCTGCCCTTAGGCCTTGAAGAGGCGCGAACGGGGGCGGGTGCTGCCGAGGTATCCTTGTCCTCTGACAGTTTTGGGGCCTTGTTTGGGCCTCCTTTGGCCTTCCTGCTGCGTTTCCGTGAGGAAACTACGGAGAAACCTTCTTGGTCTTCGTCCTCTCTTGACGAGGACTCTTCCTCGCTGCTCTCGGAGGGGGAGGAGGGGGACTCTGGCTGTCCCTTTTCGCGTTCGCGTTCGTGGTCTTCGCCCGAACTCGCAGCGGGCTCTGGAGACGCTTCTGTCTCCATCTCGATTGCTTCTTGCGCCTTCCGCGCGACCATGTTCCCGTACCTCTTTTGTAGTACGGCGAAGACGACTGGGTCTGCGAGGAGGTCCTTTATTGATAGCTTCTCCATGTCGGCGGTTCGGGTGCTGTGCGTATCGCGTGGCACGCGACAGCAACAACAACAACACCACCAACAGCAGTCCTAGTCCCCGGGTGGGACAACCCGGGGGTGTGTGCGTGCTTGTCCTCCCAGCCGGGGTAAGGCCGGGAGGGTGTACTTATAACTAGGTGTGCCCTAAGCGTGTATCCCTTCGCCGATCTTAATGTGCGTCGGGTTCCTAGCAGCCCAGGTGCCGGGGTGGTATGGGCCTGTTGTGGCCGGCACACCCAATCTAACACCTGAGAATGGGATGTGGAGGTAAGGGTGGGGTGGGAGGGTGATGACTAGGCTCGACTAGGAGTCCCCCCAAGGCCGAGTTATCTAGCCCCAGCCGACTACGCCTAACCCAGAAGGGGCTAGGCAGGCGGGTCGGGTCACCGCCCACTCGGTTTCGTTGGCACCGTTAGGTTTCCACCGAGTGACCAAATTTAGGTTTTTCCCTGAAGGGGCCAAAGACTTATATGCTCAAAAGAAACTTGCGCCTCTGTGAAGGACGGCGCACTATCCAACGTCGTATTTATAAATACGACGTTAGTTTGTACGCGTCTTGTTCACAGACGTGACTTGAAGTAGGTCCTTTCTCGTTCTAAAAAGAACGATAATCGAGACTTTGTGCGATACGCAAAGGCTGTTAGCCGCGTGTCTCGGACGACGGTCCGGTGCACGCAGCAGGGAGCTAGTGCGTAGCGCAGGCGGGCGGCTGCTACGTCGGCGTAGCGGTGACGACGGCGTAGCGGTGCGATGAGAAGCGAGGGGTGCGGCGTAGCGCGGGGCGTGGCGTCGCACGTAGCGGTGGTCGGTGTCGGGAGCGATTCGGAGACGTCGAGACTTATATGTATAGTTACACGTATTTTATACAACAGTAGAGGAAACCGAGAAATTCAAAGCTCTGTAAGGCGATATTGTAAAATCATGCTTTTATATGATTACATTGCTAACACTAGCTACTACGAAAATGTATATCTCAAAAAGATCTACCAAACAGCCAGCAATGACCCGTCCTTCTCCTTAAAATAACCCACAGTAATCTTTTTATTCTTTTATATATTTGACAAAGAAATAACTTATAGGTAAGGTAAGGTAACGAATTACTAAAATATGCAATAACGCTAGCGAAACCGTGGTGATCACAGCTAGTAATAAAAAAAAATCTGTCACGTTACTTTGCATTGGGATCGAAGTGTTATCATAGACATAACCAAAAAGTAGCCAACAGGTCTGCTACTGTGGTGATAGATCGATTA
This sequence comes from Hypercompe scribonia, assembly GCA_949316085.1. NCBI lineage: Eukaryota > Metazoa > Arthropoda > Insecta > Lepidoptera > Erebidae > Hypercompe > Hypercompe scribonia. The sequence continues at coordinate 11,734,497 of OX438980.1, forward strand.
AATCCATTTCTTGAACTCCAAACGATCAGCCGCCTACTGATAAGGTGGAAAGTTAATTAACGTGTACATTAATTACAATCGTTAAAAAACAAATATTATATAAATTCGTTGACGGACATATTCCTTTTCTAAGTAATATATTAATAAATTTATGCTAATTAGGGACCTATCAGATATACATATATCGTTAGCTGTTAAGTAATTGTGTGCGCGTTAATGTATTTTACTTACTGTTCCATGTTAAATTTATCTTGGCAAAACTTACGAAAATAATAAGCATTTCATGTTTTGTTAGTCCGTTTATTTCGAAGAGTTGTAACTTTATGCACGTGTTCAAGGCTTTAAGTGATAGTAGAATAGACAAAGTATAAAAGGAATGACGTTACAAAGCGGGATCAAATAATGCTTAGGAGAAATTCAATTTTATTTGATCCGCTCAATACGAGAAAACAGAACATTTTTTTTCTGTCCAATCTATACAGTTTAGCAGGAAACCTCAAAAGTACGATTATTATTGAGGTTAACAAGTTCTGTTCATCCGAAAAAGAAAAGAGTGAAATCTTAGTGTCAAACCACTTTGCAGTGGTTAGGGCACCAAAAAGAGGAACCTCCTCACTGTACGGGTCGTGTCGAGGATTACCGCCTTCTGCGTCAGGCACTTGATCCAGCATTCTCACGTGAGCGTCTTGATTACTAACTTACAATTTAGAGTCGCCATACTACAGGTATGAGCCTGACTCAGTTCTTATAGAATCGAAAACGGCCGATTTCGTACAAAAAAAAAAGAAAAAAACTACAATGTGACAATAGAGCGGCTAATAAAAAGAACTCACAAGAATTTCTTTATCTTAATGCTTGTGGGGTTATAAAATAAATGGTCACAACGCTTTGTCGACATTCTTATATTGACAATACACGAAAACAATGAAATGACTAAAATATAAGTAAAAAAAAGCAGAATACATGGATTACGTTTCACAAAAATATGTCTAGGGACTGATTTTTATTTATATTGCGTAATTGGTCTTCTGCAAAGAACTGGACAATGGACGAGAGTATTATACTTTGGCATGGTCGTTTAAAAATTAGACAGTAGGTACATGAAAACGTCTTGAATATGGCGTTAAACTACGTGCTTACAGATACAAACGGCGTAACAAAAGAAATGCATTTGTGTTGTGGGGTATGCGCAAGGTAGTAATTTAAAAGGTCACGCTGAAAAATTTGTAATTATAAAAGATTATTTAAATGCAGGAAACTTTGCCCGTACAGAAAATTTATCAGACATAGTGTACCACTATATTGTTTTAGATCGTCATTGAGATATTCTCGAAGAGAATAATACTCGTAGCACTTAGCAATGAGCAGTTTCTGAAGACGCTTCTTGAAAATTGTTGTGTTTTCAGCCTTTTTATACGATTCGGCAATTTATTACAGACATATGGAGCGATACAAAGTATGCTTTTGTCCATTAATGCAGTTTTACTCTTCACAACACACATCTGCGTGACGAACTTTTGATCTTTTCTCAAATAGACCAATATTTTGTCTTACGAACGTGGCACACTCAACGATACACACTCGTATATATTATATTTATATGCATGAGAGAGTTAATATGTTTTTTTCTACAAAGTGAGATTTACAACTGTTAGGTATTTTAACATCAAATATAATCCTTATACATCTTTTCTGAACTTTGAATGCTAAATTTCAATCAGTGGAGTTACCCCAAGGCATGATACCGAACCGCAGCGTTGATGAGACAAGTCCATGATATGCTGCTATCAGTGTAGATCTACTCGCTACATTTTTTAGCTTATAGAATCCATAGATTGATTGACTCACGTTAGTACAGACATATTATTCTGTGTGTGCTTTCCAGTTCAATTTACTGTCAATTTAAATTATTGTTTTGTACCCATTGTATTATTAAATCAATAGATGTATTCATTTTAGTTTCAATAGACGGCAAGGATCCATTAGTAAATAATACAGTGATTTCGTCAGCAAATAAAGTCATATCACAGAGAGTCGTTAACGGTAGGTCATTTATATACATAATAATCTAATTCCCAACGTCCTCTGATCATACACCACAGGCGATCTCGAACTCTTCAATCATCACCATCAACTCTAAATAAATAAATGGATAAAAGAAAAAGAAAGGACTTTAAGAATTGCCTTTGTTTTTATTGATTGGGTGAAAAATCTCTTCGGATCTCCGACTCCTCAAGGTCGGTCTTGTTCTTCTCTCGTGATCGGTCCCCTCCTGATCCCGTTCAGCGGCCTCTCTCTGAAGCGTAAAAGATTCCGCAGATAAAGACCACTGCGTTTCATCAGCCCTCCGCACCCGCCAATCATGCAGCAATGATTGCTGGCGGGGACAAGTCTCGTCGTCGTCGTCAAGGTCACCATACTGCATACTGCATACTACATCGTCTGCATTCACAATGAGTATGGTGACCACAACTCTTGGATTCCATCAGGTAGGGTAGAGTTACTTAGGCAAGGTTTTGATGTTAAAATAAAAAAAAGTTCAAACTATTATTTGTTTTTAATGTTTTTTAATGTCTTAATATCTACGTACTATACATATTGTTTCACTTAAATATTGATTTGTTACACTTTGACTATACAAAAATATAGTATATTTACATTTACATTACATTGTACCTACATTTAACTTATGAATTAACCCTATTTATGCTACACTAACTACTTATACTAAAACTAAACTAAACTAAAACTAAAAAATGTACAAAAGTCGTTGGTACGCCTTGTGCAACGAGAACATCTGGAAGCGAGAAAATTTATTTAGAATCATATTAACTATTAAATCATAATTATATTATTCGACTTGTAATTTTTCTATATATGTATAATAGGACTTGAAATAATTTTGAGCTACAGACCGTATACTTGGTGTCGGTAAGTCATGTTCTGATTGTAGTTTTTTTTCGCTTAGTGAGTACCTAACTGAATTTAAAAGAGAGTTGTGATCATCTTCATGTTTCACTTCATTAAATGTATATTGCTACTTTAGTTTTAAATACAGATATTCAGTTATCTACATATTTTGGACCTAAATGTTCACTGAATTGTAAATTTTCTCGTATTAAGCTGGCCCTAAAAATATTGTATCCTGACAATCAGACTGAATAAATTATTATTGTTAATATTTTCTTTCCCAGCGTACCTGTTGCAGTGGGAGTAGGTCAGGCTAACCTAGCGTACACGAACGCTTGCACATAAGAGCGGCACATCGGGCACCTTACAAACGCCCCGCCGCACTTCGCGCACGTCAACAGGTGACCACACGGCAAGAACACCACGCTCATCTGTAAGCAGACAACATCATTGTAACACTGTTGAAGAGGTCACACTGTCGTTGTTATATTAATCAGCTGCCTCTAATATTCCAATGACTTACCTCAGAGCCCACGCAAATTTTGCACAGTCTTGCTTCCTTCAACTCTCTCCTTTCCTCTTCCAACAATAATATTTTCTCTTTATTTTCCATTTTTTTTTTCCACAACTGATCGAAGTTCCACAAAGTATTAACACACGTGTGTAGGATGCCTCGGACGGAACGAGAATGACACGAACGATCGCCGCACGCTGCAAGCGCCGGCCGGTGTGGGGGCGGGGGGAGTGTCATCTTTACCGCACTCACAACTTTGTTGATATCGTTTTCTTTTAATGCGTACGAAATTGTTTTATTGTAATAGGTACGACATTTGTTAATTCTTTATATCTGAAGAATGAAACGTAGAAATAATATAATTGTATGATAATCATTAGTAGTAACGACTATAACAGTAGCTACGTTAAGGAATCACACTTCATATCAATATAATAAAGGTGAAAGTTTTTGAACGTGTGCGTTTGTATGTTTGTCAATCTTCACGCATTTATTCCAAAAAATGTGCTGTTTCCGTGGAATGAGTAAACAGTTTTGAACAGTCCACTGCTGGACATGTGCCCCTCTTTCGCACCCCTGGATATTTTAAATTTTTTTAATTATCAATACAAAGTGATTGAAGAGAAAGACTTATATGTATAGTTACACGTATTTTATACAACAGTAGAGGAAACCGAGAAATTCAAAGCTCTGTAAGGCGATATTGTAAAATCATGCTTTTATATGATTACATTGCTAACACTAGCTACTACGAAAATGTATATCTCAAAAAGATCTACCAAACAGCCAGCAATGACCCGTCCTTCTCCTTAAAATAACCCACAGTAATCTTTTTATTCTTTTATATATTTGACAAAGAAATAACTTATAGGTAAGGTAAGGTAACCAATTACTAAAATATGCAATAACGCTAGCGAAACCGTGGTGATCACAGCTAGTAATACAAAAAAATCTGTCACGTTACTTTGCATTGGGATCGAAGTGTTATCATAGACATAACCAAAAAGTAGCCAACAGGTCTGCTACTGTGGTGATAGATCGATTAAATCCATTTCTTGAACTCCAAACGATCAGCCGCCTACTGATAAGGTGGAAAGTTAATTAACGTGTACATTAATTACAATCGTTAAAAAACAAACATTATACAAATTCGTTGACGGACATATTCCTTTTCTAAGTAATATATTAATAAATTTATGCTAATTAGGGACCTATCAGATATACATATATCGTTAGCTGTTAAGTAATTGTGTGCGCGTTAATGTATTTTACTTACTGTTCCATGTTAAATTTATCTTGGCAAAACTTACGAAAATAATAAGCATTTCATGTTTTGTTAGTCCGTTTATTTCGAAGAGTTGTAACTTTATGCACGTGTTCAAGGCTTTAAGTGATAGTAGAATAGACAAAGTATAAAAGGAATGACGTTACAAAGCGGGATCAAATAATGCTTAGGAGAAATTCAATTTTATTTGATCCGCTCAATACGAGAAAACAGAACATTTTTTTTCTGTCCAATCTATACAGTTTAGCAGGAAACCTCAAAAGTACGATTATTATTGAGGTTAACAAGTTCTGTTCATCCGAAAAAGAAAAGAGTGAAATCTTAGTGTCAAACCACTTTGCAGTGGTTAGGGCACCAAAAAGAGGAACCTCCTCACTGTACGGGTCGTGTCGAGGATTACCGCCTTCTGCGTCAGGCACTTGATCCAGCATTCTCACGTGAGCGTCTTGATTACTAACTTACAATTTAGAGTCGCCATACTACAGGTATGAGCCTGACTCAGTTCTTATAGAATCGAAAACGGCCGATTTCGTACAAAAAAAAAAGAAAAAAACTACAATGTGACAATAGAGCGGCTAATAAAAAGAACTCACAAGAATTTCTTTATCTTAATGCTTGTGGGGTTATAAAATAAATGGTCACAACGCTTTGTCGACATTCTTATATTGACAATACACGAAAACAATGAAATGACTAAAATATAAGTAAAAAAAAGCAGAATACATGGATTACGTTTCACAAAAATATGTCTAGGGACTGATTTTTATTTATATTGCGTAATTGGTCTTCTGCAAAGAACTGGACAATGGACGAGAGTATTATACTTTGGCATGGTCGTTTAAAAATTAGACAGTAGGTACATGAAAACGTCTTGAATATGGCGTTAAACTACGTGCTTACAGATACAAACGGCGTAACACAAGAAATGCATTTGTGTTGTGGGGTATGCGCAAGGTAGTAATTTAAAAGGTCACGCTGAAAAATTTGTAATTATAAAAGATTATTTAAATGCAGGAAACTTTGCCCGTACAGAAAATTTATCAGACATAGTGTACCACTATATTGTTTTAGATCGTCATTGAGATATTCTCGAAGAGAATAATACTCGTAGCACTTAGCAATGAGCAGTTTCTGAAGACGCTTCTTGAAAATTGTTGTGTTTTCAGCCTTTTTATACGATTCGGCAATTTATTACAGACATATGGAGCGATACAAAGTATGCTTTTGTCCATTAATGCAGTTTTACTCTTCACAACACACATCTGCGTGACGAACTTTTGATCTTTTCTCAAATAGACCAATATTTTGTCTTACGAACGTGGCACACTCAACGATACACACTCGTATATATTATATTTATATGCATGAGAGAGTTAATATGTTTTTTTCTACAAAGTGAGATTTACAACTGTTAGGTATTTTAACATCAAATATAATCCTTATACATCTTTTCTGAACTTTGAATGCTAAATTTCAATCAGTGGAGTTACCCCAAGGCATGATACCGAACCGCAGCGTTGATGAGACAAGTCCATGATATGCTGCTATCAGTGTAGATCTACTCGCTACATTTTTTAGCTTATAGAATCCATAGATTGATTGACTCACGTTAGTACAGACATATTATTCTGTGTGTGCTTTCCAGTTCAATTTACTGTCAATTTAAATTATTGTTTTGTACCCATTGTATTATTAAATCAATAGATGTATTCATTTTAGTTTCAATAGACGGCAAGGATCCATTAGTAAATAATACAGTGATTTCGTCAGCAAATAAAGTCATATCACAGAGAGTCGTTAACGGTAGGTCATTTATATACATAATAATCTAATTCTCAACGTCCTCTGATCATACACCACAGGCGATCTCGAACTCTTCAATCATCACCATCAACTCTAAATAAATAAATGGATAAAAGAAAAAGAAAGGACTTTAAGAATTGCCTTTGTTTTTATTGATTGGGTGAAAAATCTCTTCGGATCTCCGACTCCTCAAGGTCGGTCTTGTTCTTCTCTCGTGATCGGTCCCCTCCTGATCCCGTTCAGCGGCCTCTCTCTGAAGCGTAAAAGATTCCGCAGATAAAGACCACTGCGTTTCATCAGCCCTCCGCACCCGCCAATCATGCAGCAATGATTGCTGGCGGGGACAAGTCTCGTCGTCGTCGTCAAGGTCACCATACTGCATACTGCATACTACATCGTCTGCATTCACAATGAGTATGGTGACCACAACTCTTGGATTCCATCAGGTAGGGTAGAGTTACTTAGGCAAGGTTTTGATGTTAAAATAAAAAAAAGTTCAAACTATTATTTGTTTTTAATGTTTTTTAATGTCTTAATATCTAGGTACTATACATATTGTTTCACTTAAATATTGATTTGTTACACTTTGACTATACAAAAATATAGTATATTTACATTTACATTACATTGTACCTACATTTAACTTATGAATTAACCCTATTTATGCTACACTAACTACTTATACTAAAACTAAACTAAACTAAAACTAAAAAATGTACAAAAGTCGTTGGTACGCCTTGTGCAACGAGAACATCTGGAAGCGAGAAAATTTATTTAGAATCATATTAACTATTAAATCATAATTATATTATTCGACTTGTAATTTTTCTATATATGTATAATAGGACTTGAAATAATTTTGAGCTACAGACCGTATACTTGGTGTCGGTAAGTCATGTTCTGATTGTAGTTTTTTTTCGCTTAGTGAGTACCTAACTGAATTTAAAAGAGAGTTGTGATCATCTTCATGTTTCACTTCATTAAATGTATATTGCTACTTTAGTTTTAAATACAGATATTCAGTTATCTACATATTTTGGACCTAAATGTTCACTGAATTGTAAATTTTCTCGTATTAAGCTGGCCCTAAAAATATTGTATCCTGACAATCAGACTGAATAAATTATTATTGTTAATATTTTCTTTCCCAGCGTACCTGTTGCAGTGGGAGTAGGTCAGGCTAACCTAGCGTACACGAACGCTTGCACATAAGAGCGGCACATCGGGCACCTTACAAACGCCCCGCCGCACTTCGCGCACGTCAACAGGTGACCACACGGCAAGAACACCACGCTCATCTGTAAGCAGACAACATCATTGTAACACTGTTGAAGAGGTCACACTGTCGTTGTTATATTAATCAGCTGCCTCTAATATTCCAATGACTTACCTCAGAGCCCACGCAAATTTTGCACAGTCTTGCTTCCTTCAACTCTCTCCTTTCCTCTTCCAACAATAATATTTTCTCTTTATTTTCCATTTTTTTTTTTCCACAACTGATCGAAGTTCCACAAAGTATTAACACACGTGTGTAGGATGCCTCGGACGGAACGAGAATGACACGAACGATCGCCGCACGCTGCAAGCGCCGGCCGGTGTGGGGGCGGGGGGAGTGTCATCTTTACCGCACTCACAACTTTGTTGATATCGTTTTCTTTTAATGCGTACGAAATTGTTTTATTGTAATAGGTACGACATTTGTTAATTCTTTATATCTGAAGAATGAAACGTAGAAATAATATAATTGTATGATAATCATTAGTAGTAACGACTATAACAGTAGCTACGTTAAGGAATCACACTTCATATCAATATAATAAAGGTGAAAGTTTTTGAACGTGTGCGTTTGTATGTTTGTCAATCTTCACGCATTTATTCCAAAAAATGTGCTGTTTCCGTGGAATGAGTAAACAGTTTTGAACAGTCCACTGCTGGACATGTGCCCCTCTTTCGCACCCCTGGATATTTTAAATTTTTTTAATTATCAATACAAAGTGATTGAAGAGAAAGACTTATATGTATAGTTACACGTATTTTATACAACAGTAGAGGAAACCGAGAAATTCAAAGCTCTGTAAGGCGATATTGTAAAATCATGCTTTTATATGATTACATTGCTAACACTAGCTACTACGAAAATGTATATCTCAAAAAGATCTACCAAACAGCCAGCAATGACCCGTCCTTCTCCTTAAAATAACCCACAGTAATCTTTTTATTCTTTTATATATTTGACAAAGAAATAACTTATAGGTAAGGTAAGGTAACCAATTACTAAAATATGCAATAACGCTAGCGAAACCGTGGTGATCACAGCTAGTAATACAAAAAAATCTGTCACGTTACTTTGCATTGGGATCGAAGTGTTATCATAGACATAACCAAAAAGTAGCCAACAGGTCTGCTACTGTGGTGATAGATCGATTAAATCCATTTCTTGAACTCCAAACGATCAGCCGCCTACTGATAAGGTGGAAAGTTAATTAACGTGTACATTAATTACAATCGTTAAAAAACAAATATTATATAAATTCGTTGACGGACATATTCCTTTTCTAAGTAATATATTAATAAATTTATGCTAATTAGGGACCTATCAGATATACATATATCGTTAGCTGTTAAGTAATTGTGTGCGCGTTAATGTATTTTACTTACTGTTCCATGTTAAATTTATCTTGGCAAAACTTACGAAAATAATAAGCATTTCATGTTTTGTTAGTCCGTTTATTTCGAAGAGTTGTAACTTTATGCACGTGTTCAAGGCTTTAAGTGATAGTAGAATAGACAAAGTATAAAAGGAATGACGTTACAAAGCGGGATCAAATAATGCTTAGGAGAAATTCAATTTTATTTGATCCGCTCAATACGAGAAAACAGAACATTTTTTTTCTGTCCAATCTATACAGTTTAGCAGGAAACCTCAAAAGTACGATTATTATTGAGGTTAACAAGTTCTGTTCATCCGAAAAAGAAAAGAGTGAAATCTTAGTGTCAAACCACTTTGCAGTGGTTAGGGCACCAAAAAGAGGAACCTCCTCACTGTACGGGTCGTGTCGAGGATTACCGCCTTCTGCGTCAGGCACTTGATCCAGCATTCTCACGTGAGCGTCTTGATTACTAACTTACAATTTAGAGTCGCCATACTACAGGTATGAGCCTGACTCAGTTCTTATAGAATCGAAAACGGCCGATTTCGTACAAAAAAAAAAGAAAAAAACTACAATGTGACAATAGAGCGGCTAATAAAAAGAACTCACAAGAATTTCTTTATCTTAATGCTTGTGGGGTTATAAAATAAATGGTCACAACGCTTTGTCGACATTCTTATATTGACAATACACGAAAACAATGAAATGACTAAAATATAAGTAAAAAAAAGCAGAATACATGGATTACGTTTCACAAAAATATGTCTAGGGACTGATTTTTATTTATATTGCGTAATTGGTCTTCTGCAAAGAACTGGACAATGGACGAGAGTATTATACTTTGGCATGGTCGTTTAAAAATTAGACAGTAGGTACATGAAAACGTCTTGAATATGGCGTTAAACTACGTGCTTACAGATACAAACGGCGTAACACAAGAAATGCATTTGTGTTGTGGGGTATGCGCAAGGTAGTAATTTAAAAGGTCACGCTGAAAAATTTGTAATTATAAAAGATTATTTAAATGCAGGAAACTTTGCCCGTACAGAAAATTTATCAGACATAGTGTACCACTATATTGTTTTAGATCGTCATTGAGATATTCTCGAAGAGAATAATACTCGTAGCACTTAGCAATGAGCAGTTTCTGAAGACGCTTCTTGAAAATTGTTGTGTTTTCAGCCTTTTTATACGATTCGGCAATTTATTACAGACATATGGAGCGATACAAAGTATGCTTTTGTCCATTAATGCAGTTTTACTCTTCACAACACACATCTGCGTGACGAACTTTTGATCTTTTCTCAAATAGACCAATATTTTGTCTTACGAACGTGGCACACTCAACGATACACACTCGTATATATTATATTTATATGCATGAGAGAGTTAATATGTTTTTTTCTACAAAGTGAGATTTACAACTGTTAGGTATTTTAACATCAAATATAATCCTTATACATCTTTTCTGAACTTTGAATGCTAAATTTCAATCAGTGGAGTTACCCCAAGGCATGATACCGAACCGCAGCGTTGATGAGACAAGTCCATGATATGCTGCTATCAGTGTAGATCTACTCGCTACATTTTTTAGCTTATAGAATCCATAGATTGATTGACTCACGTTAGTACAGACATATTATTCTGTGTGTGCTTTCCAGTTCAATTTACTGTCAATTTAAATTATTGTTTTGTACCCATTGTATTATTAAATCAATAGATGTATTCATTTTAGTTTCAATAGACGGCAAGGATCCATTAGTAAATAATACAGTGATTTCGTCAGCAAATAAAGTCATATCACAGAGAGTCGTTAACGGTAGGTCATTTATATACATAATAATCTAATTCTCAACGTCCTCTGATCATACACCACAGGCGATCTCGAACTCTTCAATCATCACCATCAACTCTAAATAAATAAATGGATAAAAGAAAAAGAAAGGACTTTAAGAATTGCCTTTGTTTTTATTGATAGGGTGAAAAATCTCTTCGGATCTCCGACTCCTCAAGGTCGGTCTTGTTCTTCTCTCGTGATCGGTCCCCTCCTGATCCCGTTCAGCGGCCTCTCTCTGAAGCGTAAAAGATTCCGCAGATAAAGACCACTGCGTTTCATCAGCCCTCCGCACCCGCCAATCATGCAGCAATGATTGCTGGCGGGGACAAGTCTCGTCGTCGTCGTCAAGGTCACCATACTGCATACTGCATACTACATCGTCTGCATTCACAATGAGTATGGTGACCACAACTCTTGGATTCCATCAGGTAGGGTAGAGTTACTTAGGCAAGGTTTTGATGTTAAAATAAAAAAAAGTTCAAACTATTATTTGTTTTTAATGTTTTTTAATGTCTTAATATCTAGGTACTATACATATTGTTTCACTTAAATATTGATTTGTTACACTTTGACTATACAAAAATATAGTATATTTACATTTACATTACATTGTACCTACATTTAACTTATGAATTAACCCTATTTATGCTACACTAACTACTTATACTAAAACTAAACTAAACTAAAACTAAAAAATGTACAAAAGTCGTTGGTACGCCTTGTGCAACGAGAACATCTGGAAGCGAGAAAATTTATTTAGAATCATATTAACTATTAAATCATAATTATATTATTCGACTTGTAATTTTTCTATATATGTATAATAGGACTTGAAATAATTTTGAGCTACAGACCGTATACTTGGTGTCGGTAAGTCATGTTCTGATTGTAGTTTTTTTTCGCTTAGTGAGTACCTAACTGAATTTAAAAGAGAGTTGTGATCATCTTCATGTTTCACTTCATTAAATGTATATTGCTACTTTAGTTTTAAATACAGATATTCAGTTATCTACATATTTTGGACCTAAATGTTCACTGAATTGTAAATTTTCTCGTATTAAGCTGGCCCTAAAAATATTGTATCCTGACAATCAGACTGAATAAATTATTATTGTTAATATTTTCTTTCCCAGCGTACCTGTTGCAGTGGGAGTAGGTCAGGCTAACCTAGCGTACACGAACGCCTGCATATAAGAGCGGCACATCGGGCACCTTACAAACGCCCCGCCGCACTTCGCGCACGTCAACAGGTGACCACACGGCAAGAACACCACGCTCATCTGTAAGCAGACAACATCATTGTAACACTGTTGAAGAGGTCACACTGTCGTTGTTATATTAATCAGCTGCCTCTAATATTCCAATGACTTACCTCAGAGCCCACGCAAATTTTGCACAGTCTTGCTTCCTTCAACTCTCTCCTTTCCTCTTCCAACAATAATATTTTCTCTTTATTTTCCATTTTTTTTTTTCCACAACTGATCGAAGTTCCACAAAGTATTAACACACGTGTGTAGGATGCCTCGGACGGAACGAGAATGACACGAACGATCGCCGCACGCTGCAAGCGCCGGCCGGTGTGGGGGCGGGGGGAGTGTCATCTTTACCGCACTCACAACTTTGTTGATATCGTTTTCTTTTAATGCGTACGAAATTGTTTTATTGTAATAGGTACGACATTTGTTAATTCTTTATATCTGAAGAATGAAACGTAGAAATAATATAATTGTATGATAATCATTAGTAGTAACGACTATAACAGTAGCTACGTTAAGGAATCACACTTCATATCAATATAATAAAGGTGAAAGTTTTTGAACGTGTGCGTTTGTATGTTTGTCAATCTTCACGCATTTATTCCAAAAAATGTGCTGTTTCCGTGGAATGAGTAAACAGTTTTGAACAGTCCACTGCTGGACATGTGCCCCTCTTTCGCACCCCTGGATATTTTAAATTTTTTTAATTATCAATACAAAGTGATTGAAGAGAAAGACTTATATGTATAGTTACACGTATTTTATACAACAGTAGAGGAAACCGAGAAATTCAAAGCTCTGTAAGGCGATATTGTAAAATCATGCTTTTATATGATTACATTGCTAACACTAGCTACTACGAAAATGTATATCTCAAAAAGATCTACCAAACAGCCAGCAATGACCCGTCCTTCTCCTTAAAATAACCCACAGTAATCTTTTTATTCTTTTATATATTTGACAAAGAAATAACTTATAGGTAAGGTAAGGTAACGAATTACTAAAATATGCAATAACGCTAGCGAAACCGTGGTGATCACAGCTAGTAATACAAAAAAATCTGTCACGTTACTTTGCATTGGGATCGAAGTGTTATCATAGACATAACCAAAAAGTAGCCAACAGGTCTGCTACTGTGGTGATAGATCGATTAAATCCATTTCTTGAACTCCAAACGATCAGCCGCCTACTGATAAGGTGGAAAGTTAATTAACGTGTACATTAATTACAATCGTTAAAAAACAAATATTATATAAATTCGTTGACGGACATATTCCTTTTCTAAGTAATATATTAATAAATTTATGCTAATTAGGGACCTATCAGATATACATATATCGTTAGCTGTTAAGTAATTGTGTGCGCGTTAATGTATTTTACTTACTGTTCCATGTTAAATTTATCTTGGCAAAACTTACGAAAATAATAAGCATTTCATGTTTTGTTAGTCCGTTTATTTCGAAGAGTTGTAACTTTATGCACGTGTTCAAGGCTTTAAGTGATAGTAGAATAGACAAAGTATAAAAGGAATGACGTTACAAAGCGGGATCAAATAATGCTTAGGAGAAATTCAATTTTATTTGATCCGCTCAATACGAGAAAACAGAACATTTTTTTTCTGTCCAATCTATACAGTTTAGCAGGAAACCTCAAAAGTACGATTATTATTGAGGTTAACAAGTTCTGTTCATCCGAAAAAGAAAAGAGTGAAATCTTAGTGTCAAACCACTTTGCAGTGGTTAGGGCACCAAAAAGAGGAACCTCCTCACTGTACGGGTCGTGTCGAGGATTACCGCCTTCTGCGTCAGGCACTTGATCCAGCATTCTCACGTGAGCGTCTTGATTACTAACTTACAATTTAGAGTCGCCATACTACAGGTATGAGCCTGACTCAGTTCTTATAGAATCGAAAACGGCCGATTTCGTACAAAAAAAAAAGAAAAAAACTACAATGTGACAATAGAGCGGCTAATAAAAAGAACTCACAAGAATTTCTTTATCTTAATGCTTGTGGGGTTATAAAATAAATGGTCACAACGCTTTGTCGACATTCTTATATTGACAATACACGAAAACAATGAAATGACTAAAATATAAGTAAAAAAAAGCAGAATACATGGATTACGTTTCACAAAAATATGTCTAGGGACTGATTTTTATTTATATTGCGTAATTGGTCTTCTGCAAAGAACTGGACAATGGACGAGAGTATTATACTTTGGCATGGTCGTTTAAAAATTAGACAGTAGGTACATGAAAACGTCTTGAATATGGCGTTAAACTACGTGCTTACAGATACAAACGGCGTAACACAAGAAATGCATTTGTGTTGTGGGGTATGCGCAAGGTAGTAATTTAAAAGGTCACGCTGAAAAATTTGTAATTATAAAAGATTATTTAAATGCAGGAAACTTTGCCCGTACAGAAAATTTATCAGACATAGTGTACCACTATATTGTTTTAGATCGTCATTGAGATATTCTCGAAGAGAATAATACTCGTAGCACTTAGCAATGAGCAGTTTCTGAAGACGCTTCTTGAAAATTGTTGTGTTTTCAGCCTTTTTATACGATTCGGCAATTTATTACAGACATATGGAGCGATACAAAGTATGCTTTTGTCCATTAATGCAGTTTTACTCTTCACAACACACATCTGCGTGACGAACTTTTGATCTTTTCTCAAATAGACCAATATTTTGTCTTACGAACGTGGCACACTCAACGATACACACTCGTATATATTATATTTATATGCATGAGAGAGTTAATATGTTTTTTTCTACAAAGTGAGATTTACAACTGTTAGGTATTTTAACATCAAATATAATCCTTATACATCTTTTCTGAACTTTGAATGCTAAATTTCAATCAGTGGAGTTACCCCAAGGCATGATACCGAACCGCAGCGTTGATGAGACAAGTCCATGATATGCTGCTATCAGTGTAGATCTACTCGCTACATTTTTTAGCTTATAGAATCCATAGATTGATTGACTCACGTTAGTACAGACATATTATTCTGTGTGTGCTTTCCAGTTCAATTTACTGTCAATTTAAATTATTGTTTTGTACCCATTGTATTATTAAATCAATAGATGTATTCATTTTAGTTTCAATAGACGGCAAGGATCCATTAGTAAATAATACAGTGATTTCGTCAGCAAATAAAGTCATATCACAGAGAGTCGTTAACGGTAGGTCATTTATATACATAATAATCTAATTCTCAACGTCCTCTGATCATACACCACAGGCGATCTCGAACTCTTCAATCATCACCATCAACTCTAAATAAATAAATGGATAAAAGAAAAAGAAAGGACTTTAAGAATTGCCTTTGTTTTTATTGATAGGGTGAAAAATCTCTTCGGATCTCCGACTCCTCAAGGTCGGTCTTGTTCTTCTCTCGTGATCGGTCCCCTCCTGATCCCGTTCAGCGGCCTCTCTCTGAAGCGTAAAAGATTCCGCAGATAAAGACCACTGCGTTTCATCAGCCCTCCGCACCCGCCAATCATGCAGCAATGATTGCTGGCGGGGACAAGTCTCGTCGTCGTCGTCAAGGTCACCATACTGCATACTGCATACTACATCGTCTGCATTCACAATGAGTATGGTGACCACAACTCTTGGATTCCATCAGGTAGGGTAGAGTTACTTAGGCAAGGTTTTGATGTTAAAATAAAAAAAAGTTCAAACTATTATTTGTTTTTAATGTTTTTTAATGTCTTAATATCTAGGTACTATACATATTGTTTCACTTAAATATTGATTTGTTACACTTTGACTATACAAAAATATAGTATATTTACATTTACATTACATTGTACCTACATTTAACTTATGAATTAACCCTATTTATGCTACACTAACTACTTATACTAAAACTAAACTAAACTAAAACTAAAAAATGTACAAAAGTCGTTGGTACGCCTTGTGCAACGAGAACATCTGGAAGCGAGAAAATTTATTTAGAATCATATTAACTATTAAATCATAATTATATTATTCGACTTGTAATTTTTCTATATATGTATAATAGGACTTGAAATAATTTTGAGCTACAGACCGTATACTTGGTGTCGGTAAGTCATGTTCTGATTGTAGTTTTTTTTCGCTTAGTGAGTACCTAACTGAATTTAAAAGAGAGTTGTGATCATCTTCATGTTTCACTTCATTAAATGTATATTGCTACTTTAGTTTTAAATACAGATATTCAGTTATCTACATATTTTGGACCTAAATGTTCACTGAATTGTAAATTTTCTCGTATTAAGCTGGCCCTAAAAATATTGTATCCTGACAATCAGACTGAATAAATTATTATTGTTAATATTTTCTTTCCCAGCGTACCTGTTGCAGTGGGAGTAGGTCAGGCTAACCTAGCGTACACGAACGCTTGCACATAAGAGCGGCACATCGGGCACCTTACAAACGCCCCGCCGCACTTCGCGCACGTCAACAGGTGACCACACGGCAAGAACACCACGCTCATCTGTAAGCAGACAACATCATTGTAACACTGTTGAAGAGGTCACACTGTCGTTGTTATATTAATCAGCTGCCTCTAATATTCCAATGACTTACCTCAGAGCCCACGCAAATTTTGCACAGTCTTGCTTCCTTCAACTCTCTCCTTTCCTCTTCCAACAATAATATTTTCTCTTTATTTTCCATTTTTTTTTTTCCACAACTGATCGAAGTTCCACAAAGTATTAACACACGTGTGTAGGATGCCTCGGACGGAACGAGAATGACACGAACGATCGCCGCACGCTGCAAGCGCCGGCCGGTGTGGGGGCGGGGGGAGTGTCATCTTTACCGCACTCACAACTTTGTTGATATCGTTTTCTTTTAATGCGTACGAAATTGTTTTATTGTAATAGGTACGACATTTGTTAATTCTTTATATCTGAAGAATGAAACGTAGAAATAATATAATTGTATGATAATCATTAGTAGTAACGACTATAACAGTAGCTACGTTAAGGAATCACACTTCATATCAATATAATAAAGGTGAAAGTTTTTGAACGTGTGCGTTTGTATGTTTGTCAATCTTCACGCATTTATTCCAAAAAATGTGCTGTTTCCGTGGAATGAGTAAACAGTTTTGAACAGTCCACTGCTGGACATGTGCCCCTCTTTCGCACCCCTGGATATTTTAAATTTTTTTAATTATCAATACAAAGTGATTGAAGAGAAAGACTTATATGTATAGTTA
Organism: Hypercompe scribonia; assembly: GCA_949316085.1. NCBI lineage: Eukaryota > Metazoa > Arthropoda > Insecta > Lepidoptera > Erebidae > Hypercompe > Hypercompe scribonia. The sequence goes on from OX438980.1 coordinate 11,751,976, forward strand.
CACATATTTTATACAACAGTAGAGGAAACCGAGAAATTCAAAGCTCTGTAAGGCGATATTGTAAAATCATGCTTTTATATGATTACATTGCTAACACTAGCTACTACGAAAATGTATATCTCAAAAAGATCTACCAAACAGCCAGCAATGACCCGTCCTTCTCCTTAAAATAACCCACAGTAATCTTTTTATTCTTTTATATATTTGACAAAGAAATAACTTATAGGTAAGGTAAGGTAACGAATTACTAAAATATGCAATAACGCTAGCGAAACCGTGGTGATCACAGCTAGTAATAATAAAAACTGTCACGTTACTTTGCATTGGGATCGAAGTGTTATCATAGACATAACCAAAAAGTAGCCAACAGGTCTGCTACTGTGGTGATAGATCGATTAAATCCATTTCTTGAACTCCAAACGATCAGCCGCCTACTGATAAGGTGGAAAGGTAATTAACGTGTACATTAATTACAATCGTTAAACAAACAAATATTATATAAATTCGTTGACGGACATATTCCTTTTCTAAGTAATATATTAATAAATTTATGCTAATTAGCGACCTATCAGATATACATATATCGTTAGCTGTTAAGTAATTGTGTGCGCGTTAATGTATTTTACTTACTGTTCCATGTTAAATTTATCTTGGCAAAACTTACGAAAATAATAAGCATTTCATGTTTTGTTAGTCCGTTTATTTCGAAGAGTTGTAACTTTATGCACGTGTTCAAGGCTTTAAGTGATAGTAGAATAGACAAAGTATAAAAGGAATGACGTTACAAAGCGGGATCAAATAATGCTTAGGAGAAATTCAATTTTATTTGATCCGCTCAATACGAGAAAACAGAACATTTTTTTTCTGTCCAATCTATACAGTTTAGCAGGAAACCTCAAAAGTACGATTATTATTGAGGTTAACAAGTTCTGTTCATCCGAAAAAGAAAAGAGTGAAATCTTAGTGTCAAACCACTTTGCAGTGGTTAGGGCACCAAAAAGAGGAACCTCCTCACTGTACGGACCGTGTCGAGGATTACCGCCTTCTGCGTCAGGCACTTGATCCAGCATTCTCACGTGAGCGTCTTGATTACTAACTTACAATTTAGAGTCGCCATACTACAGGTATGAGCCTGACTCAGTTCTTATAGAATCGAAAACGGCCGATTTCGTACAAAAAAAAAGAAAAAAACTACAATGTGACAATAGAGCGGCTAATAAAAAGAACTCACAAGAATTTCTTTATCTTAATGCTTGTGGGGTTATAAAATAAATGGTCACAACGCTTTGTCGACATTCTTATATTGACAATACACGAAAACAATGAAATGACTAAAATATAAGTAAAAAAAAGCAGAATACATGGATTACGTTTCACAAAAATATGTCTAGGGACTGATTTTTATTTATATTGCGTAATTGGTCTTCTGCAAAGAACTGGACAATGGACGAGAGTATTATACTTTGGCATGGTCGTTTAAAAATTAGACAGTAGGTACATGAAAACGTCTTGAATATGGCGTTAAACTACGTGCTTACAGATACAAACGGCGTAACACAAGAAATGCATTTGTGTTGTGGGGTATGCGCAAGGTAGTAATTTAAAAGGTCACGCTGAAAAATTTGTAATTATAAAAGATTATTTAAATGCAGGAAACTTTGCCCGTACAGAAAATTTATCAGACATAGTGTACCACTATATTGTTTTAGATCGTCATTGAGATATTCTCGAAGAGAATAATACTCGTAGCACTTAGCAATGAGCAGTTTCTGAAGACGCTTCTTGAAAATTGTTGTGTTTTCAGCCTTTTTATATGATTCGGCAATTTATTACAGACATATGGAGCGATACAAAGTATGCTTTTGTCCATTAATGCAGTTTTACTCTTCACAACACACATCTGCGTGACGAACTTTTGATCTTTTCTCAAATAGACCAATATTTTGTCTTACGAACGTGGCACACTCAACGATACACACTCGTATATATTATATTTATATGCATGAGAGAGTTAATATGTTTTTTTCTACAAAGTGAGATTTACAACTGTTAGGTATTTTAACATCAAATATAATCCTTATACATCTTTTCTGAACTTTGAATGCTAAATTTCAATCAGTGGAGTTACCCCAAGGCATGATACCGAACCGCAGCGTTGATGAGACAAGTCCATGATATGCTGCTATCAGTGTAGATCTACTCGCTACATTTTTTAGCTTATAGAATCCATAGATTGATTGACTCACGTTAGTACAGACATATTATTCTGTGTGTGCTTTCCAGTTCAATTTACTGTCAATTTAAATTATTGTTTTGTACCCATTGTATTATTAAATCAATAGATGTATTCATTTTAGTTTCAATAGACGGCAAGGATCCATTAGTAAATAATACAGTGATTTCGTCAGCAAATAAAGTCATATCACAGAGAGTCGTTAACGGTAGGTCATTTATATACATAATAATCTAATTCTCAACGTCCTCTGATCATACACCACAGGCGATCTCGAACTCTTCAATCATCACCATCAACTCTAAATAAATAAATGGATAAAAGAAAAAGAAAGGACTTTAAGAATTGCCTTTGTTTTTATTGATTGGGTGAAAAATCTCTTCGGATCTCCGACTCCTCAAGGTCGGTCTTGTTCTTCTCTCGTGATCGGTCCCCTCCTGATCCCGTTCAGCGGCCTCTCTCTGAAGCGTAAAAGATTCCGCAGATAAAGACCACTGCGTTTCATCAGCCCTCCGCACCCGCCAATCATGCAGCAATGATTGCTGGCGGGGACAAGTCTCGTCGTCGTCGTCAAGGTCACCATACTGCATACTGCATACTACATCGTCTGCATTCACAATGAGTATGGTGACCACAACTCTTGGATTCCATCAGGTAGGGTAGAGTTACTTAGGCAAGGTTTTGATGTTAAAATAAAAAAAAGTTCAAACTATTATTTGTTTTTAATGTTTTTTAATGTCTTAATATCTAGGTACTATACATATTGTTTCACTTAAATATTGATTTGTTACACTTTGACTATACAAAAATATAGTATATTTACATTTACATTACATTGTACCTACATTTAACTTATGAATTAACCCTATTTATGCTACACTAACTACTTATACTAAAACTAAACTAAACTAAAACTAAAAAATGTACAAAAGTCGTTGGTACGCCTTGTGCAACGAGAACATCTGGAAGCGAGAAAATTTATTTAGAATCATATTAACTATTAAATCATAATTATATTATTCGACTTGTAATTTTTCTATATATGTATAATAGGACTTGAAATAATTTTGAGCTACAGACCGTATACTTGGTGTCGGTAAGTCATGTTCTGATTGTAGTTTTTTTTCGCTTAGTGAGTACCTAACTGAATTTAAAAGAGAGTTGTGATCATCTTCATGTTTCACTTCATTAAATGTATATTGCTACTTTAGTTTTAAATACAGATATTCAGTTATCTACATATTTTGGACCTAAATGTTCACTGAATTGTAAATTTTCTCGTATTAAGCTGGCCCTAAAAATATTGTATCCTGACAATCAGACTGAATAAATTATTATTGTTAATATTTTCTTTCCCAGCGTACCTGTTGCAGTGGGAGTAGGTCAGGCTAACCTAGCGTACACGAACGCTTGCACATAAGAGCGGCACATCGGGCACCTTACAAACGCCCCGCCGCACTTCGCGCACGTCAACAGGTGACCACACGGCAAGAACACCACGCTCATCTGTAAGCAGACAACATCATTGTAACACTGTTGAAGAGGTCACACTGTCGTTGTTATATTAATCAGCTGCCTCTAATATTCCAATGACTTACCTCAGAGCCCACGCAAATTTTGCACAGTCTTGCTTCCTTCAACTCTCTCCTTTCCTCTTCCAACAATAATATTTTCTCTTTATTTTCCATTTTTTTTTTTCCACAACTGATCGAAGTTCCACAAAGTATTAACACACGTGTGTAGGATGCCTCGGACGGAACGAGAATGACACGAACGATCGCCGCACGCTGCAAGCGCCGGCCGGTGTGGGGGCGGGGGGAGTGTCATCTTTACCGCACTCACAACTTTGTTGATATCGTTTTCTTTTAATGCGTACGAAATTGTTTTATTGTAATAGGTACGACATTTGTTAATTCTTTATATCTGAAGAATGAAACGTAGAAATAATATAATTGTATGATAATCATTAGTAGTAACGACTATAACAGTAGCTACGTTAAGGAATCACACTTCATATCAATATAATAAAGGTGAAAGTTTTTGAACGTGTGCGTTTGTATGTTTGTCAATCTTCACGCATTTATTCCAAAAAATGTGCTGTTTCCGTGGAATGAGTAAACAGTTTTGAACAGTCCACTGCTGGACATGTGCCCCTCTTTCGCACCCCTGGATATTTTAAATTTTTTTAATTATCAATACAAAGTGATTGAAGAGAAAGACTTATATGTATAGTTACACGTATTTTATACAACAGTAGAGGAAACCGAGAAATTCAAAGCTCTGTAAGGCGATATTGTAAAATCATGCTTTTATATGATTACATTGCTAACACTAGCTACTACGAAAATGTATATCTCAAAAAGATCTACCAAACAGCCAGCAATGACCCGTCCTTTTCCTTAAAATAACCCACAGTAATCTTTTTATTCTTTTATATATTTGACAAAGAAATAACTTATAGGTAAGGTAAGGTAACCAATTACTAAAATATGCAATAACGCTAGCGAAACCGAGGTGATCACAGCTAGTAATACAAAAAAATCTGTCACGTTACTTTGCATTGGGATCGAAGTGTTATCATAGACATAACCAAAAAGTAGCCAACAGGTCTGCTACTGTGGTGATAGATCGATTAAATCCATTTCTTGAACTCCAAACGATCAGCCGCCTACTGATAAGGTGGAAAGTTAATTAACGTGTACATTAATTACAATCGTTAAAAAACAAATATTATATAAATTCGTTGACGGACATATTCCTTTTCTAAGTAATATATTAATAAATTTATGCTAATTAGGGACCTATCAGATATACATATATCGTTAGCTGTTAAGTAATTGTGTGCGCGTTAATGTATTTTACTTACTGTTCCATGTTAAATTTATCTTGGCAAAACTTACGAAAATAATAAGCATTTCATGTTTTGTTAGTCCGTTTATTTCGAAGAGTTGTAACTTTATGCACGTGTTCAAGGCTTTAAGTGATAGTAGAATAGACAAAGTATAAAAGGAATGACGTTACAAAGCGGGATCAAATAATGCTTAGGAGAAATTCAATTTTATTTGATCCGCTCAATACGAGAAAACAGAACATTTTTTTTCTGTCCAATCTATACAGTTTAGCAGGAAACCTCAAAAGTACGATTATTATTGAGGTTAACAAGTTCTGTTCATCCGAAAAAGAAAAGAGTGAAATCTTAGTGTCAAACCACTTTGCAGTGGTTAGGGCACCAAAAAGAGGAACCTCCTCACTGTACGGACCGTGTCGAGGATTACCGCCTTCTGCGTCAGGCACTTGATCCAGCATTCTCACGTGAGCGTCTTGATTACTAACTTACAATTTAGAGTCGCCATACTACAGGTATGAGCCTGACTCAGTTCTTATAGAATCGAAAACGGCCGATTTCGTACAAAAAAAAAGAAAAAAACTACAATGTGACAATAGAGCGGCTAATAAAAAGAACTCACAAGAATTTCTTTATCTTAATGCTTGTGGGGTTATAAAATAAATGGTCACAACGCTTTGTCGACATTCTTATATTGACAATACACGAAAACAATGAAATGACTAAAATATAAGTAAAAAAAAGCAGAATACATGGATTACGTTTCACAAAAATATGTCTAGGGACTGATTTTTATTTATATTGCGTAATTGGTCTTCTGCAAAGAACTGGACAATGGACGAGAGTATTATACTTTGGCATGGTCGTTTAAAAATTAGACAGTAGGTACATGAAAACGTCTTGAATATGGCGTTAAACTACGTGCTTACAGATACAAACGGCGTAACACAAGAAATGCATTTGTGTTGTGGGGTATGCGCAAGGTAGTAATTTAAAAGGTCACGCTGAAAAATTTGTAATTATAAAAGATTATTTAAATGCAGGAAACTTTGCCCGTACAGAAAATTTATCAGACATAGTGTACCACTATATTGTTTTAGATCGTCATTGAGATATTCTCGAAGAGAATAATACTCGTAGCACTTAGCAATGAGCAGTTTCTGAAGACGCTTCTTGAAAATTGTTGTGTTTTCAGCCTTTTTATATGATTCGGCAATTTATTACAGACATATGGAGCGATACAAAGTATGCTTTTGTCCATTAATGCAGTTTTACTCTTCACAACACACATCTGCGTGACGAACTTTTGATCTTTTCTCAAATAGACCAATATTTTTCTTACGAACGTGGCACACTCAACGATACACACTCGTATATATTATATTTATATGCATGAGAGAGTTAATATGTTTTTTTCTACAAAGTGAGATTTACAACTGTTAGGTATTTTAACATCAAATATAATCCTTATACATCTTTTCTGAACTTTGAATGCTAAATTTCAATCAGTGGAGTTACCCCAAGGCATGATACCGAACCGCAGCGTTGATGAGACAAGTCCATGATATGCTGCTATCAGTGTAGATCTACTCGCTACATTTTTTAGCTTATAGAATCCATAGATTGATTGACTCACGTTAGTACAGACATATTATTCTGTGTGTGCTTTCCAGTTCAATTTACTGTCAATTTAAATTATTGTTTTGTACCCATTGTATTATTAAATCAATAGATGTATTCATTTTAGTTTCAATAGACGGCAAGGATCCATTAGTAAATAATACAGTGATTTCGTCAGCAAATAAAGTCATATCACAGAGAGTCGTTAACGGTAGGTCATTTATATACATAATAATCTAATTCTCAACGTCCTCTGATCATACACCACAGGCGATCTCGAACTCTTCAATCATCACCATCAACTCTAAATAAATAAATGGATAAAAGAAAAAGAAAGGACTTTAAGAATTGCCTTTGTTTTTATTGATTGGGTGAAAAATCTCTTCGGATCTCCGACTCCTCAAGGTCGGTCTTGTTCTTCTCTCGTGATCGGTCCCCTCCTGATCCCGTTCAGCGGCCTCTCTCTGAAGCGTAAAAGATTCCTCAGATAAAGACCACTGCGTTTCATCAGCCCTCCGCACCCGCCAATCATGCAGCAATGATTGCTGGCGGGGACAAGTCTCGTCGTCGTCGTCAAGGTCACCATACTGCATACTGCATACTACATCGTCTGCATTCACAATGAGTATGGTGACCACAACTCTTGGATTCCATCAGGTAGGGTAGAGTTACTTAGGCAAGGTTTTGATGTTAAAATAAAAAAAAGTTCAAACTATTATTTGTTTTTAATGTTTTTTAATGTCTTAATATCTAGGTACTATACATATTGTTTCACTTAAATATTGATTTGTTACACTTTGACTATACAAAAATATAGTATATTTACATTTACATTACATTGTACCTACATTTAACTTATGAATTAACCCTATTTATGCTACACTAACTACTTATACTAAAACTAAACTAAACTAAAACTAAAAAATGTACAAAAGTCGTTGGTACGCCTTGTGCAACGAGAACATCTGGAAGCGAGAAAATTTATTTAGAATCATATTAACTATTAAATCATAATTATATTATTCGACTTGTAATTTTTCTATATATGTATAATAGGACTTGAAATAATTTTGAGCTACAGACCGTATACTTGGTGTCGGTAAGTCATGTTCTGATTGTAGTTTTTTTTCGCTTAGTGAGTACCTAACTGAATTTAAAAGAGAGTTGTGATCATCTTCATGTTTCACTTCATTAAATGTATATTGCTACTTTAGTTTTAAATACAGATATTCAGTTATCTACATATTTTGGACCTAAATGTTCACTGAATTGTAAATTTTCTCGTATTAAGCTGGCCCTAAAAATATTGTATCCTGACAATCAGACTGAATAAATTATTATTGTTAATATTTTCTTTCCCAGCGTACCTGTTGCAGTGGGAGTAGGTCAAGCTAACCTAGCGTACACGAACGCTTGCACATAAGAGCGGCACATCGGGCACCTTACAAACGCCCCGCCGCACTTCGCGCACGTCAACAGGTGACCACACGGCAAGAACACCACGCTCATCTGTAAGCAGACAACATCATTGTAACACTGTTGAAGAGGTCACACTGTCGTTGTTATATTAATCAGCTGCCTCTAATATTCCAATGACTTACCTCAGAGCCCACGCAAATTTTGCACAGTCTTGCTTCCTTCAACTCTCTCCTTTCCTCTTCCAACAATAATATTTTCTCTTTATTTTCCATTTTTTTTTTTCCACAACTGATCGAAGTTCCACAAAGTATTAACACACGTGTGTAGGATGCCTCGGACGGAACGAGAATGACACGAACGATCGCCGCACGCTGCAAGCGCCGGCCGGTGTGGGGGCGGGGGGAGTGTCATCTTTACCGCACTCACAACTTTGTTGATATCGTTTTCTTTTAATGCGTACGAAATTGTTTTATTGTAATAGGTACGACATTTGTTAATTCTTTATATCTGAAGAATGAAACGTAGAAATAATATAATTGTATGATAATCATTAGTAGTAACGACTATAACAGTAGCTACGTTAAGGAATCACACTTCATATCAATATAATAAAGGTGAAAGTTTTTGAACGTGTGCGTTTGTATGTTTGTCAATCTTCACGCATTTATTCCAAAAAATGTGCTGTTTCCGTGGAATGAGTAAACAGTTTTGAACAGTCCACTGCTGGACATGTGCCCCTCTTTCGCACCCCTGGATATTTTAAATTTTTTTAATTATCAATACAAAGTGATTGAAGAGAAAGACTTATATGTATAGTTACACGTATTTTATACAACAGTAGAGGAAACCGAGAAATTCAAAGCTCTGTAAGGCGATATTGTAAAATCATGCTTTTATATGATTACATTGCTAACACTAGCTACTACGAAAATGTATATCTCAAAAAGATCTACCAAACAGCCAGCAATGACCCGTCCTTCTCCTTAAAATAACCCACAGTAATCTTTTTATTCTTTTATATATTTGACAAAGAAATAACTTATAGGTAAGGTAAGGTAACGAATTACTAAAATATGCAATAACGCTAGCGAAACCGTGGTGATCACAGCTAGTAATAATAAAAACTGTCACGTTACTTTGCATTGGGATCGAAGTGTTATCATAGACATAACCAAAAAGTAGCCAACAGGTCTGCTACTGTGGTGATAGATCGATTAAATCCATTTCTTGAACTCCAAATGATCAGCCGCCTACTGATAAGGTGGAAAGGTAATTAACGTGTACATTAATTACAATCGTTAAACAAACAAATATTATATAAATTCGTTGACGGACATATTCCTTTTCTAAGTAATATATTAATAAATTTATGCTAATTAGGGACCTATCAGATATACATATATCGTTAGCTGTTAAGTAATTGTGTGCGCGTTAATGTATTTTACTTACTGTTCCATGTTAAATTTATCTTGGCAAAACTTACGAAAATAATAAGCATTTCATGTTTTGTTAGTCCGTTTATTTCGAAGAGTTGTAACTTTATGCACGTGTTCAAGGCTTTAAGTGATAGTAGAATAGACAAAGTATAAAAGGAATGACGTTACAAAGCGGGATCAAATAATGCTTAGGAGAAATTCAATTTTATTTGATCCGCTCAATACGAGAAAACAGAACATTTTTTTTCTGTCCAATCTATACAGTTTAGCAGGAAACCTCAAAAGTACGATTATTATTGAGGTTAACAAGTTCTGTTCATCCGAAAAAGAAAAGAGTGAAATCTTAGTGTCAAACCACTTTGCAGTGGTTAGGGCACCAAAAAGAGGAACCTCCTCACTGTACGGACCGTGTCGAGGATTACCGCCTTCTGCGTCAGGCACTTGATCCAGCATTCTCACGTGAGCGTCTTGATTACTAACTTACAATTTAGAGTCGCCATACTACAGGTATGAGCCTGACTCAGTTCTTATAGAATCGAAAACGGCCGATTTCGTACAAAAAAAAAGAAAAAAACTACAATGTGACAATAGAGCGGCTAATAAAAAGAACTCACAAGAATTTCTTTATCTTAATGCTTGTGGGGTTATAAAATAAATGGTCACAACGCTTTGTCGACATTCTTATATTGACAATACACGAAAACAATGAAATGACTAAAATATAAGTAAAAAAAAGCAGAATACATGGATTACGTTTCACAAAAATATGTCTAGGGACTGATTTTTATTTATATTGCGTAATTGGTCTTCTGCAAAGAACTGGACAATGGACGAGAGTATTATACTTTGGCATGGTCGTTTAAAAATTAGACAGTAGGTACATGAAAACGTCTTGAATATGGCGTTAAACTACGTGCTTACAGATACAAACGGCGTAACACAAGAAATGCATTTGTGTTGTGGGGTATGCGCAAGGTAGTAATTTAAAAGGTCACGCTGAAAAATTTGTAATTATAAAAGATTATTTAAATGCAGGAAACTTTGCCCGTACAGAAAATTTATCAGACATAGTGTACCACTATATTGTTTTAGATCGTCATTGAGATATTCTCGAAGAGAATAATACTCGTAGCACTTAGCAATGAGCAGTTTCTGAAGACGCTTCTTGAAAATTGTTGTGTTTTCAGCCTTTTTATATGATTCGGCAATTTATTACAGACATATGGAGCGATACAAAGTATGCTTTTGTCCATTAATGCAGTTTTACTCTTCACAACACACATCTGCGTGACGAACTTTTGATCTTTTCTCAAATAGACCAATATTTTGTCTTACGAACGTGGCACACTCAACGATACACACTCGTATATATTATATTTATATGCATGAGAGAGTTAATATGTTTTTTTCTACAAAGTGAGATTTACAACTGTTAGGTATTTTAACATCAAATATAATCCTTATACATCTTTTCTGAACTTTGAATGCTAAATTTCAATCAGTGGAGTTACCCCAAGGCATGATACCGAACCGCAGCGTTGATGAGACAAGTCCATGATATGCTGCTATCAGTGTAGATCTACTCGCTACATTTTTTAGCTTATAGAATCCATAGATTGATTGACTCACGTTAGTACAGACATATTATTCTGTGTGTGCTTTCCAGTTCAATTTACTGTCAATTTAAATTATTGTTTTGTACCCATTGTATTATTAAATCAATAGATGTATTCATTTTAGTTTCAATAGACGGCAAGGATCCATTAGTAAATAATACAGTGATTTCGTCAGCAAATAAAGTCATATCACAGAGAGTCGTTAACGGTAGGTCATTTATATACATAATAATCTAATTCTCAACGTCCTCTGATCATACACCACAGGCGATCTCGAACTCTTCAATCATCACCATCAACTCTAAATAAATAAATGGATAAAAGAAAAAGAAAGGACTTTAAGAATTGCCTTTGTTTTTATTGATAGGGTGAAAAATCTCTTCGGATCTCCGACTCCTCAAGGTCGGTCTTGTTCTTCTCTCGTGATCGGTCCCCTCCTGATCCCGTTCAGCGGCCTCTCTCTGAAGCGTAAAAGATTCCGCAGATAAAGACCACTGCGTTTCATCAGCCCTCCGCACCCGCCAATCATGCAGCAATGATTGCTGGCGGGGACAAGTCTCGTCGTCGTCGTCAAGGTCACCATACTGCATACTGCATACTGCATCGTCTGCATTCACAATGAGTATGGTGACCACAACTCTTGGATTCCATCAGGTAGGGTAGAGTTACTTAGGCAAGGTTTTGATGTTAAAATAAAAAAAAGTTCAAACTATTATTTGTTTTTAATGTTTTTTAATGTCTTAATATCTAGGTACTATACATATTGTTTCACTTAAATATTGATTTGTTACACTTTGACTATACAAAAATATAGTATATTTACATTTACATTACATTGTACCTACATTTAACTTATGAATTAACCCTATTTATGCTACACTAACTACTTATACTAAAACTAAACTAAACTAAAACTAAAAAATGTACAAAAGTCGTTGGTACGCCTTGTGCAACGAGAACATCTGGAAGCGAGAAAATTTATTTAGAATCATATTAACTATTAAATCATAATTATATTATTCGACTTGTAATTTTTCTATATATGTATAATAGGACTTGAAATAATTTTGAGCTACAGACCGTATACTTGGTGTCGGTAAGTCATGTTCTGATTGTAGTTTTTTTTCGCTTAGTGAGTACCTAACTGAATTTAAAAGAGAGTTGTGATCATCTTCATGTTTCACTTCATTAAATGTATATTGCTACTTTAGTTTTAAATACAGATATTCAGTTATCTACATATTTTGGACCTAAATGTTCACTGAATTGTAAATTTTCTCGTATTAAGCTGGCCCTAAAAATATTGTATCCTGACAATCAGACTGAATAAATTATTATTGTTAATATTTTCTTTCCCAGCGTACCTGTTGCAGTGGGAGTAGGTCAGGCTAACCTAGCGTACACGAACGCTTGCACATAAGAGCGGCACATCGGGCACCTTACAAACGCCCCGCCGCACTTCGCGCACGTCAACAGGTGACCACACGGCAAGAACACCACGCTCATCTGTAAGCAGACAACATCATTGTAACACTGTTGAAGAGGTCACACTGTCGTTGTTATATTAATCAGCTGCCTCTAATATTCCAATGACTTACCTCAGAGCCCACGCAAATTTTGCACAGTCTTGCTTCCTTCAACTCTCTCCTTTCCTCTTCCAACAATAATATTTTCTCTTTATTTTCCATTTTTTTTTTTCCACAACTGATCGAAGTTCCACAAAGTATTAACACACGTGTGTAGGATGCCTCGGACGGAACGAGAATGACACGAACGATCGCCGCACGCTGCAAGCGCCGGCCGGTGTGGGGGCGGGGGGAGTGTCATCTTTACCGCACTCACAACTTTGTTGATATCGTTTTCTTTTAATGCGTACGAAATTGTTTTATTGTAATAGGTACGACATTTGTTAATTCTTTATATCTGAAGAATGAAACGTAGAAATAATATAATTGTATGATAATCATTAGTAGTAACGACTATAACAGTAGCTACGTTAAGGAATCACACTTCATATCAATATAATAAAGGTGAAAGTTTTTGAACGTGTGCGTTTGTATGTTTGTCAATCTTCACGCATTTATTCCAAAAAATGTGCTGTTTCCGTGGAATGAGTAAACAGTTTTGAACAGTCCACTGCTGGACATGTGCCCCTCTTTCGCACCCCTGGATATTTTAAATTTTTTTAATTATCAATACAAAGTGATTGAAGAGAAAGACTTATATGTATAGTTACACGTATTTTATACAACAGTAGAGGAAACCGAGAAATTCAAAGCTCTGTAAGGCGATATTGTAAAATCATGCTTTTATATGATTACATTGCTAACACTAGCTACTACGAAAATGTATATCTCAAAAAGATCTACCAAACAGCCAGCAATGACCCGTCCTTCTCCTTAAAATAACCCACAGTAATCTTTTTATTCTTTTATATATTTGACAAAGAAATAACTTATAGGTAAGGTAAGGTAACGAATTACTAAAATATGCAATAACGCTAGCGAAACCGTGGTGATCACAGCTAGTAATAATAAAAACTGTCACGTTACTTTGCATTGGGATCGAAGTGTTATCATAGACATAACCAAAAAGTAGCCAACAGGTCTGCTACTGTGGTGATAGATCGATTAAATCCATTTCTTGAACTCCAAATGATCAGCCGCCTACTGATAAGGTGGAAAGGTAATTAACGTGTACATTAATTACAATCGTTAAACAAACAAATATTATATAAATTCGTTGACGGACATATTCCTTTTCTAAGTAATATATTAATAAATTTATGCTAATTAGGGACCTATCAGATATACATATATCGTTAGCTGTTAAGTAATTGTGTGCGCGTTAATGTATTTTACTTACTGTTCCATGTTAAATTTATCTTGGCAAAACTTACGAAAATAATAAGCATTTCATGTTTTGTTAGTCCGTTTATTTCGAAGAGTTGTAACTTTATGCACGTGTTCAAGGCTTTAAGTGATAGTAGAATAGACAAAGTATAAAAGGAATGACGTTACAAAGCGGGATCAAATAATGCTTAGGAGAAATTCAATTTTATTTGATCCGCTCAATACGAGAAAACAGAACATTTTTTTTCTGTCCAATCTATACAGTTTAGCAGGAAACCTCAAAAGTACGATTATTATTGAGGTTAACAAGTTCTGTTCATCCGAAAAAGAAAAGAGTGAAATCTTAGTGTCAAACCACTTTGCAGTGGTTAGGGCACCAAAAAGAGGAACCTCCTCACTGTACGGACCGTGTCGAGGATTACCGCCTTCTGCGTCAGGCACTTGATCCAGCATTCTCACGTGAGCGTCTTGATTACTAACTTACAATTTAGAGTCGCCATACTACAGGTATGAGCCTGACTCAGTTCTTATAGAATCGAAAACGGCCGATTTCGTACAAAAAAAAAGAAAAAAACTACAATGTGACAATAGAGCGGCTAATAAAAAGAACTCACAAGAATTTCTTTATCTTAATGCTTGTGGGGTTATAAAATAAATGGTCACAACGCTTTGTCGACATTCTTATATTGACAATACACGAAAACAATGAAATGACTAAAATATAAGTAAAAAAAAGCAGAATACATGGATTACGTTTCACAAAAATATGTCTAGGGACTGATTTTTATTTATATTGCGTAATTGGTCTTCTGCAAAGAACTGGACAATGGACGAGAGTATTATACTTTGGCATGGTCGTTTAAAAATTAGACAGTAGGTACATGAAAACGTCTTGAATATGGCGTTAAACTACGTGCTTACAGATACAAACGGCGTAACACAAGAAATGCATTTGTGTTGTGGGGTATGCGCAAGGTAGTAATTTAAAAGGTCACGCTGAAAAATTTGTAATTATAAAAGATTATTTAAATGCAGGAAACTTTGCCCGTACAGAAAATTTATCAGACATAGTGTACCACTATATTGTTTTAGATCGTCATTGAGATATTCTCGAAGAGAATAATACTCGTAGCACTTAGCAATGAGCAGTTTCTGAAGACGCTTCTTGAAAATTGTTGTGTTTTCAGCCTTTTTATATGATTCGGCAATTTATTACAGACATATGGAGCGATACAAAGTATGCTTTTGTCCATTAATGCAGTTTTACTCTTCACAACACACATCTGCGTGACGAACTTTTGATCTTTTCTCAAATAGACCAATATTTTGTCTTACGAACGTGGCACACTCAACGATACACACTCGTATATATTATATTTATATGCATGAGAGAGTTAATATGTTTTTTTCTACAAAGTGAGATTTACAACTGTTAGGTATTTTAACATCAAATATAATCCTTATACATCTTTTCTGAACTTTGAATGCTAAATTTCAATCAGTGGAGTTACCCCAAGGCATGATACCGAACCGCAGCGTTGATGAGACAAGTCCATGATATGCTGCTATCAGTGTAGATCTACTCGCTACATTTTTTAGCTTATAGAATCCATAGATTGATTGACTCACGTTAGTACAGACATATTATTCTGTGTGTGCTTTCCAGTTCAATTTACTGTCAATTTAAATTATTGTTTTGTACCCATTGTATTATTAAATCAATAGATGTATTCATTTTAGTTTCAATAGACGGCAAGGATCCATTAGTAAATAATACAGTGATTTCGTCAGCAAATAAAGTCATATCACAGAGAGTCGTTAACGGTAGGTCATTTATATACATAATAATCTAATTCTCAACGTCCTCTGATCATACACCACAGGCGATCTCGAACTCTTCAATCATCACCATCAACTCTAAATAAATAAATGGATAAAAGAAAAAGAAAGGACTTTAAGAATTGCCTTTGTTTTTATTGATAGGGTGAAAAATCTCTTCGGATCTCCGACTCCTCAAGGTCGGTCTTGTTCTTCTCTCGTGATCGGTCCCCTCCTGATCCCGTTCAGCGGCCTCTCTCTGAAGCGTAAAAGATTCCGCAGATAAAGACCACTGCGTTTCATCAGCCCTCCGCACCCGCCAATCATGCAGCAATGATTGCTGGCGGGGACAAGTCTCGTCGTCGTCGTCAAGGTCACCATACTGCATACTGCATACTGCATCGTCTGCATTCACAATGAGTATGGTGACCACAACTCTTGGATTCCATCAGGTAGGGTAGAGTTACTTAGGCAAGGTTTTGATGTTAAAATAAAAAAAAGTTCAAACTATTATTTGTTTTTAATGTTTTTTAATGTCTTAATATCTAGGTACTATACATATTGTTTCACTTAAATATTGATTTGTTACACTTTGACTATACAAAAATATAGTATATTTACATTTACATTACATTGTACCTACATTTAACTTATGAATTAACCCTATTTATGCTACACTAACTACTTATACTAAAACTAAACTAAACTAAAACTAAAAAATGTACAAAAGTCGTTGGTACGCCTTGTGCAACGAGAACATCTGGAAGCGAGAAAATTTATTTAGAATCATATTAACTATTAAATCATAATTATATTATTCGACTTGTAATTTTTCTATATATGTATAATAGGACTTGAAATAATTTTGAGCTACAGACCGTATACTTGGTGTCGGTAAGTCATGTTCTGATTGTAGTTTTTTTTCGCTTAGTGAGTACCTAACTGAATTTAAAAGAGAGTTGTGATCATCTTCATGTTTCACTTCATTAAATGTATATTGCTACTTTAGTTTTAAATACAGATATTCAGTTATCTACATATTTTGGACCTAAATGTTCACTGAATTGTAAATTTTCTCGTATTAAGCTGGCCCTAAAAATATTGTATCCTGACAATCAGACTGAATAAATTATTATTGTTAATATTTTCTTTCCCAGCGTACCTGTTGCAGTGGGAGTAGGTCAGGCTAACCTAGCGTACACGAACGCTTGCACATAAGAGCGGCACATCGGGCACCTTACAAACGCCCCGCCGCACTTCGCGCACGTCAACAGGTGACCACACGGCAAGAACACCACGCTCATCTGTAAGCAGACAACATCATTGTAACACTGTTGAAGAGGTCACACTGTCGTTGTTATATTAATCAGCTGCCTCTAATATTCCAATGACTTACCTCAGAGCCCACGCAAATTTTGCACAGTCTTGCTTCCTTCAACTCTCTCCTTTCCTCTTCCAACAATAATATTTTCTCTTTATTTTCCATTTTTTTTTTTCCACAACTGATCGAAGTTCCACAAAGTATTAACACACGTGTGTAGGATGCCTCGGACGGAACGAGAATGACACGAACGATCGCCGCACGCTGCAAGCGCCGGCCGGTGTGGGGGCGGGGGGAGTGTCATCTTTACCGCACTCACAACTTTGTTGATATCGTTTTCTTTTAATGCGTACGAAATTGTTTTATTGTAATAGGTACGACATTTGTTAATTCTTTATATCTGAAGAATGAAACGTAGAAATAATATAATTGTATGATAATCATTAGTAGTAACGACTATAACAGTAGCTACGTTAAGGAATCACACTTCATATCAATATAATAAAGGTGAAAGTTTTTGAACGTGTGCGTTTGTATGTTTGTCAATCTTCACGCATTTATTCCAAAAAATGTGCTGTTTCCGTGGAATGAGTAAACAGTTTTGAACAGTCCACTGCTGGACATGTGCCCCTCTTTCGCACCCCTGGATATTTTAAATTTTTTTAATTATCAATACAAAGTGATTGAAGAGAAAGACTTATATGTATAGTTACACGTATTTTATACAACAGTAGAGGAAACCGAGAAATTCAAAGCTCTGTAAGGCGATATTGTAAAATCATGCTTTTATATGATTACATTGCTAACACTAGCTACTACGAAAATGTATATCTCAAAAAGATCTACCAAACAGCCAGCAATGACCCGTCCTTCTCCTTAAAATAACCCACAGTAATCTTTTTATTCTTTTATATATTTGACAAAGAAATAACTTATAGGTAAGGTAAGGTAACGAATTACTAAAATATGCAATAACGCTAGCGAAACCGTGGTGATCACAGCTAGTAATACAAAAAAATCTGTCACGTTACTTTGCATTGGGATCGAAGTGTTATCATAGACATAACCAAAAAGTAGCCAACAGGTCTGCTACTGTGGTGATAGATCGATTAAATCCATTTCTTGAACTCCAAACGATCAGCCGCCTACTGATAAGGTGGAAAGTTAATTAACGTGTACATTAATTACAATCGTTAAAAAACAAATATTATATAAATTCGTTGACGGACATATTCCTTTTCTAAGTAATATATTAATAAATTTATGCTAATTAGGGACCTATCAGATATACATATATCGTTAGCTGTTAAGTAATTGTGTGCGCGTTAATGTATTTTACTTACTGTTCCATGTTAAATTTATCTTGGCAAAACTTACGAAAATAATAAGCATTTCATGTTTTGTTAGTCCGTTTATTTCGAAGAGTTGTAACTTTATGCACGTGTTCAAGGCTTTAAGTGATAGTAGAATAGACAAAGTATAAAAGGAATGACGTTACAAAGCGGGATCAAATAATGCTTAGGAGAAATTCAATTTTATTTGATCCGCTCAATACGAGAAAACAGAACATTTTTTTTCTGTCCAATCTATACAGTTTAGCAGGAAACCTCAAAAGTACGATTATTATTGAGGTTAACAAGTTCTGTTCATCCGAAAAAGAAAAGAGTGAAATCTTAGTGTCAAACCACTTTGCAGTGGTTAGGGCACCAAAAAGAGGAACCTCCTCACTGTACGGGTCGTGTCGAGGATTACCGCCTTCTGCGTCAGGCACTTGATCCAGCATTCTCACGTGAGCGTCTTGATTACTAACTTACAATTTAGAGTCGCCATACTACAGGTATGAGCCTGACTCAGTTCTTATAGAATCGAAAACGGCCGATTTCGTACAAAAAAAAAAGAAAAAAACTACAATGTGACAATAGAGCGGCTAATAAAAAGAACTCACAAGAATTTCTTTATCTTAATGCTTGTGGGGTTATAAAATAAATGGTCACAACGCTTTGTCGACATTCTTATATTGACAATACACGAAAACAATGAAATGACTAAAATATAAGTAAAAAAAAGCAGAATACATGGATTACGTTTCACAAAAATATGTCTAGGGACTGATTTTTATTTATATTGCGTAATTGGTCTTCTGCAAAGAACTGGACAATGGACGAGAGTATTATACTTTGGCATGGTCGTTTAAAAATTAGACAGTAGGTACATGAAAACGTCTTGAATATGGCGTTAAACTACGTGCTTACAGATACAAACGGCGTAACACAAGAAATGCATTTGTGTTGTGGGGTATGCGCAAGGTAGTAATTTAAAAGGTCACGCTGAAAAATTTGTAATTATAAAAGATTATTTAAATGCAGGAAACTTTGCCCGTACAGAAAATTTATCAGACATAGTGTACCACTATATTGTTTTAGATCGTCATTGAGATATTCTCGAAGAGAATAATACTCGTAGCACTTAGCAATGAGCAGTTTCTGAAGACGCTTCTTGAAAATTGTTGTGTTTTCAGCCTTTTTATATGATTCGGCAATTTATTACAGACATATGGAGCGATACAAAGTATGCTTTTGTCCATTAATGCAGTTTTACTCTTCACAACACACATCTGCGTGACGAACTTTTGATCTTTTCTCAAATAGACCAATATTTTGTCTTACGAACGTGGCACACTCAACGATACACACTCGTATATATTATATTTATATGCATGAGAGAGTTAATATGTTTTTTTCTACAAAGTGAGATTTACAACTGTTAGGTATTTTAACATCAAATATAATCCTTATACATCTTTTCTGAACTTTGAATGCTAAATTTCAATCAGTGGAGTTACCCCAAGGCATGATACCGAACCGCAGCGTTGATGAGACAAGTCCATGATATGCTGCTATCAGTGTAGATCTACTCGCTACATTTTTTAGCTTATAGAATCCATAGATTGATTGACTCACGTTAGTACAGACATATTATTCTGTGTGTGCTTTCCAGTTCAATTTACTGTCAATTTAAATTATTGTTTTGTACCCATTGTATTATTAAATCAATAGATGTATTCATTTTAGTTTCAATAGACGGCAAGGATCCATTAGTAAATAATACAGTGATTTCGTCAGCAAATAAAGTCATATCACAGAGAGTCGTTAACGGTAGGTCATTTATATACATAATAATCTAATTCTCAACGTCCTCTGATCATACACCACAGGCGATCTCGAACTCTTCAATCATCACCATCAACTCTAAATAAATAAATGGATAAAAGAAAAAGAAAGGACTTTAAGAATTGCCTTTGTTTTTATTGATTGGGTGAAAAATCTCTTCGGATCTCCGACTCCTCAAGGTCGGTCTTGTTCTTCTCTCGTGATCGGTCCCCTCCTGATCCCGTTCAGCGGCCTCTCTCTGAAGCGTAAAAGATTCCGCAGATAAAGACCACTGCGTTTCATCAGCCCTCCGCACCCGCCAATCATGCAGCAATGATTGCTGGCGGGGACAAGTCTCGTCGTCGTCGTCAAGGTCACCATACTGCATACTGCATACTACATCGTCTGCATTCACAATGAGTATGGTGACCACAACTCTTGGATTCCATCAGGTAGGGTAGAGTTACTTAGGCAAGGTTTTGATGTTAAAATAAAAAAAAGTTCAAACTATTATTTGTTTTTAATGTTTTTTAATGTCTTAATATCTAGGTACTATACATATTGTTTCACTTAAATATTGATTTGTTACACTTTGACTATACAAAAATATAGTATATTTACATTTACATTACATTGTACCTACATTTAACTTATGAATTAACCCTATTTATGCTACACTAACTACTTATACTAAAACTAAACTAAACTAAAACTAAAAAATGTACAAAAGTCGTTGGTACGCCTTGTGCAACGAGAACATCTGGAAGCGAGAAAATTTATTTAGAATCATATTAACTATTAAATCATAATTATATTATTCGACTTGTAATTTTTCTATATATGTATAATAGGACTTGAAATAATTTTGAGCTACAGACCGTATACTTGGTGTCGGTAAGTCATGTTCTGATTGTAGTTTTTTTTCGCTTAGTGAGTACCTAACTGAATTTAAAAGAGAGTTGTGATCATCTTCATGTTTCACTTCATTAAATGTATATTGCTACTTTAGTTTTAAATACAGATATTCAGTTATCTACATATTTTGGACCTAAATGTTCACTGAATTGTAAATTTTCTCGTATTAAGCTGGCCCTAAAAATATTGTATCCTGACAATCAGACTGAATAAATTATTATTGTTAATATTTTCTTTCCCAGCGTACCTGTTGCAGTGGGAGTAGGTCAGGCTAACCTAGCGTACACGAACGCTTGCATATAAGAGCGGCACATCGGGCACCTTACAAACGCCCCGCCGCACTTCGCGCACGTCAACAGGTGACCACACGGCAAGAACACCACGCTCATCTGTAAGCAGACAACATCATTGTAACACTGTTGAAGAGGTCACACTGTCGTTGTTATATTAATCAGCTGCCTCTAATATTCCAATGACTTACCTCAGAGCCCACGCAAATTTTGCACAGTCTTGCTTCCTTCAACTCTCTCCTTTCCTCTTCCAACAATAATATTTTCTCTTTATTTTCCATTTTTTTTTTTCCACAACTGATCGAAGTTCCACAAAGTATTAACACACGTGTGTAGGATGCCTCGGACGGAACGAGAATGACACGAACGATCGCCGCACGCTGCAAGCGCCGGCCGGTGTGGGGGCGGGGGGAGTGTCATCTTTACCGCACTCACAACTTTGTTGATATCGTTTTCTTTTAATGCGTACGAAATTGTTTTATTGTAATAGGTACGACATTTGTTAATTCTTTATATCTGAAGAATGAAACGTAGAAATAATATAATTGTATGATAATCATTAGTAGTAACGACTATAACAGTAGCTACGTTAAGGAATCACACTTCATATCAATATAATAAAGGTGAAAGTTTTTGAACGTGTGCGTTTGTATGTTTGTCAATCTTCACGCATTTATTCCAAAAAATGTGCTGTTTCCGTGGAATGAGTAAACAGTTTTGAACAGTCCACTGCTGGACATGTGCCCCTCTTTCGCACCCCTGGATATTTTAAATTTTTTTAATTATCAATACAAAGTGATTGAAGAGAAAGACTTATATGTATAGTTACACGTATTTTATACAACAGTAGAGGAAACCGAGAAATTCAAAGCTCTGTAAGGCGATATTGTAAAATCATGCTTTTATATGATTACATTGCTAACACTAGCTACTACGAAAATGTATATCTCAAAAAGATCTACCAAACAGCCAGCAATGACCCGTCCTTCTCCTTAAAATAACCCACAGTAATCTTTTTATTCTTTTATATATTTGACAAAGAAATAACTTATAGGTAAGGTAAGGTAACGAATTACTAAAATATGCAATAACGCTAGCGAAACCGTATTGATCACAGCTAGTAATAATAAAAACTGTCACGTTACTTTGCATTGGGATCGAAGTGTTATCATAGACATAACCAAAAAGTAGCCAACAGGTCTGCTACTGTGGTGATAGATCGATTAAATCCATTTCTTGAACTCCAAATGATCAGCCGCCTACTGATAAGGTGGAAAGGTAATTAACGTGTACATTAATTACAATCGTTAAACAAACAAATATTATATAAATTCGTTGACGGACATATTCCTTTTCTAAGTAATATATTAATAAATTTATGCTAATTAGGGACCTATCAGATATACATATATCGTTAGCTGTTAAGTAATTGTGTGCGCGTTAATGTATTTTACTTACTGTTCCATGTTAAATTTATCTTGGCAAAACTTACGAAAATAATAAGCATTTCATGTTTTGTTAGTCCGTTTATTTCGAAGAGTTGTAACTTTATGCACGTGTTCAAGGCTTTAAGTGATAGTAGAATAGACAAAGTATAAAAGGAATGACGTTACAAAGCGGGATCAAATAATGCTTAGGAGAAATTCAATTTTATTTGATCCGCTCAATACGAGAAAACAGAACATTTTTTTTCTGTCCAATCTATACAGTTTAGCAGGAAACCTCAAAAGTACGATTATTATTGAGGTTAACAAGTTCTGTTCATCCGAAAAAGAAAAGAGTGAAATCTTAGTGTCAAACCACTTTGCAGTGGTTAGGGCACCAAAAAGAGGAACCTCCTCACTGTACGGGCCGTGTCGAGGATTACCGCCTTCTGCGTCAGGCACTTGATCCAGCATTCTCACGTGAGCGTCTTGATTACTAACTTACAATTTAGAGTCGCCATACTACAGGTATGAGCCTGACTCAGTTCTTATAGAATCGAAAACGGCCGATTTCGTACAAAAAAAAAGAAAAAAACTACAATGTGACAATAGAGCGGCTAATAAAAAGAACTCACAAGAATTTCTTTATCTTAATGCTTGTGGGGTTATAAAATAAATGGTCACAACGCTTTGTCGACATTCTTATATTGACAATACACGAAAACAATGAAATGACTAAAATATAAGTAAAAAAAAGCAGAATACATGGATTACGTTTCACAAAAATATGTCTAGGGACTGATTTTTATTTATATTGCGTAATTGGTCTTCTGCAAAGAACTGGACAATGGACGAGAGTATTATACTTTGGCATGGTCGTTTAAAAATTAGACAGTAGGTACATGAAAACGTCTTGAATATGGCGTTAAACTACGTGCTTACAGATACAAACGGCGTAACACAAGAAATGCATTTGTGTTGTGGGGTATGCGCAAGGTAGTAATTTAAAAGGTCACGCTGAAAAATTTGTAATTATAAAAGATTATTTAAATGCAGGAAACTTTGCCCGTACAGAAAATTTATCAGACATAGTGTACCACTATATTGTTTTAGATCGTCATTGAGATATTCTCGAAGAGAATAATACTCGTAGCACTTAGCAATGAGCAGTTTCTGAAGACGCTTCTTGAAAATTGTTGTGTTTTCAGCCTTTTTATATGATTCGGCAATTTATTACAGACATATGGAGCGATACAAAGTATGCTTTTGTCCATTAATGCAGTTTTACTCTTCACAACACACATCTGCGTGACGAACTTTTGATCTTTTCTCAAATAGACCAATATTTTGTCTTACGAACGTGGCACACTCAACGATACACACTCGTATATATTATATTTATATGCATGAGAGAGTTAATATGTTTTTTTCTACAAAGTGAGATTTACAACTGTTAGGTATTTTAACATCAAATATAATCCTTATACATCTTTTCTGAACTTTGAATGCTAAATTTCAATCAGTGGAGTTACCCCAAGGCATGATACCGAACCGCAGCGTTGATGAGACAAGTCCATGATATGCTGCTATCAGTGTAGATCTACTCGCTACATTTTTTAGCTTATAGAATCCATAGATTGATTGACTCACGTTAGTACAGACATATTATTCTGTGTGTGCTTTCCAGTTCAATTTACTGTCAATTTAAATTATTGTTTTGTACCCATTGTATTATTAAATCAATAGATGTATTCATTTTAGTTTCAATAGACGGCAAGGATCCATTAGTAAATAATACAGTGATTTCGTCAGCAAATAAAGTCATATCACAGAGAGTCGTTAACGGTAGGTCATTTATATACATAATAATCTAATTCTCAACGTCCTCTGATCATACACCACAGGCGATCTCGAACTCTTCAATCATCACCATCAACTCTAAATAAATAAATGGATAAAAGAAAAAGAAAGGACTTTAAGAATTGCCTTTGTTTTTATTGATTGGGTGAAAAATCTCTTCGGATCTCCGACTCCTCAAGGTCGGTCTTGTTCTTCTCTCGTGATCGGTCCCCTCCTGATCCCGTTCAGCGGCCTCTCTCTGAAGCGTAAAAGATTCCGCAGATAAAGACCACTGCGTTTCATCAGCCCTCCGCACCCGCCAATCATGCAGCAATGATTGCTGGCGGGGACAAGTCTCGTCGTCGTCGTCAAGGTCACCATACTGCATACTGCATACTACATCGTCTGCATTCACAATGAGTATGGTGACCACAACTCTTGGATTCCATCAGGTAGGGTAGAGTTACTTAGGCAAGGTTTTGATGTTAAAATAAAAAAAAGTTCAAACTATTATTTGTTTTTAATGTTTTTTAATGTCTTAATATCTAGGTACTATACATATTGTTTCACTTAAATATTGATTTGTTACACTTTGACTATACAAAAATATAGTATATTTACATTTACATTACATTGTACCTACATTTAACTTATGAATTAACCCTATTTATGCTACACTAACTACTTATACTAAAACTAAACTAAACTAAAACTAAAAAATGTACAAAAGTCGTTGGTACGCCTTGTGCAACGAGAACATCTGGAAGCGAGAAAATTTATTTAGAATCATATTAACTATTAAATCATAATTATATTATTCGACTTGTAATTTTTCTATATATGTATAATAGGACTTGAAATAATTTTGAGCTACAGACCGTATACTTGGTGTCGGTAAGTCATGTTCTGATTGTAGTTTTTTTTCGCTTAGTGAGTACCTAACTGAATTTAAAAGAGAGTTGTGATCATCTTCATGTTTCACTTCATTAAATGTATATTGCTACTTTAGTTTTAAATACAGATATTCAGTTATCTACATATTTTGGACCTAAATGTTCACTGAATTGTAAATTTTCTCGTATTAAGCTGGCCCTAAAAATATTGTATCCTGACAATCAGACTGAATAAATTATTATTGTTAATATTTTCTTTCCCAGCGTACCTGTTGCAGTGGGAGTAGGTCAGGCTAACCTAGCGTACACGAACGCTTGCACATAAGAGCGGCACATCGGGCACCTTACAAACGCCCCGCCGCACTTCGCGCACGTCAACAGGTGACCACACGGCAAGAACACCACGCTCATCTGTAAGCAGACAACATCATTGTAACACTGTTGAAGAGGTCACACTGTCGTTGTTATATTAATCAGCTGCCTCTAATATTCCAATGACTTACCTCAGAGCCCACGCAAATTTTGCACAGTCTTGCTTCCTTCAACTCTCTCCTTTCCTCTTCCAACAATAATATTTTCTCTTTATTTTCCATTTTTTTTTTTCCACAACTGATCGAAGTTCCACAAAGTATTAACACACGTGTGTAGGATGCCTCGGACGGAACGAGAATGACACGAACGATCGCCGCACGCTGCAAGCGCCGGCCGGTGTGGGGGCGGGGGGAGTGTCATCTTTACCGCACTCACAACTTTGTTGATATCGTTTTCTTTTAATGCGTACGAAATTGTTTTATTGTAATAGGTACGACATTTGTTAATTCTTTATATCTGAAGAATGAAACGTAGAAATAATATAATTGTATGATAATCATTAGTAGTAACGACTATAACAGTAGCTACGTTAAGGAATCACACTTCATATCAATATAATAAAGGTGAAAGTTTTTGAACGTGTGCGTTTGTATGTTTGTCAATCTTCACGCATTTATTCCAAAAAATGTGCTGTTTCCGTGGAATGAGTAAACAGTTTTGAACAGTCCACTGCTGGACATGTGCCCCTCTTTCGCACCCCTGGATATTTTAAATTTTTTTAATTATCAATACAAAGTGATTGAAGAGAAAGACTTATATGTATAGTTACACGTATTTTATACAACAGTAGAGGAAACCGAGAAATTCAAAGCTCTGTAAGGCGATATTGTAAAATCATGCTTTTATATGATTACATTGCTAACACTAGCTACTACGAAAATGTATATCTCAAAAAGATCTACCAAACAGCCAGCAATGACCCGTCCTTCTCCTTAAAATAACCCACAGTAATCTTTTTATTCTTTTATATATTTGACAAAGAAATAACTTATAGGTAAGGTAAGGTAACGAATTACTAAAATATGCAATAACGCTAGCGAAACCGTATTGATCACAGCTAGTAATAATAAAAACTGTCACGTTACTTTGCATTGGGATCGAAGTGTTATCATAGACATAACCAAAAAGTAGCCAACAGGTCTGCTACTGTGGTGATAGATCGATTAAATCCATTTCTTGAACTCCAAATGATCAGCCGCCTACTGATAAGGTGGAAAGGTAATTAACGTGTACATTAATTACAATCGTTAAACAAACAAATATTATATAAATTCGTTGACGGACATATTCCTTTTCTAAGTAATATATTAATAAATTTATGCTAATTAGGGACCTATCAGATATACATATATCGTTAGCTGTTAAGTAATTGTGTGCGCGTTAATGTATTTTACTTACTGTTCCATGTTAAATTTATCTTGGCAAAACTTACGAAAATAATAAGCATTTCATGTTTTGTTAGTCCGTTTATTTCGAAGAGTTGTAACTTTATGCACGTGTTCAAGGCTTTAAGTGATAGTAGAATAGACAAAGTATAAAAGGAATGACGTTACAAAGCGGGATCAAATAATGCTTAGGAGAAATTCAATTTTATTTGATCCGCTCAATACGAGAAAACAGAACATTTTTTTTCTGTCCAATCTATACAGTTTAGCAGGAAACCTCAAAAGTACGATTATTATTGAGGTTAACAAGTTCTGTTCATCCGAAAAAGAAAAGAGTGAAATCTTAGTGTCAAACCACTTTGCAGTGGTTAGGGCACCAAAAAGAGGAACCTCCTCACTGTACGGGCCGTGTCGAGGATTACCGCCTTCTGCGTCAGGCACTTGATCCAGCATTCTCACGTGAGCGTCTTGATTACTAACTTACAATTTAGAGTCGCCATACTACAGGTATGAGCCTGACTCAGTTCTTATAGAATCGAAAACGGCCGATTTCGTACAAAAAAAAAGAAAAAAACTACAATGTGACAATAGAGCGGCTAATAAAAAGAACTCACAAGAATTTCTTTATCTTAATGCTTGTGGGGTTATAAAATAAATGGTCACAACGCTTTGTCGACATTCTTATATTGACAATACACGAAAACAATGAAATGACTAAAATATAAGTAAAAAAAAGCAGAATACATGGATTACGTTTCACAAAAATATGTCTAGGGACTGATTTTTATTTATATTGCGTAATTGGTCTTCTGCAAAGAACTGGACAATGGACGAGAGTATTATACTTTGGCATGGTCGTTTAAAAATTAGACAGTAGGTACATGAAAACGTCTTGAATATGGCGTTAAACTACGTGCTTACAGATACAAACGGCGTAACACAAGAAATGCATTTGTGTTGTGGGGTATGCGCAAGGTAGTAATTTAAAAGGTCACGCTGAAAAATTTGTAATTATAAAAGATTATTTAAATGCAGGAAACTTTGCCCGTACAGAAAATTTATCAGACATAGTGTACCACTATATTGTTTTAGATCGTCATTGAGATATTCTCGAAGAGAATAATACTCGTAGCACTTAGCAATGAGCAGTTTCTGAAGACGCTTCTTGAAAATTGTTGTGTTTTCAGCCTTTTTATATGATTCGGCAATTTATTACAGACATATGGAGCGATACAAAGTATGCTTTTGTCCATTAATGCAGTTTTACTCTTCACAACACACATCTGCGTGACGAACTTTTGATCTTTTCTCAAATAGACCAATATTTTGTCTTACGAACGTGGCACACTCAACGATACACACTCGTATATATTATATTTATATGCATGAGAGAGTTAATATGTTTTTTTCTACAAAGTGAGATTTACAACTGTTAGGTATTTTAACATCAAATATAATCCTTATACATCTTTTCTGAACTTTGAATGCTAAATTTCAATCAGTGGAGTTACCCCAAGGCATGATACCGAACCGCAGCGTTGATGAGACAAGTCCATGATATGCTGCTATCAGTGTAGATCTACTCGCTACATTTTTTAGCTTATAGAATCCATAGATTGATTGACTCACGTTAGTACAGACATATTATTCTGTGTGTGCTTTCCAGTTCAATTTACTGTCAATTTAAATTATTGTTTTGTACCCATTGTATTATTAAATCAATAGATGTATTCATTTTAGTTTCAATAGACGGCAAGGATCCATTAGTAAATAATACAGTGATTTCGTCAGCAAATAAAGTCATATCACAGAGAGTCGTTAACGGTAGGTCATTTATATACATAATAATCTAATTCTCAACGTCCTCTGATCATACACCACAGGCGATCTCGAACTCTTCAATCATCACCATCAACTCTAAATAAATAAATGGATAAAAGAAGAAGAAAGGACTTTAAGAATTGCCTTTGTTTTTATTGATAGGGTGAAAAATCTCTTCGGATCTCCGACTCCTCAAGGTCGGGCTTGTTCTTCTCTCGTGATCGGTCCCCTCCTGATCCCGTTCAGCGGCCTCTCTCTGAAGCGTAACAGATTCCGCAGATAAAGACCACTGCGTTTCATCAGCCCTCCGCACCCGCCAATCATGCAGCAATGATTGCTGGCGGGGACAAGTCTCGTCGTCGTCGTCAAGGTCACCATACTGCATACTGCATACTGCATCGTCTGCATTCACAATGAGTATGGTGACCACAACTCTTGGATTCCATCAGGTAGGGTAGAGTTACTTAGGCAAGGTTTTGATGTTAAAATAAAAAAAAAGTTCAAACTATTATTTGTTTTTAATGTTTTTTAATGTCTTAATATCTAGGTACTATACATATTGTTTCACTTAAATATTGATTTGTTACACTTTGACTATACAAAAATATAGTATATTTACATTTACATTACATTGTACCTACATTTAACTTATGAATTAACCCTATTTATGCTACACTAACTACTTATACTAAAACTAAACTAAACTAAAACTAAAAAATGTACAAAAGTCGTTGGTACGCCTTGTGCAACGAGAACATCTGGAAGCGAGAAAATTTATTTAGAATCATATTAACTATTAAATCATAATTATATTATTCGACTTGTAATTTTTCTATATATGTATAATAGGACTTGAAATAATTTTGAGCTACAGACCGTATACTTGGTGTCGGTAAGTCATGTTCTGATTGTAGTTTTTTTTCGCTTAGTGAGTACCTAACTGAATTTAAAAGAGAGTTGTGATCATCTTCATGTTTCACTTCATTAAATGTATATTGCTACTTTAGTTTTAAATACAGATATTCAGTTATCTACATATTTTGGACCTAAATGTTCACTGAATTGTAAATTTTCTCGTATTAAGCTGGCCCTAAAAATATTGTATCCTGACAATCAGACTGAATAAATTATTATTGTTAATATTTTCTTTCCCAGCGTACCTGTTGCAGTGGGAGTAGGTCAAGCTAACCTAGCGTACACGAACGCTTGCACATAAGAGCGGCACATCGGGCACCTTACAAACGCCCCGCCGCACTTCGCGCACGTCAACAGGTGACCACACGGCAAGAACACCACGCTCATCTGTAAGCAGACAACATCATTGTAACACTGTTGAAGAGGTCACACTGTCGTTGTTATATTAATCAGCTGCCTCTAATATTCCAATGACTTACCTCAGAGCCCACGCAAATTTTGCACAGTCTTGCTTCCTTCAACTCTCTCCTTTCCTCTTCCAACAATAATATTTTCTCTTTATTTTCCATTTTTTTTTTCCACAACTGATCGAAGTTCCACAAAGTATTAACACACGTGTGTAGGATGCCTCGGACGGAACGAGAATGACACGAACGATCGCCGCACGCTGCAAGCGCCGGCCGGTGTGGGGGCGGGGGGAGTGTCATCTTTACCGCACTCACAACTTTGTTGATATCGTTTTCTTTTAATGCGTACGAAATTGTTTTATTGTAATAGGTACGACATTTGTTAATTCTTTATATCTGAAGAATGAAACGTAGAAATAATATAATTGTATGATAATCATTAGTAGTAACGACTATAACAGTAGCTACGTTAAGGAATCACACTTCATATCAATATAATAAAGGTGAAAGTTTTTGAACGTGTGCGTTTGTATGTTTGTCAATCTTCACGCATTTATTCCAAAAAATGTGCTGTTTCCGTGGAATGAGTAAACAGTTTTGAACAGTCCACTGCTGGACATGTGCCCCTCTTTCGCACCCCTGGATATTTTAAATTTTTTTAATTATCAATACAAAGTGATTGAAGAGAAAGACTTATATGTATAGTTACACGTATTTTATACAACAGTAGAGGAAACCGAGAAATTCAAAGCTCTGTAAGGCGATATTGTAAAATCATGCTTTTATATGATTACATTGCTAACACTAGCTACTACGAAAATGTATATCTCAAAAAGATCTACCAAACAGCCAGCAATGACCCGTCCTTCTCCTTAAAATAACCCACAGTAATCTTTTTATTCTTTTATATATTTGACAAAGAAATAACTTATAGGTAAGGTAAGGTAACGAATTACTAAAATATGCAATAACGCTAGCGAAACCGTATTGATCACAGCTAGTAATAATAAAAACTGTCACGTTACTTTGCATTGGGATCGAAGTGTTATCATAGACATAACCAAAAAGTAGCCAACAGGTCTGCTACTGTGGTGATAGATCGATTAAATCCATTTCTTGAACTCCAAATGATCAGCCGCCTACTGATAAGGTGGAAAGGTAATTAACGTGTACATTAATTACAATCGTTAAACAAACAAATATTATATAAATTCGTTGACGGACATATTCCTTTTCTAAGTAATATATTAATAAATTTATGCTAATTAGGGACCTATCAGATATACATATATCGTTAGCTGTTAAGTAATTGTGTGCGCGTTAATGTATTTTACTTACTGTTCCATGTTAAATTTATCTTGGCAAAACTTACGAAAATAATAAGCATTTCATGTTTTGTTAGTCCGTTTATTTCGAAGAGTTGTAACTTTATGCACGTGTTCAAGGCTTTAAGTGATAGTAGAATAGACAAAGTATAAAAGGAATGACGTTACAAAGCGGGATCAAATAATGCTTAGGAGAAATTCAATTTTATTTGATCCGCTCAATACGAGAAAACAGAACATTTTTTTTCTGTCCAATCTATACAGTTTAGCAGGAAACCTCAAAAGTACGATTATTATTGAGGTTAACAAGTTCTGTTCATCCGAAAAAGAAAAGAGTGAAATCTTAGTGTCAAACCACTTTGCAGTGGTTAGGGCACCAAAAAGAGGAACCTCCTCACTGTACGGGCCGTGTCGAGGATTACCGCCTTCTGCGTCAGGCACTTGATCCAGCATTCTCACGTGAGCGTCTTGATTACTAACTTACAATTTAGAGTCGCCATACTACAGGTATGAGCCTGACTCAGTTCTTATAGAATCGAAAACGGCCGATTTCGTACAAAAAAAAAGAAAAAAACTACAATGTGACAATAGAGCGGCTAATAAAAAGAACTCACAAGAATTTCTTTATCTTAATGCTTGTGGGGTTATAAAATAAATGGTCACAACGCTTTGTCGACATTCTTATATTGACAATACACGAAAACAATGAAATGACTAAAATATAAGTAAAAAAAAGCAGAATACATGGATTACGTTTCACAAAAATATGTCTAGGGACTGATTTTTATTTATATTGCGTAATTGGTCTTCTGCAAAGAACTGGACAATGGACGAGAGTATTATACTTTGGCATGGTCGTTTAAAAATTAGACAGTAGGTACATGAAAACGTCTTGAATATGGCGTTAAACTACGTGCTTACAGATACAAACGGCGTAACACAAGAAATGCATTTGTGTTGTGGGGTATGCGCAAGGTAGTAATTTAAAAGGTCACGCTGAAAAATTTGTAATTATAAAAGATTATTTAAATGCAGGAAACTTTGCCCGTACAGAAAATTTATCAGACATAGTGTACCACTATATTGTTTTAGATCGTCATTGAGATATTCTCGAAGAGAATAATACTCGTAGCACTTAGCAATGAGCAGTTTCTGAAGACGCTTCTTGAAAATTGTTGTGTTTTCAGCCTTTTTATATGATTCGGCAATTTATTACAGACATATGGAGCGATACAAAGTATGCTTTTGTCCATTAATGCAGTTTTACTCTTCACAACACACATCTGCGTGACGAACTTTTGATCTTTTCTCAAATAGACCAATATTTTGTCTTACGAACGTGGCACACTCAACGATACACACTCGTATATATTATATTTATATGCATGAGAGAGTTAATATGTTTTTTTCTACAAAGTGAGATTTACAACTGTTAGGTATTTTAACATCAAATATAATCCTTATACATCTTTTCTGAACTTTGAATGCTAAATTTCAATCAGTGGAGTTACCCCAAGGCATGATACCGAACCGCAGCGTTGATGAGACAAGTCCATGATATGCTGCTATCAGTGTAGATCTACTCGCTACATTTTTTAGCTTATAGAATCCATAGATTGATTGACTCACGTTAGTACAGACATATTATTCTGTGTGTGCTTTCCAGTTCAATTTACTGTCAATTTAAATTATTGTTTTGTACCCATTGTATTATTAAATCAATAGATGTATTCATTTTAGTTTCAATAGACGGCAAGGATCCATTAGTAAATAATACAGTGATTTCGTCAGCAAATAAAGTCATATCACAGAGAGTCGTTAACGGTAGGTCATTTATATACATAATAATCTAATTCTCAACGTCCTCTGATCATACACCACAGGCGATCTCGAACTCTTCAATCATCACCATCAACTCTAAATAAATAAATGGATAAAAGAAAAAGAAAGGACTTTAAGAATTGCCTTTGTTTTTATTGATAGGGTGAAAAATCTCTTCGGATCTCCGACTCCTCAAGGTCGGTCTTGTTCTTCTCTCGTGATCGGTCCCCTCCTGATCCCGTTCAGCGGCCTCTCTCTGAAGCGTAAAAGATTCCGCAGATAAAGACCACTGCGTTTCATCAGCCCTCCGCACCCGCCAATCATGCAGCAATGATTGCTGGCGGGGACAAGTCTCGTCGTCGTCGTCAAGGTCACCATACTGCATACTGCATACTGCATCGTCTGCATTCACAATGAGTATGGTGACCACAACTCTTGGATTCCATCAGGTAGGGTAGAGTTACTTAGGCAAGGTTTTGATGTTAAAATAAAAAAAAGTTCAAACTATTATTTGTTTTTAATGTTTTTTAATGTCTTAATATCTAGGTACTATACATATTGTTTCACTTAAATATTGATTTGTTACACTTTGACTATACAAAAATATAGTATATTTACATTTACATTACATTGTACCTACATTTAACTTATGAATTAACCCTATTTATGCTACACTAACTACTTATACTAAAACTAAACTAAACTAAAACTAAAAAATGTACAAAAGTCGTTGGTACGCCTTGTGCAACGAGAACATCTGGAAGCGAGAAAATTTATTTAGAATCATATTAACTATTAAATCATAATTATATTATTCGACTTGTAATTTTTCTATATATGTATAATAGGACTTGAAATAATTTTGAGCTACAGACCGTATACTTGGTGTCGGTAAGTCATGTTCTGATTGTAGTTTTTTTTCGCTTAGTGAGTACCTAACTGAATTTAAAAGAGAGTTGTGATCATCTTCATGTTTCACTTCATTAAATGTATATTGCTACTTTAGTTTTAAATACAGATATTCAGTTATCTACATATTTTGGACCTAAATGTTCACTGAATTGTAAATTTTCTCGTATTAAGCTGGCCCTAAAAATATTGTATCCTGACAATCAGACTGAATAAATTATTATTGTTAATATTTTCTTTCCCAGCGTACCTGTTGCAGTGGGAGTAGGTCAGGCTAACCTAGCGTACACGAACGCTTGCACATAAGAGCGGCACATCGGGCACCTTACAAACGCCCCGCCGCACTTCGCGCACGTCAACAGGTGACCACACGGCAAGAACACCACGCTCATCTGTAAGCAGACAACATCATTGTAACACTGTTGAAGAGGTCACACTGTCGTTGTTATATTAATCAGCTGCCTCTAATATTCCAATGACTTACCTCAGAGCCCACGCAAATTTTGCACAGTCTTGCTTCCTTCAACTCTCTCCTTTCCTCTTCCAACAATAATATTTTCTCTTTATTTTCCATTTTTTTTTTCCACAACTGATCGAAGTTCCACAAAGTATTAACACACGTGTGTAGGATGCCTCGGACGAAACGAGAATGACACGAACGATCGCCGCACGCTGCAAGCGCCGGCCGGTGTGGGGGCGGGGGGAGTGTCATCTTTACCGCACTCACAACTTTGTTGATATCGTTTTCTTTTAATGCGTACGAAATTGTTTTATTGTAATAGGTACGACATTTGTTAATTCTTTATATCTGAAGAATGAAACGTAGAAATAATATAATTGTATGATAATCATTAGTAGTAACGACTATAACAGTAGCTACGTTAAGGAATCACACTTCATATCAATATAATAAAGGTGAAAGTTTTTGAACGTGTGCGTTTGTATGTTTGTCAATCTTCACGCATTTATTCCAAAAAATGTGCTGTTTCCGTGGAATGAGTAAACAGTTTTGAACAGTCCACTGCTGGACATGTGCCCCTCTTTCGCACCCCTGGATATTTTAAATTTTTTTAATTATCAATACAAAGTGATTGAAGAGAAAGACTTATATGTATAGTTACACATATTTTATACAACAGTAGAGGAAACCGAGAAATTCAAAGCTCTGTAAGGCGATATTGTAAAATCATGCTTTTATATGATTACATTGCTAACACTAGCTACTACGAAAATGTATATCTCAAAAAGATCTACCAAAGAGCCAGCAATGACCCGTCCTTCTCCTTAAAATAACCCACAGTAATCTTTTTATTTTTTTATATATTTGACAAAGAAATAACTTATAGGTAAGGTAAGGTAACGAATTACTAAAATATGCAATAACGCTAGCGAAACCGTGGTGATCACAGCTAGTAATACAAAAAAATCTGTCACGTTACTTTGCATTGGGATCGAAGTGTTATCATAGACATAACCAAAAAGTAGCCAACAGGTCTGCTACTGTGGTGATAGATCGATTAAATCCATTTCTTGAACTCCAAACGATCAGCCGCCTACTGATAAGGTGGAAAGTTAATTAACGTGTACATTAATTACAATCGTTAAAAAACAAATATTATATAAATTCGTTGACGGACATATTCCTTTTCTAAGTAATATATTAATAAATTTATGCTAATTAGGGACCTATCAGATATACATATATCGTTAGCTGTTAAGTAATTGTGTGCGCGTTAATGTATTTTACTTACTGTTCCATGTTAAATTTATCTTGGCAAAACTTACGAAAATAATAAGCATTTCATGTTTTGTTAGTCCGTTTATTTCGAAGAGTTGTAACTTTATGCACGTGTTCAAGGCTTTAAGTGATAGTAGAATAGACAAAGTATAAAAGGAATGACGTTACAAAGCGGGATCAAATAATGCTTAGGAGAAATTCAATTTTATTTGATCCGCTCAATACGAGAAAACAGAACATTTTTTTTCTGTCCAATCTATACAGTTTAGCAGGAAACCTCAAAAGTACGATTATTATTGAGGTTAACAAGTTCTGTTCATCCGAAAAAGAAAAGAGTGAAATCTTAGTGTCAAACCACTTTGCAGTGGTTAGGGCACCAAAAAGAGGAACCTCCTCACTGTACGGACCGTGTCGAGGATTACCGCCTTCTGCGTCAGGCACTTGATCCAGCATTCTCACGTGAGCGTCTTGATTACTAACTTACAATTTAGAGTCGCCATACTACAGGTATGAGCCTGACTCAGTTCTTATAGAATCGAAAACGGCCGATTTCGTACAAAAAAAAAGAAAAAAACTACAATGTGACAATAGAGCGGCTAATAAAAAGAACTCACAAGAATTTCTTTATCTTAATGCTTGTGGGGTTATAAAATAAATGGTCACAACGCTTTGTCGACATTCTTATATTGACAATACACGAAAACAATGAAATGACTAAAATATAAGTAAAAAAAAGCAGAATACATGGATTACGTTTCACAAAAATATGTCTAGGGACTGATTTTTATTTATATTGCGTAATTGGTCTTCTGCAAAGAACTGGACAATGGACGAGAGTATTATACTTTGGCATGGTCGTTTAAAAATTAGACAGTAGGTACATGAAAACGTCTTGAATATGGCGTTAAACTACGTGCTTACAGATACAAACGGCGTAACACAAGAAATGCATTTGTGTTGTGGGGTATGCGCAAGGTAGTAATTTAAAAGGTCACGCTGAAAAATTTGTAATTATAAAAGATTATTTAAATGCAGGAAACTTTGCCCGTACAGAAAATTTATCAGACATAGTGTACCACTATATTGTTTTAGATCGTCATTGAGATATTCTCGAAGAGAATAATACTCGTAGCACTTAGCAATGAGCAGTTTCTGAAGACGCTTCTTGAAAATTGTTGTGTTTTCAGCCTTTTTATATGATTCGGCAATTTATTACAGACATATGGAGCGATACAAAGTATGCTTTTGTCCATTAATGCAGTTTTACTCTTCACAACACACATCTGCGTGACGAACTTTTGATCTTTTCTCAAATAGACCAATATTTTGTCTTACGAACGTGGCACACTCAACGATACACACTCGTATATATTATATTTATATGCATGAGAGAGTTAATATGTTTTTTTCTACAAAGTGAGATTTACAACTGTTAGGTATTTTAACATCAAATATAATCCTTATACATCTTTTCTGAACTTTGAATGCTAAATTTCAATCAGTGGAGTTACCCCAAGGCATGATACCGAACCGCAGCGTTGATGAGACAAGTCCATGATATGCTGCTATCAGTGTAGATCTACTCGCTACATTTTTTAGCTTATAGAATCCATAGATTGATTGACTCACGTTAGTACAGACATATTATTCTGTGTGTGCGTTCCAGTTCAATTTACTGTCAATTTAAATTATTGTTTTGTACCCATTGTATTATTAAATCAATAGATGTATTCATTTTAGTTTCAATAGACGGCAAGGATCCATTAGTAAATAATACAGTGATTTCGTCAGCAAATAAAGTCATATCACAGAGAGTCGTTAACGGTAGGTCATTTATATACATAATAATCTAATTCTCAACGTCCTCTGATCATACACCACAGGCGATCTCGAACTCTTCAATCATCACCATCAACTCTAAATAAATAAATGGATAAAAGAAAAAGAAAGGACTTTAAGAATTGCCTTTGTTTTTATTGATAGGGTGAAAAATCTCTTCGGATCTCCGACTCCTCAAGGTCGGTCTTGTTCTTCTCTCGTGATCGGTCCCCTCCTGATCCCGTTCAGCGGCCTCTCTCTGAAGCGTAAAAGATTCCGCAGATAAAGACCACTGCGTTTCATCAGCCCTCCGCACCCGCCAATCATGCAGCAATGATTGCTGGCGGGGACAAGTCTCGTCGTCGTCGTCAAGGTCACCATACTGCATACTGCATACTGCATCGTCTGCATTCACAATGAGTATGGTGACCACAACTCTTGGATTCCATCAGGTAGGGTAGAGTTACTTAGGCAAGGTTTTGATGTTAAAATAAAAAAAAGTTCAAACTATTATTTGTTTTTAATGTTTTTTAATGTCTTAATATCTAGGTACTATACATATTGTTTCACTTAAATATTGATTTGTTACACTTTGACTATACAAAAATATAGTATATTTACATTTACATTACATTGTACCTACATTTAACTTATGAATTAACCCTATTTATGCTACACTAACTACTTATACTAAAACTAAACTAAACTAAAACTAAAAAATGTACAAAAGTCGTTGGTACGCCTTGTGCAACGAGAACATCTGGAAGCGAGAAAATTTATTTAGAATCATATTAACTATTAAATCATAATTATATTATTCGACTTGTAATTTTTCTATATATGTATAATAGGACTTGAAATAATTTTGAGCTACAGACCGTATACTTGGTGTCGGTAAGTCATGTTCTGATTGTAGTTTTTTTTCGCTTAGTGAGTACCTAACTGAATTTAAAAGAGAGTTGTGATCATCTTCATGTTTCACTTCATTAAATGTATATTGCTACTTTAGTTTTAAATACAGATATTCAGTTATCTACATATTTTGGACCTAAATGTTCACTGAATTGTAAATTTTCTCGTATTAAGCTGGCCCTAAAAATATTGTATCCTGACAATCAGACTGAATAAATTATTATTGTTAATATTTTCTTTCCCAGCGTACCTGTTGCAGTGGGAGTAGGTCAGGCTAACCTAGCGTACACGAACGCTTGCACATAAGAGCGGCACATCGGGCACCTTACAAACGCCCCGCCGCACTTCGCGCACGTCAACAGGTGACCACACGGCAAGAACACCACGCTCATCTGTAAGCAGACAACATCATTGTAACACTGTTGAAGAGGTCACACTGTCGTTGTTATATTAATCAGCTGCCTCTAATATTCCAATGACTTACCTCAGAGCCCACGCAAATTTTGCACAGTCTTGCTTCCTTCAACTCTCTCCTTTCCTCTTCCAACAATAATATTTTCTCTTTATTTTCCATTTTTTTTTTCCACAACTGATCGAAGTTCCACAAAGTATTAACACACGTGTGTAGGATGCCTCGGACGGAACGAGAATGACACGAACGATCGCCGCACGCTGCAAGCGCCGGCCGGTGTGGGGGCGGGGGGAGTGTCATCTTTACCGCACTCACAACTTTGTTGATATCGTTTTCTTTTAATGCGTACGAAATTGTTTTATTGTAATAGGTACGACATTTGTTAATTCTTTATATCTGAAGAATGAAACGTAGAAATAATATAATTGTATGATAATCATTAGTAGTAACGACTATAACAGTAGCTACGTTAAGGAATCACACTTCATATCAATATAATAAAGGTGAAAGTTTTTGAACGTGTGCGTTTGTATGTTTGTCAATCTTCACGCATTTATTCCAAAAAATGTGCTGTTTCCGTGGAATGAGTAAACAGTTTTGAACAGTCCACTGCTGGACATGTGCCCCTCTTTCGCACCCCTGGATATTTTAAATTTTTTTAATTATCAATACAAAGTGATTGAAGAGAAAGACTTATATGTATAGTTACACGTATTTTATACAACAGTAGAGGAAACCGAGAAATTCAAAGCTCTGTAAGGCGATATTGTAAAATCATGCTTTTATATGATTACATTGCTAACACTAGCTACTACGAAAATGTATATCTCAAAAAGATCTACCAAACAGCCAGCAATGACCCGTCCTTTTCCTTAAAATAACCCACAGTAATCTTTTTATTCTTTTATATATTTGACAAAGAAATAACTTATAGGTAAGGTAAGGTAACGAATTACTAAAATATGCAATAACGCTAGCGAAACCGTGGTGATCACAGCTAGTAATACAAAACAATCTGTCACGTTACTTTGCATTGGGATCGAAGTGTTATCATAGACATAACCAAAAAGTAGCCAACAGGTCTGCTACTGTGGTGATAGATCGATTAAATCCATTTCTTGAACTCCAAACGATCAGCCGCCTACTGATAAGGTGGAAAGTTAATTAACGTGTACATTAATTACAATCGTTAAAAAACAAATATTATATAAATTCGTTGACGGACATATTCCTTTTCTAAGTAATATATTAATAAATTTATGCTAATTAGGGACCTATCAGATATACATATATCGTTAGCTGTTAAGTAATTGTGTGCGCGTTAATGTATTTTACTTACTGTTCCATGTTAAATTTATCTTGGCAAAACTTACGAAAATAATAAGCATTTCATGTTTTGTTAGTCCGTTTATTTCGAAGAGTTGTAACTTTATGCACGTGTTCAAGGCTTTAAGTGATAGTAGAATAGACAAAGTATAAAAGGAATGACGTTACAAAGCGGGATCAAATAATGCTTAGGAGAAATTCAATTTTATTTGATCCGCTCAATACGAGAAAACAGAACATTTTTTTTCTGTCCAATCTATACAGTTTAGCAGGAAACCTCAAAAGTACGATTATTATTGAGGTTAACAAGTTCTGTTCATCCGAAAAAGAAAAGAGTGAAATCTTAGTGTCAAACCACTTTGCAGTGGTTAGGGCACCAAAAAGAGGAACCTCCTCACTGTACGGACCGTGTCGAGGATTACCGCCTTCTGCGTCAGGCACTTGATCCAGCATTCTCACGTGAGCGTCTTGATTACTAACTTACAATTTAGAGTCGCCATACTACAGGTATGAGCCTGACTCAGTTCTTATAGAATCGAAAACGGCCGATTTCGTACAAAAAAAAAGAAAAAAACTACAATGTGACAATAGAGCGGCTAATAAAAAGAACTCACAAGAATTTCTTTATCTTAATGCTTGTGGGGTTATAAAATAAATGGTCACAACGCTTTGTCGACATTCTTATATTGACAATACACGAAAACAATGAAATGACTAAAATATAAGTAAAAAAAAGCAGAATACATGGATTACGTTTCACAAAAATATGTCTAGGGACTGATTTTTATTTATATTGCGTAATTGGTCTTCTGCAAAGAACTGGACAATGGACGAGAGTATTATACTTTGGCATGGTCGTTTAAAAATTAGACAGTAGGTACATGAAAACGTCTTGAATATGGCGTTAAACTACGTGCTTACAGATACAAACGGCGTAACACAAGAAATGCATTTGTGTTGTGGGGTATGCGCAAGGTAGTAATTTAAAAGGTCACGCTGAAAAATTTGTAATTATAAAAGATTATTTAAATGCAGGAAACTTTGCCCGTACAGAAAATTTATCAGACATAGTGTACCACTATATTGTTTTAGATCGTCATTGAGATATTCTCGAAGAGAATAATACTCGTAGCACTTAGCAATGAGCAGTTTCTGAAGACGCTTCTTGAAAATTGTTGTGTTTTCAGCCTTTTTATATGATTCGGCAATTTATTACAGACATATGGAGCGATACAAAGTATGCTTTTGTCCATTAATGCAGTTTTACTCTTCACAACACACATCTGCGTGACGAACTTTTGATCTTTTCTCAAATAGACCAATATTTTGTCTTACGAACGTGGCACACTCAACGATACACACTCGTATATATTATATTTATATGCATGAGAGAGTTAATATGTTTTTTTCTACAAAGTGAGATTTACAACTGTTAGGTATTTTAACATCAAATATAATCCTTATATATCTTTTCTGAACTTTGAATGCTAAATTTCAATCAGTGGAGTTACCCCAAGGCATGATACCGAACCGCAGCGTTGATGAGACAAGTCCATGATATGCTGCTATCAGTGTAGATCTACTCGCTACATTTTTTAGCTTATAGAATCCATAGATTGATTGACTCACGTTAGTACAGACATATTATTCTGTGTGTGCTTTCCAGTTCAATTTACTGTCAATTTAAATTATTGTTTTGTACCCATTGTATTATTAAATCAATAGATGTATTCATTTTAGTTTCAATAGACGGCAAGGATCCATTAGTAAATAATACAGTGATTTCGTCAGCAAATAAAGTCATATCACAGAGAGTCGTTAACGGTAGGTCATTTATATACATAATAATCTAATTCTCAACGTCCTCTGATCATACACCACAGGCGATCTCGAACTCTTCAATCATCACCATCAACTCTAAATAAATAAATGGATAAAAGAAAAAGAAAGGACTTTAAGAATTGCCTTTGTTTTTATTGATTGGGTGAAAAATCTCTTCGGATCTCCGACTCCTCAAGGTCGGTCTTGTTCTTCTCTCGTGATCGGTCCCCTCCTGATCCCGTTCAGCGGCCTCTCTCTGAAGCGTAAAAGATTCCGCAGATAAAGACCACTGCGTTTCATCAGCCCTCCGCACCCGCCAATCATGCAGCAATGATTGCTGGCGGGGACAAGTCTCGTCGTCGTCGTCAAGGTCACCATACTGCATACTGCATACTACATCGTCTGCATTCACAATGAGTATGGTGACCACAACTCTTGGATTCCATCAGGTAGGGTAGAGTTACTTAGGCAAGGTTTTGATGTTAAAATAAAAAAAAGTTCAAACTATTATTTGTTTTTAATGTTTTTTAATGTCTTAATATCTAGGTACTATACATATTGTTTCACTTAAATATTGATTTGTTACACTTTGACTATACAAAAATATAGTATATTTACATTTACATTACATTGTACCTACATTTAACTTATGAATTAACCCTATTTATGCTACACTAACTACTTATACTAAAACTAAACTAAACTAAAACTAAAAAATGTACAAAAGTCGTTGGTACGCCTTGTGCAACGAGAACATCTGGAAGCGAGAAAATTTATTTAGAATCATATTAACTATTAAATCATAATTATATTATTCGACTTGTAATTTTTCTATATATGTATAATAGGACTTGAAATAATTTTGAGCTACAGACCGTATACTTGGTGTCGGTAAGTCATGTTCTGATTGTAGTTTTTTTTCGCTTAGTGAGTACCTAACTGAATTTAAAAGAGAGTTGTGATCATCTTCATGTTTCACTTCATTAAATGTATATTGCTACTTTAGTTTTAAATACAGATATTCAGTTATCTACATATTTTGGACCTAAATGTTCACTGAATTGTAAATTTTCTCGTATTAAGCTGGCCCTAAAAATATTGTATCCTGACAATCAGACTGAATAAATTATTATTGTTAATATTTTCTTTCCCAGCGTACCTGTTGCAGTGGGAGTAGGTCAGGCTAACCTAGCGTACACGAACGCTTGCACATAAGAGCGGCACATCGGGCACCTTACAAACGCCCCGCCGCACTTCGCGCACGTCAACAGGTGACCACACGGCAAGAACACCACGCTCATCTGTAAGCAGACAACATCATTGTAACACTGTTGAAGAGGTCACACTGTCGTTGTTATATTAATCAGCTGCCTCTAATATTCCAATGACTTACCTCAGAGCCCACGCAAATTTTGCACAGTCTTGCTTCCTTCAACTCTCTCCTTTCCTCTTCCAACAATAATATTTTCTCTTTATTTTCCATTTTTTTTTTTCCACAACTGATCGAAGTTCCACAAAGTATTAACACACGTGTGTAGGATGCCTCGGACGGAACGAGAATGACACGAACGATCGCCGCACGCTGCAAGCGCCGGCCGGTGTGGGGGCGGGGGGAGTGTCATCTTTACCGCACTCACAACTTTGTTGATATCGTTTTCTTTTAATGCGTACGAAATTGTTTTATTGTAATAGGTACGACATTTGTTAATTCTTTATATCTGAAGAATGAAACGTAGAAATAATATAATTGTATGATAATCATTAGTAGTAACGACTATAACAGTAGCTACGTTAAGGAATCACACTTCATATCAATATAATAAAGGTGAAAGTTTTTGAACGTGTGCGTTTGT
The DNA here is from genome assembly GCA_949316085.1 of Hypercompe scribonia. Taxonomy (NCBI): domain Eukaryota; kingdom Metazoa; phylum Arthropoda; class Insecta; order Lepidoptera; family Erebidae; genus Hypercompe; species Hypercompe scribonia. The sequence continues at coordinate 11,796,481 of OX438980.1, forward strand.
ATGTTTGTCAATCTTCACGCATTTATTCCAAAAAATGTGCTGTTTCCGTGGAATGAGTAAACAGTTTTGAACAGTCCACTGCTGGACATGTGCCCCTCTTTCGCACCCCTGGATATTTTAAATTTTTTTAATTATCAATACAAAGTGATTGAAGAGAAAGACTTATATGTATAGTTACACATATTTTATACAACAGTAGAGGAAACCGAGAAATTCAAAGCTCTGTAAGGCGATATTGTAAAATCATGCTTTTATATGATTACATTGCTAACACTAGCTACTACGAAAATGTATATCTCAAAAAGATCTACCAAAGAGCCAGCAATGACCCGTCCTTCTCCTTAAAATAACCCACAGTAATCTTTTTATTTTTTTATATATTTGACAAAGAAATAACTTATAGGTAAGGTAAGGTAACGAATTACTAAAATATGCAATAACGCTAGCGAAACCGTGGTGATCACAGCTAGTAATACAAAAAAATCTGTCACGTTACTTTGCATTGGGATCGAAGTGTTATCATAGACATAACCAAAAAGTAGCCAACAGGTCTGCTACTGTGGTGATAGATCGATTAAATCCATTTCTTGAACTCCAAACGATCAGCCGCCTACTGATAAGGTGGAAAGTTAATTAACGTGTACATTAATTACAATCGTTAAAAAACAAATATTATATAAATTCGTTGACGGACATATTCCTTTTCTAAGTAATATATTAATAAATTTATGCTAATTAGGGACCTATCAGATATACATATATCGTTAGCTGTTAAGTAATTGTGTGCGCGTTAATGTATTTTACTTACTGTTCCATGTTAAATTTATCTTGGCAAAACTTACGAAAATAATAAGCATTTCATGTTTTGTTAGTCCGTTTATTTCGAAGAGTTGTAACTTTATGCACGTGTTCAAGGCTTTAAATGATAGTAGAATAGACAAAGTATAAAAGGAATGACGTTACAAAGCGGGATCAAATAATGCTTAGGAGAAATTCAATTTTATTTGATCCGCTCAATACGAGAAAACAGAACATTTTTTTTCTGTCCAATCTATACAGTTTAGCAGGAAACCTCAAAAGTACGATTATTATTGAGGTTAACAAGTTCTGTTCATCCGAAAAAGAAAAGAGTGAAATCTTAGTGTCAAACCACTTTGCAGTGGTTAGGGCACCAAAAAGAGGAACCTCCTCACTGTACGGGTCGTGTCGAGGATTACCGCCTTCTGCGTCAGGCACTTGATCCAGCATTCTCACGTGAGCGTCTTGATTACTAACTTACAATTTAGAGTCGCCATACTACAGGTATGAGCCTGACTCAGTTCTTATAGAATCGAAAACGGCCGATTTCGTACAAAAAAAAAAGAAAAAAACTACAATGTGACAATAGAGCGGCTAATAAAAAGAACTCACAAGAATTTCTTTATCTTAATGCTTGTGGGGTTATAAAATAAATGGTCACAACGCTTTGTCGACATTCTTATATTGACAATACACGAAAACAATGAAATGACTAAAATATAAGTAAAAAAAAGCAGAATACATGGATTACGTTTCACAAAAATATGTCTAGGGACTGATTTTTATTTATATTGCGTAATTGGTCTTCTGCAAAGAACTGGACAATGGACGAGAGTATTATACTTTGGCATGGTCGTTTAAAAATTAGACAGTAGGTACATGAAAACGTCTTGAATATGGCGTTAAACTACGTGCTTACAGATACAAACGGCGTAACACAAGAAATGCATTTGTGTTGTGGGGTATGCGCAAGGTAGTAATTTAAAAGGTCACGCTGAAAAATTTGTAATTATAAAAGATTATTTAAATGCAGGAAACTTTGCCCGTACAGAAAATTTATCAGACATAGTGTACCACTATATTGTTTTAGATCGTCATTGAGATATTCTCGAAGAGAATAATACTCGTAGCACTTAGCAATGAGCAGTTTCTGAAGACGCTTCTTGAAAATTGTTGTGTTTTCAGCCTTTTTATATGATTCGGCAATTTATTACAGACATATGGAGCGATACAAAGTATGCTTTTGTCCATTAATGCAGTTTTACTCTTCACAACACACATCTGCGTGACGAACTTTTGATCTTTTCTCAAATAGACCAATATTTTGTCTTACGAACGTGGCACACTCAACGATACACACTCGTATATATTATATTTATATGCATGAGAGAGTTAATATGTTTTTTTCTACAAAGTGAGATTTACAACTGTTAGGTATTTTAACATCAAATATAATCCTTATATATCTTTTCTGAACTTTGAATGCTAAATTTCAATCAGTGGAGTTACCCCAAGGCATGATACCGAACCGCAGCGTTGATGAGACAAGTCCATGATATGCTGCTATCAGTGTAGATCTACTCGCTACATTTTTTAGCTTATAGAATCCATAGATTGATTGACTCACGTTAGTACAGACATATTATTCTGTGTGTGCTTTCCAGTTCAATTTACTGTCAATTTAAATTATTGTTTTGTACCCATTGTATTATTAAATCAATAGATGTATTCATTTTAGTTTCAATAGACGGCAAGGATCCATTAGTAAATAATACAGTGATTTCGTCAGCAAATAAAGTCATATCACAGAGAGTCGTTAACGGTAGGTCATTTATATACATAATAATCTAATTCTCAACGTCCTCTGATCATACACCACAGGCGATCTCGAACTCTTCAATCATCACCATCAACTCTAAATAAATAAATGGATAAAAGAAAAAGAAAGGACTTTAAGAATTGCCTTTGTTTTTATTGATAGGGTGAAAAATCTCTTCGGATCTCCGACTCCTCAAGGTCGGTCTTGTTCTTCTCTCGTGATCGGTCCCCTCCTGATCCCGTTCAGCGGCCTCTCTCTGAAGCGTAAAAGATTCCGCAGATAAAGACCACTGCGTTTCATCAGCCCTCCGCACCCGCCAATCATGCAGCAATGATTGCTGGCGGGGACAAGTCTCGTCGTCGTCGTCAAGGTCACCATACTGCATACTGCATACTACATCGTCTGCATTCACAATGAGTATGGTGACCACAACTCTTGGATTCCATCAGGTAGGGTAGAGTTACTTAGGCAAGGTTTTGATGTTAAAATAAAAAAAAGTTCAAACTATTATTTGTTTTTAATGTTTTTTAATGTCTTAATATCTAGGTACTATACATATTGTTTCACTTAAATATTGATTTGTTACACTTTGACTATACAAAAATATAGTATATTTACATTTACATTACATTGTACCTACATTTAACTTATGAATTAACCCTATTTATGCTACACTAACTACTTATACTAAAACTAAACTAAACTAAAACTAAAAAATGTACAAAAGTCGTTGGTACGCCTTGTGCAACGAGAACATCTGGAAGCGAGAAAATTTATTTAGAATCATATTAACTATTAAATCATAATTATATTATTCGACTTGTAATTTTTCTATATATGTATAATAGGACTTGAAATAATTTTGAGCTACAGACCGTATACTTGGTGTCGGTAAGTCATGTTCTGATTGTAGTTTTTTTTCGCTTAGTGAGTACCTAACTGAATTTAAAAGAGAGTTGTGATCATCTTCATGTTTCACTTCATTAAATGTATATTGCTACTTTAGTTTTAAATACAGATATTCAGTTATCTACATATTTTGGACCTAAATGTTCACTGAATTGTAAATTTTCTCGTATTAAGCTGGCCCTAAAAATATTGTATCCTGACAATCAGACTGAATAAATTATTATTGTTAATATTTTCTTTCCCAGCGTACCTGTTGCAGTGGGAGTAGGTCAGGCTAACCTAGCGTACACGAACGCTTGCACATAAGAGCGGCACATCGGGCACCTTACAAACGCCCCGCCGCACTTCGCGCACGTCAACAGGTGACCACACGGCAAGAACACCACGCTCATCTGTAAGCAGACAACATCATTGTAACACTGTTGAAGAGGTCACACTGTCGTTGTTATATTAATCAGCTGCCTCTAATATTCCAATGACTTACCTCAGAGCCCACGCAAATTTTGCACAGTCTTGCTTCCTTCAACTCTCTCCTTTCCTCTTCCAACAATAATATTTTCTCTTTATTTTCCATTTTTTTTTTTCCACAACTGATCGAAGTTCCACAAAGTATTAACACACGTGTGTAGGATGCCTCGGACGGAACGAGAATGACACGAACGATCGCCGCACGCTGCAAGCGCCGGCCGGTGTGGGGGCGGGGGGAGTGTCATCTTTACCGCACTCACAACTTTGTTGATATCGTTTTCTTTTAATGCGTACGAAATTGTTTTATTGTAATAGGTACGACATTTGTTAATTCTTTATATCTGAAGAATGAAACGTAGAAATAATATAATTGTATGATAATCATTAGTAGTAACGACTATAACAGTAGCTACGTTAAGGAATCACACTTCATATCAATATAATAAAGGTGAAAGTTTTTGAACGTGTGCGTTTGTATGTTTGTCAATCTTCACGCATTTATTCCAAAAAATGTGCTGTTTCCGTGGAATGAGTAAACAGTTTTGAACAGTCCACTGCTGGACATGTGCCCCTCTTTCGCACCCCTGGATATTTTAAATTTTTTTAATTATCAATACAAAGTGATTGAAGAGAAAGACTTATATGTATAGTTACACGTATTTTATACAACAGTAGAGGAAACCGAGAAATTCAAAGCTCTGTAAGGCGATATTGTAAAATCATGCTTTTATATGATTACATTGCTAACACTAGCTACTACGAAAATGTATATCTCAAAAAGATCTACCAAAGAGCCAGCAATGACCCGTCCTTCTCCTTAAAATAACCCACAGTAATCTTTTTATTTTTTTATATATTTGACAAAGAAATAACTTATAGGTAAGGTAAGGTAACGAATTACTAAAATATGCAATAACGCTAGCGAAACCGTGGTGATCACAGCTAGTAATACAAAAAAATCTGTCACGTTACTTTGCATTGGGATCGAAGTGTTATCATAGACATAACCAAAAAGTAGCCAACAGGTCTGCTACTGTGGTGATAGATCGATTAAATCCATTTCTTGAACTCCAAACGATCAGCCGCCTACTGATAAGGTGGAAAGTTAATTAACGTGTACATTAATTACAATCGTTAAAAAACAAATATTATATAAATTCGTTGACGGACATATTCCTTTTCTAAGTAATATATTAATAAATTTATGCTAATTAGGGACCTATCAGATATACATATATCGTTAGCTGTTAAGTAATTGTGTGCGCGTTAATGTATTTTACTTACTGTTCCATGTTAAATTTATCTTGGCAAAACTTACGAAAATAATAAGCATTTCATGTTTTGTTAGTCCGTTTATTTCGAAGAGTTGTAACTTTATGCACGTGTTCAAGGCTTTAAGTGATAGTAGAATAGACAAAGTATAAAAGGAATGACGTTACAAAGCGGGATCAAATAATGCTTAGGAGAAATTCAATTTTATTTGATCCGCTCAATACGAGAAAACAGAACATTTTTTTTCTGTCCAATCTATACAGTTTAGCAGGAAACCTCAAAAGTACGATTATTATTGAGGTTAACAAGTTCTGTTCATCCGAAAAAGAAAAGAGTGAAATCTTAGTGTCAAACCACTTTGCAGTGGTTAGGGCACCAAAAAGAGGAACCTCCTCACTGTACGGGTCGTGTCGAGGATTACCGCCTTCTGCGTCAGGCACTTGATCCAGCATTCTCACGTGAGCGTCTTGATTACTAACTTACAATTTAGAGTCGCCATACTACAGGTATGAGCCTGACTCAGTTCTTATAGAATCGAAAACGGCCGATTTCGTACAAAAAAAAAAGAAAAAAACTACAATGTGACAATAGAGCGGCTAATAAAAAGAACTCACAAGAATTTCTTTATCTTAATGCTTGTGGGGTTATAAAATAAATGGTCACAACGCTTTGTCGACATTCTTATATTGACAATACACGAAAACAATGAAATGACTAAAATATAAGTAAAAAAAAGCAGAATACATGGATTACGTTTCACAAAAATATGTCTAGGGACTGATTTTTATTTATATTGCGTAATTGGTCTTCTGCAAAGAACTGGACAATGGACGAGAGTATTATACTTTGGCATGGTCGTTTAAAAATTAGACAGTAGGTACATGAAAACGTCTTGAATATGGCGTTAAACTACGTGCTTACAGATACAAACGGCGTAACACAAGAAATGCATTTGTGTTGTGGGGTATGCGCAAGGTAGTAATTTAAAAGGTCACGCTGAAAAATTTGTAATTATAAAAGATTATTTAAATGCAGGAAACTTTGCCCGTACAGAAAATTTATCAGACATAGTGTACCACTATATTGTTTTAGATCGTCATTGAGATATTCTCGAAGAGAATAATACTCGTAGCACTTAGCAATGAGCAGTTTCTGAAGACGCTTCTTGAAAATTGTTGTGTTTTCAGCCTTTTTATATGATTCGGCAATTTATTACAGACATATGGAGCGATACAAAGTATGCTTTTGTCCATTAATGCAGTTTTACTCTTCACAACACACATCTGCGTGACGAACTTTTGATCTTTTCTCAAATAGACCAATATTTTGTCTTACGAACGTGGCACACTCAACGATACACACTCGTATATATTATATTTATATGCATGAGAGAGTTAATATGTTTTTTTCTACAAAGTGAGATTTACAACTGTTAGGTATTTTAACATCAAATATAATCCTTATACATCTTTTCTGAACTTTGAATGCTAAATTTCAATCAGTGGAGTTACCCCAAGGCATGATACCGAACCGCAGCGTTGATGAGACAAGTCCATGATATGCTGCTATCAGTGTAGATCTACTCGCTACATTTTTTAGCTTATAGAATCCATAGATTGATTGACTCACGTTAGTACAGACATATTATTCTGTGTGTGCTTTCCAATTCAATTTACTGTCAATTTAAATTATTGTTTTGTACCCATTGTATTATTAAATCAATAGATGTATTCATTTTAGTTTCAATAGACGGCAAGGATCCATTAGTAAATAATACAGTGATTTCGTCAGCAAATAAAGTCATATCACAGAGAGTCGTTAACGGTAGGTCATTTATATACATAATAATCTAATTCTCAACGTCCTCTGATCATACACCACAGGCGATCTCGAACTCTTCAATCATCACCATCAACTCTAAATAAATAAATGGATAAAAGAAAAAGAAAGGACTTTAAGAATTGCCTTTGTTTTTATTGATAGGGTGAAAAATCTCTTCGGATCTCCGACTCCTCAAGGTCGGTCTTGTTCTTCTCTCGTGATCGGTCCCCTCCTGATCCCGTTCAGCGGCCTCTCTCTGAAGCGTAAAAGATTCCGCAGATAAAGACCACTGCGTTTCATCAGCCCTCCGCACCCGCCAATCATGCAGCAATGATTGCTGGCGGGGACAAGTCTCGTCGTCGTCGTCAAGGTCACCATACTGCATACTGCATACTACATCGTCTGCATTCACAATGAGTATGGTGACCACAACTCTTGGATTCCATCAGGTAGGGTAGAGTTACTTAGGCAAGGTTTTGATGTTAAAATAAAAAAAAGTTCAAACTATTATTTGTTTTTAATGTTTTTTAATGTCTTAATATCTAGGTACTATACATATTGTTTCACTTAAATATTGATTTGTTACACTTTGACTATACAAAAATATAGTATATTTACATTTACATTACATTGTACCTACATTTAACTTATGAATTAACCCTATTTATGCTACACTAACTACTTATACTAAAACTAAACTAAACTAAAACTAAAAAATGTACAAAAGTCGTTGGTACGCCTTGTGCAACGAGAACATCTGGAAGCGAGAAAATTTATTTAGAATCATATTAACTATTAAATCATAATTATATTATTCGACTTGTAATTTTTCTATATATGTATAATAGGACTTGAAATAATTTTGAGCTACAGACCGTATACTTGGTGTCGGTAAGTCATGTTCTGATTGTAGTTTTTTTTCGCTTAGTGAGTACCTAACTGAATTTAAAAGAGAGTTGTGATCATCTTCATGTTTCACTTCATTAAATGTATATTGCTACTTTAGTTTTAAATACAGATATTCAGTTATCTACATATTTTGGACCTAAATGTTCACTGAATTGTAAATTTTCTCGTATTAAGCTGGCCCTAAAAATATTGTATCCTGACAATCAGACTGAATAAATTATTATTGTTAATATTTTCTTTCCCAGCGTACCTGTTGCAGTGGGAGTAGGTCAGGCTAACCTAGCGTACACGAACGCTTGCACATAAGAGCGGCACATCGGGCACCTTACAAACGCCCCGCCGCACTTCGCGCACGTCAACAGGTGACCACACGGCAAGAACACCACGCTCATCTGTAAGCAGACAACATCATTGTAACACTGTTGAAGAGGTCACACTGTCGTTGTTATATTAATCAGCTGCCTCTAATATTCCAATGACTTACCTCAGAGCCCACGCAAATTTTGCACAGTCTTGCTTCCTTCAACTCTCTCCTTTCCTCTTCCAACAATAATATTTTTTCTTTATTTTCCATTTTTTTTTTTCCACAACTGATCGAAGTTCCACAAAGTATTAACACACGTGTGTAGGATGCCTCGGACGGAACGAGAATGACACGAACGATCGCCGCACGCTGCAAGCGCCGGCCGGTGTGGGGGCGGGGGGAGTGTCATCTTTACCGCACTCACAACTTTGTTGATATCGTTTTCTTTTAATGCGTACGAAATTGTTTTATTGTAATAGGTACGACATTTGTTAATTCTTTATATCTGAAGAATGAAACGTAGAAATAATATAATTGTATGATAATCATTAGTAGTAACGACTATAACAGTAGCTACGTTAAGGAATCACACTTCATATCAATATAATAAAGGTGAAAGTTTTTGAACGTGTGCGTTTGTATGTTTGTCAATCTTCACGCATTTATTCCAAAAAATGTGCTGTTTCCGTGGAATGAGTAAACAGTTTTGAACAGTCCACTGCTGGACATGTGCCCCTCTTTCGCACCCCTGGATATTTTAAATTTTTTTAATTATCAATACAAAGTGATTGAAGAGAAAGACTTATATGTATAGTTACACATATTTTATACAACAGTAGAGGAAACCGAGAAATTCAAAGCTCTGTAAGGCGATATTGTAAAATCATGCTTTTATATGATTACATTGCTAACACTAGCTACTACGAAAATGTATATCTCAAAAAGATCTACCAAAGAGCCAGCAATGACCCGTCCTTCTCCTTAAAATAACCCACAGTAATCTTTTTATTTTTTTATATATTTGACAAAGAAATAACTTATAGGTAAGGTAAGGTAACGAATTACTAAAATATGCAATAACGCTAGCGAAACCGTGGTGATCACAGCTAGTAATACAAAAAAATCTGTCACGTTACTTTGCATTGGGATCGAAGTGTTATCATAGACATAACCAAAAAGTAGCCAACAGGTCTGCTACTGTGGTGATAGATCGATTAAATCCATTTCTTGAACTCCAAACGATCAGCCGCCTACTGATAAGGTGGAAAGTTAATTAACGTGTACATTAATTACAATCGTTAAAAAACAAATATTATATAAATTCGTTGACGGACATATTCCTTTTCTAAGTAATATATTAATAAATTTATGCTAATTAGGGACCTATCAGATATACATATATCGTTAGCTGTTAAGTAATTGTGTGCGCGTTAATGTATTTTACTTACTGTTCCATGTTAAATTTATCTTGGCAAAACTTACGAAAATAATAAGCATTTCATGTTTTGTTAGTCCGTTTATTTCGAAGAGTTGTAACTTTATGCACGTGTTCAAGGCTTTAAGTGATAGTAGAATAGACAAAGTATAAAAGGAATGACGTTACAAAGCGGGATCAAATAATGCTTAGGAGAAATTCAATTTTATTTGATCCGCTCAATACGAGAAAACAGAACATTTTTTTTCTGTCCAATCTATACAGTTTAGCAGGAAACCTCAAAAGTACGATTATTATTGAGGTTAACAAGTTCTGTTCATCCGAAAAAGAAAAGAGTGAAATCTTAGTGTCAAACCACTTTGCAGTGGTTAGGGCACCAAAAAGAGGAACCTCCTCACTGTACGGGTCGTGTCGAGGATTACCGCCTTCTGCGTCAGGCACTTGATCCAGCATTCTCACGTGAGCGTCTTGATTACTAACTTACAATTTAGAGTCGCCATACTACAGGTATGAGCCTGACTCAGTTCTTATAGAATCGAAAACGGCCGATTTCGTACAAAAAAAAAAGAAAAAAACTACAATGTGACAATAGAGCGGCTAATAAAAAGAACTCACAAGAATTTCTTTATCTTAATGCTTGTGGGGTTATAAAATAAATGGTCACAACGCTTTGTCGACATTCTTATATTGACAATACACGAAAACAATGAAATGACTAAAATATAAGTAAAACAAAGCAGAATACATGGATTACGTTTCACAAAAATATGTCTAGGGACTGATTTTTATTTATATTGCGTAATTGGTCTTCTGCAAAGAACTGGACAATGGACGAGAGTATTATACTTTGGCATGGTCGTTTAAAAATTAGACAGTAGGTACATGAAAACGTCTTGAATATGGCGTTAAACTACGTGCTTACAGATACAAACGGCGTAACACAAGAAATGCATTTGTGTTGTGGGGTATGCGCAAGGTAGTAATTTAAAAGGTCACGCTGAAAAATTTGTAATTATAAAAGATTATTTAAATGCAGGAAACTTTGCCCGTACAGAAAATTTATCAGACATAGTGTACCACTATATTGTTTTAGATCGTCATTGAGATATTCTCGAAGAGAATAATACTCGTAGCACTTAGCAATGAGCAGTTTCTGAAGACGCTTCTTGAAAATTGTTGTGTTTTCAGCCTTTTTATATGATTCGGCAATTTATTACAGACATATGGAGCGATACAAAGTATGCTTTTGTCCATTAATGCAGTTTTACTCTTCACAACACACATCTGCGTGACGAACTTTTGATCTTTTCTCAAATAGACCAATATTTTGTCTTACGAACGTGGCACACTCAACGATACACACTCGTATATATTATATTTATATGCATGAGAGAGTTAATATGTTTTTTTCTACAAAGTGAGATTTACAACTGTTAGGTATTTTAACATCAAATATAATCCTTATACATCTTTTCTGAACTTTGAATGCTAAATTTCAATCAGTGGAGTTACCCCAAGGCATGATACCGAACCGCAGCGTTGATGAGACAAGTCCATGATATGCTGCTATCAGTGTAGATCTACTCGCTACATTTTTTAGCTTATAGAATCCATAGATTGATTGACTCACGTTAGTACAGACATATTATTCTGTGTGTGCTTTCCAGTTCAATTTACTGTCAATTTAAATTATTGTTTTGTACCCATTGTATTATTAAATCAATAGATGTATTCATTTTAGTTTCAATAGACGGCAAGGATCCATTAGTAAATAATACAGTGATTTCGTCAGCAAATAAAGTCATATCACAGAGAGTCGTTAACGGTAGGTCATTTATATACATAATAATCTAATTCTCAACGTCCTCTGATCATACACCACAGGCGATCTCGAACTCTTCAATCATCACCATCAACTCTAAATAAATAAATGGATAAAAGAAAAAGAAAGGACTTTAAGAATTGCCTTTGTTTTTATTGATAGGGTGAAAAATCTCTTCGGATCTCCGACTCCTCAAGGTCGGTCTTGTTCTTCTCTCGTGATCGGTCCCCTCCTGATCCCGTTCAGCGGCCTCTCTCTGAAGCGTAAAAGATTCCGCAGATAAAGACCACTGCGTTTCATCAGCCCTCCGCACCCGCCAATCATGCAGCAATGATTGCTGGCGGGGACAAGTCTCGTCGTCGTCGTCAAGGTCACCATACTGCATACTGCATACTACATCGTCTGCATTCACAATGAGTATGGTGACCACAACTCTTGGATTCCATCAGGTAGGGTAGAGTTACTTAGGCAAGGTTTTGATGTTAAAATAAAAAAAAGTTCAAACTATTATTTGTTTTTAATGTTTTTTAATGTCTTAATATCTAGGTACTATACATATTGTTTCACTTAAATATTGATTTGTTACACTTTGACTATACAAAAATATAGTATATTTACATTTACATTACATTGTACCTACATTTAACTTATGAATTAACCCTATTTATGCTACACTAACTACTTATACTAAAACTAAACTAAACTAAAACTAAAAAATGTACAAAAGTCGTTGGTACGCCTTGTGCAACGAGAACATCTGGAAGCGAGAAAATTTATTTAGAATCATATTAACTATTAAATCATAATTATATTATTCGACTTGTAATTTTTCTATATATGTATAATAGGACTTGAAATAATTTTGAGCTACAGACCGTATACTTGGTGTCGGTAAGTCATGTTCTGATTGTAGTTTTTTTTCGCTTAGTGAGTACCTAACTGAATTTAAAAGAGAGTTGTGATCATCTTCATGTTTCACTTCATTAAATGTATATTGCTACTTTAGTTTTAAATACAGATATTCAGTTATCTACATATTTTGGACCTAAATGTTCACTGAATTGTAAATTTTCTCGTATTAAGCTGGCCCTAAAAATATTGTATCCTGACAATCAGACTGAATAAATTATTATTGTTAATATTTTCTTTCCCAGCGTACCTGTTGCAGTGGGAGTAGGTCAGGCTAACCTAGCGTACACGAACGCTTGCACATAAGAGCGGCACATCGGGCACCTTACAAACGCCCCGCCGCACTTCGCGCACGTCAACAGGTGACCACACGGCAAGAACACCACGCTCATCTGTAAGCAGACAACATCATTGTAACACTGTTGAAGAGGTCACACTGTCGTTGTTATATTAATCAGCTGCCTCTAATATTCCAATGACTTACCTCAGAGCCCACGCAAATTTTGCACAGTCTTGCTTCCTTCAACTCTCTCCTTTCCTCTTCCAACAATAATATTTTCTCTTTATTTTCCATTTTTTTTTTTCCACAACTGATCGAAGTTCCACAAAGTATTAACACACGTGTGTAGGATGCCTCGGACGGAACGAGAATGACACGAACGATCGCCGCACGCTGCAAGCGCCGGCCGGTGTGGGGGCGGGGGGAGTGTCATCTTTACCGCACTCACAACTTTGTTGATATCGTTTTCTTTTAATGCGTACGAAATTGTTTTATTGTAATAGGTACGACATTTGTTAATTCTTTATATCTGAAGAATGAAACGTAGAAATAATATAATTGTATGATAATCATTAGTAGTAACGACTATAACAGTAGCTACGTTAAGGAATCACACTTCATATCAATATAATAAAGGTGAAAGTTTTTGAACGTGTGCGTTTGTATGTTTGTCAATCTTCACGCATTTATTCCAAAAAATGTGCTGTTTCCGTGGAATGAGTAAACAGTTTTGAACAGTCCACTGCTGGACATGTGCCCCTCTTTCGCACCCCTGGATATTTTAAATTTTTTTAATTATCAATACAAAGTGATTGAAGAGAAAGACTTATATGTATAGTTACACGTATTTTATACAACAGTAGAGGAAACCGAGAAATTCAAAGCTCTGTAAGGCGATATTGTAAAATCATGCTTTTATATGATTACATTGCTAACACTAGCTACTACGAAAATGTATATCTCAAAAAGATCTACCAAACAGCCAGCAATGACCCGTCCTTCTCCTTAAAATAACCCACAGTAATCTTTTTATTCTTTTATATATTTGACAAAGAAATAACTTATAGGTAAGGTAAGGTAACGAATTACTAAAATATGCAATAACGCTAGCGAAACCGTGGTGATCACAGCTAGTAATAATAAAAACTGTCACGTTACTTTGCATTGGGATCGAAGTGTTATCATAGACATAACCAAAAAGTAGCCAACAGGTCTGCTACTGTGGTGATAGATCGATTAAATCCATTTCTTGAACTCCAAACGATCAGCCGCCTACTGATAAGGTGGAAAGGTAATTAACGTGTACATTAATTACAATCGTTAAACAAACAAATATTATATAAATTCGTTGACGGACATATTCCTTTTCTAAGTAATATATTAATAAATTTATGCTAATTAGGGACCTATCAGATATACATATATCGTTAGCTGTTAAGTAATTGTGTGCGCGTTAATGTATTTTACTTACTGTTCCATGTTAAATTTATCTTGGCAAAACTTACGAAAATAATAAGCATTTCATGTTTTGTTAGTCCGTTTATTTCGAAGAGTTGTAACTTTATGCACGTGTTCAAGGCTTTAAGTGATAGTAGAATAGACAAAGTATAAAAGGAATGACGTTACAAAGCGGGATCAAATAATGCTTAGGAGAAATTCAATTTCATTTGATCCGCTCAATACGAGAAAACAGAACATTTTTTTTCTGTCCAATCTATACAGTTTAGCAGGAAACCTCAAAAGTACGATTATTATTGAGGTTAACAAGTTCTGTTCATCCGAAAAAGAAAAGAGTGAAATCTTAGTGTCAAACCACTTTGCAGTGGTTAGGGCACCAAAAAGAGGAACCTCCTCACTGTACGGGCCGTGTCGAGGATTACCGCCTTCTGCGTCAGGCACTTGATCCAGCATTCTCACGTGAGCGTCTTGATTACTAACTTACAATTTAGAGTCGCCATACTACAGGTATGAGCCTGACTCAGTTCTTATAGAATCGAAAACGGCCGATTTCGTACAAAAAAAAAGAAAAAAACTACAATGTGACAATAGAGCGGCTAATAAAAAGAACTCACAAGAATTTCTTTATCTTAATGCTTGTGGGGTTATAAAATAAATGGTCACAACGCTTTGTCGACATTCTTATATTGACAATACACGAAAACAATGAAATGACTAAAATATAAGTAAAAAAAAGCAGAATACATGGATTACGTTTCACAAAAATATGTCTAGGGACTGATTTTTATTTATATTGCGTAATTGGTCTTCTGCAAAGAACTGGACAATGGACGAGAGTATTATACTTTGGCATGGTCGTTTAAAAATTAGACAGTAGGTACATGAAAACGTCTTGAATATGGCGTTAAACTACGTGCTTACAGATACAAACGGCGTAACACAAGAAATGCATTTGTGTTGTGGGGTATGCGCAAGGTAGTAATTTAAAAGGTCACGCTGAAAAATTTGTAATTATAAAAGATTATTTAAATGCAGGAAACTTTGCCCGTACAGAAAATTTATCAGACATAGTGTACCACTATATTGTTTTAGATCGTCATTGAGATATTCTCGAAGAGAATAATACTCGTAGCACTTAGCAATGAGCAGTTTCTGAAGACGCTTCTTGAAAATTGTTGTGTTTTCAGCCTTTTTATATGATTCGGCAATTTATTACAGACATATGGAGCAATACAAAGTATGCTTTTGTCCATTAATGCAGTTTTACTCTTCACAACACACATCTGCGTGACGAACTTTTGATCTTTTCTCAAATAGACCAATATTTTGTCTTACGAACGTGGCACACTCAACGATACACACTCGTATATATTATATATGCATGAGAGAGTTAATATGTTTTTTTCTACAAAGTGAGATTTACAACTGTTAGGTATTTTAACATCAAATATAATCCTTATACATCTTTTCTGAACTTTGAATGCTAAATTTCAATCAGTGGAGTTACCCCAAGGCATGATACCGAACCGCAGCGTTGATGAGACAAGTCCATGATATGCTGCTATCAGTGTAGATCTACTCGCTACATTTTTTAGCTTATAGAATCCATAGATTGATTGACTCACGTTAGTACAGACATATTATTCTGTGTGTGCGTTCCAGTTCAATTTACTGTCAATTTAAATTATTGTTTTGTACCCATTGTATTATTAAATCAATAGATGTATTCATTTTAGTTTCAATAGACGGCAAGGATCCATTAGTAAATAATACAGTGATTTCGTCAGCAAATAAAGTCATATCACAGAGAGTCGTTAACGGTAGGTCATTTATATACATAATAATCTAATTCTCAACGTCCTCTGATCATACACCACAGGCGATCTCGAACTCTTCAATCATCACCATCAACTCTAAATAAATAAATGGATAAAAGAAAAAGAAAGGACTTTAAGAATTGCCTTTGTTTTTATTGATAGGGTGAAAAATCTCTTCGGATCTCCGACTCCTCAAGGTCGGTCTTGTTCTTCTCTCGTGATCGGTCCCCTCCTGATCCCGTTCAGCGGCCTCTCTCTGAAGCGTAAAAGATTCCGCAGATAAAGACCACTGCGTTTCATCAGCCCTCCGCACCCGCCAATCATGCAGCAATGATTGCTGGCGGGGACAAGTCTCGTCGTCGTCGTCAAGGTCACCATACTGCATACTGCATACTGCATCGTCTGCATTCACAATGAGTATGGTGACCACAACTCTTGGATTCCATCAGGTAGGGTAGAGTTACTTAGGCAAGGTTTTGATGTTAAAATAAAAAAAAAGTTCAAACTATTATTTGTTTTTAATGTTTTTTAATGTCTTAATATCTAGGTATTATACATATTGTTTCACTTAAATATTGATTTGTTACACTTTGACTATACAAAAATATAGTATATTTACATTTACATTACATTGTACCTACATTTAACTTATGAATTAACCCTATTTATGCTACACTAACTACTTATACTAAAACTAAACTAAACTAAAACTAAAAAATGTACAAAAGTCGTTGGTACGCCTTGTGCAACGAGAACATCTGGAAGCGAGAAAATTTATTTAGAATCATATTAACTATTAAATCATAATTATATTATTCGACTTGTAATTTTTCTATATATGTATAATAGGACTTGAAATAATTTTGAGCTACAGACCGTATACTTGGTGTCGGTAAGTCATGTTCTGATTGTAGTTTTTTTTCGCTTAGTGAGTACCTAACTGAATTTAAAAGAGAGTTGTGATCATCTTCATGTTTCACTTCATTAAATGTATATTGCTACTTTAGTTTTAAATACAGATATTCAGTTATCTACATATTTTGGACCTAAATGTTCACTGAATTGTAAATTTTCTCGTATTAAGCTGGCCCTAAAAATATTGTATCCTGACAATCAGACTGAATAAATTATTATTGTTAATATTTTCTTTCCCAGCGTACCTGTTGCAGTGGGAGTAGGTCAGGCTAACCTAGCGTACACGAACGCTTGCACATAAGAGCGGCACATCGGGCACCTTACAAACGCCCCGCCGCACTTCGTGCACGTCAACAGGTGACCACACGGCAAGAACACCACGCTCATCTGTAAGCAGACAACATCATTGTAACACTGTTGAAGAGGTCACACTGTCGTTGTTATATTAATCAGCTGCCTCTAATATTCCAATGACTTACCTCAGAGCCCACGCAAATTTTGCACAGTCTTGCTTCCTTCAACTCTCTCCTTTCCTCTTCCAACAATAATATTTTCTCTTTATTTTCCATTTTTTTTTTTTTCCACAACTGATCGAAGTTCCACAAAGTATTAACACACGTGTGTAGGATGCCTCGGACGGAACGAGAATGACACGAACGATCGCCGCACGCTGCAAGCGCCGGCCGGTGTGGGGGCGGGGGGAGTGTCGTCTTTACCGCACTCACAACTTTGTTGATATCGTTTTCTTTTAATGCGTACGAAATTGTTTTATTGTAATAGGTACGACATTTGTTAATTCTTTATATCTGAAGAATGAAACGTAGAAATAATATAATTGTATGATAATCATTAGTAGTAACGACTATAATAGTAGCTACGTTAAGGAATCACACTTCATATCAATATAATAAAGGTGAAAGTTTTTGAACGTGTGCGTTTGTATGTTTGTCAATCTTCACGCATTTATTCCAAAAAATGTGCTGTTTCCGTGGAATGAGTAAACAGTTTTGAACAGTCCACTGCTGGACATGTGCCCCTCTTTCGCACCCCTGGATATTTTAAATGTTTTTAATTATCAATACAAAGTGATTGAAGAGAAAGACTTATATGTATAGTTACACGTATTTTATACAACAGTAGAGGAAACCGAGAAATTCAAAGCTCTGTAAGGCGATATTGTAAAATCATGCTTTTATATGATTACATTGCTAACACTAGCTACTACGAAAATGTATATCTCAAAAAGATCTACCAAACAGCCAGCAATGACCCGTCCTTCTCCTTAAAATAACCCACAGTAATCTTTTTATTCTTTTATATATTTGACAAAGAAATAACTTATAGGTAAGGTAAGGTAACGAATTACTAAAATATGCAATAACGCTAGCGAAACCGCGGTGATCACAGCTAGTAATAATAAAAACTGTCACGTTACTTTGCATTGGGATCGAAGTGTTATCATAGACATAACCAAAAAGTAGCCAACAGGTCTGCTACTGTGGTGATAGATCGATTAAATCCATTTCTTGAACTCCAAACGATCAGCCGCCTACTGATAAGGTGGAAAGGTAATTAACGTGTACATTAATTACAATCGTTAAACAAACAAATATTATATAAATTCGTTGACGGACATATTCCTTTTCTAAGTAATATATTAATAAATTTATGCTAATTAGGGACCTATCAGATATACATATATCGTTAGCTGTTAAGTAATTGTGTGCGCGTTAATGTATTTTACTTACTGTTCCATGTTAAATTTATCTTGGCAAAACTTACGAAAATAATAAGCATTTCATGTTTTGTTAGTCCGTTTATTTCGAAGAGTTGTAACTTTATGCACGTGTTCAAGGCTTTAAGTGATAGTAGAATAGACAAAGTATAAAAGGAATGACGTTACAAAGCGGGATCAAATAATGCTTAGGAGAAATTCAATTTTATTTGATCCGCTCAATACGAGAAAACAGAACATTTTTTTTCTGTCCAATCTATACAGTTTAGCAGGAAACCTCAAAAGTACGATTATTATTGAGGTTAACAAGTTCTGTTCATCCGAAAAAGAAAAGAGTGAAATCTTAGTGTCAAACCACTTTGCAGTGGTTAGGGCACCAAAAAGAGGAACCTCCTCACTGTACGGGTCGTGTCGAGGATTACCGCCTTCTGCGTCAGGCACTTGATCCAGCATTCTCACGTGAGCGTCTTGATTACTAACTTACAATTTAGAGTCGCCATACTACAGGTATGAGCCTGACTCAGTTCTTATAGAATCGAAAACGGCCGATTTCGTACAAAAAAAAAAGAAAAAAACTACAATGTGACAATAGAGCGGCTAATAAAAAGAACTCACAAGAATTTCTTTATCTTAATGCTTGTGGGGTTATAAAATAAATGGTCACAACGCTTTGTCGACATTCTTATATTGACAATACACGAAAACAATGAAATGACTAAAATATAAGTAAAAAAAAGCAGAATACATGGATTACGTTTCACAAAAATATGTCTAGGGACTGATTTTTATTTATATTGCGTAATTGGTCTTCTGCAAAGAACTGGACAATGGACGAGAGTATTATACTTTGGCATGGTCGTTTAAAAATTAGACAGTAGGTACATGAAAACGTCTTGAATATGGCGTTAAACTACGTGCTTACAGATACAAACGGCGTAACACAAGAAATGCATTTGTGTTGTGGGGTATGCGCAAGGTAGTAATTTAAAAGGTCACGCTGAAAAATTTGTAATTATAAAAGATTATTTAAATGCAGGAAACTTTGCCCGTACAGAAAATTTATCAGACATAGTGTACCACTATATTGTTTTAGATCGTCATTGAGATATTCTCGAAGAGAATAATACTCGTAGCACTTAGCAATGAGCAGTTTCTGAAGACGCTTCTTGAAAATTGTTGTGTTTTCAGCCTTTTTATATGATTCGGCAATTTATTACAGACATATGGAGCGATACAAAGTATGCTTTTGTCCATTAATGCAGTTTTACTCTTCACAACACACATCTGCGTGACGAACTTTTGATCTTTTCTCAAATAGACCAATATTTTGTCTTACGAACGTGGCACACTCAACGATACACACTCGTATATATTATATTTATATGCATGAGAGAGTTAATATGTTTTTTTCTACAAAGTGAGATTTACAACTGTTAGGTATTTTAACATCAAATATAATCCTTATACATCTTTTCTGAACTTTGAATGCTAAATTTCAATCAGTGGAGTTACCCCAAGGCATGATACCGAACCGCAGCGTTGATGAGACAAGTCCATGATATGCTGCTATCAGTGTAGATCTACTCGCTACATTTTTTAGCTTATAGAATCCATAGATTGATTGACTCACGTTAGTACAGACATATTATTCTGTGTGTGCTTTCCAATTCAATTTACTGTCAATTTAAATTATTGTTTTGTACCCATTGTATTATTAAATCAATAGATGTATTCATTTTAGTTTCAATAGACGGCAAGGATCCATTAGTAAATAATACAGTGATTTCGTCAGCAAATAAAGTCATATCACAGAGAGTCGTTAACGGTAGGTCATTTATATACATAATAATCTAATTCTCAACGTCCTCTGATCATACACCACAGGCGATCTCGAACTCTTCAATCATCACCATCAACTCTAAATAAATAAATGGATAAAAGAAAAAGAAAGGACTTTAAGAATTGCCTTTGTTTTTATTGATAGGGTGAAAAATCTCTTCGGATCTCCGACTCCTCAAGGTCGGTCTTGTTCTTCTCTCGTGATCGGTCCCCTCCTGATCCCGTTCAGCGGCCTCTCTCTGAAGCGTAAAAGATTCCGCAGATAAAGACCACTGCGTTTCATCAGCCCTCCGCACCCGCCAATCATGCAGCAATGATTGCTGGCGGGGACAAGTCTCGTCGTCGTCGTCAAGGTCACCATACTGCATACTGCATACTACATCGTCTGCATTCACAATGAGTATGGTGACCACAACTCTTGGATTCCATCAGGTAGGGTAGAGTTACTTAGGCAAGGTTTTGATGTTAAAATAAAAAAAAGTTCAAACTATTATTTGTTTTTAATGTTTTTTAATGTCTTAATATCTAGGTACTATACATATTGTTTCACTTAAATATTGATTTGTTACACTTTGACTATACAAAAATATAGTATATTTACATTTACATTACATTGTACCTACATTTAACTTATGAATTAACCCTATTTATGCTACACTAACTACTTATACTAAAACTAAACTAAACTAAAACTAAAAAATGTACAAAAGTCGTTGGTACGCCTTGTGCAACGAGAACATCTGGAAGCGAGAAAATTTATTTAGAATCATATTAACTATTAAATCATAATTATATTATTCGACTTGTAATTTTTCTATATATGTATAATAGGACTTGAAATAATTTTGAGCTACAGACCGTATACTTGGTGTCGGTAAGTCATGTTCTGATTGTAGTTTTTTTTCGCTTAGTGAGTACCTAACTGAATTTAAAAGAGAGTTGTGATCATCTTCATGTTTCACTTCATTAAATGTATATTGCTACTTTAGTTTTAAATACAGATATTCAGTTATCTACATATTTTGGACCTAAATGTTCACTGAATTGTAAATTTTCTCGTATTAAGCTGGCCCTAAAAATATTGTATCCTGACAATCAGACTGAATAAATTATTATTGTTAATATTTTCTTTCCCAGCGTACCTGTTGCAGTGGGAGTAGGTCAGGCTAACCTAGCGTACACGAACGCTTGCACATAAGAGCGGCACATCGGGCACCTTACAAACGCCCCGCCGCACTTCGCGCACGTCAACAGGTGACCACACGGCAAGAACACCACGCTCATCTGTAAGCAGACAACATCATTGTAACACTGTTGAAGAGGTCACACTGTCGTTGTTATATTAATCAGCTGCCTCTAATATTCCAATGACTTACCTCAGAGCCCACGCAAATTTTGCACAGTCTTGCTTCCTTCAACTCTCTCCTTTCCTCTTCCAACAATAATATTTTCTCTTTATTTTCCATTTTTTTTTTCCACAACTGATCGAAGTTCCACAAAGTATTAACACACGTGTGTAGGATGCCTCGGACGGAACGAGAATGACACGAACGATCGCCGCACGCTGCAAGCGCCGGCCGGTGTGGGGGCGGGGGGAGTGTCATCTTTACCGCACTCACAACTTTGTTGATATCGTTTTCTTTTAATGCGTACGAAATTGTTTTATTGTAATAGGTACGACATTTGTTAATTCTTTATATCTGAAGAATGAAACGTAGAAATAATATAATTGTATGATAATCATTAGTAGTAACGACTATAACAGTAGCTACGTTAAGGAATCACACTTCATATCAATATAATAAAGGTGAAAGTTTTTGAACGTGTGCGTTTGTATGTTTGTCAATCTTCACGCATTTATTCCAAAAAATGTGCTGTTTCCGTGGAATGAGTAAACAGTTTTGAACAGTCCACTGCTGGACATGTGCCCCTCTTTCGCACCCCTGGATATTTTAAATTTTTTTAATTATCAATACAAAGTGATTGAAGAGAAAGACTTATATGTATAGTTACACATATTTTATACAACAGTAGAGGAAACCGAGAAATTCAAAGCTCTGTAAGGCGATATTGTAAAATCATGCTTTTATATGATTACATTGCTAACACTAGCTACTACGAAAATGTATATCTCAAAAAGATCTACCAAAGAGCCAGCAATGACCCGTCCTTCTCCTTAAAATAACCCACAGTAATCTTTTTATTTTTTTATATATTTGACAAAGAAATAACTTATAGGTAAGGTAAGGTAACGAATTACTAAAATATGCAATAACGCTAGCGAAACCGTGGTGATCACAGCTAGTAATACAAAAAAATCTGTCACGTTACTTTGCATTGGGATCGAAGTGTTATCATAGACATAACCAAAAAGTAGCCAACAGGTCTGCTACTGTGGTGATAGATCGATTAAATCCATTTCTTGAACTCCAAACGATCAGCCGCCTACTGATAAGGTGGAAAGTTAATTAACGTGTACATTAATTACAATCGTTAAAAAACAAATATTATATAAATTCGTTGACGGACATATTCCTTTTCTAAGTAATATATTAATAAATTTATGCTAATTAGGGACCTATCAGATATACATATATCGTTAGCTGTTAAGTAATTGTGTGCGCGTTAATGTATTTTACTTACTGTTCCATGTTAAATTTATCTTGGCAAAACTTACGAAAATAATAAGCATTTCATGTTTTGTTAGTCCGTTTATTTCGAAGAGTTGTAACTTTATGCACGTGTTCAAGGCTTTAAATGATAGTAGAATAGACAAAGTATAAAAGGAATGACGTTACAAAGCGGGATCAAATAATGCTTAGGAGAAATTCAATTTTATTTGATCCGCTCAATACGAGAAAACAGAACATTTTTTTTCTGTCCAATCTATACAGTTTAGCAGGAAACCTCAAAAGTACGATTATTATTGAGGTTAACAAGTTCTGTTCATCCGAAAAAGAAAAGAGTGAAATCTTAGTGTCAAACCACTTTGCAGTGGTTAGGGCACCAAAAAGAGGAACCTCCTCACTGTACGGGTCGTGTCGAGGATTACCGCCTTCTGCGTCAGGCACTTGATCCAGCATTCTCACGTGAGCGTCTTGATTACTAACTTACAATTTAGAGTCGCCATACTACAGGTATGAGCCTGACTCAGTTCTTATAGAATCGAAAACGGCCGATTTCGTACAAAAAAAAAAGAAAAAAACTACAATGTGACAATAGAGCGGCTAATAAAAAGAACTCACAAGAATTTCTTTATCTTAATGCTTGTGGGGTTATAAAATAAATGGTCACAACGCTTTGTCGACATTCTTATATTGACAATACACGAAAACAATGAAATGACTAAAATATAAGTAAAAAAAAGCAGAATACATGGATTACGTTTCACAAAAATATGTCTAGGGACTGATTTTTATTTATATTGCGTAATTGGTCTTCTGCAAAGAACTGGACAATGGACGAGAGTATTATACTTTGGCATGGTCGTTTAAAAATTAGACAGTAGGTACATGAAAACGTCTTGAATATGGCGTTAAACTACGTGCTTACAGATACAAACGGCGTAACACAAGAAATGCATTTGTGTTGTGGGGTATGCGCAAGGTAGTAATTTAAAAGGTCACGCTGAAAAATTTGTAATTATAAAAGATTATTTAAATGCAGGAAACTTTGCCCGTACAGAAAATTTATCAGACATAGTGTACCACTATATTGTTTTAGATCGTCATTGAGATATTCTCGAAGAGAATAATACTCGTAGCACTTAGCAATGAGCAGTTTCTGAAGACGCTTCTTGAAAATTGTTGTGTTTTCAGCCTTTTTATATGATTCGGCAATTTATTACAGACATATGGAGCGATACAAAGTATGCTTTTGTCCATTAATGCAGTTTTACTCTTCACAACACACATCTGCGTGACGAACTTTTGATCTTTTCTCAAATAGACCAATATTTTGTCTTACGAACGTGGCACACTCAACGATACACACTCGTATATATTATATTTATATGCATGAGAGAGTTAATATGTTTTTTTCTACAAAGTGAGATTTACAACTGTTAGGTATTTTAACATCAAATATAATCCTTATATATCTTTTCTGAACTTTGAATGCTAAATTTCAATCAGTGGAGTTACCCCAAGGCATGATACCGAACCGCAGCGTTGATGAGACAAGTCCATGATATGCTGCTATCAGTGTAGATCTACTCGCTACATTTTTTAGCTTATAGAATCCATAGATTGATTGACTCACGTTAGTACAGACATATTATTCTGTGTGTGCTTTCCAGTTCAATTTACTGTCAATTTAAATTATTGTTTTGTACCCATTGTATTATTAAATCAATAGATGTATTCATTTTAGTTTCAATAGACGGCAAGGATCCATTAGTAAATAATACAGTGATTTCGTCAGCAAATAAAGTCATATCACAGAGAGTCGTTAACGGTAGGTCATTTATATACATAATAATCTAATTCTCAACGTCCTCTGATCATACACCACAGGCGATCTCGAACTCTTCAATCATCACCATCAACTCTAAATAAATAAATGGATAAAAGAAAAAGAAAGGACTTTAAGAATTGCCTTTGTTTTTATTGATAGGGTGAAAAATCTCTTCGGATCTCCGACTCCTCAAGGTCGGTCTTGTTCTTCTCTCGTGATCGGTCCCCTCCTGATCCCGTTCAGCGGCCTCTCTCTGAAGCGTAAAAGATTCCGCAGATAAAGACCACTGCGTTTCATCAGCCCTCCGCACCCGCCAATCATGCAGCAATGATTGCTGGCGGGGACAAGTCTCGTCGTCGTCGTCAAGGTCACCATACTGCATACTGCATACTACATCGTCTGCATTCACAATGAGTATGGTGACCACAACTCTTGGATTCCATCAGGTAGGGTAGAGTTACTTAGGCAAGGTTTTGATGTTAAAATAAAAAAAAGTTCAAACTATTATTTGTTTTTAATGTTTTTTAATGTCTTAATATCTAGGTACTATACATATTGTTTCACTTAAATATTGATTTGTTACACTTTGACTATACAAAAATATAGTATATTTACATTTACATTACATTGTACCTACATTTAACTTATGAATTAACCCTATTTATGCTACACTAACTACTTATACTAAAACTAAACTAAACTAAAACTAAAAAATGTACAAAAGTCGTTGGTACGCCTTGTGCAACGAGAACATCTGGAAGCGAGAAAATTTATTTAGAATCATATTAACTATTAAATCATAATTATATTATTCGACTTGTAATTTTTCTATATATGTATAATAGGACTTGAAATAATTTTGAGCTACAGACCGTATACTTGGTGTCGGTAAGTCATGTTCTGATTGTAGTTTTTTTTCGCTTAGTGAGTACCTAACTGAATTTAAAAGAGAGTTGTGATCATCTTCATGTTTCACTTCATTAAATGTATATTGCTACTTTAGTTTTAAATACAGATATTCAGTTATCTACATATTTTGGACCTAAATGTTCACTGAATTGTAAATTTTCTCGTATTAAGCTGGCCCTAAAAATATTGTATCCTGACAATCAGACTGAATAAATTATTATTGTTAATATTTTCTTTCCCAGCGTACCTGTTGCAGTGGGAGTAGGTCAGGCTAACCTAGCGTACACGAACGCTTGCACATAAGAGCGGCACATCGGGCACCTTACAAACGCCCCGCCGCACTTCGCGCACGTCAACAGGTGACCACACGGCAAGAACACCACGCTCATCTGTAAGCAGACAACATCATTGTAACACTGTTGAAGAGGTCACACTGTCGTTGTTATATTAATCAGCTGCCTCTAATATTCCAATGACTTACCTCAGAGCCCACGCAAATTTTGCACAGTCTTGCTTCCTTCAACTCTCTCCTTTCCTCTTCCAACAATAATATTTTCTCTTTATTTTCCATTTTTTTTTTTCCACAACTGATCGAAGTTCCACAAAGTATTAACACACGTGTGTAGGATGCCTCGGACGGAACGAGAATGACACGAACGATCGCCGCACGCTGCAAGCGCCGGCCGGTGTGGGGGCGGGGGGAGTGTCATCTTTACCGCACTCACAACTTTGTTGATATCGTTTTCTTTTAATGCGTACGAAATTGTTTTATTGTAATAGGTACGACATTTGTTAATTCTTTATATCTGAAGAATGAAACGTAGAAATAATATAATTGTATGATAATCATTAGTAGTAACGACTATAACAGTAGCTACGTTAAGGAATCACACTTCATATCAATATAATAAAGGTGAAAGTTTTTGAACGTGTGCGTTTGTATGTTTGTCAATCTTCACGCATTTATTCCAAAAAATGTGCTGTTTCCGTGGAATGAGTAAACAGTTTTGAACAGTCCACTGCTGGACATGTGCCCCTCTTTCGCACCCCTGGATATTTTAAATTTTTTTAATTATCAATACAAAGTGATTGAAGAGAAAGACTTATATGTATAGTTACACATATTTTATACAACAGTAGAGGAAACCGAGAAATTCAAAGCTCTGTAAGGCGATATTGTAAAATCATGCTTTTATATGATTACATTGCTAACACTAGCTACTACGAAAATGTATATCTCAAAAAGATCTACCAAAGAGCCAGCAATGACCCGTCCTTCTCCTTAAAATAACCCACAGTAATCTTTTTATTTTTTTATATATTTGACAAAGAAATAACTTATAGGTAAGGTAAGGTAACGAATTACTAAAATATGCAATAACGCTAGCGAAACCGTGGTGATCACAGCTAGTAATACAAAAAAATCTGTCACGTTACTTTGCATTGGGATCGAAGTGTTATCATAGACATAACCAAAAAGTAGCCAACAGGTCTGCTACTGTGGTGATAGATCGATTAAATCCATTTCTTGAACTCCAAACGATCAGCCGCCTACTGATAAGGTGGAAAGTTAATTAACGTGTACATTAATTACAATCGTTAAAAAACAAATATTATATAAATTCGTTGACGGACATATTCCTTTTCTAAGTAATATATTAATAAATTTATGCTAATTAGGGACCTATCAGATATACATATATCGTTAGCTGTTAAGTAATTGTGTGCGCGTTAATGTATTTTACTTACTGTTCCATGTTAAATTTATCTTGGCAAAACTTACGAAAATAATAAGCATTTCATGTTTTGTTAGTCCGTTTATTTCGAAGAGTTGTAACTTTATGCACGTGTTCAAGGCTTTAAGTGATAGTAGAATAGACAAAGTATAAAAGGAATGACGTTACAAAGCGGGATCAAATAATGCTTAGGAGAAATTCAATTTTATTTGATCCGCTCAATACGAGAAAACAGAACATTTTTTTTCTGTCCAATCTATACAGTTTAGCAGGAAACCTCAAAAGTACGATTATTATTGAGGTTAACAAGTTCTGTTCATCCGAAAAAGAAAAGAGTGAAATCTTAGTGTCAAACCACTTTGCAGTGGTTAGGGCACCAAAAAGAGGAACCTCCTCACTGTACGGGTCGTGTCGAGGATTACCGCCTTCTGCGTCAGGCACTTGATCCAGCATTCTCACGTGAGCGTCTTGATTACTAACTTACAATTTAGAGTCGCCATACTACAGGTATGAGCCTGACTCAGTTCTTATAGAATCGAAAACGGCCGATTTCGTACAAAAAAAAAAGAAAAAAACTACAATGTGACAATAGAGCGGCTAATAAAAAGAACTCACAAGAATTTCTTTATCTTAATGCTTGTGGGGTTATAAAATAAATGGTCACAACGCTTTGTCGACATTCTTATATTGACAATACACGAAAACAATGAAATGACTAAAATATAAGTAAAAAAAAGCAGAATACATGGATTACGTTTCACAAAAATATGTCTAGGGACTGATTTTTATTTATATTGCGTAATTGGTCTTCTGCAAAGAACTGGACAATGGACGAGAGTATTATACTTTGGCATGGTCGTTTAAAAATTAGACAGTAGGTACATGAAAACGTCTTGAATATGGCGTTAAACTACGTGCTTACAGATACAAACGGCGTAACACAAGAAATGCATTTGTGTTGTGGGGTATGCGCAAGGTAGTAATTTAAAAGGTCACGCTGAAAAATTTGTAATTATAAAAGATTATTTAAATGCAGGAAACTTTGCCCGTACAGAAAATTTATCAGACATAGTGTACCACTATATTGTTTTAGATCGTCATTGAGATATTCTCGAAGAGAATAATACTCGTAGCACTTAGCAATGAGCAGTTTCTGAAGACGCTTCTTGAAAATTGTTGTGTTTTCAGCCTTTTTATATGATTCGGCAATTTATTACAGACATATGGAGCGATACAAAGTATGCTTTTGTCCATTAATGCAGTTTTACTCTTCACAACACACATCTGCGTGACGAACTTTTGATCTTTTCTCAAATAGACCAATATTTTGTCTTACGAACGTGGCACACTCAACGATACACACTCGTATATATTATATTTATATGCATGAGAGAGTTAATATGTTTTTTTCTACAAAGTGAGATTTACAACTGTTAGGTATTTTAACATCAAATATAATCCTTATACATCTTTTCTGAACTTTGAATGCTAAATTTCAATCAGTGGAGTTACCCCAAGGCATGATACCGAACCGCAGCGTTGATGAGACAAGTCCATGATATGCTGCTATCAGTGTAGATCTACTCGCTACATTTTTTAGCTTATAGAATCCATAGATTGATTGACTCACGTTAGTACAGACATATTATTCTGTGTGTGCTTTCCAATTCAATTTACTGTCAATTTAAATTATTGTTTTGTACCCATTGTATTATTAAATCAATAGATGTATTCATTTTAGTTTCAATAGACGGCAAGGATCCATTAGTAAATAATACAGTGATTTCGTCAGCAAATAAAGTCATATCACAGAGAGTCGTTAACGGTAGGTCATTTATATACATAATAATCTAATTCTCAACGTCCTCTGATCATACACCACAGGCGATCTCGAACTCTTCAATCATCACCATCAACTCTAAATAAATAAATGGATAAAAGAAAAAGAAAGGACTTTAAGAATTGCCTTTGTTTTTATTGATAGGGTGAAAAATCTCTTCGGATCTCCGACTCCTCAAGGTCGGTCTTGTTCTTCTCTCGTGATCGGTCCCCTCCTGATCCCGTTCAGCGGCCTCTCTCTGAAGCGTAAAAGATTCCGCAGATAAAGACCACTGCGTTTCATCAGCCCTCCGCACCCGCCAATCATGCAGCAATGATTGCTGGCGGGGACAAGTCTCGTCGTCGTCGTCAAGGTCACCATACTGCATACTGCATACTACATCGTCTGCATTCACAATGAGTATGGTGACCACAACTCTTGGATTCCATCAGGTAGGGTAGAGTTACTTAGGCAAGGTTTTGATGTTAAAATAAAAAAAAGTTCAAACTATTATTTGTTTTTAATGTTTTTTAATGTCTTAATATCTAGGTACTATACATATTGTTTCACTTAAATATTGATTTGTTACACTTTGACTATACAAAAATATAGTATATTTACATTTACATTACATTGTACCTACATTTAACTTATGAATTAACCCTATTTATGCTACACTAACTACTTATACTAAAACTAAACTAAACTAAAACTAAAAAATGTACAAAAGTCGTTGGTACGCCTTGTGCAACGAGAACATCTGGAAGCGAGAAAATTTATTTAGAATCATATTAACTATTAAATCATAATTATATTATTCGACTTGTAATTTTTCTATATATGTATAATAGGACTTGAAATAATTTTGAGCTACAGACCGTATACTTGGTGTCGGTAAGTCATGTTCTGATTGTAGTTTTTTTTCGCTTAGTGAGTACCTAACTGAATTTAAAAGAGAGTTGTGATCATCTTCATGTTTCACTTCATTAAATGTATATTGCTACTTTAGTTTTAAATACAGATATTCAGTTATCTACATATTTTGGACCTAAATGTTCACTGAATTGTAAATTTTCTCGTATTAAGCTGGCCCTAAAAATATTGTATCCTGACAATCAGACTGAATAAATTATTATTGTTAATATTTTCTTTCCCAGCGTACCTGTTGCAGTGGGAGTAGGTCAGGCTAACCTAGCGTACACGAACGCTTGCACATAAGAGCGGCACATCGGGCACCTTACAAACGCCCCGCCGCACTTCGCGCACGTCAACAGGTGACCACACGGCAAGAACACCACGCTCATCTGTAAGCAGACAACATCATTGTAACACTGTTGAAGAGGTCACACTGTCGTTGTTATATTAATCAGCTGCCTCTAATATTCCAATGACTTACCTCAGAGCCCACGCAAATTTTGCACAGTCTTGCTTCCTTCAACTCTCTCCTTTCCTCTTCCAACAATAATATTTTCTCTTTATTTTCCATTTTTTTTTTTCCACAACTGATCGAAGTTCCACAAAGTATTAACACACGTGTGTAGGATGCCTCGGACGGAACGAGAATGACACGAACGATCGCCGCACGCTGCAAGCGCCGGCCGGTGTGGGGGCGGGGGGAGTGTCATCTTTACCGCACTCACAACTTTGTTGATATCGTTTTCTTTTAATGCGTACGAAATTGTTTTATTGTAATAGGTACGACATTTGTTAATTCTTTATATCTGAAGAATGAAACGTAGAAATAATATAATTGTATGATAATCATTAGTAGTAACGACTATAACAGTAGCTACGTTAAGGAATCACACTTCATATCAATATAATAAAGGTGAAAGTTTTTGAACGTGTGCGTTTGTATGTTTGTCAATCTTCACGCATTTATTCCAAAAAATGTGCTGTTTCCGTGGAATGAGTAAACAGTTTTGAACAGTCCACTGCTGGACATGTGCCCCTCTTTCGCACCCCTGGATATTTTAAATTTTTTTAATTATCAATACAAAGTGATTGAAGAGAAAGACTTATATGTATAGTTACACGTATTTTATACAACAGTAGAGGAAACCGAGAAATTCAAAGCTCTGTAAGGCGATATTGTAAAATCATGCTTTTATATGATTACATTGCTAACACTAGCTACTACGAAAATGTATATCTCAAAAAGATCTACCAAACAGCCAGCAATGACCCGTCCTTCTCCTTAAAATAACCCACAGTAATCTTTTTATTCTTTTATATATTTGACAAAGAAATAACTTATAGGTAAGGTAAGGTAACGAATTACTAAAATATGCAATAACGCTAGCGAAACCGTGGTGATCACAGCTAGTAATAATAAAAACTGTCACGTTACTTTGCATTGGGATCGAAGTGTTATCATAGACATAACCAAAAAGTAGCCAACAGGTCTGCTACTGTGGTGATAGATCGATTAAATCCATTTCTTGAACTCCAAACGATCAGCCGCCTACTGATAAGGTGGAAAGGTAATTAACGTGTACATTAATTACAATCGTTAAACAAACAAATATTATATAAATTCGTTGACGGACATATTCCTTTTCTAAGTAATATATTAATAAATTTATGCTAATTAGGGACCTATCAGATATACATATATCGTTAGCTGTTAAGTAATTGTGTGCGCGTTAATGTATTTTACTTACTGTTCCATGTTAAATTTATCTTGGCAAAACTTACGAAAATAATAAGCATTTCATGTTTTGTTAGTCCGTTTATTTCGAAGAGTTGTAACTTTATGCACGTGTTCAAGGCTTTAAGTGATAGTAGAATAGACAAAGTATAAAAGGAATGACGTTACAAAGCGGGATCAAATAATGCTTAGGAGAAATTCAATTTCATTTGATCCGCTCAATACGAGAAAACAGAACATTTTTTTTCTGTCCAATCTATACAGTTTAGCAGGAAACCTCAAAAGTACGATTATTATTGAGGTTAACAAGTTCTGTTCATCCGAAAAAGAAAAGAGTGAAATCTTAGTGTCAAACCACTTTGCAGTGGTTAGGGCACCAAAAAGAGGAACCTCCTCACTGTACGGGCCGTGTCGAGGATTACCGCCTTCTGCGTCAGGCACTTGATCCAGCATTCTCACGTGAGCGTCTTGATTACTAACTTACAATTTAGAGTCGCCATACTACAGGTATGAGCCTGACTCAGTTCTTATAGAATCGAAAACGGCCGATTTCGTACAAAAAAAAAGAAAAAAACTACAATGTGACAATAGAGCGGCTAATAAAAAGAACTCACAAGAATTTCTTTATCTTAATGCTTGTGGGGTTATAAAATAAATGGTCACAACGCTTTGTCGACATTCTTATATTGACAATACACGAAAACAATGAAATGACTAAAATATAAGTAAAAAAAAGCAGAATACATGGATTACGTTTCACAAAAATATGTCTAGGGACTGATTTTTATTTATATTGCGTAATTGGTCTTCTGCAAAGAACTGGACAATGGACGAGAGTATTATACTTTGGCATGGTCGTTTAAAAATTAGACAGTAGGTACATGAAAACGTCTTGAATATGGCGTTAAACTACGTGCTTACAGATACAAACGGCGTAACACAAGAAATGCATTTGTGTTGTGGGGTATGCGCAAGGTAGTAATTTAAAAGGTCACGCTGAAAAATTTGTAATTATAAAAGATTATTTAAATGCAGGAAACTTTGCCCGTACAGAAAATTTATCAGACATAGTGTACCACTATATTGTTTTAGATCGTCATTGAGATATTCTCGAAGAGAATAATACTCGTAGCACTTAGCAATGAGCAGTTTCTGAAGACGCTTCTTGAAAATTGTTGTGTTTTCAGCCTTTTTATATGATTCGGCAATTTATTACAGACATATGGAGCAATACAAAGTATGCTTTTGTCCATTAATGCAGTTTTACTCTTCACAACACACATCTGCGTGACGAACTTTTGATCTTTTCTCAAATAGACCAATATTTTGTCTTACGAACGTGGCACACTCAACGATACACACTCGTATATATTATATATGCATGAGAGAGTTAATATGTTTTTTTCTACAAAGTGAGATTTACAACTGTTAGGTATTTTAACATCAAATATAATCCTTATACATCTTTTCTGAACTTTGAATGCTAAATTTCAATCAGTGGAGTTACCCCAAGGCATGATACCGAACCGCAGCGTTGATGAGACAAGTCCATGATATGCTGCTATCAGTGTAGATCTACTCGCTACATTTTTTAGCTTATAGAATCCATAGATTGATTGACTCACGTTAGTACAGACATATTATTCTGTGTGTGCGTTCCAGTTCAATTTACTGTCAATTTAAATTATTGTTTTGTACCCATTGTATTATTAAATCAATAGATGTATTCATTTTAGTTTCAATAGACGGCAAGGATCCATTAGTAAATAATACAGTGATTTCGTCAGCAAATAAAGTCATATCACAGAGAGTCGTTAACGGTAGGTCATTTATATACATAATAATCTAATTCTCAACGTCCTCTGATCATACACCACAGGCGATCTCGAACTCTTCAATCATCACCATCAACTCTAAATAAATAAATGGATAAAAGAAAAAGAAAGGACTTTAAGAATTGCCTTTGTTTTTATTGATAGGGTGAAAAATCTCTTCGGATCTCCGACTCCTCAAGGTCGGTCTTGTTCTTCTCTCGTGATCGGTCCCCTCCTGATCCCGTTCAGCGGCCTCTCTCTGAAGCGTAAAAGATTCCGCAGATAAAGACCACTGCGTTTCATCAGCCCTCCGCACCCGCCAATCATGCAGCAATGATTGCTGGCGGGGACAAGTCTCGTCGTCGTCGTCAAGGTCACCATACTGCATACTGCATACTGCATCGTCTGCATTCACAATGAGTATGGTGACCACAACTCTTGGATTCCATCAGGTAGGGTAGAGTTACTTAGGCAAGGTTTTGATGTTAAAATAAAAAAAAAGTTCAAACTATTATTTGTTTTTAATGTTTTTTAATGTCTTAATATCTAGGTATTATACATATTGTTTCACTTAAATATTGATTTGTTACACTTTGACTATACAAAAATATAGTATATTTACATTTACATTACATTGTACCTACATTTAACTTATGAATTAACCCTATTTATGCTACACTAACTACTTATACTAAAACTAAACTAAACTAAAACTAAAAAATGTACAAAAGTCGTTGGTACGCCTTGTGCAACGAGAACATCTGGAAGCGAGAAAATTTATTTAGAATCATATTAACTATTAAATCATAATTATATTATTCGACTTGTAATTTTTCTATATATGTATAATAGGACTTGAAATAATTTTGAGCTACAGACCGTATACTTGGTGTCGGTAAGTCATGTTCTGATTGTAGTTTTTTTTCGCTTAGTGAGTACCTAACTGAATTTAAAAGAGAGTTGTGATCATCTTCATGTTTCACTTCATTAAATGTATATTGCTACTTTAGTTTTAAATACAGATATTCAGTTATCTACATATTTTGGACCTAAATGTTCACTGAATTGTAAATTTTCTCGTATTAAGCTGGCCCTAAAAATATTGTATCCTGACAATCAGACTGAATAAATTATTATTGTTAATATTTTCTTTCCCAGCGTACCTGTTGCAGTGGGAGTAGGTCAGGCTAACCTAGCGTACACGAACGCTTGCACATAAGAGCGGCACATCGGGCACCTTACAAACGCCCCGCCGCACTTCGTGCACGTCAACAGGTGACCACACGGCAAGAACACCACGCTCATCTGTAAGCAGACAACATCATTGTAACACTGTTGAAGAGGTCACACTGTCGTTGTTATATTAATCAGCTGCCTCTAATATTCCAATGACTTACCTCAGAGCCCACGCAAATTTTGCACAGTCTTGCTTCCTTCAACTCTCTCCTTTCCTCTTCCAACAATAATATTTTCTCTTTATTTTCCATTTTTTTTTTTTTCCACAACTGATCGAAGTTCCACAAAGTATTAACACACGTGTGTAGGATGCCTCGGACGGAACGAGAATGACACGAACGATCGCCGCACGCTGCAAGCGCCGGCCGGTGTGGGGGCGGGGGGAGTGTCGTCTTTACCGCACTCACAACTTTGTTGATATCGTTTTCTTTTAATGCGTACGAAATTGTTTTATTGTAATAGGTACGACATTTGTTAATTCTTTATATCTGAAGAATGAAACGTAGAAATAATATAATTGTATGATAATCATTAGTAGTAACGACTATAATAGTAGCTACGTTAAGGAATCACACTTCATATCAATATAATAAAGGTGAAAGTTTTTGAACGTGTGCGTTTGTATGTTTGTCAATCTTCACGCATTTATTCCAAAAAATGTGCTGTTTCCGTGGAATGAGTAAACAGTTTTGAACAGTCCACTGCTGGACATGTGCCCCTCTTTCGCACCCCTGGATATTTTAAATGTTTTTAATTATCAATACAAAGTGATTGAAGAGAAAGACTTATATGTATAGTTACACGTATTTTATACAACAGTAGAGGAAACCGAGAAATTCAAAGCTCTGTAAGGCGATATTGTAAAATCATGCTTTTATATGATTACATTGCTAACACTAGCTACTACGAAAATGTATATCTCAAAAAGATCTACCAAACAGCCAGCAATGACCCGTCCTTCTCCTTAAAATAACCCACAGTAATCTTTTTATTCTTTTATATATTTGACAAAGAAATAACTTATAGGTAAGGTAAGGTAACGAATTACTAAAATATGCAATAACGCTAGCGAAACCGCGGTGATCACAGCTAGTAATAATAAAAACTGTCACGTTACTTTGCATTGGGATCGAAGTGTTATCATAGACATAACCAAAAAGTAGCCAACAGGTCTGCTACTGTGGTGATAGATCGATTAAATCCATTTCTTGAACTCCAAACGATCAGCCGCCTACTGATAAGGTGGAAAGGTAATTAACGTGTACATTAATTACAATCGTTAAACAAACAAATATTATATAAATTCGTTGACGGACATATTCCTTTTCTAAGTAATATATTAATAAATTTATGCTAATTAGGGACCTATCAGATATACATATATCGTTAGCTGTTAAGTAATTGTGTGCGCGTTAATGTATTTTACTTACTGTTCCATGTTAAATTTATCTTGGCAAAACTTACGAAAATAATAAGCATTTCATGTTTTGTTAGTCCGTTTATTTCGAAGAGTTGTAACTTTATGCACGTGTTCAAGGCTTTAAGTGATAGTAGAATAGACAAAGTATAAAAGGAATGACGTTACAAAGCGGGATCAAATAATGCTTAGGAGAAATTCAATTTTATTTGATCCGCTCAATACGAGAAAACAGAACATTTTTTTTCTGTCCAATCTATACAGTTTAGCAGGAAACCTCAAAAGTACGATTATTATTGAGGTTAACAAGTTCTGTTCATCCGAAAAAGAAAAGAGTGAAATCTTAGTGTCAAACCACTTTGCAGTGGTTAGGGCACCAAAAAGAGGAACCTCCTCACTGTACGGGCCGTGTCGAGGATTACCGCCTTCTGCGTCAGGCACTTGATCCAGCATTCTCACGTGAGCGTCTTGATTACTAACTTACAATTTAGAGTCGCCATACTACAGGTATGAGCCTGACTCA
Source organism: Hypercompe scribonia (assembly GCA_949316085.1). Classification (NCBI taxonomy): domain Eukaryota; kingdom Metazoa; phylum Arthropoda; class Insecta; order Lepidoptera; family Erebidae; genus Hypercompe; species Hypercompe scribonia. The sequence goes on from OX438980.1 coordinate 11,833,550, forward strand.
GTTCTTATAGAATCGAAAACGGCCGATTTCGTACAAAAAAAAAGAAAAAAACTACAATGTGACAATAGAGCGGCTAATAAAAAGAACTCACAAGAATTTCTTTATCTTAATGCTTGTGGGGTTATAAAATAAATGGTCACAACGCTTTGTCGACATTCTTATATTGACAATACACGAAAACAATGAAATGACTAAAATATAAGTAAAAAAAAGCAGAATACATGGATTACGTTTCACAAAAATATGTCTAGGGACTGATTTTTATTTATATTGCGTAATTGGTCTTCTGCAAAGAACTGGACAATGGACGAGAGTATTATACTTTGGCATGGTCGTTTAAAAATTAGACAGTAGGTACATGAAAACGTCTTGAATATGGCGTTAAACTACGTGCTTACAGATACAAACGGCGTAACACAAGAAATGCATTTGTGTTGTGGGGTATGCGCAAGGTAGTAATTTAAAAGGTCACGCTGAAAAATTTGTAATTATAAAAGATTATTTAAATGCAGGAAACTTTGCCCGTACAGAAAATTTATCAGACATAGTGTACCACTATATTGTTTTAGATCGTCATTGAGATATTCTCGAAGAGAATAATACTCGTAGCACTTAGCAATGAGCAGTTTCTGAAGACGCTTCTTGAAAATTGTTGTGTTTTCAGCCTTTTTATATGATTCGGCAATTTATTACAGACATATGGAGCAATACAAAGTATGCTTTTGTCCATTAATGCAGTTTTACTCTTCACAACACACATCTGCGTGACGAACTTTTGATCTTTTCTCAAATAGACCAATATTTTGTCTTACGAACGTGGCACACTCAACGATACACACTCGTATATATTATATATGCATGAGAGAGTTAATATGTTTTTTTCTACAAAGTGAGATTTACAACTGTTAGGTATTTTAACATCAAATATAATCCTTATACATCTTTTCTGAACTTTGAATGCTAAATTTCAATCAGTGGAGTTACCCCAAGGCATGATACCGAACCGCAGCGTTGATGAGACAAGTCCATGATATGCTGCTATCAGTGTAGATCTACTCGCTACATTTTTTAGCTTATAGAATCCATAGATTGATTGACTCACGTTAGTACAGACATATTATTCTGTGTGTGCGTTCCAGTTCAATTTACTGTCAATTTAAATTATTGTTTTGTACCCATTGTATTATTAAATCAATAGATGTATTCATTTTAGTTTCAATAGACGGCAAGGATCCATTAGTAAATAATACAGTGATTTCGTCAGCAAATAAAGTCATATCACAGAGAGTCGTTAACGGTAGGTCATTTATATACATAATAATCTAATTCTCAACGTCCTCTGATCATACACCACAGGCGATCTCGAACTCTTCAATCATCACCATCAACTCTAAATAAATAAATGGATAAAAGAAAAAGAAAGGACTTTAAGAATTGCCTTTGTTTTTATTGATAGGGTGAAAAATCTCTTCGGATCTCCGACTCCTCAAGGTCGGTCTTGTTCTTCTCTCGTGATCGGTCCCCTCCTGATCCCGTTCAGCGGCCTCTCTCTGAAGCGTAAAAGATTCCGCAGATAAAGACCACTGCGTTTCATCAGCCCTCCGCACCCGCCAATCATGCAGCAATGATTGCTGGCGGGGACAAGTCTCGTCGTCGTCGTCAAGGTCACCATACTGCATACTGCATACTGCATCGTCTGCATTCACAATGAGTATGGTGACCACAACTCTTGGATTCCATCAGGTAGGGTAGAGTTACTTAGGCAAGGTTTTGATGTTAAAATAAAAAAAAAGTTCAAACTATTATTTGTTTTTAATGTTTTTTAATGTCTTAATATCTAGGTATTATACATATTGTTTCACTTAAATATTGATTTGTTACACTTTGACTATACAAAAATATAGTATATTTACATTTACATTACATTGTACCTACATTTAACTTATGAATTAACCCTATTTATGCTACACTAACTACTTATACTAAAACTAAACTAAACTAAAACTAAAAAATGTACAAAAGTCGTTGGTACGCCTTGTGCAACGAGAACATCTGGAAGCGAGAAAATTTATTTAGAATCATATTAACTATTAAATCATAATTATATTATTCGACTTGTAATTTTTCTATATATGTATAATAGGACTTGAAATAATTTTGAGCTACAGACCGTATACTTGGTGTCGGTAAGTCATGTTCTGATTGTAGTTTTTTTTCGCTTAGTGAGTACCTAACTGAATTTAAAAGAGAGTTGTGATCATCTTCATGTTTCACTTCATTAAATGTATATTGCTACTTTAGTTTTAAATACAGATATTCAGTTATCTACATATTTTGGACCTAAATGTTCACTGAATTGTAAATTTTCTCGTATTAAGCTGGCCCTAAAAATATTGTATCCTGACAATCAGACTGAATAAATTATTATTGTTAATATTTTCTTTCCCAGCGTACCTGTTGCAGTGGGAGTAGGTCAGGCTAACCTAGCGTACACGAACGCTTGCACATAAGAGCGGCACATCGGGCACCTTACAAACGCCCCGCCGCACTTCGTGCACGTCAACAGGTGACCACACGGCAAGAACACCACGCTCATCTGTAAGCAGACAACATCATTGTAACACTGTTGAAGAGGTCACACTGTCGTTGTTATATTAATCAGCTGCCTCTAATATTCCAATGACTTACCTCAGAGCCCACGCAAATTTTGCACAGTCTTGCTTCCTTCAACTCTCTCCTTTCCTCTTCCAACAATAATATTTTCTCTTTATTTTCCATTTTTTTTTTTTTTCCACAACTGATCGAAGTTCCACAAAGTATTAACACACGTGTGTAGGATGCCTCGGACGGAACGAGAATGACACGAACGATCGCCGCACGCTGCAAGCGCCGGCCGGTGTGGGGGCGGGGGGAGTGTCGTCTTTACCGCACTCACAACTTTGTTGATATCGTTTTCTTTTAATGCGTACGAAATTGTTTTATTGTAATAGGTACGACATTTGTTAATTCTTTATATCTGAAGAATGAAACGTAGAAATAATATAATTGTATGATAATCATTAGTAGTAACGACTATAATAGTAGCTACGTTAAGGAATCACACTTCATATCAATATAATAAAGGTGAAAGTTTTTGAACGTGTGCGTTTGTATGTTTGTCAATCTTCACGCATTTATTCCAAAAAATGTGCTGTTTCCGTGGAATGAGTAAACAGTTTTGAACAGTCCACTGCTGGACATGTGCCCCTCTTTCGCACCCCTGGATATTTTAAATGTTTTTAATTATCAATACAAAGTGATTGAAGAGAAAGACTTATATGTATAGTTACACGTATTTTATACAACAGTAGAGGAAACCGAGAAATTCAAAGCTCTGTAAGGCGATATTGTAAAATCATGCTTTTATATGATTACATTGCTAACACTAGCTACTACGAAAATGTATATCTCAAAAAGATCTACCAAACAGCCAGCAATGACCCGTCCTTCTCCTTAAAATAACCCACAGTAATCTTTTTATTCTTTTATATATTTGACAAAGAAATAACTTATAGGTAAGGTAAGGTAACGAATTACTAAAATATGCAATAACGCTAGCGAAACCGCGGTGATCACAGCTAGTAATAATAAAAACTGTCACGTTACTTTGCATTGGGATCGAAGTGTTATCATAGACATAACCAAAAAGTAGCCAACAGGTCTGCTACTGTGGTGATAGATCGATTAAATCCATTTCTTGAACTCCAAACGATCAGCCGCCTACTGATAAGGTGGAAAGGTAATTAACGTGTACATTAATTACAATCGTTAAACAAACAAATATTATATAAATTCGTTGACGGACATATTCCTTTTCTAAGTAATATATTAATAAATTTATGCTAATTAGGGACCTATCAGATATACATATATCGTTAGCTGTTAAGTAATTGTGTGCGCGTTAATGTATTTTACTTACTGTTCCATGTTAAATTTATCTTGGCAAAACTTACGAAAATAATAAGCATTTCATGTTTTGTTAGTCCGTTTATTTCGAAGAGTTGTAACTTTATGCACGTGTTCAAGGCTTTAAGTGATAGTAGAATAGACAAAGTATAAAAGGAATGACGTTACAAAGCGGGATCAAATAATGCTTAGGAGAAATTCAATTTTATTTGATCCGCTCAATACGAGAAAACAGAACATTTTTTTTCTGTCCAATCTATACAGTTTAGCAGGAAACCTCAAAAGTACGATTATTATTGAGGTTAACAAGTTCTGTTCATCCGAAAAAGAAAAGAGTGAAATCTTAGTGTCAAACCACTTTGCAGTGGTTAGGGCACCAAAAAGAGGAACCTCCTCACTGTACGGGTCGTGTCGAGGATTACCGCCTTCTGCGTCAGGCACTTGATCCAGCATTCTCACGTGAGCGTCTTGATTACTAACTTACAATTTAGAGTCGCCATACTACAGGTATGAGCCTGACTCAGTTCTTATAGAATCGAAAACGGCCGATTTCGTACAAAAAAAAAAGAAAAAAACTACAATGTGACAATAGAGCGGCTAATAAAAAGAACTCACAAGAATTTCTTTATCTTAATGCTTGTGGGGTTATAAAATAAATGGTCACAACGCTTTGTCGACATTCTTATATTGACAATACACGAAAACAATGAAATGACTAAAATATAAGTAAAAAAAAGCAGAATACATGGATTACGTTTCACAAAAATATGTCTAGGGACTGATTTTTATTTATATTGCGTAATTGGTCTTCTGCAAAGAACTGGACAATGGACGAGAGTATTATACTTTGGCATGGTCGTTTAAAAATTAGACAGTAGGTACATGAAAACGTCTTGAATATGGCGTTAAACTACGTGCTTACAGATACAAACGGCGTAACACAAGAAATGCATTTGTGTTGTGGGGTATGCGCAAGGTAGTAATTTAAAAGGTCACGCTGAAAAATTTGTAATTATAAAAGATTATTTAAATGCAGGAAACTTTGCCCGTACAGAAAATTTATCAGACATAGTGTACCACTATATTGTTTTAGATCGTCATTGAGATATTCTCGAAGAGAATAATACTCGTAGCACTTAGCAATGAGCAGTTTCTGAAGACGCTTCTTGAAAATTGTTGTGTTTTCAGCCTTTTTATATGATTCGGCAATTTATTACAGACATATGGAGCGATACAAAGTATGCTTTTGTCCATTAATGCAGTTTTACTCTTCACAACACACATCTGCGTGACGAACTTTTGATCTTTTCTCAAATAGACCAATATTTTGTCTTACGAACGTGGCACACTCAACGATACACACTCGTATATATTATATTTATATGCATGAGAGAGTTAATATGTTTTTTTCTACAAAGTGAGATTTACAACTGTTAGGTATTTTAACATCAAATATAATCCTTATACATCTTTTCTGAACTTTGAATGCTAAATTTCAATCAGTGGAGTTACCCCAAGGCATGATACCGAACCGCAGCGTTGATGAGACAAGTCCATGATATGCTGCTATCAGTGTAGATCTACTCGCTACATTTTTTAGCTTATAGAATCCATAGATTGATTGACTCACGTTAGTACAGACATATTATTCTGTGTGTGCTTTCCAATTCAATTTACTGTCAATTTAAATTATTGTTTTGTACCCATTGTATTATTAAATCAATAGATGTATTCATTTTAGTTTCAATAGACGGCAAGGATCCATTAGTAAATAATACAGTGATTTCGTCAGCAAATAAAGTCATATCACAGAGAGTCGTTAACGGTAGGTCATTTATATACATAATAATCTAATTCTCAACGTCCTCTGATCATACACCACAGGCGATCTCGAACTCTTCAATCATCACCATCAACTCTAAATAAATAAATGGATAAAAGAAAAAGAAAGGACTTTAAGAATTGCCTTTGTTTTTATTGATAGGGTGAAAAATCTCTTCGGATCTCCGACTCCTCAAGGTCGGTCTTGTTCTTCTCTCGTGATCGGTCCCCTCCTGATCCCGTTCAGCGGCCTCTCTCTGAAGCGTAAAAGATTCCGCAGATAAAGACCACTGCGTTTCATCAGCCCTCCGCACCCGCCAATCATGCAGCAATGATTGCTGGCGGGGACAAGTCTCGTCGTCGTCGTCAAGGTCACCATACTGCATACTGCATACTACATCGTCTGCATTCACAATGAGTATGGTGACCACAACTCTTGGATTCCATCAGGTAGGGTAGAGTTACTTAGGCAAGGTTTTGATGTTAAAATAAAAAAAAGTTCAAACTATTATTTGTTTTTAATGTTTTTTAATGTCTTAATATCTAGGTACTATACATATTGTTTCACTTAAATATTGATTTGTTACACTTTGACTATACAAAAATATAGTATATTTACATTTACATTACATTGTACCTACATTTAACTTATGAATTAACCCTATTTATGCTACACTAACTACTTATACTAAAACTAAACTAAACTAAAACTAAAAAATGTACAAAAGTCGTTGGTACGCCTTGTGCAACGAGAACATCTGGAAGCGAGAAAATTTATTTAGAATCATATTAACTATTAAATCATAATTATATTATTCGACTTGTAATTTTTCTATATATGTATAATAGGACTTGAAATAATTTTGAGCTACAGACCGTATACTTGGTGTCGGTAAGTCATGTTCTGATTGTAGTTTTTTTTCGCTTAGTGAGTACCTAACTGAATTTAAAAGAGAGTTGTGATCATCTTCATGTTTCACTTCATTAAATGTATATTGCTACTTTAGTTTTAAATACAGATATTCAGTTATCTACATATTTTGGACCTAAATGTTCACTGAATTGTAAATTTACTCGTATTAAGCTGGCCCTAAAAATATTGTATCCTGACAATCAGACTGAATAAATTATTATTGTTAATATTTTCTTTCCCAGCGTACCTGTTGCAGTGGGAGTAGGTCAGGCTAACCTAGCGTACACGAACGCTTGCACATAAGAGCGGCACATCGGGCACCTTACAAACGCCCCGCCGCACTTCGCGCACGTCAACAGGTGACCACACGGCAAGAACACCACGCTCATCTGTAAGCAGACAACATCATTGTAACACTGTTGAAGAGGTCACACTGTCGTTGTTATATTAATCAGCTGCCTCTAATATTCCAATGACTTACCTCAGAGCCCACGCAAATTTTGCACAGTCTTGCTTCCTTCAACTCTCTCCTTTCCTCTTCCAACAATAATATTTTCTCTTTATTTTCCATTTTTTTTTTTCCACAACTGATCGAAGTTCCACAAAGTATTAACACACGTGTGTAGGATGCCTCGGACGGAACGAGAATGACACGAACGATCGCCGCACGCTGCAAGCGCCGGCCGGTGTGGGGGCGGGGGGAGTGTCATCTTTACCGCACTCACAACTTTGTTGATATCGTTTTCTTTTAATGCGTACGAAATTGTTTTATTGTAATAGGTACGACATTTGTTAATTCTTTATATCTGAAGAATGAAACGTAGAAATAATATAATTGTATGATAATAATTAGTAGTAACGACTATAACAGTAGCTACGTTAAGGAATCACACTTCATATCAATATAATAAAGGTGAAAGTTTTTGAACGTGTGCGTTTGTATGTTTGTCAATCTTCACGCATTTATTCCAAAAAATGTGCTGTTTCCGTGGAATGAGTAAACAGTTTTGAACAGTCCACTGCTGGACATGTGCCCCTCTTTCGCACCCCTGGATATTTTAAATTTTTTTAATTATCAATACAAAGTGATTGAAGAGAAAGACTTATATGTATAGTTACACATATTTTATACAACAGTAGAGGAAACCGAGAAATTCAAAGCTCTGTAAGGCGATATTGTAAAATCATGCTTTTATATGATTACATTGCTAACACTAGCTACTACGAAAATGTATATCTCAAAAAGATCTACCAAAGAGCCAGCAATGACCCGTCCTTCTCCTTAAAATAACCCACAGTAATCTTTTTATTTTTTTATATATTTGACAAAGAAATAACTTATAGGTAAGGTAAGGTAACGAATTACTAAAATATGCAATAACGCTAGCGAAACCGTGGTGATCACAGCTAGTAATACAAAAAAATCTGTCACGTTACTTTGCATTGGGATCGAAGTGTTATCATAGACATAACCAAAAAGTAGCCAACAGGTCTGCTACTGTGGTGATAGATCGATTAAATCCATTTCTTGAACTCCAAACGATCAGCCGCCTACTGATAAGGTGGAAAGTTAATTAACGTGTACATTAATTACAATCGTTAAAAAACAAATATTATATAAATTCGTTGACGGACATATTCCTTTTCTAAGTAATATATTAATAAATGTATGCTAATTAGGGACCTATCAGATATACATATATCGTTAGCTGTTAAGTAATTGTGTGCGCGTTAATGTATTTTACTTACTGTTCCATGTTAAATTTATCTTGGCAAAACTTACGAAAATAATAAGCATTTCATGTTTTGTTAGTCCGTTTATTTCGAAGAGTTGTAACTTTATGCACGTGTTCAAGGCTTTAAGTGATAGTAGAATAGACAAAGTATAAAAGGAATGACGTTACAAAGCGGGATCAAATAATGCTTAGGAGAAATTCAATTTTATTTGATCCGCTCAATACGAGAAAACAGAATATTTTTTTTCTGTCCAATCTATACAGTTTAGCAGGAAACCTCAAAAGTACGATTATTATTGAGGTTAACAAGTTCTGTTCATCCGAAAAAGAAAAGAGTGAAATCTTAGTGTCAAACCACTTTGCAGTGGTTAGGGCACCAAAAAGAGGAACCTCCTCACTGTACGGGTCGTGTCGAGGATTACCGCCTTCTGCGTCAGGCACTTGATCCAGCATTCTCACGTGAGCGTCTTGATTACTAACTTACAATTTAGAGTCGCCATACTACAGGTATGAGCCTGACTCAGTTCTTATAGAATCGAAAACGGCCGATTTCGTACAAAAAAAAAGAAAAAAACTACAATGTGACAATAGAGCGGCTAATAAAAAGAACTCACAAGAATTTCTTTATCTTAATGCTTGTGGGGTTATAAAATAAATGGTCACAACGCTTTGTCGACATTCTTATATTGACAATACACGAAAACAATGAAATGACTAAAATATAAGTAAAAAAAAGCAGAATACATGGATTACGTTTCACAAAAATATGTCTAGGGACTGATTTTTATTTATATTGCGTAATTGGTCTTCTGCAAAGAACTGGACAATGGACGAGAGTATTATACTTTGGCATGGTCGTTTAAAAATTAGACAGTAGGTACATGAAAACGTCTTGAATATGGCGTTAAACTACGTGCTTACAGATACAAACGGCGTAACACAAGAAATGCATTTGTGTTGTGGGGTATGCGCAAGGTAGTAATTTAAAAGGTCACGCTGAAAAATTTGTAATTATAAAAGATTTTTTAAATGCAGGAAACTTTGCCCGTACAGAAAATTTATCAGACATAGTGTACCACTATATTGTTTTAGATCGTCATTGAGATATTCTCGAAGAGAATAATACTCGTAGCACTTAGCAGTGAGCAGTTTCTGAAGACGCTTCTTGAAAATTGTTGTGTTTTCAGCCTTTTTATATGATTCGGCAATTTATTACAGACATATGGAGCAATACAAAGTATGCTTTTGTCCATTAATGCAGTTTTACTCTTCACAACACACATCTGCGTGACGAACTTTTGATCTTTTCTCAAATAGACCAATATTTTGTCTTACGAACGTGGCACACTCAACGATACACACTCGTATATATTATATATGCATGAGAGAGTTAATATGTTTTTTTCTACAAAGTGAGATTTACAACTGTTAGGTATTTTAACATCAAATATAATCCTTATACATCTTTTCTGAACTTTGAATGCTAATTTTCAATCAGTGGAGTTACCCCAAGGCATGATACCGAACTGCAGCGTTGATGAGACAAGTCCATGATATGCTGCTATCAGTGTAGATCTACTCGCTACATTTTTTAGCTTATAGAATCCATAGATTGATTGACTCACGTTAGTACAGACATATTATTCTGTGTGTGCTTTCCAGTTCAGTTTACTGTCAATTTAAATTATTGTTTTGTACCCATTGTATTATTAAATCAATAGATGTATTCATTTTAGTTTCAATAGACGGCAAGGATCCATTAGTAAATAATACAGTGATTTCGTCAGCAAATAAAGTCATATCACAGAGAGTCGTTAACGGTAGGTCATTTATATACATAATAATCTAATTCTCAACGTCCTCTGATCATACACCACAGGCGATCTCGAACTCTTCAATCATCACCATCAACTCTAAATAAATAAATGGATAAAAGAAAAAGAAAGGACTTTAAGAATTGCCTTTGTTTTTATTGATAGGGTGAAAAATCTCTTCGGATCTCCGACTCCTCAAGGTCGGTCTTGTTCTTCTCTCGTGATCGGTCCCCTCCTGATCCCGTTCAGCGGCCTCTCTCTGAAGCGTAAAAGATTCCGCAGATAAAGACCACTGCGTTTCATCAGCCCTCCGCACCCGCCAATCATGCAGCAATGATTGCTGGCGGGGACAAGTCTCGTCGTCGTCGTCAAGGTCACCATACTGCATACTGCATACTGCATCGTCTGCATTCACAATGAGTATGGTGACCACAACTTTTGGATTCCATCAGGTAGGGTAGAGTTACTTAGGCAAGGTTTTGATGTTAAAATAAAAAAAAAGTTCAAACTATTATTTGTTTTTAATGTTTTTTAATGTCTTAATATCTAGGTACTATACATATTGTTTCACTTAAATATTGATTTGTTACACTTTGACTATACAAAAATATAGTATATTTACATTTACATTACATTGTACCTACATTTAACTTATGAATTAACCCTATTTATGCTACACTAACTACTTATACTAAAACTAAACTAAACTAAAACTAAAAAATGTACAAAAGTCGTTGGTACGCCTTGTGCAACGAGAACATCTGGAAGCGAGAAAATTTATTTAGAATCATATTAACTATTAAATCATAATTATATTATTCGACTTGTAATTTTTCTATATATGTATAATAGGACTTGAAATAATTTTGAGCTACAGACCGTATACTTGGTGTCGGTAAGTCATGTTCTGATTGTAGTTTTTTTTCGCTTAGTGAGTACCTAACTGAATTTAAAAGAGAGTTGTGATCATCTTCATGTTTCACTTCATTAAATGTATATTGCTACTTTAGTTTTAAATACAGATATTCAGTTATCTACATATTTTGGACCTAAATGTTCACTGAATTGTAAATTTACTCGTATTAAGCTGGCCCTAAAAATATTGTATCCTGACAATCAGACTGAATAAATTATTATTGTTAATATTTTCTTTCCCAGCGTACCTGTTGCAGTGGGAGTAGGTCAGGCTAACCTAGCGTACACGAACGCTTGCACATAAGAGCAGCACATCGGGCACCTTACAAACGCCCCGCCGCACTTCGCGCACGTCAACAGGTGACCACACGGCAAGAACACCACGCTCATCTGTAAGCAGACAACATCATTGTAACACTGTTGAAGAGGTCACACTGTCGTTGTTATATTAATCAGCTGCCTCTAATATTCCAATGACTTACCTCAGAGCCCACGCAAATTTTGCACAGTCTTGCTTCCTTCAACTCTCTCCTTTCCTCTTCCAACAAAAAAATTTTTTCTCCTCATTTTCCATTTTTTTTTTCCACAACTGATCGAAGTTCCACAAAGTATTAACACACGTGTGTAGGATGCCTCGGACGGAACGAGAATGACACGAACGATCGCCGCACGCTGCAAGCGCCGGCCGGTGTGGGGGCGGGGGGAGTGTCATCTTTACCGCACTCACAACTTTGTTGATATCGTTTTCTTTTAATGCGTACGAAATTGTTTTATTGTAATAGGTACGACATTTGTTAATTCTTTATATCTGAAGAATGAAACGTAGAAATAATATAATTGTATGATAATAATTAGTAGTAACGACTATAACAGTAGCTACGTTAAGGAATCACACTTCATATCAATATAATAAAGGTGAAAGTTTTTGAACGTGTGCGTTTGTATGTTTGTCAATCTTCACGCATTTATTCCAAAAAATGTGCTGTTTCCGTGGAATGAGTAAACAGTTTTGAACAGTCCACTGCTGGACATGTGCCCCTCTTTCGCACCCCTGGATATTTTAAATTTTTTTAATTATCAATACAAAGTGATTGAAGAGAAAGACTTATATGTATAGTTACACATATTTTATACAACAGTAGAGGAAACCGAGAAATTCAAAGCTCTGTAAGGCGATATTGTAAAATCATGCTTTTATATGATTACATTGCTAACACTAGCTACTACGAAAATGTATATCTCAAAAAGATCTACCAAAGAGCCAGCAATGACCCGTCCTTCTCCTTAAAATAACCCACAGTAATCTTTTTATTTTTTTATATATTTGACAAAGAAATAACTTATAGGTAAGGTAAGGTAACGAATTACTAAAATATGCAATAACGCTAGCGAAACCGTGGTGATCACAGCTAGTAATACAAAAAAATCTGTCACGTTACTTTGCATTGGGATCGAAGTGTTATCATAGACATAACCAAAAAGTAGCCAACAGGTCTGCTACTGTGGTGATAGATCGATTAAATCCATTTCTTGAACTCCAAACGATCAGCCGCCTACTGATAAGGTGGAAAGTTAATTAACGTGTACATTAATTACAATCGTTAAAAAACAAATATTATATAAATTCGTTGACGGACATATTCCTTTTCTAAGTAATATATTAATAAATTTATGCTAATTAGGGACCTATCAGATATACATATATCGTTAGCTGTTAAGTAATTGTGTGCGCGTTAATGTATTTTACTTACTGTTCCATGTTAAATTTATCTTGGCAAAACTTACGAAAATAATAAGCATTTCATGTTTTGTTAGTCCGTTTATTTCGAAGAGTTGTAACTTTATGCACGTGTTCAAGGCTTTAAGTGATAGTAGAATAGACAAAGTATAAAAGGAATGACGTTACAAAGCGGGATCAAATAATGCTTAGGAGAAATTCAATTTTATTTGATCCGCTCAATACGAGAAAACAGAACATTTTTTTTCTGTCCAATCTATACAGTTTATCAGGAAACCTCAAAAGTACGATTATTATTGAGGTTAACAAGTTCTGTTCATCCGAAAAAGAAAAGAGTGAAATCTTAGTGTCAAACCACTTTGCAGTGGTTAGGGCACCAAAAAGAGGAACCTCCTCACTGTACGGGTCGTGTCGAGGATTACCGCCTTCTGCGTCAGGCACTTGATCCAGCATTCTCACGTGAGCGTCTTGATTACTAACTTACAATTTAGAGTCGCCATACTACAGGTATGAGCCTGACTCAGTTCTTATAGAATCGAAAACGGCCGATTTCGTACAAAAAAAAAGAAAAAAACTACAATGTGACAATAGAGCGGCTAATAAAAAGAACTCACAAGAATTTCTTTATCTTAATGCTTGTGGGGTTATAAAATAAATGGTCACAACGCTTTGTCGACATTCTTATATTGACAATACACGAAAACAATGAAATGACTAAAATATAAGTAAAAAAAAGCAGAATACATGGATTACGTTTCACAAAAATATGTCTAGGGACTGATTTTTATTTATATTGCGTAATTGGTCTTCTGCAAAGAACTGGACAATGGACGAGAGTATTATACTTTGGCATGGTCGTTTAAAAATTAGACAGTAGGTACATGAAAACGTCTTGAATATGGCGTTAAACTACGTGCTTACAGATACAAACGGCGTAACACAAGAAATGCATTTGTGTTGTGGGGTATGCGCAAGGTAGTAATTTAAAAGGTCACGCTGAAAAATTTGTAATTATAAAAGATTTTTTAAATGCAGGAAACTTTGCCCGTACAGAAAATTTATCAGACATAGTGTACCACTATATTGTTTTAGATCGTCATTGAGATATTCTCGAAGAGAATAATACTCGTAGCACTTAGCAGTGAGCAGTTTCTGAAGACGCTTCTTGAAAATTGTTGTGTTTTCAGCCTTTTTATATGATTCGGCAATTTATTACAGACATATGGAGCAATACAAAGTATGCTTTTGTCCATTAATGCAGTTTTACTCTTCACAACACACATCTGCGTGACGAACTTTTGATCTTTTCTCAAATAGACCAATATTTTGTCTTACGAACGTGGCACACTCAACGATACACACTCGTATATATTATATATGCATGAGAGAGTTAATATGTTTTTTTCTACAAAGTGAGATTTACAACTGTTAGGTATTTTAACATCAAATATAATCCTTATACATCTTTTCTGAACTTTGAATGCTAATTTTCAATCAGTGGAGTTACCCCAAGGCATGATACCGAACTGCAGCGTTGATGAGACAAGTCCATGATATGCTGCTATCAGTGTAGATCTACTCGCTACATTTTTTAGCTTATAGAATCCATAGATTGATTGACTCACGTTAGTACAGACATATTATTCTGTGTGTGCTTTCCAGTTCAGTTTACTGTCAATTTAAATTATTGTTTTGTACCCATTGTATTATTAAATCAATAGATGTATTCATTTTAGTTTCAATAGACGGCAAGGATCCATTAGTAAATAATACAGTGATTTCGTCAGCAAATAAAGTCATATCACAGAGAGTCGTTAACGGTAGGTCATTTATATACATAATAATCTAATTCTCAACGTCCTCTGATCATACACCACAGGCGATCTCGAACTCTTCAATCATCACCATCAACTCTAAATAAATAAATGGATAAAAGAAAAAGAAAGGACTTTAAGAATTGCCTTTGTTTTTATTGATAGGGTGAAAAATCTCTTCGGATCTCCGACTCCTCAAGGTCGGTCTTGTTCTTCTCTCGTGATCGGTCCCCTCCTGATCCCGTTCAGCGGCCTCTCTCTGAAGCGTAAAAGATTCCGCAGATAAAGACCACTGCGTTTCATCAGCCCTCCGCACCCGCCAATCATGCAGCAATGATTGCTGGCGGGGACAAGTCTCGTCGTCGTCGTCAAGGTCACCATACTGCATACTGCATACTGCATCGTCTGCATTCACAATGAGTATGGTGACCACAACTTTTGGATTCCATCAGGTAGGGTAGAGTTACTTAGGCAAGGTTTTGATGTTAAAATAAAAAAAAAGTTCAAACTATTATTTGTTTTTAATGTTTTTTAATGTCTTAATATCTAGGTACTATACATATTGTTTCACTTAAATATTGATTTGTTACACTTTGACTATACAAAAATATAGTATATTTACATTTACATTACATTGTACCTACATTTAACTTATGAATTAACCCTATTTATGCTACACTAACTACTTATACTAAAACTAAACTAAACTAAAACTAAAAAATGTACAAAAGTCGTTGGTACGCCTTGTGCAACGAGAACATCTGGAAGCGAGAAAATTTATTTAGAATCATATTAACTATTAAATCATAATTATATTATTCGACTTGTAATTTTTCTATATATGTATAATAGGACTTGAAATAATTTTGAGCTACAGACCGTATACTTGGTGTCGGTAAGTCATGTTCTGATTGTAGTTTTTTTTCGCTTAGTGAGTACCTAACTGAATTTAAAAGAGAGTTGTGATCATCTTCATGTTTCACTTCATTAAATGTATATTGCTACTTTAGTTTTAAATACAGATATTCAGTTATCTACATATTTTGGACCTAAATGTTCACTGAATTGTAAATTTACTCGTATTAAGCTGGCCCTAAAAATATTGTATCCTGACAATCAGACTGAATAAATTATTATTGTTAATATTTTCTTTCCCAGCGTACCTGTTGCAGTGGGAGTAGGTCAGGCTAACCTAGCGTACACGAACGCTTGCACATAAGAGCAGCACATCGGGCACCTTACAAACGCCCCGCCGCACTTCGCGCACGTCAACAGGTGACCACACGGCAAGAACACCACGCTCATCTGTAAGCAGACAACATCATTGTAACACTGTTGAAGAGGTCACACTGTCGTTGTTATATTAATCAGCTGCCTCTAATATTCCAATGACTTACCTCAGAGCCCACGCAAATTTTGCACAGTCTTGCTTCCTTCAACTCTCTCCTTTCCTCTTCCAACAAAAAAATTTTTTCTCCTCATTTTCCATTTTTTTTTTCCACAACTGATCGAAGTTCCACAAAGTATTAACACACGTGTGTAGGATGCCTCGGACGGAACGAGAATGACACGAACGATCGCCGCACGCTGCAAGCGCCGGCCGGTGTGGGGGCGGGGGGAGTGTCATCTTTACCGCACTCACAACTTTGTTGATATCGTTTTCTTTTAATGCGTACGAAATTGTTTTATTGTAATAGGTACGACATTTGTTAATTCTTTATATCTGAAGAATGAAACGTAGAAATAATATAATTGTATGATAATAATTAGTAGTAACGACTATAACAGTAGCTACGTTAAGGAATCACACTTCATATCAATATAATAAAGGTGAAAGTTTTTGAACGTGTGCGTTTGTATGTTTGTCAATCTTCACGCATTTATTCCAAAAAATGTGCTGTTTCCGTGGAATGAGTAAACAGTTTTGAACAGTCCACTGCTGGACATGTGCCCCTCTTTCGCACCCCTGGATATTTTAAATTTTTTTAATTATCAATACAAAGTGATTGAAGAGAAAGACTTATATGTATAGTTACACATATTTTATACAACAGTAGAGGAAACCGAGAAATTCAAAGCTCTGTAAGGCGATATTGTAAAATCATGCTTTTATATGATTACATTGCTAACACTAGCTACTACGAAAATGTATATCTCAAAAAGATCTACCAAAGAGCCAGCAATGACCCGTCCTTCTCCTTAAAATAACCCACAGTAATCTTTTTATTTTTTTATATATTTGACAAAGAAATAACTTATAGGTAAGGTAAGGTAACGAATTACTAAAATATGCAATAACGCTAGCGAAACCGTGGTGATCACAGCTAGTAATACAAAAAAATCTGTCACGTTACTTTGCATTGGGATCGAAGTGTTATCATAGACATAACCAAAAAGTAGCCAACAGGTCTGCTACTGTGGTGATAGATCGATTAAATCCATTTCTTGAACTCCAAACGATCAGCCGCCTACTGATAAGGTGGAAAGTTAATTAACGTGTACATTAATTACAATCGTTAAAAAACAAATATTATATAAATTCGTTGACGGACATATTCCTTTTCTAAGTAATATATTAATAAATTTATGCTAATTAGGGACCTATCAGATATACATATATCGTTAGCTGTTAAGTAATTGTGTGCGCGTTAATGTATTTTACTTACTGTTCCATGTTAAATTTATCTTGGCAAAACTTACGAAAATAATAAGCATTTCATGTTTTGTTAGTCCGTTTATTTCGAAGAGTTGTAACTTTATGCACGTGTTCAAGGCTTTAAGTGATAGTAGAATAGACAAAGTATAAAAGGAATGACGTTACAAAGCGGGATCAAATAATGCTTAGGAGAAATTCAATTTTATTTGATCCGCTCAATACGAGAAAACAGAACATTTTTTTTCTGTCCAATCTATACAGTTTATCAGGAAACCTCAAAAGTACGATTATTATTGAGGTTAACAAGTTCTGTTCATCCGAAAAAGAAAAGAGTGAAATCTTAGTGTCAAACCACTTTGCAGTGGTTAGGGCACCAAAAAGAGGAACCTCCTCACTGTACGGGTCGTGTCGAGGATTACCGCCTTCTGCGTCAGGCACTTGATCCAGCATTCTCACGTGAGCGTCTTGATTACTAACTTACAATTTAGAGTCGCCATACTACAGGTATGAGCCTGACTCAGTTCTTATAGAATCGAAAACGGCCGATTTCGTACAAAAAAAAAGAAAAAAACTACAATGTGACAATAGAGCGGCTAATAAAAAGAACTCACAAGAATTTCTTTATCTTAATGCTTGTGGGGTTATAAAATAAATGGTCACAACGCTTTGTCGACATTCTTATATTGACAATACACGAAAACAATGAAATGACTAAAATATAAGTAAAAAAAAGCAGAATACATGGATTACGTTTCACAAAAATATGTCTAGGGACTGATTTTTATTTATATTGCGTAATTGGTCTTCTGCAAAGAACTGGACAATGGACGAGAGTATTATACTTTGGCATGGTCGTTTAAAAATTAGACAGTAGGTACATGAAAACGTCTTGAATATGGCGTTAAACTACGTGCTTACAGATACAAACGGCGTAACACAAGAAATGCATTTGTGTTGTGGGGTATGCGCAAGGTAGTAATTTAAAAGGTCACGCTGAAAAATTTGTAATTATAAAAGATTTTTTAAATGCAGGAAACTTTGCCCGTACAGAAAATTTATCAGACATAGTGTACCACTATATTGTTTTAGATCGTCATTGAGATATTCTCGAAGAGAATAATACTCGTAGCACTTAGCAGTGAGCAGTTTCTGAAGACGCTTCTTGAAAATTGTTGTGTTTTCAGCCTTTTTATATGATTCGGCAATTTATTACAGACATATGGAGCAATACAAAGTATGCTTTTGTCCATTAATGCAGTTTTACTCTTCACAACACACATCTGCGTGACGAACTTTTGATCTTTTCTCAAATAGACCAATATTTTGTCTTACGAACGTGGCACACTCAACGATACACACTCGTATATATTATATATGCATGAGAGAGTTAATATGTTTTTTTCTACAAAGTGAGATTTACAACTGTTAGGTATTTTAACATCAAATATAATCCTTATACATCTTTTCTGAACTTTGAATGCTAATTTTCAATCAGTGGAGTTACCCCAAGGCATGATACCGAACTGCAGCGTTGATGAGACAAGTCCATGATATGCTGCTATCAGTGTAGATCTACTCGCTACATTTTTTAGCTTATAGAATCCATAGATTGATTGACTCACGTTAGTACAGACATATTATTCTGTGTGTGCTTTCCAGTTCAGTTTACTGTCAATTTAAATTATTGTTTTGTACCCATTGTATTATTAAATCAATAGATGTATTCATTTTAGTTTCAATAGACGGCAAGGATCCATTAGTAAATAATACAGTGATTTCGTCAGCAAATAAAGTCATATCACAGAGAGTCGTTAACGGTAGGTCATTTATATACATAATAATCTAATTCTCAACGTCCTCTGATCATACACCACAGGCGATCTCGAACTCTTCAATCATCACCATCAACTCTAAATAAATAAATGGATAAAAGAAAAAGAAAGGACTTTAAGAATTGCCTTTGTTTTTATTGATAGGGTGAAAAATCTCTTCGGATCTCCGACTCCTCAAGGTCGGTCTTGTTCTTCTCTCGTGATCGGTCCCCTCCTGATCCCGTTCAGCGGCCTCTCTCTGAAGCGTAAAAGATTCCGCAGATAAAGACCACTGCGTTTCATCAGCCCTCCGCACCCGCCAATCATGCAGCAATGATTGCTGGCGGGGACAAGTCTCGTCGTCGTCGTCAAGGTCACCATACTGCATACTGCATACTGCATCGTCTGCATTCACAATGAGTATGGTGACCACAACTTTTGGATTCCATCAGGTAGGGTAGAGTTACTTAGGCAAGGTTTTGATGTTAAAATAAAAAAAAAGTTCAAACTATTATTTGTTTTTAATGTTTTTTAATGTCTTAATATCTAGGTACTATACATATTGTTTCACTTAAATATTGATTTGTTACACTTTGACTATACAAAAATATAGTATATTTACATTTACATTACATTGTACCTACATTTAACTTATGAATTAACCCTATTTATGCTACACTAACTACTTATACTAAAACTAAACTAAACTAAAACTAAAAAATGTACAAAAGTCGTTGGTACGCCTTGTGCAACGAGAACATCTGGAAGCGAGAAAATTTATTTAGAATCATATTAACTATTAAATCATAATTATATTATTCGACTTGTAATTTTTCTATATATGTATAATAGGACTTGAAATAATTTTGAGCTACAGACCGTATACTTGGTGTCGGTAAGTCATGTTCTGATTGTAGTTTTTTTTCGCTTAGTGAGTACCTAACTGAATTTAAAAGAGAGTTGTGATCATCTTCATGTTTCACTTCATTAAATGTATATTGCTACTTTAGTTTTAAATACAGATATTCAGTTATCTACATATTTTGGACCTAAATGTTCACTGAATTGTAAATTTTCTCGTATTAAGCTGGCCCTAAAAATATTGTATCCTGACAATCAGACTGAATAAATTATTATTGTTAATATTTTCTTTCCCAGCGTACCTGTTGCAGTGGGAGTAGGTCAGGCTAACCTAGCGTACACGAACGCTTGCACATAAGAGCGGCACATCGGGCACCTTACAAACGCCCCGCCGCACTTCGCGCACGTCAACAGGTGACCACACGGCAAGAACACCACGCTCATCTGTAAGCAGACAACATCATTGTAACACTGTTGAAGAGGTCACACTGTCGTTGTTATATTAATCAGCTGCCTCTAATATTCCAATGACTTACCTCAGAGCCCACGCAAATTTTGCACAGTCTTGCTTCCTTCAACTCTCTCCTTTCCTCTTCCAACAATAATATTTTCTCTTTATTTTCCATTTTTTTTTTTCCACAACTGATCGAAGTTCCACAAAGTATTAACACACGTGTGTAGGATGCCTCGGACGGAACGAGAATGACACGAACGATCGCCGCACGCTGCAAGCGCCGGCCGGTGTGGGGGCGGGGGGAGTGTCATCTTTACCGCACTCACAACTTTGTTGATATCGTTTTCTTTTAATGCGTACGAAATTGTTTTATTGTAATAGGTACGACATTTGTTAATTCTTTATATCTGAAGAATGAAACGTAGAAATAATATAATTGTATGATAATCATTAGTAGTAACGACTATAACAGTAGCTACGTTAAGGAATCACACTTCATATCAATATAATAAAGGTGAAAGTTTTTGAACGTGTGCGTTTGTATGTTTGTCAATCTTCACGCATTTATTCCAAAAAATGTGCTGTTTCCGTGGAATGAGTAAACAGTTTTGAACAGTCCACTGCTGGACATGTGCCCCTCTTTCGCACCCCTGGATATTTTAAATTTTTTTAATTATCAATACAAAGTGATTGAAGAGAAAGACTTATACGAGGGGGCGTTTTTAAGTTCGCGGAATGGAGGGTATTGAGTAATAATAAAAACACAAAATTATTTTTCTTTTTCTATATATTCCCCTGCAACACGAATACATTTTTCAGATCTTTCAATTAGTTTTTTTATTCCCTCGTAAAAAAAAGTTTTATCTTTGTCTGAAAAATACGCCGAAACCGCCTCCTTAACCTCCTCATCAGTTGAAAATTTCTTACCACGTAATTCTTTTTTCATTTTTGGAAAGAGATAATAATCACTCGGAGCCAAATCTGGACTGTAGGGTGGGTGATTCAAAATATCGAAGCCCACCTTATGCAGGGCAGCCAGTGCGACTCGGCTCTTGTGAACGGGAGCATTGTCATGCAATAGCAGGACACCTTTCGTTAATTTTCCCCGTCTTTTTTCTTTGATGGCTTCTTTTAACTGTTCTAAGATTGAAGCGTAGTATTCCCCCGTTATAGAAATGCCTTTATCTTTATAATCTATCAATAATATTCCTTCTGAGTCCCAAAAAATCGTTGCCATGAGTTTCCCAGCCGACTGTGAAACCTTAAATTTCTTGGGTGGTGCTGTGCCCTTTTTGTGCCACTGCATGGAGTCTTGTTTGGACTCGGGTTCATAATGATGAACCCAAGTTTCATCCACAGTAACAATTTGATTCAATACGCCATCCTTGTCTTCATTGCAGAGGTCCAAAAACGCACGTGAACATTCCACGCGCTGTTGTTTTTGCAATGGCGTGAGCATTCTCGGCACCCACCGTGCGCTAACCTTAGTCATGCCAAGATGATCGTGTAAAATTTTAAAAATTGTTGTATCCGATACTCCAACCATTTCTGCGAGTTGTTTCTTTTTTAGTCGAGCATCTTCCAATACAATTTTTTCTACTTTTGCAATAACTTCTGGCGTAGTCACCTCAACGGAGCGCCCCGGCCTCGGGTCGTCTTCAAGTGATTCCCTGCCTTGTTTAAATAAACTATGCCACTTGTAGACCATTGTTTTTCCTGGGCAAGAATCCCCGTAAACCGATGACATCTCATTGAGTATGCTTTGAACAGACTTTCCTTGCTTAGTAAGGAACTTTATCACCGCACGGAATTCAATTTTCTCCATTTTTTTCACTTCGTTCCCGATTAAAATACTTGGTCAACGATAGTTTAATAACTAATGATCCAATCACAACAAATTTTACTATGCAGACTAATTATGAGTCACTGAATACGGTAGGCATCAAAAGAGCGCGTTTACCCGCCTTTTTCACTGTCATTCCGCGAACTTAAAAACTTACCCTCGTATGTATAGTTACACATATTTTATACAACAGTAGAGGAAACCGAGAAATTCAAAGCTCTGTAAGGCGATATTGTAAAATCATGCTTTTATATGATTACATTGCTAACACTAGCTACTACGAAAATGTATATCTCAAAAAGATCTACCAAAGAGCCAGCAATGACCCGTCCTTCTCCTTAAAATAACCCACAGTAATCTTTTTATTTTTTTATATATTTGACAAAGAAATAACTTATAGGTAAGGTAAGGTAACGAATTACTAAAATATGCAATAACGCTAGCGAAACCGTGGTGATCACAGCTAGTAATACAAAAAAATCTGTCACGTTACTTTGCATTGGGATCGAAGTGTTATCATAGACATAACCAAAAAGTAGCCAACAGGTCTGCTACTGTGGTGATAGATCGATTAAATCCATTTCTTGAACTCCAAACGATCAGCCGCCTACTGATAAGGTGGAAAGTTAATTAACGTGTACATTAATTACAATCGTTAAAAAACAAATATTATATAAATTCGTTGACGGACATATTCCTTTTCTAAGTAATATATTAATAAATTTATGCTAATTAGGGACCTATCACATATACATATATCGTTAGCTGTTAAGTAATTGTGTGCGCGTTAATGTATTTTACTTACTGTTCCATGTTAAATTTATCTTGGCAAAACTTACGAAAATAATAAGCATTTCATGTTTTGTTAGTCCGTTTATTTCGAAGAGTTGTAACTTTATGCACGTGTTCAAGGCTTTAAGTGATAGTAGAATAGACAAAGTATAAAAGGAATGACGTTACAAAGCGGGATCAAATAATGCTTAGGAGAAATTCAATTTTATTTGATCCGCTCAATACGAGAAAACAGAACATTTTTTTTCTGTCCAATCTATACAGTTTAGCAGGAAACCTCAAAAGTACGATTATTATTGAGGTTAACAAGTTCTGTTCATCCGAAAAAGAAAAGAGTGAAATCTTAGTGTCAAACCACTTTGCAGTGGTTAGGGCACCAAAAAGAGGAACCTCCTCACTGTACGGACCGTGTCGAGGATTACCGCCTTCTGCGTCAGGCACTTGATCCAGCATTCTCACGTGAGCGTCTTGATTACTAACTTACAATTTAGAGTCGCCATACTACAGGTATGAGCCTGACTCAGTTCTTATAGAATCGAAAACGGCCGATTTCGTACAAAAAAAAAGAAAAAAACTACAATGTGACAATAGAGCGGCTAATAAAAAGAACTCACAAGAATTTCTTTATCTTAATGCTTGTGGGGTTATAAAATAAATGGTCACAACGCTTTGTCGACATTCTTATATTGACAATACACGAAAACAATGAAATGACTAAAATATAAGTAAAAAAAAGCAGAATACATGGATTACGTTTCACAAAAATATGTCTAGGGACTGATTTTTATTTATATTGCGTAATTGGTCTTCTGCAAAGAACTGGACAATGGACGAGAGTATTATACTTTGGCATGGTCGTTTAAAAATTAGACAGTAGGTACATGAAAACGTCTTGAATATGGCGTTAAACTACGTGCTTACAGATACAAACGGCGTAACACAAGAAATGCATTTGTGTTGTGGGGTATGCGCAAGGTAGTAATTTAAAAGGTCACGCTGAAAAATTTGTAATTATAAAAGATTATTTAAATGCAGGAAACTTTGCCCGTACAGAAAATTTATCAGACATAGTGTACCACTATATTGTTTTAGATCGTCATTGAGATATTCTCGAAGAGAATAATACTCGTAGCACTTAGCAATGAGCAGTTTCTGAAGACGCTTCTTGAAAATTGTTGTGTTTTCAGCCTTTTTATATGATTCGGCAATTTATTACAGACATATGGAGCAATACAAAGTATGCTTTTGTCCATTAATGCAGTTTTACTCTTCACAACACACATCTGCGTGACGAACTTTTGATCTTTTCTCAAATAGACCAATATTTTGTCTTACGAACGTGGCACACTCAACGATACACACTCGTATATATTATATATGCATGAGAGAGTTAATATGTTTTTTTCTACAAAGTGAGATTTACAACTGTTAGGTATTTTAACATCAAATATAATCCTTATACATCTTTTCTGAACTTTGAATGCTAAATTTCAATCAGTGGAGTTTTTTTTTTTTTTTTTTTTTTTTTTTTTTTAACGTGTGGAAACCCCCTCGGGCCGTCACCCCACCGGGGTTTACGGCGGGGTGGTGTGTCGGAATCGGACCGACTAAAACCACACGGTGTGCCACTCTGCGCCTGACATAGGAGGGACCGGGAACAGCTGTTATTACGACATCCAAATCCCTCCTAGCGCCTGCCCGCTCACACGGGCACCATCTGCGGATAAAACTCTCCTTTTAGGCGACGTACGGCACACGCGGACGTCACCTCCTCGCGGCTGGCCACTATAGCGGATGGAGGGGCAAACCCGTCCCGTCCATCCGCGGCCACACTCAAGGCGGCATGAGACGCTGGTACGCGCGTTTCCGCCGCCCGGTACGCCGGCGGCGAATTGGGTCCGAGTGGAGGTCGTCCTCCCGGGCCTTCTCCGCCGCCTCCTTCCGCGAAATTACGTCTTCGCAGAAGGTTGCGACCGCGGTAAAACAACTGTCGCTACCGGCCATGGAGCGTATGACGGCCGGTAGCGAGAGATCTCCTCCAATAACTGCAGTAAGGACCCCACGCTGCGCCGCCCAAGCGGAACAAACCGCCAGCGTGTGCTGAGCTGAGTCCTCACTGCAGTCGCAGTGGTGACAGGCGGGACTCAATTCCCTCCTGGCGACCGAGTGCAGATACTTCCCGAAGCAACCGTGCCCGGAAAGGACCTGCGTCAGTCGGAAGGAAAGGGTCCCGTGCTGTCGCCCTGCCCACTCGGCGATGACCGGCTGGAGAGCCTCCACGGCGGCAAAGCCAGCACGTGGAGTCTCCAGCCGGGACGACCAACGAGCCATCGTGGCTAGACGAGCGGCCTCTCGCCACTCGCGTATCTCTTCGGGCGGGGGCCGTATGCCGCTACCCGCCCGGAAGTCAGCCGTTCGCCGATAAACTTCGGCGAGCACTTCCGCCTCCAAATCCCACGGGGGTGTTCCTGCCAAGGCGCACGCCGCCTCCGTCGATACGGTGCGGTAACCGCGTATGGCTCTAACCGCCAATATCCTCTGAGGGCGCCAGAGGCGAGCCCTATTCTGGGCGGTCAGAGCCGCTGCCCATACCGGCGCACCATACAGCGCCATTGACCGGACAACCCCCGTGTATAGCCGTCTCGTCGCGACGCTGGCTCCACCCAAATTAGGCAAAAGTCGCCCAAGGGCAGAAGCAGCGCCGACCAGCTTTGGAGAAAGCTGCCGGAAGTGCTCGTCGAAAAGCCACCTGCTGTCAAGGATCAGGCCCAGATACTTCATCTGGGCCTGAACCGGTACGAGGACCGAATGGACTACGATGGAGGCGCCGGAAGGTGGACCACGACGGGGTCCATGGAACAAAAGGGCCTCCGTCTTATCCAGGGCCACCCGCAAACCCAGCGCCTCAATACGCCCGACCACCAGAGAAACTCCCGTGGTGGCCAGGCGTGCCGCCTCTTGAAAGTTCACTCCCCGGGCCGTGACCAATGTGTCATCGGCGTAACAAATTACGCCCAGCCCGGGGGGGAGGCGACCTCGAAGGGCCCAGTCATACCCCACATTCCACAGGAGTGGTCCTAGGACAGACCCCTGCGGAACACCGCACGACATGAGCCGTCGCTTCAGAACACCGCTTCGGTCCTCGTACATGACGGTACGCTCCTGTAGATAGTCTGCCACAAGCCGCCTCAGGTACTCTGGCACCCCGTGGTAGTGGAGGGCCTCCCTGATGCAGCTAAATGGCAGACTATTAAATGCGTTGGCTATGTCCAATGACACCGCCAACAGCACGCCGCCACAGCCCACCGCCTCTTCGGTAACGGTCCTCAGGCGCAACACAGCATCGACTGTCGAACGCCCCGCTCGAAAACCGAATTGGGCGTCCGACAGATCGGGGCCCACCTCGCGGAGGTGCCGGACGATGCGGGCAGAGAGTATCCTCTCAAACAGTTTACCCGCCTCGTCCAGCAACACGATGGGCCTATAGGCCGCTACCGATTCGGCTGGCCGTCCTGGCTTCTTTAATAGGACCAGCTTCCCGCTTTTCCAGCACTCAGGGAAGCGTCCGGACGCCAAGCTGGCGTTCAGGACCTCCCTGAGGCGATCCGACATGTGGTCGAGGGTTCGTGCCAATACTCGGGCAGGTATCCCATCTGGCCCAGGGGCGGTGTTCTTAGAGCGAATCCGTAGAACAACCGCCCCTATCTCCGATTACCCAACGGGCGGAACATTGTCCTCGTGTCCCCCGCCGTCTGCGACCATGAAGGCCATCGACGGGGGTGTGTGCTCCACCCGCTGCGGGAAAAGGCCCTCGACCACTTCCTGCAGGAAGCTGGGCTGGAGTGTCTCTGTAAGGGGGGGGCCCGACGTGCGGAGCTTTTGTCGCGCCGCACGATAAGGGCGACCCCAGGGGTCACAATCGAGACTCTCCAGCATCTCCTTTCTCTTAACTTCTTTGGCGCGGCTGATGGCCAGCTTCAGAGTTTTCCGCGCCTCTCGGTACTCCTCATGAAGCTGGTCCTCCCCGCCTTCTTCGCGGTGTCGCCGCCTACTACGAGTGTAGGACCTCCGGGCACGAGTACAGGCCGCGCGGAGGTCCGCCAACTCCTGGGACCACCAGTAAACCTCCTTCCGTGGAGGCCGACAACCTCGGATGCGGGGCATGGCCGCATCGCAGATTTGCGTAATTACATCGCGAAAGCGACCAGCCCCCATATCGACCTCCTCGGTCGGAGCCTGCGGAGACAGCCAAGAGTGAATGATGGCTGCCTCCTCTAGTAGGTCCCTGTTCAATTT
This sequence comes from Hypercompe scribonia, assembly GCA_949316085.1. Lineage (NCBI taxonomy): Eukaryota > Metazoa > Arthropoda > Insecta > Lepidoptera > Erebidae > Hypercompe > Hypercompe scribonia. Next base: position 11,860,959 of record OX438980.1, read on the forward strand.
AGCTACAGCCCACCGCGGAAAGCGAGAAGGACGCCGCGCCATGTGACCCCTTCTGGGGTCCTGGGACCGGGAGAGCTCAAATCGGATATAGAGATGGTCCGAGAGCGTCTCAACCTCTTCCAGGACACGCCAGTTCCTTACTCGTGCGGCGAGGGCAGGGGTAGCGAACGAAAGGTCCACTATCGACCCTCCCTGCTGTCGCACGCACGTGTTGGTGGAGCCCCTGTTTAGTAAACAGAGGCCCACCGAGGCCGCCCACTCCTCTACGGCTTCGCCCCTAGCGTCCGTCCTGGGGGAACCCCACGCAATGGACTTTGCGTTGAAGTCCCCCAGCACTAAGACGTGCCCAGACGTTAGACGCCGCATCGAGGTTTCCAAGTTGTTAAGGAAAACCTCGAAGTCGCTCAAACTCCGGTTGGGGGAGAAGTAAACACCATATACGGTGATTCCCCCCCACTCGGCAGCAACATATCCAGTGCCCTTGTCTCTTAGCGACAAGGGCGGGGAATGAGCCGCCGTGGAGCCGACGACTGCCACGGAACCGTCCCGGTCACCCAACCAGTTTGGACGGGGAGGAACGTAATAGGGTTCCGCGGCTACGGCAACACCGATCGACCACTGTGCCATGGTTTGCAGGAAAAGGTCCTGCGCCGCGGCACAGTGGTTCAGGTTCGTCTGGACCAAGAGGTTGGAGACTTGGGCCATTACTCGACCGTCTCTACAACCTCCTCCATGGGCGACGATGCCGGCGTGCGAACGACATCGGGGGCAGCCTGGGTCGACTGGCTAGCCCCCGACGCTTGTCGAGAATTGCGGGGAGGTTTGCAACCCCCCTGCCCAATCTGGTGATTGGCGGGTTTGTTACCCGCCGCACACGCGGGGCAGTGAGGGGCGGCAGAACAATCTGCCGCCTTGTGCCCCGGTCGACCGCAACGGAAACATAGTCCGCTGCAATCAATACGACTTACACACTTGGCGCGTGTGTGCCCCGATGCCAGACATTTGTAACATCTCATCGGTCTCGCCGCCAGGATTGTGATCCTAGCGCTCACGAAACCGACGAGAAGTCTGCCAGCGTCGCCCAAAATTTTGGCCGACGCTACGGGACAGCTCACCCACACTGCGCCAAGTCCTCCTGGACCGGGGCGGATGGTGCCGACTCTAATGTTGTCCGCGTTGCATCCCGTCTTCTCTCTTACTGCAACGCGGACATCTTCGGCCGTTATCGAATCGTCCAGGCCCGAAACGCGCAGCTCCGCGCACTTGGTAGGCCTGGCGATCTTTACTCCATCCGTGGCCTCAAATATACCCCGCAGCTTATCGGCAAACGTGTCCGCACTCTTTGCGCCTTCGGCACCAGGGAACTCGAGGACTCGAGCTCCTGTCTGGGCGAGGCGCATTCTGACTCCTACTGTCCCAAAATTATTCATGGCGAGACTGTCCCGGGCCCTCTTGAAAACAGCAGCATAGGACAGCCCCCCATTAGCCGCCTCCGGCGATACTGTAATTACTACAGCCGCAGTTTTAGGCGGCTGTAGTTTCCGTGGCTTCGTCTTCTTAACCACTACCACCGGTGGCGACTGCGGAGTCGATGCTGCGTCCTTGGCAGCCCTCCTATCGCGCTTTCGGGACTTTTTAGTCCCCCCGACTACCTTCCATCCATCGGTGGACGGGGCAGACGTGGAGGGGTCAGATGCAGGTGTCGGAGTGGGAAGCGGCGGGAACTCTGCCCTCGTTTTTGCGGCGATCTTAGGGCGGGTTTCAGATGCGGCTATTTTTGATACAACCTTCTTTGTTGCCGCTTTTGTTGCTCGACCTGATTTCGAGGTGGACGCAAGTGTTGCCGCCGCATATGACACTCGACCATCTGCAACGGGAAGTGGAGCCGGCTGCGACTTAGTCTTCGCCCTATCCGCTGCTAGTGATGGGCGAACTACGGGGGCCGGAGGCAGCCTCGCCTCCAGTCCCGCGAGACGTCCGTCCAACATATGTCCCACTGCGTCAAGTATTTGGCGCAGGTGGGCATCAGAGACGTCATCAGGACCGTGATTAGTCGCCAACCGTTCTGGAGCTGGGCCCCCCCGCTCTAAAATGTGCAAACTGACTGCTGAGCTCAGACACCTGTCCTGTCAGGCGGTCGTTAGCCGCCTGAAGGCGAGCCACATCACCAATGAGGGTTGTGACAACCTCTGCGATAGCGGAGGAGGAGTCCTTAAGGGCCCTAACGAATGGGCCCTTAAGGTTTGTAGATTTTGTGGCCACTTTGTTGATAATGGCCACAGCTACGTTCGCCCTCTCCTGCAGGGACACCGGGTCCTGGGCTTCAGAACCCTCTACCGTTGGTTCCCGAATTTTGTGGAGCAGATCTGCGATCTCCTCCTCCACTACACATTCACCCTCCACCCTGACTCTCCTATAGGCTGCCGCCTTAGAGAAAAGGGAGCCTGAGGGAACTGAGACTGGAGTGCGTGACCTTCCTCTGCGGCTAGTAGCCACCTTGGTCGGCAACCACTCCTGACAATTTTCACCTTCTTCGTCTGTGGAGCGTCCGCGTTTCCGATTATCGCGGATTTCTACCTCCATTAGATCCAATGCTTCAGTTGTTGCACTGGAGTCACCTCTGTCTGTCGGAACGGCGGATTTCGAACGTAACCGATTCGATCTCCTCAGGCTTCCGGAAGCAAGACTAACTTCAGTGAGCCCCAATGAGATTGGCGTCTCACGTTCTTTTGCTGTTTCGTTCCCCTTCCTATTCTTCTCCTTTTTCTTCTCCATCTCCTTCTTTTCTTCGTTTCTTTTATTGAAAGTTGTAGATATATCCATAATTGTTCCCACGCGTGGGGGAGAACTAAAGGTCGACCCGGGCAGAGATCCCCCAATACCCGGGCAAGCGTAAATTTGTGCCCAACCGAGGGGTCCGCAGGTGCCTCGGCTGGGGGTGCGCTTGCGACTGAACTACCCATCAGCCATGCATCCCCTGGTCACGCACCAGAACACGGGATTCGGGGTAATTTTTTATAGAGGTTTTCTTCCTCGCAGTCCGGGCGGCTAAGCCAAGACCCTCGTCCCCGATCGGAGTCGCGAGGCATAACCACGACACTCTTTTCGGGACTACGATATGCCGACGGCGGCAGGGAGACAGCGTCTCCTGATGCCTGCTCGGTGGTAGTGTGAGTACACACCGAGCCCGTCCTTCTTTTCCACCGCTGAAAGCGGAGGAACTCCGACCCTAGAAAGGGTCCCACCATCGTGATTTTTTACCGAGGTTTTCCTCCTCATTGCTCCGAAGAGCGAAGAACCAACAGAGGATCCGACAGAAACGCCCGCTCTGTTGGACCAAGTTTCGGCCGAATTGCCGAAGAAAATGGCTTCCTCTTCGTGCTAGAATATTAGCCGTTGGCAGTGATGAACACCACCACCGCCAACGTTTCCAGGGTGCACCACGTGGAGGTTTTCTAGCCCAGCACCCCAATCAGTGGAGTTACCCCAAGGCATGATACCGAACCGCAGCGTTGATGAGACAAGTCCATGATATGCTGCTATCAGTGTAGATCTACTCGCTACATTTTTTAGCTTATAGAATCCATAGATTGATTGACTCACGTTAGTACAGACATATTATTCTGTGTGTGCTTTCCAGTTCAATTTACTGTCAATTTAAATTATTGTTTTGTACCCATTGTATTATTAAATCAATAGATGTATTCATTTTAGTTTCAATAGACGGCAAGGATCCATTAGTAAATAATACAGTGATTTCGTCAGCAAATAAAGTCATATCACAGAGAGTCGTTAACGGTAGGTCATTTATATACATAATAATCTAATTCTCAACGTCCTCTGATCATACACCACAGGCGATCTCGAACTCTTCAATCATCACCATCAACTCTAAATAAATAAATGGATAAAAGAAAAAGAAAGGACTTTAAGAATTGCCTTTGTTTTTATTGATAGGGTGAAAAATCTCTTCGGATCTCCGACTCCTCAAGGTCGGTCTTGTTCTTCTCTCGTGATCGGTCCCCTCCTGATCCCGTTCAGCGGCCTCTCTCTGAAGCGTAAAAGATTCCGCAGATAAAGACCACTGCGTTTCATCAGCCCTCCGCACCCGCCAATCATGCAGCAATGATTGCTGGCGGGGACAAGTCTCGTCGTCGTCGTCAAGGTCACCATACTGCATACTGCATACTGCATCGTCTGCATTCACAATGAGTATGGTGACCACAACTTTTGGATTCCATCAGGTAGGGTAGAGTTACTTAGGCAAGGTTTTGATGTTAAAATAAAAAAAAAGTTCAAACTATTATTTGTTTTTAATGTTTTTTAATGTCTTAATATCTAGGTACTATACATATTGTTTCACTTAAATATTGATTTGTTACACTTTGACTATACAAAAATATAGTATATTTACATTTACATTACATTGTACCTACATTTAACTTATGAATTAATCCTATTTATGCTACACTAACTACTTATACTAAAACTAAACTAAACTAAAACTAAAAAATGTACAAAAGTCGTTGGTACGCCTTGTGCAACGAGAACATCTGGAAGCGAGAAAATTTATTTAGAATCATATTAACTATTAAATCATAATTATATTATTCGACTTGTAATTTTTCTATATATGTATAATAGGACTTGAAATAATTTTGAGCTACAGACCGTATACTTGGTGTCGGTAAGTCATGTTCTGATTGTAGTTTTTTTTCGCTTAGTGAGTACCTAACTGAATTTAAAAGAGAGTTGTGATCATCTTCATGTTTCACTTCATTAAATGTATATTGCTACTTTAGTTTTAAATACAGATATTCAGTTATCTACATATTTTGGACCTAAATGTTCACTGAATTGTAAATTTACTCGTATTAAGCTGGCCCTAAAAATATTGTATCCTGACAATCAGACTGAATAAATTATTATTGTTAATATTTTCTTTCCCAGCGTACCTGTTGCAGTGGGAGTAGGTCAGGCTAACCTAGCGTACACGAACGCTTGCACATAAGAGCGGCACATCGGGCACCTTACAAACGCCCCGCCGCACTTCGCGCACGTCAATAGGTGACCACACGGCAAGAACACCACGCTCATCTGTAAGCAGACAACATCATTGTAACACTGTTGAAGAGGTCACACTGTCGTTGTTATATTAATCAGCTGCCTCTAATATTCCAATGACTTACCTCAGAGCCCACGCAAATTTTGCACAGTCTTGCTTCCTTCAACTCTCTCCTTTCCTCTTCCAACAATAATATTTTCTCTTTATTTTCCATTTTTTTTTTTTCCACAACTGATCGAAGTTCCACAAAGTATTAACACACGTATGTAGGATGCCTCGGACGGAACGAGAATGACACGAACGATCGCCGCACGCTGCAAGCGCCGGCCGGTGTGGGGGCGGGGGGAGTGTCGTCTTTACCGCACTCACAACTTTGTTGATATCGTTTTCTTTTAATGCGTACGAAATTGTTTTATTGTAATAGGTACGACATTTGTTAATTCTTTATATCTGAAGAATGAAACGTAGAAATAATATAATTGTATGATAATCATTAGTAGTAACGACTATAACAGTAGCTACGTTAAGGAATCACACTTCATATCAATATAATAAAGGTGAAAGTTTTTGAACGTGTGCGTTTGTATGTTTGTCAATCTTCACGCATTTATTCCAAAAAATGTGCTGTTTCCGTGGAATGAGTAAACAGTTTTGAACAGTCCACTGCTGGACATGTGCCCCTCTTTCGCACCCCTGGATATTTTAAATTTTTTTAATTATCAATACAAAGTGATTGAAGAGAAAGACTTATATGTATAGTTACACATATTTTATACAACAGTAGAGGAAACCGAGAAATTCAAAGCTCTGTAAGGCGATATTGTAAAATCATGCTTTTATATGATTACATTGCTAACACTAGCTACTACGAAAATGTATATCTCAAAAAGATCTACCAAAGAGCCAGCAATGACCCGTCCTTCTCCTTAAAATAACCCACAGTAATCTTTTTATTTTTTTATATATTTGACAAAGAAATAACTTATAGGTAAGGTAAGGTAACGAATTACTAAAATATGCAATAACGCTAGCGAAACCGTGGTGATCACAGCTAGTAATACAAAAAAATCTGTCACGTTACTTTGCATTGGGATCGAAGTGTTATCATAGACATAACCAAAAAGTAGCCAACAGGTCTGCTACTGTGGTGATAGATCGATTAAATCCATTTCTTGAACTCCAAACGATCAGCCGCCTACTGATAAGGTGGAAAGTTAATTAACGTGTACATTAATTACAATCGTTAAAAAACAAATATTATATAAATTCGTTGACGGACATATTCCTTTTCTAAGTAATATATTAATAAATTTATGCTAATTAGGGACCTATCAGATATACATATATCGTTAGCTGTTAAGTAATTGTGTGCGTGTTAATGTATTTTACTTACTGTTCCATGTTAAATTTATCTTGGCAAAACTTACGAAAATAATAAGCATTTCATGTTTTGTTAGTCCGTTTATTTCGAAGAGTTGTAACTTTATGCACGTGTTCAAGGCTTTAAGTGATAGTAGAATAGACAAAGTATAAAAGGAATGACGTTACAAAGCGGGATCAAATAATGCTTAGGAGAAATTCAATTTTATTTGATCGGCTCAATACGAGAAAACAGAACATTTTTTTTCTGTCCAATCTATACAGTTTAGCAGGAAACCTCAAAAGTACGATTATTATTGAGGTTAACAAGTTCTGTTCATCCGAAAAAGAAAAGAGTGAAATCTTAGTGTCAAACCACTTTGCAGTGGTTAGGGCACCAAAAAGAGGAACCTCCTCACTGTACGGGCCGTGTCGAGGATTACCGCCTTCTGCGTCAGGCACTTGATCCAGCATTCTCACGTGAGCGTCTTGATTACTAACTTACAATTTAGAGTCGCCATACTACAGGTATGAGCCTGACTCAGTTCTTATAGAATCGAAAACGGCCGATTTCGTACAAAAAAAAAGAAAAAAACTACAATGTGACAATAGAGCGGCTAATAAAAAGAACTCACAAGAATTTCTTTATCTTAATGCTTGTGGGGTTATAAAATAAATGGTCACAACGCTTTGTCGACATTCTTATATTGACAATACACGAAAACAATGAAATGACTAAAATATAAGTAAAAAAAAGCAGAATACATGGATTACGTTTCACAAAAATATGTCTAGGGACTGATTTTTATTTATATTGCGTAATTGGTCTTCTGCAAAGAACTGGACAATGGACGAGAGTATTATACTTTGGCATGGTCGTTTAAAAATTAGACAGTAGGTACATGAAAACGTCTTGAATATGGCGTTAAACTACGTGCTTACAGATACAAACGGCGTAACACAAGAAATGCATTTGTGTTGTGGGGTATGCGCAAGGTAGTAATTTAAAAGGTCACGCTGAAAAATTTGTAATTATAAAAGATTATTTAAATGCAGGAAACTTTGCCCGTACAGAAAATTTATCAGACATAGTGTACCACTATATTGTTTTAGATCGTCATTGAGATATTCTCGAAGAGAATAATACTCGTAGCACTTAGCAATGAGCAGTTTCTGAAGACGCTTCTTGAAAATTGTTGTGTTTTCAGCCTTTTTATATGATTCGGCAATTTATTACAGACATATGGAGCAATACAAAGTATGCTTTTGTCGATTAATGCAGTTTTACTCTTCACAACACACATCTGCGTGACGAACTTTTGATCTTTTCTCAAATAGACCAATATTTTGTCTTACGAACGTGGCACACTCAACGATACACACTCGTATATATTATATTTATATGCATGAGAGAGTTAATATGTTTTTTTCTACAAAGTGAGATTTACAACTGTTAGGTATTTTAACATCAAATATAATCCTTATACATCTTTTCTGAACTTTGAATGCTAAATTTCAATCAGTGGAGTTACCCCAAGGCATGATACCGAACCGCAGCGTTGATGAGACAAGTCCATGATATGCTGCTATCAGTGTAGATCTACTCGCTACATTTTTTAGCTTATAGAATCCATAGATTGATTGACTCACGTTAGTACAGACATATTATTCTGTGTGTGCTTTCCAGTTCAATTTACTGTCAATTTAAATTATTGTTTTGTACCCATTGTATTATTAAATCAATAGATGTATTCATTTTAGTTTCAATAGACGGCAAGGATCCATTAGTAAATAATACAGTGATTTCGTCAGCAAATAAAGTCATATCACAGAGAGTCGTTAACGGTAGGTCATTTATATACATAATAATCTAATTCTCAACGTCCTCTGATCATACACCACAGGCGATCTCGAACTCTTCAATCATCACCATCAACTCTAGATAAATAAATGGATAAAAGAAAAAGAAAGGACTTTAAGAATTGCCTTTGTTTTTATTGATAGGGTGAAAAATCTCTTCGGATCTCCGACTCCTCAAGGTCGGTCTTGTTCTTCTCTCGTGATCGGTCCCCTCCTGATCCCGTTCAGCGGCCTCTCTCTGAAGCGTAAAAGATTCCGCAGATAAAGACCACTGCGTTTCATCAGCCCTCCGCACCCGCCAATCATGCAGCAATGATTGCTGGCGGGGACAAGTCTCGTCGTCGTCGTCAAGGTCACCATACTGCATACTGCATACTGCATCGTCTGCATTCACAATGAGTATGGTGACCACAACTCTTGGATTCCATCAGGTAGGGTAGAGTTACTTAGGCAAGGTTTTGATGCTAAAATAAAAAAAAAGTTCAAACTATTATTTGTTTTTAATGTTTTTTAATGTCTTAATATCTAGGTACTATACATATTGTTTCACTTAAATATTGATTTGTTACACTTTGACTATACAAAAATATAGTATATTTACATTTACATTACATTGTACCTACATTTAACTTATGAATTAACCCTATTTATGCTACACTAACTACTTATACTAAAACTAAACTAAACTAAAACTAAAAAATGTACAAAAGTCGTTGGTACGCCTTGTGCAACGAGAACATCTGGAAGCGAGAAAATTTATTTAGAATCATATTAACTATTAAATCATAATTATATTATTCGACTTGTAATTTTTCTATATATGTATAATAGGACTTGAAATAATTTTGAGCTACAGACCGTATACTTGGTGTCGGTAAGTCATGTTCTGATTGTAGTTTTTTTTCGCTTAGTGAGTACCTAACTGAATTTAAAAGAGAGTTGTGATCATCTTCATGTTTCACTTCATTAAATGTATATTGCTACTTTAGTTTTAAATACAGATATTCAGTTATCTGCATATTTTGGACCTAAATGTTCACTGAATTGTAAATTTACTCGTATTAAGCTGGCCCTAAAAATATTGTATCCTGACAATCAGACTGAATAAATTATTATTGTTAATATTTTCTTTCCCAGCGTACCTGTTGCAGTGGGAGTAGGTCAGGCTAACCTAGCGTACACGAACGCTTGCACATAAGAGCGGCACATCGGGCACCTTACAAACGCCCCGCCGCACTTCGCGCACGTCAACAGGTGACCACACGGCAAGAACACCACGCTCATCTGTAAGCAGACAACATCATTGTAACACTGTTGAAGAGGTCACACTGTCGTTGTTATATTAATCAGCTGCCTCTAATATTCCAATGACTTACCTCAGAGCCCACGCAAATTTTGCACAGTCTTGCTTCCTTCAACTCTCTCCTTTCCTCTTCCAACAATAATATTTTCTCTTTATTTTCCATTTTTTTTTCCACAACTGATCGAAGTTCCACAAAGTATTAACACACGTGTGTAGGATGCCTCGGACGAAACGAGAATGACACGAACGATCGCCGCACGCTGCAAGCGCCGGCCGGTGTGGGGGCGGGGGGAGTGTCATCTTTACCGCACTCACAACTTTGTTGATATCGTTTTCTTTTAATGCGTAGGAAATTGTTTTATTGTAATAGGTACGACATTTGTTAATTCTTTATATCTGAAGAATGAAACGTAGAAATAATATAATTGTATGATAATCATTAGTAGTAACGACTATAACAGTAGCTACGTTAAGGAATCACACTTCATATCAATATAATAAAGGTGAAAGTTTTTGAACGTGTGCGTTTGTATGTTTGTCAATCTTCACGCATTTATTCCAAAAAATGTGCTGTTTCCGTGGAATGAGTAAACAGTTTTGAACAGTCCACTGCTGGACATGTGCCCCTCTTTCGCACCCCTGGATATTTTAAATTTTTTTAATTATCAATACAAAGTGATTGAAGAGAAAGACTTATATGTATAGTTACACATATTTTATACAACAGTAGAGGAAACCGAGAAATTCAAAGCTCTGTAAGGCGATATTGTAAAATCATGCTTTTATATGATTACATTGCTAACACTAGCTACTACGAAAATGTATATCTCAAAAAGATCTACCAAAGAGCCAGCAATGACCCGTCCTTCTCCTTAAAATAACCCACAGTAATCTTTTTATTTTTTTATATATTTGACAAAGAAATAACTTATAGGTAAGGTAAGGTAACGAATTACTAAAATATGCAATAACGCTAGCGAAACCGTGGTGATCACAGCTAGTAATACAAAAAAATCTGTCACGTTACTTTGCATTGGTCAAAGTCAAAGTCAAAGTCAAATTGATTTATTCATTTAGGTCACAAAAGACACTTATGAACGTCATAAAAAAAACAATAAAAGATGAAAGATGAACAATCTGTCGATTAAAATTACAGCTAGCTGGGTTCGCAGATTGTTCATGGTAGAGTGGTGAGAAAAGAACCCAGGAAAGAAACTCACCACCACTCTTTTAACTCAAAATCTTTTAAATATTAAACTAGCAGTTACATTCACAATCATAGGTCTTAAAAAAAGAGCAATTCATTTCCAAACATCTAAATCTGTGACATAGTCTGAAACTGAGTAATAAGCCTTTTTGGACAACCTCAGCTTAACAAATTTCTTAAATTTACTAATAGATAATAATACTATGTTGTTTGGTAATTTGTTATAAAATTGTATACATTGACCCACAAACGAATTCGATATTTTATGGAGCCTAGTAGTGTGCAAGGCAAGTTTATTTTTATTTCTTAAATTAAATTGATGGAGATCACTATTTTTCTTAAATTTACACAGATTTTTATGCACATACAAAAGATTCTCGTAAATGTATTGTGAGTGTAGTGTGAGAATGTTAATTTCTTTGAATCTGTTTCTTAGTGACTCACGCGGGCCCATCTTATAGATAGCCCTAATAGCTCGTTTCTGGAGCACAAAGATTGAATCAATATCAGAGGCACTGCCCCAAAGCAATAAACCATAGGACATAATGCTGTGAAAGTAACTGAAATAGACTAATCGCGCAGTATCAACATCCGTCAATTGACGAATCTTTCTCACAGCATAAGCTGCAGAACTAAGTCTACCAGATAACGTTTCTATATGTGGGCCCCATTGTAACCGTGAATCTAAAGTTATACCTAGGAAGACAGCTTTGTCTGTCAATTCCAGTTCCTCCCTGTTCATCAAAACACTAGTTTTTACTTGTTTAACATTCCTAGTATAAAATTTAACACATTTGGTTTTACTCCTGTTTAATAACAAGTTATTAGCGCAAAACCAAAGTACCATTTTAGAGAGAGCATTGTTTACATCGTCAATTACCGATTGCTGTCTGTTAACTTTAAATATTAAGGATGTGTCATCTGCAAACAACACTATCTCATGGTTATCCCTCACAAGATGAGGCAAGTCGTTGATGTACACAAGGAACAGAAATGGACCCAGAATAGACCCCTGGGGCACCCCCACCGCCACAGCTGATCCCTGGGATAATTTACCATTAACATCTACTCTTTGAATCCTATCACTCAAATAAGAAGTAAGAAGATCCAAAGCACTGCCTCTTATTCCATAGTGGTGTAATTTCCTGACAAGTGTTTCATGCTGCACACAATCAAATGCTTTAGATAAGTCACAAAACACCCCGTAGGCGTCACGTGACTCCTCCCAAGCCTCAAATATATACTCTAATAATTTAACCCCAGCATCACATGTTGACCGACCATGAGTGAAACCAAATTGTTTAGTATGCAGCAATTGATTTTCATTAAAATAATTAAGCAACTGAGTAAGTATCAGCTTTTCAAAAACTTTACTAAATGTTGGTAGGACCGAAATTGGTCTAAAATTTGTGGGGTCTAATGGACTACCTGATTTAAACAAAGGAGTTATCTTGCTATACTTCATCAGGTCAGGAAACACACCATAATCTATACATCTATTAAATATAATAACTAAGTCAGGTACAATAATGTCAATTATTGAGTGAACGACACTTACAGAAATTCCCCAAAGATCAGCTGTCTTTTTTATATTAATAGATTTGAAGGCAGCTAAAACATTAAGTTCATTTATATACTGAAAAGTAAAATTATTAAAAAATTCTGGTACATTTTCTCTGATCAATGATTCTGCAGTGGAGGTGGAAGAGCCTAAATTACCTGTAAGTGCGACTGGGAAAGTGGAAAAAAATTTTTCAAATGTGTTGGCCACTTCCATGTCATTCTTGGTAATGTGACCATCAAAATTTAATTTAAAATCAGACTCCTTTGTTCCACTTCTCCCAGTCTCAGCATTAATAACTTTCCAAGTTGCTTTAATTTTATTACTACTGTTTCTGATTTTAGACTTAATAAACAAAGATTTGGCTAATTTACAGACACTTTTAAAAATCTTTGAATAGCATTGTACATATTGCTTAAAGTCCTCACTAGTATTATATTGTCTTTCATGATACAGCCTATACAATGTTTCCCTACTCCTATAAATTCCTACTGTTGCCCAGTTACTGAATATAGGACAATCAGTAACAGTAACCGTCTTGGAGGTAAATATTGAATTAAATAGACTAAGGAACGAATTAAAAAAGGAACAATATAGTGCATTAGGGTCTAATTTGTTATTTAAGGAAGGTAAATTATTAATTAAGTTAATTCTCATACGTTCCAGGCGATCAACTGTTACTGGTACAAGAGTAATTTTTTTTTTAAGCACTGTTTTCTTTTTGCTTACAAAACTAACTAACTGACCAGAGTGATCAGAATCTAACTTATTAATAATAGATTTATGTCTAGGAACAATATCTGTATAGATGTTGTCCAGGCAAGTAGATGTAGTAGCGGTTATTCTAGTAGGCTCCATAAACAAATTTAGCAAGTTGTGGGACTTAAAAAGACTAAGAACTTTAAGGGTGGAATTTGATTTATCAAGAATGTTAATATTAAAGTCACCACAGACTAGTACGCTCTTACCTGAGATGGCAAGTTTGCTTAGGGCTTCATCCATTATTTCTAAAAATAGTTTCAAATCCGCGGAGGGAGGTTTATATACACTTATAACAATGAATTGCTCTAATTGCACACATGCGAATTCTATAGAACATTCTATAGAGAGGGACACAATATCTTTCCGTTCCTTAAACTTAAGGTTTTTATGTAATAGAATAAGCGACCCACCATGTATTGTGTTGACTCTACAGAATGAACTTCCAACTTGGTGGTTGCTGAAATTAAACATGAGTTGATGCCCCTTTAACCAATGCTCAGTAATACACATAATATTAACATTCTCTGAATTCATGAATAATTCCAGCTCAAGTTGCTTGCCCTCCGTCAAGCAACAAATGTTTTGATGAACCAGATTGGGATTGGGATCAAAGTGTTATCATAGACATAACCAAAAAGTAGCCAACAGGTCTGCTACTGTGGTGATAGATCGATTAAATCCATTTCTTGAACTCCAAACGATCAGCCGCCTACTGATAAGGTGGAAAGTTAATTAACGTGTACATTAATTACAATCGTTAAAAAACAAATATTATATAAATTCGTTGACGGACATATTCCTTTTCTAAGTAATATATTAATAAATTTATGCTAATTAGGGACCTATCAGATATACATATATCGTTAGCTGTTAAGTAATTGTGTGCGCGTTAATGTATTTTACTTACTGTTCCATGTTAAATTTATCTTGGCAAAACTTACGAAAATAATAAGCATTTCATGTTTTGTTAGTCCGTTTATTTCGAAGAGTTGTAACTTTATGCACGTGTTCAAGGCTTTAAGTGATAGTAGAATAGACAAAGTATAAAAGGAATGACGTTACAAAGCGGGATCAAATAATGCTTAGGAGAAATTCAATTTTATTTGATCCGCTCAATACGAGAAAACAGAACATTTTTTTTCTGTCCAATCTATACAGTTTAGCAGGAAACCTCAAAAGTACGATTATTATTGAGGTTAACAAGTTCTGTTCATCCGAAAAAGAAAAGAGTGAAATCTTAGTGTCAAACCACTTTGCAGTGGTTAGGGCACCAAAAAGAGGAACCTCCTCACTGTACGGGCCGTGTCGAGGATTACCGCCTTCTGCGTCAGGCACTTGATCCAGCATTCTCACGTGAGCGTCTTGATTACTAATTTACAATTTAGAGTCGCCATACTACAGGTATGAGCCTGACTCAGTTCTTATAGAATCGAAAACGGCCGATTTCGTACAAAAAAAAAGAAAAAAACTACAATGTGACAATAGAGCGGCTAATAAAAAGAACTCACAAGAATTTCTTTATCTTAATGCTTGTGGGGTTATAAAATAAATGGTCACAACGCTTTGTCGACAACATCACTTCGCCTCCGATAGCCGCCCCGAGCGGACGTCTCCGAATCGCTCCCGACACCGTCCACCGCTACGTGCGACGCCACGCCCCGCGCTACGCCGCACCCCTCGCTTCTCATCGCACCGCTACGCCGTCGTCACCGCTACGCCGACGTAGCAGCCGCCCGCCTGCGCTACGCACTAGCTCCCTGCTGCGTGCACCGGACCGTCGTCCGAGACACGCGGCTAACAGCCGTTGCGTATAGCACAAGTCTCGAGTATCGTTCTTTTTAGAACGAGAAAGGACTTACCTCAGTCACGTCTGTGAACAAGACGCGTACAAACTAACGTCGTATTTATAAATACGACGTTGGATAGTGCGCCGTCCTTCACAGAGGCGCAAGTTTCTGTTTGCAAATAAGTCAATAGGCCCCTTCAGGGAAAAACCTAAATTTGGTCCTCGGTGGAAACCTAACGGTGCCAACGAAACCGAGTGGGCGGTGACCCGACCCGCCTGCCTAGCCCCTTCTGGGTTAGGCGTAGTCGGCTGGGGCTAGATAACTCGGCCTTGGGGGGACTCCTAGTCGAGCCTAGTCATCACCCTCCCACCCCACCCTTACCTCCACATCCCATTCTCAGGTGTTAGATTGGGTGTGCCGGCCACAACAGGCCCATACCACCCCGGCACTTGGGCTGCTAGGAACCCGACGCACATTAAGATCGGCGAAGGGATACACGCTTAGGGCACACCTAGTTATAAGTACACCCTCCCGGCCTTACCCCGGCTGGGAGGACAAGCACGCACACAGCCCCAGGTTGTCCCACCCGGGGACTAGGACTGCTGTTTGATAGTGGTGGTGTTGTTGTTGCTGCTGTCGCGTGCCACGCGATACGCACAGCACCCAAACCGCCGACATGGAGAAGTTATCAATGAAGGACCTCCTCGCAGACCCAGTCGTCTTCGCCGTACTCCAGGAGAGGTACGGGAACATGGTCGCGCGGAAGGCGCATCAAAAGATGGAGACAGAAGCGTCTCCAGAGCCCGCTGCGAGTTCGGGTGAAGACCACGAACGCGAACGCGAAAAGGGACAGCCAGAGTCCCCCTCCTCCCCCTCCGAGAGCAGCGAGGAAGAGTCCTCTTCAAGAGAGGACGAAGACGAAGAAGGTTTCTCCGTAGTTTCCTCACGGGAACGCAGCAGGAAGGCCAAAGGAGGCCCAAACAAGGCCCCAAAGCTGTCAGAGGGTAAGGATACCTCGGCAGCACCCGCCCCCGTTCGCGCCTCTTCAAGGCCTAAGGGCAGCAACTCCCCCTCAGGGAGGTCCTCGCCCGCTATCGCCGACGCCTCGGCGGCCGCGCCGAAGACCCGCGCCCCTCCACTGATCTACGTCCAGGAGAAGTCCAAATGGACGGCTATCTCCACCTGGTGCAACGAGCGCCGGATCACCTACCACTCGGCTCGTAGCACCCAACAGGGCATCAAAATCGCCCTAGCCACCGCGAGCGACCACAGGGCGCTTTCGAAGCTCCTTCGGGAGTGAAACGTGCCTTACCACACGTACACTCTGCCGGAGGACAAGAAGCTCCGTGTGGTCATCCGGAATGTGCCCAGGGAGATCTCCCCCGAGGAGATCAAGGAATCCCTGTCAAAAGACTACCCGGTGCACGAGGTACACCGGATGGTGAGAGGCCGCGCCAATACCATCTTTGATATGGTGATGGTCTCCCTCGACGACAGCCCCGCGGGCAAGGACATCTTCAAGATGTCATCCGTCTGTGGGCTGTCGGGGATAACCGTGGAGCCACCTCACCGAAGAAGTGGCATCTCACAATGCCACCGCTGCCAGCTCTACGGGCACTCGGCCCGAAATTGCTTCGCCCGCCCAAGGTGCGTCAAGTGCCTGGAAGACCACGCGACGGAGGAGTGCAAAAGGCCCAAAGACAGGGCCAATTGCACTGCCCCAGTCGCGTGCGTGCTGTGTGGCGAAGAAGGCCACCCCGCCAACTACAGAGGTTGCCCGAAGGCGCCTAAAACCCCCAAGGCGAAAGGACCTCAGCGTCCCCGCCCAGTCGTCCCTGCTGCTGCTGCTGCCACTGCAGGGACCGGGGGGAGCTTTACAGCTGCTCCTTTGCCGAAGACGAACGCCTGGGCCACTCCCAGGAAGACGGGGGAGACCTTCCCACCTCTGCCCGTGCGGAAGACGATGCAGGTCCCCATACCTGCCCCAGTACCCGCAAAGGCAGCCTCCGGCGTGCCCACGCCCACTAAACCTCTCCAGGGAGGGCCCAAGCCGCTCGCCGTCGACTACAGGAGCCAACTACCGCAAACGATCGACCCGGACCTATCCCTAGTGGCAAGGTTCGCGAGTGCGATCGATTTTAGCGAGCTACGCCAGCTCGCTAATTTAATACGTCAGAACGAGGGCAATCCGTTGGCCCTCCTCAACGTCAGTATCAGATACTCGAGCGTACTCGAGAAGTTAGGCGCATTCAAATGCAACCCATAATATGGATAGGACACCGACAAGCAGAGTCAAACCACGATCACTCAAGCTAGGGTACTTCAACGCCAACGGCATCAGTAGGCAACGAGATGAAGTTGGCGAATTTCTTAGGGCACACCAACTCGACATATTGCTAGTGCAAGAGACCTTTTTGAAACCCTCGCAGAGAAACCCAAACGTTGCGAACTACTCTGTGGTCCGCAACGATAGGATTGACTCTGCGCTAGGGGGAACTCTCATATATTACAAAAGGTCCCTTCACTGCGTACCTATGGATCCGCCTGCGCTGACTAGCATCGAGGCTTCGGTCTGTCGAATAGGCATGACCGGACACCAATCGATCACGCTAGTTTCAGCCTATCTGTCGCCCAATCGGCAACTACTCGAGAGCGACCTCCGAGCGCTGCTAGAACTGAGCGACGCCGTGATAATCGGCGGCGACCTTAACGCCAAAAACACCCTTTGGAACTGTCACCAGTCCAACGCCAAAGGCAGAGCCCTGGAGTCGCTCTCGAATAGACTAGCGTTCGACATCATCGCCCCGCTCGAACCGACCCACTATCCGCACAACGTGTCTCACCGACCCGACATTCTGGACGTGGCACTCCTAAAGAACATAAACCTACGTTTGTGTTCAGTAGAGGTGCTTCACGAGTTAACTTCAGACCACAGACCTGTGGTTATGGAGTTCGCACCCAGACTGGGTCCCATCGACACAGGTCATCGTACCCCGACTAGACGAATCACGGACTGGAGGCGCCTCGGGACAAAACTCGAGGCAACCTCGTCCGTGCATCTAGATAGGATACCCGACCATATAATTAGCCAAGAGGACACCACGATGGCGATCGACTCCCTCACAGCTCACGTGCAATCGTTAATTAACGAATGCACTCGGGAGGCACCGGCGACGAACGATCGCCGCTGGGACCTACCCGATGACGTACGTGAGCTGCTGAGGCGGAAGAACGCCGCCGTACGAGCCTACGACAGATATCCATGCGAAGCCAACAGGATCAGGTTACGACGCTTAGAAAGAGCGGTCAAGTCGCGCATCGATCAAATGCGCCAAGACAGGTGGGATAGGACACTACAAGACCTTGAACCTACCCACCTTGCCTTCTGGCAGCTATCCCGCTCGCTTAAGAGAGACACCATCACCTGTATGCCTCCTCTAAGCAGACCTAACCTTCCACCGGCATTCGACGATATCGAAAAGGCAGAGTGCCTGGCCGAGAGTCTAGAGAATCAGTGCACGCCCAGCGTAATACACTGCGACTCGGACCAAATAGCCGAAGTCGATTCGGAAGTAGAGCGCCTAATAACCTCACTTCCTACATCAACATCAACGCCGACGGGGATGACAGATACACAACCAGACCTAGACACGGTCACCCCCGAAGAAGTCGAAACGATCGTCAAGGGCCTACACGCTCGCAAGGCGCCCGGTTCGGACGGTATCACAAACAGGGTGTTAAAACTCTTTCCGGAGAGGCTACTGGTCCTGCTGACGTTCATTTTCAACGCAGCACTCAAAAACAACATCTTTCCACAACAATGGAAAGAAGCCGTTGTTATTGGGATACCCAAACCTGGCAAACCAAAGTCCGAACCGACCAGTTATAGACCGATCAGTCTGCTTAACGGATTAGGCAAGCTATACGAGCGTCTAATCTACAATAGGCTGAAAGCGTATGCCGATGCTAATCTTCTCGTCCCCCACGAGCAATTCGGTTTCCGAACCGAACACTCGTGCGTCCACCAAGTCCACCGCATCGTTGAATACACCAGCGATCGGCTTCAACGCAACCTGTTCACAGGTATCCTCTTCTTTGACGTAGCGAAAGCTTTCGACAAAGTGTGGCACAACGGCTTATTATTTAAGCTATTCACCATGGGAGTGCCACACGGACTCGTGCTCATCATACGAGACTACTTGTCGAATCGAAGCTTCCGCTACCGAGTAGAAGGGTCACTGTCCTCCACTCACCCCATACGAGCCGGTGTCCCACAAGGGTCCGTGCTCTCCCCCCTACTCTTCACGCTGTATACCAGCGACATTCCGAAGCATCGGCATGTGCAGACGGCACTATTCGCAGACGACACGGCTATCTACTGCTCAGGAATGAACCCCCCGACAGTAGCCAAAAAACTCCAGACCGCAGCCAACGCACTGAGCGTTTGGTTCCGGAAATGGAGGATAGAGGTCAACCCCGAGAAAAGCCAGGCGGTGCTGTTTCACAGAAGACAGCTAAGCTTGTATCCTTTGGAGAAGACCCCTCAGATTAGGATGTTCGGCAAGTCTATCCCTTGGGCTAGACAGGCCAAATACCTAGGCATAACCCTCGACGACCGTCTAACCTTCGGCCCCCACATCAAGGCAGTCCGCAACCGGGCTGCCTTCGTGCTAGGACGTCTCCACAATCTATTAAACGTGCGTTCGAAATTAGATCTAAAAAATAAAGTTAGGTTATACACGTCATGCGTACGTCCTATAATGACGTACGGTAGCGTAGTATTCGCACACGTTAGGCCACACAGGATCCATAGGCTTCAAACACTACAAAATAGATTCATGCGCAAAGCTACGGGAGCACCGTGGTATGTACGCAACGTCGATCTCCACATCGACCTCAGATTGCCGACCATCAAGCAATTCATAAAACAGTGCTCCCGTAGCTACTTTGACTCTGCTCCGACTCACCCCAACCCTCTAGTGGTTGCGGCCGTAGGATACACACCAAGTAGGATTTCGAAGTTACGACGACCCAGACACGCGTTGGAAGAGCCAGATGACGAAATCACGCTCGCCCAACGTAGAGCGGACACAGCTAGGCAATCTAGGAATAGGAACCGTCCGCGTTTTCGTCCCCGTCGTCGGGGGCGGAATACGCGCCGCGTAAATCGTATACATAACATGGGAGTAGGTCGCCCCAACGTAGCAGCAACACCCCAAGCCGAGGTTCGTATCCCACAGGGGGTGCCCTTGGGCTATGTTGCTTAACAAATGACCGGTTGAGAGCCCTCAGCGCTCACCGTAATGCCCGCGTAAAGTTGTAGAGGCCATACCAGGCCAACAGCTAGATCCTTATCAAAAAAAAAAAAAAAAAAAAGCTTTGTCGACATTCTTATATTGACAATACACGAAAACAATGAAATGACTAAAATATAAGTAAAAAAAAGCAGAATACATGGATTACGTTTCACAAAAATATGTCTAGGGACTGATTTTTATTTATATTGCGTAATTGGTCTTCTGCAAAGAACTGGACAATGGACGAGAGTATTATACTTTGGCATGGTCGTTTAAAAATTAGACAGTAGGTACATGAAAACGTCTTGAATATGGCGTTAAACTACGTGCTTACAGATACAAACGGCGTAACACAAGAAATGCATTTGTGTTGTGGGGTATGCGCAAGGTAGTAATTTAAAAGGTCACGCTGAAAAATTTGTAATTATAAAAGATTATTTAAATGCAGGAAACTTTGCCCGTACAGAAAATTTATCAGACATAGTGTACCACTATATTGTTTTAGATCGTCATTGGAATATTCTCGAAGAGAATAATACTCGTAGCACTTAGCAATGGGCAGTTTCTGAAGACGCTTCTTGAAAATTGTTGTGTTTTCAGCCTTTTTATATGATTCGGCAATTTATTACAGACATATGGAGCGATACAAAGTATGCTTTTGTCCATTAATGCAGTTTTACTCTTCACAACACACATCTGCGTGACGAACTTTTGATCTTTTCTCAAATAGACCAATATTTTGTCTTACGAACGTGGCACACTCAACGATACACACTCGTATATATTATATATGCATGAGAGAGTTAATATGTTTTTTTCTACAAAGTGAGATTTACAACTGTTAGGTATTTTAACATCAAATATAATCCTTATATATCTTTTCTGAACTTTGAATGCTAAATTTCAATCAGTGGAGTTACCCCAAGGCATGATACCGAACCGCAGCGTTGATGAGACAAGTCCATGATATGCTGCTATCAGTGTAGATCTACTCGCTACATTTTTTAGCTTATAGAATCCATAGATTGATTGACTCACGTTAGTACAGACATATTATTCTGTGTGTGCGTTCCAGTTCAATTTACTGTCAATTTAAATTATTGTTTTGTACCCATTGTATTATTAAATCAATAGATGTATTCATTTTAGTTTCAATAGACGGCAAGGATCCATTAGTAAATAATACAGTGATTTCGTCAGCAAATAAAGTCATATCACAGAGAGTCGTTAACGGTAGGTCATTTATATACATAATAATCTAATTCTCAACGTCCTCTGATCATACACCACAGGCGATCTCGAACTCTTCAATCATCACCATCAACTCTAAATAAATAAATGGATAAAAGAAAAAGAGAGGACTTTAAGAATTGCCTTTGTTTTTATTGATAGGGTGAAAAATCTCTTCGGATCTCCGACTCCTCAAGGTCGGTCTTGTTCTTCTCTCGTGATCGGTCCCCTCCTGATCCCGTTCAGCGGCCTCTCTCTGAAGCGTAAAAGATTCCGCAGATAAAGACCACTGCGTTTCATCAGCCCTCCGCACCCGCCAATCATGCAGCAATGATTGCTGGCGGGGACAAGTCTCGTCGTCGTCGTCAAGGTCACCATACTGCATAATGTATCGTCTGTATTCACAATGTGTATGGTGACCACAACTCTTGGATTCCATCAGGTAGGCTAGAGTTACTTAGATAAGGTTTTGATGTTAAAATAAATAAAATGTTTGAACTCTTATTTGTTTTTAATATTTTTTAATATCTTAATATCCAGGTACTATACATATAGTTTCACTTGAAAATTGATGTGTTTCACTTTGACTATACAATAATATAGTATATTTACATTTACATTACATTGTACCTACATTTAACTTATGAATTAACCCTATTTATGCTACACTAACTACTTATACTAAGACTAAACTAAACTGAAACTAAAAAATGCACGAAAGTCGTTGGTACGCCTTGTGCAACGAGAACATCTGGAAACGAGAAAATTTATTTAGAATCATATTAACTATTAAATCATAATCATATTATTCGACTAGTAATTTTTCTTCATAAAATAGGACTTGAAATAATTTATAGCTACAGACCGAATACGAAAGAGTTGTGATCATCTTCATGTTTCACTTCATTAAATGTATATTGCTACTGTAGTTTGAAATACAGATATTCAGTTATCTATTTTGGACCCAAATGTTCACTGAATTGTAAATTTACTCGTATTAAGCTGGCTCTAAAAATATTGTATCCTGACAATCAGACTGAATAAATTATTATTGTTAATATTTTCTTTTTCATCGTACCTGTTGCAGTGGGAGTAGGTCAGACGAACCAAGCACGCAGAAACGCTCTTACATAAGCGTGGCACACTGGACACCTTTTAAAATTCACGCCGCACTTCACGCATGCCAGCAGGTGACCACATGGCAGGAACACCACGTTCATCTGTACGCAGACAACATCATTCTAACATTTTTGAAGAGGTCACACTGTCGTTGGTATACTAATGAGCTGCTTCTTCATATTGATGTTACAGATAGAGATCTAAAGTCTATATTGCATCCAAAGGTAGACTCGAAGAGATTGCAGACCCAGTTATAATGTGCAATATAGAATTCCTATACACCTATATAGCTATCGATCCACTACGTAAACGCAGGCCAATAGCTGCGACGGCCTCATAGTGCTTAAATAAAGTCGGTAAAAACAAAAATACATCAATGACTCACCTCAGAGCTCAAGCAAATTTTACATAATCTTGCTTCCTTCAGCTGCTTGTTTTCTTCTTCCAGCGATAATTTCTTATGTTCCGCTGGTGGGACTGAGTCGGGTGACTGCTTTTCCATTTTTATTTCACGGCTGATTAGGGTTCGACGCAGAGAAAAACTAGAGTTACGATAACACGCGTGTGCACGTTACCTCGGACGGAACGAGAATGACACAAACGATCGCCAGACACTGCAGGCGCCAGACGGCGGGGCCGGAGGGAGTGTCGTCTTTTCTGCATTGAGAGATTCATAGAAAAATACCACTGCGTTCGAGCCCCCCTGGCCCGCCAATCATGCAGCAATGATTGCTGGTGAGGACAGATCTCATCGTCGTCAGGGTCACCATACTGCATACTGCATTGTCTGCATTTGCGATGAGTATGGTGACCACAACTCTTGCATTCCATCAGGTAGGGTAGAGTCACTTAGGTAAGGTTTTATATTAAAATAAAAAAAAGAAGCCTTGATTATTATTTGTTTTTAATGTCTTTATATTCAGGTACAACACATATTGTTTTACTTGAATTAAGGTCTACTTTGACTACAGAATAATAAATTATGTAATAATATATTATACTTAACATTCAAACGTAGCAAAAATTTAATTAATGGTAGCAGTTGGTACTTTATAAGTAAAGCGAACACTTAACGTAGGCCTGTGTTAGGTAAATTATGTAAATTTAACTTATGAATTTAATCTTATTAAGCTACAGTAATTATACTAAAACTAAGTAATGTACAAAAATTGTTAGAACGCCTTGTCGTAACATCTGCACTTATAGGCAATGACACTATGAACATGTTATGTAGACTTCAATATGAATAATTATTAAATATCAAAGAGTTGGATTTTTTAGGTAATCACAATACCTGTGCTTAAATATTGTTGTTAATCTTTAAGGAAGAAAAGAGTATTTTTATTGTAAACTAAAAATTAAAATATTTATCACAGCTAAATAGTTCAGTTGTCAAATAATTCTCATCTTAATTAATATGTAGGTACCTGAGGATAAAAATTAACGAGTTAACATTCCACATCATGCAGAGCGAGTGTCGTCCCAATAGTAAATAGAACATTTTGACAATATGCCATTTGCAGTACCTCATTAAAACACAAATACGATTAGATAAGAAGCGAACGTATACATATTCAGTTACTGAGCATTTGTTTTTATTTGCGAATACTCTTCGTATTGTGTTGAGCTATCAAGAAGAATGTTTTAGTGGATTCAGTTGATGTGACGTTGAGTGTGTCGAACAACTCAGGTAAGCCTCTTGTCTTTAGCAACCAATAAAAATATATACACAGAGTATTGAGGTGCCTTAGTGCTTAGTATTTAATATTTTTACAGTTATTATTTATGATATTGTCTATGGCGTTTGGTACAACACCGTATAATTTAATGTATGGAAATTTGTAAATCAATAAGATCAATAAACCAGAGTTAGATCAGATTACAGACGGTGTTTTTGTAATTTAACAACCTTCTAGTAAATCTCATTAGGGCAGGAGTTCAACATTAGCTTAGTTAGCTAACATTTTGGTCCTTCGAGCCGGATGTTTTTGAAATAAATGGTCTCGAGTCGGACCACCAACCCCGTACTCGCAGTGGATCGCTGCGGCAAAGGTATGAGGCTCTACGCACAGCGGTGGTGAAGAAGGCAGTGCTGTCTAGCACAAATGAGCGTAAAATTGCAGTTCAACGTGACGTCGCTGAGGGTGCCACCAGTTACTCCAATAGTGACGCAGTGCAACCATTGTGTCGAGGTATGAGTTTAAAGAAGTGCAACTGTGAGTACATTAATTTATTTTATGTTAAGTGCGTAAACGTTTCAAGATAGTTTAAACTTTAGTTTCATCAAGAAATTGACCTTGAATATTGGTGATAACATTACAAGAAACAACCAAAACTTTGTGTGCAAGTTTTTTAAAGGATTTTGAACCTTATTTTGTTTGGGAAAATAACTTAAAATATTTTTTTTTTAAATATTTGAATTTAAAAAAAATATTGCTGAAGACAACAAGGACTTTGTAGAATAATTTTAGTTATTAATGTAGTTTAGTGTGCATGCTTAGGACTAAGAGTATATTTTAATAAAAAACGGGGGACGGGGAACCTATGCCCGATTTCCGCCGAAAGTAAATTTGTTTCAAACACTTGTAAAATTTTAAGAATTTTTCAACACTTGTAATATTTTCGTCTTTTGTGCCCTGAACACCTAGAATATTTCAACGTTTATTTTTGTTATTACATACATATATCTTTGTGTTACGCTTTGAACTATTTTGTACAAGTTTCATAAGTTATAAATTATTTACAAAAGATTTATAATAACATGAGGGTTTAATAAATGTCATGAAAAACCTTAAAGGAGTTATTGAGAGGGGCTTAGGTAACTTTAAAAAGAACATAAGAAGAAGACAGAAACAAGATCTGAATTGTTAGAGAAAGACTGGGCATTATTTAAAGAAAATAATACTAAGTTACATGAACTTTAAAAGGTTCAGGAGGTTACTAAAGTTGTTGAGTTGTATGATAGCGTCGAGGACATTTATATCACTTATAAATGTCTGATCAAGTAGATGCTTAGCAAAATTAATAGTGCGAAGGGCGCCGAGAAACATGGCAATTCATCAAGTAATGAATCGAAATCCTATTTAAGCACATTTGTTAAGTTACCAAAAATGTCAATTCCGTCTTTCAGTGGCAAATATTCAGAATGGACAACCTTTCGCGACCTATTTGTATCTCTAGTCCATAATAATACCTCTTTAGATAACGTACAGAAATTGCACTATTTGAAGAGTCATCTTACCGGTGAAACTGAACAACTTGTGAGGCAAACACCGGTGACTGACTCGAAATATGGTCAATGTTGGAATCAGTTAGAAAGGAGATACAGCAATATAAAATATCTTGTCAACTGTATTTTGAAACGTCTTTTTGGTCAAAAAAGAATTATGGTCGAATCAGCTCTGTCTTTAAAGGACCTACTCGATACAACAAATGATTGTCTTCATGCATTAAAAAATTTAAATACGGAGGTGACTACTTAGGATGTCATCATCATTCATATAGTCACTTTTAAGCTGGATTCGGGAACGCGGCAGCACTGTAAATTAAGTGTAAGTAGTCAGGATGGTAACGAACTACCTACCTTTGAACAATTTGCCACTTTTATAGAAAACCGGTTCCACACCCTCGAATGCATCGAGCCTAGACGGCCATTGTCTGCCCAGTTAAATAGTTTACATGTTCCAAAATCTATGATAGCCGTAGATTTAAGTATATTAAAGTGTGAATATTGTAACGAAGGTCACAAAGTGTGTTATTGCAAGGATTTTGCAAAACAATCAGTGGATAAACGACGTGACTTTGTCGCTAGCCATAGGATTTGTTTTAATTGTTTAGGAGGAAATCACATAGTCGCCAATTGCAAAAAGCGAACTATATGCAAACTTTGTCAGAAGCGTCACCATTATTTGCTTCATGTAAATCAAGCAGGTACGGGTAAAGACAACGCACGGTAGCAGACAACCGTTGATGTTCGTCGGTCGGCTAGAGCTGCGCCAGTGGTTTCCTGCTTATCTACGGGTACCAATAGCATACCCATACAGCGACAGGTCTTACTAGCTACACCGCTAGTAAAAGCCGAGCCCAAGTCTAGGGATTATCAAACCCTAAGAGCTGTACTCGATCAAGGCTCACAAGCTTGCTTTGTAACCGAATCCACCGTCCAATTCCTTAGGTTAACAAAAATTCCAGTGCAAGAAATAGTATCGGGTTTAGGCAATAGGTCAACAAATGCAAGATACATGGTTCAGTTGAATATACAATCTTACATCGATCCAAGTTTTAAAGTTATAGTAAATGCTTATGTCTTAATTAAAATGACTACTTATTTACCTGATTACGCAATCAACACTGATAGCTTATAGTGGATCAATATCAAACATTTTGATTTAGCAGATCCTCAGTTCAACAAACCCAGTAAAATCGATGTTTTATTGTGTGCAGATGTATATGGTAGCATCATGAAAGAAAGTACGGTGAAGAGTATATCTCATAGCTTAATCGACCAGAGCACGAGCTTGGGATGGATCCTTTCTGGTGCAATAAATAGTTCAAATAAAACTCAAAAACCTATACGCAAAAATGTTAGTGTATTGCTTGCAAAGATTAATGAGGATGAAATCTTAAAGCGATTTTGGGCAATTGAAGATCAATCAGTTTCTAAGAAAATATTGACACCGGAAGAAGCAGCATGTGAAGATTTCTATATGACAACTACAAAACGAAGAAACGACGGTAGGTATGAAGTCAAGCTTCCGTTTAAAGAAGCCGTCCCACGGTGTCAATCGGGTAATTCTCGAGTCATAGCTGAAAGGAGATTTAAGTCTTTAGAGAAAATATTAGGAAGAGATGAAGATTTAAGAAGAAATTACACGGAAATTTTAAAGGAATATATGTATTTAGGACATTTGAAACCGGTGGACAAGGATGATTGTAAACGGGGAATAGTGGTTTATCTACCACACTATGCGGTTATTAGGTTACACAATAAATCTACTACAAAACTTCGTGTTGTATTCAACGCGTCTGAGGAAAACGATAAAGGAGTTTCTTTAAACGACACGCTTATGGTTGGGCCAAAATTACAAGCTGATTCGAGACACACTGTTCTTAAGTGGCGGATGAGTTATATTGGACTCGTAGCTGATATCATTAAAATGTATCGCCAGATTAGAATAGCTGATGAGCATACTAGGTTTTAACGCATACTTTGGCGTGTTAATCCTGAGTGTGAAATTCGAGATTATGAATTGGTTACACTCACATTTGGAACAGCATCAACTCCATATCAAGCCGTCAGGACACTTTATCAGTTAGCGTCGGATGAAGGTGAGAAATATCCACAAGCGTCAGACAGACTCTTAAATAGTTCTTATATGAACGATTTAATGACTAGATGCTGTAATGTGGAAGAATTCTGTTATGTTCCTCTGGGATTGTCTGCTCCTGTTGTAATACTGGCCAAAATCTTTATCCAAAAGTTGTGGCTAGAAGATCTTGGTTGGGATGAAGAACTAACTACCGATTTAAAGCTAGAATGGTGTACTTACTGTGGAGAGCTATCCCTACTTGCCAGTGTTCAGATCCCACGTTGGCTTGGTATAAAGTTCAAAAGATACTTTAGAACTCCATGGCTTTTTTGATGCCTCTCAAGTAGCTTATTCTGCTGTCATATATTTGCGAATAGCGAATGACACAGGTATAGTTACGGTATCCTTATTAAAGGCAAAAACACGAGTAGCTCCTATTAAGCAGATTAGTTTTCCTTAATTAGAGTTGTGTGATGCAGTCCTGCTTTCTAGATTGTTAAAGGAAACCGCAGAAGTTGTAATGATCCCAAACGACAGAATCATAGCCTGGACCGATTCTACAATTGTACTCGCTTGGTTGAACAGTTACCCAAGCCGATGGAAGACGTTTGTGGCCAACTGTACGTCTGAAATTCTGAGGTCCATGAACTCGTCCCAATGGAATCATGTGGTCTCGAAAAACAATCCCGCAGACTGTGCTTCCAGGGGATTATTACCCAGTACATTTATACATACGAAACTGTGGTTTTCTGGACCTCCATTCTTAAAAGAAAACGTAATAATATACAACAGACCCAAAGCTTTAGGGCCACAAGTAGAACAAACAGTTAAAACTCATGTAGTATTCATATCAGATAGTCCCGATAATATATTCAAAAGATTTTTGTCATTACAGAAATTGCTGAGAGTGATATCATATTGTCGTAGGGTTTTACTAAATAGTAGAAAAGGAACACATTTACATAAAACAGTAATAGAAGAGGCATTAGCATGTAGTATGAAAAAGACACAAAGAGAGGAATTTTCAATTGAATACTTACAATTACAACAAAAGGATTGTCTACACCTAAAATCAAGCAAACTTAAGTCATTGTGCCCCTATCTAGATGCTAGAGGGGTTATAAGGGTTCAAGGCAGACTAGAAAAATCACAACCAGATGAGCAACAGAAACACACAATAGTTATTCCACACACATCTCATTTTACTCGTCTCTTGATAGAAGATGCTGCAAGATGAAGATGATAAAACGCTACATGGTGGTCCTCAAATGATGATAAATTATTTGAGAACCGCTTACTGGGTTAAAGGTGTAAGAAATCTAGTTAAGTAATGTGTGAGAAAATGTGTAACTTGCATAAGACAAGGGACTAACATTAAAAACCTGGTGGTGGGTTCCTTGCCTTCTGTTCGCTGTTCATCTGCAAGACCATTTTTAAATAACGGCGTTGATTATGCAGGCCCCATAAACATAAGAACAACAAGACGTCGAGGTCATCGTTCTTATAAGGGCTGTATATGTTTATTTGTATGCATGTCAACCCGCGCAGTGCACATGGAATTGGTTATGGTACGGGAGCTAGCAACGTTTGAAAAGTAAGAATTTTAGGTCAGCTGATTTTGTGATATGTCGTCCTTCCAGCACTTTCGGTTAGAGTTTGGGCTATCTGGCTGGCGGTAGCGATTGCGTTCATTAGTGCGCATCCTACCTGTCCAGGTAGATTGGTAGATTTTAAAAACATTTTAGAAGGCGTAATTTTTAATTTTTTGGTTTTAAATAAGTCTACCTGACATACTTTTTTTATTGCCAGACATTTTTGACATTGCTAACTATGTGCCATACGTGATTTTTTTTATTTTTTTTATAAAAATTTCAAAGTATTTTATAATGTCTGTAATTTCAATATTATGTTATTTAAATATAAGAAAACTTAAAATAAATTTGCCAGACATTAATTCAATTGTTAAGTCTTGAATTAAAATTAAAAAGTCATGAAGTATTGCAGTATGATGCTAGTAGTCCGAGAGAGACAGCTGAAGGCGCGAGAGAGATAGACAACGACAGTGGCGCGACAGGCAAGTTTGCAAGATGGCGTCAGTCTAATGTCACATATTTGTTTTTGTTTTGATTTTAATGTTTATTTTTTAATTTGGTTACAATGGCCAGTGATAAAATAAAATGTGTTTTTTGTAAAGAACATAACGATAACATAATACTTTTCATACAAAAGGCTGAAACAACTTGAAAAACTTAATATTAATTATGTATAATTTACATTTAGTAATCAGAACAATTTAAATAAAAAGTGTTGTTTTTTAAATTTTAATCTAATTTTACATTCCTTTTTATACTTAAATTTTTTTGAAACTTGCTCTGACTAGAATGATTATTATTATTATTTTCTTTATTTCATTATATACACATATTTATTACATTTTTAAATATATAAAAAATAAAAAATACACATTTAAAAATATAACAAATAGTAGTAGACCACCGACATCGGGTACAGGGACCAAGACACCGGTGGTTAGGGCTCCAAAGACAGGAACCTCCTCACAATACGGGCCGTGTCAAGGAAGACTGCCTTCTGCATCAGACCCTTTATCCAACCTTCTAACGTGAGCCTCTTAAGGTGTTGGTCGAGGCTCTTCGCTATCAATCCATGAACAGATATGGTTATCGGAACAATAATCACCGAATCCACATTCCACACGTCGGCAATCTCGTGAGACAGATCCAAATACTTCAATTGTTTTTCTTTTTCAACTTTCACGAGATTCTCGACATGAGGAACGGCGATATCGACAATCATTGCGCGGCGCTCTAATCGATCTATCACCACAGTATCAGGCTTATTGGCAACAATAGTCCTATCTGTGATAATAGATCGATCCCAATATAACGTAGCAAGACCGCTCTCGAGAACTGGGTCGGGCACATACCTGTAGTAAGGTACTTCAAAATTGACAAGTTGGTATTTAAGGGCAAGTTGTTGGTGTACGATCCTGGCTACTTGGTTGTGCCTGTGCAAATACTCACCGTTAGCAAGACGAGAACAACCAGAAATAATATGCCTAATAGATTCTCCAGGACGGTGGCACGCCCGACAGATATCAACCGTACTATCTTTCAGGATATATTTCCGGTAGTTATTTGTCATGATAACTTCGTCCATAATTGCACAAACAAAACCTTCGATTTCTCCGAAGAGATCACCATACCGTAGCCAAGACGACGACACTTTAAAGTCTATATCAGGCCCGTGTAGGGCCCGATAAAAGACTTTTAAGTACTTTTTTTAGGCGGCCAAAGAAGCGTTCCTGTAACGTTTGTTTCACGCCAGATTCTGGTATTCCCAAGGACTGTGAAAAACCTAGATACATATTATTATTATTTTTTATTACATGCACAGTGAAAAGTAATTTACTTTCGTAATGATTCTCTGTATCATTCTCGGCTTATTTTGCAACTGTCTCTCTCGGGTAGTCCGATACTTTTCATGACTTTTTAATTTTAATTTTAGACTTAACAATTGAATTAATGTCTGGCAAATTTATTTTAGGTTTTCTTATATTTAAATAACATAATATTAAAATTACAGACATTATAAAATACTTTGAAATTTTTATAAAAAAAATAAAAAAATCACGTATGGCACGTAGTTAGCAATGTCAAAAATGTCTGGCAATAAAAAAAGTATGTTAGGTAGACTTATTTAAAAACAAAAAATTAAAAATTACGCCTTCTAAAATGTTTTTAAAATCCAGGATTATTACCTGGACAGGTAGGATGCGCACTAATGAACGCAACCGCTACCGCCAGCCAGATAGCCCAGACTCTAACCGAAAGTGCAAGAAGGACGACATATCACAAAATCAGCTGACCTAAAATTCTTTCTCGAAAACGTTGCTAGCTCCTATACTAGTGATATGAGCACGCAGGCATTTATGACTGCTTTTAGGCGGTTTGTGTCCAGACGTGGTCACTGTGGTAAGTTGTGGAGCGATAACGGTACCACTTTTGTTGGTGCTTCAAGGGAATTGCAACAATTAGTTGGTATACAATCTTCTATTGCGCCTTATTTGGAAGCAAATGGCACTGAGTGGCATTTCATACCTCCTCATGCACCCAATTTTGGCGGTTTATGGGAAGCGGGAGTGAAAGTCACCAAGTTCTTTGACCAGGTGACAATTCGTTCAAAGGATGGTACAGTCATTTTGGAGACGTTGGTCCCAAGAGTATCTAGCTAACCTTATGAATAGACATAAATGGGCTTCTAAAACTCCTGAGCCAAAAATCGGAGACATAGTTTTAATCAAAGAGGATGACCTCTCGCCTAATCGTTGGTTCTTAGGTCGTATTTTAGAAAATCATCCGGGAAATGATGGTGTCACTCGTGTAATTACATTGCGTATTAAATCATCAGTGATTAAAAGACCAGTCAATAAGTTTTGTGTCTTGCCAATTGCAGACCAGTGAGGCCTGCCGAATTTATATTTTTGTTAGACATTATTGTGTGTTTACAATATAAAATGTATAAGAGAACGTTCATATTGTTACTTATTAAATCTGTAGTTTTGATTTAAGTGTCAATTGTTTATTGTTTATATTGTCGTCATGTACTGGTTTCATTGTATTGAACTCAATCTAGTCATTGTTGCGATATTTAAGAAGGACATTCTGTCACTAAATGTCCTTGGTGGGCGGTATGTTTACGACCAATAAACAATTGTAGTCAGGTAGTTCATAATTTTGTGTAGAACCATACTAACTACTCGATAGATAGCGTACACGTCGAGTTACATCGCGATATACATAGTTTGGTTACAACACCGTATAATTTAATGTATGGAAACTTGTAAAACAATAAGATCAATAAACCAGAGTTAGATCAGATTACAGACGGTTTTTTTGTTATTTAACAACCTTCTAGTAAAACTTCAAACAACTCTATGTCTTTGTCGCATAGCCAGAAGCACCTTGTTCATCATCCAGAGAGCAGGTTGTCCCTTTTCTGATTTTTTTTTTTGATAGATGCATGGACTTCATGTAAAGAGAGAATTATTTGATTCAAGTTATTAAGTTTTTCATCTACGCTTACAAGCTGAAATCGGATGTAGTAACGTCAGTTACAACTGACGTTGCTACATCCGATTTCAGATTGGAGGCAGTGCTTGATAGCTTGATATATATATATACTAGCTGACCCGGCCACGCGTTGCTGTGGCTAAAGTTTTTGTTATATTACATTATAGTAAACAATCTAAGAGGAACAATAGGAGAACATCAGTCACGGAGTCCACTATGCTTTTTCACACAGATGGTATTTGTAAAAAAATATGGTGATCTCCTTATTTGACTTTCTACTACTATAACCCTTTAGTACAATCATTTGGAGTTAACAGATAATTGTGACTGTCAAATAATAACAGACAAATAGTTAACTGAATTATACGGTATTTCGTTCACTACAAAATAAATTTAATTAATTGTATAGCGTCAACAACACGTGGTAATTATGCTGTTAAAATGTAGCTTATATGACACGTTCGTAGATTTACCATAGCAGCGCCATCTATTGATTACTTACTCAACCCAGTCGAAAGGTATCGACATCTGTTAAAATCATTTGGAGTTAACAGATAATTGTGACTGTCAAATAATAACAGACAAATAATTAGCAATAAATTAAAATTGCGACTATAATTTGAGATTTTAACTATCCTATCTCTCAAGTTGGATCGAACTGCACATGGTGTGCAAATTTTATTATAATCGGTTAAGTGGTTTAGGAGTCCATTGAGGACAAACATTGTGACACGAGATTTATATATATTAAGATATATATATATATATATATAAACATACATACGAGCAAATTAATGCATGCGAAAACTTTTGGTTTAGGTTGTTTAAGAAAAAAGGGGAGGAAGATAAGGTCGTGATTGGAAAATACCAGTACTTTAAGTTGATCGTGGTAATACCAAAGTGGATGGGTCGATATTAGTGTTAAATTTAACCAAGTCTCTACCCTCAAGCGAGAGAGTTTTAAAAAGAAACTGGCACCCTCTTACCGACTCAATCATTTCGTACAAGAATATAGACGGTAAGAGGGTAGAAAGTAGGAAGAAAATTAAGCAAGAGTCATCTCTCCGATATCAGTATAGTGTCAATAAAAGCCTCAGTCATAACACCATAATGATTGTTTATTCTCAATGAATAAAATGACGTATACTAAGCAGCGTTCACCTTATGTCTCAGCTAAAGAGGCATAATCTCGAACTCTTCAATCATCACCATCAACTCGAAATAAATAAATGGATAAAAGAAAAGGAAAGGACTTTAAGAATTGCCTTTTTTTGTATTACAAGAAATGCATTTATATTGTGGGCTATGCGCAAGATAGTAATTTAAAAGGTCACACTGAAAAAGTTGTATTGATAAAAGTTTATTTAAATGCAGGAAACTTTGTCTGTACAGACAATTTCCACCATAGTGTACCACTATATTGTCTTAGATTCTCATTCAGATATTCTCGAAGAGCAAAATACTCGTAGCACTTAGCAATGAGCAGTTTCCGAAGATTCTGCTTGAAAATTGTTGTGTTTTCAGACGTTTTTATGTGTTTCGGCAATTTATTATAGACATGTGGAGCAATACAAAATATGCTTTTGTCCATTAATGCGGTTTTACTCTTCACAACACACATCTGCGTGGCGAACTCTTACATTGCTAACACTAGCTACTACGAAAATGTATATCTCAAAAAGATCTACCAAAGAGCCAGCAATGACCCGTCCTTCTCCTTAAAATAACCCACAGTAATCTTTTTATTCTTTTATATATTTGACAAAGAAATAACTTATAGGTAAGGTAAAGTAACGAATTACTAAAATATGCAATAACGCTAGCGAAACCGTGGTGATCACAGCTAGTAATAATAAAAACTGTCACGTTACTTTGCATTGGGATCGAAGTGTTATCATAGACATAACCAAAAAGTAGCAAACAGGCCTGCTACTGTGGTGACAGATCGATTAAATCCATTTCTTGAACTCCAAACGATCAGCCGCCTACTGATAAGGTGGAAAGGTAATTAACGTGTACATTAATTACAATCGTTAAACAAACAAATCTTAATATATATAAATCTCGTGTCACAATGTTTGTCCTCAATGGACTCCTAAACCACTTAACCGATTATAATAAAATTTGCACACCATGTGCAGTTCGATCCAACTTGAGAGATAGGATAGTTAAAATCTCAAATTATAGTCGCAATTTTAATTTATTGCTAATTATTTGTCTGTTATTATTTGACAGTCACAATTATCTGTTAACTCCAAATGATTTTAACAGATGTCGATACCTTTCGACTGGGTTGAGTAAGTAATCAATAGATGGCGCTGCTATGGTAAATCTACGAACGTGTCATATAAGCTACATCTTAACAGCATAATTACCACGTGTTGTTGACGCTATACAATTAATTAAATTTATTTTGTAGTGAACGAAATACCGTATAATTCAGTTAACTATTTGTCTGTTATTATTTGACAGTCACAATTATCTGTTAACTCCAAATGATTGTACTAAAGGGTTATAGTAGTAGAAAGTCAAATAAGGAGATCACCATATTTTTTTACAAATACCATCTGTGTGAAAAAGCATAGTGGACTCCGTGACTGATGTTCTCCTATTGTTCCTCTTAGATTGTTTACTATAATGTAATATAACAAAAACTTTAGCCACAGCAACGCGTGGCCGGGTCAGCTAGTATTATATAAATTCGTTGACGGACATATTCTTTTTCTAAGTAATATATTAATAAATTTATGCTAATTAGGGACCTATCAGATATACATATATCGTTAGCTGTTAAGTAATTGTGTGCGCGTTAATGTATTTTACTTACTCTTCCATGTTAAATTTATCTTGGCAAAACTTACGAAAATAATAAGCATTTTATGTTTTGTTAGTCCGTTTATTTCAAAGAGTTGTAACTTTATGCACGTGTTCAAGGCTTTAAGTGATAGTAGAATAGACAAAGTATAAAAGGAATGACGTTACAAAGCGGGATCAAATAATGCTTAGGAGAAATTCAATTTTATTTGATCCGCTCAATACGAGAAAACAGAACATTTTTTTTCTGTCCAATCTATACAGTTTAGAAGAAAACCTCAAAAGTACGATTATGATTGAGGTTAACAAGTTCTGTTCATCCGAAAAAGAAAAGAGTAAAATCTTAGTGTCAAACCACTTTGCAGTGGTTAGGGCACCAAAAAGAGGAACCTCCTCACTGTACGGGCCGTGTCGAGGATGACCGCCTTCTGCGTCAGGCACTTGATCCAGCATTCTAACGTGAGCGTCTTGATTACCAACTTACAATTTAGAGTCGCGATACTACAAGTACGAGCCTGACTCAGTTCTTATAGAATCGAAAACGGCCGATTTCGTACAAAAAAAGAAAAAAACTACAATGTGACAATATAGCGGCTAATAAAAAGAACTCACAAGAATTTCTTTATCTTAATGCTTGTGGGGTTATAAAATAAATGGTCTTCATGTATTCATTTTAGTTTTAATAGATGGCAAGGATCCATTAGTAAATAGTACAGTGATGTCGTCAGCAAATAAAGTCATACCACAGATAGTCGTTAACGGTAGGTCATTAATATACATAATAATCTAATTCTCACCGTCCTCTTAGCATACACCACAGGCGATCTCGAACTCTTCAATCATCACCATCAACTCGAAATAAGTAAATGGATAAAAGAAAAAGAAAGGACTTTAAGAATTGCCTTTTGTTTTTATTGATAGGGTGAAAAATCTCTTCGGATTTCCGACTCCTCAAGGTCGGTCTTGTTCTTCTCTCGTGATCGGTCCCCTCCTGATTCCGTTCAGCGGCCTCTCTCT
The DNA here is from genome assembly GCA_949316085.1 of Hypercompe scribonia. Lineage (NCBI taxonomy): Eukaryota > Metazoa > Arthropoda > Insecta > Lepidoptera > Erebidae > Hypercompe > Hypercompe scribonia. The sequence goes on from OX438980.1 coordinate 11,897,739, forward strand.
GAAGCGTAAAAGATTCCGCAGATAAAGATCACTGCGTTTCATCAGCCCTCCGCACCCGCCAATCATGCAGCAGTGATTGCTGGCGGGGACAGGTCTCGTCGTCGTCGTCAAGGTCACCATACTGCATACTGCATCGTCTGCTTTCACAATGAGTATGGTGACCACAACTCTTGGATTCCATCAGGTAGGGTAGAGTTACTTAGGCAAGGTTTTGATGTTAAAATAAAAAAAAAGTTTAAACTATTATTTGTTTTTAATGTTTTTTAATGTCTTAATATCTAGGTACTATACATATTGTTTCACTTGAATATTGATTTGTTACACTTTGACTATACAATAATATAGTATATTTACCTTTACATTACATTGTACCTACATTTAACTTATGAATTAACCCTATTTATGCTACACTAACCACTTATACTAAAACTAAACTAAACTAAAACTAAAAAATGTACAAAAGTCGTTGGTACGCCTTGTGCAACGAGAACATCTGGAAGCGAGAAAAATTATCTAGAATCATAGTAACTATTAAATCATAATTATATTATTCGACTTGTAATTTTTCTATATATAATAGGACTTGAAATAATTTTGAGCTACAGACCGTATACTTGGTGTTGGTAAGTCATGTTCTGATTGTAGTTTTTTTTCGCTTAGTGAGTACCTAACTGAATTTAAAAGAGAGTTGTGATCATCTTCATGTTTCACTTCATTAAATGTATATTGCTTCTGTAGTTTTAAATACAGATATTCAGTTATCAATTTTGGACCTAAATGTTTACTGAATTGTAAATTTACTCGTATTAAGCTGGCTCTAAAAATATTGTATCCTGACAATCAGACTGAATAAATTATTATTGTTAATATTTTCTTTCTCATCGTACCTGTTACAGTGGGAGTAGGTTAGGCTAACCTAGCGTGCACGAACGCTTGCACATAAGAGCGGCACATCGGGCACCTTACAAACGCCCCGCCGCACTTTGCGCACGTCAACAGGTGACCCCACGGCAAGAACACCACGCTCATCTGTAAGCAGACAACATCATTGTAACACTGTTGAAGAGGTCACACTGTCGTTGTTATATTAATCAGCTGCCTCTAATATTCCAATGACTTACCTCAGAGCCCACGCAATTTGCACAGTCTTGCTTCCTTCGACTGTCTCCTTTCCTCTTCCAACAATAATATTTTCTCTTTATTTTCCATTTTTTTTTCCACAACTGAACGAAGTTCTACAAAGTATTAACACACGTGTGTAGGATGCCTTGGACGGAACGAGAATGACACGAACGATCGCCCCGTGCTGCAGGCGCCGGCCGGTGTGGGGGCGGGGGGTGTGTCATCTTTGCCGCACTCACAACTTTGTTGATATCGTTTTCTTTTAATGCGTACGAAATTGTTTTATTGTAATAGGTACGACATTTGTTACTCGCCGCCCGCAACACCGCTCCTGGCCCGGATGGGATTCCGGGTCGAGCATGGGTGTGCGCTTCGGTGATCCTAGGGAATAGGTTGAGGCAACTGTTTACCAGCTGCCTCCGTAACAGCGTATTCCCTTCCGGCTGGAAGGAAGCCAGGCTGGTACTCATCCAGAAACCTGGCAGGGCTGCAGATACTCCCTCGGCGTGCCGACCTATATGCCTGTTGGACGAGGCGGCCAAACTCTTTGAAAGAGTTATCGCCGCCCGTATCAGCCGACACCTGTCGCTAGTGGGCCCTGACTTATCAGACAACCAATTTGGCTTTCGAGAGGGACGTTCAACGCTCGACGCGATCGAACGCGTCCGCTCCTTATCGGAAGAGGTTGTCTGTCGGGGGGGAGTGACGTTGGCCGTCAGTCTTGATATAGTCAACGCCTTTAACTCCCTGCCGTGGTGGGTAATTAGAGAGGCACTGGTATATCACCAGTTGCCCCTCTACTTGCAGCACATCATCGGGGCCTATCTTCGCGATAGGTCCATATCCTATGTAGGTCGGGACGGTGAAGTACTTCAAAGGGAGGTCACATGCGGGGTTCCCCAGGGGTCGGTCTTAGGACCCCTTTTGTGGAACCTCGCGTATGATGCGGTCCTGAGGACCAGTCTACCCCTTGGAGTGAGTGTCGTCTGCTACGCGGACGACACTCTAGTACTGGCTAGGGGGTATGGCTTCCAAGAAGTCCCGGAGCTCGCCGAGTTAGGGGTGACCTGTGTCGTCCAAAAGATCAGCGATTTGGGTCTGCGGGTTGCACCTCATAAGACGGAAGCCCTGTGGTTCCACAGGAAACGCGGAGGTGTCGTTCCTACCAGCTCGTTTATAAGAGTGGAAGGAGCGGAGGTCGAGGTCGGTCGACACATTAAGTACCTCGGCCTAACCTTGGACAGTCGCTGGAGCTTCGAGGAGCATTTCGAGCGGATGATCCCACGAGTTCGGGGGCTGGCGGGCTCCCTACAAAGGCTGTTGCCTAACATAGGGGGCCCGCGAGAAGAAGTGCGCCGCCTCTACTGTGCGGTGCTACGATCCATGGCCCTCTACGGAGCGCCGATATGGGCCAAGCGCATATCAGCCTCCTCCCGCTGCAGAGCTAAGCTCAATCGAGCGCAGCGGGTAGCGGCCATTCGGATCGTACGAGGATACCGCACCATCTCGTCTGAGGCGGCAACAGTCCTGGCAAGTTTTCTGCCTTTTGATATCTTGGCCGATATGGACGCGAGGATCTATGACCGTATTCGCGCTATCCGCCGGGATGAGAGTGGGGAAGACCAGGACGAGCTCGAAATGCGGCAGAGCGCCCACCGACAGGCATTGACACAATGGCGCGCGCGGCTAGAACAGCCACAAAATGCGCGCCAACGCGCTGTCGGTGCCGTTCTGCCCAACCTCGAAGCTTGGGTAGGTAGGGAGGGAGGTCGCGTCACCTACCGACTGACGCAGATACTCACCGGGCATGGTTGCTTCGGTGAGTATCTGAATAAGATCGGACGCGAGGAGACGGCACACTGTCACCACTGCGCAGCCGACTGGGACTCCGCCCAGCATACGCTGGAAGACTGCCCCGCGTGGGCATCTGAACGCGGAGCCCTAGTCGATGAAATAGGACGAGACCTATCGCCGCCAGCAATCGTTGCTGCCATGCTGGCGGGTGAGAAAAGCTGGGCCGCAGTGGTCTCTTTCTGCGAAACTGTTATGCTCCAGAAAAAGACCGCTGAACGGGATCGGGAGAGGGCCGATCCCGAACGAAGAAGACGCCGGCGGCGTTATGAGCCGTCGACGGGACCGCGAGTCGCCAGAGAGTGGGATCCTCTGGTGGCGGATTAGTTGCTGCGGTCTGCGACGGAATGATTTGTTTCGGCCTGGTAGCAAAAAATGCGATCGGGTCGCAACAAATTATAACAACCGGACTGATAGGTGGGGTTGCCTTTATGGAGTCCCCAGGATAGGGTCTGACTAGGCGCGGCGTTGATTCTGGAGGGGACCTGAAATAACATGGTCCGGGTCCCCTTCAAAGAAGGACGCCTGAGACCGGCCGCCGGGGTGGTTTTTAGTGGAAACACCACATACTTCTAGCTCCTGCGTCCCCAAGGAGTCGGAGACCTGAAGGGATTTTCCACCCTGACAACAAATAAAAAAAAAAAAAAAAGGTACGACATTTGTTACTTCTTTATATCTGAAAAATGAAACGTAAAAATACAATTGCATGGTAATTATTAGTAGTAACGACTATAATAGTAGCTACGTTAAGGAATCACACTTTATATTAATATAATAAAGGTGAAAGTTTTTGAACGTGTGCGTTTGTATGTTTGTCAATCTTCACGCATTTATTCCAAAAAATGTGCTGTTTCCGTGGAATGAGTAAACAGTTTTGAACAGTCCACTGCTGGACATGTGCCCCTATTTCGCACCCCTGGATATTTTAATTTTTTTAAATTAACAATAGAAAGTGATTGAAGAGAAAGACTTATATGTGTAGTTACACCTCTTTTATACAATAGTAGAGGAAACCGAGAAATTCAAAGCTCTGTAAGGCGATATTATAAAATCATGCTTTTAAATGATTACATTGCATACACTAACTATTACCAAAATGTATATCTCAAAAAGATCTACCAAAGAGCCAGCAATGACCCGTCCTTCTCCTTAAAATAACCCACAGTAATCTTTTTATTCTTTTATATATTTGACAAAGAAATAACTCATAGGTAAGGTAAGGTAACGAATTACTAAAATATGCAATAACACTAGCGAAACCGTGGTGATCACAGCTAGTAATAATAAAAACTGTCACGTTACTTTGCATTGGGATCGAAGTGTTATCATAGACATAACCAAAAAGTAGCCAACAGGCCTGCTACTGTGGTGATAGATCGATTAAATCCATTTCTTGAATTCCAAACGATCAGCCGCCTACTGATAAGGTGGAAAGGTAATTAACGTGTACATTAATTACAATCGTTAAACAAACAAATATTATATAAATTCGTTGACGGACATATTCCTTTTATTTATTTATTTATTTATTTATACTTAATGCACATGTTGTACAAAGGCGGACTTAATGCCATGGGGCATTCTCTCCCAGTCAACCTTCAGCTGATGTAGAAACACGATGCCTTTTCTATGTAATATATTAATAAATTTATGCTAATTAGGGACCTATCAGATATACATATATCGTTAGCTGTTAAGTAATTGTGTGCGCGTTAATGTATTTTACTTACTGTTCCATGTTAAATTTATCTTGGCAAAACTTACGAAAATAATAAGCATTTCATGTTTTGTTAGTCCGTTTATTTCGAAGAGTTGTAACTTTATGCACGTGTTCAAGGCTTTAAGTGATAGTAGAATAGACAAAGTATAAAAGGAATGACGTTACAAAGCGGGATCAAATAATGCTTAGGAGAAATTCAATTTTATTTGATCCGCTCAATACGAGAAAACAGAACATTTTTTTTCTGTCCAATCTATACAGTTTAGCAGGAAACCTTAAAAGTACGATTATTATTGAGGTTAACAAGTTCTGTTCATCCGAAAAAGAAAAGAGTGAAATCTTAGTGTCAAACCACTTTGCAGTGGTTAGGGCACCAAAACGAGGAACCTCCTCACTGTACGGGCCGTGTCGAGGATTACCGCCTTCTGCGTCAGGCACTTGATCCAGCATTCTCACGTGAGCGTCTTGATTACTAACTTACAATTTAGAGTCGCCATACTACAGGTATGAGCCTGACTCAGTTCTTATAGAATCGAAAACGGCCGATTTCGTACAAAAAAAAAGAAAAAAACTACAATGTGACAATAGAGCGGCTAATAAAAAGAACTCACAAGAATTTCTTTATCTTAATGCTTGTGGGGTTATAAAATAAATGGTCACAACGCTTTGTCGACATTCTTATATTGACAATACACGAAAACAATGAAATGACTAAAATATAAGTAAAAAAAAGCAGAATACATGGATTACGTTTCACAAAAATATGTCTAGGGACTGATTTTTATTTATATTGCGTAATTGGTCTTCTGCAAAGAACTGGACAATGGACGAGAGTATTATACTTTGGCATGGTCGTTTAAAAATTAGACAGTAGGTACATGAAAACGTCTTGAATATGGCGTTAAACTACGTGCTTACAGATACAAACGGCGTAACACAAGAAATGCATTTGTGTTGTGGGGTATGCGCAAGGTAGTAATTTAAAAGGTCACGCTGAAAAATTTGTAATTATAAAAGATTATTTAAATGCAGGAAACTTTGCCCGTACAGAAAATTTATCAGACATAGTGTACCACTATATTGTTTTAGATCGTCATTGAGATATTCTCGAAGAGAATAATACTCGTAGCACTTAGCAATGAGCAGTTTCTGAAGACGCTTCTTGAAAATTGTTGTGTTTTCAGCCTTTTTATATGATTCGGCAATTTATTACAGACATATGGAGCAATACAAAGTATGCTTTTGTCCATTAATGCAGTTTTACTCTTCACAACACACATCTGCGTGACGAACTTTTGATCTTTTCTCAAATAGACCAATATTTTGTCTTACGAACGTGGCACACTCAACGATACACACTCGTATATATTATATATGCATGAGAGAGTTAATATGTTTTTTTCTACAAAGTGAGATTTACAACTGTTAGGTATTTTAACATCAAATATAATCCTTATACATCTTTTCTGAACTTTGAATGCTAAATTTCAATCAGTGGAGTTACCCCAAGGCATGATACCGAACCGCAGCGTTGATGAGACAAGTCCATGATATGCTGCTATCAGTGTAGATCTACTCGCTACATTTTTTAGCTTATAGAATCCATAGATTGATTGACTCACGTTAGTACAGACATATTATTCTGTGTGTGCGTTCCAGTTCAATTTACTGTCAATTTAAATTATTGTTTTGTACCCATTGTATTATTAAATCAATAGATGTATTCATTTTAGTTTCAATAGACGGCAAGGATCCATTAGTAAATAATACAGTGATTTCGTCAGCAAATAAAGTCATATCACAGAGAGTCGTTAACGGTAGGTCATTTATATACATAATAATCTAATTCTCAACGTCCTCTGATCATACACCACAGGCGATCTCGAACTCTTCAATCATCACCATCAACTCTAAATAAATAAATGGATAAAAGAAAAAGAAAGGACTTTCAGAATTGCCTTTGTTTTTATTGATAGGGTGAAAAATCTCTTCGGATCTCCGACTCCTCAAGGTCGGTCTTGTTCTTCTCTCGTGATCGGTCCCCTCCTGATCCCGTTCAGCGGCCTCTCTCTGAAGCGTAAAAGATTCCGCAGATAAAGACCACTGCGTTTCATCAGCCCTCCGCACCCGCCAATCATGCAGCAATGATTGCTGGCGGGGACAAGTCTCGTCGTCGTCGTCAAGGTCACCATACTGCATACTGCATACTACATTGTCTGTATTCACAATGAGTATGGTGACCACAACTCTTGGATTCCATCAGGTAGGGTAGAGTTACTTAGGCAAGGTTTTGATGTTAAAATAAAAAAAAGTTCAAACTATTATTTGTTTTTAATGTTTTTTAATGTCTTAATATCTAGGTACTATACATATTGTTTCACTTAAATATTGATTTGTTACACTTTGACTATACAAAAATATAGTATATTTACATTTACATTACATTGTACCTACATTTAACTTATGAATTAACCCTATTTATGCTACACTAACTACTTATACTAAAACTAAACTAAACTAAAACTAAAAAATGTACAAAAGTCGTTGGTACGCCTTGTGCAACGAGAACATCTGGAAGCGAGAAAATTTATTTAGAATCATATTAACTATTAAATCATAATTATATTATTCGACTTGTAATTTTTCTATATATGTATAATAGGACTTGAAATAATTTTGAGCTACAGACCGTATACTTGGTGTCGGTAAGTCATGTTCTGATTGTAGTTTTTTTTCGCTTAGTGAGTACCTAACTGAATTTAAAAGAGAGTTGTGATCATCTTCATGTTTCACTTCATTAAATGTATATTGCTACTTTAGTTTTAAATACAGATATTCAGTTATCTACATATTTTGGACCTAAATGTTAACTGAATTGTAAATTTTCTCGTATTAAGCTGGCCCTAAAAATATTGTATCCTGACAATCAGACTGAATAAATTATTATTGTTAATATTTTCTTTCCCAGCGTACCTGTTGCAGTGGGAGTAGGTCAGGCTAACCTAGCGTACACGAACGCTTGCACATAAGAGCGGCACATCGGGCACCTTACAAACGCCCCGCTGCACTTCGCGCACGTCAACAGGTGACCACACGGCAAGAACACCACGCTCATCTGTAAGCAGACAACATCATTGTAACACTGTTGAAAAGGTCACACTGTCGTTGTTATATTAATCAGCTGCCTCTAATATTCCAATGACTTACCTCAGAGCCCACGCAAATTTTGCACAGTCTTGCTTCCTTCAACTCTCTCCTTTCCTCTTCCAACAATAATATTTTCTCTTTATTTTCCATTCTTTTTTTTCCACAACTGATCGAAGTTCCACAAAGTATTAACACACGTGTGTAGGATGCCTCGGACGGAACGAGAATGACACGAACGATCGCCGCACGCTGCACGCGCCGGCCGGTGTGGGGGCGGGGGGAGTGTCATCTTTACCGCACTCACAACTTTGTTGATATCGTTTTCTTTTAATGCGTACGAAATTGTTTTATTGTAATAGGTACGACATTTGTTAATTCTTTATATCTGAAGAATGAAACGTAGAAATAATATAATTGTATGATAATCATTAGTAGTAACGACTATAACAGTAGCTACGTTAAGGAATCACACTTCATATCAATATAATAAAGGTGAAAGTTTTTGAACGTGTGCGTTTGTATGTTTGTCAATCTTCACGCATTTATTCCAAAAAATGTGCTGTTTCCGTGGAATGAGTAAACAGTTTTGAACAGTCCACTGCTGGACATGTGCCCCTCTTTCGCACCCCTGGATATTTTAAATTTTTTTAATTATCAATACAAAGTGATTGAAGAGAAAGACTTATATGTATAGTTACACGTATTTTATACAACAGTAGAGGAAACCGAGAAATTCAAAGCTCTGTAAGGCGATATTGTAAAATCATGCTTTTATATGATTACATTGCTAACACTAGCTACTACGAAAATGTATATCTCAAAAAGATCTACCAAACAGCCAGCAATGACCCGTCCTTCTCCTTAAAATAACCCACAGTAATCTTTTTATTCTTTTATATATTTGACAAAGAAATAACTTATAGGTAAGGTAAGGTAACGAATTACTAAAATATGCAATAACGCTAGCGAAACCGTGGTGATCACAGCTAGTAATAATAAAAACTGTCACGTTACTTTGCATTGGGATCGAAGTGTTATCATAGACATAACCAAAAAGTAGCCAACAGGTCTGCTACTGTGGTGATAGATCGATTAAATCCATTTCTTGAACTCCAAACGATCAGCCGCCTACTGATGAGGTGGAAAGGTAATTAACGTGTACATTAATTACAATCGTTAAACAAACAAATATTATATAAATTCGTTGACGGACATATTCCTTTTCTAAGTAATATATTAATAAATTTATGCTAATTAGGGACCTATCAGATATACATATATCGTTAGCTGTTAAGTAATTGTGTGCGCGTTAATGTATTTTACTTACTGTTCCATGTTAAATTTATCTTGGCAAAACTTACGAAAATAATAAGCATTTCATGTTTTGTTAGTCCGTTTATTTCGAAGAGTTGTAACTTTATGCACGTGTTCAAGGCTTTAAGTGATAGTAGAATAGACAAAGTATAAAAGGAATGACGTTACAAAGCGGGATCAAATAATGCTTAGGAGAAATTCAATTTTATTTGATCCGCTCAATACGAGAAAACAGAACATTTTTTTTCTGTCCAATCTATACAGTTTAGCAGGAAACCTCAAAAGTACGATTATTATTGAGGTTAACAAGTTCTGTTCATCCGAAAAAGAAAAGAGTGAAATCTTAGTGTCAAACCACTTTGCAGTGGTTAGGGCACCAAAACGAGGAACCTCCTCACTGTACGGGCCGTGTCGAGGATTACCGCCTTCTGCGTCAGGCACTTGATCCAGCATTCTCACGTGAGCGTCTTGATTACTAACTTACAATTTAGAGTCGCCATACTACAGGTATGAGCCTGACTCAGTTCTTATAGAATCGAAAACGGCCGATTTCGTACAAAAAAAAAGAAAAAAACTACAATGTGACAATAGAGCGGCTAATAAAAAGAACTCACAAGAATTTCTTTATCTTAATGCTTGTGGGGTTATAAAATAAATGGTCACAACGCTTTGTCGATATTCTTATATTGACAATACACGAAAACAATGAAATGACTAAAATATAAGTAAAAAAAAGCAGAATACATGGATTACGTTTCACAAAAATATGTCTAGGGACTGATTTTTATTTATATTGCGTAATTGGTCTTCTGCAAAGAACTGGACAATGGACGAGAGTATTATACTTTGGCATGGTCGTTTAAAAATTAGACAGTAGGTACATGAAAACGTCTTGAATATGGCGTTAAACTACGTGCTTACAGATACAAACGGCGTAACACAAGAAATGCATTTGTGTTGTGGGGTATGCGCAAGGTAGTAATTTAAAAGGTCACGCTGAAAAATTTGTAATTATAAAAGATTATTTAAATGCAGGAAACTTTGCCCGTACAGAAAATTTATCAGACATAGTGTACCACTATATTGTTTTAGATCGTCATTGAGATATTCTCGAAGAGAATAATACTCGTAGCACTTAGCAATGAGCAGTTTCTGAAGACGCTTCTTGAAAATTGTTGTGTTTTCAGCCTTTTTATATGATTCGGCAATTTATTACAGACATATGGAGCAATACAAAGTATGCTTTTGTCCATTAATGCAGTTTTACTCTTCACAACACACATCTGCGTGACGAACTTTTGATCTTTTCTCAAATAGACCAATATTTTGTCTTACGAACGTGGCACACTCAACGATACACACTCGTATATATTATATTTATATGCATGAGAGAGTTAATATGTTTTTTTCTACAAAGTGAGATTTACAACTGTTAGGTATTTTAACATCAAATATAATCCTTATACATCTTTTCTGAACTTTGAATGCTAAATTTCAATCAGTGGAGTTACCCCAAGGCATGATACCGAACCGCAGCCTTGATGAGACAAGTCCATGATATGCTGCTATCAGTGTAGATCTACTCGCTACATTTTTTAGCTTATAGAATCCATAGATTGATTGACTCACGTTAGTACAGACATATTATTCTGTGTGTGCGTTCCAGTTCAATTTACTGTCAATTTAAATTATTGTTTTGTACCCATTGTATTATTAAATCCATAGATGTATTCATTTTAGTTTCAATAGACGGGAAGGATCCATTAGTAAATAATACAGTGATTTCGTCAGCAAATAAAGTCATATCACAGAGAGTCGTTAACGGTAGGTCATTTATATACATAATAATCTAATTCTCAACGTCCTCTGATCATACACCACAGGCGATCTCGAACTCTTCAATCATCACCATCAACTCTAAATAAATAAATGGATAAAATAAAAAGAAAGGACTTTAAGAATTGCCTTTGTTTTTATTGATAGGGTGAAAAATCTCTTCGGATCTCCGACTCCTCAAGGTCGGTCTTGTTCTTCTCTCGTGATCGGTCCCCTCCTGATCCCGTTCAGCGGCCTCTCTCTGAAGCGTAAAAGATTCCGCAGATAAAGACCACTGCGTTTCATCAGCCCTCCGCACCCGCCAATCATGCAGCAATGATTGCTGGCGGGGACAAGTCTCGTCGTCGTCGTCAAGGTCACCATACTGCATACTGCATACTGCATCGTCTGCATTCACAATGAGTATAGTGACCACAACTCTTGGATTCCATCAGGTAGGGTAGAGTTACTTAGGCAAGGTTTTGATGTTAAAATAAAAAAAAAGTTCAAACTATTATTTGTTTTTAATGTTTTTTAATGTCTTAATATCTAGGTACTATACATATTGTTTCACTTAAATATTGATTTGTTACACTTTGACTATACAAAAATATAGTATATTTACATTTACATTACATTGTACCTACATTTAACTTATGAATTAACCCTATTTATGCTACACTAACTACTTATACTAAAACTAAACTAAACTAAAACTAAAAAATGTACAAAAGTCGTTGGTACGCCTTGTGCAACGAGAACATCTGGAAGCGAGAAAATTTATTTAGAATCATATTAACTATTAAATCATAATTATATTATTCGACTTGTAATTTTTCTATATATGTATAATAGGACTTGAAATAATTTTGAGCTACAGACCGTATACTTGGTGTCGGTAAGTCATGTTCTGATTGTAGTTTTTTTTCGCTTAGTGAGTACCTAACTGAATTTAAAAGAGAGTTGTGATCATCTTCATGTTTCACTTCATTAAATGTATATTGCTACTTTAGTTTTAAATACAGATATTCAGTTATCTACATATTTTGGACCTAAATGTTCACTGAATTGTAAATTTACTCGTATTAAGCTGGCCCTAAAAATATTGTATCCTGACAATCAGACTGAATAAATTATTATTGTTAATATTTTCTTTCCCAGCGTACCTGTTGCAGTGGGAGTAGGTCAGGCTAACCTAGCGTACACGAACGCTTGCACATAAGAGCGGCACATCGGGCACCTTACAAACGCCCCGCCGTACTTCGTGCACGTCAACAGGTGACCACACGGCAAGAACACCACGCTCATCTGTAAGCAGACAACATCATTGTAACACTGTTGAAGAGGTCACACTGTCGTTGTTATATTAATCAGCTGCCTCTAATATTCCAATGACTTACCTCAGAGCCCACGCAAATTTTGCACAGTCTTGCTTCCTTCAACTCTCTCCTTTCCTCTTCCAACAATAATATTTTCTCTTTATTTTCCATTTTTTTTTTTCCACAACTGATCGAAGTTCCACAAAGTATTAACACACGTGTGTAGGATGCCTCGGACGGAACGAGAATGACACGAACGATCGCCGCACGCTGCAAGCGCCGGCCGGTGTGGGGGCGGGGGGAGTGTCATCTTTACCGCACTCACAACTTTGTTGATATCGTTTTCTTTTAATGCGTACGAAATTGTTTTATTGTAATAGGTACGACATTTGTTAATTCTTTATATCTGAAGAATGAAACGTAGAAATAATATAATTGTATGATAATCATTAGTAGTAACGACTATAACAGTAGCTACGTTAAGGAATCACACTTCATATCAATATAATAAAGGTGAAAGTTTTTGAACGTGTGCGTTTGTATGTTTGTCAATCTTCACGCATTTATTCCAAAAAATGTGCTGTTTCCGTGGAATGAGTAAACAGTTTTGAACAGTCCACTGCTGGACATGTGCCCCTCTTTCGCACCCCTGGATATTTTAAATTTTTTTAATTATCAATACAAAGTGATTGAAGAGAAAGACTTATATGTATAGTTACACGTATTTTATACAACAGTAGAGGAAACCGAGAAATTCAAAGCTCTGTAAGGCGATATTGTAAAATCATGCTTTTATATGATTACATTGCTAACACTAGCTACTACGAAAATGTATATCTCAAAAAGATCTACCAAACAGCCAGCAATGACCCGTCCTTCTCCTTAAAATAACCCACAGTAATCTTTTTATTCTTTTATATATTTGACAAAGAAATAACTTATAGGTAAGGTAAGGTAACGAATTACTAAAATATGCAATAACGCTAGCGAAACCGCGGTGATCACAGCTAGTAATAATAAAAACTGTCACGTTACTTTGCATTGGGATCGAAGTGTTATCATAGACATAACCAAAAAGTAGCCAACAGGTCTGCTACTGTGGTGATAGATCGATTAAATCCATTTCTTGAACTCCAAACGATCAGCCGCCTACTGATAAGGTGGAAAGGTAATTAACGTGTACATTAATTACAATCGTTAAACAAACAAATATTATATAAATTCGTTGACGGACATATTCCTTTTCTAAGTAATATATTAATAAATTTATGCTAATTAGGGACCTATCAGATATACATATATCGTTAGCTGTTAAGTAATTGTGTGCGCGTTAATGTATTTTACTTACTGTTCCATGTTAAATTTATCTTGGCAAAACTTACGAAAATAATAAGCATTTCATGTTTTGTTAGTCCGTTTATTTCGAAGAGTTGTAACTTTATGCACGTGTTCAAGGCTTTAAGTGATAGTAGAATAGACAAAGTATAAAAGGAATGACGTTACAAAGCGGGATCAAATAATGCTTAGGAGAAATTCAATTTTATTTGATCCGCTCAATACGAGAAAACAGAACATTTTTTTTCTGTCCAATCTATACAGTTTAGCAGGAAACCTCAAAAGTACGATTATTATTGAGGTTAACAAGTTCTGTTCATCCGAAAAAGAAAAGAGTGAAATCTTAGTGTCAAACCACTTTGCAGTGGTTAGGGCACCAAAAAGAGGAACCTCCTCACTGTACGGACCGTGTCGAGGATTACCGCCTTCTGCGTCAGGCACTTGATCCAGCATTCTCACGTGAGCGTCTTGATTACTAACTTACAATTTAGAGTCGCCATACTACAGGTATGAGCCTGACTCAGTTCTTATAGAATCGAAAACGGCCGATTTCGTACAAAAAAAAAGAAAAAAACTACAATGTGACAATAGAGCGGCTAATAAAAAGAACTCACAAGAATTTCTTTATCTTAATGCTTGTGGGGTTATAAAATAAATGGTCACAACGCTTTGTCGATATTCTTATATTGACAATACACGAAAACAATGAAATGACTAAAATATAAGTAAAAAAAAGCAGAATACATGGATTACGTTTCACAAAAATATGTCTAGGGACTGATTTTTATTTATATTGCGTAATTGGTCTTCTGCAAAGAACTGGACAATGGACGAGAGTATTATACTTTGGCATGGTCGTTTAAAAATTAGACAGTAGGTACATGAAAACGTCTTGAATATGGCGTTAAACTACGTGCTTACAGATACAAACGGCGTAACACAAGAAATGCATTTGTGTTGTGGGGTATGCGCAAGGTAGTAATTTAAAAGGTCACGCTGAAAAATTTGTAATTATAAAAGATTATTTAAATGCAGGAAACTTTGCCCGTACAGAAAATTTATCAGACATAGTGTACCACTATATTGTTTTAGATCGTCATTGAGATATTCTCGAAGAGAATAATACTCGTAGCACTTAGCAATGAGCAGTTTCTGAAGACGCTTCTTGAAAATTGTTGTGTTTTCAGCCTTTTTATATGATTCGGCAATTTATTACAGACATATGGAGCAATACAAAGTATGCTTTTGTCCATTAATGCAGTTTTACTCTTCACAACACACATCTGCGTGACGAACTTTTGATCTTTTCTCAAATAGACCAATATTTTGTCTTACGAACGTGGCACACTCAACGATACACACTCGTATATATTATATTTATATGCATGAGAGAGTTAATATGTTTTTTTTTTTTTTTTTCTACAAAGTGAGATTTACAACTGTTAGGTATTTTAACATCAAATATAATCCTTATACATCTTTTCTGAACTTTGAATGCTAAATTTCAATCAGTGGAGTTACCCCAAGGCATGATACCGAACCGCAGCGTTGATGAGACAAGTCCATGATATGCTGCTATCAGTGTAGATCTACTCGCTACATTTTTTAGCTTATAGAATCCATAGATTGATTGACTCACGTTAGTACAGACATATTATTCTGTGTGTGCGTTCCAGTTCAATTTACTGTCAATTTAAATTATTGTTTTGTACCCATTGTATTATTAAATCAATAGATGTATTCATTTTAGTTTCAATAGACGGGAAGGATCCATTAGTAAATAATACAGTGATTTCGTCAGCAAATAAAGTCATATCACAGAGAGTCGTTAACGGTAGGTCATTTATATACATAATAATCTAATTCTCAACGTCCTCTGATCATACACCACAGGCGATCTCGAACTCTTCAATCATCACCATCAACTCTAAATAAATAAATGGATAAAATAAAAAGAAAGGACTTTAAGAATTGCCTTTGTTTTTATTGATAGGGTGAAAAATCTCTTCGGATCTCCGACTCCTCAAGGTCGGTCTTGTTCTTCTCTCGTGATCGGTCCCCTCCTGATCCCGTTCAGCGGCCTCTCTCTGAAGCGTAAAAGATTCCGCAGATAAAGACCACTGCGTTTCATCAGCCCTCCGCACCCGCCAATCATGCAGCAATGATTGCTGGCGGGGACAAGTCTCGTCGTCGTCGTCAAGGTCACCATACTGCATACTGCATACTGCATCGTCTGCATTCACAATGAGTATAGTGACCACAACTCTTGGATTCCATCAGGTAGGGTAGAGTTACTTAGGCAAGGTTTTGATGTTAAAATAAAAAAAAAGTTCAAACTATTATTTGTTTTTAATGTTTTTTAATGTCTTAATATCTAGGTACTATACATATTGTTTCACTTAAATATTGATTTGTTACACTTTGACTATACAAAAATATAGTATATTTACATTTACATTACATTGTACCTACATTTAACTTATGAATTAACCCTATTTATGCTACACTAACTACTTATACTAAAACTAAACTAAACTAAAACTAAAAAATGTACAAAAGTCGTTGGTACGCCTTGTGCAACGAGAACATCTGGAAGCGAGAAAATTTATTTAGAATCATATTAACTATTAAATCATAATTATATTATTCGACTTGTAATTTTTCTATATATGTATAATAGGACTTGAAATAATTTTGAGCTACAGACCGTATACTTGGTGTCGGTAAGTCATGTTCTGATTGTAGTTTTTTTTCGCTTAGTGAGTACCTAACTGAATTTAAAAGAGAGTTGTGATCATCTTCATGTTTCACTTCATTAAATGTATATTGCTACTTTAGTTTTAAATACAGATATTCAGTTATCTACATATTTTGGACCTAAATGTTCACTGAATTGTAAATTTTCTCGTATTAAGCTGGCCCTAAAAATATTGTATCCTGACAATCAGACTGAATAAATTATTATTGTTAATATTTTCTTTCCCAGCGTACCTGTTGCAGTGGGAGTAGGTCAGGCTAACCTAGCGTACACGAACGCTTGCACATAAGAGCGGCACATCGGGCACCTTACAAACGCCCCGCCGCACTTCGCGCACGTCAACAGGTGACCACACGGCAAGAACACCACGCTCATCTGTAAGCAGACAACATCATTGTAACACTGTTGAAGAGGTCACACTGTCGTTGTTATATTAATCAGCTGCCTCTAATATTCCAATGACTTACCTCAGAGCCCACGCAAATTTTGCACAGTCTTGCTTCCTTCAACTCTCTCCTTTCCTCTTCCAACAATAATATTTTCTCTTTATTTTCCATTTTTTTTTTTCCACAACTGATCGAAGTTCCACAAAGTATTAACACACGTGTGTAGGATGCCTCGGACGGAACGAGAATGACACGAACGATCGCCGCACGCTGCAAGCGCCGGCCGGTGTGGGGGCGGGGGGAGTGTCATCTTTACCGCACTCACAACTTTGTTGATATCGTTTTCTTTTAATGCGTACGAAATTGTTTTATTGTAATAGGTACGACATTTGTTAATTCTTTATATCTGAAGAATGAAACGTAGAAATAATATAATTGTATGATAATCATTAGTAGTAACGACTATAACAGTAGCTACGTTAAGGAATCACACTTCATATCAATATAATAAAGGTGAAAGTTTTTGAACGTGTGCGTTTGTATGTTTGTCAATCTTCACGCATTTATTCCAAAAAATGTGCTGTTTCCGTGGAATGAGTAAACAGTTTTGAACAGTCCACTGCTGGACATGTGCCCCTCTTTCGCACCCCTGGATATTTTAAATTTTTTTAATTATCAATACAAAGTGATTGAAGAGAAAGACTTATATGTATAGTTACACGTATTTTATACAACAGTAGAGGAAACCGAGAAATTCAAAGCTCTGTAAGGCGATATTGTAAAATCATGCTTTTATATGATTACATTGCTAACACTAGCTACTACGAAAATGTATATCTCAAAAAGATCTACCAAACAGCCAGCAATGACCCGTCCTTCTCCTTAAAATAACCCACAGTAATCTTTTTATTCTTTTATATATTTGACAAAGAAATAACTTATAGGTAAGGTAAGGTAACGAATTACTAAAATATGCAATAACGCTAGCGAAACCGCGGTGATCACAGCTAGTAATAATAAAAACTGTCACGTTACTTTGCATTGGGATCGAAGTGTTATCATAGACATAACCAAAAAGTAGCCAACAGGTCTGCTACTGTGGTGATAGATCGATTAAATCCATTTCTTGAACTCCAAACGATCAGCCGCCTACTGATAAGGTGGAAAGGTAATTAACGTGTACATTAATTACAATCGTTAAACAAACAAATATTATATAAATTCGTTGACGGACATATTCCTTTTCTAAGTAATATATTAATAAATTTATGCTAATTAGGGACCTATCAGATATACATATATCGTTAGCTGTTAAGTAATTGTGTGCGCGTTAATGTATTTTACTTACTGTTCCATGTTAAATTTATCTTGGCAAAACTTACGAAAATAATAAGCATTTCATGTTTTGTTAGTCCGTTTATTTCGAAGAGTTGTAACTTTATGCACGTGTTCAAGGCTTTAAGTGATAGTAGAATAGACAAAGTATAAAAGGAATGACGTTACAAAGCGGGATCAAATAATGCTTAGGAGAAATTCAATTTTATTTGATCCGCTCAATACGAGAAAACAGAACATTTTTTTTCTGTCCAATCTATACAGTTTAGCAGGAAACCTCAAAAGTACGATTATTATTGAGGTTAACAAGTTCTGTTCATCCGAAAAAGAAAAGAGTGAAATCTTAGTGTCAAACCACTTTGCAGTGGTTAGGGCACCAAAAAGAGGAACCTCCTCACTGTACGGACCGTGTCGAGGATTACCGCCTTCTGCGTCAGGCACTTGATCCAGCATTCTCACGTGAGCGTCTTGATTACTAACTTACAATTTAGAGTCGCCATACTACAGGTATGAGCCTGACTCAGTTCTTATAGAATCGAAAACGGCCGATTTCGTACAAAAAAAAAGAAAAAAACTACAATGTGACAATAGAGCGGCTAATAAAAAGAACTCACAAGAATTTCTTTATCTTAATGCTTGTGGGGTTATAAAATAAATGGTCACAACGCTTTGTCGACATTCTTATATTGACAATACACGAAAACAATGAAATGACTAAAATATAAGTAAAAAAAAGCAGAATACATGGATTACGTTTCACAAAAATATGTCTAGGGACTGATTTTTATTTATATTGCGTAATTGGTCTTCTGCAAAGAACTGGACAATGGACGAGAGTATTATACTTTGGCATGGTCGTTTAAAAATTAGACAGTAGGTACATGAAAACGTCTTGAATATGGCGTTAAACTACGTGCTTACAGATACAAACGGCTTAACACAAGAAATGCATTTGTGTTGTGGGGTATGCGCAAGGTAGTAATTTAAAAGGTCACGCTGAAAAATTTGTAATTATAAAAGATTATTTAAATGCAGGAAACTTTGCCCGTACAGAAAATTTATCAGACATAGTGTACCACTATATTGTTTTAGATCGTCATTGAGATATTCTCGAAGAGAATAATACTCGTAGCACTTAGCAATGAGCAGTTTCTGAAGACGCTTCTTGAAAATTGTTGTGTTTTCAGCCTTTTTATACGATTCGGCAATTTATTACAGACATATGGAGCGATACAAAGTATGCTTTTGTCCATTAATGCAGTTTTACTCTTCACAACACACATCTGCGTGACGAACTTTTGATCTTTTCTCAAATAGACCAATATTTTGTCTTACGAACGTGGCACACTCAACGATACACACTCGTATATATTATATTTATATGCATGAGAGAGTTAATATGTTTTTTTCTACAAAGTGAGATTTACAACTGTTAGGTATTTTAACATCAAATATAATCCTTATACATCTTTTCTGAACTTTGAATGCTAAATTTCAATCAGTGGAGTTACCCCAAGGCATGATACCGAACCGCAGCGTTGATAAGACAAGTCCATGATATGCTGCTATCAGTGTAGATCTACTCGCTACATTTTTTAGCTTATAGAATCCATAGATTGATTGACTCACGTTAGTACAGACATATTATTCTGTGTGTGCTTTCCAGTTCAATTTACTGTCAATTTAAATTATTGTTTTGTACCCATTGTATTATTAAATCAATAGATGTATTCATTTTAGTTTCAATAGACGGCAAGGATCCATTAGTAAATAATACAGTGATTTCGTCAGCAAATAAAGTCATATCACAGAGAGTCGTTAACGGTAGGTCATTTATATACATAATAATCTAATTCTCAACGTCCTCTGATCATACACCACAGGCGATCTCGAACTCTTCAATCATCACCATCAACTCTAAATAAATAAATGGATAAAAGAAAAAGAAAGGACTTTAAGAATTGCCTTTGTTTTTATTGATAGGGTGAAAAATCTCTTCGGATCTCCGACTCCTCAAGGTCGGTCTTGTTCTTCTCTCGTGATCGGTCCCCTCCTGATCCCGTTCAGCGGCCTCTCTCTGAAGCGTAAAAGATTCCGCAGATAAAGACCACTGCGTTTCATCAGCCCTCCGCACCCGCCAATCATGCAGCAATGATTGCTGGCGGGGACAAGTCTCGTCGTCGTCGTCAAGGTCACCATACTGCATACTGCATACTGCATCGTCTGCATTCACAATGAGTATGGTGACCACAACTTTTGGATTCCATCAGGTAGGGTAGAGTTACTTAGGCAAGGTTTTGATGTTAAAATAAAAAAAAAGTTCAAACTATTATTTGTTTTTAATGTTTTTTAATGTCTTAATATCTAGGTACTATACATATTGTTTCACTTAAATATTGATTTGTTACACTTTGACTATACAAAAATATAGTATATTTACATTTACATTACATTGTACCTACATTTAACTTATGAATTAACCCTATTTATGCTACACTAACTACTTATACTAAAACTAAACTAAACTAAAACTAAAAAATGTACAAAAGTCGTTGGTACGCCTTGTGCAACGAGAACATCTGGAAGCGAGAAAATTTATTTAGAATCATATTAACTATTAAATCATAATTATATTATTCGACTTGTAATTTTTCTATATATGTATAATAGGACTTGAAATAATTTTGAGCTACAGACCGTATACTTGGTGTCGGTAAGTCATGTTCTGATTGTAGTTTTTTTTCGCTTAGTGAGTACCTAACTGAATTTAAAAGAGAGTTGTGATCATCTTCATGTTTCACTTCATTAAATGTATATTGCTACTTTAGTTTTAAATACAGATATTCAGTTATCTACATATTTTAGACCTAAATGTTCACTGAATTGTAAATTTACTCGTATTAAGCTGGCCCTAAAAATATTGTATCCTGACAATCAGACTGAATAAATTATTATTGTTAATATTTTCTTTCCCAGCGTACCTGTTGCAGTGGGAGTAGGTCAGGCTAACCTAGCGTACACGAACGCTTGCACATAAGAGCGGCACATCGGGCACCTTACAAACGCCCCGCCGCACTTCGCGCACGTCAACAGGTGACCACACGGCAAGAACACCACGCTCATCTGTAAGCAGACAACATCATTGTAACACTGTTGAAGAGGTCACACTGTCGTTGTTATATTAATCAGCTGCCTCTAATATTCCAATGACTTACCTCAGAGCCCACGCAAATTTTGCACAGTCTTGCTTCCTTCAACTCTCTCCTTTCCTCTTCCAACAATAATATTTTCTCTTTATTTTCCATTTTTTTTTTTCCACAACTGATCGAAGTTCCACAAAGTATTAACACACGTGTGTAGGATGCCTCGGACGGAACGAGAATGACACGAACGATCGCCGCACGCTGCAAGCGCCGGCCGGTGTGGGGGCGGGGGGAGTGTCATCTTTACCGCACTCACAACTTTGTTGATATCGTTTTCTTTTAATGCGTACGAAATTGTTTTATTGTAATAGGTACGACATTTGTTAATTCTTTATATCTGAAGAATGAAACGTAGAAATAATATAATTGTATGATAATCATTAGTAGTAACGACTATAACAGTAGCTACGTTAAGGAATCACACTTCATATCAATATAATAAAGGTGAAAGTTTTTGAACGTGTGCGTTTGTATGTTTGTCAATCTTCACGCATTTATTCCAAAAAATGTGCTGTTTCCGTGGAATGAGTAAACAGTTTTGAACAGTCCACTGCTGGACATGTGCCCCTCTTTCGCACCCCTGGATATTTTAAATTTTTTTAATTATCAATACAAAGTGATTGAAGAGAAAGACTTATATGTATAGTTACACGTATTTTATACAACAGTAGAGGAAACCGAGAAATTCAAAGCTCTGTAAGGCGATATTGTAAAATCATGCTTTTATATGATTACATTGCTAACACTAGCTACTACGAAAATGTATATCTCAAAAAGATCTACCAAACAGCCAGCAATGACCCGTCCTTCTCCTTAAAATAACCCACAGTAATCTTTTTATTCTTTTATATATTTGACAAAGAAATAACTTATAGGTAAGGTAAGGTAACGAATTACTAAAATATGCAATAACGCTAGCGAAACCGCGGTGATCACAGCTAGTAATAATAAAAACTGTCACGTTACTTTGCATTGGGATCGAAGTGTTATCATAGACATAACCAAAAAGTAGCCAACAGGTCTGCTACTGTGGTGATAGATCGATTAAATCCATTTCTTGAACTCCAAACGATCAGCCGCCTACTGATAAGGTGGAAAGGTAATTAACGTGTACATTAATTACAATCGTTAAACAAACAAATATTATATAAATTCGTTGACGGACATATTCCTTTTCTAAGTAATATATTAATAAATTTATGCTAATTAGGGACCTATCAGATATACATATATCGTTAGCTGTTAAGTAATTGTGTGCGCGTTAATGTATTTTACTTACTGTTCCATGTTAAATTTATCTTGGCAAAACTTACGAAAATAATAAGCATTTCATGTTTTGTTAGTCCGTTTATTTCGAAGAGTTGTAACTTTATGCACGTGTTCAAGGCTTTAAGTGATAGTAGAATAGACAAAGTATAAAAGGAATGACGTTACAAAGCGGGATCAAATAATGCTTAGGAGAAATTCAATTTTATTTGATCCGCTCAATACGAGAAAACAGAACATTTTTTTTCTGTCCAATCTATACAGTTTAGCAGGAAACCTCAAAAGTACGATTATTATTGAGGTTAACAAGTTCTGTTCATCCGAAAAAGAAAAGAGTGAAATCTTAGTGTCAAACCACTTTGCAGTGGTTAGGGCACCAAAAAGAGGAACCTCCTCACTGTACGGACCGTGTCGAGGATTACCGCCTTCTGCGTCAGGCACTTGATCCAGCATTCTCACGTGAGCGTCTTGATTACTAACTTACAATTTAGAGTCGCCATACTACAGGTATGAGCCTGACTCAGTTCTTATAGAATCGAAAACGGCCGATTTCGTACAAAAAAAAAGAAAAAAACTACAATGTGACAATAGAGCGGCTAATAAAAAGAACTCACAAGAATTTCTTTATCTTAATGCTTGTGGGGTTATAAAATAAATGGTCACAACGCTTTGTCGATATTCTTATATTGACAATACACGAAAACAATGAAATGACTAAAATATAAGTAAAAAAAAGCAGAATACATGGATTACGTTTCACAAAAATATGTCTAGGGACTGATTTTTATTTATATTGCGTAATTGGTCTTCTGCAAAGAACTGGACAATGGACGAGAGTATTATACTTTGGCATGGTCGTTTAAAAATTAGACAGTAGGTACATGAAAACGTCTTGAATATGGCGTTAAACTACGTGCTTACAGATACAAACGGCGTAACACAAGAAATGCATTTGTGTTGTGGGGTATGCGCAAGGTAGTAATTTAAAAGGTCACGCTGAAAAATTTGTAATTATAAAAGATTATTTAAATGCAGGAAACTTTGCCCGTACAGAAAATTTATCAGACATAGTGTACCACTATATTGTTTTAGATCGTCATTGAGATATTCTCGAAGAGAATAATACTCGTAGCACTTAGCAATGAGCAGTTTCTGAAGACGCTTCTTGAAAATTGTTGTGTTTTCAGCCTTTTTATATGATTCGGCAATTTATTACAGACATATGGAGCAATACAAAGTATGCTTTTGTCCATTAATGCAGTTTTACTCTTCACAACACACATCTGCGTGACGAACTTTTGATCTTTTCTCAAATAGACCAATATTTTGTCTTACGAACGTGGCACACTCAACGATACACACTCGTATATATTATATTTATATGCATGAGAGAGTTAATATGTTTTTTTTTTTTTTTTTCTACAAAGTGAGATTTACAACTGTTAGGTATTTTAACATCAAATATAATCCTTATACATCTTTTCTGAACTTTGAATGCTAAATTTCAATCAGTGGAGTTACCCCAAGGCATGATACCGAACCGCAGCGTTGATGAGACAAGTCCATGATATGCTGCTATCAGTGTAGATCTACTCGCTACATTTTTTAGCTTATAGAATCCATAGATTGATTGACTCACGTTAGTACAGACATATTATTCTGTGTGTGCGTTCCAGTTCAATTTACTGTCAATTTAAATTATTGTTTTGTACCCATTGTATTATTAAATCAATAGATGTATTCATTTTAGTTTCAATAGACGGGAAGGATCCATTAGTAAATAATACAGTGATTTCGTCAGCAAATAAAGTCATATCACAGAGAGTCGTTAACGGTAGGTCATTTATATACATAATAATCTAATTCTCAACGTCCTCTGATCATACACCACAGGCGATCTCGAACTCTTCAATCATCACCATCAACTCTAAATAAATAAATGGATAAAATAAAAAGAAAGGACTTTAAGAATTGCCTTTGTTTTTATTGATAGGGTGAAAAATCTCTTCGGATCTCCGACTCCTCAAGGTCGGTCTTGTTCTTCTCTCGTGATCGGTCCCCTCCTGATCCCGTTCAGCGGCCTCTCTCTGAAGCGTAAAAGATTCCGCAGATAAAGACCACTGCGTTTCATCAGCCCTCCGCACCCGCCAATCATGCAGCAATGATTGCTGGCGGGGACAAGTCTCGTCGTCGTCGTCAAGGTCACCATACTGCATACTGCATACTGCATCGTCTGCATTCACAATGAGTATAGTGACCACAACTCTTGGATTCCATCAGGTAGGGTAGAGTTACTTAGGCAAGGTTTTGATGTTAAAATAAAAAAAAAGTTCAAACTATTATTTGTTTTTAATGTTTTTTAATGTCTTAATATCTAGGTACTATACATATTGTTTCACTTAAATATTGATTTGTTACACTTTGACTATACAAAAATATAGTATATTTACATTTACATTACATTGTACCTACATTTAACTTATGAATTAACCCTATTTATGCTACACTAACTACTTATACTAAAACTAAACTAAACTAAAACTAAAAAATGTACAAAAGTCGTTGGTACGCCTTGTGCAACGAGAACATCTGGAAGCGAGAAAATTTATTTAGAATCATATTAACTATTAAATCATAATTATATTATTCGACTTGTAATTTTTCTATATATGTATAATAGGACTTGAAATAATTTTGAGCTACAGACCGTATACTTGGTGTCGGTAAGTCATGTTCTGATTGTAGTTTTTTTTCGCTTAGTGAGTACCTAACTGAATTTAAAAGAGAGTTGTGATCATCTTCATGTTTCACTTCATTAAATGTATATTGCTACTTTAGTTTTAAATACAGATATTCAGTTATCTACATATTTTGGACCTAAATGTTCACTGAATTGTAAATTTTCTCGTATTAAGCTGGCCCTAAAAATATTGTATCCTGACAATCAGACTGAATAAATTATTATTGTTAATATTTTCTTTCCCAGCGTACCTGTTGCAGTGGGAGTAGGTCAGGCTAACCTAGCGTACACGAACGCTTGCACATAAGAGCGGCACATCGGGCACCTTACAAACGCCCCGCCGCACTTCGCGCACGTCAACAGGTGACCACACGGCAAGAACACCACGCTCATCTGTAAGCAGACAACATCATTGTAACACTGTTGAAGAGGTCACACTGTCGTTGTTATATTAATCAGCTGCCTCTAATATTCCAATGACTTACCTCAGAGCCCACGCAAATTTTGCACAGTCTTGCTTCCTTCAACTCTCTCCTTTCCTCTTCCAACAATAATATTTTCTCTTTATTTTCCATTTTTTTTTTTCCACAACTGATCGAAGTTCCACAAAGTATTAACACACGTGTGTAGGATGCCTCGGACGGAACGAGAATGACACGAACGATCGCCGCACGCTGCAAGCGCCGGCCGGTGTGGGGGCGGGGGGAGTGTCATCTTTACCGCACTCACAACTTTGTTGATATCGTTTTCTTTTAATGCGTACGAAATTGTTTTATTGTAATAGGTACGACATTTGTTAATTCTTTATATCTGAAGAATGAAACGTAGAAATAATATAATTGTATGATAATCATTAGTAGTAACGACTATAACAGTAGCTACGTTAAGGAATCACACTTCATATCAATATAATAAAGGTGAAAGTTTTTGAACGTGTGCGTTTGTATGTTTGTCAATCTTCACGCATTTATTCCAAAAAATGTGCTGTTTCCGTGGAATGAGTAAACAGTTTTGAACAGTCCACTGCTGGACATGTGCCCCTCTTTCGCACCCCTGGATATTTTAAATTTTTTTAATTATCAATACAAAGTGATTGAAGAGAAAGACTTATATGTATAGTTACACGTATTTTATACAACAGTAGAGGAAACCGAGAAATTCAAAGCTCTGTAAGGCGATATTGTAAAATCATGCTTTTATATGATTACATTGCTAACACTAGCTACTACGAAAATGTATATCTCAAAAAGATCTACCAAACAGCCAGCAATGACCCGTCCTTCTCCTTAAAATAACCCACAGTAATCTTTTTATTCTTTTATATATTTGACAAAGAAATAACTTATAGGTAAGGTAAGGTAACGAATTACTAAAATATGCAATAACGCTAGCGAAACCGCGGTGATCACAGCTAGTAATAATAAAAACTGTCACGTTACTTTGCATTGGGATCGAAGTGTTATCATAGACATAACCAAAAAGTAGCCAACAGGTCTGCTACTGTGGTGATAGATCGATTAAATCCATTTCTTGAACTCCAAACGATCAGCCGCCTACTGATAAGGTGGAAAGGTAATTAACGTGTACATTAATTACAATCGTTAAACAAACAAATATTATATAAATTCGTTGACGGACATATTCCTTTTCTAAGTAATATATTAATAAATTTATGCTAATTAGGGACCTATCAGATATACATATATCGTTA
The DNA here is from genome assembly GCA_949316085.1 of Hypercompe scribonia. Classification (NCBI taxonomy): domain Eukaryota; kingdom Metazoa; phylum Arthropoda; class Insecta; order Lepidoptera; family Erebidae; genus Hypercompe; species Hypercompe scribonia. Next base: position 11,924,761 of record OX438980.1, read on the forward strand.
GCTGTTAAGTAATTGTGTGCGCGTTAATGTATTTTACTTACTGTTCCATGTTAAATTTATCTTGGCAAAACTTACGAAAATAATAAGCATTTCATGTTTTGTTAGTCCGTTTATTTCGAAGAGTTGTAACTTTATGCACGTGTTCAAGGCTTTAAGTGATAGTAGAATAGACAAAGTATAAAAGGAATGACGTTACAAAGCGGGATCAAATAATGCTTAGGAGAAATTCAATTTTATTTGATCCGCTCAATACGAGAAAACAGAACATTTTTTTTCTGTCCAATCTATACAGTTTAGCAGGAAACCTCAAAAGTACGATTATTATTGAGGTTAACAAGTTCTGTTCATCCGAAAAAGAAAAGAGTGAAATCTTAGTGTCAAACCACTTTGCAGTGGTTAGGGCACCAAAAAGAGGAACCTCCTCACTGTACGGACCGTGTCGAGGATTACCGCCTTCTGCGTCAGGCACTTGATCCAGCATTCTCACGTGAGCGTCTTGATTACTAACTTACAATTTAGAGTCGCCATACTACAGGTATGAGCCTGACTCAGTTCTTATAGAATCGAAAACGGCCGATTTCGTACAAAAAAAAAGAAAAAAACTACAATGTGACAATAGAGCGGCTAATAAAAAGAACTCACAAGAATTTCTTTATCTTAATGCTTGTGGGGTTATAAAATAAATGGTCACAACGCTTTGTCGACATTCTTATATTGACAATACACGAAAACAATGAAATGACTAAAATATAAGTAAAAAAAAGCAGAATACATGGATTACGTTTCACAAAAATATGTCTAGGGACTGATTTTTATTTATATTGCGTAATTGGTCTTCTGCAAAGAACTGGACAATGGACGAGAGTATTATACTTTGGCATGGTCGTTTAAAAATTAGACAGTAGGTACATGAAAACGTCTTGAATATGGCGTTAAACTACGTGCTTACAGATACAAACGGCTTAACACAAGAAATGCATTTGTGTTGTGGGGTATGCGCAAGGTAGTAATTTAAAAGGTCACGCTGAAAAATTTGTAATTATAAAAGATTATTTAAATGCAGGAAACTTTGCCCGTACAGAAAATTTATCAGACATAGTGTACCACTATATTGTTTTAGATCGTCATTGAGATATTCTCGAAGAGAATAATACTCGTAGCACTTAGCAATGAGCAGTTTCTGAAGACGCTTCTTGAAAATTGTTGTGTTTTCAGCCTTTTTATACGATTCGGCAATTTATTACAGACATATGGAGCGATACAAAGTATGCTTTTGTCCATTAATGCAGTTTTACTCTTCACAACACACATCTGCGTGACGAACTTTTGATCTTTTCTCAAATAGACCAATATTTTGTCTTACGAACGTGGCACACTCAACGATACACACTCGTATATATTATATTTATATGCATGAGAGAGTTAATATGTTTTTTTCTACAAAGTGAGATTTACAACTGTTAGGTATTTTAACATCAAATATAATCCTTATACATCTTTTCTGAACTTTGAATGCTAAATTTCAATCAGTGGAGTTACCCCAAGGCATGATACCGAACCGCAGCGTTGATAAGACAAGTCCATGATATGCTGCTATCAGTGTAGATCTACTCGCTACATTTTTTAGCTTATAGAATCCATAGATTGATTGACTCACGTTAGTACAGACATATTATTCTGTGTGTGCTTTCCAGTTCAATTTACTGTCAATTTAAATTATTGTTTTGTACCCATTGTATTATTAAATCAATAGATGTATTCATTTTAGTTTCAATAGACGGCAAGGATCCATTAGTAAATAATACAGTGATTTCGTCAGCAAATAAAGTCATATCACAGAGAGTCGTTAACGGTAGGTCATTTATATACATAATAATCTAATTCTCAACGTCCTCTGATCATACACCACAGGCGATCTCGAACTCTTCAATCATCACCATCAACTCTAAATAAATAAATGGATAAAAGAAAAAGAAAGGACTTTAAGAATTGCCTTTGTTTTTATTGATAGGGTGAAAAATCTCTTCGGATCTCCGACTCCTCAAGGTCGGTCTTGTTCTTCTCTCGTGATCGGTCCCCTCCTGATCCCGTTCAGCGGCCTCTCTCTGAAGCGTAAAAGATTCCGCAGATAAAGACCACTGCGTTTCATCAGCCCTCCGCACCCGCCAATCATGCAGCAATGATTGCTGGCGGGGACAAGTCTCGTCGTCGTCGTCAAGGTCACCATACTGCATACTGCATACTGCATCGTCTGCATTCACAATGAGTATGGTGACCACAACTTTTGGATTCCATCAGGTAGGGTAGAGTTACTTAGGCAAGGTTTTGATGTTAAAATAAAAAAAAAGTTCAAACTATTATTTGTTTTTAATGTTTTTTAATGTCTTAATATCTAGGTACTATACATATTGTTTCACTTAAATATTGATTTGTTACACTTTGACTATACAAAAATATAGTATATTTACATTTACATTACATTGTACCTACATTTAACTTATGAATTAACCCTATTTATGCTACACTAACTACTTATACTAAAACTAAACTAAACTAAAACTAAAAAATGTACAAAAGTCGTTGGTACGCCTTGTGCAACGAGAACATCTGGAAGCGAGAAAATTTATTTAGAATCATATTAACTATTAAATCATAATTATATTATTCGACTTGTAATTTTTCTATATATGTATAATAGGACTTGAAATAATTTTGAGCTACAGACCGTATACTTGGTGTCGGTAAGTCATGTTCTGATTGTAGTTTTTTTTCGCTTAGTGAGTACCTAACTGAATTTAAAAGAGAGTTGTGATCATCTTCATGTTTCACTTCATTAAATGTATATTGCTACTTTAGTTTTAAATACAGATATTCAGTTATCTACATATTTTAGACCTAAATGTTCACTGAATTGTAAATTTACTCGTATTAAGCTGGCCCTAAAAATATTGTATCCTGACAATCAGACTGAATAAATTATTATTGTTAATATTTTCTTTCCCAGCGTACCTGTTGCAGTGGGAGTAGGTCAGGCTAACCTAGCGTACACGAACGCTTGCACATAAGAGCGGCACATCGGGCACCTTACAAACGCCCCGCCGCACTTCGCGCACGTCAACAGGTGACCACACGGCAAGAACACCACGCTCATCTGTAAGCAGACAACATCATTGTAACACTGTTGAAGAGGTCACACTGTCGTTGTTATATTAATCAGCTGCCTCTAATATTCCAATGACTTACCTCAGAGCCCACGCAAATTTTGCACAGTCTTGCTTCCTTCAACTCTCTCCTTTCCTCTTCCAACAATAATATTTTCTCTTTATTTTCCATTTTTTTTTTTCCACAACTGATCGAAGTTCCACAAAGTATTAACACACGTGTGTAGGATGCCTCGGACGGAACGAGAATGACACGAACGATCGCCGCACGCTGCAAGCGCCGGCCGGTGTGGGGGCGGGGGGAGTGTCATCTTTACCGCACTCACAACTTTGTTGATATCGTTTTCTTTTAATGCGTACGAAATTGTTTTATTGTAATAGGTACGACATTTGTTAATTCTTTATATCTGAAGAATGAAACGTAGAAATAATATAATTGTATGATAATCATTAGTAGTAACGACTATAACAGTAGCTACGTTAAGGAATCACACTTCATATCAATATAATAAAGGTGAAAGTTTTTGAACGTGTGCGTTTGTATGTTTGTCAATCTTCACGCATTTATTCCAAAAAATGTGCTGTTTCCGTGGAATGAGTAAACAGTTTTGAACAGTCCACTGCTGGACATGTGCCCCTCTTTCGCACCCCTGGATATTTTAAATTTTTTTAATTATCAATACAAAGTGATTGAAGAGAAAGACTTATATGTATAGTTACACGTATTTTATACAACAGTAGAGGAAACCGAGAAATTCAAAGCTCTGTAAGGCGATATTGTAAAATCATGCTTTTATATGATTACATTGCTAACACTAGCTACTACGAAAATGTATATCTCAAAAAGATCTACCAAACAGCCAGCAATGACCCGTCCTTCTCCTTAAAATAACCCACAGTAATCTTTTTATTCTTTTATATATTTGACAAAGAAATAACTTATAGGTAAGGTAAGGTAACGAATTACTAAAATATGCAATAACGCTAGCGAAACCGCGGTGATCACAGCTAGTAATAATAAAAACTGTCACGTTACTTTGCATTGGGATCGAAGTGTTATCATAGACATAACCAAAAAGTAGCCAACAGGTCTGCTACTGTGGTGATAGATCGATTAAATCCATTTCTTGAACTCCAAACGATCAGCCGCCTACTGATAAGGTGGAAAGGTAATTAACGTGTACATTAATTACAATCGTTAAACAAACAAATATTATATAAATTCGTTGACGGACATATTCCTTTTCTAAGTAATATATTAATAAATTTATGCTAATTAGGGACCTATCAGATATACATATATCGTTAGCTGTTAAGTAATTGTGTGCGCGTTAATGTATTTTACTTACTGTTCCATGTTAAATTTATCTTGGCAAAACTTACGAAAATAATAAGCATTTCATGTTTTGTTAGTCCGTTTATTTCGAAGAGTTGTAACTTTATGCACGTGTTCAAGGCTTTAAGTGATAGTAGAATAGACAAAGTATAAAAGGAATGACGTTACAAAGCGGGATCAAATAATGCTTAGGAGAAATTCAATTTTATTTGATCCGCTCAATACGAGAAAACAGAACATTTTTTTTCTGTCCAATCTATACAGTTTAGCAGGAAACCTCAAAAGTACGATTATTATTGAGGTTAACAAGTTCTGTTCACCCGAAAAAGAAAAGAGTGAAATCTTAGTGTCAAACCACTTTGCAGTGGTTAGGGCACCAAAAAGAGGAACCTTCTCACTGTACGGGCCGTGTCGAGGATTACCGCCTTCTGCGTCAGGCACTTGATCCAGCATTCTCACGTGAGCGTCTTGATTACTAACTTACAATTTAGAGTCGCCATACTACAGGTATTTTTTTTTTTTTTTTTTTTTTTTTTTTTTGATAAGGACCTAGCTGTTGGCCTGGGATGGCCTCTACAACTTTACGCGGGCATTACGGTGAGCGCTGAGGGCTCTCAACCGGTCATTTGTTAAGCAACATAGACTACAGGTATGAGCCTGACTCAGTTCTTATAGAATCGAAAACGGCCGATTTCGTACAAAAAAAAAAAAGAAAAAAACTACAATGTGACAATAGAGCGGCTAATAAAAAGAACTCACAAGAATTTCTTTATCTTAATGCTTGTGGGGTTATAAAATAAATGGTCACAACGCTTTGTCGACATTCTTATATTGACAATACACGAAAACAATGAAATGACTAAAATATAAGTAAAAAAAAGCAGAATACATGGATTACGTTTCACAAAAATATGTCTAGGGACTGATTTTTATTTATATTGCGTAATTGGTCTTCTGCAAAGAACTGGACAATGGACGAGAGTATTATACTTTGGCATGGTCGTTTAAAAATTAGACAGTAGGTACATGAAAACGTCTTGAATATGGCGTTAAACTACGTGCTTACAGATACAAACGGCGTAACACAAGAAATGCATTTGTGTTGTGGGGTATGCGCAAGGTAGTAATTTAAAAGGTCACGCTGAAAAATTTGTAATTATAAAAGATTATTTAAATGCAGGAAACTTTGCCCGTACAGAAAATTTATCAGACATAGTGTACCACTATATTGTTTTAGATCGTCATTGAGATATTCTCGAAGAGAATAGTACTCGTAGCACTTAGCAATGAGCAGTTTCTGAAGACGCTTCTTGAAAATTGTTGTGTTTTCAGCCTTTTTATATGATTCGGCAATTTATTACAGACATATGGAGCGATACAAAGTATGCTTTTGTCCATTAATGCAGTTTTACTCTTCACAACACACATCTGCGTGACGAACTTTTGATCTTTTCTCAAATAGACCAATATTTTGTCTTACGAACGTGGCACACTCAACGATACACACTCGTATATATTATATTTATATGCATGAGAGAGTTAATATGTTTTTTTTTTTTTTTTTCTACAAAGTGAGATTTACAACTGTTAGGTATTTTAACATCAAATATAATCCTTATACATCTTTTCTGAACTTTGAATGCTAAATTTCAATCAGTGGAGTTACCCCAAGGCATGATACCGAACCGCAGCGTTGATGAGACAAGTCCATGATATGCTGCTATCAGTGTAGATCTACTCGCTACATTTTTTAGCTTATAGAATCCATAGATTGATTGACTCACGTTAGTACAGACATATTATTCTGTGTGTGCGTTCCAGTTCAATTTACTGTCAATTTAAATTATTGTTTTGTACCCATTGTATTATTAAATCAATAGATGTATTCATTTTAGTTTCAATAGACGGCAAGGATCCATTAGTAAATAATACAGTGATTTCGTCAGCAAATAAAGTCATATCACAGAGAGTCGTTAACGGTAGGTCATTTATATACATAATAATCTAATTCTCAACGTCCTCTGATCATACACCACAGGCGATCTCGAACTCTTCAATCATCACCATCAACTCTAAATAAATAAATGGATAAAAGAAAAAGAAAGGACTTTCAGAATTGCCTTTGTTTTTATTGATAGGGTGAAAAATCTCTTCGGATCTCCGACTCCTCAAGGTCGGTCTTGTTCTTCTCTCGTGATCGGTCCCCTCCTGATCCCGTTCAGCGGCCTCTCTCTGAAGCGTAAAAGATTCCGCAGATAAAGACCACTGCGTTTCATCAGCCCTCCGCACCCGCCAATCATGCAGCAATGATTGCTGGCGGGGACAAGTCTCGTCGTCGTCGTCAAGGTCACCATACTGCATACTGCATACTGCATCGTCTGCATTCACAATGAGTATGGTGACCACAACTTTTGGATTCCATCAGGTAGGGTAGAGTTACTTAGGCAAGGTTTTGATGTTAAAATAAAAAAAAAGTTCAAACTATTATTTGTTTTTAATGTTTTTTAATGTCTTAATATCTAGGTACTATACATATTGTTTCACTTAAATATTGATTTGTTACACTTTGACTATACAAAAATATAGTATATTTACATTTACATTACATTGTACCTACATTTAACTTATGAATTAACCCTATTTATGCTACACTAACTACTTATACTAAAACTAAACTAAACTAAAACTAAAAAATGTACAAAAGTCGTTGGTACGCCTTGTGCAACGAGAACATCTGGAAGCGAGAAAATTTATTTAGAATCATATTAACTATTAAATCATAATTATATTATTCGACTTGTAATTTTTCTATATATGTATAATAGGACTTGAAATAATTTTGAGCTACAGACCGTATACTTGGTGTCGGTAAGTCATGTTCTGATTGTAGTTTTTTTTCGCTTAGTGAGTACCTAACTGAATTTAAAAGAGAGTTGTGATCATCTTCATGTTTCACTTCATTAAATGTATATTGCTACTTTAGTTTTAAATACAGATATTCAGTTATCTACATATTTTAGACCTAAATGTTCACTGAATTGTAAATTTACTCGTATTAAGCTGGCCCTAAAAATATTGTATCCTGACAATCAGACTGAATAAATTATTATTGTTAATATTTTCTTTCCCAGCGTACCTGTTGCAGTGGGAGTAGGTCAGGCTAACCTAGCGTACACGAACGCTTGCACATAAGAGCGGCACATCGGGCACCTTACAAACGCCCCGCCGCACTTCGCGCACGTCAACAGGTGACCACACGGCAAGAACACCACGCTCATCTGTAAGCAGACAACATCATTGTAACACTGTTGAAGAGGTCACACTGTCGTTGTTATATTAATCAGCTGCCTCTAATATTCCAATGACTTACCTCAGAGCCCACGCAAATTTTGCACAGTCTTGCTTCCTTCAACTCTCTCCTTTCCTCTTCCAACAATAATATTTTCTCTTTATTTTCCATTTTTTTTTTTCCACAACTGATCGAAGTTCCACAAAGTATTAACACACGTGTGTAGGATGCCTCGGACGGAACGAGAATGACACGAACGATCGCCGCACGCTGCAAGCGCCGGCCGGTGTGGGGGCGGGGGGAGTGTCATCTTTACCGCACTCACAACTTTGTTGATATCGTTTTCTTTTAATGCGTACGAAATTGTTTTATTGTAATAGGTACGACATTTGTTAATTCTTTATATCTGAAGAATGAAACGTAGAAATAATATAATTGTATGATAATCATTAGTAGTAACGACTATAACAGTAGCTACGTTAAGGAATCACACTTCATATCAATATAATAAAGGTGAAAGTTTTTGAACGTGTGCGTTTGTATGTTTGTCAATCTTCACGCATTTATTCCAAAAAATGTGCTGTTTCCGTGGAATGAGTAAACAGTTTTGAACAGTCCACTGCTGGACATGTGCCCCTCTTTCGCACCCCTGGATATTTTAAATTTTTTTAATTATCAATACAAAGTGATTGAAGAGAAAGACTTATATGTATAGTTACACGTATTTTATACAACAGTAGAGGAAACCGAGAAATTCAAAGCTCTGTAAGGCGATATTGTAAAATCATGCTTTTATATGATTACATTGCTAACACTAGCTACTACGAAAATGTATATCTCAAAAAGATCTACCAAACAGCCAGCAATGACCCGTCCTTCTCCTTAAAATAACCCACAGTAATCTTTTTATTCTTTTATATATTTGACAAAGAAATAACTTATAGGTAAGGTAAGGTAACGAATTACTAAAATATGCAATAACGCTAGCGAAACCGCGGTGATCACAGCTAGTAATAATAAAAACTGTCACGTTACTTTGCATTGGGATCGAAGTGTTATCATAGACATAACCAAAAAGTAGCCAACAGGTCTGCTACTGTGGTGATAGATCGATTAAATCCATTTCTTGAACTCCAAACGATCAGCCGCCTACTGATAAGGTGGAAAGGTAATTAACGTGTACATTAATTACAATCGTTAAACAAACAAATATTATATAAATTCGTTGACGGACATATTCCTTTTCTAAGTAATATATTAATAAATTTATGCTAATTAGGGACCTATCAGATATACATATATCGTTAGCTGTTAAGTAATTGTGTGCGCGTTAATGTATTTTACTTACTGTTCCATGTTAAATTTATCTTGGCAAAACTTACGAAAATAATAAGCATTTCATGTTTTGTTAGTCCGTTTATTTCGAAGAGTTGTAACTTTATGCACGTGTTCAAGGCTTTAAGTGATAGTAGAATAGACAAAGTATAAAAGGAATGACGTTACAAAGCGGGATCAAATAATGCTTAGGAGAAATTCAATTTTATTTGATCCGCTCAATACGAGAAAACAGAACATTTTTTTTCTGTCCAATCTATACAGTTTAGCAGGAAACCTCAAAAGTACGATTATTATTGAGGTTAACAAGTTCTGTTCACCCGAAAAAGAAAAGAGTGAAATCTTAGTGTCAAACCACTTTGCAGTGGTTAGGGCACCAAAAAGAGGAACCTTCTCACTGTACGGGCCGTGTCGAGGATTACCGCCTTCTGCGTCAGGCACTTGATCCAGCATTCTCACGTGAGCGTCTTGATTACTAACTTACAATTTAGAGTCGCCATACTACAGGTATTTTTTTTTTTTTTTTTTTTTTTTTTTTTTGATAAGGACCTAGCTGTTGGTCTGGGATGGCCTCTACAACTTTACGCGGGCATTACGGTGAGCGCTGAGGGCTCTCAACCGGTCATTTGTTAAGCAACATAGACTACAGGTATGAGCCTGACTCAGTTCTTATAGAATCGAAAACGGCCGATTTCGTACAAAAAAAAAAAAGAAAAAAACTACAATGTGACAATAGAGCGGCTAATAAAAAGAACTCACAAGAATTTCTTTATCTTAATGCTTGTGGGGTTATAAAATAAATGGTCACAACGCTTTGTCGACATTCTTATATTGACAATACACGAAAACAATGAAATGACTAAAATATAAGTAAAAAAAAGCAGAATACATGGATTACGTTTCACAAAAATATGTCTAGGGACTGATTTTTATTTATATTGCGTAATTGGTCTTCTGCAAAGAACTGGACAATGGACGAGAGTATTATACTTTGGCATGGTCGTTTAAAAATTAGACAGTAGGTACATGAAAACGTCTTGAATATGGCGTTAAACTACGTGCTTACAGATACAAACGGCGTAACACAAGAAATGCATTTGTGTTGTGGGGTATGCGCAAGGTAGTAATTTAAAAGGTCACGCTGAAAAATTTGTAATTATAAAAGATTATTTAAATGCAGGAAACTTTGCCCGTACAGAAAATTTATCAGACATAGTGTACCACTATATTGTTTTAGATCGTCATTGAGATATTCTCGAAGAGAATAGTACTCGTAGCACTTAGCAATGAGCAGTTTCTGAAGACGCTTCTTGAAAATTGTTGTGTTTTCAGCCTTTTTATATGATTCGGCAATTTATTACAGACATATGGAGCAATACAAAGTATGCTTTTGTCCATTAATGCAGTTTTACTCTTCACAACACACATCTGCGTGACGAACTTTTGATCTTTTCTCAAATAGACCAATATTTTGTCTTACGAACGTGGCACACTCAACGATACACACTCGTATATATTATATTTATATGCATGAGAGAGTTAATATGTTTTTTTTTTTTTTTTTCTACAAAGTGAGATTTACAACTGTTAGGTATTTTAACATCAAATATAATCCTTATACATCTTTTCTGAACTTTGAATGCTAAATTTCAATCAGTGGAGTTACCCCAAGGCATGATACCGAACCGCAGCGTTGATGAGACAAGTCCATGATATGCTGCTATCAGTGTAGATCTACTCGCTACATTTTTTAGCTTATAGAATCCATAGATTGATTGACTCACGTTAGTACAGACATATTATTCTGTGTGTGCGTTCCAGTTCAATTTACTGTCAATTTAAATTATTGTTTTGTACCCATTGTATTATTAAATCAATAGATGTATTCATTTTAGTTTCAATAGACGGCAAGGATCCATTAGTAAATAATACAGTGATTTCGTCAGCAAATAAAGTCATATCACAGAGAGTCGTTAACGGTAGGTCATTTATATACATAATAATCTAATTCTCAACGTCCTCTGATCATACACCACAGGCGATCTCGAACTCTTCAATCATCACCATCAACTCTAAATAAATAAATGGATAAAAGAAAAAGAAAGGACTTTCAGAATTGCCTTTGTTTTTATTGATAGGGTGAAAAATCTCTTCGGATCTCCGACTCCTCAAGGTCGGTCTTGTTCTTCTCTCGTGATCGGTCCCCTCCTGATCCCGTTCAGCGGCCTCTCTCTGAAGCGTAAAAGATTCCGCAGATAAAGACCACTGCGTTTCATCAGCCCTCCGCACCCGCCAATCATGCAGCAATGATTGCTGGCGGGGACAAGTCTCGTCGTCGTCGTCAAGGTCACCATACTGCATACTGCATACTGCATCGTCTGCATTCACAATGAGTATGGTGACCACAACTTTTGGATTCCATCAGGTAGGGTAGAGTTACTTAGGCAAGGTTTTGATGTTAAAATAAAAAAAAAGTTCAAACTATTATTTGTTTTTAATGTTTTTTAATGTCTTAATATCTAGGTACTATACATATTGTTTCACTTAAATATTGATTTGTTACACTTTGACTATACAAAAATATAGTATATTTACATTTACATTACATTGTACCTACATTTAACTTATGAATTAACCCTATTTATGCTACACTAACTACTTATACTAAAACTAAACTAAACTAAAACTAAAAAATGTACAAAAGTCGTTGGTACGCCTTGTGCAACGAGAACATCTGGAAGCGAGAAAATTTATTTAGAATCATATTAACTATTAAATCATAATTATATTATTCGACTTGTAATTTTTCTATATATGTATAATAGGACTTGAAATAATTTTGAGCTACAGACCGTATACTTGGTGTCGGTAAGTCATGTTCTGATTGTAGTTTTTTTTCGCTTAGTGAGTACCTAACTGAATTTAAAAGAGAGTTGTGATCATCTTCATGTTTCACTTCATTAAATGTATATTGCTACTTTAGTTTTAAATACAGATATTCAGTTATCTACATATTTTAGACCTAAATGTTCACTGAATTGTAAATTTACTCGTATTAAGCTGGCCCTAAAAATATTGTATCCTGACAATCAGACTGAATAAATTATTATTGTTAATATTTTCTTTCCCAGCGTACCTGTTGCAGTGGGAGTAGGTCAGGCTAACCTAGCGTACACGAACGCTTGCACATAAGAGCGGCACATCGGGCACCTTACAAACGCCCCGCCGCACTTCGCGCACGTCAACAGGTGACCACACGGCAAGAACACCACGCTCATCTGTAAGCAGACAACATCATTGTAACACTGTTGAAGAGGTCACACTGTCGTTGTTATATTAATCAGCTGCCTCTAATATTCCAATGACTTACCTCAGAGCCCACGCAAATTTTGCACAGTCTTGCTTCCTTCAACTCTCTCCTTTCCTCTTCCAACAATAATATTTTCTCTTTATTTTCCATTTTTTTTTTTCCACAACTGATCGAAGTTCCACAAAGTATTAACACACGTGTGTAGGATGCCTCGGACGGAACGAGAATGACACGAACGATCGCCGCACGCTGCAAGCGCCGGCCGGTGTGGGGGCGGGGGGAGTGTCATCTTTACCGCACTCACAACTTTGTTGATATCGTTTTCTTTTAATGCGTACGAAATTGTTTTATTGTAATAGGTACGACATTTGTTAATTCTTTATATCTGAAGAATGAAACGTAGAAATAATATAATTGTATGATAATCATTAGTAGTAACGACTATAACAGTAGCTACGTTAAGGAATCACACTTCATATCAATATAATAAAGGTGAAAGTTTTTGAACGTGTGCGTTTGTATGTTTGTCAATCTTCACGCATTTATTCCAAAAAATGTGCTGTTTCCGTGGAATGAGTAAACAGTTTTGAACAGTCCACTGCTGGACATGTGCCCCTCTTTCGCACCCCTGGATATTTTAAATTTTTTTAATTATCAATACAAAGTGATTGAAGAGAAAGACTTATATGTATAGTTACACGTATTTTATACAACAGTAGAGGAAACCGAGAAATTCAAAGCTCTGTAAGGCGATATTGTAAAATCATGCTTTTATATGATTACATTGCTAACACTAGCTACTACGAAAATGTATATCTCAAAAAGATCTACCAAACAGCCAGCAATGACCCGTCCTTCTCCTTAAAATAACCCACAGTAATCTTTTTATTCTTTTATATATTTGACAAAGAAATAACTTATAGGTAAGGTAAGGTAACGAATTACTAAAATATGCAATAACGCTAGCGAAACCGCGGTGATCACAGCTAGTAATAATAAAAACTGTCACGTTACTTTGCATTGGGATCGAAGTGTTATCATAGACATAACCAAAAAGTAGCCAACAGGTCTGCTACTGTGGTGATAGATCGATTAAATCCATTTCTTGAACTCCAAACGATCAGCCGCCTACTGATAAGGTGGAAAGGTAATTAACGTGTACATTAATTACAATCGTTAAACAAACAAATATTATATAAATTCGTTGACGGACATATTCCTTTTCTAAGTAATATATTAATAAATTTATGCTAATTAGGGACCTATCAGATATACATATATCGTTAGCTGTTAAGTAATTGTGTGCGCGTTAATGTATTTTACTTACTGTTCCATGTTAAATTTATCTTGGCAAAACTTACGAAAATAATAAGCATTTCATGTTTTGTTAGTCCGTTTATTTCGAAGAGTTGTAACTTTATGCACGTGTTCAAGGCTTTAAGTGATAGTAGAATAGACAAAGTATAAAAGGAATGACGTTACAAAGCGGGATCAAATAATGCTTAGGAGAAATTCAATTTTATTTGATCCGCTCAATACGAGAAAACAGAACATTTTTTTTCTGTCCAATCTATACAGTTTAGCAGGAAACCTCAAAAGTACGATTATTATTGAGGTTAACAAGTTCTGTTCACCCGAAAAAGAAAAGAGTGAAATCTTAGTGTCAAACCACTTTGCAGTGGTTAGGGCACCAAAAAGAGGAACCTTCTCACTGTACGGGCCGTGTCGAGGATTACCGCCTTCTGCGTCAGGCACTTGATCCAGCATTCTCACGTGAGCGTCTTGATTACTAACTTACAATTTAGAGTCGCCATACTACAGGTATTTTTTTTTTTTTTTTTTTTTTTTTTTTTTGATAAGGACCTAGCTGTTGGCCTGGGATGGCCTCTACAACTTTACGCGGGCATTACGGTGAGCGCTGAGGGCTCTCAACCGGTCATTTGTTAAGCAACATAGACTACAGGTATGAGCCTGACTCAGTTCTTATAGAATCGAAAACGGCCGATTTCGTACAAAAAAAAAAAAGAAAAAAACTACAATGTGACAATAGAGCGGCTAATAAAAAGAACTCACAAGAATTTCTTTATCTTAATGCTTGTGGGGTTATAAAATAAATGGTCACAACGCTTTGTCGACATTCTTATATTGACAATACACGAAAACAATGAAATGACTAAAATATAAGTAAAAAAAAGCAGAATACATGGATTACGTTTCACAAAAATATGTCTAGGGACTGATTTTTATTTATATTGCGTAATTGGTCTTCTGCAAAGAACTGGACAATGGACGAGAGTATTATACTTTGGCATGGTCGTTTAAAAATTAGACAGTAGGTACATGAAAACGTCTTGAATATGGCGTTAAACTACGTGCTTACAGATACAAACGGCGTAACACAAGAAATGCATTTGTGTTGTGGGGTATGCGCAAGGTAGTAATTTAAAAGGTCACGCTGAAAAATTTGTAATTATAAAAGATTATTTAAATGCAGGAAACTTTGCCCGTACAGAAAATTTATCAGACATAGTGTACCACTATATTGTTTTAGATCGTCATTGAGATATTCTCGAAGAGAATAGTACTCGTAGCACTTAGCAATGAGCAGTTTCTGAAGACGCTTCTTGAAAATTGTTGTGTTTTCAGCCTTTTTATATGATTCGGCAATTTATTACAGACATATGGAGCAATACAAAGTATGCTTTTGTCCATTAATGCAGTTTTACTCTTCACAACACACATCTGCGTGACGAACTTTTGATCTTTTCTCAAATAGACCAATATTTTGTCTTACGAACGTGGCACACTCAACGATACACACTCGTATATATTATATTTATATGCATGAGAGAGTTAATATGTTTTTTTTTTTTTTTTTCTACAAAGTGAGATTTACAACTGTTAGGTATTTTAACATCAAATATAATCCTTATACATCTTTTCTGAACTTTGAATGCTAAATTTCAATCAGTGGAGTTACCCCAAGGCATGATACCGAACCGCAGCGTTGATGAGACAAGTCCATGATATGCTGCTATCAGTGTAGATCTACTCGCTACATTTTTTAGCTTATAGAATCCATAGATTGATTGACTCACGTTAGTACAGACATATTATTCTGTGTGTGCGTTCCAGTTCAATTTACTGTCAATTTAAATTATTGTTTTGTACCCATTGTATTATTAAATCAATAGATGTATTCATTTTAGTTTCAATAGACGGCAAGGATCCATTAGTAAATAATAGAGTGATTTCGTCAGCAAATAAAGTCATATCACAGAGAGTCGTTAACGGTAGGTCATTTATATACATAATAATCTAATTCTCAACGTCCTCTGATCATACACCACAGGCGATCTCGAACTCTTCAATCATCACCATCAACTCTAAATAAATAAATGGATAAAAGAAAAAGAAAGGACTTTCAGAATTGCCTTTGTTTTTATTGATAGGGTGAAAAATCTCTTCGGATCTCCGACTCCTCAAGGTCGGTCTTGTTCTTCTCTCGTGATCGGTCCCCTCCTGATCCCGTTCAGCGGCCTCTCTCTGAAGCGTAAAAGATTCCGCAGATAAAGACCACTGCGTTTCATCAGCCCTCCGCACCCGCCAATCATGCAGCAATGATTGCTGGCGGGGACAAGTCTCGTCGTCGTCGTCAAGGTCACCATACTGCATACTGCATACTGCATCGTCTGCATTCACAATGAGTATGGTGACCACAACTTTTGGATTCCATCAGGTAGGGTAGAGTTACTTAGGCAAGGTTTTGATGTTAAAATAAAAAAAAAGTTCAAACTATTATTTGTTTTTAATGTTTTTTAATGTCTTAATATCTAGGTACTATACATATTGTTTCACTTAAATATTGATTTGTTACACTTTGACTATACAAAAATATAGTATATTTACATTTACATTACATTGTACCTACATTTAACTTATGAATTAACCCTATTTATGCTACACTAACTACTTATACTAAAACTAAACTAAACTAAAACTAAAAAATGTACAAAAGTCGTTGGTACGCCTTGTGCAACGAGAACATCTGGAAGCGAGAAAATTTATTTAGAATCATATTAACTATTAAATCATAATTATATTATTCGACTTGTAATTTTTCTATATATGTATAATAGGACTTGAAATAATTTTGAGCTACAGACCGTATACTTGGTGTCGGTAAGTCATGTTCTGATTGTAGTTTTTTTTCGCTTAGTGAGTACCTAACTGAATTTAAAAGAGAGTTGTGATCATCTTCATGTTTCACTTCATTAAATGTATATTGCTACTTTAGTTTTAAATACAGATATTCAGTTATCTACATATTTTAGACCTAAATGTTCACTGAATTGTAAATTTACTCGTATTAAGCTGGCCCTAAAAATATTGTATCCTGACAATCAGACTGAATAAATTATTATTGTTAATATTTTCTTTCCCAGCGTACCTGTTGCAGTGGGAGTAGGTCAGGCTAACCTAGCGTACACGAACGCTTGCACATAAGAGCGGCACATCGGGCACCTTACAAACGCCCCGCCGCACTTCGCGCACGTCAACAGGTGACCACACGGCAAGAACACCACGCTCATCTGTAAGCAGACAACATCATTGTAACACTGTTGAAGAGGTCACACTGTCGTTGTTATATTAATCAGCTGCCTCTAATATTCCAATGACTTACCTCAGAGCCCACGCAAATTTTGCACAGTCTTGCTTCCTTCAACTCTCTCCTTTCCTCTTCCAACAATAATATTTTCTCTTTATTTTCCATTTTTTTTTTTCCACAACTGATCGAAGTTCCACAAAGTATTAACACACGTGTGTAGGATGCCTCGGACGGAACGAGAATGACACGAACGATCGCCGCACGCTGCAAGCGCCGGCCGGTGTGGGGGCGGGGGGAGTGTCATCTTTACCGCACTCACAACTTTGTTGATATCGTTTTCTTTTAATGCGTACGAAATTGTTTTATTGTAATAGGTACGACATTTGTTAATTCTTTATATCTGAAGAATGAAACGTAGAAATAATATAATTGTATGATAATCATTAGTAGTAACGACTATAACAGTAGCTACGTTAAGGAATCACACTTCATATCAATATAATAAAGGTGAAAGTTTTTGAACGTGTGCGTTTGTATGTTTGTCAATCTTCACGCATTTATTCCAAAAAATGTGCTGTTTCCGTGGAATGAGTAAACAGTTTTGAACAGTCCACTGCTGGACATGTGCCCCTCTTTCGCACCCCTGGATATTTTAAATTTTTTTAATTATCAATACAAAGTGATTGAAGAGAAAGACTTATATGTATAGTTACACGTATTTTATACAACAGTAGAGGAAACCGAGAAATTCAAAGCTCTGTAAGGCGATATTGTAAAATCATGCTTTTATATGATTACATTGCTAACACTAGCTACTACGAAAATGTATATCTCAAAAAGATCTACCAAACAGCCAGCAATGACCCGTCCTTCTCCTTAAAATAACCCACAGTAATCTTTTTATTCTTTTATATATTTGACAAAGAAATAACTTATAGGTAAGGTAAGGTAACGAATTACTAAAATATGCAATAACGCTAGCGAAACCGCGGTGATCACAGCTAGTAATAATAAAAACTGTCACGTTACTTTGCATTGGGATCGAAGTGTTATCATAGACATAACCAAAAAGTAGCCAACAGGTCTGCTACTGTGGTGATAGATCGATTAAATCCATTTCTTGAACTCCAAACGATCAGCCGCCTACTGATAAGGTGGAAAGGTAATTAACGTGTACATTAATTACAATCGTTAAACAAACAAATATTATATAAATTCGTTGACGGACATATTCCTTTTCTAAGTAATATATTAATAAATTTATGCTAATTAGGGACCTATCAGATATACATATATCGTTAGCTGTTAAGTAATTGTGTGCGCGTTAATGTATTTTACTTACTGTTCCATGTTAAATTTATCTTGGCAAAACTTACGAAAATAATAAGCATTTCATGTTTTGTTAGTCCGTTTATTTCGAAGAGTTGTAACTTTATGCACGTGTTCAAGGCTTTAAGTGATAGTAGAATAGACAAAGTATAAAAGGAATGACGTTACAAAGCGGGATCAAATAATGCTTAGGAGAAATTCAATTTTATTTGATCCGCTCAATACGAGAAAACAGAACATTTTTTTTCTGTCCAATCTATACAGTTTAGCAGGAAACCTCAAAAGTACGATTATTATTGAGGTTAACAAGTTCTGTTCACCCGAAAAAGAAAAGAGTGAAATCTTAGTGTCAAACCACTTTGCAGTGGTTAGGGCACCAAAAAGAGGAACCTTCTCACTGTACGGGCCGTGTCGAGGATTACCGCCTTCTGCGTCAGGCACTTGATCCAGCATTCTCACGTGAGCGTCTTGATTACTAACTTACAATTTAGAGTCGCCATACTACAGGTATTTTTTTTTTTTTTTTTTTTTTTTTTGATAAGGACCTAGCTGTTGGCCTGGGATGGCCTCTACAACTTTACGCGGGCATTACGGTGAGCGCTGAGGGCTCTCAACCGGTCATTTGTTAAGCAACATAGACTACAGGTATGAGCCTGACTCAGTTCTTATAGAATCGAAAACGGCCGATTTCGTACAAAAAAAAAAAAGAAAAAAACTACAATGTGACAATAGAGCGGCTAATAAAAAGAACTCACAAGAATTTCTTTATCTTAATGCTTGTGGGGTTATAAAATAAATGGTCACAACGCTTTGTCGACATTCTTATATTGACAATACACGAAAACAATGAAATGACTAAAATATAAGTAAAAAAAAGCAGAATACATGGATTACGTTTCACAAAAATATGTCTAGGGACTGATTTTTATTTATATTGCGTAATTGGTCTTCTGCAAAGAACTGGACAATGGACGAGAGTATTATACTTTGGCATGGTCGTTTAAAAATTAGACAGTAGGTACATGAAAACGTCTTGAATATGGCGTTAAACTACGTGCTTACAGATACAAACGGCGTAACACAAGAAATGCATTTGTGTTGTGGGGTATGCGCAAGGTAGTAATTTAAAAGGTCACGCTGAAAAATTTGTAATTATAAAAGATTATTTAAATGCAGGAAACTTTGCCCGTACAGAAAATTTATCAGACATAGTGTACCACTATATTGTTTTAGATCGTCATTGAGATATTCTCGAAGAGAATAGTACTCGTAGCACTTAGCAATGAGCAGTTTCTGAAGACGCTTCTTGAAAATTGTTGTGTTTTCAGCCTTTTTATATGATTCGGCAATTTATTACAGACATATGGAGCAATACAAAGTATGCTTTTGTCCATTAATGCAGTTTTACTCTTCACAACACACATCTGCGTGACGAACTTTTGATCTTTTCTCAAATAGACCAATATTTTGTCTTACGAACGTGGCACACTCAACGATACACACTCGTATATATTATATTTATATGCATGAGAGAGTTAATATGTTTTTTTTTTTTTTTTTCTACAAAGTGAGATTTACAACTGTTAGGTATTTTAACATCAAATATAATCCTTATACATCTTTTCTGAACTTTGAATGCTAAATTTCAATCAGTGGAGTTACCCCAAGGCATGATACCGAACCGCAGCGTTGATGAGACAAGTCCATGATATGCTGCTATCAGTGTAGATCTACTCGCTACATTTTTTAGCTTATAGAATCCATAGATTGATTGACTCACGTTAGTACAGACATATTATTCTGTGTGTGCGTTCCAGTTCAATTTACTGTCAATTTAAATTATTGTTTTGTACCCATTGTATTATTAAATCAATAGATGTATTCATTTTAGTTTCAATAGACGGCAAGGATCCATTAGTAAATAATACAGTGATTTCGTCAGCAAATAAAGTCATATCACAGAGAGTCGTTAACGGTAGGTCATTTATATACATAATAATCTAATTCTCAACGTCCTCTGATCATACACCACAGGCGATCTCGAACTCTTCAATCATCACCATCAACTCTAAATAAATAAATGGATAAAAGAAAAAGAAAGGACTTTCAGAATTGCCTTTGTTTTTATTGATAGGGTGAAAAATCTCTTCGGATCTCCGACTCCTCAAGGTCGGTCTTGTTCTTCTCTCGTGATCGGTCCCCTCCTGATCCCGTTCAGCGGCCTCTCTCTGAAGCGTAAAAGATTCCGCAGATAAAGACCACTGCGTTTCATCAGCCCTCCGCACCCGCCAATCATGCAGCAATGATTGCTGGCGGGGACAAGTCTCGTCGTCGTCGTCAAGGTCACCATACTGCATACTGCATACTGCATCGTCTGCATTCACAATGAGTATGGTGACCACAACTTTTGGATTCCATCAGGTAGGGTAGAGTTACTTAGGCAAGGTTTTGATGTTAAAATAAAAAAAAAGTTCAAACTATTATTTGTTTTTAATGTTTTTTAATGTCTTAATATCTAGGTACTATACATATTGTTTCACTTAAATATTGATTTGTTACACTTTGACTATACAAAAATATAGTATATTTACATTTACATTACATTGTACCTACATTTAACTTATGAATTAACCCTATTTATGCTACACTAACTACTTATACTAAAACTAAACTAAACTAAAACTAAAAAATGTACAAAAGTCGTTGGTACGCCTTGTGCAACGAGAACATCTGGAAGCGAGAAAATTTATTTAGAATCATATTAACTATTAAATCATAATTATATTATTCGACTTGTAATTTTTCTATATATGTATAATAGGACTTGAAATAATTTTGAGCTACAGACCGTATACTTGGTGTCGGTAAGTCATGTTCTGATTGTAGTTTTTTTTCGCTTAGTGAGTACCTAACTGAATTTAAAAGAGAGTTGTGATCATCTTCATGTTTCACTTCATTAAATGTATATTGCTACTTTAGTTTTAAATACAGATATTCAGTTATCTACATATTTTAGACCTAAATGTTCACTGAATTGTAAATTTACTCGTATTAAGCTGGCCCTAAAAATATTGTATCCTGACAATCAGACTGAATAAATTATTATTGTTAATATTTTCTTTCCCAGCGTACCTGTTGCAGTGGGAGTAGGTCAGGCTAACCTAGCGTACACGAACGCTTGCACATAAGAGCGGCACATCGGGCACCTTACAAACGCCCCGCCGCACTTCGCGCACGTCAACAGGTGACCACACGGCAAGAACACCACGCTCATCTGTAAGCAGACAACATCATTGTAACACTGTTGAAGAGGTCACACTGTCGTTGTTATATTAATCAGCTGCCTCTAATATTCCAATGACTTACCTCAGAGCCCACGCAAATTTTGCACAGTCTTGCTTCCTTCAACTCTCTCCTTTCCTCTTCCAACAATAATATTTTCTCTTTATTTTCCATTTTTTTTTTTCCACAACTGATCGAAGTTCCACAAAGTATTAACACACGTGTGTAGGATGCCTCGGACGGAACGAGAATGACACGAACGATCGCCGCACGCTGCAAGCGCCGGCCGGTGTGGGGGCGGGGGGAGTGTCATCTTTACCGCACTCACAACTTTGTTGATATCGTTTTCTTTTAATGCGTACGAAATTGTTTTATTGTAATAGGTACGACATTTGTTAATTCTTTATATCTGAAGAATGAAACGTAGAAATAATATAATTGTATGATAATCATTAGTAGTAACGACTATAACAGTAGCTACGTTAAGGAATCACACTTCATATCAATATAATAAAGGTGAAAGTTTTTGAACGTGTGCGTTTGTATGTTTGTCAATCTTCACGCATTTATTCCAAAAAATGTGCTGTTTCCGTGGAATGAGTAAACAGTTTTGAACAGTCCACTGCTGGACATGTGCCCCTCTTTCGCACCCCTGGATATTTTAAATTTTTTTAATTATCAATACAAAGTGATTGAAGAGAAAGACTTATATGTATAGTTACACGTATTTTATACAACAGTAGAGGAAACCGAGAAATTCAAAGCTCTGTAAGGCGATATTGTAAAATCATGCTTTTATATGATTACATTGCTAACACTAGCTACTACGAAAATGTATATCTCAAAAAGATCTACCAAACAGCCAGCAATGACCCGTCCTTCTCCTTAAAATAACCCACAGTAATCTTTTTATTCTTTTATATATTTGACAAAGAAATAACTTATAGGTAAGGTAAGGTAACGAATTACTAAAATATGCAATAACGCTAGCGAAACCGCGGTGATCACAGCTAGTTATAATAAAAACTGTCACGTTACTTTGCATTGGGATCGAAGTGTTATCATAGACATAACCAAAAAGTAGCCAACAGGTCTGCTACTGTGGTGATAGATCGATTAAATCCATTTCTTGAACTCCAAACGATCAGCCGCCTACTGATAAGGTGGAAAGGTAATTAACGTGTACATTAATTACAATCGTTAAACAAACAAATATTATATAAATTCGTTGACGGACATATTCCTTTTCTAAGTAATATATTAATAAATTTATGC
The DNA here is from genome assembly GCA_949316085.1 of Hypercompe scribonia. Taxonomy (NCBI): domain Eukaryota; kingdom Metazoa; phylum Arthropoda; class Insecta; order Lepidoptera; family Erebidae; genus Hypercompe; species Hypercompe scribonia. The sequence continues at coordinate 11,947,687 of OX438980.1, forward strand.
TAATTAGGGACCTATCAGATATACATATATCGTTAGCTGTTAAGTAATTGTGTGCGCGTTAATGTATTTTACTTACTGTTCCATGTTAAATTTATCTTGGCAAAACTTACGAAAATAATAAGCATTTCATGTTTTGTTAGTCCGTTTATTTCGAAGAGTTGTAACTTTATGCACGTGTTCAAGGCTTTAAGTGATAGTAGAATAGACAAAGTATAAAAGGAATGACGTTACAAAGCGGGATCAAATAATGCTTAGGAGAAATTCAATTTTATTTGATCCGCTCAATACGAGAAAACAGAACATTTTTTTTCTGTCCAATCTATACAGTTTAGCAGGAAACCTCAAAAGTACGATTATTATTGAGGTTAACAAGTTCTGTTCACCCGAAAAAGAAAAGAGTGAAATCTTAGTGTCAAACCACTTTGCAGTGGTTAGGGCACCAAAAAGAGGAACCTTCTCACTGTACGGGCCGTGTCGAGGATTACCGCCTTCTGCGTCAGGCACTTGATCCAGCATTCTCACGTGAGCGTCTTGATTACTAACTTACAATTTAGAGTCGCCATACTACAGGTATTTTTTTTTTTTTTTTTTTTTTTTTTTTTTGATAAGGACCTAGCTGTTGGCCTGGGATGGCCTCTACAACTTTACGCGGGCATTACGGTGAGCGCTGAGGGCTCTCAACCGGTCATTTGTTAAGCAACATAGACTACAGGTATGAGCCTGACTCAGTTCTTATAGAATCGAAAACGGCCGATTTCGTACAAAAAAAAAAAAGAAAAAAACTACAATGTGACAATAGAGCGGCTAATAAAAAGAACTCACAAGAATTTCTTTATCTTAATGCTTGTGGGGTTATAAAATAAATGGTCACAACGCTTTGTCGACATTCTTATATTGACAATACACGAAAACAATGAAATGACTAAAATATAAGTAAAAAAAAGCAGAATACATGGATTACGTTTCACAAAAATATGTCTAGGGACTGATTTTTATTTATATTGCGTAATTGGTCTTCTGCAAAGAACTGGACAATGGACGAGAGTATTATACTTTGGCATGGTCGTTTAAAAATTAGACAGTAGGTACATGAAAACGTCTTGAATATGGCGTTAAACTACGTGCTTACAGATACAAACGGCGTAACACAAGAAATGCATTTGTGTTGTGGGGTATGCGCAAGGTAGTAATTTAAAAGGTCACGCTGAAAAATTTGTAATTATAAAAGATTATTTAAATGCAGGAAACTTTGCCCGTACAGAAAATTTATCAGACATAGTGTACCACTATATTGTTTTAGATCGTCATTGAGATATTCTCGAAGAGAATAGTACTCGTAGCACTTAGCAATGAGCAGTTTCTGAAGACGCTTCTTGAAAATTGTTGTGTTTTCAGCCTTTTTATATGATTCGGCAATTTATTACAGACATATGGAGCAATACAAAGTATGCTTTTGTCCATTAATGCAGTTTTACTCTTCACAACACACATCTGCGTGACGAACTTTTGATCTTTTCTCAAATAGACCAATATTTTGTCTTACGAACGTGGCACACTCAACGATACACACTCGTATATATTATATTTATATGCATGAGAGAGTTAATATGTTTTTTTTTTTTTTTTTCTACAAAGTGAGATTTACAACTGTTAGGTATTTTAACATCAAATATAATCCTTATACATCTTTTCTGAACTTTGAATGCTAAATTTCAATCAGTGGAGTTACCCCAAGGCATGATACCGAACCGCAGCGTTGATGAGACAAGTCCATGATATGCTGCTATCAGTGTAGATCTACTCGCTACATTTTTTAGCTTATAGAATCCATAGATTGATTGACTCACGTTAGTACAGACATATTATTCTGTGTGTGCGTTCCAGTTCAATTTACTGTCAATTTAAATTATTGTTTTGTACCCATTGTATTATTAAATCAATAGATGTATTCATTTTAGTTTCAATAGACGGCAAGGATCCATTAGTAAATAATAGAGTGATTTCGTCAGCAAATAAAGTCATATCACAGAGAGTCGTTAACGGTAGGTCATTTATATACATAATAATCTAATTCTCAACGTCCTCTGATCATACACCACAGGCGATCTCGAACTCTTCAATCATCACCATCAACTCTAAATAAATAAATGGATAAAAGAAAAAGAAAGGACTTTCAGAATTGCCTTTGTTTTTATTGATAGGGTGAAAAATCTCTTCGGATCTCCGACTCCTCAAGGTCGGTCTTGTTCTTCTCTCGTGATCGGTCCCCTCCTGATCCCGTTCAGCGGCCTCTCTCTGAAGCGTAAAAGATTCCGCAGATAAAGACCACTGCGTTTCATCAGCCCTCCGCACCCGCCAATCATGCAGCAATGATTGCTGGCGGGGACAAGTCTCGTCGTCGTCGTCAAGGTCACCATACTGCATACTGCATACTGCATCGTCTGCATTCACAATGAGTATGGTGACCACAACTTTTGGATTCCATCAGGTAGGGTAGAGTTACTTAGGCAAGGTTTTGATGTTAAAATAAAAAAAAAGTTCAAACTATTATTTGTTTTTAATGTTTTTTAATGTCTTAATATCTAGGTACTATACATATTGTTTCACTTAAATATTGATTTGTTACACTTTGACTATACAAAAATATAGTATATTTACATTTACATTACATTGTACCTACATTTAACTTATGAATTAACCCTATTTATGCTACACTAACTACTTATACTAAAACTAAACTAAACTAAAACTAAAAAATGTACAAAAGTCGTTGGTACGCCTTGTGCAACGAGAACATCTGGAAGCGAGAAAATTTATTTAGAATCATATTAACTATTAAATCATAATTATATTATTCGACTTGTAATTTTTCTATATATGTATAATAGGACTTGAAATAATTTTGAGCTACAGACCGTATACTTGGTGTCGGTAAGTCATGTTCTGATTGTAGTTTTTTTTCGCTTAGTGAGTACCTAACTGAATTTAAAAGAGAGTTGTGATCATCTTCATGTTTCACTTCATTAAATGTATATTGCTACTTTAGTTTTAAATACAGATATTCAGTTATCTACATATTTTAGACCTAAATGTTCACTGAATTGTAAATTTACTCGTATTAAGCTGGCCCTAAAAATATTGTATCCTGACAATCAGACTGAATAAATTATTATTGTTAATATTTTCTTTCCCAGCGTACCTGTTGCAGTGGGAGTAGGTCAGGCTAACCTAGCGTACACGAACGCTTGCACATAAGAGCGGCACATCGGGCACCTTACAAACGCCCCGCCGCACTTCGCGCACGTCAACAGGTGACCACACGGCAAGAACACCACGCTCATCTGTAAGCAGACAACATCATTGTAACACTGTTGAAGAGGTCACACTGTCGTTGTTATATTAATCAGCTGCCTCTAATATTCCAATGACTTACCTCAGAGCCCACGCAAATTTTGCACAGTCTTGCTTCCTTCAACTCTCTCCTTTCCTCTTCCAACAATAATATTTTCTCTTTATTTTCCATTTTTTTTTTTCCACAACTGATCGAAGTTCCACAAAGTATTAACACACGTGTGTAGGATGCCTCGGACGGAACGAGAATGACACGAACGATCGCCGCACGCTGCAAGCGCCGGCCGGTGTGGGGGCGGGGGGAGTGTCGTCTTTACCGCACTCACAACTTTGTTGATATCGTTTTCTTTTAATGCGTACGAAATTGTTTTATTGTAATAGGTACGACATTTGTTAATTCTTTATATCTGAAGAATGAAACGTAGAAATAATATAATTGTATGATAATCATTAGTAGTAACGACTATAACAGTAGCTACGTTAAGGAATCACACTTCATATCAATATAATAAAGGTGAAAGTTTTTGAACGTGTGCGTTTGTATGTTTGTCAATCTTCACGCATTTATTCCAAAAAATGTGCTGTTTCCGTGGAATGAGTAAACAGTTTTGAACAGTCCACTGCTGGACATGTGCCCCTCTTTCGCACCCCTGGATATTTTAAATTTTTTTAATTATCAATACAAAGTGATTGAAGAGAAAGACTTATATGTATAGTTACACGTATTTTATACAACAGTAGAGGAAACCGAGAAATTCAAAGCTCTGTAAGGCGATATTGTAAAATCATGCTTTTATATGATTACATTGCTAACACTAGCTACTACGAAAATGTATATCTCAAAAAGATCTACCAAACAGCCAGCAATGACCCGTCCTTCTCCTTAAAATAACCCACAGTAATCTTTTTATTCTTTTATATATTTGACAAAGAAATAACTTATAGGTAAGGTAAGGTAACGAATTACTAAAATATGCAATAACGCTAGCGAAACCGCGGTGATCACAGCTAGTAATAATAAAAACTGTCACGTTACTTTGCATTGGGATCGAAGTGTTATCATAGACATAACCAAAAAGTAGCCAACAGGTCTGCTACTGTGGTGATAGATCGATTAAATCCATTTCTTGAACTCCAAACGATCAGCCGCCTACTGATAAGGTGGAAAGGTAATTAACGTGTACATTAATTACAATCGTTAAACAAACAAATATTATATAAATTCGTTGACGGACATATTCCTTTTCTAAGTAATATATTAATAAATTTATGCTAATTAGGGACCTATCAGATATACATATATCGTTAGCTGTTAAGTAATTGTGTGCGCGTTAATGTATTTTACTTACTGTTCCATGTTAAATTTATCTTGGCAAAACTTACGAAAATAATAAGCATTTCATGTTTTGTTAGTCCGTTTATTTCGAAGAGTTGTAACTTTATGCACGTGTTCAAGGCTTTAAGTGATAGTAGAATAGACAAAGTATAAAAGGAATGACGTTACAAAGCGGGATCAAATAATGCTTAGGAGAAATTCAATTTTATTTGATCCGCTCAATACGAGAAAACAGAACATTTTTTTTCTGTCCAATCTATACAGTTTGGCAGGAAACCTCAAAAGTACGATTATTATTGAGGTTAACAAGTTCTGTTCATCCGAAAAAGAAAAGAGTGAAATCTTAGTGTCAAACCACTTTGCAGTGGTTAGGGCACCAAAAAGAGGAACCTCCTCACTGTACGGGCCGTGTCGAGGATTACCGCCTTCTGCGTCAGGCACTTGATCCAGCATTCTCACGTGAGCGTCTTGATTACTAACTTACAATTTAGAGTCGCCATACTACAGGTATGAGCCTGACTCAGTTCTTATAGAATCGAAAACGGCCGATTTCGTACAAAAAAAAAGAAAAAAACTACAATGTGACAATAGAGCGGCTAATAAAAAGAACTCACAAGAATTTCTTTATCTTAATGCTTGTGGGGTTATAAAATAAATGGTCACAACGCTTTGTCGACATTCTTATATTGACAATCCACGAAAACAATGAAATGACTAAAATATAAGTAAAAAAAAGCAGAATACATGGATTACGTTTCACAAAAATATGTCTAGGGACTGATTTTTATTTATATTGCGTAATTGGTCCTCTGCAAAGAACTGGACAATGGACGAGAGTATTATACTTTGGCATGGTCGTTTAAAAATTAGACAGTAGGTACATGAAAACGTCTTGAATATGGCGTTAAACTACGTGCTTACAGATACAAACGGCGTAACACAAGAAATGCATTTGTGTTGTGGGGTATGCGCAAGGTAGTAATTTAAAAGGTCACGCTGAAAAATTTGTAATTATAAAAGATTATTTAAATGCAGGAAACTTTGCCCGTACAGAAAATTTATCAGACATAGTGTACCACTATATTGTTTTAGATCGTCATTGAGATATTCTAGAAGAGAATAATACTCGTAGCACTTAGCAATGAGCAGTTTCTGAAGACGCTTCTTGAAAATTGTTGTGTTTTTAGCCTTTTTATATGATTCGGCAATTTATTACAGACATATGGAGCAATACAAAGTATGCTTTTGTCCATTAATGCAGTTTTACTCTTCACAACACACATCTGCGTGACGAACTTTTGATCTTTTCTCAAATAGACCAATATTTTGTCTTACGAACGTGGCACACTCAACGATACACACTCGTATATATTATATATGCATGAGAGAGTTAATATGTTTTTTTCTACAAAGTGAGATTTACAACTGTTAGGTATTTTAACATCAAATATAATCCTTATACATCTTTTCTGAACTTTGAATGCTAAATTTCAATCAGTGGAGTTACCCCAAGGCATGATACCGAACCGCAGCGTTGATGAGACAAGTCCATGATATGCTGCTATCAGTGTAGATCTACTCGCTACATTTTTTAGCTTATAGAATCCATAGATTGATTGACTCACGTTAGTACAGACATATTATTCTGTGTGTGCGTTCCAGTTCAATTTACTGTCAATTTAAATTATTGTTTTGTACCCATTGTATTATTAAATCAATAGATGTATTCATTTTAGTTTCAATAGACGGCAAGGATCCATTAGTAAATAATACAGTGATTTCGTCAGCAAATAAAGTCATATCACAGAGAGTCGTTAACGGTAGGTCATTTATATACATAATAATCTAATTCTCAACGTCCTCTGATCATACACCACAGGCGATCTCGAACTCTTCAATCATCACCATCAACTCTAAATAAATAAATGGATAAAAGAAAAAGAAAGGACTTTAAGAATTGCCTTTGTTTTTATTGATAGGGTGAAAAATCTCTTCGGATCTCCGACTCCTCAAGGTCGGTCTTGTTCTTCTCTCGTGATCGGTCCCCTCCTGATCCCGTTCAGCGGCCTCTCTCTGAAGCGTAAAAGATTCTGCAGATAAAGACCACTGAGTTTCATCAGCCCTCCGCACCCGCCAATCATGCAGCAATGATTGCTGGCGGGGACAAGTCTCGTCGTCGTCGTCAAGGTCACCATACTGCATACTGCATACTGCATCGTCTGCATTCACAATGAGTATGGTGACCACAACTTTTGGATTCCATCAGGTAGGGTAGAGTTACTTAGGCAAGGTTTTGATGTTAAAATAAAAAAAAAGTTCAAACTATTATTTGTTTTTAATGTTTTTTAATGTCTTAATATCTAGGTACTATACATATTGTTTCACTTAAATATTGATTTGTTACACTTTGACTATACAAAAATATAGTATATTTACATTTACATTACATTGTACCTACATTTAACTTATGAATTAACCCTATTTATGCTACACTAACTACTTATACTAAAACTAAACTAAACTAAAACTAAAAAATGTACAAAAGTCGTTGGTACGCCTTGTGCAACGAGAACATCTGGAAGCGAGAAAATTTATTTAGAATCATTTTAACTATTAAATCATAATTATATTATTCGACTTGTAATTTTTCTATATATGTATAATAGGACTTGAAATAATTTTGAGCTACAGACCGTATACTTGGTGTCGGTAAGTCATGTTCTGATTGTAGTTTTTTTTCGCTTAGTGAGTACCTAACTGAATTTAAAAGAGAGTTGTGATCATCTTCATGTTTCACTTCATTAAATGTATATTGCTACTTTAGTTTTAAATACAGATATTCAGTTATCTACATATTTTGGACCTAAATGTTCACTGAATTGTAAATTTACTCGTATTAAGCTGGCCCTAAAAATATTGTATTCTGACAATCAGACTGAATAAATTATTATTGTTAATATTTTCTTTCCCAGCGTACCTGTTGCAGTGGGAGTAGGTCAGGCTAACCTAGCGTACACGAACGCTTGCACATAAGAGCGGCACATCGGGCACCTTACAAACGCCCCGCCGCACTTCGCGCACGTCAACAGGTGACCACACGGCAAGAACACCACGCTCATCTGTAAGCAGACAACATCATTGTAACACTGTTGAAGAGGTCACACTGTCGTTGTTATATTAATCAGCTGCCTCTAATATTCCAATGACTTACCTCAGAGCCCACGCAAATTTTGCACAGTCTTGCTTCCTTCAACTCTCTCCTTTCCTCTTCCAACAATAATATTTTCTCTTTATTTTCCATTTTTTTTTTTTCCACAACTGATCGAAGTTCCACAAAGTATTAACACACGTGTGTAGGATGCCTCGGACGAAACGAGAATGACACGAACGATCGCCGCACGCTGCAAGCGCCGGCCGGTGTGGGGGCGGGGGGAGTGTCGTCTTTACCGCACTCACAACTTTGTTGATATCGTTTTCTTTTAATGCGTACGAAATTGTTTTATTGTAATAGGTACGACATTTGTTAATTCTTTATATCTGAAGAATGAAACGTAGAAATAATATAATTGTATGATAATCATTAGTAGTAACGACTATAATAGTAGCTACGTTAAGGAATCACACTTCATATCAATATAATAAAGGTGAAAGTTTTTGAACGTGTGCGTTTGTATGTTTGTCAATCTTCACGCATTTATTCCAAAAAATGTGCTGTTTCCGTGGAATGAGTAAACAGTTTTGAACAGTCCACTGCTGGACATGTGCCCCTCTTTCGCACCCCTGGATATTTTAAATTTTTTTAATTATCAATACAAAGTGATTGAAGAGAAAGACTTATATGTATAGTTACACGTATTTTATACAACAGTAGAGGAAACCGAGAAATTCAAAGCTCTGTAAGGCGATATTGTAAAATCATGCTTTTATATGATTACATTGCTAACACTAGCTACTACGAAAATGTATATCTCAAAAAGATCTACCAAACAGCCAGCAATGACCCGTCCTTCTCCTTAAAATAACCCACAGTAATCTTTTTATTCTTTTATATATTTGACAAAGAAATAACTTATAGGTAAGGTAAGGTAACGAATTACTAAAATATGCAATAACGCTAGCGAAACCGCGGTGATCACAGCTAGTAATAATAAAAACTGTCACGTTACTTTGCATTGGGATCGAAGTGTTATCATAGACATAACCAAAAAGTAGCCAACAGGTCTGCTACTGTGGTGATAGATCGATTAAATCCATTTCTTGAACTCCAAACGATCAGCCGCCTACTGATAAGGTGGAAAGGTAATTAACGTGTACATTAATTACAATCGTTAAACAAACAAATATTATATAAATTCGTTGACGGACATATTCCTTTTCTAAGTAATATATTAATAAATTTATGCTAATTAGGGACCTATCAGATATACATATATCGTTAGCTGTTAAGTAATTGTGTGCGCGTTAATGTATTTTACTTACTGTTCCATGTTAAATTTATCTTGGCAAAACTTACGAAAATAATAAGCATTTCATGTTTTGTTAGTCCGTTTATTTCGAAGAGTTGTAACTTTATGCACGTGTTCAAGGCTTTAAGTGATAGTAGAATAGACAAAGTATAAAAGGAATGACGTTACAAAGCGGGATCAAATAATGCTTAGGAGAAATTCAATTTTATTTGATCCGCTCAATACGAGAAAACAGAACATTTTTTTTCTGTCCAATCTATACAGTTTAGCAGGAAACCTCAAAAGTACGATTATTATTGAGGTTAACAAGTTCTGTTCATCCGAAAAAGAAAAGAGTGAAATCTTAGTGTCAAACCACTTTGCAGTGGTTAGGGCACCAAAAAGAGGAACCTTCTCACTGTACGGGCCGTGTCGAGGATTACCGCCTTCTGCGTCAGGCACTTGATCCAGCATTCTCACGTGAGCGTCTTGATTACTAACTTACAATTTAGAGTCGCCATACTACAGGTATGAGCCTGACTCAGTTCTTATAGAATCGAAAACGGCCGATTTCGTACAAAAAAAAAGAAAAAAACTACAATGTGACAATAGAGCGGCTAATAAAAAGAACTCACAAGAATTTCTTTATCTTAATGCTTGTGGGGTTATAAAATAAATGGTCACAACGCTTTGTCGACATTCTTATATTGACAATACACGAAAACAATGAAATGACTAAAATATAAGTAAAAAAAAGCAGAATACATGGATTACGTTTCACAAAAATATGTCTAGGGACTGATTTTTATTTATATTGCGTAATTGGTCTTCTGCAAAGAACTGGACAATGGACGAGAGTATTATACTTTGGCATGGTCGTTTAAAAATTAGACAGTAGGTACATGAAAACGTCTTGAATATGGCGTTAAACTACGTGCTTACAGATACAAACGGCGTAACACAAGAAATGCATTTGTGTTGTGGGGTATGCGCAAGGTAGTAATTTAAAAGGTCACGCTGAAAAATTTGTAATTATAAAAGATTATTTAAATGCAGGAAACTTTGCCCGTACAGAAAATTTATCAGACATAGTGTACCACTATATTGTTTTAGATCGTCATTGAGATATTCTCGAAGAGAATAATACTCGTAGCACTTAGCAATGAGCAGTTTCTGAAGACGCTTCTTGAAAATTGTTGTGTTTTCAGCCTTTTTATATGATTCGGCAATTTATTACAGACATATGGAGCAATACAAAGTATGCTTTTGTCCATTAATGCAGTTTTACTCTTCACAACACACATCTGCGTGACGAACTTTTGATCTTTTCTCAAATAGACCAATATTTTGTCTTACGAACGTGGCACACTCAACGATACACACTCGTATATATTATATTTATATGCATGAGAGAGTTAATATGTTTTTTTTTTTTTTTTTCTACAAAGTGAGATTTACAACTGTTAGGTATTTTAACATCAAATATAATCCTTATACATCTTTCTGAACTTTGAATGCTAAATTTCAATCAGTGGAGTTACCCCAAGGCATGATACCGAACCGCAGCGTTGATGAGACAAGTCCATGATATGCTGCTATCAGTGTAGATCTACTCGCTACATTTTTTAGCTTATAGAATCCATAGATTGATTGACTCACGTTAGTACAGACATATTATTCTGTGTGTGCGTTCCAGTTCAATTTACTGTCAATTTAAATTATTGTTTTGTACCCATTGTATTATTAAATCAATAGATGTATTCATTTTAGTTTCAATAGACGGCAAGGATCCATTAGTAAATAATACAGTGATTTCGTCAGCAAATAAAGTCATATCACAGAGAGTCGTTAACGGTAGGTCATTTATATACATAATAATCTAATTCTCAACGTCCTCTGATCATACACCACAGGCGATCTCGAACTCTTCAATCATCACCATCAACTCTAAATAAATAAATGGATAAAAGAAAAAGAAAGGACTTTAAGAATTGCCTTTGTTTTTATTGATAGGGTGAAAAATCTCTTCGGATCTCCGACTCCTCAAGGTCGGTCTTGTTCTTCTCTCGTGATCGGTCCCCTCCTGATCCCGTTCAGCGGCCTCTCTCTGAAGCGTAAAAGATTCCGCAGATAAAGACCACTGCGTTTCATCAGCCCTCCGCACCCGCCAATCATGCAGCAATGATTGCTGGCGGGGACAAGTCTCGTCGTCGTCGTCAAGGTCACCATACTGCATACTGCATACTACATCGTCTGCATTCACAATGAGTATGGTGACCACAACTCTTGGATTCCATCAGGTAGGGTAGAGTTACTTAGGCAAGGTTTTGATGTTAAAATAAAAAAAAGTTCAAACTATTATTTGTTTTTAATGTTTTTTAATGTCTTAATATCTAGGTACTATACATATTGTTTCACTTAAATATTGATTTGTTACACTTTGACTATACAAAAATATAGTATATTTACATTTACATTACATTGTACCTACATTTAACTTATGAATTAACCCTATTTATGCTACACTAACTACTTATACTAAAACTAAACTAAACTAAAACTAAAAAATGTACAAAAGTCGTTGGTACGCCTTGTGCAACGAGAACATCTGGAAGCGAGAAAATTTATTTAGAATCATATTAACTATTAAATCATAATTATATTATTCGACTTGTAATTTTTCTATATATGTATAATAGGACTTGAAATAATTTTGAGCTACAGACCGTATACTTGGTGTCGGTAAGTCATGTTCTGATTGTAGTTTTTTTTCGCTTAGTGAGTACCTAACTGAATTTAAAAGAGAGTTGTGATCATCTTCATGTTTCACTTCATTAAATGTATATTGCTACTTTAGTTTTAAATACAGATATTCAGTTATCTACATATTTTGGACCTAAATGTTCACTGAATTGTAAATTTTCTCGTATTAAGCTGGCCCTAAAAATATTGTATCCTGACAATCAGACTGAATAAATTATTATTGTTAATATTTTCTTTCCCAGCGTACCTGTTGCAGTGGGAGTAGGTCAGGCTAACCTAGCGTACACGAACGCTTGCACATAAGAGCGGCACATCGGGCACCTTACAAACGCCCCGCCGCACTTCGCGTACGTCAACAGGTGACCACACGGCAAGAACACCACGCTCATCTGTAAGCAGACAACATCATTGTAACACTGTTGAAGAGGTCACACTGTCGTTGTTATATTAATCAGCTGCCTCTAATATTCCAATGACTTACCTCAGAGCCCACGCAAATTTTGCACAGTCTTGCTTCCTTCAACTCTCTCCTTTCCTCTTCCAACAATAATATTTTCTCTTTATTTTCCATTTTTTTTTTCCACAACTGATCGAAGTTCCACAAAGTATTAACACACGTGTGTAGGATGCCTCGGACGGAACGAGAATGACACGAACGATCGCCGCACGCTGTAAGCGCCGGCCGGTGTGGGGGCGGGGGGAGTGTCATCTTTACCGCACTCACAACTTTGTTGATATCGTTTTCTTTTAATGCGTACGAAATTGTTTTATTGTAATAGGTACGACATTTGTTAATTCTTTATATCTGAAGAATGAAACGTAGAAATAATATAATTGTATGATAATCATTAGTAGTAACGACTATAACAGTAGCTACGTTAAGGAATCACACTTCATATCAATATAATAAAGGTGAAAGTTTTTGAACGTGTGCGTTTGTATGTTTGTCAATCTTCACGCATTTATTCCAAAAAATGTGCTGTTTCCGTGGAATGAGTAAACAGTTTTGAACAGTCCACTGCTGGACATGTGCCCCTCTTTCGCACCCCTGGATATTTTAAATTTTTTTAATTATCAATACAAAGTGATTGAAGAGAAAGACTTATATGTATAGTTACACGTATTTTATACAACAGTAGAGGAAACCGAGAAATTCAAAGCTCTGTAAGGCGATATTGTAAAATCATGCTTTTATATGATTACATTGCTAACACTAGCTACTACGAAAATGTATATCTCAAAAAGATCTACCAAACAGCCAGCAATGACCCGTCCTTCTCCTTAAAATAACCCACAGTAATCTTTTTATTCTTTTATATATTTGACAAAGAAATAACTTATAGGTAAGGTAAGGTAACGAATTACTAAAATATGCAATAACGCTAGCGAAACCGCGGTGATCACAGCTAGTAATAATAAAAACTGTCACGTTACTTTGCATTGGGATCGAAGTGTTATCATAGACATAACCAAAAAGTAGCCAACAGGTCTGCTACTGTGGTGATAGATCGATTAAATCCATTTCTTGAACTCCAAACGATCAGCCGCCTACTGATAAGGTGGAAAGGTAATTAACGTGTACATTAATTACAATCGTTAAACAAACAAATATTATATAAATTCGTTGACGGACATATTCCTTTTCTAAGTAATATATTAATAAATTTATGCTAATTAGGGACCTATCAGATATACATATATCGTTAGCTGTTAAGTAATTGTGTGCGCGTTAATGTATTTTACTTACTGTTCCATGTTAAATTTATCTTGGCAAAACTTACGAAAATAATAAGCATTTCATGTTTTGTTAGTCCGTTTATTTCGAAGAGTTGTAACTTTATGCACGTGTTCAAGGCTTTAAGTGATAGTAGAATAGACAAAGTATAAAAGGAATGACGTTACAAAGCGGGATCAAATAATGCTTAGGAGAAATTCAATTTTATTTGATCCGCTCAATACGAGAAAACAGAACATTTTTTTTCTGTCCAATCTATACAGTTTAGCAGGAAACCTCAAAAGTACGATTATTATTGAGGTTAACAAGTTCTGTTCATCCGAAAAAGAAAAGAGTGAAATCTTAGTGTCAAACCACTTTGCAGTGGTTAGGGCACCAAAAAGAGGAACCTTCTCACTGTACGGGCCGTGTCGAGGATTACCGCCTTCTGCGTCAGGCACTTGATCCAGCATTCTCACGTGAGCGTCTTGATTACTAACTTACAATTTAGAGTCGCCATACTACAGGTATGAGCCTGACTCAGTTCTTATAGAATCGAAAACGGCCGATTTCGTACAAAAAAAAAGAAAAAAACTACAATGTGACAATAGAGCGGCTAATAAAAAGAACTCACAAGAATTTCTTTATCTTAATGCTTGTGGGGTTATAAAATAAATGGTCACAACGCTTTGTCGACATTCTTATATTGACAATACACGAAAACAATGAAATGACTAAAATATAAGTAAAAAAAAGCAGAATACATGGATTACGTTTCACAAAAATATGTCTAGAGACTGATTTTTATTTATATTGCGTAATTGGTCTTCTGCAAAGAACTGGACAATGGACGAGAGTATTATACTTTGGCATGGTCGTTTAAAAATTAGACAGTAGGTACATGAAAACGTCTTGAATATGGCGTTAAACTACGTGCTTACAGATACAAACGGCGTAACACAAGAAATGCATTTGTGTTGTGGGGTATGCGCAAGGTAGTAATTTAAAAGGTCACGCTGAAAAATTTGTAATTATAAAAGATTATTTAAATGCAGGAAACTTTGCCCGTACAGAAAATTTATCAGACATAGTGTACCACTATATTGTTTTAGATCGTCATTGAGATATTCTCGAAGAGAATAATACTCGTAGCACTTAGCAATGAGCAGTTTCTGAAGACGCTTCTTGAAAATTGTTGTGTTTTCAGCCTTTTTATATGATTCGGCAATTTATTACAGACATATGGAGCAATACAAAGTATGCTTTTGTCCATTAATGCAGTTTTACTCTTCACAACACACATCTGCGTGACGAACTTTTGATCTTTTCTCAAATAGACCAATATTTTGTCTTACGAACGTGGCACACTCAACGATACACACTCGTATATATTATATTTATATGCATGAGAGAGTTAATATGTTTTTTTCTACAAAGTGAGATTTACAACTGTTAGGTATTTTAACATCAAATATAATCCTTATACATCTTTTCTGAACTTTGAATGCTAAATTTCAATCAGTGGAGTTACCCCAAGGCATGATACCGAACCGCAGCGTTGATGAGACAAGTCCATGATATGCTGCTATCAGTGTAGATCTACTCGCTACATTTTTTAGCTTATAGAATCCATAGATTGATTGACTCACGTTAGTACAGACATATTATTCTGTGTGTGCGTTCCAGTTCAATTTACTGTCAATTTAAATTATTGTTTTGTACCCATTGTATTATTAAATCAATAGATGTATTCATTTTAGTTTCAATAGACGGCAAGGATCCATTAGTAAATAATACAGTGATTTCGTCAGCAAATAAAGTCATATCACAGAGAGTCGTTAACGGTAGGTCATTTATATACATAATAATCTAATTCTCAACGTCCTCTGATCATACACCACAGGCGATCTCGAACTCTTCAATCATCACCATCAACTCTAAATAAATAAATGGATAAAAGAAAAAGAAAGGACTTTAAGAATTGCCTTTGTTTTTATTGATAGGGTGAAAAATCTCTTCGGATCTCCGACTCCTCAAGGTCGGTCTTGTTCTTCTCTCGTGATCGGTCCCCTCCTGATCCCGTTCAGCGGCCTCTCTCTGAAGCGTAAAAGATTCCGCAGATAAAGACCACTGCGTTTCATCAGCCCTCCGCACCCGCCAATCATGCAGCAATGATTGCTGGCGGGGACAAGTCTCGTCGTCGTCGTCAAGGTCACCATACTGCATACTGCATACTACATCGTCTGCATTCACAATGAGTATGGTGACCACAACTCTTGGATTCCATCAGGTAGGGTAGAGTTACTTAGGCAAGGTTTTGATGTTAAAATAAAAAAAAGTTCAAACTATTATTTGTTTTTAATGTTTTTTAATGTCTTAATATCTAGGTACTATACATATTGTTTCACTTAAATATTGATTTGTTACACTTTGACTATACAAAAATATAGTATATTTACATTTACATTACATTGTACCTACATTTAACTTATGAATTAACCCTATTTATGCTACACTAACTACTTATACTAAAACTAAACTAAACTAAAACTAAAAAATGTACAAAAGTCGTTGGTACGCCTTGTGCAACGAGAACATCTGGAAGCGAGAAAATTTATTTAGAATCATATTAACTATTAAATCATAATTATATTATTCGACTTGTAATTTTTCTATATATGTATAATAGGACTTGAAATAATTTTGAGCTACAGACCGTATACTTGGTGTCGGTAAGTCATGTTCTGATTGTAGTTTTTTTTCGCTTAGTGAGTACCTAACTGAATTTAAAAGAGAGTTGTGATCATCTTCATGTTTCACTTCATTAAATGTATATTGCTACTTTAGTTTTAAATACAGATATTCAGTTATCTGCATATTTTGGACCTAAATGTTCACTGAATTGTAAATTTACTCGTATTAAGCTGGCCCTAAAAATATTGTATCCTGACAATCAGACTGAATAAATTATTATTGTTAATATTTTCTTTCCCAGCGTACCTGTTGCAGTGGGAGTAGGTCAGGCTAACCTAGCGTACACGAACGCTTGCACATAAGAGCGGCACATCGGGCACCTTACAAACGCCCCGCCGCACTTCGCGCACGTCAACAGGTGACCACACGGCAAGAACACCACGCTCATCTGTAAGCAGACAACATCATTGTAACACTGTTGAAGAGGTCACACTGTCGTTGTTATATTAATCAGCTGCCTCTAATATTCCAATGACTTACCTCAGAGCCCACGCAAATTTTGCACAGTCTTGCTTCCTTCAACTCTCTCCTTTCCTCTTCCAACAATAATATTTTCTCTTTATTTTCCATTTTTTTTTTTTCCACAACTGATCGAAGTTCCACAAAGTATTAACACACGTGTGTAGGATGCCTCGGACGGAACGAGAATGACACGAACGATCGCCGCACGCTGCAAGCGCCGGCCGGTGTGGGGGCGGGGGGAGTGTCGTCTTTACCGCACTCACAACTTTGTTGATATCGTTTTCTTTTAATGCGTACGAAATTGTTTTATTGTAATAGGTACGACATTTGTTAATTCTTTATATCTGAAGAATGAAACGTAGAAATAATATAATTGTATGATAATCATTAGTAGTAACGACTATAATAGTAGCTACGTTAAGGAATCACACTTCATATCAATATAATAAAGGTGAAAGTTTTTGAACGTGTGCGTTTGTATGTTTGTCAATCTTCACGCATTTATTCCAAAAAATATGCTGTTTCCGTGGAATGAGTAAACAGTTTTGAACAGTCCACTGCTGGACATGTGCCCCTCTTTCGCACCCCTGGATATTTTAAATTTTTTTAATTATCAATACAAAGTGATTGAAGAGAAAGACTTATATGTATAGTTACACGTATTTTATACAACAGTAGAGGAAACCGAGAAATTCAAAGCTCTGTAAGGCGATATTGTAAAATCATGCTTTTATATGATTACATTGCTAACACTAGCTACTACGAAAATGTATATCTCAAAAAGATCTACCAAACAGCCAGCAATGACCCGTCCTTCTCCTTAAAATAACCCACAGTAATCTTTTTATTCTTTTATATATTTGACAAAGAAATAACTTATAGGTAAGGTAAGGTAACGAATTACTAAAATATGCAATAACGCTAGCGAAACCGTGGTGATCACAGCTAGTAATAATAAAAACTGTCACGTTACTTTGCATTGGGATCGAAGTGTTATCATAGACATAACCAAAAAGTAGCCAACAGGTCTGCTACTGTGGTGATAGATCGATTAAATCCATTTCTTGAACTCCAAACGATCAGCCGCCTACTGATGAGGTGGAAAGGTAATTAACGTGTACATTAATTACAATCGTTAAACAAACAAATATTATATAAATTCGTTGACGGACATATTCCTTTTCTAAGTAATATATTAATAAATTTATGCTAATTAGGGACCTATCAGATATACATATATCGTTAGCTGTTAAGTAATTGTGTGCGCGTTAATGTATTTTACTTACTGTTCCATGTTAAATTTATCTTGGCAAAACTTACGAAAATAATAAGCATTTCATGTTTTGTTAGTCCGTTTATTTCGAAGAGTTGTAACTTTATGCACGTGTTCAAGGCTTTAAGTGATAGTAGAATAGACAAAGTATAAAAGGAATGACGTTACAAAGCGGGATCAAATAATGCTTAGGAGAAATTCAATTTTATTTGATCCGCTCAATACGAGAAAACAGAACATTTTTTTTCTGTCCAATCTATACAGTTTAGCAGGAAACCTCAAAAGTACGATTATTATTGAGGTTAACAAGTTCTGTTCATCCGAAAAAGAAAAGAGTGAAATCTTAGTGTCAAACCACTTTGCAGTGGTTAGGGCACCAAAAAGAGGAACCTCCTCACTGTACGGGCCGTGTCGAGGATTACCGCCTTCTGCGTCAGGCACTTGATCCAGCATTCTCACTTGAGCGTCTTGATTACTAACTTACAATTTAGAGTCGCCATACTACAGGTATGAGCCTGACTCAGTTCTTATAGAATCGAAAACGGCCGATTTCGTACAAAAAAAAAGAAAAAAACTACAATGTGACAATAGAGCGGCTAATAAAAAGAACTCACAAGAATTTCTTTATCTTAATGCTTGTGGGGTTATAAAATAAATGGTCACAACGCTTTGTCGACATTCTTATATTGACAATACACGAAAACAATGAAATGACTAAAATATAAGTAAAAAAAAGCAGAATACATGGATTACGTTTCACAAAAATATGTCTAGGGACTGATTTTTATTTATATTGCGTAATTGGTCTTCTGCAAAGAACTGGACAATGGACGAGAGTATTATACTTTGGCATGGTCGTTTAAAAATTAGACAGTAGGTACATGAAAACGTCTTGAATATGGTGTTAAACTACGTGCTTACAGATACAAACGGCGTAACACAAGAAATGCATTTGTGTTGTGGGGTATGCGCAAGGTAGTAATTTAAAAGGTCACGCTGAAAAATTTGTAATTATAAAAGATTATTTAAATGCAGGAAACTTTGCCCGTACAGAAAATTTATCAGACATAGTGTACCACTATATTGTTTTAGATCGTCATTGAGATATTCTCGAAGAGAATAATACTCGTAGCACTTAGCAATGAGCAGTTTCTGAAGACGCTTCTTGAAAATTGTTGTGTTTTCAGCCTTTTTATATGATTCGGCAATTTATTACAGACATATGGAGCAATACAAAGTATGCTTTTGTCCATTAATGCAGTTTTACTCTTCACAACACACATCTGCGTGACGAACTTTTGATCTTTTCTCAAATAGACCAATATTTTGTCTTACGAACGTGGCACACTCAACGATACACACTCGTATATATTATATTTATATGCATGAGAGAGTTAATATGTTTTTTTCTACAAAGTGAGATTTACAACTGTTAGGTATTTTAACATCAAATATAATCCTTATACATCTTTTCTGAACTTTGAATGCTAAATTTCAATCAGTGGAGTTACCCCAAGGCATGATACCGAACCGCAGCGTTGATGAGACAAGTCCATGATATGCTGCTATCAGTGTAGATCTACTCGCTACATTTTTTAGCTTATAGAATCCATAGATTGATTGACTCACGTTAGTACAGACATATTATTCTGTGTGTGCGTTCCAGTTCAATTTACTGTCAATTTAAATTATTGTTTTGTACCCATTGTATTATTAAATCAATAGATGTATTCATTTTAGTTTCAATAGACGGCAAGGATCCATTAGTAAATAATACAGTGATTTCGTCAGCAAATAAAGTCATATCACAGAGAGTCGTTAACGGTAGGTCATTTATATACATAATAATCTAATTCTCAACGTCCTCTGATCATACACCACAGGCGATCTCGAACTCTTCAATCATCACCATCAACTCTAAATAAATAAATGGATAAAAGAAAAAGAAAGGACTTTAAGAATTGCCTTTGTTTTTATTGATAGGGTGAAAAATCTCTTCGGATCTCCGACTCCTCAAGGTCGGTCTTGTTCTTCTCTCGTGATCGGTCCCCTCCTGATCCCGTTCAGCGGCCTCTCTCTGAAGCGTAAAAGATTCCGCAGATAAAGACCACTGCGTTTCATCAGCCCTCCGCACCCGCCAATCATGCAGCAATGATTGCTGGCGGGGACAAGTCTCGTCGTCGTCGTCAAGGTCACCATACTGCATACTGCATACTGCATCGTCTGCATTCACAATGAGTATGGTGACCACAACTTTTGGATTCCATCAGGTAGGGTAGAGTTACTTAGGCAAGGTTTTGATGTTAAAATAAAAAAAAAGTTCAAACTATTATTTGTTTTTAATGTTTTTTAATGTCTTAATATCTAGGTACTATACATATTGTTTCACTTAAATATTGATTTGTTACACTTTGACTATACAAAAATATAGTATATTTACATTTACATTACATTGTACCTACATTTAACTTATGAATTAACCCTATTTATGCTACACTAACTACTTATACTAAAACTAAACTAAACTAAAACTAAAAAATGTACAAAAGTCGTTGGTACGCCTTGTGCAACGAGAACATCTGGAAGCGAGAAAATTTATTTAGAATCATATTAACTATTAAATCATAATTGTATTATTCGACTTGTAATTGTTCTATATATGTATAATAGGACTTGAAATAATTTTGAGCTACAGACCGTATACTTGGTGTCGGTAAGTCATGTTCTGATTGTAGTTTTTTTTCGCTTAGTGAGTACCTAACTGAATTTAAAAGAGAGTTGTGATCATCTTCATGTTTCACTTCATTAAATGTATATTGCTACTTTAGTTTTAAATACAGATATTCAGTTATCTACATATTTTGGACCTAAATGTTCACTGAATTGTAAATTTACTCGTATTAAGCTGGCCCTAAAAATATTGTATCCTGACAATCAGACTGAATAAATTATTATTGTTAATATTTATTGTTAATATTTTCTTTCCCAGCGTACCTGTTGCAGTGGGAGTAGGTCAGGCTAACCTAGCGTACACGAACGCTTGCATATAAGAGCGGCACATCGGGCACCTTACAAACGCCCCGCCGCACTTCGCGCACGTCAACAGGTGACCACACGGCAAGAACACCACGCTCATCTGTAAGCAGACAACATCATTGTAACACTGTTGAAGAGGTCACACTGTCGTTGTTATATTAATCAGCTGCCTCTAATATTCCAATGACTTACCTCAGAGCCCACGCAAATTTTGCACAGTCTTGCTTCCTTCAACTCTCTCCTTTCCTCTTCCAACAATAATATTTTCTCTTTATTTTCCATTTTTTTTTTCCACAACTGATCGAAGTTCCACAAAGTATTAACACACGTGTGTAGGATGCCTCGGACGGAACGAGAATGACACGAACGATCGCCGCACGCTGTAAGCGCCGGCCGGTGTGGGGGCGGGGGGAGTGTCATCTTTACCGCACTCACAACTTTGTTGATATCGTTTTCTTTTAATGCGTACGAAATTGTTTTATTGTAATAGGTACGACATTTGTTAATTCTTTATATCTGAAGAATGAAACGTAGAAATAATATAATTGTATGATAATCATTAGTAGTAACGACTATAACAGTAGCTACGTTAAGGAATCACACTTCATATCAATATAATAAAGGTGAAAGTTTTTGAACGTGTGCGTTTGTATGTTTGTCAATCTTCACGCATTTATTCCAAAAAATGTGCTGTTTCCGTGGAATGAGTAAACAGTTTTGAACAGTCCACTGCTGGACATGTGCCCCTCTTTCGCACCCCTGGATATTTTAAATTTTTTTAATTATCAATACAAAGTGATTGAAGAGAAAGACTTATATGTATAGTTACACGTATTTTATACAACAGTAGAGGAAACCGAGAAATTCAAAGCTCTGTAAGGCGATATTGTAAAATCATGCTTTTATATGATTACATTGCTAACACTAGCTACTACGAAAATGTATATCTCAAAAAGATCTACCAAACAGCCAGCAATGACCCGTCCTTCTCCTTAAAATAACCCACAGTAATCTTTTTATTCTTTTATATATTTGACAAAGAAATAACTTATAGGTAAGGTAAGGTAACGAATTACTAAAATATGCAATAACGCTAGCGAAACCGCGGTGATCACAGCTAGTAATAATAAAAACTGTCACGTTACTTTGCATTGGGATCGAAGTGTTATCATAGACATAACCAAAAAGTAGCCAACAGGTCTGCTACTGTGGTGATAGATCGATTAAATCCATTTCTTGAACTCCAAACGATCAGCCGCCTACTGATAAGGTGGAAAGGTAATTAACGTGTACATTAATTACAATCGTTAAACAAACAAATATTATATAAATTCGTTGACGGACATATTCCTTTTCTAAGTAATATATTAATAAATTTATGCTAATTAGGGACCTATCAGATATACATATATCGTTAGCTGTTAAGTAATTGTGTGCGCGTTAATGTATTTTACTTACTGTTCCATGTTAAATTTATCTTGGCAAAACTTACGAAAATAATAAGCATTTCATGTTTTGTTAGTCCGTTTATTTCGAAGAGTTGTAACTTTATGCACGTGTTCAAGGCTTTAAGTGATAGTAGAATAGACAAAGTATAAAAGGAATGACGTTACAAAGCGGGATCAAATAATGCTTAGGAGAAATTCAATTTTATTTGATCCGCTCAATACGAGAAAACAGAACATTTTTTTTCTGTCCAATCTATACAGTTTAGCAGGAAACCTCAAAAGTACGATTATTATTGAGGTTAACAAGTTCTGTTCATCCGAAAAAGAAAAGAGTGAAATCTTAGTGTCAAACCACTTTGCAGTGGTTAGGGCACCAAAAAGAGGAACCTTCTCACTGTACGGGCCGTGTCGAGGATTACCGCCTTCTGCGTCAGGCACTTGATCCAGCATTCTCACGTGAGCGTCTTGATTACTAACTTACAATTTAGAGTCGCCATACTACAGGTATGAGCCTGACTCAGTTCTTATAGAATCGAAAACGGCCGATTTCGTACAAAAAAAAAGAAAAAAACTACAATGTGACAATAGAGCGGCTAATAAAAAGAACTCACAAGAATTTCTTTATCTTAATGCTTGTGGGGTTATAAAATAAATGGTCACAACGCTTTGTCGACATTCTTATATTGACAATACACGAAAACAATGAAATGACTAAAATATAAGTAAAAAAAAGCAGAATACATGGATTACGTTTCACAAAAATATGTCTAGAGACTGATTTTTATTTATATTGCGTAATTGGTCTTCTGCAAAGAACTGGACAATGGACGAGAGTATTATACTTTGGCATGGTCGTTTAAAAATTAGACAGTAGGTACATGAAAACGTCTTGAATATGGCGTTAAACTACGTGCTTACAGATACAAACGGCGTAACACAAGAAATGCATTTGTGTTGTGGGGTATGCGCAAGGTAGTAATTTAAAAGGTCACGCTGAAAAATTTGTAATTATAAAAGATTATTTAAATGCAGGAAACTTTGCCCGTACAGAAAATTTATCAGACATAGTGTACCACTATATTGTTTTAGATCGTCATTGAGATATTCTCGAAGAGAATAATACTCGTAGCACTTAGCAATGAGCAGTTTCTGAAGACGCTTCTTGAAAATTGTTGTGTTTTCAGCCTTTTTATATGATTCGGCAATTTATTACAGACATATGGAGCAATACAAAGTATGCTTTTGTCCATTAATGCAGTTTTACTCTTCACAACACACATCTGCGTGACGAACTTTTGATCTTTTCTCAAATAGACCAATATTTTGTCTTACGAACGTGGCACACTCAACGATACACACTCGTATATATTATATTTATATGCATGAGAGAGTTAATATGTTTTTTTCTACAAAGTGAGATTTACAACTGTTAGGTATTTTAACATCAAATATAATCCTTATACATCTTTTCTGAACTTTGAATGCTAAATTTCAATCAGTGGAGTTACCCCAAGGCATGATACCGAACCGCAGCGTTGATGAGACAAGTCCATGATATGCTGCTATCAGTGTAGATCTACTCGCTACATTTTTTAGCTTATAGAATCCATAGATTGATTGACTCACGTTAGTACAGACATATTATTCTGTGTGTGCGTTCCAGTTCAATTTACTGTCAATTTAAATTATTGTTTTGTACCCATTGTATTATTAAATCAATAGATGTATTCATTTTAGTTTCAATAGACGGCAAGGATCCATTAGTAAATAATACAGTGATTTCGTCAGCAAATAAAGTCATATCACAGAGAGTCGTTAACGGTAGGTCATTTATATACATAATAATCTAATTCTCAACGTCCTCTGATCATACACCACAGGCGATCTCGAACTCTTCAATCATCACCATCAACTCTAAATAAATAAATGGATAAAAGAAAAAGAAAGGACTTTAAGAATTGCCTTTGTTTTTATTGATAGGGTGAAAAATCTCTTCGGATCTCCGACTCCTCAAGGTCGGTCTTGTTCTTCTCTCGTGATCGGTCCCCTCCTGATCCCGTTCAGCGGCCTCTCTCTGAAGCGTAAAAGATTCCGCAGATAAAGACCACTGCGTTTCATCAGCCCTCCGCACCCGCCAATCATGCAGCAATGATTGCTGGCGGGGACAAGTCTCGTCGTCGTCGTCAAGGTCACCATACTGCATACTGCATACTACATCGTCTGCATTCACAATGAGTATGGTGACCACAACTCTTGGATTCCATCAGGTAGGGTAGAGTTACTTAGGCAAGGTTTTGATGTTAAAATAAAAAAAAGTTCAAACTATTATTTGTTTTTAATGTTTTTTAATGTCTTAATATCTAGGTACTATACATATTGTTTCACTTAAATATTGATTTGTTACACTTTGACTATACAAAAATATAGTATATTTACATTTACATTACATTGTACCTACATTTAACTTATGAATTAACCCTATTTATGCTACACTAACTACTTATACTAAAACTAAACTAAACTAAAACTAAAAAATGTACAAAAGTCGTTGGTACGCCTTGTGCAACGAGAACATCTGGAAGCGAGAAAATTTATTTAGAATCATATTAACTATTAAATCATAATTATATTATTCGACTTGTAATTTTTCTATATATGTATAATAGGACTTGAAATAATTTTGAGCTACAGACCGTATACTTGGTGTCGGTAAGTCATGTTCTGATTGTAGTTTTTTTTCGCTTAGTGAGTACCTAACTGAATTTAAAAGAGAGTTGTGATCATCTTCATGTTTCACTTCATTAAATGTATATTGCTACTTTAGTTTTAAATACAGATATTCAGTTATCTGCATATTTTGGACCTAAATGTTCACTGAATTGTAAATTTACTCGTATTAAGCTGGCCCTAAAAATATTGTATCCTGACAATCAGACTGAATAAATTATTATTGTTAATATTTTCTTTCCCAGCGTACCTGTTGCAGTGGGAGTAGGTCAGGCTAACCTAGCGTACACGAACGCTTGCACATAAGAGCGGCACATCGGGCACCTTACAAACGCCCCGCCGCACTTCGCGCACGTCAACAGGTGACCACACGGCAAGAACACCACGCTCATCTGTAAGCAGACAACATCATTGTAACACTGTTGAAGAGGTCACACTGTCGTTGTTATATTAATCAGCTGCCTCTAATATTCCAATGACTTACCTCAGAGCCCACGCAAATTTTGCACAGTCTTGCTTCCTTCAACTCTCTCCTTTCCTCTTCCAACAATAATATTTTCTCTTTATTTTCCATTTTTTTTTTTTCCACAACTGATCGAAGTTCCACAAAGTATTAACACACGTGTGTAGGATGCCTCGGACGGAACGAGAATGACACGAACGATCGCCGCACGCTGCAAGCGCCGGCCGGTGTGGGGGCGGGGGGAGTGTCGTCTTTACCGCACTCACAACTTTGTTGATATCGTTTTCTTTTAATGCGTACGAAATTGTTTTATTGTAATAGGTACGACATTTGTTAATTCTTTATATCTGAAGAATGAAACGTAGAAATAATATAATTGTATGATAATCATTAGTAGTAACGACTATAATAGTAGCTACGTTAAGGAATCACACTTCATATCAATATAATAAAGGTGAAAGTTTTTGAACGTGTGCGTTTGTATGTTTGTCAATCTTCACGCATTTATTCCAAAAAATATGCTGTTTCCGTGGAATGAGTAAACAGTTTTGAACAGTCCACTGCTGGACATGTGCCCCTCTTTCGCACCCCTGGATATTTTAAATTTTTTTAATTATCAATACAAAGTGATTGAAGAGAAAGACTTATATGTATAGTTACACGTATTTTATACAACAGTAGAGGAAACCGAGAAATTCAAAGCTCTGTAAGGCGATATTGTAAAATCATGCTTTTATATGATTACATTGCTAACACTAGCTACTACGAAAATGTATATCTCAAAAAGATCTACCAAACAGCCAGCAATGACCCGTCCTTCTCCTTAAAATAACCCACAGTAATCTTTTTATTCTTTTATATATTTGACAAAGAAATAACTTATAGGTAAGGTAAGGTAACGAATTACTAAAATATGCAATAACGCTAGCGAAACCGCGGTGATCACAGCTAGTAATAATAAATACTGTCACGTTACTTTGCATTGGGATCGAAGTGTTATCATAGACATAACCAAAAAGTAGCCAACAGGTCTGCTACTGTGGTGATAGATCGATTAAATCCATTTCTTGAACTCCAAACGATCAGCCGCCTACTGATAAGGTGGAAAGATAATTAACGTGTACATTAATTACAATCGTTAAACAAACAAATATTATATAAATTCGTTGACGGACATATTCCTTTTCTAAGTAATATATTAATAAATTTATGCTAATTAGGGACCTATCAGATATACATATATCGTTAGCTGTTAAGTAATTGTGTGCGCGTTAATGTATTTTACTTACTGTTCCATGTTAAATTTATCTTGGCAAAACTTACGAAAATAATAAGCATTTCATGTTTTGTTAGTCCGTTTATTTCGAAGAGTTGTAACTTTATGCACGTGTTCAAGGCTTTAAGTGATAGTAGAATAGACAAAGTATAAAAGGAATGACGTTACAAAGCGGGATCAAATAATGCTTAGGAGAAATTCAATTTTATTTGATCCGCTCAATACGAGAAAACAGAACATTTTTTTTCTGTCCAATCTATACAGTTTAGCAGGAAACCTCAAAAGTACGATTATTATTGAGGTTAACAAGTTCTGTTCATCCGAAAAAGAAAAGAGTGAAATCTTAGTGTCAAACCACTTTGCAGTGGTTAGGGCACCAAAAAGAGGAACCTCCTCACTGTACGGGCCGTGTCGAGGATTACCGCCTTCTGCGTCAGGCACTTGATCCAGCATTCTCACTTGAGCGTCTTGATTACTAACTTACAATTTAGAGTCGCCATACTACAGGTATGAGCCTGACTCAGTTCTTATAGAATCGAAAACGGCCGATTTCGTACAAAAAAAAAGAAAAAAACTACAATGTGACAATAGAGCGGCTAATAAAAAGAACTCACAAGAATTTCTTTATCTTAATGCTTGTGGGGTTATAAAATAAATGGTCACAACGCTTTGTCGACATTCTTATATTGACAATACACGAAAACAATGAAATGACTAAAATATAAGTAAAAAAAAGCAGAATACATGGATTACGTTTCACAAAAATATGTCTAGGGACTGATTTTTATTTATATTGCGTAATTGGTCTTCTGCAAAGAACTGGACAATGGACGAGAGTATTATACTTTGGCATGGTCGTTTAAAAATTAGACAGTAGGTACATGAAAACGTCTTGAATATGGTGTTAAACTACGTGCTTACAGATACAAACGGCGTAACACAAGAAATGCATTTGTGTTGTGGGGTATGCGCAAGGTAGTAATTTAAAAGGTCACGCTGAAAAATTTGTAATTATAAAAGATTATTTAAATGCAGGAAACTTTGCCCGTACAGAAAATTTATCAGACATAGTGTACCACTATATTGTTTTAGATCGTCATTGAGATATTCTCGAAGAGAATAATACTCGTAGCACTTAGCAATGAGCAGTTTCTGAAGACGCTTCTTGAAAATTGTTGTGTTTTCAGCCTTTTTATATGATTCGGCAATTTATTACAGACATATGGAGCAATACAAAGTATGCTTTTGTCCATTAATGCAGTTTTACTCTTCACAACACACATCTGCGTGACGAACTTTTGATCTTTTCTCAAATAGACCAATATTTTGTCTTACGAACGTGGCACACTCAACGATACACACTCGTATATATTATATTTATATGCATGAGAGAGTTAATATGTTTTTTTCTACAAAGTGAGATTTACAACTGTTAGGTATTTTAACATCAAATATAATCCTTATACATCTTTTCTGAACTTTGAATGCTAAATTTCAATCAGTGGAGTTACCCCAAGGCATGATACCGAACCGCAGCGTTGATGAGACAAGTCCATGATATGCTGCTATCAGTGTAGATCTACTCGCTACATTTTTTAGCTTATAGAATCCATAGATTGATTGACTCACGTTAGTACAGACATATTATTCTGTGTGTGCGTTCCAGTTCAATTTACTGTCAATTTAAATTATTGTTTTGTACCCATTGTATTATTAAATCAATAGATGTATTCATTTTAGTTTCAATAGACGGCAAGGATCCATTAGTAAATAATACAGTGATTTCGTCAGCAAATAAAGTCATATCACAGAGAGTCGTTAACGGTAGGTCATTTATATACATAATAATCTAATTCTCAACGTCCTCTGATCATACACCACAGGCGATCTCGAACTCTTCAATCATCACCATCAACTCTAAATAAATAAATGGATAAAAGAAAAAGAAAGGACTTTAAGAATTGCCTTTGTTTTTATTGATAGGGTGAAAAATCTCTTCGGATCTCCGACTCCTCAAGGTCGGTCTTGTTCTTCTCTCGTGATCGGTCCCCTCCTGATCCCGTTCAGCGGCCTCTCTCTGAAGCGTAAAAGATTCCGCAGATAAAGACCACTGCGTTTCATCAGCCCTCCGCACCCGCCAATCATGCAGCAATGATTGCTGGCGGGGACAAGTCTCGTCGTCGTCGTCAAGGTCACCATACTGCATACTGCATACTGCATCGTCTGCATTCACAATGAGTATGGTGACCACAACTTTTGGATTCCATCAGGTAGGGTAGAGTTACTTAGGCAAGGTTTTGATGTTAAAATAAAAAAAAAGTTCAAACTATTATTTGTTTTTAATGTTTTTTAATGTCTTAATATCTAGGTACTATACATATTGTTTCACTTAAATATTGATTTGTTACACTTTGACTATACAAAAATATAGTATATTTACATTTACATTACATTGTACCTACATTTAACTTATGAATTAACCCTATTTATGCTACACTAACTACTTATACTAAAACTAAACTAAACTAAAACTAAAAAATGTACAAAAGTCGTTGGTACGCCTTGTGCAACGAGAACATCTGGAAGCGAGAAAATTTATTTAGAATCATATTAACTATTAAATCATAATTGTATTATTCGACTTGTAATTGTTCTATATATGTATAATAGGACTTGAAATAATTTTGAGCTACAGACCGTATACTTGGTGTCGGTAAGTCATGTTCTGATTGTAGTTTTTTTTCGCTTAGTGAGTACCTAACTGAATTTAAAAGAGAGTTGTGATCATCTTCATGTTTCACTTCATTAAATGTATATTGCTACTTTAGTTTTAAATACAGATATTCAGTTATCTACATATTTTGGACCTAAATGTTCACTGAATTGTAAATTTACTCGTATTAAGCTGGCCCTAAAAATATTGTATCCTGACAATCAGACTGAATAAATTATTATTGTTAATATTTATTGTTAATATTTTCTTTCCCAGCGTACCTGTTGCAGTGGGAGTAGGTCAGGCTAACCTAGCGTACACGAACGCTTGCATATAAGAGCGGCACATCGGGCACCTTACAAACGCCCCGCCGCACTTCGCGCACGTCAACAGGTGACCACACGGCAAGAACACCACGCTCATCTGTAAGCAGACAACATCATTGTAACACTGTTGAAGAGGTCACACTGTCGTTGTTATATTAATCAGCTGCCTCTAATATTCCAATGACTTACCTCAGAGCCCACGCAAATTTTGCACAGTCTTGCTTCCTTCAACTCTCTCCTTTCCTCTTCCAACAATAATATTTTCTCTTTATTTTCCATTTTTTTTTTTTTCCACAACTGATCGAAGTTCCACAAAGTATTAACACACGTGTGTAGGATGCCTCGGACGGAACGAGAATGACACGAACGATCGCCGCACGCTGCAAGCGCCGGCCGGTGTGGGGGCGGGGGGAGTGTCATCTTTACCACACTCACAACTTTGTTGATATCGTTTTCTTTTAATGCGTACGAAATTGTTTTATTGTAATAGGTACGACATTTGTTAATTCTTTATATCTGAAGAATGAAACGTAGAAATAATATAATTGTATGATAATCATTAGTAGTAACGACTATAATAGTAGCTACGTTAAGGAATCACACTTCATATCAATATAATAAAGGTGAAAGTTTTTGAACGTGTGCGTTTGTATGTTTGTCAATCTTCACGCATTTATTCCAAAAAATATGCTGTTTCCGTGGAATGAGTAAACAGTTTTGAACAGTCCACTGCTGGACATGTGCCCCTCTTTCGCACCCCTGGATATTTTAAATTTTTTTAATTATCAATACAAAGTGATTGAAGAGAAAGACTTATATGTATAGTTACACGTATTTTATACAACAGTAGAGGAAACCGAGAAATTCAAAGCTCTGTAAGGCGATATTGTAAAATCATGCTTTTATA
This sequence comes from Hypercompe scribonia, assembly GCA_949316085.1. Classification (NCBI taxonomy): domain Eukaryota; kingdom Metazoa; phylum Arthropoda; class Insecta; order Lepidoptera; family Erebidae; genus Hypercompe; species Hypercompe scribonia. The sequence continues at coordinate 11,978,681 of OX438980.1, forward strand.
TGATTACATTGCTAACACTAGCTACTACGAAAATGTATATCTCAAAAAGATCTACCAAACAGCCAGCAATGACCCGTCCTTCTCCTTAAAATAACCCACAGTAATCTTTTTATTCTTTTATATATTTGACAAAGAAATAACTTATAGGTAAGGTAAGGTAACGAATTACTAAAATATGCAATAACGCTAGCGAAACCGCGGTGATCACAGCTAGTAATAATAAATACTGTCACGTTACTTTGCATTGGGATCGAAGTGTTATCATAGACATAACCAAAAAGTAGCCAACAGGTCTGCTACTGTGGTGATAGATCGATTAAATCCATTTCTTGAACTCCAAACGATCAGCCGCCTACTGATAAGGTGGAAAGATAATTAACGTGTACATTAATTACAATCGTTAAACAAACAAATATTATATAAATTCGTTGACGGACATATTCCTTTTCTAAGTAATATATTAATAAATTTATGCTAATTAGGGACCTATCAGATATACATATATCGTTAGCTGTTAAGTAATTGTGTGCGCGTTAATGTATTTTACTTACTGTTCCATGTTAAATTTATCTTGGCAAAACTTACGAAAATAATAAGCATTTCATGTTTTGTTAGTCCGTTTATTTCGAAGAGTTGTAACTTTATGCACGTGTTCAAGGCTTTAAGTGATAGTAGAATAGACAAAGTATAAAAGGAATGACGTTACAAAGCGGGATCAAATAATGCTTAGGAGAAATTCAATTTTATTTGATCCGCTCAATACGAGAAAACAGAACATTTTTTTTCTGTCCAATCTATACAGTTTAGCAGGAAACCTCAAAAGTACGATTATTATTGAGGTTAACAAGTTCTGTTCATCCGAAAAAGAAAAGAGTGAAATCTTAGTGTCAAACCACTTTGCAGTGGTTAGGGCACCAAAAAGAGGAACCTCCTCACTGTACGGGCCGTGTCGAGGATTACCGCCTTCTGCGTCAGGCACTTGATCCAGCATTCTCACTTGAGCGTCTTGATTACTAACTTACAATTTAGAGTCGCCATACTACAGGTATGAGCCTGACTCAGTTCTTATAGAATCGAAAACGGCCGATTTCGTACAAAAAAAAAGAAAAAAACTACAATGTGACAATAGAGCGGCTAATAAAAAGAACTCACAAGAATTTCTTTATCTTAATGCTTGTGGGGTTATAAAATAAATGGTCACAACGCTTTGTCGACATTCTTATATTGACAATACACGAAAACAATGAAATGACTAAAATATAAGTAAAAAAAAGCAGAATACATGGATTACGTTTCACAAAAATATGTCTAGGGACTGATTTTTATTTATATTGCGTAATTGGTCTTCTGCAAAGAACTGGACAATGGACGAGAGTATTATACTTTGGCATGGTCGTTTAAAAATTAGACAGTAGGTACATGAAAACGTCTTGAATATGGTGTTAAACTACGTGCTTACAGATACAAACGGCGTAACACAAGAAATGCATTTGTGTTGTGGGGTATGCGCAAGGTAGTAATTTAAAAGGTCACGCTGAAAAATTTGTAATTATAAAAGATTATTTAAATGCAGGAAACTTTGCCCGTACAGAAAATTTATCAGACATAGTGTACCACTATATTGTTTTAGATCGTCATTGAGATATTCTCGAAGAGAATAATACTCGTAGCACTTAGCAATGAGCAGTTTCTGAAGACGCTTCTTGAAAATTGTTGTGTTTTCAGCCTTTTTATATGATTCGGCAATTTATTACAGACATATGGAGCAATACAAAGTATGCTTTTGTCCATTAATGCAGTTTTACTCTTCACAACACACATCTGCGTGACGAACTTTTGATCTTTTCTCAAATAGACCAATATTTTGTCTTACGAACGTGGCACACTCAACGATACACACTCGTATATATTATATTTATATGCATGAGAGAGTTAATATGTTTTTTTCTACAAAGTGAGATTTACAACTGTTAGGTATTTTAACATCAAATATAATCCTTATACATCTTTTCTGAACTTTGAATGCTAAATTTCAATCAGTGGAGTTACCCCAAGGCATGATACCGAACCGCAGCGTTGATGAGACAAGTCCATGATATGCTGCTATCAGTGTAGATCTACTCGCTACATTTTTTAGCTTATAGAATCCATAGATTGATTGACTCACGTTAGTACAGACATATTATTCTGTGTGTGCGTTCCAGTTCAATTTACTGTCAATTTAAATTATTGTTTTGTACCCATTGTATTATTAAATCAATAGATGTATTCATTTTAGTTTCAATAGACGGCAAGGATCCATTAGTAAATAATACAGTGATTTCGTCAGCAAATAAAGTCATATCACAGAGAGTCGTTAACGGTAGGTCATTTATATACATAATAATCTAATTCTCAACGTCCTCTGATCATACACCACAGGCGATCTCGAACTCTTCAATCATCACCATCAACTCTAAATAAATAAATGGATAAAAGAAAAAGAAAGGACTTTAAGAATTGCCTTTGTTTTTATTGATAGGGTGAAAAATCTCTTCGGATCTCCGACTCCTCAAGGTCGGTCTTGTTCTTCTCTCGTGATCGGTCCCCTCCTGATCCCGTTCAGCGGCCTCTCTCTGAAGCGTAAAAGATTCCGCAGATAAAGACCACTGCGTTTCATCAGCCCTCCGCACCCGCCAATCATGCAGCAATGATTGCTGGCGGGGACAAGTCTCGTCGTCGTCGTCAAGGTCACCATACTGCATACTGCATACTGCATCGTCTGCATTCACAATGAGTATGGTGACCACAACTTTTGGATTCCATCAGGTAGGGTAGAGTTACTTAGGCAAGGTTTTGATGTTAAAATAAAAAAAAAGTTCAAACTATTATTTGTTTTTAATGTTTTTTAATGTCTTAATATCTAGGTACTATACATATTGTTTCACTTAAATATTGATTTGTTACACTTTGACTATACAAAAATATAGTATATTTACATTTACATTACATTGTACCTACATTTAACTTATGAATTAACCCTATTTATGCTACACTAACTACTTATACTAAAACTAAACTAAACTAAAACTAAAAAATGTACAAAAGTCGTTGGTACGCCTTGTGCAACGAGAACATCTGGAAGCGAGAAAATTTATTTAGAATCATATTAACTATTAAATCATAATTGTATTATTCGACTTGTAATTGTTCTATATATGTATAATAGGACTTGAAATAATTTTGAGCTACAGACCGTATACTTGGTGTCGGTAAGTCATGTTCTGATTGTAGTTTTTTTTCGCTTAGTGAGTACCTAACTGAATTTAAAAGAGAGTTGTGATCATCTTCATGTTTCACTTCATTAAATGTATATTGCTACTTTAGTTTTAAATACAGATATTCAGTTATCTACATATTTTGGACCTAAATGTTCACTGAATTGTAAATTTACTCGTATTAAGCTGGCCCTAAAAATATTGTATCCTGACAATCAGACTGAATAAATTATTATTGTTAATATTTTCTTTCCCAGCGTACCTGTTGCAGTGGGAGTAGGTCAGGCTAACCTAGCGTACACGAACGCTTGCACATAAGAGCGGCACATCGGGCACCTTACAAACGCCCCGCCGCACTTCGCGCACGTCAACAGGTGACCACACGGCAAGAACACCACGCTCATCTGTAAGCAGACAACATCATTGTAACACTGTTGAAGAGGTCACACTGTCGTTGTTATATTAATCAGCTGCCTCTAATATTCCAATGACTTACCTCAGAGCCCACGCAAATTTTGCACAGTCTTGCTTCCTTCAACTCTCTCCTTTCCTCTTCCAACAATAATATTTTCTCTTTATTTTCCATTTTTTTTTCCACAACTGATCGAAGTTCCACAAAGTATTAACACACGTGTGTAGGATGCCTCGGACGAAACGAGAATGACACGAACGATCGCCGCACGCTGCAAGCGCCGGCCGGTGTGGGGGCGGGGGGAGTGTCATCTTTACCGCACTCACAACTTTGTTGATATCGTTTTCTTTTAATGCGTACGAAATTGTTTTATTGTAATAGGTACGACATTTGTTAATTCTTTATATCTGAAGAATGAAACGTAGAAATAATATAATTGTATGATAATCATTAGTAGTAACGACTATAACAGTAGCTACGTTAAGGAATCACACTTCATATCAATATAATAAAGGTGAAAGTTTTTGAACGTGTGCGTTTGTATGTTTGTCAATCTTCACGCATTTATTCCAAAAAATGTGCTGTTTCCGTGGAATGAGTAAACAGTTTTGAACAGTCCACTGCTGGACATGTGCCCCTCTTTCGCACCCCTGGATATTTTAAATTTTTTTAATTATCAATACAAAGTGATTGAAGAGAAAGACTTATATGTATAGTTACACATATTTTATACAACAGTAGAGGAAACCGAGAAATTCAAAGCTCTGTAAGGCGATATTGTAAAATCATGCTTTTATATGATTACATTGCTAACACTAGCTACTACGAAAATGTATATCTCAAAAAGATCTACCAAAGAGCCAGCAATGACCCGTCCTTCTCCTTAAAATAACCCACAGTAATCTTTTTATTTTTTTATATATTTGACAAAGAAATAACTTATAGGTAAGGTAAGGTAACGAATTACTAAAATATGCAATAACGCTAGCGAAACCGTGGTGATCACAGCTAGTAATACAAAAAAATCTGTCACGTTACTTTGCATTGGTCAAAGTCAAAGTCAAAGTCAAATTCATTTATTCATTTAGGTCACAAAAGACACTTATGAACGTCATAAAAAAAACAATAAAAGATGAAAGATGAACAATCTGTCGATTAAAATTACAGCTAGCTGGGTTCGCAGATTGTTCATGGTAGAGTGGTGAGAAAAGAACCCAGGAAAGAAACTCACCACCACTCTTTTAACTCAAAATCTTTTAAATATTAAACTAGCAGTTACATTCACAATCATAGGTCTTAAAAAAAGAGCAATTCATTTCCAAACATCTAAATCTGTGACATAGTCTGAAACTGAGTAATAAGCCTTTTTGGACAACCTCAGCTTAACAAATTTCTTAAATTTACTAATAGATAATAATACTATGTTGTTTGGTAATTTGTTATAAAATTGTATACATTGACCCACAAACGAATTCGATATTTTATGGAGCCTAGTAGTGTGCAAGGCAAGTTTATTTTTATTTCTTAAATTAAATTGATGGAGATCACTATTTTTCTTAAATTTACACAGATTTTTATGCACATACAAAAGATTCTCGTAAATGTATTGTGAGTGTAGTGTGAGAATGTTAATTTCTTTGAATCTGTTTCTTAGTGACTCACGCGGGCCCATCTTATAGATAGCCCTAATAGCTCGTTTCTGGAGCACAAAGATTGAATCAATATCAGAGGCACTGCCCCAAAGCAATAAACCATAGGACATAATGCTGTGAAAGTAACTGAAATAGACTAATCGCGCAGTATCAACATCCGTCAATTGACGAATCTTTCTCACAGCATAAGCTGCAGAACTAAGTCTACCAGATAACGTTTCTATATGTGGGCCCCATTGTAACCGTGAATCTAAAGTTATACCTAGGAAGACAGCTTTGTCTGTCAATTCCAGTTCCTCCCTGTTCATCAAAACACTAGTTTTTACTTGTTTAACATTCCTAGTATAAAATTTAACACATTTGGTTTTACTCCTGTTTAATAACAAGTTATTAGCGCAAAACCAAAGTACCATTTTAGAGAGAGCATTGTTTACATCGTCAATTACCGATTGCTGTCTGTTAACTTTAAATATTAAGGATGTGTCATCTGCAAACAACACTATCTCATGGTTATCCCTCACAAGATGAGGCAAGTCGTTGATGTACACAAGGAACAGAAATGGACCCAGAATAGACCCCTGGGGCACCCCCACCGCCACAGCTGATCCCTGGGATAATTTACCATTAACATCTACTCTTTGAATCCTATCACTCAAATAAGAAGTAAGAAGATCCAAAGCACTGCCTCTTATTCCATAGTGGTGTAATTTCCTGACAAGTGTTTCATGCTGCACACAATCAAATGCTTTAGATAAGTCACAAAACACCCCGTAGGCGTCACGTGACTCCTCCCAAGCCTCAAATATATACTCTAATAATTTAACCCCAGCATCACATGTTGACCGACCATGAGTGAAACCAAATTGTTTAGTATGCAGCAATTGATTTTCATTAAAATAATTAAGCAACTGAGTAAGTATCAGCTTTTCAAAAACTTTACTAAATGTTGGTAGGACCGAAATTGGTCTAAAATTTGTGGGGTCTAATGGACTACCTGATTTAAACAAAGGAGTTATCTTGCTATACTTCATCAGGTCAGGAAACACACCATAATCTATACATCTATTAAATATAATAACTAAGTCAGGTACAATAATGTCAATTATTGAGTGAACGACACTTACAGAAATTCCCCAAAGATCAGCTGTCTTTTTTATATTAATAGATTTGAAGGCAGCTAAAACATTAAGTTCATTTATATACTGAAAAGTAAAATTATTAAAAAATTCTGGTACATTTTCTCTGATCAATGATTCTGCAGTGGAGGTGGAAGAGCCTAAATTACCTGTAAGTGCGACTGGGAAAGTGGAAAAAAATTTTTCAAATGTGTTGGCCACTTCCATGTCATTCTTGGTAATGTGACCATCAAAATTTAATTTAAAATCAGACTCCTTTGTTCCACTTCTCCCAGTCTCAGCATTAATAACTTTCCAAGTTGCTTTAATTTTATTACTACTGTTTCTGATTTTAGACTTAATAAACAAAGATTTGGCTAATTTACAGACACTTTTAAAAATCTTTGAATAGCATTGTACATATTGCTTAAAGTCCTCACTAGTATTATATTGTCTTTCATGATACAGCCTATACAATGTTTTCCTACTCCTATAAATTCCTACTGTTGCCCAGTTACTGAATATAGGACAATCAGTAACAGTAACCGTCTTGGAGGTAAATATTGAATTAAATAGACTAAGGAACGAATTAAAAAAGGAACAATATAGTGCATTAGGGTCTAATTTGTTATTTAAGGAAGGTAAATTATTAATTAAGTTAATTCTCATACGTTCCAGGCGATCAACTGTTACTGGTACAAGAGTATTTTTTTTTTTAAGCACTGTTTTCTTTTTGCTTACAAAACTAACTAACTGACCAGAGTGATCAGAATCTAACTTATTAATAATAGATTTATGTCTAGGAACAATATCTGTATAGATGTTGTCCAGGCAAGTAGATGTAGTAGCGGTTATTCTAGTAGGCTCCATAAACAAATTTAGCAAGTTGTGGGACTTAAAAAGACTAAGAACTTTAAGGGTGGAATTTGATTTATCAAGAATGTTAATATTAAAGTCACCACAGACTAGTACGCTCTTACCTGAGATGGCAAGTTTGCTTAGGGCTTCATCCATTATTTCTAAAAATAGTTTCAAATCCGCGGAGGGAGGTTTATATACACTTATAACAATGAATTGCTCTAATTGCACACATGCGAATTCTATAGAACATTCTATAGAGAGGGACACAATATCTTTCCGTTCCTTAAACTTAAGGTTTTTATGTAATAGAATAAGCGACCCACCATGTATTGTGTTGACTCTACAGAATGAACTTCCAACTTGGTGGTTGCTGAAATTAAACATGAGTTGATGCCCCTTTAATCAATGCTCAGTAATACACATAATATTAACATTCTCTGAATTCATGAATAATTCCAGCTCAAGTTGCTTGCCCTCCGTCAAGCAACAAATGTTTTGATGAACCAGATTGGGATTGGGATCAAAGTGTTATCATAGACATAACCAAAAAGTAGCCAACAGGTCTGCTACTGTGGTGATAGATCGATTAAATCCATTTCTTGAACTCCAAACGATCAGCCGCCTACTGATAAGGTGGAAAGTTAATTAACGTGTACATTAATTACAATCGTTAAAAAACAAATATTATATAAATTCGTTGACGGACATATTCCTTTTCTAAGTAATATATTAATAAATTTATGCTAATTAGGGACCTATCAGATATACATATATCGTTAGCTGTTAAGTAATTGTGTGCGCGTTAATGTATTTTACTTACTGTTCCATGTTAAATTTATCTTGGCAAAACTTACGAAAATAATAAGCATTTCATGTTTTGTTAGTCCGTTTATTTCGAAGAGTTGTAACTTTATGCACGTGTTCAAGGCTTTAAGTGATAGTAGAATAGACAAAGTATAAAAGGAATGACGTTACAAAGCGGGATCAAATAATGCTTAGGAGAAATTCAATTTTATTTGATCCGCTCAATACGAGAAAACAGAACATTTTTTTTCTGTCCAATCTATACAGTTTAGCAGGAAACCTCAAAAGTACGATTATTATTGAGGTTAACAAGTTCTGTTCATCCGAAAAAGAAAAGAGTGAAATCTTAGTGTCAAACCACTTTGCAGTGGTTAGGGCACCAAAAAGAGGAACCTCCTCACTGTACGGGCCGTGTCGAGGATTACCGCCTTCTGCGTCAGGCACTTGATCCAGCATTCTCACGTGAGCGTCTTGATTACTAATTTACAATTTAGAGTCGCCATACTACAGGTATGAGCCTGACTCAGTTCTTATAGAATCGAAAACGGCCGATTTCGTACAAAAAAAAAGAAAAAAACTACAATGTGACAATAGAGCGGCTAATAAAAAGAACTCACAAGAATTTCTTTATCTTAATGCTTGTGGGGTTATAAAATAAATGGTCACAACGCTTTGTCGACAACATCACTTCGCCTCCGATAGCCGCCCCGAGCGGACGTCTCCGAATCGCTCCCGACACCGTCCACCGCTACGTGCGACGCCACGCCCCGCGCTACGCCGCACCCCTCGCTTCTCATCGCACCGCTACGCCGTCGTCACCGCTACGCCGACGTAGCAGCCGCCCGCCTGCGCTACGCACTAGCTCCCTGCTGCGTGCACCGGACCGTCGTCCGAGACACGCGGCTAACAGCCGTTGCGTATAGCACAAGTCTCGAGTATCGTTCTTTTTAGAACGAGAAAGGACTTACCTCAGTCACGTCTGTGAACAAGACGCGTACAAACTAACGTCGTATTTATAAATACGACGTTGGATAGTGCGCCGTCCTTCACAGAGGCGCAAGTTTCTGTTTGCAAATAAGTCAATAGGCCCCTTCAGGGAAAAACCTAAATTTGGTCCTCGGTGGAAACCTAACGGTGCCAACGAAACCGAGTGGGCGGTGACCCGACCCGCCTGCCTAGCCCCTTCTGGGTTAGGCGTAGTCGGCTGGGGCTAGATAACTCGGCCTTGGGGGGACTCCTAGTCGAGCCTAGTCATCACCCTCCCACCCCACCCTTACCTCCACATCCCATTCTCAGGTGTTAGATTGGGTGTGCCGGCCACAACAGGCCCATACCACCCCGGCACTTGGGCTGCTAGGAACCCGACGCACATTAAGATCGGCGAAGGGATACACGCTTAGGGCACACCTAGTTATAAGTACACCCTCCCGGCCTTACCCCGGCTGGGAGGACAAGCACGCACACAGCCCCAGGTTGTCCCACCCGGGGACTAGGACTGCTGTTTGATAGTGGTGGTGTTGTTGTTGCTGCTGTCGCGTGCCACGCGATACGCACAGCACCCAAACCGCCGACATGGAGAAGTTATCAATGAAGGACCTCCTCGCAGACCCAGTCGTCTTCGCCGTACTCCAGGAGAGGTACGGGAACATGGTCGCGCGGAAGGCGCATCAAAAGATGGAGACAGAAGCGTCTCCAGAGCCCGCTGCGAGTTCGGGTGAAGACCACGAACGCGAACGCGAAAAGGGACAGCCAGAGTCCCCCTCCTCCCCCTCCGAGAGCAGCGAGGAAGAGTCCTCTTCAAGAGAGGACGAAGACGAAGAAGGTTTCTCCGTAGTTTCCTCACGGAAACGCAGCAGGAAGGCCAAAGGAGGCCCAAACAAGGCCCCAAAGCTGTCAGAGGGTAAGGATACCTCGGCAGCACCCGCCCCCGTTCGCGCCTCTTCAAGGCCTAAGGGCAGCAACTCCCCCTCAGGGAGGTCCTCGCCCGCTATCGCCGACGCCTCGGCGGCCGCGCCGAAGACCCGCGCCCCTCCACTGATCTACGTCCAGGAGAAGTCCAAATGGACGGCTATCTCCACCTGGTGCAACGAGCGCCGGATCACCTACCACTCGGCTCGTAGCACCCAACAGGGCATCAAAATCGCCCTAGCCACCGCGAGCGACCACAGGGCGCTTTCGAAGCTCCTTCGGGAGTGAAACGGTGCGAACTACTCTGTGGTCCGCAACGATAGGATTGACTCTGCGCTAGGGGGAACTCTCATATATTACAAAAGGTCCCTTCACTGCGTACCTATGGATCCGCCTGCGCTGACTAGCATCGAGGCTTCGGTCTGTCGAATAGGCATGACCGGACACCAATCGATCACGCTAGTTTCAGCCTATCTGTCGCCCAATCGGCAACTACTCGAGAGCGACCTCCGAGCGCTGCTAGAACTGAGCGACGCCGTGATAATCGGCGGCGACCTTAACGCCAAAAACACCCTTTGGAACTGTCACCAGTCCAACGCCAAAGGCAGAGCCCTGGAGTCGCTCTCGAATAGACTAGCGTTCGACATCATCGCCCCGCTCGAACCGACCCACTATCCGCACAACGTGTCTCACCGACCCGACATTCTGGACGTGGCACTCCTAAAGAACATAAACCTACGTTTGTGTTCAGTAGAGGTGCTTCACGAGTTAACTTCAGACCACAGACCTGTGGTTATGGAGTTCGCACCCAGACTGGGTCCCATCGACACAGGTCATCGTACCCCGACTAGACGAATCACGGACTGGAGGCGCCTCGGGACAAAACTCGAGGCAACCTCGTCCGTGCATCTAGATAGGATACCCGACCATATAATTAGCCAAGAGGACACCACGATGGCGATCGACTCCCTCACAGCTCACGTGCAATCGTTAATTAACGAATGCACTCGGGAGGCACCGGCGACGAACGATCGCCGCTGGGACCTACCCGATGACGTACGTGAGCTGCTGAGGCGGAAGAACGCCGCCGTACGAGCCTACGACAGATATCCATGCGAAGCCAACAGGATCAGGTTACGACGCTTAGAAAGAGCGGTCAAGTCGCGCATCGATCAAATGCGCCAAGACAGGTGGGATAGGACACTACAAGACCTTGAACCTACCCACCTTGCCTTCTGGCAGCTATCCCGCTCGCTTAAGAGAGACACCATCACCTGTATGCCTCCTCTAAGCAGACCTAACCTTCCACCGGCATTCGACGATATCGAAAAGGCAGAGTGCCTGGCCGAGAGTCTAGAGAATCAGTGCACGCCCAGCGTAATACACTGCGACTCGGACCAAATAGCCGAAGTCGATTCGGAAGTAGAGCGCCTAATAACCTCACTTCCTACATCAACATCAACGCCGACGGGGATGACAGATACACAACCAGACCTAGACACGGTCACCCCCGAAGAAGTCGAAACGATCGTCAAGGGCCTACACGCTCGCAAGGCGCCCGGTTCGGACGGTATCACAAACAGGGTGTTAAAACTCTTTCCGGAGAGGCTACTGGTCCTGCTGACGTTCATTTTCAACGCAGCACTCAAAAACAACATCTTTCCACAACAATGGAAAGAAGCCGTTGTTATTGGGATACCCAAACCTGGCAAACCAAAGTCCGAACCGACCAGTTATAGACCGATCAGTCTGCTTAACGGATTAGGCAAGCTATACGAGCGTCTAATCTACAATAGGCTGAAAGCGTATGCCGATGCTAATCTTCTCGTCCCCCACGAGCAATTCGGTTTCCGAACCGAACACTCGTGCGTCCACCAAGTCCACCGCATCGTTGAATACACCAGCGATCGGCTTCAACGCAACCTGTTCACAGGTATCCTCTTCTTTGACGTAGCGAAAGCTTTCGACAAAGTGTGGCACAACGGCTTATTATTTAAGCTATTCACCATGGGAGTGCCACACGGACTCGTGCTCATCATACGAGACTACTTGTCGAATCGAAGCTTCCGCTACCGAGTAGAAGGGTCACTGTCCTCCACTCACCCCATACGAGCCGGTGTCCCACAAGGGTCCGTGCTCTCCCCCCTACTCTTCACGCTGTATACCAGCGACATTCCGAAGCATCGGCATGTGCAGACGGCACTATTCGCAGACGACACGGCTATCTACTGCTCAGGAATGAACCCCCCGACAGTAGCCAAAAAACTCCAGACCGCAGCCAACGCACTGAGCGTTTGGTTCCGGAAATGGAGGATAGAGGTCAACCCCGAGAAAAGCCAGGCGGTGCTGTTTCACAGAAGACAGCTAAGCTTGTATCCTTTGGAGAAGACCCCTCAGATTAGGATGTTCGGCAAGTCTATCCCTTGGGCTAGACAGGCCAAATACCTAGGCATAACCCTCGACGACCGTCTAACCTTCGGCCCCCACATCAAGGCAGTCCGCAACCGGGCTGCCTTCGTGCTAGGACGTCTCCACAATCTATTAAACGTGCGTTCGAAATTAGATCTAAAAAATAAAGTTAGGTTATACACGTCATGCGTACGTCCTATAATGACGTACGGTAGCGTAGTATTCGCACACGTTAGGCCACACAGGATCCATAGGCTTCAAACACTACAAAATAGATTCATGCGCAAAGCTACGGGAGCACCGTGGTATGTACGCAACGTCGATCTCCACATCGACCTCAGATTGCCGACCATCAAGCAATTCATAAAACAGTGCTCCCGTAGCTACTTTGACTCTGCTCCGACTCACCCCAACCCTCTAGTGGTTGCGGCCGTAGGATACACACCAAGTAGGATTTCGAAGTTACGACGACCCAGACACGCGTTGGAAGAGCCAGATGACGAAATCACGCTCGCCCAACGTAGAGCGGACACAGCTAGGCAATCTAGGAATAGGAACCGTCCGCGTTTTCGTCCCCGTCGTCGGGGGCGGAATACGCGCCGCGTAAATCGTATACATAACATGGGAGTAGGTCGCCCCAACGTAGCAGCAACACCCCAAGCCGAGGTTCGTATCCCACAGGGGGTGCCCTTGGGCTATGTTGCTTAACAAATGACCGGTTGAGAGCCCTCAGCGCTCACCGTAATGCCCGCGTAAAGTTGTAGAGGCCATACCAGGCCAACAGCTAGATCCTTATCAAAAAAAAAAAAAAAAAAAAAAAAGCTTTGTCGACATTCTTATATTGACAATACACGAAAACAATGAAATGACTAAAATATAAGTAAAAAAAAGCAGAATACATGGATTACGTTTCACAAAAATATGTCTAGGGACTGATTTTTATTTATATTGCGTAATTGGTCTTCTGCAAAGAACTGGACAATGGACGAGAGTATTATACTTTGGCATGGTCGTTTAAAAATTAGACAGTAGGTACATGAAAACGTCTTGAATATGGCGTTAAACTACGTGCTTACAGATACAAACGGCGTAACACAAGAAATGCATTTGTGTTGTGGGGTATGCGCAAGGTAGTAATTTAAAAGGTCACGCTGAAAAATTTGTAATTATAAAAGATTATTTAAATGCAGGAAACTTTGCCCGTACAGAAAATTTATCAGACATAGTGTACCACTATATTGTTTTAGATCGTCATTGGAATATTCTCGAAGAGAATAATACTCGTAGCACTTAGCAATGAGCAGTTTCTGAAGACGCTTCTTGAAAATTGTTGTGTTTTCAGCCTTTTTATATGATTCGGCAATTTATTACAGACATATGGAGCGATACAAAGTATGCTTTTGTCCATTAATGCAGTTTTACTCTTCACAACACACATCTGCGTGACGAACTTTTGATCTTTTCTCAAATAGACCAATATTTTGTCTTACGAACGTGGCACACTCAACGATACACACTCGTATATATTATATATGCATGAGAGAGTTAATATGTTTTTTTCTACAAAGTGAGATTTACAACTGTTAGGTATTTTAACATCAAATATAATCCTTATATATCTTTTCTGAACTTTGAATGCTAAATTTCAATCAGTGGAGTTACCCCAAGGCATGATACCGAACCGCAGCGTTGATGAGACAAGTCCATGATATGCTGCTATCAGTGTAGATCTACTCGCTACATTTTTTAGCTTATAGAATCCATAGATTGATTGACTCACGTTAGTACAGACATATTATTCTGTGTGTGCGTTCCAGTTCAATTTACTGTCAATTTAAATTATTGTTTTGTACCCATTGTATTATTAAATCAATAGATGTATTCATTTTAGTTTCAATAGACGGCAAGGATCCATTAGTAAATAATACAGTGATTTCGTCAGCAAATAAAGTCATATCACAGAGAGTCGTTAACGGTAGGTCATTTATATACATAATAATCTAATTCTCAACGTCCTCTGATCATACACCACAGGCGATCTCGAACTCTTCAATCATCACCATCAACTCTAAATAAATAAATGGATAAAAGAAAAAGAGAGGACTTTAAGAATTGCCTTTGTTTTTATTGATAGGGTGAAAAATCTCTTCGGATCTCCGACTCCTCAAGGTCGGTCTTGTTCTTCTCTCGTGATCGGTCCCCTCCTGATCCCGTTCAGCGGCCTCTCTCTGAAGCGTAAAAGATTCCGCAGATAAAGACCACTGCGTTTCATCAGCCCTCCGCACCCGCCAATCATGCAGCAATGATTGCTGGCGGGGACAAGTCTCGTCGTCGTCGTCAAGGTCACCATACTGCATACTGCATACTGCATCGTCTGCATTCACAATGAGTATGGTGACCACAACTTTTGGATTCCATCAGGTAGGGTAGAGTTACTTAGGCAAGGTTTTGATGTTAAAATAAAAAAAAAGTTCAAACTATTATTTGTTTTTAATGTTTTTTAATGTCTTAATATCTAGGTACTATACATATTGTTTCACTTAAATATTGATTTGTTACACTTTGACTATACAAAAATATAGTATATTTACATTTACATTACATTGTACCTACATTTAACTTATGAATTAACCCTATTTATGCTACACTAACTACTTATACTAAAACTAAACTAAACTAAAACTAAAAAATGTACAAAAGTCGTTGGTACGCCTTGTGCAACGAGAACATCTGGAAGCGAGAAAATTTATTTAGAATCATATTAACTATTAAATCATAATTGTATTATTCGACTTGTAATTGTTCTATATATGTATAATAGGACTTGAAATAATTTTGAGCTACAGACCGTATACTTGGTGTCGGTAAGTCATGTTCTGATTGTAGTTTTTTTTCGCTTAGTGAGTACCTAACTGAATTTAAAAGAGAGTTGTGATCATCTTCATGTTTCACTTCATTAAATGTATATTGCTACTTTAGTTTTAAATACAGATATTCAGTTATCTACATATTTTGGACCTAAATGTTCACTGAATTGTAAATTTACTCGTATTAAGCTGGCCCTAAAAATATTGTATCCTGACAATCAGACTGAATAAATTATTATTGTTAATATTTATTGTTAATATTTTCTTTCCCAGCGTACCTGTTGCAGTGGGAGTAGGTCAGGCTAACCTAGCGTACACGAACGCTTGCACATAAGAGCGGCACATCGGGCACCTTACAAACGCCCCGCCGCACTTCGCGCACGTCAACAGGTGACCACACGGCAAGAACACCACGCTCATCTGTAAGCAGACAACATCATTGTAACACTGTTGAAGAGGTCACACTGTCGTTGTTATATTAATCAGCTGCCTCTAATATTCCAATGACTTACCTCAGAGCCCACGCAAATTTTGCACAGTCTTGCTTCCTTCAACTCTCTCCTTTCCTCTTCCAACAATAATATTTTCTCTTTATTTTCCATTTTTTTTTTTTTCCACAACTGATCGAAGTTCCACAAAGTATTAACACACGTGTGTAGGATGCCTCGGACGGAACGAGAATGACACGAACGATCGCCGCACGCTGCAAGCGCCGGCCGGTGTGGGGGCGGGGGGAGTGTCATCTTTACCACACTCACAACTTTGTTGATATCGTTTTCTTTTAATGCGTACGAAATTGTTTTATTGTAATAGGTACGACATTTGTTAATTCTTTATATCTGAAGAATGAAACGTAGAAATAATATAATTGTATGATAATCATTAGTAGTAACGACTATAATAGTAGCTACGTTAAGGAATCACACTTCATATCAATATAATAAAGGTGAAAGTTTTTGAACGTGTGCGTTTGTATGTTTGTCAATCTTCACGCATTTATTCCAAAAAATATGCTGTTTCCGTGGAATGAGTAAACAGTTTTGAACAGTCCACTGCTGGACATGTGCCCCTCTTTCGCACCCCTGGATATTTTAAATTTTTTTAATTATCAATACAAAGTGATTGAAGAGAAAGACTTATATGTATAGTTACACGTATTTTATACAACAGTAGAGGAAACCGAGAAATTCAAAGCTCTGTAAGGCGATATTGTAAAATCATGCTTTTATATGATTACATTGCTAACACTAGCTACTACGAAAATGTATATCTCAAAAAGATCTACCAAACAGCCAGCAATGACCCGTCCTTCTCCTTAAAATAACCCACAGTAATCTTTTTATTCTTTTATATATTTGACAAAGAAATAACTTATAGGTAAGGTAAGGTAACGAATTACTAAAATATGCAATAACGCTAGCGAAACCGCGGTGATCACAGCTAGTAATAATAAATACTGTCACGTTACTTTGCATTGGGATCGAAGTGTTATCATAGACATAACCAAAAAGTAGCCAACAGGTCTGCTACTGTGGTGATAGATCGATTAAATCCATTTCTTGAACTCCAAACGATCAGCCGCCTACTGATAAGGTGGAAAGATAATTAACGTGTACATTAATTACAATCGTTAAACAAACAAATATTATATAAATTCGTTGACGGACATATTCCTTTTCTAAGTAATATATTAATAAATTTATGCTAATTAGGGACCTATCAGATATACATATATCGTTAGCTGTTAAGTAATTGTGTGCGCGTTAATGTATTTTACTTACTGTTCCATGTTAAATTTATCTTGGCAAAACTTACGAAAATAATAAGCATTTCATGTTTTGTTAGTCCGTTTATTTCGAAGAGTTGTAACTTTATGCACGTGTTCAAGGCTTTAAGTGATAGTAGAATAGACAAAGTATAAAAGGAATGACGTTACAAAGCGGGATCAAATAATGCTTAGGAGAAATTCAATTTTATTTGATCCGCTCAATACGAGAAAACAGAACATTTTTTTTCTGTCCAATCTATACAGTTTAGCAGGAAACCTCAAAAGTACGATTATTATTGAGGTTAACAAGTTCTGTTCATCCGAAAAAGAAAAGAGTGAAATCTTAGTGTCAAACCACTTTGCAGTGGTTAGGGCACCAAAAAGAGGAACCTCCTCACTGTACGGGCCGTGTCGAGGATTACCGCCTTCTGCGTCAGGCACTTGATCCAGCATTCTCACTTGAGCGTCTTGATTACTAACTTACAATTTAGAGTCGCCATACTACAGGTATGAGCCTGACTCAGTTCTTATAGAATCGAAAACGGCCGATTTCGTACAAAAAAAAAGAAAAAAACTACAATGTGACAATAGAGCGGCTAATAAAAAGAACTCACAAGAATTTCTTTATCTTAATGCTTGTGGGGTTATAAAATAAATGGTCACAACGCTTTGTCGACATTCTTATATTGACAATACACGAAAACAATGAAATGACTAAAATATAAGTAAAAAAAAGCAGAATACATGGATTACGTTTCACAAAAATATGTCTAGGGACTGATTTTTATTTATATTGCGTAATTGGTCTTCTGCAAAGAACTGGACAATGGACGAGAGTATTATACTTTGGCATGGTCGTTTAAAAATTAGACAGTAGGTACATGAAAACGTCTTGAATATGGTGTTAAACTACGTGCTTACAGATACAAACGGCGTAACACAAGAAATGCATTTGTGTTGTGGGGTATGCGCAAGGTAGTAATTTAAAAGGTCACGCTGAAAAATTTGTAATTATAAAAGATTATTTAAATGCAGGAAACTTTGCCCGTACAGAAAATTTATCAGACATAGTGTACCACTATATTGTTTTAGATCGTCATTGAGATATTCTCGAAGAGAATAATACTCGTAGCACTTAGCAATGAGCAGTTTCTGAAGACGCTTCTTGAAAATTGTTGTGTTTTCAGCCTTTTTATATGATTCGGCAATTTATTACAGACATATGGAGCAATACAAAGTATGCTTTTGTCCATTAATGCAGTTTTACTCTTCACAACACACATCTGCGTGACGAACTTTTGATCTTTTCTCAAATAGACCAATATTTTGTCTTACGAACGTGGCACACTCAACGATACACACTCGTATATATTATATTTATATGCATGAGAGAGTTAATATGTTTTTTTCTACAAAGTGAGATTTACAACTGTTAGGTATTTTAACATCAAATATAATCCTTATACATCTTTTCTGAACTTTGAATGCTAAATTTCAATCAGTGGAGTTACCCCAAGGCATGATACCGAACCGCAGCGTTGATGAGACAAGTCCATGATATGCTGCTATCAGTGTAGATCTACTCGCTACATTTTTTAGCTTATAGAATCCATAGATTGATTGACTCACGTTAGTACAGACATATTATTCTGTGTGTGCGTTCCAGTTCAATTTACTGTCAATTTAAATTATTGTTTTGTACCCATTGTATTATTAAATCAATAGATGTATTCATTTTAGTTTCAATAGACGGCAAGGATCCATTAGTAAATAATACAGTGATTTCGTCAGCAAATAAAGTCATATCACAGAGAGTCGTTAACGGTAGGTCATTTATATACATAATAATCTAATTCTCAACGTCCTCTGATCATACACCACAGGCGATCTCGAACTCTTCAATCATCACCATCAACTCTAAATAAATAAATGGATAAAAGAAAAAGAAAGGACTTTAAGAATTGCCTTTGTTTTTATTGATAGGGTGAAAAATCTCTTCGGATCTCCGACTCCTCAAGGTCGGTCTTGTTCTTCTCTCGTGATCGGTCCCCTCCTGATCCCGTTCAGCGGCCTCTCTCTGAAGCGTAAAAGATTCCGCAGATAAAGACCACTGCGTTTCATCAGCCCTCCGCACCCGCCAATCATGCAGCAATGATTGCTGGCGGGGACAAGTCTCGTCGTCGTCGTCAAGGTCACCATACTGCATACTGCATACTGCATCGTCTGCATTCACAATGAGTATGGTGACCACAACTTTTGGATTCCATCAGGTAGGGTAGAGTTACTTAGGCAAGGTTTTGATGTTAAAATAAAAAAAAAGTTCAAACTATTATTTGTTTTTAATGTTTTTTAATGTCTTAATATCTAGGTACTATACATATTGTTTCACTTAAATATTGATTTGTTACACTTTGACTATACAAAAATATAGTATATTTACATTTACATTACATTGTACCTACATTTAACTTATGAATTAACCCTATTTATGCTACACTAACTACTTATACTAAAACTAAACTAAACTAAAACTAAAAAATGTACAAAAGTCGTTGGTACGCCTTGTGCAACGAGAACATCTGGAAGCGAGAAAATTTATTTAGAATCATATTAACTATTAAATCATAATTGTATTATTCGACTTGTAATTGTTCTATATATGTATAATAGGACTTGAAATAATTTTGAGCTACAGACCGTATACTTGGTGTCGGTAAGTCATGTTCTGATTGTAGTTTTTTTTCGCTTAGTGAGTACCTAACTGAATTTAAAAGAGAGTTGTGATCATCTTCATGTTTCACTTCATTAAATGTATATTGCTACTTTAGTTTTAAATACAGATATTCAGTTATCTGCATATTTTGGACCTAAATGTTCACTGAATTGTAAATTTACTCGTATTAAGCTGGCCCTAAAAATATTGTATCCTGACAATCAGACTGAATAAATTATTATTGTTAATATTTATTGTTAATATTTTCTTTCCCAGCGTACCTGTTGCAGTGGGAGTAGGTCAGGCTAACCTAGCGTACACGAACGCTTGCACATAAGAGCGGCACATCGGGCACCTTACAAACGCCCCGCCGCACTTCGCGCACGTCAACAGGTGACCACACGGCAAGAACACCACGCTCATCTGTAAGCAGACAACATCATTGTAACACTGTTGAAGAGGTCACACTGTCGTTGTTATATTAATCAGCTGCCTCTAATATTCCAATGACTTACCTCAGAGCCCACGCAAATTTTGCACAGTCTTGCTTCCTTCAACTCTCTCCTTTCCTCTTCCAACAATAATATTTTCTCTTTATTTTCCATTTTTTTTTTTTTCCACAACTGATCGAAGTTCCACAAAGTATTAACACACGTGTGTAGGATGCCTCGGACGGAACGAGAATGACACGAACGATCGCCGCACGCTGCAAGCGCCGGCCGGTGTGGGGGCGGGGGGAGTGTCATCTTTACCACACTCACAACTTTGTTGATATCGTTTTCTTTTAATGCGTACGAAATTGTTTTATTGTAATAGGTACGACATTTGTTAATTCTTTATATCTGAAGAATGAAACGTAGAAATAATATAATTGTATGATAATCATTAGTAGTAACGACTATAATAGTAGCTACGTTAAGGAATCACACTTCATATCAATATAATAAAGGTGAAAGTTTTTGAACGTGTGCGTTTGTATGTTTGTCAATCTTCACGCATTTATTCCAAAAAATATGCTGTTTCCGTGGAATGAGTAAACAGTTTTGAACAGTCCACTGCTGGACATGTGCCCCTCTTTCGCACCCCTGGATATTTTAAATTTTTTTAATTATCAATACAAAGTGATTGAAGAGAAAGACTTATATGTATAGTTACACGTATTTTATACAACAGTAGAGGAAACCGAGAAATTCAAAGCTCTGTAAGGCGATATTGTAAAATCATGCTTTTATATGATTACATTGCTAACACTAGCTACTACGAAAATGTATATCTCAAAAAGATCTACCAAACAGCCAGCAATGACCCGTCCTTCTCCTTAAAATAACCCACAGTAATCTTTTTATTCTTTTATATATTTGACAAAGAAATAACTTATAGGTAAGGTAAGGTAACGAATTACTAAAATATGCAATAACGCTAGCGAAACCGCGGTGATCACAGCTAGTAATAATAAATACTGTCACGTTACTTTGCATTGGGATCGAAGTGTTATCATAGACATAACCAAAAAGTAGCCAACAGGTCTGCTACTGTGGTGATAGATCGATTAAATCCATTTCTTGAACTCCAAACGATCAGCCGCCTACTGATAAGGTGGAAAGATAATTAACGTGTACATTAATTACAATCGTTAAACAAACAAATATTATATAAATTCGTTGACGGACATATTCCTTTTCTAAGTAATATATTAATAAATTTATGCTAATTAGGGACCTATCAGATATACATATATCGTTAGCTGTTAAGTAATTGTGTGCGCGTTAATGTATTTTACTTACTGTTCCATGTTAAATTTATCTTGGCAAAACTTACGAAAATAATAAGCATTTCATGTTTTGTTAGTCCGTTTATTTCGAAGAGTTGTAACTTTATGCACGTGTTCAAGGCTTTAAGTGATAGTAGAATAGACAAAGTATAAAAGGAATGACGTTACAAAGCGGGATCAAATAATGCTTAGGAGAAATTCAATTTTATTTGATCCGCTCAATACGAGAAAACAGAACATTTTTTTTCTGTCCAATCTATACAGTTTAGCAGGAAACCTCAAAAGTACGATTATTATTGAGGTTAACAAGTTCTGTTCATCCGAAAAAGAAAAGAGTGAAATCTTAGTGTCAAACCACTTTGCAGTGGTTAGGGCACCAAAAAGAGGAACCTCCTCACTGTACGGGCCGTGTCGAGGATTACCGCCTTCTGCGTCAGGCACTTGATCCAGCATTCTCACTTGAGCGTCTTGATTACTAACTTACAATTTAGAGTCGCCATACTACAGGTATGAGCCTGACTCAGTTCTTATAGAATCGAAAACGGCCGATTTCGTACAAAAAAAAAGAAAAAAACTACAATGTGACAATAGAGCGGCTAATAAAAAGAACTCACAAGAATTTCTTTATCTTAATGCTTGTGGGGTTATAAAATAAATGGTCACAACGCTTTGTCGACATTCTTATATTGACAATACACGAAAACAATGAAATGACTAAAATATAAGTAAAAAAAAGCAGAATACATGGATTACGTTTCACAAAAATATGTCTAGGGACTGATTTTTATTTATATTGCGTAATTGGTCTTCTGCAAAGAACTGGACAATGGACGAGAGTATTATACTTTGGCATGGTCGTTTAAAAATTAGACAGTAGGTACATGAAAACGTCTTGAATATGGTGTTAAACTACGTGCTTACAGATACAAACGGCGTAACACAAGAAATGCATTTGTGTTGTGGGGTATGCGCAAGGTAGTAATTTAAAAGGTCACGCTGAAAAATTTGTAATTATAAAAGATTATTTAAATGCAGGAAACTTTGCCCGTACAGAAAATTTATCAGACATAGTGTACCACTATATTGTTTTAGATCGTCATTGAGATATTCTCGAAGAGAATAATACTCGTAGCACTTAGCAATGAGCAGTTTCTGAAGACGCTTCTTGAAAATTGTTGTGTTTTCAGCCTTTTTATATGATTCGGCAATTTATTACAGACATATGGAGCAATACAAAGTATGCTTTTGTCCATTAATGCAGTTTTACTCTTCACAACACACATCTGCGTGACGAACTTTTGATCTTTTCTCAAATAGACCAATATTTTGTCTTACGAACGTGGCACACTCAACGATACACACTCGTATATATTATATTTATATGCATGAGAGAGTTAATATGTTTTTTTCTACAAAGTGAGATTTACAACTGTTAGGTATTTTAACATCAAATATAATCCTTATACATCTTTTCTGAACTTTGAATGCTAAATTTCAATCAGTGGAGTTACCCCAAGGCATGATACCGAACCGCAGCGTTGATGAGACAAGTCCATGATATGCTGCTATCAGTGTAGATCTACTCGCTACATTTTTTAGCTTATAGAATCCATAGATTGATTGACTCACGTTAGTACAGACATATTATTCTGTGTGTGCTTTCCAGTTCAATTTACTGTCAATTTAAATTATTGTTTTGTACCCATTGTATTATTAAATCAATAGATGTATTCATTTTAGTTTCAATAGACGGCAAGGATCCATTAGTAAATAATACAGTGATTTCGTCAGCAAATAAAGTCATATCACAGAGAGTCGTTAACGGTAGGTCATTTATATACATAATAATCTAATTCTCAACGTCCTCTGATCATACACCACAGGCGATCTCGAACTCTTCAATCATCACCATCAACTCTAAATAAATAAATGGATAAAAGAAAAAGAAAGGACTTTAAGAATTGCCTTTGTTTTTATTGATAGGGTGAAAAATCTCTTCGGATCTCCGACTCCTCAAGGTCGGTCTTGTTCTTCTCTCGTGATCGGTCCCCTCCTGATCCCGTTCAGCGGCCTCTCTCTGAAGCGTAAAAGATTCCGCAGATAAAGACCACTGCGTTTCATCAGCCCTCCGCACCCGCCAATCATGCAGCAATGATTGCTGGCGGGGACAAGTCTCGTCGTCGTCGTCAAGGTCACCATACTGCATACTGCATACTGCATCGTCTGCATTCACAATGAGTATGGTGACCACAACTCTTGGATTCCATCAGGTAGGGTAGAGTTACTTAGGCAAGGTTTTGATGCTAAAATAAAAAAAAAGTTCAAACTATTATTTGTTTTTAATGTTTTTTAATGTCTTAATATCTAGGTACTATACATATTGTTTCACTTAAATATTGATTTGTTACACTTTGACTATACAAAAATATAGTATATTTACATTTACATTACATTGTACCTACATTTAACTTATGAATTAACCCTATTTATGCTACACTAACTACTTATACTAAAACTAAACTAAACTAAAACTAAAAAATGTACAAAAGTCGTTGGTACGCCTTGTGCAACGAGAACATCTGGAAGCGAGAAAATTTATTTAGAATCATATTAACTATTAAATCATAATTATATTATTCGACTTGTAATTTTTCTATATATGTATAATAGGACTTGAAATAATTTTGAGCTACAGACCGTATACTTGGTGTCGGTAAGTCATGTTCTGATTGTAGTTTTTTTTCGCTTAGTGAGTACCTAACTGAATTTAAAAGAGAGTTGTGATCATCTTCATGTTTCACTTCATTAAATGTATATTGCTACTTTAGTTTTAAATACAGATATTCAGTTATCTGCATATTTTGGACCTAAATGTTCACTGAATTGTAAATTTACTCGTATTAAGCTGGCCCTAAAAATATTGTATCCTGACAATCAGACTGAATAAATTATTATTGTTAATATTTTCTTTCCCAGCGTACCTGTTGCAGTGGGAGTAGGTCAGGCTAACCTAGCGTACACGAACGCTTGCACATAAGAGCGGCACATCGGGCACCTTACAAACGCCCCGCCGCACTTCGCGCACGTCAACAGGTGACCACACGGCAAGAACACCACGCTCATCTGTAAGCAGACAACATCATTGTAACACTGTTGAAGAGGTCACACTGTCGTTGTTATATTAATCAGCTGCCTCTAATATTCCAATGACTTACCTCAGAGCCCACGCAAATTTTGCACAGTCTTGCTTCCTTCAACTCTCTCCTTTCCTCTTCCAACAATAATATTTTCTCTTTATTTTCCATTTTTTTTTCCACAACTGATCGAAGTTCCACAAAGTATTAACACACGTGTGTAGGATGCCTCGGACGAAACGAGAATGACACGAACGATCGCCGCACGCTGCAAGCGCCGGCCGGTGTGGGGGCGGGGGGAGTGTCATCTTTACCGCACTCACAACTTTGTTGATATCGTTTTCTTTTAATGCGTACGAAATTGTTTTATTGTAATAGGTACGACATTTGTTAATTCTTTATATCTGAAGAATGAAACGTAGAAATAATATAATTGTATGATAATCATTAGTAGTAACGACTATAACAGTAGCTACGTTAAGGAATCACACTTCATATCAATATAATAAAGGTGAAAGTTTTTGAACGTGTGCGTTTGTATGTTTGTCAATCTTCACGCATTTATTCCAAAAAATGTGCTGTTTCCGTGGAATGAGTAAACAGTTTTGAACAGTCCACTGCTGGACATGTGCCCCTCTTTCGCACCCCTGGATATTTTAAATTTTTTTAATTATCAATACAAAGTGATTGAAGAGAAAGACTTATATGTATAGTTACACATATTTTATACAACAGTAGAGGAAACCGAGAAATTCAAAGCTCTGTAAGGCGATATTGTAAAATCATGCTTTTATATGATTACATTGCTAACACTAGCTACTACGAAAATGTATATCTCAAAAAGATCTACCAAAGAGCCAGCAATGACCCGTCCTTCTCCTTAAAATAACCCACAGTAATCTTTTTATTTTTTTATATATTTGACAAAGAAATAACTTATAGGTAAGGTAAGGTAACGAATTACTAAAATATGCAATAACGCTAGCGAAACCGTGGTGATCACAGCTAGTAATACAAAAAAATCTGTCACGTTACTTTGCATTGGTCAAAGTCAAAGTCAAAGTCAAATTCATTTATTCATTTAGGTCACAAAAGACACTTATGAACGTCATAAAAAAAACAATAAAAGATGAAAGATGAACAATCTGTCGATTAAAATTACAGCTAGCTGGGTTCGCAGATTGTTCATGGTAGAGTGGTGAGAAAAGAACCCAGGAAAGAAACTCACCACCACTCTTTTAACTCAAAATCTTTTAAATATTAAACTAGCAGTTACATTCACAATCATAGGTCTTAAAAAAAGAGCAATTCATTTCCAAACATCTAAATCTGTGACATAGTCTGAAACTGAGTAATAAGCCTTTTTGGACAACCTCAGCTTAACAAATTTCTTAAATTTACTAATAGATAATAATACTATGTTGTTTGGTAATTTGTTATAAAATTGTATACATTGACCCACAAACGAATTCGATATTTTATGGAGCCTAGTAGTGTGCAAGGCAAGTTTATTTTTATTTCTTAAATTAAATTGATGGAGATCACTATTTTTCTTAAATTTACACAGATTTTTATGCACATACAAAAGATTCTCGTAAATGTATTGTGAGTGTAGTGTGAGAATGTTAATTTCTTTGAATCTGTTTCTTAGTGACTCACGCGGGCCCATTTTATAGATAGCCCTAATAGCTCGTTTCTGGAGCACAAAGATTGAATCAATATCAGAGGCACTGCCCCAAAGCAATAAACCATAGGACATAATGCTGTGAAAGTAACTGAAATAGACTAATCGCGCAGTATCAACATCCGTCAATTGACGAATCTTTCTCACAGCATAAGCTGCAGAACTAAGTCTACCAGATAACGTTTCTATATGTGGGCCCCATTGTAACCGTGAATCTAAAGTTATACCTAGGAAGACAGCTTTGTCTGTCAATTCCAGTTCCTCCCTGTTCATCAAAACACTAGTTTTTACTTGTTTAACATTCCTAGTATAAAATTTAACACATTTGGTTTTACTCCTGTTTAATAACAAGTTATTAGCGCAAAACCAAAGTACCATTTTAGAGAGAGCATTGTTTACATCGTCAATTACCGATTGCTGTCTGTTAACTTTAAATATTAAGGATGTGTCATCTGCAAACAACACTATCTCATGGTTATCCCTCACAAGATGAGGCAAGTCGTTGATGTACACAAGGAACAGAAATGGACCCAGAATAGACCCCTGGGGCACCCCCACCGCCACAGCTGATCCCTGGGATAATTTACCATTAACATCTACTCTTTGAATCCTATCACTCAAATAAGAAGTAAGAAGATCCAAAGCACTGCCTCTTATTCCATAGTGGTGTAATTTCCTGACAAGTGTTTCATGCTGCACACAATCAAATGCTTTAGATAAGTCACAAAACACCCCGTAGGCGTCACGTGACTCCTCCCAAGCCTCAAATATATACTCTAATAATTTAACCCCAGCATCACATGTTGACCGACCATGAGTGAAACCAAATTGTTTAGTATGCAGCAATTGATTTTCATTAAAATAATTAAGCAACTGAGTAAGTATCAGCTTTTCAAAAACTTTACTAAATGTTGGTAGGACCGAAATTGGTCTAAAATTTGTGGGGTCTAATGGACTACCTGATTTAAACAAAGGAGTTATCTTGCTATACTTCATCAGGTCAGGAAACACACCATAATCTATACATCTATTAAATATAATAACTAAGTCAGGTACAATAATGTCAATTATTGAGTGAACGACACTTACAGAAATTCCCCAAAGATCAGCTGTCTTTTTTATATTAATAGATTTGAAGGCAGCTAAAACATTAAGTTCATTTATATACTGAAAAGTAAAATTATTAAAAAATTCTGGTACATTTTCTCTGATCAATGATTCTGCAGTGGAGGTGGAAGAGCCTAAATTACCTGTAAGTGCGACTGGGAAAGTGGAAAAAAATTTTTCAAATGTGTTGGCCACTTCCATGTCATTCTTGGTAATGTGACCATCAAAATTTAATTTAAAATCAGACTCCTTTGTTCCACTTCTCCCAGTCTCAGCATTAATAACTTTCCAAGTTGCTTTAATTTTATTACTACTGTTTCTGATTTTAGACTTAATAAACAAAGATTTGGCTAATTTACAGACACTTTTAAAAATCTTTGAATAGCATTGTACATATTGCTTAAAGTCCTCACTAGTATTATATTGTCTTTCATGATACAGCCTATACAATGTTTCCCTACTCCTATAAATTCCTACTGTTGCCCAGTTACTGAATATAGGACAATCAGTAACAGTAACCGTCTTGGAGGTAAATATTGAATTAAATAGACTAAGGAACGAATTAAAAAAGGAACAATATAGTGCATTAGGGTCTAATTTGTTATTTAAGGAAGGTAAATTATTAATTAAGTTAATTCTCATACGTTCCAGGCGATCAACTGTTACTGGTACAAGAGTAATTTTTTTTTTAAGCACTGTTTTCTTTTTGCTTACAAAACTAACTAACTGACCAGAGTGATCAGAATCTAACTTATTAATAATAGATTTATGTCTAGGAACAATATCTGTATAGATGTTGTCCAGGCAAGTAGATGTAGTAGCGGTTATTCTAGTAGGCTCCATAAACAAATTTAGCAAGTTGTGGGACTTAAAAAGACTAAGAACTTTAAGGGTGGAATTTGATTTATCAAGAATGTTAATATTAAAGTCACCACAGACTAGTACGCTCTTACCTGAGATGGCAAGTTTGCTTAGGGCTTCATCCATTATTTCTAAAAATAGTTTCAAATCCGCGGAGGGAGGTTTATATACACTTATAACAATGAATTGCTCTAATTGCACACATGCGAATTCTATAGAACATTCTATAGAGAGGGACACAATATCTTTCCGTTCCTTAAACTTAAGGTTTTTATGTAATAGAATAAGCGACCCACCATGTATTGTGTTGACTCTACAGAATGAACTTCCAACTTGGTGGTTGCTGAAATTAAACATGAGTTGATGCCCCTTTAACCAATGCTCAGTAATACACATAATATTAACATTCTCTGAATTCATGAATAATTCCAGCTCAAGTTGCTTGCCCTCCGTCAAGCAACAAATGTTTTGATGAACCAGATTGGGATTGGGATCAAAGTGTTATCATAGACATAACCAAAAAGTAGCCAACAGGTCTGCTACTGTGGTGATAGATCGATTAAATCCATTTCTTGAACTCCAAACGATCAGCCGCCTACTGATAAGGTGGAAAGTTAATTAACGTGTACATTAATTACAATCGTTAAAAAACAAATATTATATAAATTCGTTGACGGACATATTCCTTTTCTAAGTAATATATTAATAAATTTATGCTAATTAGGGACCTATCAGATATACATATATCGTTAGCTGTTAAGTAATTGTGTGCGCGTTAATGTATTTTACTTACTGTTCCATGTTAAATTTATCTTGGCAAAACTTACGAAAATAATAAGCATTTCATGTTTTGTTAGTCCGTTTATTTCGAAGAGTTGTAACTTTATGCACGTGTTCAAGGCTTTAAGTGATAGTAGAATAGACAAAGTATAAAAGGAATGACGTTACAAAGCGGGATCAAATAATGCTTAGGAGAAATTCAATTTTATTTGATCCGCTCAATACGAGAAAACAGAACATTTTTTTTCTGTCCAATCTATACAGTTTAGCAGGAAACCTCAAAAGTACGATTATTATTGAGGTTAACAAGTTCTGTTCATCCGAAAAAGAAAAGAGTGAAATCTTAGTGTCAAACCACTTTGCAGTGGTTAGGGCACCAAAAAGAGGAACCTCCTCACTGTACGGGCCGTGTCGAGGATTACCGCCTTCTGCGTCAGGCACTTGATCCAGCATTCTCACGTGAGCGTCTTGATTACTAATTTACAATTTAGAGTCGCCATACTACAGGTATGAGCCTGACTCAGTTCTTATAGAATCGAAAACGGCCGATTTCGTACAAAAAAAAAGAAAAAAACTACAATGTGACAATAGAGCGGCTAATAAAAAGAACTCACAAGAATTTCTTTATCTTAATGCTTGTGGGGTTATAAAATAAATGGTCACAACGCTTTGTCGACAACATCACTTCGCCTCCGATAGCCGCCCCGAGCGGACGTCTCCGAATCGCTCCCGACACCGTCCACCGCTACGTGCGACGCCACGCCCCGCGCTACGCCGCACCCCTCGCTTCTCATCGCACCGCTACGCCGTCGTCACCGCTACGCCGACGTAGCAGCCGCCCGCCTGCGCTACGCACTAGCTCCCTGCTGCGTGCACCGGACCGTCGTCCGAGACACGCGGCTAACAGCCGTTGCGTATAGCACAAGTCTCGAGTATCGTTCTTTTTAGAACGAGAAAGGACTTACCTCAGTCACGTCTGTGAACAAGACGCGTACAAACTAACGTCGTATTTATAAATACGACGTTGGATAGTGCGCCGTCCTTCACAGAGGCGCAAGTTTCTGTTTGCAAATAAGTCAATAGGCCCCTTCAGGGAAAAACCTAAATTTGGTCCTCGGTGGAAACCTAACGGTGCCAACGAAACCGAGTGGGCGGTGACCCGACCCGCCTGCCTAGCCCCTTCTGGGTTAGGCGTAGTCGGCTGGGGCTAGATAACTCGGCCTTGGGGGGACTCCTAGTCGAGCCTAGTCATCACCCTCCCACCCCACCCTTACCTCCACATCCCATTCTCAGGTGTTAGATTGGGTGTGCCGGCCACAACAGGCCCATACCACCCCGGCACTTGGGCTGCTAGGAACCCGACGCACATTAAGATCGGCGAAGGGATACACGCTTAGGGCACACCTAGTTATAAGTACACCCTCCCGGCCTTACCCCGGCTGGGAGGACAAGCACGCACACAGCCCCAGGTTGTCCCACCCGGGGACTAGGACTGCTGTTTGATAGTGGTGGTGTTGTTGTTGCTGCTGTCGCGTGCCACGCGATACGCACAGCACCCAAACCGCCGACATGGAGAAGTTATCAATGAAGGACCTCCTCGCAGACCCAGTCGTCTTCGCCGTACTCCAGGAGAGGTACGGGAACATGGTCGCGCGGAAGGCGCATCAAAAGATGGAGACAGAAGCGTCTCCAGAGCCCGCTGCGAGTTCGGGTGAAGACCACGAACGCGAACGCGAAAAGGGACAGCCAGAGTCCCCCTCCTCCCCCTCCGAGAGCAGCGAGGAAGAGTCCTCTTCAAGAGAGGACGAAGACGAAGAAGGTTTCTCCGTAGTTTCCTCACGGGAACGCAGCAGGAAGGCCAAAGGAGGCCCAAACAAGGCCCCAAAGCTGTCAGAGGGTAAGGATATCTCGGCAGCACCCGCCCCCGTTCGCGCCTCTTCAAGGCCTAAGGGCAGCAACTCCCCCTCAGGGAGGTCCTCGCCCGCTATCGCCGACGCCTCGGCGGCCGCGCCGAAGACCCGCGCCCCTCCACTGATCTACGTCCAGGAGAAGTCCAAATGGACGGCTATCTCCACCTGGTGCAACGAGCGCCGGATCACCTACCACTCGGCTCGTAGCACCCAACAGGGCATCAAAATCGCCCTAGCCACCGCGAGCGACCACAGGGCGCTTTCGAAGCTCCTTCGGGAGTGAAACGTGCCTTACCACACGTACACTCTGCCGGAGGACAAGAAGCTCCGTGTGGTCATCCGGAATGTGCCCAGGGAGATCTCCCCCGAGGAGATCAAGGAATCCCTGTCAAAAGACTACCCGGTGCACGAGGTACACCGGATGGTGAGAGGCCGCGCCAATACCATCTTTGATATGGTGATGGTCTCCCTCGACGACAGCCCCGCGGGCAAGGACATCTTCAAGATGTCATCCGTCTGTGGGCTGTCGGGGATAACCGTGGAGCCACCTCACCGAAGAAGTGGCATCTCACAATGCCACCGCTGCCAGCTCTACGGGCACTCGGCCCGAAATTGCTTCGCCCGCCCAAGGTGCGTCAAGTGCCTGGAAGACCACGCGACGGAGGAGTGCAAAAGGCCCAAAGACAGGGCCAATTGCACTGCCCCAGTCGCGTGCGTGCTGTGTGGCGAAGAAGGCCACCCCGCCAACTACAGAGGTTGCCCGAAGGCGCCTAAAACCCCCAAGGCGAAAGGACCTCAGCGTCCCCGCCCAGTCGTCCCTGCTGCTGCTGCTGCCACTGCAGGGACCGGGGGGAGCTTTACAGCTGCTCCTTTGCCGAAGACGAACGCCTGGGCCACTCCCAGGAAGACGGGGGAGACCTTCCCACCTCTGCCCGTGCGGAAGACGATGCAGGTCCCCATACCTGCCCCAGTACCCGCAAAGGCAGCCTCCGGCGTGCCCACGCCCACTAAACCTCTCCAGGGAGGGCCCAAGCCGCTCGCCGTCGACTACAGGAGCCAACTACCGCAAACGATCGACCCGGACCTATCCCTAGTGGCAAGGTTCGCGAGTGCGATCGATTTTAGCGAGCTACGCCAGCTCGCTAATTTAATACGTCAGAACGAGGGCAATCCGTTGGCCCTCCTCAACGTCAGTATCAGATACTCGAGCGTACTCGAGAAGTTAGGCGCATTCAAATGCAACCCATAATATGGATAGGACACCGACAAGCAGAGTCAAACCACGATCACTCAAGCTAGGGTACTTCAACGCCAACGGCATCAGTAGGCAACGAGATGAAGTTGGCGAATTTCTTAGGGCACACCAACTCGACATATTGCTAGTGCAAGAGACCTTTTTGAAACCCTCGCAGAGAAACCCAAACGTTGCGAACTACTCTGTGGTCCGCAACGATAGGATTGACTCTGCGCTAGGGGGAACTCTCATATATTACAAAAGGTCCCTTCACTGCGTACCTATGGATCCGCCTGCGCTGACTAGCATCGAGGCTTCGGTCTGTCGAATAGGCATGACCGGACACCAATCGATCACGCTAGTTTCAGCCTATCTGTCGCCCAATCGGCAACTACTCGAGAGCGACCTCCGAGCGCTGCTAGAACTGAGCGACGCCGTGATAATCGGCGGCGACCTTAACGCCAAAAACACCCTTTGGAACTGTCACCAGTCCAACGCCAAAGGCAGAGCCCTGGAGTCGCTCTCGAATAGACTAGCGTTCGACATCATCGCCCCGCTCGAACCGACCCACTATCCGCACAACGTGTCTCACCGACCCGACATTCTGGACGTGGCACTCCTAAAGAACATAAACCTACGTTTGTGTTCAGTAGAGGTGCTTCACGAGTTAACTTCAGACCACAGACCTGTGGTTATGGAGTTCGCACCCAGACTGGGTCCCATCGACACAGGTCATCGTACCCCGACTAGACGAATCACGGACTGGAGGCGCCTCGGGACAAAACTCGAGGCAACCTCGTCCGTGCATCTAGATAGGATACCCGACCATATAATTAGCCAAGAGGACACCACGATGGCGATCGACTCCCTCACAGCTCACGTGCAATCGTTAATTAACGAATGCACTCGGGAGGCACCGGCGACGAACGATCGCCGCTGGGACCTACCCGATGACGTACGTGAGCTGCTGAGGCGGAAGAACGCCGCCGTACGAGCCTACGACAGATATCCATGCGAAGCCAACAGGATCAGGTTACGACGCTTAGAAAGAGCGGTCAAGTCGCGCATCGATCAAATGCGCCAAGACAGGTGGGATAGGACACTACAAGACCTTGAACCTACCCACCTTGCCTTCTGGCAGCTATCCCGCTCGCTTAAGAGAGACACCATCACCTGTATGCCTCCTCTAAGCAGACCTAACCTTCCACCGGCATTCGACGATATCGAAAAGGCAGAGTGCCTGGCCGAGAGTCTAGAGAATCAGTGCACGCCCAGCGTAATACACTGCGACTCGGACCAAATAGCCGAAGTCGATTCGGAAGTAGAGCGCCTAATAACCTCACTTCCTACATCAACATCAACGCCGACGGGGATGACAGATACACAACCAGACCTAGACACGGTCACCCCCGAAGAAGTCGAAACGATCGTCAAGGGCCTACACGCTCGCAAGGCGCCCGGTTCGGACGGTATCACAAACAGGGTGTTAAAACTCTTTCCGGAGAGGCTACTGGTCCTGCTGACGTTCATTTTCAACGCAACACTCAAAAACAACATCTTTCCACAACAATGGAAAGAAGCCGTTGTTATTGGGATACCCAAACCTGGCAAACCAAAGTCCGAACCGACCAGTTATAGACCGATCAGTCTGCTTAACGGATTAGGCAAGCTATACGAGCGTCTAATCTACAATAGGCTGAAAGCGTATGCCGATGCTAATCTTCTCGTCCCCCACGAGCAATTCGGTTTCCGAACCGAACACTCGTGCGTCCACCAAGTCCACCGCATCGTTGAATACACCAGCGATCGGCTTCAACGCAACCTGTTCACAGGTATCCTCTTCTTTGACGTAGCGAAAGCTTTCGACAAAGTGTGGCACAACGGCTTATTATTTAAGCTATTCACCATGGGAGTGCCACACGGACTCGTGCTCATCATACGAGACTACTTGTCGAATCGAAGCTTCCGCTACCGAGTAGAAGGGTCACTGTCCTCCACTCACCCCATACGAGCCGGTGTCCCACAAGGGTCCGTGCTCTCCCCCCTACTCTTCACGCTGTATACCAGCGACATTCCGAAGCATCGGCATGTGCAGACGGCACTATTCGCAGACGACACGGCTATCTACTGCTCAGGAATGAACCCCCCGACAGTAGCCAAAAAACTCCAGACCGCAGCCAACGCACTGAGCGTTTGGTTCCGGAAATGGAGGATAGAGGTCAACCCCGAGAAAAGCCAGGCGGTGCTGTTTCACAGAAGACAGCTAAGCTTGTATCCTTTGGAGAAGACCCCTCAGATTAGGATGTTCGGCAAGTCTATCCCTTGGGCTAGACAGGCCAAATACCTAGGCATAACCCTCGACGACCGTCTAACCTTCGGCCCCCACATCAAGGCAGTCCGCAACCGGACTGCCTTCGTGCTAGGACGTCTCCACAATCTATTAAACGTGCGTTCGAAATTAGATCTAAAAAATAAAGTTAGGTTATACACGTCATGCGTACGTCCTATAATGACGTACGGTAGCGTAGTATTCGCACACGTTAGGCCACACAGGATCCATAGGCTTCAAACACTACAAAATAGATTCATGCGCAAAGCTACGGGAGCACCGTGGTATGTACGCAACGTCGATCTCCACATCGACCTCAGATTGCCGACCATCAAGCAATTCATAAAACAGTGCTCCCGTAGCTACTTTGACTCTGCTCCGACTCACCCCAACCCTCTAGTGGTTGCGGCCGTAGGATACACACCAAGTAGGATTTCGAAGTTACGACGACCCAGACACGCGTTGGAAGAGCCAGATGACGAAATCACGCTCGCCCAACGTAGAGCGGACACAGCTAGGCAATCTAGGAATAGGAACCGTCCGCGTTTTCGTCCCCGTCGTCGGGGGCGGAATACGCGCCGCGTAAATCGTATACATAACATGGGAGTAGGTCGCCCCAACGTAGCAGCAACACCCCAAGCCGAGGTTCGTATCCCACAGGGGGTGCCCTTGGGCTATGTTGCTTAACAAATGACCGGTTGAGAGCCCTCAGCGCTCACCGTAATGCCCGCGTAAAGTTGTAGAGGCCATACCAGGCCAACAGCTAGATCCTTATCAAAAAAAAAAAAAAAAAAAAAAAAGCTTTGTCGACATTCTTATATTGACAATACACGAAAACAATGAAATGACTAAAATATAAGTAAAAAAAAGCAGAATACATGGATTACGTTTCACAAAAATATGTCTAGGGACTGATTTTTATTTATATTGCGTAATTGGTCTTCTGCAAAGAACTGGACAATGGACGAGAGTATTATACTTTGGCATGGTCGTTTAAAAATTAGACAGTAGGTACATGAAAACGTCTTGAATATGGCGTTAAACTACGTGCTTACAGATACAAACGGCGTAACACAAGAAATGCATTTGTGTTGTGGGGTATGCGCAAGGTAGTAATTTAAAAGGTCACGCTGAAAAATTTGTAATTATAAAAGATTATTTAAATGCAGGAAACTTTGCCCGTACAGAAAATTTATCAGACATAGTGTACCACTATATTGTTTTAGATCGTCATTGGAATATTCTCGAAGAGAATAATACTCGTAGCACTTAGCAATGAGCAGTTTCTGAAGACGCTTCTTGAAAATTGTTGTGTTTTCAGCCTTTTTATATGATTCGGCAATTTATTACAGACATATGGAGCGATACAAAGTATGCTTTTGTCCATTAATGCAGTTTTACTCTTCACAACACACATCTGCGTGACGAACTTTTGATCTTTTCTCAAATAGACCAATATTTTGTCTTACGAACGTGGCACACTCAACGATACACACTCGTATATATTATATATGCATGAGAGAGTTAATATGTTTTTTTCTACAAAGTGAGATTTACAACTGTTAGGTATTTTAACATCAAATATAATCCTTATATATCTTTTCTGAACTTTGAATGCTAAATTTCAATCAGTGGAGTTACCCCAAGGCATGATACCGAACCGCAGCGTTGATGAGACAAGTCCATGATATGCTGCTATCAGTGTAGATCTACTCGCTACATTTTTTAGCTTATAGAATCCATAGATTGATTGACTCACGTTAGTACAGACATATTATTCTGTGTGTGCGTTCCAGTTCAATTTACTGTCAATTTAAATTATTGTTTTGTACCCATTGTATTATTAAATCAATAGATGTATTCATTTTAGTTTCAATAGACGGCAAGGATCCATTAGTAAATAATACAGTGATTTCGTCAGCAAATAAAGTCATATCACAGAGAGTCGTTAACGGTAGGTCATTTATATACATAATAATCTAATTCTCAACGTCCTCTGATCATACACCACAGGCGATCTCGAACTCTTCAATCATCACCATCAACTCTAAATAAATAAATGGATAAAAGAAAAAGAGAGGACTTTAAGAATTGCCTTTGTTTTTATTGATAGGGTGAAAAATCTCTTCGGATCTCCGACTCCTCAAGGTCGGTCTTGTTCTTCTCTCGTGATCGGTCCCCTCCTGATCCCGTTCAGCGGCCTCTCTCTGAAGCGTAAAAGATTCCGCAGATAAAGACCACTGCGTTTCATCAGCCCTCCGCACCCGCCAATCATGCAGCAATGATTGCTGGCGGGGACAAGTCTCGTCGTCGTCGTCAAGGTCACTATACTGCATAATGTATCGTCTGTATTCACAATGTGTATGGTGACCACAACTCTTGGATTCCATCAGGTAGGCTAGAGTTACTTAGATAAGGTTTTGATGTTAAAATAAATAAAATGTTTGAACTCTTATTTGTTTTTAATATTTTTTAATATCTTAATATCCAGGTACTATACATATAGTTTCACTTGAAAATTGATGTGTTTCACTTTGACTATACAATAATATAGTATATTTACATTTACATTACATTGTACCTACATTTAACTTATGAATTAACCCTATTTATGCTACACTAACTACTTATACTAAGACTAAACTAAACTGAAACTAAAAAATGCACGAAAGTCGTTGGTACGCCTTGTGCAACGAGAACATCTGGAAACGAGAAAATTTATTTAGAATCATATTAACTATTAAATCATAATCATATTATTCGACTAGTAATTTTTCTTCATAAAATAGGACTTGAAATAATTTATAGCTACAGACCGAATACGAAAGAGTTGTGATCATCTTCATGTTTCACTTCATTAAATGTATATTGCTACTGTAGTTTGAAATACAGATATTCAGTTATCTATTTTGGACCCAAATGTTCACTGAATTGTAAATTTACTCGTATTAAGCTGGCTCTAAAAACATTGTATCCTGACAATCAGACTGAATAAATTATTATTGTTAATATTTTCTTTTTCATCGTACCTGTTGCAGTGGGAGTAGGTCAGACGAACCAAGCACGCAGAAACGCTCTTACATAAGCGTGGCACACTGGACACCTTTTAAAATTCACGCCGCACTTCACGCATGCCAGCAGGTGACCACATGGCAGGAACACCACGTTCATCTGTACGCAGACAACATCATTCTAACATTTTTGAAGAGGTCACACTGTCGTTGGTATACTAATGAGCTGCTTCTTCATATTGATGTTACAGATAGAGATCTAAAGTCTATA
The DNA here is from genome assembly GCA_949316085.1 of Hypercompe scribonia. Classification (NCBI taxonomy): domain Eukaryota; kingdom Metazoa; phylum Arthropoda; class Insecta; order Lepidoptera; family Erebidae; genus Hypercompe; species Hypercompe scribonia. Next base: position 12,016,539 of record OX438980.1, read on the forward strand.
TTGCATCCAAAGGTAGACTCGAAGAGATTGCAGACCCAGTTATAATGTGCAATATAGAATTCCTATACACCTATATAGCTATCGATCCACTACGTAAACGCAGGCCAATAGCTGCGACGGCCTCATAGTGCTTAAATAAAGTCGGTAAAAACAAAAATACATCAATGACTCACCTCAGAGCTCAAGCAAATTTTACATAATCTTGCTTCCTTCAGCTGCTTGTTTTCTTCTTCCAGCGATAATTTCTTATGTTCCGCTGGTGGGACTGAGTCGGGTGACTGCTTTTCCATTTTTATTTCACGGCTGATTAGGGTTCGACGCAGAGAAAAACTAGAGTTACGATAACACGCGTGTGCACGTTACCTCGGACGGAACGAGAATGACACAAACGATCGCCAGACACTGCAGGCGCCAGACGGCGGGGCCGGAGGGAGTGTCGTCTTTTCTGCATTGAGAGATTCATAGAAAAATACCACTGCGTTCGAGCCCCCCTGGCCCGCCAATCATGCAGCAATGATTGCTGGTGAGGACAGATCTCATCGTCGTCAGGGTCACCATACTGCATACTGCATTGTCTGCATTTGCGATGAGTATGGTGACCACAACTCTTGCATTCCATCAGGTAGGGTAGAGTCACTTAGGTAAGGTTTTATATTAAAATAAAAAAAAGAAGCCTTGATTATTATTTGTTTTTAATGTCTTTATATTCAGGTACAACACATATTGTTTTACTTGAATTAAGGTCTACTTTGACTACAGAATAATAAATTATGTAATAATATATTATACTTAACATTCAAACGTAGCAAAAATTTAATTAATGGTAGCAGTTGGTACTTTATAAGTAAAGCGAACACTTAACGTAGGCCTGTGTTAGGTAAATTATGTAAATTTAACTTATGAATTTAATCTTATTAAGCTACAGTAATTATACTAAAACTAAGTAATGTACAAAAATTGTTAGAACGCCTTGTCGTAACATCTGCACTTATAGGCAATGACACTATGAACATGTTATGTAGACTTCAATATGAATAATTATTAAATATCAAAGAGTTGGATTTTTTAGGTAATCACAATACCTGTGCTTAAATATTGTTGTTAATCTTTAAGGAAGAAAAGAGTATTTTTATTGTAAACTAAAAATTAAAATATTTATCACAGCTAAATAGTTCAGTTGTCAAATAATTCTCATCTTAATTAATATGTAGGTACCTGAGGATAAAAATTAACGAGTTAACATTCCACATCATGCAGAGCGAGTGTCGTCCCAATAGTAAATAGAACATTTTGACAATATGCCATTTGCAGTACCTCATTAAAACACAAATACGATTAGATAAGAAGCGAACGTATACATATTCAGTTACTGAGCATTTGTTTTTATTTGCGAATACTCTTCGTATTGTGTTGAGCTATCAAGAAGAATGTTTTAGTGGATTCAGTTGATGTGACGTTGAGTGTGTCGAACAACTCAGGTAAGCCTCTTGTCTTTAGCAACCAATAAAAATATATACACAGAGTATTGAGGTGCCTTAGTGCTTAGTATTTAATATTTTTACAGTTATTATTTATGATATTGTCTATGGCGTTTGGTACAACACCGTATAATTTAATGTATGGAAATTTGTAAATCAATAAGATCAATAAACCAGAGTTAGATCAGATTACAGACGGTGTTTTTGTAATTTAACAACCTTCTAGTAAATCTCATTAGGGCAGGAGTTCAACATTAGCTTAGTTAGCTAACATTTTGGTCCTTCGAGCCGGATGTTTTTGAAATAAATGGTCTCGAGTCGGACCACCAACCCCGTACTCGCAGTGGATCGCTGCGGCAAAGGTATGAGGCTCTACGCACAGCGGTGGTGAAGAAGGCAGTGCTGTCTAGCACAAATGAGCGTAAAATTGCAGTTCAACGTGACGTCGCTGAGGGTGCCACCAGTTACTCCAATAGTGACGCAGTGCAACCATTGTGTCGAGGTATGAGTTTAAAGAAGTGCAACTGTGAGTACATTAATTTATTTTATGTTAAGTGCGTAAACGTTTCAAGATAGTTTAAACTTTAGTTTCATCAAGAAATTGACCTTGAATATTGGTGATAACATTACAAGAAACAACCAAAACTTTGTGTGCAAGTTTTTTAAAGGATTTTGAACCTTATTTTGTTTGGGAAAATAACTTAAAATATTTTTTTTTTAAATATTTGAATTTAAAAAAAATATTGCTGAAGACAACAAGGACTTTGTAGAATAATTTTAGTTATTAATGTAGTTTAGTGTGCATGCTTAGGACTAAGAGTATATTTTAATAAAAAACGGGGGACGGGGAACCTATGCCCGATTTCCGCCGAAAGTAAATTTGTTTCAAACACTTGTAAAATTTTAAGAATTTTTCAACACTTGTAATATTTTCGTCTTTTGTGCCCTGAACACCTAGAATATTTCAACGTTTATTTTTGTTATTACATACATATATCTTTGTGTTACGCTTTGAACTATTTTGTACAAGTTTCATAAGTTATAAATTATTTACAAAAGATTTATAATAACATGAGGGTTTAATAAATGTCATGAAAAACCTTAAAGGAGTTATTGAGAGGGGCTTAGGTAACTTTAAAAAGAACATAAGAAGAAGACAGAAACAAGATCTGAATTGTTAGAGAAAGACTGGGCATTATTTAAAGAAAATAATACTAAGTTACATGAACTTTAAAAGGTTCAGGAGGTTACTAAAGTTGTTGAGTTGTATGATAGCGTCGAGGACATTTATATCACTTATAAATGTCTGATCAAGTAGATGCTTAGCAAAATTAATAGTGCGAAGGGCGCCGAGAAACATGGCAATTCATCAAGTAATGAATCGAAATCCTATTTAAGCACATTTGTTAAGTTACCAAAAATGTCAATTCCGTCTTTCAGTGGTAAATATTCAGAATGGACAACCTTTCGCGACCTATTTGTATCTCTAGTCCATAATAATACCTCTTTAGATAACGTACAGAAATTGCACTATTTGAAGAGTCATCTTACCGGTGAAACTGAACAACTTGTGAGGCAAACACCGGTGACTGACTCGAAATATGGTCAATGTTGGAATCAGTTAGAAAGGAGATACAGCAATATAAAATATCTTGTCAACTGTATTTTGAAACGTCTTTTTGGTCAAAAAAGAATTATGGTCGAATCAGCTCTGTCTTTAAAGGACCTACTCGATACAACAAATGATTGTCTTCATGCATTAAAAAATTTAAATACGGAGGTGACTACTTAGGATGTCATCATCATTCATATAGTCACTTTTAAGCTGGATTCGGGAACGCGGCAGCACTGTAAATTAAGTGTAAGTAGTCAGGATGGTAACGAACTACCTACCTTTGAACAATTTGCCACTTTTATAGAAAACCGGTTCCACACCCTCGAATGCATCGAGCCTAGACGGCCATTGTCTGCCCAGTTAAATAGTTTACATGTTCCAAAATCTATGATAGCCGTAGATTTAAGTATATTAAAGTGTGAATATTGTAACGAAGGTCACAAAGTGTGTTATTGCAAGGATTTTGCAAAACAATCAGTGGATAAACGACGTGACTTTGTCGCTAGCCATAGGATTTGTTTTAATTGTTTAGGAGGAAATCACATAGTCGCCAATTGCAAAAAGCGAACTATATGCAAACTTTGTCAGAAGCGTCACCATTATTTGCTTCATGTAAATCAAGCAGGTACGGGTAAAGACAACGCACGGTAGCAGACAACCGTTGATGTTCGTCGGTCGGCTAGAGCTGCGCCAGTGGTTTCCTGCTTATCTACGGGTACCAATAGCATACCCATACAGCGACAGGTCTTACTAGCTACACCGCTAGTAAAAGCCGAGCCCAAGTCTAGGGATTATCAAACCCTAAGAGCTGTACTCGATCAAGGCTCACAAGCTTGCTTTGTAACCGAATCCACCGTCCAATTCCTTAGGTTAACAAAAATTCCAGTGCAAGAAATAGTATCGGGTTTAGGCAATAGGTCAACAAATGCAAGATACATGGTTCAGTTGAATATACAATCTTACATCGATCCAAGTTTTAAAGTTATAGTAAATGCTTATGTCTTAATTAAAATGACTACTTATTTACCTGATTACGCAATCAACACTGATAGCTTATAGTGGATCAATATCAAACATTTTGATTTAGCAGATCCTCAGTTCAACAAACCCAGTAAAATCGATGTTTTATTGTGTGCAGATGTATATGGTAGCATCATGAAAGAAAGTACGGTGAAGAGTATATCTCATAGCTTAATCGACCAGAGCACGAGCTTGGGATGGATCCTTTCTGGTGCAATAAATAGTTCAAATAAAACTCAAAAACCTATACGCAAAAATGTTAGTGTATTGCTTGCAAAGATTAATGAGGATGAAATCTTAAAGCGATTTTGGGCAATTGAAGATCAATCAGTTTCTAAGAAAATATTGACACCGGAAGAAGCAGCATGTGAAGATTTCTATATGACAACTACAAAACGAAGAAACGACGGTAGGTATGAAGTCAAGCTTCCGTTTAAAGAAGCCGTCCCACGGTGTCAATCGGGTAATTCTCGAGTCATAGCTGAAAGGAGATTTAAGTCTTTAGAGAAAATATTAGGAAGAGATGAAGATTTAAGAAGAAATTACACGGAAATTTTAAAGGAATATATGTATTTAGGACATTTGAAACCGGTGGACAAGGATGATTGTAAACGGGGAATAGTGGTTTATCTACCACACTATGCGGTTATTAGGTTACACAATAAATCTACTACAAAACTTCGTGTTGTATTCAACGCGTCTGAGGAAAACGATAAAGGAGTTTCTTTAAACGACACGCTTATGGTTGGGCCAAAATTACAAGCTGATTCGAGACACACTGTTCTTAAGTGGCGGATGAGTTATATTGGACTCGTAGCTGATATCATTAAAATGTATCGCCAGATTAGAATAGCTGATGAGCATACTAGGTTTTAACGCATACTTTGGCGTGTTAATCCTGAGTGTGAAATTCGAGATTATGAATTGGTTACACTCACATTTGGAACAGCATCAACTCCATATCAAGCCGTCAGGACACTTTATCAGTTAGCGTCGGATGAAGGTGAGAAATATCCACAAGCGTCAGACAGACTCTTAAATAGTTCTTATATGAACGATTTAATGACTAGATGCTGTAATGTGGAAGAATTCTGTTATGTTCCTCTGGGATTGTCTGCTCCTGTTGTAATACTGGCCAAAATCTTTATCCAAAAGTTGTGGCTAGAAGATCTTGGTTGGGATGAAGAACTAACTACCGATTTAAAGCTAGAATGGTGTACTTACTGTGGAGAGCTATCCCTACTTGCCAGTGTTCAGATCCCACGTTGGCTTGGTATAAAGTTCAAAAGATACTTTAGAACTCCATGGCTTTTTTGATGCCTCTCAAGTAGCTTATTCTGCTGTCATATATTTGCGAATAGCGAATGACACAGGTATAGTTACGGTATCCTTATTAAAGGCAAAAACACGAGTAGCTCCTATTAAGCAGATTAGTTTTCCTTAATTAGAGTTGTGTGATGCAGTCCTGCTTTCTAGATTGTTAAAGGAAACCGCAGAAGTTGTAATGATCCCAAACGACAGAATCATAGCCTGGACCGATTCTACAATTGTACTCGCTTGGTTGAACAGTTACCCAAGCCGATGGAAGACGTTTGTGGCCAACTGTACGTCTGAAATTCTGAGGTCCATGAACTCGTCCCAATGGAATCATGTGGTCTCGAAAAACAATCCCGCAGACTGTGCTTCCAGGGGATTATTACCCAGTACATTTATACATACGAAACTGTGGTTTTCTGGACCTCCATTCTTAAAAGAAAACGTAATAATATACAACAGACCCAAAGCTTTAGGGCCACAAGTAGAACAAACAGTTAAAACTCATGTAGTATTCATATCAGATAGTCCCGATAATATATTCAAAAGATTTTTGTCATTACAGAAATTGCTGAGAGTGATATCATATTGTCGTAGGGTTTTACTAAATAGTAGAAAAGGAACACATTTACATAAAACAGTAATAGAAGAGGCATTAGCATGTAGTATGAAAAAGACACAAAGAGAGGAATTTTCAATTGAATACTTACAATTACAACAAAAGGATTGTCTACACCTAAAATCAAGCAAACTTAAGTCATTGTGCCCCTATCTAGATGCTAGAGGGGTTATAAGGGTTCAAGGCAGACTAGAAAAATCACAACCAGATGAGCAACAGAAACACACAATAGTTATTCCACACACATCTCATTTTACTCGTCTCTTGATAGAAGATGCTGCAAGATGAAGATGATAAAACGCTACATGGTGGTCCTCAAATGATGATAAATTATTTGAGAACCGCTTACTGGGTTAAAGGTGTAAGAAATCTAGTTAAGTAATGTGTGAGAAAATGTGTAACTTGCATAAGACAAGGGACTAACATTAAAAACCTGGTGGTGGGTTCCTTGCCTTCTGTTCGCTGTTCATCTGCAAGACCATTTTTAAATAACGGCGTTGATTATGCAGGCCCCATAAACATAAGAACAACAAGACGTCGAGGTCATCGTTCTTATAAGGGCTGTATATGTTTATTTGTATGCATGTCAACCCGCGCAGTGCACATGGAATTGGTTATGGTACGGGAGCTAGCAACGTTTGAAAAGTAAGAATTTTAGGTCAGCTGATTTTGTGATATGTCGTCCTTCCAGCACTTTCGGTTAGAGTTTGGGCTATCTGGCTGGCGGTAGCGATTGCGTTCATTAGTGCGCATCCTACCTGTCCAGGTAGATTGGTAGATTTTAAAAACATTTTAGAAGGCGTAATTTTTAATTTTTTGGTTTTAAATAAGTCTACCTGACATACTTTTTTTATTGCCAGACATTTTTGACATTGCTAACTATGTGCCATACGTGATTTTTTTTATTTTTTTTATAAAAATTTCAAAGTATTTTATAATGTCTGTAATTTCAATATTATGTTATTTAAATATAAGAAAACTTAAAATAAATTTGCCAGACATTAATTCAATTGTTAAGTCTTGAATTAAAATTAAAAAGTCATGAAGTATTGCAGTATGATGCTAGTAGTCCGAGAGAGACAGCTGAAGGCGCGAGAGAGATAGACAACGACAGTGGCGCGACAGGCAAGTTTGCAAGATGGCGTCAGTCTAATGTCACATATTTGTTTTTGTTTTGATTTTAATGTTTATTTTTTAATTTGGTTACAATGGCCAGTGATAAAATAAAATGTGTTTTTTGTAAAGAACATAACGATAACATAATACTTTTCATACAAAAGGCTGAAACAACTTGAAAAACTTAATATTAATTATGTATAATTTACATTTAGTAATCAGAACAATTTAAATAAAAAGTGTTGTTTTTTAAATTTTAATCTAATTTTACATTCCTTTTTATACTTAAATTTTTTTGAAACTTGCTCTGACTAGAATGATTATTATTATTATTTTCTTTATTTCATTATATACACATATTTATTACATTTTTAAATATATAAAAAATAAAAAATACACATTTAAAAATATAACAAATAGTAGTAGACCACCGACATCGGGTACAGGGACCAAGACACCGGTGGTTAGGGCTCCAAAGACAGGAACCTCCTCACAATACGGGCCGTGTCAAGGAAGACTGCCTTCTGCATCAGACCCTTTATCCAACCTTCTAACGTGAGCCTCTTAAGGTGTTGGTCGAGGCTCTTCGCTATCAATCCATGAACAGATATGGTTATCGGAACAATAATCACCGAATCCACATTCCACACGTCGGCAATCTCGTGAGACAGATCCAAATACTTCAATTGTTTTTCTTTTTCAACTTTCACGAGATTCTCGACATGAGGAACGGCGATATCGACAATCATTGCGCGGCGCTCTAATCGATCTATCACCACAGTATCAGGCTTATTGGCAACAATAGTCCTATCTGTGATAATAGATCGATCCCAATATAACGTAGCAAGACCGCTCTCGAGAACTGGGTCGGGCACATACCTGTAGTAAGGTACTTCAAAATTGACAAGTTGGTATTTAAGGGCAAGTTGTTGGTGTACGATCCTGGCTACTTGGTTGTGCCTGTGCAAATACTCACCGTTAGCAAGACGAGAACAACCAGAAATAATATGCCTAATAGATTCTCCAGGACGGTGGCACGCCCGACAGATATCAACCGTACTATCTTTCAGGATATATTTCCGGTAGTTATTTGTCATGATAACTTCGTCCATAATTGCACAAACAAAACCTTCGATTTCTCCGAAGAGATCACCATACCGTAGCCAAGACGACGACACTTTAAAGTCTATATCAGGCCCGTGTAGGGCCCGATAAAAGACTTTTAAGTACTTTTTTTAGGCGGCCAAAGAAGCGTTCCTGTAACGTTTGTTTCACGCCAGATTCTGGTATTCCCAAGGACTGTGAAAAACCTAGATACATATTATTATTATTTTTTATTACATGCACAGTGAAAAGTAATTTACTTTCGTAATGATTCTCTGTATCATTCTCGGCTTATTTTGCAACTGTCTCTCTCGGGTAGTCCGATACTTTTCATGACTTTTTAATTTTAATTTTAGACTTAACAATTGAATTAATGTCTGGCAAATTTATTTTAGGTTTTCTTATATTTAAATAACATAATATTAAAATTACAGACATTATAAAATACTTTGAAATTTTTATAAAAAAAATAAAAAAATCACGTATGGCACGTAGTTAGCAATGTCAAAAATGTCTGGCAATAAAAAAAGTATGTTAGGTAGACTTATTTAAAAACAAAAAATTAAAAATTACGCCTTCTAAAATGTTTTTAAAATCCAGGATTATTACCTGGACAGGTAGGATGCGCACTAATGAACGCAACCGCTACCGCCAGCCAGATAGCCCAGACTCTAACCGAAAGTGCAAGAAGGACGACATATCACAAAATCAGCTGACCTAAAATTCTTTCTCGAAAACGTTGCTAGCTCCTATACTAGTGATATGAGCACGCAGGCATTTATGACTGCTTTTAGGCGGTTTGTGTCCAGACGTGGTCACTGTGGTAAGTTGTGGAGCGATAACGGTACCACTTTTGTTGGTGCTTCAAGGGAATTGCAACAATTAGTTGGTATACAATCTTCTATTGCGCCTTATTTGGAAGCAAATGGCACTGAGTGGCATTTCATACCTCCTCATGCACCCAATTTTGGCGGTTTATGGGAAGCGGGAGTGAAAGTCACCAAGTTCTTTGACCAGGTGACAATTCGTTCAAAGGATGGTACAGTCATTTTGGAGACGTTGGTCCCAAGAGTATCTAGCTAACCTTATGAATAGACATAAATGGGCTTCTAAAACTCCTGAGCCAAAAATCGGAGACATAGTTTTAATCAAAGAGGATGACCTCTCGCCTAATCGTTGGTTCTTAGGTCGTATTTTAGAAAATCATCCGGGAAATGATGGTGTCACTCGTGTAATTACATTGCGTATTAAATCATCAGTGATTAAAAGACCAGTCAATAAGTTTTGTGTCTTGCCAATTGCAGACCAGTGAGGCCTGCCGAATTTATATTTTTGTTAGACATTATTGTGTGTTTACAATATAAAATGTATAAGAGAACGTTCATATTGTTACTTATTAAATCTGTAGTTTTGATTTAAGTGTCAATTGTTTATTGTTTATATTGTCGTCATGTACTGGTTTCATTGTATTGAACTCAATCTAGTCATTGTTGCGATATTTAAGAAGGACATTCTGTCACTAAATGTCCTTGGTGGGCGGTATGTTTACGACCAATAAACAATTGTAGTCAGGTAGTTCATAATTTTGTGTAGAACCATACTAACTACTCGATAGATAGCGTACACGTCGAGTTACATCGCGATATACATAGTTTGGTTACAACACCGTATAATTTAATGTATGGAAACTTGTAAAACAATAAGATCAATAAACCAGAGTTAGATCAGATTACAGACGGTTTTTTTGTTATTTAACAACCTTCTAGTAAAACTTCAAACAACTCTATGTCTTTGTCGCATAGCCAGAAGCACCTTGTTCATCATCCAGAGAGCAGGTTGTCCCTTTTCTGATTTTTTTTTTTGATAGATGCATGGACTTCATGTAAAGAGAGAATTATTTGATTCAAGTTATTAAGTTTTTCATCTACGCTTACAAGCTGAAATCGGATGTAGTAACGTCAGTTACAACTGACGTTGCTACATCCGATTTCAGATTGGAGGCAGTGCTTGATAGCTTGATATATATATATACTAGCTGACCCGGCCACGCGTTGCTGTGGCTAAAGTTTTTGTTATATTACATTATAGTAAACAATCTAAGAGGAACAATAGGAGAACATCAGTCACGGAGTCCACTATGCTTTTTCACACAGATGGTATTTGTAAAAAAATATGGTGATCTCCTTATTTGACTTTCTACTACTATAACCCTTTAGTACAATCATTTGGAGTTAACAGATAATTGTGACTGTCAAATAATAACAGACAAATAGTTAACTGAATTATACGGTATTTCGTTCACTACAAAATAAATTTAATTAATTGTATAGCGTCAACAACACGTGGTAATTATGCTGTTAAAATGTAGCTTATATGACACGTTCGTAGATTTACCATAGCAGCGCCATCTATTGATTACTTACTCAACCCAGTCGAAAGGTATCGACATCTGTTAAAATCATTTGGAGTTAACAGATAATTGTGACTGTCAAATAATAACAGACAAATAATTAGCAATAAATTAAAATTGCGACTATAATTTGAGATTTTAACTATCCTATCTCTCAAGTTGGATCGAACTGCACATGGTGTGCAAATTTTATTATAATCGGTTAAGTGGTTTAGGAGTCCATTGAGGACAAACATTGTGACACGAGATTTATATATATTAAGATATATATATATATATATATAAACATACATACGAGCAAATTAATGCATGCGAAAACTTTTGGTTTAGGTTGTTTAAGAAAAAAGGGGAGGAAGATAAGGTCGTGATTGGAAAATACCAGTACTTTAAGTTGATCGTGGTAATACCAAAGTGGATGGGTCGATATTAGTGTTAAATTTAACCAAGTCTCTACCCTCAAGCGAGAGAGTTTTAAAAAGAAACTGGCACCCTCTTACCGACTCAATCATTTCGTACAAGAATATAGACGGTAAGAGGGTAGAAAGTAGGAAGAAAATTAAGCAAGAGTCATCTCTCCGATATCAGTATAGTGTCAATAAAAGCCTCAGTCATAACACCATAATGATTGTTTATTCTCAATGAATAAAATGACGTATACTAAGCAGCGTTCACCTTATGTCTCAGCTAAAGAGGCATAATCTCGAACTCTTCAATCATCACCATCAACTCGAAATAAATAAATGGATAAAAGAAAAGGAAAGGACTTTAAGAATTGCCTTTTTTTGTATTACAAGAAATGCATTTATATTGTGGGCTATGCGCAAGATAGTAATTTAAAAGGTCACACTGAAAAAGTTGTATTGATAAAAGTTTATTTAAATGCAGGAAACTTTGTCTGTACAGACAATTTCCACCATAGTGTACCACTATATTGTCTTAGATTCTCATTCAGATATTCTCGAAGAGCAAAATACTCGTAGCACTTAGCAATGAGCAGTTTCCGAAGATTCTGCTTGAAAATTGTTGTGTTTTCAGACGTTTTTATGTGTTTCGGCAATTTATTATAGACATGTGGAGCAATACAAAATATGCTTTTGTCCATTAATGCGGTTTTACTCTTCACAACACACATCTGCGTGGCGAACTCTTACATTGCTAACACTAGCTACTACGAAAATGTATATCTCAAAAAGATCTACCAAAGAGCCAGCAATGACCCGTCCTTCTCCTTAAAATAACCCACAGTAATCTTTTTATTCTTTTATATATTTGACAAAGAAATAACTTATAGGTAAGGTAAAGTAACGAATTACTAAAATATGCAATAACGCTAGCGAAACCGTGGTGATCACAGCTAGTAATAATAAAAACTGTCACGTTACTTTGCATTGGGATCGAAGTGTTATCATAGACATAACCAAAAAGTAGCAAACAGGCCTGCTACTGTGGTGACAGATCGATTAAATCCATTTCTTGAACTCCAAACGATCAGCCGCCTACTGATAAGGTGGAAAGGTAATTAACGTGTACATTAATTACAATCGTTAAACAAACAAATCTTAATATATATAAATCTCGTGTCACAATGTTTGTCCTCAATGGACTCCTAAACCACTTAACCGATTATAATAAAATTTGCACACCATGTGCAGTTCGATCCAACTTGAGAGATAGGATAGTTAAAATCTCAAATTATAGTCGCAATTTTAATTTATTGCTAATTATTTGTCTGTTATTATTTGACAGTCACAATTATCTGTTAACTCCAAATGATTTTAACAGATGTCGATACCTTTCGACTGGGTTGAGTAAGTAATCAATAGATGGCGCTGCTATGGTAAATCTACGAACGTGTCATATAAGCTACATCTTAACAGCATAATTACCACGTGTTGTTGACGCTATACAATTAATTAAATTTATTTTGTAGTGAACGAAATACCGTATAATTCAGTTAACTATTTGTCTGTTATTATTTGACAGTCACAATTATCTGTTAACTCCAAATGATTGTACTAAAGGGTTATAGTAGTAGAAAGTCAAATAAGGAGATCACCATATTTTTTTACAAATACCATCTGTGTGAAAAAGCATAGTGGACTCCGTGACTGATGTTCTCCTATTGTTCCTCTTAGATTGTTTACTATAATGTAATATAACAAAAACTTTAGCCACAGCAACGCGTGGCCGGGTCAGCTAGTATTATATAAATTCGTTGACGGACATATTCTTTTTCTAAGTAATATATTAATAAATTTATGCTAATTAGGGACCTATCAGATATACATATATCGTTAGCTGTTAAGTAATTGTGTGCGCGTTAATGTATTTTACTTACTCTTCCATGTTAAATTTATCTTGGCAAAACTTACGAAAATAATAAGCATTTTATGTTTTGTTAGTCCGTTTATTTCAAAGAGTTGTAACTTTATGCACGTGTTCAAGGCTTTAAGTGATAGTAGAATAGACAAAGTATAAAAGGAATGACGTTACAAAGCGGGATCAAATAATGCTTAGGAGAAATTCAATTTTATTTGATCCGCTCAATACGAGAAAACAGAACATTTTTTTTCTGTCCAATCTATACAGTTTAGAAGAAAACCTCAAAAGTACGATTATGATTGAGGTTAACAAGTTCTGTTCATCCGAAAAAGAAAAGAGTAAAATCTTAGTGTCAAACCACTTTGCAGTGGTTAGGGCACCAAAAAGAGGAACCTCCTCACTGTACGGGCCGTGTCGAGGATGACCGCCTTCTGCGTCAGGCACTTGATCCAGCATTCTAACGTGAGCGTCTTGATTACCAACTTACAATTTAGAGTCGCGATACTACAAGTACGAGCCTGACTCAGTTCTTATAGAATCGAAAACGGCCGATTTCGTACAAAAAAAGAAAAAAACTACAATGTGACAATATAGCGGCTAATAAAAAGAACTCACAAGAATTTCTTTATCTTAATGCTTGTGGGGTTATAAAATAAATGGTCTTCATGTATTCATTTTAGTTTTAATAGATGGCAAGGATCCATTAGTAAATAGTACAGTGATGTCGTCAGCAAATAAAGTCATACCACAGATAGTCGTTAACGGTAGGTCATTAATATACATAATAATCTAATTCTCACCGTCCTCTTAGCATACACCACAGGCGATCTCGAACTCTTCAATCATCACCATCAACTCGAAATAAGTAAATGGATAAAAGAAAAAGAAAGGACTTTAAGAATTGCCTTTTGTTTTTATTGATAGGGTGAAAAATCTCTTCGGATTTCCGACTCCTCAAGGTCGGTCTTGTTCTTCTCTCGTGATCGGTCCCCTCCTGATTCCGTTCAGCGGCCTCTCTCTGAAGCGTAAAAGATTCCGCAGATAAAGATCACTGCGTTTCATCAGCCCTCCGCACCCGCCAATCATGCAGCAGTGATTGCTGGCGGGGACAGGTCTCGTCGTCGTCGTCAAGGTCACCATACTGCATACTGCATCGTCTGCTTTCACAATGAGTATGGTGACCACAACTCTTGGATTCCATCAGGTAGGGTAGAGTTACTTAGGCAAGGTTTTGATGTTAAAATAAAAAAAAAGTTTAAACTATTATTTGTTTTTAATGTTTTTTAATGTCTTAATATCTAGGTACTATACATATTGTTTCACTTGAATATTGATTTGTTACACTTTGACTATACAATAATATAGTATATTTACCTTTACATTACATTGTACCTACATTTAACTTATGAATTAACCCTATTTATGCTACACTAACCACTTATACTAAAACTAAACTAAACTAAAACTAAAAAATGTACAAAAGTCGTTGGTACGCCTTGTGCAACGAGAACATCTGGAAGCGAGAAAAATTATCTAGAATCATAGTAACTATTAAATCATAATTATATTATTCGACTTGTAATTTTTCTATATATAATAGGACTTGAAATAATTTTGAGCTACAGACCGTATACTTGGTGTTGGTAAGTCATGTTCTGATTGTAGTTTTTTTTCGCTTAGTGAGTACCTAACTGAATTTAAAAGAGAGTTGTGATCATCTTCATGTTTCACTTCATTAAATGTATATTGCTTCTGTAGTTTTAAATACAGATATTCAGTTATCAATTTTGGACCTAAATGTTTACTGAATTGTAAATTTACTCGTATTAAGCTGGCTCTAAAAATATTGTATCCTGACAATCAGACTGAATAAATTATTATTGTTAATATTTTCTTTCTCATCGTACCTGTTACAGTGGGAGTAGGTTAGGCTAACCTAGCGTGCACGAACGCTTGCACATAAGAGCGGCACATCGGGCACCTTACAAACGCCCCGCCGCACTTTGCGCACGTCAACAGGTGACCCCACGGCAAGAACACCACGCTCATCTGTAAGCAGACAACATCATTGTAACACTGTTGAAGAGGTCACACTGTCGTTGTTATATTAATCAGCTGCCTCTAATATTCCAATGACTTACCTCAGAGCCCACGCAATTTGCACAGTCTTGCTTCCTTCGACTGTCTCCTTTCCTCTTCCAACAATAATATTTTCTCTTTATTTTCCATTTTTTTTTCCACAACTGAACGAAGTTCTACAAAGTATTAACACACGTGTGTAGGATGCCTTGGACGGAACGAGAATGACACGAACGATCGCCCCGTGCTGCAGGCGCCGGCCGGTGTGGGGGCGGGGGGTGTGTCATCTTTGCCGCACTCACAACTTTGTTGATATCGTTTTCTTTTAATGCGTACGAAATTGTTTTATTGTAATAGGTACGACATTTGTTACTCGCCGCCCGCAACACCGCTCCTGGCCCGGATGGGATTCCGGGTCGAGCATGGGTGTGCGCTTCGGTGATCCTAGGGAATAGGTTGAGGCAACTGTTTACCAGCTGCCTCCGTAACAGCGTATTCCCTTCCGGCTGGAAGGAAGCCAGGCTGGTACTCATCCAGAAACCTGGCAGGGCTGCAGATACTCCCTCGGCGTGCCGACCTATATGCCTGTTGGACGAGGCGGCCAAACTCTTTGAAAGAGTTATCGCCGCCCGTATCAGCCGACACCTGTCGCTAGTGGGCCCTGACTTATCAGACAACCAATTTGGCTTTCGAGAGGGACGTTCAACGCTCGACGCGATCGAACGCGTCCGCTCCTTATCGGAAGAGGTTGTCTGTCGGGGGGGAGTGACGTTGGCCGTCAGTCTTGATATAGTCAACGCCTTTAACTCCCTGCCGTGGTGGGTAATTAGAGAGGCACTGGTATATCACCAGTTGCCCCTCTACTTGCAGCACATCATCGGGGCCTATCTTCGCGATAGGTCCATATCCTATGTAGGTCGGGACGGTGAAGTACTTCAAAGGGAGGTCACATGCGGGGTTCCCCAGGGGTCGGTCTTAGGACCCCTTTTGTGGAACCTCGCGTATGATGCGGTCCTGAGGACCAGTCTACCCCTTGGAGTGAGTGTCGTCTGCTACGCGGACGACACTCTAGTACTGGCTAGGGGGTATGGCTTCCAAGAAGTCCCGGAGCTCGCCGAGTTAGGGGTGACCTGTGTCGTCCAAAAGATCAGCGATTTGGGTCTGCGGGTTGCACCTCATAAGACGGAAGCCCTGTGGTTCCACAGGAAACGCGGAGGTGTCGTTCCTACCAGCTCGTTTATAAGAGTGGAAGGAGCGGAGGTCGAGGTCGGTCGACACATTAAGTACCTCGGCCTAACCTTGGACAGTCGCTGGAGCTTCGAGGAGCATTTCGAGCGGATGATCCCACGAGTTCGGGGGCTGGCGGGCTCCCTACAAAGGCTGTTGCCTAACATAGGGGGCCCGCGAGAAGAAGTGCGCCGCCTCTACTGTGCGGTGCTACGATCCATGGCCCTCTACGGAGCGCCGATATGGGCCAAGCGCATATCAGCCTCCTCCCGCTGCAGAGCTAAGCTCAATCGAGCGCAGCGGGTAGCGGCCATTCGGATCGTACGAGGATACCGCACCATCTCGTCTGAGGCGGCAACAGTCCTGGCAAGTTTTCTGCCTTTTGATATCTTGGCCGATATGGACGCGAGGATCTATGACCGTATTCGCGCTATCCGCCGGGATGAGAGTGGGGAAGACCAGGACGAGCTCGAAATGCGGCAGAGCGCCCACCGACAGGCATTGACACAATGGCGCGCGCGGCTAGAACAGCCACAAAATGCGCGCCAACGCGCTGTCGGTGCCGTTCTGCCCAACCTCGAAGCTTGGGTAGGTAGGGAGGGAGGTCGCGTCACCTACCGACTGACGCAGATACTCACCGGGCATGGTTGCTTCGGTGAGTATCTGAATAAGATCGGACGCGAGGAGACGGCACACTGTCACCACTGCGCAGCCGACTGGGACTCCGCCCAGCATACGCTGGAAGACTGCCCCGCGTGGGCATCTGAACGCGGAGCCCTAGTCGATGAAATAGGACGAGACCTATCGCCGCCAGCAATCGTTGCTGCCATGCTGGCGGGTGAGAAAAGCTGGGCCGCAGTGGTCTCTTTCTGCGAAACTGTTATGCTCCAGAAAAAGACCGCTGAACGGGATCGGGAGAGGGCCGTTCCCGAACGAAGAAGACGCCGGCGGCGTTATGAGCCGTCGACGGGACCGCGAGTCGCCAGAGAGTGGGATCCTCTGGTGGCGGATTAGTTGCTGCGGTCTGCGACGGAATGATTTGTTTCGGCCTGGTAGCAAAAAATGCGATCGGGTCGCAACAAATTATAACAACCGGACTGATAGGTGGGGTTGCCTTTATGGAGTCCCCAGGATAGGGTCTGACTAGGCGCGGCGTTGATTCTGGAGGGGACCTGAAATAACATGGTCCGGGTCCCCTTCAAAGAAGGACGCCTGAGACCGGCCGCCGGGGTGGTTTTTAGTGGAAACACCACATACTTCTGGCTCCTGCGTCCCCAAGGAGTCGGAGACCTGAAGGGATTTTCCACCCTGACAACAAATAAAAAAAAAAAAAAAAGGTACGACATTTGTTAATTCTTTATATCTGAAAAATGAAACGTAAAAATACAATTGTATGGTAATTATTAGTAGTAACGACTATAATAGTAGCTACGTTAAGGAATCACACTTTATATTAATATAATAAAGGTGAAAGTTTTTGAACGTGTGCGTTTGTATGTTTGTCAATCTTCACGCATTTATTCCAAAAAATGTGCTGTTTCCGTGGAATGAGTAAACAGTTTTGAACAGTCCACTGCTGGACATGTGCCCCTATTTCGCACCCCTGGATATTTTAATTTTTTTAAATTAACAATAGAAAGTGATTGAAGAGAAAGACTTATATGTGTAGTTACACCTCTTTTATACAATAGTAGAGGAAACCGAGAAATTCAAAGCTCTGTAAGGCGATATTATAAAATCATGCTTTTAAATGATTACATTGCATACACTAACTATTACCAAAATGTATATCTCAAAAAGATCTACCAAAGAGCCAGCAATGACCCGTCCTTCTCCTTAAAATAACCCACAGTAATCTTTTTATTCTTTTATATATTTGACAAAGAAATAACTCATAGGTAAGGTAAGGTAACGAATTACTAAAATATGCAATAACACTAGCGAAACCGTGGTGATCACAGCTAGTAATAATAAAAACTGTCACGTTACTTTGCATTGGGATCGAAGTGTTATCATAGACATAACCAAAAAGTAGCCAACAGGCCTGCTACTGTGGTGATAGATCGATTAAATCCATTTCTTGAATTCCAAACGATCAGCCGCCTACTGATAAGGTGGAAAGGTAATTAACGTGTACATTAATTACAATCGTTAAACAAACAAATATTATATAAATTCGTTGACGGACATATTCCTTTTATTTATTTATTTATTTATTTATACTTAATGCACATGTTGTACAAAGGCGGACTTAATGCCATGGGGCATTCTCTCCCAGTCAACCTTCAGCTGATGTAGAAACACGATGCCTTTTCTATGTAATATATTAATAAATTTATGCTAATTAGGGACCTATCAGATATACATATATCGTTAGCTGTTAAGTAATTGTGTGCGCGTTAATGTATTTTACTTACTGTTCCATGTTAAATTTATCTTGGCAAAACTTACGAAAATAATAAGCATTTCATGTTTTGTTAGTCCGTTTATTTCGAAGAGTTGTAACTTTATGCACGTGTTCAAGGCTTTAAGTGATAGTAGAATAGACAAAGTATAAAAGGAATGACGTTACAAAGCGGGATCAAATAATGCTTAGGAGAAATTCAATTTTATTTGATCCGCTCAATACGAGAAAACAGAACATTTTTTTTCTGTCCAATCTATACAGTTTAGCAGGAAACCTTAAAAGTACGATTATTATTGAGGTTAACAAGTTCTGTTCATCCGAAAAAGAAAAGAGTGAAATCTTAGTGTCAAACCACTTTGCAGTGGTTAGGGCACCAAAACGAGGAACCTCCTCACTGTACGGGCCGTGTCGAGGATTACCGCCTTCTGCGTCAGGCACTTGATCCAGCATTCTCACGTGAGCGTCTTGATTACTAACTTACAATTTAGAGTCGCCATACTACAGGTATGAGCCTGACTCAGTTCTTATAGAATCGAAAACGGCCGATTTCGTACAAAAAAAAAGAAAAAAACTACAATGTGACAATAGAGCGGCTAATAAAAAGAACTCACAAGAATTTCTTTATCTTAATGCTTGTGGGGTTATAAAATAAATGGTCACAACGCTTTGTCGACATTCTTATATTGACAATACACGAAAACAATGAAATGACTAAAATATAAGTAAAAAAAAGCAGAATACATGGATTACGTTTCACAAAAATATGTCTAGGGACTGATTTTTATTTATATTGCGTAATTGGTCTTCTGCAAAGAACTGGACAATGGACGAGAGTATTATACTTTGGCATGGTCGTTTAAAAATTAGACAGTAGGTACATGAAAACGTCTTGAATATGGCGTTAAACTACGTGCTTACAGATACAAACGGCGTAACACAAGAAATGCATTTGTGTTGTGGGGTATGCGCAAGGTAGTAATTTAAAAGGTCACGCTGAAAAATTTGTAATTATAAAAGATTATTTAAATGCAGGAAACTTTGCCCGTACAGAAAATTTATCAGACATAGTGTACCACTATATTGTTTTAGATCGTCATTGAGATATTCTCGAAGAGAATAATACTCGTAGCACTTAGCAATGAGCAGTTTCTGAAGACGCTTCTTGAAAATTGTTGTGTTTTCAGCCTTTTTATATGATTCGGCAATTTATTACAGACATATGGAGCAATACAAAGTATGCTTTTGTCCATTAATGCAGTTTTACTCTTCACAACACACATCTGCGTGACGAACTTTTGATCTTTTCTCAAATAGACCAATATTTTGTCTTACGAACGTGGCACACTCAACGATACACACTCGTATATATTATATATGCATGAGAGAGTTAATATGTTTTTTTGTACAAAGTGAGATTTACAACTGTTAGGTATTTTAACATCAAATATAATCCTTATACATCTTTTCTGAACTTTGAATGCTAAATTTCAATCAGTGGAGTTACCCCAAGGCATGATACCGAACCGCAGCGTTGATGAGACAAGTCCATGATATGCTGCTATCAGTGTAGATCTACTCGCTACATTTTTTAGCTTATAGAATCCATAGATTGATTGACTCACGTTAGTACAGACATATTATTCTGTGTGTGCGTTCCAGTTCAATTTACTGTCAATTTAAATTATTGTTTTGTACCCATTGTATTATTAAATCAATAGATGTATTCATTTTAGTTTCAATAGACGGCAAGGATCCATTAGTAAATAATACAGTGATTTCGTCAGCAAATAAAGTCATATCACAGAGAGTCGTTAACGGTAGGTCATTTATATACATAATAATCTAATTCTCAACGTCCTCTGATCATACACCACAGGCGATCTCGAACTCTTCAATCATCACCATCAACTCTAAATAAATAAATGGATAAAAGAAAAAGAAAGGACTTTAAGAATTGCCTTTGTTTTTATTGATAGGGTGAAAAATCTCTTCGGATCTCCGACTCCTCAAGGTCGGTCTTGTTCTTCTCTCGTGATCGGTCCCCTCCTGATCCCGTTCAGCGGCCTCTCTCTGAAGCGTAAAAGATTCCGCAGATAAAGACCACTGCGTTTCATCAGCCCTCCGCACCCGCCAATCATGCAGCAATGATTGCTGGCGGGGACAAGTCTCGTCGTCGTCGTCAAGGTCACCATACTGCATACTGCATACTGCATCGTCTGCATTCACAATGAGTATGGTGACCACA
Organism: Hypercompe scribonia; assembly: GCA_949316085.1. Lineage (NCBI taxonomy): Eukaryota > Metazoa > Arthropoda > Insecta > Lepidoptera > Erebidae > Hypercompe > Hypercompe scribonia. Next base: position 12,037,495 of record OX438980.1, read on the forward strand.
ACTCTTGGATTCCATCAGGTAGGGTAGAGTTACTTAGGCAAGGTTTTGATGTTAAAATAAAAAAAAAGTTCAAACTATTATTTGTTTTTAATGTTTTTTAATGTCTTAATATCTAGGTACTATACATATTGTTTCACTTAAATATTGATTTGTTACACTTTGACTATACAAAAATATAGTATATTTACATTTACATTACATTGTACCTACATTTAACTTATGAATTAACCCTATTTATGCTACACTAACTACTTATACTAAAACTAAACTAAACTAAAACTAAAAAATGTACAAAAGTCGTTGGTACGCCTTGTGCAACGAGAACATCTGGAAGCGAGAAAATTTATTTAGAATCATATTAACTATTAAATCATAATTATATTATTCGACTTGTAATTTTTCTATATATGTATAATAGGACTTGAAATAATTTTGAGCTACAGACCGTATACTTGGTGTCGGTAAGTCATGTTCTGATTGTAGTTTTTTTTCGCTTAGTGAGTACCTAACTGAATTTAAAAGAGAGTTGTGATCATCTTCATGTTTCACTTCATTAAATGTATATTGCTACTTTAGTTTTAAATACAGATATTCAGTTATCTACATATTTTGGACCTAAATGTTAACTGAATTGTAAATTTTCTCGTATTAAGCTGGCCCTAAAAATATTGTATCCTGACAATCAGACTGAATAAATTATTATTGTTAATATTTTCTTTCCCAGCGTACCTGTTGCAGTGGGAGTAGGTCAGGCTAACCTAGCGTACACGAACGCTTGCACATAAGAGCGGCACATCGGGCACCTTACAAACGCCCCGCTGCACTTCGCGCACGTCAACAGGTGACCACACGGCAAGAACACCACGCTCATCTGTAAGCAGACAACATCATTGTAACACTGTTGAAAAGGTCACACTGTCGTTGTTATATTAATCAGCTGCCTCTAATATTCCAATGACTTACCTCAGAGCCCACGCAAATTTTGCACAGTCTTGCTTCCTTCAACTCTCTCCTTTCCTCTTCCAACAATAATATTTTCTCTTTATTTTCCATTCTTTTTTTTCCACAACTGATCGAAGTTCCACAAAGTATTAACACACGTGTGTAGGATGCCTCGGACGGAACGAGAATGACACGAACGATCGCCGCACGCTGCACGCGCCGGCCGGTGTGGGGGCGGGGGGAGTGTCATCTTTACCGCACTCACAACTTTGTTGATATCGTTTTCTTTTAATGCGTACGAAATTGTTTTATTGTAATAGGTACGACATTTGTTAATTCTTTATATCTGAAGAATGAAACGTAGAAATAATATAATTGTATGATAATCATTAGTAGTAACGACTATAATAGTAGCTACGTTAAGGAATCACACTTCATATCAATATAATAAAGGTGAAAGTTTTTGAACGTGTGCGTTTGTATGTTTGTCAATCTTCACGCATTTATTCCAAAAAATGTGCTGTTTCCGTGGAATGAGTAAACAGTTTTGAACAGTCCACTGCTGGACATGTGCCCCTCTTTCGCACCCCTGGATATTTTAAATTTTTTTAATTATCAATACAAAGTGATTGAAGAGAAAGACTTATATGTATAGTTATACGTATTTTATACAACAGTAGAGGAAACCGAGAAATTCAAAGCTCTGTAAGGCGATATTGTAAAATCATGCTTTTATATGATTACATTGCTAACACTAGCTACTACGAAAATGTATATCTCAAAAAGATCTACCAAACAGCCAGCAATGACCCGTCCTTCTCCTTAAAATAACCCACAGTAATCTTTTTATTCTTTTATATATTTGACAAAGAAATAACTTATAGGTAAGGTAAGGTAACGAATTACTAAAATATGCAATAACGCTAGCGAAACCGCGGTGATCACAGCTAGTAATAATAAAAACTGTCACGTTACTTTGCATTGGGATCGAAGTGTTATCATAGACATAACCAAAAAGTAGCCAACAGGTCTGCTACTGTGGTGATAGATCGATTAAATCCATTTCTTGAACTCCAAACGATCAGCCGCCTACTGATAAGGTGGAAAGGTAATTAACGTGTACATTAATTACAATCGTTAAACAAACAAATATTATATAAATTCGTTGACGGACATATTCCTTTTCTAAGTAATATATTAATAAATTTATGCTAATTAGGGACCTATCAGATATACATATATCGTTAGCTGTTAAGTAATTGTGTGCGCGTTAATGTATTTTACTTACTGTTCCATGTTAAATTTATCTTGGCAAAACTTACGAAAATAATAAGCATTTCATGTTTTGTTAGTCCGTTTATTTCGAAGAGTTGTAACTTTATGCACGTGTTCAAGGCTTTAAGTGATAGTAGAATAGACAAAGTATAAAAGGAATGACGTTACAAAGCGGGATCAAATAATGCTTAGGAGAAATTCAATTTTATTTGATCCGCTCAATACGAGAAAACAGAACATTTTTTTTCTGTCCAATCTATACAGTTTAGCAGGAAACCTCAAAAGTACGATTATTATTGAGGTTAACAAGTTCTGTTCATCCGAAAAAGAAAAGAGTGAAATCTTAGTGTCAAACCACTTTGCAGTGGTTAGGGCACCAAAAAGAGGAACCTCCTCACTGTACGGACCGTGTCGAGGATTACCGCCTTCTGCGTCAGGCACTTGATCCAGCATTCTCACGTGAGCGTCTTGATTACTAACTTACAATTTAGAGTCGCCATACTACAGGTATGAGCCTGACTCAGTTCTTATAGAATCGAAAACGGCCGATTTCGTACAAAAAAAAAGAAAAAAACTACAATGTGACAATAGAGCGGCTAATAAAAAGAACTCACAAGAATTTCTTTATCTTAATGCTTGTGGGGTTATAAAATAAATGGTCACAACGCTTTGTCGACATTCTTATATTGACAATACACGAAAACAATGAAATGACTAAAATATAAGTAAAAAAAAGCAGAATACATGGATTACGTTTCACAAAAATATGTCTAGGGACTGATTTTTATTTATATTGCGTAATTGGTCTTCTGCAAAGAACTGGACAATGGACGAGAGTATTATACTTTGGCATGGTCGTTTAAAAATTAGACAGTAGGTACATGAAAACGTCTTGAATATGGCGTTAAACTACGTGCTTACAGATACAAACGGCGTAACACAAGAAATGCATTTGTGTTGTGGGGTATGCGCAAGGTAGTAATTTAAAAGGTCACGCTGAAAAATTTGTAATTATAAAAGATTATTTAAATGCAGGAAACTTTGCCCGTACAGAAAATTTATCAGACATAGTGTACCACTATATTGTTTTAGATCGTCATTGAGATATTCTCGAAGAGAATAATACTCGTAGCACTTAGCAATGAGCAGTTTCTGAAGACGCTTCTTGAAAATTGTTGTGTTTTCAGCCTTTTTATATGATTCGGCAATTTATTACAGACATATGGAGCAATACAAAGTATGCTTTTGTCCATTAATGCAGTTTTACTCTTCACAACACACATCTGCGTGACGAACTTTTGATCTTTTCTCAAATAGACCAATATTTTGTCTTACGAACGTGGCACACTCAACGATACACACTCGTATATATTATATATGCATGAGAGAGTTAATATGTTTTTTTCTACAAAGTGAGATTTACAACTGTTAGGTATTTTAACATCAAATATAATCCTTATACATCTTTTCTGAACTTTGAATGCTAAATTTCAATCAGTGGAGTTACCCCAAGGCATGATACCGAACCGCAGCGTTGATGAGACAAGTCCATGATATGCTGCTATCAGTGTAGATCTACTCGCTACAATTTTTAGCTTATAGAATCCATAGATTGATTGACTCACGTTAGTACAGACATATTATTCTGTGTGTGCGTTCCAGTTCAATTTACTGTCAATTTAAATTATTGTTTTGTACCCATTGTATTATTAAATCAATAGATGTATTCATTTTAGTTTCAATAGACGGCAAGGATCCATTAGTAAATAATACAGTGATTTCGTCAGCAAATAAAGTCATATCACAGAGAGTCGTTAACGGTAGGTCATTTATATACATAATAATCTAATTCTCAACGTCCTCTGATCATACACCACAGGCGATCTCGAACTCTTCAATCATCACCATCAACTCTAAATAAATAAATGGATAAAAGAAAAAGAAAGGACTTTAAGAATTGCCTTTGTTTTTATTGATAGGGTGAAAAATCTCTTCGGATCTCCGACTCCTCAAGGTCGGGCTTGTTCTTCTCTCGTGATCGGTCCCCTCCTGATCCCGTTCAGCGGCCTCTCTCTGAAGCGTAACAGATTCCGCAGATAAAGACCACTGCGTTTCATTAGCCCTCCGCACCCGCCAATCATGCAGCAATGATTGCTGGCGGGGACAAGTCTCGTCGTCGTCGTCAAGGTCACCATACTGCATACTGCATACTGCATCGTCTGCATTCACAATGAGTATGGTGACCACAACTCTTGGATTCCATCAGGTAGGGTAGAGTTACTTAGGCAAGGTTTTGATGTTAAAATAAAAAAAAAGTTCAAACTATTATTTGTTTTTAATGTTTTTTAATGTCTTAATATCTAGGTACTATACATATTGTTTCACTTAAATATTGATTTGTTACACTTTGACTATACAAAAATATAGTATATTTACATTTACATTACATTGTACCTACATTTAACTTATGAATTAACCCTATTTATGCTACACTAACTACTTATACTAAAACTAAACTAAACTAAAACTAAAAAATGTACAAAAGTCGTTGGTACGCCTTGTGCAACGAGAACATCTGGAAGCGAGAAAATTTATTTAGAATCATATTAACTATTAAATCATAATTATATTATTCGACTTGTAATTTTTCTATATATGTATAATAGGACTTGAAATAATTTTGAGCTACAGACCGTATACTTGGTGTCGGTAAGTCATGTTCTGATTGTAGTTTTTTTTCGCTTAGTGAGTACCTAACTGAATTTAAAAGAGAGTTGTGATCATCTTCATGTTTCACTTCATTAAATGTATATTGCTACTTTAGTTTTAAATACAGATATTCAGTTATCTGCATATTTTGGACCTAAATGTTCACTGAATTGTAAATTTACTCGTATTAAGCTGGCCCTAAAAATATTGTATCCTGACAATCAGACTGAATAAATTATTATTGTTAATATTTTCTTTCCCAGCGTACCTGTTGCAGTGGGAGTAGGTCAGGCTAACCTAGCGTACACGAACGCTTGCACATAAGAGCGGCACATCGGGCACCTTACAAACGCCCCGCCGCACTTCGCGCACGTCAACAGGTGACCACACGGCAAGAACACCACGCTCATCTGTAAGCAGACAACATCATTGTAACACTGTTGAAGAGGTCACACTGTCGTTGTTATATTAATCAGCTGCCTCTAATATTCCAATGACTTACCTCAGAGCCCACGCAAATTTTGCACAGTCTTGCTTCCTTCAACTCTCTCCTTTCCTCTTCCAACAATAATATTTTCTCTTTATTTTCCATTTTTTTTTTTCCACAACTGATCGAAGTTCCACAAAGTATTAACACACGTGTGTAGGATGCCTCGGACGGAACGAGAATGACACGAACGATCGCCGCACGCTGCAAGCGCCGGCCGGTGTGGGGGCGGGGGGAGTGTCATCTTTACCGCACTCACAACTTTGTTGATATCGTTTTCTTTTAATGCGTACGAAATTGTTTTATTGTAATAGGTACGACATTTGTTAATTCTTTATATCTGAAGAATGAAACGTAGAAATAATATAATTGTATGATAATCATTAGTAGTAGCGACTATAATAGTAGCTACGTTAAGGAATCACACTTCATATCAATATAATAAAGGTGAAAGTTTTTGAACGTGTGCGTTTGTATGTTTGTCAATCTTCACGCATTTATTCCAAAAAATGTGCTGTTTCCGTGGAATGAGTAAACAGTTTTGAACAGTCCACTGCTGGACATGTGCCCCTCTTTCGCACCCCTGGATATTTTAAATTTTTTTAATTATCAATACAAAGTGATTGAAGAGAAAGACTTATATGTATAGTTACACGTATTTTATACAACAGTAGAGGAAACCGAGAAATTCAAAGCTCTGTAAGGCGATATTGTAAAATCATGCTTTTATATGATTACATTGCTAACACTAGCTACTACGAAAATGTATATCTCAAAAAGATCTACCAAACAGCCAGCAATGACCCGTCCTTCTCCTTAAAATAACCCACAGTAATCTTTTTATTCTTTTATATATTTGACAAAGAAATAACTTATAGGTAAGGTAAGGTAACGAATTACTAAAATATGCAATAACGCTAGCGAAACCGCGGTGATCACAGCTAGTAATAATAAAAACTGTCACGTTACTTTGCATTGGGATCGAAGTGTTATCATAGACATAACCAAAAAGTAGCCAACAGGTCTGCTACTGTGGTGATAGATCGATTAAATCCATTTCTTGAACTCCAAACGATCAGCCGCCTACTGATAAGGTGGAAAGGTAATTAACGTGTACATTAATTACAATCGTTAAACAAACAAATATTATATAAATTCGTTGACGGACATATTCCTTTTCTAAGTAATATATTAATAAATTTATGCTAATTAGGGACCTATCAGATATACATATATCGTTAGCTGTTAAGTAATTGTGTGCGCGTTAATGTATTTTACTTACTGTTCCATGTTAAATTTATCTTGGCAAAACTTACGAAAATAATAAGCATTTCATGTTTTGTTAGTCCGTTTATTTCGAAGAGTTGTAACTTTATGCACGTGTTCAAGGCTTTAAGTGATAGTAGAATAGACAAAGTATAAAAGGAATGACGTTACAAAGCGGGATCAAATAATGCTTAGGAGAAATTCAATTTTATTTGATTCGCTCAATACGAGAAAACAGAACATTTTTTTTCTGTCCAATCTATACAGTTTAGCAGGAAACCTCAAAAGTACGATTATTATTGAAGTTAACAAGTTCTGTTCATCTGAAAAAGAAAAGAGTGAAATCTTAGTGTCAAACCACTTTGCAGTGGTTAGGGCACCAAAAAGAGGAACCTCCTCACTGTACGGGCCGTGTCGAGGATTACCGCCTTCTGCGTCAGGCACTTGATCCAGCATTCTCACGTGAGCGTCTTGATTACTAACTTACAATTTAGAGTCGCCATACTACAGGTATGAGCCTGACTCAGTTCTTATAGAATCGAAAACGGCCGATTTCGTACAAAAAAAAAGAAAAAAACTACAATGTGACAATAGAGCGGCTAATAAAAAGAACTCACAAGAATTTCTTTATCTTAATGCTTGTGGGGTTATAAAATAAATGGTCACAACGCTTTGTCGACATTCTTATATTGACAATACACGAAAACAATGAAATGACTAAAATATAAGTAAAAAAAAGCAGAATACATGGATTACGTTTCACAAAAATATGTCTAGGGACTGATTTTTATTTATATTGCGTAATTGGTCTTCTGCAAAGAACTGGACAATGGACGAGAGTATTATACTTTGGCATGGTCGTTTAAAAATTAGACAGTAGGTACATGAAAACGTCTTGAATATGGTGTTAAACTACGTGCTTACAGATACAAACGGCGTAACACAAGAAATGCATTTGTGTTGTGGGGTATGCGCAAGGTAGTAATTTAAAAGGTCACGCTGAAAAATTTGTAATTATAAAAGATTATTTAAATGCAGGAAACTTTGCCCGTACAGAAAATTTATCAGACATAGTGTACCACTATATTGTTTTAGATCGTCATTGAGATATTCTCGAAGAGAATAATACTCGTAGCACTTAGCAATGAGCAGTTTCTGAAGACGCTTCTTGAAAATTGTTGTGTTTTCAGCCTTTTTATATGATTCGGCAATTTATTACAGACATATGGAGCAATACAAAGTATGCTTTTGTCCATTAATGCAGTTTTACTCTTCACAACACACATCTGCGTGACGAACTTTTGATCTTTTCTCAAATAGACCAATATTTTGTCTTACGAACGTGGCACACTCAACGATACACACTCGTATATATTATATTTATATGCATGAGAGAGTTAATATGTTTTTTTCTACAAAGTGAGATTTACAACTGTTAGGTATTTTAACATCAAATATAATCCTTATACATCTTTTCTGAACTTTGAATGCTAAATTTCAATCAGTGGAGTTACCCCAAGGCATGATACCGAACCGCAGCGTTGATGAGACAAGTCCATGATATGCTGCTATCAGTGTAGATCTACTCGCTACATTTTTTAGCTTATAGAATCCATAGATTGATTGACTCACGTTAGTACAGACATATTATTCTGTGTGTGCGTTCCAGTTCAATTTACTGTCAATTTAAATTATTGTTTTGTACCCATTGTATTATTAAATCAATAGATGTATTCATTTTAGTTTCAATAGACGGCAAGGATCCATTAGTAAATAATACAGTGATTTCGTCAGCAAATAAAGTCATATCACAGAGAGTCGTTAACGGTAGGTCATTTATATACATAATAATCTAATTCTCAACGTCCTCTGATCATACACCACAGGCGATCTCGAACTCTTCAATCATCACCATCAACTCTAAATAAATAAATGGATAAAAGAAAAAGAAAGGACTTTAAGAATTGCCTTTGTTTTTATTGATAGGGTGAAAAATCTCTTCGGATCTCCGACTCCTCAAGGTCGGTCTTGTTCTTCTCTCGTGATCGGTCCCCTCCTGATCCCGTTCAGCGGCCTCTCTCTGAAGCGTAAAAGATTCCGCAGATAAAGACCACTGCGTTTCATCAGCCCTCCGCACCCGCCAATCATGCAGCAATGATTGCTGGCGGGGACAAGTCTCGTCGTCGTCGTCAAGGTCACCATACTGCATACTGCATACTGCATCGTCTGCATTCACAATGAGTATGGTGACCACAACTCTTGGATTCCATCAGGTAGGGTAGAGTTACTTAGGCAAGGTTTTGATGTTAAAATAAAAAAAAAGTTCAAACTATTATTTGTTTTTAATGTTTTTTAATGTCTTAATATCTAGGTACTATACATATTGTTTCACTTAAATATTGATTTGTTACACTTTGACTATACAAAAATATAGTATATTTACATTTACATTACATTGTACCTACATTTAACTTATGAATTAACCCTATTTATGCTACACTAACTACTTATACTAAAACTAAACTAAACTAAAACTAAAAAATGTACAAAAGTCGTTGGTACGCCTTGTGCAACGAGAACATCTGGAAGCGAGAAAATTTATTTAGAATCATATTAACTATTAAATCATAATTATATTATTCGACTTGTAATTTTTCTATATATGTATAATAGGACTTGAAATAATTTTGAGCTACAGACCGTATACTTGGTGTCGGTAAGTCATGTTCTGATTGTAGTTTTTTTTCGCTTAGTGAGTACCTAACTGAATTTAAAAGAGAGTTGTGATCATCTTCATGTTTCACTTCATTAAATGTATATTGCTACTTTAGTTTTAAATACAGATATTCAGTTATCTGCATATTTTGGACCTAAATGTTCACTGAATTGTAAATTTACTCGTATTAAGCTGGCCCTAAAAATATTGTATCCTGACAATCAGACTGAATAAATTATTATTGTTAATATTTTCTTTCCCAGCGTACCTGTTGCAGTGGGAGTAGATCAGGCTAACCTAGCGTACACGAACGCTTGCACATAAGAGCGGCACATCGGGCACCTTACAAACGCCCCGCCGCACTTCGCGCACGTCAACAGGTGACCACACGGCAAGAACACCACGCTCATCTGTAAGCAGACAACATCATTGTAACACTGTTGAAGAGGTCACACTGTCGTTGTTATATTAATCAGCTGCCTCTAATATTCCAATGACTTACCTCAGAGCCCACGCAAATTTTGCACAGTCTTGCTTCCTTCAACTCTCTCCTTTCCTCTTCCAACAATAATATTTTCTCTTTATTTTCCATTTTTTTTTTTCCACAACTGATCGAAGTTCCACAAAGTATTAACACACGTGTGTAGGATGCCTCGGACGGAACGAGAATGACACGAACGATCGCCGCACGCTGCAAGCGCCGGCCGGTGTGGGGGCGGGGGGAGTGTCGTCTTTACCGCACTCACAACTTTGTTGATATCGTTTTCTTTTAATGCGTACGAAATTGTTTTATTGTAATAGGTACGACATTTGTTAATTCTTTATATCTGAAGAATGAAACGTAGAAATAATATAATTGTATGATAATCATTAGTAGTAACGACTATAATAGTAGCTACGTTAAGGAATCACACTTCATATCAATATAATAAAGGTGAAAGTTTTTGAACGTGTGCGTTTGTATGTTTGTCAATCTTCACGCATTTATTCCAAAAAATGTGCTGTTTCCGTGGAATGAGTAAACAGTTTTGAACAGTCCACTGCTGGACATGTGCCCCTCTTTCGCACCCCTGGATATTTTAAATTTTTTTAATTATCAATACAAAGTGATTGAAGAGAAAGACTTATATGTATAGTTATACGTATTTTATACAACAGTAGAGGAAACCGAGAAATTCAAAGCTCTGTAAGGCGATATTGTAAAATCATGCTTTTATATGATTACATTGCTAACACTAGCTACTACGAAAATGTATATCTCAAAAAGATCTACCAAACAGCCAGCAATGACCCGTCCTTCTCCTTAAAATAACCCACAGTAATCTTTTTATTCTTTTATATATTTGACAAAGAAATAACTTATAGGTAAGGTAAGGTAACGAATTACTAAAATATGCAATAACGCTAGCGAAACCGCGGTGATCACAGCTAGTAATAATAAAAACTGTCACGTTACTTTGCATTGGGATCGAAGTGTTATCATAGACATAACCAAAAAGTAGCCAACAGGTCTGCTACTGTGGTGATAGATCGATTAAATCCATTTCTTGAACTCCAAACGATCAGCCGCCTACTGATAAGGTGGAAAGGTAATTAACGTGTACATTAATTACAATCGTTAAACAAACAAATATTATATAAATTCGTTGACGGACATATTCCTTTTCTAAGTAATATATTAATAAATTTATGCTAATTAGGGACCTATCAGATATACATATATCGTTAGCTGTTAAGTAATTGTGTGCGCGTTAATGTATTTTACTTACTGTTCCATGTTAAATTTATCTTGGCAAAACTTACGAAAATAATAAGCATTTCATGTTTTGTTAGTCCGTTTATTTCGAAGAGTTGTAACTTTATGCACGTGTTCAAGGCTTTAAGTGATAGTAGAATAGACAAAGTATAAAAGGAATGACGTTACAAAGCGGGATCAAATAATGCTTAGGAGAAATTCAATTTTATTTGATCCGCTCAATACGAGAAAACAGAACATTTTTTTTCTGTCCAATCTATACAGTTTAGCAGGAAACCTCAAAAGTACGATTATTATTGAGGTTAACAAGTTCTGTTCATCCGAAAAAGAAAAGAGTGAAATCTTAGTGTCAAACCACTTTGCAGTGGTTAGGGCACCAAAAAGAGGAACCTCCTCACTGTACGGACCGTGTCGAGGATTACCGCCTTCTGCGTCAGGCACTTGATCCAGCATTCTCACGTGAGCGTCTTGATTACTAACTTACAATTTAGAGTCGCCATACTACAGGTATGAGCCTGACTCAGTTCTTATAGAATCGAAAACGGCCGATTTCGTACAAAAAAAAAGAAAAAAACTACAATGTGACAATAGAGCGGCTAATAAAAAGAACTCACAAGAATTTCTTTATCTTAATGCTTGTGGGGTTATAAAATAAATGGTCACAACGCTTTGTCGACATTCTTATATTGACAATACACGAAAACAATGAAATGACTAAAATATAAGTAAAAAAAAGCAGAATACATGGATTACGTTTCACAAAAATATGTCTAGGGACTGATTTTTATTTATATTGCGTAATTGGTCTTCTGCAAAGAACTGGACAATGGACGAGAGTATTATACTTTGGCATGGTCGTTTAAAAATTAGACAGTAGGTACATGAAAACGTCTTGAATATGGCGTTAAACTACGTGCTTACAGATACAAACGGCGTAACACAAGAAATGCATTTGTGTTGTGGGGTATGCGCAAGGTAGTAATTTAAAAGGTCACGCTGAAAAATTTGTAATTATAAAAGATTATTTAAATGCAGGAAACTTTGCCCGTACAGAAAATTTATCAGACATAGTGTACCACTATATTGTTTTAGATCGTCATTGAGATATTCTCGAAGAGAATAATACTCGTAGCACTTAGCAATGAGCAGTTTCTGAAGACGCTTCTTGAAAATTGTTGTGTTTTCAGCCTTTTTATATGATTCGGCAATTTATTACAGACATATGGAGCAATACAAAGTATGCTTTTGTCCATTAATGCAGTTTTACTCTTCACAACACACATCTGCGTGACGAACTTTTGATCTTTTCTCAAATAGACCAATATTTTGTCTTACGAACGTGGCACACTCAACGATACACACTCGTATATATTATATATGCATGAGAGAGTTAATATGTTTTTTTCTACAAAGTGAGATTTACAACTGTTAGGTATTTTAACATCAAATATAATCCTTATACATCTTTTCTGAACTTTGAATGCTAAATTTCAATCAGTGGAGTTACCCCAAGGCATGATACCGAACCGCAGCGTTGATGAGACAAGTCCATGATATGCTGCTATCAGTGTAGATCTACTCGCTACATTTTTTAGCTTATAGAATCCATAGATTGATTGACTCACGTTAGTACAGACATATTATTCTGTGTGTGCGTTCCAGTTCAATTTACTGTCAATTTAAATTATTGTTTTGTACCCATTGTATTATTAAATCAATAGATGTATTCATTTTAGTTTCAATAGACGGCAAGGATCCATTAGTAAATAATACAGTGATTTCGTCAGCAAATAAAGTCATATCACAGAGAGTCGTTAACGGTAGGTCATTTATATACATAATAATCTAATTCTCAACGTCCTCTGATCATACACCACAGGCGATCTCGAACTCTTCAATCATCACCATCAACTCTAAATAAATAAATGGATAAAAGAAAAAGAAAGGACTTTAAGAATTGCCTTTGTTTTTATTGATAGGGTGAAAAATCTCTTCGGATCTCCGACTCCTCAAGGTCGGGCTTGTTCTTCTCTCGTGATCGGTCCCCTCCTGATCCCGTTCAGCGGCCTCTCTCTGAAGCGTAACAGATTCCGCAGATAAAGACCACTGCGTTTCATCAGCCCTCCGCACCCGCCAATCATGCAGCAATGATTGCTGGCGGGGACAAGTCTCGTCGTCGTCGTCAAGGTCACCATACTGCATACTGCATACTGCATCGTCTGCATTCACAATGAGTATGGTGACCACAACTCTTGGATTCCATCAGGTAGGGTAGAGTTACTTAGGCAAGGTTTTGATGTTAAAATAAAAAAAAAGTTCAAACTATTATTTGTTTTTAATGTTTTTTAATGTCTTAATATCTAGGTACTATACATATTGTTTCACTTAAATATTGATTTGTTACACTTTGACTATACAAAAATATAGTATATTTACATTTACATTACATTGTACCTACATTTAACTTATGAATTAGCCCTATTTATGCTACACTAACTACTTATACTAAAACTAAACTAAACTAAAACTAAAAAATGTACAAAAGTCGTTGGTACGCCTTGTGCAACGAGAACATCTGGAAGCGAGAAAATTTATTTAGAATCATATTAACTATTAAATCATAATTATATTATTCGACTTGTAATTTTTCTATATATGTATAATAGGACTTGAAATAATTTTGAGCTACAGACCGTATACTTGGTGTCGGTAAGTCATGTTCTGATTGTAGTTTTTTTTCGCTTAGTGAGTACCTAACTGAATTTAAAAGAGAGTTGTGATCATCTTCATGTTTCACTTCATTAAATGTATATTGCTACTTTAGTTTTAAATACAGATATTCAGTTATCTACATATTTTGGACCTAAATGTTCACTGAATTGTAAATTTTCTCGTATTAAGCTGGCCCTAAAAATATTGTATCCTGACAATCAGACTGAATAAATTATTATTGTTAATATTTTCTTTCCCAGCGTACCTGTTGCAGTGGGAGTAGGTCAGGCTAACCTAGCGTACACGAACGCTTGCACATAAGAGCGGCACATCGGGCACCTTACAAACGCCCCGCCGCACTTCGCGCACGTCCACAGGTGACCACACGGCAAGAACACCACGCTCATCTGTAAGCAGACAACATCATTGTAACACTGTTGAAGAGGTCACACTGTCGTTGTTATATTAATCAGCTGCCTCTAATATTCCAATGACTTACCTCAGAGCCCACGCAAATTTTGCACAGTCTTGCTTCCTTCAACTCTCTCCTTTCCTCTTCCAACAATAATATTTTCTCTTTATTTTCCATTTTTTTTTTTCCACAACTGATCGAAGTTCCACAAAGTATTAACACACGTGTGTAGGATGCCTCGGACGGAACGAGAATGACACGAACGATCGCCGCACGCTGCAAGCGCCGGCCGGTGTGGGGGCGGGGGGAGTGTCGTCTTTACCGCACTCACAACTTTGTTGATATCGTTTTCTTTTAATGCGTACGAAATTGTTTTATTGTAATAGGTACGACATTTGTTAATTCTTTATATCTGAAGAATGAAACGTAGAAATAATATAATTGTATGATAATCATTAGTAGTAACGACTATAATAGTAGCTACGTTAAGGAATCACACTTCATATCAATATAATAAAGGTGAAAGTTTTTGAACGTGTGCGTTTGTATGTTTGTCAATCTTCACGCATTTATTCCAAAAAATGTGCTGTTTCCGTGGAATGAGTAAACAGTTTTGAACAGTCCACTGCTGGACATGTGCCCCTCTTTCGCACCCCTGGATATTTTAAATTTTTTTAATTATCAATACAAAGTGATTGAAGAGAAAGACTTATATGTATAGTTACACGTATTTTATACAACAGTAGAGGAAACCGAGAAATTCAAAGCTCTGTAAGGCGATATTGTAAAATCATGCTTTTATATGATTACATTGCTAACACTAGCTACTACGAAAATGTATATCTCAAAAAGATCTACCAAACAGCCAGCAATGACCCGTCCTTCTCCTTAAAATAACCCACAGTAATCTTTTTATTCTTTTATATATTTAACAAAGAAATAACTTATAGGTAAGGTAAGGTAACGAATTACTAAAATATGCAATAACGCTAGCGAAACCGTGGTGATCACAGCTAGTAATAATAAAATCTGTCACGTTACTTTGCATTGGGATCGAAGTGTTATCATAGACATAACCAAAAAGTAGCCAACAGGTCTGCTACTGTGGTGATAGATCGATTAAATCCATTTCTTGAACTCCAAACGATCAGCCGCCTACTGATAAGGTGGAAAGGTAATTAACGTGTACATTAATTACAATCGTTAAACAAACAAATATTATATAAATTCGTTGACGGACATATTCCTTTTCTAAGTAATATATTAATAAATTTATGCTAATTAGGGACCTATCAGATATACATATATCGTTAGCTGTTAAGTAATTGTGTGCGCGTTAATGTATTTTACTTACTGTTCCATGTTAAATTTATCTTGGCAAAACTTACGAAAATAATAAGCATTTCATGTTTTGTTAGTCCGTTTATTTCGAAGAGTTGTAACTTTATGCACGTGTTCAAGGCTTTAAGTGATAGTAGAATAGACAAAGTATAAAAGGAATGACGTTACAAAGCGGGATCAAATAATGCTTAGGAGAAATTCAATTTTATTTGATTCGCTCAATACGAGAAAACAGAACATTTTTTTTCTGTCCAATCTATACAGTTTAGCAGGAAACCTCAAAAGTACGATTATTATTGAAGTTAACAAGTTCTGTTCATCTGAAAAAGAAAAGAGTGAAATCTTAGTGTCAAACCACTTTGCAGTGGTTAGGGCACCAAAAAGAGGAACCTCCTCACTGTACGGGCCGTGTCGAGGATTACCGCCTTCTGCGTCAGGCACTTGATCCAGCATTCTCACGTGAGCGTCTTGATTACTAACTTACAATTTAGAGTCGCCATACTACAGGTATGAGCCTGACTCAGTTCTTATAGAATCGAAAACGGCCGATTTCGTACAAAAAAAAAGAAAAAAACTACAATGTGACAATAGAGCGGCTAATAAAAAGAACTCACAAGAATTTCTTTATCTTAATGCTTGTGGGGTTATAAAATAAATGGTCACAACGCTTTGTCGACATTCTTATATTGACAATACACGAAAACAATGAAATGACTAAAATATAAGTAAAAAAAAGCAGAATACATGGATTACGTTTCACAAAAATATGTCTAGGGACTGATTTTTATTTATATTGCGTAATTGGTCTTCTGCAAAGAACTGGACAATGGACGAGAGTATTATACTTTGGCATGGTCGTTTAAAAATTAGACAGTAGGTACATGAAAACGTCTTGAATATGGTGTTAAACTACGTGCTTACAGATACAAACGGCGTAACACAAGAAATGCATTTGTGTTGTGGGGTATGCGCAAGGTAGTAATTTAAAAGGTCACGCTGAAAAATTTGTAATTATAAAAGATTATTTAAATGCAGGAAACTTTGCCCGTACAGAAAATTTATCAGACATAGTGTACCACTATATTGTTTTAGATCGTCATTGAGATATTCTCGAAGAGAATAATACTCGTAGCACTTAGCAATGAGCAGTTTCTGAAGACGCTTCTTGAAAATTGTTGTGTTTTCAGCCTTTTTATATGATTCGGCAATTTATTACAGACATATGGAGCAATACAAAGTATGCTTTTGTCCATTAATGCAGTTTTACTCTTCACAACACACATCTGCGTGACGAACTTTTGATCTTTTCTCAAATAGACCAATATTTTGTCTTACGAACGTGGCACACTCAACGATACACACTCGTATATATTATATATGCATGAGAGAGTTAATATGTTTTTTTCTACAAAGTGAGATTTACAACTGTTAGGTATTTTAACATCAAATATAATCCTTATACATCTTTTCTGAACTTTGAATGCTAAATTTCAATCAGTGGAGTTACCCCAAGGCATGATACCGAACCGCAGCGTTGATGAGACAAGTCCATGATATGCTGCTATCAGTGTAGATCTACTCGCTACATTTTTTAGCTTATAGAATCCATAGATTGATTGACTCACGTTAGTACAGACATATTATTCTGTGTGTGCGTTCCAGTTCAATTTACTGTCAATTTAAATTATTGTTTTGTACCCATTGTATTATTAAATCAATAGATGTATTCATTTTAGTTTCAATAGACGGCAAGGATCCATTAGTAAATAATACAGTGATTTCGTCAGCAAATAAAGTCATATCACAGAGAGTCGTTAACGGTAAGTCATTTATATACATAATAATCTAATTCTCAACGTCCTCTGATCATACACCACAGGCGATCTCGAACTCTTCAATCATCACCATCAACTCTAAATAAATAAATGGATAAAAGAAAAAGAAAGGACTTTAAGAATTGCCTTTGTTTTTATTGATAGGGTGAAAAATCTCTTCGGATCTCCGACTCCTCAAGGTCGGTCTTGTTCTTCTCTCGTGATCGGTCCCCTCCTGATCCCGTTCAGCGGCCTCTCTCTGAAGCGTAAAAGATTCCGCAGATAAAGACCACTGCGTTTCATCAGCCCTCCGCACCCGCCAATCATGCAGCAATGATTGCTGGCGGGGACAAGTCTCGTCGTCGTCGTCAAGGTCACCATACTGCATACTGCATACTGCATCGTCTGCATTCACAATGAGTATGGTGACCACAACTCTTGGATTCCATCAGGTAGGGTAGAGTTACTTAGGCAAGGTTTTGATGCTAAAATAAAAAAAAAGTTCAAACTATTATTTGTTTTTAATGTTTTTTAATGTCTTAATATCTAGGTACTATACATATTGTTTCACTTAAATATTGATTTGTTACACTTTGACTATACAAAAATATAGTATATTTACATTTACATTACATTGTACCTACATTTAACTTATGAATTAACCCTATTTATGCTACACTAACTACTTATACTAAAACTAAACTAAACTAAAACTAAAAAATGTACAAAAGTCGTTGGTACGCCTTGTGCAACGAGAACATCTGGAAGCGAGAAAATTTATTTAGAATCATATTAACTATTAAATCATAATTGTATTATTCGACTTGTAATTGTTCTATATATGTATAATAGGACTTGAAATAATTTTGAGCTACAGACCGTATACTTGGTGTCGGTAAGTCATGTTCTGATTGTAGTTTTTTTTCGCTTAGTGAGTACCTAACTGAATTTAAAAGAGAGTTGTGATCATCTTCATGTTTCACTTCATTAAATGTATATTGCTACTTTAGTTTTAAATACAGATATTCAGTTATCTACATATTTTGGACCTAAATGTTCACTGAATTGTAAATTTACTCGTATTAAGCTGGCCCTAAAAATATTGTATCCTGACAATCAGACTGAATAAATTATTATTGTTAATATTTTCTTTCCCAGCGTACCTGTTGCAGTGGGAGTAGGTCAGGCTAACCTAGCGTACACGAACGCTTGCACATAAGAGCGGCACATCGGGCACCTTACAAACGCCCCGCCGCACTTCGCGCACGTCAACAGGTGACCACACGGCAAGAACACCACGCTCATCTGTAAGCAGACAACATCATTGTAACACTGTTGAAGAGGTCACACTGTCGTTGTTATATTAATCAGCTGCCTCTAATATTCCAATGACTTACCTCAGAGCCCACGCAAATTTTGCACAGTCTTGCTTCCTTCAACTCTCTCCTTTCCTCTTCCAACAATAATATTTTCTTTTTATTTTCCATTTTTTTTTTTTCCACAACTGATCGAAGTTCCACAAAGTATTAACACACGTGTGTAGGATGCCTCGGACGGAACGAGAATGACACGAACGATCGCCGCACGCTGCAAGCGCCGGCCGGTGTGGGGGCGGGGGGAGTGTCATCTTTACCGCACTCACAACTTTGTTGATATCGTTTTCTTTTAATGCGTACGAAATTGTTTTATTGTAATAGGTACGACATTTGTTAATTCTTTATATCTGAAGAATGAAACGTAGAAATAATATAATTGTATGATAATCATTAGTAGTAGCGACTATAATAGTAGCTACGTTAAGGAATCACACTTCATATCAATATAATAAAGGTGAAAGTTTTTGAACGTGTGCGTTTGTATGTTTGTCAATCTTCACGCATTTATTCCAAAAAATGTGCTGTTTCCGTGGAATGAGTAAACAGTTTTGAACAGTCCACTGCTGGACATGTGCCCCTCTTTCGCACCCCTGGATATTTTAAATTTTTTTAATTATCAATACAAAGTGATTGAAGAGAAAGACTTATATGTATAGTTACACGTATTTTATACAACAGTAGAGGAAACCGAGAAATTCAAAGCTCTGTAAGGCGATATTGTAAAATCATGCTTTTATATGATTACATTGCTAACACTAGCTACTACGAAAATGTATATCTCAAAAAGATCTACCAAACAGCCAGCAATGACCCGTCCTTCTCCTTAAAATAACCCACAGTAATCTTTTTATTCTTTTATATATTTGACAAAGAAATAACTTATAGGTAAGGTAAGGTAACGAATTACTAAAATATGCAATAACGCTAGCGAAACCGCGGTGATCACAGCTAGTAATAATAAAAACTGTCACGTTACTTTGCATTGGGATCGAAGTGTTATCATAGACATAACCAAAAAGTAGCCAACAGGTCTGCTACTGTGGTGATAGATCGATTAAATCCATTTCTTGAACTCCAAACGATCAGCCGCCTACTGATAAGGTGGAAAGGTAATTAACGTGTACATTAATTACAATCGTTAAACAAACAAATATTATATAAATTCGTTGACGGACATATTCCTTTTCTAAGTAATATATTAATAAATTTATGCTAATTAGGGACCTATCAGATATACATATATCGTTAGCTGTTAAGTAATTGTGTGCGCGTTAATGTATTTTACTTACTGTTCCATGTTAAATTTATCTTGGCAAAACTTACGAAAATAATAAGCATTTCATGTTTTGTTAGTCCGTTTATTTCGAAGAGTTGTAACTTTATGCACGTGTTCAAGGCTTTAAGTGATAGTAGAATAGACAAAGTATAAAAGGAATGACGTTACAAAGCGGGATCAAATAATGCTTAGGAGAAATTCAATTTTATTTGATTCGCTCAATACGAGAAAACAGAACATTTTTTTTCTGTCCAATCTATACAGTTTAGCAGGAAACCTCAAAAGTACGATTATTATTGAAGTTAACAAGTTCTGTTCATCTGAAAAAGAAAAGAGTGAAATCTTAGTGTCAAACCACTTTGCAGTGGTTAGGGCACCAAAAAGAGGAACCTCCTCACTGTACGGGCCGTGTCGAGGATTACCGCCTTCTGCGTCAGGCACTTGATCCAGCATTCTCACGTGAGCGTCTTGATTACTAACTTACAATTTAGAGTCGCCATACTACAGGTATGAGCCTGACTCAGTTCTTATAGAATCGAAAACGGCCGATTTCGTACAAAAAAAAAGAAAAAAACTACAATGTGACAATAGAGCGGCTAATAAAAAGAACTCACAAGAATTTCTTTATCTTAATGCTTGTGGGGTTATAAAATAAATGGTCACAACGCTTTGTCGACATTCTTATATTGACAATACACGAAAACAATGAAATGACTAAAATATAAGTAAAAAAAAGCAGAATACATGGATTACGTTTCACAAAAATATGTCTAGGGACTGATTTTTATTTATATTGCGTAATTGGTCTTCTGCAAAGAACTGGACAATGGACGAGAGTATTATACTTTGGCATGGTCGTTTAAAAATTAGACAGTAGGTACATGAAAACGTCTTGAATATGGTGTTAAACTACGTGCTTACAGATACAAACGGCGTAACACAAGAAATGCATTTGTGTTGTGGGGTATGCGCAAGGTAGTAATTTAAAAGGTCACGCTGAAAAATTTGTAATTATAAAAGATTATTTAAATGCAGGAAACTTTGCCCGTACAGAAAATTTATCAGACATAGTGTACCACTATATTGTTTTAGATCGTCATTGAGATATTCTCGAAGAGAATAATACTCGTAGCACTTAGCAATGAGCAGTTTCTGAAGACGCTTCTTGAAAATTGTTGTGTTTTCAGCCTTTTTATATGATTCGGCAATTTATTACAGACATATGGAGCAATACAAAGTATGCTTTTGTCCATTAATGCAGTTTTACTCTTCACAACACACATCTGCGTGACGAACTTTTGATCTTTTCTCAAATAGACCAATATTTTGTCTTACGAACGTGGCACACTCAACGATACACACTCGTATATATTATATTTATATGCATGAGAGAGTTAATATGTTTTTTTCTACAAAGTGAGATTTACAACTGTTAGGTATTTTAACATCAAATATAATCCTTATACATCTTTTCTGAACTTTGAATGCTAAATTTCAATCAGTGGAGTTACCCCAAGGCATGATACCGAACCGCAGCGTTGATGAGACAAGTCCATGATATGCTGCTATCAGTGTAGATCTACTCGCTACATTTTTTAGCTTATAGAATCCATAGATTGATTGACTCACGTTAGTACAGACATATTATTCTGTGTGTGCGTTCCAGTTCAATTTACTGTCAATTTAAATTATTGTTTTGTACCCATTGTATTATTAAATCAATAGATGTATTCATTTTAGTTTCAATAGACGGCAAGGATCCATTAGTAAATAATACAGTGATTTCGTCAGCAAATAAAGTCATATCACAGAGAGTCGTTAACGGTAGGTCATTTATATACATAATAATCTAATTCTCAACGTCCTCTGATCATACACCACAGGCGATCTCGAACTCTTCAATCATCACCATCAACTCTAAATAAATAAATGGATAAAAGAAAAAGAAAGGACTTTAAGAATTGCCTTTGTTTTTATTGATAGGGTGAAAAATCTCTTCGGATCTCCGACTCCTCAAGGTCGGTCTTGTTCTTCTCTCGTGATCGGTCCCCTCCTGATCCCGTTCAGCGGCCTCTCTCTGAAGCGTAAAAGATTCCGCAGATAAAGACCACTGCGTTTCATCAGCCCTCCGCACCCGCCAATCATGCAGCAATGATTGCTGGCGGGGACAAGTCTCGTCGTCGTCGTCAAGGTCACCATACTGCATACTGCATACTGCATCGTCTGCATTCACAATGAGTATGGTGACCACAACTCTTGGATTCCATCAGGTAGGGTAGAGTTACTTAGGCAAGGTTTTGATGTTAAAATAAAAAAAAAGTTCAAACTATTATTTGTTTTTAATGTTTTTTAATGTCTTAATATCTAGGTACTATACATATTGTTTCACTTAAATATTGATTTGTTACACTTTGACTATACAAAAATATAGTATATTTACATTTACATTACATTGTACCTACATTTAACTTATGAATTAACCCTATTTATGCTACACTAACTACTTATACTAAAACTAAACTAAACTAAAACTAAAAAATGTACAAAAGTCGTTGGTACGCCTTGTGCAACGAGAACATCTGGAAGCGAGAAAATTTATTTAGAATCATATTAACTATTAAATCATAATTATATTATTCGACTTGTAATTTTTCTATATATGTATAATAGGACTTGAAATAATTTTGAGCTACAGACCGTATACTTGGTGTCGGTAAGTCATGTTCTGATTGTAGTTTTTTTTCGCTTAGTGAGTACCTAACTGAATTTAAAAGAGAGTTGTGATCATCTTCATGTTTCACTTCATTAAATGTATATTGCTACTTTAGTTTTAAATACAGATATTCAGTTATCTGCATATTTTGGACCTAAATGTTCACTGAATTGTAAATTTACTCGTATTAAGCTGGCCCTAAAAATATTGTATCCTGACAATCAGACTGAATAAATTATTATTGTTAATATTTTCTTTCCCAGCGTACCTGTTGCAGTGGGAGTAGATCAGGCTAACCTAGCGTACACGAACGCTTGCACATAAGAGCGGCACATCGGGCACCTTACAAACGCCCCGCCGCACTTCGCGCACGTCAACAGGTGACCACACGGCAAGAACACCACGCTCATCTGTAAGCAGACAACATCATTGTAACACTGTTGAAGAGGTCACACTGTCGTTGTTATATTAATCAGCTGCCTCTAATATTCCAATGACTTACCTCAGAGCCCACGCAAATTTTGCACAGTCTTGCTTCCTTCAACTCTCTCCTTTCCTCTTCCAACAATAATATTTTCTCTTTATTTTCCATTTTTTTTTTTCCACAACTGATCGAAGTTCCACAAAGTATTAACACACGTGTGTAGGATGCCTCGGACGGAACGAGAATGACACGAACGATCGCCGCACGCTGCAAGCGCCGGCCGGTGTGGGGGCGGGGGGAGTGTCGTCTTTACCGCACTCACAACTTTGTTGATATCGTTTTCTTTTAATGCGTACGAAATTGTTTTATTGTAATAGGTACGACATTTGTTAATTCTTTATATCTGAAGAATGAAACGTAGAAATAATATAATTGTATGATAATCATTAGTAGTAACGACTATAATAGTAGCTACGTTAAGGAATCACACTTCATATCAATATAATAAAGGTGAAAGTTTTTGAACGTGTGCGTTTGTATGTTTGTCAATCTTCACGCATTTATTCCAAAAAATGTGCTGTTTCCGTGGAATGAGTAAACAGTTTTGAACAGTCCACTGCTGGACATGTGCCCCTCTTTCGCACCCCTGGATATTTTAAATTTTTTTAATTATCAATACAAAGTGATTGAAGAGAAAGACTTATATGTATAGTTATACGTATTTTATACAACAGTAGAGGAAACCGAGAAATTCAAAGCTCTGTAAGGCGATATTGTAAAATCATGCTTTTATATGATTACATTGCTAACACTAGCTACTACGAAAATGTATATCTCAAAAAGATCTACCAAACAGCCAGCAATGACCCGTCCTTCTCCTTAAAATAACCCACAGTAATCTTTTTATTCTTTTATATATTTGACAAAGAAATAACTTATAGGTAAGGTAAGGTAACGAATTACTAAAATATGCAATAACGCTAGCGAAACCGCGGTGATCACAGCTAGTAATAATAAAAACTGTCACGTTACTTTGCATTGGGATCGAAGTGTTATCATAGACATAACCAAAAAGTAGCCAACAGGTCTGCTACTGTGGTGATAGATCGATTAAATCCATTTCTTGAACTCCAAACGATCAGCCGCCTACTGATAAGGTGGAAAGGTAATTAACGTGTACATTAATTACAATCGTTAAACAAACAAATATTATATAAATTCGTTGACGGACATATTCCTTTTCTAAGTAATATATTAATAAATTTATGCTAATTAGGGACCTATCAGATATACATATATCGTTAGCTGTTAAGTAATTGTGTGCGCGTTAATGTATTTTACTTACTGTTCCATGTTAAATTTATCTTGGCAAAACTTACGAAAATAATAAGCATTTCATGTTTTGTTAGTCCGTTTATTTCGAAGAGTTGTAACTTTATGCACGTGTTCAAGGCTTTAAGTGATAGTAGAATAGACAAAGTATAAAAGGAATGACGTTACAAAGCGGGATCAAATAATGCTTAGGAGAAATTCAATTTTATTTGATCCGCTCAATACGAGAAAACAGAACATTTTTTTTCTGTCCAATCTATACAGTTTAGCAGGAAACCTCAAAAGTACGATTATTATTGAGGTTAACAAGTTCTGTTCATCCGAAAAAGAAAAGAGTGAAATCTTAGTGTCAAACCACTTTGCAGTGGTTAGGGCACCAAAAAGAGGAACCTCCTCACTGTACGGACCGTGTCGAGGATTACCGCCTTCTGCGTCAGGCACTTGATCCAGCATTCTCACGTGAGCGTCTTGATTACTAACTTACAATTTAGAGTCGCCATACTACAGGTATGAGCCTGACTCAGTTCTTATAGAATCGAAAACGGCCGATTTCGTACAAAAAAAAAGAAAAAAACTACAATGTGACAATAGAGCGGCTAATAAAAAGAACTCACAAGAATTTCTTTATCTTAATGCTTGTGGGGTTATAAAATAAATGGTCACAACGCTTTGTCGACATTCTTATATTGACAATACACGAAAACAATGAAATGACTAAAATATAAGTAAAAAAAAGCAGAATACATGGATTACGTTTCACAAAAATATGTCTAGGGACTGATTTTTATTTATATTGCGTAATTGGTCTTCTGCAAAGAACTGGACAATGGACGAGAGTATTATACTTTGGCATGGTCGTTTAAAAATTAGACAGTAGGTACATGAAAACGTCTTGAATATGGTGTTAAACTACGTGCTTACAGATACAAACGGCGTAACACAAGAAATGCATTTGTGTTGTGGGGTATGCGCAAGGTAGTAATTTAAAAGGTCACGCTGAAAAATTTGTAATTATAAAAGATTATTTAAATGCAGGAAACTTTGCCCGTACAGAAAATTTATCAGACATAGTGTACCACTATATTGTTTTAGATCGTCATTGAGATATTCTCGAAGAGAATAATACTCGTAGCACTTAGCAATGAGCAGTTTCTGAAGACGCTTCTTGAAAATTGTTGTGTTTTCAGCCTTTTTATATGATTCGGCAATTTATTACAGACATATGGAGCAATACAAAGTATGCTTTTGTCCATTAATGCAGTTTTACTCTTCACAACACACATCTGCGTGACGAACTTTTGATCTTTTCTCAAATAGACCAATATTTTGTCTTACGAACGTGGCACACTCAACGATACACACTCGTATATATTATATATGCATGAGAGAGTTAATATGTTTTTTTCTACAAAGTGAGATTTACAACTGTTAGGTATTTTAACATCAAATATAATCCTTATACATCTTTTCTGAACTTTGAATGCTAAATTTCAATCAGTGGAGTTATCCCAAGGCATGATACCGAACCGCAGCGTTGATGAGACAAGTCCATGATATGCTGCTATCAGTGTAGATCTACTCGCTACATTTTTTAGCTTATAGAATCCATAGATTGATTGACTCACGTTAGTACAGACATATTATTCTGTGTGTGCGTTCCAGTTCAATTTACTGTCAATTTAAATTATTGTTTTGTACCCATTGTATTATTAAATCAATAGATGTATTCATTTTAGTTTCAATAGACGGCAAGGATCCATTAGTAAATAATACAGTGATTTCGTCAGCAAATAAAGTCATATCACAGAGAGTCGTTAACGGTAAGTCATTTATATACATAATAATCTAATTCTCAACGTCCTCTGATCATACACCACAGGCGATCTCGAACTCTTCAATCATCACCATCAACTCTAAATAAATAAATGGATAAAAGAAAAAGAAAGGACTTTAAGAATTGCCTTTGTTTTTATTGATAGGGTGAAAAATCTCTTCGGATCTCCGACTCCTCAAGGTCGGTCTTGTTCTTCTCTCGTGATCGGTCCCCTCCTGATCCCGTTCAGCGGCCTCTCTCTGAAGCGTAAAAGATTCCGCAGATAAAGACCACTGCGTTTCATCAGCCCTCCGCACCCGCCAATCATGCAGCAATGATTGCTGGCGGGGACAAGTCTCGTCGTCGTCGTCAAGGTCACCATACTGCATACTGCATACTGCATCGTCTGCATTCACAATGAGTATGGTGACCACAACTCTTGGATTCCATCAGGTAGGGTAGAGTTACTTAGGCAAGGTTTTGATGCTAAAATAAAAAAAAAGTTCAAACTATTATTTGTTTTTAATGTTTTTTAATGTCTTAATATCTAGGTACTATACATATTGTTTCACTTAAATATTGATTTGTTACACTTTGACTATACAAAAATATAGTATATTTACATTTACATTACATTGTACCTACATTTAACTTATGAATTAACCCTATTTATGCTACACTAACTACTTATACTAAAACTAAACTAAACTAAAACTAAAAAATGTACAAAAGTCGTTGGTACGCCTTGTGCAACGAGAACATCTGGAAGCGAGAAAATTTATTTAGAATCATATTAACTATTAAATCATAATTGTATTATTCGACTTGTAATTGTTCTATATATGTATAATAGGACTTGAAATAATTTTGAGCTACAGACCGTATACTTGGTGTCGGTAAGTCATGTTCTGATTGTAGTTTTTTTTCGCTTAGTGAGTACCTAACTGAATTTAAAAGAGAGTTGTGATCATCTTCATGTTTCACTTCATTAAATGTATATTGCTACTTTAGTTTTAAATACAGATATTCAGTTATCTACATATTTTGGACCTAAATGTTCACTGAATTGTAAATTTACTCGTATTAAGCTGGCCCTAAAAATATTGTATCCTGACAATCAGACTGAATAAATTATTATTGTTAATATTTTCTTTCCCAGCGTACCTGTTGCAGTGGGAGTAGGTCAGGCTAACCTAGCGTACACGAACGCTTGCACATAAGAGCGGCACATCGGGCACCTTACAAACGCCCCGCCGCACTTCGCGCACGTCAACAGGTGACCACACGGCAAGAACACCACGCTCATCTGTAAGCAGACAACATCATTGTAACACTGTTGAAGAGGTCACACTGTCGTTGTTATATTAATCAGCTGCCTCTAATATTCCAATGACTTACCTCAGAGCCCACGCAAATTTTGCACAGTCTTGCTTCCTTCAACTCTCTCCTTTCCTCTTCCAACAATAATATTTTCTTTTTATTTTCCATTTTTTTTTTTTCCACAACTGATCGAAGTTCCACAAAGTATTAACACACGTGTGTAGGATGCCTCGGACGGAACGAGAATGACACGAACGATCGCCGCACGCTGCAAGCGCCGGCCGGTGTGGGGGCGGGGGGAGTGTCATCTTTACCGCACTCACAACTTTGTTGATATCGTTTTCTTTTAATGCGTACGAAATTGTTTTATTGTAATAGGTACGACATTTGTTAATTCTTTATATCTGAAGAATGAAACGTAGAAATAATATAATTGTATGATAATCATTAGTAGTAGCGACTATAATAGTAGCTACGTTAAGGAATCACACTTCATATCAATATAATAAAGGTGAAAGTTTTTGAACGTGTGCGTTTGTATGTTTGTCAATCTTCACGCATTTATTCCAAAAAATGTGCTGTTTCCGTGGAATGAGTAAACAGTTTTGAACAGTCCACTGCTGGACATGTGCCCCTCTTTCGCACCCCTGGATATTTTAAATTTTTTTAATTATCAATACAAAGTGATTGAAGAGAAAGACTTATATGTATAGTTACACGTATTTTATACAACAGTAGAGGAAACCGAGAAATTCAAAGCTCTGTAAGGCGATATTGTAAAATCATGCTTTTATATGATTACATTGCTAACACTAGCTACTACGAAAATGTATATCTCAAAAAGATCTACCAAACAGCCAGCAATGACCCGTCCTTCTCCTTAAAATAACCCACAGTAATCTTTTTATTCTTTTATATATTTGACAAAGAAATAACTTATAGGTAAGGTAAGGTAACGAATTACTAAAATATGCAATAACGCTAGCGAAACCGCGGTGATCACAGCTAGTAATAATAAAAACTGTCACGTTACTTTGCATTGGGATCGAAGTGTTATCATAGACATAACCAAAAAGTAGCCAACAGGTCTGCTACTGTGGTGATAGATCGATTAAATCCATTTCTTGAACTCCAAACGATCAGCCGCCTACTGATAAGGTGGAAAGGTAATTAACGTGTACATTAATTACAATCGTTAAACAAACAAATATTATATAAATTCGTTGACGGACATATTCCTTTTCTAAGTAATATATTAATAAATTTATGCTAATTAGGGACCTATCAGATATACATATATCGTTAGCTGTTAAGTAATTGTGTGCGCGTTAATGTATTTTACTTACTGTTCCATGTTAAATTTATCTTGGCAAAACTTACGAAAATAATAAGCATTTCATGTTTTGTTAGTCCGTTTATTTCGAAGAGTTGTAACTTTATGCACGTGTTCAAGGCTTTAAGTGATAGTAGAATAGACAAAGTATAAAAGGAATGACGTTACAAAGCGGGATCAAATAATGCTTAGGAGAAATTCAATTTTATTTGATTCGCTCAATACGAGAAAACAGAACATTTTTTTTCTGTCCAATCTATACAGTTTAGCAGGAAACCTCAAAAGTACGATTATTATTGAAGTTAACAAGTTCTGTTCATCTGAAAAAGAAAAGAGTGAAATCTTAGTGTCAAACCACTTTGCAGTGGTTAGGGCACCAAAAAGAGGAACCTCCTCACTGTACGGGCCGTGTCGAGGATTACCGCCTTCTGCGTCAGGCACTTGATCCAGCATTCTCACGTGAGC
Organism: Hypercompe scribonia; assembly: GCA_949316085.1. NCBI lineage: Eukaryota > Metazoa > Arthropoda > Insecta > Lepidoptera > Erebidae > Hypercompe > Hypercompe scribonia. The sequence continues at coordinate 12,066,977 of OX438980.1, forward strand.
GTCTTGATTACTAACTTACAATTTAGAGTCGCCATACTACAGGTATGAGCCTGACTCAGTTCTTATAGAATCGAAAACGGCCGATTTCGTACAAAAAAAAAGAAAAAAACTACAATGTGACAATAGAGCGGCTAATAAAAAGAACTCACAAGAATTTCTTTATCTTAATGCTTGTGGGGTTATAAAATAAATGGTCACAACGCTTTGTCGACATTCTTATATTGACAATACACGAAAACAATGAAATGACTAAAATATAAGTAAAAAAAAGCAGAATACATGGATTACGTTTCACAAAAATATGTCTAGGGACTGATTTTTATTTATATTGCGTAATTGGTCTTCTGCAAAGAACTGGACAATGGACGAGAGTATTATACTTTGGCATGGTCGTTTAAAAATTAGACAGTAGGTACATGAAAACGTCTTGAATATGGTGTTAAACTACGTGCTTACAGATACAAACGGCGTAACACAAGAAATGCATTTGTGTTGTGGGGTATGCGCAAGGTAGTAATTTAAAAGGTCACGCTGAAAAATTTGTAATTATAAAAGATTATTTAAATGCAGGAAACTTTGCCCGTACAGAAAATTTATCAGACATAGTGTACCACTATATTGTTTTAGATCGTCATTGAGATATTCTCGAAGAGAATAATACTCGTAGCACTTAGCAATGAGCAGTTTCTGAAGACGCTTCTTGAAAATTGTTGTGTTTTCAGCCTTTTTATATGATTCGGCAATTTATTACAGACATATGGAGCAATACAAAGTATGCTTTTGTCCATTAATGCAGTTTTACTCTTCACAACACACATCTGCGTGACGAACTTTTGATCTTTTCTCAAATAGACCAATATTTTGTCTTACGAACGTGGCACACTCAACGATACACACTCGTATATATTATATTTATATGCATGAGAGAGTTAATATGTTTTTTTCTACAAAGTGAGATTTACAACTGTTAGGTATTTTAACATCAAATATAATCCTTATACATCTTTTCTGAACTTTGAATGCTAAATTTCAATCAGTGGAGTTACCCCAAGGCATGATACCGAACCGCAGCGTTGATGAGACAAGTCCATGATATGCTGCTATCAGTGTAGATCTACTCGCTACATTTTTTAGCTTATAGAATCCATAGATTGATTGACTCACGTTAGTACAGACATATTATTCTGTGTGTGCGTTCCAGTTCAATTTACTGTCAATTTAAATTATTGTTTTGTACCCATTGTATTATTAAATCAATAGATGTATTCATTTTAGTTTCAATAGACGGCAAGGATCCATTAGTAAATAATACAGTGATTTCGTCAGCAAATAAAGTCATATCACAGAGAGTCGTTAACGGTAGGTCATTTATATACATAATAATCTAATTCTCAACGTCCTCTGATCATACACCACAGGCGATCTCGAACTCTTCAATCATCACCATCAACTCTAAATAAATAAATGGATAAAAGAAAAAGAAAGGACTTTAAGAATTGCCTTTGTTTTTATTGATAGGGTGAAAAATCTCTTCGGATCTCCGACTCCTCAAGGTCGGTCTTGTTCTTCTCTCGTGATCGGTCCCCTCCTGATCCCGTTCAGCGGCCTCTCTCTGAAGCGTAAAAGATTCCGCAGATAAAGACCACTGCGTTTCATCAGCCCTCCGCACCCGCCAATCATGCAGCAATGATTGCTGGCGGGGACAAGTCTCGTCGTCGTCGTCAAGGTCACCATACTGCATACTGCATCGTCTGCATTCACAATGAGTATGGTGACCACAACTCTTGGATTCCATCAGGTAGGGTAGAGTTACTTAGGCAAGGTTTTGATGTTAAAATAAAAAAAAAGTTCAAACTATTATTTGTTTTTAATGTTTTTTAATGTCTTAATATCTAGGTACTATACATATTGTTTCACTTAAATATTGATTTGTTACACTTTGACTATACAAAAATATAGTATATTTACATTTACATTACATTGTACCTACATTTAACTTATGAATTAACCCTATTTATGCTACACTAACTACTTATACTAAAACTAAACTAAACTAAAACTAAAAAATGTACAAAAGTCGTTGGTACGCCTTGTGCAACGAGAACATCTGGAAGCGAGAAAATTTATTTAGAATCATATTAACTATTAAATCATAATTATATTATTCGACTTGTAATTTTTCTATATATGTATAATAGGACTTGAAATAATTTTGAGCTACAGACCGTATACTTGGTGTCGGTAAGTCATGTTCTGATTGTAGTTTTTTTTCGCTTAGTGAGTACCTAACTGAATTTAAAAGAGAGTTGTGATCATCTTCATGTTTCACTTCATTAAATGTATATTGCTACTTTAGTTTTAAATACAGATATTCAGTTATCTGCATATTTTGGACCTAAATGTTCACTGAATTGTAAATTTACTCGTATTAAGCTGGCCCTAAAAATATTGTATCCTGACAATCAGACTGAATAAATTATTATTGTTAATATTTTCTTTCCCAGCGTACCTGTTGCAGTGGGAGTAGATCAGGCTAACCTAGCGTACACGAACGCTTGCACATAAGAGCGGCACATCGGGCACCTTACAAACGCCCCGCCGCACTTCGCGCACGTCAACAGGTGACCACACGGCAAGAACACCACGCTCATCTGTAAGCAGACAACATCATTGTAACACTGTTGAAGAGGTCACACTGTCGTTGTTATATTAATCAGCTGCCTCTAATATTCCAATGACTTACCTCAGAGCCCACGCAAATTTTGCACAGTCTTGCTTCCTTCAACTCTCTCCTTTCCTCTTCCAACAATAATATTTTCTCTTTATTTTCCATTTTTTTTTTTCCACAACTGATCGAAGTTCCACAAAGTATTAACACACGTGTGTAGGATGCCTCGGACGGAACGAGAATGACACGAACGATCGCCGCACGCTGCAAGCGCCGGCCGGTGTGGGGGCGGGGGGAGTGTCGTCTTTACCGCACTCACAACTTTGTTGATATCGTTTTCTTTTAATGCGTACGAAATTGTTTTATTGTAATAGGTACGACATTTGTTAATTCTTTATATCTGAAGAATGAAACGTAGAAATAATATAATTGTATGATAATCATTAGTAGTAACGACTATAATAGTAGCTACGTTAAGGAATCACACTTCATATCAATATAATAAAGGTGAAAGTTTTTGAACGTGTGCGTTTGTATGTTTGTCAATCTTCACGCATTTATTCCAAAAAATGTGCTGTTTCCGTGGAATGAGTAAACAGTTTTGAACAGTCCACTGCTGGACATGTGCCCCTCTTTCGCACCCCTGGATATTTTAAATTTTTTTAATTATCAATACAAAGTGATTGAAGAGAAAGACTTATATGTATAGTTACACGTATTTTATACAACAGTAGAGGAAACCGAGAAATTCAAAGCTCTGTAAGGCGATATTGTAAAATCATGCTTTTATATGATTACATTGCTAACACTAGCTACTACGAAAATGTATATCTCAAAAAGATCTACCAAACAGCCAGCAATGACCCGTCCTTCTCCTTAAAATAACCCACAGTAATCTTTTTATTCTTTTATATATTTGACAAAGAAATAACTTATAGGTAAGGTAAGGTAACGAATTACTAAAATATGCAATAACGCTAGCGAAACCGCGGTGATCACAGCTAGTAATAATAAAAACTGTCACGTTACTTTGCATTGGGATCGAAGTGTTATCATAGACATAACCAAAAAGTAGCCAACAGGTCTGCTACTGTGGTGATAGATCGATTAAATCCATTTCTTGAACTCCAAACGATCAGCCGCCTACTGATAAGGTGGAAAGGTAATTAACGTGTACATTAATTACAATCGTTAAACAAACAAATATTATATAAATTCGTTGACGGACATATTCCTTTTCTAAGTAATATATTAATAAATTTATGCTAATTAGGGACCTATCAGATATACATATATCGTTAGCTGTTAAGTAATTGTGTGCGCGTTAATGTATTTTACTTACTGTTCCATGTTAAATTTATCTTGGCAAAACTTACGAAAATAATAAGCATTTCATGTTTTGTTAGTCCGTTTATTTCGAAGAGTTGTAACTTTATGCACGTGTTCAAGGCTTTAAGTGATAGTAGAATAGACAAAGTATAAAAGGAATGACGTTACAAAGCGGGATCAAATAATGCTTAGGAGAAATTCAATTTTATTTGATCCGCTCAATACGAGAAAACAGAACATTTTTTTTCTGTCCAATCTATACAGTTTAGCAGGAAACCTCAAAAGTACGATTATTATTGAGGTTAACAAGTTCTGTTCATCCGAAAAAGAAAAGAGTGAAATCTTAGTGTCAAACCACTTTGCAGTGGTTAGGGCACCAAAAAGAGGAACCTCCTCACTGTACGGGCCGTGTCGAGGATTACCGCCTTCTGCGTCAGGCACTTGATCCAGCATTCTCACGTGAGCGTCTTGATTACTAACTTACAATTTAGAGTCGCCATACTACAGGTATGAGCCTGACTCAGTTCTTATAGAATCGAAAACGGCCGATTTCGTACAAAAAAAAAGAAAAAAACTACAATGTGACAATAGAGCGGCTAATAAAAAGAACTCACAAGAATTTCTTTATCTTAATGCTTGTGGGGTTATAAAATAAATGGTCACAACGCTTTGTCGACATTCTTATATTGACAATACACGAAAACAATGAAATGACTAAAATATAAGTAAAAAAAAGCAGAATACATGGATTACGTTTCACAAAAATATGTCTAGGGACTGATTTTTATTTATATTGCGTAATTGGTCTTCTGCAAAGAACTGGACAATGGACGAGAGTATTATACTTTGGCATGGTCGTTTAAAAATTAGACAGTAGGTACATGAAAACGTCTTGAATATGGCGTTAAACTACGTGCTTACAGATACAAACGGCGTAACACAAGAAATGCATTTGTGTTGTGGGGTATGCGCAAGGTAGTAATTTAAAAGGTCACGCTGAAAAATTTGTAATTATAAAAGATTATTTAAATGCAGGAAACTTTGCCCGTACAGAAAATTTATCAGACATAGTGTACCACTATATTGTTTTAGATCGTCATTGAGATATTCTCGAAGAGAATAATACTCGTAGCACTTAGCAATGAGCAGTTTCTGAAGACGCTTCTTGAAAATTGTTGTGTTTTCAGCCTTTTTATATGATTCGGCAATTTATTACAGACATATGGAGCAATACAAAGTATGCTTTTGTCCATTAATGCAGTTTTACTCTTCACAACACACATCTGCGTGACGAACTTTTGATCTTTTCTCAAATAGACCAATATTTTGTCTTACGAACGTGGCACACTCAACGATACACACTCGTATATATTATATATGCATGAGAGAGTTAATATGTTTTTTTCTACAAAGTGAGATTTACAACTGTTAGGTATTTTAACATCAAATATAATCCTTATACATCTTTTCTGAACTTTGAATGCTAAATTTCAATCAGTGGAGTTACCCCAAGGCATGATACCGAACCGCAGCGTTGATGAGACAAGTCCATGATATGCTGCTATCAGTGTAGATCTACTCGCTACATTTTTTAGCTTATAGAATCCATAGATTGATTGACTCACGTTAGTACAGACATATTATTCTGTGTGTGCGTTCCAGTTCAATTTACTGTCAATTTAAATTATTGTTTTGTACCCATTGTATTATTAAATCAATAGATGTATTCATTTTAGTTTCAATAGACGGCAAGGATCCATTAGTAAATAATACAGTGATTTCGTCAGCAAATAAAGTCATATCACAGAGAGTCGTTAACGGTAGGTCATTTATATACATAATAATCTAATTCTCAACGTCCTCTGATCATACACCACAGGCGATCTCGAACTCTTCAATCATCACCATCAACTCTAAATAAATAAATGGATAAAAGAAAAAGAAAGGACTTTAAGAATTGCCTTTGTTTTTATTGATAGGGTGAAAAATCTCTTCGGATCTCCGACTCCTCAAGGTCGGTCTTGTTCTTCTCTCGTGATCGGTCCCCTCCTGATCCCGTTCAGCGGCCTCTCTCTGAAGCGTAAAAGATTCTGCAGATAAAGACCACTGCGTTTCATCAGCCCTCCGCACCCGCCAATCATGCAGCAATGATTGCTGGCGGGGACAAGTCTCGTCGTCGTCGTCAAGGTCACCATACTGCATACTGCATACTGCATCGTCTGCATTCACAATGAGTATGGTGACCACAACTTTTGGATTCCATCAGGTAGGGTAGAGTTACTTAGGCAAGGTTTTGATGTTAAAATAAAAAAAAAGTTCAAACTATTATTTGTTTTTAATGTTTTTTAATGTCTTAATATCTAGGTACTATACATATTGTTTCACTTAAATATTGATTTGTTACACTTTGACTATACAAAAATATAGTATATTTACATTTACATTACATTGTACCTACATTTAACTTATGAATTAACCCTATTTATGCTACACTAACTACTTATACTAAAACTAAACTAAACTAAAACTAAAAAATGTACAAAAGTCGTTGGTACGCTTTGTGCAACGAGAACATCTGGAAGCGAGAAAATTTATTTAGAATCATATTAACTATTAAATCATAATTATATTATTCGACTTGTAATTTTTCTATATATGTATAATAGGACTTGAAATAATTTTGAGCTACAGACCGTATACTTGGTGTCGGTAAGTCATGTTCTGATTGTAGTTTTTTTTCGCTTAGTGAGTACCTAACTGAATTTAAAAGAGAGTTGTGATCATCTTCATGTTTCACTTCATTAAATGTATATTGCTACTTTAGTTTTAAATACAGATATTCAGTTATCTACATATTTTGGACCTAAATGTTCACTGAATTGTAAATTTTCTCGTATTAAGCTGGCCCTAAAAATATTGTATCCTGACAATCAGACTGAATAAATTATTATTGTTAATATTTTCTTTCCCAGCGTACCTGTTGCAGTGGGAGTAGGTCAGGCTAACCTAGCGTACACGAACGCTTGCACATAAGAGCGGCACATCGGGCACCTTACAAACGCCCCGCCGCACTTCGCGCACGTCAACAGGTGACCACACGGCAAGAACACCACGCTCATCTGTAAGCAGACAACATCATTGTAACACTGTTGAAGAGGTCACACTGTCGTTGTTATATTAATCAGCTGCCTCTAATATTCCAATGACTTACCTCAGAGCCCACGCAAATTTTGCACAGTCTTGCTTCCTTCAACTCTCTCCTTTCCTCTTCCAACAATAATATTTTCTCTTTATTTTCCATTTTTTTTTTTCCACAACTGATCGAAGTTCCACAAAGTATTAACACACGTGTGTAGGATGCCTCGGACGGAACGAGAATGACACGAACGATCGCCGCACGCTGCAAGCGCCGGCCGGTGTGGGGGCGGGGGGAGTGTCATCTTTACCGCACTCACAACTTTGTTGATATCGTTTTCTTTTAATGCGTACGAAATTGTTTTATTGTAATAGGTACGACATTTGTTAATTCTTTATATCTGAAGAATGAAACGTAGAAATAATATAATTGTATGATAATCATTAGTAGTAACGACTATAACAGTAGCTACGTTAAGGAATCACACTTCATATCAATATAATAAAGGTGAAAGTTTTTGAACGTGTGCGTTTGTATGTTTGTCAATCTTCACGCATTTATTCCAAAAAATGTGCTGTTTCCGTGGAATGAGTAAACAGTTTTGAACAGTCCACTGCTGGACATGTGCCCCTCTTTCGCACCCCTGGATATTTTAAATTTTTTTAATTATCAATACAAAGTGATTGAAGAGAAAGACTTATATGTATAGTTACACATATTTTATACAACAGTAGAGGAAACCGAGAAATTCAAAGCTCTGTAAGGCGATATTGTAAAATCATGCTTTTATATGATTACATTGCTAACACTAGCTACTACGAAAATGTATATCTCAAAAAGATCTACCAAACAGCCAGCAATGACCCGTCCTTCTCCTTAAAATAACCCACAGTAATCTTTTTATTCTTTTATATATTTGACAAAGAAATAACTTATAGGTAAGGTAAGGTAACGAATTACTAAAATATGCAATTACGCTAGCGAAACCGTGGTGATCACAGCTAGTAATAATAAAAACTGTCACGTTACTTTGCATTGGGATCGAAGTGTTATCATAGACATAACCAAAAAGTAGCCAACAGGTCTGCTACTGTGGTGATAGATCGATTAAATCCATTTCTTGAACTCCAAATGATCAGCCGCCTACTGATAAGGTGGAAAGGTAATTAACGTGTACATTAATTACAATCGTTAAACAAACAAATATTATATAAATTCGTTGACGGACATATTCCTTTTCTAAGTAATATATTAATAAATTTATGCTAATTAGGGACCTATCAGATATACATATATCGTTAGCTGTTAAGTAATTGTGTGCGCGTTAATGTATTTTACTTACTGTTCCATGTTAAATTTATCTTGGCAAAACTTACGAAAATAATAAGCATTTCATGTTTTGTTAGTCCGTTTATTTCGAAGAGTTGTAACTTTATGCACGTGTTCAAGGCTTTAAGTGATAGTAGAATAGACAAAGTATAAAAGGAATGACGTTACAAAGCGGGATCAAATAATGCTTAGGAGAAATTCAATTTTATTTGATCCGCTCAATACGAGAAAACAGAACATTTTTTTTCTGTCCAATCTATACAGTTTAGCAGGAAACCTCAAAAGTACGATTATTATTGAGGTTAACAAGTTCTGTTCATCCGAAAAAGAAAAGAGTGAAATCTTAGTGTCAAACCACTTTGCAGTGGTTAGGGCACCAAAAAGAGGAACCTCCTCACTGTACGGACCGTGTCGAGGATTACCGCCTTCTGCGTCAGGCACTTGATCCAGCATTCTCACGTGAGCGTCTTGATTACTAACTTACAATTTAGAGTCGCCATACTACAGGTATGAGCCTGACTCAGTTCTTATAGAATCGAAAACGGCCGATTTCGTACAAAAAAAAAGAAAAAAACTACAATGTGACAATAGAGCGGCTAATAAAAAGAACTCACAAGAATTTCTTTATCTTAATGCTTGTGGGGTTATAAAATAAATGGTCACAACGCTTTGTCGACATTCTTATATTGACAATACACGAAAACAATGAAATGACTAAAATATAAGTAAAAAAAAGCAGAATACATGGATTACGTTTCACAAAAATATGTCTAGGGACTGATTTTTATTTATATTGCGTAATTGGTCTTCTGCAAAGAACTGGACAATGGACGAGAGTATTATACTTTGGCATGGTCGTTTAAAAATTAGACAGTAGGTACATGAAAACGTCTTGAATATGGCGTTAAACTACGTGCTTACAGATACAAACGGCGTAACACAAGAAATGCATTTGTGTTGTGGGGTATGCGCAAGGTAGTAATTTAAAAGGTCACGCTGAAAAATTTGTAATTATAAAAGATTATTTAAATGCAGGAAACTTTGCCCGTACAGAAAATTTATCAGACATAGTGTACCACTATATTGTTTTAGATCGTCATTGAGATATTCTCGAAGAGAATAATACTCGTAGCACTTAGCAATGAGCAGTTTCTGAAGACGCTTCTTGAAAATTGTTGTGTTTTCAGCCTTTTTATATGATTCGGCAATTTATTACAGACATATGGAGCAATACAAAGTATGCTTTTGTCCATTAATGCAGTTTTACTCTTCACAACACACATCTGCGTGACGAACTTTTGATCTTTTCTCAAATAGACCAATATTTTGTCTTACGAACGTGGCACACTCAACGATACACACTCGTATATATTATATATGCATGAGAGAGTTAATATGTTTTTTTCTACAAAGTGAGATTTACAACTGTTAGGTATTTTAACATCAAATATAATCCTTATACATCTTTTCTGAACTTTGAATGCTAAATTTCAATCAGTGGAGTTACCCCAAGGCATGATACCGAACCGCAGCGTTGATGAGACAAGTCCATGATATGCTGCTATCAGTGTAGATCTACTCGCTACATTTTTTAGCTTATAGAATCCATAGATTGATTGACTCACGTTAGTACAGACATATTATTCTGTGTGTGCTTTCCAGTTCAATTTACTGTCAATTTAAATTATTGTTTTGTACCCATTGTATTATTAAATCAATAGATGTATTCATTTTAGTTTCAATAGACGGCAAGGATCCATTAGTAAATAATACAGTGATTTCGTCAGCAAATAAAGTCATATCACAGAGAGTCGTTAACGGTAGGTCATTTATATACATAATAATCTAATTCTCAACGTCCTCTGATCATACACCACAGGCGATCTCGAACTCTTCAATCATCACCATCAACTCTAAATAAATAAATGGATAAAAGAAAAAGAAAGGACTTTAAGAATTGCCTTTGTTTTTATTGATAGGGTGAAAAATCTCTTCGGATCTCCGACTCCTCAAGGTCGGTCTTGTTCTTCTCTCGTGATCGGTCCCCTCCTGATCCCGTTCAGCGGCCTCTCTCTGAAGCGTAAAAGATTCTGCAGATAAAGACCACTGCGTTTCATCAGCCCTCCGCACCCGCCAATCATGCAGCAATGATTGCTGGCGGGGACAAGTCTCGTCGTCGTCGTCAAGGTCACCATACTGCATACTGCATACTGCATCGTCTGCATTCACAATGAGTATGGTGACCACAACTTTTGGATTCCATCAGGTAGGGTAGAGTTACTTAGGCAAGGTTTTGATGTTAAAATAAAAAAAAAGTTCAAACTATTATTTGTTTTTAATGTTTTTTAATGTCTTAATATCTAGGTACTATACATATTGTTTCACTTAAATATTGATTTGTTACACTTTGACTATACAAAAATATAGTATATTTACATTTACATTACATTGTACCTACATTTAACTTATGAATTAACCCTATTTATGCTACACTAACTACTTATACTAAAACTAAACTAAACTAAAACTAAAAAATGTACAAAAGTCGTTGGTACGCCTTGTGCAACGAGAACATCTGGAAGCGAGAAAATTTATTTAGAATCATATTAACTATTAAATCATAATTATATTATTCGACTTGTAATTTTTCTATATATGTATAATAGGACTTGAAATAATTTTGAGCTACAGACCGTATACTTGGTGTCGGTAAGTCATGTTCTGATTGTAGTTTTTTTTCGCTTAGTGAGTACCTAACTGAATTTAAAAGAGAGTTGTGATCATCTTCATGTTTCACTTCATTAAATGTATATTGCTACTTTAGTTTTAAATACAGATATTCAGTTATCTACATATTTTGGACCTAAATGTTCACTGAATTGTAAATTTACTCGTATTAAGCTGGCCCTAAAAATATTGTATCCTGACAATCAGACTGAATAAATTATTATTGTTAATATTTTCTTTCCCAGCGTACCTGTTGCAGTGGGAGTAGGTCAGGCTAACCTAGCGTACACGAACGCTCGCACATAAGAGCGGCACATCGGGCACCTTACAAACGCCCCGCCGCACTTCGCGCACGTCAACAGGTGACCACACGGCAAGAACACCACGCTCATCTGTAAGCAGACAACATCATTGTAACACTGTTGAAGAGGTCACACTGTCGTTGTTATATTAATCAGCTGCCTCTAATATTCCAATGACTTACCTCAGAGCCCACGCAAATTTTGCACAGTCTTGCTTCCTTCAACTCTCTCCTTTCCTCTTCCAACAATAATATTTTCTCTTTATTTTCCATTTTTTTTTCCACAACTGATCGAAGTTCCACAAAGTATTAACACACGTGTGTAGGATGCCTCGGACGAAACGAGAATGACACGAACGATCGCCGCACGCTGCAAGCGCCGGCCGGTGTGGGGGCGGGGGGAGTGTCGTCTTTACCGCACTCACAACTTTGTTGATATCGTTTTCTTTTAATGCGTACGAAATTGTTTTATTGTAATAGGTACGACATTTGTTAATTCTTTATATCTGAAGAATGAAACGTAGAAATAATATAATTGTATGATAATCATTAGTAGTAACGACTATAACAGTAGCTTTTTTTTTTTTTTTTTTTAACGTGTGGAAACCCCCACGGGCCGTCACCCCACCGGGGTTTACGGCGGGGTGGTGTGTCGGAATCGGACCGACTAAAACCACACGGTGTGCCACTCTGCGCCTGAGATAGGAAGGATCCGGGAACCGCTGCTATTACGACATCCAGATCCCTCCTAGCGCCTGCCCGCTACCTCGGGCACCATCTACGGATAAACTCTCTATTTTAGGCGACGTACGGCACACGCGGACGTCGCCTCCTCGCGGCTGGCCATTGTAGCGGATGGAGGGGAAAACCCGTCCCGTCCACCCGCGGCCACACTCAAGGCGGCATGAGGCGCTGGTATGCGCGCCTCCGCCGCCCGGCTCGCCGGCGGCGAATTGGGTCCGAGTGGATATCGTCCTCCCGGGCCTTCTCCGCCGCCTCCTTCCGCGAAATTACGTCTTCGCAGAAGGTTGCGACCGCGGTAAAACAACTGTCGCTACCGGCCATGGAGCATATTACGGCCGGTAGCGAGAGATCTTCTCCAATAACTGCAGTAAGGACCCCACGCTGCGCCGCCCAGGCGGAACAAACCGCTAGCGTGTGCTGAGCCGAGTCCTCACTGCAGTCGCAGTGGTGACAGGCGGGACTCAATTCCCTCCTGGCGACCGAGTGCAGATACTTCCCGAAGCAACCGTGCCCGGAAAGGACCTGCGTCAGTCGGAAGGAAAGGGTCTCGTGCTGCCGCCCTGCCCACTCGGCGATGACCGGCTGGAGAGCCTCCACGGCGGCAAAGCCAGCACGTGGAGCCTCCAGCCGGGACGACCAACGAGCCATCGTGGCTCGACGAGCGGCCTCTCGCCACTCGCGTATCTCTTCGGGCGGGGGCCGTATGCCGCTACCCGCCCGGAAGTCAACCGTCCGCCGATAAACTTCGGCGAGCACTTCCGCCTCCAAATCCCACGGGGGAGTTCCGGCCAAGGCGCACGCCGCCTCCGTCGATACGGTGCGGTAACCGCGTATGGCTCTAACCGCCAATATCCTCTGAGGGCGCCAGAGGCGAGCCCTATTCTGGGCGGTCAGAGCCGCCGCCCACACCGGTGCACCATACAGTGCCATTGACCGGACAACCCCCGTGTATAGCCGTCTCGTCGCGACGCTAGCTCCACCCAGATTGGGCAAAAGTCGCCCAAGGGCAGAAGCAGCGCCGACCAGCTTTGGAGAAAGCTGTCGGAAGTGCTCGTCGAAGAGCCACCTGCCGTCGAGGATCAGGCCCAGATACTTCATCTGGGCCTGAACCGGTACGAGGACCGAATTAACCACGATGGAGGCGCCGGAGGGTGGACCACGACGGGGCCCATGGAACAAAAGGGCCTCCGTCTTGTCCAGGGCCACCCGCAAACCCAGCGCCTCAATTCGCCCGACCACCAGAGAGACACCCGTGGTGGCCAGGCGCGCCGCCTCTTGAAAGTTTGCTCCCCGGGCCGTGACCAATGTGTCATCTGCGTAGCAAATTACGCCCAGCCCGGGGGGAAGACGACCTCGAAGGGCCCAGTCGTATCCCATATTCCACAGGAGTGGTCCGAGGACAGACCCCTGTGGAACACCGCACGACATGAGCCGCCGCCTCAGAACACCGTCTCGGTCCTCGTACATGACGGTACGCTCCTCAAGATAGTCTGCCACAAGCCGCCTCAGGTACTTTGGCACCCCATGGTAGTGGAGTGCTTCCCTGATGCAGCTAAATGGCAGACTATTAAATGCGTTGGCGATGTCCAACGACACCGCCAATAAGACGCCGCCACAGCTCACTGCCTCTTCGGTAACGGCCCTCAGGCGCAACACGGCATCGACCGTCGAACGCCCCGCCCGAAAACCAAATTGGGCGTCCGACAGATCGGGGCCCACCTCGCAGAGGTGCCGGACGATGCGGGCAGAGAGTATCCTCTCAAACAGTTTACCCGCCTCGTCCAGCAACACGATGGGCCTATAGGCCGCTACCGATTCGGCTGGCCGTCCTGGCTTCCTCATTAGGACCAGCTTCCCGCTTTTCCAGCACTCAGGGAAGCGTCCGGACGCCAAGCTAGCGTCCAGGACCTCCCTGAGCCGGTCCGACATGTGTTCGAGGGCTCGGGCCAGCACTCGGGCAGGTATCCCATCCGGCCCGGGGGCGGTGTTCTTAGAGCGGATCCGTAGAACAACCGCCCCCACCTCCGATTCCCTGACGGGCGGAACATCGTCCTCGTTTCCCCCGTCGTCTCCGACCATGAAGGCCATCGACGGGGGTGTGTGTTCCACCCGCTGCGGGAAAAGGCCCTCGACCACTTCCCGCAGGAAGCTGGGCTGGAGTGTCTCTGTAAGGGGGGGGCCCGACGTGCGGAGCTTTTGCCGCGCCGCACGATAAGGGCGACCCCAGGGGTCACGATCGAGACCCTCCAGCATCTCCTTTCTCTTAATTTCTTTGGCGCGGCTTATGGCCAGCTTCAGAGTTTTCCGCGCCTCTCGGTACTCTTCATGAAGCTGGTCCTCCTCGCCTTCTTCGCAGTGTCGCCGCCGACTACGGGTGTAGGACCTCCGGGCACGAGTACAGGCCGCGCGGAGGTCCGCCAACTCCTGGGACCACCAGTAAACCTCCTTCCGTGGAGGCCGGCAACCTCGGATGCGGGGCATGGCCGCATCACAGATCTGCGCAATGGCATCGCGGAAGCGACCAGCCCCCATGTCGACCTCCTCGGTCGGGGCCTGCGGAGACAGCCAAGAGTGAACGATGGCTGCCTCCTCTAGTAGGTCCCTATTTAATTTGGCTAAAGCCCACCGCGGAAAGCGAGAAGAACGCCGCGCCACGTGACCCCTACTGGGGTCCTGGGTCCGGGAGAGCTCAAATCGGATGTAGAGGTGATCCGAGAGCGTCTCAACCTCTTCCAGGACGCGCCAGTTCCTTACTCGTGCGGCGAGGGCAGGGGTAGCGAACGAAAGGTCCACTATCGACCCTCCCTGCTGTCGCACGCACGTGTTGGTGGAGCCCCTGTTTAGTAAACAGAGGCCCACCGAGGCCGCCCACTCCTCTACGGCCTCGCCCCTAGCGTCCGTCCTGGGGGAACCCCACGCAATGGACTTTGCGTTGAAGTCCCCCAGCACTAAGACGTGCCCAGACGTTAGACGCCGCATCGAGGTTTCCAAGTTGTTAAGGAAAACCTCGAAGTCGTTCAAACTCCGGTTGGGGGAGAAGTATACACCATATATAGTGATTCCCCCCCACTCGGCAGCAACATATCCAGTGCCCTTGTCTCTTAGCGACAAGGGCGGGGAATGAGGCGCCGTGGAGCCGACGACTGCCACGGAACCGTCCCGGTCACCCAACCAGTTTGGACGGGGAGGAACATAATAGGGTTCCGCGGCTACGGCAACACCGATCGACCACTGCGCCATGGTTTGCAGGAAAAGGTCCTGCGCCGTGGTTCAGGTTCGTCTGGACCAGGAGGTTGGAGACTTGGGCCATTACTCGACCGTCTCTACAACCTCCTCCATGGGCGACGATATCGACGCACGAACGACGTCAGAAGCAGCCTGGGCCGACTGGCTAACCCCTGACGCCCGCCGAGAGTTGCGGGAAGGTTTACAGCCTCCCTGCCCAATCTGATGATTGGCAGGCTTGTTGTCCGCTGCACACACCGGGCAGTGAGGGGCGGCAGAACACTCTGCCGCCTTGTGCCCCGGTCGACCGCAGCGGAAACATAATCCGCTGCAGTCGAAACAACTGACGCACTTGGCGCGTGTGTGCCCCGATGCCAGGCATTTGTAACACCTCATCGGTCTCGCCGCCAGGACTGTGATCCTAGCGCTCACGAAACCGATGAGCAGCCTGCCGGCGTCGCCCAACATTTTAGCCGACGCTACGGGACAGCTGACCCACACTGCGCCAAGCCCTCCCGGACCGGGGCGGATGGTGCCGACCCTAATATTGTCCGCGTTGCAGCCTGTCTTCTCGCTAATTGCAACGCGGACATCCTCTGTCGATACAGAGTCATCCAGGCCTGAAATGCGCAACTCTGCGCACTTAGTAGGCCTGGCGATCTTGACACCATCCGTAGCCGTAAACATTTGCCGCAACTTCTCGGCAAATGTGTCCGCTGTCTTAGCACCTTCGGCTCCAGGGAACTCGAGCACTCGAGCTCCTGTTTGAGCGAGGCGCAACCTGACACCTACTGTCCCGAAGTCATTGGCGAGACTAGCGCGGGCCCTCTGGAAGATGGTTGCGTAGGAGAGTCCGCCGCTAGCCGCCTCCGGCGACACGGTGACTACCACAGCCGCGCTTTTAGGCACCTGCAGTTTGCGCGGCTTTTTCGCGATAGCCACCGCAATCGACGGTGTCTGCGAGGTAGAGGCTGCTGTTTGTGCAGCCTTCTTACCCAGCTTTCGGGACTTCCTAGCCCTCCCGACCACCTGCCAACCATCGGTGGAAGAGGCAGATGTTGAGGGAACACAGGTGGAGGTGCCAGGTACAGCGGTTGGAGTGGGAAGCGGAGGGAACTCCGCTCCAGCCTTTGCCGCTGTTTTGGAGCCTAACCTCGGTGCAGGCGTCTTGGTCGCTACCTTCGCCGCCCGTCGTGAACCTGGAGTTGTTGCGGGAGCTGCAGATACCGACGCCGCTGCTGCATAGGTCACGCGACCGCCCACAACGGGAAGCGCAGACGGTGCCAATGCGGCCTTCGGCTTATGCGCCGCGAGCGGCGGCCGGACAACAGGGGCCGGTGGCAGCCTTGCCTCCAGGCCAGCCAGACGCCCGTCCATCATGCGCCATACTGCATCCGTTATTTGACGCAGATGGGCATCAGAAATACCCCCGTGGTTGGAAGAGGGGGTAGGTAGTGACGGACGTGAGCCTTCTCGTTCGGGGCGATCTGCCCGAAATTGAGCAAACTGAGCACTAAGCTCAGTCACCTGCCCCGTCAGACGCTCGTTGGCTGCCTGGAGACGAGCCATGTCTCCGATAAGGCTCTCTACGACCCCCGCAATAGCGGAAGAGGAATCCTTAAGGGCCCTCACAAAAGAGCCCTTAAGATTGCTAGACTTGGTGGCCACTTTGTTAATGATGGCCACCGCCGCGTTTGCTCTCTCCTGCATGGCCGATGGTGTTTGGAGAACTGAATCCCCCACCATCGGCTCCTTAATTTTAAGCAGGAGATCCGCGACCTCCTCCTCCGCTAATGCTTCGCCGTCCGCCCTGACTCTTCTGTAGGCTCCTGCCTTGCAGAAAACGGAGCCTGATGGGGTCGAGGCCGGTGTTCGTGACCTCCCTCTACGGCTGCTTGCAACCTTGGGAGGCAACATCTCCTGAGACGTATCACTCCCCTCGTCCCTGGAGCGGCCTCGTTTCCGGCTGTCCGGTTCAAGCTCCATTAGGTCTAGTGAACCTGTCCTCGCACAGAGGCTACCGTCCGCGCCATCCGATGATAAGGTGGATCTGGAACGCAGTCGTTCCGATACTCTTCGGCTCCCAGAAGCTGAAATTGCTTCTGGGAGCCCCATCAAGATAGGCGTTCCAATTGCTGCCTCCACTGTATTGGAGAGCTCGTCCGCCTTTGCGCTTTCCTCCTTCCTACTCGTCTTCTCCTTCTTCCCTTCTACATCTTTGTTTTTGTTATACAATTTTGTTTCATGTTCCATAGTTAAACCTACGATTGGGGGAGAAATAATGGTCGACCCGGGCAGAGATCCCCCAATACCCGGGCAAGCGTAAATTTGTGCCCAACCGAGGGGTCCGCAGGTACCTCGGCTGGGAGTGCGCTTGCAACTGAACAACCCATCAGCCATGCATCCCCTGGTCACGCACCAGAACACGGGATTCGGGGTAATTTTTTATAGAGGTTTTCTTCCTCGCAGTCCGGGCGGTTAAGCCAAGACCCTCGCCCCCGATTGGTGTCGCGAGACATAACCACGATACTCCTTTCGGGATTGCGATGTGACAACGGTGGCAGGAAGATTAAATCTTCCAATGCCTGCTCGGCGGCAGTGTGAGTACACACCGAGCCCGTTCTCCTTTCTCCACCATTGACAGTGGAGAAACGCCGACCCATGAAAGGGTCCCACCCTAATGATTTTTTATCGAGGTTTTCCTCCTCATTGCTCCAAAGAGCGAAGAGCCAATAGAGGAATCGACAAAAATGCCCGCTCTGTTGGACCAAGCCTCAGCCGAATGGCCGAAGAAAATGGCCTCCTCTTCTTCGTGCTAGAATATTAGCCGTTGGCGTGATGTCCTCTTCCAAATGGCACAGGAAGAAACAGTGCCGTCGCCAACGTTACCAGGGTGCACCACGTGGAGGTTTTCTAGCCCAGCACCCCGACTATAACAGTAGCTACGTTAAGGAATCACACTTCATATCAATATAATAAAGGTGAAAGTTTTTGAACGTGTGCGTTTGTATGTTTGTCAATCTTCACGCATTTATTCCAAAAAATGTGCTGTTTCCGTGGAATGAGTAAACAGTTTTGAACAGTCCACTGCTGGACATGTGCCCCTCTTTCGCACCCCTGGATATTTTAAATTTTTTTAATTATCAATACAAAGTGATTGAAGAGAGAGACTTATATGTATAGTTACACATATTTTATACAACAGTAGAGGAAACCGAGAAATTCAAAGCTCTGTAAGGCGATATTGTAAAATCATGCTTTTATATGATTACATTGCTAACACTAGCTACTACGAAAATGTATATCTCAAAAAGATCTACCAAAGAGCCAGCAATGACCCGTCCTTCTCCTTAAAATAACCCACAGTAATCTTTTTATTTTTTTATATATTTGACAAAGAAATAACTTATAGGTAAGGTAAGGTAACGAATTACTAAAATATGCAATAACGCTAGCGAAACCGTGGTGATCACAGCTAGTAATACAAAAAAATCTGTCACGTTACTTTGCATTGGGATCGAAGTGTTATCATAGACATAATCAAAAAGTAGCCAACAGGTCTGCTACTGTGGTGATAGATCGATTAAATCCATTTCTTGAACTCCAAACGATCAGCCGCCTACTGATAAGGTGGAAAGTTAATTAACGTGTACATTAATTACAATCGTTAAAAAACAAATATTATATAAATTCGTTGACGGACATATTCCTTTTCTAAGTAATATATTAATAAATTTATGCTAATTAGGGACCTATCAGATATACATATATCGTTAGCTGTTAAGTAATTGTGTGCGCGTTAATGTATTTTACTTACTGTTCCATGTTAAATTTATCTTGGCAAAACTTACGAAAATAATAAGCATTTCATGTTTTGTTAGTCCGTTTATTTCGAAGAGTTGTAACTTTATGCACGTGTTCAAGGCTTTAAGTGATAGTAGAATAGACAAAGTATAAAAGGAATGACGTTACAAAGCGGGATCAAATAATGCTTAGGAGAAATTCAATTTTATTTGATCCGCTCAATACGAGAAAACAGAACATTTTTTTTCTGTCCAATCTATACAGTTTAGCAGGAAACCTCAAAAGTACGATTATTATTGAGGTTAACAAGTTCTGTTCATCCGAAAAAGAAAAGAGTGAAATCTTAGTGTCAAACCACTTTGCAGTGGTTAGGGCACCAAAAAGAGGAACCTCCTCACTGTACGGGTCGTGTCGAGGATTACCGCCTTCTGCGTCAGGCACTTGATCCAGCATTCTCACGTGAGCGTCTTGATTACTAACTTACAATTTAGAGTCGCCATACTACAGGTATGAGCCTGACTCAGTTCTTATAGAATCGAAAACGGCCGATTTCGTACAAAAAAAAAGAAAAAAACTACAATGTGACAATAGAGCGGCTAATAAAAAGAACTCACAAGAATTTCTTTATCTTAATGCTTGTGGGGTTATAAAATAAATGGTCACAACGCTTTGTCGACATTCTTATATTGACAATACACGAAAACAATGAAATGACTAAAATATAAGTAAAACAAAGCAGAATACATGGATTACGTTTCACAAAAATATGTCTAGGGACTGATTTTTATTTATATTGCGTAATTGGTCTTCTGCAAAGAACTGGACAATGGACGAGAGTATTATACTTTGGCATGGTCGTTTAAAAATTAGACAGTAGGTACATGAAAACGTCTTGAATATGGCGTTAAACTACGTGCTTACAGATACAAACGGCGTAACACAAGAAATGCATTTGTGTTGTGGGGTATGCGCAAGGTAGTAATTTAAAAGGTCACGCTGAAAAATTTGTAATTATAAAAGATTATTTAAATGCAGGAAACTTTGCCCGTACAGAAAATTTATCAGACATAGTGTACCACTATATTGTTTTAGATCGTCATTGAGATATTCTCGAAGAGAATAATACTCGTAGCACTTAGCAATGAGCAGTTTCTGAAGACGCTTCTTGAAAATTGTTGTGTTTTCAGCCTTTTTATATGATTCGGCAATTTATTACAGACATATGGAGCAATACAAAGTATGCTTTTGTCCATTAATGCAGTTTTACTCTTCACAACACACATCTGCGTGACGAACTTTTGATCTTTTCTCAAATAGACCAATATTTTGTCTTACGAACGTGGCACACTCAACGATACACACTCGTATATATTATATTTATATGCATGAGAGAGTTAATATGTTTTTTTCTACAAAGTGAGATTTACAACTGTTAGGTATTTTAACATCAAATATAATCCTTATACATCTTTTCTGAACTTTGAATGCTAAATTTCAATCAGTGGAGTTACCCCAAGGCATGATACCGAACCGCAGCGTTGATGAGACAAGTCCATGATATGCTGCTATCAGTGTAGATCTACTCGCTACATTTTTTAGCTTATAGAATCCATAGATTGATTGACTCACGTTAGTACAGACATATTATTCTGTGTGTGCGTTCCAGTTCAATTTACTGTCAATTTAAATTATTGTTTTGTACCCATTGTATTATTAAATCAATAGTTGTATTCATTTTAGTTTCAATAGACGGGAAGGATCCATTAGTAAATAATACAGTGATTTCGTCAGCAAATAAAGTCATATCACAGAGAGTCGTTAACGGTAGGTCATTTATATACATAATAATCTAATTCTCAACGTCCTCTGATCATACACCACAGGCGATCTCGAACTCTTCAATCATCACCATCAACTCTAAATAAATAAATGGATAAAAGAAAAAGAAAGGACTTTAAGAATTGCCTTTGTTTTTATTGATAGGGTGAAAAATCTCTTCGGATCTCCGACTCCTCAAGGTCGGGCTTGTTCTTCTCTCGTGATCGGTCCCCTCCTGATCCCGTTCAGCGGCCTCTCTCTGAAGCGTAACAGATTCCGCAGATAAAGACCACTGCGTTTCATCAGCCCTCCGCACCCGCCAATCATGCAGCAATGATTGCTGGCGGGGACAAGTCTCGTCGTCGTCGTCAAGGTCACCATACTGCATACTGCATACTGCATCGTCTGCATTCACAATGAGTATGGTGACCACAACTCTTGGATTCCATCAGGTAGGGTAGAGTTACTTAGGCAAGGTTTTGATGTTAAAATAAAAAAAAAGTTCAAACTATTATTTGTTTTTAATGTTTTTTAATGTCTTAATATCTAGGTACTATACATATTGTTTCACTTAAATATTGATTTGTTACACTTTGACTATACAAAAATATAGTATATTTACATTTACATTACATTGTACCTACATTTAACTTATGAATTAACCCTATTTATGCTACACTAACTACTTATACTAAAACTAAACTAAACTAAAACTAAAAAATGTACAAAAGTCGTTGGTACGCCTTGTGCAACGAGAACATCTGGAAGCGAGAAAATTTATTTAGAATCATATTAACTATTAAATCATAATTATATTATTCGACTTGTAATTTTTCTATATATGTATAATAGGACTTGAAATAATTTTGAGCTACAGACCGTATACTTGGTGTCGGTAAGTCATGTTCTGATTGTAGTTTTTTTTCGCTTAGTGAGTACCTAACTGAATTTAAAAGAGAGTTGTGATCATCTTCATGTTTCACTTCATTAAATGTATATTGCTACTTTAGTTTTAAATACAGATATTCAGTTATCTGCATATTTTGGACCTAAATGTTCACTGAATTGTAAATTTACTCGTATTAAGCTGGCCCTAAAAATATTGTATCCTGACAATCAGACTGAATAAATTATTATTGTTAATATTTTCTTTCCCAGCGTACCTGTTGCAGTGGGAGTAGGTCAGGCTAACCTAGCGTACACGAACGCTTGCACATAAGAGCGGCACATCGGGCACCTTACAAACGCCCCGCCGCACTTCGCGCACGTCAACAGGTGACCACACGGCAAGAACACCACGCTCATCTGTAAGCAGACAACATCATTGTAACACTGTTGAAGAGGTCACACTGTCGTTGTTATATTAATCAGCTGCCTCTAATATTCCAATGACTTACCTCAGAGCCCACGCAAATTTTGCACAGTCTTGCTTCCTTCAACTCTCTCCTTTCCTCTTCCAACAATAATATTTTCTCTTTATTTTCCATTTTTTTTTTTTTCCACAACTGATCGAAGTTCCACAAAGTATTAACACACGTGTGTAGGATGCCTCGGACGGAACGAGAATGACACGAACGATCGCCGCACGCTGCAAGCGCCGGCCGGTGTGGGGGCGGGGGGAGTGTCGTCTTTACCGCACTCACAACTTTGTTGATATCGTTTTCTTTTAATGCGTACGAAATTGTTTTATTGTAATAGGTACGACATTTGTTAATTCTTTATATCTGAAGAATGAAACGTAGAAATAATATAATTGTATGATAATCATTAGTAGTAACGACTATAATAGTAGCTACGTTAAGGAATCACACTTCATATCAATATAATAAAGGTGAAAGTTTTTGAACGTGTGCGTTTGTATGTTTGTCAATCTTCACGCATTTATTCCAAAAAATGTGCTGTTTCCGTGGAATGAGTAAACAGTTTTGAACAGTCCACTGCTGGACATGTGCCCCTCTTTCGCACCCCTGGATATTTTAAATTTTTTTAATTATCAATACAAAGTGATTGAAGAGAAAGACTTATATGTATAGTTACACGTATTTTATACAACAGTAGAGGAAACCGAGAAATTCAAAGCTCTGTAAGGCGATATTGTAAAATCATGCTTTTATATGATTACATTGCTAACACTAGCTACTACGAAAATGTATATCTCAAAAAGATCTACCAAACAGCCAGCAATGACCCGTCCTTCTCCTTAAAATAACCCACAGTAATCTTTTTATTCTTTTATATATTTAACAAAGAAATAACTTATAGGTAATGTAAGGTAACGAATTACTAAAATATGCAATAACGCTAGCGAAACCGTGGTGATCACAGCTAGTAATAATAAAATCTGTCACGTTACTTTGCATTGGGATCGAAGTGTTATCATAGACATAACCAAAAAGTAGCCAACAGGTCTGCTACTGTGGTGATAGATCGATTAAATCCATTTCTTGAACTCCAAACGATCAGCCGCCTACTGATAAGGTGGAAAGGTAATTAACGTGTACATTAATTACAATCGTTAAACAAACAAATATTATATAAATTCGTTGACGGACATATTCCTTTTCTAAGTAATATATTAATAAATTTATGCTAATTAGGGACCTATCAGATATACATATATCGTTAGCTGTTAAGTAATTGTGTGCGCGTTAATGTATTTTACTTACTGTTCCATGTTAAATTTATCTTGGCAAAACTTACGAAAATAATAAGCATTTCATGTTTTGTTAGTCCGTTTATTTCGAAGAGTTGTAACTTTATGCACGTGTTCAAGGCTTTAAGTGATAGTAGAATAGACAAAGTATAAAAGGAATGACGTTACAAAGCGGGATCAAATAATGCTTAGGAGAAATTCAATTTTATTTGATTCGCTCAATACGAGAAAACAGAACATTTTTTTTCTGTCCAATCTATACAGTTTAGCAGGAAACCTCAAAAGTACGATTATTATTGAAGTTAACAAGTTCTGTTCATCTGAAAAAGAAAAGAGTGAAATCTTAGTGTCAAACCACTTTGCAGTGGTTAGGGCACCAAAAAGAGGAACCTCCTCACTGTACGGGCCGTGTCGAGGATTACCGCCTTCTGCGTCAGGCACTTGATCCAGCATTCTCACGTGAGCGTCTTGATTACTAACTTACAATTTAGAGTCGCCATACTACAGGTATGAGCCTGACTCAGTTCTTATAGAATCGAAAACGGCCGATTTCGTACAAAAAAAAAAGAAAAAAACTACAATGTGACAATAGAGCGGCTAATAAAAAGAACTCACAAGAATTTCTTTATCTTAATGCTTGTGGGGTTATAAAATAAATGGTCACAACGCTTTGTCGACATTCTTATATTGACAATACACGAAAACAATGAAATGACTAAAATATAAGTAAAAAAAAGCAGAATACATGGATTACGTTTCACAAAAATATGTCTAGGGACTGATTTTTATTTATATTGCGTAATTGGTCTTCTGCAAAGAACTGGACAATGGACGAGAGTATTATACTTTGGCATGGTCGTTTAAAAATTAGACAGTAGGTACATGAAAACGTCTTGAATATGGTGTTAAACTACGTGCTTACAGATACAAACGGCGTAACACAAGAAATGCATTTGTGTTGTGGGGTATGCGCAAGGTAGTAATTTAAAAGGTCACGCTGAAAAATTTGTAATTATAAAAGATTATTTAAATGCAGGAAACTTTGCCCGTACAGAAAATTTATCAGACATAGTGTACCACTATATTGTTTTAGATCGTCATTGAGATATTCTCGAAGAGAATAATACTCGTAGCACTTAGCAATGAGCAGTTTCTGAAGACGCTTCTTGAAAATTGTTGTGTTTTCAGCCTTTTTATATGATTCGGCAATTTATTACAGACATATGGAGCAATACAAAGTATGCTTTTGTCCATTAATGCAGTTTTACTCTTCACAACACACATCTGCGTGACGAACTTTTGATCTTCTCTCAAATAGACCAATATTTTGTCTTACGAACGTGGCACACTCAACGATACACACTCGTATATATTATATATGCATGAGAGAGTTAATATGTTTTTTTCTACAAAGTGAGATTTACAACTGTTAGGTATTTTAACATCAAATATAATCCTTATACATCTTTTCTGAACTTTGAATGCTAAATTTCAATCAGTGGAGTTACCCCAAGGCATGATACCGAACCGCAGCGTTGATGAGACAAGTCCATGATATGCTGCTATCAGTGTAGATCTACTCGCTACATTTTTTAGCTTATAGAATCCATAGATTGATTGACTCACGTTAGTACAGACATATTATTCTGTGTGTGCGTTCCAGTTCAATTTACTGTCAATTTAAATTATTGTTTTGTACCCATTGTATTATTAAATCAATAGATGTATTCATTTTAGTTTCAATAGACGGCAAGGATCCATTAGTAAATAATACAGTGATTTCGTCAGCAAATAAAGTCATATCACAGAGAGTCGTTAACGGTAGGTCATTTATATACATAATAATCTAATTCTCAACGTCCTCTGATCATACACCACAGGCGATCTCGAACTCTTCAATCATCACCATCAACTCTAAATAAATAAATGGATAAAAGAAAAAGAAAGGACTTTAAGAATTGCCTTTGTTTTTATTGATAGGGTGAAAAATCTCTTCGGATCTCCGACTCCTCAAGGTCGGTCTTGTTCTTCTCTCGTGATCGGTCCCCTCCTGATCCCGTTCAGCGGCCTCTCTCTGAAGCGTAAAAGATTCCGCAGATAAAGACCACTGCGTTTCATCAGCCCTCCGCACCCGCCAATCATGCAGCAATGATTGCTGGCGGGGACAAGTCTCGTCGTCGTCGTCAAGGTCACCATACTGCATACTGCATACTGCATCGTCTGCATTCACAATGAGTATGGTGACCACAACTCTTGGATTCCATCAGGTAGGGTAGAGTTACTTAGGCAAGGTTTTGATGTTAAAATAAAAAAAAAGTTCAAACTATTATTTGTTTTTAATGTTTTTTAATGTCTTAATATCTAGGTACTATACATATTGTTTCACTTAAATATTGATTTGTTACACTTTGACTATACAAAAATATAGTATATTTACATTTACATTACATTGTACCTACATTTAACTTATGAATTAACCCTATTTATGCTACACTAACTACTTATACTAAAACTAAACTAAACTAAAACTAAAAAATGTACAAAAGTCGTTGGTACGCCTTGTGCAACGAGAACATCTGGAAGCGAGAAAATTTATTTAGAATCATATTAACTATTAAATCATAATTATATTATTCGACTTGTAATTTTTCTATATATGTATAATAGGACTTGAAATAATTTTGAGCTACAGACCGTATACTTGGTGTCGGTAAGTCATGTTCTGATTGTAGTTTTTTTTCGCTTAGTGAGTACCTAACTGAATTTAAAAGAGAGTTGTGATCATCTTCATGTTTCACTTCATTAAATGTATATTGCTACTTTAGTTTTAAATACAGATATTCAGTTATCTGCATATTTTGGACCTAAATGTTCACTGAATTGTAAATTTACTCGTATTAAGCTGGCCCTAAAAATATTGTATCCTGACAATCAGACTGAATAAATTATTATTGTTAATATTTTCTTTCCCAGCGTACCTGTTGCAGTGGGAGTAGGTCAGGCTAACCTAGCGTACACGAACGCTTGCACATAAGAGCGGCACATCGGGCACCTTACAAACGCCCCGCCGCACTTCGCGCACGTCAACAGGTGACCACACGGCAAGAACACCACGCTCATCTGTAAGCAGACAACATCATTGTAACACTGTTGAAGAGGTCACACTGTCGTTGTTATCACAACAGTAGAGGAAACCGAGAAATTCAAAGCTCTGTAAGGCGATATTGTAAAATCATGCTTTTATATGATTACATTGCTAACACTAGCTACTACGAAAATGTATATCTCAAAAAGATCTACCAAACAGCCAGCAATGACCCGTCCTTCTCCTTAAAATAACCCACAGTAATCTTTTTATTCTTTTATATATTTGACAAAGAAATAACTTATAGGTAAGGTAAGGTAACGAATTACTAAAATATGCAATAACGCTAGCGAAACCGCGGTGATCACAGCTAGTAATAATAAAAACTGTCACGTTACTTTGCATTGGGATCGAAGTGTTATCATAGACATAACCAAAAAGTAGCCAACAGGTCTGCTACTGTGGTGATAGATCGATTAAATCCATTTCTTGAACTCCAAACGATCAGCCGCCTACTGATAAGGTGGAAAGGTAATTAACGTGTACATTAATTACAATCGTTAAACAAACAAATATTATATAAATTCGTTGACGGACATATTCCTTTTCTAAGTAATATATTAATAAATTTATGCTAATTAGGGACCTATCAGATATACATATATCGTTAGCTGTTAAGTAATTGTGTGCGCGTTAATGTATTTTACTTACTGTTCCATGTTAAATTTATCTTGGCAAAACTTACGAAAATAATAAGCATTTCATGTTTTGTTAGTCCGTTTATTTCGAAGAGTTGTAACTTTATGCACGTGTTCAAGGCTTTAAGTGATAGTAGAATAGACAAAGTATAAAAGGAATGACGTTACAAAGCGGGATCAAATAATGCTTAAGAGAAATTCAATTTTATTTGATTCGCTCAATACGAGAAAACAGAACATTTTTTTTCTGTCCAATCTATACAGTTTAGCAGGAAACCTCAAAAGTACGATTATTATTGAAGTTAACAAGTTCTGTTCATCCGAAAAAGAAAAGAGTGAAATCTTAGTGTCAAACCACTTTGCAGTGGTTAGGGCACCAAAAAGAGGAACCTCCTCACTGTACGGGCCGTGTCGAGGATTACCGCCTTCTGCGTCAGGCACTTGATCCAGCATTCTCACGTGAGCGTCTTGATTACTAACTTACAATTTAGAGTCGCCATACTACAGGTATGAGCCTGACTCAGTTCTTATAGAATCGAAAACGGCCGATTTCGTACAAAAAAAAAGAAAAAAACTACAATGTGACAATAGAGCGGCTAATAAAAAGAACTCACAAGAATTTCTTTATCTTAATGCTTGTGGGGTTATAAAATAAATGGTCACAACGCTTTGTCGACATTCTTATATTGACAATACACGAAAACAATGAAATGACTAAAATATAAGTAAAAAAAAGCAGAATACATGGATTACGTTTCACAAAAATATGTCTAGGGACTGATTTTTATTTATATTGCGTAATTGGTCTTCTGCAAAGAACTGGACAATGGACGAGAGTATTATACTTTGGCATGGTCGTTTAAAAATTAGACAGTAGGTACATGAAAACGTCTTGAATATGGCGTTAAACTACGTGCTTACAGATACAAACGGCGTAACACAAGAAATGCATTTGTGTTGTGGGGTATACGCAAGGTAGTAATTTAAAAGGTCACGCTGAAAAATTTGTAATTATAAAAGATTATTTAAATGCAGGAAACTTTGCCCGTACAGAAAATTTATCAGACATAGTGTACCACTATATTGTTTTAGATCGTCATTGAGATATTCTCGAAGAGAATAATACTCGTAGCACTCAGCAATGAGCAGTTTCTGAAGACGCTTCTTGAAAATTGTTGTGTTTTCAGCCTTTTTATATGATTCGGCAATTTATTACAGACATATGGAGCAATACAAAGTATGCTTTTGTCCATTAATGCAGTTTTACTCTTCACAACACACATCTGCGTGACGAACTTTTGATCTTTTCTCAAATAGACCAATATTTTGTCTTACGAACGTGGCACACTCAACGATACACACTCGTATATATTATATATGCATGAGAGAGTTAATATGTTTTTTTCTACAAAGTGAGATTTACAACTGTTAGGTATTTTAACATCAAATATAATCCTTATACATCTTTTCTGAACTTTGAATGCTAAATTTCAATCAGTGGAGTTACCCCAAGGCATGATACCGAACCGCAGCGTTGATGAGACAAGTCCATGATATGCTGCTATCAGTGTAGATCTACTCGCTACATTTTTTAGCTTATAGAATCCATAGATTGATTGACTCACGTTAGTACAGACATATTATTCTGTGTGTGCGTTCCAGTTCAATTTACTGTCAATTTAAATTATTGTTTTGTACCCATTGTATTATTAAATCAATAGATGTATTCATTTTAGTTTCAATAGACGGCAAGGATCCATTAGTAAATAATACAGTGATTTCGTCAGCAAATAAAGTCATATCACAGAGAGTCGTTAACGGTAGGTCATTTATATACATAATAATCTAATTCTCAACGTCCTCTGATCATACACCACAGGCGATCTCGAACTCTTCAATCATCACCATCAACTCTAAATAAATAAATGAATAAAAGAAAAAGAAAGGACTTTAAGAATTGCCTTTGTTTTTATTGATAGGGTGAAAAATCTCTTCGGATCTCCGACTCCTCAAGGTCGGTCTTGTTCTTCTCTCGTGATCGGTCCCCTCCTGATCCCGTTCAGCGGCCTCTCTCTGAAGCGTAAAAGATTCCGCAGATAAAGACCACTGCGTTTCATCAGCCCTCCGCACCCGCCAATCATGCAGCAATGATTGCTGGCGGGGACAAGTCTCGTCGTCGTCGTCAAGGTCACCATACTGCATACTGCATACTGCATCGTCTGCATTCACAATGAGTATGGTGACCACAACTCTTGGATTCCATCAGGTAGGGTAGAGTTACTTAGGCAAGGTTTTGATGTTAAAATAAAAAAAAAGTTCAAACTATTATTTGTTTTTAATGTTTTTTAATGTCTTAATATCTAGGTACTATACATATTGTTTCACTTAAATATTGATTTGTTACACTTTGACTATACAAAAATATAGTATATTTACATTTACATTACATTGTACCTACATTTAACTTATGAATTAACCCTATTTATGCTACACTAACTACTTATACTAAAACTAAACTAAACTAAAACTAAAAAATGTACAAAAGTCGTTGGTACGCCTTGTGCAACGAGAACATCTGGAAGCGAGAAAATTTATTTAGAATCATATTAACTATTAAATCATAATTATATTATTCGACTTGTAATTTTTCTATATATGTATAATAGGACTTGAAATAATTTTGAGCTACAGACCGTATACTTGGTGTCGGTAAGTCATGTTCTGATTGTAGTTTTTTTTCGCTTAGTGAGTACCTAACTGAATTTAAAAGAGAGTTGTGATCATCTTCATGTTTCACTTCATTAAATGTATATTGCTACTTTAGTTTTAAATACAGATATTCAGTTATCTGCATATTTTGGACCTAAATGTTCACTGAATTGTAAATTTACTCGTATTAAGCTGGCCCTAAAAATATTGTATCCTGACAATCAGACTGAATAAATTATTATTGTTAATATTTTCTTTCCCAGCGTACCTGTTGCAGTGGGAGTAGGTCAGGCTAACCTAGCGTACACGAACGCTTGCACATAAGAGCGGCACATCGGGCACCTTACAAACGCCCCGCCGCACTTCGCGCACGTCAACAGGTGACCACACGGCAAGAACACCACGCTCATCTGTAAGCAGACAACATCATTGTAACACTGTTGAAGAGGTCACACTGTCGTTGTTATATTAATCAGCTGCCTCTAATATTCCAATGACTTACCTCAGAGCCCACGCAAATTTTGCACAGTCTTGCTTCCTTCAACTCTCTCCTTTCCTCTTCCAACAATAATATTTTCTCTTTATTTTCCATTTTTTTTTTTTCCACAACTGATCGAAGTTCCACAAAGTATTAACACACGTGTGTAGGATGCCTCGGACGGAACGAGAATGACACGAACGATCGCCGCACGCTGCAAGCGCCGGCCGGTGTGGGGGCGGGGGGAGTGTCATCTTTACCGCACTCACAACTTTGTTGATATCGTTTTCTTTTAATGCGTACGAAATTGTTTTATTGTAATAGGTACGACATTTGTTAATTCTTTATATCTGAAGAATGAAACGTAGAAATAATATAATTGTATGATAATCATTAGTAGTAACGACTATAATAGTAGCTACGTTAAGGAATCACACTTCATATCAATATAATAAAGGTGAAAGTTTTTGAACGTGTGCGTTTGTATGTTTGTCAATCTTCACGCATTTATTCCAAAAAATGTGCTGTTTCCGTGGAATGAGTAAACAGTTT
This sequence comes from Hypercompe scribonia, assembly GCA_949316085.1. Lineage (NCBI taxonomy): Eukaryota > Metazoa > Arthropoda > Insecta > Lepidoptera > Erebidae > Hypercompe > Hypercompe scribonia. The sequence goes on from OX438980.1 coordinate 12,098,233, forward strand.
TGAACAGTCCACTGCTGGACATGTGCCCCTCTTTCGCACCCCTGGATATTTTAAATTTTTTTAATTATCAATACAAAGTGATTGAAGAGAAAGACTTATATGTATAGTTACACGTATTTTATACAACAGTAGAGGAAACCGAGAAATTCAAAGCTCTGTAAGGCGATATTGTAAAATCATGCTTTTATATGATTACATTGCTAACACTAGCTACTACGAAAATGTATATCTCAAAAAGATCTACCAAACAGCCAGCAATGACCCGTCCTTCTCCTTAAAATAACCCACAGTAATCTTTTTATTCTTTTATATATTTGACAAAGAAATAACTTATAGGTAAGGTAAGGTAACGAATTACTAAAATATGCAATAACGCTAGCGAAACCGCGGTGATCACAGCTAGTAATAATAAAAACTGTCACGTTACTTTGCATTGGGATCGAAGTGTTATCATAGACATAACCAAAAAGTAGCCAACAGGTCTGCTACTGTGGTGATAGATCGATTAAATTCATTTCTTGAACTCCAAACGATCAGCCGCCTACTGATAAGGTGGAAAGGTAATTAACGTGTACATTAATTACAATCGTTAAACAAACAAATATTATATAAATTCGTTGACGGACATATTCCTTTTCTAAGTAATATATTAATAAATTTATGCTAATTAGGGACCTATCAGATATACATATATCGTTAGCTGTTAAGTAATTGTGTGCGCGTTAATGTATTTTACTTACTGTTCCATGTTAAATTTATCTTGGCAAAACTTACGAAAATAATAAGCATTTCATGTTTTGTTAGTCCGTTTATTTCGAAGAGTTGTAACTTTATGCACGTGTTCAAGGCTTTAAGTGATAGTAGAATAGACAAAGTATAAAAGGAATGACGTTACAAAGCGGGATCAAATAATGCTTAAGAGAAATTCAATTTTATTTGATTCGCTCAATACGAGAAAACAGAACATTTTTTTTCTGTCCAATCTATACAGTTTAGCAGGAAACCTCAAAAGTACGATTATTATTGAAGTTAACAAGTTCTGTTCATCCGAAAAAGAAAAGAGTGAAATCTTAGTGTCAAACCACTTTGCAGTGGTTAGGGCACCAAAAAGAGGAACCTCCTCACTGTACGGGCCGTGTCGAGGATTACCGCCTTCTGCGTCAGGCACTTGATCCAGCATTCTCACGTGAGCGTCTTGATTACTAACTTACAATTTAGAGTCGCCATACTACAGGTATGAGCCTGACTCAGTTCTTATAGAATCGAAAACGGCCGATTTCGTACAAAAAAAAAGAAAAAAACTACAATGTGACAATAGAGCGGCTAATAAAAAGAACTCACAAGAATTTCTTTATCTTAATGCTTGTGGGGTTATAAAATAAATGGTCACAACGCTTTGTCGACATTCTTATATTGACAATACACGAAAACAATGAAATGACTAAAATATAAGTAAAAAAAAGCAGAATACATGGATTACGTTTCACAAAAATATGTCTAGGGACTGATTTTTATTTATATTGCGTAATTGGTCTTCTGCAAAGAACTGGACAATGGACGAGAGTATTATACTTTGGCATGGTCGTTTAAAAATTAGACAGTAGGTACATGAAAACGTCTTGAATATGGCGTTAAACTACGTGCTTACAGATACAAACGGCGTAACACAAGAAATGCATTTGTGTTGTGGGGTATACGCAAGGTAGTAATTTAAAAGGTCACGCTGAAAAATTTGTAATTATAAAAGATTATTTAAATGCAGGAAACTTTGCCCGTACAGAAAATTTATCAGACATAGTGTACCACTATATTGTTTTAGATCGTCATTGAGATATTCTCGAAGAGAATAATACTCGTAGCACTCAGCAATGAGCAGTTTCTGAAGACGCTTCTTGAAAATTGTTGTGTTTTCAGCCTTTTTATATGATTCGGCAATTTATTACAGACATATGGAGCAATACAAAGTATGCTTTTGTCCATTAATGCAGTTTTACTCTTCACAACACACATCTGCGTGACGAACTTTTGATCTTTTCTCAAATAGACCAATATTTTGTCTTACGAACGTGGCACACTCAACGATACACACTCGTATATATTATATATGCATGAGAGAGTTAATATGTTTTTTTCTACAAAGTGAGATTTACAACTGTTAGGTATTTTAACATCAAATATAATCCTTATACATCTTTTCTGAACTTTGAATGCTAAATTTCAATCAGTGGAGTTACCCCAAGGCATGATACCGAACCGCAGCGTTGATGAGACAAGTCCATGATATGCTGCTATCAGTGTAGATCTACTCGCTACATTTTTTAGCTTATAGAATCCATAGATTGATTGACTCACGTTAGTACAGACATATTATTCTGTGTGTGCGTTCCAGTTCAATTTACTGTCAATTTAAATTATTGTTTTGTACCCATTGTATTATTAAATCAATAGATGTATTCATTTTAGTTTCAATAGACGGCAAGGATCCATTAGTAAATAATACAGTGATTTCGTCAGCAAATAAAGTCATATCACAGAGAGTCGTTAACGGTAGGTCATTTATATACATAATAATCTAATTCTCAACGTCCTCTGATCATACACCACAGGCGATCTCGAACTCTTCAATCATCACCATCAACTCTAAATAAATAAATGAATAAAAGAAAAAGAAAGGACTTTAAGAATTGCCTTTGTTTTTATTGATAGGGTGAAAAATCTCTTCGGATCTCCGACTCCTCAAGGTCGGTCTTGTTCTTCTCTCGTGATCGGTCCCCTCCTGATCCCGTTCAGCGGCCTCTCTCTGAAGCGTAAAAGATTCCGCAGATAAAGACCACTGCGTTTCATCAGCCCTCCGCACCCGCCAATCATGCAGCAATGATTGCTGGCGGGGACAAGTCTCGTCGTCGTCGTCAAGGTCACCATACTGCATACTGCATACTGCATCGTCTGCATTCACAATGAGTATGGTGACCACAACTCTTGGATTCCATCAGGTAGGGTAGAGTTACTTAGGCAAGGTTTTGATGTTAAAATAAAAAAAAAGTTCAAACTATTATTTGTTTTTAATGTTTTTTAATGTCTTAATATCTAGGTACTATACATATTGTTTCACTTAAATATTGATTTGTTACACTTTGACTATACAAAAATATAGTATATTTACATTTACATTACATTGTACCTACATTTAACTTATGAATTAACCCTATTTATGCTACACTAACTACTTATACTAAAACTAAACTAAACTAAAACTAAAAAATGTACAAAAGTCGTTGGTACGCCTTGTGCAACGAGAACATCTGGAAGCGAGAAAATTTATTTAGAATCATATTAACTATTAAATCATAATTATATTATTCGACTTGTAATTGTTCTATATATGTATAATAGAACTTGAAATAATTTTGAGCTACAGACCGTATACTTGGTGTCGGTAAGTCATGTTCTGATTGTAGTTTTTTTTCGCTTAGTGAGTACCTAACTGAATTTAAAAGAGAGTTGTGATCATCTTCATGTTTCACTTCATTAAATGTATATTGCTACTTTAGTTTTAAATACAGATATTCAGTTATCTACATATTTTGGACCTAAATGTTCACTGAATTGTAAATTTACTCGTATTAAGCTGGCCCTAAAAATATTGTATCCTGACAATCAGACTGAATAAATTATTATTGTTAATATTTTCTTTCCCAGCGTACCTGTTGCAGTGGGAGTAGGTCAGGCTAACCTAGCGTACACGAACGCTTGCACATAAGAGCGGCACATCGGGCACCTTACAAACGCCCCGCCGCACTTCGCGCACGTCAACAGGTGACCACACGGCAAGAACACCACGCTCATCTGTAAGCAGACAACATCATTGTAACACTGTTGAAGAGGTCACACTGTCGTTGTTATATTAATCAGCTGCCTCTAATATTCCAATGACTTACCTCAGAGCCCACGCAAATTTTGCACAGTCTTGCTTCCTTCAACTCTCTCCTTTCCTCTTCCAACAATAATATTTTCTCTTTATTTTCCATTTTTTTTTTTTCCACAACTGATCGAAGTTCCACAAAGTATTAACACACGTGTGTAGGATGCCTCGGACGGAACGAGAATGACACGAACGATCGCCGCACGCTGCAAGCGCCGGCCGGTGTGGGGGCGGGGGGAGTGTCATCTTTACCGCACTCACAACTTTGTTGATATCGTTTTCTTTTAATGCGTACGAAATTGTTTTATTGTAATAGGTACGACATTTGTTAATTCTTTATATCTGAAGAATGAAACGTAGAAATAATATAATTGTATGATAATCATTAGTAGTAACGACTATAATAGTAGCTACGTTAAGGAATCACACTTCATATCAATATAATAAAGGTGAAAGTTTTTGAACGTGTGCGTTTGTATGTTTGTCAATCTTCACGCATTTATTCCAAAAAATGTGCTGTTTCCGTGGAATGAGTAAACAGTTTTGAACAGTCCACTGCTGGACATGTGCCCCTCTTTCGCACCCCTGGATATTTTAAATTTTTTTAATTATCAATACAAAGTGATTGAAGAGAAAGACTTATATGTATAGTTACACGTATTTTATACAACAGTAGAGGAAACCGAGAAATTCAAAGCTCTGTAAGGCGATATTGTAAAATCATGCTTTTATATGATTACATTGCTAACACTAGCTACTACGAAAATGTATATCTCAAAAAGATCTACCAAACAGCCAGCAATGACCCGTCCTTCTCCTTAAAATAACCCACAGTAATCTTTTTATTCTTTTATATATTTGACAAAGAAATAACTTATAGGTAAGGTAAGGTAACGAATTACTAAAATATGCAATAACGCTAGCGAAACCGCGGTGATCACAGCTAGTAATAATAAAAACTGTCACGTTAATTTGCATTGGGATCGAAGTGTTATCATAGACATAACCAAAAAGTAGCCAACAGGTCTGCTACTGTGGTGATAGATCGATTAAATTCATTTCTTGAACTCCAAACGATCAGCCGCCTACTGATAAGGTGGAAAGGTAATTAACGTGTACATTAATTACAATCGTTAAACAAACAAATATTATATAAATTCGTTGACGGACATATTCCTTTTCTAAGTAATATATTAATAAATTTATGCTAATTAGGGACCTATCAGATATACATATATCGTTAGCTGTTAAGTAATTGTGTGCGCGTTAATGTATTTTACTTACTGTTCCATGTTAAATTTATCTTGGCAAAACTTACGAAAATAATAAGCATTTCATGTTTTGTTAGTCCGTTTATTTCGAAGAGTTGTAACTTTATGCACGTGTTCAAGGCTTTAAGTGATAGTAGAATAGACAAAGTATAAAAGGAATGACGTTACAAAGCGGGATCAAATAATGCTTAAGAGAAATTCAATTTTATTTGATTCGCTCAATACGAGAAAACAGAACATTTTTTTTCTGTCCAATCTATACAGTTTAGCAGGAAACCTCAAAAGTACGATTATTATTGAAGTTAACAAGTTCTGTTCATCCGAAAAAGAAAAGAGTGAAATCTTAGTGTCAAACCACTTTGCAGTGGTTAGGGCACCAAAAAGAGGAACCTCCTCACTGTACGGGCCGTGTCGAGGATTACCGCCTTCTGCGTCAGGCACTTGATCCAGCATTCTCACGTGAGCGTCTTGATTACTAACTTACAATTTAGAGTCGCCATACTACAGGTATGAGCCTGACTCAGTTCTTATAGAATCGAAAACGGCCGATTTCGTACAAAAAAAAAGAAAAAAACTACAATGTGACAATAGAGCGGCTAATAAAAAGAACTCACAAGAATTTCTTTATCTTAATGCTTGTGGGGTTATAAAATAAATGGTCACAACGCTTTGTCGACATTCTTATATTGACAATACACGAAAACAATGAAATGACTAAAATATAAGTAAAAAAAAGCAGAATACATGGATTACGTTTCACAAAAATATGTCTAGGGACTGATTTTTATTTATATTGCGTAATTGGTCTTCTGCAAAGAACTGGACAATGGACGAGAGTATTATACTTTGGCATGGTCGTTTAAAAATTAGACAGTAGGTACATGAAAACGTCTTGAATATGGCGTTAAACTACGTGCTTACAGATACAAACGGCGTAACACAAGAAATGCATTTGTGTTGTGGGGTATACGCAAGGTAGTAATTTAAAAGGTCACGCTGAAAAATTTGTAATTATAAAAGATTATTTAAATGCAGGAAACTTTGCCCGTACAGAAAATTTATCAGACATAGTGTACCACTATATTGTTTTAGATCGTCATTGAGATATTCTCGAAGAGAATAATACTCGTAGCACTCAGCAATGAGCAGTTTCTGAAGACGCTTCTTGAAAATTGTTGTGTTTTCAGCCTTTTTATATGATTCGGCAATTTATTACAGACATATGGAGCAATACAAAGTATGCTTTTGTCCATTAATGCAGTTTTACTCTTCACAACACACATCTGCGTGACGAACTTTTGATCTTTTCTCAAATAGACCAATATTTTGTCTTACGAACGTGGCACACTCAACGATACACACTCGTATATATTATATATGCATGAGAGAGTTAATATGTTTTTTTCTACAAAGTGAGATTTACAACTGTTAGGTATTTTAACATCAAATATAATCCTTATACATCTTTTCTGAACTTTGAATGCTAAATTTCAATCAGTGGAGTTACCCCAAGGCATGATACCGAACCGCAGCGTTGATGAGACAAGTCCATGATATGCTGCTATCAGTGTAGATCTACTCGCTACATTTTTTAGCTTATAGAATCCATAGATTGATTGACTCACGTTAGTACAGACATATTATTCTGTGTGTGCGTTCCAGTTCAATTTACTGTCAATTTAAATTATTGTTTTGTACCCATTGTATTATTAAATCAATAGATGTATTCATTTTAGTTTCAATAGACGGCAAGGATCCATTAGTAAATAATACAGTGATTTCGTCAGCAAATAAAGTCATATCACAGAGAGTCGTTAACGGTAGGTCATTTATATACATAATAATCTAATTCTCAACGTCCTCTGATCATACACCACAGGCGATCTCGAACTCTTCAATCATCACCATCAACTCTAAATAAATAAATGAATAAAAGAAAAAGAAAGGACTTTAAGAATTGCCTTTGTTTTTATTGATAGGGTGAAAAATCTCTTCGGATCTCCGACTCCTCAAGGTCGGTCTTGTTCTTCTCTCGTGATCGGTCCCCTCCTGATCCCGTTCAGCGGCCTCTCTCTGAAGCGTAAAAGATTCCGCAGATAAAGACCACTGCGTTTCATCAGCCCTCCGCACCCGCCAATCATGCAGCAATGATTGCTGGCGGGGACAAGTCTCGTCGTCGTCGTCAAGGTCACCATACTGCATACTGCATACTGCATCGTCTGCATTCACAATGAGTATGGTGACCACAACTCTTGGATTCCATCAGGTAGGGTAGAGTTACTTAGGCAAGGTTTTGATGTTAAAATAAAAAAAAAGTTCAAACTATTATTTGTTTTTAATGTTTTTTAATGTCTTAATATCTAGGTACTATACATATTGTTTCACTTAAATATTGATTTGTTACACTTTGACTATACAAAAATATAGTATATTTACATTTACATTACATTGTACCTACATTTAACTTATGAATTAACCCTATTTATGCTACACTAACTACTTATACTAAAACTAAACTAAACTAAAACTAAAAAATGTACAAAAGTCGTTGGTACGCCTTGTGCAACGAGAACATCTGGAAGCGAGAAAATTTATTTAGAATCATATTAACTATTAAATCATAATTATATTATTCGACTTGTAATTTTTCTATATATGTATAATAGGACTTGAAATAATTTTGAGCTACAGACCGTATACTTGGTGTCGGTAAGTCATGTTCTGATTGTAGTTTTTTTTCGCTTAGTGAGTACCTAACTGAATTTAAAAGAGAGTTGTGATCATCTTCATGTTTCACTTCATTAAATGTATATTGCTACTTTAGTTTTAAATACAGATATTCAGTTATCTGCATATTTTGGACCTAAATGTTCACTGAATTGTAAATTTACTCGTATTAAGCTGGCCCTAAAAATATTGTATCCTGACAATCAGACTGAATAAATTATTATTGTTAATATTTTCTTTCCCAGCGTACCTGTTGCAGTGGGAGTAGGTCAGGCTAACCTAGCGTACACGAACGCTTGCACATAAGAGCGGCACATCGGGCACCTTACAAACGCCCCGCCGCACTTCGCGCACGTCAACAGGTGACCACACGGCAAGAACACCACGCTCATCTGTAAGCAGACAACATCATTGTAACACTGTTGAAGAGGTCACACTGTCGTTGTTATATTAATCAGCTGCCTCTAATATTCCAATGACTTACCTCAGAGCCCACGCAAATTTTGCACAGTCTTGCTTCCTTCAACTCTCTCCTTTCCTCTTCCAACAATAATATTTTCTCTTTATTTTCCATTTTTTTTTTTTCCACAACTGATCGAAGTTCCACAAAGTATTAACACACGTGTGTAGGATGCCTCGGACGGAACGAGAATGACACGAACGATCGCCGCACGCTGCAAGCGCCGGCCGGTGTGGGGGCGGGGGGAGTGTCATCTTTACCGCACTCACAACTTTGTTGATATCGTTTTCTTTTAATGCGTACGAAATTGTTTTATTGTAATAGGTACGACATTTGTTAATTCTTTATATCTGAAGAATGAAACGTAGAAATAATATAATTGTATGATAATCATTAGTAGTAACGACTATAATAGTAGCTACGTTAAGGAATCACACTTCATATCAATATAATAAAGGTGAAAGTTTTTGAACGTGTGCGTTTGTATGTTTGTCAATCTTCACGCATTTATTCCAAAAAATGTGCTGTTTCCGTGGAATGAGTAAACAGTTTTGAACAGTCCACTGCTGGACATGTGCCCCTCTTTCGCACCCCTGGATATTTTAAATTTTTTTAATTATCAATACAAAGTGATTGAAGAGAAAGACTTATATGTATAGTTACACGTATTTTATACAACAGTAGAGGAAACCGAGAAATTCAAAGCTCTGTAAGGCGATATTGTAAAATCATGCTTTTATATGATTACATTGCTAACACTAGCTACTACGAAAATGTATATCTCAAAAAGATCTACCAAACAGCCAGCAATGACCCGTCCTTCTCCTTAAAATAACCCACAGTAATCTTTTTATTCTTTTATATATTTGACAAAGAAATAACTTATAGGTAAGGTAAGGTAACGAATTACTAAAATATGCAATAACGCTAGCGAAACCGCGGTGATCACAGCTAGTAATAATAAAAACTGTCACGTTACTTTGCATTGGGATCGAAGTGTTATCATAGACATAACCAAAAAGTAGCCAACAGGTCTGCTACTGTGGTGATAGATCGATTAAATTCATTTCTTGAACTCCAAACGATCAGCCGCCTACTGATAAGGTGGAAAGGTAATTAACGTGTACATTAATTACAATCGTTAAACAAACAAATATTATATAAATTCGTTGACGGACATATTCCTTTTCTAAGTAATATATTAATAAATTTATGCTAATTAGGGACCTATCAGATATACATATATCGTTAGCTGTTAAGTAATTGTGTGCGCGTTAATGTATTTTACTTACTGTTCCATGTTAAATTTATCTTGGCAAAACTTACGAAAATAATAAGCATTTCATGTTTTGTTAGTCCGTTTATTTCGAAGAGTTGTAACTTTATGCACGTGTTCAAGGCTTTAAGTGATAGTAGAATAGACAAAGTATAAAAGGAATGACGTTACAAAGCGGGATCAAATAATGCTTAAGAGAAATTCAATTTTATTTGATTCGCTCAATACGAGAAAACAGAACATTTTTTTTCTGTCCAATCTATACAGTTTAGCAGGAAACCTCAAAAGTACGATTATTATTGAAGTTAACAAGTTCTGTTCATCCGAAAAAGAAAAGAGTGAAATCTTAGTGTCAAACCACTTTGCAGTGGTTAGGGCACCAAAAAGAGGAACCTCCTCACTGTACGGGCCGTGTCGAGGATTACCGCCTTCTGCGTCAGGCACTTGATCCAGCATTCTCACGTGAGCGTCTTGATTACTAACTTACAATTTAGAGTCGCCATACTACAGGTATGAGCCTGACTCAGTTCTTATAGAATCGAAAACGGCCGATTTCGTACAAAAAAAAAGAAAAAAACTACAATGTGACAATAGAGCGGCTAATAAAAAGAACTCACAAGAATTTCTTTATCTTAATGCTTGTGGGGTTATAAAATAAATGGTCACAACGCTTTGTCGACATTCTTATATTGACAATACACGAAAACAATGAAATGACTAAAATATAAGTAAAAAAAAGCAGAATACATGGATTACGTTTCACAAAAATATGTCTAGGGACTGATTTTTATTTATATTGCGTAATTGGTCTTCTGCAAAGAACTGGACAATGGACGAGAGTATTATACTTTGGCATGGTCGTTTAAAAATTAGACAGTAGGTACATGAAAACGTCTTGAATATGGCGTTAAACTACGTGCTTACAGATACAAACGGCGTAACACAAGAAATGCATTTGTGTTGTGGGGTATACGCAAGGTAGTAATTTAAAAGGTCACGCTGAAAAATTTGTAATTATAAAAGATTATTTAAATGCAGGAAACTTTGCCCGTACAGAAAATTTATCAGACATAGTGTACCACTATATTGTTTTAGATCGTCATTGAGATATTCTCGAAGAGAATAATACTCGTAGCACTCAGCAATGAGCAGTTTCTGAAGACGCTTCTTGAAAATTGTTGTGTTTTCAGCCTTTTTATATGATTCGGCAATTTATTACAGACATATGGAGCAATACAAAGTATGCTTTTGTCCATTAATGCAGTTTTACTCTTCACAACACACATCTGCGTGACGAACTTTTGATCTTTTCTCAAATAGACCAATATTTTGTCTTACGAACGTGGCACACTCAACGATACACACTCGTATATATTATATTTATATGCATGAGAGAGTTAATATGTTTTTTTCTACAAAGTGAGATTTACAACTGTTAGGTATTTTAACATCAAATATAATCCTTATACATCTTTTCTGAACTTTGAATGCTAAATTTCAATCAGTGGAGTTACCCCAAGGCATGATACCGAACCGCAGCGTTGATGAGACAAGTCCATGATATGCTGCTATCAGTGTAGATCTACTCGCTACATTTTTTAGCTTATAGAATCCATAGATTGATTGACTCACGTTAGTACAGACATATTATTCTGTGTGTGCGTTCCAGTTCAATTTACTGTCAATTTAAATTATTGTTTTGTACCCATTGTATTATTAAATCAATAGATGTATTCATTTTAGTTTCAATAGACGGCAAGGATCCATTAGTAAATAATACAGTGATTTCGTCAGCAAATAAAGTCATATCACAGAGAGTCGTTAACGGTAGGTCATTTATATACATAATAATCTAATTCTCAACGTCCTCTGATCATACACCACAGGCGATCTCGAACTCTTCAATCATCACCATCAACTCTAAATAAATAAATGAATAAAAGAAAAAGAAAGGACTTTAAGAATTGCCTTTGTTTTTATTGATAGGGTGAAAAATCTCTTCGGATCTCCGACTCCTCAAGGTCGGTCTTGTTCTTCTCTCGTGATCGGTCCCCTCCTGATCCCGTTCAGCGGCCTCTCTCTGAAGCGTAAAAGATTCCGCAGATAAAGACCACTGCGTTTCATCAGCCCTCCGCACCCGCCAATCATGCAGCAATGATTGCTGGCGGGGACAAGTCTCGTCGTCGTCGTCAAGGTCACCATACTGCATACTGCATACTGCATCGTCTGCATTCACAATGAGTATGGTGACCACAACTCTTGGATTCCATCAGGTAGGGTAGAGTTACTTAGGCAAGGTTTTGATGTTAAAATAAAAAAAAAGTTCAAACTATTATTTGTTTTTAATGTTTTTTAATGTCTTAATATCTAGGTACTATACATATTGTTTCACTTAAATATTGATTTGTTACACTTTGACTATACAAAAATATAGTATATTTACATTTACATTACATTGTACCTACATTTAACTTATGAATTAACCCTATTTATGCTACACTAACTACTTATACTAAAACTAAACTAAACTAAAACTAAAAAATGTACAAAAGTCGTTGGTACGCCTTGTGCAACGAGAACATCTGGAAGCGAGAAAATTTATTTAGAATCATATTAACTATTAAATCATAATTATATTATTCGACTTGTAATTGTTCTATATATGTATAATAGGACTTGAAATAATTTTGAGCTACAGACCGTATACTTGGTGTCGGTAAGTCATGTTCTGATTGTAGTTTTTTTTCGCTTAGTGAGTACCTAACTGAATTTAAAAGAGAGTTGTGATCATCTTCATGTTTCACTTCATTAAATGTATATTGCTACTTTAGTTTTAAATACAGATATTCAGTTATCTACATATTTTGGACCTAAATGTTCACTGAATTGTAAATTTACTCGTATTAAGCTGGCCCTAAAAATATTGTATCCTGACAATCAGACTGAATAAATTATTATTGTTAATATTTTCTTTCCCAGCGTACCTGTTGCAGTGGGAGTAGGTCAGGCTAACCTAGCGTACACGAACGCTTGCACATAAGAGCGGCACATCGGGCACCTTACAAACGCCCCGCCGCACTTCGCGCATGTCAACAGGTGACCACACGGCAAGAACACCACGCTCATCTGTAAGCAGACAACATCATTGTAACACTGTTGAAGAGGTCACACTGTCGTTGTTATATTAATCAGCTGCCTCTAATATTCCAATGACTTACCTCAGAGCCCACGCAAATTTTGCACAGTCTTGCTTCCTTCAACTCTCTCCTTTCCTCTTCCAACAATAATATTTTCTCTTTATTTTCCATTTTTTTTTTTTCCACAACTGATCGAAGTTCCACAAAGTATTAACACACGTGTGTAGGATGCCTCGGACGGAACGAGAATGACACGAACGATCGCCGCACGCTGCAAGCGCCGGCCGGTGTGGGGGCGGGGGGAGTGTCATCTTTACCGCACTCACAACTTTGTTGATATCGTTTTCTTTTAATGCGTACGAAATTGTTTTATTGTAATAGGTACGACATTTGTTAATTCTTTATATCTGAAGAATGAAACGTAGAAATAATATAATTGTATGATAATCATTAGTAGTAACGACTATAATAGTAGCTACGTTAAGGAATCACACTTCATATCAATATAATAAAGGTGAAAGTTTTTGAACGTGTGCGTTTGTATGTTTGTCAATCTTCACGCATTTATTCCAAAAAATGTGCTGTTTCCGTGGAATGAGTAAACAGTTTTGAACAGTCCACTGCTGGACATGTGCCCCTCTTTCGCACCCCTGGATATTTTAAATTTTTTTAATTATCAATACAAAGTGATTGAAGAGAAAGACTTATATGTATAGTTACACGTATTTTATACAACAGTAGAGGAAACCGAGAAATTCAAAGCTCTGTAAGGCGATATTGTAAAATCATGCTTTTATATGATTACATTGCTAACACTAGCTACTACGAAAATGTATATCTCAAAAAGATCTACCAAACAGCCAGCAATGACCCGTCCTTCTCCTTAAAATAACCCACAGTAATCTTTTTATTCTTTTATATATTTGACAAAGAAATAACTTATAGGTAAGGTAAGGTAACGAATTACTAAAATATGCAATAACGCTAGCGAAACCGCGGTGATCACAGCTAGTAATAATAAAAACTGTCACGTTAATTTGCATTGGGATCGAAGTGTTATCATAGACATAACCAAAAAGTAGCCAACAGGTCTGCTACTGTGGTGATAGATCGATTAAATTCATTTCTTGAACTCCAAACGATCAGCCGCCTACTGATAAGGTGGAAAGGTAATTAACGTGTACATTAATTACAATCGTTAAACAAACAAATATTATATAAATTCGTTGACGGACATATTCCTTTTCTAAGTAATATATTAATAAATTTATGCTAATTAGGGACCTATCAGATATACATATATCGTTAGCTGTTAAGTAATTGTGTGCGCGTTAATGTATTTTACTTACTGTTCCATGTTAAATTTATCTTGGCAAAACTTACGAAAATAATAAGCATTTCATGTTTTGTTAGTCCGTTTATTTCGAAGAGTTGTAACTTTATGCACGTGTTCAAGGCTTTAAGTGATAGTAGAATAGACAAAGTATAAAAGGAATGACGTTACAAAGCGGGATCAAATAATGCTTAAGAGAAATTCAATTTTATTTGATTCGCTCAATACGAGAAAACAGAACATTTTTTTTCTGTCCAATCTATACAGTTTAGCAGGAAACCTCAAAAGTACGATTATTATTGAAGTTAACAAGTTCTGTTCATCCGAAAAAGAAAAGAGTGAAATCTTAGTGTCAAACCACTTTGCAGTGGTTAGGGCACCAAAAAGAGGAACCTCCTCACTGTACGGGCCGTGTCGAGGATTACCGCCTTCTGCGTCAGGCACTTGATCCAGCATTCTCACGTGAGCGTCTTGATTACTAACTTACAATTTAGAGTCGCCATACTACAGGTATGAGCCTGACTCAGTTCTTATAGAATCGAAAACGGCCGATTTCGTACAAAAAAAAAGAAAAAAACTACAATGTGAAAAAAACTACACACTCAACGATACACACTCGTATATATTATATATGCATGAGAGAGTTAATATGTTTTTTTCTACAAAGTGAGATTTACAACTGTTAGGTATTTTAACATCAAATATAATCCTTATACATCTTTTCTGAACTTTGAATGCTAAATTTCAATCAGTGGAGTTACCCCAAGGCATGATACCGAACCGCAGCGTTGATGAGACAAGTCCATGATATGCTGCTATCAGTGTAGATCTACTCGCTACATTTTTTAGCTTATAGAATCCATAGATTGATTGACTCACGTTAGTACAGACATATTATTCTGTGTGTGCGTTCCAGTTCAATTTACTGTCAATTTAAATTATTGTTTTGTACCCATTGTATTATTAAATCAATAGATGTATTCATTTTAGTTTCAATAGACGGCAAGGATCCATTAGTAAATAATACAGTGATTTCGTCAGCAAATAAAGTCATATCACAGAGAGTCGTTAACGGTAGGTCATTTATATACATAATAATCTAATTCTCAACGTCCTCTGATCATACACCACAGGCGATCTCGAACTCTTCAATCATCACCATCAACTCTAAATAAATAAATGAATAAAAGAAAAAGAAAGGACTTTAAGAATTGCCTTTGTTTTTATTGATAGGGTGAAAAATCTCTTCGGATCTCCGACTCCTCAAGGTCGGTCTTGTTCTTCTCTCGTGATCGGTCCCCTCCTGATCCCGTTCAGCGGCCTCTCTCTGAAGCGTAAAAGATTCCGCAGATAAAGACCACTGCGTTTCATCAGCCCTCCGCACCCGCCAATCATGCAGCAATGATTGCTGGCGGGGACAAGTCTCGTCGTCGTCGTCAAGGTCACCATACTGCATACTGCATACTGCATCGTCTGCATTC
The DNA here is from genome assembly GCA_949316085.1 of Hypercompe scribonia. NCBI lineage: Eukaryota > Metazoa > Arthropoda > Insecta > Lepidoptera > Erebidae > Hypercompe > Hypercompe scribonia. Next base: position 12,113,840 of record OX438980.1, read on the forward strand.
ACAATGAGTATGGTGACCACAACTCTTGGATTCCATCAGGTAGGGTAGAGTTACTTAGGCAAGGTTTTGATGTTAAAATAAAAAAAAAGTTCAAACTATTATTTGTTTTTAATGTTTTTTAATGTCTTAATATCTAGGTACTATACATATTGTTTCACTTAAATATTGATTTGTTACACTTTGACTATACAAAAATATAGTATATTTACATTTACATTACATTGTACCTACATTTAACTTATGAATTAACCCTATTTATGCTACACTAACTACTTATACTAAAACTAAACTAAACTAAAACTAAAAAATGTACAAAAGTCGTTGGTACGCCTTGTGCAACGAGAACATCTGGAAGCGAGAAAATTTATTTAGAATCATATTAACTATTAAATCATAATTATATTATTCGACTTGTAATTGTTCTATATATGTATAATAGGACTTGAAATAATTTTGAGCTACAGACCGTATACTTGGTGTCGGTAAGTCATGTTCTGATTGTAGTTTTTTTTCGCTTAGTGAGTACCTAACTGAATTTAAAAGAGAGTTGTGATCATCTTCATGTTTCACTTCATTAAATGTATATTGCTACTTTAGTTTTAAATACAGATATTCAGTTATCTACATATTTTGGACCTAAATGTTCACTGAATTGTAAATTTACTCGTATTAAGCTGGCCCTAAAAATATTGTATCCTGACAATCAGACTGAATAAATTATTATTGTTAATATTTTCTTTCCCAGCGTACCTGTTGCAGTGGGAGTAGGTCAGGCTAACCTAGCGTACACGAACGCTCGCACATAAGAGCGGCACATCGGGCACCTTACAAACGCCCCGCCGCACTTCGCGCACGTCAACAGGTGACCACACGGCAAGAACACCACGCTCATCTGTAAGCAGACAACATCATTGTAACACTGTTGAAGAGGTCACACTGTCGTTGTTATATTAATCAGCTGCCTCTAATATTCCAATGACTTACCTCAGAGCCCACGCAAATTTTGCACAGTCTTGCTTCCTTCAACTCTCTCCTTTCCTCTTCCAACAATAATATTTTCTCTTTATTTTCCATTTTTTTTTTTTCCACAACTGATCGAAGTTCCACAAAGTATTAACACACGTGTGTAGGATGCCTCGGACGGAACGAGAATGACACGAACGATCGCCGCACGCTGCAAGCGCCGGCCGGTGTGGGGGCGGGGGGAGTGTCATCTTTACCGCACTCACAACTTTGTTGATATCGTTTTCTTTTAATGCGTACGAAATTGTTTTATTGTAATAGGTACGACATTTGTTAATTCTTTATATCTGAAGAATGAAACGTAGAAATAATATAATTGTATGATAATCATTAGTAGTAACGACTATAATAGTAGCTTTTTTTTTTTTTTTTTTTTTTTAACCTGTGGAAACCCCCTCGGGCCGTCACCCCACCGGGGTTTACGGCGGGGCGGTGTGTCGGAATCGGACCGACTAAAACCACACGGTGTGCCACTCTGCGCCTGACATAGGAGGGACCGGGAACAGCTGTTATTACGACATCCAGATCCCTCCCAGCGCCTGCCCGCTAATGCAGGCACCATCTATGGGTAAACTCTCTATTTTAGGCGACGTACGGCACACGCGGACGTCGCCTCCTCGCGGCTGGCCATTGTAGCGGATGGAGGGGAAAACCCGTCCCGTCCACCCGCGGCCACACTCAAGGCGGCATGAGGCGCTGGTATGCGCGCCTCCGCCGCCCGGCTCGCCGGCGGCGAATTGGGTCCGAGTGGATATTGTCCTCCCGGGCCTTCTCCGCCGCCTCCTTCCGCGACATTACGTCTTCGCAGAAGGTTGCGACCGCGGTAAAACAACTGTCGCTACCGACCATGGAGCGCATTACGGCCGGTAGCGAGAGATCTCCTCCAATAACTGCAGTGAGGACCCCACGCTGCGCCGCCCAGGCGGAACAAACCGCCAGCGTGTGCTGAGCCGAGTCCTCACTGCAGTCGCAGTGGTGACAGGCGGGACTCAATTCCCTCCTGGCGACCGAGTGCAGATACTTCCCGAAGCAACCGTGCCCGGAAAGAATCTGCGTCAGTCGGAAGGAAAGGGTCCCGTGCTGCCGCCCTGCCCACTCGGCGATGACCGGCTGGAGAGCCTCCATGGCGGCAAAGCCAGCACGTGGAGCCTCCAGCCGGGACGACCAACGAGCCATCGTGGCTCGACGAGCGGCCTCTCGCCACTCGCGTATCTCTTCGGGCGGGGGCCGAATGCCACTACCCACCCGAAAGTCTGCCGTTCGCCGATAAACTTCAGCGAGCACCTCCGCCTCCAAATCCCACGGGGCAGTTCCGGCCAACGCGCACGCCGCCTCCGTCGATACGGTGCGGTAACCGCGTATGGCTCTAACCGCCAATATCCTCTGAGGGCGCCAGAGGCGAGCCCTATTCTGGGCGGTCAGAGCCGCCGCCCACACCGGTGCACCATACAGTGCCATTGACCGAACAACCCCCGTGTATAGCCGTCTCGTCGCGACGCTGGCTCCACCCAAATTGGGCAAAAGTCGCCCAAGAGCAGAAGCAGCGCCGACCAGCTTTGGAGTAAGCTGTCGGAAGTGCTCGTCGAAGAGCCACCTGCCGTCGAGGATCAGGCCCAGATACTTCATCTGGGCCTTAATCGGTACGAGGACCGAATTGACTACGATAGAGGCACCGGGGGGTGGACCACGACGGGGCCCATGAAACAAAAGGGCTTCCGTCTTATCTAGGGCCACCCGTAAACCCAGCGCCTCAATGCGCCCGACCACCAAAGAGACTCCCACGGTGGCCAGGCGCGCCGCCTCCTGAAAGTTCGCCCCCCGGGCCGTGACCAATGTGTCATCGGCGTAACAAATTACGCCCAGCCCGGGGGGAAGACGACCTCGAAGGGCCCAGTCGTATCCCATATTCCACAGGAGTGGTCCGAGGACGGACCCCTGTGGAACACCGCACGACATGGGCCGCCGCCTCAGAATACCATCTCGGTCCTCGTACACGACGGTACGCTCCTCAAGATAGTCTGCCACAAGTCGCCTCAGGTACTCTGGCACCCCGTGGTAGTGGAGTGCTTCCCTGATGCAACTAAATGGCAGACTATTAAATGCGTTGGCGATGTCCAACGACACCGCCAACAGCACGCCGCCACAGCTCACTGCCTCTTCGGTAACGGCCCTCAGGCGCAGCACAGCATCGACCGTCGAACGCCCCGCCCGAAAACCAAATTGGGCGTCCGACAGATCGGGGCCCACCTCGCAGAGGTGCCGGACGATGCGGGCAGAGAGTATCCTCTCAAACAGTTTACCCGCCTCGTCCAGCAGTACAATGGGCCTATAGGCCGCCACCGAATCGGCAGGCCGTCCCGGCTTCCTTAATAGGACCAGCTTCCCGCTTTTCCAGCACTCAGGGAAGCGTCCGGACGACAAGCTAGCGTCCAAGATCTCCCTGAGGCGGTCCGACATGTGTTCGAGGGCACGGGCTAGCACACGGGCAGGTATCCCGTCTGGCCCAGGGGCGGTGTTCTTAGAGCGAATCCGTAGAACGACCGCCCCTATCTCCGATTCCCTGACGGGCGGAACATTATCCTCGTTCCGTCCCCCGTCGTCTTCGACCATGAAGGCCATCGACGGGGGTGTGTGCTCCGCCCGCTGCGGGAAAAGACCCTCGACCACTTCCCGCAGGAAGCTGGGCTGGAGTGTCTCTGTAAGGGGGGGGCCCGACGTGCGGAGCTTTTGTCGCACCGCACGATAAGGGCGACCCCAGGGGTCATGATCGAGACCCTCCAACATCTCCTTCCTCTTCACTTCTTTGGCGCGGCTAATGGCCAGCTTCAGAGTTTTCCGCGCCTCTCGGTACTCCTCATGAAGCTGGTCCTCCTCGCCGTCTACGCGGTGTCGCCGCCGACTACGGGTGTAGGACCTCCGGGCACGAGTACAGGCCGCGCGGAGGTCCGCCAACTCCTGGGACCACCAGTAAACCTCTTTCCGTGGAGGCCGACAACCTCGGATGCGGGGCATGGCCGCATCGCAGATCTGCGTAATCGCATCGCGGAAACGACCAGCCCCCATGTCGACCTCCTCGGTCGGAGCCTGCGGAGACAGCCAGGAGTAAATAATGGCTGCCTCCTCTAGTAGGTCCCTATTCAGTTTGGCTACAGCCCACCGCGGCAAGCGAGAAGAACGCCGCGCCGCGTGACCCCTACTGGGGTCCTGGGTCCGGGAGAGCTCAAATCGAATGTAGAGGTGATCCGAGAGCGTCTCAACCTCTTCCAGGACACACCAGTTCCTTACTCGTGCGGCGAGGGCAGGGGTAGCGAACGAAATGTCCACTATCGACCCTCCCTGCTGTCGCACGCACGTGTTGGTGGAGCCCCTGTTCAGTAAACAGAGGCCCACCGAGGCCGCCCACTCCTCTACGGCCTCGCCCCTGGCGTCCGTCCTGGGGGAACCCCACGCAATGGACTTTGCGTTGAAATCCCCCAGCACTAAGACGTGCCCAGACGTTAGACGCCGCATCGAGGTTTCCAAGTTGTTAAGGAAAACCTCGAAGTCGTTCAAACTCCGGTTGGGGGAGAAGTATACACCATATACAGTGATCCCCCCCCACTCGGCAGCAACATATCCAGTGCCCTTGTCTCTTAGCGACAAGGGCGGGGAATGAGCCGCCGTAGAGCCGACGACTGCCACGGAACCGTCCCGGTCACCCAACCAGTTTGGACGGGGAGGAACATAATAGGGCTCCGCGGCTACGGCAACACCGATCGACCACTGTGCCATAGTTTGCAGGAAAAGGTCCTGCGCCGCAGCACAGTGGTTCAGGTTCGTCTGGACCAGGAGGCTGGAGACTTGGTCCATTACTGGACTGTCTCTACAGCCTCCTCCATGGGCGACGATGTCGACGTGCGAACGGCATCGGAGGCAGCCTGGGCCGACTGGCTAGCCCCCAACGTTCGCCGAGAATCGCGAGGAGGTTTGCAGCCCCCCTGCCCAATCTGATGATTAGCGGGCTTGTTACCCGCCGCACAAGCTGGGCAGTGAGGGGCGGCAGAGCACTCTGCCGCCTTGTGCCCCGGTCGACCGCAGCGGAAGCATAGTCCACTGCAGTCAAAACAACTCACGCACTTGGCGCGTGTGTGTCCGGATGCTAGGCATTTGAAGCACCTCATCGGTCTTGCCGCCAGAACAGTGACTCTGGCATTCACAAAACCGACGAGGATCCTGCCTGCGTCGCCCAAAACTTTAGCCGACGCTACCGGACAGCTGATCCACACTGCGCCAAGCCCTCCAGGACCGGGGCGGATGGTGCCGACCCTGATGTTGTCCGCGTTGCAGCCCGTCTTCTCGCTAATTGCAACGCGGACATCCCCGGTCGTTACGGAGTCATCCAGGCCCGAAATGCGCAACTCTGCGCACTTGACAGGCCTGGCGATCTTCACACCACCCGTGGCTGCAAAAATTCCTCTCAGTTTCTCGGCGAACCTGTCCGCCGTCTTTGCACCTTCAGCCCCGGGGAACTCGAGGACTCGAGCTCCCGTCTGGGCAAGGCGCAATCTGACCCCTTCAGTCCCGAAATCAGTAGCGAGACTATCCCGGGCCTTCTTAAATAAGGCCGCATAGGACAGCCCGCCACTAGCCGCCTCCGGTGTTACGGTGACCACCACAGCCGCGCTTTTAGGCACCTGCAGCTTGCGCGGCTTTTTCGCGGTAGCCACCGCAACCGACGGCGACTGCGGGGTAGAGGCTGCTTTTTTACCCCACTTTCGGGACTTAACCCCACCGACTACCTGCCAACCATCTTCGGATGGGGCAGATGTGGAGGGGGCAGATGTAATGGTGCCAGATACACCCGTTGGAGTGGGGAGCGGAGGATATTCCGCTCCAGCCTTTACCACTTTTTTGGGCCCAGACTTCGGTGCAGCCGTCTTGGTTATTACCTTGGCCGCCTGTCGTGCCCTCGGAGTGGCCACAGGAGTAGTCGACACTGACGCCGCCGCCGCATAGGACACACGACCGCCCACAACGGGCAGAGATGTTGGTGCTGATGTGACCTTTGGCCTATGGGCCCCAAGCGGCGGCCGGACAATAGGGGCAGGAGGCAGTCTTGCCTCTAGGCCAGCGAGACGGCCGTCCATCATGCGCCACACAGCGTCTGTGATTTGGCGCATTTGGGCGTCAGCGATGGTACCAACATTGGGAGACGGAGTAGGCTGAGACGGGGACGAGGCCGGATCCTCTGCCGGACGATGCGCCCGGAATTGGGCGAACTGAGCGCTAAGCTCAGCCACTTGCCCCGTCAGGTGGTCGTTGGCTGCCTGGAGACGAGCCACGTCTCCGATGAGGGTCTCCACGACCCCCGCAATTACGGAAGAGGAGTCCTTAAGGGCTCTCACAAAGGAGCCCTTAAGGTTACTCGACTTGGTGGCCACTTTGTGAATAATGGCCACCGCCGCGTTTGCTATCTCCTGCATGGAGGATGGTGTCTGGGGAACTGAGTCCCCCACCATCGGCTCCCTGACTTTCAGCAGGAGACCAGCAATCTCCTCCTCCGCTAGTGCTTCACCGTCCGCCCTAACTCGCCTATAGGCTTCCGCCTTACAAAAGACAGAGCCTGACGGGATCGAGACCGGGGTTCGTGATCTCCCTCTACGGCTGCTGGTGATTTTGGGAGGCAACATCTCCTGGGACGTGTCACTCTCCTCGTCCCTGGAGCGTCCGCGTTTCCTGCTGTCACACAGCTCCGTCTCCATTATGTCCAGTGCAGATGCAAGGACAGATGTCCTTGTACTGGAGTTACTGCCCGCGGTGGATTTGGAACGCAACCGTTCCGATGTTCTTCGGCTCCCAGCAGCCATTATGACTTCTGGGAGCCCCACCGAGATAGGCGCTCCAACCAATACTTCCTCCTCGTTGGAAGAAAAGTCGTCCGCTCTCGTACTTTTTCCCTTCCTATTTTTCTTCTCCTTCTTTTCTATATTATGATTGTTTGTGTTTGTTAATTTTTCCATTTTTAAACCCACGAGATGGAGAGAACTAAATGTCGACCCGGGCAGAGATCCCCAATACCCGGGCAAGGGTAAATTTGTGCCCAACCGAGGGGTCCGCAGGTGCCCCGGCTGGGAGTGCGCTTGCGACTGAACTACCCATCAGCCATGCATCCCCTGGTCACGCACCAGAACACGGGATTCGGGGTAATTTTTTAGAGAGGTTTTCTTCCTCGCAGTCCGGGCGGCTAAGCCAAGACCCTCGCCCCCGATTGGAGTCGCGAGACTCCAACTCGGGACTACGATATGTCGACGGCGGCAGGGAGACTATGTCTCCTGATGCCTGCACGGTGGCAGTGTAAGTGCACACCGAGCCCGTCCTACCTTTTCCACCGCTGAGCGGAGGAACTCCGACCCTAGAAAGGGTCCCACCATCGTGATTTTTTACCGAGATTATCCTCCTCATTGCTCCGAAGAGCGAAGAACCAACAGAGGATTCGACAGACACGCCCGCTCTGTTGGACCAAGTCTCAGCTGAATTGCCGGAAAAAATGGCTTCCTCTTCGTGCTAGAATATTAGCCGTTGGCAGTGATGAACACCATCGCCAACGTTACCAGGGTGCACCACGTGGAGGTTTTCTAGCCAAGCACCCCGACTATAATAGTAGCTACGTTAAGGAATCACACTTCATATCAATATAATAAAGGTGAAAGTTTTTGAACGTGTGCGTTTGTATGTTTGTCAATCTTCACGCATTTATTCCAAAAAATGTGCTGTTTCCGTGGAATGAGTAAACAGTTTTGAACAGTCCACTGCTGGACATGTGCCCCTCTTTCGCACCCCTGGATATTTTAAATTTTTTTAATTATCAATACAAAGTGATTGAAGAGAAAGACTTATATGTATAGTTATACGTATTTTATACAACAGTAGAGGAAACCGAGAAATTCAAAGCTCTGTAAGGCGATATTGTAAAATCATGCTTTTATATGATTACATTGCTAACACTAGCTACTACGAAAATGTATATCTCAAAAAGATCTACCAAACAGCCAGCAATGACCCGTCCTTCTCCTTAAAATAACCCACAGTAATCTTTTTATTCTTTTATATATTTGACAAAGAAATAACTTATAGGTAAGGTAAGGTAACGAATTACTAAAATATGCAATAACGCTAGCGAAACCGCGGTGATCACAGCTAGTAATAATAAAAACTGTCACGTTACTTTGCATTGGGATCGAAGTGTTATCATAGACATAACCAAAAAGTAGCCAACAGGTCTGCTACTGTAGTGATAGATCGAATAAATCCATTTCTTGAACTCCAAACGATCAGCCGCCTACTGATAAGGTGGAAAGGTAATTAACGTGTACATTAATTACAATCGTTAAACAAACAAATATTATATAAATTCGTTGACGGACATATTCCTTTTCTAAGTAATATATTAATAAATTTATGCTAATTAGGGACCTATCAGATATACATATATCGTTAGCTGTTAAGTAATTGTGTGCGCGTTAATGTATTTTACTTACTGTTCCATGTTAAATTTATCTTGGCAAAACTTACGAAAATAATAAGCATTTCATGTTTTGTTAGTCCGTTTATTTCGAAGAGTTGTAACTTTATGCACGTGTTCAAGGCTTTAAGTGATAGTAGAATAGACAAAGTATAAAAGGAATGACGTTACAAAGCAGGATCAAATAATGCTTAGGAGAAATTCAATTTTATTTGATTCGCTCAATACGAGAAAACAGAACATTTTTTTTCTGTCCAATCTATACAGTTTAGCAGGAAACCTCAAAAGTACGATTATTATTGAAGTTAACAAGTTCTGTTCATCCGAAAAAGAAAAGAGTGAAATCTTAGTGTCAAACCACTTTGCAGTGGTTAGGGCACCAAAAAGAGGAACCTCCTCACTGTACGGGCCGTGTCGAGGATTACCGCCTTCTGCGTCAGGCACTTGATCCAGCATTCTCACGTGAGCGTCTTGATTACTAACTTACAATTTAGAGTCGCCATACTACAGGTATGAGCCTGACTCAGTTCTTATAGAATCGAAAACGGCCGATTTCGTACAAAAAAAAAGAAATAAACTACAATGTGACAATAGAGCGGCTAATAAAAAGAACTCACAAGAATTTCTTTATCTTAATGCTTGTGGGGTTATAAAATAAATGGTCACAACGCTTTGTCGACATTCTTATATTGACAATACACGAAAACAATGAAATGACTAAAATATAAGTAAAAAAAAAAAAGAATACATGGATTACGTTTCACAAAAATATGTCTAGGGACTGATTTTTATTTATATTGCGTAATTGGTCTTCTGCAAAGAACTGGACAATGGACGAGAGTATTATACTTTGGCATGGTCGTTTAAAAATTAGACAGTAGGTACATGAAAACGTCTTGAATATGGCGTTAAACTACGTGCTTACAGATACAAACGGCGTAACACAAGAAATGCATTTGTGTTGTGGGGTATGCGCAAGGTAGTAATTTAAAAGGTCACGCTGAAAAATTTGTAATTATAAAAGATTATTTAAATGCAGGAAACTTTGCCCGTACAGAAAATTTATCAGACATAGTGTACCACTATATTGTTTTAGATCGTCATTGAGATATTCTCGAAGAGAATAATACTCGTAGCACTTAGCAATGAGCAGTTTCTGAAGACGCTTCTTGAAAATTGTTGTGTTTTCAGCCTTTTTATATGATTCGGCAATTTATTACAGACATATGGAGCAATACAAAGTATGCTTTTGTCCATTAATGCAGTTTTACTCTTCACAACACACATCTGCGTGACGAACTTTTGATCTTTTCTCAAATAGACCAATATTTTGTCTTACGAACGTGGCACACTCAACGATACACACTCGTATATATTATATTTATATGCATGAGAGAGTTAATATGTTTTTTTCTACAAAGTGAGATTTACAACTGTTAGGTATTTTAACATCAAATATAATCCTTATACATCTTTTCTGAACTTTGAATGCTAAATTTCAATCAGTGGAGTTACCCCAAGGCATGATACCGAACCGCAGCGTTGATGAGACAAGTCCATGATATGCTGCTATCAGTGTAGATCTACTCGCTACATTTTTTAGCTTATAGAATCCATAGATTGATTGACTCACGTTAGTACAGACATATTATTCTGTGTGTGCGTTCCAGTTCAATTTACTGTCAATTTAAATTATTGTTTTGTACCCATTGTATTATTAAATCAATAGATGTATTCATTTTAGTTTCAATAGACGGCAAGGATCCATTAGTAAATAATACAGTGATTTCGTCAGCAAATAAAGTCATATCACAGAGAGTCGTTAACGGTAGGTCATTTATATACATAATAATCTAATTCTCAACGTCCTCTGATCATACACCACAGGCGATCTCGAACTCTTCAATCATCACCATCAACTCTAAATAAATAAATGGATAAAAGAAAAAGAAAGGACTTTAAGAATTGCCTTTGTTTTTATTGATAGGGTGAAAAATCTCTTCGGATCTCCGACTCCTCAAGGTCGGTCTTGTTCTTCTCTCGTGATCGGTCCCCTCCTGATCCCGTTCAGCGGCCTCTCTCTGAAGCGTAAAAGATTCCGCAGATAAAGACCACTGCGTTTCATCAGCCCTCCGCACCCGCCAATCATGCAGCAATGATTGCTGGCGGGGACAAGTCTCGTCGTCGTCGTCAAGGTCACCATACTGCATACTGCATACTGCATCGTCTGCATTCACAATGAGTATGGTGACCACAACTCTTGGATTCCATCAGGTAGGGTAGAGTTACTTAGGCAAGGTTTTGATGTTAAAATAAAAAAAAAGTTCAAACTATTATTTGTTTTTAATGTTTTTTAATGTCTTAATATCTAGGTACTATACATATTGTTTCACTTAAATATTGATTTGTTACACTTTGACTATACAAAAATATAGTATATTTACATTTACATTACATTGTACCTACATTTAACTTATGAATTAACCCTATTTATGCTACACTAACTACTTATACTAAAACTAAACTAAACTAAAACTAAAAAATGTACAAAAGTCGTTGGTACGCCTTGTGCAACGAGAACATCTGGAAGCGAGAAAATTTATTTAGAATCATATTAACTATTAAATCATAATTATATTATTCGACTTGTAATTGTTCTATATATGTATAATAGGACTTGAAATAATTTTGAGCTACAGACCGTATACTTGGTGTCGGTAAGTCATGTTCTGATTGTAGTTTTTTTTCGCTTAGTGAGTACCTAACTGAATTTAAAAGAGAGTTGTGATCATCTTCATGTTTCACTTCATTAAATGTATATTGCTACTTTAGTTTTAAATACAGATATTCAGTTATCTACATATTTTGGACCTAAATGTTCACTGAATTGTAAATTTACTCGTATTAAGCTGGCCCTAAAAATATTGTATCCTGACAATCAGACTGAATAAATTATTATTGTTAATATTTTCTTTCCCAGCGTACCTGTTGCAGTGGGAGTAGGTCAGGCTAACCTAGCGTACACGAACGCTTGCACATAAGAGCGGCACATCGGGCACCTTACAAACGCCCCGCCGCACTTCGCGCACGTCAACAGGTGACCACACGGCAAGAACACCACGCTCATCTGTAAGCAGACAACATCATTGTAACACTGTTGAAGAGGTCACACTGTCGTTGTTATATTAATCAGCTGCCTCTAATATTCCAATGACTTACCTCAGAGCCCACGCAAATTTTGCACAGTCTTGCTTCCTTCAACTCTCTCCTTTCCTCTTCCAACAATAATATTTTCTCTTTATTTTCCATTTTTTTTTTTTCCACAACTGATCGAAGTTCCACAAAGTATTAACACACGTGTGTAGGATGCCTCGGACGGAACGAGAATGACACGAACGATCGCCGCACGCTGCAAGCGCCGGCCGGTGTGGGGGCGGGGGGAGTGTCATCTTTACCGCACCCACAACTTTGTTGATATCGTTTTCTTTTAATGCGTACGAAATTGTTTTATTGTAATAGGTACGACATTTGTTAATTCTTTATATCTGAAGAATGAAACGTAGAAATAATATAATTGTATGATAATCATTAGTAGTAACGACTATAATAGTAGCTACGTTAAGGAATCACACTTCATATCAATATAATAAAGGTGAAAGTTTTTGAACGTGTGCGTTTGTATGTTTGTCAATCTTCACGCATTTATTCCAAAAAATGTGCTGTTTCCGTGGAATGAGTAAACAGTTTTGAACAGTCCACTGCTGGACATGTGCCCCTCTTTCGCACCCCTGGATATTTTAAATTTTTTTAATTATCAATACAAAGTGATTGAAGAGAAAGACTTATATGTATAGTTACACGTATTTTATACAACAGTAGAGGAAACCGAGAAATTCAAAGCTCTGTAAGGCGATAGTGTAAAATCATGCTTTTATATGATTACATTGCTAACACTAGCTACTATGAAAATGTATATCTCAAAAAGATCTACCAAACAGCCAGCAATGACCCGTCCTTCTCCTTAAAATAACCCACAGTAATCTTTTTATTCTTTTATATATTTGACAAAGAAATAACTTATAGGTAAGGTAAGGTAACGAATTACTAAAATATGCAATAACGCTAGCGAAACCGCGGTGATCACAGCTAGTAATAATAAAAACTGTCACGTTACTTTGCATTGGGATCGAAGTGTTATCATAGACATAACCAAAAAGTAGCCAACAGGTCTGCTACTGTGGTGATAGATCGATTAAATCCATTTCTTGAACTCCAAACGATCAGCCGCCTACTGATAAGGTGGAAAGGTAATTAACGTGTACATTAATTACAATCGTTAAACAAACAAATATTATATAAATTCGTTGACGGACATATTCCTTTTCTAAGTAATATATTAATAAATTTATGCTAATTAGGGACCTATCAGATATACATATATCGTTAGCTGTTAAGTAATTGTGTGCGCGTTAATGTATTTTACTTACTGTTCCATGTTAAATTTATCTTGGCAAAACTTACGAAAATAATAAGCATTTCATGTTTTGTTAGTCCGTTTATTTCGAAGAGTTGTAACTTTATGCACGTGTTCAAGGCTTTAAGTGATAGTAGAATAGACAAAGTATAAAAGGAATGACGTTACAAAGCGGGATCAAATAATGCTTAGGAGAAATTCAATTTTATTTGATTCGCTCAATACGAGAAAACAGAACATTTTTTTTCTGTCCAATCTATACAGTTTAGCAGGAAACCTCAAAAGTACGATTATTATTGAAGTTAACAAGTTCTGTTCATCTGAAAAAGAAAAGAGTGAAATCTTAGTGTCAAACCACTTTGCAGTGGTTAGGGCACCAAAAAGAGGAACCTCCTCACTGTACGGGCCGTGTCGAGGATTACCGCCTTCTGCGTCAGGCACTTGATCCAGCATTCTCACGTGAGCGTCTTGATTACTAACTTACAATTTAGAGTCGCCATACTACAGGTATGAGCCTGACTCAGTTCTTATAGAATCGAAAACGGCCGATTTCGTACAAAAAAAAAGAAAAAAACTACAATGTGACAATAGAGCGGCTAATAAAAAGAACTCACAAGAATTTCTTTATCTTAATGCTTGTGGGGTTATAAAATAAATGGTCACAACGCTTTGTCGACATTCTTATATTGACAATACACGAAAACAATGAAATGACTAAAATATAAGTAAAAAAAAGCAGAATACATGGATTACGTTTCACAAAAATATGTCTAGGGACTGATTTTTATTTATATTGCGTAATTGGTCTTCTGCAAAGAACTGGACAATGGACGAGAGTATTATACTTTGGCATGGTCGTTTAAAAATTAGACAGTAGGTACATGAAAACGTCTTGAATATGGTGTTAAACTACGTGCTTACAGATACAAACGGCGTAACACAAGAAATGCATTTGTGTTGTGGGGTATGCGCAAGGTAGTAATTTAAAAGGTCACGCTGAAAAATTTGTAATTATAAAAGATTATTTAAATGCAGGAAACTTTGCCCGTACAGAAAATTTATCAGACATAGTGTACCACTATATTGTTTTAGATCGTCATTGAGATATTCTCGAAGAGAATAATACTCGTAGCACTTAGCAATGAGCAGTTTCTGAAGACGCTTCTTGAAAATTGTTGTGTTTTCAGCCTTTTTATATGATTCGGCAATTTATTACAGACATATGGAGCAATACAAAGTATGCTTTTGTCCATTAATGCAGTTTTACTCTTCACAACACACATCTGCGTGACGAACTTTTGATCTTTTCTCAAATAGACCAATATTTTGTCTTACGAACGTGGCACACTCAACGATACACACTCGTATATATTATATTTATATGCATGAGAGAGTTAATATGTTTTTTTCTACAAAGTGAGATTTACAACTGTTAGGTATTTTAACATCAAATATAATCCTTATACATCTTTTCTGAACTTTGAATGCTAAATTTCAATCAGTGGAGTTACCCCAAGGCATGATACCGAACCGCAGCGTTGATGAGACAAGTCCATGATATGCTGCTATCAGTGTAGATCTACTCGCTACATTTTTTAGCTTATAGAATCCATAGATTGATTGACTCACGTTAGTACAGACATATTATTCTGTGTGTGCGTTCCAGTTCAATTTACTGTCAATTTAAATTATTGTTTTGTACCCATTGTATTATTAAATCAATAGATGTATTCATTTTAGTTTCAATAGACGGCAAGGATCCATTAGTAAATAATACAGTGATTTCGTCAGCAAATAAAGTCATATCACAGAGAGTCGTTAACGGTAGGTCATTTATATACATAATAATCTAATTCTCAACGTCCTCTGATCATACACCACAGGCGATCTCGAACTCTTCAATCATCACCATCAACTCTAAATAAATAAATGGATAAAAGAAAAAGAAAGGACTTTAAGAATTGCCTTTGTTTTTATTGATAGGGTGAAAAATCTCTTCGGATCTCCGACTCCTCAAGGTCGGTCTTGTTCTTCTCTCGTGATCGGTCCCCTCCTGATCCCGTTCAGCGGCCTCTCTCTGAAGCGTAAAAGATTCCGCAGATAAAGACCACTGCGTTTCATCAGCCCTCCGCACCCGCCAATCATGCAGCAATGATTGCTGGCGGGGACAAGTCTCGTCGTCGTCGTCAAGGTCACCATACTGCATACTGCATACTGCATCGTCTGCATTCACAATGAGTATGGTGACCACAACTCTTGGATTCCATCAGGTAGGGTAGAGTTACTTAGGCAAGGTTTTGATGTTAAAATAAAAAAAAAGTTCAAACTATTATTTGTTTTTAATGTTTTTTAATGTCTTAATATCTAGGTACTATACATATTGTTTCACTTAAATATTGATTTGTTACACTTTGACTATACAAAAATATAGTATATTTACATTTACATTACATTGTACCTACATTTAACTTATGAATTAACCCTATTTATGCTACACTAACTACTTATACTAAAACTAAACTAAACTAAAACTAAAAAATGTACAAAAGTCGTTGGTACGCCTTGTGCAACGAGAACATCTGGAAGCGAGAAAATTTATTTAGAATCATATTAACTATTAAATCATAATTATATTATTCGACTTGTAATTGTTCTATATATGTATAATAGGACTTGAAATAATTTTGAGCTACAGACCGTATACTTGGTGTCGGTAAGTCATGTTCTGATTGTAGTTTTTTTTCGCTTAGTGAGTACCTAACTGAATTTAAAAGAGAGTTGTGATCATCTTCATGTTTCACTTCATTAAATGTATATTGCTACTTTAGTTTTAAATACAGATATTCAGTTATCTACATATTTTGGACCTAAATGTTCACTGAATTGTAAATTTACTCGTATTAAGCTGGCCCTAAAAATATTGTATCCTGACAATCAGACTGAATAAATTATTATTGTTAATATTTTCTTTCCCAGCGTACCTGTTGCAGTGGGAGTAGGTCAGGCTAACCTAGCGTACACGAACGCTTGCACATAAGAGCGGCACATCGGGCACCTTACAAACGCCCCGCCGCACTTCGCGCACGTCAACAGGTGACCACACGGCAAGAACACCACGCTCATCTGTAAGCAGACAACATCATTGTAACACTGTTGAAGAGGTCACACTGTCGTTGTTATATTAATCAGCTGCCTCTAATATTCCAATGACTTACCTCAGAGCCCACGCAAATTTTGCACAGTCTTGCTTCCTTCAACTCTCTCCTTTCCTCTTCCAACAATAATATTTTCTCTTTATTTTCCATTTTTTTTTTTTCCACAACTGATCGAAGTTCCACAAAGTATTAACACACGTGTGTAGGATGCCTCGGACGGAACGAGAATGACACGAACGATCGCCGCACGCTGCAAGCGCCGGCCGGTGTGGGGGCGGGGGGAGTGTCATCTTTACCGCACCCACAACTTTGTTGATATCGTTTTCTTTTAATGCGTACGAAATTGTTTTATTGTAATAGGTACGACATTTGTTAATTCTTTATATCTGAAGAATGAAACGTAGAAATAATATAATTGTATGATAATCATTAGTAGTAACGACTATAATAGTAGCTACGTTAAGGAATCACACTTCATATCAATATAATAAAGGTGAAAGTTTTTGAACGTGTGCGTTTGTATGTTTGTCAATCTTCACGCATTTATTCCAAAAAATGTGCTGTTTCCGTGGAATGAGTAAACAGTTTTGAACAGTCCACTGCTGGACATGTGCCCCTCTTTCGCACCCCTGGATATTTTAAATTTTTTTAATTATCAATACAAAGTGATTGAAGAGAAAGACTTATATGTATAGTTACACGTATTTTATACAACAGTAGAGGAAACCGAGAAATTCAAAGCTCTGTAAGGCGATAGTGTAAAATCATGCTTTTATATGATTACATTGCTAACACTAGCTACTATGAAAATGTATATCTCAAAAAGATCTACCAAACAGCCAGCAATGACCCGTCCTTCTCCTTAAAATAACCCACAGTAATCTTTTTATTCTTTTATATATTTGACAAAGAAATAACTTATAGGTAAGGTAAGGTAACGAATTACTAAAATATGCAATAACGCTAGCGAAACCGCGGTGATCACAGCTAGTAATAATAAAAACTGTCACGTTACTTTGCATTGGGATCGAAGTGTTATCATAGACATAACCAAAAAGTAGCCAACAGGTCTGCTACTGTGGTGATAGATCGATTAAATCCATTTCTTGAACTCCAAACGATCAGCCGCCTACTGATAAGGTGGAAAGGTAATTAACGTGTACATTAATTACAATCGTTAAACAAACAAATATTATATAAATTCGTTGACGGACATATTCCTTTTCTAAGTAATATATTAATAAATTTATGCTAATTAGGGACCTATCAGATATACATATATCGTTAGCTGTTAAGTAATTGTGTGCGCGTTAATGTATTTTACTTACTGTTCCATGTTAAATTTATCTTGGCAAAACTTACGAAAATAATAAGCATTTCATGTTTTGTTAGTCCGTTTATTTCGAAGAGTTGTAACTTTATGCACGTGTTCAAGGCTTTAAGTGATAGTAGAATAGACAAAGTATAAAAGGAATGACGTTACAAAGCGGGATCAAATAATGCTTAGGAGAAATTCAATTTTATTTGATTCGCTCAATACGAGAAAACAGAACATTTTTTTTCTGTCCAATCTATACAGTTTAGCAGGAAACCTCAAAAGTACGATTATTATTGAAGTTAACAAGTTCTGTTCATCTGAAAAAGAAAAGAGTGAAATCTTAGTGTCAAACCACTTTGCAGTGGTTAGGGCACCAAAAAGAGGAACCTCCTCACTGTACGGGCCGTGTCGAGGATTACCGCCTTCTGCGTCAGGCACTTGATCCAGCATTCTCACGTGAGCGTCTTGATTACTAACTTACAATTTAGAGTCGCCATACTACAGGTATGAGCCTGACTCAGTTCTTATAGAATCGAAAACGGCCGATTTCGTACAAAAAAAAAGAAAAAAACTACAATGTGACAATAGAGCGGCTAATAAAAAGAACTCACAAGAATTTCTTTATCTTAATGCTTGTGGGGTTATAAAATAAATGGTCACAACGCTTTGTCGACATTCTTATATTGACAATACACGAAAACAATGAAATGACTAAAATATAAGTAAAAAAAAGCAGAATACATGGATTACGTTTCACAAAAATATGTCTAGGGACTGATTTTTATTTATATTGCGTAATTGGTCTTCTGCAAAGAACTGGACAATGGACGAGAGTATTATACTTTGGCATGGTCGTTTAAAAATTAGACAGTAGGTACATGAAAACGTCTTGAATATGGTGTTAAACTACGTGCTTACAGATACAAACGGCGTAACACAAGAAATGCATTTGTGTTGTGGGGTATGCGCAAGGTAGTAATTTAAAAGGTCACGCTGAAAAATTTGTAATTATAAAAGATTATTTAAATGCAGGAAACTTTGCCCGTACAGAAAATTTATCAGACATAGTGTACCACTATATTGTTTTAGATCGTCATTGAGATATTCTCGAAGAGAATAATACTCGTAGCACTTAGCAATGAGCAGTTTCTGAAGACGCTTCTTGAAAATTGTTGTGTTTTCAGCCTTTTTATATGATTCGGCAATTTATTACAGACATATGGAGCAATACAAAGTATGCTTTTGTCCATTAATGCAGTTTTACTCTTCACAACACACATCTGCGTGACGAACTTTTGATCTTTTCTCAAATAGACCAATATTTTGTCTTACGAACGTGGCACACTCAACGATACACACTCGTATATATTATATTTATATGCATGAGAGAGTTAATATGTTTTTTTCTACAAAGTGAGATTTACAACTGTTAGGTATTTTAACATCAAATATAATCCTTATACATCTTTTCTGAACTTTGAATGCTAAATTTCAATCAGTGGAGTTACCCCAAGGCATGATACCGAACCGCAGCGTTGATGAGACAAGTCCATGATATGCTGCTATCAGTGTAGATCTACTCGCTACATTTTTTAGCTTATAGAATCCATAGATTGATTGACTCACGTTAGTACAGACATATTATTCTGTGTGTGCGTTCCAGTTCAATTTACTGTCAATTTAAATTATTGTTTTGTACCCATTGTATTATTAAATCAATAGATGTATTCATTTTAGTTTCAATAGACGGCAAGGATCCATTAGTAAATAATACAGTGATTTCGTCAGCAAATAAAGTCATATCACAGAGAGTCGTTAACGGTAGGTCATTTATATACATAATAATCTAATTCTCAACGTCCTCTGATCATACACCACAGGCGATCTCGAACTCTTCAATCATCACCATCAACTCTAAATAAATAAATGGATAAAAGAAAAAGAAAGGACTTTAAGAATTGCCTTTGTTTTTATTGATAGGGTGAAAAATCTCTTCGGATCTCCGACTCCTCAAGGTCGGTCTTGTTCTTCTCTCGTGATCGGTCCCCTCCTGATCCCGTTCAGCGGCCTCTCTCTGAAGCGTAAAAGATTCCGCAGATAAAGACCACTGCGTTTCATCAGCCCTCCGCACCCGCCAATCATGCAGCAATGATTGCTGGCGGGGACAAGTCTCGTCGTCGTCGTCAAGGTCACCATACTGCATACTGCATACTGCATCGTCTGCATTCACAATGAGTATGGTGACCACAACTCTTGGATTCCATCAGGTAGGGTAGAGTTACTTAGGCAAGGTTTTGATGTTAAAATAAAAAAAAAGTTCAAACTATTATTTGTTTTTAATGTTTTTTAATGTCTTAATATCTAGGTACTATACATATTGTTTCACTTAAATATTGATTTGTTACACTTTGACTATACAAAAATATAGTATATTTACATTTACATTACATTGTACCTACATTTAACTTATGAATTAACCCTATTTATGCTACACTAACTACTTATACTAAAACTAAACTAAACTAAAACTAAAAAATGTACAAAAGTCGTTGGTACGCCTTGTGCAACGAGAACATCTGGAAGCGAGAAAATTTATTTAGAATCATATTAACTATTAAATCATAATTATATTATTCGACTTGTAATTGTTCTATATATGTATAATAGGACTTGAAATAATTTTGAGCTACAGACCGTATACTTGGTGTCGGTAAGTCATGTTCTGATTGTAGTTTTTTTTCGCTTAGTGAGTACCTAACTGAATTTAAAAGAGAGTTGTGATCATCTTCATGTTTCACTTCATTAAATGTATATTGCTACTTTAGTTTTAAATACAGATATTCAGTTATCTACATATTTTGGACCTAAATGTTCACTGAATTGTAAATTTACTCGTATTAAGCTGGCCCTAAAAATATTGTATCCTGACAATCAGACTGAATAAATTATTATTGTTAATATTTTCTTTCCCAGCGTACCTGTTGCAGTGGGAGTAGGTCAGGCTAACCTAGCGTACACGAACGCTTGCACATAAGAGCGGCACATCGGGCACCTTACAAACGCCCCGCCGCACTTCGCGCACGTCAACAGGTGACCACACGGCAAGAACACCACGCTCATCTGTAAGCAGACAACATCATTGTAACACTGTTGAAGAGGTCACACTGTCGTTGTTATATTAATCAGCTGCCTCTAATATTCCAATGACTTACCTCAGAGCCCACGCAAATTTTGCACAGTCTTGCTTCCTTCAACTCTCTCCTTTCCTCTTCCAACAATAATATTTTCTCTTTATTTTCCATTTTTTTTTTTTCCACAACTGATCGAAGTTCCACAAAGTATTAACACACGTGTGTAGGATGCCTCGGACGGAACGAGAATGACACGAACGATCGCCGCACGCTGCAAGCGCCGGCCGGTGTGGGGGCGGGGGGAGTGTCATCTTTACCGCACCCACAACTTTGTTGATATCGTTTTCTTTTAATGCGTACGAAATTGTTTTATTGTAATAGGTACGACATTTGTTAATTCTTTATATCTGAAGAATGAAACGTAGAAATAATATAATTGTATGATAATCATTAGTAGTAACGACTATAATAGTAGCTACGTTAAGGAATCACACTTCATATCAATATAATAAAGGTGAAAGTTTTTGAACGTGTGCGTTTGTATGTTTGTCAATCTTCACGCATTTATTCCAAAAAATGTGCTGTTTCCGTGGAATGAGTAAACAGTTTTGAACAGTCCACTGCTGGACATGTGCCCCTCTTTCGCACCCCTGGATATTTTAAATTTTTTTAATTATCAATACAAAGTGATTGAAGAGAAAGACTTATATGTATAGTTACACGTATTTTATACAACAGTAGAGGAAACCGAGAAATTCAAAGCTCTGTAAGGCGATAGTGTAAAATCATGCTTTTATATGATTACATTGCTAACACTAGCTACTATGAAAATGTATATCTCAAAAAGATCTACCAAACAGCCAGCAATGACCCGTCCTTCTCCTTAAAATAACCCACAGTAATCTTTTTATTCTTTTATATATTTGACAAAGAAATAACTTATAGGTAAGGTAAGGTAACGAATTACTAAAATATGCAATAACGCTAGCGAAACCGCGGTGATCACAGCTAGTAATAATAAAAACTGTCACGTTACTTTGCATTGGGATCGAAGTGTTATCATAGACATAACCAAAAAGTAGCCAACAGGTCTGCTACTGTGGTGATAGATCGATTAAATCCATTTCTTGAACTCCAAACGATCAGCCGCCTACTGATAAGGTGGAAAGGTAATTAACGTGTACATTAATTACAATCGTTAAACAAACAAATATTATATAAATTCGTTGACGGACATATTCCTTTTCTAAGTAATATATTAATAAATTTATGCTAATTAGGGACCTATCAGATATACATATATCGTTAGCTGTTAAGTAATTGTGTGCGCGTTAATGTATTTTACTTACTGTTCCATGTTAAATTTATCTTGGCAAAACTTACGAAAATAATAAGCATTTCATGTTTTGTTAGTCCGTTTATTTCGAAGAGTTGTAACTTTATGCACGTGTTCAAGGCTTTAAGTGATAGTAGAATAGACAAAGTATAAAAGGAATGACGTTACAAAGCGGGATCAAATAATGCTTAGGAGAAATTCAATTTTATTTGATTCGCTCAATACGAGAAAACAGAACATTTTTTTTCTGTCCAATCTATACAGTTTAGCAGGAAACCTCAAAAGTACGATTATTATTGAAGTTAACAAGTTCTGTTCATCCGAAAAAGAAAAGAGTGAAATCTTAGTGTCAAACCACTTTGCAGTGGTTAGGGCACCAAAAAGAGGAACCTCCTCACTGTACGGGCCGTGTCGAGGATTACCGCCTTCTGCGTCAGGCACTTGATCCAGCATTCTCACGTGAGCGTCTTGATTACTAACTTACAATTTAGAGTCGCCATACTACAGGTATGAGCCTGACTCAGTTCTTATAGAATCGAAAACGGCCGATTTCGTACAAAAAAAAAGAAAAAAACTACAATGTGACAATAGAGCGGCTAATAAAAAGAACTCACAAGAATTTCTTTATCTTAATGCTTGTGGGGTTATAAAATAAATGGTCACAACGCTTTGTCGACATTCTTATATTGACAATACACGAAAACAATGAAATGACTAAAATATAAGTAAAAAAAAAAAAGAATACATGGATTACGTTTCACAAAAATATGTCTAGGGACTGATTTTTATTTATATTGCGTAATTGGTCTTCTGCAAAGAACTGGACAATGGACGAGAGTATTATACTTTGGCATGGTCGTTTAAAAATTAGACAGTAGGTACATGAAAACGTCTTGAATATGGCGTTAAACTACGTGCTTACAGATACAAACGGCGTAACACAAGAAATGCATTTGTGTTGTGGGGTATGCGCAAGGTAGTAATTTAAAAGGTCACGCTGAAAAATTTGTAATTATAAAAGATTATTTAAATGCAGGAAACTTTGCCCGTACAGAAAATTTATCAGACATAGTGTACCACTATATTGTTTTAGATCGTCATTGAGATATTCTCGAAGAGAATAATACTCGTAGCACTTAGCAATGAGCAGTTTCTGAAGACGCTTCTTGAAAATTGTTGTGTTTTCAGCCTTTTTATATGATTCGGCAATTTATTACAGACATATGGAGCAATACAAAGTATGCTTTTGTCCATTAATGCAGTTTTACTCTTCACAACACACATCTGCGTGACGAACTTTTGATCTTTTCTCAAATAGACCAATATTTTGTCTTACGAACGTGGCACACTCAACGATACACACTCGTATATATTATATATGCATGAGAGAGTTAATATGTTTTTTTCTACAAAGTGAGATTTACAACTGTTAGGTATTTTAACATCAAATATAATCCTTATACATCTTTTCTGAACTTTGAATGCTAAATTTCAATCAGTGGAGTTACCCCAAGGCATGATACCGAACCGCAGCGTTGATGAGACAAGTCCATGATATGCTGCTATCAGTGTAGATCTACTCGCTACATTTTTTAGCTTATAGAATCCATAGATTGATTGACTCACGTTAGTACAGACATATTATTCTGTGTGTGCGTTCCAGTTCAATTTACTGTCAATTTAAATTATTGTTTTGTACCCATTGTATTATTAAATCAATAGATGTATTCATTTTAGTTTCAATAGACGGCAAGGATCCATTAGTAAATAATACAGTGATTTCGTCAGCAAATAAAGTCATATCACAGAGAGTCGTTAACGGTAGGTCATTTATATACATAATAATCTAATTCTCAACGTCCTCTGATCATACACCACAGGCGATCTCGAACTCTTCAATCATCACCATCAACTCTAAATAAATAAATGGATAAAAGAAAAAGAAAGGACTTTAAGAATTGCCTTTGTTTTTATTGATAGGGTGAAAAATCTCTTCGGATCTCCGACTCCTCAAGGTCGGTCTTGTTCTTCTCTCGTGATCGGTCCCCTCCTGATCCCGTTCAGCGGCCTCTCTCTGAAGCGTAAAAGATTCCGCAGATAAAGACCACTGCGTTTCATCAGCCCTCCGCACCCGCCAATCATGCAGCAATGATTGCTGGCGGGGACAAGTCTCGTCGTCGTCGTCAAGGTCACCATACTGCATACTGCATACTGCATCGTCTGCATTCACAATGAGTATGGTGACCACAACTCTTGGATTCCATCAGGTAGGGTAGAGTTACTTAGGCAAGGTTTTGATGTTAAAATAAAAAAAAAGTTCAAACTATTATTTGTTTTTAATGTTTTTTAATGTCTTAATATCTAGGTACTATACATATTGTTTCACTTAAATATTGATTTGTTACACTTTGACTATACAAAAATATAGTATATTTACATTTACATTACATTGTACCTACATTTAACTTATGAATTAACCCTATTTATGCTACACTAACTACTTATACTAAAACTAAACTAAACTAAAACTAAAAAATGTACAAAAGTCGTTGGTACGCCTTGTGCAACGAGAACATCTGGAAGCGAGAAAATTTATTTAGAATCATATTAACTATTAAATCATAATTATATTATTCGACTTGTAATTGTTCTATATATGTATAATAGGACTTGAAATAATTTTGAGCTACAGACCGTATACTTGGTGTCGGTAAGTCATGTTCTGATTGTAGTTTTTTTTCGCTTAGTGAGTACCTAACTGAATTTAAAAGAGAGTTGTGATCATCTTCATGTTTCACTTCATTAAATGTATATTGCTACTTTAGTTTTAAATACAGATATTCAGTTATCTACATATTTTGGACCTAAATGTTCACTGAATTGTAAATTTACTCGTATTAAGCTGGCCCTAAAAATATTGTATCCTGACAATCAGACTGAATAAATTATTATTGTTAATATTTTCTTTCCCAGCGTACCTGTTGCAGTGGGAGTAGGTCAGGCTAACCTAGCGTACACGAACGCTTGCACATAAAAGCGGCACATCGGGCACCTTACAAACGCCCCGCCGCACTTCGCGCACGTCAACAGGTGACCACACGGCAAGAACACCACGCTCATCTGTAAGCAGACAACATCATTGTAACACTGTTGAAGAGGTCACACTGTCGTTGTTATATTAATCAGCTGCCTCTAATATTCCAATGACTTACCTCAGAGCCCACGCAAATTTTGCACAGTCTTGCTTCCTTCAACTCTCTCCTTTCCTCTTCCAACAATAATATTTTCTCTTTATTTTCCATTTTTTTTTTTTCCACAACTGATCGAAGTTCCACAAAGTATTAACACACGTGTGTAGGATGCCTCGGACGGAACGAGAATGACACGAACGATCGCCGCACGCTGCAAGCGCCGGCCGCTGTGGGGGCGGGGGGAGTTTAATTCTTTATATCTGAAGAATGAAACGTAGAAATAATATAATTGTATGATAATCATTTGTAGTAACGACTATAATAGTAGCTACGTTAAGGAATCACACAATCGCCACACATCAGACGCCAATCAATTGGCGCAAACCTGTAGTACTTAGTACTACTGATCGCAAGGAAGTATGGAAGGGTAAAGAACTTCATGGTCGATTATATCGGGCCCTACACGGGTCTGATATAGACTTTAAAGCGTCGACGTCTTGGCTACGGTATGGTGATCTCTTTGGAGAAACCGAAGGTTTTGTTTGTGCAATTATGGACGAAGTTATCATGACGAATAACTACCGGAAATATATCCTGAAAGATAGTACGGTTGTCATGTGTCGGGCGTGCCACCGTCCTGGAGAATCTATTAGGCATATTATTTCCGGTTGTTCTCGTCTTGCTAACGGTGAGTATTTGCACAGGCACAACCAAGTAGCCAGGATCGTACACCAATAACTTGCCCTTAAATACCAACTTGTCAATTTCGAAGTACCTTACTACAGATATGTGCCCGACCCAGTTCTCGAGAACGGTCGTGCTACATTATATTGGGATCGATCTATTATCACAGATAGGACTATTGTTGCCAATAAGCCTGATATTGTGGTGATAGATCGATTAGAGCGCCGCGCAATGATTGTCGATATCGCCGTTCCTAATGACGAGAATCTCGTGAAAGTTGAAAAAAAAAAACAATTGAAGTATTTGGATCTGTCTCACGAGATTGCCGACATGTGGAATGTGAATTCGGTGATTATTGTTCCGATAATCATATCTGTTCATGGATTGATAGCGAAGAGCCTCGACTAACACCTTAAGAGGCTCACGTTAGAAGGTTGGATCAAGGCTCTGATGCAGGCCTGTAATGTGAGGAGGTTCCTGTCTTTGGAGCCCTAACCACCGGTGTCTTGGTCCCTGAACCCGATGTCGGTGGTCTACTACTATTTTTTATATTTTTAAATGTGTATTTTCTATTTTTTATATATTTAAAAATGTAATAAATAAGTGTATATAATGAAATAAAGAAAATAATAATAAATAAATATTCCTGACATTTGACACACAACGTCACCTACTTTCTAACTAAGCAGAGCTTGTGTTATGATAACTAGGTTAACTAATAGAATACTTATCTACTTTTTTTTTGTAAATACATACATATTATACATAGATAAAATCCAAATTTCTAAACAAATATTTTCAGATCATACAAACATTTGATCCGACCCGAGAACCGAACCCGAGATCTCAAGCACAGCAGTCGCATTCACTAGCGCTACGCCACCCAGGCAGTATTAAGATGAAGTAAGTTATTTACGTTGAATAATTATGTGTTTGTGCTCTTTGGGAAAGTAAAGGCTGAAGTAAATAATTAAGTGTTAAAATCTTAAAGTACAGCCTAAAGTGTCTTCCGTTACGATTTTAATGTTTTTATGTCTTCAAGTTAACATTAAGTTTGATTTATATAAGGGATTAGTGTCGGTATGGACTCGGGTTCGGGGTCTGGCCCAAAGAAATTTAACAAAAGTAGTGTTGTAAAAATAACACTAAGAAACTTTGTATACACTATTTAAACTGCACCATAAAACAATATTAGGAATTCTGTTAGAGCAATAACTTTACCTTTTAAGCTGCGAATAATATTATTTTAAAACCCATAGAAACAAGAAACAAAAGACTTAGTGAATGCTTTTATCCTTAAAATTATTACTTGAAAAAATAAAAAGATGTCGCACTATGACAAATAGTGTGAAATTAAAGGGAGGTATATGCCATAGACAATAGCATAAATAATAACTATAAAAATATTAAATACTAAGCACTAAGGCACCTCAATACTCTGTGTATATATTTTTATTGGTTGCTAAAGACAAGAGGTGCCCATAACTCAATCGTAACCGCGTAGGTTAACAGATTACAAAGTTAAGCAATCCTTGTCTGGTCGGTTTATGATGGGTAATTGTAACCCTAACAATTAAAATATTCTAAACACGACTCGTTAAGAAGTTTTACAAACAGTACTATTTTAGAGGCTTACCTGAGTTGTTCGACACACTCAACGTCACATCAACTGAATCCACTAAAACATTCTTCTTGATAGCTCAACACAATACGAAGAGTATTCGCAAATAATAACAAATGCTCAGTAACTGAATATGCATACGTTCGCTTCTTATATAATCGTATTTGTGTTTTAATGCGGTACTGCAAATGGCATATTGTCAAAATGTTCTATTTACTGTTGGGACGACACTCGCTCTGCATGATGTGGAATGTTAACTCGTTAATTTTTATCCTCAGGTACCTACATATTAATTAAGATGAGAATTATTTGACAACTGAACTATTTAGCTGTGATAAATATTTTAGTTTTTAGTTTACAATAAAAATACTCTTTTCTTCCTTAAAGATTAACAAGAATATTTAAGCACAGGTATTGTGATTACCTAAAAAATCCAACTCTTTGATATTTAATAATTATTCATATTGAAGTCTACATAACATGTTCATAGTGTTATTGCCTATAAGTGCAGATGTTACGACAAGGCGTTCTAACAATTAGGGGTGCTGGGCTAGAAAACCTCCACGTGGTGCACCCTGGAAACGTTGGCGATGGTGTTGTTCATCACTGCCAGCGGCTAATATTCTAGCACGAAGAGGAAGCCATTTTCTTCGGCAATTCGGCCGAGAGATGGTCCAACAGAGCGGGCGTGTCTGTCGGATCCTCTGTTGGTTCTTCGCTCTTCGGAGCATTGAGGAGGAAAACCTCGGTAAAAAATCACGATGGTGGGACCCTTGCTAGGGTCAGAGTTCCTCCGCTCAGCGGTGGAAAAGGTAGGACGGGCTCGGTGTGCACTCACACTGCCACCGAGTAGGCATCAGGAGACGTAGTCTCCCTGCCGCCGTCGACATATCGTAGTCCCGAGTTGGAGTCTTGCGACTCCAAGCGGGGACGAGGGTCTTGGCTTAGCCGCCCGGACTGCGAGGAAGAAAACCTCTATAAAAAATTACCCCGAATCCCGTGTTCTGGTGCGTGACCAGGGGATGCATGGCTGATGGGTTGTTCAGTCGTAAGCGCACCCCCAGCCGGGGCACCTGCGGACCCCTCGGTTGGGCATAAATGTACGCTTGCCCGGGTATTGGGGGATCTCTGCCCGGGTCGACCTGTAGTTCTCCCCCACTCGTGGGTCTAACATGGAATCTCAAACTGAAAACACAAAAATAAATATAGAAGGAGAGAAGGAGAAAAAGGAGAAGAAGGAAAAAAGCGTAAGATTGGACGACTTCTCGTCCAATCTAAAGGACGCATCGGTTGGGACGCCTATGTCGATGAGGCTCCCAGAAGTCATTATGACTGCTGGGAGCCGTAGAACATCGGAACGATTGCGTTCCAGATCGACATGTTCGTCGGATGGCACGGGAGGTAACCCAATGGAAGCGGAGCTGTGCGACTCCCGAAAACGCGGGCGCTCCAGGGACGAGGAGAGAGACACGTCTCAGGAGATGTTGCCTCCTAAAGTCGCCAGCAGCCGTAGAGGAAGGTCGCGAACTTCGGTCTCGATCCCGTCAGGCTCCGTCTTCTGTAAGGTGGAAGCCTATAGGCGGGTTAGGGCGGACGGCGAAGCTCTTGCAGAGGAGGAGATCGCAGATCTCTTGCTTAAGATCAAGGAGCCGACGGCAGGGGATTCTGTTCCCCAAACGCCATCGTCCATGCAAGAGAGAGCGAAAGCAGCGGTGGCTATCATCCACAAGGTAGCCACGAAGTCGAGTAACCTTAAGGGTGCTTTTGTAAAGGCCCTTAAGGACTCCTCTTCTGCAGTTGCGGGGGTCGTTGAGACCCTTATTGGGGACGTGGCTCGTCTCCAAGCGGCCAACGACCATCTCACACGGGAAGTGGCTGAGCTGAGCGCGCAGTTTGCCCAATTTCGGGCGGATCGCCCTGAGCGAGAAAGCCCGTCTCAGTCACTTGCCCTTGTCAATCCCGGTACCATCGCTGATGCCCACCTACGCCAAATCACAGATACAGTGTGGCGCATGATGGACGGACGTCTCGCTGGCTTGGAGGCGAGACTATCTCCAGCCCCTGTCGTCCGACCACCGCTCGCGGCACATAGACCAAAGGCCACATCGGCGCTTCCCGTTGTAGGCGGTCGTGTGTCCTATGCGGCGACGGCGTCGGTGTCTGCTGTTCCTGCGGTGTCGGTGTCTGCTGTTCCTGCGGCGTCGGTGTCTGCTGTTCCTGCGGCCGCGCTGAGGACACTACAGGCGGCTAAAGTAGTAGCTAAGACGGGTGCACAGAGGTCAGGGCCCAAAACGGCGGCCAAGTCTAGAGCGGAATTTCCTCCGCTCCCTACTCCAGCTACTGTACCTGGCACCTCCACGTCTGCTCCCTCCATATCTGCCCCTTCCACGGATGGTTGGGAGGTAGTCGGGGGGACAAAGAAGTCCCGAAAGCGGGGTAAAAAGGCTGCTCAAAAGGCAGCCTCTGCCCCGCAGTCGCCATCGGTGGTAGTCACCGCCACGAAGAAGCCGCGCAAGCTTCACGTACCCAAAACTGCGGCGGTGGTGGTCACCGTTTCACCGGAGGCGGCTAAAGGCGGACTGTCTTACGCTGCCATTTTTCAGAGGGCCCGGGCTGGTCTCGCCAACGACATCGGGACGGTAGGTGTCAGGCTGCGCCTAGCTCAGACGGGAGCTCGAGTTCTCGAGTTCCCTGGAGCCGAAGGTGCCAAAACAGCAGACACGTTTGCTGAGAAATTGAGGGGCATGTTTGCGGCCACGGATGGTGTTAAGATCGCCAGGCCTACTAAGTGCGTAGAGTTACGCATTTTGGGCCTGGACGACTCCATAACGACCGAGGATGTCCGCGTTGCAGTAAGAGAGAAGACGGGTTGCAACGCGGACAACATTAGGGTCGGCACCATCCGCCCCGGTCCAGGAGGGCTTGGCGCAGTGTGGGTCAGCTGTCCCGTAGCGTCGGCCAAAATGTTGGGCGACGCCGGCAGGCTGCTCATCGGTTTCGTGAGTGCTAGGATCACAGTCCTGGCGGCGAGACCGATGAGGTGTTACAAATGCCTGGCATCGGAGCACACACGCGCCAAGTGCGTCAGTTGTTTCGACTGCAGCGGGTTATGTTTCCGCTGCGGTCGACCGGGGCACAAGGCGGCAGAGTGCTCTGCCGCCCCTCACTGCCCGGTGTGTGCAGCGGACAACAAGCCTGCCAATCACCAGATTGGGCAGGGAGGCTGTAAACCTTCCCGCAATTCTCAGCAGGCGTCAGAGGCTAGCCAGTCGGCCCAGGCTGCTTCTGACGTCGTTTGTGCGTCGATATCGTCGCCCATGGAGGAGGTTGTAGAGACGGTCGAGTAATGGCCCAAGTCTCCAACCTCCTAGTCCAGACGAACCTGAACCACTGTGCCGCGGCGCAGGACCTTTTTCTGCAAACCATGACACAGTGGTCGATCGGTGTTGCAGTAGCCGCGGAACCCTATTATGTTCCTCCCCGTCCAAACTGGTTGGGTGACCGGGACGGTTCCGTGGCAGTCGTTGGCTCCACGGCAGCTCATTCTCCGCCCTTGTCGCTAAGAGACAAGGACACTGGATATGTTGCTGCCGAGTGGGGGGGGATCACTGTATATGGTGTATACTTCTCCCCCAACCGGAGTTTGAACGACTTCGAGGTTTTCCTTAACAACTTGGAAACCTCGATGCAGCGTCTAACATCTGGGCACGTCTTAGTGCTGGGGGACTTCAACGCAAAGTCCATTGCGTGGGGTTCCCCCAGGACAGACGCTAGGAGCGAGGCCGTAGAGGAGTGGGCGGCCTCGGTGGGCCTCTGTTTACTAAACAGGGGCTCCACCAACACGTGCGTGCGACAGCAGGGAGGGTCGATAGTGGACCTTTCGTTCGCTACCCCTACCCTCGCCGCACGAGTAAGGAACTGGCGTGTCCTGGAAGAGGTTGAGACGCTCTCGGACCATCTCTATATCCGATTTGAGCTCTCCCGATCCCAGGACGCCAGTAGGGGTCACGTGGCGCGGCGTTCTTCTCGTTTTCCGCGGTGGACTGTAGCCAAATTAAATAGGGACTTTCTAGAGGAGGCGGCCATTATTCACTCTTGGCTGTCTCCACAGGCCCCGACCGAGGAGGTCGACATGGGGGCTGGTCGCTTCTGCGAAGCGATTGCACAAATCTGTGATGCGGCCATGCCCCGCATCCGAGGTTGCCGGCCTCCACGGAAGGAGGTTCACTGGTGGTCCCAGGAGTTGGCGGACCTCCGTGCGGCCTGTACTCGTGCCCGGAGGTCCTATACCCGTAGTCGGCGGCGACACCGCGAAGAAGGCGGGGAGGACCAGCTTCATGAGGAGTACCGAGAGGCGCGGAAAACTCTGAAGCTGGCCATAAGCCGCGCCAAAGAAATTAAGAGAAAGGAGATGCTGGAGTGTCTCGATCGTGACCCCTGGGGCCGCCCTTATCGTGCGGCGCAACAAAAGCGCCGCACGTCGGGCCCCCCCGTTACAGAGACACTCCAGCCCAGCTTCCTGCGGGAAGTGGTCGAGGGCCTTTTCCCGCGGCAAGTGGAACACACACCCCCGTCGATGGCCTTCATGGTCGGAGACGACGGGGGGAACGAGGACGATGTTCCGCCCGTCAGGGAATCGGAGGTAGGGGCGGTTGTTCTACGGATCCGCTCTAAGAACACCGGCCCCGGGCCGCACGGGATACCTGCCCGAGTGCTGGCCCGAGCCCTTGAGCACATGTCGGACCGCCTCAGGAAGGTCCTGGACGGTAGCTTGGCGTCCGGACGCTTCCCTGAGTGCTGGAAAAGCGGGAAGCTGGTCCTGTTGAGAAAGCTGGGACGGCCAGCCGAATCGGTAGCGGCCTATAGGCCCATCGTGTTGCTGGACGAGGCGGGTAAACTGTTCGAGAGGATACTCTCTGCCCGCATCGTCCGGCACCTCCATAAGGTGGGCCCCGATCTGTCGGACGCCCAATTTGGTTTTCGGGCGGGGCGTTCGACGGTCGATGCCGTGCTACGCCTGAGGGCCGTTACCGAAGAGGCGGTGAGCTGTGGCGGCGTGCTGTTGGCGGTGTCGTTGGACATCGCCAACGCATTTAATAGTCTGCCATTTAGCTGCATCAGGGAAGCACTACACTACCACGGGGTGCCAAAGTACCTGAGGCGGCTTGTGGCAGACTATCTCGAGGAGCGTACCGTCGTGTACGAGGACCGAGATGGTATTCAGAGGCGGCGGCCCATGTCGTGCGGTGTTCCACAGGGGTCCGTCCTCGAACCACTCCTTTGGAATATGGGATACGACTGGACCCTTCAAGGTCGTCTTCCCCCGGGCTGGGCGTAATTTGTTACACCGATGACACATTGGTCACAGCCCGGGGGGCGAACTTTCTAGAGGCGGCGCGCCTGGCCACCGTGGGAGTCTCTTTGGTGGTCGGGCGCATTGAGGCGCTGGGTTTACGGGTGGCCCTAGGCCCTAGATAAGACGGAAGCCCTTTTGTTTCATGGGCCCCGTCGTGGTCCATCCCCCGACGCCTCTATCGTGGTCAATTCGATCCTCGTACCGATTAAGGCCCAGATAAAGTATCTGGGCCTGATCCTCGACGGCAGGCGGCTCTTCGACGAGCACTTCCGACAGCTTACTCCAAAGCTGGTCGGCGCTGCTTCTGCTCATAGGCGGCTTTTGTCCAATTTGGGTGGAGCCAGCGTCGCGACGAGACGGCTCTACACGGGGGTTGTCCGGCCAATGGCGCTGTATGGTGCACCGGTGTGGGCGGCGGCTCTGACCGCCCACAATAGGGCACGCCTCTGGCGCCCTCAGAGGATATTGGCGGTTAGAGCAATACGCGGTTACCGCACTGTATCGACGGAGGCGGCGTGCGCCTTGGCCGGAACTCCCCCGTGGGATTTGGAGGCGGAAGTGCTCGCCGAAGTTTATCGGCGGACGGCTGACTTCCGGGCGCGTAGCGGCATACGGCCCCTGCCCGAAGAGATACGCGAGTGGCGAGAGGCCGCTCGTCCAGCCACAATGGCTCGTTGGTCGTCCCGGCTGGAGGCTCCACGAGCTGGTTTTGCCGCCGTGGAGGCTCTCCAGCCGGTCATCGCCGAGTGGGCAGGGCGGCAGCACGGGACTCTTTCCTTCCGACTGACGCAGGTCCTTTCCGGGCACGGCTTCGGGAAGTATCTGCACTCGGTCGCCAGGAGGAAATTGAGTCCTGCCTGTCACCACTGCGACTGCAGTGAGGACTCGGCTCAGCACACGCTAGCGGTTTGTTCCGCTTGGGCGGCGCAGCGTGAGGTCCTCACTGCAGTTATTGGACGAGATCTCTCGCTACCGGCCGTCATACGCTCCATGGCCGGTAGCGACAGTTGTTTTACCGCGGTCGTAACCATCTGCGAAGACGTAATTTCGCGGAAGGAGGCGGCGGAGAAGGCCCGGGAGGACGATATCCACTCGGACCCAATTCGCCGTCGGCGAGCCGGGCGGCGGAGGCGCGCATACCAGCGCCTCATGCCGCGTTGAGTGTGGCCGCGGATGGACGGGACGGGTTTTCCCCTCCATCCGCTATAGTGGCCAGCCGCGAGGAGGTGACGTGTGCGTGTGCCGGACGTCGCCTAAATAGAGAGTTTATCCGCAGATGGCGCCCGCGAAAGCGGGCAGGCGCTAGGAGGGATTAGGATGTCGTAATAACAGCTGTTCCCGGATTTAGTCGGTCCGATTCCGACACACCGCCCCGTCGTAAACCCTGGTGGGGTGACGGCCTGTGGGGGTTTCCAAACGTTAAAAAAAAAAAAAGGCGTTCTAACAATTTTTGTACATTACTTAGTTTTAGTATAATTACTGTAGCTTAATAAGATTAAATTCATAAGTTAAATTTACATAATTTACCTAAAATAGGCCTACGTTAAGTGTTCGCTTTACTTATAAAGTACCAACTGCAACTATTAATTAAATTTTTGCTACGTTTGAATGTTAAGTATAATATATTATTACATAATTTATTATTCTGTAGTCAAAGTAGACCTTAATTCAAGTAAAACAATATGTGTTGTACCTGAATATAAAGACATTAAAAACAAATAATAATCAAAGCTTCTTTTTTTTATTTTAATATAAAACCTTTCCTAAGTGACTCTACCCTACCTGATGGAATCCAAGAGTTGTGGTCACCATACTCATCGCAAATGCAGACAATGCAGTATGCAGTATGGTGACCCTGACGACGATGAGATCTGTCCTCACCAGCAATCATTGCTGCGTGATTGGCGGACGAGGGGGGCTCGAACGCAGTGGTATTTTTCTATGAATTTCTCAATGCAGAAAAGACGACACTCCCTCCGGCCCCGCCGTCTGGCGCCTGCAGTGTCTGGCGATCGTTTGTGTCATTCTCGTTCCGTCCGAGGTAACGTGCACACGCGTGTTATCGTAACTCTAGTTTTTCTCTGCGTCGTACCCTAATCAGCCGTGAAATAAAAATGGAAAAACAGTCACCTGACTCAGTTCCACCAGCGGAACATAAGAAATTATCGCTGGAAGAAGAAAACAAGCAGCTGAAGGAAGCAAGATTATGTAAAATTTGCTTGAGCTCTGAGGTGAGTCATTGATGTATTTTTGTTTTTACCAACTTTATTCAAGCACTATGAGGCCGTCGCAGCTATTGGCCTGAGTTTACGTAGTGGATAGATAGGTATATAGGTGTATAGGTATTCTATATTGCACACTATAACTGGGTCTGCAATCTCTTCGAGTCTACCTTTGGATGCAATATAGACTTTACATCTCTATCTATAACATCAATTTGAAGAAGCAGCTCATTAGCATACCAACGACACTGTGACCTCTTCAAAAATGTTAGAATGATGTTGTCTGCGTACAGATGAACGTGGTGTTCCTGCCATGTGGTCACCTGCTGGCATGCGTGAAGTGCGGCGTGAATTTCAAAAGGTGTCCAGTGTGCCACGCTTATGTAAGAGCGTTTCTGCGTGCTTGGTTCGTCTGACCTACTCCTACTGCAACAGGTACGATGAAAAAGAAAATATCAACAATAATAATTTATTCAGTCTGATTGTCAGGATACAATATTTTTAGAGCTAGCTTAATACGAGTAAATTTACAATTCAGTGAACATTTGGGTCCAAAATAGATAACTGAGTATCTGTATTTAAAACTACAGTAGCAATCTACATTTAATGAAGTGAAACATGAAGATGATCACAACTCTTTCGTATTCGGTCTGTAGCTCAAAATTATTTCAAGTCCTATTTTATGAAGAAAAATTACTAGTCGAATAATATAATTATGATTTAATAGTTAATATGATTCTAAATAAATTTTCTCGTTTCCAGATGTTCTCGTTGCACAAGGCGTACCAACGACTTTCGTGCATTTTTTAGTTTTAGTTTAGTTTAGTTATAGTATAAGTAGTTAGTGTAGCATAAATAGGGTTAATTCATAAGTTAAACGTAGGTACAATGTAATGTAAATGTAAATATACTATATTATTGTATAGTCAAAGTGTAACAAATCAATATTCAAGTGAAACAATATGTATAGTGCCTAGATATTAAGACATTAAAAAACATTAAAAACAAATAATAGTTTAAACTTTTTTTTATTTTAACATCAAAACCTTGCCTAAGTAACTCTACCCTACCTGATGGAATCCAAGAGTTGTGGACACCATACTCATTGTGAATGCAGACGATGCAGTGTGCAGTATGGTGACCTTGACGACGACGACGAGACCTGTCCCCGCCAGCAATCATTGCTGCATGATTGGCGGGTGCAGAGGGCTGATGAAACGCAGTGGTCTTTATCTGCGGAATCTCTTACGCTTCATAGAGAGGCCGCTGAACGGGATCAGGAGGGGACCGATCACGAGAGAAGAACAAGACCGACCTTGAGGAGTCGGAGATCCGAAGAGATTTTTCACCCTATCAATAAAAACAAAGGCAATTCTTAAAGTCCTTTCTTTTTCTTTTATCCATTTATTTATTTAGAGTTGATGGTGATGATTGAAGAGTTCGAGATCGCCTGTGGTGTATGATCAGAGGACGTTGAGAATTAGATTATTATGTATATAAATGACCTACCGTTAACGACTCTCTGTGATATGACTTTATTTGCTGACGAAATCACTGTACTATTTACTAATGTATCCTTGCCGTCTATTGAAACTAAAATGAATACATCTATTGATTTAATAATATAATGGCTACAAAACAATAATTTAAATTGACAGTCAATTGAACTGGAAAGCACACCCAGAATGTGTCTGTACTAACGCGAGTCAATCAATCTATGGACTCTATAAGCTAAAAAATGTAGCGAGTAGATCTACACTGATAGCAGCATATCATGGACTTTATCTCATCAACGTTGCGGTACGGTATCCTACTTTGGGGTAACTCCACTGATTGGAATTTAGCGTTCAAAGTTCAGAAAAGGTGTATAATAAGGACAATGGTTGGTGTTAAAATACGATACGAGTATGTATCGTTGAGTGTGCCACGTTCTTAGACAAAATATTGGTCTATTTGAGATAAGATCAAGAGTTTGCCATGCAGATGTGTGTTGTGAAGAGTAGAACCGCATTAATGGACAAAAGCATATTTTGTAGTGCTCCACATGTACAGTAGCGCTCAAAAGTATTTGGACAACTCAATTTTATTCCATATTACAAAAAATGATAACAAAATTGTTTTCAAGCAAAGATTATATTTGAAGTAATGATACGTTTCACAAATTAAGACACTTAAATGTAATGTATTTCTACACATAAAGAAAAATGATTTACGACACGGCTCAAAAGTTTTTTGACAAGGAAAGTTTTTTATTTTATTAAATAAAAAAACTGTTATTTTTGATATTAACTATTGGTATTTTGTTACATATCCATTAGCCTTCAAGATCGCTTCCCAACGCGCCGGCATCGAGTCAACTAGTTTCTGCAAACGATCGATGAGTATTCGGCTCCATTCGTTACTTAGTGCTTCATATAAAGCATCTTTATTTGAATAGTTTCGACATCTTACGCGGCGATTCAGTTATTCCCAAAGATGCTCTATCGGGTTTAAATCGGCACTTTAACTTGGCCAGTCGAGAATTTTGATTTTGGCAAGTTTGATGAAGTCATTGACATGTTTCGATTTGTGCTTTGGGTCATTGCCTTGTTGAAAATACCAACCAGGTGCCATATTTGCTTTAGCATAGGGTAGCATTTGTTGCTTTAATGTATATGCGTACATAAAGGGATCCATAGTACCTTCTATCCTAACTAAAGGTCCGACTCCGCGGCGAGAAAAGCATTTCCAGACCATAATATTGCCATCTCCATGCTTTACTGTGGGTATTTGGTATCGAACATCAAATTTTTTTGTTTACAGGACATCGCACGTACCATATACCATCAGATGACACAAAATAAATTTGCTTTCGTCACTCCAAAACACCGTGGACCATTCTGAACTCGTCCATAATCTGAACCGTTTTGCAAACGCAAGGCGCAGCTTCCTATTCCTTGTAGAAATTAGAGGTTTCTTAGTTGGACGTCGTCCATGTAATCCGAAGTCCTTTAGTATGCGTTTTACAGTTGAAACGTGTAAATTCACGTCGTAATTTTCCTGTAACTCATTTTTTATTTGCACAGCCTTTTTCGGACATCACTTGTCGATAACCTTTTTATCAAATGGTCTTCCTTAGCGGATGTTTTTTTCGGACGGCCACTTCGAGACTCATTTTCAATAGTTTTACGTTTATTATAAGCTTTGTTCCACGAACTAACAAGTTGTTGCGACACTTTAAAACTTCGAGCAACTTCTGCTTGCGTCATTCCACTTTGTAGGGCAGTTATCACGGCATTTTTAATATCATTTGAATATTCTTTAGTCTTAGGCGTGTTGATAAATGCGGAGTAATTATATCTTATAGACAAAAATATATGCAGTGTGAGTAGAACCGCTGCCAGCAAGGAACTGAATGGTTGTCAAAATACTTTTGGGTGCATGTATAGACGTATTTTGTTTTTAATAAAGAAAGAAAACAAATAAGTTCCAACTTGTAACTCACAGAGTATGAAATACATCATAAATAATAATATAAAAATACTAAAATAATTTTGATGTACTCAGTAAAAAGATAACTGCAAAAGTAGTCTTGTCAAAATACTTTTGAGCTCTACTGTATATGATAACTTGCCAAACCACATAAAAACGGTAGAAAACACAACAATTTTCAAGAAGCGTCTTCGGAAACTGCTCATTGCTAAGTGCTACGAGTATTTTTCTCTTCGAGAATATCTGAATGATAATCTAAGACAATACAGTGGTACACTATGGTAAAAATTGTCTGTACAGACACAGTTTCCTGCATTTAAATAAACTTTTATAATTACAACTTTTTCAGCGTGACCTTTTAAATTATTATCTTGCGCATACCCCACAATATAAATGCATTTCTTGTGTTACACCGTTTGTATCTGTAAGCACGTAGAGTTAAACGCCATATTCAAGACGTTTTCATGTACCTACTGTCTAATTTTTAAACGACCATGCCAAAGTATAATACTCTCGTCCATTGTCCAGTTCTTTGCAGGAGACCAATAACGCAATAAAAATAAAAATCAGTACCTAGATATATTTTTGTGAAACGTAATCCATGTATTCTGCTTTTGTTTACTTATATTTTAGTCATTTCCTTGTTTTCGTGTTTTGTCTTGTCTTGTATTGATAAGAATGTCGACAAAGCGTTGTGACTATTATACTTATTTTATAACCCCACAAACATTAAGATAAAGAAGTTCTTGTGAGTTCTTTTTATTAACTGCTCTATTGTCACATTGTAGATTTTTTTTTTGCACGAAATCGGCCGTTCTCGATTCTATAAGAACTGGGTTAGGCTCATTGGTCAGTTGGTAATCAAGACGCTCACGTTAGAATGCTGGATCAAGTGCCTGATGCAGAAGGCGGTCATCCTCGACACGGCCCGTACAGTGAGGAGGTTCTTCTTTTTGGTGCCCTAACCACTGCAAAGTGGTTTGACACTAAGATTTTACTCTTTTATTTTTCGGATGAACAGAACTTGTGAACCTCAATAATAATTGTACTTTTGAGGTTTTCTTCTAAACTGGACAGAAAAAAAATGTTCTGTTTTCTCGTATTGAGCGGATCAAATAAAATTGAATTTCTCCTAAGCATTATTTGATCCCGCTTTGTAACGTCATTCCTTTTATACTTTGTCTATTCTACTATCACTTAAAGCCTTGAACACGTGCATAAAGTTACAACTCTTCGAAATAAACGGACTAACAAAACATGAAATGCTTATTATTTTCGTAAGTTTTGCCAAGATAAATTTAACATGGAACAGTAAGTAAAATACATTAACGCACACACAATTACTTAACAGCTAACGATATATGTATATCTGATAGGTCCCTAATTAGCATAAATTTATTAATATATTACTTAGAAAAGGAATATGTCCGTCAACGAATTTATATAATATTTGTTTGTTTAACGATTGTAATTAATGTACACGTTAATTACCTTTCCACCTTATCAGTAGGCGGCTGATCGTTTGGAGTTCAAAAAATGGATTTAATCGATCTATCACCACAGTAGTAGGCCTGTTGGCTACTTTTTGGTTATGTCTATGATAACACTTCGATCCCAATGCAAAGTAACGTGACAGATTTTATTATTACTAGCTGTGATCACCACGGTTTCGCTAGTGTTATTGCATATTTTAGTAATTCGTTACCTTACCTTACTTATAAGTTATTACTTTGTCAAATATATAAAAGAATAAAAAGATTACTGTGGGTTATTTTAAGGAGAAGGACGGGTCATTGCTGGCTCTTTGGTAGATCTTTTTGAGATATACATTTTCGTAATAGTTAGTGTATGCAATGTAATCATATAAAAGCATGATTTTACAATATCGTCTTACAGAGCTTTGAATTTCTCGGTTTCTTCTACTGTTGTATAAAAGACGTGTAACTATACATATAAGTCTTTCTCTTCAATCACTTTCTATTGATAATTAAAAAAATTTAAAATATCCAGAGGTGCGAAAGAGGGGCACATGTCCAGCAGTGGACTGTTCAAAACTGTTTACTCATTCCACGGAAACAGCACATTTTTTGGAATAAATGCGTGAAGATTGACAAACATACAAACGCACACGTTCAAAAACTTTCACCTTTATTATATTGATATGAAGTGTGATTCCTTAACGTAGCTACTATTATAGTCGTTACTACTAATAATTATCATGCAATTGTATTTTTACGTTTCATTCTTCAGATATAAAGAATTAACAAATGTCGTACCTATTACAATAAAACAATTTCGTACGCATTAAAAGAAAACGATATCAACAAAGTTGTGAGTGCGGCAAAGATGACACTCCCCTCGCCCACACACCGGCCGGCGCCTGCAGCGTGTGGCGATCGTTCGTGTCATTCTCGTTCCGTCCGAGGCATCCTATACACGCGGTTTAATGCTTTGTAGAACTTCGATCAGTTGTGGAAAAAAAATGAAAAATATTATTGTTGGAAGAGGAAAGGAGACAGTTGAAGGAAGCAAGACTGTGCAAAATTTGCGTGGGCTCTGAGGTAAGTCATTGGAATATTAGAGGCAGCTGATTAATATAACAACGACAGTGTGACCTCTTCAACAGTGTTAGAATGATGTTGTCTGCTTACAGATGAGCGTGGTGTTCTTGACGTGTGGTCACCTGTTGACGTGCGCGAAGTGCGGCGGGGCGTTTGTAAGGTGCCCGAAGTGCCGCTCTTATGTGCAAGCGTTCGTGCACGCTAGGTTAGCCTGACCTACTCCCACTGCAAAATGTACGATGAGAAAGAAAATATTAACAATAATAATTTATTCAGTTTGATTGTCATAATACAATAGTTTTAGAGCCAGCTTAATACGAGTAAATTTACAATTCAGTGAACATTTAGGTCCAAAATAGATAACTGAATATCTGTATTTAAAACTACAGTAGCAATATACATTCAATGAAGTGAAACATGAAAATGATCACAACTCTCTTTGAAATTCAGTTAGGTACTCACTAAGCGAAAAAAAACTACAATCAGAACATGACTTACCGACACCAAGTATACGGTCTGTAGCTCAAAATTATTTCAAGTCCTATTATACATATATAGAAAAATTACAAGTCGAATAATATAATTATGATTTAATAGTTAATATGATTCTAAATAAATTTTCTCGCTTCCAGATGTTCTCGTTGCACAAGGCGTACCAACGACTTTTGTACATTTTTTAGTTTTAGTTTAGTTTAGTTTTAGTATAAGTAGTTAGTGTAGCATAAATAGGGTTAATTCATAAGTTAAACGTAGGTACAATGTAATGTAAATGTAAATATACTATATTATTGTATAGTCAAAGTGTAACAAATCAATATTAAAGTGAAAC
Organism: Hypercompe scribonia; assembly: GCA_949316085.1. Classification (NCBI taxonomy): domain Eukaryota; kingdom Metazoa; phylum Arthropoda; class Insecta; order Lepidoptera; family Erebidae; genus Hypercompe; species Hypercompe scribonia. The sequence goes on from OX438980.1 coordinate 12,155,713, forward strand.
AATATGTATAGTACCTAGATATTAAGACATTAAAAAACATTAAAAACAAATAATAGTTTAAACTTTTTTTTTATTTTAACATCAAAACCTTGCTTAAGTAACTCTACCCTACCTGATGGAATCCAAGAGTTGTGGTCACCATACTCATTGTGAATGCAGACGATGCAGTATGCAGTATGGTGACCTTGACGACGACGACGAGACCTGTCCCCGCCAGCAATCATTGCTGCATGATTGGCGGGTGCAGAGGGCTGATGAAACTCAGTGATCTTTATCTGAGGAATGTTTTACGCTTCAGAGAGAGGCCGCTGAACGGGATCAGGAGGGGACCGATCACGAGAGAAGAACAAGACCGACCTTGAGGAGTCGGAGATCCGAAGAGATTTTTCAACCTATCAATAAAAAAAGGCAATTCTTAAAGTCCTTTCTTTTTCTTTTATCCATTTATTTATTTCGAGTTGATGGTGATGATTGAAGAGTTCGAGATCGCTTGTGGTGTATGATAAGAGGACGTTGAGAATTAGATTATTATGTATATAAATGACCTACCGCTAACGACTAGCTGTTATATGACTTTATTGCTGAAGACATCACTGTATTATTTACTAATGGATCTGTTTACGACCAATAAACAATTATTATCAGGTAGTTCATAAATTTATGTGGAACCTTAGTAATAACTCGATAGGTGGCGTGCACGTCGAATTATATCGCGATATAGTTTGGCCCACCTAATATAATTTAATGTATTGAAATTTATTAAACAATAAGATCAATAAACCAGAGTTAGATCAGATTACAGACGGTGTTTTTATTATTTAACAACCTTGTAGTAAATCTCATTAGGGCAGGAGTTCAACATTAGCTTAGTTAGCTAACATTTTGGTCCATTCGATCGGATCTTTTTGAAATAAGTGGTCTCGAGTCGGACCACCAACCCCGTACTCGCAGTGGATCGCTGCGGCAAAAGTACGAGGCACTACGCACAGTGGCGGTGAAAAAGGCAGCGCTGTCTGGCACAAGTGATCGTGAAATTGCAGTTCAACGTGACGTCGCTGAGGGCGCCACCAGTTACTTGAATAGTGACGCAGTTCAACCATCGTATCGAGGTGTGAGTTTAAAGAAGTGCAACTGTGAGTACATTAATTTATTTTATGTTAAGTGCGTAAACGTTTCAAGATAGTTTAAACTTTAGTTTCATCAAGAAATTGACCTTGAATATTGGTGATAACATTACAAGAAACAACCAAAACTTTGTGTGCAAGTTTTTCAAAGGATTTTGAACCTTATTTTGTTTGGGAAAATAACTTGAAATATTTTTGATTAAAATATTTGGCCTTAGAAAATTTACTGCTGAAGACAACAAGGACTCTGTAGAATAAGTTTAGTTATTAAGGTAGTTAAGTGTGCATGCTTAGGACTTAGAATATTTTTATAAATAACGGGGGAACGGGGAACCTATGCCCGATTTCCGCCGACAGTAAATTTGTTTCAAACACTTGTAAAATTTTGAGAATTTTTCAACACTTGTAATATTTTCGTCTTTTGTACCCTGAACACTTAGAATATTTCAACGTTTGTTTTTGTTATTACATATATCTTTGTGTTACGCTTTGAACTATTTTGTACAAGTTTCATAAGTTATAAATTATTTACAAAAGATTTATAATAACATGGAGGGTTTAATAAATGTTATGAAAGACCTTAAAGGAGTTATTGAGAGGGGCTTAGGTAACTTTAAAAAGAGTCCTAAGGATAGATTAACGTGCTAGTACATAGAAACAAAATCTGAATTTTTAGAGAAAGACTGAGCATTATTTAAAGAAAATAACACTAAGTTACATGAACTTTATAAGGCTCAGGAGGTTACTAAAGTTGTTGAGTTGTATGACAGCGTCGAGGACACTTATATCACTTATAAATGTCTGATTAAGTCGATCCTTAGCAAAATTAATAGTGCGAAGGGAGCCGAGAAACATGGCAATTCATCAAGTAATGAATCGAAATCGCATTTAAGCACATTTGTTAAGTTACCAAAAATATCAATTCCGACTTTCAGTGGCAAATATTCAGAATGGACAACCTTTCGCGACCTATTTGTATCTCTAGTCCATAATAATACCTCTTTAGATAACGTACAGAAAATGCACTATTTGAAGAGTAATCTTACCGGTGAAGCTGAACAACTTGTGAGGCAAACACCAGTGACTGACTCGAATTATAGTCAATGTTGGAATCAATTAGAAAGGAGATACAGTAATAAAAAATACCTTGTCAACTGTATTTTGAAACGTCTTTTTGGTCAAAAAAGAATTATGGTCGAATCAGCTCCGTCTTTAAAGGACCTACTCGATACAACAAATGATTGTCTTCATGCATTAAAAAATTTAAATGTGGATGTGACTACTTGGGATGTCTTCGTCATTCATATAGTCACTTTTAAGCTGGATTCGTAAACGCGGAAGCACTGGAAATTAAGTGTAAGTAGTCAGGATGGTAACGAACTACCTACCTTTGAAAAATTTGCCACTTTTATAGAAAACCGGTTCCGCGCCCTCGAATGCATCGAGCCTAGACGGCCATTGTCTGCCCACTTAAATAGTTTGCAGGTTCCAAAATCTATGATAGCCGTAGATTCAAGTACATTAAAGTGCGTACATTAAAAATATTGTAACGAAGGTCGTAAACTGAGTTACTGTAAAGATTTTGCAAAACAATCAGTGGACAAACGACGTGATTTTGACGCTAGCCATAGGATTTGTTTTAATTGTTTAGGAGGAAATCACATAGTCGCCAATTGTAAAAAACCAACTATATGCAAGCTTTGTCAGAAGCGTCACCATTCTTTGCTTCATGTAAATCAAGCTAATACGGTTAAGGATGACGCACGCAAGCAGGCAACTGTCGATGTTCTTTCATCGACTAGTGCTGCACCAGTGGTTTCTTGCTTATCTACGGGTACAAATAGAATACCCATACACCGACAGGTCTTACTAGCTACAGCGCTAGTAAAAGCCGAGTCCAAGTCTGGGAATTATCAAACCGTAAGAGCTTTACACAATCAAGGCTCACAAGCTTGCTTTGTAACCGAATCCACCGTCCAATTCCTTAGGTTAACAAAAATTCCGGTACAAGGAATAGTATCGGGTTTAGGCAATAGGTCAACAAATGCAAGGTACATTGTTCAGTTGAATATACAATCTTGCGTCGATCCAAGTTTCAAAGTTATAGTAAATGCTTATGTCTTAAGTAAAATCACTACTTATTTACCTGATTACGCAATCAACACTGATAGCTTAGAGTGGATCAATATCAAACATTTTGATTTAGCAGATCCTCAGTTCAACAAACCCGGTAAAATCGATATCTTATTGGGTGCAGATGTATATGGTAGCATCATGAAAGAAAGTACGGTGAAGAGTATATCTCATAGCTTAATCGCCCAGAGCACGAGCTTGGGATGGATCCTTTCTGGTGCAATAAATAGTTCAAATAAAGTTCAAAACATTATACGCAAAAATGTTAGTGTGTTGCTTGCAAAGGTTAATGAGGATGAAATCTTGAAGCGATTTTGGGAAATTGAGGATCAATCAGATTCTAAGAAAATATTGACGCCGGAAGAAGCAGCATGTGAAGATTTCTATAGGACGGTAGGTATGAAGTCAAGCTTCCGTTTAAAGAAGCCGTCCCACGGTGTCAATCAGGTAGTTCTCGAGTCATAGGTGAAAGGAGATTTAAGTCGTTAGAGAAAAGATTAGGAACAGATGAAGATTTAAAAAGAAAGTACACGGAAGTTTTAAAAGAATATATGTATTTAGGGCATCTGAAACCGGTGGATAAGGATGATTGTAAACGGGAGATAGCGGTTTATCTTTCACACCATGCGGTTATTAGAGACGATAAATCTACTACAAAACTTCGTGTTGTATTCAACGCGTCTGAGGAAAACGATAAAGGAGTTTCTTTAAACGACACGCTTATGGTTGGGCCAAAATTACAAGCTGATTTGCTGATTTTTTGATTTGAGACACACTGTTCTTAAGTGGTGGATGAATTACATTGTACTCGTAGCTGATATCATTAAAATGTATCGCCATATTAGAATAGCGGATGAACATACTAGGTTTCAACGCATACTTTGGCGTGATAATCCTGAGAGTGAAATTCAAGACTATGAATTGGTTACAGTCACATTTGGAACAGCATCAGCCCCATATCAAGCCGTCAGGACACTTCATCAGTTGGCGTCGGATGAAGTTGAAAAATATCCAAAAGCATCAGAGAGACTCTTAAATAGTTTTTATATGGACGATTTAATGACTGGATGCTGTAATGTGGAAAAAGGTGTGGAAATTTATAAACAGATGACAGAATTATTAGAAAAAGGGAGATTTTTATTGCAGAAGTGGAATATCAATAGTCAGGAATTAATGGATAAAATACTTACATTAGATAATGAAAGGCAACTGACAGAAAAAGGTCAAGAAAAAGATAAGGTGGACAAAAGGGAACAATATACAGCAAAGGATATAAAGGAAAAGGTAACAGATATAAAAATAGACACCACTATTAAGATTTTAGGACTCACCTGGAACCGTCGTGATGATTCATTCCAGTACACAATAAATCTCCCGCCAGTTAAAACTGAAATTATAATGAAACGAGCGGTAATTTCAGACATAGCTCGACTATTCGATCCTCTAGGATGGTCCGCTTCTGTTGTAATACTGGCCAAAATCTTTATCCAAAAGTTGTGGCTGGCAGGTCTTGGTTGGAATGAAGAACTAACTACCGATTTAAAGCTAGAATGGTGTACTTTCCGTGGAGAGCTATCCCTACTTACCAGTGTTCAGATCCCACGTTGGCTTGGTACAAGAACCAAAGATACTTTGGAACTGCATGGCTTTTGTGATGCCTCTCAAGCAGCTTATTCTGCTGTCATATATTTGCAAATAACGAATGACACAGGTATAGTTACGGTATCTTTATTGAATGCAAAAACACGAGTAGCTCCTATTAAGCAGGTTAGTCTTCCTCGATTAGAGTTGTGTGGTGCAGTCCTGCTTTCTAGATTGTTAAAGGAAACCGCAGAAGTTTTGATGATCCCAAACGACAGAATCATAGCCTGGACCGATTCTACAATCGTACTCGCTTGGTTGAACAGCCACCCAAGCCGATGGAAGACGGTTGTGGCCAACCGTACGTCTGAAATTCTGAGTTTCATGAACTCGTCCCAATGGAATCATGAGATCTCAAAAAACAATCCCGCAGACTGTGCTTCCAGGGGGTTATTACCCAGTGTATTTATACATACGAAACTGTGGTTTTCTGGACCTCCATTCTTAAAAGAAAACATAATAATTTACAACAGACTAAAACCTTTAGAGACACAAATAGAACAAACGCTTAAAACTTATGTAGCGTTAATATCAGATAGTCCCGATAATATATTCAAAAGATTTTCATCGTTACAGAAATTGCTGAGAGTGATATCATATTGTCGTAGGGTTTTACCAAATAGTAGAAAAGGAACATGTTTACATAAAACAGAAATAGAAGAAGCATTAGTATGTAGTATAAAAAAGACACAAAGAGAGGAATTTTCAATTGAATACTTACAATTACAACAAAAGGGCTATCTACACCTAAAATCAAGCAAACTTAAGTCGTTGTGCCCCTATCTAGATGACCGAGGGCTTATAAGGGTTCAAGGTAGACTGGAGAAATCACAACTGGATGAGCAACAGAAACACCTAATAGTTATTCCACACACATCTCATTTTACTCGTCTCTTGATAGAAGATGCTCATCGTAAAACGCTACATGGTGGTCCTCAAATGATGATTAATTATTTGAGAACCGCTTACTGGGTCATAGGTGTAAGAAATCACGTTAAGCAATGTGTGAGAAAATGTGTAACTTGCATAAGACAAAGGGCTAACCTTAAAAACCCGGTGATGGGTTCCTTGCCTTTTGTTCGCTTTTCGCCTGCAAGACTATTTTTAAATAGCAGCGTTGATTATGCAGGCCCCATAATCATAAGAACAACAAGGGGTCGAGGTCATCGTTCTTATAAGGGTTATATATGTTTGTTTGTGTGCATGTCAACCCGCGCAGTGCACTTGGAACTAGTTAGTGATATGAGCACGCAGGCATTTATGGCTGCTTTTAGGCGGTTTGTATCCAGACGTGGTCACTGTGGTAAGCTGTGGAGCGATAACGGTACCACTTTTGTTGGTGCTTCAAGGGAATTGCAACAATTAGTTGGTATACAATCTTCTATTGCGGCTTACTTGGAAGCAAATGGCACTGAGTGGCATTTTATACCTCCTCATGCACCCAATTTTGGCGGTTTATGGGAAGCGGGTGTGAAAGCCACCAAGTTTTACACTAAGCGTGTTATTGGCGAGTCGACCCTTACGTATGAGGAACTTGCTACGCTTCTTACTCAGGTGGAAGCTTGTTTAAACTCGAGACGGATGAGTATCATAAACGTAGATGATCCTGGGGAGTCAATCACGTTAACTCCAGGCCATTTTTTGATTGGAGAGCCTTTGATCTCGGTTCCTGATTACAACCGTGAAAGTTCATCCGTGAGTTCCTTGACCAGGTGGCAATTCGTTCAAAGGATGGTACAGTGATTTTGGAGACGTTGGTCTCAAGAGTATCTAGTTAACCTTATGAATAGACATAAATGGGCTTCTAAAACTCCTGAGCCAAAAATCGGAGACATCGTTTTAATCAAAGAGGATGACCTCCCGCCTAGTCGTTGGCTCGTAGGTCGTATTTTAGAAAAGCATCCGGGTAATGATGGTGTCACTCGAGTAGTTACGTTGCGTACTAAATCATCAACGATTAAAAGACCAGTCAATTAGCTTTGTGTCTTACCAATTGCAGACCAGTGAGACCTTTCAAATTTGTGTGAATATTAAGTGTTTTGTTATTTAATATCGTGTATTTTCAACTTTAAATGTATAAGAGATCATTCATATTGTTACTTATTAGATTTATAGTTTTTAGTTAACTGTCAATTGTTTATTGTTTTGATTGTCGTCATGTATTGGTTTCATTGCATTGAACTTAATCTAATCATTGTTGCAATATTTAAGAAGGACATTCCGTCACTAAATGTCCTTGGTGGGCGGTATGTTTACAACCAATAAACAATTATTATCAGATAGTTCATAAATTTATGTGGAACCTTACTAATAACTCGATAGATGGCGTGCACGTCGAATTACATCGCGATATAGTTTGGTCCACCTAGTATAATTTAATGTATTGAAATTTATAAAACAATAAGATCTATAAACCAGAGTTAGATCAGATTGCAGACGGTGTTTTTATTATTTAACAACCTTCAAGTAAATCTCATTAGGACAGGAGTTCAACATTAGCTTAGTTAGCTAACAGGATCCGTGCCGTCTATTGAAACTAAAATGAATATAAACTAAAACGTCGACAAAGCGTTGAGACCATTTATTTTATAACCCCACAAGCATTAAGATAAAGAAATTCTTGTGAGTTCTTTTTATTAGCCGCTCTATTGTCACATTGTAGTTTTTTTCTTTTTTTGTACGAAATCGGCCGTTTTCGATTCTATAAGAACTGAGTCAGGCTCATACCTGTAGTATGGCGACTCTAAATTGTAAGTTGGTAATCAAGACGCTCACGTTAGAATGCTGGATCTAGTGCCTGACGCAGAAGGCGGTCATCCTCGACACGGCCCGTACAGTGAGGAGGTTCCTCTTTCTGGTGCCCTAACCACTGCAAAGTGGTTTGACACTAAGATTTTACTCTTTTCTTTTTCGGATGAACAGAACTTGTTAACCTCAATAATAATCGTACTTTTGAGGTTTTCTTCTAAACTGTATAGATTAGACAGAAAAAAAATGTTCTGTTTTCTCGTATTGAGCGGATCAAATAAAATTGAATTTCTCCTAAGCATTATTTGATCCCGCTTTGTAACGTCATTCCTTTTATACTTTGTCTGTTCTACTATCACTTAAAGCCTTGAACACGTGCATAAAGTTACAACTATTCGAAATAAAAGGACTAATAAAACATAAAATGCTTATTATTTTCGTAAGTTTTGCCAAGATAAATTTAACATGGAACAGTAAGTAAAATACATTAACGCGCACACAATTACTTAACAGCTAACGATATATGTATATCTGATAGGTCCCTAATTAGCATAAATTTATTAATATATTACTTAGAAAAGGAATATGTCTGTCAACGAATTTATATAATATTTGTTTGTTTAACGATTGTAATTAATGTACACGTTAATTACCTTTCCACCTTATCAGTAGGCGGCTGATCGTTTGGAGTTCAAGAAATGGATTTAATCGATCTATCACCACAGTAGCAGGCCTGTTGGCTACTTTTTGGTTATGTCTATGATAACACTTCGATCCCAATGCAAAGTAACGTGACAGTTTTTATTATTACTAGCTGTGATCACCACGGTTTCGCTAGTGTTATTGCATATTTTAGTAATTCGTTACCTTACCTTACCTATAAGTTATTTCTTTGTCAAATATATAAGAGAATAAAAAGATTACTGTGGGTTATTCTAAGGGGAAGGACGGGTCATTGCTGGCTTTTTGGTAGATCTTTTTGAGATATACATTTTCGTAATAGTTAGTGTTAGCAATGTATGTAGTAATATAAAAGCATGATTTTACAATACACATTTTTTGGAATAAATGCGTGAAGATTGACAAACATACAAACGCACACGTTCAAAAACTTTCACCTTTATTATATTGATATGAAGTGTGATACCTTAACGTAGCTACTATTATAGTCGTTACTACTAATAATTATCATACAATTATATTATTTCTACGTTTCATTCTTCAGATATAAAGAATTAACAAATGTCGTACCTATTACAATAAAACAATTTCGTACGCATTAAAAGAAAACGATATCAACAAAGTTGTGAGTGCGGCAAAGATGACACACCCCCCGCCCCCACACCGGCCGGCGCCTGCAGCGTGCGGCGATCGTTCGTGTCATTCTCGTTCCGTCCGAGGCATCCTACACACGTGTGTTAATACTTTGTAGAACTTCGATCAGTTGTGGAAAAAAATGGAAAATAAAAAGAAAACATTATTGTTGGAAGAGGAAAGGAGACAGTTAAAGGAAGCAAGACTGTGCAAAATTTGCGTGGGCTCTGAGGTAAGTCATTGGAATATTAGAGGCAGCTGATTAATGTAACAACGACAGTGTGACCTCTTCAACAGTGTTAGAATGATGTTGTCTGCTTACAGATGAGCGTGGTTTTCTTGCCGTGTGGTCACCTATTGACGTGCGCGAAGTGCGGCGGGGCCTTTGTAAGGTGCCCGATTTGCCGCTCTTATGTACAAGCGTTCGTGCACGCTAGGTTAGCCTGACCTACTCCCACTGCAACAGGTACGATGAGAAAGAAAATATTAACAATAATAATTTATTCAGTCTGATTGTCAGGATACAATATTTTTAGGGCCAGCTTAATACGAGTAAATTTACAATTCAGTGAACATTTAGGTCCAAAATGATAACTGAATATCTGTATTTAAAACTACAGTAGCAATATACATTTAATGAAGTGAAACATGAAGATGATCACAACTCTCTTTTAAATTCAGTTAGGTACTCACTAAGCGAAAAAAAACTACAATCAGAACATGACTTACCGACACCAAGTATACGGTCTGTAGCTCAAAATTATTTCAAGTCCTATTATACATATATAGAAAAATTACAAGTCGAATATTATAATTATGATTTAATAGTTAATATGATTCTAAATAAATTTTCTCGCTTCCAGATGTTCTCGTTCCACAAGGCGTACCAACGACTTTTGTACATTTTTTAGTTTTAGTTTAGTTTAGTTTTAGTATAAGTAATTAGTGTAGCATAAATAGGGTTAATTCATAAGTTAAACGTAGGTACAATGTAATGTAAATGTAAATATACTATATTATTGTATAGTCAAAGTGTAACAAATCAATATTCAAGTGAAACAATATGTATAGTGCCTAGATATTAAGACATTAAAAAACATTAAAAACAAATAATAGTTTAAACTTTTTTTTTATTTTAACATCAAAACCTGGCCTAAGTAACTCTACCCTACCTGATGGAATCCAAGAGTTGTGGACACCATACTCATTGTGAATGCAGACGATGCAGTATGCAGTATGGTGACCTTGACGACGACGACGAGACCTGTCCCCGCCAGCAATCATTGCTGCATGATTGGCGGGTGCGGAGGACTGATGAAACGCAGTGGTCTTTATCTGCGGAATCTTTTACGCTTCAGAGAGAGGCCGCTGAACGGGATCAGGAGGGGACCGATCACGAGAGAAGAACAAGACCGACCTCGAGGAGTCCGTCCGAGTCCGAAGAGATTTTTCACCCTATCAATAAAAAAAAAGGCAATTCTTAAAGTCCTTTCTTTTTCTCTTATCCATTTATTTATTTCGAGTTGATGGTGATGATTGAAAAGTTCGAGATCGCCTGTGGTGTATGATCAGAGGACGTTGAGAATTAGATTATTATGTATATAAATGACCTACCGTTAACGACTATCTGTGATATGACTTTATTTGCTGACGACATCACTGTATTATTTACTAATGGATCCTTGCCGTCTATTGAAACTAAAATGAATACATCTATTGATTTAATAATACAAGGGGTACAAAACAATAATTTAAATTGACAGTAAATTGAACTGGAAAGCACACACAGAATATGTCTGTACTAACGTGAGTCAATCAATCTATGGATTCTATAAGCTAAAAATGTAGCGAGTAGATCTACACTAGTAGCAGCATATCATGGACTTGTCTCATCAACGCTGCGGTACGATATCATACTTTGGGGTAACTCCACTGATTGGAATTTAGCATTCAAAGTTCAGAAAAGATGTATAAGGATTATATTTGATGTTAAAATACCTAACAGTTGTAAATCTCACTTTATAGAAAAAAACATATTAACTCTCTCATGCATATATAATATATACGAGTGTGTATCGTTGAGTGTGCCACGTTCGTAAGACAGTAAGACAAAATATTGGTCTATTTGAGAAAAGATCAAAAGTTCGTCACGCAGACGTGTGTTGTGAAGAGTAAAACTGCATTAATGGACAAAAGCATACTTTGTATTGCTCCATATGTCTGTAATAAATTGCCGAACCATATAAAAAGGCTGAAAACACAACAATTTTCAAGAAGCTTCTTCAGAAACTGCTCATTGCTAAGTGCTACGAGTATTATTCTCTTCGAGAATATCTCAATGACAATCTAAAACAATATAGTGGTACACTATGTCTGATAAATTTTCTGTACAGACAAAGTTTCCTGCATTTAAATAAACTTTTATAATTACAACTTTTTCAGCGTGACCTTTTAAATTACTGTCTTGCGCATACCCCACAACATAAATGCATTTCTTGTATTACACCGTTTCTATCTGTAAGCATGTAGAGTTTAACGTCATATTCAAGACGTTTTATGTACTGTTTAATTTTTAAACGTCTATGCCAAAGTATAATACTCTCGTCCATTGTCCGGTTCTTTGTAGGACACCTATTACGAAATATTAATAAAAATCTGTCCCTAAATATATTTTTATGGAACGTATTCCATGTATTCTATTTTTTTTTACTTATATTTTAGTCATTTCATTGTTTTCGTGTATTGTCCATTGTTCCAATGTGACCATTTATTTTATAGCCCACAAGCATTAAGATTATGAGATTCTTGTAAATTCTTTTTACTAGTCGATCTATTGTTACATTGTAGTTTTTTTTCTTTTTTTCTATTAATTATAATAAGGGTTTTGTTATGTTTCATTGCTTTCGTCATCAGTATTTCAGGTACGATGTTTTCTTATGAAAGTAAGTGTTATAAAATATTTACTATATCCGTACTGTTCGGGCTATTTTTGCTTTTAATATTTTCACATATACGACTGCCGATCAAGAGGTCTCGGATTTAATTCCCGAGTCGGATCAAAAAAGTGTCATTGTGTTTTTCTGGTTACAGAGACACTTAACAATAACCCAGATTTTGGAAGTTTGGGACCTTAATCTTCGTGCCACACAACACATAAAAAAGTCCGCGTTTCATATAAACACAGAAATTTAAACGCTTTGATTGCGAATAATAAGTAAACCTTATTAGATTTATCTAAATTATGTACTACGGAATAGTGTACCTTAAAAATATCTACAGAAACGTCCACGGGGATATACAACTACATCCTAGGAATAACAGTAACTATTTTCATGACTAAAAAGACATAATTATTTATTCGTGTTGTATTTTCAGAGTAATTTTGACCAATATAATATTAATTCTTATCCAGTTAAAAACATTGAGATGTTGTGTATTTAATGTAGACCGAAATTACCTTTTACAGCATTTCATTAAAATTAATATTTTACAAGATATATTATAAGCAAATAAAAATGCACGAATTGCACCTATGTGGAATCGGGCCGGGTCGCCAGTTAATAATATATTTACCTTTTTTTTTTTTATTTGACCTTAGCTGTTGGCCTCGGATGGCCTCTACAACTTTACCCGGATTTTACGGTGAGCGCTGAGCGCTCTCAACCGGTCATTTATTAAGTAACATTGCCCAAGGGCACCCCCTGTGGGGTACGGACCTCGGCTTGGGGCGTTACTGCTAAGTTGGGGCGACCTACTCCCATGTGTGGATGGTTTACGCGGCGCGTATTCCGACCCCGCCGACGGGGGCGAAAACGCGGACGGTTCGTGTTTGCTTCCCTAGCTGCGCTCGCTCTACGTTGAGCGAGCGTAATATCGTCGTCTCCTTCCCCTAACGCGTGTTTGGGTCGACGTATATTTGAGATTCTACTGGGTGTGTAGTTTACGGCCACAACCACTAAAGGGTTGGGGTGAGTCGGAGCAGAGTCAAAGTAGCTAAGAGAGCACTGTTTTATGTATTGCTTGATGGTCGGCAATCTGAGGTCGATGTGAAGATCGACGTTGCGTACATACCACGGTGCTCCCGTAGCTTTGTGCATGAAATTATTTTGTAATGTTTGAAGCCTATGGATCCTGTGTGGCCTAACGTGTGCGAAGACTACGCTACCGTACGTCATTATAGGTCGTACGCATGCCGTGTATAACCTAATTTTGTTTTTTAAGTCTAACTTTGAACGCGCGTTTATTAAGCTGTGGAGACGTCCTAGCACGAAAGCAGCTCGGCTGCCGACTGCCTCGATGTCTGTGCCGAAGGTTAGACGGTGGTCTAGGGTTATGCCTAAATATTTGGCCTGCCTAGCCCAAGGGATAAACTTGCTGAATATCCTAATCTGAGGGGTCTTCTCCAAGGGATACAGGCTTAGCTGTCTTCTGTGAAACAGCACCGCCTGGCTCTTCTCGGGCTTGACCTCTATTCTCCATTTCCGGAACCAAGCGCCTAGTACGTTGGCTGCGGTCTGGAATTTTTTGGCTACTGTCGAGGGGTTCTTTCCTGAGCAGTAGATGGCCGTGTCGTCTGCGAAAAGTGCCGTTTGCACATACCGATGCTTCGAAATGTCGCTAGTATAAAGCGTGAAGAGTAGGGGAGAGAGCACGGACCCTTGCGGGACACCAGCTCGTATGAGGTGAGGGGAGGATAGAGATCCTTCTACTCGGTAGCGGAAGCTTCGGTTCGACAAGTAGTCTCGTATGATGAGCACGAGTCTGTGTGGCACTCCCATGGTGGATAGCTTAAATAATAAGCCGTTGTGCCACACTTTGTCGAAAGCTTTCGCCACGTCAAAGTTGAGGATTCCTGTGAACAGGTTGCGTTGAAGCCGATCGCTGGTGTATTCAACGATGCGGTGGACTTGTTGGACGCACGAGTGATTGGTTCGGAAACCGAGGAGATGATTAGCATCGGCATATGCTTTCAGCCTATTGTATACTAATCGCTCGTAGATTTTGCCTAATCCTTTAAGCAGACTTATCGGTCTATAACTAGTCGGTTCGGACTTTGGTTTGCCGGGTTTGGGCATCCCAATAACCACGGCTTCTTTCCATTGTTGCGGCATGATATTGTTTGCGAGCGCTGCGTTGAAGATAAAGGTCAGAAGGACCAATGGCCTATCCGGAAAAAAGTTCTATGACCCTATTTGTAATACCGTCCGAACCGGGTGCCTTGCGAGCGTGTAGGCCCTTAACGATCGTCTTAACCTCTTCGGGGGTGGCTGTTATTAGGTCTTGCTCGTTTGTCCCCGTCGTCGTTGTTGTTGTTGTTGTTATTGTTGATGTAGGAAGTGAGGTTATGCGATCCACTTCCGAATCAACTTTTACTATGTGGTCTATGTTGCAGTGTATTGTGCTGGGCGTGCACTGAAGCTCCAGACTGTCTGCCAGGCACTCTGACTTTAGTTAGGTCGGCTTAGAGGAGGCATACAGGTGATCGTGTCTCTCTTTAGCGAGCGGGATAGTTGCCAGAAGGCAAGGTGGGTAGGTTCGAGTTCTTGTAGTATCCTATCCCACCTGTCTTGGCGCATTTGGTCGATGCGCGACTTGACCGCTCTTTCTAGGCTTCGTAACCTGATCCTGTTGTCTTCGCAAGGATATCTGTCATAGGCTCGTACGGCGGCGTTCTTCTGCCTCAGCAGTTCACGTACGTCATCGGGTAGGTTCCAGCGGCGATCGTTCGTCGCTGGTGCCTCCCGAGTGCATTCGTTAATTAACGATTGCACGTGTGCTGTGAGGGAGTCAATCGCCGCCGTGGTGTCCTCGTGGCTGGGTATGTGGTCGGGTATCCTGTCTAGATGCACGGACGAGGATGCCTCGAGTTTTGTCTCGAGGCGCCTCCAGTCCGTGATACGCCTAGTGGGGTATGACCTGCGTCGATGGGACCCAACCTGGGTGCGAACTCCATGACCACAGGTCTGTGGTCAGAAGTTAACTCGTGTAGCACTTCTACTAAACACAAACGTAGGTTTATGTTCCTCAGGAGTGCCACGTCCAGAATATCGGGTCTGTGAGCCACATTGGTCGGGTAGTGAGTTGGTTCAAGCGGGGTGATAATGTCGAACGCTAGTTTCCTCGACAGCGACTCCAGGGCTCTACCTCTGCTGTTTGAGATGTGGCAATGCCACAGGGTACTTTTGGCGTTGAGGTCGCCGCTGATTATGACAGCGTTGCTTAGGTCCAGCAGTGCTCTGAGGTCGCTCTCGAGTAATTGCCGGTTGGGTGAGAGATAGGCTGAGACTAGGGTAATTGGTTGATGTCCAGTCATGCCTATTCGGCAGACCGAAGCCTCAATGCCCGTCAGCGCAGGCGGATCCATAGGTACGCAGTGAAGGGACCTTTTGTAATAGATGAGAGTTCCCCCTGGCGCAGAGTCACGCCTATTGTTGCGGACCACACAATAGTTCGCAATGTTAGGGTTTCTCTGCGAGGGTTTCAGAAAGGTCTCTTGTGCGAATAGTATGTCGAGTTGGTGTGCCCTAAGAAATTCACCAACTTCATCTCGTTGCCTACTGATGCCGTTGGCGTTGTAGTACCCTAGCTTGAGTGATCTTGGTTTGACTCTGCTTGTGTGTGTGCTATCCATTTTATGGGTTGCACTTGAATGACCCTAACTTCTCGAGTACGCTCGAGTATCTGATACTGACGTTGAGGAGGGCCAATGGATTGCCCTCGTTTTGTCTAATTAGGTTAGCGAGCTGGCGTAGCTCGCTAAAATCTATCACACTCGCGAACCTTGCCACGAGGGATAGGTCCGGGTCGATAGTTTGGGGTAGTTGGGCAGGAGGGCTCCTGTAGTCGACGAGCGGCTTGGGCCCTCCCTGGAGAGGCTTTGTGGGCTTCACGGGGGCTGCCTTTGCGGGTACTGGGGCAGGTATGGGGGCCTGCATCGTCTTCCGCACGGGCAGAGGTGGGAAGTTCTCCCCCGTCTTCCTGGGAGTGGCCCATGCGTTCGTTTTGGGAGGAGGAGCAGCAGCAAAACTCCCTGCAGTAGCAAGGAGGACTGGGCAGGAAGGCTGAGGGCCTTTCACCTTGGGGGGTTTCGACACCCTCGACCAGCCTCTGTAGTTGGTGGGGTGGCCTGTTTTGCCACACAGGACGCACGCGACTTACTCGGTGCATTGGATCCTGTCTTTGGGCCTTTTGCACTCCTCCGTCGCGTGGTCTTCCAGGCACTTGATGCACCTGGGGCGAGCGAAACGGTTTCGCGCCGAGTGCCCGTAAAGCTGACACCGGTGGCATTGTGAGATGCCACTTCTGCGGTGAGGTGGCTCCACGGTTGTACCCGACAGCCCGCAGACGAATGACATCTTGAAGATGTCTTTACCCGCGGGGCTGTCCTCTAGGGAGACCATCACCATATCATAGATGATGTTGTTATTGCGTCCTTTTACCATCAGGTGTACCTCGTGCACCGGGTAGTTTTTGGCTAGAAGAAATTTTTTAATCTCTTCGGGCGAAATCTTCTTCGGGATGTTGCGTATGACTACGCGTAGCATCCTGTCTTCCGGGAGAGTGTACGTATGGAACGATACGCTCCTATCCCGGAGGAGCTTTGAGAGAGCCCTGTGGTCGTTGGACGTGGCCAGGGCGACCTTGATACCCGGTTGGGTGCTGCGAGCAGAGTGATAGCTTATCCGGCGCTCGTTGCACCAGGTGGAGATAGACGTCCATCTCGACTTCTCCTGGACGGAAATTGGTGGTGGGGATGGGGTCTTTTTAGGGAGCGCCGATGCGTTGGTGGTAGTAGGCGAGGCCCTCCCTGAGGGGGAGGGGGTGCGCTTAGGCCTTGAAGAGGCGTGAGCGGGGGCGGGTGCTGACGAGGTCGGTTCAGACTCGGCCAGTTTGGGGGCCTTATTTGGGCCTCCTTTGGCTTTTCTGCTGCGTTTCCCTGTGGAAACGAGGGTAAAGGTCGCTTGATCGTCTTCGTCCTCTCTTGAAGAGGACTCTTCTTCGGATGAGGATGAATTGGTTTCTTCTTCCTTTGCTTCCTCTTCTGGCTCTTCGTCTGAGTTCGACTCGGACTCCTGGCTCACTTCCATTATATTTACTACACAACAGTTGTGTTATTATATCAGCACGGTCGTCGGTAACATGACATGTGTGTTATTAGTATTGCTATCTCTAATAATTGATCGATCCCAATATAACAAAGCATGACCATTCTCGATTCTATGAAAACTGGGTCAGGCACATATGTACCTGTAGTATGGCGACTTTAAATTGAAAGTTGGTAATTAAGACACTCACGTTAGAATACTGGATCTAGTGCCTGATGCAGAAGGCAGTCATCCTTGACACGACCCGTACAGTGAGGAGGTTCATGTTTTTGGCGCCCTAATCACCGTAAAGTGGTTTGACACTAAGATTTTACTTTTTTCCTTATTCAGATGAACGGAACTTTTTAAACTCAATAACAATTGTACTTTTGAGGGTTTCTCCTGAGCTGTACAGATTGGGCACAAAAAAATGTTTTGTTTTCTCGTATTGAGCGGATCAAATAAATCCAAAATTTCTCCTAAGAACTATTTGATACCGCTTTGTAACGTCATTCCTTTTATACTTTGTCTATTCTGCTATCACTTGAAGCCTTGAACACGTGCATAAAGTTGCAACTCTTTGAAATAAACGGACTAACAATACATAAAATGTTTATTATTGCCATAACTTTTGCCGAGATAAATTTGATTAGCTTAAATTTATGAATATATTATTTAAAAAGAGAATATGTGCGTCAACGAATTTATATTCGTTTGTTTGACGATTGCAAGTAATGTATTGGCCTATTGGTTACTCTTTAGTTAAGTCTATGATAACACTTCGATCCCAATACAAAGTAACGTGACAGTTTTTATTATTACTAGCTGTGATCACCACAACAATTCATTATCTTACCTTACCTTACCTATAAGTTATTTCTTTGTCAAATATAAAGAAGAAAAATGATTACTGTGGCTTATTCTAAGAAGAGGGACGTGTCATTGCTGGCTTTTTGGTAGATATTTTTAAGATATATACTTTCTTAGTAGCTAGTGCTTGCAATGAAATCATATAAAAACATGATTTTACAATATCACCTTACAAACCTTTGAATTTCTCGGTTGCCTCTACTATTGTATAAAAAAAGTATAACTATACATATAAACCTTTCTCTTCAATTACTTTCTATTGGTAATTTAAAAGATCCAGGGGTGCGAAAGAGGGGCTCATGTCCAGCAGTGGACTGTTAAAAACTGTTGTCTGTTCTTCAGACATAAATAATTAACAAATGTAGTACCTATTAGAACAGAACAACTTCGTACGCGTTTAAATAAAGAGAAATTAAAAAAATTGTAAATGCAAAAAAAGACGACACTCCCTCCGGCCCCGCCGTCTGGCGCCTGCAGTGTCTGGCAATCGTTTGTGTCATTCTCGTTCCGTCCGAGGTAACGTGCACACGCGTGTTATCGTGACTCTAGTTTTTCTCTGCGTCGAACCCTAATCAGTCGTGAGATAAAAATGGAAAAGCAGTCACCTGACTCAGTTCCACCAGCGGAACATAAGAAATTATCACTGGAAGAAGAAAACAAGCAGCTGAAGGAAGCAAGATTATGTAAAGTTTGCTTGAGCTCTGAGGTGAGTCATTGATGTGTTTTTGTGTTTACCGACTTTATTTAAGCACTATGAGGCCGTCGCAGCTATTGGCCTGAGTTTACATAGTGGATAGATAGGTAAATAGGTGTATAGGTATTCTATATTGCCCACTATAGCTAGGTCTGCAATCTCTTCAAGTCTGCCTTTGGATGCAATATAGACTTGAGATCTCTATCTATACCATCAATATGAAGAGGCAGCTCGTTAGTATAACAACGACAGTGTTACCTCTTTAACAGTACTAGAATAATGTTTTCTGCGTACAGATAAACATGGTGTTCGTGCCGTGTGGTCACCTGTTGGCGTGTTTGAAGTGCAGCTTGAGGATTAAAAGTTGTCCGGTGTGCCGCGCTCATGTGCAAGCGTATGTGCGCGTTAGGTTCGCCTGACCTACTCCCACTGCAACAGGTACGATAAGAAGGTAATATTGATAATAATAATTTATTCAATCTGATTGTCAGGATACAGCATTTTTAGATTCAGCTTAATAAATTTGCAATTTAGTGAAAATTTCCGTCCAAAATAGATAACTGAATATCTTTATTTAAAACTACAGTAGCAATATACATCTAATGAAGTGAAACGTTAGTCCATCTCTTTTGAATTCAGTTAATCACTAAGCGAAAAAAACTACAATCAAAACATGACTTAGGTCGAAACTCGGTAGCTCAAAATTATTTAAAATCCTATTTTTGGACGAAAAATTATTAGTCGAATAATATAATTATTAGTTAATCGTTACTATAATTCTAAACAAATTTTCTCTTTTCTAGATGTTACGACAAGGCGTACCAACGACTTTTGTATAATGCATTATTTAGTTTTAATATGGTTTAGTTTTAGCATAGTTAGTGTAGCTTAGTTAGGTTAAATTCATAAGTTAAATGTACAATGATATGTAAATGTAAATATACTATATTATTATATGCTATATTATTATATAATCAAAGTTTAAAAAGCATTAAAAACAAATAATAGTTGCAACTTTTTTTTATTTTAACATCAAAACCTTGCCTAAGTGACTCTAACCTACCTAATGGAGTCCAAGAATCGTGGTCACCATACTCGTTGCGAATACAGAAAATGCAGTATGCAGTATGGTGACCCTGACGACGACGAGATCTGTCCTCGCCAGCAATCATTGCTGCGTGATTGGCGGGCGAGGAGGGCACGGTACGCAGTGGTATTTTTCTGTGAATCTGTAGGTTGATGTTTAGCGCCGAGAGAGTATAGTCAAAGTATAAATAGAGATTGAGAAAGATAGATTTTAGCTACGTATGAGAATTACAGAAAAGATAAATATTTGCAGAGTATAAAACCAAACGCCAAGGATATCGCTAGCGCCAGTAGTGATAATGGCCAAAGATATGCATTTTTATACCCTTTTGATTATGCTTATCATTTCGATACTAGGTGCTTCAAATATCACCAATTTATAAAGACTTCAGGTAAGACAGTGTTACGGCATTTTCATTGATATACAAGGTAACTATTATATCCGTTTCATCCCTTCAACTTATAAAAATACATCTTGTGTATATTTCCACCACAATCAGAAATAGATAGATGTTTTAAATTAGTAATATGCATGTCTTCTGTAACTAGTAAAAATGCAACTGCAAAATTTTGTAGGAACAGATAATATTTTACCAAAAATTGGTTTTTGTACTTAACGTAGGTACTTACAACTCCTGTGGCGGCGTGCTGTTGGCGGTGTCGTTGGACATCGCCAACGCATTTAATAGTCTGCCATTTAGCTGCATCAGGGAAGCACTCCACTACCACGGGGTGCCCGAGTACCTGAGGCGGCTTGTGGCAGACTATCTTGAGGAGCGTACCGTCGTGTACGAGGACCGAGATGGTATTCTGAGGCGGCGGCCCATGTCGTGCGGTGTTCCACAGGGGTCCGTCCTCGGACCACTCCTGTGGAATATGGGATACGACTGGGCCCTTCCCCCCGGGCTGGGCGTAATTTGTTACGCCGATGACACATTGGTCACGGCCCGGGTGGCGAACTTTCAAGAGGTGGCGCGTCTGGCCACCGTGGGAGTCTCTTTGGTGGTCGGGCGCATTGAGGCGCTGGGTTTACGGGTGGCCCTAGATAAGACGGAAGCCCTTTTGTTTCATGGGCCCCGTCGTGGTCCACCCCCCGGTGCCTCTATCGTTGTCAATTCGGTCCTCGTACCGATTAAGGCCCAGATGAAGTATCTGGGCCTAATCCTCGACGGCAGGTGGCTCTTCGACGAGCACTTCCGACAGCTTTCTCCAAAGCTGGTCGGCGCTGCTTCTGCCCTTGGGCGACTTTTGCCCAATCTGGGTGGAGCTAGCGTCGCGACGAGACGGCTATACACGGGGGTTGTCCGGTCAATGGCGCTGTATGGTGCACCAGTGTGGGCGGCGGCTCTGACCGCCCAGAATAAGGCTCGCCTCTGGCGCCCTCAGAGGATATTGGCGGTTAGAGCCATACGCGGTTACCGCACCGTATCGACGGAGGCGGCGTGTGCCTTGGCCGGAACTCCCCCGTGGGATTTGGAGGCGGAAGTGCTCGTCGAAGTTTATCGGCGGACGGCTGACTTCCGGGCGCGTAGCGGCATACGGCCTCCGCCTGAAGAGATACGTGAGTGGCGAGAGGCCGCTCGTCGAGCCACAATGGCTCGTTGGTCGTCCCGGCTGGAGGCTCCACGTGCTGGTTTTCCCGCCGTGGAGGCTCTCCAGCCGGTCATCGCCGAGTGGGCAGGGCGGCAGCACGGGACCCATTCCTTCCGACTGACGCAGGTCCTTTCCGGGCACGGTTGCTTCGGGAAGTATCTGCACTCGGTCGCCAGGAGGGAATTGAGTCCCGCCTGTCACCACTGCGACTGCAGTGAGGACTCGGCTCAGCACACGCTAGCGGTTTGTTCCACCTGGGCGGCGCAGCGTGGGGTCCTCACTGCAGTTATTGGAGGAGATCTCTCGCTACCGGCCTTCATACGCTCCATGGCCGGTAGCGACAGTTGTTTTACCGCGGTCGCAACCTTCTGCGAAGACGTAATTTCGCGGAAGGAGGCGGCGGAGAAGGCCCGGGAGGACGATATCCACTCGGACCCAATTCGCCGTCGGCGAGCCGGGCGGCGGAGGCGCGCATACCAGCGCCTCATGCCGCCTTGAGTGTGGCCGCGGATGGACGGGACGGGTTTTCCCCTCCATCCGCTATAGTGGCCAGCCGCGAGGAGGTGACGTGTGCGTGTGCCGGACGTCGCCTAAATGGAGAGTTTATCCGCAGATGGCGCCCGCGAAAGCGGGCAGGCGCTAGGAGGGATTAGGATGTCGTAAAAACAGCTGTTCCCGGATCCCTCCTCTCTCAGGCGCAGAGTGGCACACCGTGTGGTTTTAGTCGGTCCGATTCCGACACACTGCCCCGCCGTAAACCCCGGTGGGGTGACGGCCCGTGGGGGTTTCCACACGTTAAAAAACAAAAAAAAAAAAAAAAAGACTATCTTCAGGAGCGTACCGTCATGTACGAGGACCGAGACGGTGTTCTGAGGCGGCGGCTCATGTAGTGCGGTGTTCCACAGGGGTCTGTCCTCGGACCACTCCTGTGGAACATGGAATACGACTGGGCCCTTCGAGGTCGTCTTCCCCCCGGGCTGGGCGTAATTTGTTACGCAGATGACACATTGGTCACGGCCCGGGGGATGAACTTTCAAGAGGCGGCGCGCCTGGCCACTACGGGTGTCTCTCTGGTGGTCGGGCGAATTGAGGCGCTGGGTTTGCGGGTGGCCCTGGACAAGACGGAGGCCCTTTTGGTCCATGGGCCCCGTCGTGGTCCACCCTCCGGCGCCTCCATCGTGGTCAATTCGGTCCTCGTACCGGTTCAGGCCCAGATAAGGTATCTGGGCCTGAACCGAAATCATAAGAGATTCCGCAGATAAAGACCACTGCGTTTCAGCCCTCCGCACCCGCCAATCATGAAACAGTGATTGCTGGCGGGGACAGATCTCGTCGTCGTCGCCGAGGTCACCATACTGCATACTGCATCGTCTGTATTCACAATGTGCATGGTGAACACAACTCTTAGATTCCATCAGGTAGGGTAGAGTTACTTAGGTAAGGTATTGATGTTAAAATAAAAAAATGTTTGAACTATTATTTGTTTTTAATGTTTTTTAATATTTTAATATCCAGGTACTATACATATAGTTTCACTTTGACTATACAATAATACAGTATATTTACATTTACATTACATTGTACCTACATTTAACTTATGAATTAACCCTATGTATGCTACACTACCTACTTATACTAAAACTAAACTAAACTAAAACTAAAAAACGCACAAAAGTCGTTGGTACACCTTGTGCAACGAGAACATCTGGAAACGAGAAAATTTATTTAGAATCATATTAACTATTAAATCATAATTATATTATTCGACTAGTAATTTTTCTTCATAAAATAGGACTTGAAATAATTTTGAGCTACAGACCGAAAACGAAAGAGTTGTGATCATCTTCATGTTTCACTTCATTAAATGTACATATATTGCTACTGTTGTTTTAAATACAGATATTCAGTTATCTATTTTGAACCCAAATGTTCACTGATTTGTAAATTTACTCGTATTAAGCTAGCTCTAAAAATATTGTATCCTGACAATCAGACTGAATAAATTATTATTGTTAATATTTTTTTTTCATCGTACCTGTTGCAGTGGGAGTAGGTCAGACGAACCAAGCACGCAGAAACGCTCTTACATTAGCGTGGCACACTGGACACCTTTTAAAATTCACGCCGCACTTCACGCATGCCAGCAGGTGACCACATGGCAGGAACACCACGTTCATCTGTACGCAAGCAACATCATTCTAACATTTTTGAAGAGGTCACACTTTCGTTGGTATACTAATGAGCTGCCTCTTCATATTGATATTATAGATAGAGATCTAAAGTCTATATTGCATCCAAAGGTATACTCGAAGAGATTGCAGACACAGTTATAGTGTGCAATATAGAATACCTATACACCTATATACCTATCTATCCACTACGTAAACGCAGGCCAATAGCTGCGACGGCCTCATAGTGCTTAAATAAAGTCGGTAAAAATAAAAATACATCAATGACTCACCTCAGAGCTCAAGCAAATTTTACATAATCTTGCTTCCTTCAGCTGCTTGTTTTCTTCTTCCAGCGATAATTTCTTATGTTCCGCGGGTGGAACTGAGTCGGGTGACTGCTTTTCCATTTTTATTTCACGGCTGATTAGGGTTCGACGCAGAGGAAAACTAGAGTTACGATAACACGCGTGTGCACGTTACCTCGGACGGAACGAGAATGACACAAACGATCGCCAGACACTGCAGGCGCCAGACGGCGGAGCCGGAGGGAGTGTCGTCTTTTTTTGCATTTACAATTTTTTTAATTTCTCTTTATTTAAACGCATATGAAGTTACATTTGTTAATTATTTACGTCTGAAGAACGAAACATAGAAATGTAATTATTAGTAGTACATATAAAT
Source organism: Hypercompe scribonia (assembly GCA_949316085.1). Classification (NCBI taxonomy): domain Eukaryota; kingdom Metazoa; phylum Arthropoda; class Insecta; order Lepidoptera; family Erebidae; genus Hypercompe; species Hypercompe scribonia. The sequence continues at coordinate 12,179,852 of OX438980.1, forward strand.
ATAATAAAGGCGAAGACTCGTGAACGTGTGCGTTTGTACGTTTGTCAATCGTCACGCATTTATTCCAAAAAATGTGCTGTTTGTGTGGGATGAGTAAACAGTTTTTAACAGTCTTCTGCTGGATATGTGCCTCTCTTTCGCACCCCTGGATCTTTTAAATTACCAATAAAAAGTAATTGAAGAGAAAGGCTTATATGTATAGTTATAATTTTTTATACAATAGTAGAGGAAACCGAGAAATTCAAAGGTTTGTAAGGTGATATTGTAAAATTATGCTTTTATATGATTATTTTGCAAACACTAGTTACTAAGAAAATATATATATAAAAAGATCTACCAAAAAGCCTCCAATGACATGTCCCTGTCCTCAGAATAAGCCACAGTAATCATTTTTCTCCTTTATATTTGACAAAGAAATAACTTATAGGTAAGGTAAGGTAAAGTAAGGTAAGGTAAGATAATGAATTATTAAAATATGCATTAACGCGAGCAAAGCCGTGGTGATCACAGCTAGTAATAATAATAACTGTCACGTTACTTTGTATTGGGATCGAAGTGTTATCATAGACATAACCAACAAGTAACCAATAGGCCTCATACTGTGGTGATAGATCGATTAGATCCATTTCTTTAACTCTAAACGATTAGCCGCCTATTGATAAGGTGGAAAGGTAATTAATGTTCACATTAATTACAATCGTCAAACAAACGAATATAAATACGTTGACGCACATATTCTCTTTTTAAATAATATATTCATAAATTTAAGCTAATCAAATTTATCTCGGCAAAAGTTATGGCAATAATAAACATTTTATGTATTGTTAGTCCGTTTATTTCAAAGAGTTGCAACTTTATGCACGTGTTCAAGGCTTCAAGTGATAGCAGAATAGACAAAGTATAAAAGGAATGACGTTACAAAGCGGTATCAAATAGTTCTTAGGAGAAATTTTGGATTTATTTGATCCGCTCAATACGAGAAAACAAAACATTTTTTTGTGCCCAATCTGTACAGCTCAGGAGAAACCCTCAAAAGTACAATTGTTATTGAGTTTAAAAAGTTCCGTTCATCTGAATAAGGAAAAAAGTAAAATCTTAGTGTCAAACCACTTTGCGGTGATTAGGGCGCCAAAAACATGAACCTCCTCACTGTACGGGTCGTGTCAAGGATGACTGCCTTCTGCATCAGGCACTAGATCCAGTATTCTAACGTGAGTGTCTTAATTACCAACTTTCAATTTAAAGTCGCCATACTACAGGTACATATGTGCCTGACCCAGTTTTCATAGAATCGAGAATGGTCGTGCTTTGTTATATTGGGATCGATCAATTATTAGAGATAGCAATACTAATAACACACATGTCATGTTACCGACGACCGTGCTGATATAATAACACAACTGTTGTGTAGTAAATATAATGGAAGTGAGCCAGGAGTCCGAGTCGAACTCTGACGAAGAGCCAGAAGAGGAAGCAAAGGAAGAAGAAACCAATTCATCCTCATCCGAAGAAGAGTCCTCTTCAAGAGAGGACGAAGACGATCAAGCGACCTTTACCCTCGTTTCCACAGGGAAACGCAGCAGAAAAGCCAAAGGAGGCCCAAATAAGGCCCCCAAACTGGCCGAGTCTGAACCGACCTCGTCAGCCCCCGCCCCCGCTCACGCCTCTTCAAGGCCTATGCGCACCCCCTCCCCCTCAGGGAGGGCCTCGCCTACTACCACCAACGCATCGGCGCTCCCTAAAAAGACCCCATCCCCACCACCAATTTCCGTCCAGGAGAAGTCGAGATGGACGTCTATCTCCACCTGGTGCAACGAGCGCCGGATAAGCTATCACTCTGCTCGCAGCACCCAACCGGGTATCAAGGTCGCCCTGGCCACGTCCAACGACCACAGGGCTCTCTCAAAGCTCCTCCGGGATAGGAGCGTATCGTTCCATACGTACACTCTCCCGGAAGACAGGATGCTACGCGTAGTCATACGCAACATCCCGAAGAAGATTTCGCCCGAAGAGATTAAAAAATTTCTTCTAGCCAAAAACTACCCGGTGCACGAGGTACACCTGATGGTAAAAGGACGCAATAACAACATCATCTATGATATGGTGATGGTCTCCCTAGAGGACAGCCCCGCGGGTAAAGACATCTTCAAGATGTCATTCGTCTGCGGGCTGTCGGGTACAACCGTGGAGCCACCTCACCGCAGAAGTGGCATCTCACAATGCCACCGGTGTCAGCTTTACGGGCACTCGGCGCGAAACCGTTTCGCTCGCCCCAGGTGCATCAAGTGCCTGGAAGACCACGCGACGGAGGAGTGCAAAAGGCCCAAAGACAGGATCCAATGCACCGAGTAAGTCGCGTGCGTCCTGTGTGGCGAAACAGGCCACCCCACCAACTACAGAGGCTGGTCGAGGGCGTCGAAACCCCCCAAGGTGAAAGGCCCTCAGCCTTCCTGCCCAGTCCTCCTTGCTACTGCAGGGAGTTTTGCTGCTGCTCCTCCTCCCAAAACGAACGCATGGGCCAATCCCAGGAAGACGGGGGAGAACTTCCCACCTCTGCCTGTGCGGAAGACGATGCAGGCCCCCATACCTGCCCCAGTACCCGCAAAGGCAGCCCCCGTGAAGCCCACAAAGCCTCTCCAGGGAGGGCCCAAGCCGCTCGTCGACTACAGGAGCCCTCCTGCCCAACTACCCCAAACTATCGACCCGGACCTATCCCTCGTAGCAAGGTTCGCGAGTGCGATAGATTTTAGCGAGCTACGCCAGCTCGCTAACCTAATTAGACAAAACGAGGGCAATCCGTTGGCCCTCCTCAACGTCAGTATCAGATACTCGAGCGTACTCGAGAAGTTAGGGTCATTCAAGTGCAACCCATAAAATGGATAGCACACACACAAGCAGAGTCAAACCAAGATCACTCAAGCTAGGGTACTACAACGCCAACGGTATCAGTAGGCAACGAGATGAAGTTGGTGAATTTCTTAGGGCACACCAACTCGACATACTATTCGCACAAGAGACCTTTCTGAAACCCTCGCAGAGAAACCCTAACATTGCGAACTATTGTGTGGTCCGCAACAATAGGCGTGACTCTGCGCTAGGGGGAACTCTCATCTATTACAAAAGGTCCCTTCTCTGCGTACCTACGGATCCGCCTGCGCTGACGGGCATTGAGGCTTCAGTCTGCCGAATAGGCATGACTGGACATCAACCAATTACCCTAGTCTCAGCCTATCTCTCACCCAACCGGCAATTACTCGAGAGCGACCTCAAAGCACTGCTGGACCTAAGCAACGCTGTCATAATCAGCGGCGACCTCAACGCCAAAAGTACCCTGTGGCATTGCCACATCTCAAACAGCAGAGGTAGAGCCCTGGAGTCGCTGTCGAGGAAACTAGCGTTCGACATTATCACCCCGCTTGAACCAACTCACTACCCGACCAATGTGGCTCACAGACCCGATATTCTGGACGTGGCACTCCTGAGGAACATAAACCTACGTTTGTGTTTAGTAGAAGTGCTACACGAGTTAACTTCTGACCACAGACCTGTGGTCATGGAGTTCGCACCCAGGTTGGGTCCCATCGACGCAGGTCATACCCCACTAGGCGTATCACGGACTGGAGGCGCCTCGAGACAAAACTCGAGGCATCCTCGTCCGTGCATCTAGACAGGATACCCGACCACATACCCAGCCACGAGGACACCACGGCGGCGATTGACTCCCTCACAGCACACGTGCAATCGTTAATTAACGAATGCACTCGGGAGGCACCAGCGACGAACGATCGCCGCTGGAACCTACCCGATGACGTACGTGAACTGCTGAGGCAGAAGAACGCCGCCGTACGAGCCTATGACAGATATCCTAGCGAAGACAACAGGATCAGGTTACGAAGCCTAGAAAGAGCGGTCAAGTCGCGCATCGACCAAATGCGCCATGACAGGTGGGATAGGATACTACAAGACCTCGAACCTACCCACCTTGCCTTCTGGCAACTATCCCGCTCGCTAAAGAGAGACACGATCACCTGTATGCCTCCTCTAAGCCGACCTAACTAAAGTCAGAGTGCCTGGCAGACAGTCTGGAGCTTCAGTGCACGCCCAGCACAATACACTGCAACATAGACCACATAGTAAAAGTTGATTCGGAAGTGGAGCGCATAACCTCACTTCCTACATCAACAATAACAACAACAACAACAACAACGACGACGGGGACAAACGAGCAAGACCTAATAACAGCCACCCCCGAAGAGGTTAAGACGATCGTTAAGGGCCTATACGCTCGCAAGGCACCCGGTTCGGACGGTATTACAAATAGGGTCATAGAACTTTTTTCCGGATAGGCCATTGGTCCTTCTGACCTTTATCTTCAACGCAGCGCTCGCAAACAATATCATGCCGCAACAATGGAAAGAAGCCGTGGTTATTGGGATGCCCAAACCCGGCAAACCAAAGTCCGAACCGACTAGTTATAGACCGATAAGTCTGCTTAAAGGATTAGGCAAAATCTACGAGCGATTAGTATACAATAGGCTGAAAGCATATGCCGATGCTAATCATCTCCTCGGTTTCCGAACCAATCACTCGTGCGTCCAACAAGTCCACCGCATCGTTGAAAACACCAGCGATCGGCTTCAACGCAACCTGTTCACAGGAATCCTCAACTTTGACGTGGCGAAAGCTTTCGACAAAGTGTGGCACAACGGCTTATTATTTAAGCTATCCACCATGGGAGTGCCACATAGACTCGTGCTCATCATACGAGACTACTTGTCGAACCGAAGCTTCCGCTACCGAGTAGAAGGGTCTCTATCCTCCCCTCACCTCATACGAGCTGGTGTCCCGCAAGGGTCCGTGCTCTCTCCCCTACTCTTCACGCTTTATACTAGCGACATTTCGAAGCATCGGTATGTGCAAACGGCACTTTTCGCAGACGACACGGCCATCTACTGCTCAGGAAAGAACCCCTCGACAGTAGCCAAAAAATTCCAGACCGCAGCCAACGTACTAGGCGCTTGGTTCCGGAAATGGAGAATAGAGGTCAAGCCCGAGAAGAGCCAGGCGGTGCTGTTTCACAGAAGACAGCTAAGCCTGTATCCCTTGGAGAAGACCCCTCAGATTAGGATATTCAGCAAGTTTATCCCTTGGGCTAGGCAGGCCAAATATTTAGGCATAACCCTAGACCACCGTCTAACCTTCGGCACAGACATCGAGGCAGTCGGCAGCCGAGCAGCTTTCGTGCTAGGACGTCTCCACAGCTTAATAAACGCGCGTTCAAAGTTAGACTTAAAAAACAAAATTAGGTTATACACGGCATGCGTACGACCTATAATGACGTACGGTAGCGTAGTCTTCGCACACGTTAGGCCACACAGGATCTATAGGCTTCAAACATTACAAAATAATTTCATGCGCAAAGCTACGGGAGCACCGTGGTATGTACGCAACGTCGATCTTCACATCGACCTCAGATTGCCGACCATCAAGCAATACATAAAACAGTGCTCTCTTAGCTACTTTGACTCTGCTCCGACTCACCCCAACCCTTTAGTGGTTGTGGCCGTAAACTACACACCCAGTAGAATCTCAAATATACGTCGACCCAAACACGCGTTAGGGGAAGGAGACGACGATATTACGCTCGCTCAACGTAAAGCGAGCGCAGCTAGGGAAGCAAACACGAACCGTCCGCGTTTTCGCCCCCATCGGCGGGGTCGGAATACGCGCCGCGTAAACCATCCACACATGGGAGTAGGTCGCCCCAACTTAGCAGTAACGCCCCAAGCCGAGGTCCGTACCCCACAGGGGGTGCCCTTGGGCAATGTTACTTAATAAATGACCGGTTGAGAGCGCTCAGCGCTCACCGTAAAATCCGGGTAAAGTTGTAGAGGCCATCCGAGGCCAACAGCTAAGGTCAAATAAAAAAAAAGGTAAATATATTATTAACTGGCGACCCGGTCCGATTCCACATAGGTGCAATTCGTGCATTTTTATTTGCTTATAATATATCTTGTAAAATATTAATTTTAATGAAATGCTGTAAAAGGTAATTTCGGTCTACATTAAATACACAACATCTCAATGTTTTTAACTGGATAAGAATTAATATTATATTGGTCAAAATTACTCTGAAAATACAACACGAATAAATAATTATGTCTTTTTAGTCATGAAAATAGTTACTGTTATTCCTAGGATGTAGTTGTATATCCCCGTGGACGTTTCTGTAGATATTTTTAAGGTACACTATTCCGTAGTACATAATTTAGATAAATCTAATAAGGTTTACTTATTATTCGCAATCAAAGCGTTTAAATTTCTGTGTTTATATGAAACGCGGACTTTTTTATGTGTTGTGTGGCACGAAGATTAAGGTCCCAAACTTCCAAACTCTGGGTTATTGTTAAGTGTCTCTGTAACCAGAAAAACACAATGACACTTTTTTGATCCGACTCGGGAATTAAATCCGAGACCTCTTGATCGGCAGTCGTATATGTGAAAATATTAAAAGCAAAAATAGCCCGAACAGTACGGATATAGTAAATATTTTATAACACTTACTTTCATAAGAAAACATCGTACCTGAAATACTGATGACGAAAGCAATGAAACATAACAAAACCCTTATTATAATTAAGAGAAAAAAAGAAAAAAACTACAATGTAACAATAGATCGACTAGTAAAAAGAATTTACAAGAATCTCATAATCTTAATGCTTGTGGGCTATAAAATAAATGGTCACATTGGAACAATGGACAATACACGAAAACAATGAAATGACTAAAATATAAGTAAAAAAAAATAGAATACATGGAATACGTTCCATAAAAATATATTTAGGGACAGATTTTTATTAATATTTCGTAATAGGTGTCCTACAAAGAACCGGACAATGGACGAGAGTATTATACTTTGGCATAGACGTTTAAAAATTAAACAGTACATAAAACGTCTTGAATATGACGTTAAACTCTACATGCTTACAGATAGAAACGGTGTAATACAAGAAATGCATTTATGTTGTGGGGTATGCGCAAGACAGTAATTTAAAAGGTCACGCTGAAAAAGTTGTAATTATAAAAGTTTATTTAAATGCAGGAAACTTTGTCTGTACAGAAAATTTATCAGACATAGTGTACCACTATATTGTTTTAGATTGTCATTGAGATATTCTCGAAGAGAATAATACTCGTAGCACTTAGCAATGAGCAGTTTCTGAAGACGCTTCTTGAAAATTGTTGTGTTTTCAGCCTTTTTATATGGTTCGGCAATTTATTACAGACATATGGAGCAATACGAAGTGTGCTTTTGTCCATTAATGCAGTTTTACTCTTCACAACACACATCTGCGTGACGAACTTTTGATCTTTTCTCAAATAGACCAATATTTTGTCTCACGAACGTGGCACACTCAACGATACACACTCGTATATATTATATATGCATGAGAGAGTTAACATGTTTTTTTCTACAAAGTGAGATTTACAACTGTTAGGTATTTTAACATCAAATATAATCCTTATACATCTTTTCTGAACTTTGAATGCTAAATTCCAATCAGTGGAGTTACCCCAAAGTATGATATCGTACCGCAGCGTTGATGAGACAAGTCCATGATATGCTGCTATCAGTGTAGATCTACTCGCTACATGCTGACCCAAGATGTAGTTTTGTGAAACGTAATCCATGTTTTCTGTTTTTTTACTTATAGTTTAGTGGTTGCATTGTTTTCGTGTGTTGTAAATATAATAATGTTGTCAAAGCATTGCGACCATTCATTTTATAACCGCACAAGCATTACGATAACGAAATTCTTGGCAGTTATTTTTACTAGCCGCTCTATTGTTACATTGTAATTTTTTTCTTTTTTTGTGCGAAATCGGGCCGGGTCGCCAGTCAATGATATATTTACTACACAACAGTTGTGTTATCAGCACCGTCGTCGGTAACATGACATGTGTGTTATTAGTATTGCTATCTCTGATAATAGATCGATCCCAATATAACGTACCAAGACCATTCTCGATTCTATAAGAACTGGGTCAGGCTCATACCCGTAAAATGTTTTGACACTAAGATTTTACTTTTTTCCTTATTCGAATTAACAGAACTTGTTAACCTCAATAATAATTGTACTTTTGAGGTTTTCTCCTAAAGTGTATAAATTGGAAAAAATGTTCTGTTTTCTCGAATTGAGCAGATCAAATAAAATTGAATTTCTCCTAAGCATTATTTGATCCCGCTTTGTAACGTCATTCCTTTTATACTTTGTCTATTCTACTATCACTTAAGGCCTTGAACACGTGCATAAAGTTACAACTCTTCGAAATAAACGGACTAACAAAACATAAAATGCTTATTATTTTCGTAAGTTTTGCCAAGATAAATTTAACATGGAACAGTAAGTAAAATACATTAACGCGCACACAATTACTGAACAGCTAACGATATATATCTGATAGGTCCCTAATTAGCACAAATTTATTAATATATTACTTAGAAAAGGAATATGTCCGTCAACGAATTTATATTTGTTTGTTTAACGATTGTAATTAATGTACACGTTAGTTACCTTTCCACCTTATCAGTAGGCGGCTGATCGTTTGGACTTCAAGAAATGGATTTAATCGATCTATCACCACAGTAGCAGGCCTGTTGGCTACTTTTTGGTTATGTCTATGATAACACTTCGATCCCAATGCAAAGTAACGTGACAGTTTTTATTATTACTAGCTGTGATCACCACGGTTTCGCTAGCGTTATTGCATATTTTAGTAATTCATTGCCTTACCTTACCTATAAGTTATTTCTTTGTCAAATATGTAAGAGAATAAAAAGATTACTATGGGTTATTCTAAGGAGAAGGACGTCTCATTACTGGCTTTTTGGTAGATCTTTTTGAGATATGTATACATTTTCATAGTAGCTAGTGTTTGCAATGTAATCATATAAAAGCATAATTTTACAATATCGCTTTACAGAGCTTTGAATTTCTGGGTTTCCTCTACTATTGTATAAAAGACGTGTAACTATACATATAAGTCTTTCTCTTCAATCACTTTCTATTGGTAATTTAATTTTTGTTAATTTTTTTTTTAAATTTTGATCCAGGGTTGCGAAAGAGGAGCACTTGTCCAGCAGTGGACTGTTAAAATCTGTCGGAAACAGCACTTTTTTTGGAATAAATGCGTGAAGATTGACAAACATACAAACGCACACATTCACAAACTTTCGCCTTTATTATATTGATATGAAGTGTGATTCCTTTACGTAGCTACTATTATAGTCGTTACTACTAATAATTATCATGCATTATATTTCTACGTTTCATTCTTCAGATATAAATAACAAGCCACCCCTAACTCGGCGAGCTCCACGATTGCTTGGAAGCCATGTAGCTAGCTAGCTCCTGGTGTGAGTGTCGTCCGCGTAGCACACGACACTCACTCCAGGGGGAAAACTGCTCCTCAGGACCGCATCATATGCGAGATTCCACAGAAAGGGTCCTAAGTCCAACCACTGGGGAGCCCCGCATGTGATTTCCTTTTGATGCTGCTCACCGTTCCGACCCATATAGGATATAAACCTATCGCAAAGATAGGCCTCGATGATGCCGCTCAGGTAGAGAGGCGATCAGTGATACATCAGTGCCTCTCTAATTAGCCCCCATGAGAGGGAGTAAAAAGCGTTGACTATTTCAAGACTGACGGCTAACGCTACTCCCTCCTGACAGATAACCTCCTCCGATAATGAGCGGACGCGTTCAATCGCGTCCACCGTTGAGTGTCCTTGTCGGAAGCCAAATCGACTGTCTGATAAGTCGGCACCCACCTGCGACAGGTGCCGGCCGATACGGGCGGCGATAACTCTTTCAAAGAGATTCGCCGCCTCATCCAGCAGACATATCGGTCGAAATACTGAAGGAGAATCTGCAGTCCAGCCAGGTTCCTGGATGAGTACCAGCCTGGATTCCTTCCAGCCGAAAGGGAATACGCTGTTACGGAAACAGCTGATAAACAGTCCGCTCAACCTATCCCGTAGGATCGCCAAAGCGTACCCATGCTTGGCCCGGGATCCAATCAGGTCCCAGGGCGGTGTTGCGGGCGGCGAGTCGCTTCACGGCTTGGTCTAGCTCATCCTTCGTCACGTCAAAGTCGTAGGACCACGTAAGGGTATCCAACGGTAATGGAGGATATGAGGGACTAGCCTGGCCCCTGGGGAAGAGGGTATCTTTCTCCAAAGCTAGTCGGCGTTGCTTCTGCCCTTGGGCGACTTTTCCTAATTTGGGTGGAGCCAGCGTCGCGACGAGACGGCTATACACGGGTGTTGTCCGGGCAATGGCGTTGTATGGTGCGCCGGTGTGGGCGGCGGCTCTGACCGCCTAGAATGGGGCTCGCCGCTGGCGCCCTCAGAGGGTTCCACAAAAGAAAAAAAAATGGTATATGCCCGACCCAGTTCTCGAAAACGGTCGTGCTACATTATATTGACAGATAGATACAGACCACAGATAGGACTATTGTTGCTAATAAGCCTGATATTATGATGATAGATGGATTAGAGCGACGCGCAATGATTGTCGATATCGCCGTTCCTCATGATGAGAATCTCGTAAAAGTTGAAAAAGAAAAACAATTGAAGTATTTAGATCTGTCTCACAAGATTGTGGATGTCATGTGGAATGTGGATTCGGTGATCATTGTTCCGATAATCGTATCTGTTCACGGATTGATAGCCAAGAGCCTCGACCAACACCTTAAGAGGCTTACGTTAGACGGTTGGAACAAGGGTCTGATGCAGAAGGCAGTCCACCTTGACACGGCCCGTATAGTGTGGAGGTTCTGGTCCTTGGAGCCCTAACTACTACTAGCCCTACTATCGGTGTCTTCGTCCCTGTACCCTATGTCGATGCTCTACTATTATTTATATTTTTAAATATGTAGTTTTTTATTCCTTTTGTATGTATTTAAAAATGTAACATCCCGCTTAATTTTTTAATAACATCCCAAAGCTGTTTTCTGTTGCACCTTGCATTTTCAATCTCGTGTTTTTCGTATCTCTTTTTGGTTTTTTTATTAAAGAACTCCGAAAGTTTCGGTAGCGTCTATACATAAGCTTAATTTTCTTATCATTGGGATTTATTTTAACTTTTTTGTGCAGATTGTACCGGCTTCTCATGCAGCGAAGTAGACCTTCGGTCACCCATGGTTTGGTTATTCATTTTCTATTAGTGGCTTTGACTAAACTCGTATTATTTGTTATAGCTGTGGATAGGTATGATACGACGAGATCAGTGCAAATGTTTGGGTCTTGACAAACCAGGATGGGTCGAAAGTTCATGATTACCATAACTTTATCGAGTTTCACGAAGTTAACCAAGTGATGCGTTTTATTATGGTAATATAATCGAGATTTACGACCACAGCTAATAGCTTCACTCTCATGATCTATGATTGATGTTTCAAAAATAAAGCATGTGGCATCCAGCTTCGTTGTTACCATCATATAGTCTAAACATGTAACACTACGCGTAGGAGATGTATGACCAGGGAGCAGACCATGACCAGCTAAGGTGTTCAGGCAGTCGTAAGATTGCTTATTAGGAATGTTTGACATTATGTTGATATTTATATCACCACAAAAAAATATATTTTTGAAGGTTTTAAGTTGATGGAGTAATGAATTAATTGAGTCTATAAAACCTCCTGTATTAGTTTGAGTTGGTGTTCGATATAATTCGATGACACATGTATCTCGATACAATTTCAAGACCAAGCAGTTGGCGTCAGTGACGGTAGGCTCCTCGAACGTTGGATTGAAAATGAACCTTGTTGTAGTAAATAACAACACCTTCGTTTTGTGATTTGTGCGAAGTAGTCACCCAAACTGCTCCCGGGAGCCAACATTCCGTTAGGATCAATTCATCCCAGGCTATTGCAGTTCTTTGCAGAAGAGTTGCGAAGTTTCGCATGTTGCAAGTAATGCTGTGTATGTTCTGAGTCAATATATTGATGTTAAATTTGTTAGTCGTAATGTAATTTTTCGCATTTCAATGTCGCACGTGACAGTCTTTACTATTTTAATTGAGCCCAGATCAGAGCTTATTCTATCTATGTTCTGCATACTGTTATATAACTGTCAAGATCAACTAACCATAGTCACGTTTCACACGTGACTTGAGAAGGTAGGAAATATGAAAGCTGTGATCTGGGACTTCCAATGACTTAACTATCGGAGTTTGACATAGCGAAATATTTAGTGAAACAATATTACTACGGGTGGTTAGAAATTCTCGCTTAAATAATGTGTATTGAAAGTTTATGTTAAATTGTGGGTGGTGAGTATTATGGCCGATTACATTAATGTGTAAAAAATAGGTACACACTCAAATTAATATAGAAATGTAAGTAAACTAAAATAAGAAAACATGCAAGACAAGTTAAGTAAAAATGAAAACACTGAAGAAGTACTAGTCACTTGGTGTACTCAAGGAGATCGTTTTCCTCTTCTATACGGATCGGTGTTGAATCAATTTCTTTCTTGACGTAAACTCTCCCAAACGAGGTCCATGCCGCGAAAAATTTTTTGGTCTTGACGCTTGAGCGTCCCATATAAAAGAGATGTCTTACCCTAGAAGTTAAATACTCCGATATGTACAGCGTACACGGGGCTCCCGGTAGTCTAATAGACTCCGAGTTTAATGGTGGTTCTTTCTTTTCGCATTTGCCTTTATAGTATAATTTATACAAAGAAATCATCGACTCCTTCCTTAGTGTTGTGGTGAAATCAACCACAACAGCTGACTTGGTGCGAAATATATCTCTTATTTCAGATTTCTGTATAGGTGTCTCTGAGCCCAAGGTCATGCCCACCCGCTGTACAGTCTCCATTAGCAATGTTTTATTTTGTGCTTGATAGGGCAAATTAGAGATTTTTATCGTCGAGCATCGGACACTCCTCTAAAAGTGGTCTAGGTGACGCTCCAAGTTCGACACCTGCCTCTTATATGCACAGTTGGATTTAAATCGACTTTTACTTATAGAATAAGCTTTTGTGCAGCTGCATTTATATTATTACAAAAATAAATATGTAGCTTTTAAGGCTCATTAGTTAAATAAAAATCAGCGAACATATCGTGAAGGAATTTTTTCATAGCTATGGCAGTCCGCTAATTTTAAGTTATGTTTTCTTAATATATTAGGGTGAAAGGTAATCAAAATGGAGAAAACGATTACAAGATGAACACTACCTAGAGATTCATTAGTAACTTGCTAATTAAAAAAACATGAGATGTCTGAAGTAGCAAGCTATATATCTGGTAAACTGCGTTGTAAGGTTCCCGTGACTAGTTAAATACGTGTGTGACTGTTGTTGTTTAAGGAAAAAAATTACTATTAGCCATTGAATTAAATATCTGAGAACACCTGACGTCTGTTTTATATCATCAAGTAAAATGATGTGCGTTAAAGTCGCCCAAAATTAAGGATTTGTGGTGTGATTTGTCAGTTTGACGGGTATGAACCCATTGAGGACAATAAATCGCAATTATATTTACAATTCCACAGCAATTCATAATCACACATAATATCGCCGTTATTAAGTACAATTGGGCATATTTGAGCTTTGATAACTGTGTTCGTGTTTTATAATACTGACCCCCCCACAATTGTCCTCCCGGTTAGTTCTAAAAATATTGTAATTGTTAATTTTGATGCTTCTATTCTGATCGTCTGTCGTCCGAGAGATTATGATCTCTCCGCTTTAAACGTTTTGCTGATAAAATTTCAAATCTGTTATCTCTTTTAGTGCACTCTAACAATTGTAAATCAGAGTGGTCTAAATCTATTTGCCTTATAATACCATAGGAAACATTTTTCTCCCATGTTTTCTGAACTCGCCATTCTTTTCCTTTAATACTTTGACTTTCTAACAACTTCACAGCGCTTACTTATTTATAACAACTTATGGTATCTCTAAACGAATTCATATACTTGATACGAGCAATTTCTGTAATATTTTCTGAATAAACTATTTAAGTTTAACCAAAACAAATTGCTTAGGTAGCTTCTGTGTACTAGAAATACTTATTTCAATCGTTTCAATTTTTCTTTTTTTCTCGTCATTGTCAACTACCCTCCAATTTTCGTTACTTTCACCTCTTTTTCTTCCGAAATATGTTCATTTTCCTCATCGTTGTGTTGTTGGTTCTCATATTGAATCTTCCTCCGTACTACTTTCTCCCATATTAATAATGTCTATAGCTCCTCTGTTCTCCTCTAATACACTGTCACTCATATTCTATATATAAATACAATAGCGTGTCCTTCGACAGCGCGCAAGCGCGCCGGCTATAGGCAGGTGGTAAAGAACATTAAACGCATACTTATTAGCTAACTCTACACACGACCATGCTTAACTGTTTGTTTGAGGTAAAGACTCGCATTGTTAAACAATTAGTGAATGAGTAGTGGAATGGAAACATAATTTCACTTTAAGAGTAAGGCAATTTTTTTTTTTTTTATGTTTTATAAATTTAATAATAAACAGCTCAGCAAATGTTTTATTTTTAAAAAGTATTATCACCGAGACAATATAAATCAGCCTCACAGAACCTGTACATAATGTACTTACAGTAACTTAACTGTTGGGAGAAACACAGACATGCGCAGCGCCTAGTATTAGTTTATAGCAGAGTCACACCGATACATTTTTGCTCCTTTATAAGTTTCCTTACTTTTACGTTATGTAATTTCATAGTGTTACTGTTATTGTTAATTTGGGTTAAAATAAACAGTTGTCTACAGTTAAAAGTCTTGATCTTTGCTTACTTTATCATTAACAAACGTGGATTGATAAAAGTTGCTGTAAGTCGAATACAGATGGCGTCACTCATAGTTTACCCATACCAATGAGAAAATAAATTGTTTCTGTATATAAAAATAAACTCTATAATAGGTGCTAAGAAGTTGTGCATTGTGTATTTAGCCAATTGTGATATATGTGTGTAGTGTACATAGCAAAAGACTTAAACCGAAAGTAAAATAAATCTAAATAATACATTATACATTTTCATACCATATCTACTGTCAATTTTTTTTAAAAGTTTGCTAAAATCAGTCCGAAAATAAATAAAAATAATTACAATTAAGTAACAATTATGCCAACACCAAATAAAATTAGTAAGACATTAATAAAATATAAATGAATTAATAATATAGTATTTAATTTCTCACCTTTATGTATTAACCTTGATGCAAATACAAATAAAAAAATACAAGTAAAACTAAACGCACTGATAAAAGACAATATTTTTGAGTGATGATTGGCTAGTTAAAAATGTCAAAATTTTAAATGTCAGAAATTCTCACCAGTAGATTGTAAAGGGAATCGTTAAAATTTTTAAATTGATATAGTTTGATAAAAAGATGGATAGAGAAAGAAAATATACAATTAAACTCAACCAAGAAAAAATGTAGATAACAAAAAAGGATTTAAATGCACTATGTTTACGTCGTAGGTCCCTAATCTGGTTAACGAGAACGTTTCTCACTAGTGGATGAAAGTGTATGATTTTACGTCGTACCTTGTTTGGAAGTGGGCAACAATTTTACCTTCACACCCACAATTTTTAATTCCGAACTGTTTGCGAGCTGCCATGACGCCATAATGAGGCATCGTAAGAAACCCGGAACCTTTAAACTTGTTTTGTTGATCCAAACTTCATTTCTAAAATGTTGGTTATTAAACCGTATTAGATGACGCGGTTTTTTAGTATTGCTTTCTAGACTGAGATGTTAGATAACTTCCGTTTGTCGGAAACAATGATACCACCGTTGTGAGAGATTGGCATTTTAATTTTTTTCCTTTAAAGTATGCAGCAGTAGGACTTTTCTTTTTGAGGCCATAATATGCCTGTCTAAACCAAGTAATAGCAGCTCCATTTGTTTTAGTTATAGTTTCCTAAATAAGAGACAAACTCGGCAAAGTCACTTCAGAGACGGCATATGTTTCTCTGTGTTGGATTAGGAGCCGCTGCATTCTTTAAGTCATCTTCATACTGAGTCATCTGAGCTTCAAAAGCAGAAGATAGCTTGCCTATGAAAGTTTTTTGGTGGATAAAAATTTGTGATGCACTAACAAGAGTGCATAGTAGAAATAATAAGTGGATTTAATACACAATGAGGATAAAGGTTAGTTTTAATACTGTATGACATTTTAACAACTTTGTTATGTATTATTAAGGTCTAAAAGATTACAGAGATCTGAATGTAATATAACAAATATGTTTGTGGAAACATGCTAATTACAGCGAACAACTGATTTGAATGGAAGAAAAATGTAGTATTGGATAGCTTGTTATACAAAGATTGCTACAGGTTATTTTACATTACACTACCACTAATAGGAGCCGAAAATGAATGAAGGATGTTCCAAAAGTGGAAAATTTATTCCTCACAAGAGATGCAAAAGTTTTACCGATCAGCTACTGTATGATTCAAACTATTTACTGTGTTATGTTGACTGGTAGTTTATTCCTGTCAACTTGTGCATAATACAGAGCAAGTATGGGTCTTTTTTAAAAAAACTCTAAGTAATGATAGCTGCCCTGCTTACAAAACTACATTTTCATGTACTGATTGATCCCGGCCATCTAGACTCCTGATAATAATAACATTTGATATGTTATGGTATTCATTGTCCTGAAGCAGCTCTTACTCGCCATTACAAAAATAATTCCAATGTCTTTGCAAGGTCCAAGTATCCAACATCTATTGGGTAAAGTGCCTAACCCCTCCCTCCCTACCTATTTTCATCTATTAACCATTCTCCCTTTCCTCTCTAAAGTCCTTAAAGCCTATGTACATGCCACACAACTGTCTCACTTTATTCGTTAGAACAACTTACTCAATAAGTTTTTTTTTCTATATTAAGAACCTGCCAAAGTGACTCTACTCTGCTTGATAGAAAGCATAAATAGAATCCAAGAATTGTGATTACCATACTCATTGGAAATGCAGACAATGCAGTATGATGATCCACACTATGGCGGCTTAGTAAGGTGCTTTTACGCCTCACTTGGAGACATAAAAGGCATGACAGTCATGGTGGCATTGTATTGCACACACTTACCCCGAAAACTGTCACCCCGGCACCAATGGGCCTCAATGGGTTTCGCACTCACCAACGAAACACGACAGCACGGATACTGTCGCTTTAGGTGACCAACCTGGGAGGGTAATCTACTCAGCGTGGCTCTACTACCTGCCACAGTATCAATCACGATTCCGACCCGACGTTACACTTGATGTTAAGGCGGCGATAGAATAACAAATTAGCTGTACTAGCTTTAATTGACTACTTAAACGCCTTCAGTGCAGTAAGCCACGAGATCCTACTCACAATACCTTTCCACTTCCAAACTTGACTTTGAAGTACCACTAAACGCACTCTTACTCCTCTTCTCTTCGCTATTTATCGACTTCATAACTCATAAACTTTCGTGTTTGTATCTTGAAGTTCTACTCCTATGCGAGAGTAGAAAACTTAGACAAAGCTATAAAAAACATCAACCAAACCTAGACACCATAAAAAACTGGTCAAGCACATGAATATATATAGAAATTGTGTGAAAGGCTGGTATCTGTACTAGAATACCCTGTAGACAAATTATCACCCTCATCTCACTTAAGATAACTGGTGCCCAAGTAAACAACCAAAGTGGTGAGATGTTGAGTTGAAGTGTGTGGAGTAAAGGATTATATAACACTGTTTAAATACATAACGCACACACACGTACACATATTTACGCGCGCACTCACGCACGCAGGCACGCACACACGCACGCACGCTCGCACGCAGGTACGCAGGCACGCGCGCACGTACATAAGGAGGCACGCACGCACGTACATACGCAGGCACCCTCGCACGCATATTTGGTGTGTGAGTAAATTTCCATCTTCTCGTTTGTTGTTGTTGTATAGATACCCTCAAAAAACCGTAGAACCTTCCAGAGAGTACCTTCCGAGACCCACTGATTCACAACCAAAGGACAAACTTTATGCTTTTGTCTCTTTTTGGCAAACAAGGGGTCATATGGAAGTAGAGAATGCTGTTTAAGAGTACTTTTTAAGATATAAGAGTTGATGCACTGTCAGGACATCTGCAAGTCGGTAGAGCTCCCTAGTAGGGTGTAGGAAAGGTAATGAAGGTTTTACCTTGAGGACTGCTCTTTGAAATAAATAAATAAACTTAATATTAAGGAAAACATCATGCGGCAATCTCCATATTGATTTCTTTGTAAGTAGTAATTTCTTGTAATCTTCTATTTTACCACTTTATATTACAGCAACTATTGATTAAAATGAAGAAAAATTTAATGTTGGATAGCCTGTTTATCAGGGATAGTTACATCACCCTACCACCAAACCTTAGAAACCGAGCATCAGTGATAAGTATTTAAAAAATATGTAAAATTTATTTTATTCAAGAGACACTGGATATGTTTTATAGATCAATAAAACTATTTTGTGTGATGATACAGGAAACAGTTTTATACTATATTAACTGGATAATTAGGCAATCTCCATGTTGGTTTCGCCATAAAGTTCTCATTTCTTTAGAAGTAGTGATTTCTTGTAGTCTTCTATTTTACCGCTTATCAAATGTGCCCAGACATTTCAAAGATGATTGTTTCCAGGTTACAGGTATCAGTCAGCTGAGAGTGGTTTCAGTGCAAGGCGTCCACCTCGCGGTGTTAATGTTACTGCCACAGATACTCAGGTAAATAAGTTAATCAACATAATGCTTACTTAATATTAAAATGAAGTATTTTAAGAAAAAATTGTACCTACTAATTTTATAAAGCTAAAGTGTTTGTTTGGGTGAACGCATTAATCTCAGGAAATACTGGTGTTGCTAAATATCATACTTCAACCAATAGGAACTAAATATGTATAAGAAATGTTGCAAAAATGGGAAAAATTTCTTCCTTTTTAGAGACGCAAGTGTAGTTGCGGGGGTCAACATCTAAATAATACATTATGATTTGATAATTATTTATATATACAGCGTGACTGGTGAGATACCTTTACCTTCAATACTTATGGAGAGTACTCGGTACTCGATTCTCGTTAACTTGATATAAAAAAAATAGGTGCTTATTTTTTATCGAAATGTCTCTAAAAAATAAGTGAAATTTGGATTTTATACTCCCTAAGCTCGCCGCACTGTTTACGTTGATGCACGAGCGGCGCGGCGGCACCCACCCCCGCCCTCCATCCCACTACATAGGCAACAGCTGTACGGTGTAGGTACCTATGTATTCTGTGTTGATGGCGCGCTGCGCGACACGTGCGGCCGCGCGGTGTCCAAGTATTCCGCAGTTAAATACTGGGCTCTCGGTGTCCAAGTATTCCGCAGTTAAATACTGGGCTCTCGGTGTACTGTGTACGAAGTTTACTAAGAAGTTATTTAATATTTCGTTTTTATGTTATTTTATTTCATGATATATGCTCGCATACTATCACGTCCTCAAATATTGAAGGTATCTCACCAGTCAGTCTGTATAAATTAACTGTCTTGTTAATAAATTGATTGAATTAGTGAATATTAATTTAGTTTATTTGATTAGACTGCGCTCCTGTCCGAAATAACAATGCGAGAGCTGGTAAATAATTTGGAGAAGATTCTTAAGGCACTACTAAAAGGGGAAATGGACGACTCCATTGTTTATTGAGCCTAGTATATACGACTGTATATAATAATAAAGCTTTATTAAAAATTTAGTGATATTTGGGTATCTAGGGATGAAGTTGTGTGTTGAAGTGTCGTTGAAGTTATTTCATGTTCTTTACAAAATGTTTTTGAATGAATTCGGTCACGTAATATTTTTATGAATGGAGTACAAACAGAGAGCCTCCACGTATGACGGCATGAATCAAAGATCTAACACTTTTTGGCACACCCTTGACATTCGCTACTGTCGAAGACGAGACTATAGGTGTTTGTGGCTATAGGTGAAGGCTAACAAAGGTAGCAGATATATATTTCTACTAATTTGTAAAAAGTAGTGGTAACCCCGTTCGGATGCACTCGGCTGCACTCGCCTGCACGATTTTATTATTTTCTCCATCACATAGAAGTAGGTTTACCTTTAAAAGAACGGCAAAAAACTAAATAAAACGAAACTGCAATACATTTAATACTTTTTTTTCTTAAACAATTGCGATTAAACCAGTCAAAAAATAATTTAATTAGATTATTCCATGAGTTAATCAGTTAATTAGCTGTCAAAAAGTATTGTTTTAACATACATACTTTCTAACAAAAAGACATGATAAATATTACGGTGGAGACTTCAACAGTAGGTACATAAGTCTAGTTTTGTTCGGGGTAAGCTAAAAGCTTCATTTGTAGAGGTGTTTAAGAGCTGAGACGCGCACCACGGATTACTAATAAAATCGCCTTATCATCGAAGACTCTTCTGCTACTATTAGCATTACTATTACTCTATATTACTGCCACCGGTCCCAATAGTAAAGTTTACATAGACTGGATTTTAAGGGAATGGATCCCTTAAAATCCAGTCGATAAGCATAAGTATTTCTCCAACATAGAAAGCCAGTTTACTCAAAGCATCAAGAGATGACAAAACAGACAGATGTCAGTCGGCAACCAGAGATGATTCTTTATGAATCATTTTTTCCAAACATTTGCGAAGCGATATAATTATATTGACTTGATTAGCATATGTATTCTTAGATTTTATAGATTTATTCCCAATCGGTTACTATGATTTCCGACATGTCGTATTCATTCGATTTTTAATAATCCAGCATTTATTTTAAAATTTCTCGATTCTTAGATAGAAACATGTTACTATATTTTATGATTTCATTTAGAAAAATATAACAATTTTTAGGGTTCCGTACTTTGGAACCCTAGAAATTGGATCCCTAAGGAAAAAATTAAACCCTTTAGGATCACTTTGTCGTCCGCCCGGGAACGCTAAGGAGGTATCAAGCTAAAATTTACATCAAATACTTATATCTACTGCCGCTTAGAGCTGTGAAAAAATCAAACTTCTAAATCAACGCAATCAAAAGATACAACCGTTTATGTCACACACGTTTTATAGCACAGATAAAGGAAAAATTGCGGAAACCATAAATTTTTAGCTACGTGACATAATAAAAATATTTTTAACAACTTTAGAGTTAGGTACTACCCCTTTCCTCGTGAACACGTAGAGGTATTAAATTGAAATTCATATTAAATATTTAAGCTGTAACAAAATCAAACTTCTATGTTAACGCTATAAAAATAAACAGCAATTTAAGCCGCATATTTTTAAACTCGCAACTACTCGCAAAGTAATCAAAACCTAATGAGTACTTCCAATCGACCTAGAATCTTGAAATTTGGTAGGAACCAATGTTTTATAGCATATATAAAGAAAAAATTCTGAAAACCTTAAACTTTTAGTTACATATATTTTTTTAAAATAACTATAAACTTATTTTTGTACGGAAGCCTCGGTGGGCAAGTTCGACTCGCACTTGGCCGGTTTTTAATACACATTTCAATTGGATAACTGTTGGGCCCGAAATTGCACTTTTTCTTTCTATAATTGTTCTTGAGGGACTCCCTAAATAGTTGAGGTCTGGCTGAAGAGTAGCGGCCCCTTAAGCACACATTAAATTCTTTTTAAACAGAGAAAATTTGGTTTGAAAACTGGTTTTCAGATATTTTGAAATTGTTAAATCTACATGTTAGATTTTAAGAAATTAAAGTCTAAAAAAGCCATACTAATTAGTTTACCTAAATGCTAGCCTGACCTTTGTAATCTTTTTTATACGAATACTGAAAACTTTTTTGAGATATTTTGTAATTTTATACCTTTAAGTTAAATATTTATTAAATTAAATATTTAAATATTTAAGGAATAAAAAATTAAAAACTTTACCAATTAGTTTGTCCTGAATGTTGCCTAGATCATTGTACCTCTCACTTAAGCTTTCTGGGACGCGATTAGCTCTCGAAAGGTCACGTGTCTTACACGTGAATTAGGAAGGCGAAAAACATTTTACTATTGAACTTGTATAACTAGAGAGGACTTGTCTCTGCTATTTACTAAGTTTGTATATATTTGAAATAAATACTGTTTATTAATTTTGTATGATTATAGGAACGAATGGAGGATTGTATAACGTCGGTAGTAGGCCGAAACCTCTTTTCGAGAGGCCTATATCCAGCAGTGGATTGTTAAAGGCTGTTGATGATGATAACATCGACAGGGAAGATGAAGGTGAAGTGGAAAGTTGGATGCGGCCAAGACACGAAGAACAGTAGCACGTAGACTTCAAGTTACTGGTGCGTGTTACATATTTTTTTGATTTTCGCTGTACTGCTATTATATAGGTATTTGTGTAATATCCAACAAACAGTACAAAAACCAACTGCGCCCCGTTATTTTTAAATTATTTACTCATCCCACGCAAGCAATATATTTCAAAAAAGGAGTAGGTTCTAGGTTCCACTGTAAACATTTTTTTATTTGTTCACCCTTTACTCCGTCAATATGGAAATTGCTGTAATTTTTATAGTATCAGAAACGTTGCTACTAAATACTTCATTACTAAAAATTGATATAATACAACTGAAATATAAACCAATAAGCTAAAAAGAAGATTAAAATCACTATAATTTTCGGACAATTTAAACACAGACGAGAGACTACGCTCATGTCAACAACGAAGTATTTGGTTCACATACTCGTAGTTACCTAGTTATTTTTTTCTAGTCAATTATTACCGTAGAAAAGTAAAGAAATACTTATTAAATGCTTGTAAAGATCATTTTAACATAAGTAAGGATATAAAAAAAGTGATAAAATACATGTTTTTATGTTAATAATAAATATGTTTTTCTAATAGAAATAAAAATATTTTGTCTATTTTAGAGTCACGTACCCTATTGTGGACCGATTATGATTGTTTTTTGGTATTCAAAAGGGTAGACTCCCATTATCAGCATGTCGAGATCTGAAAATGAGAGCCCAAGGAAATCGAGGGCAACTCATATTTTGTAGGAACGAATAATGTTTTTTATATTTCTCTGAAGTTATTCAAATATTTAAGCCTCATACTCATCAACTCAAGATGGTAAAAAAAATTTTTTTTCGAATTTCGAAATGCATACCCTCTATAATTTTTACTAATGCTATAAGATACTTAAATATAAAATTTTATCAATCTAGCATAATTGCAACCAGTGCCGACCGAGCTTCAAAGTTTAGTAAAAAACGTGTTTTGTCCTAAAATTTCAGTTTGCTATAATTTCACTATAAATACAATGAATTAAGTGAATAAAATTAAATAATAAATTAGATGAACATTAATCTTTAATTAAAAACATAAAGAAATAAGAATCATTCAGGGTAACTTC
The DNA here is from genome assembly GCA_949316085.1 of Hypercompe scribonia. Lineage (NCBI taxonomy): Eukaryota > Metazoa > Arthropoda > Insecta > Lepidoptera > Erebidae > Hypercompe > Hypercompe scribonia. The sequence continues at coordinate 12,203,298 of OX438980.1, forward strand.
TTTTTAGAGTAGTTTTTTTACAGTCTGGATACAATTTTAGATGTTCCTGGACACAGCGCAGCAAGAACTGTTTTTGTTCTTCTTCAGCCGTGATAAGTCCGTTAAAATTTTGCATTAATTTAACAGCCCTTTCAGCAGTATCATTTACAACTCTCAAATAACTTATTCTTCTTTTAGCCTCCAGAAAAGCAGCATTGTTATTCCAAGAAGATACATCTTCCTTTAGAAAACTGTCGTCGATCTGCAGTCGTGATAAAAATTGTTTGCTCTTTTCCGATACGAAATCATCCAGTGCTTTGTCTAAAAAAAAAGAAAAATAAGTTAAATAACAAATAAAAATCAACAACAATTTTGAAAATAAATAAATAAGTATTGGACATTGAAATTGAAATCCAACAAAAAGTCAATTTAACTTACCAAACAACTTTTGAGTCAGTTCTTCCTTCGACGGGTCATAGCGTTTGCTAAAATCCGAGATTTTGTCCCTGTTGAAGTTGGCAATCATCTTCTTCTTAGTTTTGTTGTCAACTTCATCATCAAATAGTGATAGAATGACTGTCTCTTCACATAAATACCACAAGTGATGGCTGAACTTGCTTATAGAAGCTTTAGAAATTGTTGCGTCAACTTTTTCATACTCTTTTAACATCTTTAAGAAGCGCAAATCTTGATTAGGTGCTTTGGTCGCCACTGTACATTCGAGCCAAGGTTTAACATACAATATTACGAGAAATAAGCAAACATCTTGCAAGCATTGTGACTGAAGTAAACATATTTTTAAAGAATAGATCACTCTCGCCATCCAGCGTGCCTGATGTATAGCTCCGGGGGGGCCTTAGTTTTAATTTTTCCTCTGTGTCTCCTCCTAAAAATATTACGCACAGTTCGACCCATTCGCGGTAATCATCTCTTACAAAACCTTTATCTAATTCTGCCTTATAAAATAGTAACAACGCTTGAATGTCTGTCTCGGCAACCCGTGCTTTTACGAAATTAAGAGATGGTTCAATTTTAGTACAATCCATGTTTTTCCAATTTTCTTGGAACTTTTTGAACATCGGAATATCTGGGCTACTAGTAATTTGCTTAATCTTGGTTTCAAAAACAGCTTTTAGGACCAATTCATAAACATGATGACGACAGGCGAAAAGCAACAATTCTCTTCCTAAAGTTTGCTCCAAACTAGCACAAGCTCCATTGAAACGGCCCATATTGGAAGCTGTTGTGTCGCAGCACATTGTTTGCACTTTATCATAAAGGTTCCAGTCAAAGAGAGCTGCTGATACAGCCTTCGCTTGATGTTTTCCAGAACAACTTTCTAGTTTCGGCACTGCAAGAAGCTGCTCTCTATCGTCAAATGAAGCTATAACTGGCAAGCGTTCTTCTTTTGAACTCCGTACATCCAACCCCGGTAATAGTTTTCCATCCCAATGGACTGTGACTATGTCGGGTACATTGTTTTGGAAGTTAGATTTTATTGCTTCTGTCCTTGATTTTCTAGTTTCAGTACGAATTCGCTGAATCGAGGATTTGTTAATACAGAAATCATCGCTGCTCAGACCAAGCGCTTCTACCACCGCATTAAGAATGTAAACGGTATCTCTAATGCTTAACTGGCATCGATCTAAAGCTGCAACTAGTTTAGGTGTTATAAGATTCTTTCTACCTCTTTTTGAACTTTGTTCATGGCAGGGAACGTCCGGCAAGCTGAGTTCAGAATTCAAGATCTGTTCTTCGTCTGAATCTTCTACACTGTCTAAGTTATTTGTGGTGGAAGTAGATGCAACAGCTAGTGATTCTCTTTGTCTTACAATTCTTTCCTCTTCTTCCAATCGTCGTTGTCTAGATCTTTGTTCTTTTTCCGCCAATTTTTTATCTACACCACCTAAGCATCCCGGTCGACCTGGCTCTCTCTGTTTCATTAAAAATAATTTATCTTCCTCTATTTTCATTCTCTCAAAAGCATCAGCATGTGCAATATCAAACAAATTATTAAGATTAATTATAAAATTGTTCTCACGACTCTTAAACGTAATCTGAGTTTTCTTACAATTTTTTTGCAACTCTCTCCAAACATGATATAAATCAATAAGTTTCTTCACGCAGTTAGGAAATGCCCTTGTTGGAATTCTTGCTTTTTCCCAATATATGATGCACTCCCTAATCACAAGATTTGCACTTTCACTAACAGTCAATTTAACCTCACGAATATTGTAAAATAGGACTGAGAGAACTTGTCGATTAGATGGTAATTTTGCACCATTTATTTGGTAGCTAGTCAATCCGATAAGAAAAATATTTTGTTTATCACTCCGTAATTCCACCGACATGTTTACGCACTAAACAATGAAGCACTAATAGTCTCAAAAATCACGTGCGAAATGGCAAATAAAACATGTCGTAACAGGTCACTGGGCAGTACTTAAGCAACTTGTATCGACAAGTTTAAATAGCAAGTCGGCACGGGTTATCGTTTATATATCGAACTAATATTTTTTTCTAGACAATATAGGGTTATTACGAATCTTTTAAGAAGGTATGCGTAAAAAAATATCGAACTTGAAATTTATTTACTACTTATTTTACCCTACTGTCGGGTCTACTTTTTTTCTGCACATCCAGTGACCGATGACCACTCTGCCCGATACAGATATTTACGGGTATATAGGGACATACATTACGGAGTAGCAAGGTGGAACGTTGGGCGAGTGCAAGCCACTGTCGTCAATTTGGAAGTTAACCGCAAAAAAATCAACATGCGGTTTCACTTTTTCCTCGTCGATCCGTCGGGATATTTCAGCGGTGGTAGCGAGAGATAGCAGTAGTTGATTGTATAACTATAGCCAATCACCAGAATTCGGCTATCCATAGGTTATGTAAATCCTCTTGCACGTATTTCTCCACATGCGTATTTTTTTTTGTTTCATAAACATCTCTACCTTTTAATAGCAAGTTCTGTATTATCATGCTTCTTTCTTTTCTTACATTGCTATTTTTATTCTTTTTACAGTACTTTAACACACCCTGTTATCCTGTATGTCACATTCAACCTGTTATGGTAATCTTATTGTTTCCTTCTTAAATTTGTTCTTACCTTTCTTAAATACCTCGCTATATTGACAAGTAGAGGTCTGAAATCGTCAGAATCCAAAAAATGTGGTTTTTAATAGACTACTCTCCTGGTACTTGATATATTCTTGTCTATTTTTTTCTATATTCAGTAGACGTTTTAATGTTAATTAATAAGGTATACTTTCTTCGCTCACAATTAATAGTATCTTTTTTCTACAACGGACACAATTTGTTTGGAGTCATATGTGGTCCTTTACAGTTAGAACATTAACATCTCTCACTCTCTGTGTGGTGATGGAAAAAAGTATCTATTGTCACCACTCCTATTCGTCCCATGAGTGTCGCAAGAGGCGACTAAGGGGCAAACTACGTGTGACATCACTGCAAAGGGAAGGCAAACTTGAAACAAATTTTATACCAACCCGTGTGACCAGCGTGGTATCATAGGTCAAAACCTCCTTTCTAACGAAAGGTCTATGTCCAGCAGTCGAATGTTAATTTTTTTTTTATCTATACAACAAATCAAGTAAGAAATGAATATTAAGATTACGTTTTACAGGCGTTCCTTTTAATTCATTGGAGGCATTAATCAACGTGGTGCTAGATGAGCATCTAAATGAGAAACCGTGGGGACCATCGCCTAGCAGATAATGGTTTGCTAGAGATTTTAGAGACTTCGCACCGCAACCTGGGTAATATTGTATTTTTTTATTAATTTATGTATCTTCTCTACCTTCGTAGTAGTTGACCATACACATTTCGTGCTGTATAAGTACGCAGCGGTCTCTCTCGTCAGATCTATTTATTACACAGATCACCTCCTAATAGATTGCGCATACAGGGCCACAAACGTACGCCATACATTGTTACTATAACAGGCTTATAAAGTTACGTTAAAAATCACGACATCGGTATCGTCCAAGTTTATGACCCGCAGACACACCGAGGTATTTGCAATTTAAAAATAGTTTTGTTTTAAAAATATATTGTAAATGGCTAACTGTGCAGTAAAATGATGTGGCAAGTCATCTAAAACATCTAATTATCAAAAAGGTGGCATAGCTTTTCATTGGTAAGTACATTATATTTTTATTACGTTAACGTCTTTCAAATATACCGGAGTTCAACTTATACTGGGGACTTAATAGTGCAAACCAATAATATTTAAGCAGTCGTTGATGTCTTTCTGAAATGTCACTTTTACTCACTACGTAAATTACAATAGCTGTTTTTGTCTAATACTGGACGCGTATCGATAGTGTTGTGATTCAGAAGTGATATAATTGTGTTAAGGGTTTCCTAAATGGGGGAATGAATGGTTTTCCACTAAAAGTACTGTGATATGCTCAAGACATTTCACAGAAGATAATTTTCATGCTATAAAAACCGAAGAAGGCTGTTTAATGCCGCTATACCTACTCTATACTTGCTAGTTTTGGTAAGGACTTTTTTGAAGACTTACCAATAAAGGTTATACAATAATAACATTAAGGGATTGAGTGAAACATGATATTCTAAAATCTACGCATATGTTACATGCCAACACTATTTGAAAGTAAGTAAAATGTGCGTACCTAATGTTATTATTATATTTATTCAAATTTTAATTTTTCAAACAAATATCTATTAAACATTGATCATTTCATCTATTTACAAATAATAAAAAAATATCCAGACTCTAACCAAGTTTATCAATCAACGTTCTTACCGTGTCCCATCACTATGGTTCGGTGCATTCTAAGTTTGGCCTTGAAATACCCAATCACAGCGCATTAGACACGTCCCGCGCGTCCCGTACATACCCCGGAATTTGGTGAAGTCGAATCGTAACAAATTTTCAGTAATGCGGTATCTATTGGGAGGTAATCTGTGATTTATTATCAAGACTAAGGTATTTCTTAACTACAATATTTTCAAAATCTAAATGGAATCTGTATTATGACAGTAGTTTTTTGACATTTTATTTAAAATGATAACAGAAATCACTCTTTTTAATGTTTAATTTTTAAGCTTCTATTAGAATCATGTACTAATATAATTTTTTCTTGTTAATAATAACTATCCGTGTGCACTTCATAGTGTTCACATCGCCTCGCAAGGGGCACCTGGAGGCTGGATCGGGGCGTATGCCCCCTACCAGTGATGGCTATATCATTGCCCCTAAAAAGGGGCAGGTCCTGGGGTAATGTAGTTCGTCGTTTCGTTGCGAGGCGGGACTGTTGCGCCCTTAACGCCGCCCCGGTGGTCAGCACGAGCCAGATGAGACTCCAGGTGACCTGGGGAGGTCCAGCCGATCGGCCAGCGACAGGGGCGGCGGCTTATGCGCAGTCTCCCGCGGTGTCGAGTCTGAGTTGCGCAGCGCCTCACACCACGCGGCGCTCTGTGAGGCGTCGTGTCGATGTTTGTGTTTCTTATTGCGGCGGTCACGATGTGCCCGCACACGCGCCCACGGGGCGAGGTGATGGTCGCGGCGACAAGAACTACAACAAGAATATGTTGTTCAGAAGCGAACGAGGCAGATGCGAGCTCCCCCGCACGCACGCGATTTGCTGCCATTACATTTTACGTATGAAAATGTATGGAAATTTTGTGGAATTTATGGAAATGTATGGCGGGGGTTGTTCATAAAGCGTTCCTACCGGGGCCAGGTATGCGATCGCGCTCCAAGGCGGGCGGGAACGCATCGTAGACCTGATCTTTGAACAATTTAAAAAATATGTGTTACGGATTCGATTCCCAGGCCCACTGCAAAAATTGCGATGAGTCGGGGAAGTGTTTGGGAATGACAAGGAGGTGGCGAGGGGGTGGAGGTAGGGGTGAGGGAGTGGATTATCCGTGTGGATTAAGAATACGTAAATTCACTACTCGATCATCCCATGGCCTTTTATTTTTCTCAAAAACGACGTTCTCCTCGGGCTTTCGCCAACCAGAGTTTACGGCGGGGTGGTGTGTCGGAATCGGGCTGAGTAAATGTACCAGATGTTGTGCCTCTCTGCGCCTGAAAGGGGAGAAATCCGGGAACAGCTACTAATTCGATATCCAGACTTCTCCTGGCGGCGGTCCGTTTACGCGGGCACCATCTTTGAGTGAACTCTATTTAAGCCCCGTACGGCACATAAGGACGTCGTCTCCTCACGACTAGCCACTGTAGAGAATGGAGGGGAAAACCCGTACCATCCATCCGCGGCCACACTCAGGGCAGCGTAAAGCTTAGCTAAGCGTGCCTTCGGAGGGTTCCAGCCATTCCAAGACACACGCCGTCTTCGTCGACACGATGCGGCAACCACGTATGGTTCTAACCACCAACACCCTCTGAGAGCGCCAGAGGCGTGCCATTGATCGGACAATCACCGTATAGAGCCATTTTGTCGCGTCGCTGGCTCCACCCAACCTGGGCAAATGTCAAATACCAACCCATCTGGCCCGTGTGATATAGTAAGTCAAACCTCGTTTCTAAGGAGAGGTCTGTGTTCAGCAATGAAGTGTTATAGGGTTTTGATGTTATGGTATTAAATAATATACCATATTGTCAATAGCCTATAACATTCACAGTCATAGTGACTGACGGAAGTTGACGGAAACCGAAACTTTTTAATTCCTAATTTATGAAATAACCTTACTTTTTACGCCTTTAAAACAGGCCTAAAAAGTAAGGTTTTACAGATCTCACAATATTTACAGTATATTAATAAAGGGTGTTTTTTTAAAGATGTATAGAACTTTAAGTTGGCATTACTTTTCAAGATGGCGACCGATTCAATAGCTGTCAAGTGATTTATTCTTAGTTTGGTTTGGCAAGTCATCATGAATAGACTCACGCCTGAACAACGCTTGCAAATAGTGCAATTTTATTTCGAAAATAATGATTCTGTGCGGAAAACGTATCGCGCACTACGTCCGTTTTATCGTCGACAAAATCGTCCATCAGAGCAGTTAATTCGATTAACCATGGAACGTTTTTGCACCACGTTTACTCTTATCGATAACTCGCATCTCCAGAGACGCCGTACGGTGCGTACAGAAGAAGCTATTGCTGCTGTAGAGCGTAGCATTGAGGAAGACCCGGAGGAGTCTATCCGCCATCGAGCACAGGAATTGGATCTGTGTCCATCCACGTTATGGAAGATTTTGCGGAAGAATCTTGGTTTGCGTGCTTACAAAATCCAACTTGTGCAAGAATTGAAGCCAAACGATCATCAAGTAAGGCGAAGATTCGTCGAATGGGCCCAAAACGAGATTACCGTTGTTCCCGATTTTCATAAGCGAATTTTGTTTAGCGATAAAGCGCACTTTTGGTTGAATGGCTACGTCAACAAACAAAATTGCCGCATTTGGAGTGAAGGTAATCCTCAAGTGTATGTCGAAACACCGTTACATCCACAAAAACTGACTGTTTGGTGCGCTTTATGGGCTGGTGGAATCATTGGTCCGTACTTTATCAAAAACGATGGTGGCCAGAACGTTACAGTCAATGGTGATAGGTCTATACCGATCACCATTGACTGTAACGTTCTGGCCACAATCTGGCCATGATTACTAACTTTTTCATTCCTGTATTGAATAACCATGATGTCCAGGAGATGTGGTTTCCACAAGACGGCGCAACATGCCACACAGCTCGTGCCACAAAAGATTTATTGAAAGACACGTTTGGTGACCGCTTGATTTCACGTTTTGGACCTGTGAATTGGCCTCCAAGATCTTGTGATTTAACACCGCTAGACTACTTTCTTTGGGGCTATGTAAAGTCATTGGTCTATGCGTATAAGCCACAAACGCTTGACCATTTGGAAGACAACATTCGCCGTGTTATTGCCGATATACGGCCACAAATGTTGGAAAAAGTCCTCGAAAATTGGACGTGCAGATTGGACTACATCCGCGCCAGCAGTGGCGCTCATATGCCAGAAATCATATTTAAAATGTAATGCCAGAAGATTATCTTTCGGATAAATAAAATTCATGTCAATCGAATAATCCATCGTTGTTTTATTGCAACTTAAAGTTCTGTACCTTTATAAAAAACACCCTTTGTAATTATGAATTAATCGTAATCGTAATTCTAAATTTTTTTATTTTCATTTCCAGGTGTTACGACAAGGCATACCAACATCTCGTCCTACTTGTCATCGATTGCAGAATTTAGAATATTATTTAGTCTTAATACATTAGAATTGGGAGTATAGCTCAAGTGAGTAGAGTGCAGCATTGTATAGATTACTTTCATAAGTTAAATGTGTATTAGAGGTACTAGTTAGAATCTAAATTAAGACCTCAATCTAAAGGAACCTTTGAATGTTAAATATACTACAGTTGATACTTATTCTATGAGCTGTGAGACATCTACACACACATTTACACATCTTTTAGTGTTTTTGTCATATTCTGTCCGTGTGGTGGCGGATTAAGAAGACCACCAACTACCACCCCTGCTTATCCCATGAGTGTCGTAAGAGGCGACTAAAGACAATTATGCAGGAAACCGAAGGCCTATGTCCAGCAGTGGGCTGTTAAAGTCTATTGATGTGATATTGTAATATTCTTTCATATCTCATCATCTTTTTAAAGAATACGAGTATCAACAATAATTGTTTTTATGTCTTTACTAGTCTAAAGTGCTTACGAGTTCAATACTAAGTGAAACCAGTCGTGCTCTATCGTTAAGTAAATCAAAATGTAAAAGAAAAGTAAACCTTTTTAATATAACGCTATGAAAACAAAACAAAAAACATTCAATGATATAACCTATGCGTAGTTACGTTTACCTCTTAAGTGATTAAAACAGTATCAAGAAATGAAATGCAATGTCTTAATAGATATAGCACAGAGATTGGAATAAAATTTTGTGGTTTGCCTATAATTCTACATGTTTATAAGCACATGTATTTGATTGAGCATTCGTCATGTTAATAGTAAATTAAATGTAAATGAGATTACGACTTGTAAATGTGATTCTGTTGATTCTGATTATTGTTCTGAACACCGAGCAGAGAATGAACTCGAAATGCATTGTAAGAGTGTCAGGCTCGCCAGAACAAGGGTAGTAGAGCTACGCCACTTGAGCCACTTGATTTCAGTACGAACGGGGCGGCTCGACCGGGGCAGTAGTACCCTCCACCAGAAGATCAACCTAAAGCGACAGCATCCGTGCTGTCGTGTTTCATTGGTGAGTGCAAAACCGGAAGCCCATTGATGCAGGAGTGACAGTTTTCATGGTAAGTATGTGCAATACAATACCACGATGACTGTCATGCCTTTTATGTCTCCAAGCGAGGCGTAAAAAAGCGTCTTACTAGACCGCCATAGTGTGGATCATCATACTGCATTATCATTATTTACAATAAATATGGTGACAACAACTCTTGGATTCTGTTCATGCTTTCCATCAGGCAGAGAAGAGTCACTTGGGCAGGCTTTTAACATAAAATAAAAAAAAAAACTTTTGGCGCTCTTTGAGCACGATCGATCATAATTCCGGTACTTTTGTACATCTCTCAAAACATTGTACCTAAACCGTTGTAAACTAATCTATTAAAAATAATTATACATTGCGTGTTAAATTTAGGTGCTAACTACATTGTTACCACGAAAGCACGCAATGAACTATATTTTCTGCGGGAATATTTTGAAATATTCTGCATGAAAATATTTGGTACTTTAACGTACCACCATAAAACATAAACATGCAAGTGAAATGCTACTTTATTTAAAAGGCATAAAATTACATTTCGTAACATGGCAATGCTTATTCTTTTGTTCTGTGAATCTAAAGTAAGCTAATGTGAGTATTGCCTGTTAAAAAAAATAACGAAGAATACTTAAACGGTTAATCAAATGAACATTATACACCATTCTTGAGTTTGTTAAACAGTGGTTAATAGACAATAACCTTTACGTCAACCTGATTTTGACTTTTTTTATTGTCAACGTTTTCTATTTAGGTAATAACCGACACTGTCGGCGTGATAATAGTTTAATATTCAGTTTGTCTACACTAATGACCATAATAATAAACCTTTTTTTTTAATAGAAAGTTTGGAATCGCAAAACAATCCAACCCTAGTTTTTAGTGTTTAAACACACTGTGTCGAAGATACACGTCCGAAGTTCGGTGACTGACTTTACGTTCTGAAGCATTTGGTTAATATAACAGACAATAAATGTGAAAATTACACGATTGAAGTTCAGTTGCAACATTCTGTAAACAGTGGATTATTTTATAGTAATAAAGATTGCAGGAGTTTTATAAGAGCACAAATACAAAAAAATATTGAATTCTACAAGATCACAAGGGGGCCAGTTATAGCGTTATGCAAAGCATAGTGCATATCTTGCTAATTTTTTTCATATATACTCACCTGAGAATATAGTAAACCGTTGATTGTTATTTCTCATCAGTAATAACTATTTGGTCGTCTCCCGCTACCCTCCGTCGCCAGTGCATCGCAGCAACCGAACCTTCTGTCGCGTATGATGCGTGGCATCTTTCCAAGCACGGTTGTGCGCCATAACGTGAGGTAACTTCAGCAAATGTGCTACTAATGCATAATTTCGTTATAACACAACATAGTGTGTTAAGAAACTTAGGTTTTTTTTCTAAAAGGACAGAAACCCTATTGTTGGAGGCTTTGAAAGGCTGCTACGATCTCTATAAGACGAGCTTAGTTCGTAACCACAGTATTAAGAGCAGTTTCGTTATTATTTTTGTTCTACCTCTTTACTAAATTTAACTTATTTAAATGAAATGAAATTATTCTTTAGCAGTGTAAGTACAAAATGTGTTGTAACTTGTTCTTTATTATTAAGTGAAGAACTAAGCATGATTGTGAACAAGTCCGAACATGTATTATCGTTAATGAAATTGCATGTAGTATTGACGAGATTCGTTATTTTTATTTGGATATTATATTAAAGTGTTAGTCGAAGGGAAGTCTATTTCAAAATTAGAAACAATGATTTTATTAATGTTCACTCTTGTCTTATATTTTTACAATTGAATTTGATTTTTACCGAACGACTCGCGTCGGAAATCGGTTTACAAAAGATTGTAAACTGATTTATACTTTTAAAGGTAAAAGTATACATAATTTGTATTTTACTTAAAAATATCAAAATTAATGGGTAACTAACCCCACTGCCATTGCCATGACAATTTATGTACGCCATTAGCTTCGATAATTGTTATGAACCTAACTATTCATTCAAGATGCATAGAACTTTTAATCAATGGACAATACGGTGTAAAGATTAATGTCAATTGAACAAATTTTGAACGAGATTCGCAGCTATAAATATATGGAAACTGATTTTTTATATTGTTTATTGTTTATTGTTTATTGTTCAAAAGAAGTAAGTAAGTACATTACACAGTATAGGTCACTAGCCTCCACACTAGGATTCCCTGTGTCGTGAAGACTAGTCTCTCTCGTCTAAAACATACATAATAGCATAAGTACAGGTACAACGTTTGACGAGTTGGTAGGGTGTACAGGTAAGATTTTTAGCATTGCTCACTTAAGCTTAACATAAATACAGATTAATAAGATAAAAATGTGTACGTGTGTTTGTGCGTGTGTGTGTGTGTGTGTGTGTGTGTGTGTGTGTGTGTGTGTGTGTGTGTGTGCGTGATGTGTTTCGATGTTCTGTGTACGTCTGCACGGTGTTTTTATTATAATATAAAGTATAGGAAAGTAAATTTGTCTATAATATCCTAATGAAATTTTCTGTGTTATTATAGTACATGTTTTTCAAATAATTTTTTATTACATTTTTAGCTTTTTGTCTGGTCAGCTGAGTGATATTCAATATATTATTTAATTTTGAGTATATGTAGGGACCCATGTAATAAAAACATCTTTTGCCAAAGTTTAGGATAGTTTTCGGCTTAGTAACTTTGGGTTTCCTCCTAGAGCGAGTGTTCGGTTCCACATTTATATTACAATAATATTTTGACTGTTTCTAAATATAAAGTGACATGTCAAAAGTCATGATTAAATTGATGACAGCTTTCGAAATGACTATAATTAAAAATAATTCTTATTATTTATAAGACTCGTTATTGCTTTACGACTAATGAAACAAATATGCAATTAAAAATACAGTCTCAAACCACTTTACCACTCAAAATGGAGATTCTTTAAGTAGGGATCGTCGATATATTATGTAGATATGTCTCGTGTGTTTCAATTATAATATCTACTTATTCAATTAGTTTAATTTTATTGTATCATTCAATAGAAAACAATTTTTATTTCATTATTTTAATTTTGCACACAGTAAGCGTGATAAGCGACCACTGCCGCCCGTAGGCACCTCAAAGATCTTAAGTGCATTGTTAACCGTGGAGTTATTCTGCCCCACAATCACAGCGGAAGGTTTGAGCTGGGATATAACTAACTTCTATAAACTTTTATAATGATAACGCTTCCTTGTCGATTCTCGTTCTGCGTCGTAGCCTGATTCGTCGTGGTATCTGCCTTTTCAGTGATGATGTTTGGTGTGCCGTTTTGATCTTTCAGGTGAATTTATGCATAGTTTTCATGTATTCTGAAACTAACTTACGTAGCAGACCATTCGCGAGAACTGGGTCGGGCACATACCTGTCATGGCACCTCTAAATTTGCAAGATGGTATTTAAGGACAAGTTTTTGGTGTACCATCTTGGCTACTTGATTGTACTTCTACAAATATTCACTGTTAACAAGCTGAGAACAACCAGGAATAATATGCCTGATAGATTCTCCAGGACGGTGGCATGCCCGACAGATGTCAACCGTGCCATCTTCAGGATATATTTCTTATAGTTATTCGTCATGATATCTTTGTCCATAATCGCACAAATAAAACCTTCAGCTTTTCTGAAGTGAACACCATAACGTAACCAAAGGTATAGACCCCTTAAAGTTTAACATCAGACCATGTAGGTCATATCAGACCATGTAGGTCATATCAGACCATGTAGGTCATATCAGACCATGTAGGTCATATCAGACCATGTAGGTCATATCAGACCATGTAGGTCATATCAGACCATGTAGGTCATATCAGACCATGTAGGTCATATCAGACCATATAGGTCATATCAGACCCATTTAGGGCCCGATAAACTATGAAGTTCTGTACCCTTCCATTCTTCCATGTGATCATTAGTACTAAAGTACTACAGGTTTGCACCAGTTCTCTTTAGCCAAAGCGAGCGCGGTAAAACTAGTATCCACTGCAACTACATTGCGATGCACTCCCACATCAGTATGTAGAAAATATACTCTGAGGTTGTATATCTTGCGATTATGCAAGATCTTTATATTTGATAGTCTACAACCACCAAACTTTCTCGGAATTTACAATTTCATAACCGATGAACGTGGGTGGTGCATTCGAAATGCAGTTAGCAAAGTACGAACTCTCCTGTCAAGGGCATCTAATTTGGTGTGAGTCCATCTAAGTACACCAAAGGAACATATTTGAACGGGCATGACCCAACCATGACTCACACCTTGTTACTTTCTGTTATTATTATTATTACATCTCACTCACACGGTAAACACAATGATAAGGGACTACCGCCTTCCGTGAGCACCTGCAACTCTAAGGTCTCAAGTGCAAACCCTTAGACTAAGATCTCAGTTAGCCTGAAATGACTTTAAAACTTCGTATCTCCAGTCAATTGATGGTTTGATGGAACTAACTTCAATATTAAAACATTAAAGTTATTTCAATCAAACCATTTGTTGATCGAACAACATTCAATAAATAACTTTGAAACACTATTCAATAAAAGTCCTTAATACATCTTGAGAACGTACATCTGATGGATGTCATGTGATGAAATCTGATCTTAAAGACACGATGTTAATCACGTGCATTTTGTTGTAACGTCAAATATATTAACGAAAAACATCTTGAATTGTTTGAATGAAGTATATAACGATTTAATGAAAAACACTTTTAAAAATAAACTCACTAATTCATTCCAGAAGTGTTCTAGAACATTCTTTTGCACTTGTAGAGCAAACTTTAGAATTATGCCTACGCAACACCACTTAATGTCCCTGTTAAATACAAGGCCTTTTGTAGTCACTGATATTTGTAAAGGTTATTTCTAAGCGTTATGTTGTACGGGCGGCGCCAGAACTATTTTCAGGTGGTTGCACATCCACACACTATTAACCTACATAAAGTTCTACTCTGTCTTTAAATATGAAATCGACTTTTTTATGAAATCAACTTTTTTATGAAATTAAATTTAAAAATTGTGTTTTTATATGTATTTTCTTTTCCGCCAGGCTGAAATGGAATTCCGGCGCCCAGGTGTCTTAGTATAGTAATGTGTAATATGAAATATAATTATGAAAATGATATGTAATTGTTATGTTGTGTGTGGTTTTAATAGTAAAACCGTAACTTTATTCAACATAATGTATTTGACATTGGTTAAAAATCTTTATTGTTATAATGTATGCTAAAGTTATATTCATAATCCATCACAGCGCCACCACACTTTTTTATTGTCTGTAAAAAAAAATATGGCGTCCTGAATAAAAGTTCATTAATTATTATAACGGATATTCTTTGCCAATATAATTTACGATCCTATTTAGCAGTTGTATTGTTTTATTGTGTGTGCTATATACGTTTCCTAAAAAACTCACTTAGTTTTAAAGTGCAGGGTATGCATAAATTTTCTTCAAAGTACTTATCATTATAATGCGCTATTTACACTGTTAGAAATGACCTACTCATTGGCTATTCAATTTCTTTTTCTACTAAATCATTGTTAGTGTGTTTTATAAGCATGAAAACATAACTTTTAATGAATACTTTTTTATAACATAACAGTTTTAGCATAAAATTTATTATCTACTACAAATTATTCAACACTTACCAAAAACACGCCGTTTTTTGTTCTTGCTAATTGTTTTGTCATGTTCAGTAATTTGATTATAAATTACAAGTACACTATCAACATTCATCAGTGTACACGTTAACGAGTAAATACATGTATATTCAATAGAACATCTGGATGGTCTTTAAATCAAAGTGTCTATGTAAATCAGCTTTTGTTTGATTAGATCAAAGGGTATACTTTTTTTGGAATAAAGGTGAAGTGCGTGTGCGAAGTTCGCTATGCAGATCGCCGGCGTCTGGCCGGGAATAGCGCCGTCGCGACGTGCACGTAAATAGCCCATCCGACGACACGACGCATTTGGAACAATATTAATATGCGAAAGTCGCGCACCTTCACTGCCAAATGCTGGACGCGCTGATTCATGGGGAAACTATGTGTGCGCTGCTGTTGGTTCTGAACTCTTTACACTTGGCACAAATATGTCATGGTGTAAGCTACCTTTTAATTTTATTGAAACGTAAAATTTTTAGATCTTACCATCCACGTACAATCAGCACAGTAGAGAAATAAATACTGTTGTAAGATTTAAAGGGTAATTACGCGCCGCAAAATAGGGGTTACCTTAGTTCTGTTCGTCAGCTGAAGTAAATAAAACTAATACTAGAGGAATGCTATGAAGAAAATAGATAGGTTTTAGGTTTAAAAGATAAAGTAAGTACGTAGCATGACAAATAAAGCAAATACGGTACGAAACAATAAGAATTTAATAGTAATTAAAAATGGCAAGTACTTAAATGTCAATCAAAAAATCTTACTTTTTTAATTAAAAACAAAAAGCCCATTTTCAATCAATAATCTGATTACGAAGTAGAATGTTTTGAAGTAAAAAGTGTTCAAGCAGTAATATCAGTGTCGTGTCGCGTCACTATTACTTGAAAGCGAAACTTTTTAACTTATTCCAAACTATATTTAGGTCAGAACTAGTTTCTGAAAGCTATTCCTTTTCTTGTAGGTTCACTGTTCCAAAGAAACTTACTTTATTGGACTCGCCCGTTTTTAAAGCGCTTTATAGTTAAAAAAATAGATATATATTAAAATGTCAACTTAGAAATGCTACTGCAAAGGTAGCAGTGTTTTCATCTTAAAATGCTAATTCAGTTCGGTGGAGACGTACTGAATTAGCTTTTCTAAATACGCTGCTGGGTTTAATTGGACTCAGGCCTGCCAACCTTAGGAACTCTTAGAATAACGAAACTTAAAAGCGTTATACATAATGTAGTGTGTTGATACTACTATCTGTTTCAAGATTCGATTAGTTGTCGCAACCCAAAACGTACAATAAAAATTTCGGACATTTGACACACAACGTCATCTAGTTTCATATTAAGCAAAGCTTGTGCCATGATAACTGGACGTATTGATAGAATACGAGTACTTATATATTTTTTTCTTGTAAATATATACATACTATACATAGAAAACACCTAAGCCTTGAAACAAATATTTGCAGATCATACAAATATTTGGTCCGGTCCGGGCATCGAACTCGAGATCTCATGCACAACAGTCGCATTCATTACCGCTGCGCCACCAAGGCAGTTATAAACATTTTATATTCTTTATAACGCGTTTAAAAGTTAAAAATCGTATGCCTTCGATCTAAGTCTTAAATTTTTATTTCTTCACATAATCGCTATTGTTTTCAATGGACACTAGGGACCTTGAGCTGCAGGCCATTCAATCAAGTTACTCGAGTAAGGCCCATAGCACATGGCGTATTTTAAACGCGCAGGCGACGCGCGTCTTCGGCGCCGTAGACGCCGATTCTTGCGTTTGCATTGATGATACAAGCGCGCGCATGAAGCGCGTATACGCGCAGTAGAAGCGCGTACAAATGAGCGGGGTAGAGATAGAGGGGGGATGCGCGCTCACGCCACCACTGCGCCGCCCGCGCCTCAGTTGCAATTATTTTATTGTGTGCTGCGCATGTATTTAGTAAAATGGAACCCTTCGACACCGACCGTTTTATAACAGAAATACACAATCGTCCAGTTACATGGAATTCACTACTACCCGAATATTCAAACAAAGTGTCAAAAAGAACTGCGTGGGATGAATTGTGCCAAATTTTTTATAACAATTTCAATGAAAAAACCAATAAGGAAAAAAACCTGGCAGGTAAGGTCTATTATGTATATTTCAAAAAATTATGTATTTATTTTAGGACTACACATAAAACACCGCCGTTAAGATAGCCACCAATGTCGTGTGCCGATGTAAACAGTCAAGGTGAAAAACTTTACATACATATTTTTTTTTTACTTATTGTAACTAACGATTTAGTACCGTAGAACATGGGCACGCGATATGCTATCTTTACGGCCTTACATGGAACTCTAAAACAATAGAAAATATAATCAGGTGCCCTAAATTTTAGAATCTTGCCATGGTACTGCACCTTCATCGCTATTAAAATAATCAGTATACATATTTCGTATCGTAGTTCCGCTTAGTTGTCCCCGTGACCGTCTTGCACCAATCGATATTAAACTTGCATCTTCAGGAGGTTCTTCTAAACCAGCTATACTCAAAGAATTATGAAAATTATAACCGTCACGTTGACGTATGAAATTATGCAGTACACAACAGGCTTTCACAATAGCCTCACTGAAGTCGACGCTAACGTTCAGTGGTCGATTAAAGATTTTAAATTTGTTGCTTAATATACCAAATGTACATTCAATGTATCGTCTAGCACGTGTCAAGCGGTAATTATATATTCTTTTCTCTCGTGACAAGATTTTTCCAGCGTAAGGTCTCTGTAAATGTTGAGATAATGTAAAGCCTTCATCACCAACAAACGTAAATGGTATTGGCACTCCATTATTAGATATTGGTCTCGCATTTGGTATATTATAATTTCCTTGCCTTATCTTTCTGGTCCACTCACTACATTCATTTATTGTTGAGTCTGCAGCCTTTCCATAGCATCCAACATCTATATCGATAAAATTGTAATTTGCGTCACATATTGCAAGCAATACAATGGAAAAATATTTTTTATAATTAAAATACTCTGATCCACTGTGTTGAGGTTTTATAACTCTAATATGTTTCCCATCGATGGCCCCAATTAGGTTGGGAAAATTTGCGTATTTCATAAATCCTTCAGCAGTTTTTAGATGAGATTCTTCGGTTGGTTCTGGCATACAAATGTTTCTTAATTTATCCCATAATATTTTCACTGTTTCACGGACTATAACGCCTGCCGTCGTTTGTCCACACTTAAAGTCATAGTGAATATCAGAGAAATAGCAACCCGTAGCTAAATACCTGAAAAAAAAAACATTATTACAAATTTTATTTTCATCGTTAAATTTTCATTTTAAATTAAAATTAACCTACGACTACTTATTTAAAATAAATTAAAATGAACCTGATGAAATGAATAATAAAAAATCCTAATATTAACATTATTATTGTTTTCAGTCATTGACCTGCAAAAGAAATGGAAGAGTATTAAGGACGCTTATAATAGAAATAAAGCGACAAACAATAAATGTCCCAGTGGATCTGGAGCTAAGCCTAGAAGACCCTACATATATTCTAATTTGCTAACTTTTTTAGACCCGCTTGGCGAAATAAGACCTCCAAGTCAATGTTCAAAGAGCTCAAGTCAAAATGATGATGCAGCACAAGAGCAGGACCAACACTGTGATTTTCAAAAGCCACGTTCACCGAAGAAATCTAAAAAGACTCCAAAACATGAAGACTATCAAGATAAATTGTATGAAGCATTGACAGCAAATCTGAAACAGTCTAAAGATAATAATACAATTTTATCCGAAAATCCCGACATGCTGTTTTTAGTTTCGTTAGCCAAAGATTTTTCTGCCATCCCAGAAGAATTCAAGTTAGAGGCCAAAGCTGATGTGATAAATTTAATTCGCAAATATAAAAAAATGGGACAATCATCGAGAGCATTACATGAAAATAGTGGTGCATTCCAATATGAACATCAGTATGGATACCAGTCTGGATATCAGTCTGAATTTCAGCCTCAATATCCAAGTACTCCAGCGCCAATAAACGAAATTGGCAGTTCACTCCTAAATATGGATAGCAATGAATCGGTTACAAATGACTCCGATATAATATCTGACATGTATGATGATATTTAATAAATAAACCTTATTCTCTAATTCATAATCTAAGTGCACTTATTACTTATTTTGATTTTTTTAGAACTGTAACAGGTCAATAAATAATAAATACATACTAAATAAATAATACTGGTTGTTTTCTTACCTCAATGTGATGAGTAAACGTTCTTCTGCCGATATACATGATCTCATTACTGTATTTTGATGAGTTAAGTCCGATTTTACAATTAAAAGAAGTTCTTGGAATGACGAATATGACATTCGATAACATTTATAAAATTTCTTCCATCTTCTATGTATTACCAATTTTTTAAACGTTGTATGATAATGACCACTCAATCTTCTTTCACTCGTAAATGGGTCTATCCAAAAGATTCGTTTATTTTTGTGTTTTTTTCTTTTTAAAAGAAGTACTAAAGCCAGTGTACCCAGTGTTATATCAACGGACGCCATTGTACAACTGGAGAGAGGAGTCTCTGATCAAAACGCAAAGGCTACGAGCGACTACAGCACGTATACACGCAGTAGAAGTGCGTATACGCGCAGTAGAAGCGCGTTTCACGGCCGCATTGTGTGCTTAAGATACAAAGTTGCGTTCAAATCTCGTATGAAGCGCGTATACGCGCGTCATCTGCGCGTCGCCTGCGCGTTTAAAATACGCCATGTGCTATGGGCCTAAGGGTGACGTGGTTCGCACGAAGATATCTACCTAATTGGACTGGTATGTACTGACGTATAAGATGTCGCATATTGATATCATAATCATGATATACTTAAAGTCATTATCCCCGATAAGTTTATTTTAAATGTTATCATTGTTAATAGATCATGCAAACATTAAAAGTTTTTTAAAATTTTAAGTCGAGTATTTCTTTAATAGGGACTGTGCATTTTTAAATAGGGAAGAAATGTGTTAGTTAACCATGAAAATTTTGATAGATGAAAACGACAAAGGTCTGGCTTTTTTATACTGATTATTTTTATACATATTTTATACTTTTTAGTGTTATAGTTTATTTTTTCCTGCTACCTTTATTATTACCCTGTTGATCTGGCGCACAAAACAGAGAATGAAGGTAGAAATGCAATGTAGGTGTCACAGACGTGCCAGAACTTTACGATGCGTTTTAAGCTCGATCACTCAAAGTACCGGTACTACTGTTCATCTTGGAAAAGGATCATGTACTTGAACCATAATCCGTTAATATATAAAAAAACTATCACACATTGCGTATGAAATTTGAGTACTAACTTCATTCTTACTACTATAGCACACAATGAACTGTATTTCTGTATTTCCTGCGGCAATATTTCGAAACATTTAACACGAAAATATTTGGTAAAGTAAAGTACCCCGCCTAGAACACCAATATGCATATGAAACACTATCTTAATTAATAGACATAAGGCTGTATTTAATAACATTGTACATTTAGGATTTATATGCATTAAATCTTTTGAATGAATTAGCATAAACATCATTATGTGTGTATAGTATTTGAAACTGCCTCGGTGGTCTAGCGGTGAGCGATCTGCAGATCAAAAAGTCTCGGGTTCAATTTCTAAGCCGGGCCAAAAAATATTAGAGTGTTTTTCTTAATAACATCGCGGAGTCTGACAGTTGAAGTCTTAACCCGCGTACCTCGCAAAGCACTCTTCTCGATTATGTCTAATAGTCGTCCCATCGTATTATGAGAGTGAGGAAACAGAGAGTGCACCTGTCTTTGCGCACACATTTGTGCATTATAATTTCTGTGTAGTTAGCTGGGCTCCGTTGAGACTGGCCGCTATGCTCGAAATAGGCTAGGAGTAGTACACTATATAGTGTTTTACGCCTGGCTATGCTATTGCGTCTAGCGATAATATTTGTAAATCTAAACATATTTAAACACAAATAAAAGAGTTACATATTTTACAAAAAATGAAACACTTTATGTAATGTACGGTACAACTTTAAGATGCAAAGCTGGCAAATTAATGTATCTTGTATCCATAACTTGATACACTAACTGATGTTATTGAAAGAAAGCATTTCAAATTAAATTTCTAGATTGTATAACTTCTCAATTTGAAATTAGAATACCTTAGTTTCAAAAATTTTGACGTACTACGATCATGCAAAATATTTTCAAGTTGGCCGTTAGTATAAAACTAGTTTATATCTTTAGTTATATCTTTCTGTTGAAACAGCTGTGCTATATTGTAAAAATAATTTGGGGTATCAGCTTGACTATATTGTAAATATTCGTAATAATGTATACCTTTGTTATCACGAGCAGGCACTGTGCATGTGGCTATTTATAGAGGCGTTCGTTGATAACTTATCAAACTGTATTGTACTTTATAAGTGTGTCGGTTATGCGTTAAAAACTGAATTACTGTGTAAAATTACATTTTTAACAAATCTGAACTGACATTTTAAATGCTAGTTATTTTTCATACGTTAAACTATTAAGTGATTATCACGAAATCTTACACACGTAGTTAGCGAATACCGAGAGAGAGAAGGACGTACCTTCTATGCACAACACAGAACTATTTCTGAGAAACAGAAAAGTTAAAAAACTTTTACGTAAAATTGCTAAAAGTTGCTAAAGTTCTCTTAATTGATGAGAACTGAATTTTAATCAAACTTTAATTACGAGAATTGAGCTTCAATTGTTTCTCAAACCTTAAATCAAAGATCAAACTTGTGTCTCCATGGGCGGCTCCAATTCGACCAAATATTTATCCTTCTTCTTGAAGTCTCTTTTTTAAAGATTAATCAAAACTCAATATTTGGTAGTCTCTATAAAAAAAAACAATACTTTGTTTACAAAGCAGTACTCATATTTAAGAGAGTTTCGAGGTATTTAAACTATCATTTTTAAGTTGCCATTTGCAAAATACCTCCTACTGAGTTTAATTCCCACCCGGACTAAGTACTTTGTAATGAGCATGATCATTCATTGCGTGTCCGGGGTAATAGGCAATAAGAATATACAAATATATTTATTTAAAAGTAAACGTTGACCCGATTGAAGACAAAAGTCTTGCCACTTATTATGTAAGTGGAACTATATCTACAGTGGACAAAATAGGGGTTTTATATACGTCTCTGTCTATCCCTCCATGGATAAAGACGCTTAATTAATTTCACAATTTACTTATACAACAGTCATTTTTTTTAGTGGTCTCTCTTAACCTCTACATCAATATTTATCTGTACTACAACAAACATTTTCATCACTGTTTCTTTTTTCATGAGTCAGATAAATGCGCCCGAATATTATTAATTGCTGTCATACAAGCTACAAATCTACTGCATCTTAAATACACGTCCATATATATATTTGATAGGACAAAGATTTCCTATTTGGTAATTATAAAAAACATATCTGGGGAGTTTGAGAATCGCATCTGGTAACACCAGTCACGCTGTTTTCAAGCGGTCACATGTATGGATGTCTCATCTGTACGCTTACTTTGCTTTAGTCGTTTGACGGTAGCAGACATGTATATACATAATCGATCTTTGCCCAGATACACAACGTACTTTTTTTTCAATAAAAATTTTGCCTTGTTATGATGTCATCTCTTAACTTAATCATAAACCATCTGCGAACATTTTCATTCTACTGATCTACTGCAATTGGAAATAAACTGAAGAAATATATCCGTTGAATACTAAAAAGGTTATGAAACTAGAGTTGCATAGCAATCGATGTTTCGGAATGGGCATGGTAGGTACTTACTAAGTAGTTGAGTCAACCTTTCGCAGAAATCACATAAGTGACTACGCGTGTATTTCCATCAAAGCTCGAACCAGGAAAATGTTATCATCAGGGACTGTCCTCTTTATATAAATGATTTTCAAGCATACTACTACTTAATAACTAATAAACTAAGCCATTCTTTATTTATTAGAACTTTTTAGAATATATTGTATTTGATGTTTTTATTAGTACCGCTTAATTGTTGTTACATTTTGATAAAAGTTTCAATTGTAATTTTAAAATGAGTAATTTTTAGTTAGTTAATATGAAAATAAAGTGGGTAAGTTTATATTATTATAACTAGGGCCTTTAATATAAGTATCAAATAATAAGTAATTACTTGAAGTTTTTATTGTAGCTACAATTTAACTGAATATTATATTTAAGAGTGAATATGAATACCCACTCTCGTCAAAAAAAAATGTTTTTAACGGAAATGACTTATGAGTAAGATCCTCAAATAATGTTTGATTTAAAGCAGCTGAAATCAAAATGAAAGACTTGGCATTCTTCACAAAAAAGGTTTGCAAGATATAACGTAGTGTGTTTCTCGGAACTAGAGTCGACGTTTTCGTTAAGCCAGGTGTAATTTTATTGAGGTTTTATGCAAGATTTTATGTAATCGATTTTATGAAGGAGTAGAGTTTGATAATATATAGTAGTTAATTTTGATAAGTTAGTAGAGACACGACTAACTTATTTTACTAATATACGTACATATAGTTATGAAATCGACAGGACATGTTTTATATTTATATTTAACTCTGTTAATTTACCAACAGATGTCGCTATTACTTCTAGCGAACTGCATAGGGCTTGATGGTGCAAAGTTGTAAACACTTATAATAAGTACTGCAGTTTCTGAGTGAGTCAGCGTGAAGGTGGAATTAATTAACGATAGTTGCCGGTGCATAGACGCAACGTCCTTGCAAGGCTGCTGCGCCTGATCACGTGCCGGCCGCATGCGCGCTCACCGTGTGCCGCCAAATCGCCCTCTCGCGCACATAACCTGAATTAATACTAATTTAACTTTGTTCTTTTTCGTTAATTTTGCGTGCTCGCCCAGTTCATTAGAATAATCTAAGTACACTTATGGATATCAAAAATTATTACAATGATTTGTACGTTTATTATCCTGTATAGAAAGTAATCAGGAGTCTAGTCGCTTCGTACAAACACTGTGTAGGTAATAGGTATACCAAGAAAAATATTTTCTAAGCAGAATCTTTTCCTGTTTGTTATTATTATCGATTGCAATTCTCAGATGGCTATTAAAGTTGTTTTGCTGTTTTTTAAAAGTTATTAAATAAACAGATATAACGTGTATCTACTACGCCTTAAATATGAGATTATACTTAATTTCAATTCTATTACGTCACTCTGACGAGTAGCTGTTGCATAATTTTCGTGTTTTCTTTAGGTACTCACTGTGTGACTTCAGACTTTTTGTAATGCTGTTTTATTGATGTTCTAAGTTTTTTGGGAGTAGTTCATGTCGAAAGCAAGGTCGTCGCCCGTTTATGCCCTCTTAGGCTCACAATTATATAGGTGTATGCGCGTAGGCCGCGTAGCGAAATGGTGGCGCCGTCTGACTCGCCTTACATTGGGCCTCTGTATGACTAAATTCAGAAGAACGGGCGATAACCGCACGAGGAACATGCATTGGGTGATCGAATTGGTGTGGATTCCATTCGGATGTTGAATTCACGCTGTTGCTAATCACGTAGGGTATACGTTGGGTTAAAAATGAAAAACTAAAACAGATTTTGATTATTATATCAATTCTTATATTCAATATTTTAATAACCAAAAATATACGTAGCTAAGTGTCACCAAGCTTATGCTAAAATAATAACGGTACCAGAACTTTCGCAAATCATTTGATGTCACGTTGTATGTACGATAAACCAATTATCTCTATGCGGGTTCAATACGACTTAATCGTTCAGTCTGTACATGGCCTAAAAGTTTTACATTAAAAATGATACCAATGCTAGCGCCTCAGTTTATGAGTTAGGTAGTCCTTAAAGAAACCATTAGAGATATATTTAGCAACTTGTTTTAACAAGCTAAAAGTAGAAAACAGCTGAACCGAAAAACAGTTGTTTAAATAGGTAGGTAGAAGTGAAAAGTATTTAGGTATGGAATGAATTGAACAAAAATATTATTAGTTTTGTATTGACTGAGCTAAACGGTCTAACCTATTCAATTGAATTCCAAATGACTGCTATGCAATTTCTAGGCTAAGGATACCATTCAACGTTGGCTAATGGTATAACTATATTGTATTAAAACAAATTCCTTAGCAATAGAATCATGCAACGTGGCTACATCTGTCTCAAAGAATTTGTGCATAAAGGCGTGGGCGCCACCCGCGTGACTCACGGCACTCCTTGGCTTGGCGCCTTAAGTCACAACCCACTTGCGTGGTGCGCACTACGCCTTTTGTTGATATTTAAAATTCTGATTACTATCAACAAAGTCTTAGAGAGATTACTCATTGATTTTCTCAAATAGTCTCTTTCTCAAAACAGCAATACCAAAACGTTTAGTTTCCATGAAAAATAAAACGAATCACCTAATTGATCAGTTTCTAAACAGGACCACAATGAGTGAATAAAAATGCGTTATGAACATTTAAAAGGTTTATTTTCGTTCTTTAACATTTAATCACAAATTTTTAGGAGGTTAGTAAAAGTTTTTTTTGACACTCATTAAGTTAAACTGATAGGTTTGTAAAGTCTACGATTAGAGTAATCTCTCATACCTCATAATAGTACTACTCATACAGGCATGTTTGGAAAATCACTTTGACTTCCCACCACTTTCTTTTCCCACTTTTTTTTATAAAAGACATTGCCCGCACTAGTAATAAATCTTGTGTCTCGGGAAACTTTACAAACATATAAGAAACGGACACAAAGAACACCCAGACTCAGAATAACAGTTTTTGGATCACATAAAGTGTTGTCCCATGTGAGGTTTGAACCCTCAACACTCAGCGCAGTAGAGAGCGGCGTGGCGACCGCTTAAACCACTTTTTTCTTTTTTTTTAACCTGTGGAAACCCCCTCGGGCCGTCACCCCACCGGGGTTTACGGCGAGATGGTGTGTCGGAATCGGACCGACTAAAACCACACGGTGTGCCATTCTGCGCCTAACATAGGAGGGATCCGGGAACAGCTGCTATTACGTCATCCAGATCCTTTCAAGCGCCCGCCCACCTGCTACTGCGGGCACCATCTGCGGGTAAACTCTCTATTTATATATCTCCTCGCGGCTGATCCCTATAGCGGATGGAGGGGAAAATCTGTCCCGTCCATCCGCGGCCACACTCAAGGCGGCATGAGGCACTGGTAGGCGTGCCTCCGCCGCCCGGTTCGCCGGCGACGAATTGGGTCCGAGTGGAGATCGTCCGCTTAAACCACTAGGCCAGCTAAAATTAATCAAAATTACAATGCCCAATGACAAATTTCCCCTAGATATAATAGTCGGCACGATGAGAAGAATGTTGCCTCATGTAATAAAATAAAAAAGATTGTAAATCTGGATCGATTATCTATACATAAAGTAGATTTTACTACGCTTTATCTATTAGATCCCACTTTTATAATGCAAAGATGTATAGGGAAAAAATATTTACCAGATTGCTAATACTTACTTTTGTCATTGTAGGTGGAAGCCACTATCATCTTGTTTCTTACGGACTCTCAATAACTTACCAACTTCGCAAGCAGTTACTCTTTGTAGTATATAGACGGCAATCATCATAATTGTTGACTGGTGAGCAAGTACCTACTTCCATTTTCTATATAAAATTTATTTAAGGGTTGTACATAAAGATTATTAAAAATGAATATACAAGATCTTAGACCCTTCTCCACACGCGGGCGGCAATCAAGTTGGCCGTTGTTTGCTCGCGAGAAATATGAGTTATCTGACCGCTAGCTACCTAATTACTCTTAAACCTAAACCAACACATAGATACCCAGCATTATCCGGCAACATAATTCTAGGTTAATCTAAAACACTAAGCATTTGCCTACTCACGAATGTGAGTAATTATTTCTTTTCCTTATGAATGTTATTCATTAGAAACATGTCCTTATCAAGTATTAACAGAAATTATCGAGTAAAATTAACAGCGCAACGAGCTCAACATAATTGAAGTTGAGGTTCTTCATAAATTGACTTCCCAAAAATATCAAAGCTCATTCTAATTTGATAGCAATTGTGGCAATAAAATAGAACAAAAGAAACCTATTTAGAACAAAGCAATTGACCTCATATTGCGCTGACCTGGATGAGGCCATGAACGGTGTCGTGTGATTTACGTCACGATGTACCTAGAATGTATTGTTTTTTACTCAGGCTTCCCCTTTTCTGACCTAGATTTATTTGCATAAATAATTTATAATCTGTGTAGTTTATGTTGGTGATTTTTCAGTCGGTGTGTAAAGTTAATATATATAACATTGAGTTAAAGTCTCACTCAGCGACTGAAAACATTAAGAGCATCGTCATTTTTTTTAATACATCTGATACTTTTTAAACGAGTAATTCTTGCATGTATATGTATATAGATAAGCTGAATCTCGGAAACGGCTCCAGCGATTTTCATGAAATTTAACATGCAGGAGGTTTCGGGGGTGATAAATCGATCTTGCTAGGTTTCATTTTTAGAAAACGTTATTTTAGCCGTGTTTTAAAAAAAACCGAGCAATACTCGGTTTTTAGGTACTATCATTTTAAATGCGTATATTAAAAGTTTGGCGAGGCTGTTTTCTTTTATGAAACACTTTGTTTAAAGGTAAATAATAATCTATCTAATGCCCAACGATTTACATGCTTGAAATCTAAACGTTTTATATAGTGCATAGGAACGAAGTATTCTCTCTCCTCCATCATAAAGTAGGATCTCTCAACAGATACTTGTATAAAGCAATCGGTGCGAGAACTTACATTGCGCTATGCAAAAATTCTGGTTATACCGTAATTCGCTGTGTTCATTAGACGAGATTTAAAAATATATTTTTAGTTGCATCTGAAATTGCCACCACGTTAACATTTCTTATTCGTTACCTTATACTTATGACAAAGCAATCTATTAGTGCTATAACGTTGTGTGTTTATCTGCAGTCTTTTCAAAATAAGAAGATTTCAAACAATTGTTAACCGATTTTAATAACATAAAGATTCTAGAGTTGGAGTCAATGGTCTGGATGATCAAGTTATCGGTAAAGACACAATAGAATTATAACATTTATTTCAAATCATTGATCAACGACCGATAACAAGCTAACAAAGGCGATGGATTGATAGTTTAAGAAAGAAACAGTAGAAACCTCTCATGTTTGTTATCTTTGTGGATTTCGCAGGTTAGTGTTTTTCAGAAGTTTAAGCAATTGTGACTGACAAATAATGTTCGTATAAGGCAGGAGAATTTTTCTTTTTTGTACTTAAATAGTGTTCAATTAAAAACAAAGACGAATCAAGTGTAACAATTTAATCACATTATAAAGAACACGCTATCAACAAAAGCACTTAGCGTGAAGTGTTTGTTTTTGTGATAAAACATAACATGTCTGTAAATATGGGTGGAAAATGTAATCAACGGTTATCGTCATAATAGAAAATTTTGTTCAGCATAAATTGGTACTCTAGCAGTCATAGTAAAAACGAAGTTTATGTCAGATTATTATCTGACACATATCTTTAACGTATGGAATATGGGTGGGCATATTTGTGTGAATTTATTCTACGAATTGAGGAATCATCACTGAACAAAAACGTTGTTATTGTACTACAATTGGGAGCAACCGTTGAATGTATCAAGGAATGACTATGTCTTAAATTAACACATCAATACCAAGATAGCTCCACTAGACTCGTTACTAAAAGAAACGGTTACTTGGTTACCAATTTCGTCTAAAGACGAGGAGTGCTACCCTCCGCAATCTTTCATTCTTTCCGAAACTGCACTGTATGGTCCAGTCTAGTAATCCATTACTTTCTATCCGCTACTTTTGGTTGAACTGCCATTTATTATTAAGTGTCTACCGATCGCAATTTCACATCATACAAGGTAGATCCTTTATAAAATATGTAATTAGTAAATGATGCAATA
The DNA here is from genome assembly GCA_949316085.1 of Hypercompe scribonia. Taxonomy (NCBI): domain Eukaryota; kingdom Metazoa; phylum Arthropoda; class Insecta; order Lepidoptera; family Erebidae; genus Hypercompe; species Hypercompe scribonia. Next base: position 12,232,262 of record OX438980.1, read on the forward strand.
ATCCAGTTCACAAAACATAAAATCGCAACTCGCAAATACTTCGACAGCAGAAAGATATATATCTCGACCAATATAAATTTACTAGTGTAAAAAAAACAGTTGATTTTGTAATTTCTACAGGAAAAATGTTATTTTTTGAATTTTGAAGGGTTTGGTTTCTAATGTAAGATTAGAAATTTTGAGATACGACAAAATCGCTGTCTTTTATTGATATAAACTTTGATTTATAAATAAAGACAACATAAAATTAATGCATAGGGCATTCAAATTAGTCGCACAATCACAACGATTGATAAGATTTTGCATTTAGACAAGAGAAGTACTTTTACTGAAGTCGTGTTACTTATAGTGAATTGATTCATGAAAAGTTTTACTGTATTTGAGTTCTTGAAATTCGTTCCTTTAATATGCGTTTCTTTAGATCTTCAGATAAACTCATTCGTAAAGAACCGTTTTTTGTAATTTATGTAAGTACTCGAACGTGCATATATGGTAACCGTACATACTGATATTGCAACTAGTCAGCACATTTAATAGTATGAAGTGTATACGTTGAAAGAACATATTTGGTCATATTTAATGTTTCATTTATGTCTTAGAACTTCCTTTTATTGCATTACTATGTACTAGGAATAAAATAATGAGGAAATCTTGCGTATGAACTAGTAATTATATCTTAGCCACGGCTTTAGGTTTTACAACGTTTTTCACACCTATGATTGTAAAACTTCGTTGGAGCCTCGTTGGAGAGCATCGTCATTATAATGCTCTCAGTTGTAATGACTAGAGCTCTTACAGGCACCTTGTCGATTAGGCTCTAAGTAGGAGATTATCACTAATTAGAGGGAAACTTTTAAACATCTTCTTCACTTCTTCTGTATACTGTGATAGGTTCTAATTACGGGTACTGTGATAGGTTCTAATTAGGGGTACTGTGATAGGTTCTTCGTTTTGGATTAGCGAACAGAGATTTCTCTTAGAGTTGTCGAGAGTTCTCCTGATGTGTCTTTCTCTTTTTTAAGTTGAATTGTTAAATATTCAATATTGAACTCATATCAAAGTTTAGTAATTAAAGCAATTAAAACACAAAAATAAGTGACATTCTTGTGCCATGACTTGTAACTGTTGCTATTTTAATGTATATAGTAATAACAAAATGTCTTTAAAATGGTAGACCCTTTTGTTTTCTGCGACTATCAGCACACCGTGTCACACTGGGTCACTTGATAACTGCACTATCGCATGAGCGCATGAGTTCCATTGACTATATGTCATAAGAATCGTTGGATATAATGTTAAAATCTGTTGTGGTCATGATGTACTTATTACATTAAGTCATCTGCATTGTTTTGAAATAGACACACAATAGTTACCTATTTATGTTTGGTCTAACTAAAACCTCTTTACAACTCACAAATGGGTATTCATTTGTTAGTTTTGAATTATGAAGGTAGACAAGATTTTTGAACAAGCTGATTTTGAATGTTAACGAGTAACTAACTAATAATAAAAAAATAACTTACACTAACACAACAATGTAAGGAGTAATGTTCAGCCGATATCTATGTATAGAGCTTTGCAACGCAAACGACTCAAAATAATGAATCCGCTTCAAATTTTACACGATTAGTATACCTTATGTGCTTCGGCTAATGAAACATTGTTATACCAGGTTATTTTACAAAAAGTACTAAATAAAACCAAGTCTAAGACTCATATGCCCTTAAAACGCATCACCTTCGTATCGTATGACATCAGCCATTGTATTTTAGTTTGAACAATGTGAAGCGTGTAGTGCGCGCGCGCATGGCTCAGGCAGTCACGCGCTGATTCACAGCCACGCACCTACTCAAGGGATGTATAAGTCCACCGGCTAAGGGATCGACCCAACATATTACTGGTCACGACTCTCTTGATTCCTTTATCGGTGCTTTCAACACTTTATCGGAATTTGAACTCGTCTTATTTATAAATTTAATAACCAGCCAGGTAACAGAAATAATGTCAATGCATGTACATTAAAGATATTGAAGAAAAACTATTGAGGGAGGTGTTTATTACAGCAACAGAACTCAAAATAATAATTTTTAGATTGTTGTCTGTTTGTCTGTATATTTGTGCGCGCTAATCCCAGAAATGGTTTAACCGATTTGGATTCTATTTTTTTATGTATTATGGTGAACTTTGCTTAACATTTGTTTGTTTTTTCCAATCGATTGAGAAATAAACAATAATATCGGTGTAAAGAATCTCTGTGATAACCGACACATGTGCGGATGGAGCCGCAGGTAAAACCTTATATAATAATACAAGTACAACCGTATTATATTATTTTTTGGGGTAGTTTTAATTGCCCAGATAAAAATGGACCTATTTACAATTTTTCAGATAATTAATAAAAAATATCATTCTCTTAATTTTTTAATCTGCGTCCTAAAGATTAGTCTTTAAAAATCAAAACGTTTCAACTGTTCACTTGTCGTAAGGTCGAATTTATGAAAAAAATTTTTTATATTTGAATTTGATTTCCAATGGGATGACATTATTTAAGGACATTTTTTATATATTTAGATTAACTAAACTATTGTCATATGTATAATGTTAAAATAAAAATTATTGTTTTTAAGTAAAAAATGAAATACAAGATGTAAAATTTTTCAACGTTTTTAAAATATCTCATTTTGTTTAAAAATAGTGAATGCATTTGTCTCTGTCCGTATGTAAGTTGAATATTGCGTGAAATATGTTAGTAACGATAACCTTCTTCAAGAATCAAAATATCCCTAGGTATGTCAAAGTTTCATAAAATAGCTACAGCGATTTAATCGTGAAAGCGTCACAGACAGACAGTAACTTATGTTTCTTTTTATTTTAATAGCCTGCCAAGGTGAATCTACTCTGTTTGATGGCAAACATGAATAGAATCTAAAAGTTGTAATCACCATACTCATAGCGAATTTTGACAATGCAGTATGGTGACCCACACTATGGCGGCCTATTACGACTATTTACGCCTCACTTGGTGACGTAAAAGACATGACAGTCATCGTAGTATTGTATTGCACACACCACGATAACTGTCACCCTTACATCAATGGGCGTCCCGTCTCGCAATCACCAACTAAACACGATAGCACGGATGTTGTCGCTTTATCGCCGGCCCATACATGCTGAAATCAGCGAGGCTCTACTACCTGGATCCATCCCAATAGTAAAAACTTTGCATGGACCTTCTCGCGCCGTGAACCTCGCTCCCTCATAGTAGGCGCTTAATGGAACGTCATTCAAGTCAATCTTATCGTGATAACTTTTAAACTATTTGCTGAAATTACTTAAAAAGACAAAGTTCATCGACATTACATACCGAGAACTGCGAATGTATCAATTTGGAAAAAAAATTACAAATATTCTAAAATTTGCTTTGTCATATAAAAATGTTTTGATGACACTCTTTTTAGAATATACACAAACAATGACTCATATGTGCCATGATTTAAATAAGAAATTTGTCAACAAAAGCTGTATTGTAAGAAGTGGGACACCTTGATACTTCCAATTCGATCGAGCTAGTTTAAGGCGACTAAAACAATTAGTCCTGTTACAATGTTATCCGAGATCAGTATTTAATCATTTTATCAAGTAAATGAACTGATAAAACTTTGCATAAAAAACTGATAAAGTATCGAAGCACGTCGGGGATGCCCCGAGTTGAACAGTCGGGAATCCCTGATATGCATGTTACCTAATATTATTGGACAGTGTGTCGTGAATAGATATTCTACGTTAAAGTAAAATATTTTATCAGATTATATAACCAATAATTAATAAGAGAATGAGTCGAGGATTCACCGAGCGTTTACATTGACAGAAACATATTGATACTGACTGACTGAGCAATAAAACGTCTACGATGTTATAAAAGTATATCAGTTAAGAATTCATTTTATTCACAAAACACAATTTTTATCTTAAGCTAAAACCATATGTTTTAGCTTAAGATAAAAATTGTTACGAAAGTTATTTAATAGTTATTATTTTCCAGATGGTGTTTATTTATTGATGACGTAATCGAAATACAGGTATTGTATGTCTTTAGTCGCAGTGAGCAATTGGTAATAACGAAATAGGTGCGTCTGGGTTATTGCTTCCGTAATTGGCGAACACTTTTTTTTTTTTTTTCTGTGCGGAAATCCCCCCGGATACCACCTACTGGTGGTTATATCGGACTCGAACCGACCAAAAACCGCACGCCGTCTAAGGTACCAGTAGCCGGGGAATCAGGTGTACCCTAGAAAGGAAATCCCTGAAACCCTCACGTACCTCGGGCCATCTACTTACGGCTTGCAGATGACCCCTTTTCTCCTTCAAAAGAGCATGTGCTCCGTAGCACGTCCCGCTGCTATCCTGGCCTACTTCTACTCGGGTGACGGATGGCCTCACCTATCACCCCCAGTCTAGCGCTTATGGAGGACGGAGATAGTTCTGCAATCTCTGGCGCCCGAGCCGTCTGTGATACCGGACACGTTCTCGGGCCTGGCGGACCGGGAAAGTTCTAAACCTCTCCCGGTCCCGCTCCGACATCTCCTTTGCAAGCATAACTTGCTCGCTAAAGGAGACGGCGGAGTTCCACGCGCTCTCGCTTCGCAACATAGCGGCGATCATGCTACCGAGCGAGAGAGTTTCCACTCCGATGGCCGTCATAAGGTCACGCCTCAGCTCCGCCCACGCTGGGCATTCTGCCAGCGTGTGGAGCGCCGTGTCCAAGGTCCGGCCATCGCAATGATGGCACTCAGGCGTTGGCTCCTTTCGGATCAGTCACAGGTGATCTCCGAAGTATCCTTTTCCAGTGATCACCTGCGTCAGCCGATATGAGAGGGTCCCGTGATTCCTCTCGAGCCAATCCTCCATAACGGGTCTTACCGCCGCAATGATGGCGTGCCCGACACGTGATTGGCGGACACTGGTGATACAAGCGAGCACAGCGCCACTACAATGACTGCTGTGCAGCTTCCACTGAATTAGATTAACCAAACATGTCTTGCATCTATAGCAGTAATAATATACTTCATAATATATAATAAGTACATAAATAAAACTAGCGAGTGTTTATAGAAGCGTATTTGATGTGTTATATCTGGCATATAACTATAATAGTTTTCAAAATTAACATTTTATCTTGAAAATAGTGATTCAGGTGCAATTTAAATACATAAATAACCTATAAAACTGCGTTAAAATATTTTGTTACGTGCCTAGATCTATAAACAGTTACATTAGGTTACAGATATACTGCTGAATATGTAGAATTTTTACTGTTCACTGGTCGTAAGGTCGAATGTATGAAATAGATTTTTGATATTTGAATTAGATTTTCAATGGGATGACATTATATAGGGATATTTTTCATATATTTAGATTGACTAAACTATTGTTATATGTATAACGTTAAAATAAAATTTATTTTTTTAAATTAAGAATGAAATGCAAGATGTAAAATTTACGTTTGTCAAATATCTCATTTAGTTTAAAAGTAGTGAAAATGCATTGGTCTCTGTTTGGTTTAAATTTAAAAAAGCATGATATTTTTACCACGGTACATCTTCAATTTTTTGGTGTCCAGTAGCAACTATAAACCCAATTTGAGATGTCAACTAGGTTTTACCAGCAGCTCTGTCCGTGTGTTCGTTGATTATCGCGGGCAATAGTAACCATAACCTTCCTCAAGAATCAAAATATCCCTATGTCAAAGTTTATTAAAATAACTACAGCGGTTTAGCCGTGAAAGCGTTATAGACAGACACAGTTACTTATACATCCGTACCAATACTAAAAACATTGCATGGACCTCCCCGCGCCGTGAACCACGTTACCTCACAGTTGGCGGTTAATGGCACTTCAATCAAGTCAATCTTATCGTGATAACTTTTAAGCTATTTGTCGAAATTACTTAAAAAGACAAAGTTCATCGACATTACATACTGACAACTGCGAATGTATCAATTTGGAAAAAAATTGACAAATATTCTAAACTTTGATTTGTAAAATAAATATGTCTTGATGACACTCCTTTCAGAATATACATAAACAATGATTCATATGTGCCATGATTTTGATTAGAAATTTCTCAACAAAAGCTTTATTGTAAGAAGTGGGACACCTCGATACTTCCAGTTCGATCAAGCTACTTTAACACGACTAAAACAATTGTTCCTGTTACAATGTTAGCCGAGGTCAGTGTTCAAAAATTTTATCAGGTACATTTACCAGTTCATTAACTGATAAAACTTTGCATAAATACTTATACTTTATACTTTATACTTTATTGAACAACAAAAATAATGATAATACATGTATATGTTACAATGCATGACATTCTTTAAGACATTTACTATATCTTGGGTTAAGAACTGTACTCCTAGATAGGTAACTAAGTTACCTGTGGTAAGGAATTACAGTGCCGGACCCCTACTGGTATGTCGGTTGCTTTTACTAGTATATAAGATACATATATGTTTGTGTGTGCATGCGTGCATGAGTGTGTGCGAGTGTGTATATGTGTTTGTGTACGTGTGTATGTATGTGTATGTACATGTGCTTGCTTTTATTTAATTAATTATAAAGAATTCAGTTTCATCATAGCTTAACGTTAATAAATATTTAGTTGCAGCCTTTTTACAGGCAAAGTAAGTCAAGCCGTAGATGTCACACTTTGCATTGATTTTATTGTACAAAGACGGACCAAGATACATCGCAAATCTCTTGAAGAACGGTGTGTATGTATGTGGGATGGCACAAATTTTATTTTTTCTGCGTGTTGTGATGTCTCTGTATGGTGTTTGCAGGTGTTGTATCATAACTATTTTCAGTATATAAAGCTGTCTTACATTGAGTACGTTCCACGATCTATATAGCTCTCTTGTAGGGAATAAGATCGGTCGAGATGTAGCCACCTTAAGTATTGCTCTGTGAGCTATCTCTAGGGGCAACAGAATAGTTTTTGCTGCCCCACCCCAGCAAGAAATACCGTATTCGATAATAGACCGACGCATAAAACACTGATAAAGTTTTAAAGCATGTCGGGAATGCCCTAAATTGAACAGTCGGTAATCCCTGATATGCATGTTACCTAATATTATTGGACAGTGCGGCGTTAACGTAAAATATTTTATCAGATTATATAACCAATAATTAATAAGAGTATGAGTCGGGGATTCACCGAGCGTTTACATTGACAGAAACATATTGATACTGACTGACTGAGCAATAAAACGTCTACGATGTTATAAAAGTATATCAGTTGACAGTACATTTTATTCACAGAACACAATTTTTATCTTAAGCTAAAACAAATGCTTACGAAAGTTATTTAATAGTTATTATTTTCCAGAAAGCGTTTATTTATTGATGACGTAATCGAAATACAGGTATTGTATGTCTTTAGTCGCAGTGAGCAATTGGTAATAACGAAATAGGTGCGTCTGGGTTATTGCTTCCGTGATTGGCGGACACTGGTGTTGCAAGCGAGCACAGCGCCACCACAATGACTGCTGTGCAGCTTTCACTGAACTAGATTAAACGAAATATGTCTTGCGTCTACGACAGTAACAGTATAGTGCATAATTTATAATAAGTAAATGAAACTAGTTAGTGTTAGAGGTAGTGTATAGTAATCGAATTTCATGTGTTACATCGGGCATATAACTATAATAGTCTTTAACATTAACATTTAATCCTGAAAATAGTGATTCAAGTGCGATTTCAGTAATTACCTTCAAAACTACTTTAAAAGATTTCGTTACGTGCCTAGATCTATAAACAGTTACATTAGGTTACAGACATACTGCTGAATATTGCGCTTGTGTCTCCTGAGTTGTAGGCAGGGCGTTGGCAGTCACTGTCCATCAGGTTATGTTTGTATAGCTGCTCTACAATTTAAGAAAATATATAAAAATACTTGGTTGTAACGTAATGATTATATTCAGTAACTGGGCAACAGTAGGAATTTATAGGAGTAGGGAAACATTGTATAGGCTGTATCATGAAAGACAATATAATACTAGTGAGGACTTTAAGCAATATGTACAATGCTATTCAAAGATTTTTAAAAGTGTCTGTAAATTAGCCAAATCTTTGTTTATTAAGTCTAAAATCAGAAACAGTAGTAATAAAATTAAAGCAACTTGGAAAGTTATTAATGCTGAGACTGGGAGAAGTGGAACAAAGGAGTCTGATTTTAAATTAAATTTTGATGGTCACATTACCAAGAATGACATGGAAGTGGCCAACACATTTGAAAAATTTTTTTCCACTTTCCCAGTCGCACTTACAGGTAATTTAGGCTCTTCCACCTCCACTGCAGAATCATTGATCAGAGAAAATGTACCAGAATTTTTTAATAATTTTACTTTTCAGTATATAAATGAACTTAATGTTTTAGCTGCCTTCAAATCTATTAATATAAAAAAGACAGCTGATCTTTGGGGAATTTCTGTAAGTGTCGTTCACTCAATAATTGACATTATTGTACCTGACTTAGTTATTATATTTAATAGATGTATAGATTATGGTGTGTTTCCTGACCTGATGAAGTATAGCAAGATAACTCCTTTGTTTAAATCAGGTAGTCCATTAGGCCCCACAAATTTTAGACCAATTTCGGTCCTACCAACATTTAGTAAAGTTTTTGAAAAGCTGATACTTACTCAGTTGCTTAATTATTTTAATGAAAATCAATTGCTGCATACTAAACAATTTGGTTTCACTCATGGTCGGTCAACATGTGATGCTGGGGTTAAATTATTAGAGTATATATTTGAGGCTTGGGAGGAGTCACGTGACGCCTACGGGGTGTTTTGTGACTTATCTAAAGCATTTGATTGTGTGCAGCATGAAACACTTGTCAGGAAATTACACCACTATGGAATAAGAGGCAGTGCTTTGGATCTTCTTACTTCTTATTTGAGTGATAGGATTCAAAGAGTAGATGTTAATGGTAAATTATCCCAGGGATCAGTTGTGGCGGTGGGGGTGCCCCAGGGGTCTATTCTGGGTCCATTTCTGTTCCTTGTGTACATCAACGACTTGCCTCATCTTGTGAGGGATAACCATGAGATAGTGTTGTTTGCAGATGACACATCCTTAGTATTTAAAGTTAACAGACAGCAATCGGTAATTGACGATGTAAACAATGCTCTCTCTAAAATGGTACTTTGGTTTTGCGCTAATAACTTGTTATTAAACAGGAGTAAAACCAAATGTGTTAAATTTTATACTAGGAATGTTAAACAAGTAAAAACTAGTGTTTTGATGAACGGGGAGGAACTGGAATTGACAGACAAGGCTGTCTTCCTAGGTATAACTTTAGATTCACGGTTACAATGGGGCCCACATATAGAAACGTTATCTGGTAGACTTAGTTCTGCAGCTTATGCTGTGAGAAAGATTCGTCAATTGACGGATGTTGATACTGCGCGATTAGTCTATTTCAGTTACTTTCACAGCATTATGTCCTATGGTTTATTGCTTTGGGGCAGTGCCTCTGATATTGATTCAATCTTTGTGCTCCAGAAACGAGCTATTAGGGCTATCTATAAGATGGGCCCGCGTGAGTCACTAAGAAACAGATTCAAAGAAATTAACATTCTCACACTACACTCACAATACATTTACGAGAATCTTTTGTATGTGCATAAAAATCTGTGTAAATTTAAGAAAAATAGTGATCTCCATCAATTTAATTTAAGAAATAAAAATAAACTTGCCTTGCACACTACTAGGCTCCATAAAATATCGAATTCGTTTGTGGGTCAATGTATACAATTTTATAACAAATTACCAAACAACATAGTATTATTATCTATTAGTAAATTTAAGAAATTTGTTAAGCTGAGGTTGTCCAAAAAGGCTTATTACTCAGTTTCAGACTATGTCACAGATTTAGATGTTTGGAAATGAATTGCTCTTTTTTTAAGACCTATGATTGTGAATGTAACTGCTAGTTTAATATTTAAAAGAGTTTGAGTTAAAAGAGTGGTGGTGAGTTTCTTTCCTGGGTTCTTTTCTCACCACTCTACCATGAACAATCTGCGAACCCAGCTAGCTGTAATTTTAATCGACAGATTGTTCATCTTTCATCTTTTATTGTTTTTTTTATGACGTTCATAAGTGTCTTTTGTGACCTAAATGAATAAATGAATTTGACTTTGACTTTGACTTTGATAAAATCTGTATGTCTAACTAACACCAAAAGAAAATTTCAATTCAAAGCAATAGCTCCTCAAATTAGTCCTTTCGGTTGAATTTTAGTTCTATAATATTAGTACTTATAGATATATATTAAACTTGTACATATAATAAATCACTTTGTCCTCACGTGCATTGTGTTGTTGAGTAATTCCAACGGAATTTCAAAAGTTATTTATACATCATCATTGTTTCTGACCACGTTTGATGTATACTCAAGCGCCATTGACAAGTAAGGTTATCATAGCCATATGTTTTGAAAAGTAAACAATTCCTTATTGTCCGACGTTTTTAATTATTACTCATGATATTTTCTGCGAAATTCTCGTTAGTACATTATTTATCATATTGCTCATCTCTTCCTGTCTTTATTAATATGTGTCAGTTTATATAAATAAGTTAATATTAGTGGTAAAGTGATTATAACAGCGGTATAGTATTACCGAACAAGATATTGACCTAGGTTAGTTAGCTGCCCATTGGTTTTAGTATATTGTAAACCAAATAATGATATAGAAATATGAAAAGCTAAAATTAGTTTATTTATTTACATACTATAGAGAATTTATCGCTATGATAGTCAGAATATAAACGAACAAGTAAACAGATAATCAGATACATACTGTATTCTCATTTATATACAGAGTGGGCCACGAATTAGTTAACATTTAAAACAATCATATAAAAATGATTTGATATATTATAAAAATTGTTTATTTACAAGAAAGCTAATTTGTTGGAACTTATTTTTTTTAAAATTACGTCGTCTAAATGACCACCGTTTCGACATTTGCACTCTTCTAAGCGAGCACCGAAATTTTCGAATACTAGACGGCAAAGAAACCGCGAGATCGCTGACATCTCTTCGCTCATTTTTCTTTTAGTTGACGTAGTGTATTTGGTTTATTGATGTAGACACGATTTTTCAAATAACCCTATAAAAGAAGTCAGCTGGGAATAGATCTGGACTTCTTGGCGGCCATGGAATGTCAACTCGTTTGAAAATCAGCATGTCCGGAAACACGTCTTTGACCACCGACAGGGACTCATTAGATGTGTGACAAGTGGCTCAATCTTACGATTGTAGTTAGCAAATTCCAGTAGCATCGTTTCCAAGAACTCCCATAACGTTTTCACATATTCAGCAGAATTAACAGTAACTGAATGGCCGCAAGAATCTGCGAAAGAGTAGGCTCCAATGATCCCTTTTGCTGAAATTGCAGTTACCTTAGGTGAATGAAGTGGCCTCTCGTTTTTAGTTTTGGAAATTTCATTGCTCCAATATCTGCAATTCTGTTTGTTTACATGTCCATTGAGGTAAAAATGGGCTTCGTCAGAAAATAAGATGTCAAAGTTACTAAATTGTTCTAACATTGTTTCGGCATACGACTCGTGCAAATTTAAATCATTAGGTTTTATCTTTGCGTTTTCAATTTCACCCAAATTGGTCCAACCATTTAGTGGAGCCGGTGAGGTGTTAAATAACACACACATACAGAAACATTATATATATATATATATAAATTTTAAAATATTTCAGACATATAAATACTTGCATACTTACACTATAGGCTACACTTGTACACTTACAATACTGGCAGAGTCATACCAATGATTACTTAGACCTCTCACCTCTACCCATAAGGATATAATACCTCCTCGTTCGTATATTCAGTATTATTAATGTTCGTGACACTAACATTAATTCATACCGTGTTATATATAAGATGTTACATAACAAAAGAGAGATAATTCAGCACATATGTAGTGTTGAAATCATATCTCTGCTCTTTACTTCAAAACACAGGACTTTTCTTTACAGGACATAGAAAATCGCAAGCCGCAGATATCAGTCATAAAACCACCGAAATCAAATAGAACTACGATCTAGGGGCAAAAATTGGTGCAACTTAAGTTAAATAAGATGCTAAACTGCAACGTGGTAACTGATAGTCCAAGATGATGATGGCGGAACTGTCTAGGTAGTTTAGGAAAATTTGCACGTTATTGACCCAAACTAGCAAGTGACAAAGAAATGTGGAAGGGAGAGAAGGAGGCTTTTGCCTTGTAGTGGGACAACACAGGCTAAATATAGATATACAAAGACAAAACATAAACAAGAGGATTATATGTTGAGTCATCTGTGTGATGACGAACTAAGAACACTGAGTGTCACCACCCCTTGTCTTCACGAGTATGTCGTAGGAGCCGACTAACTGAGCAAACAACACATGACAACATTACGGCAAAGAGAGGGAAAATTTGAAGCAAACCCCATACTAACTTGTTAGGCCAGCGTAGTGTGGTATGCCATAACTTTCTTGTAAGGTCTATGTCCAACGTTCAAAGCATGTTAAGCATTTTTTAGACACTCGTAACTTGAACAACGCTAATTGTAACTACGTTCTTAAAAATCTTTTCGTGTCATAATAATTAAATCGTTATCTTCTCGATTTAAAAATAAACGTTATTGTACGAGGAGTTCATACGAGAACAAAAGTCCATTATTGTTGAAAGTCTCTATCACAATCGCATTTCCGCGTAGCCCGTCTCAAGGTTCACTTGTTCTAAAGCGAAGGGAACAGAAGGTCAGTAAGTATAACAAAGTATTAAATAAAGTTTTACTTGTATAGATCGTGAAAGGATAACTGACCCGGATTCACCACGAACATTTTAGTTGTGTTTTTAATCAGATGAATCCTGTGAGTTTAATGTAGAGAAAATATTTTTTTGCATAAAAGGCAAACAAGGGTTTTCTAATTCTAATCAATAAATTTTCAAAGTATGCTACGTTGCATCTTTCCAATTTGTTTAAGTTAAAAAGATCAACGGTTTAAAAAATGACCTGTTAAGGCATCTATTGTCAAAATACATGGTTGTCATGTAATTAGTAAGCAAGTCTGGTCCATAATATAATAATATTTTTACGGTAATATTATTAAAGTAACCAAATTAAGTGTTTACGAGTTTAGATCCAGCCTAATCTGTCTTCTAACTAAGAAAACAAAGCAAAGTTAACCACCACGTGCAAAATAGAGCTTCAATGGCACGTTATGAAAGTAAAATCCAGTGAATTTATGATGCTTGAGAATGTTGCTTAGGTACTCTATGATAAATGTAAGTAATAATATGTTTTGGTTATAAACTTTTTACTACAGCTCAAACTACTGTTAAACAGATTCTTTAAATATGTTTTAAAAAGTACTAAATAACCAGATTGTACGCAGCGTATACCTGTTGGTTTGAAATGGCTTGATACAAAGGCCAGCTTTAAGTGTGGTGGCAGGGATGAATGATCCCGCGGGTGTATGAATGGCGCAGTATATCTTCAATGGCCGACTAAGGGCTAATTGAATGCATCCTTCCTATGTCGGTCGTGCCGGAGTAATTATCACCGCCATATCTTGAGCGCTCGGGTCTAACTGGTAACTCACGGGTTACATGAGTTGTCACACATACACACAAAATAAAGTGGTTTTATAATCTAATAAATTGTAATTTGTGTGTAAGAGAGTTTTAGTTTTTATTATATTCCTATTTCTCTAGTAACATCGAACTTTTTAAATGTGGAAAAAGGTTACAAAGAATCGCGTTTCATTAACGTTAGATATAAGCCCCTTTTAAATCTTGTTTTACAAAATGGCGAAATAATTTGGGATGTTTATTGATGCAGTTTGGGATTGATTACACGGATGGCGCAGTGCTTTAAGCAATCACCATGCCGCTCTCTACTATGCTGTCACTGTTGTGAGTTCAAACCCTACATAGGATAACATTTTGTGTTTCATTTCGGTATAACACTCACTAATTGTTGTTTTGAGTGTGGGTGTTCTTTGTATGTTTGTCAAGTCCCCCGTTACATGGGATATATCTATACTGTGGGTGCTGTTTATAAAAAAAAACAATATTTTAGAATTGTATTTTAAAACCTTAAGGAGCGTTTACTTCGTATAACTATGGTATTTGACATATGCCTATTGTCAATCAATGTTTTAAATCAAACACAAAATTGGTATACAACATTTTCTAGTTGCATACATGTCTAATCCACGGGCAGCAACATTGAAAGATAAACGTACCTTTGAGGGTAACATTGTTTGAGATGTAAATATAGTAGTTGTGGCCGTACAAACATTGCAAGTGATTTAGAGATAGGTGTTTGTTCATCTTGATCGTGGGTGGTTAATCCCCAGTGGGCCACAGGTGTGCTTAGGCTTTTATATCAATAATTGTACTTAGAACAGAACCAACTTATCGTATATGCTATGGATTTCTAAGGAGAGGCCTATGTCCAGCTGTGCACTATTAAAGGATGTTAATTTTTTTTTATGGCATAGGTAGTAAGCGAGGTGGCAGACTACCTAATGGTATTTGAGATCCGCCACCTATGGACATCTTCAACTCGGGAGCTACAAGAGCGTTGACGCAGTTAGTTTCCCTTCCAGAATCAAGAGAGGAGTGGAGACTTGGGCTTCAATATGCTCATTCAATCGATAAAAAATAACGAAAGAACTGCAGTCACCTGTTTTTGGTGAGGAACTCAGGTTGAGTCTTATATCGAACTATGGATCTCACAGATTAACATGGAATGATGAACATTTATTATAAGTCCTACTGTAACTGTATAATCATGGAATATTGCCAAATTTATGTATATAAAAATGAATGTTTGTCTGTTTGTCTGTCTGTCTGTCTGTCTGTCCGTATGTCTTTTACAGAACCGTTGATCATGTGATTGCCTGTAGTAAAGTTGTTGTGCATGAACCCAGGAAGGTTTCTAAGTTGGTATGAATATTTTTTTGTATGTCTTTCCTTCAAATTTATTTTAGTTAGTGGCGTAACAACGCGCGCAGGGTACCGCTAGTACAATATAAAGTCATTAATCTAAAGTAAGTCTAAAGTTTGTAATTGCCAGCATGACACTAAAGTCTCAAGACTATCTGACAAAACCTATCAATTACCTATCTCTTGTAGGAAGTGTTCCTTTCCATTAACGATTAAAGTTGTTGATAATAATTTTGAAAATTATCTAAAGTGTATGATTGTTAAAATATACAATAGAAGTTAGGCTTTGATGGCTAAATAATAATATAAAAATAATAATATTTCAGACATCTAGCACACAACGCCATTTAGTCCCAAACTGAGCAGAGCTTGTACCATGGGTACTAGACAACTAATATAAATACATGTATTTTTTTTTCACTTTTCACCCGACACTTCAAGCACAGCAGTCGCATTCGCCACCACCGAGGCAGTTGAACCTGAGAAAATTTAATTTAAGACTTTCAGTGGAAGAGTTTACTGGTTTCTAACATTAGACGTTTTCCACGAACTTGTGAACTGTAGTCGGAAACTTTAGTTAAACAGGAAGAATTTATGGAAAATTAACCAAGTTCTTACATAAATATTAATGTGTCATTTTTATGCCAGACTTCAAACTTTCCGTTGCATGTTAACTTCAGACTAAGTAACTAGTGCCAAAGTTTTTGTTTTGTTATTTGCATTTTTGACACGTTATTGATACACACTGATAAATTAAATATTCAATTCAAATACAAAAAACATCTAATGAAATAAAAATAGTATTATTTCATCAATTGTTTTTTGTATTTGTAGGTATGGGTATACACCTACATATATGTATGTAATCAGAAGAATGTGTACCAGAATTTAACATAAAATTAAAGATTATAATATCCTCAAACTTTTCACACGGCTGTCTGATGCAAAAAAAGGCAGAGCTAGAACAAGGTGACCAGACCACTAATAAACACACTTATATATTTCTAAATATATACGTTTTATAGATACATTGCAATCTGACACAAAACAAACGATCGTCTTCAACACAACTGTACATACACATATCATGAGTGGGAACAAGTTCACAATCTCTAACTTAGCAGTTAGGATTTCTAGTCTCTACACCGATAAGCAACTCAAAAATATAGTCTTATAAGTATCAAAAAATCTAATTCTCTTGTTATCTCATTACCTACCATGTTATCCTTACACAGCTTAATATGCTACTCGCTATGGTTGTGTGAAGCGTGAGCAATTACATTGTCTTTTTAGAAATCTTTGAATATTGACAAACACACTTTATGAAACAATTTTATGACGTCGCAACAATATGAGTTAAATCTTTTTGCTGCTTGCCTGTCAAATACAGTAGTACCTAATCATCTCCCCTATTCCTTTCCTCAGGGTTCAACATCAAGTCAACCTGTAAAGATTTCTAATCTCTACTTTAAAAGATAATAAATTCAAAGCAGACGTGGTTCTGTAAATTATACGTAAGTAATACGAATGATGCACTTAAGCAAGCTTAGACGAACAAGGAAGAGTAAGTCGAGGACGAGTCGATGCATTTAACGGTATGTCTAGGAAGGGAGCAAGAGTACACTTCCTGCGGATGTAATAAATGTCGACGAAAGAATTTTATATCTACAATCGTGACCATCGTGACAGATCATGCAGGTGTGTGATATGTTAGCTGACATTACGCAGGAAATCGATTCATAAACACAAAGCCGATAGTTAACAAAGGTGACTTTGATTGCTCTTCACCAAAGAAGAATAATCGACAAAAATCAGCAAGAAAGCTTGCGGCTCAATATTTGCTGTTCTTTTACGTACAGGAAAACAGCATTCTAAATAATTCTGATCTTTGAAACATCAAGAAAGTGAATATGTCTTGAAATCTGATATAAGTATCATACTATTTTATAATACTTCAGTTAGGGGATTTATAGGAAGCAGTAAGTCGTCGTACTAAGTGTTGCATGTGGTAAATTATATACGGTGACAATAAATAAATATGTAAGTAATATAAAAGCAAATATAGCAGTGATTTAAATTAGAATAGAAATTTCCTGTATCTTAGTTTTTGAAACAGACTTAAACAGTATGTAGATACCACTATGTACTAGGTACATACAGATCATATAGATTAAAATTTCACCAAATAAAGATGTTTTGTTAAATATGAGTTGATACTACACTACTTAGGAAATCGTCACTACTATACTCAAGTAGTGTACACTGTTTGTGCTATGTTAGTACCGCTCAATATTTGGGTCGTGACGAACTACGCGTGTACAGTAAATTACAATGTTTAGGGCTATCACTCGTAACTATTTTAAATAAGTACATTTAAGAAATATTATTCTCATCTCTAGGTGGGCGCGCCAGCGAACCAGCATCGCTTTCTAGATCATACTTAATGGAGAGTAACTAAAATCGCCAATTGCTAGAACACTTCAAGTTTGATCCGTTAGTATTGTATGAAGATGTATCTATACCCCCATAGTGATCAGAGACTCTAAGGATCTTTGACCATTAATTGCCATCTACAGTACTCCTATTTCCATTGTAACACAATTTTGTGATCGATGTTTAATGAAAAACGCAATCGAACGCCTTAGACAAATCCCAAAAAAAAACACATCTAGTTGTTGATTGTGTGTATGTAGACGCTAACTAATTTATCTGTGTTTTTAATATTTTTATAAAACGCTAATACACATATCTACTATTATTTTTTATCACGTAAATTTTGTGATTATAGATTTAATATTCGATATCTTATGAAACGTGCATGATAAAAATAACTTTACTGCTGATTTTTGTAAATGCGTAGATATTTATTGATAAGGATCTAATTACACTTAAGGCGTTGAGATCTAACTCCTTTAATATTGTATAGAGTTCATATTCAGCAGATGGAAACTTTCTGCAACCTAAAACAACTAGGTACAAAAAGTTTTATAAAAATCCGGACCACAATCAAAATTTATGTTTAGATCTTATAATCATATTGATACATTCATAACTATCTTTTCAAAAACTATGAATGAAGTCTGTTTTAAATGTTTCTATTTCACACTTTTGATTGTATTTTATAAAATTAATGTTTGGAAAAGGTGACAACCCTAATTTGATTGCGCCCTGCCAGCGCATTTCCGTCCGCAACACTGCATATCCGGCTACGTTGCGCGCGCGCCGCTCTACTGCTGATAAACAAAGGGTCAAAGGAGCTTCCGCTCTGTAATAAACACTGGTCGTTGCTCTGTGTGCTGTTTTATTGCACTACACTCATGTATTTTTGTATGTATGCTTGTTCGTGGCTAACAGTATCACTCGCATGGTATATCGGTAATTTTTTTTGTTGTCTAGCTGCAACAGTTATACAAAAAGGTTAGATAAAGGATTAGCAGCACAAAAGATAAGAATAAACAAACATTGATTTTTTTTATACCTACTTGCGACCCGCAACATTTTTACACGGGTGGAGTATAACTTTAAAACTGTGTAACTTTTAAACTGTTCAATAAATTTTTGTAAGGCATGATACATCTGCGCTTTTCACCACCATACCTTGCCTACTATTCTCGAATGGCCAGCGACGTCGAAATACTTTTCTTTTTAATTTGTAGATTATGACTGAGAGTTTAAAAATGCACTTCCAAAATAACAAAGTTTAATATAAATTTCCAGCCACCATTATACCCTCTTAAACGTAGCATATAAAAAAAATCTTTCTTAGTACCCACCTCAGTAATATTTGTGCAAAATTTCATACTTTTTAATGTATCTATTATACATAGATATATTGAGTCAGAAATGGAATGCGACCGTCGCATCACTCGGGGACCGTTGATAAATATTCCTGTTTTTCGATCTCCCAAATACAAATTCCACTATCGTGCCCGTATTTATACATATCTGCTGCGCATGCATACTTCACGACGATCGTCACAATACAGAATTAAACTGAATTTTCGGGTTCATTAGTATCTTAATAGATCGGCAACCGAACGACATGAAACGCCCACCGTTGAACTCTCTGATTCAATTCAATTTTGTTATAGCGTACCTAATGGCAATTACCCAAAAAATCTAGAAAGTATTTCTATATGTAAAGTAGCTGGGTATGATGGTCTACATTCATCTGATCCGCGCAACATTGAGTAGGACTCTAAAAAAATATTGTTCCGAAATAAGCAAACTAGTGCATTATAATATTGGTGTACCACCAGCGCCAACCGGAATAAACGTAAGACCTGACGGCCATTATGCCAGTATATTATTTTAACCCTGATATCTCTTAAGATAATTATTTTAATGAAATGCTGTTAAAAGGTAATTCTGATCTACAATAAATGCACAACATATCTGGTGTATTTTACTGGACAAGGAATAATACTGTATTGCTTAAAATTGCTTCGTTGAAATCTTATTATTTTTGTAAAATATAAAAGATCATTCAACAGCCTTTTACAGTCCACTGCTGGACATAAGCCCCTCCTAAACAAGGAGGTATTTTCCTAAAAAACAAAAAGAAAATAGAAAACTAATGGCTACTCTGATTTATCCTTAGGAGATAGACATATTTTATGGTTTATGGTTAACATGTATTATAAATATAAACCATCCTCTTAAATCCTTCTATCTATTGGTGAAAATCGCATTAAAATCCGTTGCGTACTTTAGATGCATACAAGAACAAAAAGCGACTTCAATTGCATAAATGCAAAGATTTTGCGCTGATCAATTGTAGTTACTATATTTTCTTCAGTCTTGTATTAGATGCTTTTAAATTTCTTTTTGTAAAATCATATAAAATTATCAAGTTCTTCATAAAATCGTTGATAGACTATGTTAAACAATTTGATTCCTTACAAAATTAAGCTACGCAAAAAACTCTTCAAATATTTCTTAACAGCATACCTTGTTATCAGCAATGCAAATATCCCTGACGTTTATCGTCGTGGAATTCATAACTCTACGTACTCTTGTCTTGTATACATTGAGATGTGGCGACCTCAATTTCATAGTTTTATCAGATGCAACAGTAACGAAAACGGGCCTGTTAGTTTAGTGGTTAGTGGCCCTGACTACTAAGCCGAAAGTTCAATTTCCACTCAGGACAAATATTTGTTTTGTGTCTTGGTGTAATTTATCTATACGCATGTATTTAGAAATGTTTAAGTATGTTTATCAGCAGTTTGGTTACTATAGCACAGGCTCTGTCTAATTTGGAATCAGACAGCTGTATGTCAGATGTACGAGGTTATTTATTAGTATTATTGTGTTTGGTCATCTATTTGCTTAGCAAATAACAAGAAATTTAGTAATTTGTATTTCAATTTATTTAAATCTTATCTATTCCGTTATATAATCAAATTCTGGGATTTTCTGAGTAACAGTATCAAAACAAGAACCAGTTTTCTTAAACATTTTCAATTTAACAATCGCAAACAAGTTTTTCACGCCACTATTACTAATTTGAGAGCCCTATGGGTGCCACCATTATATTTAATTGTACATTTTTTTCAGCTTTCATGTTAAAAGTACCAATAACGTTTGAATTACATTATAAAGCAAACATTTTGTTTAATTTATACCTAGATTAAGAATACAGAGTATCACCACCCTTACTATTTTTATGAGTGTTGTAAGAGGCTACTAAGGGCACAAATATGCAAGAGAACGTCACTGTAAAGAGACGAAACGAGACTTGAAACAAACGCGATACCAACTCGTCTGGCCTGCGTGGTATGGTCAATACCTCCTTGTTACGGGGGAGCCTATGTAAAGCAGTGGACAATTAAATGCTTTTGATGAAATATATTAAACTATTTTCAACACGTAAAGGCTATTTAATTAAATTGCTATAATAATCTTATTTAATAAACGATTTAATA
Source organism: Hypercompe scribonia (assembly GCA_949316085.1). Classification (NCBI taxonomy): domain Eukaryota; kingdom Metazoa; phylum Arthropoda; class Insecta; order Lepidoptera; family Erebidae; genus Hypercompe; species Hypercompe scribonia. Next base: position 12,253,216 of record OX438980.1, read on the forward strand.
TGTGAAGTGATTAAAATCTTGCATTCAATTTTATTTATCTTTTGTGTATGAGTTTTGATTAAAATATCGATAACTTTATGATATGTTGTAATAATTATAACATTAAGTTATGATGAAATTTTGTGGTTAGTGTCTCACCTTGAAATTACCTCACCTTATTAATTATATAATTAATTTGATTGAATCAATAATAAAAATTGTTGATCGAAAATTACGCTTCATACGTTAAATTAGTCACTACACTAACATAGAACATGCGTTAGATATTTTATACACAAAAGGAGGTATTCTGAAATAATAGAAACAGTAGAATTGATTATTATTGAACAAGGGCTCTTAAGTTATATGCGGTAGCATTGACGTCAGCGAACGGGCATTGCATCACGCAATTCCAAACAATTAATGTAACAGAAACGCAGGGTTAACGAACTATTACAATGCCTCTATATCAATGAACAATACTTCGATGAAATTTCTAATTTTTAATTGGCAACAAAACAAACCAGCCTAATTTTGACCACCAAACGTGCATTATTAGATTAAGTCATCCAATAGTTTCTGTAACTTCCAAGCGTTGTCACATTATGGTTCTTCGACAAAGTGTATTTAATAGTCAATAGTTAATAAGAAAAATAAATAAGATATTTCATAAAAATTTTGACAAATTTCCACGTAAACATACCCAAGATATTAGAACGACCTACTTTCGAAACTTAATTTTCATCGTAATAATGTGTATTTTCTTGTAAATATACAAGGATTCTTACGAGAGAATTTTTAAATGTCAAAGAACAGCCAAAAAGACAAAGAATTTAAACGAAGGAACAACAAATAGCATTAAATATTAAGGTTACGTGTCTGTAAGTCATAACTGTGAGGATTATTAGGATTTTTTACATGTTTAAGAGTATCCAGCAATTGTTGTCAAGTCATTAAAACAAAATTATTACAAAAATACATAGCTTATGGTCGCTGTTTTAATCAAATGGAAGATTTTTACTGTCCTTCGGGAAGTGTTCTCTTTGGATGACACGTATGTACGAACTTTGTTTTTTCTTATTTGTTATTTAAAAAAGAACTAATTTATAAACTGTATTTAATAAGCTTAAAAAAATGTATTTAATAATCTTAAAGCAATCTAATCAGTTGTAATTAGAGATAGTAACAGTTTTATCGACACAAAATTTGCCCCTGCGTTAAAGGACTGACAGCGTACCTACATTATAGTCAAATTTACTTTAGTGACTTCTATGCGGGATTGTTTGATGTCTCAGTTAATAAGGCTTTGCATAACTTACTAACAACTTTTTAAGCAAATGTTTCCGAGGTCATTTAAACCGTACCGGCCCATTTAAAGGCGGTAAGACTTTGATTGGCCGCCTCATTGTTACACGTGAGTAGTCAACGTTTTACTAACAAAGGGATCAGTCGATAATCGTTCAAGTGTCCATCAGGTCATCACTCAGAGGCGAGATGAAAGCTTGTCGGTTCGGCTAAGAGACGGTAATAAAAGCCGCGGGTTCTTGTGACAAATGAGTCCATCTGCTTTGTTGTCTCAGTATTATAATAGTTAAACAGATCATGAACATGCCGGCGGTTTAGAAAAGGTAAAGCAATATTATAACGTTACCCACTTAGCAGGGATGTTTTTCATTAATCATTTATCATAGAATATCATTATCATACGTTGTAGGAGAAAGTAGAAATAGTAGTTCTTATAACAGAAATATATTAGTTTGTGAACATTACATATTATAAACATAGTGCAGTATCTGTTTTTTTTTTTAAATAAATTAAAGGAATCGCTATTTAAGTAAGTGATAATAAATAAATAAATATTTCGGACATTCGACACACAACATCATCTAGTTTCAAACTAAGCAGAGCTTGTGCTATGATAACTAGACTGACTGATAGAATACTTATATCCTTTTTTTTGTAAATATATACATATTATACATAGAAAACATTCAAACTTCAAAACAAATATTTGCAGACCATACAAACATTTGGTCCGACCCGGGCATCAAACCCGAGACCTGAAGCACAGCATTCGCATTCACTACAGCTGTGCCACCGAGGCTGTTAATGACTTTAACATCATCATCATCATCATCGTCAGCTTTTATTCCTCCGCTATTGAAATTTTGACCCATTATGCTACGCCCGCCAGACCAGCTGGTATTAAATTTTAGTCAAGTTTTCTTTCTCTTTGCAGCGCAGTTGTCCTGCGTGATTTGCTCGCTTAGTCGGCTTTACGACACCCACAGAATGACTAGAGGTGAATAGGTGATGGTCGCTTATCCTCTGATATTTTTACATTATGTCGAAGAGTGACTTTGTTATTAGTTGATATTATTAAGAAGCTCTCAACTTCTGCCCAACTTCTAGACTTTCGATCTAAAACACAACCAGATTTTCATTAATTTTCCAACATTCAACTATGTCGTTGGTGTATTCACCAACTGATTTACTCATAAGATGAGTACCTAATCTCTCTTTTTTAAATATTGTTATCTGTGTCTTTAAAGGAGTGTCTTAACAATTTTAATATTTATTGGTATATTATCTATTTATGTTATTTATTGTCTGGAGGTTAACGAGAGCTTATATCTCTTTCGGTCATGGCTCTTTTTATAAATATTTTTAGTGCCTATATTTACCAACTAGACACGATTGATCATTCAATATACTTTAGATTGATTTATTTTCCTCATGTCTATCTGATCGCAATCGTAGTGATCACTATCTGAAGGATCCAGAATGGTGATAAACATGTTTATGTATTTCGCATTGCTTATTATAGGTAGGTGTAGGTGCAAAACATTACACTCCGATACAGAAACCAGTCCTGTTCGCACAATTTTGGTTCAACAGTCAGCATAACCAACCACTAGTCCATCAGGCCAGTCTTATTGATGATCTCTGAAGAAGAGCGATCACTAAATAGCGTAAGGATGGCCCGATGGATTTTTTTAAATTTGAAATATAAGATAATAATTATTGAACTCGATCAAATACAAACTCAATAAAGTAATGCAGCTTCTTACAAAAAAGTTCAGAACCAGTTTTAAGATTACATTAATAATTATTTTTAAGCAATTAACAACCAAATGTGTTTGATTTTATTGTTGCCAATTTTATTTAATGGTTATTTGCCTAAGAATTGTGGTTGTCCCGTGTAACCTGAATACGAATGGTTTTTTCCAGTTTCAAATAGGATTCAAGGAATCCCCGTCAAGAATTAAAAATAGGGATACAAATACACACATAAGAATTAGCTTTTACAATGTGTTTTTTTTTGTCTTTCTTACATTTATTCATGATTTCAGCATGTCAATAAAGGACAAAAGGCAAATGCCCCGACTAACGCTCCTCAGTTCCCTTGAAGTCCGATACGGCGAGACGATAAACAAACTTGTTTTGTATATTAAGTAGTAGATAGTACATAAAATGTTGTTTTTATAGTTCCAAATACGACTCTATTAATGTTGAACAGAAACAACTCGTAACACAACGCACTCTGTGGACACCAAAACTCTATTAAGAGGTTACAGTTCGGTTGTGTTTTTACTGTTATTGTACCAGACAGATCATCTGATGGCTTCCCCCAGCGCAGGATTTCCCAGGATTTTTCGCCGGGACTAAAATATTCTTTGCAGTTTTAAGCAACACATGAAATACATTAAATATTTGTTTGCCCGTTGATAACCTTATCTGGCGCCGACGAGGTAGGCGTATGTTTCGTATGCGTAAGCCACATGTGTGTCCTAGATAATTTGAGGCAAAACTAATATGAATGTAAACATTACCCGCACCCAAACACGTTTTTTTTCTATGTCATGGATAGCAAACTCATTATGTATATTGAATTTTTCCAATTACCCTACAAACCGCTTAGCGTTCTACCGAGTACATACCTACAAATGCATGTAGTTAATGTGAAAATTAAGAAATATAAATATGAAAATTTCATTACGTAGTTTTTACTTTACTATTCAAATTATTCCATATTATGTTTTGACTTTTTTGACAGGTTGCTACAGGCTTTGTATCAAATTTTCCTTCTGTTTGCAGTGCTATTGTACGTTGGTTCTTACGACACTCACAAATGAACAGGGGTGGCGATATTTCGAATTTTTAATTTGTCACCAAACGGCACATTCGAGTACTCGTGCAACGATGAATATTCGAAAATAAATTTTTAATTAATACTCGAGAGGGCTGGTGAATGCCAAAACAATGGCGAAAAGTAGGCGTGTTTTTTTTTCAAACTTAAGAACTTACTAAAATAACACTAATCTGCCTGTTCCGAAGCGTGAATAGAATCCAAGAGTTGTGGTCATCATACTTATTGCAAATGCAAACAATACAGTGTGGTGATCAACACTATGGCAGCCTAGTGGGATTCTTTTTCACGCACCGCTTGGAGAGGTAAAATGCATGACAGTCATCGTGACAGTGTAAGGTTCACACACTTACCACGATAACTGTCACCCCTGCCTCAATTAGCCTCCGGTCTCGCACTCAACAACGAAACAACAGCACGGGTGCTGTCGCTTTATGTTGATTTTCTGTGAGAGATTAGTACTGCCCCGGTTGAGCCGGTTCGTTTGTAGTGAAATCTGTCGTGACTCTATTACATATAGCATGGCTCTACTTCCTATATATTTAAGTATAATATTCGAGGTCTTCAATCTTCTTTTAATTGTACAAAATACAATCTAGAATAAGATCGTGAAAAGAATGAATTAATAATCTAATCAAAAATCTGTCAATGGTTTTTACAAACAGCAATGTTACGTGGTTTGAAATAATTTAATTTTACCTGTTAGATATCTAAATCCTGTCTGTAACCTAAAAGTTTAGAGGCAAAAATCTTTAAAACAAACAGCATACAAAGAATAAACTTATTTTCGAGGTTATTATATCACTTTATATCGTAACTGAGATCAACAACATATCTTAATTTATATCTAAGCTATGTATTTATTATTTGCACTCAATGGCACCTGCCTGTTATCTGACGGATAAGACCACTAACACATTCTACTGAATAAAAAGTAAAGTTTTCAAGATCTCACATTGCCTCTTGGCCTTAAAATGGAGAAGTTCCTGTAGCATTGAGCTAGTTTAGGATCGCTCACCCATAAATTCCACAGAATAAAAGGAAAAGCCTCTAAGGTCTCATATGACTTTTACAATTACTTTGGACTAGTTTCGATAAGACATGTTGATAGTTCTTGACCTCTAGCTAAATGCCCTAAAACAGGTAGATGACAAAAGTAATATTATCTGTAAACACATGAAGTCTAAAATGCTTTTTCAATTTTTTCTTTTTCCTTGTACTAAGATCATTTATTTCATGACTTCCTTTTACATGAGTTGTGTACAAATTTTAGGAAAAAAAGTAGTCAGTTAAGAAATTAGTCATCCAAGATGGAATGGATTTAATGGGAATACCTTGCAATATATGGATGAAGCATATGTAATTACGAAATATACTTAGTCACTATTAGAAATAGAGTAGGAGGTAATCAATCGTTCTGGCGACTTGACACATACGTGTGTTGCGCTTTGTAATCGCATCGGAAAGGAGAGTGAGTTACTTAACCAATAAGAATTTGAGGAGTGAAGAAATTACAAAACTTTATTCCTTCTTACAGCACTAATTTTCTGATGACGGAGAACCTGCACAGATGTAGTCAATAGAACACTCCTTTACCTTACCCTCAGGTGAAGGAGCGTTCAAAGAATCTCAAAATACTCGTGCACATGATATAAATGAAGCCTGCCGGTATTTTTTTCTTCACAGTCCGTAAATGAGGCAACTAATAACCAGATTATATATTTCTTTATAGTTCCATTTTATAACATACCCATTTATAAAGTAAATTTACTTTATAAACGATATTCCTTTATATTACTCTTATATATTGTATATTATGCGAAGAACAACACAAAGTATGGTTGAGCACACGTAACAAAACACTGCGGTTTAGAATTGCTGCGTCCTTGCCCTCGAGAGCTAGAATCAGCCGGACCTTGTTAGTGTTCAAGAAAATCTATATTTACTCTAACACGTAATGTACTTATTTAAAATGATATTAATTCTGTATACTTCATGATATAAACATTATATTTTTGAATTTGGGGAAGAAGTAAAAGTAAAAATTATAAATAAAAATGAAAAGTTAAATAAAAAAAAAATATATAAAAAAAATTCAAAACATTTTAATTGAAAGATTCTTTCAATGATAAAAAAAAACTGATGTTCTTCTTCGAACGCCTGAATAGATGTTCTTCTGTGATTCCGTAATATCACTCGGGTTAAATCTGTCCATTTGTGCTGAAGCACGACTTTCCCACAATAAAACGATTTACCCTTTTGCTTTTAAACTTACACGTAAGTTCAATTAACATTTTAAATAAAAATTAAAGCATTGTCAATGTTCATTTGTTATCCTTTTTGGCTAGTCGTTTGCTCTGGTTGTTATAGTGTGAGTACCTAGACGCTGGCTCCTTGCGCATCAGACACAGGTAATCTTTGAAGCGTCTAGTCCCAAGTTTCCTTTCGAGCCGATCCTCGACAACATGTCTTACCACGGCTTTCTTACCGGTGACCAGCGCTTTCTTACCCAAGTCTTTCTCTCCACTCTTTTATGATGCATACAGGGTCTTTTGCCTGCAGACCCAAGGTGGAGTTTCTTTTTTGTGGGGAAAAAGTTAAGAACAATGAATTGGGACTCAAATAGAAGTGTTGCAAACACAGAGTTTTCCATTAATTTTGATATTTGATTTTAATTGTAGGAAATTAATAAAATAACACGTCTGCTTGGTAGCTGCCAATTATTATTTCAAACAAACAAGTTACTATAGTAGTAGGTTATCCTTTTAAAAGACTTGTTATTTTCCTTAACATATCCAATTTTCCTTAAATTACTTTAAGAATTTACCGCATCAGTCCAGTAAATGGACCGCTAACATATTATATAAGAGTGTTGTTTATTTATACCCACCATAGTGTGGGTCACCATACTGCATTCACAACGAGTATGACTATATTCTGTTCATGCTGTCCTTCAGGCAGCGTAGAGTCACTTTGGTAGACATAAATTAAAAAAAAAGAAATTGTATTGGAATCTAGGGATGTAGATCATCCCTAGATTCCAATACAATACAATTCAATTCCTTTGGTGAACTAGAAAAGAAACGACGTTTGGAAATGATGGAGATTAATTTTGTAATAAATACCTATCCGATTTTTAATATTTCGGTCTTTCAATTAGTGTATGACAGGAATTGTTCTGATTTACTGATAAGAACTTGGTATATCTGACTCATGGCCATCTGATCCCAAACTAGACAAAGCCTATGCTTTGGTAAACAGACTGCTAACAAACATACTAATATACTCAGAAAAGAACGCAATCGTACTCATGACACAATTATTCCACCACCTCTGGTTTAACAGTCATGGTTACTAACCACTAATCCAGGGCCAGTCAATATACTCATTTATACTATTTTAGTATATTTTAGTTTAATATTTTGAATACATAGTTAAACACATGTCCTCTTATTTATCATCAGGCAAAGTATCATCATTTTGGTATCTAAAATATAAAAAACTTTGGATTTTTGTTGTACAGCGAAACTTATTCGCGATTTCGAAATAAGTGTAATAGTCGCTAAAGTCTAAAACAATAAGTACCCACATACCTAATACTGTGTGTGTATATACCACCTACTTATGTTTTGTGTTTTATACTGATGTTCTATTATTAAGGTACACCTGTTTAATACTCTTTATCGAATACGATGTTGCCCAAAACTGAAGCACATGGCGTCCTAAATTTAGTTAATCGTTTCCTGTGTAATCTAGTCGTAAAGTTAAAAGTGTTTTAAACGAAACCAACTTATTTAGCAAAGTTTTACGATCTGTTAATGAATATTACTTTCGAAATAAGATAAAGAAAATGAAAAGAATAATCTGTAACTTCATAATTGTATATGAATATTTATCTTAATCTGCCATGGCATAGGACAACCCAATATTTATTTTGTACTATCCTAAAACTGCCTTTAAATATAACTTTCGTTCTATTATTTAAAATGGTTTAAGAACTAATATTTATCATCTGATTGTAAAGATTGTTATACCAAGTTCAAACACTAAGTTTGGTTGACTACAAAAACTATTTTACTTTCTATTGGTACGTATGTGCCTCAGGAAAAATGGCTACTTAAAAGCATCTTTCCATACGCGATACATAAGACAATGCTTGGCTTCTTCATAGTTTGAAAAGGTTAAGCCTTATTATTTATTAATCTCCTTTGGCAATGGGAATAAAACCAAGAAAAAATAAACAGAAAACAAAGGAAAGAAGAATATTTTCTGTTTGAAGTTCGTTTCCTGTTTTTTCTTGAAATTTAGTTTGTGTTGATTATGAGTGAATCTGTAGTTCGATAATTGATATCTGTCTCATTATAGAGTGGACGTCGATACGCTGAACGTATCTGTGTACCCCTTTAAAGGGTACCAGCGCCATTTTACATTCCGTAATTGTGTACACAATACATGTACATACATGTGATTAGAGCAATCACGTTATATTTGTTGTCATTAATTGAAGAGTTGCATTGCATTTCTCCGAAGAACTTCATCATCATCACTCATGTAAATGATGCTCTTTTAAATCATCGTGTACAGTTTCTTTTGTTCATTTTATACGTCGTGACGTCCACTACTGGACATAGGCGTTCCCCAAAGCTCTCGCCAACAACCAGTCCTCTGTTACCCGCATCCAACGGTTACCCAAACTTTGGCCAGGTCGTCGGAGCACCTCGTAAAGATCCCTTTCACTTTAGAACTTTTTGGCCCTAACTTTGTGTCTTTATTTACTAACTTTGTGCACCGACAGATGAAAAATAAAAAAACATTATCAGTGTAGTCGAAACCAAATAAGTACGCATTGTTACATGTAGCTTAAAAACTACTTGTTTGATCTCACTCAAATGTAAATGGGACTACATAACAATCACTAACTTTCGAACATAAAAAAGTTATGAAATCGATAAACCTAATAAAAATTTATGTGGTAACACATCCAAAAAAACATACAGTCGAAATAAGAACCTCCTCCTTTTTTGAAGTCGGTAAAAATTGACATGACTGATGAGCAGTGCGCTATCATGACCGATGATGTAAGTCAAATTCTAGATTACCCTTTAAATTACCTTTATATTATGTCTTATATTACACGTGATAACACAACATTAAAATAATGCCTTTTCTTTTTTTCCTTAAGGGTAAGTTGTGAACGCGGGAATTACAGTAACGTAATCAAACCAGGTCAAAATTCTATGAGGTAATAAATGTTATCACTCACGTAAAGCCGAAATGATTTCATTTTTATTGAGTTTAAAAAAACAAAATGATTAACTGATTACCTACCTTCAAAGTATTTATTTGGAACAGTAGCAAATATATCGTATTAGTACCTTGCATTGTATTATAAATTATATTTCCCTCTGGGGATTAATATTGATAAGTACTTGTTTTGAGGTAAATTTAAATAGAGCAAACACTGCCGAGGAAGACTATTATGTACTTAACTACAATTCTGTTTATATCGAGTATGTACTTTAATAATTTTGATAATACTATACTAAGAAGAAACCGCTGAATTGTTGCTTATTTTTTTAAACATACTTATACACGAAGCTACTGGTTCGATCAAAAAATTGATTTGGTTAACATTAAGCAACAGGTTGAAAGTTTTAGAAATTACAAAGTATTTTACCGTATAACCTTAAAAAATCAAATAAAACTAATACATTTTTAATATCTATTTAACTATCTGTTAAAATAAGTCAAGTAGAAGACAGGAGCATAGACTAAAGTTTTTTAATCTAGAAAGCAAACTCTCGAGTAAGTAAAATCGTAGAAAAATACATTAGTCACGAAATATATCACTATTACAAATCAAACAACGTCATTACACGGAACCAGTACACCAGACAAAAGTACTACGGATCTCTAATACAAATTATCTGATGAAGTGAACCCATATCTTGCACTTGAAAAAATGCATTGATTTTGTTTATTGACCTCTCTAGCGCATTTGACACTTTAGATCATAAAAACTCAAAAACCAATTAAAGGATTTTAAAGCTTGGGAATACGTGGAACATTACTCAAGTGCTGTGGAACCAAGACAACCATAAATTCACTGTAAAAGTAAAGAATACGAACAGCGATTACAAAGGTATTAATATAGGAACAGCACAAGGATCGATACTGGGTCCCTGTTTACTTTCGTACTTTACGTACGTGAATGACATGTAGAATTGCGTAAAATATTGCACATGCTATCAATTTGAGGATAATACATGTTTTGTCGCAGTTGACAAAGACTCACAAAGAGCAACCGATCACCTGCAGTCTAATTACGACATACTCATAATTTGGTGTCACGACTCTGGGCTAGTAGAAAATGCAGAAAAGACACAATTATTGTACATTAAATCTCCGGACCTCAAACACTTCCCGTTTAACAACATAATTGCTCATATCCATAACTGCTTACATACGCCAGTGATACAAAAGTGTGATTGTGATTTGTTGTGATACCATTAAAAATGTTGATTGCCAACGATACATTGGTGCAATTATCGACAGCAATATAAACTAGAGTCTCCATGTTAAGTATGTGTGCAATGAACTGAGACCGTTTCTTGCTAATATAACATTATTATGAAATCGCATAGCAGCTATGGTCGCACATATGATTGTTTATAAGTTTATTTGACTACTGCAAAACCATGCTGCTACAATATACGATATATGCTGCTTAAAGAAAATTTCTTGAATCAAAAACTTCACGACGAAATTAAATACTCTGTATATACGTGAGCGATGGCTCGGCATGTAGTTGTGTATGCCGAGCGCAGCCAACAATATACTGCACTATACGGCGAACCACTGCTTACCTAGTTCCTCAACTTATTGCCATACTACCCTCGTATTTGTGTACTAAAGATAATATCAAACCTCATAACATAAGATATAAATTAAAACCCTACTTCTTAAGAAACTATGGTTCACAGATAATTCACTTAATTTAAATAATAATTTTGCGACATAGACTAACAGTGAGCATTGTCTATAAATCACATGGGTTTTCTCTTAATGCTTATGCATTTTGGTTTGTAATATTTTGTATATGATGAATAAATCAAAAAAAAAGATAGGTACTCTATTTCACAATGTGAAGCGAGATCGTGAAAAAAGGTTTCATCCTTCCTTACCCAACATTTCATAACAGTTTGACGTAAAGAAAATACGTCAAAATGTTATGAAACAATTTTATTATACAATACTAGGTAACTCTTGTAAACAATGAATTTCAGAATGTAAACAACACGGTCGATTAGGAACGTTAGTTAAAAAGATTGTCAATAGATGGCGCATTGCATATTGCTTAACTCAACTTTCGTATAGAATACAGGCAAGTATACGAGTATTATTGTAATATATAATAGTATAATAGTAAATAATGTTGTTATTAGTAAGGCATTTCTTTCGAACGATTTGTTTGTCCGAGTCATCTGAAAGTTATTTATACATTTTAAGTTATAAACTAAAACTACATATTTAATTTCAAACATGTTAAGAAACTACTTAGGCCTTTCAAAGCCTCAAATTCGTACTCGTATTTAGGGAGACCAAAACAAATTATGTAAGCTATAAAACTATTTAATTGGATTTTACTGTCACAAAATTTCTTTAAGTTCTTACTGTACATGTACATGTACTGTACATAAATATATGAAGGTCGTAATAAAACCATTTACATTAGGACTACTGCATAAACGCCACAGGCGTCCATCTTATCTAGATATAATCCTTTTATCATAAACCATACGCTATCCACTCATAGATACGTAAATATTGTTTATGTATCCAAGAGTTCTTCATGTGGATAGCTAAACATTATATGCAGACTGATCATAAGTGGGCAATCTACCAAGATTTTTTTTATACTGTGTAAAAATGCCGTTTTTAGAATGGTTACTTTGGCACCCAACGTGGGACTTACAAAATGTGTGAGGTCCTATGGCTAATCATTGTTTTCAGGATAATTCTAATGCGCACTGCAATAAGTTGTGAAATATTATGTAAATGATCTCGAGCTAAACACATTTCTAACGTAGCTATTTCCTCATAAAAATCAATTGAACGTGCACGTCATCGTTAAGTATCAGAACGCTTAGATGTTTACGAACTGCGATAGCGAATGTTCGTCACTGTTTATTTATAACGATCCTCATTTTATAACAAAAGACTACAATACAATAAAACACTAGCATAAATTACGTTATCCCAAATGACAACAAATATTTTCATAGTTTGACCTTCCCAAAGCGTATTGACAAATTAAAAATGATAAGCGAAATAATTTAAAATACAAATTCCGAGTAATTCGACGATAAACGAGTGCACAGAAAGAAACTTCTTTGTAATCCTTTACCATTCCATACATTCATTTTCGTTCAATCCTTCGTTTTAAACGGTTTCAAAAAAGGAGGAGGTTCTCAATTCGATTGGACCACGAATTAGTTAACATTTAAAAAACGCATAAAAAACCATTTCATATCTTATAAAATTGTTTATTTACAAGAAAGCTAAGTAGTTGGAATTTATTTTTTTAAAATTACATTTTTCAAGTTCAAGTTTCTACTTTTGCACTCTTCTAAGCGTGCACCGAAATTTTCGAATACTCGTCAGTAAAGAGACCGCGACATCACCGACATATCTTCGCTGATTTTTCTTTTAGTTGACGTAGTGTATTTGATTTATTGATGTAGACATGATTTTTCAGATAACCCCATAAAAAGAAGTCTGGGATAGATCTGGACTCTAGAAATCAGCTTTTCACCAGCAGGAACTCATTGGATTTGTGACAAGTAGCTCTATTTTGTTGAAACTATGTGTTTACAATTATATAACAAATTTCAGTAGCATCGGTCCCTAGAGCTCTCGTAACATGTCTGCACGGGATGTTAGATTCAAATGTTAAGGAATTCTTGGTCCACCCTATATTTTATTTTTTGTTTGTTACCTCATAACTTGCTTCTGAGGATACCGATTTTGGTGATTCTTTTTAAATTCGAAAGCTGGTACTTGATATGTTCTCATATATAAATTTGAATGCAGTCTGACTAGTAATTTTAAAGTTATTCGCAATAATGCGTATGTAATAGAAAACATGATCAATGTTGTCGATATTGATGATGCTTTTTATTTTTCATCTATCAATGCAAACTGAATAAAAAGCTTTAAACGGTGGTTTAGAAGAGATAAAAGAGCGAAGAGAGTGTTCTTATACAATTCCTCGGAGACATACAATGGAACTCTTCAATAAAAGACAGCAGATCTGTCATCGTTGCTACAATCATATGTATATAATTGTTTACTCAATCACACAATATAACATCACATCTGTACTCTCTATGGGTGTATGCAAATGTGTTTAGTATATCGAGGTCCACTAATGAGACAATGATATAGGGATCCTTAAACACGTATTTAAAATGTGTCATTAGTGAAAAGTAAAAATTTTCTTTGGAAAAATAATTACAAGATATTTTTTTTTTGTTCCTAAATGTTTCTCATTTAGTAATGTTCTGACGGAGATATTCGCTGAAGTATATGCTCTTGTGCAACTGTAAAAATCAACAAATTACACAATAACTCTTGATTTGGCAATGATTAGGCACTAGAATTGCAAAATAAAACCTAAAAACTAAGGTGTATTTTCTAGTAAACTTGCTTCATCGAAAGCCAAGTTTTACACTCTACACAAACCTTTTTTAAAATAGCCTAAGAGGTACATTTTCTATTTTGAGATAGACGGCACTCCCTTTCTTTGTTTGTGTTATTTCAGCAGAACTGTCTCATATAAACGGTGCGTTTAGAAAGAAGGTGTATCCACTTTCACAAAACTAAAGTAAGTAATCGAACTATAGATTCACTGAAAATCAAGAAACAAATAAAATTTTAACAAAAGAAAAAAATGAATGGTGTCGTGGGACACCAGGTAGGAACGAAGTTCCTTCGGATAATGTGGAATCGACACAATTTGCAAAAAAAATCGTGCTCAATTTTATGTAGGTTTTCTTGATTTTTCTCTTAAATTTTGCTGATTAGTTTTTATTTAAGTACGAGAAAGTATTTTGGAAATTCAGTATTTTAGGAAATAAAATAATAAATTCCTTAAAATAATAAAATAGCACACATGACGCGCTTTCGCGCCTGCGCACGTCTCATTTAACGGTTTTATTCCACGCACTTTTTTCCACAGATTTATTCCACGCACTTTTTCCACTTACGGTTTTGCTACCACATTTTTTTCGGTTCGGTCCCGCAGCGAAATCCCTATCCCCTCCAAGCCTGCCGTAAGGAACTTCGTTCCAAAAACCAACTTCAATTAGAAAATATTCTAAAGCAAAAATGCAGTGAAAAGCAAAAAAAAAAATAAGTCGGTATTGCCTAAGAGAATATCACAAAATATCTAGGAATAATAACACGATAATTTTTGAATTATGAAATCAATTACATAAATTCATGACTGTACACCCCTCCGAAACGCCAACGCACTTCTACCCGCCCGCGCCGCCTTGATGTGTATGTGTACATAAATGTAATATTGACCGACACCGACTCCAAAAGTAACAATAATTGCAGAATATTTTCTATTTGAAGTTCCTTTTTTTGTTAATTGTAATTTGTTGTAGGAAAATGTTTACGGGCAGTTAATATTTCTTTACACTGAAGTTCTAGAAATTTTTACACTTTGTTATTAAAAGATGAAGCTTTATTATGTTTATTCATTTTATTAACAGATATTACTAGGCTATTGCATAGATAATAAACTATTAATTATTGCTAATTAAAGCATAATTTGTGACGGATGTGACGACAATGCAAATTTTTAACGAATTATTATTAATAAATACATAAGATTAGCATTGTCATCGTTAATGATGTCATATCGAAGCCCTATGGCGCTAAAAAACATCGCACGTAGATAACATTGCACTGATAACTTTGCTCACGACAGTGAGCAAGCAGTGAGTGCTCGAAATTCATGCAGATAAGTGATTACTTATCTGTATGAATTTAAGCATGATAAGCACTATATAAATATGTGGTAAGGTTATTGTACATTAACTTATATTTAATTAGCGCAATTAATAGCTTCTCTGTGATCATTAGTAAATGCTTAGATACTGCCATTTATGGGTCTCAGAACGCCGATTAAAAGTTATTATTGATATCAGCAATGGTGTTTGAAAACTGGTCTGTATATAAATAGCCGATGACATATCTTGTGGCTCAGCTGCCGTTGATAATGCAATCTTCAAGGCGTGTTAGATTAGCTATCATAACGCTTTATCATCATCTCAAACGTTTGTATCTTGAGACCTTTTGATGTCCATTCAATCAAGTTTCTAAGAATTGTTTATTTCAGATGGCGTCAGTTTAAAACTAGTGATTTTGTGTTTCAATTTTTTTTTTATTTTAAACGCTACTTTAATAATGCATCCTTGTTACTGCACAGTTACAGTTGTTAGCTTGGTAAAGTATTTTTAATTCTTAGAAAATTTTAGTCAGCGAACTTTTTTTTAAATGACGTTTACCATTTCTTTAGGTTTATGGGTCTCATCTGTTTAATTCCTCAACTCTTTCCCTGCCGGAGACTTTCCAATCTAAGAATACTGCCACTTATCACACATACGACGATTAAAAATAAAAGAACATTATTAACATAATTTTCCTACACAGATGTAACGTCAATATAATTTTTAAATGAATTATTATTGATATATGTGTACATAAGACTAGCATTGTCATCATTCGTTGACTGCCTCGGTGGCGCAGCGGTAGCGAATGCGACTGCTGTGTTGAGGTCTCAGGTTCGATTCCCGAGTCGCACCAAACGTTTGTATGATCTGTAAATATTTTTTTCGGAGTTTAAGTGTTTTCTATATATCTATATATAATACGTATGTATTTACAAAAAAAAAGTATATAAGTATTCTATCAGTCAGTCTAGTTATCATAGTATAAGTTTTGTTTAGTTTGAAACTAGATGGCGTTGTGTGTCAAATGTCTGAAATATTTATTTATTTATTTATTATTGGAGTCTAGAGTTTTTATTTAGCTCTACGGGTATAGAAATGTAGTTCACCATAATTCTACTTACTCTGAATATCCACTTGTACACTGCTGCAAGATTATTCTCAGTCGTTATGTGGTAGTTATCAGAAAAATAATAATTCGCAAATGAAATCCTGATTAAAATCATAATCACCTTTTGATTACGAACTGTATCTAGCATTCCGTTTATTTTATCGTGCTACAACTAAACTACTCATTATGTGCCGGAATCCTTAGAGATTACGCGCTCATGTAGATTAATATTAATTATACCTATACAATAGATAGTCTGTTAAATCCCTACTAATATTATAAATGCGAATGTACGTTTGTTTGTTACGGTTTCACACGAAAACTACTCAACCGATCATCATGAAATTTTGTACACATGTTCTTCGAGGTATTAGAGGTAACATAGGATACTTTTTATATAAAATATAAGATTTATTAATTCACATAATATATACATAAAATAATCTGTTACGAAACTTAATGTGGCAGACCAAACTCCACGCGAGCGAAGTCACGGACGAAAGCAAGTTAAGAATAAAAATACAATAAAGAGCAATTAAGCACAAAAACATATGCTAATAAACCTGAATTTTATCGAAATAGAAGGAAATACCAGCATTCCCACCATAACATCAGGTGAGTCACAGTGTTTTTACAAATGACGATAATACCCTGAGATAACACGAAACTTCAATACTCATTAACGAACTTCAAACATAAAAATTTTCAAATTTTCCATAGAACAACAACACGCAGAATCATTCAAGATTAGATGGTAGTAACAAATGAATAAATAAAAACAATAATACATAGTACGGTGAAACGGTAAGATCTTATGGAAATTTTTCCCCTTTTTCAAAATCTACATCATTTTGATGTCAACATAATATGTTACTAAAAACTAACACCACTATCTTCTTACCCTCTTCTCAAACTTATTTGGTTTCGGTACTAATGACTGTTTTTCTTTCATCCTACTTCATCACTCTGTCTACTTCCCGATTCCTTTCTTGCAGTCATCTTTTTCGCAATCTTTTCATATTTTCTTTGGTCATCCGTCCGTCAACTCTCATACATAAAACTTTTTCACTATATAAATATTTGTCATCTCTACGCATGAAAGGTTTATACCAGAATAACATGTTGCTTCTTAACTTTTTAATTCACTTTTAGGCTTCCACTATCTAATGTATGTAACCGATAAAATTATGACAATTAATTTCGAAAGGTGATAGCTGGTGATATCTATGTCAAATAGGCTAGATGACACCTTAGTCAAATGAGTTACTTTTTATCATCTGTCAAAACGACAATTTTGTATGAAAAATGTACTAAATACAAAATTGTGACGTCACTGTTTTAGACTACTCAATTGAACAATATATTTCACTGTTATTTGAGTGAAATTCGTAATAATAATAAAAAACTATGTTAATTATATTTTCCGAGATGTTTTGTGATATCAGTTTTAATGAAATGGACATAGGTATTTATTTACGATACAGTCATCTACCCAATTATATGTATGACATAGTACGGTTCTGTAGAATATATCCTGTCTGACAATAAAACGCTGCGTTTTACAAAAAAAAAGGTATTCGTAAGTGCACGTGTTCCAATTATGTACAGGTTCATGTTTACATAGCTTTTTTTCTAGTTGTGCGACGTGTGTTTTATACTATTAATTAAAAAGTTCAACGCTTGAAATTCTATGTAACACACACTCTTTATCTATTTCTACCACCTTGCATCGTTACATCAATTTATGACTGACGATGACCATGACTGTCTTTCTAAGTACAAGTATAAATTTTATTTTTTATACATTTCGTTTAAATTCTCTGGCGGTTTACTACCTTATTACACTAATTTTCTTAAGTGGCAACACCAATCTATAAGTCATTTTGAATATTACCGTTTTGGCTCCAGTGCAAACTATGTAGGCTTTGTTAGTAGTATTTGTAAATTTATTATATGTTTCTTTGTAAAAAAAATGACGTGTAGTTAATAAATCTGACTGATAACACAACAAACGTCTTCTCAAATAAAGAATATTTATCAAGAGGAACTATAACAGAAACAAATTGACAATTTGTATTTGTGCAGATAATGTATGAATGTAAGAATTGAAACGGTACCACAAAGACCAACATTCATCAACAATTCTCATTGGCTTCGCTTCAATTAAGATTCATGTTCATTGAATATGAGTCAAATAGCACTGTGACTTGTGGCAGTCATTGAGAGCATTCATGGTATAAGGACGCGGTCACACGAACGGATGGTAGAACTTGTCACTTGTGACTACAGAGTGGTTTTGTCGAGTTATTTAATGTAAATTGTCGTTATTTCATTAAACTAATGCTGCATATCCGGCGAGACTCGTGTCGCCTTCGCGTGCCGACGCCGTTGCTTATTATAAACAATGTAAGCTGATACTAGTATGTAGGTACTTTTACGCGTATCAGTTTTAGAATAATAACCATATCAACTTAATATGTTAATAATCTTTAAATTTTCCGCTTTTGTTTTGTTATCATAATCTATAATTGTGATATGAAAACAACAACTATTTTTAGTTCAAAAATTTTTATCTATAATTTAGCATTTAATGGTGACCATGACATATGGTTCGTGGCAATAGTGTTATTTGTGTAAACAGATTAGAGGTAACCATTTAATCGGGAAAATCACTAGTTAAGATCTGTTTCCGATATACAAGTATGTGTATACATATATCTACCATAAAGCCATACATAGTTGAAATTGTGTTCAATTCATCACATACAAAGTATTATTTTAAAGATAAGTAGAAATAACCTAAAACCGCTGACTGTGATCTGTTGTTTGAATATTATCTTATATGCATTAATGCGATGACGTAAGTACATCATTATTAAATCTGATTAAGAATGGACATTGTTTCACTGTTAATTCACGTCTTTGCATATTTAAATTAAAACATGCCACATAATGTTTACATTCCACAACATTCGCTAACCTTCAGCAAAGATGTCAAACATTTATTAATGATAATAATAATCTAATCTTAAATAATTTGTTGTTTATAATTTTTTATTTATTATATCGTTTCTTTCTCGGTATAGACATTCACGAAGATTGGATAAAAATTTACCCCAGTCAGCAAGGTTTAACAAGCAACATTTTTGTTTGTATGTTTAATAAAAAAATATTATATTTAAACCAATTTCATAATATCAAAAATCCAATCAAATTTAAGAAAAAATCTAACTCGGTTAGTTCGTTTCGTTTACTTCGTGTATTGTCCAAATTTGGGTACAATGGCATCAAATTTTAATCATGTAATTTTAGTTGTTGTAATTTGACAGTAATTTATTTTCTTGCAAAAAGGTTATTCCTTCGCCCAAACAAAGCCGCGCTTGAGTCAGCAGTGGCTGCGTAAATATTTTTATTTCCACCGAGTTCTGTGCTCTTTGTTTTGCAAATGACTTGCTGTACATCCAGTGTTTATACTGCTGAAGTGTCTTGAGGTGATCCATATGTTCTTCTGTTTTGACATGTTGCATGTCATAATCGAAGTCACGACTAATGCGTCGGCCATTGTTCCAAACTCAGGAAAACGCGTTCAATATGGAGTACTTGTAAATAAGATGGCCGTTTATTTGTATCGTTCCTACAAAAAGATCATTGTCAACCCGCATGTTGTTATCAAACAAAGAAAAGCTTTCTATATGAGAAAAAATACTTTCTGGAATGTACAGCTGCAAGATTAAAACTTTGCTATCTACATATACTGTAATGTCCCTACATTACATAGATGTAACAATAAAAATTATAACAGAGTACAGTATGTCAAAAATATTCACAGGACACTCGGCAAAAGTAATTCAGTACTAGAACAAGACACATGTTTATTTATTTGTAGACCAGAGACCACTGGGGATGACGCACAAGTGTTTACCACCACCGAGCCCAGAAATAAAGCAATACAGACAAAGTAGGGTTATCGCAACAAGTGTTACTCAGCCCCGGTCAGCGTACGGATCACAATTTCTCTTTGCAATAGTACGCTGATAAAATTTCTATTGTTCCCGCAATGTTATCGTTTGCCGGAAGTATTGTACTTAAAACAATGAACAATAATTATCAGAAATGCATTTGATAACGTAAATAAGCCTTTCGTACGAACACGAAATTACAACGAGGAAAAAATAACAAAAATGGTACTCATTTCCGAAGAAATAATAAATAACACCAAGAAAATAGTCACAACGTACAGTGTGTACAAGTTACCTCTAAAGGCAAAACTATTATTTATAAAAGTGTGAAATAGGCTGGCTTATAGATGAGAGTCCGAATATCACAAGTGACGATCTTCTTCGATTCTTTAAAATGTGTCCCCCAAAAAATATTTAACTTATTGCTTTCCTCTGTAATAGTCAATCAAATTCTTAGGCTAACTATGGATAATCTTGTCTTCAAAAACATGCTTTCGTAAATAAGAATTCCTAATTCGTATCATTAATTTAGATCAGAAATTTTACCTGGTTCACAGGTAGTTCAACAGCTGAACTATCTGTTATAGATACCTAAGGCAAATTTTATATAGATACATAAAAGAAAAACAAATTATAATATATTATTAAATATCCACGTAGCACCATACGTATAACTAACCACGTAGTTAGTTATACGTATCCAAAATATTAACATAAACAAATTACAATTATTACGACAAATATATCTAAAATCTATTAAGGATAAAATTAAAAAAAAAAACATATAACTGACACGTTTTTTCATTTCTAGAGGAGATTATAGAACCTTGGGGGAGGCCTATGTCCAACAGTGGACGTCTTTTAGCTGAGATGAGATGAGACGATAAGCATTATTCAAAAATATGAAATGAAGAATTTCACCTCTCTTTGGATTTTTCAAATGCATTCATTATTTAGAAAATTAACTGACCGATTGACTGCCAATTTAAAAGACACTGAATACAACAAAATACAACTATATAAATCCATAAGATTCGTAACATCCACAAAATAATTAATTAATATATAAATTTTCAAAACTTTAAGTAATTAGAATAAAACTCTTAGGTATGGTAGATAAAACAAAAGACTTAAAACAACATAATGAAAACATAATGCATGAGTGTACAATGAATGTGTCGCAGACCTCCAGAGAGTGACGCTTGATACGAGTAAGAAATTGCTGTCATTTATACAGATACTTAGCACAATTGCAGTAAGTATATTCAACAAGATATTGATAACTCGATTTAAAGCACTTAAGTATAGGCACTGACAATGTGGAATCAGAACCAAATATTTTACGAACAGTTTACTTTTAGTAGTATTCAATTGACCTATTTGTTAATGGCTTTATTCGTTTGATACTTTATGACGCTAAAATACTGGACTGCTTCCAAATTCACAAGAAATTTACACAGTACATTGAACTTCCACAGTTTGACTTTCCTCAATTTTTTTCTTCTCGAAATTCTGTTATTTTTCAAAAATATAAATAGCACTCACAACGCCTGCAAATTAATCCTCTTAAGATGAATAAATAAAAATGTCCGATAGTATAACAATGAATCCCATCGTTTAAATCAAATGGCGGGTTAGAGTAGCCATTTCAATTGCAGATTACATGAAGTGAACAAAATGTCCGTAGTTCCACAGCCACGGCCAGACGACATTGCAAATAATGATGACAGACTTGAATGACATCATAGTGAAATCATTGTGTATATTCATATTTTATAACTTCTCAAAGGAGGTACTTTACAATGTTCAGAATTCCATATTGGACGACAAAATGTAACTTTATAATACAAAATGTAGCGTTCATGTGGCAACAGTGTTTTTGACGACGCCACTTTTTATACACATAATTGGGTAGATGACTGTATCATAAATAAATACCAATGTCCACTTCATTAAAACTAATATCGCGAAACATCTCGGCAAATATAATTAACATAACTTTTTATTATTATTACGAATTAAAATCAAATATACAGTGAAATATATTGTTCAATTGAGTAGTCTAAAACAGTGACGTCACAATTTGGTATTTAGTACATTTTTCATACAAAATTGTCGTTTTGACAGATGATAAAAAGTACGTAATTTGACTAAGGTGTCATCTAGCCTATTAACAAAGCGTGTAATTTAAGCTCTTGGAGACAAATACTGTGAATATTGGTACCTCTTGAATAGTAAATCTATATTGAATATATACTGTGTTTAATTTGACCATTCCAGTGGTAGATGCATCAGATAAAAATATATTGTGGAGTAACACAAACATAGCAACTCCAAAAATATATAAATTTAACCTATAATGTGCCTACATATTAGTTCTCCGTCTTTATTTTTTTATAGTAGTAATGATTTTTAATTGTCATATTTAAAGTGCTTTCAATGAAATAGTAACGCTCGAATTTAATTGACAATGTTAACTTGACAATGTAATATAGACAATATAATCTCTTGAAAATCTCTTCTTCTTCTCTAATGAATTTTTACACTTTCAAGTTTGTAACGAAATAAGAGTACATTTTCTACTAAATTAGTTAAAAATGAAAGAGAGCTCTTTCTGGGTAGAAACAACATTTTATATTCTCACATCCTAAAGTTAGATTATAAAAGAGATTGTGAGTTCCATTCCCACTAATGGCAAATAGTTTGTGATAAACACGATCATTTGTTCCACGTCTAGGCGTACTTCGTTTCCAATTTGTATGTATTTATTTTTTTCTATACTAAGAACCTGCCAAAGTGAGTCTACTCTATCTGATAGAAAGCATGAATAGAATCCAAGTTGTGATCACCATACTCATTGCAAATGCACACACTATATGGTGGCCTAGTGAGGTGATTTCACGGCCCACTTGGGGACGTGAAAGGCATGACATGAGTCATCGTAGTAGTGTAAGACACTCCTGCATCAATGGGCCTTCGGTCTCACACCCACTAACGAGACACGACAGCATGGATACTGTCGCTTTAGGTTTGTCTTCTGTGAAAGGGTAGTACTGCAGCGGTCGAGCCGGCCTGTGCGTGCCGAAATCAACATGGGTCTCCTGCCTACTGAAAGTTTAGAAATATATAAGTATCTTTATTCAGATATATATGTGCCCTGTTGACGGCAATATTTGTTCCTCCCCATTACGTAGGTGGGTTTTAAATGTAGAAATTTAACAAACCTTTGTTATTCCCTAGGAGACAAAATTGTTAACGTACGTAGATATGTACGAGTATGTATATAAAATTTTACTGTATGGTATGCACGACACAACATAGCGATATGAATTCGATTCACTAATGTAACATAATGATAACTTCGGATGTCCTTTAGAAAAAATTTTGCGAAAACACCACCTAATTTATTTTTAGTATCTGTTTTATTTACTTCTAGCTGTGCACCGTGGTGTTATCAGCGGTTTTTATTTCTTTTGAATCGGAAATTATTCACTATTCCATTGTTTTCAATTTTGTTTTTTTGTAACCTTTTTTTTTCTAAAATAAAAATAACCTGAGTTATTTCTTATAATATCAACTGTCTGCCAGTGAAAGTCCCGTCAAAATCGGTTCCACCGTTTCAGAAATTAGCCAAAACGTAAGGATTAGGTCAAAAAGTAAGGAGATTTTAAATTTCGTACGTTTTATACATTCTAATCATTTATTTACAGTTTCGATTGTAACGCGTATGTTATTCTCCTGTGAGAGGTATTAAGGTTAGATTCGTGTTTGCGTGTTCGGTGATTTTTTGCTGTTGAAAAAAATGGCACAGAGTTCATATTAATTTTTGTGTAAAAAATGGTGAACACTTAGCTCAAAAACTCTTGAATGTTGATAGAGTACGGTGAGTTAACTCTCAAAAAAAAATGTTTACAAGTGATATTAATCATTCCAAGAGGGTCGAGAAAATTTTATCGTTAAACCTCGATTCGGACATTCCAGCACGTCAAAAAAAACGTAAAAATTTTCAGAATATGTGAGATTGTGAAGCAGTCTGTAGTGTTTATAAAGATAGAAAGTTGTCGAATCACAGTTAGAGAAGCAACTGCTCTTATCATGTCACTTGGTTCATATTAATCAATTTTGACGGATGTTTTGGATATGGTATATGTGTCAGCGAAATTCGTTCTAAAATTGTCTAATTTTGATCGGAAGCAACATCGCATGAACGTCGCTCTAGACATGTTGAACGATATCAATAGTGATCTTAATACGCTCAAAAGGGTTATAATTAGTCACAATTCGTGGATATATGGCTATGACATCGAAACCAAAGCCCAATCATCTCAATGAAAATGGTCAGAAGAGTCAAGGCTGAAAAAGACACGCTAGGTTCGATCGAATGTGAAGATTTTGCTCACAGTTTTCTTTAATTACTATAGAGTTGTGCATCAAGGATACCTACTGAAAGGTCGTATGGTAAACAAGGAAATTTACCTTGAGGTTATATGGTGTTAGAGTGAATCTATAAGAACAAAAAGGTCGGAAGTGTGGCAAGAAACTTCATGGATTTTGCACCATGATAATGCACCTGCACACACGTCGTTACTAGTGAGTTGTTTGAGTGACCAAAACTAATACTACCAGATAGCGCTCTCTGTGACTTTTTCTCATTTCCAAAATTGAAAAGACTCATGAAAGGATAAAAATTGTGGACAATTGATAAGATTAACACTGTATCGCTGGAGGAATTCCAAGCAACACCCAAAAGTGCGTTTTAGGAGTGTTTTGACGACTGGAAAAAGTACTGGCAAAGTACATCGTATTATAGGGGGAATATCTTGAAGGTGATAACATAATTTTGGAAAAATAAATAAATATTTTATAAAATTAAAAGTCTTCTTTTTTTAACCACACTTTCTATACTTTCATATACATTTAGTGAAAACTGTTAATTTGAAATAACAAATAGACACTTCTATTTTATTTATTTGTGTAGATAGTAAAGACTTATTATGTAAGTAACGACCAAGGAGTCGCTACATAAAGAAAGATTTATCTTAGTCAGACTTTAGATGACTAATAGCTGCGATCAATATGTTACATCTTGTTGATTATAACATGCACTCTGATAGTACCAACATGGATACATCTTAAGTGGATGCTGATAGATTGATGAAAGCTCTTTTGAAATGTTGTTTGACTCAACCCTGAGACCTTGATCGTTTCAAATTAAGATTACGAAGAATTGCCAGCTTGCCCTTAATGTTCTAGGTACTCGTATGTTTGCTCAAACTATATTTGTTTAGAGTCGATTGGCCGCATTTCAGCACGCGCCGTTCAATCCAAAACCGTTACTATTTAACACAAAACGTAAACAACCACGTAACAGTGTTCGTGATATGAAATCTTATAACATACGAAGTTTGTTTGATGAAAACATGGCCGTCGTTAACCACAATATTGTGGAGAGCAGGTTTATGATAAACGAGTAGATTTATTGAAGTGGGTCCACATCTCGTATCGACGTTTCAATCTACAGGATTCGACGTTACCCGCATCACTTGTCCACATTGTAAAGTCTATGTAGGCATGGAGTTTGCAGGCATGTCTTTGACCGTGATCAAAATGCCGCAACTGGACTGTCCACGTTTTCATTTAATAACCCAAAAATTGTTTAAAGATTTAAACAAATCGCGGTTTATGGGCTGTATTTAGACGTGTTTAGGTTATAGGTGGTACTATTTATTCACAGTTAGGTGGAAAAGTTCATGTTCAGTGTTATGGTAAAATATTTGAGCGTGGTACCGTTAGCCGGCGGGCACTGTGTGGGCTTGATACACTCTAAGATGGTCGTCGGCACCTTTGTGCATTGACCCGTACAAGGCTTGGTATACTAAAGAACTTCCTTGTTCCCTACACTTGTCAATGATATAGTTAGGAATGTATGTGGTTTAGTACCAGGATATCAACCAAAAAAGGTCAAATAGCGGACGATGTTTAGCAATCAGCACGAATTCCCAAGCATTCGTAAGCATTTAAAACAAATAAGTTTGAGTGTCATTCGAGTATGTATTTAGTTGGCAAGCATTCTCGCGGTTGTCGAGTCATTTTGCGTTTTGGCGTAAGTGATGAGAGATTGTAATGCAAATAACAGTGTCCTCAAATTACCAGTTATGAAAGTTTCGAAGAAGTAACAAATAATACAAAGTGTACTTATCAGATTTGAGAGTGTATAACACACAGTAAATAAACCGGAGGCCCTAAGGTAGAAATGAAACAAAAATGTCTTCAGACTGACTTTCTTTACAGTACCTACTGTGTACTTTTGTACTAAAATGTAATTTGTTTGTTTTACTTTGTTTTTACCTTAGCATATCGTTGGAAACCCTACGTAACTTTGTGCCTATTCTCCCATGACCACTTAATGTCAGTTGTATTAAAGAAATAGCTCTTTGTATGGATAACTAAGTAAATTATAATATGTTTAGTTTCCATTGTAGGAACTTCTTTTTTTCAGCTGTGTTTGTTCTCTTTGCTTGTCTTACGTACTAGTTTTATTTCATTCCTTACTATAAGATATTTCCATTCACTGCTGAATAATTAGCAACTTCTTTGAATCGATTATTCCAGTCTTAGACAGTCTGCATTTATCCTCTGAAAGCCATCTTCCGCGAGTCGTTTTTGGTTGATGCTTTTCGTTACTTACTACTAGATACTTAATTGGAACGATATAGCAGGTATAAGGTAGCCAAAAACTGTAGCCAAAATAGGTTCAACTGCCTACTACATTTGTAAAATTACGTTAACAGCTGTAATTTTGATATTACAAACACAATGTTCAATTTATTGTTTTGTACTGATATGATGAGCTTCACATTCTCGCAAGTAGTGTTAGGAGTTAACGTTCGGTTAGGGTTCATGTGTAGCCTGGCTCTCTCATCACTCGTTACGTGTGTCAGCTTTACCCGAAGAACAGACCACATTCCTTTGCGATCGTCCTCGCCATAAACGGGCGTCTGTCGCCGATCGCCACAAGTGGCATCGTTTATGCCTAAACACTGAGAATGTTGTGGTTGCACGTTTCGCACACACTGCTTATGGCATCACCAACTTTTTTAACAAAATTCTACTTACCTCGCTTGATTATATTGGAGATCATAATTAAGGATAGATCACAGCACGGGCATATTAACTTTAAACTTAAGTGCTGTATCATTACGTTCTTAAGGTTCAAATTATATTAACAATATCATTAATTATTTGGGAAATAAAAATGTCACCACCGTAGATCTTACGTATCTTACGCGGTAGACTAATCCTTTCACCGAATTATTTTAAGAATTTAAAAAGTCTAGGTTACACTGTATAGCTATCATCTGTCAATAAAAATACCTTGGAAACCGCGTCTCCCACTCCACACGTTTTAAAGACTTCAAATTAATAAGTATAATAATATTTAATTTATAATGAACAAAGTCAACAAAGAAGTCTACAGACAACTCAATTTAAACTCTGAGATGCCTGACATACTATATTTATGTATGCTCATGTATTTACATAGTTCTAATTTAAATTAAACGAGTTTAAACTCGTAGGTGTTAATTATTAACTTAGGATTATTTGGTTAAATATTAATACATTCTTCAATACATCATCACAATAGGCAAAGCTAAACGTATATGCCTGTGTCACTAACTTTTGTTCATAAAAAATGTTATTTTATCAGTTTAACTCATTCAAAATTATGACTGAATTATGAATAGACCATTGGAATTTAGTAGGTGAATACTTATTTGCGAGCGTGTGGCATTTACCGTTACTATACTGAGGAATGGGAGCATCCGTTCTATCGGTATGCCATTGTAACTGCAGCTAATGGCTTTCCTATCGTTTCGGACATACATACTTCATGCCAAATAACATTTACTGATTTAGTAATTCGTCATACGATATGTATCATGTATCATGAGACAAAAAATAAACAGTTCAAATGTTAGAATGCATTTAAAAGTACATATGCGACCCCGTTGATACTTACTCCAAATTTACAATATATATATATTTCTGAAGCTCGGAAACGGCTCCAACGATTTTCATAAAATTTTGTATCCAGGGGTTTTCAAGGCGATAAACTGATCTGTTAGGTCTTATTTTTAGAAAACGTTGTTCTATCCGTGTTTTCAAAAAAAACCGAGCATAACTCGATTTTCAGGTACTGTATAGTAAAACTAGTAATTTGTCGAACTGCCGTGTTTGTTTCTGTATTTGTACTTCAACGAATTTTTACATTTTACGTTAAAATTAATAAATAATTATATATTAAGTTAATGTATTAATAAATATTTATATATAATCAAATTTAAACTTTTTATAATTATATAGTTTAAATTATAAGTATATACTTAAAATTTTAGGTAGGTAAAATGTAAATTTAAAATATTAATTTCTAATGTAACTAGTTTTTCACTCAGACGATTTTTTGACTAAACTGCCAGTTCATGATCATGCGTACCGAAATTGTATACGTATTTACAGATTTAGACACTAATGAACCTGCAATATTGTAATGTTGAGATTTTAGCACGGTATTTAATACAAAACAAGTAGTGGTAATAAAATGATCTCGTCTGTAGCCAACGGTCACGATAATAATACATTTTATTAACACCATATTAATGACATAGTACATTGAAATTTTATAAAATTAATCACATTGAACATAATAAGGCTTTGGTACTCAACCCCGGTAATATTTTACTTGTGTTTTGGTTGCCAATTTCCTTTTATTTCAGCACTTACACAGTACATTTTTAAACATTTTGAGTTACGTGTGTGTGATTATAGTGCATGAGTGTGGATATTGTGAATGCCTCGTTGCTCTAGCGGTTAGTGTATGCCACTGCTGATTATGAGATCTTGGGCTCGATTCCTGGGTTTTTTATTATTGTTATTGTAATTATTATTGAGTTTTTTTAATTATAGCAGCATTTTGATAAGCAGAAAAACTGCAACGTTAGCCGTACCATTGGATTGTGAGAGTGAGGGAACAGAGAGTGTACCTGTGTTTGCTTACACATTTCTGTGCTATAATACCTTCTGCATAGTTGGTTTATCTCCGTTGAGACTGGTTGCGACGAAATCGGCTTGGAGTACATCATCATCAGATGTTGTTTCCATTTGTTTATAGTCATGATCAAGTAAATAGTTAAGTAGTTACGTACATTGAATAACTTGTATCGTTGTATATATATAGGGAGGGTCAAGAATTCGTTAACATTTGCAAAAATACAAAAAAACATATACTTGTCTTTAGAAGTGTAATCAGTAAATTTTGTAATGCAATATTGGATTTTAGTTGAAATAGTTTATTAACAATGACAGAGTGAATTATGGGAAAACAATTTTATCTGGTTTGACTTATTAATTGCATCTCTTATTAGTTGCATGTCAATATTGCGGTATATTTGAGTAAAATTTGAGCCAAAATAGAAAGTAATTAGAACAAAATGGCGGCGTATGCTCTATATTCTTGGAGTAACATATTTCTTTGCGTATCTTGATTACACAGATTGTTTACAGGCTAAGAATAATTCCTGTGACTGTGACTCCAGATGACTACAATCATTCAAACAAAACAATTCAGGATTCAGACTCGGGACAACTAAATATGAGTCACAAAATTTTTGGTACGTTTTGGTATAGAATCCACAAAACTTGACGAGATAGATGCACCACACGCACCATGCCGGCAGTGGATAATAAATTAAAGAAAAATATTTTGCAACAGGAAGTTTATCATTTTGAATTGTACACTAACCTTCTAAAGCCATGGAGTTTGATCTTTTTGTTTAACATGTCATCTCTTCAAAACAAGTCGAATTGAAAAACTAGCTTTTTACATTCTATAACTTAATTCTTCAAAAAGTATTAGATTATTTAACAACCCGTCATGATCCTTGAGAAATAGTATTGATCTAAAACGCATCTAAAATTATCAAAAAAGTATCGTACTATCTAGATCGGTACACACAAAGTTAAAATATTATTTTTTTCTAATCTTATCTTTTATGATCACCTAGTGATCTTTATATATTTAAAAACTCATTATGACTAACTCATAAGTATTTTAATTGTGATTAGGATAGTTGATAGGTGAAGGTTTTAAAGCAAACATAATCTGATATTAGTATATTTTATTTACTATCGTTTCTAGTCGCATGTTCTCGAACAATCTTGTCTAATAACAAAATATGTAACATTAAAAAAACAAACGTAGGAACTGTCCCGTTAATTGTGCTAATTAGTTTTACAAGATAGATTTGAGATGTGTAGGTAATCTTGTCAGTTCTGTAAATACACGAAGGGAAAATCTTGGAAGGTGTTCAATTATTCGTTTGTGCATATCATTATTACCACTTGCATATTTATTTGTATGGAAATCTTTTAAATTAGTATTGTTGTCAACAGAAGTATCTAATGCGCAGTATTTTTTAAATTTTCTGTACGAAGTTGACCGATTTATAAAGAGTTGTATCGTTTGATAAATATAAAGTACTATAGCGCTAACTAATTAGTATGTCGCTTAGATATTTCGTCGTGTCACGGAACAGGGAACAATGGTCAATGATGTAAGTGACAATACTTCGATCGTGAGCACGCGCGCATTTTCAACCGACATTATGCTTAAGCAGTATTCATTACAAAATCATGTAATTTATGACACATGACAAAACATTAAATTAATTTAGTATATGCCCATATTAAAAACTTAAAAAATATCGTCACAAAGAACCATCTAAAGTGAAAATACATGTTGCAGATTCACTATTATTATCATTCATGATGCTTTTTATAACGTTTTGAAAATTACACATAGACTTTATTTAAAATCTCAATCCAACGCCCATCTGCGACCCAGTTCTTGCTCTAAAAAACTTACAAAAACATTGAATTACATATGAATAGAAACTGGATTGAATACATTAATACGTAATTTGGTACGGGCCCTGTATTAGGGAGGGAATAATGGATGGCGAAAAGTTTAAATAATAATGTGATATTATTTGTGTGACCCCCTCTAATTGCACGTGTGTAGAACAAGTTTCGACACGTTTGTAGCCAGATGCTGCTCTGAGATAAATTTTGTACAATTGGATCGAGTTATACAGAAAACAGCCATGTCTGTACTTGGCTACTTTCTGAGTTACAAAACACATAGCTACTAAATTCAATATTGCACTTCTTTTACAAAGACACCCATATCGATACGTCTGTTATTTTGCGAGTAACACATCGTCAAGGGCAAGTTAGTGTAATCTGAAAAATAAAACTCAAATCTTAGAAATATCATTGTCTGTTGTTTCAAACCTCATCGTGGTACTATGCCTAGGTTAGGCATCCAATTTTGGCAAAGATAAGAACAAAAAATTATACTAAATTTGATTTTATTTCATTAGTTTGGACAACTAACAAGAACATACACCATGAAAGCTAAGAAAAACAAAAACAATAGTATATAATTATTGATGCTGCCTTAATTACAATTATATGTTGCCACAGAAAGCATGACTGTATAATTAAAAGAATTTCGTTGTATGTCCATCCATAATTACAAAATGATTTTTTTAATGTCATTAAATCCAATTTATAATTTAAACTTAAAGAAAATATCTAATTTGAAACAGTTATAAGGGGGATACAAAGATAAGCAACGGTTATGTTTCAAATAAACTGAGCACGCGGTGGTCTGTTTTTATAATCTGTGGGGGAATATTCTTAACTTAGATAGCGCACTTAATAATTATCTCCTTAACATTTTTTTTAAAGTTTACAAGTGGTTTAGTTATTTGTATAAACCGTCGAAGGGAGTTCTTTATTTAAAAGATGACTAAACCCAGTTTAGACATATATAATAAATTATGACGTTAAGAACTTGCCGGTCCTTTTAAAAATTGTTTTTTGTAATGTACCACTTGGGCGATTGCGGACTGGTGATCTCATGCAGGGGCCAGTGCTCTGTCATACCTTCTCGAGTCATACGACCAAAATACACAGCCGTAGCATTGATGCAACTCCAGAATGGGAGCTATCGATCTCATGCGTGGGAGTAATTTAGGCACTTATTTCATTTGCAACTGCTAATACGTATTATCATTAATTCTCTGGACGAAAACGTTGCTCTGTTGATTCCGAGGCAAACGAGCCGCACATACGTTTATCAAACGTCTTAAAAAGCAGTTTGCTCTCGTCTTTCATTCTGTGACTATTCTAATAGATCTTGATTTTATTTAAAAAACAAGTGTCTGATTATCCTGTTTGTCTATAAATAAGATCTACATCAACCCATACCTGCTATGTAAGCATCATTAACATTCAAATTGTCTCTTTTCGAGAATAGATTTCTATCAGATAAATCGTCAAGTGGGCTTTGGTACGAATGTACAGTAATGTTTGGACTTGATCCAAAATACTCGAGTCTTTTAGCCTGAAATTTCAATTTAAAACACAGGTCGATTGTTGTGTTGGAATTAGTAAATATGTGACCTAATTATTCAAAAAAGTAAAAGGTCATAAAAAGGCAGTTCACAAAGAATTACAGCTTCATTGATAGGTTCAATTCTATTCCTAAGTAATTATAAAAAGGTTAATAAGGTTTAAAACATAAATTAAGCGTATCTCACTATTTTAAAGATCACATGCTGTTAAGGGATATGAATTTATAATTAATAATAATCATAAGTATTTAGGACATTTCGAGAGAACTACTTCGATGGTGCAGCTGTAGTGAATGCGACTGCTGTGCTTGAGCTCTCAGGTTCGATCCCGGGTCGGAACAAATCTTTGTATGATCTGCAAATATTTGTTTCGAAGTTTGGGTGTTTTCTATGTATAATATGTATGTAATTACAAAAAAAAAAATATAGAAGTATTCTATCAGTCAGTCTACTTATCATAGCGTAAGCTCTGCTTAGTTTGAAACTAGATGACGTTGTGTGTCAAATGTCCGAATTATTTATTATTATTTGACATATTATACATAGAAACACCCAAACTCCGAAAAAAATATTTACAGATCATACAAACAATTGGTCCGATCCGGGCATCGAACACGAGACCTCAAGCACAGCAGTCGCTTTCGCTACCGTTATGCCATCGAGACAGTCAACAGTGAGGAGAGGCCTATTTCCAACAGTGGACTGGTAGTGGCTGTTTATGATGAGGTATATAAAAAATATTTTTATTTTAAGGAAGAAATTTTTTTCACTCATTAGAAACACTGATAACGTATTAAGTTTAATTTTCAGTAAGTTGAAAATATGATTATACAGTTTCAATCACACTAAAATACATGTCTATGATCTGACACACATACAAATGAGAACTGATGGTTCTATCATGTCTTACCTACTGCTACGATTTTAGTAGCTAACTAAAGAGTTGAACTGAGGATCGAGAACTGATTCAAAACTATAGTGTAACAGTAACTTAAGAGATTAGTTTTCCTTCATTAATTTACGTGTATTTTAAAATACAGTGTTTTACTATGATTTTTTTTTTGTAAAAATCATATGCTTAACATTATTTATTTATATTTATCTGTTGTGACGATGATGACATACCTTTTTATTGGAAAATGGAAACTTTACCGAGTTCAGATCTGTTTGGTCATGTCTTTATTTATTTTATGTTGATACATTCCTTGCAAGCTAATGGGCCATATATTACGATAACAGTGATATCATAGATCAAAGTCTACACTTTACGAGTAAACATGTTAAGTATTTTGAATTGTCTGTCATCTGCATAATTATAATAAATATACTTAGTTATAGTTATATATTAGATAGAAAGACTATATATACAGACTAGTCTATATAAAATCTCTAGTCTGCCTCCTTAGCCAAGATGCTTAATTCCTATAACCCTCAACGCCTCTGTGCTCTTTTATTATTGGCAAATACTTGTTCTAACCATGTGATTTAGCGTTAAAAGATATCATTTCCATACATTTGTACTCATAAAGATTACGTTTGTACAATGTTAACTTGGTTAGGTGAGCTGTTTACTGAGAGAAAAAGGAACTGATTAAATAATATATTAATATTAGGTACCTTCCTTGAATCATTTTGTGGAATTGTTGTCATTTTCATATAAATGAAAAAGAATTCAGAACCAATTAAAAGGATAGCCAACTCAAGGATATTTAAAAGTTACACGAGCCGACTTTCGTTACACATACACTTCTTAAGAAACTCACTTGAAATCGGTCAAGTTGTGGTCAAAAAGTCTTGGTGGTCTTTTTGATACGTAACCCTTACAAGGAAAATAATTTGTGCTGAGGTCATTTAAAAACAAAAAAATGTGGCAGTTCTCACGACTATGATTCATTGATTCCTAGATACAAAAATCGTTGAAGGTCAACAACCGTTTTGAAAAGATTGCCTCGTTGTGTAGCATTATAGTAACTTAAGGGGGGGCAGCCCGTTACTTCCCTTTCCACTGGCGATGACACTGTTGTGCTATTATGTCCATATTCTACTAAAAACTAATTTATACGAATCAGCGTGGGCAAAAACAGCTACATGTTGTTCTTACTCATAGCTCTTAAAGTGCTAACTATGTCTATGTTCAATGACACAGAACCATGTTATAGAGTTAGAAAATTGATACAGAGTAACGTGTTAGCTCTTAGCTAACTTGTTCGGAGATATTTTCTTAGATGTAAGTGATATTACTATTTTCGCATCTACAACCAAAATTTTTCATGTTTTGGGTAATTTTTATTAATTTCCCTTATATATTCTGTTCTACTCACTCAATCACTCACATTCTTATAGAGAGATTTTTCAAACATTATCTATCGTTCTGATAATGTTAAACACTATAAAAAAGATTTGAGTAAATAACTGAAAATGTTCTTACAACATGTAAACAGTCGGCAATTGGTAAATAACATTAATATGATAATGGAGGACATCAACCAATACATATGAGTATAATAATGTAGATACCTAGGTCACACATTGGATGCTGATAAAATAATATTAGTATAGTGTCTCATTAAATATAAACACAACAAATATCGATTCTCACTACAGTGTAATAAAGTTTACCTTAGTTTGCCACCGACTGATTTAACTGAAACACGTTGAAGAATCAATGAAGTGTCCAAATCTCCGGTCGTCGATGTTAAAAATACTCTGTTTATAATCGTCCTGCAGCGAGAAATAGCTTTAGTGGATGGCAAGGCAGATTATAGAATAGTGTAGACCATATTTTGTTTGAACAGCTACTGATGGTTTCACGAAGCTCGATTTAATGAAATTTAAATCGCAATGTTAAAGTTACATTGGAAAATCACTGAGATATACCACCTATTAGGACGTAGCAGGTTTTTTGTTTTATTATTACAGTTACTTAACGTAATTTTAATAACTGCAATATCGTTGCAGAATAAAATATACTTTTCATATTAAATGTTTTATTGATAACGTAAATTAACATTTCTTGTTTTTACTTATAAAGGATACAGAAGTGTGGTTCAATGTAATTGCGACAACCTGAGCAAGTGCTTTATTTTATGGTTCCAAAGCCAGTTCTTGCAGCGAGCCATTGGGAATACTTGGGTTTTATCTAAACTTGATATGGCTTGATGCATACAAGAGTAATTTGTAACTTGCAACTGTGTTGTGTCAATTGGTAACCATTACAGTGTATGAAGCCATCCTTACACGAGTCACATATTCTTATAAATCTCAGTGATTCTTTGACTGTTAGGGTACTTGTAATAGAAATATCGTCCATTTATGAATCTCAAGAGAAGTACAAATCATTCAAAGATTAATATAATATAAACCAAAAAAAAGAAATTTAGGTAAATTAATGCGTAATAGAATGTTACTACCGAGATATGCCTAAATGATTGTAACATTATAATTACTATGCGTTTTATATAATTAGTGTTACAAAAAATACTGTTTACTTTTCTTAAGAATATTTGTCAATTAAATCTTATCAGTTAGTCATAACATTAATCAGTCTGTGTTATTATATTCGATCAAATAGCAATCATAATCATAATTTTACTGCTTTATGACAATTTACATTTACATTTGAAGAAACAACAGGAACATTAACTGACCTTCAGGAACATGAAAGAGGTTGCACTTCAGCATGTATAAAAGTGTATTCACATTATATTTTACTGTCATACAACATTTTAATATATAGTTAAAATATAGTCAGTTAGTAACAAAGTGAATATATTTCCACCAAAATTTGAATTCATTTGTTTTATCAGTTTTGCAGGATATCGATGTGGCCAACCGATAAACGTTCACCGCTATGGTATCGACGTTAACCTTCATGGCACTATAGTTAGCAACACCCAAAACTTTATCAAAACTGAAACTTTCAAGTATTTTTTAATTTAGCTAAAGTTTTTTTTAATACATTTGAAATGGTCTAAATATTGTGTTAACAAACCACTGCGATAATAACACAAAAATATGCAATCATTATATTATATTACGAAACTTGAACAAGCAATATAAAGCTAGGAATAAGCTGAACTATTAGAAAAAGTGTACAAAAAATTATTAAAGTACACATTCAAATTTCAAATTATATTCTAAGAGACAAAATAATGTTGTTTTTGCAGTTTCTTAAAATATGTCAACTAAATAACATCAAATACCTGGAAATATAGTGGAAATGTACATATTACCACTCAAGAAAACCTAAATCCTTCAAAGCAATCTAATCATTATCTACAATGTAAGAGAAGACACGTGAATCTATACAAACTTGAGATGCAAGATGTCGAATCGTGGGCGAATATCCACTCTGACTCATAACGTTATTCTAACGTTTGTAATAACCTTTAATTAAAGTATTACTTATCAAGTTTATGGCATTCAATTGCACAACTTGTCATATCAAATCTGGATTGTCTAAGCAAAACCTAAACGTATTCGTAAAAAATGGCACATCACTTCTCACATACAAAATTTAAATGGAATCTAGGTGATATAAAGGCAATGGAATAGAAACGATCTGTTAACGATTTTTTATAGCAAAAATAGACTAGGATCTTCTTGAGATGTCTATTTTAAGGCGTAAAATGTCATCATTAGCGACTGAAAGACCTCTTGTAGATGATGACATTTTTAGACAATTGTTATAAACATATTTACAATATTTTGCAAAGATAAGCGATTTTGTCTCTTGAACGTAAACGCATAATCAATCATAAACTAAATATTTGTTTTAATGAAGCCAATTCACCAGTTGCTCATGCCAATGACGCAATTTGTTAAGTAAAAATGAATTTCACTACTACCTTGTTATAGTCTCATCTAAGGTCTAATGATCTCGTTAAACCAAACCATCTGAGCTAAGTAAATTTGTCGGTACTCATTGAAAGATTCACTGTCTAACCCCATCATCACTTCTCTTTTGTAACGTCAATATATATTTATTTTTAGAACTAATTTTTCGTACAAAGTTTGATTTAGATACGAGAATTATAATTGGTTTCTGAAATTGTTTACATGAACGGTTCGATAATATAATTAATTATTAATAAAATCGAGTTAAATTGGATAGTACGAACGATATGGAAGTTTTTGTTGACAATGTTAACCTTTTCGATACATATTTAGTTTCTTTGAAATCAGTAGAAAAATGTTTCCACTTTTCTATAACAGACGCTTAGATTTATTTTTATCGATGATTACACGATATTTTAGTCTCTTCGGCACAGTTTTGAAGTTGTTATTGTACTTTCGTTTATTTTTGTCTTCTTAAAGCATTTCTGGCACTGGCTTCGCTCTAAACCTTTTAAAAATAGAATTCGCGAAATCTTATGCAAAACAGTTGTTTGGAAAATATTCAAATTTTAAAACAGAGAAATGATTCAAAGTACTGAATGCGAATGTGCTAAGGTGTACTGTTTGATGTTCCTCTTTGTAATGTTGAAAACTAACAGCTAAACAACCAAACATGGCTCGTTTATGTACCATTGATTTCTTCGCATCCTTTAGCTGAATTTTTAAGTGTCAGTTTTTGAATAAAGAGTACCTAATTCATTTTGTTACAACTTACTCGAAAGTGATCCCAAAAGGTGGCAAACGAGCCAACAAGTGCATTGCTGCCCTAATCGACATTCATTTATGCATAAGATAAAAATAAAAGGTTAGGTTCTATTCCAATTTATAGTGTAAATTACAGATTACCACTAGGAAAACAACAGTTAAAGCAATTTAAGGTCCTTGTTTCCAATTGAGTTAACATCGAGTAGATAAAAACTTGATCTTCCCTGTACGAGAGCAGTTGCGCGGGCACAGACCAAAAAGTCGACGCATTCCATTGTTGATTGGAAACAAGTCGCGGTCGCGAGCTCCAATGGGAAAAGTCGCACAATTCTTAACGTAAGAAGCAACGAATATGTGGAGTTGGTATTTTTGATTTTGTGATCAAGTTTTGTTTTAGATACATTTCATAATCATCATCACCAACAAGGAGATTTTGGCCTACTAATCCTACTACACTATGGTGGCCAGACGGGTTGTTATAAAGTTTGTTTTAAGTTTACTTATTGTTACTGTTATTATTTGCAGTTATAGTCCTGCGTAATTTGCTTCCTTAATCGACTCTTACGACACTTATTGGATGAATACGTGGCACTCTGTACTCTAAATCCGTCACCACACGGATTAGAGATATATTTAGAAGCTAAATTCTACTGCGCCTACGAACTCTTTTGGTTATGTATGTTTTACTGTAAATTTTATTTCTACGAAGAATTTAAGCCGACATGCGCAAAGTTACAATATGTAACACTAAGCGCTAGGAGGGTGTGGCACATTCATATATGTAGTAATTGTGTGGTTTGAATACACTATTATTTTCAATATTTATTTTTTTCAATACTAAATTATTAATTATTTATTTATGAAATTAACAAAATTAATAATTTGACCTTACATTTGTTACTTAATGACTATTATAATAAAAATCAATCATCGTTCAGATGGAGCAAACCCTGTATATTTGTATGTCTTATGCATTATTTTAAGTTTCTGTTGAAAGTTTCTGTTTAAAATACAAATATTGCATCAGATTTTAAACTTGAATTATGCTACTTCACTTCGTAACGTCCGAGATCAATTGAGTGATGGGAGTGATAGTGTCAAAGTAGCGATAGAATTTGATCTATCGCTGCTTGTCTTGACATTATTTGATTTAGCAAATAATTTAAAAGAAACTTAAAACTGTCAGACTTTTAAAAATAATTTTAAAACCTGCGTATAACAAAAATGCTTAACCGCAGGACCGTATCGTCTAATCCACAGGGGGTTTTGGAGACGCTAATCTCCTCTCTAATGCTCAGGAGGGGTTAAAAGAGTGAAAACACACTTCTGATTCTTCAGTTACAGGTGGGTGGTGGTAGTCACTACATAACTGACATGCTTAATTGCCTTCCTATACATAAATATACATAAATATACATATGGTTCTCCAAGACAAATTGTAATTACAAATTTGATGCTGTAAGTCTCGTATTGTCCAATACAAGACTAGATACTGTTTGAAACTTAGGTATTATTTGAAATGAGTCACTTCTGAGACAGATTATTTTTATTGTAATTCGAAGTATCCGATTATGGACTTTAGAACACAATTATCTCGGTTACAAATATGTATTTGTTAATTTGTAATTAGATGAAATATGTTGAAATTTAATCAAGAGTTTTCATACATTTACAAAAATAAATTGTGCAATAAAAACAACTAAAATAGAAAATAATTATTTAAAAACATTGATTGTGTCACATAGCGACATTCTAATTCGGATACTATTATGTATAATTGGTTTCCATGGATACGCGTCACCTAAAAATCAGGACTATAAGCCAGATTGATAGCACTCGTAACGCTTGATAAGGCTGTGTTTCTATGTCAACCCCTAAAACCAATTCTACGTGTCCCAAATTGATAGTCTGTTGTTTTGCATACTTTATCTGCAAGGATATTAATACGAGTGCATGTGCCTACGCATTTTGTAATGTCTAATACTGTATTACAATCAAAATATTACATTTAACCAACGTAATAATCTATTAAAATTATGTAGCTATCATAATTCGTGAAATTGTCCTCGTAGTCTTTAGAAGTTAGTAGACAGTATTGGTCAAAAACCCTGAATAATATTACGTTTATTGAGAGCACATGAGGTCTCTGGCAATCGTTGCAGAGCCCTATTCTATTCCGGGTCAACCACATTAGTTTGGGACGTTCGATGGCTCTGCAGTCATATATTGGCCGGGAGTGGACAGCGTCCGTTGTTCTTTCCTGAGAAAAGGCGCTGGTTTTGTGGCAGTAGAGTAGCAAGTAACGGAGGTGGCAGGCTGTTACTTTTCTTACAATCGCATGAAGCATACCTACACGGGTTGGTGATCTGCATCTGCAGCTACGCTTTCCATCCAATACGCGTCCTGGGTGAGGCCAGGGTGGGGAGAGCACCCTGGAGAGCAATGAGATACTCGAGTCGACGTGAGAGAAAGATAATCCTGGAGGGGAGGCTAGAATGAAAGTCCACCGTTGATGATAGCTCTGTTGATGTTGGGGAATAAACTTGAGGTGGATTTTTCTCAGTCTAGTCCTGGACAGTGGGTGGAACTTCAAAGATCATTTTGAACGATTAGTGCCCCGAGTACCAGGGGTAACAGGTGTGCTACATCGTCTTCTGCTCAATTTTGGAAGGATATGGACCTCTATGGGACACACGCTTGATCTAAGAATCTGGTGGATTCACACTGCTGTAAGGCTCAACTCAGGGGTCAGCAGCAGCTGATGGCTTTACGGATCATACGGGGTTACCGCACGAACTCGTATTAGGCGACGACTATCCTGACGCGAACACAGCCCTTCGACATGCTTCTTTGACTTTTGACATGAACGTAATTGCCTATGACAAAATTCGCACTGTCGGTCGGAATGGTAAAGAATCGCACAGGATCATGAGCCCGGAGTGCTACGGCGCAGCGCACATACGCAAACTCTGCAATGTTAACAAGCACGTTTCGTAATTCAGGGCTGTGTTTACCAACGCACTGTCGAAGCCATTCAGCCGTACTTCTAAGCGTGAATAGAGAGGACCGAATGTGTCACCTACCGATTGACTCAGATACCCACCCGGCACAGTTGCTTCGGTGAGTTTCATACGTTCATTAACAAGATGAACAGGTAAACTGGTAAAGATTTGGTCCTAGCTGGATGCCAACCACTTTGGTACTCGCTTCTAGGGACTCATTAACACGTTCACTGCGGCACAGATTTATCTTTACTTTCCATTACTGCGTTACGAGTTGTTTTAAACCTCGTCCAATACCCGACATTGTGGCGGCACGAGGCATATTAAACCGCACCGCCTGAAGGAGACTAAAATCCTTTTTTTGGCGCCAAATAAGACAAAATTGACGGCTTTTTTCTTGATTATGATTAACAATGAGTTGATTAACCTAAATCTGCCGCCGCCCGTGGTTAAATTAATTAGTTTAGATTCTATGGGTAAAATAAAATGTGGGGTCTAATGCACCTCGTACCGCACTGAAAAATGGCAGGTTTCCATATTATTTAGTGATGGAAAAATAAATATCGATTTTATTTTATGGTTTTTATTTATCAAAGTTATGTACAAAATAAATACAAAAAAAGGGAAAAAAATTACGTATGTTTTTCATTGAAACATGTCAGACAATAAGATTTTTTGTAAACAGTGCATTTCGTGAGAATTTTTTTTGTTTTTTTGTCTGCCTCCCGACATGTCAAGGTTGTGCGGAGTTTTTCGTAGCATCCGACACATCTCTTCTTCTTCAGATCCTTTTCAAGATGATGTGCTTTTTTTGCAGTGGATTCTGAAAAGTAAGAACGATTTGAGTGTGAAGTGTGAGAATGAATAGATTAGGGTAAGAGTAAGGTAGAATTGGGTAGAGTTCGGTATAGTTGGTTAGAGTAGAGAAGAGCCGAGCAAAAGAGCTAAATTTTGATGAGCAAGACACCATTTGCATTCAATAAACAAACATACTAATAGTTATCATTATCATTAGTCTATATAAAGAAAGTTACTTAACATGACACATTCACGTTTTTATTAACGATATAACGATTAGTTAGGATATTTTAAAATTACCTGTATCCACATCCAAGTCTTTCTGTGTAAAAGCTTCAATAAGTTGTTCTACAAATATTCTTCTTGGCATTTTATTTCTATCACCATTAATTGAATTGTACACAATCCAGGCGTTAACAGGGGCTGAACCAAATATTAGCTCCATTGTAACTTTTTTCCACCACTTAATTCCTTTCTTTAATGTTGTATAATACGAAGACATTTGGTCACTGTAGTCTATTCCTTTTTTTGTTTCATTGTACATTAGAACACATCCGAGTTTTTTAATGCTTTCGATAGTGCCTCTCTTCTTTTTCCCAGTATCTATTAGTTTATCGTCATGGTCTTTGCACGTAGTCAACATTAAAACATTTCTTTTATCAACCCATTTCAATACTTTCACACCCTTTTTGTTCATTTTTCCAATAATCTGGCCCTTTTTTATTTTCGCACTAACAACATTCTTTGGCAAAGATTTTCTTCTTAAGTTTAAAGTTCCACATAAAAAAGTTTTTTGTGATAGAAGTTCTTCTGCCAAACTCAACGGAGTATAGAAATTATCTACTATCACGATTCTTCCCTCTTCTGTTAAATTTTTTATCAACCTTAGTACTACTTTTTGACTGTGATCGACTTCTCGCTTCTGATATTTTTTACCTGTATAAATCTCTATTTGGTAGGTATAACCTTCGGGGGTGCAAAGCTTGTAAAGCTTAACGCCATAGCGGTGAGATTTGTTTTTTATATATTGACGGAAACCTAATCGTCCTCTCCAGGGAATCATTGTCTCATCAATTACTACATGTTTTCCAGGCTTTAATATATTCTGAAATTTGTCAGTGATCATCGAAAACATATCTCTGATTTTATGTAGTTTGTCAGTTTTATCATCATTCGAGACATCACTGACATGCCAGCATTTTAATAGGAGTAAAAATCTATCTTTTGTCATCGCTGAACGTATAAATTCGTTTCTGTATAATTTGTTCTTGCTCCAATACAAATTTATATCAGGTACTTTACATAAACTCATTACCATCACAACTGCCAGAAATGTTTTCATTTCTTGAAGACTAGTATCAGTCCATTGTTTCATACGTGAATTACGTTTCATTTGTTGTTGCTTTGTTCGTAAATAGTTTCACGCATAATTATTTGTCTCTAACACCATTTTATTGATCATCTCATCTGTTACAAATAACGTATATACATCATCAGGTGATTTTACAGACGGCGGTATATTGTAAGTATTTTCCCCAACAAATTCATCAAATTTTACGGGACTCTCCGATATGTCTTCCCACTCATCATCATCGTTCTTGTTAGTTTGGTGGCTGGGTAATGCCTCTTCTACGTCCAAAGTTTCGTTTTCTGTACTATCATTTTTTAATGTTTGAACTATGACAGGAAACGTAATTACCTATAATGTAATTTCTTACTATACATCATACAAATATATGGCTAGCCTGCCGAGTCTCACTGCTGGGCAAAGGTGTAGGGAGCTATACATACATACATACATACATACAATATAATACACATTTTAACATTATCGTACTTTGCTGATATATATTTATTTTAACAAATAAACGTAGGTATTCTAATATACCTAGGTAACTTGGCCTAATTATTTTA
Organism: Hypercompe scribonia; assembly: GCA_949316085.1. NCBI lineage: Eukaryota > Metazoa > Arthropoda > Insecta > Lepidoptera > Erebidae > Hypercompe > Hypercompe scribonia. The sequence goes on from OX438980.1 coordinate 12,297,227, forward strand.
CCTAGACGGAGTATATTTGTGACTTACCTGTTTTTGAAATATCTTCCTGTATTTTGATTTAGGCTCAGATTGTCCAACCAGTTTTTCTTCATCTTCCTCCTTGATTAACTTTTTTCGGCAACGTCTCAACATGATAATTTTTAACTCAAAGACAGCGGTCTTAGTTCGTCGCATGCGCAGCGTCAACTGCGTTGCACAACACTAACCACGTGAATCTAGCGTGGGGTGCGGTACGAGGTGCGCGGAGGCACGAGGCGTTCGCAACCTCGTTCCGCACTGTGTTAGCATTATTATTTGTTCAGTGCGGCACGAGGTCTAACAAACCCGACATAGGGTTGGTGTACCATAGAACTAGGAATCAATAGCACATCTCAAACATATAGTTATCTCTCCCCTACACCGAACCAGATGGAAGTTATGCCTCTCGCACGACAGAGAAGTTAAAGTTTTTTCTTACCGCTATAACGACCAGACACGGACGAGGTGTTTTAAGCCGCGTTCCGCAGCTAACGTGTTAAGGACGACGATTATGACGATGGATTTGTCGCAGATTCACAGCAGCTTTATGTAAAAGGCTTAACAAAGACTTTTTGACATATCTTTCTTTTCTGTGCAGAAATCCCCACGGATAGCACCGAAAGGTGGTTATGTCGAAACAATTAATAATAATGTAATCCTAATAGTTATTTCCAGCCTCCCGAACAAGCTGGATTCAGAAAAGGCTTTAATACCATGAACCACATTCATACGATGCAGCAGGTTATACAGAAGTCCGAAGAGTATAACCTTCCACTATCCTTGATATTTGTGGACTATGAGAAAACTTTTGATTCGATCGAAACTTTTGCTGTGCTACAGTCTCTCCAGTGGTGCCAAAGTGACTATCGCAATATTGAAATATTAAAGTGTTTATATGAAAACGTCAATATGTCAGTCCTTTTACAAGATCAGAGCTCGAAACCTATCAAATTACAGCGAGGTCTAAGACAGGGAGATGTAATATCTCCGAAACTGTTCACCACAGCACTGGAAGATGTCTTTAAGCTTCTAGACTGGAATGGACTTGGCATGAACATCAATGGCGAGTATATCACCCACCTTCGATTTGTTGATGCTATAGTTGTCATGGCTGAAACCGTAGCAGATCTTAGCACAATACTTGATGACCTCAGTAGAGTCTCTAAACGAGTGGGCTTAAAAATGAATATGGCTAAGAAAAAATTTGTTAAATGCCGATGTCACACTCACTCCAGTGTATCTAGCGTTCGGGAAGCTACGTAACGTTTTCTAGTCACAAATACTGAAATATCTCAAGACAAAAGTCTTTGACCAGTGTGTGTTGCCAGTAATAACTTACGGCACAGAGAAGTGGTCGCTCACTATGGGCTTGATAAGAAGGCTCAAAGTCACCCAAAGAGCAATAAAGAAGACAGTGCTCGGAGTTTCTTTGTGTGATCGTATCAGGAATGAGGAGATCCGCAGACGATTCAAGATCACCGAGATTAAGGCGTAAAATTACTAAACTTAAGTGGCAGTTGGCGGGGCACATAATACGCAGAAACGATGGCCGACGGGACCATAAAGTTCTGGAGTGACGGCCACGTACTGGGAAACGCAGCATTGGTAGGCCTCCCTCATAAGGTTGTCCCACGACCTGGTGAAGCTCGCGGGAATCTGCTGGATGCGGGCGGCACGGGACCGGCTGTTGTGGAGAACCTTGGGAGAAGCCTATGTCCAGCAGCGTACGTCTTTTGGCTGAGATGAGATGAGATAAATAGTTATTTGTACCGCGGTGAGTTATTAATAATTGTGCTAATTACGGCGATAATGTTATTGTGTTCAACTATAGGTATGTGAATTGTTTATGTATTCACGTCTACCCATACCAAAATTGTCAACAAAGTAAGATAATATTTAAACCAATACCGTAAACTTTTAATTGTGAATTCATAAGGAAATTTTAATCGTTAAAAAAAAAAATATTAACATACTGCATATGTTGTGGTTCATCTAATTCATTTCAATTGTTCTAAACGTATTGATGAATTAAAATACTGAAGATTTAACAACAACTAATTTTGCCTCCGGTTCTCTACACGTTTATGTCCTTTATCGCGGTAAAGAGCACCAGTTCTTCCTCAAAAATCAAAGTATGTATAGAGATATGCGTAGCCAAAATTTAAGTGAAATCGGTGCAGCTATTTAGCCATGAAAGGGCAACAGACAGACATACAGAGGTACTTACTTACGTACTTTGATATTTATATTATTAGTATTGATAAGAAGAATATTAAGGTCAATCTTTTCATTTCATCAGATCACGGTAGAGCCATGCTCCAGTACAAAAGGGCTGGCTATATTGGAGTGATACCACAACCTCACAGACAACCGGTGTTAAGTGATCCTTCATTGGTTTCTTCGGAGTGACAGAAGTTATCTGAGAACAAACTTCCCCTCCCTCTCCCACTCTCCGTCTGCCGGAGGAATTCAAAATTTTTTGGCGACCAATGATTTACAAATGTGATGATGAATGGTGGTGATCACTTACCATCTTGTCACCCGATTACTCATTTGTCACCTGTTATGTAAAATGTTTTTTTCTTGTGACTAGTAGCAAATATGAAATTCACAATGAACGTAATGGAGAACCAGGCCAAACCGAGTCACTCGTATGTCTACTGGGTATCATCACCAAGCCGAGGTATTCGAGGTATTCGAGGTAAAACTATAAAAAATACAATGGCTTTCTTATATCCACTTAAGTATATAACCTGTATGTATAAAATGTAGGTACCTAAGCACATTAATAGATATTATAGTACTGTTACATACCAGCCATACCTACCTACCTAAATCTTTTCTTTCTGTACTATTGATATTAAATATTATAAAGACTCGTCCACAACAAGTTGTGGTTGTATGTGCGAGCGGTTGTAGCGACCCAGTGCAGGGCGTAATGCGGTGCAATCACCGCGCGTTCCCGTGAGAACGTAACCGACACTCCCCGCGCTCCGCTGCGTGCCAAGCCGCCCGAAAGGTCACACCAATTCGCGAAAAGTGTATTTTCGTGTGAATTTGTATACAAATTTGCTTGAAAATTAAGTACATATATTATTTTATAACATCAGTGAATCTAGCTTTAATAGTATAAACTTTGCTTACTTTGAAACTAGATGGCGTTGTGTGTTGGATGTCCAAAATAATTTTATTACTATTGTGGAGGAACGGGTATCCTGTCCCTCCAATAAGAACTGAATACGCCTGTCGTGCCTCGATTGATGTTGGGATGTTGTGTATATGCTAATCGCTGTGAAAATTTCTATATCACGATACAGAATTAGTAGTTGCTCTCTAGTTCATTACTCTGTAGTTCGATGTGCCTCCGGTAGATGGCGCTGTAGTATGTATTTTTGTTCGGCATTGTATGCGAAAGTCGCCTCACTATTATAATATTTATGTAAAAGAATACAGTATCAGATCATACTTAATACACAATGACAAGACATATTAACAGTACAGTATTATGATTTTTTATATAATATAACTTCGCACTAGGAATATATCATGTGTCGCGCAGGGCTTCTCACACACATCTCTGAAATGTACACATAGAATATCCAGAGTAAGAACTATAATCTCTAAATCACCCAAAATGTTGTCTCAGGTGGGAACGAATGTACAACACTCAGCGCAGCAGGAAGCGGCAAGGTGACCGCTTAAACTACTACGTCTATTATACACCTTGTCTTGCTTTATAATTGTTTAAAAATACTTAACGTGTCTTCAACATTTTTAAATCAACCATACGACATGCGGTGAAAGGAAGAAGCCCAATTTTCATTATTTGCAAAAATAATCTCATAGAAATGCCTCAACTATTTTTTTTAAGTGTGTGATCAGGGCAGACTTTAGTGTCATTAATTTATATTAAACCATATTAAAAAACGTTATCCTTTAAGGACACGCAATAAAAAAATGTCTAATACATTAAAAAATGTGAAATTATGCGTCTTAAACTCTTTGGTTACATCTATGAGGCAGCGAACCTTTATATACAAAAATATTCTCTTAGTCAAATAAGAGCTTATAAATATTTATTATACTAATGATAATCATTTCTGAAACAGAATAGAAATAAACTTATCCTCTGCTATGTGTTACCTCTCCTAACTCTATCTTCCATAATAAATACACCTTACTAATACTCAATTTATATGGTTTACGTCTAGAAACTTAAAACATTAATTAGAAATTTCATTCTTCCCGCCTTAACATTACATTCGTAGAAACACCGATTGATTCTATCATTTTTACGCATAATCTCTAGAAAATAAAAGTTTCAATTCGTTTTTTTTTCAACTCTTTTTTAAAAATTTATTGTACATCCTGGGTTCCTTTTTGTTTTAATTTGTATTTGGAAACAATTGGTATATGAACGTTTTACAATAACTTAGGTGTTCCTAAAACTCAGTTTATCTCGTTAATGTATCGAGAAATGTAGTGTTAAACTGTTATCTATTAAAAGTGTGATTTCCTAGACAGTTAACTAATAGAGTTTTAATGAGTTCGAACGTGTTAAAGTTGTTTAGGCCGAGTCGTCATCCCGTAATCGCGTGAAGGACGGACAAACACTCCATGGCAAAAGAAAAAAAGGGACCTTCGTTTGAGAATAGTTTTTTATCTGTATTTAAGTAGTGTAAATTCTTTATATTTCCTTATGCGTTAATACCATAACAGTTGAAATATTTAGAGCGAAGCCAAATAAACCAATGTAAACTAAGCATTCCATTACTTTTTGTTACTCACGTCTTACAATTAATAAAAAAATGTGACAAATTACACTTGTATATTTAATTTCCTTATTAACTGTTTGTTCAGGAGAGGGTGTCTGTAACAAATGAAATAGACAAAAGACAAAAGATTCTATAAACCATTATTCAAATGCTTACCTAGAATATCATATTCATTGTATATTTTCACATTTTATTAAAGCTACTCTACCTCAGATTACAAAATACTACTTAGATTGTCTTAAATCATCAGACACATACTGTGAGAAAATAAGATATTTCTTGCACAATTCCTAGTAACGTCACCATGTGAACACACTAAACAATATGATGAAAGAGAGACGATTCTCAAAGAAACAACTCATTGAAGACGCCAAACGCATACACCAGTACACACAGACCTCCCTCACCCCTCTCGTACAATATTAAAGCTTACACGATGAGGGTAGATTACTTATTATCATAGGTCCTTTATAAATGGGCATACCGTTCACATGCATCCATTGAGGTCCCTTCACACGGTCAAAGACGACAAAAAATAATACAAAAACCGTTACGCTCCCGAAAAAATGTTCCCATAACTTGTGAATGTCTGTCATTGAGAAATCTGTATAAATTGGTCTGTGTGAGTCGAGCTCCGTTTTAAATTGGAACATAACTGTTCATATCAATTCAATATTTATTAAGCTGTTAATGACTAGTATCCGCATGATATATTGTGGTCGGTATGTACTTACTAATACAAAACTCACATAGGTCCTTAGCACAATGTTTAGTCATGCTATGATATTTTCAATTAATAAATACTTATTACACAGTTATTCAATAATTATTATGATTAATCAATAACTGACATGAAAACAAAGTGACGTGTACAGACAAATTCATCAAAAATAACTAGCTCAGTGGATTCAGGTGAAGAGTGTTGCCCTCAATACGACCAACTGACTGCAGCCATTCCGATTTATCAGATCAACCATTTAAAGTGTTACAGTATTTGGTAAGGGACTGGAGAAAACTGTAATTAATCAAATATGCTGCAGGCCTCAGGAAGGCTCTAGTAAATTTTATACAAATTAGCTGTTGCAAGCGACTACACTCGGCTCGTCTATTTCTTTTTTCATGTTGCTGACAATGATAACGATGTACTTCCATAGACCCGTTCATCCCCTATTTTACCCTCTGAGGGTTGAAATTTTCAAAAAATATGTATATTTATTAGTTATTGACAGAGTTTTAAGCATAATAAAGAAACTTAACAGGCTATACTGCAAGCCGCATTTTGTTGTCACACATGGATCACAAATGTGCGTGGGATCGAGTATTAAACGCACCATGAATGGGCCAAGACATGGGACCGCAGACCATAATCATTCTCACGGTTTACACAAACAGATAAAAACTTAATGACGTAACCAGACAGAACTAACTGGTAATTTCTTAGATAAGCGGTGTCAACAATCACTAACAAAATTGAGTTATTGGTTAAAAGGGCGCCATAGATCGGAGGATATGGTCTATGGTTTACGCTTTTCACGATATTTCGGTATTCTTCGGATTTAAGATGTTTTAGTTACTATAAACTAATTACTTTTACAGTAAGTGTGTATTTGGTTAGGTATCAGTACTACTTTAAATTTTGTGTGTTCAGCTCTGTAACCAATACAGGGTCAGTCTGATAAAACAAACAATTATTATGACAGTAATTACTTATAGTTAATTTGGGCGAGGGGGCTCTTGACCAATATCTCACACTATCTCGCATCTCGGTAGCCCATTGATGCAGCCCATTGACAGTTGTCGTGATAAGTGTACAATGCCACGATGACTGTTATGCCTTTTACGCCCCCAAGCGAGAGTCGTGAAAAAGCATTTTACTAGGGCGCCAGTATGGATCACCATACTGTATTGTGTGCATTCGCAATAAGTATGGTGATCACAACTCTTGGATTCTATTCATGCTTTCCACCAGGCAGAGTAAGGTCTCTTTGGCAGGCTTTAAAATATAAATATATATATATATGTATTTAAATGAAATAAACTTGTTACAATTCGATGATTGCGGCTCCAGTCATTGTAGGCAGGAAAAAGGACTAATAATATCCTCCTATGAACCAATTGGAAAATACTATACTAACATTTGTGGTTATTCCGTTTCCATGATACAAATTATAATTCCTTTCCATACAATATTTAAAAAAGACTGATTTTATTTGAAATGGCCTTGGTTGAGTTGAAATTTCAAAACGAAACATAAACCTTGAGTTTATTATTTCTGGGTTTTGATTTGAGACGTAAATAGCTTCTTCCTTGATTTAGCATACACTACTTTTGAGTATTAAATTAAAGTTTAAATTAAAAATCTCTTGTAAATTACTTAATCTCTTATAAACAAAAAGCAAGAAACTTATAAGTCATTCGCAAAAGTAGACGTTTTTATTTTTAGATTTATATTTACTTGTTATATTAAGAAATGTTATGAAGTACGTTTTAGTGCCCACCTACTTCTCGCTTACCTAAAGTCTACACGTAAATCTAAAAATCTTTATTCGTTCACTACACAAAATACGCTTATGAATAACAAAGCTTGTAACTTATTTCTTCATTTATTATCAAACCGTCAATTAGAGCCAGTAAAAAATGTGTATAAAAAAATACTGTGCCAGAATATATTACACAGTCATTTAAGACACGATCGCAAATGTTTAGCACGAAAATTTAAGATATTTTTCATATGGACAGAGAACTAGGTGTTGTTCGTTCAATGTGGAATGCAAGAAGACTGCATAGTTCGAAGATACATTAAGCTATCATGCCAACAGCGCGTCCTCGTCTGGTCAGCATTCTTAAGCCGGGTCCGGTGTCCGCCTCAGGAATGTTTGCGACCAGCAACCCGAGACGGAAGGAGCAGCGGCGGAAGCGGTTCATAGAACCGAATTAAAAAGTTCCAGAACAGCCCTGGAACCATCTCGATAACAATCTAAATTGAACCTTATGTAAAAGACCTAAAATTGAATATTATCTTTGAAACATTCTCGAAAAGTACGGCTACAAAATGTTATCTTCTTTAGGAAATAAAGGCTGTAAATATCAAAATGTGTGTCAATGAAATAAATCTTACTCCACTATAAATAGAGTTGAGAATTGTATAAACGGTATTGGTTACATAATATATACCTTCAGGAACATTCTGTGCCACAGCGCGCGACCGTTGCGCTCCACTGTACCGTGCATCCTGCCTCACACAAGTTATAATTTTCCAAGTATTTTACCAAAATGTTTTCGCACAAAATCATCTCTCGTTATATAGGTACAGAGTTAATAAATTAAAAGTAATGATAAGTAATACCAAGCATTTCCATTCTATTGTTATTGAGCTCTTTCAAATTTATTAGTTAAATGTCTTTTGTGTCGAAAGCGTAATAATTTAGTTGGCTACGGTCATAGTCAAGAAATATTTACTTTGGGTTTCCAAGAGATTTTGTTTTGACTGGCAGCTTCAATGGCTATAAATTTTAACTTGCAATTATATATTTAAAAAGAATTCGTTTTAGTTGTTTGTGTAAATTTATCGGCCTTTTAGGACGTTTTAACTTAAAGCTCCCCATGATAGCTTGTAAAATGTAATACAATGTAAAATGTAATTTGAAGTTCTTTTTTCTTTACATGTGGCGTCAAAATTTGCTTTGGTCGGTTAATTGAACAATTGAGTGGGTCCCGCATGCATCGTCCGTCTCAATTGAAAACAGTTATTGGAAATCAATTGACACGAGGTAAATTGACTCAACTAGTCTGGTGAATGATGTCTTTTGAGATTGTCACGTTCGTTTGTTTTATGTTTAAAAATATTTCTTGTTATTATGTGAGTTAAAGATTCCAACACGTTTAACAAAAACTATGTTAGTATACGTTAAACATGGTTACAATAAAAAGTATCCCTTCGTCTACAATTATCTGTCACGACTTATACTAGGGTTTTTTTTCATACATGTTCTTTATCAGTGTGAAAAAATCAGGGATAATTAATATCACCTTGATATGTTGGAATGAATAATTGTTGAGCTCATGTAAACAAATATAAATATTTTTATTAACAGTAATGTTTAAAGACTCTGTAAAAAATAGATCTATTAAATATAAATTCTGAAAATTGACTTTTTATCAAGTTTTCAGATTTTAAAACTAGGTCATGTTGTAGTGGTCTATACAAATATAATTTGTACATAATGTGCCAGGCCGTTGTAGCTAACTGTTATACAAATTGTGTTCTACTTCGTGATCTCTTAGCAGAAAAGGTCCTCGACCTCATGAATGTGACGATAGCGTTATTCATTCTCTGGTTTTGCTAGTTCAAGTGAAAGTGAGGTCGCGACGCTTTCTATCCGCAACGGAGTCGCAACGTGGTCGTGTTTCGTGCCGCACTTGCGAAAGCTGCCCGCCACCATTATCTTAGTTTCTTCTAAATAGAAAGCTGTATGAGCAATCTCTATAGGTATTTACGAATGTTACTACTGTTTGAAACTAGTAACTACTGTAAATATTTTTATAAATTTATATTAAATGCTTTTACCGAAGACTAAAATTATTTTTTCTATCAACATCCGAGTAAAGTCAAACAACATAATTTTTGATTGATATTTTCCACTTAGAATTTATAAAATCCGTAACTATCAGATGTGACGTTATTAGTATGATATTAATTTGAGTACCCATTGTATCTCTAGTAATTTTAATCCAAGTTTCATCTAAGTACCATTACAAAGGGCGTCTCAGAAAGTTTCTTCACACGACCAACGTGGCCTGAGATTTTATTTTACAACTATTCATCTGTTGGTCATTTGTTTTTTCTGAGACCTTCCGGATAGTTATGAATGAAATAGACACTCCACCCGCTGGATAGGCAACTATACGATAAGCATGTATAAAAGAAGACCTCATGAAAAAATACACGCGTTGGTTGTTCGCACCGCAATGTTCCCGACAAGTCGAGCAAAAAAAACAAAGGCACAGATGTACCATTCTTCTCTTGAAGCCATTCAGGACATTTACGACCCCCTGTAAGTGCGCTGTGTGTGTATAAAGCTACATAACAAGCCATAATGCCGAATAAGGACATGATATGGATATATTCCCAATTATTTTTGTTTTCAATTTTAACTCTCACCGTTGTAGTGAGAATCAAAATTAACTATAAAATCAATTTTTTTGTGTAGCTGCCACATAACCTTAAAATTTTAATACTTAAAATATATATATATATAGGTCAAATAAAAATGTCTTATATTGAAAAATGAAACGTTGTTAGTCAACAAATTCTTATGTAATTAATAGGTCTCACATCTTTTTAAGGTTGTAAAACTGAACTTTTTAAGGTTTAACTGCGTTGTGACTTACGACACTTTATCTATCACTTAAGATTTTTGTTTGTAATAATGTTAACACATTTAACAATTTACATATCAAAAATACAACTTAAATATAATCAAAAAGTTCCCACTGTTTTGGTATTGGAGCGCTGTCAGCCGTGCTAGTATGAACTGTGTTACGGCTGCCAGCTTGTATTAGTATTTCATAAAAAAAGTCAATTTCATAGGTAAAAACCTCTTATAATTCTATATTTTTTATTGGTTAATAGTATGTGTAGATTTACTCCTCTAAAAATATTTCTGTTAGATTAGTTAATTTAGATGCAGTGATATAACTAAAATTTTTAAACAATACTAGGTGTAAATTCATATTTTGTAACTTATGACTTTTGGATCGTTCCCTTATTTTTCTTTTTTTTTGTTGACAGGGTGGAAAATCCCTTCGGATCACCGGCTCCTCAAGGACGCTGGAGCCAGGAGTATGTGGTGTTTCCACTAAAAACACCCCGGCAGCCGGTCTCAGGCTTCCTACTCCGAAGGAAACCCGGGCCATGTTATTTTAGGTCCTGTGTTATCCAGGATCAATGCCGTGCCTAGTCAGATCCTCTCTGGGGGACGCTACAAAGGTACCCCCGCTGACCTGGTTGCTATAGTTATAGTTGCGGCCCGATCTCGTTTTCGTGAGCAGGCCGCATTGCTGTCACCGACCGCAGCGATTTATTTACCACCAGAGGTTCTCTCTTCTCTGACAGCTTGCGGTTCTGTCGGCGGCTGCTAACGCCACCGACGTCCTCTACGCTGGGGATCAGCCCTCTCCCGATCCCGTTCAGCGGTCTCTTTCTGGAGGATTACAGTTTACCGGTGGAGGATTACCACTGCACCCCATCCCTCCTCACTTGCCAGCATGGCAGCAATGATGGCTGGCGGGCACAGGTCTCGTCCGATTTGTGCAACTAGGACTCCGCGTTCAGACGCCCACGCGGGGCAGTCCTCCAGCGTATGCTGGGCGGAGTCAAAGTCAACTGCGTAATGGTGGCATTGTGCCGTCTCCTCGCGTCCGATTTTATGCAAATACTCACCGAAGGTCGTTCCCTACACTTTGGACATATATGTATGAACATTTTATATGTTGACTGACTTAAGAGTTTTCACCATGATACCATTGAAATCATACTAATAGAATTAGAGGTGATCTCCAGTTCTCTCTCGCTACCTGTAAATCAAATACGTGTTATCCTAAATTTAGTTTTTAGTGTTCCATTTAGTTAAGGCGGAAAATTTTCCGTCCGTGTCCGTTTTTGAAAGTTGCAAGAGAGATCTTATGTCACTTCTCTGATCAATAAAAAGCTATCTGAATTTTACTTAATATGTCAGTATGTCAAATTTCCAGCTGTAAGACTTGACATTTTGATTCTAAACTATGAGAAATCTATAAACCCACGACCATTGATTAAACTTAAACGGTATTATAATGGTTAACATAATAATTTCATCGTTATCTCGTTCATATTTTCGTCGTAGAAGTAATATTGTAATTTTTTTAGTATTCACCTTGATATGTTTTACAGCCTTTATACCACCGATATACATAACTTATCATGGTCTTGGGAAATGTGCGGAGAACACCGTAGCGCATTTTTATTCCTTGAAAAATAACTCAAATATCACAAGATGTAGGATACTGGAAGCACCTGAATAGCAAAACACGTTCAGTGAGTATTAGTAAGTAGTAATACAATATGCTCATTTTGCCTTAATCGACTTAATTTATGTGCGTAACAATATTAAAGAATTGTGTGTAAATATCGTGAACTTTTTCAATTTCTTTCAAAGAAGGTTCTCTTAATTAATATCTGTAGCCTCGGTAATATTTCCTTTTACCATAAATTCCATAATATTCTATCTTATAAATTGCTTATACGAAATAATAACTTCAAAGTTTCAAAGTTAAGTAAAAGAATTGTGTGGTAGTTTTCTTAATATAATTTTCTTGTTTGGAATTTCTATCACGAAAATCTGCAGAAAATGAATTATGACTATTGTCACTTCAATTTTTCAGAATGTATTTCTCTTCCATTGCTAATATGTCAACGTGACACTACAGTCCAAGATTACCTTACGGCTACAAGTAAGTAACCGCCTACAAACTGCGCAAGTTCTTCTGTGGCAAAAGAACTTGCGAAGTTTGTAGGCGATTACTGATCACTGCTTTTAGTCTGTATTACACTACTAGGCGATTTCTATTATTTGGAAACAGTCTTCATAAGTTAGTTAACTTATGAAGACTGTTTCCAAATATATAGTTATAAAAAAGCCAAATATCTTTTTCAACGGCTGTCTAGGCGGATTGCGGATTTAGAGGCGAGGATCTAGCAACAAAACATTTCGAGTAGCAGCAATAAGCTCGCCACCTATTGCCTAAGTCCAAAACACTGGCGAAAAGAGGGTATTTAATATGCCAGAAAAACTGACGTGATTTTACGTCTGTATATATGTAATAAAGTAATATATTGTAATACTGTAGTGGATTTTCAAACCAAATTTACAAAACTGAAACGAAATTTAAACACACAATGTGTAGAGTATGTCATATCGTTAAATCCGGTACAAGCCGTGTTGTATAAATATTCGCTTTCCATGGAACATATGGATAGCCTCAGCACAATACACTTGTGTCATATTATGTGCAGTGTAAAGGTATTCTTCTTTGAATCCTGAACAATGGACATTGTGCTGAATGCGACTTGATATGGCATCCTGCGTACATGTACACTGCGTATGTTGTGTTACCCTTGTTCTAAAATACAATGCGATGAGTCTAATTGCTGAGCTCATTATGAGTTTATTATAAAAAAATAATTTTACATAAGTTACACGTGGCTTGAAATATATACTTCAGACACAAATACTCTTTACCATACTTAAATACAAGGTCAGTTAGTCTAAATTAAATGCGTAGATTTATTATGTTTTGCGATTGTGATTAACATTTACAAATTTTTTTGGTCCCAGTTACTTACCTAACTTATACCAATATGAGCAGACACATATTTTGACTCTGTCCATTGTTCGAAAACGTGAATCAATATTCATGTAGTTATTTTCACCTGCGTTATTTCTTATATCTACGAGACGTTTCGTAAACATTCTTTATGAGTTCACGACATCACAGATGTATTTACAGGTTCATAAACATAGTTAAACTAGTTTACTGTTAGCATTAATTTTAACGTTCCTAACTTTTAGATCACGAACCGCTACGAACACGAACGCTGTATGAAGGTGCCTTATAAGTAACAATAGAAAACTCTATAACTGCGCATACTGACATTCATAGTCACGCGCTGTTGAAACTAATAATTTGATTTGTATATGATGTGCAAACATTTAGAAGCGATACACCTTAGTTTGCAATGTGAGGTGAAATCAAATATCTACTAATTGCCCACCTACTTGAAGAAGCTAAGTAACTTGATCATAACCTTATGTGTATAGATATATCTCCTAAGGAGACATCAACCGACAAGTAGAAAGAGACGTGACCGTTTTTACATTTTTTTATAATCTAGTGTGTACTGGCTTACCTTAATACAGAAAGAAACAAGATGATCTATTTATGTTTTAAATACATTGCTGTTTTACATTGCTCTTAATTTAAACGTTGTGGTACACAAGAAGCATGAGATGTTCCAATTTGAAATCAGTAACGAGGTTATGTGACTGGTAATAAAGTGATGACGTCATCTGTTTAAATTTGGCAATGCCAGGCAGTCGACCTCCGACGTGAAGTAATGTTTGCGCGTCGTCGTAGTTTAACTGCGCAGCAAAATTCTTATTCAAGTGTACACGTACAGTTTCTATCAAAAACGATGCGCCCTAAAGGGTGTTTTGCCTTCAAAATAAAAGAAACTAAATACATTCCCACCTTTATCAATTGGCATGAATAGGTATTGTTACGTTTTTAGATTAACCTGATGTTACAAATTAATTTGCTGGGTGTAAAGGATTTTGTAAAATTCGGTAGTTGTGAGTCACCAGGTTTATTTTCAAGTCCATGTGTCCATCTATACACGAGATCGTTGAGTACTGAAAGTACCCACGCATTTCACCAAGTTTTGTCACTCATCATTGTTTAAGCGACTAGGCAAATCGTAGATTTCAATTACACCTCTAAAATTTTTAACTAGGTATATATTTATTTATGTTTTAATGGGTTTCCTAATTTATAGTAAGACAGTATAATTTGTTCTCTTGTCTCTACATATATTATAATATACGTACCACAACTAACAAATTCTAACTAATATGCATACTTTATGTGCATATATTTATTTTAAGTAATAAGTATTGTCGTTGTACAAAGAATTCACGCAATAATTAGCTGAATATTTATCATGTTCCTACGTCATCTTGTTTTGAACCCTCCAGTTCGCTTCCACGTAGTCGCGTCATTTCATTTTTTTATTTATTTTTAATGATAAGACTTTTTTCAATTTGTACTCTACTTCTAACACTAACATTATTGTTTGACAGAGTTTGTCGATATTAAAATATCTAAGAATTTTATTTTCGTTGGAAATTTTGTTACTTAAAACTGCGGTGTCCAGTATAACAGTCTTAATAAATGTTAATATAGTCCTAAAATATAACCTGATCTCTGTGATAGATGGCTACGAAACCGATGAGGTAACTTTGAACAAGCAATTTTATTTTGTATCACCTATATTTTCATTCTTTTCATATCAGTTTTATTTCAAATATAGTGCGATACATTATAAATGAAAAAAAAAAACATTGTAAATGTACCTCGTATATTCTAACATGAGATTAGTGACAACTGTCACAGAGGTCAAGCAATATTTTAAGGATTGTAGGCACTTTGAAATAGAATTGACATATACTCGTAAGTAAGCGTGTGTTAACATCAAAATACCAGTAACTAATGAGTGATTGATAACATAAATACTTAAGTTATATTAAGTAGATAAATGATATTCGACTTACAAACCTCCTGGGCGTCAGAGGAGAGTGCTATTTCCAGCACATAAGGATCACAAATTACTGATCTAATTTTGGAAGTCTTGTCTGAAGCAATATGTGGTACAGGATGTCTGCTCTATATTTCCAAAGATGATGAAATTTAGTACTCGTCTACTTAAAACGATGAATTTCACATGGGAATAGGCACAATGACTATTATGCTAAAATGACGTATCATGGGAAACTATTGTTACGGTGAATAAACAAAAAGGTCATTGAAAATAATTAAGAACAGAAAAAATACGACAATGAAGCGTAACACAATGGATGTTCAACATGTCGTATAATTGTAGTTTTTTGTGAATTGAGAGTCAGTTGTGAATTAAACTGGTTACATACGTCATATACTTATTTCAATCATTTCAGTGAGCAGACGAAGCTTGAAAATATATAGATTTAATAATATAAAAGCAAAAAAATCAGCAATCTTTTATTATTTTTGTATATTTCATACACTACAATCAATGAAATAGTAAATAATTAAGGGTGCCCAGTAACTTATACACTTTTAATTATTATACTAGCATAACTATTAATGTAGTGTGTTCTTTTGTTATTTTGTGACTGCCTGAGAAAGAAAAAGACGAAATGTATCACCTACATCATTTACTAACGTGGCTAACAAAATTAGGACTCGGACAATAAACAAAAAATTAGGTCAACAAGTGTACGTTTATATTGTAATTATTATGTACCTATAGTGTATAATTATAGTGTATTTTTAATAACATCGTCATCGGTGGCAACGTTTTCGTAATAAACAAAAGCGAACAGCATCACTGACAATAACAAAAGAAATGAGACTAGTCGTGCCAGCCCAATGCGGGTATTGTGGTAAGAAACTAACTACACGCGTCTTATACACTAGGTATACTGTTCAGATATAACCCACAATACCTAGCAATACAAATTAGTTTGGCAAAGTTGCAAAAGTGTACAGGAAATTAAATAGAATAGAATAAATCTTATTATACAGTACTTAATTTTGCATCTAAGAGCATTTGAGTTGAATGACCATGTACAAATGACGGCCTTATTGCTAAAAAGCAATTTCTTCCAGGCAGCCTTTGGATGGAAATAAATGGTCTGTAAAACGACGAATAATAAAAGTAGCCAATAAATGAAAGCCACTGGACAATATACTTGATTCCAGAAACTGTTCGTTCCTTTCTAGGTCTTCTTAAACTTTTAAAGTTACGTCACTTAAAAACAAAGTTTTAGTAGGTGTTTGACAGGAAAAAAACAGTTAACACTACATAAATTAATCAATGTACTTAAAAAAACATTAATGGAGGAATATCCCGTGTAAGTCTTAGGTGACATAGTAGGTATACCTAAGAATTATAACTAGTTCGAGTTCAGTATTTCCATAAACTTTTCGTTTAATCTGTAATTAATTTACACTCGACGACCTTTGTGGCAAATGCGAACGCCGAATGCCACAAAAGTGACCTATAATATGAAGCAACATAAGTGTTAGAAGTAGTAAACAAAGTAACTACACGCCACTAGCCATATACTCTACTTGCATGGGAAACGAAAAATTGGAAATCTCTCGAGCAAAATGACTGACTTAACATTTTTAACAAATTTGAATTTGACTTCATTATCAATTGTTTGTTTGGAATAACAATAGTTTGAGTTTCTCAGAAATGGATTTATGTTTGTATACAAAATTATACATACAATGATGTAATACCTTCAAATACGACGTTCAAAAGAAAAACGTCATAGGGCAGTGACGTAATCAGATACTTAATATTTGTAAACAGTCATGTGTGACTTTGGACACCCAATAATTAGATTTAAAATGACTCATATGTATGGGCTATGTATCCACATCAAGCTTGAAGAATTAAGACTATGTACACTCTGTAATTATATGTGTACGGACCTACGTTTTATTCGTAATAATTCGTTAACAGTAGGATACTTAGATAATAAAAGGAAAATTAAGAACAGACCTCTCGCACATGTTTTGACATATAAACACTACAGTATAATTGAGAAAGAAACTGCATTTTAAAGCTTACGTTAAGACACAAAATCAAAGGCTAAGTTACCCTGTTTCCAACGCCCTGGTCATATATTATGACTTTCTGACCGTCATACATTTACAACGGAAACTACACACTCACTGCTAAGTCTTATCACATGTCATATGGTCTTATGACAAGGGAAGTCTACACATAGAGGAAAATTATGCCATAGGTGTTAATGATTTATCTAACCATTGATACGAACATAACCATTTTAACAATAGTAGTAATTTAGGGAGTTTCACCTCTTAATAAAAAGGAACAAATATTGCCATAATTTATTTATTTATATGAGAATCCACTTAGGGTATGTATCAAAAGTTTAAAACGTTATCTTGCAGTGCAATATAATATTTCCATAATAGTTTTTTTATAATAACAAAGGAAAATTTAAGTTGCCTTACTGTGACTAAGACTTCAATTGCGAGTGTTTAACGTTTTCATAATATAAGTATGGATGAATAAATACTTTCCGTGTTTATTACTGGTACGTGGGTATGTATACGTGCAAATGTTGCTTTCGATATATTTTCTCCAATGTCTTTGAGGGTTGGATACGCGGAAGGCTGCTTACTATCATTGCAAATGCCTCGAAAATTCTATTTTTCAAACGTTTACCGTGTGGACCACTTGAGTAATCAATTTCACGGAAACGGGTGTTTTGTTTATCAATGATTAGCTTGTCATCATCACTATTTACGATTTAGTTTTAAATATAACGTCAATTATGCTATGGTATCAACACGATTTCGTTTAGTTATATCACCTGAAAACATAACGTTCAAAAGATTGTTCTATTTTTTAAATATATACGAGGGTAAGTTTTTAAGTTCGCGGAATGACAGTGAAAAAGGCGGGTAAACGCGCTCTTTTGATGCCTACCGTATTCAGTGACTCATAATTAGTCTGCATAGTAAAATTTGTTGTGATTGGATCATTAGTTATTAAACTATCGTTGACCAAGTATTTTAATCGGGAACGAAGTGAAAAAAATGGAGAAAATTGAATTCCGTGCGGTGATAAAGTTCCTTACTAAGCAAGGAAAGTCTGTTTAAACCATACTCAATGAGATGTCATCGGTTTACGGGGATTCTTGCCCAGGAAAAACAATGGTCTACAAGTGGCATAGTTTATTTAAGCAAGGCAGGGAATCACTTGAAGACGACCCGAGGCCGGGGCGCTCCGTTGAGGTGACTACGCCAGAAGTTATTGCAAAAGTAGAAAAAATTGTATTGGAAGATGCTCGACTAAAAAAGAAACAACTCGCAGAAATGGTTGGAGTATCGGATACAACAATTTTTAAAATTTTACACGATCATCTTGGCATGACTAAGGTTAGCGCACGGTGGGTGCCGAGAATGCTCACGCCATTGCAAAAACAACAGCGCGTGGAATGTTCACGTGCGTTTTTGGACCTCTGCAATGAAGACAAGGATGGCGTATTGAATCAAATTGTTACTGGGGATGAAACTTGGGTTCATCATTATGAACCCGAGTCCAAACAAGACTCCATGCAGTGGCACAAAAAGGGCACAGCACCACCCAAGAAATTTAAGGTTTCACAGTCGGCTGGGAAACTCATGGCAACGATTTTTTGGGACTCAGAAGGAATATTATTGATAGATTATAAAGATAAAGGCATTTCTATAACGGGGGAATACTACGCTTCAATCTTAGAACAGTTAAAAGAAGCCATCAAAGAAAAAAGACGGGGAAAATTAACGAAAGGTGTCCTGCTATTGCATGACAATGCTCCCGTTCACAAGAGCCGAGTCGCACTGGCTGCCCTGCATAAGGTGGGCTTCGATATTTTGAATCACCCACCCTACAGTCCAGATTTGGCTCCGAGTGATTATTATCTCTTTCCAAAAATGAAAAAAGAATTACGTGGTAAGAAATTTTCAACTGATGAGGAGGTTAAGGAGGCGGTTTCGGCGTATTTTTCAGACAAAGATAAAACTTTTTTTTACGAGGGAATAAAAAAACTAATTGAAAGATCTGAAAAATGTATTCGTGTTGCAGGGGAATATATAGAAAAAGAAAAATAATTTTGTGTTTTTATTATTACTCAATACCCTCCATTCCGCGAACTTAAAAACGCCCCCTCGTAGGTGTCAAGTATACGATAAATAATAATATACACCTTTCCTTGGCAGACGCTAAAGTGAACACATAATTATGTACAACTACATATAGTAGTTTAAACTGATGAAACTGTGGACATTTTGAAAGTTCGACAATAGTGTCGAGTTGATTCATATGTTATATTTAGTAAGCACATCACTATTAATATTAAGGTATCCAGTATTACATTTCAGATATACTTCATATCGCTACTTTAATCGAAACAATATGCTGATAGTATACGCTTTTCTTAACCTACTAACTACCTTCACGATAGGGAAGGGACTAGATCGTTGAGTCAGCTCTGTGCCCCAAATTCCAATGCACACCATCCGCTACACTTCTACATTGGAGAAACAGCTTTAAGACACTGGTAATGCAAGCTAAAATGCCTTTCATCAATATATCTGAGGGGCCATTGTTTCGTAGATCTGGTGACTCGCAATGTAACATAGTATTAATGTCTAGCAGATGCTTTAAAACCATAAGGCTATTTGAAGAAACTGTTGAATTGTATTATTATATTTGCCTTTAGGTTAGATTTAGCCTTTACGTTACCAAAGCAACGTTTTACTCTGGTTCTTAAAATAACATATTCTACTTGTAAAACACTATATTTCATCAATCCATCCATCTACTTTAAATTTTTAACCAAGATCATCAAAAATATAACGAGGTACTAAATAAAGGAACTTAAAATTGGAGCGCGTGCTATTTAGCACGAGCTGGTTGCAAAGAGTAAAAAAAATCCATGTTGCCATGCAAAATAATTTTATATTTAAAATAGTATAACACAAAATTCTCTGTCTGGACCTTTGGGGTGATCGGACCGAGTGTTAGTGGAAAGGAATTCATATAATTAACAATTTAGTGGAGTCGACCTTCAAGGTTGCCTGGTCCTAAGAATGTATTCGGATGCAGCTACATTGCTATTTTCTAAGAAATGTGGCAGAAGCGTGTATCACGCACATTTTTTATACGACGTTTCTTTAAATGGCCAGTTCAAGAGATAGTAAATGATTTGACACTTATTATTTACTTTATATCTCGTCTGGTAAATAATATAATCGTCAAATCGAGTTAAAGGTTTTAGTTATTTTAACTTGCATTATCTAAGATGTAGTAGATAGAAACGTTTTTATACCTTATAAATGACACCAGAATTAAATTCGATACTTGTTTTTACGTCAGTCAATTTTACGACAAAAATATCGAGAAAGTAAACGCAAGTGCATTTTACTTCAAGATAATTTATATCTAAGTTTCAAGTATCAAATTTGAAAGTACTCACTATAAATTCCTTTGCCTTCTTAGCGCCAGCCTACCTGTAGCGTAAAAAAAGTATTCTGGCTGCAGGGCCACGTCGGCGCTTTTGAGATAATTTATAAGGCTCTGCCTTTCTTGGAATTTCGAAATCTCGTCGAGATAGCTTCGTGCCCAACCCGTGGCTGCGGGAACTGGAATGTAACGGATTTGGATAGGAAAAAATGGTGCATTGTAAAAACATCCATTGTGACACGTTTTCGTAACATTTTGTCATCTAAAAATGAATTGACTACGTATTGTAGTATCGTAGTTTAATTGACTACAATAAATTCTCGTAAATTGTGTTTAATTCGAATGAAATGATGATTTACACACACACACACACATTATAAGGTTTAAATAGACTATTAACAAAAATTGTTTTTCAGTAGGAATACTATTCTATATTCTAGCGTATACATGCTTTTCTCTATACTAGCATATATATATTACAAAAGAATTGCCAACCTCAACAATTCAATAAATTATTTTGAATTGCATTTAGAACCATAAAAAGAAACGACTTTTGGATGGTTCTGAAAGCCATAGTATACATTTCTCCTTCAGAGGCAGCTTTACTTTGAAAGAATGAACCAAAAATAAATAACTTGGCTGTAAGGTAAAAAACATGAAAATCAAAGTCAAAGTTTGAAGGAAGTGAGACTATTTTGCAAATCTTAAAAAACATGCCAACGTATACGATATACAGCTGTAAGTAAGTTAAGTAGACCTTAAATGTAAGACATTAATATAATATTTTAAAAGACTTGAGACTACTTCAATGTAAAAAAGTATTAAATATCGGTAAAGATGCTAAGTAAGGTTTTATCATACGGTCTTTTTTCAACATCTTAATTTTGGTATTTTTTTTACTGTATTATCAAAAAACAATAAACAGATATACACATAAAATCCTTCATTATTTCTACATACAAATTCTATCAGACCAGTATTGCTAGTTTATCACACCAATACATAATACTTATGTCCGATAGCTTGGTACTTCGTGCAACTGATCCCGTCCCGCGGGCTGCGGCACGGAGCGAAGAGTTCTGGGAAAAGCGGACCGCATACCACGCTACGAGACGCCATTGGAGCGCTTTGGCTTGTACCCGCCCGCTCTCTCAATGACATGTTTCAGAAGCGCCACGGCCATTTCTTGGATATTATTATGAAATATATCGATTTCAATAATTTTCACAATTTAGAACCAAACAGCTGGATATAACTTTAAGTTTTTTTAACCTTTGCTACATTAAACGTCCACGTTTGACCCATGGCGCAGGTTTACACACACACTGATGTTAACACGTCGTTCTGGACTTGTTTTGTGCCTCAAGATTTTTCATTTACTATAGGCATATGTTCAGAGATATCAAAAGATCTAAAAACGTGTCCGATAAACGCTAATAGGCTCACCGCCATAGTTGAAAATTGAAAAAATAAATAACTGAAAAAAATATACTGTAAATGTACCTCTGTTATGCTTGTTGGAAATCTATGTAAAATATTTCTCCCAGTTAACCTAAATATTATAGAATTCTTACTGCTCCTTTTTAAACAATTCTAGTGGATAAATAGGTTATACTGAGGCTAAAATTGGCAATTATTTAGGTTATAATATACTCATGTGTGTTCCTATTTTCAACGTAATTAATTACGGCTGTACACAAATCACATTTTGCTAGTATTAAATAATTACAAACAAACATTACTACAAAAATTCAATTTAAACACTTATATGTAGGTGTATAACTGTGTATTTGTAGGGTAGGCATCATGTGCATGCCAGTGAACATTTACTCTATGAACCCTGTTAAAGTGTTAAGCCACGATGTGAACGCTATAGGCATCACTCTCGAACCGGGTTCATTCATTAAAATATGCATTTATTACTTACGTGCGTCTGTGGTGCATCGCCGATGCCACACAGACCTTTAAGGTTGTGCTCTTTATCTGAAATTGTATTTTAACCCAATAACATGGACTTTAGGATAGGTACGACTTATAATTTCCTTTATAATATCGAAAAGGATTAACAGGAAACTACGAACATTTGAACAAAATTTTCTGTCGAAAGTACATAAATTGGATGTTTCATTTAAGGCAGGAAAGAATTAAAGAGGTACAAGCGAGGTGAAGAGTAAGGGATGTGGGCGACAGCTGCAAAGCACGTGGAACGGCAGCTGGTTACGAGCTGACGCCGCGCGCCACCCGCGCAAACGCAAGCTGCGCACGCACCTGCCAACGTCAAATATTGGGTACGTTTTTTTCTAACAAAATCGCCACAATGCAAAGGTATGTAAGATATGGCTTGATTAAATTAAGGAGTACATAGTACACGACATAAAAAATCGTAATATATATATAATACTTATTTATTTACATCTGGTGTAAACGATTACAATAATATGTAGTACCTATATACGTAACTTAAATAAAACTAAAATGTAATGAAGTCTTCAGTTAAATTTTTAGATATTATTTTGATAATTAATAAAAAAGATTAATTAACATTCACACAATGGTATTAATCAGTATTAAATAATATGAACGATAGATTTTAACTCTCTTACGTATTTGAATTTATTTATTAATGTAGGTACACTTAAAAAAAGCCCCGCAACTTACACTACCTCTATGGTTGCACAAACCTATGCAACAACAACGTGAATGACGAATGATCTAATAATCAGACCGGCGCATTGATTACGTCGCGTTTTACGTAGGCCAAGTTTATCTTTGTATCACAAGTCTGTTAAACCATTTTAGCGTTTAAGCGCAGTCGTTGAACACATAGTGTTCTTCATAAACGTAATAAACCTTTTTGACGTTTTTTGTTTTTTTAATTATCTTGATCAAAAATTGTCAATTGTCAATTTTTCCAAGTTTATAATCTGTATTACGTATTTTTACTAAACTAATAGGCTTATCAATAACCTATATGTTTTAGGCGAGAAGATGGCAATAACAGTGGAAGTGTAAGTGAAAAAAGAGATGAAATCGGCTCAATCAAATGATGTGGTAACAAATGCAACCGAGGCCAATGAAGATTCCTTACAACCTAGTACATCAGAAGAAGGTAAGACAACCTATGTAAACTTATTCACCATGTAGTAAGAATGTATTTATGTAATATTTTCAATTATATTTTTTAATGCTGAGAAATGAAACAACACTAAAGAGGTGTGTGTGACATATGTATAATTACCATTATGTACATAAGATAAACCTTAGTGTAATCTTAAAGAGATTAGATATAATTAAGATAAAATAATCTAATTGCTGACAACTATAAGTATTCACATATATCTAGAACAACAATGTAATTTTATTCCAAAATCTGCTGCGTAAGTGTTTACACATAATACAATACCTAATATTATATCTGCCCAATAAAGTAAGTACATTTATTTAATTTATTTGTTATATAAAACGGATGGCATACCATAACATTTTATTAGAATAACATATAATATGTATTTTATCTGTACACCACACACTAAAATGAGAAGTATTAAAAATAACAAATGTAGGTATATCTGCGTTTGAGTAAAAGATAAACTAGTAACCAACCGAAAGTCTCGGTTTGCGGTTTCGGCCAAAATGGCCGAATTTTCGGTCGCACCCAAACTAAAATCGTGCGTCCTTCGGTGAACTACCCGGTTTGAGGGTAATCGCATCTAGTTTAGGTTGTGTTTAGCATATAAACGATTAACACAGATTAGATTCTAGGGTATGAATGAAAAGTTTTATTTCATAAGTGATCCAAAAAGAGCAACTGTTATGTATTTACAATTTGCACCATAATGTGTAAATGCACTTAGTTAAAGTGAGTGGATCTCGGGCAGCGATCATGTGTGTATACGTGGCGTGGTAATATCATACGTCCGCTGTTGCTGCTAAAAAAAGAGATCAGTTGGCACAACTCGTCAGAACACACAATAATAAAGATGATAGAGGACTGTCATGGAGGGGACATCTCTTTACAATTGCAGAGACCTTAGTCTACGAGCTTAATTTAACGATTATTTACAAGGCTTACTTTACGAGTAACGCCATCACAGCTTCACGAACAGACTCTAGTACGGACTAAGTCGTATAAATCCTACAGACCGTCAAATTTGTGTAAAGGCGGTACATGTGTTACAAGATAATTAAATTATCAGCCTTTTCGGTATTACTGCCGAGTCCAAAACTAGGCGACATTGCCGAAAAAAAACACATGAAAAAAACCATTTCTAATTAATCGATTTCAAAAAATAAGTGATTCTGGCTAGTGACTAGAATTTAAAATTGTCGACATTACGACACAGCTGCCGTCTACAGTTTAGCGACTCATACAAACAATGTTGTTCTTATTCTGAATTATTTTATTGTATTTATTTTGGCTAAAATAAGTGTGTCGTCTTAGTTTTTAATATTTTCAACAGACTTGTATTGAATCGTGTTATCTGTTATTTACATTTTCGCTATAGGTATGATAACACATTTATAATACAATATAATAGAATAACATACATGCATGACATAAAAAAATGAAAATTATATTTGTTACGTACTTAAATGATTGCCTTTTTATTTTAACACTATTAAACTGTCTGTGTGTAAATGCAAAAAAATGTGTAAAATACACAAGAAGTTAGTACAGAACAGAAATTTTAAATATGCATGAGTAAGTTTCATTTTTCTTTTCGGCCGTAACTGGGAGCAAGGCCGAAATTTCGATTTCAGTTTCGGCTGTAAAACCAATTTCGGCGGACGCTGAGGTAAACTAATAAACCTACAATACATTTTCCCACAAATCAATAGGAAAATATTAAAAAAAAAGGAAGCTCTTATCTGTTTTAAAATTATTGTAAAATATATAAGAACATTTAATTAAGTAATATTTATATAGAACCAAAACTAATATAACAATAGAATGTAAAACATTAAAAGTTTGTGAACATTTTAATACCTTTAATGGGAAACACAAACTTTAGATTGGCAACACCGGTTACATAGTTTGGGTTGAGCTGTGCGATGAATAGCTTCTGAACGAACGTAGCCGAATGACGCATCTTGCTTCACTGCATTGGTTGGTCGGGTGGCGATCGATTGTGAGCATACGTCACGTCACAAGTCAGAACGTTAAACGTTAGTCGCGAGTTTTGCGCTCATGTTGGAAAGTTGTGTTGTTTGTTTATTCGTGTTCATCTGACAAGTGAGAGTGAGAACTAGGCAGCTAGTAGGTATCTAGCAACAACATTTCATTTATGTTATTGTGTTTTTCGATTAAATTGAAACCCACCTCGGATTGAAAATGAATAACACCATGAAAGGTAAATTTTATTTCCTTACATAACCTTCTCTCATCAACCATATGTTGCTAGATTTGGAACGAGTCGACGTCATTTATTTCCGATAATAAGAGATCTGTTATTGTGTACAGTACTGGGTTTTTTCCCATTATCATTCAAATCTAAAACTTATTACTGATAACATTACTTTACTGTTTGTTAATGTCGTTAGCAATCTGCCTTTATGGTGCACTAATATGGAAATAAAAGTAATGAGAGCAATATTAGGAAATTATATTACGATTTTCGAAATAGATTTCAACCTTAAAATATTAACTTAGTTCATTGAGTTTTTTTCTTTCATAGGATATTTCAGAATAATGTTTTGTTTGTTTGCTTTTCTCTATATGTTGCATGCAACTGATATTTTCGTTAAAAAAATATCACTAAATGTTCTTAATTGTAACGCCATCTATTAATTGACAAGAAGATTAATAGTGTCAAGACAATGTGGGTACATAATGTACATATTAATTTTATTATTTTTAATGCCCTTTATCAGCACACACTTCATAGGTATGGTGTGTAACACTTCTAAGAACTTAATCTGTCTCTGGAAATTGTACTTATCCACAATCATTAAAAGCTGATAAGATATTGTCATAAAATAAAGATAGAGTATAATAATATAAGCTCAAGTTTCTTGAACGTGATAGCATATCATAAAAGAATACTTATAGTTGAACACAAGTTCCAATGTTATAAAAAACATTAAGTAGGTAGTTACTTTTTGGTTGTTGCTGTCAGTGGCCTTGCCATTTCATTTTCCTCTACCCAGTGGAGCCTCTTTGCTCAGTGTTACCAAATTAGTGAGTACATGATTCTATAAATTATCATAATCCATTAACTCATATATCTTGAAGTATTTACTCATAATTAATATTCAATACACGATCAGATGTTATATATAATATTGCGTAAACACCAATATATATAAGGGATTTAAGATACAATGAAACCCTAACAATAGCTTAGCATAGTCAACAAGTGATGTATGCTCAAGCATAACATAACGGTTCAATAGCTACTTATCAAATAAGAAGGAAAAATACTTAGCCTTTATAATTCTCTTTGTTTATTGTATCGAATTCTTTTTTTTTGTTGTTTTCCTGTAATTCATTTATTGTCTTATTTTAAATTTTTGACACAACTGCTAGCGCCATCTATTAGGCACTTTGTACAATTCGAGTGTCTTTTTTTAAAATTGTAAGTGTATGTATGTAATCATTAAGAGGAATTCAATCAATTTTATTTGCACGCAACATCTAGCGCCATCTATTCATTATTCTAGTGCCATAATCTAATAACGTGTAAGTATTTAAATCGTTGATGATAAATTTTACCAGTGTTTACCCAGATTTAAAGTCGTAAAAGTAATGATAATACAAGCAATTTAGCAATACCTGTTCATTATACTCGTTTTTTAGTTTCAAGAAAACTGGATGCTAGTTGCAATTCTTTGTAACTTTTTTACGATGCGAGGTCAACAAACAACGAAAAGGCCTCATGTTTTATATCTTATCCTAGTACATTCATTTAACACTCAATGCTGTCCTCTTTGATATGCATGTGCCCCATCTGGCGGATGTTCCCTTCCGCTGACACCAATTCCGGACTATCCTTTAGTTTATTTTTTCAACATTTATGATGAGTGAAGCCACGGTTTGTTTTAAAACTACGTTAAATCAACAAGCAATTATTTCATTCATACTATCTATTTATAGATGGAGACATGTTAAAGTTAGTTAGTGTAGATTAGAACCACCTCACTTTTTGATAAAGTAATAGTCTAATCATCTGAACTGAAATAACGTAGACGTATGTAGCTAAATAGATATCAGTCTAGCGCGTAGGCGCTACAGGCGAGGCATTGGAATTCGAAAGCCGAGCGCCGACCACCCATAGGCATGAGAACATGGCCCCGTCCCCTTCCCCACGCTTGCTCTCCCGGCGCCGCCTCTTGCCGCTCTTTTAAGGCACAATGCTGAATTTCATTTGTTTTTTGCGTCGAATGACGTGGACTATGCACATGATAATATCAGTTTTACTGGACTAGGCCTGTTATTTACCACTACTGTGTAGTTTGCAACATTTATTTAGTACGTTGGCCACAGAATTATTTTTTTATTTGTTGTATTAAAAATCACATTTCATTTCAATTCAATCATTTTATATATTAATCTTTTACGTTGTGCTTTCTTCCAAAGCTAAGTACGATCCACATTCCAGACCACTGTCTTTAATGTTGTATTAGGCCCGCCCATCAGTAAACTACTGCCACATTCCAAAGTCCCTTTTTTACGTTGTGTGGTCGCGGGTTTCCGCTGAAGACGGCAACGTCGCGTTTCAAATATGAATGAAATCCGGTCGGCTGTGAACGACACGGCAACGTCGCACCAGACGCTAGCCTGATTGAGAACTTACTACCAGTGTTGCCACTTGTTTGAATAGAGAGTAGTCCCGAAATCGTGCAAAATTTTAATGTACTATTTAGGGTGAGAAATGAGCTCAACGTTTTATGCTTTATAAAGAAATGTGATGATATTTACGTTTATAATAAACATCTTGATCGATAAAATATCATATCCATAACAGTGAAAATCTAAGACAGAAGTACTACTACTGAATTGCTTAAGAAATTATCTAGTCTTATTAAAATTTAAACTAATAAGAATTGCACCGTAAGCAATAAGATGTAAACAATCATTAAAAATTGAAGCACATAAATAAATGCACATATTTATACGATTTCTATGAAATGTAACAGCTGTGCCCATTGGATTATTCAATGGTGTTGACGTTGTTCCCCATGTGTACAGTGGCAGTACTCCATTCCGCGGAGGGTTCCAATTCGACAATTTGAACCCTCTTTTGTACTTACGCTTGCGCAGTAGGGTGGTCGTTGCAGCTCGATGTCACCACTAGACGGCACAGTGAATGTGTAGCCAATGATGTTCATACATACACAAGCGTTTTTATCGTATTACAAGCTTAATTTGCCTTATTTTTTTGAAAAATGTGCTAGTTACTTTGCATCGAGTGAATAAGTGATGTAGTGTTACGTGAAAAGTTTAAATTGTTGCCAAAATGCCTCTGTTAATCGACGCTAATAGTAAAAGCGGTAAATATTGATCCATCCAGTATCGGCGGCCATTAGCTGTTCTGTAGGCCTATTGTTTTGTTACATACTGTAGTAGTCACAGACACGCTTTAGATTGAAAAAAATTTAGAATGTGTTTAGTAACGTTAAAAATATTTTTCAGTAGTATAATATATATATATATTATTTTTTTGACCTTTTTGAATTACCATATTACTTAGAAAATCGATGCTTGCCATACTATTTTCTTGTTTTTAATGTATTAAAAATTGATATTGATGCTGGTATGAAGGTAGCGGTAAATGTCTTTCATATGATATTTAAAATATCTACGATATCATGTGTTTGAGAATTTGGGGTCTATTTGAGTGCTGTTAGAAAAGCGATTGTAGCCATTCGGTGCATGCGTACCGAGTGTCCGGGGTATGACCGGAGGTGTGGGGGCGGTTGCAGGCAATGGAATGTCGATGACGCAGCCAGCCGGGCCGGCCCCGACGGCCGCGAACTTGTTGTTATGGGAACTGTTTTTAAACGCACACTCGCTCACTGCTTATTTACTTTAAGTGTGTCCAAGTAAATTGATTTAAAATTTTAATATAATGTAAAAATGTTAATACACACTTACCTATCTTTATGCACTGATTTAATAATCATGGTTTATGCAGTCAATTCGCCTACTGCAATTGCATCTATATATAATGTGGATATTGCAACATTTTACACCTCTATATTCTATAATTATGCATCATTAAGAGCAATAGTAGCTTTTTAAAGACAAAAGGTACGGTAGAATACAAAAAAAAACACTAATAAAATGACTAGTTGCCTCATGGTACCTATTAGGAACAAAACAATATAGTTCTGCTACTATTTTTTAAATAAATAAAATGTTTTAAACAAATCCGAAATCTTTACTCAATACTTTCGTATTTAATTAATGAATGAACATTTTTTTGTTACAGTGGCTCCAAATGTTCCTGCATCATTATACAAGAACAGACCGTTTCCGCTGTCTATCTTACCATCTTCCGCGTCGCCGTCATCTTCCACGCCTTCACCTCCTTCTTCATATTCTATCGACAAGACGGACAACCGCGAGACCTTTGGCTTTAGTGACACAGTCGACATGCGCCGCGAAGATGAGAGGATGAAGACATTCGATAAATGGCCCGTCACTTTTCTCTCTGCCGAACAACTCGCTCGCAATGGCTTCTACTACCTCGGACGCGGCGACGAAGTGCGTTGCGCATTCTGTAAGGTGGAAATTATGAGATGGGTCGAAGGAGACGACCCTGCCAGAGACCATCAGCGCTGGGCCCCGCAATGTCCTTTTGTACGTCAGCTCACAAACCCTGACTCTGCAGGACGCGACGAATGCGGTTCACGTGTACCAGTGACTGCGGCTGCACGCATGCCTGGCCCTGTTCATCCACGTTATGCCTCTGAAGCCGCTCGTCTACGTAGCTTTCAAGACTGGCCGCGGTGTATGCGCCAAAAACCCGAGGACTTGGCCGAGGCTGGCTTTTTCTATACTGGACATGGTGACAAAACGAAATGCTTTTATTGTGACGGTGGCCTTAAGGACTGGGAAAACGACGATGTACCATGGGAGCAGCATGCGCGTTGGTTTGACCGCTGCGCTTATGTACAATTGGTTAAAGGTCGGGATTATGTTCAAAAAGTAATGACACAGGCTTGCTCGCTCCCAGCAGTCAATGAAGCAAAGGAAGAAGTACCGCAGAAGTCTTCAACCCCGACTAATCCACCAACAGAGTCCACGGAAACCCTTGTAGAAGATAGCAAACTATGTAAAATTTGTTACGTCGAGGAGCGCAACGTGTGCTTCGTGCCATGCGGACATGTTGTGGCGTGTGCTAAGTGCGCGTTGGCAGCAGACAAGTGCCCCATGTGCCGCAGAACGTTTCAGAGTGCAGTCAGATTGTATTTCTCTTGAGAAGAGTTTCCGAATCGTAAGTTCGATTCTAGTCTTAAGGGACGGTCCGACGAAGGAGCGTATTGAAAACACGCTTTTTACGGTCACGTTTCCACAGCGGGCTTTACTTTGGATAGTGCCGGTCTTTTAGGCTGTGATTTGGAACTCGCTGGTGTAGCAAAAGAAAGACTGTATTTTAACAGCTTGATTACTTAGTTTGCTAGTATAGGTGTAGTATTTATTCATGTTATTTTTATTTCTTAAAGAAAAATTTTTTTGGTAACAAAATAAAGATTATTGTTATGAGTTCAAAGGTTATATTGGAATAGTAGTAACATAAAATTAACTCATAAACTTACACACTATAAAGTCACACGACTAACTTCACCATATCTTGCAACGTCTACTGTGGAAACGGGGCTTAGGGCTTCTCCTGTGATTTTAATAAATAAAAAAACGGTGGGACAAACTTAAAACTTCAAAGTAAGAATTAATAATGCGATATGTTTGATGGTAATATTAATTAAATTGTAATAATAATAAAAAATTGACACATCTCACACGACAAACTAAGCAGAGCCCATACTATGGTAACTGAACTGCTGATATACTTACTGATATATTTCACACATTGTAGAAAAATTTGAAAGATGAGTGAGCTATTACACGATTCTCGGGTGAAAGTCGAACTTCAGTATTCTCAGCAGTCAGGTTTACTAACAAGAACTTGTAATACGTCTACCATTCCTTCAGTGTTAATTTGTACTTTGAGACAAAATGTGGTTTTGTCATACAATGATGGACCAATGGACCTGTCTATGTGTACTAGAAAACTAAGATGGAACAATGTTTTTGCTTTTATTATGTGAGCTCTCTGCTTTTGGCAAATAGTGTAAATATTGTAAAATATCACTTGTCCCACCAAAAGTTGTAGTTTAAACACATGAGCCGCACAGTAAACACTCGAGATACTATTATAAGAACTATACAGTTGGTAGAACGGCATTCATTTTTTGTTTACTGTGCTGCTCTAACAGTGAACAGATTAAAATTTATTGTAATGAAAATGTAAATAAAAGATTTAATACTGACTGTTTCATATTTAATTAATTATCTGATAGCATTTTTACAAAACAAATTTATCTGTCTAGCATGTGCATAGAATGCAAACAAAGAATTCAAGTAACATCGCATTTAAAACAGGTTATATTACGTAATTTTAAAACTACATTAAAATCATAGGTATCTAATAATATAGATGCTCGTAACAACATAAATTATTATTTCTACAAGTGTTCACCTGTGATTAATATTTTCAATTAGTGGGACTCACTATAACTTTGACATACAACATAAATAATGTAAGAGAATTCATTAAAAAGTCATTCAAGTTGTTTTCATGTGATTAATATTTCAATATGAATAAGAAATTTGTTAAATCATATACAGTTGTTTTTTTTACCTCCATTACAGCAATCCTTAAATCGGATATTGGCAAAGCCAATGGCACGCAACAATTTTTGGAGTACACCTCAAAAAACAATAATGGGCATGACCAACCAATCGTCCCATCGCTAAACTCTGGAAAAAAAATTGGGTTTCTCTTTTCAGAATTAAAATTTTTTGATGTCGCTGTATCTACCGGAGCATCAAATCTTATTATAGCGTCATCAATTATTGTTTAGCTAGTAAGAATACTTATTTTGGATGTAAGAACTAATACGTGTTTAGTATTTCTAGATATTTTTGGCAATTCGACGTGGTGTTTTTATCCATAACCATCGGGTGATCTCTAACTAGAATCCGACTCTAACTAGTCTGTGCGAAAATCCCACGGGTACCACCGAAAGGTGATTATTTCGGACTCGAACTGACCAAAATGTCCTCTCCAGTAGTCGGGGAACCAGGTGCTAGTAGGAAAGTAAATCGTAGTAAGGAAATCCATGGAACCCCGACGTACCTCGGGCCACTTACGGTTTGTAGATGACCCCCCGTGTGGGAACCCCGAAATTCCCTTTTCTTCCTGCCCCCAAAACGGCGAGCGCAACTAAGATAGATATAAAATAATAGTAATATAAATAATAGATTGTAGCTATATATTTAGGATAAGCCATTAGAATTAAAATTAATAGTACAGTATCATGTCACATAGATAATAATTTATATTGTATTAAGTACGATTAGTATTAAGTAAATAATAACTCTAAGACTGTATTGCATTCATAGCTTAATAAAGTCTTTGAATTATGATATCCGGGGAAAATAGAAACAATAAAGGCATTAACACCCTGCGATGGCGGGTGCCTGCAACAAAAAAAAAGAGCGAGCGCAGTCTGTCGCGCTCACATCAGTACCCCGGCCTGCTTCTACTATGGTGACAGATGACCTCACCTGCCATCCCCAGGCCTGGCTTATGAAGGACGAAGATCGTATAAAGATGTATCCACGGTCCAGCCATCGCAAATGTGGCATACAGGCGTTGATCCTTTGTGGATCAGACACAGGTGATCTCCGAAACATCCTTTTCCAGTGATCAACCGGTATAAGAGGTTCCCGTGATGCCTCTCAAGCCAATCGTCTATCGTCTAATCGCCGAAACAACGGTGTGCCCAGTGCTTGACTGCCCATGTCGTTCCTCCTACTCCTCCACGAGGACCTGACAGAGTTGGAATTTCTAATCTTCGGTTTCTCGAATCTCAGGACTACGACCCAACTCCTGCGCCTGCTTGCGCCACTGATAAAGAGCTGCAAGGGCTCTCGCAACCAGATCTTTAGTGGATACCCTACTACGAAGTTAAACAACAATCCAATGGGGTTGTTATCTAGGTAGTATTAGAAGTAATAAAATATAATAGACAGGCGTTTGAACCTACCTTCTATGGATCATCAGTATATATATCATAAGCATTAGGCTGTCATTTATTCCTATATAATTCGAAAACATTTTCCTTTGTCAATTTAAAATTAACAAAGGGATTGTAAATCAAATACAATTTTAAGAAAAAAATAGGTATATGGTACCTGTGTTTATTTAATTTTAAAAATGCAATCATTCCATTAGCGATTTGACATATTTGTTGTTAGATTGCAACAGTTCTTGTTTAAGTTTAGTTATTTCCTTCATCATTAGTTCGTCACATACATTTGCTTCTTGGATTTGTTTACACTTACGCAAGAAATCTACTATAAGCTTATGGCCCTCCGTTGTTTCTTGAGATTCCACAGCTGTTTCCACATCGAACAAATTAATTTCGAGTTGAGCTTGTTTTGCTTCCGCGTACTGGAAACATAATTTTCGTTATTTAATGGTTTTGTTCTAAATTACTCATAATTAACTTTAAAAATATGTATAATTAAGAAAGTACGACGTCCATACTTCAAACTATAGATCCTGTGGTCTATTGTTAAAAATGTTGTTTTGAGAGAAAAACATTAAAATTTTATTTTTGTAAATAACTTGCTACTATTTATTACTAAAGTACTTTTAGCTATTTATTTGAAAACAAATAATATATGTCTGTGTATGTCTACAGTTCGCAAAAACAGCTGTTTTATTTAACAGTGAACAGTGTGCTTAAAATATTTTTTTACTGTCAAATTTGACTACCCTGAATGTTGTAGGTCAGGCCCAGTACTTTTGGTCTAACAAATTGGCAGTAACAGACTCTTCTCATTAACTCCTACGTACACACCTAAGAACATACTTTTAACAGACTCTTCAGCTTAGTAAAATATATAAATAGGTGTCTGTGGAGGAAAAATTATATGCTAATATTGCAGTAGTGATTGATTTATGCATTAAAATAAACAACGAGACACAACCGCGCTTCTGTCCTACTGTTATTATATCAAATTATTATTATTTTGTTAATACGTCGGGAATAATGACGCCTCATTAAATAAAGCCAAAGTTACCCGCAGTCTTGAAGTGTTAGAGATTGAGATTCAAGGAAATAAACCAAAAGCTGTAATGATCACTTAAACGATAAAGAGGCGCTTAATCAAGTATAGAGTTAATACTTTACTTTTTAACATGTAGAATTCGCCATTTGTTGTAAATAAATATAAAATCAAATGAATAATTAAAAATGGTTGAAGGAGCTGACGGCCTAGTGTGAGTTTATTTCAAATTCACGTAGTGAATCGCAACGCCAAACGCTCACTGTCGAGAGTGAGTTTATATCAAATAAACTCACACTAGGTCCTCTGAAACAGAATTGTTAGCTTATTTCGCTATACCTCAATTATAGATTCAGGAAGGTCCGCCAATTTAGCAACGTGTAAGCCAAGAGAGTGCAATGCGGGTCCAGGTGCGATTCGATGTAACAATAGCAGTTGCCCGTTCACAACGGACGCCTCGGCGTGTGAATTAATAACAACTCCCGGGTGTACGCTCGCCAACCGTGTCAGCTCTTGATAGTGAGTCGCAAATAGACAGAAACATTTACTTTTCGTCGCCAACTCCCTGAAATATAAACATTATTTGATAGTGTATGAAACTTAAGAGCAGAGTATAATGTTCTACGACAATAGGTCCCTTTCCTCTCAAAGGTCCTAGAATCCTGTGTGCACAAACAGTTTTCTGAATTTGTCTACAAAAACAACCTATTGAGCCCGTTTCAATCGGGTTTCAGGCCTGGTCATAGCACTACTTCTGCTCTTCTTAAAGTGGTTGGTGATATCAAGGCAGGTATGCAAGACACTGAAGTTACTGTTTTGGTACTAATTGACTTCTCTAATGCCTTCAACACAGTCAATCACAATATACTCCTGTCTATCCTTTCCTATCTTGTGGTCTCACCTGAAGCACTGGATTGGTTCTCATCATATCTTCGGGGCCGCCAGCAATCTGTTCATGTCGATGGATCTTCCTCGAGCTGGTGTGATCTTGATTCTGGTGTTCCTCAAGGCGGCATTCTTTCTCCTATATTATTTTCTGTGTATATTAACCTCCTGTCCCTGGAACTTCGTTGTGCGTATCATCTGTATGCCGACGACCTACAGCTCTATTCACAGAGTAAAGTGGAAGATATCTCGAGTGCAATACAAATGATCAACCACGATCTGGAAACAATCAACACGTGGTCTCAAAGGTTTGGTTTATCTGTGAACCCCACAAAATGTCAAGCTATCGTAGTGGGAAGTCACCGGTCGATGAACAGAGTAGACACTAAAACTCTCCCGGCTATTACTTTTAATGGGACTATCATACCTGTGAGTGGATCGGTGAAAGATTTAGGTTTACACCTCGATTGCACACTAACCTGGCGTGAACAAGTTGCAAAACAGTGCCGGAGGGTTACTGGGACACTTCGGGCTCTAAATCGTCTGAGAAATTTCCTGCCCGTAAAAACCAAGACTATGCTTGTGCAAACTCTTATCTTCCCCTTAATCGACTATGGTGATGTGTGCTGCTACGACCTGAATGCAGATCTTCTCGATAAATTAGACCGTCTTCTTAATAACTGCATTCGATTTGTTTATAATCTCCGTAAATATGACCATGTATCCTCTTTCCGTTCGCAGCTCAATTGGCTACCAATTCGTCTACGCCGAAAATTACGCGCGCTCACTGTTCTATTCTCTTTACTTAATAACCCATCTTCGCCAACATATTTAAACTCTTATTTCCAACTCTTATGTAGCAATCACGACAGAAAGCTTCGGTCTTCTAAGAATCTTCTCCTTCGTTGCCCCTCCCATACATCTGAGTTTGTTGGCTCATCTTTCTTTGTGCAGTCCGTTCTTCTCTGGAATGAGCTTCCCCTCGAAGTCAGGATGGCTAGCAACGCTTTTACTTTTAAGAAAAAAGTGAAGCAGTATTTACTGAAACAGCTGGTAGAATCAAAATAAAAGAAAGATATTTATTTGTGTATGTATGTATATAGACTTACATCAACTTAAGTATGTATATGTATGTATTTATGTATTTGTATTAATTTTAGTATATGAAAGTTTGTTATGTCTACTTCTTCTTTTCAACACCTGAAACGCACCTACTTCCTATTTTCTCTGCATCACCCAAAGGTTGACTGGTAGAGAATGCCTTAGGCATTAAGTCCGCCTATGTACATAAAGTGCATGATGTATAAATAAATAGTTACACTGGTCACTGGTGGTCAAAAATTGTCATAATCAAAGTTATACAAAATTAAATCAACGCTTGGGTATCACCATTGCCATAGCCCGAGTTGGACACGGTAGTTGTAGGACAACCTAGCAGAATATCCAGCGTATGTGGAGCAGAGGCGTGACCTCGTAATGGCCATGGCCTTTGTGGCCGTGGTATGCAGCGAGAACGCGTGGAACTCTCTGCAGACAAGTTTGCTCGAGGAAGAGAGGGCAGAGTAGTTAAGATTGTGACAGGTTAAATTACTTAAATAAAAAAATAGGTTTTAATATTTATATAAACTTTCCTGGCAACAAATATGTAATAGAAGGTGAAAAATGAATCAAAATCCCTTCATATCTTAATTCTTTGGTATTCTCTTAATGACAAAAAGAACTATGTATATATCATGTCCCCAATCCACAGAATTCTCATTATCAGATTCTGACCTAATGACAAATAACTAGAAAGTGTAACTTATAAAATGAATTTTTTTAGAACGGTTCAGCCGCCTTTTTAATCACCTAACATTATGAAAATAATATTACGTAGCACCATAAATACTATTTTTTTTCAAGTCAGACAAAAATGGAATGCTGCATATTTTGCAACTAAGCACGGTAAACATACGCACATATTGCAAAAGAGGTCTTCGATGCACGATCGAATCGAATGCGTAAATAAATAGGTACATATGTTAGACTATCACTGACTCACAACTAATCCTGACATCACTGATATAGACGTAGAAATATCGAAAACCAAATACGTAAATGAATGACGAAATCAATTATTCACGATAAAAAAAAAACTTGTTACCTGGTGTGTTTAGAACTAAAGATAAAAAGATTATCGCATAATATTATATGTTTTGTAATACAGTTCGTACTTCAGCTTTTAGCGAAAAGTTCGATCGCTACGAGGTACTGTACAATTTATTTAAATTAGGTGAAAACTGAAGTCAATACTAATTTTAACATAAATCAATATTGGAGATTGGTATATTCTGATAGTACATACTCTGCTATTGCCCAAGCGATTCCGCAGCCCTCGTACGTCGACGTGCCTCGTCCCAACTCGTCGATGAGAACAAGAGAGTCGGGGGTGGCGGTCTAGAAAAAATAAACACAATCGGTTATAATCGCAAGATCGCGAGGCCGACTAAAGAAAAATATGAATGACAAAAACACGCATTACAGGGTGACCCTTTTTTATCACCGTCTTCCAAGTATTTTCTCAAACCGAGTCGGGGGTCTTTTTTAATACAGAATACAATTCTCAAAATTTAAAAAAAAAATAGCCGGCCAAAAATTTAACCCCGGGTCGCCGGCGTCGACTCGAACGCGAAACCAAAGCCGACTGCACGCATCGGTGCAGGTAGACCGGAGAAAGTATGGCAACGGTTTATGCGGTTTTCTTATTGATCATTCGAAGCCGAACTTACATCGCGGTCGACCGGAGAGATCTATCGGTGCAGGTAGACCGAAGGCCGTAGGCGGTGCGGGCGGGTCTTCGATTTAACTCTACACTTTAAAGAGATTTAAACCGGCTCTAAAGAGACCGCAAGTCTTCTTTCCGAGTCGCCGGTCGGTGCGGCGGCCGGTAGCCGTCAAACAGTTCATAACGGTACGGCTAGGAACCGATCATAATTTAGCAGCACGTTTGATGTAGGATTAGCGAAACGCGTCGACGGTCTACAAACAAGGTATCATCGTCAGTCGTTCTCGGGGGAGGGCCTCACCCGCAGGACGGCGGCGGTGTCGATCATCTCGCGCATGAAGGTGCTGTGGCCGCGGCCCTCGGCGTCGGCGGCGCCGATGCGCGCGGCGAGGGCGCGCAGGCGCGGCAGGCGCGCGGCGGCGGCGGGCACGGG
Source organism: Hypercompe scribonia (assembly GCA_949316085.1). NCBI lineage: Eukaryota > Metazoa > Arthropoda > Insecta > Lepidoptera > Erebidae > Hypercompe > Hypercompe scribonia. The sequence goes on from OX438980.1 coordinate 12,336,248, forward strand.
CGCGCCCGCGTGCGCCAGCAGCGCCGCCGCGCCGCACGAGCGCATCCACGTCGACTTGCCGCCCATGTTGGCGCCCGTCACTATGTGCAGTATACCCGTCCCTGAAACGCGAATCGAACCGACCTACTGTAAGTTTATTCGCTATTAGCGATCGCGCCGTCGCTCCGTGGGTTCCCATCGCAGTAGTTTCATATCTGAGGGTCTAGTGTGCCTTTATTTTGCATCGACTCGTTTTCGACGGCGAGCTCGTTCGACGCCGGGATCGGCGAAGATTTCAAAGTGGATCGGTCGCGGGACGCGTTCGGCGTGACGATCGAATTAATATGAAATAAACTCACACTAGACCGTCAGTTATGGAACTACGGCGATACGCATACGCTGACGGACGACGCGAGCGTTTATAGACGGTGTCGTATCGTCATCGTCGTGGATAGCTCTTAAGGGTCTACCTTTGGACATAGGCCTCTTCCTTAAAAGGTGTTTTGTGGGTACGACGACGATACCTCACAATGACATGTTACTGAAGGAAACTTGACGAAAAAACTCATTACATTTGTTGACAAAAAAATAATTAATTTTTGTCAGCTTATTACGGACCCTGAATTAGATACATAATATGCTGAGCCACCTTAATATATCAGTATGCTACCAATATATTTTTAAGTGCATTTAATACCAGCATATTACCAAAACCAGACATTTACATACTTTGACACCACCATGTAAAACACCTCGCAATACAAAATCGGTCAAATTCTTTGTCAGCTTAGACAATTTGCATATCAACATACTAATTTTTGCTGACGTCACATAACCTATACCTGACGCTCTTTAAAATCGGTCATGCCGCTTAGACGAAAAAAGGCCACATTGGAAATGACTAATCAACATATCACACCACCAACGTAATTAACATAAATTTTCTTAAAATAGAAAGTACACTTAAACGTGCCATAAAAAATATGCCTCGACTCAAAAAATAAAATGATTTCTGGAATCCACCGTATCCAATATGGGTCATATTTCTGGAACTCACTGAATCCGATATGGACCGTCTACGGGTATACACAAAAATGCAAGCAAAAAATTCATTTTAAATGGAGGTAATTCTTAGAATCCATTTATAACGCCACCTACCGGGTTCAATCGTAAATCTAAGCCGCGGGAATAGCCGACCCGAATTCCAACAAAAACTGAACTCGAATACCGATAAAGAATACAATGCCGACGGTTTTGACCAAATCTGCCTGCCACTATAGTGATTAGTCGTCCAGATTGCTAAACCAGAGATCATGGGTTCCATTCCCTCCTAAGACAAATAATTGTGTAATGAACATGTTTATTTCTTCTGTGGTTGGGTGTAATTTATTTATGATATCTAGGTATTTAGAAATAATTATATAATTGTGTGTATCTCCAGACTGGCTACCATAGTACAGGCGTTACCTGCTTTGGGAACTGACAACCGTATCTGAGGTACGTAAAATAATTATTTATCATGATTTCATAATCACCGTTTCCAATAACATGGTAAGCTTAACTATAAAAAATTGGGTGGTGTAATTATTTCTTAAAACACGGATGGTTTAAATTCTCTTCTGATCCGGCGACTTCAACAAACAGTGCAGCCAAAGATAAACTACAGCGCCATCTACCGTACAATTGTGGAACTACGGAGCAAACAGTTTAGCCATGGGAATCTACCCTATATTGAAACCAAGTGTTTAACATAATTAACAGTCCTCGTGAAACTAAGTACGACATGACATCGTGAGTAAATTATATTTGTGAATGTTTTCAATCTTATTATTATTTGGTATGCCAAATATTGAAGGTTAATAATTGATAACTCATTAATTTCATACAATTTTCTAAGATGTGTACCGTTTTAATGTTCAAGAAAGGATAATTTTCACCATACAGCTCGGATTGTTTCGAATAGCAAAGGATGCGAACGAATACAATGACAGCTGTACATAGCCGATTGCACGTCTCCGTATACTATCGGCAGCGATCAAGTTGCCGTGATAATGTCGACTTTAAACACTATGTAAGGATACCAATAAATATCGTTTATAAATTGTAGAATATGCGCCGATCCGATGCAAGCCGTTCGGTGTTAATTATTATTAAAAATGAACCAATTTATTAATTAAAATTAATTATATAATCTACGCTTTGAACTTACCTCGACGAAACTCCACATCATTAGGAATATAAGAAACACCTTCCTGTATCTCAAGGCAGGGATGTCTCAAATCCTTTAGAACGAACTCGTCCAAGTTTTCAGTTAGCTGCGGACGGCAATACGGTGCAGGCGCGCTTGTAGAGGCCACCGCGAACGATACCAATACGTCTAGTCTCGACAAAATGTGTGACAGACAGAACAGGCACTCGGAATAACCCGCTAAGAAAAAAAAACGAAAATTAAATTAACGTGATGTGTTCTTATCCCATTTTTACACTTTAATGATACTGCTCTTTTTCTCAGAGACTAGATGACCTTTCTTTTTTTTTTACGCGGGAATGCTTTTCGCACTATACCTTCCGGAGGGATGAAGAGCGTGTGTGCGGCTCCCAGAGAACCGGTCTACCCACTAAACCCCGCGGCGGCCCACCTCGACAGTCGGGAAGAGTTCCAGGAACGCATTAGCAGCTTCTAGAGTCGTCCCTGCCGTACCTCACAATTGAGGTACATCTCGGGCACCTCATACCCCAGGGCAAGACGCTATCGTACTCCTCACCGCTCTACACAGTAAGAGGCGGAACAGCGCCCCGCCCCAGACGACACCCAGAGACTAGATGACTTAGATGCCTTAAAAAGTACGCGATAGACGGTTTTGCTTTCTTTTACTTTGGAATGGCACTTGTTTTATTGTCTTACTTTTCTCCACCTCATTGAACTACCTTGTTAGTAGTAGTTATGAATGTGAGAATACATGAAAATATACTGGTAGTAGTAATATTTATCAAGCAAAATGGCAGCGGCTCTTTACATAATTGATACTATAGGATGTATTACCCTTACCAGCAATACCAACTATTTCTGCCACTACAATATCTTGCTCCTTCTCGTATGTAGATTTCGTTGATGTATATTCTTCTGTGATGTTTTCTAAGGCACTATTTTTGAACCTCACACCACCTCTTACCGCATCTATTATGGTATATTTTTTATTTCCACGCAAACTTTGTTCTTCTTTCATAGTAACTCTAAAACGCAAGAAACAAGAGTTATTCAGCTATTTTTTAAAAATCTTACGGAAACATTAAATACATTGACTGCCTCAGTAGTGCAGCTGAGACAAACGCGACTATCGTGCTTAAGGTCTCAGGTTCTATTCTTCGTCAGACCAAATATTTGTTTCGGAGTTTGGGTGTTTTTATGTATAATATGTATGTATTTAGAAAACAAAAGTATGTAAGTATTCTATCAGTCACGTCTGGTTATCATAGTATAAGCTCTGCTTAGTTTGAAACTAGATGAATTTGTGTGTCAAACATCCGAAACATTTATTTACTGTACAATAATCTGTCAGTAGAATAAGTTATCGTTTTGTGAGTAGAGAGTAGAGTAAAGACTGTCGATGACGATGAACACATTTCGGTCAAGTAAAGACCCTTTAACAGTTTTTATTAATTCTAGCATCTAACTAAGAAGTTAGATGATTTTCAGCTAAAATAGCCTAGAATAATATTCACCTAAAACAAAATCCGTTCTGAGGATTACTCTCCAACTTGATAGTTTTGCCAGCATCAAAACCTAAGTCTCTGGCTGCTTTATTCAGTTCTTTTTCAGCTGATGACTGCAGTTGATCCAGCTGCTTGCTCAAGTTTTGCAGCTGTTCATCAAAAGATGGTTTCACTAGAAAATCACCTGAGAACAAGATAGCATGGTTAAATGAAAAGAGGTTAAATAATTGTAATACAGTTTTGTTTCGGGCTAGCTGAGCCGTCCAAAGGGGTTGATTTTTTCCTGGTTTTTCAATATTTTACATTGATGCTCGTTTTCTAGCCATCTTAGCGTGATGTTATATAATATTTCGGTTCGTAGACTACCTAATACAAAAAAATATTTTAATTCGAACTAGTAGTTACTAAGATTGGACACAATTTAAATAAAGTCAGGCATTGTTTGAGGGCCTTATTAAAGGAGTATGCACACGGCAATTATTGTGAAAATTGTTTTTGCAGACATTCTTATCCTCTGGAAGGTCTCTATCGAATATTATTTATTACTATCAATCTGTTGCATTTCTTATATTCCTACTTCTGACTTACAACGCCATCTAGTCTCAAACTAAGTAGAGAAAAGCTAGATTGACTAATAGAATACTTTAATACGGTTTTTATTGTAAGTAAATTCCTGCTATACATAGAAAACACTCAAACTCTGAAACAAATATTTGCAGATCATACAAACATTTGAGCCGATACAGGAATTGAACCCGAGACGTCTGTACAGCAGTCGCATAAGCTACCATTGGGCCACTGAAGCAGTCAAATTATTTATATCTCTATTTAAGCCCAAAAGTATGATTCGAACCTCTATCCACGGCATCCATATCCACGGTGGTTTCAATCATTTGGAGGAACTTGCCAAGATCTTCATTGAGTTCAGATATGGGTTCAGTAAGAGACGAGTGCACAGTTGCGTTTTCTGCTTCCGCTAAACATTGCAATAGCGCCGGTAATCTCTTAATGGCCTGTAAATTAAAACTTGTTTTCACTGACATGTTATAATGCCACGTTGGCCATACAGGCTGGTATAAGGTTTCTGTCAAGTTTTTCTCCTCTTTTACAGTGCTGTAGTAGCACGTAGCTCCCTTACTCGGTTCTTATGACACTCACGGGATGAATAGGAGTGACAGATGAAGCAATATAATGAAATAATATGAAAAAACATTAAGCAACATCTGATCTGGGTTTTACTTAATTATGTGGTTCTATAAGGTGTTTTTCATTTTATTCAGTTGTAATATACACACAGTAGCGCTCAAAAGTATTTTGACAACTCAATTTTATTCCATATCACAAAAAATGATAACAAAATTGTTTCCAATCAAAGATTATATTTGAAGTAATGATACGTTCCACAAATTAAGACACTTAAATGTAATGTATTTCTACATAAAAAGAAAACATAAAGAAAAATTATTTACGACACGGCTCAAAAGTATTTTGACAAGGAAAGTTTTTTTTTTGTTAAATAAAAAATATATTATTTTTGATATTAACTATTAGTATTTTGTTGCATATCCATTAGCCTTCAAGACCACTTCACAACGCGCCGGCATTGAGTCAACTAGTTTCTGCAAACGATCAATGGGTATTCGGCTCCATTCGTTACTTAGTGCTTCATATAAAGCATCTTTATTTGAATAGTTTCGACATCTTACGCGCCGATTCAGTTCTTCCCAAAGATGCTCTATCGGGTTCCAATCGGCACTTTGACTTGGCCAGTCGAGAATTTTGATTTTAGCGAGTTTCATGAAGTCATTGACATGTTTCGATTTGTGCTTTGGGTCATTGTCTTGTTGAAAATACCAACCAGGTGTCATATTTGCTTTAGCATAGGGTAGCATTTGTTACTTTAATATATCTGCGTACATAAAGCGATACATAGTACCTTCTATCCTAACTAAAGGTCCGACTCCGCGGCGAGAAAAGCATCCCCAGACCATAATATTGCCACCTCCATGCTTTGCTGTGGGTATTTGGTATCGAACATCAAATCTTTTGTTTACAGGACGTCGCACGTACCGTATACCATCAGATGACACTAAATTAAATTTGTTTTCGTCACTCCACAACACCTTGGACCATTCTGAACTCGTCCATAATCTGAACCGTTTCGAAAACGCAAGGCGCAGCTTCCTATTCCTTGCAGAAATTAGAGGTTTCTTAGTTGGACGTCGTCCATGTAATCCGAAGTCCTTTAGTCTGCGTTTTACAGTTGAAACGTGTAAATTCACGTCGTAATTTTTCTGTAACTCGTTTTTTATTTGCTCAGCCCATTTTTCGGACATCACTTGTCGATAACCTTTTTATCAAATGGTCTTCCTTAGCGGATGTTTTTTGCAGACGGCCACTTCGAGGCTTATTTTTAATAGTTTTACGTTTATTATACGCTTTGTTCCACGAACTAACAAGTTATCGTGACACTTTAAAACTTCGAGCAACTTCTGCTTGCGTCATTCCACTTTGTAGGGCAGTTATCACGGCATTTTTAATATCATTTGAATATTCTTTAGTCTTAGGCATGTTGATAAATGCGGAGTAATTATACCTTATAGACAAAAACATATGCAGTGTGAGTAGAACTGCTGCCAGCAAGGAACTGAATGGTTGTCAAAATACTTTTGAGCGCATGTATAGACGTGTTTTGTTTTTAACAAAGAAAGAAAACAAACAAGTTCCAACTTTTAACTCACAGAAGATGAAATACATCATAAATAATAATATGAAAAACACTAAAATTATTTTGAAGTACTCACTAAAAAAGATAACTGCAAAAGTAGTCTAGTCAAAATACTTTTAAGCGCTACTGTAGTTTTGTAGCGTTCATGTGGCAACACTGTTTTTGACGACGCCACTTTTTATACACAGAGTTGTAGACACAAAAATGTTAAGTGGACTCTGATTAACAAAGCGTGTAATTCAAGCTCTTGGAGACAAATACTGTGAATATTGGTACCTCCTGAACAGTAAATCCATATTGAATATATACTGTGTTTAATTTGACCATTCAAGTGGTAGATGCATCAAATAAAAATATATCGTGGAGTAACACAACCATAGTAACTCCCAAAGTTTTGATACCTGATAAATTCTGTAACAGTCGTGCAAGTTAGCCTTCTTTCTGGTTAATCTTCTGGCCAAAGCCTGAAGGTCAGGGATCCGTCTTAAATGGTCATCGTGAAGTTGTAATCTCAGTTGTGAGTTATTCATGAGCAGTTCTACTACATCAAGGCGCTCATTGATTAGATTTATATCACGTAAAGGCTGGCGAAGCCATTGAGCTAAGAGCCTGAAAGATACAAAATAACATAAATAATACAACATCTATTATCCAATAAATACTATCATTGTTAAGAACGTTAAGTTAATTCATGAAATTACTGATTATAATAATAATATATTATTCGACCATCATCAATAGTCTAATGCATCCTACTGTTGGACTCTCCTACTACACGCCACTCTGATCGGTTTTGGGCTTAAATGATGAGCCATATATGATGATGACAATTCTACCACATTCACCCAACGCCATTTAATCCCAAACTATACCTACTACTACTAATAACCCGTAAAGTTTCCATAGCAGTTCGTTATAGAGTAAGATCCCAGAGCAATCAGACATAACTTATTTTCACACGGATGAAACCTGAAGTTTTCAGTAGCGTCTCGTGTGCCTTGAATACCTACGTGCTTTATGGAACTTGCCGAGTGACACCTGGGCATGTACCAGGTGAGAAAGGTAACTAAAAATAAGAATTATTTAACTTAAATTCACATGGCTGATTTTTATATATGCCATGCAGAATATATTTTAAAGTAATATCATAAGTGTTAGACACTTTTGATGGACCAGAGCTTTTGTCAGACGTTAGCACACAGACACAAATCACTACACCATCGGACCGTCGCAAAATGACTAAACTATAAGAGAAATCGATACACGAAAAATAATTTCCATTAAGATTTAGGCTTAGAAGACTTGATGGTTATAAGCACTTAAAAAAAAAATTGTAACCGGGTATTAGCATTTTTATACAAGGAGAGCTCTGACGTTTAAGTTTTAACCATTTTTTTTACGTGTGGAAACCCGCATCGGCCGTCACTCTAGCGAGGTTTGCAGAGGGGTAATGACGGAATCCGACCGACTAAAACCACACAGTGTGCCACTCGGCGCCTGGGATAGGGGGATCTGGGAACTGCTGTTGTAAGCCATCCAGACCCAAGTTCTAACCTTAGAAATCTTACGTTGTTTGAATAATAGTTTAAGTAGAATGTATATTACACAACCGAACCCTTTAAATAAGAAAATACATTGTGGTTTACTTAAACAGAGTTTGGAATTTTTGGAGTTTTAAAATATATGTTATTTCAGGTTATGGTCCTCCTGAGTCAACAGTAGGACTGTTTTTAATACTTAAATCGATAAATAAATTTTATATTCAATATTCACCTTTTGCCTTGTTGTGTACGGCATCTATCGAGCAACCCGTACAAGCTCCGAGACGGAGCACTTGATGTATCGCCTAGTTCTGGAAATACGTTTAGGGCCGACAAGGCGGCCGAGTCTAGGTGTAAAAAACAGTCGGCTTGAATTGTCGCCAAGCGAAACCTGTAAAGCATTTTATTAATAAAGGTTTGTAATGGGTATATTTAGCTCGAGGCGACTGCCATATGCTGTGAAAAGACAAACGGAATTGCTAATACTGTATGGCGAGATGAATAAATTTCACGACGATTAGCACATTTTTAATTTTCTACAATCAACCGTTGGGCCGTGACTATGATCTCCTAGTCTGGCCGGAGGATTCTACCGTTTCGTTGAGAGGACGTAACACCCTTCTTGAATAAGTTTACTTAGGGCCTAGCGATACCCGAGTGTAACAATTTTCCATCAAAAATATCGTGTATTTATTTTGATATTTTTCTAAAACATGTTGATTTAACAGACAATAGTAATACACTATTGTCTTGATAGCTAAAGTAGCTACAAATTAATTGAAAAAATAACTAGGTAAGAAAAGTCATTCATGTGCTTCGAACCTCTTCGGCTTCACTATTTCTTAAGATAACTCAGTGAGCCACATGCGATTTGTAAGTAAGTAAATAGCTTGTAGCCACTACATAAATCTTTTTTGTTTTTGAACGACCAAAACTTCACTTTATCAGCTATAAATCGACTTGGCCATACTGTATGACTGAAAAATACTAGGATTTGTAATATGTAATTGGTATAAGTAGTTGATAAACCCAATAAATATAACACTAATACCAACCTTGCAAAATTAGTACTATCATTTAATAAAGCTGAATATTTAATAGCCGCTGCTAAACTACTCATAGCGACCTCTTTTCTCGTTTCGGGAAAGGCATGGGCGTCCTGTTGCTGATTCTCTTTGAACTTCAGTAGTCTATTCAGATCTTGTATCAAACCTTCGGTGGAAAATTCGTTCTTCTTTAATTTTGTCACTGTGACATTTGTTCGCTCCATCACCTTTTTAAGGGCTTTATACTAAAAAAATAATAATACAATATTATTTCAAGCATCTGGCACATAATGCCATATAGTCCCAAACTAGACAACTGATATAAATACATATATACTTTTTTTTTGTAAATACGAAGGCAGTTTAATAAGTACCCGTATTTGACGACAGAGGGCGTTTCTGAGAGAAGTGGGTGTTACATTGTGTGCTGCCATCTATCAAATGACAGTAAAACAAATTTCAGACTGATTGATAGGTCAGTTTGGATTTGGCAGCCATTCGAGTAAGAAGTGTTTTGTGATTTTCGCTAAGATGGAAAAAGGGCAATTTCGTTCGGTAATTCGCGTTTTATCTTCGGATGGGAAAAAAATGCGAGATAAAACAAAAAACAAAGGTGGATGATGTTTATAGGGACACTGCGCCATCTATGACCACAGTTAGATATTGGTTCAACGAATTTAAACGTGGACGGACATTCGTTTTTGATGAGGAGCGACTAGGACGCCCGGCAGACGTGGTTACCGAGAAAATCATTCAAAAAGTCCACGACATGATTCTCGCTGATCGACGAACGAAAATGTGCGAAGTAGCAGAGGCTGTAGGTGTGTCAACCGGAACGGCAACTAATATTTTGCATAATAAGTTGGCGATGAAAAAATTGTTGGTCTGTGCGACCGACGGGTGCCGCGATTGCTCACGATGGACAAATAGCGGATGCGGCTGGTAACTTCGAAGCAGTGTTTGGAGCAATTTAAGCGAGATCCGAACGAGTTTTTGCGTCGAGTTGTCACCGTTGATGAAACCTGGATTCATCATTTCACACCAGAAACTAAGCAACAATCAAAGCAATGGATTTCTCTCGGTGAACCTGCTCCAAAGCAGGCGAAAACGGTGCCATCGGCCGAAAAGGTCATGGCGACGACTTTTTGGGATGCGAACGGCGTCATCCTCGTGGATTTTTCAGAAAAAGAAAGAACGATAACTGGACAATACTACAGTGAGTTATTGGGCCGCTTTAACAAAAAACTGAAGGAGACACGACCTCATTTGGCGAAAAAGAAAATGCTGTTTCACCACGATAATGCACCAACACATTCATCCGGAGTTGTCGCCGCGAAACTGCATGAACTGCGTTATGAATGGCTGTGGCATCCCCCTTTTCATCTGATCTGGCTCCTTGCGATGTTTTCTTGTTCTCGAACATGAAGAAATGGCTCGCGGGAGAAAAATTTAGCTCAAACGAGTCCAAGTTATTGTCGGGACAACGGCGTATTTTGGAGAGTTCGACAAATCCAATTTTTTGGTGAGGTTAAAAAAATGGCAGGAACGTTGGGAGAAATGTATTTTCCTAAAAGGAGATTATATAGAAAAATAAAAATCTTTTTTTTCTTAAATTATATCTTCATTTCCAACACGGGTACTTATTGAACCACCCTCGTACATGCATTTTATACATAGAAAACACCCAAACCAATATTAGGAGCTCATACAAATATTTGGTTCGAGCACGGAATCGAACCCGAAACCTCAAGCACAGCAGTCGCATAAGCTAGCACTGCGTCACCGAGGAAGTTGGTTAGCGCCGTGGCAACAAAAATAACATTAATTAACATATTAAAAGAAGTTATATTTTTATACACAATCTTAATAACGTTATAAAAGGCGAAAGTTTGGTAGGTAGTAGAGCCACACTGATTTCAGCACGAACGGGCCGGTTCGACCGAGGCAGTACTACCCTCCCACAGAAGACCAACCTAAAGTGCCAGCATCCCTGCTGTCGGGCGAGATCGGAGGCCCATTGATGCAGGGGTGACAGTTATCGTGGTAACCGTGTGACCTTACGTTGCCACGATGACTGTCACGCCTTTTACGTCCCCAAGCGGGGCGTGAAAAATTTTTTTTTTTTCTCATCTCACTAGGCTGCCATAGTGTGGGTCACCTTACTGTGTTGTCTGCATTTGCAGTGAGTATGGTGACCATAACTCTTGGATTCTATTCATGCTTTTCATCAGGCAGAGTAGTCACTTTGGCAGGCTCTTAATATAGAAAAAAAGTATTCTGTATGTATGTTTTTTATTCTTCCACGCAAAAAAGGGATTGAATGTCACAGAGATAGATCATAGCCTTGAATAGCAAATGGCTTACTTTTTATAACGGAAATATTCAGTATTCCAGTGAATACAACAACTGCGAGTAATACTGCAGGGTGATATCATATGATGATACTAGTTCCAAATATTGTGTTGTATTTTTTGTACATGTTATGTTTTGCAGTAAACATTGACATAAAATAGTTTAGTAAATATTGAAGGTCAGATCTGTATTACTAATTTTCAAGGTAAAGTTTCTACGAGATTTCACTACGGCGTACAAGCATATTGAAGGTCGTTTATTTTCATTGGAATCGTCTTTTAAATAAGTAGTTTAATGAGTAACATATTCAGTAATATGACTATTATGAAAAGCAATTAAGTATATTACTAGCAGATTTTTTTATTTAGTCATATTAAATTCAACTAGTTGCGCTCAAGTGTTACCGGCGGTATAAATATTTAAACTTATCAATCCATGGGAACCGTATATTTTCTTGGAATAAAAAGTAGCCTATGTAAATATCTAGGGTGTCAGCTATCCCTATACTACCCTATGCTACCCCATAATACGAATTTTACGAAAAATGTTTGAGCGTGAAGAATGAATAAACACACAAACACACATAATCACAAACTTTTCGCATTTATAATTCAGTGTGATATGATTCAATACAGCATTTGTCATACAATTACAAAGAAATAGGTGAACTTACGTCATCTAAGTCACTGGTAGGTATTAGACATTCAGACGGTGCCATTTGCACCGTAATAGTTTCAAGCTCGGTAAGTAAATCATCGTCTGTAAACTCAGTTACCGACATCTGGTAGTCACCGGAAGTGATGCATGCAACGCCGAGGAGACGACCCTGTAATGAGGGATAGTCGCTGGTTACATAATTGAAACATTTTTTTTTTAAAAAACAAAGCCCGCACTGTGAATATATTGTGTCACGGGGGACTCCGAACAAGAACTTGAGGATCACACAAAGTATTGTTCTATATGGAGTTTTGAACCCACAATACTCAGCCCAGTAGAAAGCGGCGTAGCGACCGCGTAAACCACTGGCCAACCGTGCAGTCGTTCATTTATGACGAAGTTAAGTGAAGTTCTATAAGCCACTATTTAATTTTATAAGACCATTAGAACTATATATATATAATAACAATTATAAATAAAATAAATTAACCTTTTAGTGTCAAAGCAAGGAGACTACATTGGTTTGTTTATGGAACATCTTAATTAATTACAATTTTAAAATTGTTTCAATTATGAATGAAATCAAAGAAATAATTTGTTCTACAAAGAACGCATTAGGAGAACACTGACACACAAACCTGACCTGTAGGGTTATTTGACATTTTGCTTTGTACTATTTTTTATCTATTTTAATGGACAAGTTTTCTACAACATAAGCATCCTACTAGATTTATCCGAACACTTCAGCGTGATAAACTTCTTTCCTTCTTTTTGCCAGATTCTTACTGCTGCACTAGAACTTTCACGTCTTGAATACAGAAGGCGAAGGTTCAAACATGTAGCATCCGTTTCAGAAGGTTATCGGATTCAATGTGATAAGACAAGCGTCTTCCGATAACGAGAGGTATTGTTAAGTGTAATGACCAGTTCATTTATTTTAATCCCATCTTCATACTTTTTAGACAATTCTAAAAAGCAGTCTAAAAATTTTACTTTTTACGAAAGGGACTGAAATATAATTTTCTGAAGATAAAAGTTTTAAGGTATCCTACCTTCGTGATAGCATCCGTTTTAATGTGAACAGCCATCAAACACGGTGTGGTTTCTTCAGATGCTCCTATACCTTCGCCAAGAATTTCTTCCAATTGTGACAAATATCCTGGTGAGCCTTTGTACTTTAGAGACCAATCGGTACCCTTGACTGAACCTTCAGGTACATATATCTCTACCCGGTACCGTCTTACCTGTAATTACATTTAGTCATTTTTTAAACGTCTTTGAGTCGCTTGAAATTAACCAACACTGTAAACGTTGTTAAGGAATTTACTTTATCTCTATCTAGTTATCAGAATTAAACTCTGTATCATACATTAGATCGAATGACATTAATAGTTTCATTCCGGAGTTAATCTGGTGAGATACATATTTATATAATTAGTGTGTATTTTATTCCTAAACTAAAGTTTATGATGGCCAATGTTTAGTTAATAATGCCTTAGATATGTATACAAAATAAACATTTAGACATGAGTATCCAGATTGCACAATAAACAATGAGAATGGCTTGATTTAGTAATACTTTCTTATCTACTACCAATAAATAGACAACCATAAATCGAAATCCTTTACATTAAGTTACAGGTGATGGTATTATTTTTTTATAGCATAATATTTTCATCCTACCGTCTAGAATCTGTCATTTTGTGAGGTCGTAGCGCGATCGTCAATTATGTAACGTAACGTTTTCTTCATAGTTATATACAACCCCCTTTAAATAAAACTGATTATCTTAAAATTCACAGATGAATTTCAGTTACTTTATTAGCAGACAAGTAAGTATTTGATATTGGTGGTAAGTATATGTTGGCTATATTTAGGATTAGACACAACCGAATTGTTAATATTAAATAATTAGTCGAACTACTGTAGTTTTTTTATTGTTTAATGCTGTTTATAAATTGCCATACGTATATTTTGGTAAGGTTAAAAGAACGCATGGAACAGTTAATGAAACCGAAAGAAGTGATCTTAATTAAAAAAAAAATATACGCAATACTTTTATTTGGCAGAAGATGAACGCAGACTGACCGATAGTTGGCGCTTTTTGGAGGAAGCGATCGATCAGCAGTAGACGCCGATAGGCTGTTAATGATCTAACACGTTTAACTAAGAATTTGAATTTCAAGTCTATTTCTAAGTAATGTAGATACTGTGTACCATATTATTTTTAATAAATCTTATCAATACTCCGTATATAACTAAATAAACACATATGCTTACAGTTTAAAAATAATTCTACGAAGTTATTATGTAAAAGATGTTCCATGTTTACGTATTGCTAACAAGAACAAACTTATGATAAACGGTTGTGAGATAGCCCTGATAAAGTTTAAGGTTAAGTGTCAACACGCGATTTGTTATTGTTTTCAGTAAACATTTAAGATAATATCTTATAGAGCAAGATCCCAGGGCCACCAGACGTCACGTATTTTCTGACGAAGGAAATGTGGACGATTGAGTAGTGTTAGTATGTACTAAGAACGAATGCCTACCTGCTAGCTTGCTCAGACGGCCAATTTTCAGGTATCAGGTAATCAAGGTACATAAAAACATTACTTACCTCACGTAAATTCTCCAAGCTGATTTTTACGTATATTTTAGGCAATATCCTTAAAAATAAGTCGCCAATACTCCCAGACACTTTCCGTCGGCCGTATTGTTTTGCAGACGCTTTAAAGCTCCCAAAATAATTACTTAACTTCACGTAAATTCTGATGCTCCATTTTTATATATGTCTACCAGACAACTATTTTAAAATCTTTTACAAGAAGACAGACCGATCCAAGGGGCCAATCACCCCCTAAGCTCAATTTTAATGCCTCTGTGGGTAGGAGTGCGAGGGCATTATCCACACACATGAGACTGAGTGAGACAGATCGCGATGTCAAGGCCCCCTTCAGGCCAACAGCTAAATAAAAGTAACTCACAAGAAAAGTATTCAGTGATCTACTGTGTCCGTTAACAACGTGTGTGACAAAAATAAAAATATTTGCAGTGTTTAAAAAAATATAATGACTTCTCCATCAATTTGTGTTTTTTGTAAATATTCTGATGAAAATTTAATACTTTTCACGGAAGAAACATTAAAAAAGTGTCACCGGCTATCAAAGTGAAGTAAAACTGCTGTAGATCTTGTGGCACAGATATTTCTCCTTCCTCCAAATTTTTCGCAGTTATATTATGTGGTATTTTTTTCTTTTCAGCTTGCAAGACTGATTTTCTCAATAATATAGCGGCTTTAAGTAAAATATCATCATCTTTTAGATTTTCAAATAATTGCTCATCAATAGCCACTAAATTTTTCGGTGCTAATAATTTTTTATCCTGAATAGTAAAAATTTTTATATCTTTACCGAATTGTTTTTTAATTTTGGATTCTAAAATGTGTGGTTTGAAGTCCCCTCCAATTTCTTTACCATTATTTTCTTCACTTTCTTCTAATAATCCCATATAACACCGAAAAATATAAGTCAAGAAGTAACATCGTCCTTTTTGAATTATATTTTCTTCGATAAAGGAACAGATTTCACCAAAAGCAGTTTGATGTTGTTGACGAAGATCATGCCAATCAGTTTTAGGGTTTTTTTTGTTTGATGAGGCTTCATAAGAGAAATTCAATTGACAGATTGTGTGATAATATATTTTGGGATGGGAATAATTTACAATTTTATCAATAAACTCCGTATGATTTTTATTTTGTTCTTTTACTTTAGATAAAAAAACTGTATGGTCAGAGGAAATTAGAGGCAATCTTTTAGACTTGTGCTTTTTAGTTTTTTGGTCACAGTATATGCAAGTAAGACTGTTTTGAGTATTACTTACATCGGTATCAACCTTAATATTACTGTCAGAAAGTAAATCGATATTTTCCAGGTGCTCAATATGGTCTTTTACATTTGAAGAAACCGGTTCGACTAACTCAAGTAAAATAGATGGGCTAGGTATTGTTATAGGGTCAGGTATAATAGTGGTTGTTGAATTAAAATCTTGAGAAGTAGATGCTTCTGGCTCAATACTTCGTATGTCTAATTCAACTGTCGTTGAAGATTCTACAGATGAATTTTCAACAATATTTAATGATTTTTCTGTTGAGGTAGATTTCTTGATTGGTTCATTTTTTGGTAAATAGTATTTTTTATTTAACCCTGTAAATGATTTATAACATTGTCTGTGATAACCACTTTCGAATAAATCACCCGGTAAAACAACGTCTTTAAATTTAAGGTTATGTTCTATTCTATGTTTTAAAACTACTCGACACTTTTTTAATGTTTCTTCCGTGAAAAGTATTAAATTTTCATCAGAATATTTACAAAAAACACAAATTGATGGAGAAGCCATTATATTTTTTTAAACACTGAAAATATTTTTATTTTTGTCACACACGTTGTTAACGGACACAGTAGATCACTGAATACTTTTCTTGTGGGTTACTTTTATTTAGCTGTTGGCCTGAAGGGGGCCTTGACATCGCGATCTGTCTCACTGAGTCTCATGCGTGTGGATAATGCCCTCGCGCTCCTACCCACAGAGGCATTAAAATTGAGCTTAGGGGGTGATTGGCCCCTTGGATCGGTCTGTCTTCTTGTAAAAGATTTTAAAATAGTTGTCTGGTAGACATATATAAAAATGGAGCATCAGAATTTACGTGAAGTTAAGTAATTATTTTGGGAGTTTTAAAGCGTCTGCAAAGCAATACGGCCGACGGAAAGTGTCTGGGAGTATTGGCGACTTATTTTTAAGGATATTGCCTAAAATATACGTAAAAATCAGCTTGGAGAATTTACGTGAGGTAAGTAATGTTTTTATGTACCTTGATTACCTGATACCTGAAAATTGGCCGTCTGAGCAAGCTAGCAGGTAGGCATGCGTTCTTAGTACATACTAACACTACTCAATCGTCCACATTTCCTTCGTCAGAAAATACGTGACGTCTGGTGGCCCTGGGATCTTGGACTATTATAGTTAGACTGGATTCATTCTTTAATCTTTTCTTTTTAATACCCAGCCAAAGACATTTTAATGTCCCATAGAGAATTAATGAACGCACTAATCCACACTCTGGACTTACATTTAAATCAAAACGATGTGTAGGTAAACAACCTAAGAAATAGGAAAGTGAAATAGATACCTTATTTGGTAAGGGGTTACTGTACCGAAGACCAATATTTTGTTTCTAATGTTTTCTTTCTTACTTGTTTTATTTTAGTTTATTTACTTTTAATATTAATAACACAAAAATATATGATAAAATTATTCTGTAACACAATAGACAATCTTATAAATTATGTATATCAAACCATAGATAGCATGCACAATGTTATTATTGTACCGTTAGAAGTCTTCATAGTTAGGAACTTACCAGTAATAACTTTTTGATGAGGATTTCAAAATTTCCTTTTGATAAAACGAGATAGTCGAGGCGATTGGGTTCAAGGCCCATTTTCTTTATGTTCGAAATTGAGGAAAACACTTCCCTTGAAGCAGTTGTTGCGTCATCACCGTGGACACTGTAGTAGTCATGGCGGTCGAATATTCTCACCGTAGTAGGCGGTTTCTGAAAAGTTATGTTACTCGTTAGTTTTTAATTACAATAATGTTGATGGTTTTCGACTGGCTCAACCAGACTTTGGTACATTACAAATGTTGTTGTGAAATACACTACTGGAAAAAATTAAAGGATCAAAAAAAAATTCCAAATTTTTGGGCAGTTTTCAACAGGTCGTAACTTCGAGAGAAATGGTCGCACAGGAAATAAACAAAAAGGAAATTGTAGCTCCAAGTGTCTAGTTTTTGGGATTGAACTTCAAAATTTTATAGCCTCCGCGGTTTTTGAGTAATCGGAGAAAAACCAGCAACAAAAAAATTTTCAAAATTTTTTTTGTTTTTCTTTTTGGTCTACGGACGTGGAAAAAATTTTTTTAGCTTTTTCATTTTAGCTTTTTTCAACATTTTTTTTTTTAATTTAAACACTTTTTGGAACAAAAATGTGGGGAAAGCTCGGAAAAATATTTTTTTTTCTCATTTTTAAAAATTACGAGTGTTTTAGAGCAGATAACGTGATCCTTTAATTTTTCAATAATTCGATCAAGTGAAACAAAAAAACGGCTGGCTGGATTAATTTAGTTTTTTGTAGGGTTTTTGTGGACATATTGAACTGTAAAAGGCACACTTAACATTAGTGGTTTCCTCAATATTTTCGATCCAGCGCTTGATTTTCTAAAAAACCACCAAAAGCCCTTTTTTTGTTGCATTTTCAAATTCATGTGACAAAAAGAAAAAAAATTTTTTTGGAAAAGCAATGGCCATTTGTTAAGAAAAATTTATTCAAATTCTTGAAATCCACCTTTAAATTTCTGTGCGATCATTGTTTGTAGAGATATCGATAATCAAAGACAAAAGGATCCTTTTCCATTTGAAAACCGATATCTCGGCGAGAAGTGGGCGTATCAGGGTGTATAAAAAAAAAATTAAAGCTAAATAAACAAGGTATCCGATCGTAATAGTGGTTAAGCTAAAAAAATTTTTTCCACGTCCGTAGACCAAAACGAAAAACAAAAAAAATTTTGAAAATTTTTTTGTTGCTGGTTTTTCTCCGATTACTCAAAAACCGCGGAGGCTATAAAATTTTGAAGTTCAATCCCAAAAACTAGACACTTGGAGCTACAATTTCCTTTTTGTTTATTTCCTGTGCGACCATTTCTCTCGAAGTTACGACCTGTTGAAAACTGCCCAAAAATTTGGAATTTTTTTTTGATCCTTTAATTTTTTCCAGTAGTGTATATTGTTTACTAACTGCACCGACAGACTTTTTTTCTGTCCAAAGATGTTGGCTTATCACAGTTCAATAAAAAAAAAAGATATTTCAGTGTTTACTTTTCTTCGAGCTTTATTTTGGGTATCATTATCGATAGCCTTTAGTAATCCTATAATGGACATAGGCCTCTCCTTAGAAAGGATTTATCAGGTAGTAGTGCCGCGCTGATTTCAACACAAACGGGCCGGCTCGACCGGTGCAGCACTACCCTCTCACAGAAGATCAACTTAAAGCGAGAGCATCCATACTGTCGTGTTTTGTTGGTTAGTGCAAGACCGAAGGCCCATTGACGCAGGGGTGATAGTCATCGTGGTAACCGTGTGAGTCTTACACTGCCACAATTACTGTCATGTCTTGTTAGACCCTAAGCGGGTCGTGAAAAAGCATCTCACTAGGCCGCCAAAGTGTGGATCGCCATCCTGCATTGTCTGCATTTGCAATGAGTATGGTGACAACAACTCGTGGATTCTACCTGCTTTACATCTGGCTGAGTAGTCACTTCGACAGGTTCCTAATATAGAAAAAAAAGCAAAAGGATTTTTTGGCTTAGCTGACCATGTTGGCCAGTCGGGTGGGTATAGGGTTTGTTTCTTTTTTTCCTTCTCTTTCAGCGCTAACGTCCTGCGTAGTTTGCTCCTTTATAGCGCTCTTACGACACCCACAGGTAGAATAGATGTAATGACACTGTATTTTTAGTCTGTCACCGTACAGACATTTTAGGTATGTATAAATTGATTTCTTTAAAACCTAATCAATCTGATAGCATGTTAAAGATAATCTTAATGAGCCTTTGTTTTATTTTGATTTATTGTAAATGTTTAATATCTAAGGGCAGGTATCTTAATTTACTCAATTTTTTACTGTCAACTTCTCTTTACACTATTTTGCTCGAAAGTTTTACGTTTTTTCCTTATTATACCTACCTTAAAAAAGACAGCCGAAGTGGTCACGCCGTTCTCAGGTTCTGAGCTTAGCAACATATTTAGCAATTAATATTTATTTATACAGATAAAAATGTGATAATAATTATAATCAGAAATTGTAGTTAATCTATTGGAGTCCTTGCTACCACAGTACTGCGTAATACATATTCAATATTCAAAACAATATTCCTTTGAACACTAAACACAACTGTCAACTAACATTTTTATTCAAGATAAATCTGATATTAAGAACTACATATTTACCAAAACAATAAGGAAACTCAACATCACAAAAAAAAACAAAGATGTAAATGAAGTCAGTAATCAAGTATATAAGTTATGTAGTTGTCAATAATTATTAAGTATGTCAATACTTTTCCTCGACGATATCTTTTTAAAATAAGAGCAATGTCATTTAAGTGTGATATTAATTATCGTGATGTCTACCACACAGTATGTACTCGTAGGTATATCTGTCCTCTGAAGAGTTTACATGATTATATATGAGAATTCTTGTGAATCCTTTAACGTACGTGATCTTTTGCTAATAAGGAAGGGTGGCACGCATGTGCTACTTACTATAATTGCATGACTAGGAGTAACTAGTCATTTCTATTTCAAAGATATCAAGAAAATTTTCAAAGTGTAAAGGCGAATTAAGTTTCAGCCCTTGTGTGATCCAGTATGTCATAAAAGGCTTTTAACATGGACACAAACATGATATACAGGTGGGCCATGAATTAGTTAACATTTGAAAAAATTGTATTAAAAAACCTTTTGATATATTTTAAAAATTGTTTATTTAGAAGAAAGCTAATTAGTTGGCATTTATGTTTTAAAAATTACAACGACTAAATGAGCACCGTTTCGACGTTTACACTCTTCTGAGCGAGCACCGGCATTTTCAAATACTCGTCGGCAAAAAGACCGCGAGATCGCCGATATCTCTTCGCTGATTACTTTTTTGGTTGACGTAGTGTATTTAGTTTATTGATGTAGACACGATTCTTGAAATAACCCCATAAAATATATATACATTGGAACTTCTGGGTGGCCATGGAATGTCACCTCGTCTTGAAATCAGCTTTTCGGTAACATGTCTTTGACCACCGGCAGGGACTCATTGGATGTGTGGCAAGTGGCTCCTTGTTAAAACCATGTGTTACGATAGCAAATTCCAGTAGTATTGGTCCCAAGAACTCCCGTAGCATGTTTGCGCGGGATGTCAGATTCAAATGTTAACAAATTCTTGGCCCCACCCTATATAATTGCACGACTAGTAGTACCTAGACATTTCTATTTTAAATACATCAAAAAAATTCAAAGTCTAAAGGCGAATTGAGTTTCAGCAAGTATGTGGTTCAGTATGTCATAATGGGCTTTAACATGGGCACAGACATGGATATACTTGTTCGTTATTAATTTTGTTAGTTTAAATCAACATATTCACATATATTTTTTTTTCAAATTTTCAATAGGTACATGTTCGAAATTAGACTACAGGGCAATATAATAATAAACGAGAAGACATTAATATGAGTTAAATAAATAATTATTCAATTAACAAACGAATTTCGGTTCACTAAAATTATAGTTGAATACAAGTAAATAAGCATTGTATATATACTTTTCAATAAAAGTCACAATAGAGGCAATCTTACAATACTACAATAAGATTTTGGGCAGAGCACTATATGCCATTAACCGCTGAGACGTGAACAGCGATACTAAGTTTATAGGCGGCAAGGGCGTATTCACTGTGTGGTTGATATTTTTAATTGGATCACGGTCATAATAAAGTTCGCAGTTCATTCCTCATATTTTACCAAGTTGAAGTAAGTCAGTGTTATTCCTTTCAGAATATAAAAAAATTACAACGATTTACATTTACATTACTGAGAATCTAGATAATAATTCCTCTTTAAACTTCTTAAAATTTGCACTTGTGCTTAATTTGAACACGAGCCTTCCGATGGATAATTTTAAGTTTGTCGATAAAATATTAAATATTGATATAAACTGATGATTGATAAAATATTTTTGAAATTATAAAACAGATAAAAGAGATGTAAACCTTTCAGATATATTTCTACAGAAAATATTTGGATAGACTGCAGTTATTTGACATATTTTAGCAAGTGAATATTGTATTGGTTTCACGTTACAGTTTCTTTTATTGGGCTTAGGCGTTTCTACGTATTTGTAGATACGTATAGCTTCTGTGTTTTAGCTAAATTCAAGACCTGCTGTAAACAAGTCATCTAGACGCAACACACAAATTAGTAAAATTATGCGCGTCCAGTGTACACAGTAAGCGGGTTAACGACATCCCTAATACGTATCACGGCGAAGTCTATCGACCGACGGCAGGCATTCTAGTAATTATACACAGATATAATGTAACAATGATAATGTCAAAACAATCTGTAATTTATATTATGTAATATTTTCTAAAGTTGATTTTAAACTTAGTAGGATTGAAACATCAATTTTTTCGTTTGTTGCGACATGTGCTACTTAATAAACATTTTCTTGAATCTTAACTATTATAAAGCAGAAGACTTTGTTTGTTTGTATGTTTAAATGTGCTAATCTTAGAAACTACTGATCAGATTTAAAATAAACTTTTTAAAAAAAAGGCGTGCGCTGCGTAGAAGGTTAAAGTTTTGCAAAAATAATTAATGACAGAGTTGTTCCCCTTTAAAGGTTAAAAAAAGTCCATATTTGTCTATCTTTTAAGATTGTCTTACTATAATCTTTTTTATGGTAAACAAATTTTTTAACGCCGTATAAGAACACGCTACAAACAATAGAAGGCGCAGATAATGTTGCACAGGTCAGCTAGTTCAGTTACATAAAGAATCGGGGGTGTCATGATATAAATCCTCAATTCATTGTACTTCTAGCACCGTTGATACCGGTTGCATCAAAATTTATGTAAAAGATAGCGCAAGCGCAAACGAGTGCACCTTTTGAGGAGAACAACTAACTACCTTATGTTAGGAATGAAATCATTATGTCACTGAATCATTCAAACAATCTTGACAGTCACCAATATTAATAAATATGTGATCATTTGACCACTCAAGGTTTTTTGACCCAAGCATAAGGTTCTAAGTATATTTTGCACGCCCGAGTTCTGAGAATAAAATATCACTCATAGCCGGTCATAGGGTTATCTCTCAGCAGATAGAAAATTAAAGCTCAATAAATTGGCCCGTCCTGTCGAACCAATGTCAGTACGTGAAGCACGCAACTCGTGAAGTGAAGTTATAATATTTTTAATACTATTTTAAGTGTTTATAGAATACAAACGGTAAGTGATAATTATTTAAATAATGCGCAGGGCATGCAATGCAAATGTATTTATTTAGTGCAGTGTTTAAACTTTACAAGTGTCAGTTCCGGTCAGTGGTGGTTTATGTAATAAACAATAACAGTATAATAAAAGAGAAAATAAATATATTTTTTTAAAAAAGCTTAGGGCGCTCAACATTGGCTGTCAAAAATCATTACAGCGATTTAGCTATTTCAGCTTTTTAATAATTATTCATTTTCTTTTTAATAATTTTATTTTAATCATATTTTTTTAATATTAAATATACATTAATATTTAATTAAGTTTACCAGCAAACCATGTTTTAAAACTATTATTTGTTTTTGTCTATACCTCTTGGTGCCAGCAATAATTGCAGTAAATCGCTAATCTTGACAATACTTAATTACACACAAAATTAATTCTTGTGTTGTCTTGGGTATTTGACAGTTATCAGAGTTTCAATTTTAAAACGTCAGATGACATTTTGAAATGAGTGAAAATCACATTACATAATAACATCCTGGTCAAGATAATAACAACCAGTTTATATTTTGTTTCATATATCAGAATAACTCACCATTTGTCCCCCTAATTTTATCAAAAGTATATAGTAGTTACGATTTAGAAGCTTTATAATTACAACAGTAACTCAATATTTGATGGTCCATCATTATTGATACACATTAATACATAACACAGAACATAATATAGAACAATGTTGTATAGAAACGAGCAAATTCACAAACTTAAAGTATGTTATGAGTAAATCATCGGAATAAAACCTCTATCTTATACACATCTCTAAAAAATATTGTATTACCATAACTAGAAACTAAATGTAAATACAGAGATCTTGCAATAATTCAACATGAACACTTATTTTAACTAGTTTGTGGAATGGATCGTATTTACCCTTTACAGTTCAAAAGAGCTTTTTAATTTTCAAATTCATTGTTTTGATACAATAAATAAATTACTTTTTAAGAAATTTGTAACATTAAATGGATTGAAGTGAAACAAACGCAGCCAACGAAACAACAAAACAATATTTTTACTAAATTCTTTTAATTTTTATTTATTGGTTAGACATGTATATATCTATATATATATATATTACAGATTTAATCAATAAATAACATTTAACAATAAATTTAATAGAACTTCAATGCATCCCCAATTGATCCGACGATATTTGCAGATGTACGACTAATGAGAATATGAGACAAAAAAATACAAATGAAAACACATATTGACATAGGTAGATAGCGTAGCGAACTAAACTTAAAAATTTACTTATAAACTTCAAAGCATTAATTTCAATTTTTTATTTATTTTAAATTATTTGTTTAAATAATCAGTCAGTGTGTGCAAGCAGAATATTCTTTTAATTGCGTACTCTCAGAAGGTATTTTTGTAATTAGTTTTATTTTTAATTCAAATGTAGACAAAAATAAAATACAATAAAATTCATAACAAAAACATTTTTTAGACAAGATTGAGCATTTTATTCTTTGAGGAAGTCGCCTTACGGGCATAAAATGCTAAAGTAGGCAGTATAGTTTTGGGATAACATATTTTTTTCCTATCCTGATCTACATATTTCCAGTAATACAATTTTATAACCTGTTTTCTATTTCAATTTTATAACTCACTTTTACTTATGGATTAATAAAATATAATTGTTATGTTTAATTTATTTCAGAACTGTTGACAACAAAAATATGAAGTGGCTAATCATACTAGCCGCGCTATCGGTATTGGTCGGGGCGAGACCAGAGAAATATAAAGAACAAGAAGATTTTCAGTATTCAAGAAGTTCAACAGATGAAGGCAGTAAATCAGGATATTATGACGCACAGAGAGGTAATATGGGCGGAAATTACGAACGTGCTCACAACATGGATTCCCTCGCTCAACATCAAATGAGTGGTCTTGTCAGACAAGTCGAAGGAGAATTAGGCGACGGTGCCAAGATGAAGACTGGAAGTGTGTATAGTGCCGCTAGGTCAAGAGGGATTTACGGTTCCGGGCATTTGGATACAAGCAATCTTCAGGGTCGTAACTTTCAAGAAGGTGTCTCATATGATAACTCAAATTATGGGTCATCTCAGACTGCGCATTCATCATCAGCGTATAATAGTGCTAACTATGCGCATCGTCACTCTCAAGGTTATGGTGGATATGGAAGAACAATGAGTGATACTCAAGCACAAGCTGAAGATCTGGTGTCAATGGATAATTTACAAACCAGTAAACAACAAAATTACGGCAGTGCAAGACATAGCTCAGGTTATCAATCTCAAGCAGGTTTTCAAGAGCAAAGACATTACGATGGTGAAAGCACCAATTCTCACGCTGGTTATGGATCAAATATTTACACAAGATATACACCTGTGCGAATTGTTGTAACACCAAGAGGGAGGGTAGCATTACCAGTAACCGTACTAAATAATGACGCTACACATGGATCATCCCTAATCAATCATAATTCATTAGACAGCGAAGTCTCAACCGGTGATATGAACCAAGGTTCTGTTTACAGACCGGGTAATACGAAATATTACGAGACATCCTATAAGTACAATAAAAAATGGGAAAAACATGATACTGTTCCTACATCCGTTTCTGTAGTTATTCCCACCGAAAGCCCTATCCCTGAACACAGTGAGTTGTATGAAGATATAAATGTTCATTCATCTAGAAACCAAAACAATGCAAGAGAAACTGGTTTTCAAAGCGCACAATCAAGTAGTGCATCTGGAAGATATAATGCAGCTAGAGCAACATCCAGTCAATCTGGATATAATTCGAATCATAACTCGCAACAGTATAGCGGAGGGTCATCAAGCTCAAATGCACACACTCACACAGGATATCAAACACAATTAGGTCACGGTTCATCTTCAGATTCTTTAAATGCCTACACTCAGGCTCAGCATAATAGTGGATCAAGATACAGCGGCATTTCAACTGATTCTGCTTTGAATACGCAGGCAAGATATAACGCAGGGACTCATTCAGATTTGAATAGTCAAGTTGAGGACCTAAGTGCGAGGCCTAAAAGTTACCATTCTTCATATTCATACCACAAATCATGGGAACGTCAAGGTGATCCATATGTGATTGAGCCTGCGTCTAGTTCAAATTCTAATAGTCATACATCTCAACGATTAACGTCATCTACCAAAAATCATGGATTTGCCACGTACCAACCCAGTTCTCAATACAGTCAAAGGAGTTGTGAAGAAAATTGTCACATGCGTGTTACCCGTTCTCATGGTACAGATTACGCAAATATGGAACAGAGTCAAAGCTCATATGGCGATCAAGATTTAGGCCAACAGCTACAAGCAATCTCGAAAAATTTAGAAGACTTAGGCCCGTTACCACAAAAAGATTGGGGTCAGCAAACTGATGAGCAGCAGTCTCTAAGCCAATGGGATAATTTGAAAGATCTAAATCAGCAATCACAAGGCAATTGGGATCAACAAAATGTCGAACAGCAATCACAAAATAATTGGGAGCTGCAAAGTGTTGGTCAACAATTACAAAATAACTGGGAGCAGCAAAATGTTGGTCAACAATTACAAAATAACTGGGAGCAGCAAAATGTTGGTCAACAATTACAAAATAACTGGGAGCAGCAAAATGATGGTCAACAATTACAAAATAACTGGGAGCAGAAAAATGTTGGTCAACAATCAGAAAATAACTGGGAGCAGCAAAATGTTGGCCAGGAATCTCAAAAACATTGGGACAATTTGGGTCAACAAGCGCAAAGTAATTGGGATCAACAAAATGTTGAAGAACAAAAAACACAAAATCAAGTTAATAATTTAGAGAATATAAATCAACAATCACAAAGCACTCGGGACCAGTTTACGGTGGGACAGCAAAGAGAAAGTCAAACTAGTGGCTTCGAGAACCTCGGTCAAATATCACAAAAAAATTTGGATCAGCAAGATTTAGGACAGCAAACTAATACCAATTGGGATCAGATAGAATCGTTGGATCAACAATCAAATAGTGATTGGGGTCAGCAAAATGTTGTACGGCAACCTAACAACAATTGGGACAAGTTAGAAAAATTAAATCAACAATCACTTACGAAACCCAAAGAAGGACAACATTCATGGAACAAGTTTGAAGATATTAGACAGGACAATCAAAAAAATGACAATTCGGATGCTTTTGGGCAACATGCTCGAAGTAAGTGATAATCATAAATAATATTAACACGAAGCACTCACTATTATGTAACAATTACTATAACAAAATAACAGCTTGTTCACATAGAGTTCACATAGTTCACCCATTTGGGACCTGTTACTTCTCATAATAAAACAATTTATAAAATACGAAGGGTATAACGTTTATTCGAGGCGGCATTGTATTGTCTTTTGGTAATTCCATCTTTAAGGCAATTTTCAGGAGTTTTTTCGTTTCACATGACATGCCCAGGAGAAAAGCGAATAGTTAAAAATAGGTGATTTAGGTTATGATTACTAATACACCAAACTTATTTTTATAAACCTTTAGAAGACTTTTTATAAGATCGTATGGCCCAGAAAGAATATTATATTATTATAACAATACTATTTTCTCTTTATTGGTTTAATTACTAAAAATATTTTATAATTTACATTATTTTATGTCCGTACAACATTTATTAAAATAGCACGGTTGGATTAAGTTATGTCAGAGATTACTTACACCAGTGTTTATAGGATTCAGGTTATAAAAGGGTTCTTTCATATTATAATACATTGTATTAGTATTTTAAAAGGTAACAGGAAACACTGTGCAACGCTTAAGACTAGTATTTAACAACTATATACATAACTTATACTTATATAGTTATAAGTCCAATTTTCTTTAAGTGAACTGGCCCTAACTGTACCCCTAAAAAACTAACTGATTTCATGGTAAAAAGAAAAGATTCGTAAGCTATGTGAACATGTTGTAAGCAAAATATACGTATTGATAAACTACTAAAATACGAGCTCATTTTGTTTTATGTATAGTATAACTTCACTTTCATATGTTGTTACTTACTTATCGCTAACACTGACATAATAATTTACAACATATGTACTTAAAAGCTGGTTTTATTTATGAATATTGTATAGTAACTGCTCGGTGTTGGTATGTCATAAATGAATATCATCACACACATCACACTGTAATTAACAACCGCTAATAACATACAAGTATGCCTTTTTATGTGTAAGTGTGAACAACGTACTAAAAAGATCAATGAGACACCAAATAATGCATATTTTTAATGTAGATGTTCTAGAACAACAAAATCAAGATACGGAACACGAGTTAAACTATAAACCTCAACATGATCTTTATGCACAATTTGCTCACAAATCAGAAGTTTTACCAAACGACACGAATGTGCAACATTCAGATTCCGAAAAAGAAATGGATCCTTTGAAAAAAGTTAGTAACATATGGGACAAAATTGACAGTATGGATGTTGACAATGTTAAAGTTAACTTTGGCCACATCCAAAATAACACAGAAACGCAAAAACATGAAAATGATGCTGACTTTTTATCTCAAAACGAATCACATTCATACAAAGATATTATTAATGATACCATTGACATTGCGCTTCATCAAAAAGAATCTAATGACAACTCAGATTACAGCTACAGTAACGGATTCGTGAACCCATTCTTTAATCGATATCATAAAAACCAACTTTTTCACTACGATAGTACGTATTCAGAAAATAACGGTGCTTCTGAAACTAACAATTGGAACTCACATAGTCATTCCTACAGAAATTCAGACTATGGTTTGTCAAAGGTTAATAATTCTCAAACCAATAATTATGATACTTCTTTAGCAAGTTTATGGTCCAAATTCAAGAAAGTTGGTTCAGGATTATCTACAGAAATGAATCACACAGATACATTCTTAACAGCAAATGAAGCAGAAAGCAAGGTAACATCAATAGATGCAAACAGGGACAGTACTATGGTAAATCAACCATGGTACGTCCGAAATCCTCACGAAACAGAAAGTAGTACAGTTTCAGAAAGTCAGGCATATAGAGGGTCACTTGGTGATAAAATTAACCCAAAAAATTTACATCCGTTAAACCACGACAAACCTGAGACACCCCAAGACGTTGGCCGTGGTGACATTGAGCCAGAAGAAGTTATAGATATCGATGAATCTAAGAAATATTACAAAAATCCAAGTAGCGTTGTGTCGCACAATACATCCGACAGTCCTGTAAAACATGACAATGTTGAAGAAAAAATTATCCAAAAAAATAACATGTATAGAGAAAATGAGAAAATGAATAAAAACGTATATCAAAAAGAATACAATACAGACCTACAAAACGTTGAGGACAATGAAACGGGTAATATAAATTTATTAAACCAAAGCCACAACTTAGAAGCACCGACTGAAAGTAAAATTCAAAACATTTCAATTCATCAAAATGTCATGGAATCACAAAATAGCGCAAATTTTAAGCAAGAAAGTGTAAACCTGGAGCAAGAGAATTTGTACAACTTTGGGCAAGAAGATTTACAAGTTTTTGGACAGCAAAATGAAAATGTAGAACATCAATACCTACATAAATTTCAGGAAACATTACAGGATTTTAGACAACACAATGAAAACTTGGAACAACACAATTTATATAACTTTGATCAGGAACAACTATCAGAGGCTCTAAGAAAAAATATAGAACAGCAGAATTTACATAATTTTGAACAAGAACAGATAATAGAGGCTTTGCAACAACAAAATTTACACAACTTTAATCAAGAACAGTTACAAGAGGCTATGCAAAAAAATACAGAACAACACAATACATACAACTTAGGTCAAAAGAACACACTGAAAAATGCTACACTAAATGATAAAAATACAGAGCAAGAATCTTTCGGAACAGAAAATGAGAAGATTTTCGAAAAAGAACAAAGAAACCACAGTCAACAGGTAAATTATTTGCATAAAGAAAGAAATCATAGCAATACTAACATGCAAATTGAAAATCGAGAGCAACAAAACTTAAGAAATAAAGACACAATTGCTTTCAATAGTGCTCAAACACAAGATGTACAACTTGTTGATCATCATTATGAACAGACAATACCAATAAATTCACCTCAAGTACAGAAAAGTGTTGGTAGTATGGAAGATGAAAGTATTTATAGTCAGAATCATGAAGATTTACTGTTTGTGCAACAAAAAGTACAAGATTTAGAAGGACAAAGTGAACATATGCCTCTTGAGCAGATTGCTGAGCACAATTATACAGCTGATTATGAACCAAATATTGCTAGCTTGGAACAAGAGTTTAAACCGGATTTAGAACAACAACATCAAATTTCCCATGGCTATTTAAATAAATTTGAGCAGCAAAGCCAACACTTAGCTGACATACAACAGAACACACAAGAAAGTACTATAAACAGTACCCCTACTACTACAACCAGTACACAAAAGGCAATTGTTATTGTACAAAAAACAGAAAATTCAACAGAAAAACCCGGTTTCTGGAGGTCTGTTGGTAATAAATTTTCAAGTGCAAAAGATAAAGTAGTATCATGGTTTAGAAGTTAGATAAGTAAAAACCTAATAAGTATGGAATAGAAAAATTATCTGTTGAGTATTTGTTAAATGACCTAGTCATTAAAATAAATTGTGTTTTTCATATATTTATGGGCATGCATAAAATAAGTATGAGTTACACAAATATTTTACTATATGATTAACATAAAATGTGCAAATATAATAAAGTATAATCAAGTGTTTACTATATTACAGTATAAAACTAATTATATGCATCTGCAATACTTACCTCCGGTAGAGAGTTGATGTATTTTACAAATGCTTGTTGTTGTACTGAATCTGTAAATTGTAATGAAAAAGTAAATAGTAAATTATAAAACAAAAATAGTGTATTATTTTTAAACGCACAATTTTTTTGCAATCATCCTCTCTTCAACATAGTTACTCAATTTAAAAATCCTATAACAATATTTTACCTATTAGGATTCTCTTTCAAAATCTTATCATAAGAATACAAAGCAAGGTGTCATTTGTGAAGTAAAAAAATGAAAATCATACTGCTATATTCATGAAAGATTTTTTTGTTAGAAGTTATGTTAAAAATATTATAACATTTAGGATGATCAGATTTACACCTGGTTCCCTGGCTACTGGTACCCGAGACAGCATGAGGTTTTTGGTCAGTTCAAGTCTGACAAAACCACAGTGGTATTTATGAGGATTTCCACACAGGAAAAAAAAGGGTGATCAGATTATAATCTAAATCGTAGAAGAAGGCCACAACCAAGGGTACATTTAATTTACTATAGGATTTTTAATTTACCATAGCATAGATATAACCATGACCTGAATGAATTAGGGTCATGATTATAGTCCTGCTTGTACATGACCTTATACATTACATATACATACTTATATTACTCATTACATGATCATAGAATCCAAGAGTTTTTCTTTAACGAAACAATCACATTAACTTATGTGAATGCATGAAGATTTCTATAAAATTTTAGCTAGTTTGCCTTTTAAAATAAGTATTACAAATACTTCATTTATAAGTCAGAGTTAGAGAAGTATGTATTTTAATTATTTTAAGTAACAAGATTTAAAGCAAATACTTATATGAAATTACAAAAGTTTTTATTGTTGTCTAAACTTAATTTTTGTTTAATAAAATAAAACGAGTCCAATAAAACACTTGCAGTATTAAATAAAATTACTAATATTAGTTAGTTTTTAAAGAAGAGTATGACGGAAAATTTGTGTTACAATATACTGTATCATTTTACGTTGTATATTAAGCTATATTTCCTAAAGCAATTTGTGCACGAAAATGAATGCAAACTTGTATCAAAATCGCACACTTATGTGTTTTTACCATGAGTTCATTACAAAATAGCCATATATATATCGACTCACCTAAACTCAAAGCGTGGATCGGTTGCAGGGAAGACATGTTTGAGTAATTCTGTTATATTATTACTACAGTATTTACAAATCCAACACAATTTAAGTGTTACATTTGTTTTTGAAGCAGAACAATGTTGACAGAAGTTTGTATCATTGATTGAACATCGCGGGAAAATATTACGACTTCTGACATTTTTGTTAACAATGTTACCACATGAAATCATAAAAAGTTAAAATGAGCTACAAGGGATTATACATACTGATATGCAATACTGCTCAACAAAGTCATTTTAAAAAAACCATCGGAATTGTTAACGTATGTATTAAAACAAAAATTTTGCAATAAATATTGTGGTTGTTCTTCATTGTGATAGCTTCTGGTAGTACATTTTTAACCTCAGTTTTCGAAAGTTTTTACTGTATTTCTGTAATATTAGTATTATTGATCAGAGGCGACCTTAGCCCCGGTGAGGACCCCGGGTGGGTAAATGTTGTGACGTCCTGATCAGATATTTCATCGTGTTGCCATTGCCTTTTTAGAATAAACCTTTAGAATACTTAGGTTGTGAAGACGTGATGTCAGCCGCTTCATATAAAAATCAGAGATAAGTCGTGTCTTCGTAGACTGAAAGCTGACTTCAATGTTATTTGGGTAAAAGGACAGAAGATGATGTAAATATTTATTTAATCTCGTAATATATAGTTGAGCGTAGTCGATGAGTAGTAGATTTTGTTACTAGTGTTTTTTTTTCTATATTAAGAGCCTACCAAAGTGACTCTACTCTGCCTGATAGAAAGCATGAATAGAATCCAAAAGTTGTGGTTACTTTACTCATTGCAAATGCAGACAACGCAGTATAGTGACCCACACTATGGCGGCCTAGTGAGATGCTTTTTCACACCCCGCTTGGGGACGGAAAAGGCATGACAGTCATCGTGACAGTGACAGGCTTACACAGTTACCACGATAACTGTCACCCCTGCATCAATGGGC
Source organism: Hypercompe scribonia (assembly GCA_949316085.1). NCBI lineage: Eukaryota > Metazoa > Arthropoda > Insecta > Lepidoptera > Erebidae > Hypercompe > Hypercompe scribonia. The sequence goes on from OX438980.1 coordinate 12,369,336, forward strand.
CTCCGGTCTCACACTCACCAACGAAACACGACAACAAGGATGCTGGCGCTTTAGGTTGGTATTCTATGGGAGGGTAGTACTGCCTCGGTCGAGCCGACCTGCTTGTGCTGAAATCAGCGTGGTCAGCCAGCCTAGGCTAGCCTTTTGGAGTTAGCAATTGTTTGAAATAGTCATGTGTCGTTATCTAGATGATACAGATATAAATTCTATTGCAGATAAATTATTTTTATTCCAATAAATTTAACATTATTTTTTTCTTAACATTGTGTCTGTATAAGTTCTGCAAATAAAAAGGATTCCAAAAGCCTAGATAGCACACAAGTTAATTTTGTTCTTAAATTTCTGAAATGTTTGGACTGTAAAATGTAGTTGTTTAGTCGACGTCAAATTTAAAATGTCAGGTTGCACCGTAGGTAGTCTTTAGAAAATAAACGAATTATATTCAGAAATTATCTTGGTTATAAATTTAATTTGTTAGCGTAATATGTTGATATTTAAATGTGGGTTAATAATTTTAACATCTACATATATTGTTTCGTAAGTATTTTTTAAAATTTACTTTATATTTTAAATCGAAATTAATATCTACTGTATTTTTTATTTAATTTAACGGAAATACAACTTTATAAATTGTGTTAACTTTCCTATTACGCTAAGTATACCGTACGTGCATACGTTCGTGTTTGATTTATAATGTCCGAATTGTTTTATAGCGAATTACTTTTTGTGTGTATTCTATTTTACTTTCACTTCGGTTTAGAATGTATTGGTTGAATGAATTAATTTGTTTAATAAATGCTGTAAATATCTGTTTTCTTTACTTTTCAGTCTGTGTTTTCAAGTGTCACAAGAGATAAGTTCTTTGGATACTGGCCTTGCTTTTTTGTACATAGCCAGCGGAGCAATAGGTGAGAGGCATTTATACCTATTATATAAACTTAGTGTTGAAACTTTATGCTTTATGTGGTGTGTTACTGAAATTATACAAAACATTGTCATAAGTTGCTCTAAGTTACTCAAAATAGTAGTATTGTAGTAAGTCTTTTCTTTTTAACTGAAATTAGAAATTATGATACTCCTCATATATTTATAAGATAACTAATGAATTAGTTTTTTTTTTATGTAATACTATAATAATATGGGTCCATATTTTTTGTTTTAACACATTTCCTGGTAATAACCATTAATTTCTCACCACAAAAATGTTAATGAATTTGGTTCAGAACACTCATTAATCACATACAAATTATTAATATTAAAATAAGTATTACAGTAATTTTAATTGTATGTAAACAAGGAAATATTAAAATATGTTTCCTTATTATTCTTACATAAATTTGCAGTTTAGCTAAGGTGATACATGTTCCCAATCTTAGGCATGTCAGTAGTAATGAACGCAATAAGACAATGTGTATCCTAACCAATTAAAACATAATTAATTGAATAACAATGCAAATAAATCGATTTTTATATTGTCATACTCATTAGGTGTGTATTACGCTCATTGAGTGATACATGCATAACACTAGTGGAATACTTTAAAATCCAACAAATAATTTTAGGTATATACTTATTTTAATGCCTGATAATATTTAGTAGCTATATTGGCTGAATGTTATGCAATTTCTGAATCACACATTGGGGTCTACTATGTTACTAATTATGAATGTAACAAAAAGTGAAAAAAACAAAATGAGTATAGTAAAACACATTTTATTTGGACAGATATTTATCATTTACATTCAGAGCCTACCAAAGTGACTCTACTCTGCCTGATGGAAAGCATGAATAGAATCCAAGAGTGCTGTCGCCATACTCATTGTGAATGCAGACAATGCATTATGGCGGCCTAGTAAAATGCTTTTTCATGTATTGCTTGGAGACGTAAAAGGTATGACAGTCATCGTGACATTGTATTGCACACACTTACCACGGTAACTGTCACCTTACAGATGATTATATTTTAATTTTAGTTAGTAGTATTTTATTATAATTATCTCTAATTTAGTGTTAAGTGATAGAATCATCAAGTTTATCAATCACCTTGTTTCATATAGTTTCACATTGGACCATGGTATGATGTTCCTGTAAAAGTATCTAGTATTACAATTCTTACCCATTGTCAAGCATACTACTGTTTAATTTTACAAATACATGTTAATACTGTAAAATATTAGTACTTTTTTGTCAATTTTAACGAGTTGACTAAACTAAAAACACATCTTTTAGTGCCATCAATTTTAGTCAACAGAACTCATATTTATGTATTAACTAAAGCATATTATAACTGATTGTTTTTGATGCTTACATTATACCATAGTTCAATGTTCTCACTAATGTTTGCGTGCTAACAATAACTCTTTTTACAGCTGGCAAAATTATATATGACAGATATCAGCAAATACATATACTTGGTTCATTAACAACAAATCCAAATGTTACTTCTTTTGCAAATAGGATAGCTTCCTTTTCAGCCTCATTTTTCTCTTTGGGCTTCCTGGTATACATCCTTCTCTTCCTGTTAAAGGTAAGAGCGATTAATCCTATTATATAAGCTAGGACTCTTTTCTTGAGCAAGTTTTGAACCTTTAATTCTTGTTCTTTTTTTTGCTTATGATATATGTGACAAGCACCTATAGAATCATAATGCAGTATTAAACCCCATAGAAAGAGATCCTTGTCAAAGCAGGGTAGATAAGAGAATGTCTTGATCAGTTGGCACCTTTCAGTTTGTAATAATAATATATTTGTTGAAAAGTGAGATGTATATTGTCCTTGGGTTAAGTCATCAACATGCAGTGCACTTTTCGTAAGCATAGTATTAAATTTCCCAAGAATTATAAACATACAACTGTTACACATTATTTAAGTGGCAAGTGTTATTGTAACAGGTGTAACGAAATATTTGTGCTTAGAAATCAGTTGAGGTGTTTGAACATTGGCCAATGGTTGTGCTAGTAAGTAGTTTTTGGTGTCGTAATAAGGCAGTACCAAGAGCCCACATTGCAGACGTCGTGTAAGACATCCAGATTTCCTTTATGTGATGTTATTCACTCTGCAATCACGACTGGTTGTTTGTCTGAAACTTTCTTTTAAACACTTTCCATCAACATCAGATCGTTATCGTTGTATTATGGATTTTTTATGTATCAATAACTAACGATGTTCGTAATCTACAATGTTCATAATCATTTAACTAAAACAAATAATTCCTTACTGTTATGATAACAGACATATTAATGCTTGCATAATAATGTATATTATTAACTCATTCCTCATTCAGGGGTTTCACAAGTTACTAATTTAAGTTATGCAAAACTTACGAGCATGAAGTTTGATTTGCCTTAACTGTTACTTTAAACTTATGTAATTTTTCACAGGTTGATAGCAATTGCCTGACGGCATTGAATATTTTTGTATGTGGATTTGGCACTTTATACATATGGATGCAGGTGAGTTTTCTATATTTTTTTCTGTAAATGAACTAATTCAATGATAGTGTGTGTGCAGTTGTTTTTCCGTGTGGTGACAGATTAAAAGTACAAAGTGCCACCACCCCTTTTCATCACGTAGATGTTATAAAAGTCGATTACAGGATCAAACTACGCAGGAAAACTACACTACAAAGAAAAGTAAGATTTGAAAAACCCCACACCAAACTGTCTTGCCAGCGTGGTATAGAAAGCCAAAACCTCCTCTCTGTGGAGAAGTCTACGTCTAGCATAGTAGTCCACCTAGTATAGGCTGTTGATGAAATTGCGCTTGTTTATGGCCGGCGGCAGCCACATTCTATTCATCCAAAAATCAATGATGATGTGCAGCTGTGAATAACGTAATATTCTGGCTTCTAAAGTTACGCCTAATGATCTGGAACGCTTAGTCGACATAAACCGCAACATACATATATCTATAGGCACGAGCATTGCCTTATAGCGTAGGTACCTTAAAATTATAACAACTATTTTTTATACTTTTCACGACTGTGTTACTGATAGAATGAGGTCATATATATTATAATTTACTTACCTACTACTCGTACGATTATTTTAAATAGAGTCTTGTCGGAAAATTTTTCGTACAATATTCTACTCTGTGGTTTTATAAATAGCATCTATTTATACATTAGTCATTGCTTATTTCTTGTTTAATTTAATTTTTCTGTTAAATTATTTAATTATTTTGTCTTACCTGTTGGTATAGTAGTTAGTTATCCCGACTGCTGGCTTAGTGGAAGTCGTGGCTTCGATTCCAACTTGCGATAAATAATTGTGTGATGAGCCCGATCATGGAAAAATACTTGGGTATCTGTATCAGTCGTCTCTGTGTAAATAGATTTTAGACGGTCACGTTGCACTACATTTTTTTGACTACGTGCAATATATATAAATATATAAAAACTAGATTCAATTGCAAGGCAAATAGATTTTTATCATACATGTATAGAAGGTCAGATATAATTAGATTATCTATCCCCACTTTCACTGCACAACCACTTTGTACTGTTAGTCTTTAAAACCTGTATAAAAATATCTATCATCTAGAAATATCCCTGCTCGAATCTGCCCACATCTTGGTAGACCTAATTGTTGGTACCATCCCCTTGAAGAAATAAATTTTCCTGATTTGGAGATCAAACACAAGCCTTTTATAGTCCACTGCTGGACATAGGCCTCTCGTTAGCAAGGTTTAGGCCTACTTTACCACGCTGGCTAGACGGGTTAGAATAGGGTTTGTTTCAAGTGTTCCTTGTCTTTGTAGTGATATTTTCCTGAATATTTTGTTCCCTTATTCGCCTTTTACGACACCCACGGGTTGAATAGGGGTAGTAACACTATGTATTCTTAATCCGTCACCACACGATCAATCATTTGCTGTAAATTCTCTACAATTTGTATTCTTCACAACAAATTTAAGTATCATTATTTTATTAATAAACATACATATATAATATCACGGCCACTCCTATCTTGTACTAATAATGCCAAATTAAATAGTTAATTACTGTCTTTCATTCTTCTCCTTGAATTTTGATGAAATTCAAACATTAACTCTAATCTAACTAAAATTACTTAAAAAAGTAACAAGTACATTAATGATGACTAGTTCGTTATTGCTGTAGCGAAATTGCATATTAATGTCGTTTAGATAGAAGAGAGAGCTTATTTACTATGTGTACTCTAAACGGCAATTGCTTCATGGATAAAGTGAGCTGCTGTAAATGTAAGAATGATGTGTCACGCACGCATTCACCATTACATGTAATTGACATAGACTCAATTGATAATTTCCTCCCGTCTGGGCCTGTACAATATAATATTACGTTCTAATTTATAGTGCGTCTTATACTTGGGTACGGTAGCTATTTTTAGAAAAGCTTGTGAAAGAACAGCAAACACTTTTATCTCATGTGTACAGTATGTGCTTGTAATTTTTATAAGAAGGTTACTAAATCCGTTTATCCAAATACATTTCTATTGCAAAAAGTTTGCGATGCGAAAGTGCGCAACTTTACCGCCGTACACTACATACACTAATATTTGTCACTTTGAAATTTTATTAACAATTAAAAGTATTTTCGTCCAGGCCCTTTGTAGTCAGTAATCATAATTAAACCTGGTTTCTTTGGGATTAATTATTATACTATTCTCGCGTCTTCTAGATTGGAACGGAATGCTAATAGCCCTTACTTCCTATTCCGTTCTTTTTTGACGTACCTTTAGCTGAAAAAAAAACGTAAAAAAACTTAAAGAAATCGTTGTTTCAGCTTATTAGTGAGTTTGATCATTAAGATAATTAAAGCGGGACAGGTCTTCATTAATTAAAATAAAACAAAACAAACCCTATGAACAACTAGTATAATTTAAAAACGACACGTATGCTTCTAATTTTTTTTGTATATTTTGTATAGGTATCAAAGACTTTTATAAATTCACTTATTTTTAACGACATCATGCTAAAATAATGTTATAATAAGTAGTTGACGACATATATACTTCGAAGGTGTCAATCTTTTAGGTGGAAATGTAATAATCTCTCTTGTCAAAATTTTCGATCTAAGTAAGAACGGATTTAATATAAATAAATAAAATAAATAAACCTCTTTTTTAAGGAGAGACTATGTCCAGCAGTGGACTATGAAAGGTTATTGATTAAGAATGGATAAAAAAACTTTGTAAAAAAATATATGACAATAACTTTTAATTATAAAATTGATATTATAGATATATATATATATATATAATTAGTAGCGAAATACACTTACATTAAACGTAAATTGCCGTGCTATAAATAAATTTTAATTGTTAACTGTGATGTCTCCACAATATTTTAACGTTAATATTGTACAATTTTCACTTTAACTAAGATAGCTTGAATGTGTCGTGAATAGATAATTAAATCTTTAAATTTCGTGAATTAAATCGTTTAGCAATTCAATGATTTAATATAATTAATGTGCTACTTAATTTTAAATTTTATTGTTTTGATACATATATAACTTTCGGAAATAAATATCGAAATGAATACCACTTATATACATTACAAACCGTTACTCAAATTCCTTGTTACCGTGTCGTGCGACAGGAACTACAGTAGTTCAATTTTTTTTTCCAACTTGTCTATGATTTGTTTTCTTGTGTTTCAAGTCTTCCTCACTTGCGCTATTTTTCACTGATCGATGCGTTAAAGTATGTGAAATTACATTAAAATATACCTATATTTATAAATTAAATGTAAATCTCAACTAAACAGATATATATATATATAAAAATCTGAACATAGATAAGCGTCAGTTTTATTCTAAACTTTTTGTGTTTACTTTTACATTTCAAGTTTAGTGTTACTATCTTTGACAAAATGCACCTTCAAAGATCGTATGCAGTGTGGTCACAAACTAGGTAATGCCAAATGTTAGTACGTTGTTTTTTTTTGTACTTGGAACTGGATACGAGAAGCCAACGATCGAACAAGTGGCGGGCAATATGAGAGGCCATGTCCAGCAGTAGTCTGCAGCAGGATGATGACGATGAGTGTTATCGATTCTTATGTTTCATCACTGTTTGCGCCAGATCTTTTGTCAGCAAAATAAGTGTGTGGAAATCATTACACGCATTGTATAAAGAGAATTACTGCGGTTTCTCAACGTATGTTTAAATGTGCAATCAGTTCTTTTAAATTCAGAAATCAAGTATAAAATGCTTTAAGTGCAAAAAGATGAAGAGACTGTTAATATTTAGTGGTCTAATACTCTACTAGTTAGTGACCCTGACTGCTATGCCGAAGGTCGTGGGTTCGATTTCTACCCAGGAAAAAAACATTGTGTGATGAACACCATCCTTTGTGTTGTATCTGAGTGTAATTTATGTATTATATGTATATATTTACATACGTTAATCAGTCTGAATGTTTGAAACCATAGCATCGGCACTACTTAAATTGGGAGCAAACTGAAGTTACCTATATTGAAGTTATTACTATTTAACTTTCAGACTCTCATGGGCATCGTCAGAATTATTTTCAAGGGGGTGTATCTACGTCCACACATACTATTTACCAATATAAAATGTAGAATTACACTAGGTCTTTACTTATGAAATCGTTTTTTTTAAGAAACTAGTTAAAATATATATTTTTCTAGATTCTTTACTGATGGAGGATGCGAGTGTATCCTCTTGTACTCGCCCTCCTAGCGCTCATGCAGGCTCTTAAGGTGCAATTTGTAAAAGGTGTTAAGTAGTCAACATTAGGCTATTATATACACATTAGTTTATTATGATTAGTTAAATACTTCCCCTTTAAGGGTAAATAAATAAAACGTAAAGAAGAAAGTTTCTTAAAACATATCATGATTTATTCATATTTTTTTGTACAAATAACATTATAAATCGCTTACTATTGCCACATGTCATATCGAAGTATATATATATATAATATTTTAATTAAATTTGCAATTGGTTATCTAATCTAGTCTACTCGCAACATTTTATCAACGATTGATTTTACGATAACTTTGAACTATCCCGTAACTAACATACATTCGTGTTTTATGGCTTTGGATTTTAATCTCTCTCTAATTTGTGTGCTTATCTGTGGCAACATAGCTCCTGAACTGATAAACCAATTTGTATGCGGTTTTTTTATGACAAGAATGGTATAAAAATATCAGGTTCAATCAACAATTTTAGGTTCCCTAAGCCCTATCTCTAACATACTAAGTGAAACATTATTTTTTCAACTAAAGTTTAATATTTTCTTTCATTTAAATTTATATCGAATTTGTTTCAGTGCATCATTACGACATATATCTCGACGTTGTATTATGATAAAAAACTAACCGTGTTTCGACAATGCCTTGCAAACGTGAGCTTCCTTATTTTGATCGTAATGGCAATATTTGGGACAGTCACGTCATTTTTACCTATCAGTAAGTATTGGAATCTAATCCATAAGACTAATCTAACTAATTCTAAACCATAATACTAATATTCACATTTTTCCCGTGAATGTAAGAAACTTATCAATTAACGGTTAGTTACTTTTACGTATGACGAACTGGAATGGTTAGCGAAGCTATAAGAACATTAGATCTGCTACTCGGTCCTTCTACTCTCACATATTTCTAATCACAGACATGCACAAGTCACTGGTCACACACACACTCACACGTACACGCACACGCACACGCACACATACACACACGCACACACACACACACACACACACTTATTTATTATCTTATTGTCTCTTTTTTGTATTGTATAACTTACCCAAATAATAGTCAATTTACCTTTAGTAATATGGAACATTGTTGTCTATATTTTTCTGGAGCTGGGCGCTCATAGCCACTACACAGTTTATAACTAATGTGGATATTTTTATGTGGTTATTGTACACTAGTTTCTTGTTTCAAATAAAGATTATTATTATTATCATTAAAAGAAATCGCTGTATCGGCTGGAAAGATCTAAGTGATATAGAAATTTAGATAGAATTCTATCTTAAATATCATACAAATTTTATCATTCTCTTCATTTTAGTAATCAATACCTATGTGATGTGACCTATGCTACTTAACTAAGACATAAAATGTCTATTATTATATCATAAAATCTATCGGTATTACAGAAACCCCGGTACTCGAGACATCCTTTCTCTCCACTGTTTCACTTTCCATTTGTGTAGTTTTGTTCAAATGTTGACTAGATTCTGCACTGAGATGCAATAAACGTATATGAGATCTCGTGTTATACGCTTCCTTGGACGTTGGTATAAAATGAGTGAAATGAGGTTTGGAGTCATTGGCCTTTAATTAAGTCGTGAACAAAATACATTGATAAAATAATACAGCGAGCGTGTCTGCGCTTAGTTTTAGCTGAGATGTCAAAGATCTTATCGCTGCGTCCTTTTAAAAACAAACTAATTTGTCAATAAGAGAATGTAAGTCAAGTTTAGATTATTATAAAGTTATTTACATGTAATAGCAGGTTTGTCACTCGGCACTGCCCCTGTAACAATATTGTGATATTTGAGCTGAAATTGGAGCCAATTCGAAAAGCACTACTGTCTGCTATTATTTTATGAAAGCGATAACTCGGTGGCGATGTAAGGTTTAAGAGTGATAATGTGTGCGTTACTGTTCTAACCGATAGTGCTTTTTTACCGACATGTATAAACATGTACGTTTATACAACGGTTTTTTTTATTTCGTGTTAGGAATATATAGAGCGTAATTTGAGGACGTCCTAATTTTTTATTTTATTGTAGAAATATTTTAGCATTTAATCCATTATTCCGGTCAATCCTCGCGATGCGGACATTTTTGTTATTTTTTTAATTTAAAAGTTGAAGTGCATAAAATATGTGTTTTTTGTTATCATTTCAGCGACTTTGCTAACGTATTCGTACATTGTAGTTACTAACATCTAAATGTTGAGTGTATTACTAGTAAAAATAGTTTAAACATTTCCTAAAATATTCGTTTATTTACAGGTGGTTCGAGCGGGATCTACATCTGTTTTGTGATAACATCATTGTGTAGTAACTTATTAGCAGCAATATTTTGTGTATTTATATTGTCTTTTGAGAAAGAGTATGAATATTTTTCCGAGGTAATGTGCTTCAATATTAATCCGTTTAATACTATTTAGGATGTTATATATAACAATAACATTTCAAATCTGTTTCAGGGCTTGCGTTCAGAGTTATTGCTCGATGATGATTGCTCTTTAAACAATGCAACTCTGTCCGATGTGGATAGTATATTCGGGGCCCAAGAATCGATTTCTAGTGCAATTGTCATAAAGGGTAACATTAACTGTGGTAAGGTCTCCTGACCCGAGGCCGTGCCCGACAAGGGCACGGTACTCCCACAAACAGTTGCCGGAACTCCTACCTCGCCTTCTTACGGAAGCTTCGGCAATACTAAGATAAAGGTTGTCAAAGAAACTAGAAATAATAAAGAGCAAAATGACTTAGATGTAGTTGAAGACAATGACAGTGGTATGTCTTCTGAGGAAATCGACGATTCCTTGAAAGTTAATATAAGTTCTATTAATAATGATAATGTAAGTAAACATGTAAGTTCAAGTTTAGATGATAAGCAAGAAGTAATAACAAAGTGCCTAAGTATTGAACCTCATTGTGCTGAGCACAGGAATGAGATTCCAAGTTGTTCTAAAGCTGTTAATGTAAGTGTTTTTATTGACAAAGATGATGCCAGGTCTCACCTGACAAATTCTGATGATCTGATAATAGATAATAGAGTTTCAGATTTTATTGTGATAGATCTGACATGTGATGTCACCGGTGTTCATGCATCATCGAAACGTAAAGGTAAAAGAAACAAGAAAAGGGTCGGTACAAATGATTATAAGGTTAATTGTGATTATTCAAATATAGCTAATGTAGAATCCAGCCAATGTTTAGTTCCTGTTGCTAACAACGAACTCGCGAACACCGAGAACCAGAAGTTGCTCAGCCTATCTCTGTCGATTCTTCTCGCTGCGTTGCTTCAAGCGATGCGCTGTTTTGCCCAGTTCTTAGAAGATATTGTGGTGCCGCAACGGTAATAGTTAATATTTGTTATTATTTTCCTTTATATTTTTGGTGCAGTATTCACTTATTATATTATGAAATGTCAATGATAATATATTTAATTACATTGTACTAACTATGCGTTTTATTTAGATATTGACGCTTCGAAATCATTATTGCCACACTGTTTTGAATTTAATAGTTGACAGAATTAGTCTTTCAATGTTAATCTCGGAGTATAAGTTGTGTGGTTACATTTCGGCTTAGCTACCGGAAATCGTCACCGAGTTATCCATAAAACACATCTTAACTTTGACAATATTTTAACAGTTAATCAATATTGAGTATATAAGAGATTAAAAAGTAGGAGTATAAAGGATATTTATTATATTTTAATAAATAGAATTGAGTTTTTTCTCTGTAATGATAAATAAATCATTCGTGTATAACATCGTTGAAGTGCTAATCAAATTAATAAACAAACAAATTATTAAAAAAAATAATAAAAATCCTGACGACAATAAATCTTTTTGGCCACACAGTAAAAACAACGAATAACAAAAAAAGACCTGTTATCAGACCAAAAGTTGCTAGGTTCTGCTTGGTTCAGTCCTACTTACAAGAGGAATTGAGATTCCTCAGGACGTAGGGCTACCTCAAGGTTCTCCACAACAGTCGGTTCCATGCTCCCTAAATCCAACGGCTTCCTGCGACCTTCACCGGGTCGTCGGACCACCTTGTGGGGGCTTACCAACGCCGTGTTTTCCAGTACGCGGTAGAAATTCCAGAACTTTATGCTTCCATCAGCTATCATTTCTGTGTGCAATGTGCCCCGCCCACTGCCACTTAAGTTAAGCAATTTTACGGTTAAAGACTCTCTGGTTATTAAATAATAAGTAAACAATATGAAGTAATAATTTAATAAATTACTTTGAACAATACACAAACGCTACTATTCACACACATCAAATAAATTAATGAGGTTAAATAGGTCGTACACTAATTACTTTCTACTTATTGTCTGATTATAATTCCACTAGTAGTTTATAGGGACGCTTCGTTGATCACTGTAATCAACCTACTATTAGTATTATGGCACTTTTTCTTCCACTTGATGGAATTTTTGCTGTGTACTTCTGGTGGGTCGGGATGTTCTGCGACGGCGGAGCCTGGCGGCGAAGAATTCGCCACTACAATGGACCATCGACGTCCTCGCCGCTCGTTTAGGTTTGGTAGTTCCGCTATAAGATTGTTCTCGTATTCGCTCAACATTAAATAGTTTTCCACCTGCGAACGTAAAATATGAGTTTTATTGTCGTATTACTTTTTAAGAACGAATTTAAAGTTACTATTTTTCTACCATATCTGATGCAATAAGAACTTGTGGTACCGAAATAAGAGTACTTGTGACATGGTATAAAATAGTTAGTCGTGCAAAAAAAAATTTTCAATAAATATAATTATAGTCTATAACTATAGACAATAAAAACTAATAGTATTGTACCCAATACTTAATTAAATTATTTAAAAAAATACTCTCTAATTTTTAATTATGAATAAATGTTACAGCATTTATTACTGCTTACTGTTTTTTATGTGAAAGTGAATATAAGCTAAGTGAAAGTAAAGCAACTTTAATGTAATAGACCAGATTGTTAGATCAGTCGTTATTTCAGACGCACGATATTTTGAGCCCCAGTTAGTATCTTCCAATTGTAATTGACTCTGAATTCACGAAACGTTTATATAAAACTTTTTATGATTAGTTCAGTTTATAAATCTTTACAAAGGTACACAAATAGTTCAAGCTTATGAATTTAAAATATTTGCATATAAATTTCGATACAAGCTTATTTTTTTGGCATGCATTTCAACTATGCGTTTATACACTTCAAGTACTTTTACAGAGACAGAGAAGGAAACTTTGGGACAAACCCCATAGCAACCTGGTATCGTAGGCGAAAACCTTTCTAAGGAGAGTCTATGTCCAGCTGTAAAGTATTAAAAGCTGCTGTTGACGAAGTACTTTTAGGCTTAATGGAGAACTGCAAGATGTAGAATGTTGAAGGGTAAATTGGACACTTGTATATTGTAGGCATAACTTTTTTTGATTTTAAAATGCTGTTTCTTTATATTTATAAAACTATCAAGACACCTCAGTTATAAATATTTTTACCCTCCTGTAATTTTCAGTTAAATCTTAACCTTCAAAACAAATGAAATACTGTTATCTAAGTCAGAGTATCCTACTGTGACTCTGGTAACCGTATTTTTGGATGCAAAGCGCCTGGCTTCTGGCCTGGCCAAGTCTCTTTGATTTCACGGAAAATGTAGCTGTGCTAAGCCAAACACCGGTATCGATATACCTTATTACAACTAGTGATACAGTCACCCCCACAATCCAGGTCGTCAAGGAGATGTTCAGGTATGTCTAAATCTAGGTCGAGGTCCAGGCCACCCTCCTCGCTGATACAGGTGAGCTCAGGCGGCACGTTGGGCGGTGGCGAACCAAGGCTGCCAGGTCGGATGCTGTCCAGAAGGAGATCGCGACCAGTTCGACCCGGGGCTACTAATTCTGCTCCTAGAACTGATTGAAAAGATGTCACAGTATTATTGTTTCACTGTTATCCGTCTGGCGACGAATTAAAAATATGGAAGCTCACCACCCCTATCCCAGGTACCGCTGGTGTCTTAAGAGCCAACTAAGGGAATAAGTTACGTAGGACCACAGCACTGCAAAAAGAAGGAAGTCTTGAAAATAACCTGTCTGGCCAGCAAGGTATAGTAGGCCAAAATTTCTTTTCTGTCTGCCAAGCTGTCGATGATGATAAGGTAGTACGTAACATGAGTACTATTCTTTCAAAAGGTTGAAGTTGGGCATTAATTGTTCTTATTTCTTTGAATTACTTTTGGATTTAGTTTCACCTAAATTGCCAACTGAATATAACAACCCGATACCATTCCTCCCATTTAGTAGCCTACTTGCTAGTCGCGATTTGCAGGTGTCCATGAGCGATGGTAGTCACGATCAGGCGACCTGCTTACTCGTATGCGACGGATTTAGAATTCAGTGTAATTTATGTAGGACAATAGTACTGCAAAGACAGGAAAACTTGAAACGAACCCTGTAGCAACGCGTCTGGCCAGAGCGTTGAGTAGGTAAAAACTTCCTTTTTAAGGAGACGCCTATGTCCAGCATTAGACTATTAAACACTTTCGATGATGACGTGATGTGTGGAAGAGTCAAGAGGTGTAATATTGTACCTAGCGCGGTGGCGGCGCCAGCGGCGGCGCGTGGTTCGCGCTCGCGGCTTCGGCGCGGTGGCTCGCACGTCGACTCGCACGCTGTCCCACCGTTTTCTCTGTCATTACACATTCTCTTTTGAATACTTTTATTACAATATTCTTTCGTCGCAATGTATTGTATGTTGCTTATTCCTTCATTTTGAACTAATTCGTAATGTTCAATAAAACAAACTTTAATATTGTTAAAGAATAATGAAATAATTCGATATGGTTGAAAACATTCTGTTGATAACTATTTATCGATAATTGATAAATTTAGTTTCAAGAATCTGACACGAATCACATGTAATTTTAATTCCAAAGAAATTGCAGTTCATTAAAAACACTCCTCGATATATATGTTTGTAAATAAATGTAACAGTGAGGTTGCGGACATAAATATACCTCAATGTTAATATATTTCATCATGAATTTTAACTTAATAAACGTTTTGAATCTTGTTTGATTTCCCCCAAGCCACGGCCTTCGGCCACGGCGGCCAGTCTTAACGGAGAACAGCTAACTACGCAGGAGATATTACAGTGCACAAATGTGTGCGCAAACACAGGTGCACCTTCTGTTCCCTCACTCTCACAATCCGATGGGACGGCTATCCGACACAATCAGGCGAAATCAGGCGCAGGATAGACACTTTTACGTGCTTTCCGAGGCAAGGGGCTTAAAATGCCAATTTCCAAACTCTGGATTGTTACTAAACATTTCTATCTTGCTTATTTAAGTATTAACTACGCAATGAATTTTGAGGAAATGCCACAATGACACGTACTTGGTGTGTTTATGCGCTACACTGCGCTTGTGAAGATCTATACAGAAGAGGGACAGGGAGCCGATGAGCGAACACGTCGAACTGAAGTAGTAGCCTGCTTTACCGCCACAGCCAACATTTATATATCCTGAAATTTTATAGTGAATAATAAGTAGAAATATATTATTAATTATTTACTAATATATTATTTATTACTTAAAGTGCTATGTGCCGAAAACTAAATACATGCATTCACTTTAATACAAACTTGAATGTAATGAAAATAATTCAAGTACAGGATAGTAAATTTACGAATATAAGGTTGTCTCCATTGTGTCTCAAGACAATCTTTAATTGATTTCACAATGAATGAATGAAGAAAATACGATTTGGATTAAGCGATCGTATAGTTCTGCTAAGATGGAACCTACCTGATAATGGGACCCCTATTGCGATAGGTACAGCCTGCGAACACTGCACAAATCCCCAAGTTCGCGCAAAGTTCCTCGACCGCACTCGTTCATATGTATACATCTTTAGTGAATAGTGGTATCCACCGCAAAATATACCTGGAAGATATTACGTGTCTGTGAGAAAAGATAAGTTTGAAGACAAACATGAAATTATTAATATATTTATGAATCTCTACAAAAATATTTGTACCAATGGAATCCATTCCTACTAAAGCACGGAGCGCATTTAGAATAAATAATTTAAAGAAAGTAACTGGCTGAATTGAATAATGTTTTGATCTGTGAACTATTTTTGTTCAATTATTTTTGGTATTTTAAAACTACTGCGTCCATAATGTAGATTTCCAACTCGGCAACCTACATTTCTTGCATTTGTTACAATCAATGTTTATCCCCAAAGAAAAATCCTTTTTCATGTTGTTACTAATAAGATTATTTTTCACTCAGCTTTTACTTCATCTCTTTATTTTATTGTTGGTTACCTATGCGTCGCAATGAATGGTTTCTTTAAGTAAGTTGCAGATACAAAGCTAGCAGGCGCTTAGCGTAAAAATATATATTATTTGCAATGAGATGTTTAAGAGGCAAAATCAATGACTCGACGACACAGAATCGTAAGTTAGATGAATAATGACGAATAGACGGAGACAAATAGTATAGGGCTAGGCAAAGAACAAGGCTAACTCTTTTTTAGTGCTGATCTATTGCCGATGTAAGGATTATTGTAAGTGAGCATGCCTGTATGCACGTCTTTAACTGTAATTGTGTGTAAAATAACGAAGATTCAAACCAGTTTTCAGCAATTTAAATAGAGTTTTTTCGGTACGTAGGTACTTCTTACTTTTGCGTAGTGAGGTACTTACCATAGACCCAAGTGAACATGACATATCCCCGATAGGAGCCTTCGACAGCAGTAAGTGCCATAGTACATATAGCACACACAAATACGGCCGCTTGTGTAAGGTACTGCCGCGCGATTCGACATTCTGTCGATTTCTGTCTTACTAGAAGTCCAAAAGCTGCGCAGCCCACTGCCCAGGCTAATCCGAGGTACGCTTGTAAAAGTTCTACTGTATCACCCAGTCCTAAAAAAAAAAGACATCTCGGTCTTAGAATTAATACCTGCTTATACAGTATTAACACTTCTTTTTTTCGTTTAATTTTAATTAATTATTATCCATAGTCTAAAAAGATATAGAAGTGTACGTCTACTACTGTTATATGTTATGTAGAAGTGTAGTTCTTTGCTTGACCTATTGACACAATCCGTGTAGTTCAAGTGAACCACTTTAAAAATAAAAATTGACCTCGGAAAAAATTAAGTTATTCCTATATCTACCCTTTAATATTCGAGTGCTTTCATACCCAGATGGAGGCCGGGACAACTGTCTCATTCACAGAAAGTCGTTGACTTTAACTGATTTCGCGACTTAATAAGTCAGAAGTCAGAAACTGATAGATTGCGATTATCTAAAGAGTCTCAAACTTCAGGTCAGTTTGAATATATGTAATACATTTAAATAATAAAAACACTAAGTAACAAATACCTTCCTCTTCGGCATGATAAGCCAAATAAAATATAGGCGTGTTGATCCCAAACGCAGATATCCCCGTCGACATGAGCAAGATTCTGACTGTCTTTGATTTTAATGTAGAAAAGTCGAAAAAAGGTGGCCCGTCATCTGCTTTGTTCCTGTCCTTCAGCTTACGTTTGATTTTATTCTGGTTTTTAAGATGTAATATTGCTCTTCTCTGTGGGTGGTATAGAGATGCCGATCGATAAAATGTACCCAGTATAAAAGTTACGAAAACTACTCCTGTTACAGCCTGTAATCCTAACCTCCAACCGATTGCTCTGAAAATAATAGACAATTAAGACTAACTTATAAACGGAAGTAGTTAAAAATAATTATGTAAGTTGTATACACATATCTCTCTGCAATCATGTGATATCCCGTTGGTTGGTATTCAAGCTTAAAACGCCTGCATGGCTCTACGTAATTCTTCAATACTTCCAATTATTTAGATTGTTAAAGTCGTACTCACCTGATCGCACATTTGATAAAAGTAGACATAACTGCGATGCCTAGACCGCTGCCGCTGACGATGAATATTTCGACCAGTTCTCGACGGCGTTTGAAGTATTGAGCCACCATCAATGTGGAACAATCTCTTGTCAAACCCACACCTACTCCTACCACTGTTCCTGAATTTAGAAATAAAATTTTAGTATCATCATTATTAACAAAATTTTTTTTATATGTAAAACTTTGTACAGGAATTGCGTACGTGAGCTCTGTCACACATACAGTTAGAACGTTTTATTTATTTTTCCATATGTAAAGCCTGAAAAAAGGACTCTACTCTGCCTGACGGAATACCATACTTATAAGTCTCACCATGACGGTCTAGTGAGGTAGTCCGGGATCATATTTGGAGGGAAACACGTACGCAGGTAGTAAGTTCCAGATTTGACTGGTTGGTACAGAGAGGAAGACCCGAATCGCTTAGCTTAAAAGCGTATAATTACCACTCTTAAATGTTGACTTCAAGGTCAGCATATGTTGTCGTGTAGAGAAAGGAAGAAAGTGGGACCAGATGGAAGACCTCGTCAAACTATTTTCTATGTCTTCGCAAGTGCAGAGACTCAAGAGATTCGGTGACTTCTAGATTGTCAATAATGTGGACTGCTCGCTGCTGCAACCGGTCGAGAGCATCAAACAAATACTGCACGAATCCATTGCAAAGATGAGAACAGTACTCCATGCAGGAGTGAACCTGGGTCTTATAAAGAAGATACAGATGCTAGGGAAAGAAGAAACGTCTCACTTTATTTATTACACCTAGATTCCGTGAGGCCGTTACGCTCTTAAGGTGCGCAAGCGAGTTTATATTTCGGCAAATATCTATACCAAAGATACCAAGCTTATCTTGTAGTGGCTGTTGAGTGTTCTGAAAAGTGGTGAAACACAAGCTCCTGTCGTTTTTCCTCAACGTTTGCTAGCGTCGCTGTAGGGTGTCCAAAATATACATCCAGAATGTCCATGAACTGTGCATAGTAATGTACATATATCACCATGGGTTAACATAATGATGTGCAGAAGAACCAGTGTAGGCGACTCGATAATTGATCGGATAACTCCCGTCTTAATCATGTAAGCCCTCATGAGTGCACGAAATTTGAGAACGTATTTGTTAAACGAATAAGAAATCTTACAATTCTTGCAAGCTAGCGTCAAGTCAATCCCTTAATTAGAAATTCAATATTCAAAGATTTCATCAAAGCTTTGATTCGTCGTATTCAGGCAGTCCTTTTTGTTTGTCATCAGTTTCTGTTACGTAATCTTTATAGATAGAACGAGGAACAGCTTAAAAATATATGTATCTACCAATTTGCGTATTGCAAGTGAAGGTGAAACTAATGTATGTACCTCGACAGTTCAGGACATCAATCCTTATTAGGATCACAAGGGGAGCTGTGATATGACAAACGACTTTTTAAATTTATTCACACGTTATTGGTATACCGAGAACATCAAGGCTGCACCAATATTAATATAAAGGAAAAGTTTCGTCACCAATTTACTAACATCAAGAATTTGGCAAGGAAACACCATTGGAATTTTAAAATAGTCTCACATACACGTACACTTTTTAATATGAATAAATTTAAGTAAGATAAGAAAAGGTGACTTTACACCTTAACTTACAAACTAATTATTAAAAAAGTAGATAGGTGCGTTAAAAGTAAAGACATACTCTGTGCTTGATAAAGTTTAATTTAATTTATTTAATATAGTTAAATTTTAGAACTTTTTAAATAGTGTAAATGTTAAGTAGTGTAATTAGTTGGTTCTTACAGTCATTACATTTAATGTAATATAGTAACATTTCACTGTTTTACCTGTCAGTTTATCATCCACATTCACTTAACTATCAACAATGTTTCATTTAATGGAGATCACATAGGCACCGAGCAGCCCAGAAGAGAGCTCAATCGAAGAATGGTAGAACTTAAAGCCCAGCTATACAGTAAAGCACCAATAAAAGCTACTGTGGCCAAAATAACTGAATCGCGTATACTTATTTTAAATGCTAGGACTCCTGCGCAAGCACATTTCCGACTATAACAAGCTTGTTGATAACTTGGAGTTAAGACAACGACGCAAGGATCTTCTCTTTATAGGCATGAATTGATAAGCTTAGAGAGATGGCTGTTCCAAATCCTTTTGTCCATAACAAGAAAAGCATGGCAAAACATCTCTTCGCAAGGCATTAAGGCTATAGGATTTGTGCCTTAAACAAAGATCATCCCCAGTTTATGTTAGTGCGTTTCATGGACTGATCATTAACCACCGTTAGGCTGTCACCTGGTTGGACCTAATCCTTACTTCATCTCTTTCCTTTGACCGTAGTCGTAGCTACCATCAAGTCTCTAGTTTTTCCCAATTTTGACCTCTTCTATATATCCTCTGCTTTGAGAGGTCCGTCCTCAATTTCACCATACTTACTGTTTTGAACGGATGCATGAGAAAAACTATGCAGTCATGGCTTTATAGACAGACTTTATATCAGACAGATAGACTTTACATTAGTAGACGACAAGCTTCACATTTTCAATTCTTTAATAATTGACTTCTACGACGAAAGTGTTCCGGTTAAAAAGTTAAGAATTAAACGCTCTCCATCCTCCTGGGTGTAAGTGGATGTTCGCGAGGCAATGAGATGCAGACACAAAGTGTTCCGAAAGTTTCGAAAAAAGCAGGTATGATGATAAATGGTATTTTTTTATAAGTTTATTTTTACAGATATTTTAACATGTCGGAAGTAACTGATCTTTTTATGAGGATAAAAGAAAACGGTCCAATGCTAAACGCTGCCATATTATTTCTAATCTTCATTGTTCCTCGTCCTCCCGTATCTACAGATTCTTCGGTACCCAGGCTATTGGTAAATCTGAGATGTGTACATCTTCAACGACCTTTGATTTGGATGACATAAATCGAAATATGATCATGTTTCCTCCTTTAGTCTTAAATTAAATTAGCTCCCTATTCGTCAAAAATGTCATCTGCGTGCCCTAACGACTCTCTATACTTTTCTCAATTCTCCTACTTGACCGACTCTCTCGTCCTGGTTCGTGTGTTCGAATCATAAACAAACCCTTCGCTCCTCAAATAACCTCCTTCTGTCACTTCTGCATCCTTCATTCAATCTACCAATCTCTGGAATGCCCTTGCAAAGGAAATCAGAAACTCATTTAAAGTCAAGATACGAGCTCTCTGTACCAAAAATATAGCAGAAACATTACAAATATATGTATATAATCATTTAAATATTATAGTAGTTATGTTTATGCGTATTTATATATAAATATGTGTGTATATATATATATACTTCATGTATGTATTTTGTATAAGTGCGTAGATATGGGCATTATATATATAATACCTACCATACCATATATATATATGTATACAATAATTGCTTTGTTTCTTACGGGTTTCCTAATTTTTAATTCCTTCTTTTTTTTTTTAAATCCTAACCAAATACCTTCATAAATTAGTAGAGAATGCCTATGTTATTAGGTCCGCCGTTGTACATTTTGTGCATAAAGTTATTAAATAAATAAGATAAATGATTTGATTAGTTTAAGTGTCCACTCATAAATGTCCTTATGGTCTGAATCGATCTGTGTGTGTATTCCTTCTATTCTAAGATTAAACAATATTCCTTCTATTCTAAAAATAAAAAAAACCTACAGGTTATAATTATCAATTAATACATTTGTTTCACCGATTCCAACACTTGATATTCGCAGATGTTAAAGATTACTTTCGTATGATGATTCTACACGTGTGATCTAAATAAGGATAAAGGTAGTTAAGTTATAATGTTAAATAAAAGTTTTTGTTGTCGTCCCAAATTGTAAAACTTGGGTAAAATTTTAGCTTTACAATTTTAATGGAAAGCCAAAAGATGTGACGAGTTAAGGTAGGTATCCACTTTAGTTTGTTTTATGTATTAGGTGTTCGTGTCCAATACCGTTATACAATACAGATGTTTATTCAGCAGGCAATCTTTGTTGAAATAAAACTGCATTGAACCGCAGCACCCGACTTAGGTGTTCATTTTCTTCTAGTAGATCCATTCTTTAGATATTGATTACAAATAACGATAAATCTTATTTATTGGTACTGTTGATATTTTTTCATAAATACCACTTGAAATATTGTCTTTTGAGCCTGTGACCTGAGCCTTAATACAAAAGGCCGTAACTTAGCTTACGTATCTATCCCTGAGATTTTATGCTTTAAAAATTAAACTTATATTTGGCAAAAACATTATCGTATGATTTAATAATTAATTGAGGTCTGTAGATAATTTGTTAATATAGTTTCACTTATAAATTAAAGTGAATGTAATTTCTCATGCTTAGTATAATATAGTTACGATCATTTATCACGATTTACATTTTTTTCTTAAATTAACTGTACCTAGAATTACCAGTTTAAAAGTTAAACGGTTCTTTGATAAAAACATTATCATATGATTTATAAATTAATTGAAGCCTATAATAGTTATGTTAATTTAGTTTCACTTATAAATTAAAGTAAATGTAATGTTTCACACTTAGCATAAAATAGCTCTGATCATTTATTATGATTTACCTTTTTTTTCTAAAATAACATCTACTTAAAATTACTAGCAACTGGCATCCGGTAAAACTGTTTTTTACTATTTATGACATATATTATATTTACTTATACGAAGAGCAATGGGTGTTAATGACACTTATTAGTGTAAGTGGCGATAAACATAATGTATAGTGCTTGTAGGTTTTGTTTAGTTTAAATGTAGAATGTGTTCAATAAAAATTTTGAAAGTGATACTGTGCAATAAGATTAATGCTTACGTTATAACTATAAGTACATATGTAAATATCGTTTCCTTCTTGGATCTACTAGTTGGACGAAGTAACAAAATTGTCTGTATACTTCCTACTAAAAGAAGACTTAAAAAAAATTATTGCCGGTAAAATATAAAGTTACTATCAAATTAAGTTTTTGTAGATTACGTACTCACTAAAATTAATACTAGTATGTATATGACTATCATCTACAGTATTTCTAGTAGGTATGTTAAATATTTTGGAATTAGGGTCTTCGTTTTAGCAGTATTCGTCGAACGTATATTCTTCGTTATTCGGTGCTAGAGTATCTGTAATGCGGATTCATTATCATAGATTCGCTCATTACATCCGCATCGTAGGTAGTTACATTACATGCCAACTTTAATACACACTAACTGATTCTACTGTTAGTTAGTATTAGTATTTATTAAAGATTACAAAAACAAATTAAAGGAATGCATGAGTATTTGAATGCCTTTTTTGTCCATTTTATTATATTATTAAAGTCGACATGGTCATCAACAAATATCTCTGCGTCTTTATAAATCGCTAAATATTCAAATGATACAGCTACCGACGTACTGACTTACGACTCCAGAAAATTATTCAATTTTATGTGCTGCTCTCATCTGATTGATGAGATGAGGATGTTCGAAAATTAACTACAAGGAATAGCTATCTTATACACAGTTCCAGAAAGCAACCGAAATGTATTACGTTTATTGGATGATTCTTACTTAACATGAAACAAATGAAAAGAGATCTGCCCTGGACATGTGTATACAAAATGTGAAAATCCTGATTAACAGGTGTCGAGGGATCGAATAGAACATGAAAGTTCTTGTACCAGTAACATGATTTTATTTTGAGTGGCGCTGGTTCTACGTTATGGTTTTGGCGTTGCAATTTAAATGCTAATAATACCTTCTGCCGGGCGCCAACGACTCATCTCTGAGCAGAGAACCAGCTTACAATGCACCATGCATTGTAATTTATTCAAATATATACTGTTATGATATTTACAGTTTATTCATGACGATGGCAGCTACTGCAAAAATTTTGAAAAACCTTGGGATACTTTCTACGTTCTGTTATTAATCTACTTATATAAGTAATTACTATTTACGAATTTGACACATACGAAGTAGAATGCCACGAATAGTGATTTGGCCGAACAACAAATATTGGGCGAGGCTCTTGGCCGACGCGGCGAATATTTGAGCCTTTTTCCTAATGTGATTGGGGTTGGTTTTAAGTCTAATACGATACGGCTGATCTTGGATTTTTCACGTTGAGCAACTGCGATTCCATAATCCCAGTATTTGGCGCAATCGTAGTTCTGCGGAAGGACTGTTGCCGGACTTTTTATAGCTCCAACTACCCATAATGATTGTCAAAGATGTTCGTATGGCAACCGGGACCGACGGCTTAATGTACTCTCCGGAGAGACACAGAGAAGTTTTAATATGTGAAAAAGGCTACCCATCCATAGTCTGACCTGATTAAGATTGCTTAACTTTGCAATGTGTTAACCTATGTGGTTAGTATTAAGTCCTGAACTACCATTATTTTTATCTAATACATGAAAATCTCGTGTCGCACTGTTATCAAATTTCTTCGAAACGGTTGTACCAATTTTTTTTTGTGTAGTGTGGTAGGATTGAGAAAAGATCATTGGCTATTTTTGATTTCCTTAGGTGATAAAGGTCAATAATTTTAATATTTTCTGCCTTTTTAATATTTTTTTTTTATATTTTTACATTGAAAAATACAACAACGAAATTTTTATACTTTTTCAGCCAATCCCTATTTTTTAATAGCGGTAATAATATTTTTACTGTCATCCACGTTCATTACCGAAATATTTCCTAGAAATAATGTATATGGCAAAATTAATGTTATTTACGTGTGTCTTCTAGTGCGTTCTTTTTTTATATTTTTCACTATTCGGAATTCGGCCGAATATTGCGAACTATTCGACCGTATACCTAATTATCGGCGATTACCGAATAATGAAAATATAAGGCTGAATAAAATTTGCGACGACTTGTCAAGTTCTCTCTTTTCTATAATCAAATTAATTATTAGATATTAAAAGAAACACTTTTCTAATACCATACAATAATTATGTTCGAGCTTATTGCTACATATGCAGTCTCTTTTATGTAGCCAATAACAGTTAATTCTTAAGTTTCATTATTTATTTCAATAACTTTTCGAAACATGTTAATAAACACAGTTAATTTGTCAAAAAATTGTGTTAGTATAACATGGAAACAAGACAATATCTCTCCAACTTTTTTGACTAAATGGCAAATGAGTTGAATATTGAAAAGAAAATAGTATTGTTTAAAATGTCAAATATTGGCACACGGAAAATTATCAATGATTAGTCTCTAATAAAGAGTAATCAAAGAAAGAATACATCGGTAGTCTGATATTTTCAAATTCGAAGCCCTCTGATATCATATTTCTTAATATTTTCTCCGCCATGAATTTACAATTCTCTTGTGTTAAACTCCGATGTTAAATAAGTATAATTAAAATAACAATTTTGTACGTTCGATTCTTCTATCAATGTTAATGAATATGTTTAAAAATGTAATCAATTTTTTGGTACTGTTGGTAATCAGTTGAATCACTGCATTGTTTGTAAAGTTAAATGTCACAAGTAACAAAAACTTCTTCAACGTGAAAGAATTCTACAAAACAAAGTATAAATAATTACCATTGTTTATCTTATTACAGAAAGCGACGCTATCTTTTAACATGTGCACATGTCGACATTCTTCTCAGAATCTAAGAGTATTGAAATGTTAAAAGGAACTCTGTTGCATCCGAAATCCATTAATACAGTATAAATAATTGGAACGTTAATGCACCTGGAAATGTAATGCGTGCAAATTCTGACAACTCAATTTATTTCATCAGATTCATATCCGAAACTCGTTTTAGCGGACTTCAAAGGTCCACTAATTGGGTCTCTGTATAAAAAAAACACGCAGTTTCCTGAATAACTGTATAGCTTGAAATAGAAGCCCGGAGAATATTGTTTCACGGTTTACACGATTTATCAAATAAATGCTAATCTGTAAATATTGAAACTGCCGACGTGTGTTTGATCTAGTTTCATAGAGTTTAACTTATACGTCACATAAATTAAAATTTACATCATTTATTATTTCTAACTAATTTTTGTTAAAGTGCCTGATTTCCTAATCAGGCATAGTGCTGGCGAAAGAATGCTATTTAACTTTAAAATAAATTTCCTTTTCTAAGAAGAAGATAAATAAATGTTATGTATACAGAGTAGGAATTTTATGAGTTTGTATATTTATAGAGGAGTGTCTTTAGAAAAAATTAGTACAATTAATAGGGTATTTAAAAGGAAAGGATGCCATTCTCCTTGATAGTCATACTAACAATATTCAGACCTTTTAGAGGATTGTCGAATACTATCGTAAATAAGGATTAAATATCCATAAATTCACTTAAACCTCGCTGGCTTTAATTTGGATAAATTTAACTAACCATTTCGTTTTAGAATGACAAAAAATCTTTTTGAAAAAAATTTGAACCGATTTTAAACAATACTAACAAAAAACACTAAAACTTCCAAAAAAATCTAATTAAAATAAGTGTAACCCTGAATTTAACAGGTAACATTGAAGTCGGTAGCAAACCCAATAGGTACTACTTGATAGACTGGGTGGCTCGGCGGGCTGCGTGGGACTGCATACTGCGCAAAACATGCGTAACGAGCCAAATGCAGTTACGCTCGAACTATTAGGTATTATAGTTAATACATTTGCGTAAGTAATGGGACTGGTAAGTCATTACTATTTAGCAAAAATCTGCGCTGCTTTAATTAGAATTACACTGAATCTCAATTCTTTATTCAGGTGATGTACACGTGACAGACTATTGGTATAATTTCAGATTTGGCTCCGACTTCAAACAGACTGGAAAGTATTATAATGTTACTTGTTAAGTTGAAGGTTGCACTTATTTTACTTTGGGTTGGTGAGGTTAGATTTTTAGAACTTTGCGTTAAAAAGTTGCCTCAGTTTTACAATGATACAGATATAACAGCTGGTTATAATCGCTCATACAAATAACTTGTCTTTGTTGTCAACAAGATGGCGTAGTTTCATATTTTTGAAATAAAAATCATTTATAACGATTTTCTTGATCTGTCAATAAAATGTTGCAATCTGCTGCCCAATACATTAATGAGCACATTCATAAATATGGATTTAAATGTTTCAACATTTTGATGTAATTTTTATTTTTTAATTATTAAAAATATTTTCGGATCTGACAGGCCACGCTATTTAGTTTTTATGTAATGAAATTTTAAGTAAAGCATATTTAAAAAACATAGAAATATGTTTTCTTATTACAGTTGTAACAATTTTTTGAGAAGAGTTTAAATTCTTATAGCAAAGTTCTTAAAATATGATAATTACATGACAATAGCTAGGACGATTCACGTTACAAACGGTATAAATCCCATATCATCCATCACAAATTACTAGCGGTACAGGATCTACCATTCTCCTTGAACTGGTTTATTTTTTAATATTTAATAATTTTTTTACCATCACCTAGGTAAGTTATATAATTTTATACCAATATTAACGAGTTGTTAAATGTCTTGTGTCATTAATTGTTGCAACAACATCAGATACTGAAAATTGCAAAAACTATCTTAGGGACAATTAAAACACTGATTAAACATTAAACATTTTCAATCGGTAGTATTATGATACTTTACACTGATAAACGATAATATCGCTTCCTAACTTTGTTCCACTTTCATTCACTATCCATCAATTCATCATCAGCGCATCTAGCGATTAGATTGCTCATTGTACTCTCATTTGACAATTTTATTTACGTCTGTTAGATTTTTTTAAACTGAATTTTGACTTTTTGAGCAATATTCGGTTAGTTTACTAATTCTTTAAGATGGCCGTTAAGCTCTACACTTAAGTCAATTAAATTAAAGCAATAAAACTATTTTGTGGCAAGCGTTTTGATATTAAACACTTTAATGTAAAAACCTCGACCTACTTACTTTGTTTTCTGTAATATACTACCTCATAAATGGTATATTTAAAGAAGAATACCCATGACTGGTACAGATTTTTCTCATGTGCTCATGTGTTCAAAATTATATCAAAATAAGTTTCCTAATTTTTTAAGCTACTGTGCCACTAAAATGTTAATTTCGACAAGAGTTTTCCTTTAAGAATTAATAAGATACAAAATCGTGTTTCAAATTTTTGTAGTTTGCATGACATAACTGTTCCAAATACTGCCACAACCAAAATAAGAAAATACTTTGGAGCTCAGTTTTTTATGTTTTGTTTTTACTTTTATCATGAGATTAAATTAAAAATCTATTCCATTTCTGTTTTGTTTATTATTTATACTTGTTCCTTTTGCTTTTCTTCTTTCCTTTGACTTTTAACGAGTCGTGGGTACGATTCCCATCGAGGTCAAATAATTGTAAGATGATCACAATCATTACAGTATGTAAAGGAAGGTGATTATTCATTCAGTCTTTTTAGAATCACTTGTGATTACCTAACTGGCCATGAGCCTAATTTTTCTTTTTGATGTTATGTTATGTTTACCAAAAAAATCTTACTTTTTATTACAAAATTGAAACTAAAAAAAAATTGTTGTACATTTTACGAACCTTCCTTAACAACTTTTAAGTTGAAGCAGTACTGTACCACAGTCCATACATTCATAGCCATTCTCCTTTAAATTAATATTTTAAAATATTATTTAGGCAGAATAACTATTGCCTATCTTACGACTAATGAGCTTTTTATATGTGAAATCCTTTATGTGAAACTTGCAGCTTTTATTCATAATTTACCAATTAACTTAGATATACATAAGTCGGTCATTAATGCCTTACTCACCATAACTGAAGAATAACTGGTGGAACTGAGTTGCAAATGAGGTGAAGAGGCATCCTAGAGCTGCAACTAGGCCACCTACGACAGCGGTGACGCGCGTCGACTTGCGCACACACAGCGCTACCGTCACAGGTGAGAGAGCAAGTGCCACTCCTGCTGATAACGCACCCAGACATCCTGTAACAAAAATATATGAATTATTTTAATGGGTTGGTTACAGATATTTTCTTAGGTATTTTCTACACACTTCTTTTTCTTATCTTTTAAAAAATAACTCTCGCATTAGGAATTTACTTGTGTCGCGAGGCACTTTATGACACACAAACCACATGAAACAGACATAAAGTACACCCAAATTAAGAGCAATTCGATGATCACACAAAATTTTCTTCGAGACGGCTTCTTTTAAGTTATCACTTGTAAAAGGGATAGACACATGATATATTCTTCTCTTCTCTTTTTCAGCCTATTGCCGTTCACTGCTGTAACCTATATGCCAATTAGTGAATTTTAGTCGTCACGTTCATAGTGAATTAAAAATTGTTTGTAAATAACATACTTAGTAAATAATAGAATTACTGTAGTTTGCCTCAAGATTTTTATTTTATTAATATTTGGTAAAATTTATATATTTGAAGATTCTAGATTTAAATCATTTTTTAAACGAATCGTACTTTAAAACATGACGTCAATTTACACTTGATGTTGATATATTATTAATTTGAAATTTGATTTTGTTTGTTCTGTTTCGTATTCAAATCGTTCGGTAATCTGAGATTGATTCATCGAAGGTTGATTCAGTTAACGCTTTTTGGGTCGGCTGATATCTCATAAAAATAAATGGTAATAACACAAAAAGACATCACAGGCATCAATTCCATTTTTTGACAAGTACTTAGATGGTTCTATTTTTTGATAGTATTTGAGCGTGTGTGATAACGGTAGCGATATTTTTTTATCAACATACATAATATTTTGAAACTATTTCGAAGATAAAATAATCTTAGATTAGTACCAATATTGTTACTTAGTGCCTTTGTTCTTTACCAAGAACAAAACTGCTTTTTCCTATTTTTATTTAAGTTAATAAAACAATAAAAAGTGAAATAAAATGCTTCGCAATAAATTTTCAAATGCTAAAATAAAGTTTTTAGAAACATCGCAATAAAATTACAACGCAAATCAACACACTGAATAGGTTTTATTTATCTTAATAAAATACTATTTAAATCAATTTTGTTGTGTTCATGGGTTTCACGACTTTGTCTATAAACACAAAAGTTGACTGTTGATTCTTACGAGTAGTGGTTAAACCGTCTACGTCAGCTACGTTTTTGCTTATCAAGTAGCGGACTACAAAAAGCTCGGGTTGTTTATTGTTACCCGCTGTCATAAAGATTCGCGTGCGGGCATTCCTTGTGCGGACAGAGAAATTTCGCAGGGCTGTCAAATGGCTACAATTGATGACAACGTATAATTATGTACTATAAATACCTTTTATGTGTTTACAGATAATTAATTAATTTAATACAACATTAAGTTGCACTTTTATTTCTTATAGAATCGTTATATTTAAAAGTGTTTTTGCAATGGAATACATTAGATGATTGGACTTATTAAACACTGTCTACGCACCAGATCCTTAGACTTAGACTTGACTTTAGAAAAGAATAATTTTATAATAGCAGTTATAATTAAATGTATACTGAGTTGCGACATAATATGGCTTGTAATTGATACCTGAAATAAAAGTATTTTATTTTATTTATTATTTATTTATAAACTAGACTTTATGTTTTTGACACCCCTGCGTTGTGTTACGACTATACTTTATATAAGACTTGACACGTTAGTTAAATGGAAATTATTGACATATAAGGTATTTTATTCTTTAACTAGTCCATTAAACTAAATGATGATCGTTTGTCGGTGATGTTCATTAAACACGTTGTCAACCATATGTCATTATTCAAAAGGCTTGAGACGATGGTTAACTATGTTTATTATTGTCTTTAGGACATTAAAATATTTGAATGACATAATGTTCCCGTGTGACAATGAAATAAGAAAGACTGTCCTATGTAGGTATATCGCATCACATAATACAAGAGTTTTCTATACTTTACTGCTGGATATAGTCTTCTTTATGGAAATGAGGTTTTGGTATGGATGTAGTTATAGGTGTATGCTTTATTTACGTGTATAAGTATCCCAACTCCAACTAAGGTAGGTATTCCAATCCGTCTAGGCAGCATGACATATTAGACTAAAACCTCTTTTCTAAGGAGAGGTCTACGGTCAGCAGTGGAATATGAAAGGCTGTTGACGCAATATGTACATGTAATCGACTGCATAGTTTTAAAGCTGTCAGCATTTTTGTGTAAGTTAGGGTTCAATTCAATGTATAAGAATATTTATAATTTCATTTCAGCAGATGCTAACATTATGCTGAATAGACAAGTTATTCTAAACTTTGTGTCTTTGGATTCGTTATTACGAAACAAGTATAGAATTCTTACAAATTTTACTTTTACACTGGTTTTGTTATACTTTTCCCTGCATATTTTGGTATTATTTAAATAAACTTTGCAATAAATCTTGCTTCAGCAATGCTACGCTATGCATTTATTGAGTTTTGTTATTTACAAACTGTGTTCTCATAAGCGAACACAACACCTGTCGTCTGCCCAATTCGTTCTGAATATTGTTATTAAAAGTTACTTATTATAGAATGCCTATACATAAAAGAAATTGCATAGAAGTGGCATAGTTTCTCTTTTTAACCGAATTAAAAAGGAGGTCCTCAATTCGACTGTAATTTTTTAATGGGTGTAATGATTTTGAAGATTTACATTCAAAAGCTTGTTTTTGTTATGTGGTCCCATTTAAATTGAAAAAGATTTGACACGTGGTTTTTAAGTTATCCATAATAATGCGTTTTGGTAGAAAATATCATCAATGTAGTCGACATTGATAATGTTTCTAATTTTGACTTGTCCATGTAAAATTAATAAAAATCTGTATATGATGGTTTAAAGGAGCGCTGGAATACTTCGACATGGTGCCTTTCTATTTCGGTAATGTACTGATGTAGTTCTTTGGAGACATATAATCGAACTCTTAAATAAATGACAGCAAAACTGTCTAAAAAAATGTATATGATTGTTTAAACAATCAATTAATAAAACATCACGCTTGTACCCTCTAAAGGAGTAGGCATATCGCGGTCCGCTCTATATGAAACAGATTTAGGAATAATTAAACACGTATTGAAAATACTGAGATCTTGAGACGCTGGAGTATATGGTCTTATGCAACTGAAAAATTCAACAAAGTACACAATAACTCTCGATATGACGATAATGAAGCACCAGAATTGCAGAAAAAACCATTACACCCAAGCTGTTTTTTTTAGTAGGCTCGCTTTGTCGAAAGGATATTTTTGTGCTCTTCAGAAGTCTTTTTTGAAATGACCTTGGAGATAGGTTTCCTATTTTGCGATAGACAGTGCTCCTATTCTCTGTTTGTCTCATTTGAAGCGCATTGTCTCATATGAGCAGCACGTTTAGTAGGTGTACCCATATTCACACAAATAAAATTAGTAATCGGGTTTCAAATTTACTAAAAATTAAATAACAATCAATCAATTAATTATAAATTCTTGTGTCTACAATTAATGTTATTTTTGCAGTCGCTATCCGCCAAGGAAATATACAAAATATCTAGCTGTAATAATACAATTATATCTGAATTATGAAATCAATGGTACAAATACACGATTCTAAAAATAGTAATAATTGTAGACATAAGCAAATATAATAATTTTTTACTTTCCAGTGAATTTTATGTTTAAGAATATTTTCTGTTCAAAGTCTGTTTTTTTAATTAAAATGTTGTTTTATTAAAAATTAATTATGGTAAAAATGTACATTATTATGTACATATATATTTGACTACAATAATTTTTAAGTGTATTTTAGTGTCAATAAATCAATTTATTCTATTCATGCTTTCCGTTGGATAAAGTAGAGACACATTAGCGGGTTCTTAAAAAAAAGTACAGTTAGGTACGTAAAACTAATAAATAATAATAGCAGTTACCTACACTTTTTACCAGAATCTAGATTTTTACCAGGTTTTTTTACGAAAGCCTTCGTGTAATTATTTAAAAATACAATGTTTGAGTATATACCTATACCTACAGCTTTAGTCTGGAATAAAGTCTCCTAACAAACACATCTATTGAAAAACTTTAGGGACGACGACAACGGTAGTCGTTTGCAAGGTTCGTCGACATTTAAACAAGGAACGTCAACCATCGCCCACAGATCTTCTCACGTATAAATCTACGAGATGTTGTTTAGTCTGGACCACATAAATTGATGAGTGATTCATGTCACTCAGCTGATGCTTGGGCACCGATTTTGATACAGCTTTTTTTGAGCATTTAGTTAATTAAAGTTTTAGTTAAATTGTTATTCTTACTGTCTCAATGTTGTTTTTCAGTTTTAACATTGTTTAGAGTATAACTATTATAATTGTACGAATCTCCATAAAACCTGTTTTGTTTCTACAACATTTTGGATATTATGTTACAACTCCTACAGTGTTTATTACTGAGGTTCTTAGCCAATTAATCCTTTTAATCTTACACGTTTATTAATCGCTTCTGTATTTGTTAACGCAAATACTCGACAGTATTAAAAATAAGGATGTATTTAAAGAAAATATTTTTATAAGTGTGTCTTCATCTACTGCGATCATTATAATATAACAATGATAGTTATTGTCTTTTTGTTACTAAGTTTGTCTTGTGCTAAATGTCGATTTTTTAATTAAAAAAATTAAACAAGGAGGTTGATTGAAGTTCATAAGTACTTATGGTTTCGATAAGTATTTAACTTTTTCTATACAGTCATGTTCGCCAATAACCAGTTACCGATGTTTTATAAGTATTTTTAACAACAGTCGTTATGGGATTTGGGAAGAGTATCAACTTCAATGTTTTACGTGCAAGGTTATAAATGAATAATAGAAAACTTTAATATTTGTTCTTTGCTATTTTGGCAAAGAATGTTCAGCATTGTTTAAAAAATTTTATGAGAAAAGACAATGGTAAAAACATATAAGGTTATAAATTTTTGTAAAACAAGTGATGTGTTTTAATCTTGTTTGAAACGAATATATATCTACTGCAATTAATGTTTATATTATATATAGAGGTTTTCAAAGCTTACTTTAACAGAAAATACTTAAATAAGTATGCTGTCTCATCTTTTTATAAATAACCGGCGAAATGGACTGTTTGTAAGTTATTTTAAGTGTAATCGGACACTATTGAGTGTGTAATGTGTAATGGAGCCATAAAACGAAATCGAAAAGTAACTTTTCGGTTCGTTAACACTCAGTTAAATCTGATTACTTTATTATTCTCGTGGTATATTTTATGAAACTATTTTATAAGTAGTTAATTGTATAGTTTTAGTGGATAAGCTACATATCCATCAATCATTTAATCAAAGGAGGCTATAATTATAGTGGTTATAGATTAAATGCTTATAGTTTTTGTGGCTAATAATAAGTTGGTACAATTGGTGTTACTTCATTCAATTCAATTGGTGGTCAAAAATATTACCTAAGTATAATTGTAAAAAAACTCTTTGTAAGTACAGTTTCTTTTATATTATCTTATTTAGACGCCAAACATAATAAGACGCTGCGGGGTACTCAATATTTAATATGTTATATATTTACTTATGACTTTTGTTTTTACCATATCCTTCTATTCATTTTTCTTTTATATTGTATTTGCTGACTTCTATTACCTTGTGCCGATTACAGAAGTAACAAAATTTGCCTTATACTTACTCCTTTTTATTGGGCTATTGTTATTTCCATTTTATTTGGATGGCCGTCTAGACTCCAAGCTTATAAATTACTAACAAAATACTTTGTGCCGCTTAAAAAAGAACAAAAATTTTAGCTTTAATAAAAGAAAATACATAATTGAAACCTTTTTAGTCTTGTGGTTATTTTGTGATTGAAAAGTAATGTAACAAACTATTCATAGGTTGAAGATAACCTAGTGATAACTCAATTAAGTGGTCTATTGCCGAGAGAAGTTTATTAAAGTCTAATGGAAATAACGAAGCAGATGTATAATGCAATGATCTTACGAGAAATTCGATGACCTTGGGTACCTTCACGAACACAGTTTGTTTTAGATGTGTAACTACTATAAAGTGATTGATCGAGGATAAATGGTAAATATAGACTATGTTTGCTTTTCAAACAGAGTCGCATAAGTGAATGTCAATAACATGGTGAACTTAATCCTAGTTCAAAGAGATATATTCTCTAGGAATGTACCGACGAACTTTTGTGTGAGTAAAAAAAGAGTTGTTTTTTAATCTTCATTTGTTTAGATACCTTGTTGCATAATTATTTGTGAGTCTCATTGTACCTTAATGTATGTTACACTGTACTATCAAATGAAAACTATTGATGCGCAAATATTCAAAATAAATCAAGTGCAGCAGTTGAAGTTGGGTTTCCTAATATGTTTGATACTTAAACTTGATGTTTAAACTTTCAAGGCGCGTAGAGAGTTAGCAAGAGTTAGATATATAGATTTTGGAAGCACTCAGAAACTTTAAAATCTTGTTATATTGGCGTTTATTTACAATATAATTAATAATGATGTGTATACTCGGTGGTAATAATTTGTATACTTTGTATATTGCGTTGTTAAGGTAGTAGAGCCACGCTGATTTCAGCACGAGCGGGCCGGCTCGACCGGGGCAATACTACTCTCCCACAGAAGACCAACCTAAAGCGCCAGCATCCGTGTTGTCGTGTTTCGTTGGTGAGTGCGAGACCGGAGGCCCATTGATGCAGGAGTGACAGTTATCGTGGTAACTGTGTATGCCTTACAATGTCATGATGACTGTCATGCCTTTTACGTCCCCAAGCAGGGTGTGAAAAAGCATCGCACAAGGCCGCCATAGTGTGGTTCACTATACTGCATTGTCTGCATTTTTAATGAGTATGGTGACCACAGCTTGGATTCTATTCATGCTTTCCATTAGGCAGAGTAGAGTCACTTCGGCAGGCTCTTAATATAAAAAAAATAAAATAAGAAATAACAGTTAAAATCTCTTAAGGATATTCCTGCGTTAAATGACGTTTTTCATAACGATTTTAAATATATTCGTATATCTAGGTTGTATTCTCTCTTGTGTAAGCGAAAACAAAAGTTGGGAGTTAGGCTTCTGTTTATGTCTTTACACAGCTCGTGTTCCTCTATTACCATTAAAAATTTGTGACATTAAAACGACTAAGTTAAATTTAAAGAAGATTTCAGTAAAGAAATAATGCATAAATTATAAACAAAATTAGTGTTTGACGTAGAAGACCGTATTGAGATACAAACTGAGAAGGTAGGAGATATGTAAAGTTATTTTTAATTCATTATTATTGTATTGAAACTAAATTAGGCGAGCGCTATTATTGATGGACAGATCTTGGTGTTTACCACAGCACACACACAAAGGAAAATGGTTGACTATATATGCATTGTAGAGTCCACATTTTAACTAATTGTGGTAATAAAATTCGATACAAAGTGTTCTTAATTTATAACAATTAAAAGTTCTTACAGTGGATGGTCAACATGGATTGTAAACAGAACAGAAACAGAAAAGAACAGAACTACACACTGAATAATTTCATGTATTTGTAAGTAATGCAAGTTTTAAACGAGAACCATTATTGCGCATTCTATAATGGCCGAATATCACACATTTTATACGCGCTCTGATCTTTAACATAAAATGAATGTCTTTATCATTTTTTTAAATAAATGTTCAGACTGTGGATCAGCGTTGTTATGATTCAAGAACGACTTTGCTTTACCTTTTGTGGAATGCTATCGCCCCTATAAATTTTAACCATAGTCTGGAGTTTGTTTAACTTTTGCAGTAGTTTGCGAAGAGTTTTAACACAGCTCACAAGTTTTGTAGACTATACATAAAATTATAAATATTATAGTTAATTCAATATAATAATGTATTATCATTTGTATTATGTCAAAATATAAAAAAATCCATATAGTTTTTAATTTCACTATGAATTTGTTCGGATTGAATTACTTCTCTAACACCGCTCATTTATTATTTCTCTAACAATGTAAATAGTTACATGTTAAATAAACACTTAATTGTTTTAATGGTTAACATTCTCTCTCTAAACGTACTACAGGGTGGGCCACGAATTAGTTAATATTTGAAAAAATCATAGAAGAAACCATTTCATACATTATAAAAACTGTTTATTTACAAGACAGCTAATTAGTTGGCATTTATTTTTTAAAAATTACATCGTCTTAATTACCACCGTTTGGACGTTTGCATTCTTCTAAGCGAGCACCGAAATTTTAGAATACTCCTCGACAAAGAGACTGCAAGATCGCTGATATCTCTTTGCTGATTTGTTCTTTTACTTGCCGTAGTGTGTTTAGTTTATTTATGTAGATACGATTTTTCAAATAACCTCATAAAAAGAAGTCTGCTGGGGATAGATCTGGATTTTTGGGTAGTCATGGTATGTCGCCTCGTCTGAAAATCAGCTTTTGCGGAAACAGGGACTAGCTAGTTAGTGGTCAGACGCCACCCCGCGCCGCGATGTTAGATTCAAATGTTAACGAATTCTTGGCCCATTCTGTCTTTTCCCCAATACAGCAGTGTCTTGGTGATCAAAAGTTGTTGATGAAATCTGGCTAGCAATAATATTACATTTTGTGATAAACTTATATAACACTTATAAAATCATATTTTTGCCCAGCATATTCGTACTTTTGAATTGGGCAGAAATATTTAAATTATTGGATCGATATTAATACATATTGAAATGTCATGTCAAATGACATATCGAAAATTTTGCACTATTACAGGGATAAAAAATGAGGTGATTATAATCGCTCGTTACTTCGAAAAACGCGTTGCCGTCTCTGTCAACAAACTGAAACATATTAAACGTCATTTGAGATGATAAATGTAGGATGAGGTCGATGTTCAGAGACTCACGTATCAAAGCTGCCTTACGCCTCGCCTACGTCGTAATAAACGATTGCTATGATTGACAGTTCCGTTACCCGCTCCTTTCCTCAAACAAGATGTGCTGAAGAATCATTTTCAGCAATTTTTGGGCAAAAATTTATAAAGATTAATAGAATTTATTTACTTAGTTAGCCCTTCGGAGACATAGGCGTTAGTGAGGATCTAGATAGAGCGAAATTAAACACATATTTTGCTATATACAATTCAGTTTTCACTTGGCATATATAAATCTATCACAAGCAACTGAGCACTTTTCTATTAAAACATAAGAATTATATCAATAATTACAACGAAAAAATAACAGTTATATTGAACGGAAAAATTAAAATAAGAAGAAAAGGCTATTTGGTAAGCCACCTCGACCGGCCCGAGATTTTTGCTTACATTTCCTAATTCATTTATAAAAATGTTAAACATTATAGTACATGTTCTTCTCATTGCAACCATAAGAATATCTGTCTGTATCTTTATCACATATTTCAATCTAGAAAAAATAAATTCACAAACTCTTAAATAGTCAAGAAAAATATATGAAACCGATTGAGTAACAAAACATAATGAATGGTGAGCAATCGATGAAAAGATAACAAAGTACTCTATTTCAGAGGGTAATCGATTCTTGACGGTCCTTCACGCACATTATCGGCGTTTATCACCTATTACTTTAACGACATCCTTCTGTTGCTTTGAAAAGGAAATTGTTATGTTACACTCTTAGTTATGGTTAAAGATTAAAGGATTATGCCTAGATCATAAAATGGTAACGGTAAAAATCATTCTAAAATTTTAGAATTTGGATAACACTATAGTATGGCAATATTATAGACAGGAACACACAATATTCTATTTTTAAATATTTTCATATTCTATAACAGAGTAAAATATTTAGTGTTTCGATTTAACGTTAATCATTTCTACGGCAGAACTTTCATTTTTCTAATGCAAAAATGGCTATACCACCACCTTTTACCACAACTTATAGTTACACGGCTTGCGATGGCCATGTTCCTAGCAAAGAAAGAATCGAAGCATTACTATACATGATCGCAGACTTAAATCTCAGTACTTAACCTATTTTGTATATACATACGATGTTCATCAAATCAACCATAATTCCATCTCGTTCATAGTTTACAGAAGGAATTGAATCCTTTGGCAAATGGTTATTTTGGGGGTAAATTACTTAGTGACTCTTTTCATAGCTCCATAACATAGGCGCCTTAAATAATAAAATAACAAAAATCTATGGGGTTATATAAAATCAAGTTTAGTTACCTGATGAAAGCAACATATTAAGTATTAACACGTTAATGAATAAAATAATTAAGACAATCCGTGTCTACGTTCTGAAATTATAAAATTTTAACACACGCATTTATTGCGCGGGATTTGACAGATAGAGATTATTGTGAGAATAAAGAAAATAAAATATAGTACAATATCCTGTAATATCTATATTTTATTCGGCTTACATCGTGTCATAACTTTAGAGTTCAATACAAATGAAGTTACTTAAGAAATAGATAACAAAGAATAAGAAGAAAGTATGCCTATGAAAAATATAGTCATTTTTCTTCCAAG
Organism: Hypercompe scribonia; assembly: GCA_949316085.1. Taxonomy (NCBI): domain Eukaryota; kingdom Metazoa; phylum Arthropoda; class Insecta; order Lepidoptera; family Erebidae; genus Hypercompe; species Hypercompe scribonia. Next base: position 12,408,437 of record OX438980.1, read on the forward strand.
TAAAATGATATCTGTGTTGCCAAAGTTCAAGAGGCTTGACTTACTTGAGTGTTTGTAGATATTTACCTACTTACGTAGAAAAAAATATTTGTGAGTACATTGATAAATATAAAAATATATTCACAATAGCTAAGTCTAGGACGAATGGTAAATTACTGAGTTACTTTTCTATGATATTTCATTGTAATCTTAAGATTTAAACGTGATAAAAATTTGATTGTTTATTTCCAGAAAAAGTATATTAATTGTTCTTGTTATAAAAAATAGCAAATCTCAAACACCAATATAACAATAATTTATTTGTTAAATGACAACTAGACCCAATACGCTAGTAGCATATGACTTAGGTCTACTATTAATAAGTATATAGGCGAAAATAACGTTTTTTTGTCCTGTCCTCACTAAGACTTTCATCGCATGACGCAACCAGGGTGCGTCAAATCTGTTGCTTAGCATGTTTATAACAAGTTTATTTTTTAATAATAAATTTGATTAGACCTCGAATGTATGATCATGGTTTTTAAATATAAGTTTATTATATGAGCAGAACTAAAGAGTAAATAAAATAACTATTTGAATGTTCATTTTCTTTCCTATGAAGATAGAATAACATAGGATGAACATATTAAATATACGTTTTTTGTTTCGATTTTCTTCTATTTTTGCCTGCTATGACAGTTTAGCTGACAATTGATACTTTCTAACAATTTTTGAATGCCTACCGTATTCGAATAACGCTAGCGCCATTGTTTGCTTTTAAATTTTCTCTGTTGGATATCTTTTAGTATTTTAATAGACTTAATATACAAGTGACAAAGATACTTACTCAGGTGCAAACTATTTCCTGGTTCATAACGATCTTTCTGATCTAATATGTAAGGTATGTGGAATTGGATGCTATCCAAATCGGTTTCATATTATCTTTATCAACAGCCTATGACATTCCACTGTTCAAAGTAAAATTAAATCGATATATATTTAAATTTATTTATATATTAAGTTTGAATTAACTCAACTATACTGATGTAAATTTGTTGGGTAGGCCGTGTACCCTTTCAAATGAATTTAGTAAAATATGATAAATATATTTTAAAAAATTAACATAACACAAGAATAACAGAAATGAGATAAACCTGTCGGCTTAGTGACAGAAAGGTCAAAAGAGTCATTGCAAGACCTAAAAGATTAATGGTATTGGAACTAAAAACTCTATCAATAAAAACTGCTTTCACTTACCAGGAATTAGGTAGTCTCTTTATTAACATATTACATCGACGGGCTGCCAAGAAAATGTGTATGTTTAGCACTCGATCGACCAGAACTTGGGTTGCTTTGTCGTTACCCAATTCTTATTTCATTTTGTAGGTACTAAATAAGGAGACAGCTCGTTTTCAAAGTAAGAAAATTGTTTGAGCTCCGAAATTGCGAGATACGTAAATTTTCTATGCCCAATAAAACCTTCCTTCACAGTCATTTTATCTGTTTATGTTTATAGAAAATTAGAAATTATTTCCTCTCTTTTGCTATTCATTCTGTATTAAAATTGTAATAAGTTTACGAAATATTTTATTTAAAATGATAATTTATAAAAATTGATATAAAATTCATTTTATATGCATTATTTTTGACTAATGTGCTTGTAGATTATTTGAATCCAATAAACATCTGTAATAATGTATACGCGAATCATTGTAAACAAAATAGTTTTTTACAACTGTTTTGTCTTAAAAATCTATCAAGACTTTCTCATATATCAACAAAATATAATTACTTAATGTTCGCATTATTTAATGTTTAATTTAATTTAAATATGTTTTAATTTGAGTTCGATAGTGCACGTAACGTAATTATTTATTTATTATAGTTATTTATGTGCATGTGGTGTTTATCTTCAAGAGATTGTTACACTAGCCGTAATTACATAGTTATAAAGAAAATTGTAAGTATCGGTAAGCAATTGATGGTAGGTCAAGAAACAAATAAAATAAACAATATTTGTGAACAGGAAGATAATCTGTTTACTTTGAACCACCAAATACTTTGACATATAGTGACCGATTGATGTCCAGATTGTTTGCTCTTAGTAAGCAATGTATGGTGTTTATACTACCTAAGAAAGTTGAAGAAGTGAATTACAGCTCATAAAATACAAAGATATGGAAGACGTACAGCGCTGCCTGAGTCATCGAGGTAAAATAACATCTTTACTATTATTGAATTACTAGTTTTAAAGTTATGACTGAATTGTTTACGCACGAAAGTGGTTACGATACAAATGTGCCTCAAACAAATAGTGGTACTAATAATACTAATACTTCTAATTGCTCCCTTATCATATTATTTCTTTTTATGATTGTAATTCTAACCGTTAGTTTTCTAAAAATTATATAAATAAAATTAAGTAATTTACATCTTTATTACAGTTTAATATTACAGCCGCAAACGTAATATGATTATCAATTAACATGGATTATGAAACAATTACATCGTTTAATAAAAAAGTCCTGTAAATGAAGTTTTTTCTTTTTGTTTACTGTTACCATATGTTTTAATTAATTGAACACCAATTAATTGGGTGTATTATTTAAAAAACCTTTTCTTATTGTCGTGTATATGTCATCATTATGGCTGTCTGGTCAGTGTGGTATAGTAGGCTAAAACCTCCTTACTATGGAGAAGTCTATATCCAGCTTAGATTGTTAAAAGCTGTTGAAGATAATATATATATATATATATATATATATATATATATATATATATATATGTAAGTCTACAAAACAGCACAAGCATTGAACAGACCTGTCCAAGGTAATTAATTCAGAATTTTTAAAATAATACACTGAAACGAAAACGATATCTGAAATCCTGATAAAGTGACATGAAGATAAATAGGATTTATGGAAGCAGTGAAGTGCCAAGAAACGAATAAATGAAGTAAAAAAAGGACAAGAATAAGTGGTTTATTATTTCCCACATGTACATCGTTATCACTTTGACCTTTGCGATATTTCATTGTTTCAGACAAATTTTGTCGCAAAATTCGGATATTTATTAGGTACGAGACAGACCGACCGGATGAAGAAGGTTCGATATAAAGAGTATATCTTGGACATTTGGAAAGTCCATTCGATCTTGCACTTTCAAAGTTCAAGAGCCTCTAGCTGAAATATGAGAATATTTTCTCTTTGCACTCTGGAGTGTATAATATAATGTGTTTCTATCACACACAATCACTTACATATTTGTAATTACTATCGCATCAAATTTTATTGTGCTTTTACGGACTTCATTTCAGAGATGGTTGCTAGATGTACAATCTAAAAAAGATATCTTGTTAGCTGTGTGTAGTAAAGCGTATAATTGATATAAAAACCTAAGGGTTAATTGTTTAAAAATTCAAGACTGTTAACTGTTGGATGCAGGCAGCACAGAATCGGTAGTTGTGGAGCGCCTTGAGAAGGCCTATGTTCGGTAGTAGACGTCCTTTAGCTGAGATGATGATGGTAATATGTTACAGTACACTAACTGGAATGAATTATTTATTGAAAATTAATAACTTCTATCTTGTCAAGGTACCTGCTTGCATGCGGACTTCTGGTCCAAAACGTTTGACGGTTTCCACGGCGAGAACAGCGGCGGCCTGGTGTAGGCCATGGGCGAGAATCTGTGCAAGTGTAGCCGCAGCCGCTACGCCCCAGCCCCATCCTCCTTCTGGGTAGTAATGTCTCGTGAGCGTAAGTAGCTGTCGCGGGTCGAGTTTTGTCTGGCGCGTGGGAGCACCGCCGCTCGCAGCCTCGAGCACCAGCGGCAGCGACCGAGTGCGCAGCAGCGGCGCACCGCCCGACGACCATGACTCTTCCATCAATGCTCGCGCGCATCGTGCGCGTGCATCACCGCCGCTCCGCACTTACACCACACTGTTCTCTCATGTCCGTCTTAACATCACTTTATTAATACACGTCTATTGCTTTTGATAAAAATAGAAAATTAGAATTTAGTAACGCACACTAAGCCGTAAAAATGATTACCTGGAGGATCACTATTCAGTCAGCTAGATAGGTTAAGGTGACTCTTTTTTATGAGTAGAGGTTCTGTATATGTCTGTAAATGTACATAATTTTACAGATCTTAAATATGATCTTCAACATCAAACGTTCAAATGGCATAAATGAATAGATCGATATTTATATATTTATTTCATTTACATTCTACACGTATAAATTACAATAATATTTATATTTAATTTATTCAGTGAATTTAAAAGCGTATATTGTGCTTATGTCTATCAGACAACATAATATTACGTATACGTTTATATACAGAAAAGAATATATTGTAATTTTCTGATAACCGATATGCAAAACACTCACAAAGATATAATATTTATCCAAATAGTGGAATAAAAACATCGTTTTAGGTAAGTATTATACACTAAATATAATAAGTAGATCTGCGTATGATAATAACAAGGCATGTAACATTGATGGCCGATTAAATGGCGTGGAAACCGTGAAAAGATACTCGATAGGCTTCCTGTGGCCCGCGATTTGCGTCACCGGCGTATCAGATAAGGGTGTTTTGTTTGTTCCCCAAAATTTATTGCCAAACGTTACGGAGACAAGCCAAAACTAAGTATTTACTCCTGTTATTTTTGATTATTTACGTGATGTTTTGGTACACTTATTTTGAGTTACGAGTTTGGTTATATCTTATTTTTCACGCGCACCGTTGCTTCCGACGAATTCGTGCTGCCGTAAGCGTAGGCTATCTCTTTTTTTCTGTAAAATATTAACTGTATGTCTTTCAGAAAGAAAAGATTGTTCGTGAAGATGTCAATTTCGGCTGCCGTTTGATTAAGCTTTCAGCGTACACCTCAGTATTGAATATGGAGCCGAAAGGTGTCTGTATGACCTCCGATAATTAACGATAATTGATGTTATTGTTGTTGTTGTCCAAGTTAAACATTATTCGTTTATAAATACTTAGTTCTATATAAATTTTGATAACTAACGTAACATAAATAAAAAATTTAGAACATGCCATTCTAAAAAATAAGAATTTGTTTTATTTTTACATATTCTCTTATACAATTAATTGAATGTCAGAACTAGCAATACCTAAGTCAAAATAAAATAGTATAAGTTAGTTCACTGTACGCATATAAACTCGACTGAAGTGTAAGTTAGATTCGCGCATAACGTGATTCAAGATTTAACACATTGTTATTTTCTTTCTAAAATTAACCTTTTTCCGTACTCTTCATTATTGGCAAGATTATTTAGTCGACTACTTGTACACTCGGTTTTACTAGAATGTCAGGTATTCCACGGAGCGATCGGTACCGGATGTTTGCAACCCTTAAGGCGAACTGAATTCGAAAGTTTAGCTAGTTGTCTAGTTATTTGAAGGCACTGGCTTCTCGAAACCGATTGCCGTAGATATTCATGACAACTGGAATCGATGGCCTAACGGCACGGGTATAAAACTCCAACTTCCATATGCCGGGCTATTATTAAGAATTTCTTGAAGGATAACCTTTCTTCTTAAATTTACTAAAAGACTTTTACATTTTTGTAGTGTTTGTTTGCCTTTTTATCAAACCAAATGAAATAAAGGGTATTGTCTTTCGGAAATCCGAAGCATAGAAAGTACAGTTTGTTTCCTAAGATGTCCTTAGAAAACAACAAATTATCATGCTAGTCGCGGACAAATGCTGAGTAAAACGCTGTGAATCAACAATTTGTAAAGGAACTTGAATAAACAAGCTCGTAAAACGGGAACACATTATATTTCCTGATGACCGTAAGCCATTTTCACATGGATGATTTCAAATCCCTTGATATTTCCTAGTACGCAATTGTTGCGTCTCCATGAAAATTTTTGACAAAAACGAATGATAAATTTTCAATAAGAACTAATAATTACAGTTTGAACACATACTTGTTGTTTGTGAACAAAAAAATGTTTACAAATTGAGTTCAAAGCAGTATAAAAAAGTAGCTCGGGTTAATATATAGGGGTACATACAATACTGACAATTTTACAGTAAATCTTAACTTTTTTATTATTTATACCTATCATACCTACATAAGTTAATATTAGCGAGTGAATATTAAATAAAAAGTATATAATGAAAAAAAATATTACATCAACTGAAAATTGCCTATGTGCAGTACCTTTATAGGTAGTAGAGCCACGCTGATTTCAGCACGAACGGGCGGCTCCACCGGGGCAGTACTATCCTCCCACAGAAGATCAACCTAAAGTGACAGCATCCGCGCTGTCAGGTTTAGTTGATGAGTGCCGGTGAGAGAGACCAGAAGCCAATTGACGCAGGGATGACAGGTGTCGTGGTAAGTATGTACAATGCCACGATGACTGTCATGCCTTTTACGTCCCCAAGCGAGGTGTGAAAAAGCATTTCACTAAGCCGCCATAGTGTGGGTCACCATACTGCATTGTCTGCACTCGCATAGAGTCACTTTGGCAGGCTCCTAAAAAGTAAAAAATAAAAAAACCATGTAAGTAGATAGTGCCCTTACCCACGTACGAATGAATCGCATGACTAAACATACGTAATTGTGCTTTCATTAAAACCTAAATGGCACTAAAAGTTGTATAGAGAAATATCCGTTTAATGTAATACACGCAACATATTAATGTATACCCGCAGTTATTATGCAGTTAACAGCAGTAAACGTGCTTACACGGTACTTGTAGCTTGTATCCGGCTGTTTGCTTGTAATGGATTGATGGACCACCTGGGGTTTGTAAATTGTACTGCTTTCGTCCCTCTTCGATGTGAGATATTGCGTCACTGTTATGTTATTTTAGGACGAATATTTTATGACCCAAACTTCCTTTTGTTCCCATTAGGGAAATGTTTTAATTGCGTGATAATTTTTCCAAACTGTCAGGCGTTGGTGGTTTTTAAATAAATCTTCAATAAAATTTATAATATAAATCTTTGGGAACAGCGGGTTTTGTCACGATCTGAATGAGACAAACAATTAATTAGAAAAAATTCTAATTTCAGTTTATGTTGAGTGTCTAATGGGTTTGCTAACCGATTGCGGCAACCCGCAATTTCATAATAGTAATGTTTTATAGTTTAGTTGAAGTAAAAGCAATATAATACGGTATATAAATTTACAAACATTTAGGTAGACATCACGTATTGTGTATTGAAAGTATCCTTACCTTAAATCACTTTTGTTTTACGACCAATAGAGTGTTTTGTCCTTTATATTTCTTTGTAGGAAACCGGTGCTTGCCGCATACTCGTAAAAAATCATACCAATATAAAAAACTTGCTTGTAGATTCTTTCTTATACGTTCGTCACAATAAATTGAATTTGCATATGTGTATATTTTAGTATGACAACATGCTGTAGTATATTGTTTAATGACATTCAACGATTGTGCAGAATAAATAACCCTTTAGAACATATTAGCAGCACATGAATTATTAGTTTCATTTTACCTTTAATTGGTTTAATCGTCTAATTTACTCGGCATAGTGATAATATGGTGATAATATATAACTAAAAATCTTTTAGTAAAAACAATTACGAAGACGTAATTCTGATGTAGAACTGAGTTGTTGTAATTTTTTTCAAATAATATCTTGGCCGTTGGCTTGACACGATTGGTACATAATAAGATTAATACTAGCTACTTTATTTAAGTATTAATTTAATAAATAATTAGATATATTATACAACACTTAACGTAAGCAGATTACTCCATGAAACAAAAGTATACAATTAAATATTCGTCAATCTAGACACTCAGGATTTTTAGGTACTAGAATAACAACGCTGCAGTGTATAAAGTATAACATTCCATGCTTTTGTTGTTTCGTAATAAATGAAATCTGAATACTTTCTTGTAATATAGGCATTGTGAAATTCTTGACCTTTAGAAGACGCCAGTTATGAAGCCTGGGACAGTTTAAAGAGCTTTTTATGAACACTAACAGTAATTCACTTGATTTTGATTACTCGCTGTTTCGTTACGGGTCCTTATTAAGCGATCTATCCAGACGTTTTCACTGCCGCTCTTTTGGTTCGGAATTTTTAAATTCAATTTATGATAACGGCTGGCTTTTTTACACGTATTAATCACTGTGTTAAAGAATGAATGCGCTGTTGTATGTCATAAAGCTTATTATAAACAAAAATAGTATGTGATATATCATAATAAATAAATTATGTTGTCATAGTGAACCATTTCTGTGCAAGTTTCAAATGTTTGGGGTATTATTATGTCCAAATCAACGATGTAAGTTATGAATATGTTTCATTTATAAATAATTAATAGGCAGTTAACGTCGAGCGGTGTGATTGTTACAAATTTGAAATACAGTAGAGTGACATATAAATGAACTATTTAGTTAATTAACGCGACTATTCAAGAGCTCATAAATGTCACGTTTACATCCACATAATTCTTTCCGAACCGTTTCAGTGTTGTGGAATATATTTGGAACAAAAGTAGGTAAAAATTTGGTTTTCCTTTGCAATATGTCTTAATTTTCTGTTATGATATTACTTGTGAATGTGTATACTTCATTATTATTTAAAAGAAGAATGAGTAGAAGAAAAATCTTCAATATTTTTAGAATACTAATATATTTATTGCAACAAGTGTTGTACCTTTAAATTCTATATGGGACGGCACTGTCTGATTCACTAATTATTGTTCTGAGTCTTGGTGTTCTTTTTGTCCATTGCATTTGTTTGTGAAATCCTCCGCGACATAAGATATATTCTTAATGAGAAAGTTATCTTGACAAAAATAGGGCTATGCTTCCATAACATATGGGACGGAAGTGATACCTCAATATGACAGAAAACCGATGGTGAGCTATACTTTCGCTGTTTTTACTAAATGAGTGAATTTACCAGGGCTCAAACTCGGGGCTCAACTCTTTGCGCTGATTCTGGGGGAGACTAATCTTTCTCTTTTATCCTTTTCAAGAAAGACAGTAAAGAACAATTATGTAATAAATAAAAAAAAGGATGACACTATTATTTGTGACCTACAAACATACCTTTTTGTACTGTATTTTTAAATACATATAACTTTAGTTTCTAGTGCTTAAAGTAGAATGAAAGTTTACAGGGTTGATTTCAAAAGTTTTGTTATTATAACTGTTCTGGCTCGCTGTTATGAGACGTCATCGTTTTGAACTAGAAATTCGTATAATTGGTGGTAATAATAATAACAATAAAATGTTAGTAGTATATAACAACCATAACGTTACTTCAGGATATAAGCTTTCCAAATTTAAATGAATTCGATTCAATCATTTTAGAAAAGGAGAGTTAGAAACACTTAGTATCTATAGTTCGTAAATGTAAATAATACGTATGTCAATTTGAAATTACAAACAGATACTATTGATTTATTTGTATAGGTATTTTAATTACACAATACATTTTCGACTGAAACCAAACTACACTTTTCTTTACAATCATGGCACTCGATATTAACAAGAAGCTGAAGATAAAGCTCTGCAGCCCTAGATTAGATTGAAAACTATAATTAAATATTTGAATGTGTAAAATAACGCTATTTGGTCTATTCTATATACATATATATATCACAGCGAATTCTTTACAATCATTACTCGTCGTAGTTAGATGGTGTATTGTTTGTTTAGTGGTTATATAGTTTCTTTATTATAGACAACAAATCAAACAATTTATCGGAATCGAAAATCTCGAACAAATCACTAAAAAAACAATTAACCGAATTTATCCGGTTAATTTTTAACTATAGCATAGTAATTGATATAATTAGTGTAGTGGTTTAACCGATCGCCACACCACACATAGGACAACACTGTGTGATCCACAAATTCTTGTTCTAAGTCTTGGTGTTCTTTGTGTCTGTTTCTTTTGTGTTTGTAAAGTCCACCGCGACACAGGATATATTACAAAGCGGTCGTTGTCTTTGAAGAAAAAACAAATATGTAATAATCACCAACAATTTCAATTCACATGATTTCGATTTGCTGAATAAATTTATAGCTTTAAATACGGGGAGTAACTGAAATGCGACAGAATGAATATTGTGTTGCTAAAATAGCAAGAGCAGTTAACATTATGTCTATTTTAAGCACCATTTACTCGACACCATTTATGTCAAGGAAGCAGGTATTACAGTAAAGTGTGAATCCGTGTAGCCACATCTTTTGATCGCAAGTCAAGACGATTTACAATTCTACCTACTCTTTATCTACTTGTAAACTATATCTAAGCTGTAAATATTAAATTGTTTTGAAGTCTATATGCATATGAAAAGAATTAAATAATAATAATAATAATAGCCTTAACCACCGGTGTCTTGGTCCCTGTACCCGATGTGGTTGGTCTACTATTTTTTTATTTTTAGATATGTGTATTTATTTTTGTTTTTTATTTATTTAAAAACGCAATTAATATGTTTATAATTGTAATACAGAGAGTAATAATAATAATAAATATTTCGGACATTTGACACGACATGATACAATGTTATCTAGTTTCAAATTAAGCAGAGCTTGTGCTATGATAACTAGACTGACTGATAAAATACTTACATACTTTTTTTGTAAATACATACATATTATACGTAGAAAACACCCAAAGTTCGAAACAAATATTTACAGATCAGACAAACATTTAGTCCGACCCGGCAATCGAACCCGAGACCGCAAGCACAATAGTTCCATTCACTACAAATGTGCCACCGAAGCAGTTTTTTTGTCATTATTATCAAGAAAATTTAAATCTTAAAGCAGAACACTTTTTCCGTATATGGACGGATTAAAAATACTGAGTGTCACCACCTATATTCATCCCATGGGTATCGTAAGAGATGACTAAGAGAGCAAATTATGCAGTACAGCATTAGCTGTACAGCATGAGCAAATTATGCAGTACAGCTAATGCTGTACTGCATAATTTGCTCTGCAATTGCTTTGCAATAATTTGCAAAGAGAATGAAAATTTGAAACAAATTCTATTCCAACTCTTCTGGCTAGCGTGGTATAGTAGGCCAAAATAGCCCTTTTTAAGGTTTGGCCTATGATCAAGAATATAGATAACGAGAAATATGACATTCAGGATAATTAAAGTTTAGAGGTACAAATCAAAATAAAACTAAAATTTAATGAAAGTCGAACAGTTATGGTACATACATGGTAACTTCTTATTATAGTTGTTCATAAAAGAAATTAAAAAAAGAATCGGTTTTTAATCAAAAGTCTACCACCAGCAACTCCTAGTTATTATTCACTGGCATGATCGAAACACGTAATTGATCGAACGCAGCACCCACTACGTAAGCACAGATCTAGGTACAAGACTATTACAGTTTGCATAACTTGCACACAAAAAATCTTCAGTCTATATTATGCGATTTATTTAGAACGGTCAATTAATCTATTATAGAGTTGCAAATTCAGACTTAAGATGTCTATCACAAAAGGCATTGTAGATTTTTTAACGTTAATAACAAGCTAAAAAAGAAGAATCGGTTTATATACATATGTAATTTTTTTTACTTGTTCCACACCTTAAGCAAAAATGTTAAAATACAAAAAAAATATTGAGAGAAATATGTTTTACATATTTAAAGTCAAATCGCGAATCAAGCTACATTTATTATGATAGTAGGTGCCAATTTACAAATGTAACGTCAAATAGATTTTTAATATAAATGACAGTTATTTATGTGTTTTGATATTTCTAAATTTTATAACAAAAATCGACTCTGATGATTTTTCTTAAAAATAACCACACAATTAGTGTACATTTTGTATTTTTAAATAGATCGGAATTAAGTTTGTTGAATTATGTCGAATCTCAATCGACTCTATCTCTTGCTGTTGTTGTTATTTTGTAGCTATTTACAAATAACATTCTACCAGTTTTAGTTCATTGTCTATAAATACTAACAAAATAAGTAAGTATTAAATATTATTACCACAAATGGACATTTTAATTTATTCTTCAAGTAAAAGCATTTGTTGCCGATTTACAACTACCACTAGAGAAATTATTCGTTAAGTTACACAGGAATTTATTTAAATACATTACCATGCATTTCTCTATTGCCCTACCCTTTTTTTTTGTTTTTTTGTTGTCGGGGTAGAAAATCCTTTCGGGTTGCCGGCTCCCCAGGGACGCAAGAGCCAGAAGTATGTGGTGTTTCTACTAAAAATCACCCCGGCGGCCGGTCTCAGGCGTCCTTCTCTGAAGGGGACCCGGACCATATTATTTCAGGTCCCCTCCAGAATCAGCGCTGCGCCTAGTCAGGCCCTATCCCGAAGAGACCACAAAGGCTGCCCCGCCTATCAATCTGCTTCAATCTGGTTGTTAAATTTTGATGCGACCCGATCGCATTTTTGCGACTAGGCCGCAACAAATTCTGTTGTCCTACCTAATTAGACTTACGGTAAATTTTATAAGGGAACTTGCGAAAACTTTTAACCGTGGACGAAAAAACTTTTAATCGATACCGTTATCGGCTATTTTGACGGGAGTGATATCACGGTGTCACAGAAAAACGGTGCTAAACCGTTGAGTTAAAGATCGAAGTGTAAAACAATTCTTTCGTTGCCTTTACAGTGAAGCCAACAGAAAGGGTACTAGTTTTGGCAGTCTATGTACATATGTTTGTGTGTTCTACTGTAGTGCCTGAACTACTAAATCGATTTTTATGAATAAAGTGTCAGTAGATTTGTAACAATGAATCGGGTGACATCAACTATTTAATTTCATCAAAACTTATTGCTTGTTACTTGTAAGTAAAGTTACTTCTTCAATAACCACTCTTCGAGTGGAAGGGCGGCAACACACTTGTATCTCTTGAAATACATTGGTAAATGACTCACTAACAACCAGGTGATCCGTCTGTTCTTTGCCACTACAATAAAAATATTACTACTATTACATTGTCTGGAAGTTGTAATGTTTAAATCATCTTTCTAGTCTTTATTATTCCCAAGGTTATTTGGGGTCGGTTACTAGTTCAACCGGTTTTATCTGAATATCAGTTTTTAAACGGAGCCATTGGAAATGAAATTCCGTAACCCAAAGGGTGAACTAAATTCGAGGGTGAACTAGTCATAGATGTTCATGACAACCAGGACCGACGGCTTAACCTGCTCTCCGAGGCATTTTTGTTCGACCCGAGAATCTAACCTGAGACTTCTTGATTGACAGTCGCATGGGCAAGCCACTGCCATTGAGGCAATTGTAATATAGTTTAAATACCTTACACAAATAGCCAGAAGCGAAATCTGTTATTCAATTACATATAAATGTTAAGCATGTTTTTCAATGTTGGCTTGCATAACTGATTAATCATAAAATTAGCTTTCTTTCAAATTAATTCAAAGCAACTTAATAATCTTTAAACTTCTCGTTGTTATTTTTAAATTATTATTTAGCAGGCACTTGGTGGTCGTATTAGCAAGCAATGCTTAAACTGTAATTTACATAAGATATAGTAGTTTAAACATTTTTTGTACTTAACTATATCGACAGTAAGTGATTCTAGCAGATTTGAGAATGCTTCTATGAACCCACTTTCCATTGTATTCAAACAACTGTGTCGTCAAATAAGTAGACCTAACAAGAGAGAGACCTTGCCCGTGTTACTTGATGCTAATTGGTTTATTGTGAATAGTTTTGGTTGTAATGAAACGTTTAACGTTATTTCAATTTGTAATTATTATATCATAAAAAGCATATCAAGTTAAGTTCTCAATAATTAAATTTCATGTCACTAATGCAATAAATTGCATGGCGTAAAGCTCTAGAATATGTTTGTCATCGTGTTAAGCGGTGTTTGTAACAAGTAAAGAGGAGTTTCTCTATACGTGCTATGTATTGTAGGGTTGCCACATTCAGCACTGGTCTTTAATTTTTTACCTTTCTGGTCTAATAAGCGCTTGATACTTTGATTAGGTTGAACATATGATTAACAGGTCGAAATTACCGTTCTATGATGTCCGTACTTTCTCATCTCTTTTGCAATTAACTGGGATAGGTAACTACTTCAAATCATGCAAGTTGCATAATTACTTGTCGTGTTTATTAATTAACTGTCACGTCCAACTTTAAAAATGTACAGTATCGTAGAGCGAAGTGAGTTCGTATTTTGAAACCCTGCAAACACTAGTTACATATGCATCTAGGTCGGTGGTGGTTAACGTGACAATAACGTTATTTGACGGCTCCCTTTATATCGTTTCACGTACAACTAGTTATAACATGATTTCCCATTTATTTGCTCGTACTTGTACTCTATCTTTTCATCCAGTAAAATGAGACTGATCTTGTTGCTCGGGTAAATACTATAAAAATTTACGAATGTATGTACGATGTAAATATTAGGTATAATTGAATAAGTGTCACAAGTTTTGATAGGAATCTTATGTAATTCTTTTCTAAATTATAAAAAGTATAGTTGTAATATTTAAGTAAGTATATTACATTATTGTGCAATTGTTTCCGTACCTTACAAACTGACGAATAACCAACGAACAACATATAATTCTTATAAAATAAAAATGCAATCTTATTCATTTATTTTTATTATTTTTGTAGTAAGATCAACGTCTTTTTTTTAACTAAAATTTAAAAAAAATGTTATTAGTTGAGCTGCTTTCCCATCTTACAGATTAAAGGAAAAAAGACCTTTTTTGTGTGTCTGTAGAGACGGTTTTGACTGAGAACTTTTATAGAATATTTTTATTAATACAGTTAAAAAATAACTAACCAACTTTCGATTATTTTTATAATAATCATTGATAAAGAGAGATAAGTAGAATACCAATATAATTTATTCCATTATATGGATTCGTTTTTAATACGATATTCCAGAGCACAATATTAATCGAGTCCTGGGAATATATTGGCACCGATAAAAAATATGGCTGACACATCAGCCCTAATAAATGAGAAAGCAGAAATGATGGCGCCAGGTACTTCTATGTCACGGATTTAAGTAATACTAATAAATCATTTTGAGCTTTGTCGTCGATGTTTTTGGAAATAAATTATTTTTTTGCCAATATAATAACGATACTAAAGAATCTATCACTTACTATAGGTACTAGAAATTACTTGCGTAGTTTAGGTGACTTCATAAAATACAACAAAATATTTTTTTGTATTGTAAAATAAATAACTACTGTGTATCAAACCAATTGTTCATAAAGTAGAAAATATGAAACAATAAGTTGGATATACGTGTTATATGCAGACTTTGACGTAACATTATAGAGATGAAATGGTTCTAGATACAAACTTTATCTGTGTTTGTGCGAGTGAACGATTTCTTATAGTTCGTGTTTGCTCTAAATATCTGATCTTTACCTTCCCTCATCCAGTTATTTGCTCGTATTTTACAGTGTAGAATAAAAGCAGGAAAAACGAAATAATATTATCGAAGGCTACTAAAAATAGTGTTGTTGTAAACTATTGTACTTCGGTCATTCTCAGAGATACTTTAACAGCACAATTTATTTACACTTAGGTATACTTTACATTAATGCTACGTAACTATTGTTGAAAATAAGTTATAAAATTTTTTAATTTAAAAAATGATTGTGTGCCAAATCGATATTCAAATGATCTGTCACATAAATGTATATAAATAAATTGAGGTGTCTGTCTGTCAATTAAACAAAAAACTAAGTTTTCTCTAGTGTTTTTTTTTTATTTTTGTCTGTGTTTCCGTCTCTTTGTCTTTTTGTTTGTTCGGCTAATCGCTGAATCGATTTTAATGGGAATTTCACTAACACATAGCAGAGGTTACTGGGTGACATATAGGCTACTTTTTGGCCTGGATTGTCCACAGGATCAGGATTCACACAGCAAAAAACATGTCTCATAGGTAAAAATTCAAATGAATGAGAATGAAGTCTCGAACACAACTAGTTTATAATAAGTGTATTAGTTAAATATTTAGTCGATGGTTGTTGTACCAGGTTTTGTAAATATAAGATAACTTCGAACTTTGAGATATTTAAAATGGGTATTATTAGTATTAAATACACTATTTATTCTTTAAGTTTTTTTTTGTCAAATTTATGGCTACAAAAAAAAGTAAGCAAGAAATTTAACTCACCTAAATGTTAAGAAATCGACAGAAGTTTAACCCACCTAAATGTTAAGAAATCGATAATTTCTTATAAATCTACCTACTCTAAAAGAAACATACCAGTGGGTCCTTCATATGATGGAGAGGACAAATTAACAGACGGGTGACCGAACGTGACTACCGCCACCTATGAATGCCTGCAAGTAGAGAATCACAAGAGCGTTACTGGATTTTGAAGTTTTAGACATTTAGTTTAATTTAATTGCCTCCTACACACTATTTTCATAACCGCGCTCGTTTGAATCTTTGACAGTGTTTAAAGTACGTAATTAACAATATTCTACGGACTTTAAAATAGGACGAGGTTCCCTACATATTATTTTTTTCATTGAAACATTTTTATGTAATACTTGTATAGTGTACAGAACAGTTAATAATTAACTAAAAATTCTACTGTGTAATTCTACCTGTACCATACAGGAATATTTTAGGCTTTTTGTCAGGTATAAAGAAGGAAATTGTGTTTCAAAAAATATTAACTTGTCACTAATTAAAAAAACCGTGTTTCTCGCACGGAGAATTATTAAATATCGTAACTTTCACACTAAGACATCGTTTGCACATAAGACTTGATCTGAAGTTATTACCACAATCAAATACAGTGATATATAATAACATTTGCGAAACGTAACGTATTTATTACGAGTTTATAATCGGCGAGATAAAGCTACAGTCTCAGACAATTTATTTGGCGAGCACTAGCCGTTAAGGAAGGCCAGCGACGCGTGTGTCTGGCGAAGCGATATCCTACGGTACAAGTTGATGCCACAAAACCGATGGATGGTCAAATCATACATATTTTATTATCATGTTTTTGTGTCAGTCGACAATGGAAACGATTCTTCGAATTGTGAATTCCCGTAAATAATTGCGACACACTTACTGATGTTTTTGTGAGATAAGAAGTACCTTCGGAAATCTGATTCGTTTCTCTTTATATTACAAATCTCGAGGACATAAAACGTTGGTAAATTGTCAAGTATAAAATAGTTGAAGGTTATGAGTTCGTTGTGATGTTTTCTAGTTCGTGAATCTTAAATGTCTTTATCACACGGTGATTGGTTTGACGACTTTGAAATAGAAAATTTTCAACTAGTTTGCTTCCTCGAGATATATTAACAATTCCTTTCACAATTTTCTACACAATTCCTTGAAAAATGTTATTCTCGTTATGGGTCTTTGTATGACTCTCTAGAGTAATAACTTTGTATTAGTTATCGATAGTCTTAACTCGTTTCCAATAAACATAAATAAGAATAAGTTAACATACACATGCATAAAAATAATTTTACTGTTATTAATTAAATCTAACGAATATAAAGTTGAGTGAAATGTCAATAAAACGCAAGATAATAAGGATCTGTAAATGAAGAAATTAATAGATAAGTAAGATAGGTACTGTTTATTCATTATTAACAGCCTTTTATAAGTCTCTGGTGCCCTTTTTTTAAAAAGAGATTATATTATATTACTACATTGCACATTATGAATAAGAAACATACTAAGACAGAATAAAAAAACAGTAGGTATTTAAATTGATGCCTTACGACAAAGACAATAAATAATAATAAAAATTGAGGCTAAGAATTAGTCTACAATCTCTTCAGGCAATCTTTAAACGGATCATAAAATAACAGTAGGAAGCTCGTTCCGTAAAAGCATTTAATTTTATGCAATAAATGTAAAGAAAAGTTTCAAACACGGTAATGGTGTAATTTGGCAGTTTATGAATGAATAAAAAAGCGTTGAGGTTTTTGTAAGTTCCCGTAAAAGAATTTAAAGTGTATATCAGAGTGCGGAGCTGCTAGAAGCAGCTATTTGCTAATGAAGTGAATCTTATATTGATTGAGGTAAAACGCGTTTTCTGGTTTATAGTTTCATTTTAATTAAAGCTAAGTGCGTATGTATGTAGCGAATTCGCAGCATCCTGTTTCAATATAAGTATATCTTTCAACAAAGTTACCAACTTGTTTGATGCAAATACCAAAATAAATTTACCTCCTATAATTAATTTAATTAACAAGCTAATATAATTACTTGTATATTCAAATATTGTAACTTGTTATAGAGTGTCTTAAGAATCCGACGGCAAAGGGTTCCTTTCTCGTCGCATTCTTGTTGTTTATATCAAATCTTGATGCGTTTGTAGTATCTATAATAGATGAGCATACCGTTAGATTTGACGCTTGTTATAAGGCAATAAGTGTAATATTTGCGTTTTGTTAGAAATTACAGTAAGGTTTCATCAGATCAATATGTTGAGGAAATAACTCGTTACGAAACTTACTTTAATGAGTTATTCGTAATAAAGTAACTCAAAAAAACATATAAGAATTTATTTAATTTTAGTTAGTATAGTATTTATACTGTAAATCGACTAATTGTATTTAATGGATTGATAAAATTTTATGTTAGGAAATTGCAACAGTCTACACTATTTTACTAGTAATAATAACAGTTATTTTTCCGACCGTAAAAATACACTTAATAGTATTGGTGAAATTCAAATACTTATATATTACATCTAAAAAGAACAGAAAAGTAACACGACAAGTAAATCAACTCGGTGTGTATTCAAAATTATTGGCAACATTTGGCTTCAGCCCAAAGACGGAGTAGTATGTGATCGGAAATATTTAGAATTGCCTATTCATGACTATTCCGCGTATGGAAAACTTTTACACTGGTTCGGAACTTCACCTAAAAGTAAAGGGGGTTAAAGAACTTCAATATTTTTGTTAGAAGAGACAGACACGACAAATCGCTGACGATGAAACTTGAAATAGTTATTTTTTTGTAAAAGTTAATTTTTATTTTTTTATTTTATCACAAATTATATATAATAATTAAATATATAATTAAAATTGCTTTTATCTCATAAGTATAATAGACACTTAGCTTTTATTGATATTGTTTTAAATTTATCGAAAATATTAAGATAACTATAAAATTTAGAATGAATGAATGAATCCTTTTCTATTTTGTTTTACTTTTTTTAATAAATGATTATAAAAAAAATCCATAATTAGTTTTTATTTTTTTAATTTCCATTTATTTAATTATGTTAGCATACTTAATTATATTATCAGGCAAATTATCCTTCTTTATTACTCCAATATTTTACTCGTATATACCTACCATGAGATACAAATAAAACCAGACCATCCAAGGTTTCTTGGGAAAATAGTTATAAGCAATAAGGCCGCTCTTTTTACATAACATTTGTTGTTAGTTTTATTACTGTACAATGTTTATGAATCTTTTTGTACTAATAAAGTGTTACTTATCTTTCTATAAATAAAATTTGACTGTTACTACGGATAGATTACTTCAAATTTCATATATTCTCATAGGTTTGGTTATAGTTAGAATTTCTTTAAGATATTTTCTTAGGTAACAGTTGCTTTGTAGATGTACGAAAAACCCTTGTAATCAGCACTCCAGAACGAACTATATGTAAAATTGGAGATGATGCGTACAACTTCATAAATAAAATAATTATTCTATGATGATATTAGGTATGACTTAGTGTAGTAATTAGACTAAATTACAATATAATGAATGATTTTTTCTGGTTGCCATGCTGTCATTAATATCAATAAATTATCGTTCAGTCACTCTCTAAGAGAAAGTTTTGATTTTGAGTAAGATTGGAGTAAATTGCTTTGGAAGATAAATTATTAGAAAACAGTGATTGTCTTTTCAAGTTTATTTTTAACTGAAAAGAAAAGATATTTTCATGTAAACTTATAGATTTTATGTAACTACTTATAACTTTTTCGGGGCTTGTTTTTCGATGTTATTTTTTAGGAGATTGTAGGAAATCTATACTAATACAACAAAGCTGAAGAGTGTGTTCGTTTGTATGGTTGAACGCGTTAACCTTAGGAAGTACTGGTCTGATGTGAAAATCTTTCAAAGTTAGATCGCCCAGTTATCGAGAAGGGTTATAGGCTACGTACCAAAATGTTGTAACTAAAAGGAAAGTAGTATTAATGAAAATTGTGACAATAACAGGGGAAAATTATTCCTTTTGAGAGCTTCCATTTAGTGCGCTGGGCAAACTGTTAAAGTTTTACAACAATAATATATGAAAGAATTGTTCTCCTTTAAAATTTATGGATATCTTTTAAGGCTGGCTCACTATAATTTTTTTTATTGTAATAGGTATTATAACAGGTATTTATTCACGCTTTATAACATCACGCTACGGGGATTAGGAGATGCAAACGAGGTTGCGAGGAGTAATTGAAAATAAAATAGGAGGAATTTATACCTATGCTGTTTTTTAATGTGTCACACACACATATTTTTGATGACACCAAAGAATGATAGAGATTTGAAGTTACTCTGATGATCGAGCTGAAAGTTGGTCGTACTAACTTGTCATTGGTTTGTAACTGTTGTCACCTGTCGATCTAAATAAGAACTTTAAGCATACCGAAAATTAATAGTTAAAGTAGTAATTACATATTAATATAGTTCCTTAAATAATTAACAAAGTTATGAAACTAAGAATTTTACATAAGTAATAAGTAATTTATCAGAACTTACGTACAAAAAATATCTTGATAAAAATAAAAACTTCAAAATTAACTATTAAAGAGAAGAGACGTTGATAAATAATAATTAAAATTATTATCCTATTTTATTACAAAAGTATTTTAAAATCGATACCAAATAATACTTGACTTAAAGTAATAAGGTTATATATTGTTGCATTGTTGTCCTATCAAAATGAAATTTTATTGCTTTTTGTGACATTGATCATTTATTGTGTCTTACAAAAGTAAGCCATCTATTATACTATTCATCAATCCTTGCCTCGACACAGGATTCATGGCTGTCTTCGACGAATAGGGAATGAATAATTATTTTTGTCAATTGATTAAGTGCAGTTCAAATTATAAATAAAATAACATTTTGTAAGTAATACATATAAAAAATACATTTTAGGAAACTTTCAGATAAAAACTTTCGTGTGAAATTGGTGCTTATTGTTCGAAAACTCTCTAAACTAAACTAAAAATCACTAAAATTAGTTTTGTCTTATTAAACGATAATCTGAATGTCAAAGATTGACTAAAATTAGATAATACATATTATAGAATTCGAATTTTGACAATTGCTTCACTAAAATAGAAAATAAAACTTAAATTAGCTAAATAATTACAATTGACTCTATGTAGACAGTTTGATTTACGGTTACTGTTACCAGTACCGTAGAGAAAATACGTTAACTAGTAATTATGCATATGCTTAATTATAGATATGAACTTTTTTATATATTATAATACCTATAAAGTTGTTTGATTGTATGTTCGTAGTCTTTACACGATTACGTGATAGTGTGAGAAGCGTGGTCTTTTTTAAGTTTAAATGATTTTATGTTTAAAGAAAAATCATAATCTTTTTAGATATAATTGAATTTGCAAAATGCAGATGTACTATTAGTTTCAACATTATCGTACCTAATCTAAAATATATTTGTGTATTTCAATTTGTATTAATTGACTATAACAAAAAATGGGTAAAAGATAGGTACAGTGGGTGTTTTAAATATCTAATTTAAAGAATGCCCTAATAATATTAAATTCTTTAAATTTTAAAATATCAATCTGAAGCACGTATTAGATATAAATGCATAATGTTTAAAGAAATTGAATGCATTTTTGTGTTTCTACATAGAAGTTTTTCGAATCGACGTTTTAAATTAATTGTCTTACTATTACTAATAATTGAGAGTGAGGGATTAATAAATTTTATTTGAGCTTAAGTTTGTAATTTTAACAATTTGTTTTTAAGGAAAGAATTAAAGGAAATTTAAAAATTATAATTTATAATGTAATATCAAGCTCAATATTGTTCGTGAAGTTGAAACATTTTTTTACATTGGTTCAGATTCATTTCTTGTTAAATTTTTGAATGATAGAAGAAAAATTCCATATATTATTATATACGTTATACTTACGTACATATATTCGTATTAAGTGAATATTTTAGGAAGTAGCATCAGTTTATATTTATTTTGCTAATTTCTAAAACTGTCTAAAATTGTAAAAATAATGCATATAAATTTAGTGCAAAAAGGCCTATGGACCACTCTTGCCCATGTTTTCGTTAATATTCGATTATATTTTTAATTGCCTGTACTTTATTGTAGGGGGTAATAAAGCAAATCACATTCAATCAAATAGAAAATATTAACTTTATAGAAACCAATTACAGGTACTTTTGAGAGGTTAGAGTTCTCAGACTTACCAGTAATAACCAGTTTGTGTTACAAGTATGCGGCCGTAATGAGTAAGAGATATAATATTTGATTATAAAGTACTACTTACCACCACTAACACGGCAAAATAGCCCTCTTTAGTATTATAGTAGTGAGTTGCTATCATGGGCATGGCATATTAAAAAATTACCCACGGGTAGCCACTTCCGTAAAAAACACGTGACAATATAAAGTCTTATATGAATAAAGCAGACGTGGACGGGTAAATATTTTTAGTTCTGAATGAGACACACAGTGCTTCTTCTGAAGTAACTAATTACCTCCTACTCTTTTGTAGTGGGATGAAATAAAACATCGACTGTTAATTATATTCTGTTCAGCTGTCATTTTGTTACCATTTTAACTTTAACGTTTGTTCTTCATTTTCATTTTTTTTATTCTTTACAGACAAACCTTGGCCTTTTGGATCAAAATATTATTTTTTAGGAAGCGTACTATAGGTACTTGTAAATAATTATTAAGTTTAAAAATACATCATGTGATGAGAACGGAAACTAATTGACCTACTAATATTTAATAATATTTAATACTAATAATAAATAACTACATACATACACTTACTAAACAAGTTTTAGAATTGCCTTGATTTTGTTTGGAAATGAATTAATCGTTTTACTTAGTAAATATGTAGTTTTATTGGCCATTGAGAGGCAATGAAATAAAATTTGTGACATATACGTTTCAAAATTTTAGTTTCATTACATTCTTTATTAAAACCATATCAGCTTTGCTTTGATTTTGTGAAATTCTAATCACGTCAGTTGCCGGGAATCTTATTTAGGATGCCAAAGCGGAATAATATTAAAACTTTTACAATGTAAAAGCTTCAAAATGAAGAAACAAATTTCACAATAAATTAATGGAAATGAGTAGCTTTGAAAGAATTGTTTTTGTATTTCCTCACTACAAGCGGTTAAAAAAATTGTAGATGCATGCAATGGAGCAAACTTAACATACAAGTTTTAGGGATTGCCGTTTCAGATATTAACGCTTAAAAAATATTTTTTACAGAAACTAGTCTTTAGTGAAATTAGAAAAGTTTTTAGGAGCTTTATAAATTGCAAACAAATATAAATAAAAACTTATTAATTGTATGTACGCAAAGGTCAGTGGAGTTCAAATGAAGTTAAATTAGAATGAGAAAGACTGTCATTGTTTTTACAACAGCTTTACAGAGTAAAATGTTTGTCTTTATAGAATTTATATAAGATAGATTTAAACATTATGTTAATTATTAGTTTACAACTCTCAGATATAAGTAATAATTTATTGGCTTTGCCTTTATATGACTCACAAGGTATGTAACAGTGAAATCATGTCTATGTATATATATTTTATTGCCGTATCGTGTACGTTCAATTCAGATGTAATAGATTCCTAATCAGGCCAGTGTAGTTTCGATACTTATCGATCGATACTTTCGAAATCGAAAACAGTTCAATACAAGTGTGAGATGACAAAATAGGTGAAGTGAATGGTGAGCCTCCAGACGCAATAGGCACACACGTGCTTGTGTGTCGTGATTCTATCGGCAAGGCAGCACGACCGATCGTAGTCAACGATCGG
Organism: Hypercompe scribonia; assembly: GCA_949316085.1. Lineage (NCBI taxonomy): Eukaryota > Metazoa > Arthropoda > Insecta > Lepidoptera > Erebidae > Hypercompe > Hypercompe scribonia. Next base: position 12,432,459 of record OX438980.1, read on the forward strand.
ACCTCGGGCCACGGCCATATGTTATTAACTTACACACCAACTAACAGTATGACACTTTTCACTTTATATTTGCACTAGTGTACTTATTTACTGGGAAAAATAAAAAGAGGATCGCAACTTCTGCCCGGCGAAAACGTTTGAAAGTTGCGAGAAGTTTGTCCGAGCGCGTAAGTCCTTAGTTAGGTTGTGTCGCGGGCGTGTGGTGCCGACTGGCTAACGGGAGCGAGCACGCGACCGCAGCGCCTTCGTGTACAGCTTACACTGATTTTTTGTTAGGCTTGGAGGCATCGCCGCTGGTTCGCCGCGTGCTCCACATTCGACGACCAGTGTGATACGCGGTACGATGCACAATTAGGGTTGTTACATTGTATTTGGATCACATTACTAATATTCGTAAACAGATTCATCTACGATGTCTTTGAGTTATTATATAAATATTAGAGATCTGAATTTTATAAACTCATACAAAGAGAGTAACAAAAATTAAATGGCAATAATTTTTTTGTATTCTTTGCTATTGTTATTGGACATTTTATCGCATCATTAGAACATCAATCAATTACACATATCAACAAATGTCAGTACTGGTGAAGAAAATAAATAACACCAGATACTTTTTATTCTTTCTCTCTACACGACAACTTAATTATTGGCGCGAATATGGACTTTCAATGTATTTTGAGTGCTTTGTTCAATCCACGAATCTGCCGATCTACATGTTTAAATGTAATTAAGAGTGTAAACCCTAGCACTACCATACAACTATTAACCGACTCACCACAAAATGACGCAGTAACGCTTCACAACTTTGCAGGAACTTAACTTCTACGATTGGCTGGATTATCACACTCACCTGCAAAGCTACGTATCCGATTCATTTATGTAGGTACTACTAAAGTTTCACAATGTTGCTACAAGTAAAATCCTCTATTAATCTCTTCTATAATACACAGTGTATGTAGATTAGAATTTTAAATGTAAGATACTTGCTTCTGAAGTTAAGAATTTGAATAGGAATTACTTCAAAAACAGCACTAACAACAAGTGATGTCATAAGTATTCAACAATAGCTTCGCAAAGTTACAATATAATCGTAATACAACATGATTTTTTTACTATAACATAGTATTGCTCTTTAAAACATTGAATAAGATTACAATAACAAGAATAGCATATCTCTTTTTTGTACACCAGATTTATTACAAAAGTGACTTAAAACTAAGGAAGTACACACGCTTGTAGGTAATCTAAATACTAGTCTTTCTTTTATAAAATAATATTAAAAATAAAAAAACATATATTATTTATTGAATAATATCTAAATATAAATAAAATAAAACAAAAATTCGTTAACGATAACACCGGCAGTCTTCTTAATACTTGTCATTTCTTATAAACAACATATTAAGTGGACTGACACGCTGAAATGTACGAGTATAGGGCCGTAACAATTTTTCAACAACAACATTGCTCTCCTAGCTGTCTACTTTTAAGTGTGAGATTTATTAATTAGTACGGCTTGGTTGACTTCACACACCACTCCGATGAAGCGTCTTGTTAACCACTTCTATTATAGATTAGCTATGAAATTTAGTAGTATAATAAAGTATTGCGTAACAAGAAATACTAATTTTGGGTGCACTTTGAAGAGGTACATCTAACTTTTAAAGCATACTGAGCTCAATTCTTGTGCGACAGAAAAGTCAAAATGAATATGTACTATTGTAATATGTAATGTATGTCAATTAGATATGCGCTTGTTATATTGACAAGGCATAAATTACGTTCATTGAGTCAGCTGTCACTTTCGAAACAAAACTATAAAACATAAATAAGAATTGCCCCACAATTTAGAATTAATTGTAAAATGTATAATAGGAAGGCGCCAAAACATATTATTCTAGTTGTCTAACATTTACTGTGATTCATATCTTGTCAAAATATAAATTAAAAAATCGATTCTCGTTAGTCTGGACTCTAAAAGTTATAATTAACTTGCGTGTTATAAAGTAGTCATTTCCGTCCAGATTAAGATAGTATAATCTTGGCGAAATAATATATTTACCATGCGCGCTGAGATCAGAACTACCCGTTAATTAGTACTTTATATATAAATACACCATTACTGATTTCTTGGATAATCATAAACAGTTCATAGAATTGATACTGATGTTCCGTATGTGTTACTGCAAAATTTGTGTTCTAACTGGATTTATTGTGAAAGTAATCAATCAGTGCTCGTTCGTTAATCGAACAGATAAACAAAGACGGTATATGTTGTTTGATGTTACCTTTATTTATCAAGAAACGCGATAAAATGGATTTTATGGGCATCACAAAATGGTTGTTTCATACTGAAACATTTTGAGTGTTTCATTTATTACATCAACAGATCACTTAAATCATAATCGTTCTATTCTTAACTCCACTGTACCAACATTGTGAAACCAGAAAATTGTCTGATAAATGTTCAAATGTTACCCAGACTCACTGTAAGTGATGTACGGTATGCATGAAAAATAATGTAATGTTAGACCAAAACAAAAAGACGTCTTGATATTGGTGTTGCATACTTTTTTGAAACATTTTCGAAAAGGGTATCTTTCAGTGAGTAGCAAGAGAATCCAATAACTTGGTTGAATATTGGTTTTTTCCTGCGACTTACGATGACAAGTTACCCTTTTGCAAATGTTTACACGTATCTAAACTCCATTTCCTGAAGTGACATTCGAAATATTTAAATGGACTACGTCATCGTGAATAAGGTAACGTAAGCTAAGTATATACGTACTGGTTGGGATGTTGAATTTCTAAATTTCCAAGGATTGGTGGGCTACTAAAAGTAGTACGTGGAAATATCGGTGACAGTTTGTCAAACAAACAGCGACGTTACATGTAGATTAATCAGTATATACTTTATGTGTCTCCAGATATAAGTTTGTCTACATATGCAAGATTTGATTAATTAACTATCTCACGGATATTTGTGTACATGAGGATCAGAGTGTATATTTTGAGTACCTTTCTGACGTTTTGCTAATATCCTCATTGCTACTTATTACAGATATATTAGTTATCTGGATAGTTTATGACGTCCTACAAATAATATAAACGTAGATGCAAAAAGAACTTACCCATTAGGTAATAGCCTAACCGAAGCATGATTTATTCGTTCGACCTTTATACTGTAAGCGATTTCATTCGAAGTAGAGGTCATCATTAATTTGTTTGGTAAGATACAATACTAAATCATAAATACTGCTTACAAGTACAGGTGTAGCGTGGACGTATAGACGTGGGTGAATTCACGTCAGCGAGGCCCCTTTGCTTTTTGTTCTCAAGATCTATAAAATATACTAAACTTGCTGTGACATTACATGCCTACCTTATCATGAAAGTGAAAAGATATAAATGAGACAAGTCTCCTATTCTGTCAATCTTTCGTTTTCTGTAAAGGTGGGCCGAACTTTATTCCTTATAACGCCTTTCTGTGCAGCTGTAATGCTCCAGAAAGGTACCGCTGAACGGGATCAGGAGAGGGCTGATCCCGAGCGTAGAGCCAGCAAGCGAGGGATGTTGTATTAAGCAACTAAGGGAACAAACTACGCAGGATAACATCGCTGTGAAAAAAAGAAAAACTCGAAAGAAAATCAAAATCAATCCGTTTGGCCAGCGTGGTGTAGCGGGCCAAAACCTCCTTTCGAAGGAGAGCCTTATGTGATGTTGATGTTGATGATGATGACAATGAGAACAATTTATTTTCTGACCACGCATAAAGTTATTGTCACAATTATTGACTAAAAAAGAAAAGATCATGTACTTATTACATCTTATTTTTGTGTATGTAAAGTAACATGTCTGTGAAATAGTATATTATGAGCAATGTAGAGAAGGATCTTTTGAAATATTAGCATTAGAAAATGTTTATAAGTTCCCTATTACTAATTTATTTGCATATTGAAGGTTAACTGTAAGAAACACGAGTTGACTTATAAACAAAACATAACGACGCATAATTATAATTTACAAAATATATTTGAAGAAACAAAAAAAGCCCACCGGCAGTCGGCAAAAAGTACTAACTACAAATAATAAAAAAAAATATGTTGCATAATATTGGCGATTCAGCGTTTGGAATAAATACATAGATTTGGAATAAAGGACAGGTGGTAGCTGTCTTATTATATTTCAAAGAAAGATTGCAGTCGCATGACATCCGGACGCTACATGCCAAGTTGTTGAAACAAACTTTTTAAAAGCATTCTTAAATAACTTTGTCTTTTTTAGGATTACGAAAATTTGTGTCAGACGGTAAATTAAAATTTTTAATTTTCGATGAGTTAACCTCACGTCAACAAGACAACATTTGAATTTTTTGTTGTCACTATATAGAATTGAAATTACTTAGATCTTTTTTTGTATATAAAAACATAGTACATAATACAGCTAGACCAATATAAAAAGGTTAGCATCAAATTTGTTAATTTTATCCTTAAATAATAATGTTGTGTCTAAAGTAACACCTTAGTTTTATATGTCCAAACATACAATTGGTTATAAAACAGGCAATAAAAGCTAAATCAAAAGACAAAAAAGTTAAAGACATCATTTTATAAGTTACCCAACATGTTACTGCCCGTGTGACTGTAAGACGTATGTATTTAAGATAAATCTATCTAGTGGCATTATAAATAGTTGCGTTACGATATTTTTTCACTAAATTCGAGTTATTAAAATAAGTTTTATAATTTGGAAGTTGTGATTTTCTTATTATTATAAAATTGTAGCTGGTAGTCTATTAGTTAATTTAATTCATAGTAAATTGACGAATAGAGCATTATCACTTTGGAACTGTACATTTTTTCAATAAATTTTTGAAAAACATTGAGTTACTATTATCTATTTTTAACATTTTTTTCAGTTGCGTATTTGAAACAATGGCAGTGCGGTTTTTCCAACTGTATTTTTTAATTATTATTAACAAAGTAACACGAAGGATTAGAATAACGTTTCTAGGAATATAGTTTTTTTTTCTTAGAGCAGTTCAATGCGTTTAAAGTACAGTCGCGGTCGGAATTGACGGCGATTATAAAACTGCCATACACCCGAATGTATCAACTTTTAGGAATTATGTTATATTATTATTACAAATAATACATTTTAAACATGTTAGACATGCACCTAGTGCAACAGGAATTAGGAATTTAGCCATAAACGTCTTTTTAGTATGCTATCGTAGTTTATAATTATTTAAATAAACAATCTGAAGTGGTATTAATTGTGAAATTAAATACTAATAATATAAAGGGATCCTTCATACGAACATAAATTAATAATCTGAAATACTAAACGTTGTCTGACGTTGGGCGTACTAGAACTTGTAATCTTAATACAGCCATCGACCGTCGTCAGCGCTGGGAATTTACTCACAAAACTCTAGAATAAATTGGAGCGGTTTTCATTGTAAACAGTGTGAGATAGAATTTAATAGAGTGCAATTTGCACGACGTATATTTTCTTTTTGGTTTAAAATATTTAGAAAGTATCTGTGGAGTCCATCGCGAGATATTGCTTTTAATCAAAGGCAAGGTATAGGTATCCTGTCATAGTAAAAAATATCAAAATAAATGGTTAGAATGGAAATTTTATTCGTGTTTTTCGATTAATTTAGTTTTTTAGTGTTTTGTTCATTGTGTCACGTCTTTCTTTGTTCTAGTCCACGAAATATGTATGATCTGCATATATTTGTTTCAAAGTTTGGGTGTTTTTCGTATTTGCAAAAAAAAGTATATAAGTATTCTATCGGTCAGTCTAGTTATCATAGTACAAGCTCCGCTTAGTTTGAAACTGGATGACGTTGTGTGTCAATTGTCACCCATCAAAAGTATTAAAGTAAAGAGGCAACCTGCTCCCTGGATGACGAAAGAGATACTTTTGGCTATGCGACGAAGAGATAGAGCTTTTTTCAAATTCAGAAGGGGCCGTACCGAGGCAAAGCGCACTTTATACAAAATCGCGAGGAATCGCTGCAACCAGATGATACGCAACGCCAAACGCCGACACATTTTTGACAACATCTCCCATTCTTCTCCCGCCAATATTTGGAGGTTCCTTGGAACTCTGGATATTGGTAAGCAGCGGTCGGGTGGTCTGCAGGGGACGCTGGTTTGGAGGATTTGAACCACCATTTTTCTCTATCTGCTCATTTGGATTCCCAAACCGAGTATCGCACTGTTGACTACCTGACAAGTTTAAATAGCCCTAACATAAATCCCTTCCGATTTTCTCCGGTTGCGTCGGGTGAGATCTAAAAGATCAAATCCAACGCTGTTGGTTGTGATAAAATCAGGCGACGTATGATCGTAACAATTATTGACCACATTTTACCTATAATCACCCATATCATAAACTACTCATTATATTCTGGAATTTTCCCATCACTGTGGCGCAAAAGCTTGTGTCATCCCTTTACCTAAAAATCCAAATCCCACACACCCCAACCATTTCAGACCAATATCCGTTCTCCCTTTCCTCTCAAAGGTCCTAGAATCCTGTGTGCACAAACAGTTTTCTGAATTTGTCTACAGAAATAACCTATTGAGCCCGTTTCAATCGGGTTTCAGGCCTGGTCATAGCACTACTTCTTAAAGTGGTTGGCGATATCAAGGCAGGTATGCAAGACACTGAAGTTACTGTTTTGGTACTAATTGACTTCTCTAATGCCTTCAACACAGTCAATCACAATATACTCCTGTCTATCCTTTCCTATCTTGTGGTCTCACCTGAAGCACTGGATTGGTTCTCATCATATCTTCGGGGCCGCCAGCAATCTGTTCACGTCGATGGATCTTCCTCGAGCTGGTGTGATCTTGATTCTGGTGTTCCTCAAGGCGGCATTCTTTCTCCTATATTATTTTCTGTGTATATTAACCTCCTGTCCCTGGAACTTCTTTGTGCGTATCATCTGTATGCCGACGACCTACAGCTCTATTCACAGAGTAAAGTGGACGATATTTCGATAGCAATACAAATGATCAACCACGATCTGGAAACAATCAACACGTGGTCTCAAAGGTTTGGTTTATCTGTGAACCCCACAAAATGTCAAGCTATCGTAGTGGGAAGTCACCGGTCGATGAACAGAGTAGACATTAAGACTCTCCCGGCTATTACTTTTAGTGGGACTATCATACCTGTGAGTGGATCGGTGAAAGATTTAGGTTTACAACTCGATTGCACACTAACCTGGCGTGAACAAGTTGCAATACAGTGCCGGAGGGTTACTGGGACACTTTGGGCTCTAAATCGTCTGAGAAATTTCCTGCCCGTAAAAACCAAGACTATGCTTGTGCAAACTCTTATCTTCCCCTTAATCGACTATGGTGATGTGTGCTGCTACGACCTGAATGCAGATCTTCTCGATAAATTAGACCATCTTCTTAATAACTGCATTCGATTTGTTTATAATCTCCGTAAATATGACCATGTATCCTCTTTCCGTTCGCAGCTCAATTGGCTACCAATTCGTCTACGCCGAAAATTACGCGCGCTCACTGTTCTATTCTCTATACTTAATAACCCATCTTCGCCAATATATTTAAACTCTTATTTCCAACTCTTATGTAGCAATCACGACAGAAAGCTTCGGTCCTCTAAAAATCTTCTCCTTCATTGCCCCTCCCATACATCTGAGTTTGTTGGCTCATCTTTCTTTGTGCAGTCCGTTCTTCTCTGGAATGAGCTTCCCCTTGAAGTCAGGATGGCTAGCAACGCTTTTACTTTTAAGAAAAAAGTGAAGCAGTATTTACTGAAACAGCTGGTAGAATCAACCAATACATGATTATCATCTTATACTTGTTATGATATTTATTTGTGTATGTATGTATATAGACTTACATCAACTTAAGTATGTATATGTATGTATTTATGTGTTTGTATTAATTTTAGTATATGAAAGTTTGTATATGTCTACTTCTTCTTTTCAACATCTGAAACGCACCTACTTCCTATTTTCTCTGCATCACCCAAAGGTTGACTGGTCCCTTAGGCATTAAGTCCGCCTATGTACATAAAGTGCATGATGTATAAATAATAAAAAATAAATTGTCTGAAATATTTATTTATTTATGTGTTTAATAATACTCCTATTTTTTTTCATCACATAAACTTTCCATAAAAGTCTGTTCCATTTAGTGATACATTTACCAAAATAAATTGACTTTGTAAATACTAGCCTTTTTAGAATAGAGCGTCCTCCCATTCTAAGAGCTTAGCTTTTCACCTCAAAAATCTGAAATAATTGACGGTGACAGAATGTAGACAAATTTATAAGGTAAACTATATTAGCTTAGTTCTGTTATCTTACGACGAATAGTCGTCATAGCTAAAACATGTAGATAATACTGCATAGTATTTTACATTTAGCAAGCTCATTTTAAAACGTCATTGCCAGTTTGTAAAACTTAAAAACTGCGACATCAAAACGTAAATTCCTCTTGTAAAACCTCATTTTATAATAACCGAATACAGAACCGTACGTTGTGCGTGGCCCGACACATACTTGGTAGGGTTTTTTGATTACTTTAGAACTTATCACAAATGCAAATAAGACACGTTAAGTGATTAGAATTTTGTTGATAGACAATAAACCTCAATGATCGTCATTATAGAAAGGCTTTGCAAATTTAAAAAAAATGCAACAAATGAAATTGCATTGTTAATTTGAAGCTGACACCAGTAAGAGACAGACATTTGTTGAAACAAATAACAACTGTTTCATTAGCAAAGAAATGTGCGGTTACGAAAATTGGACACCATTTTTCGTCGTGATGCTGGAACAAATTTGCCTTTGATTGGAAAATTTACTATCATGAAAATGAATTTATTTTAACATAAATAATGAAACGTAGTATTAAAAGGAAGAAGAGCGTACGATTCTTTGATTAAAAGCATGTTATTATAATAAATGTTTTGATAGCAGCAATTTAGAAATAAAACTCGTGCTGGCCTTGGAAGTTACCGTTGCAGAATGATAGACATACGCTCCCGAACTGAATAGTTCGGCTCTTCCTTCCTGTACAAATCAGTTAAAGTCTGGAACTCATTACCAGCGCACTTGTTTCCCTCCCACTACGATCCCGGGTCTTTTAAGGGGGGCATGAAAAAGCATCTCACTAGGCCGCCATACTGCACTGTCTTCATTCGCAATGTGTATGGCGACCACCGCTCTTGGATTCTATTCATGTTTTCTATTAGGCAGAATAGAGTCACTTTGGTTGGCCTCTATAAAAACAAAAAAAAAATGAACACTTAGTTAAACTTTATTTTCTTCTTATTAATTTATATGAAATTACTTAAAGTGTTAAGTTAACTTAAAATTTAAACGAACGTGCTCGCGTTGGATTTTGGTTACTGCAGCTGCGAATATTTCTTTAAATAGCTTGTAGTTGCTGTTGAAGCGTATTTAATAAATTAAGTGTACAGTGTGTTGACTGATAGCTAAAAACCAGAATGAAATCCTTCGTATATTTCAACTCTGGATACACCACATAAATACATATATATATAATGTGTAATTTATCTTTTATACGTATGTATTTACAAATATATAAGTATGTTAGCAGTCTGGTTTCCATAGTACAGGTCTTACCTAGTTTTGAATCCGACGCCGTGTGTAGGTTGCATGAGGATTTTATTATTATATACTAACTGTTGTCCACGGCTTTGGTCATATGATTATTTGCTATATGATGTCAACCGAGTGAGTGAGGTTACCGGAGCCCGATATCCCCCTCCTTCTAAGGGGTGGCAACACACTTGTGAATATTGAGTTGCAGGTGTCAAATGGTAGCGGTAGTCTTTACTCGTATTATAGTATATTAGTAGTATTTACTCTCATATTATAAACTCAGTTGTGGGCAAGTCATTGTGAATTTTAACATATTTTAAAAATACATTGATATCTGAACTGAATAAATACGCTATAAAGAAACCCCATAGGATAAGCGCAAGTGTTTCTTATTTAATTGCCAATATCTCACTCAAATTAACAAACTAACAAATATTGTAAGTTAAATGAAAATTTTTAATTAAAACTAACAAAGAACAATAAAGTATAATTAAATTTGAAGTATGAATAGGTAACTAATTTCTCTAACGAACTTACAAGAGTGGTCCTCAATGATAAGAAGGCTTATACGAAGTTACAAAATACAAGATTTCAATTATATACAAAGTTTATACTTGGAAAAATTCATTGGGTAATACGTAATGTTAAAATTATTTTAAATGGCATCACCAGCTTATGAGATAATCAATATGTTTTCGGAATTTATTGGTAATTACAAGTCACGGTCGGAAGTGAAGGCCTCTGATATCATTCAGGATGGAGAACTGCCCTAAAGCGACAATATGTTGTGACAAGATTATTGGAGATTTATGTCTTTCATTCTTTTCGACTGCTTACAACATGTTGACTTGGAGGTTGCTGTTTGCCACATAAACGAATGACAAAAACGTAAACGTATTTGGACTTGCATAATACAAAGTGTATGATAGTAATTATGTAAGCCGTGTAGGGAAACAGTAATGTTTTTGAATTTAATTATGTGTTTTCATGGAAACCACGTAAACAGTAAGATGTGCATACATGCTTGTATAACATACAGTATGATAGGCATTAACAGCATCGTTATAACAATTCAACCACAAACTACATGACATAATAAAATTCCTGTACGATTCTTTAAATTTTGTTAAGAGTACATTCTGCAAGAGCTAATGTTTTATTATAAGTAATGAGAATTTGATACCACTTTAAATGTTTCCTGAATTTTGAGGCAGTAAAGTAACATGATCCAAAGCATCCCTATTTTAATTTCTATTAGAGCTAAAGAAATATAGTGGCTTTATTTTTTTTCTAGTAAGTATAATTATCTTGTTGCTAATTAACTTTTAGTTCATATTCGTGTCAAACTTCAATCGATGTACTGGAAAGACATGACAATTGAGAAAAGTATTTACTAGTTAGATTAAAAAGAATGTTAAATAAAATAAACTTTATACCCATATAAACACCCGTACAAATCCCGCTGCGGGAGTTGATAGTTTCGCAAATAATTTTTTTTCAATTATAGATCATATGACATTATAAAAAAGGGTTTTTTTTTGTCTGCAGATTTTATTAGTAAATTGCACTTGCGTAATGGGTAATCCCATTTAACAAACTGCTACGCCCCATGTCGAGATCAAAGCATTTCAATAACATTTAAGCACAGTAATAACATTGTAAAGACTGATCCATGAAATCGCATCTCCGACTGTAACAGTAAAGTTAAATTTGTCGCGTTGGTACGCGTGTTGAATTTAAAAACGAGATTTTGACTAAAACGCTTAAGGGGTGAGGAGCAGCTTTTATTAAAATCATATCTTTCTTGTTTGAGTGAAATTCAATAAATAGAATCATAACAGAGATTTTATTTTATTTTGATATTAATTATATGGATTTAAATATTTCCAATAACATCTCACTACCGACTTAATGGCAAGATATCATAAATTTCGTCTCTGTTTTCTGTGTCTGCGTGTGGCAGTAATGTTTTTTGTCGAATCAATTTAATCCTTAAAGTTTTTTCTAAAAAGTAATTTAACAGTTTTAAATATTTAAATGTGTTGATGTGATGCGAGGTGTCTTTTTCAAACATTGTTTTCAAAGTAAACTCATAATAATGATAAGTTTTTTTGTTTAAAATGTGTCTATCTAAACTTTTTGATAAAAGCAGATGTCGGTGGACTGATAAAAATAAAACAATTCTAAATTCAAAAAAGGTATGAAATGTCTTTAAATTCAACATAATCACATACATTTAAGTATCAAGTAACTCCTAGTTTATCATAGCCATAAACAAACTCGCCAAATAGAATTAAATCAACACAGAATAGTTAAAATTAGACTTGCTGAGTCAACCGTAACAGTTTGTTTTAATCGTATTCGCTTTAATTGATTTGTAAATTGGGACAGGAGATAAATTACATAGAATAATCACTTACATAAATAGTATTGGTTGGTATTAATCTTTATTGTCAGTGTAAATTCCTTATTTCTTCCTTATTTGTTCTAAAGCTGAAGATGTCATATCTTCTGCTTTATATATATTTTCAAGGTTTGTGCTAAGTGGTTAATTTTTAAAAGAAACATACGTAAACAAAGCTTGTTTTCTCTGAATCAGATAAAATTGCTCCCTTTGTCTATTCATGTTTCTTAAAACTCTTGATAATAATGACCAAAAGTGTATGATATATTAAATACTGAATTGAACCCGAATCCAACCCAATATTGTGAACATGGAAGTCTATGGATGTTACAATGAAAATAAAACAGGAATAGATTATTAAAAGTTAGGTAAATCATTTTCTTAATATATAACAATGTATACTAAAAATTAGAAGGTTAACATAAATAAATAAATAAATATTTCGGACATTTGAAACGCAACTTTATCTAGTCTCAAACTAAGCATAACTTGTGCTATGATAACTAGACCGATTGATAGAATACTTATATACCTTTTTTTTGTAAATACACATATATTATACACAGAAAACACTCAAACTTCGAAACAAATATTTGCAGATCATACAAACATTTGGTCCGATCCGGGCATAGAACCGAGACCTCAAACGCAGCAGTCCGAGCTAGTTAACATACAACTAACGTACACCGTACTAGAATCATGGAAATGTACGTTATGAACAGAAAGATAAACAGACTCACAAGTAAACGACCATTCAGTAATATTTAAGGTACTCGATGATTTTAGTATTACAATAAACCAGGCAAACGTAATCAAATACGATAATGGAGTCCATATTTCATATAGATTACATACTTTATGATGTTTGAAAGCAGGATGTTACACCATCATGAATACAACAAAGCTTACATGGCGAAGGTTTACGATGACTTTTGTAAATTATGTTGCAGGATTTGTGCATCTTGGAGTGGTTTACGATGAAATGAAAGATATATGTAGATATAAATAATTGGAGGATTTAAGCGTTAACACAGCATATTATTTTACACGCCAGCCAATGTTTTGTAACTCTAAATAATATTTTTTGAATATATTATAACATCGACTGAATTATTCGGCACTTCAATTGCTTGAAATATTTCTGACCAAGAAACCATTGATTTTAGAACATGTCTCAAAAGGAATTTAGATTTTTTAACCCAACAACTAGCCAATGGAAATATTTTACCTAGAATGATACTTTTGAAAATTAATCCTTTATAAGATATCTATAGAAATTTCTAACTAATAGATATTAAAGTAGCAAAAAGCTGAATCAGATTAATCAAACGGAAAATGTAAGTGTTTCCCCAGTAGATCTATAGCAGAACAGATATTTTCACGGTGGTTGACTTAACACGAATTTATAAAATGGATATTTGATAAAGATATACCTGTTTTACTAAAAAAACAAAAAAGAATTACGAAAAGAAAAGGAATATCTTACATTTTCGACATTTTAAGTCGCCCGTGAATTTTTTTTATGAAACTGTTTGTTAAAAACTCAACCAACTCTATTTTTAGCGGATATGTTCTGTACCAATGAACTTCCTTCATATCAAAGTTATAGAACAAGTAGTTTTCCAAACATCATAGATACTGAAATTCCTTTCATTTTTATGTCTAAAGATAAAATTTTGAAAAATCAAGCAGAACAAAACAATAACAGGGACGTAATATTTGTCCTTATAAAAAGAACAATGTTAAATAATAATGAACCGTTACAAGTACTACAGTAGTTGTTTCATTAGCTCGATTAAAGCATGAGAATTAAACCTCTTTTGTTTCGATTTGACTGATAGTTGCATAATTATAAAATATAATATCGAATTTACGGTAGATTAAGTTGCTTGTGTTATACTTTTTAGACAAAGTAGTAAAGTAGTCCCATTGGGACTGGGACATTAAAGAAAAAAAAAGAGAAGGCCAGAAATACGTCAGGTAACTAGAAAAGACAATGTCATGCTAGTTATAGTTAATCCAATGATAGTCTAATAAAAGTTATTCTATATCAATTGGGTAGATGACTGTACAGTAAATAAATACCAATGTCTACTTGATTAAAACTAATATCGCGAAACATCCCGGCAAATATAATTAACATAACTTTTTATTATTATTACGAATTTCAATCAAATATACAGTGATATATACTGTTCCATTGAGTAGTCTAAAACAGTGACGTCACAATTTAGTATTTAGTACATTTTTCATACAAAATTGTCATTTTGACAGATGATCAAAAGTAACTAATTTGACTAAGGTGTCATCTAGCCTATTGCAAGCCAAAATATTTGGACTTGACAAATAAACATATTTTTATTTAACAGTTGTATATTAAAATTGTTCTCTTTCCAAACACCAAATTAATTCCAAAACACTAGATTAGATGATTGGGAACAATAACTTTTTAAAGTTTTGTCACATTCACGTAGTTTAAAAATGAAATAAAATATAAAGAAACTAATAAAGTAGAGTTTCAAGTACGCTTCCCAGTGACACATGTTAATGACAGTTCTAAAATTGTGTACAATAGCGGCCAGTGGAAAAGTGCTATTAATATCTGTGACTTCCCTAACTTAAACCATTTGTAAGAGAGACTCTTTGGTTACAGTTTTAGAAACGGCAACCAAGAAATGGTCAGTGTCAAATTATTTCGAGAAAAGTAATTACTGTTTTTTTGTTTTACTAATACTTGAATGTAATTTGTAAATAATTTTAAGTCAGTTAATTCGTTGCTCGCGAATTTATTCATGGATTTTAAACGTTCACTATTTCTACTACTACTATTGTTTCTCTTTTTGTTAGTTTTATACACTCTCTATTAGTCTTCAAGCAAAAACCACATAATATCCTACGCCTGTTACGACATTTTTTAAACTAAAGTAGTTCTTAAGCTACAGAATTCTTAACTAATAAATGTAAATCTGCAGAAATTAATATAAAAATGTTGGTGTCCATTTATTTTCTACTAAATCTTTTTTCTGTTTTACTATGGTATTGTTATTTAGAGAGTATATATACCTCGTGAAATAGTTCGGAATATTCTGATAAGGAGCAAGAGACACTTAAGCTATGCGAAAGTGGGGTATATACATTAGTTAGATTTCTATCTCAACTTTCTTTTCTTATTTATTATACGAAGAATAGGCGCTACGAATAGTATTTTTATTTCTATGAGACACAGTAGTTTCAACGTTGGATTTTATTGAATAAAAATAAATTAAGTGTCAATTTCATGTCGGATAATATATTTTTCTTTCTCTACAAGTTGTAATAACTTAAAGAATAGTGACTAGATTTAATGACAGTTGAAAGTTTCTTTTTGTAAGAACAAATAGTAAATACCGTTCAAGTAAGGAATAACTAAATGTGGTGGACGACGTGTAAATATATCTGTTAAAGATTTACTTGTAAAACTAAACATCGTTTATCATGTATGCGCTCCTCCATTCATTATTGTCTCTGTAGAAACTGAACCTCTTAACATTGGATTAAAACAGTAGCCTGAGTATTTCTCTCATTTTATTTGTTCGAGTATATTATGTTTTTGTTTTGTGTCTTGTTTTCTTTTAGTTCGTGCTTCTCATTGTTTTTATTTTTTTTCCTAATGTAGCTATAAATCTTGTGTTCGTCATAAAGTTTTATTATATTTAATAAATTTAAGCAAGCACTTAGTTAATTTTAGATTATTTTATTATATGTCATCTGTATTAGTTAGAGTAAATTAAATTCTATAAACAAAACAAAAATATTAAATAAACTTATAAAGCACAAGAATGCTTAGGAATAAAATTAAAAACTAATTAATTTAAAATGTGGCAATATCCTGTAGGAGACCTGTGCCTTAATACTTATGCTGTAGATTCAGTATATTTTTTATTTAGACGCCTCGGATAATGTTACTATGTGCTATAGATCTTTGTCATTAGGGTAATACGGTAAGTGGATTAAATGTTTCTTTCCTAGAGGACTCCATAAGTCTGCGTGATGTCAACAGATTTTATTCGTTTACTAATCTTTTGATAGTGCCTAGCTTAGTAATATTTTTAATATTTTATTTAATGTTTTTAAAAAAAAACGTATAACATTGGACACACAAAACAACTCCAGGGTTCGTACCTTGTGGACTTATTTCACCTAAAGTGTTATACAGGATGGGCCACGAATTAGATAACATTTAAAAAAATCGTATAAAGGAAACCATTTATTATATTACAAAAATAGATTATTTACAAGAAGCAATTAGCTGGAATTTATTTTTAAAAATAACGTCGTCTAAATGACCACCATTTTAACGTTTGCACTCTTCTAAGCGAGCACCTAAATTTCCGAATACTTTGCTGATTTTTTCTTTTTGTTGATTTAGTGTATTTGGTTTATTGATGTAAACACGATTCTTCAAATAACCCCATAAAAAAAGTTTGCTGGGGATAGATCTGGACTTCTAGGTGGCCATGATATGTCGCCTCATCTGGAAATTAGCTTTTCCGGACACATATCTTTGACCCCAGGCAGGGACTCATTGGATGTGTGACAAGTGGCTGCATCTTGTTGGAACCATGTGTTACGATTGTAGCCAACAAATACCAGTATCATTGGCCCACGCCTGTAACATTTTTAAACAGCGAGAATCTATGAAAAAGTAGGGGTCCAATGGTTCCTTTTGCTGAAATTGCAGCCCATACAGTTACTGTGGCAGAATGAAGTGGCCACTCGTATTTAGCTTTGAAATTTTCCCTGCTCCAGTAACTGCAATCCTATTTGTTTGTATGTCCATTGAGGTGAAAATGGGCTTCATCAGAAAATAAGATACTATCAAAATTATTGAATCATTCTAACATTGTTACGCATACGACTTGTGCAAATTTAAATCATTAGATTTTAGTTCCTGCACTATCTGGATCTTATATGAATGTAATTTTAAATATTATTTCGAAATATGGCGTAATGATTTGCGGGATAACCCTAATTCAGCCGAGTGTTTGTTCCTCGATAAATCTGGATTACGTCGAACAGAACAGGGTCTACCATTAATATAGTGTTTAAATAAAACTGTTTTACACATTAAGCGTGCTGCGGCCCCGTGAAGTGATGCATTGTGACGAAATTCCCGAGAAACAAGCTAGTGGTCCGACCCCTCCCCACGCCCCACGCGGCATTTGTTTGCGTGGGATGTTAGATTCAAATGTTAACGAATTATTAGCCCATCCTGTATATATGATGTTGTGATCGTACACACTTCGCACTACTTGTACGTGTCTCTGTTGTTCTATTATGATATTGGCGTACACATAAATGAGCATAATTTATTACAGCTTGCTTTACTTCCCGTTTACCGGAACTTGAACGGAAAAACAACTTTTCAATAAGTCTTATGATATTGATTTTGTTACTCGTAATGTCATAACTTTGATCGTTTTTTTAGTAATTTATCATAAATATATATTATAACGTGCACATTCAAGATTTCACTTCTTATCATAGATATGGATTTAAGATATAGATATTTACAAATGTTTTTATGTATAACTTTGAGCCTAGCAGGCCATTTGCATGTGTTTTTGGAGAAGGGTAATTTTGGGCCTAGCAGCTAATAAATTGATACATGTTCCTAATAAATTTCTAAAAAAAATTAGATGAATCGACTTAAATCAATATTAACAAAAAGAATCAAAATAAAAAATCATTAAATAAATCTAATAGAAAACTAAAATAATTGCGGCCCTCATTATAACAGGTGACATTATTATAGCAAAGATACCTTCTACTCGGGTGCAGTCTTGTAAAGGAATATTCCTGGGTGATGACAGTGTCTTATAATTAGCTGTATTACACGGCTATACTATACAGTTAGGTCAAGGTCTTGAGACGTATGGAATATCTACAAATTTTACCTATTTATTTGTGTATACTTATTTAATGATCTACGATATGTGTTACATATATTACTTTTATTCTATTTACTATTCACATTTTACGAGTAATACTACATATTTCAAGTCATACTTTTTCTTCCATCCTACGGTTGCCTGTAAGAGATTGTCTTTGAGCGATAGGGCTGTCAGTTGTACTTCCTTAGTGTTAAATTTACTTTGTAGTTAATCTGGTGTGTAATAAAGAGTTTTATTATTTTCATTATTCTCTTTATTTAATTATACACACATATTCATTACATTTTTAAATATATGAAAAAAAAACATATTTAAAAAAAATAAAAAATAGTAGACCACCGACATCGGCTACAGGGACCAAGACACCGGGGGTTAGGGCTCCAAAGACAGGAACCTCCTCACCATAAGGGCCTGGTCAAGGAAGACTGACTTCGATCCAACCTTCTAACGTGAGCCTCTTAAGATGTTGGTCTTTATTATTATTATATAAAAAAACTACAGTGATAAAATATAACCTCACTTTTACTTTACTTCACACAACCTGATTACTAGATATCAAAATGTCACCAAATTATATACTTCAGAAAAGGAAGAGGATTTTAGCTCAGCTGTATTTTTTTGTTTATCACCTCACATCTTGTACTTGGATGTACAGATTTCGATTATTTTTTTATATTTGAAAGTTGATGTGTTGTCACTGCACATGTTGCCACTTGTCATGTGGTTTTGTTTAAATTGAATGCGATCTGCTGACGCAAAGTTTTTAAGTTACCTATAATAATACTACTATATTTAATTAGCTTCGACTACTTTACTAATGTTTTTGTATTTTTCGCTTTTTGGTGTAATGTACAAAAAACTGTATGTGATGAGAAGAGTACAGCAGTATTTAAAGGTAATGTCTTTCTAGTTTATATATACAACAGAACTTTTCAATAAATGACAGTAAATCTGTCATGGTTATTGCAATCACATGTTTACATTGTTTACATAATCAATATAGGGTGGGCCAAGAATTTCTTAACTTTTGAATCTAACATCAGAAGAGAATGTGCAGCAAGTTCCCGCCTCTGTTCGATGTAATCCAGATTTATCGATGCGCAAACGTTCGGCTGAATTAGGATTATCCCGCACATCACTACGCCGTATTTTAAAATTACATAAAAAATTACATCCATATAAGGTCCAGATAGTGTAGGAACTAAAACCAAATGATTTAAATTTGTACAAGTCGTACGCTGTAACAATTTTAGAACAATTCAGTAATTTTAAAGCTAAACACTAAAGGCCACTTCAATTTCCCAAGGGAATTGTATGGGCTGCAATTTCAGCAAAAGTAATCATTGGACCCTACTTTTTCGAAAATTCTGTTACTGTTAATTCTTGGAAGCTCTAGGGACCGATGCTACTGGAATTTGCTGGGTACAATCGTAACACATGATTTCAATAAGATGGAGCCACTTGTCACATATTCAATGAGTCCCTGCCGGTGACCAAAAACATGTTTCCGGAGAGGCTGATTTCCAGACTAGAGTGTCTACATCAATAAACCAAATACACTACGTCAACTAAAACAAAAAATCAGCAAAGAGATGTCGGTGATCCCGCGGTCTCTTTGCCAAGGAGTATTCGAAAATTTCGATGCTCGGTTAGAAGAATGCAAACGTCGAAACAATGGTCATTTAGAATAAAATGGTCATTTGGTAATTGTGAAAAATTAAATTTCAAATAATTAACTTTTTTGTAAACAAACAATTTTTATTATATATCAAATGATTTTTCCTATACAATTGTTTCAAATGTTAACTAATATGTGTCTCACCTTATATGACATCACGCCTGTAACATCTAAGGAGGTACGCAGATATTTTCAGTATATATCGCTCCACTCTTTAATAGGATAGTGATTAAGAATAATAAAATACGTATTGAAAACATGTTATAAATTAAACAATATATACCTTTTTCAAAAATAATACAGAAATAAAAACTGTATTTCTAAATATCTTTCGCTTCGTTATGTTCCGACGGAGATTTTCGCTGAAACATGTGATCGTGTGCAACCGTAAAACTCAACACAACAACACAAGTACACAACAGCTCTTGATCTGACAAGGATAAGGCACTAGAATAAAACAGAGCACTCAAGCTCTATTTTCAAGTACGCTCACTTTATCGAAAACTTATTTTTACGTTCCTCACAAACAAAAAAAAAAGAAATAAACAAAATTTTAACAAAAAGAAACCGACTTCAAACAGAAAATATTCTAAAATAAAAAATTCTTCGTATTATTAAGTCTTTACTACGTGTTCTTTTGCTAGCCAAGGAAATTCCACAATATATACATATAGCATAAAAATAATAATATGATCTGAACTATGAAATCTTTAATTGAAACCTTTAAATGATACACATATGTATAGTATACTATTGTACATTCTTTCCAACTGTCCGCACACTTTCACCTGCCTACGCCGCCGTGCTGCGTCTATGTGCTGGTACTTGGCTGACGCTGGCTCCAAAATTATCAATAATTGTAGACACAAGAATACGTAGTACTTTTTTTACTTTTTAGTGCATTTTTATTTTAGAATATCTGCTGTTTAAAGTCGCTTTTTTTGGTTAACACTAAAACAGTAACGAATTTGTTCTAGTTATGTCATATAATATATTATCCAACTATTTATACGTTTATATGCTTAAGTTTCAAGTTGATAAGAAATAATAATGAAAAACGTACTTAATTTCGGAGCGTAGGATAACTTGACAATTGGATTATCTTAAAAAAGACAGTAAATGAAGACGTCACGTCCCTCGCGGCGTCGTTAAAATATTACTTTTTAACATTGTTCGAGATTAACCTTAAAAATAAACCTACCAACAGTTACTTTACGAAAACATTGATTTCTTACTAAAAACTGCTCTTATACATCTCACGACGCTGGTTAATAAAGTGTGAGGGTTTTAAGATTTATTTTGTTTGTATTGTGTGCAGTTATTGACAGAGAAGATACATGTCTCTGTATTTAGGGGAGAAGTAAATGTGCTGAACATAAAATATTGCTTATGCAGCCTTATCATAATTCACTGAAGGGGCGTCTTACAAATTTATACCGGCGTGAATAATTAATTTTATTGTTAAATAAACGCATGTTCAATGTTTAATACAATAAACACATGCGTTTGTGGTATAAATTTATTACTAACTTATGTTTCACGTTTTAAATAAAGCCTTTTACTAAATAGATATTGTTCAAATAAAAGAGTTACTTTGTTAAGAACATTTAGAAGGAGAATTTTAATAAAGTCACCGTAATGTTGTTATATTTACTATTTGTTCTTATTGCCCATACTACTACTTGTTGTCCACTGTTGGTCATAATCTGTTCATGAATTATCATTTCTTTCTGAAAGAGTTCCTAAAACAGTAGCTGTGTGTCAATTCATCTAAGGGCTCCTTGTTACTTTTCAAGTTATCGATTGTATGATATGTATAATCAAAATATTCCACAGTTTATGATCAACACTCAAAAAACTTTCTTCCAAAATTGTTGTTAGTTATACGCATCATTAATATTTGCTCATACCAAAAGTCATAAAACTAAGAACCTGTTTTAAAACCGCCTTACAAGTGTTTTCAAAGTTTGAACACACGAGTATTAAAATCACTTTAATAGCTATAGGCTTATGTATAATCCGATCAAATTAAAATAAATATGCCAAAGCCCAATAAATGTAGCATTATTGGCTATAAAACAGCGATAAGATAAAGATAAAAACCAAGACAACAAATCAGAAAAATACAGATTACTATGTAACGTTGTCTAAGTTGTTAGATACCTTTGGACGTAATGAATCATGTGAGTTCTGCGGTCTTTTTATTTATTTGTTTTTGTAGTCCACACGAATCTTATCAAACGTTTTATACCTTTCGTGTATCCAGAAGTTAAGATTAGACACATTGATGAGACTTGAAATGTAGTTTTTACATTACGTCTGGCTGAGCTGATTAGTATTAATGTGAAATGGTATGTAGTAATCTCCTCGCAGATCTACTGTTACAGTAGATCCGCGATCTAAATGCGATAAATCATTTGGAATTATGTTTTTTATTATTCTGGGCCCACCGAAGTGACTCTACTCTGCCTGATGGAAAGCATGATTAGAATCCAAGAGTGGTGGTCGCTATGCTCATTGCGAATGTAGACAATACAGTATGGCGACTCACGCTGTGGTGGCCTAATGAGAGAGCCGGTCTTTTTCACGGCCCCAATTAAAGGAACCAGGATCATAATGGGAGGAAAATACGTATGTTCGTAGTGAGTTTCAGATTTTAACTGATTTGAACAGGAAGGAAGAGCGAATTGCTTAGTTCATGAGCGTACGCCTACTATTATATTATAGTATCTTCGCAACTGTAAAGACTTAAAGGGTTCAATGGCTTCAGGACTGTGGATAATGCAAGCTGACTGCCGCAGAAAGTGATCTAGAGCCACTAGAAAATATTGCATGGAACCATCGTAAAGAAGAGAACAGCACTCCACGTAAGAGCGAACCCGGATCTTATAAAGAACACACAGATACTCAGTTTGTTGTTGGGGTTGAGATCCCTGCAAATCTGTATATCCAAGATACTGAGTTTATCCTGCAGTGACAGGTGAGGGATTTAGACCCCATTTAGAAATGTAGTTTAGTACCAGGTCGAGCTTAGCGACAAGTTCCTATCTTTTTTTAATAAAGTCTATTAATATGGTTCAAGGGTATCCAAAATATCGTCCATAAACTGTGCTATCTTCTGCATTGCAATATATATTTCCAAGGGCTAACATATTATTATAGACCAGACCACATAAACCCTAATGTGGCACTTGTTCAAGAATAGAGTTTGGGAGTAGGCCGAATGCAGGCAGTTTCGAGAGAAGCGAACGATGCCAGACGCTATCGAAGGTCTTGGCCATGTCGAGACTGATGGCAACAAGTAGTGAGCCTCTAATCCTTATCTTAATCACGTCTTACTTATTTAACTTTCTATAATATTACATATGTTCAAGATATTTTTAGAGACACACTAAGAAAGATACAGTTATACTTATAGGCTAAATTGAATAAAAATAAATATAACTTATAAATTATAAACACGCTTACCGTAGTCGGTTACAAATAAACACACAGGTGAAGCTAATGAAAGCGAATAAAAACACTCAGTTTACTCACAAGGATTGCCTGGTTTATTGTTTACATTTTTAGTCACATTCTTAAAAAAAATAAGAAAAGTAATAAAACACATACGAATGTCTAAACCCTCCACATCCAGATCCCTTTTTCCCAGATCCCCGATTTAGGCGACGTACGGCACTCGCGGACGTCGCCTCCTCGCGGCTGGCCATTGTAACGGATGGAGGGCAAAACCCGTCCCGTCCTCCCAAGACCACACTCAAGGCGGCATGAGGTGCTGGTACACGCGCCTCCGCCACCCGGTTCGCCGATGGCGAATTAGGTCCGAGTGGAGATCGTCCTCCAGGGTCTTCTCCGCCGCCTCCTTCCGCGAAATTACGCCTTTGGAGAAGGTTGTGACCGCGGTAAAACAACTGTCGCTGCCAACCATGGAGCGTATGATACTACAACTACATACTTTAAGGTTGATCTCATTTTGTCTTCACTCCCATACAGCATCGTTTACTTCGTGTAAATATAAATACAATATATATATATATATATATATATATATATATATATATATATATATATATATATATATTTTTATTTATTTATATTATTATTGAGTATACATACGTATATAACACTCAATTTTGTCATATTAGGAATATCTTCACAGCTTTTACAGACATTAATAAGTAGACTTAAGAGACAAATGACCTGTTTTATCGATAAAGTCGTAGGTAGCGTTAAAATGTTGACTGTGGTACACAATTAAGTATCCTATCGCAACGATGTCGGTAATGGTGTAATGTATGGCGTGCATGTTCTGAAAGATTGATTGAAGGTAATGAAGCGAAAAGCCCGTTTCAAAAATTCAAACCGTGTAAAGTGTTGGTTTGGTATATTTATTGGTATGGTTTCATATACTCGTAAGTGTGCTCGCTATTTGTCTAAATATACATGAAAAAAAAAATAAACACTAAATTATATTATATATATAAAAATTATTTTGTTTCTAAACAGATTATATTCAAACTTAAATGTATATCTATATAGAGCATTCCACTTTGATAATATTATGAAGGAAACATACAATGGTAAAAATAAACGATAAACGTTCTAAAGATAAACTGTTATGAAATAACACTCACTAAACACGTTTATTCAGGAAAGATTTAATAACAAATGAAGAAAGAATTTCATCAATTAATTTTCAAAATACCTAAAAATACTTTTCGCTAGCAATTTCAAAAGGAACTGACTGTTATACCAAATATTCGTAAAAGGACCGTTGCTGGTATTCTACGCTTCTGTAACAATTGAACTGAATAGAAAGTGGGAATGGTTAAGTTTTTAAATTCCCTTATGGAGCCGAAGTGTACTAGAGTAGATACCACAATTGGGCAAACGTAGTGTAGGGTGCTCTGCGGCGCGACGGACCGACGACTTGAAGAAGGTGGCTGGCAGCGGATGGATGCGAATTGCCTAAGACCGGAATGTTTGGCGTTCCTTAGGGACATCTTCGTTCAGCAGTGGACGGCGATAGGTTGATTGATTGATTGATTAATAAGGTCATTATGTCGAATAATATTAAACCAGTAGCCTGTCTCTGACATAAAGTTTCACACGTGGAACTAACAGAATCTTTTCTGTTTGTTGTTACCCGGTTTATTGTAAGCTTGAGACATATTATTTTATACACAGCACCTTTAACATCTTTGTATAATTTATGATTAACTTCTGATTTGTCTTCGATAGAATGTTTTAATAAAATAAGTTAAAACAAAATCGAAAAGTAACGCTCCTATAGCCAGCATTAAAAAAACTGCAGCTATTCTTATGATTGAGTCTTTAACTACACTACAATTATAGAGTAGCAAGTACCAATAATAAAAATGAAAATTTGCCATTGTTGTGGAGATTCTTTTGGCTTTTTCCTCCTTATACTCATTTTTATAAGAAGTCTTTGGGGAGTGATAACTCCCTTATTTGAAACGGAGTTTTGACAGCTGTGTGATCTAAAATTTCTATATAAGAAACAATGGTTTTTAATATCTGCGATCAATTACTAACCTACGTAATAGGCAGTCTAAGACAGCACCAAACACTAAACATCGTGCTTTTGTAGAGTTAACATAGTCAAGTAACAGTTGCGATCCATCTTTCTTAAGATGCATGTCAAGGATCATGTCTGATTAATAAGTTGTAAGTCTGTTGTGAAATTTCATGTTTACGTTGCTGATTATCCTCAGTGTCCAAATTTGTATAAGATTACAATTGGAAGGCGGGAGCGATGATTGATCGTTTTATCACCGATGACCACGGATTCTGACTGTAAGCCACTATTGATATACGCATCATTTAACGTCAACAAGAAGTATAATTATTTTCCTTATTCACTTCATTACGTTCTTTATGATATTATCTTTATTATAAATAGGTATTTAAATGAAAAAAGGTTATGTTTTTATTCACGTCTTTATAGACCTTTTAAGGTTTTCTGGTAATGTATGTTTTGTCTTCTTAACTAGTGAAAGATCATTGTATGACTAGCTGTGACCACGTGTGTGAGATCCTGTGAGAAATCCAGGATTAAATCTAGCCTATATGTTGCCTAGTAACCTCCTCTATCTGCTAGTAAAAGTCCCATTAAAATAGGTTCAGCGGCTGTAGAGATTACCTCGAATAAACAGACAGACAAAAATTTGAAAAACGATGATTTACGTTTTAGTATCGTGTAAGCTTTAAGCACTTGAGAAAATACATTTTTTTAATTACAGATAGCCACTTCAATTTTATTTATGATTATAAGGGTCAATTCCACTAGTTCGTGGTAAAGTTTAAGAATGTTATCTGCCATATAACGCAATTTAACACAAAGATAGCAGATATTTGTATTTTTATCCGCGACTTGTGAAACTCAAGTCGTCGAAAAGTTTAAAACAGTCTATCAGGGATTTTATCATCAAGTGGTGAAACTGATGCCAAAGGGATATATCTGTAACTTGTCGTGATCTGATATTGTATAAACAGACCATAAACTTATTTACTAGTCAATAATTTAATACTCTTTATGTCATTGTGATTTATATACAGAGTACAGTTTTCTTGGCTTTCATTTAAAATAACACATTTTGTCATAAAAATTTATTCATATAATATCACATCTTTGAAATAAAGTAATCTGAATGAAATTGAAATAAAATGATCTGACAATACCTCCATCAATGTCCTTACATATTATTTGCAAGAGATTGCTGCTATGTCTCCATTAGACTATTCATGTCATATACTAAAACACATTTATATATGAAACTTTTAATATAAGTTTAGCATATAATCAGAAAAATGTGCAAGGTA
The DNA here is from genome assembly GCA_949316085.1 of Hypercompe scribonia. Lineage (NCBI taxonomy): Eukaryota > Metazoa > Arthropoda > Insecta > Lepidoptera > Erebidae > Hypercompe > Hypercompe scribonia. The sequence continues at coordinate 12,458,945 of OX438980.1, forward strand.
TTGAACCACCAGTATTAATAAGAACTTTTTCCAATAGTATACTAAAAGAAATATTGTAAGAATTCGATAAAAATTCCGAATCGCCTTTATATTCTCAATACAATCGCATCATTTACATTTCACACATATAGTAACATTCAAAGGTCACAGAAGGGAACGACCGGTTTTATATTCTGAACACACATTTCACATTCACTTTCAAAAATTGCACTTATTATTTGGAGCAGCAATATCAGGTAAAAAAGTGAACCTGTCTCATTCGTTACAGATTTAATGTGTCTCAACTCTTGCCCCACTAAGGTGAACACGGACTTGTCTGTGATCTGTTAGAAAGATTTCGATAAGTGTATTTTCATCAAAAGTTATAAATTTTCTTAGAATGGCTTTGGTAAATGGTTAATAGTTAAGTATAATTGTGTACTAGGATAGATATCCTAGTACACAATTAAGGGACTTATAAAACAGAATTGGTAGTCACGTTTGATTCCATAAATACCAATATTTTATCATATTACAAAGACATTTATTTATTGGATACCACGTGAATTGAGCAAAAGATATGTCTCAAGATACCATATGATTTTATAATGTGCCAAGTTGTAAAAAGTAACAACAATCAAGTTTAATATTTTAGTTACGAAATTAAAATTAAAATAAAATTTGCAATAACATTATGTATTCTAAAATCAAAACTGTTTTTTCTTAGTTTAGTTGAACATGATTTGGTTAAGCAATAAAAGTAAAAAATCTAATTATCTGAAAGTGACTTTGCATTTTCAATATCAATAATGTATCATTGCAATCGATATGAGAAACGGAATTTATTTTATTCTAATGTATACGAATTGAATGTTACGGTTTTCACCATATAAAAACCATGACACGGACACGGAATTCGTATACGTTAACTGCGGCTTAATTGTATAACAGAATTTCATTCTAAAGAAATTGTAACGTTTTGATTGAACGATTTCTTACGTCAACCGTATACGGAACTAAACTTATACAATATTAATGTTGTTACAGACTTTTAAAAGCATCTCTTTATATATTCCTTAATATCATATAGAGTCAAATTATACACAGATAGTCTCAATAAACGGTAAAATAAGTGGATTTTACCAGAACTGTCATTTAACTTTATCTCTCTTTGATGTTGCCAGGCTTGTAAGATACATATTATATTGATTGACTGCACTTCGACTGCACGGTTGACCCAGTAGTTTAAGCGGTCGCTACGCCGCTCTCCACTTCGCTAAGTGTTGTGGATTCAAATCCCACATGGGACAACACTTTGTGTGATCCATAATTTGTTGTTCAAAGTCTGGGTGTTCTTTGTGTACGTTTCTTGTATGTTTGTATAGTCCCCCGTGACACAGGATTTATTCTTAATGCGAGTGTTGTCTCTTTAAGAAAAAAAAGAATATTGTTTCTATACACGCATTTTATAAAATATATTTCATTGTTAATGTGTTTTAAGATATAAGAACAGATTGTTTTTTTAACTGTTGCCCGTTTTGTGTTGGTTGAAAAGTTAAAAGATTTTGTAGTAAAAAGATTTTCATTTAAAGTTAACTTTAAAATATATTAAGCGAGTATAATGATAATAATTATTTGCATTAAAATAAGTGCTTAAATGCAATTTAAGTACCTAATAAATAGAAGGATTAAGAAAAATATAAGACTTGTTTATAGTATACATAGAACTTACAAAGAATACTGTCAAAACTTTTTAATTTTTTGTTTTTATCGGTGACATGACAGAAATTCTATTTTGCTGATGTCTGTGACAATTTTTAAATTACAACTTTCATCAGATTTCTTTCGTCTTTTTGCATGATGTTTGATAAATAAAAAAGTAAGAACAAATAAAAAATACATATGAAAATATGTATGTATAATGAATTTAGTACCTCATTACTACGTAGCTGTTTTTGAAGTTATAGTTCTTTGGGCGCATTAGGGAAAAATAATGTGAGAATTTTTTACGATGCACGTGCACACCGTCACGAAAACCCGACGCCATGACATTAGCTAGTCAAAATATTAGATTTTATTATTAATTATGTACAAATAATTCTTTTATAATATTTTAACAAAATTTATTTAACTAGATAATATGTTAAAATAAAAATTTCTTTTAATATACCATTTTTTCTATTATTATTGTCATTTTCTCTATAAACATTTTTAGGTAGATTTTTATCTTGTTGCGCCAAAGAAGTATAACTTCTTATGTGCGTACATAAGTACACACAAACGGTCTTTTTTAGGTAAATGTTTATGTATGCAAAACGAAACTATTGTCATTATATTAATATGTGGCATAAATAAGCTTGTTTTTGCACATTACCTGTGAACCACATTAGCGACAATTGACTTTTTCACATTTCACAATTGTGAAAACATCTAAAACATATAATTTTGATTGCTTCCATTGTTTAAAGGTGATATTCACATAAATAATATAGAATCTCGATGTAAGCACAATGATTAGATAACAAAACCATCAAATCTTCCGGACAGAGAAAGTTCCGTAAGCAAGTCGACGTTCACCTTTGCTTTGGGACTGTTGCGTGCTTAATCCGTCTGTCGACCAGTCAAACCCCATTAAGACATTATCATCTTGTTATCTGTAATATTCGAGCACCTTCATGCTTTTAATGCTACGGTATATAATTGTTTCACACCCGTTAGATACGTTTTTTAGTGTGTCCATTTAATAGTGTGATTGATTGACTTGTTACACGATTTGCGATAGGAAATCTTTACATGTAAATAAAATTGAAATGACTATCTGTGTTTTAAAATGTTAGGTTTATAGATATGTATATTGAAATGGCAGAAAGCTAAACATGCCTTTAAAAATCCTTTGCTGGTTGATCCAGAATAATTTCCAAAACTATTCCATTTTGTCCAGAGTTTTTATAGTAGATACAAAATTTTTAGATTATATTTGTGCTTATTGCCAAAATGTTAAGATTACCTTTAAAAATATGTTAAAATTGTTCAAATTTACTCGTGTATGTTATTGATTGTTATCAAACGGTATGTAATTTTGCTACACTTAGCGTAAATACAATACAAGCAAGACCTAGAGATGAGACTGTTGTGTGCCAGTCTCAGCTAGATATAGAAAAACACCTGACGCCTCCAAATCATTACGCAGAAGTTCATCGTGAAGTTTACTTGCTCTTAGGGGAAGTTAAGTCAAGGCTTTGATTTCGAAAGTAATGAAGATTATATTTAAACTTCAAATAAAGCTAGTAAAGATTTCACTTTATACAGTTCCACACTAATAACCACAATATATGAGTTATAAATTTTAGCTAGTTCCAATTTTCTGATTTCGTCGATTTCAAATTTCGTCTTAGTACAATTAACGTTCTCGAACGAGGAGACAAATCGCAGTAAGTAACTGTAAAATGAAGAACGCGGGCGTCAGGAAATGTTCTCAAAATTTTATTTCATTGCAACTTTTCTTATTAGAAGTTTGGTTCAAAATCGAGACTTGGACTGAATGCAATCCTCCATTCCACCGTCGGTTGCTCTCTAATATTGCTTTTTTATTTGCTAGAAGTTGCGGTATTGACCTATCAGAACTGTTTTGTGTTTCAAAGCTCTATCTTAACCCAGTTCAATTTTCTCTATTATTGGGATAGTGAATACCCTGTTCGTCCTCAATTTGAGCATAAAAGTAAGATTCTTTATATTATTGCAACGAGTGATTCAGAAAAAACATTTTGAATTTCTCAGATGAATTTCAATTTATAAGAGAAGTTGTATTAAAATGTTTAAAACTGTGCAAAACCTGTAAAACGAAGTCACATGATAAATATGTCAAAAATAAAAAAATATATTAACACTAAAAAATTGTGGCAACCTAACAAAAGGCTTTTCTTTGAAATAACTTTGTCAATGAGATCTTAAATATGTGTTATCGATATTGGGAATATTAATATTGTTCTTCTAAATTGTATGATTTCTTAAATACTCTAAAACTGTACCTTTTTCATAGCTCATAGGTTTGAACAGGTACAATTTTTTAATATACATTACAATTTATCAATACAAGATTACATGTACTTATAGAAGATGAAAAATATATTAAATATAAGAAATATGAAATAATAGTTAAGATAAGTATCTTCTACGAGATTAGTTTTAGGGGTTAACTTTAATAAATGACGTTCTAAAGTGTGGTGTTCAAAAAAATATTGGCAGAGCGTGCTGTTGAATAAGCTCATATGTTTCTTAAATGTGTGTAACGGACAAGTGGACTGTCAATGATAAGTATCTGTCCGCAAATCACTGTCATTATTAGTTGCGTTCATAAATATCACGCAACTTAGTTGGTTCCAATTTGTTATAACTGAAATGCAAGCCAAGCGAAGGTGTACTTTAAGGTGTTTTTGGATCTGACAGGTGTCAAGACGGCTTAATTTACAAATATGTTTATGTATTTGTTATCTGTCAATAATTTTGACATAGTACGGCTAAAGAATCGTAAGTGCGTTGCCGTGGCCTTTGAGATGGGAGTACACTCTTTTTTGAAGGTTTTAAGATCATATTCTGCTTTAAATTTAAAATAGATAGTAAAGATCAAAAGTGAGTGGGATCTTATTAAAGTGATTATTTTTTAGTATTTAATTAAAATTATTAAATTAACACAAACACTTTACGATTTTTAAATATTGGTCTTCAAGTTTACACATTATTACTTCTAAACTTAACTTCAGCCAACAAACCGAGTCCATAGGACACCCAAAAATTTATAAACCATTTCTAAGAATGGGAGATACTGTGACTAAATAGCTACCTTATCTCTAGTACATAGTAATTTGATCTTGTATTCAGTTCTGCAGTTTACTTTGACTGAAGTTAACTAAAACTTTAGAAATTACCTTTCGAGCATCATCGAATACTCGTCAACTTATCAATTTTTGTAGAATTTACTCTGAAGAGTATAAGAAAAGTTTTTTTGAATAAATTTAATAATTAATCAATATTTTTTCACCGTAGCTAGTAGCAAAAAGATTTTTCCTTATATTTGTACAAGTTAAAGGCTCCTTAACTTCAGAGTCATCAAAATCAAAATTTTTACGAGACAATGTAATCCAGGAAGTTTAAGAGTAAATTTTCTGATGTTTTTGGACAGGCTATACCATTTCAATCTTTATTTATTTGATTCTTTTATAGAAAATGTAATACGTGTAATGTTATAGAAAAGCTCTTTTATTTTTCTACATAAAACTAATTTGACTTGGCGAAGGATTTAAGGAGGGAAATTGCAGTGGACTGATATACTCGTATTTGTATGCACATGTACTAAAAAGTACTCAAGCATAGAAAAATATCACTATTATTGTGTCACTTGGTATTGTTACTTGTCACCTTTATTAGAATATTTATCGTAGTTTATATTTTTTGTACTATATTGTTTTCAAACATTAAACTGATCATGTTTTGTAACGGTATAGTGTTGGTTTTTGTTAATGTCTAGATAAGATTTTCAGCTGGCTTAAACAAGTGTTTATTATAATGACAGTAGACTAGAAAAGTAAAGCTGAGCTTTTCGGGTTATAAATGAGTGTGACCACGACTTTCACCGACTTACTGGAGCTCTATGACTAAGACGTTTGCCAAAATCACATCATCACATCAATAGCCTCTAACAGTCCATTGCTGGATATAAACCTATCTTAAGATACTAAAAACCTACTTCAAAGAAAGGAGGCTTGGCCTATTATACCACGCTGATCAGATGGGTTGGTATAGGATTTATTTCAAGTTTTCCTTTCTCTTTATGGTGATGTTGTTCTTCGCTGTTTGCTCCCTTTAGTCGTCTCTTACAACACCCATGGAATGAATAGAGTTTGAGGAGGTGTGTAACGGATTTGTGAATTAGTTTGTAAATATTCTTTAAAAAGTGCCTTCTATTGAATAATACGAATATTGAGTTGCATATTATTGTTATCCATATCTAAGACATTTGTTCTTTTTAATGGTTCAATGATTTTTTATTTAAAATCGTTGAACCGTGGGAGAGTTATAATTCGGTACTCACGTGTCGGCTCTTGTCATGTGTCGTCTCTACTAGAGTGATGTCATGGTACTCTACAAAACTAAAAGCTCAAGTGAAGGAACTCAAAGTGTGGCAACAAACTTATGAGTTGTAGATGTCCATCGGCAGTGGTAGTTACTTACGGTTACGTGACCTGTCTGCTCGTTTATCCCCTTAGATAATAAGTATAACATGAAATATCATTAAAAAATCACTGAACGAATTGAAAAAATAATAGTATACAGAATAAATATATATTACATTTTCTTGTTTCACCTTCTTTATAAAGAGAGGCCTATATCTAGCAATGGACTATTAAAGGTTGTCGAAGAACTAATAAATAACTTGTTTCACATTTTTACTTGAAGAATGTTAATGTGTCCTTAATTTGATATCTATGTAAATGAAGGCAATCAATGAGTACTTAAAGTAATTCTTTTATTATCAAGTCAATCCGGTTTACTTGTTTTACTCAAGAACTCATGCTAATTACTGATTTATTGATTTATAATAAGAACTAAATTTGAGTTAGAATGTAATAACTAATAAAAAAATAGTAACTTTATACTTTAACACGTGGCTTAGAAGGGACTAGATAACGTAGCAAACGACAAGTAAATTTTGCCATTAAACGTTTGAAGTAGAAAGTTTATTACGTATTAATTCACTTGGCAATGATAAATAATTGGGAGATGAGTGACGCGTCTTGTTTATTGAATAAAAATTACTGAAAAGCATTTTAATCTTAACAGCAAAGGAATCTGAATTTCGAAATTAAAAGCTTAACTTTGAAATATACTGGGTACGTTAATAATTAAGCCTACACGTTACTTGTATTATACGATAATAATCTTCGGCCCGTGTACGTTTTAGATAAATGTTGATAATATTCATGACAATAAAACTGTCAGTATTTTTGACTTGTTTTGTAAACAGGTTTTTAAAACTGGATCTAAATTAGCACACCCCTGGCTATGGGTATCTTGAAAGATCTCAAAACAGTCGCCAACAATGTCGAGTAGGTATATTTTTGTAAATTATTTTTACTGTAGCTTCCAATGTTGACTTATGTTATTTACGTTAGTTTTATTATTCAACACACCATTGAGTAATGTTGGTAAATTTATTTGCTTAATTTATGTAACATTACTTTTTCATTTAGTATTTAATACAATCCAAATTTGGTTTGAATATCATAACAAGTCTAATTTGAGGTAAAATAATGTATGTCTTTATAACCTTAGTAGGAGTCCTATTTACAATCGGCAGGTACTAGTCGGAGTTCAAATTAACAATCAGTTGATCACCGATCAAACATTATAACCTTAATGTGTAAAAATGTACGTAACAATGAAATTATTTATTTTTTACTTTTTACTGTACATACATTTTTTTTTTTTAAATCAACTATTATAAAATAAACCATCAATCAACCCGTCTCCTCAGCGTGATATAGTAGACCAAAACCTCCTTTCGAAGAAGACTTATATCCAGTATTATAAGCTATAAGCTAAAGATGTCAAGTTTATCAAACCTATAAGAAAATAATAAGGCCAGCAACACACTTGTGACTTAGTTGCGGATGCGACTAAAGAGTCCACTGGTAGCTGTGGTCACTTGTCCTCAGGTGATACACTTGCTCGGTTGAAAAAAGGTAGAGTTTCTCAAAAATATTCCTCTGTAATCGAATGGCGTATGAGCGACGAAAGGTTATACCGAATAATTTTACTTGACTGATTGATTGATTGCTCCCTATGTACGTAACCAGCAAAATTAAGGTTCACATAATTACTTGAAAATTATAATCTCTAGATACTGAAAAAATAAGAGAAAATGTTTCTCAATTGAACATAATATCGATTGTAAAGGAATAATAAAAAAATATCGACGAACAAGTTTTAATGTTGATGCAGTACAGGTCAGTCGTGAGTAATTGCCCAGTGCCGTAACCATAGTACAATATTTTTTTGACATTGTAAGTAATGTGATAACAATTTTGAATTCAATTTTATATGTTTTATTTTCATACATCACATTACAATGAATGAAAAATTAAAAAACCTTGTGTGCTGGATTTCTTCACGTTCAAATATCTATTATGTCGAAAAAACTGCAATAAAAGTGATTTCTAAAATAAATAAAGGCGCCAGTTTCAGTTGAGATACATTGCCTCGGCCTAGTCTGTTGTCGACCCATTCTTTTTGACATTATTTAGTGACTTCATAGTTTGTCCAAGTTCCTATGGTTTAATCAGTAATAACGAGTATTCAATTGGAATATTTTAGTTTAGTGAGTCATATGCTATTTAATGCAAATCTTTGTAAAAATGACCATTGACTTGTATTGTAACTGTCATCACTAATTATTATTTCTGTCTTTAACTAGTGTTGACGGTGTGAAACACTGCCTGTTACGTAAATTAAAAATAATTGTTTATTCTCTTTTAAATTATTTATATCTCTTGCAAACTCGTGGGTGGTGCTCGGCAATCGTTTTGTGAATTTGGAATCTTAAAAAGTTCGACAACAGTCTATTTATAGAACATCAATATCATTTAGTGCTTGGGTTGTGGAGGACTGCTAGTAGTCGCCCCGCATAAAAAATTAAAGTTCAGCCGTAAAGCACTGAAAGCTGACCCAACCTAGTTTGGGAAAAGACTCGGAAGAGAATATAATATCTATATACAAAACATTAGTACAGACCGGCCACGACCACCTCGACTTTTTTTCGTGATCATAATTGTGCTTGCAGTTAGGAGAAATGTAGCAATACTGGCATTATGCTAACCTAAACACATAACAAATATCTTTAACGGCGTCTAGTAATGGAGGGATCGAGAAGATAAGTGATAGGCGTGATAGCTTCGAAGGAGTTCAATGAACCGATCTTTATGCCCGTGGGGTGCCTTTTACTATCATGCCAAATAAAGTTTCAGTGATAATGGCGCTAGGAATCAATTATACAGTGATTTATAGATCATGGTTATTTTTATATGCCTTTGAATACCCCCAAAGTTCAAACGATTCGCTATTTAATTTACTGTGACAGGCGACAGATTTACAATACTTTTTTTTCAAAAAAATATTAAGATTAAAATTAAATTGGACTGTTTTGGACAATTTTAGCTGAAGTTACTGTAATTTTATACTATTAAACTAACATTTGCTATTAATCGAATGCATATGGTTACATATATTCTCCTTATACCTATATCCACCTTTCCAAGGAGAGGATTATGGCCAGCAGTAGACTGTTACAGGCTGATGATGAAAACGTATGGTAATTAGAAGGGGCTCTTGTTATCAGACGTAATAACATTGTATTAATATTAGTTAACTGCAAATGTCTATTAGACATGGGCATAGTATACAGGCAGCATTAAATTTCAGAAGGAACGTTCTACGTTTGAATTCTTTATTTCATTTATTTTCGATTTTATTCTGGTACTGATCCATCAGTACTTATCGCTTCTTCGTATGAAGTTTAATTTTGTAGGATGCGAAAATACACTCATATTAAATTCTTTTTCAAAATGTAATTCAATTTTTATCATATATTTTAGTACAATTTATTATTTAAAAAAACTATTAAGTCAACAGCTTACAGATTCATATCATTGAGATGCCGGAGGTTCTTCGTTTGGACTTAATGATCAAAGTACGTGGTAAGCAAACGAGGTTGTGAACAACCAGAATGGATTTAACTCATTTCGTACAAAAAAATATATAAAATTAATTTCTGACTAAAGACACGGCAGATTATAAAATATTGCACTTTAAATAATTTTCATGATATTTTTTTTGTTATCGCTAAGGAAGAGTTTGCGCAAAATTATTAATTATAATTTCATGTCTTAGATATCAAATAACAAGAAGTTTGAATTGATAAAATCTTAGCTACATATCTATGTCTTATGATTGCATTGACAAAAGTATTTGATGTTAGTTTCTAGATCATACTTTCGCGTATGTGAGACGTACCACAAAATGATCCTGAAATATTACTCTTTTTACTTTTAAGGAAGGAACTCTAAGATGAACCCCAGAGAACCCCCTAAGAAATTTCTCTCGGGGTTTATTTTAGTGTTACGTATCACAATATCACAAAGAATAAAATTGTTATGTCAAATTAGATAAATATTTTTTTTCCTTGTGATAATATTTTATATAAAATATAAATAGGGGATCAAAATGGTTTAGAAAAGTTACAAGTGTTTTCATTCAAGGATTCCTTATGCCAATCTTCTGAAACATTTTAGACTCTTGAGCTTTGAAGCACAGACGCACTTTGCTCATGACAATGATGCTGTACGGCATTTGCCACAATAAATATAATTGTAATGAATTATCAAACAAGCTATGTTATGTGGTTTCAGGACTGTTATTCGGAGAGAGGTGGGCGTACCTCAACTATGTACACGGAAAAGTGTAGAACTAACGCCGGAGAGCGTGCTCCTTTTCGCCGATTATTGAAAATGTACAACTCACATTTCACGACTCTCGATATTTTCGTTCTTACTTACTCTAAATTAAAAAAAAATGCTACGGATTCATTTGCTGATCAATGACGACATTCTATTAACAACGTACCTGTTAAAGGCATAGTTGTCCCTTTTATTACATAATGTAGGTATGTCCGTGACCTTATTTACTCCAGTTGTTACCTCGTGGACCATGGTTATTCGTTTTGGATACTTAAATTGTTATTTTTTTTGTAAAGACTGTAATGTATACTTGTTTTTGTTCGAAATAAATAAAATAAAGATAAAATAAGTCTAAGCGTTCAACTATACACAATGTAAAGAAAGAAATTTTAATTGCAGCTAGCGTCATCATTTGCAGACAACGCAGCATCACCTTTCAAGCATCACCCTTAAAAACACAGCCTGTCGGGCATGGTCACATACGCTGACAAAAGTCGTTTTTGTACATACACATCTCCCTGTTTCTCCATAGGCAGTGAAGCGAAAGTCAGCTTAGATCGCCAAGTTGAGATATAACAAATAAAACGCATAAGAACTTTCTTTTACTAGTAAAATACCTACCTAACTAAGTTTTAGACTTTGATTGTAATAGATTATCCTTGAACTTATCAGGAAAACTATTAGAACACTACTAAACTATTGACTCTGTAATCTTGGTTAAGTTGTTATTTCTTTGTTTTGATAGTGAAATGAACACTTATATAATAATATTGCACTCAAAAGTATTTGGGATCATAGTGTTATGATTCAATAAGACAAGGTAACTTTGAAACATATTTTTGCTGCTTAGTTTATGTTATGTCAGCTTACTCTCTAAAGCTAATGTTAGCAAAGTCTGGAACTTGAAGGATTTAAGAAAGCTGAACCACGAGTCGAACGAACTTTAAGCTGAACGTGGACAGCCTCTTTGTTAATAACCCAAATGTAATTAATAAATTTTCATAAATTATGATTGCAAACCGAGGGTATCAAAATAACATATATTAAAAATGACTTTTATGAAATATTTATTTGATTTACGGTAGCATCAGTCGTTTGAGTTGTCACGTAAATAAATAATTAAATGCAATAGAGAAAACAATCTAAAGATAAAAAATGACATAACAATGAAAATGTTTCCAAAAACTATAAAAGTACTTACGTTATATATTTTTCTTTAAAACTCTTAAAAAAAAATGTTAAGAAACGTGAAAAACGGTAGTGATTGTAAAATAAAATGACTATGAGTATAGTATTTTTTCTCTGGCCTAGCAACACTTGACTAATGTTAATAAATGATTCCCGCCAGTGTCATCTGTCATTCGCTTTGTGCCCGTATTGTGGCTGTAAATTCGTGTTTGCTTTTCTCTGCAGACTTATTTTACTAACTAACTAACTTGTTACTAAACTTCATAAGATTGTTTTCCGTTGGGTATAGACCACTGAAAAATAACATTATTATTCCAATAGTAAATTATCGATGTCCAGAGCAGGAGCTCCTACAAAGTGATCGAACTCCTTTATTAATATATAAAACTATTAATCAGTAGACCAGTCTACAGATATATGAGTATAATATGTTGATTCAGAATGTTTACAGACTGATCAGTTTATTCACCGTTTATTATTAGTTACTCACAATCTGTAGTGACTGGTTTACTGGTCAATAATTTTATAAAACAGACACCAATTAATACTGTACAGCCGATTCTCAACTTATTAAAGTAATGAGTTTATCAGTTCATTTGTATGCATGTACCAGTACTCACGTATATAATCACTTAATTTTAATTATTATCTTTTGAAACATCGACTTGTTTTAATTAAAAGCCAAAAATGTTAATTATAAACGCATTTTGTTTTGGAATAAATCATGAGTTATATTGTTTTTGCATTCTTTGTATTTTATCTCTGTAAAGCTGCTTTCTTTCGACGTTGCAAATATTGCCATAAAGAATATTTCGTGTAACCGATAGCTTTGTCTTTGATAAAACAATATTTTTCCGATAACATGTTAAACTGTTTGGAATGAAAAAGGACCGCAATAATTGTTCACTGAACAACTACCATGATAGTTATTGAAGGCTTTATTTCATTAGGCATTACGTTTTAATAGACGATATCAGTGGGAAGAGCAACTAGAAACATTTTAGGATGATAAATAATAGGATTTAGTAGACCTTACTAATTTATTGTCGATAAACCTTATAATCTCCATCGCTTTGATACCTTTTAGTGAATAAGATTATTGAACAGAAAAAAGAAAATTAGAGGATTTCTGATAGGCCTTGAAATGGTGTTCTTACTTTTTTATCCACTCCATTTTATGTAGAGCTTAAATATTATTTTTCAAACATTGATTAATCAGTTTTATTTAATAATCAGCGAAATGTTTAGAAAATTCTAGAAGAGTCCATATTACTCTAAAGAGTTACATTTAATTTAAAATCCTGAAATTAAATGCTTTAATCGAATTAATTAACGTTTAGCGGCTTCAAAACTTTTTAGACATTTTCGTTGCGATGGAACAATCCATCTCTATTGAATCTTATTAAATTCTGTAAAACTTTATTACTGCGCTAAATCTTTATAATATAATGTTATTCTATATTCTGTGTATATATCGTACATTTATTATATGTATAAGGTAACAGATACCTCGAAGAAAGTCTATACGAGTAACTAACAATTTGTATACGATCACTCTGTTTGTCGATTGATGCATTTGTACGTATATTGTATATTAAAATTAACCAGCTGAGAATATAATATGAAAACACAAGTTCAATTGCATTTCTAAAGTAATTAATTTGCATATGCGCTATATTTTATTTAATTAAAAGCCACTCAAGACACTCAATTCTCAGGCTTTGTCTAGTAATTTTGTCTGCTGCTATATTTGAAACAATTTGAAATATTTGTGGTAATTCTAAATATAGCTTCACTGAGGGCGTTAACTGTCTACGACACCTTAAATTAATCTGTAAATAGTTTATAAATGTGAAGCCATGGTGCTCAATAGCGACTTATGTTACAATGGTGTAAAAGAATACTTTCTTTTCAAAGTAACTAATGGGTTGGAAATTACGCAAAGAAAAATTGTACCCAGTGCAGGGATGCTTAGACAAAGGAAAAATATGTTTGCAAATGTGTGAATTATTTTGAGCGTGAAGTGATAAACGACGTCAGGCTTTAAAAAATAACGTATTGTGAGTAGCTATCAAAAAACAATACCGTTTTAACTGTTATTAACATACAGATAACATACAATGCTATTTAACAGTTACATTTTCATTAGTATCTACGTGATTACGATCTCGTGGTTTCTTTGCCGACGAGTATTCGAAAATTTCGGTACTCGCTTAGAAGAGTACAAACTACAAAACGGTGGTCATTTAGATGATGTAATTTTTTAAAAAATAATAACAACTGTTTAGCTTTCTTATAAATAAACTATTTTTATCAATATATCAATTGGTTTTTTTTTAAGATTTTTTCAAGTGGTAACTAATACGTGAAATACATGAATATTTACTCCACAAAATTAATTTAAATAAAATTTATAGTGATGGGGTTGCGTATATTTTATTTAATAAAACGAATATTTTCTTATAACTTCATATTTATTTTTATGGTTTACTAAATAATGAGACTGATAAAATTTACAGTAAATCGTGAAATAAATATTATTTTTAAACGAAATATGAAACTGCAGACAGAGCCATTCATATTTGTAAGAAATGGCTTCAGTAAACATTATGAGTCAAGGGTTAGCTGTCCTACACAAGTATTTATCGGTATGTCTTTAAAATTTTTTATGTAAGAATAACAAATTTCGAAATAATATTAAAGTTAAGAATTTATAGATTATCACTGAGCTATAAAAAAATCCAGTGATATTGTTTACGACTCTGTTACTTTACTTTAAAATTAAGCTTTAGACATTTAAGAAAACGTTTTTAATAAAGTTACTCATATACAGTAAAAATGCACCTAGACATTATGTGTAATCATATCTTACAAAATCTAAACAATAACAATAAGTAAGAATATCTAATTAAATCACTTTATTTAGATATTTCTAGCTGTAACCTGGCACGTTTCACTCCGGGAAACTTCACAGACAATTGCCTACTGCTTAGAACTGCTACAGTTTCGTACTGTGGTACGAATTTCGTACATACATATGAGTATGATGACAATGAATGAATCAAATATGGCAACATAATATGTATTAAATATTTATTTACCTTGATATGGTAAGATCGCGTCGCGTCGTGATCAGCAACTGTTAAAAATTTTATACTTTGCAATTATTAAATTCGTCAAAAGTGTAAATCTATTGTAATTCGTTTAAAACTATACGTAGAATCAATTTTTTTCCATAAAAATAATATAACCATGAAACAAAAGATCACAATTTGGAGGGAAATTTGAATTGAGAATGCTTTTTTTTTGTTATTATTTGAGTATTTTTTATATAAAAAGGTTTATGTCGAACATCATAACTGTTCAGCAGCCATTTTAAATATTTAAGATAGCGTGGAAATTTTGGTTAAAGAGCTTTTATTTTCTTAAAAGTAATTTACAATAAATTTCACATTATGAGAACATTTTATACAAATAATTAGCATAGTAGTGAGTAGAAGAGACGTTAATTTTCATTAAGTAATACATGCTTAAGCTTGTAGATAAGAAAGCGTTAGCACATACCTGTATTTTTATGTCACTAATGCTGCTCTAAAAATCTATGGAATATGTACTAACAATTAGGACTCACGAAAAAAAAAACTCTTTTAGAGAGTCAATAACATTGTTATAGGCACAAAGTTACAGTTAACATGCATATATGAATTCCAGCGTGAATTTAGATCCAATTCCAGAATTTAGACTTTAATCAGTAAGGAACTGTTTAAGTTTTTTTTTAAAGTTTTAATACTTTCAACCATTTTAATTTCATTTGATAATTTGTTAAACATTTGTGCTTCCTCAAAAGTTATGTTGTTTAACGTAATTTGTACGTGGCTTCACTAAGCCAGCATTATTATCATTTCATAGGGGTCGTTAACCCTATTTTACATTTGTTGTAAATTTGAATAGTTTGTATTTTAAAAGTTTTAGGATATATGTATTTTACCAATATAGTTGTTTCAAGTTCATTAATTTGGTTGACGAGTAAATTGTAATTGTAGGTGTAACAAAAGTCCTAATAAAATAACAATTTTATGAGTTTATTTTGTAAACTTTGTACGCTGCCAAGTTAGCAGTGCTTTCTCAAATTTCCATAAGGTAATCTACATGTGGTTTGACGAGGGAGTAACAGATATAATAAATAAATATATTTGTATTATAATATTTCTTGAAATAAAATAAAAATCTGACAGAAATAAGTATGGTATGCTTATGCAAAATTCAGTACTGGTTGTATTTTACTTCTGAATAAACCTTTTAAACATATTAAAAATATTTTAAGTCATTGATATTCAATAAAGTTAAGATGTAATACTATAACAATTAAGACGTTCTCGATTTTAAAAGTACATGTGTGTTATCCATTCGGTAGTCTAAAACAAGCTAATTTCTACAAGTGCCTCCTATAATTTATATAATGCCTTAACCTATTTAACAGTGATGTAAGAAACCATAGTCACAACACTGACAATAAGTACGTAAACGTCTTATAAAAAAACAATAGTACGGGTAAAGCGAGTCTGTGGCTGTTGTTGACAAATTTAAAAAAGTTATTGCCAACAGTGTCGGTAAAAGACATTAGGAACTTACCTTTTCTCATTTATATATTTATAGTGGTATTAGTAACAAAAACTTGCCAAGAAGGTTTACTATAGATCAAATACAAATAAATAATTATTTTGAAATATTCTTTTGTCAACAAAGTCATTAACCAGAACGATTATCATCTCTATTCATAAATATTACAAGCGGCTTAGAGGTGCTACCACATAGAATTTATTGATTTCCTTGATAAATTTTGGACCAATTTTACACTGTATAAGTTCTTAGGACGAAACCTGACTATTTTAGGTAGAGTTTCTTATCATGTTACTGCATGCTTGCTTTATGCACGTTAATATTTTATCTATGAACGTGTACCTTAAAAAAATATCACGTAGATGTAGAGTGGAGGAACGGAATATTTGGAATATAACACAAACAATTATGATCAAAATTGGACTTATAGAATTTTACAAGAAATAGTATAGTATCTTGAAAAAAACAATGACTACAGTTACTAGTAATAGTAAGTAATCACCCAGTGTTTGAATGTAGATATCTAATATTTTTTTGGTTTGCACAGTTACTAAATGTCACTTCTTCCAAGAATTGCATTATGTCATTACCACTATAGTTCCTTATTATTACAAAAAATGTTAATTTCATCCAATTTTACGGTTTAAATTTGCGTAATTCACTAGTATTTGAAAAGAACTTATCTCAACCAAGGGTGTTTCCAAGATATATTTTACAAGTCCCGATAAAAATAAACACAAAACTCTTGACTAAGCAACCCTGTAGAAGTGCTCGTTTTTATACAAATTTTACACTTATACTATCAGATATCCTATAACAACGAAGTGTGCTACAATAAAAACTGCGATACCGCTCACACTGTCTTCAAAATGTTTTACTTATGAAGAAATTGTGCATTCAGCACTCATACAGCTACTTTGAATACACCTTCGTTGCAAACTATCAGAATTAAAATACAAGTGATTACTAAAAATATTATTTTAGATTAAATATTAAATGTCTTATTATTAAGTTGCTAAAAGGTTTCCAGTAACTCTCATTTAATCTTATTTAATTCACAATTCAAATATAAATTTATGCCGAAGAGCTATGTTAGATTCTGTTAACACATCTGTTAAAAGAAACTGCTAAGCATTACTGAGAATTGGTCGATGATGAAATACATGTCTATATTTCAACTATTGTAAGGCCACTACAAACCGCCTATCATTAAACTGACATTATAAAAGAATTAACCCTGCAAGACGTTTGCTGCATTGAAAATCTGAAAATAAATCTAGAAAAACAGAGATATAAAGAATCCTTCAACAAATTATGTTAAAAGAAGCGCATATTACATATCCAAAACGCTCGTTATCTCGCTGACGATACAAAAACTCGGAAAAAAACCTTTTTAAAAGTGCGAGGACGCGAACCCCACTCTGCCACCGCCTTACTTATTTGATAAATAACCGCCTGAACAATAAATCACTATGCGAGAAAACTAGTGTATTTTGTCCCGTATAAAAATCCATCCAAACCCAAGTGACCGAGTCGGGGGGAACAGTTAGGAATGTCTCGACAGGAAACCTAGGCGCTGGTTTCTGTGGCTTTTATCGCTTTTCATTTCCTTGTTTGTGATTTTTGGTTGGTTTATCGAGAGTATCTGACGGAAATATCTAACTATTGCTATTTTCTATTGTTATTATCTCGTTTGGTAAAGTGGGTGAGAAAAGAGAGATAGCATGTAAAATATAGAACATTTGCGTTTTTAAAGTTTTATTTTTATGAAATTGAAATTCATAAATTACTATATAAATAAAAGATTTTAATGATTAAAGAATTTGATTCAGCACGCTACATCTAATGTATTAAGGACATTAAATTAATCTGTGTAAAATATATACACGGAAAAAACTGTGCAAACCCACAGAATGCAATGACACGAGGAGAAATTCTCCGTGGTCCTATTAAAAGCATTGGCGTTGAAATAACTTACAGGCTGCAAGTAACTGTTTACGATCTTACTATTTTCCTTATTTCATTCTAAGAAAACGCAAGAGAAGAAAAGGAGTTGAAAGATTTATTTTCCATAGAAGAGATTGACCTCTATGGTAGAAACTACGAATACGAATACACAGTGACCTATAAGTTTTTGGAAGGATGTAGGTTATGCGATTATATTTTTTTTGTGTGTTGTTTTGTCTACAAAGTTGATAGAACCACTATCAAATGACAACAAATGTAAGTAATAACATTAGTTGAAAATACTTATGATAAATGATGTTTAAGATAAATAAATATAGTTTTATTATATCACTCTTTTGTAATACAAAAAAAGCAACGAGGGATCAGCTTATATACTTATTAAAAACTGCATGCTGTGATATTATTGAGTGGCTTTATAAATACTCAAGGTTTGGATATCTGTTTTTTAGTGTTAAAAGTTTTAACGTTTTGTATATTATTATAGACAATAGGGTGCACGTTTAGGTTTTTAAATTTATAACTAGTCATATTTGCAATCAGTTAAGTAAGAGTCACTATATTTAAATTTAAAAAAAATCACGAATTTATTTGTGATTCTAAACGAAAAAAATATAGTACTAACAATAAGTCTGATTGAGTGGTTAACTCTTTAATTTTGTATTTGTCTTTGGTTTAGTTGAAAATATTAATTTTGGTATTTTCCAACTTTATTCCCGAAATTCTTGATTACAGCTATGACTGATTATTGTCGGAACAGATTAGCCATAGCATACGCACTAGGCACAAGTGAGCAAAGCCTTATTTCGTTGTTATCATACTCCATAAAGTTCTGGAGTTGAGGAAAGAAGCTACTGTAAAAAATATATCCAAAACGTTTATTATGATTCGAATTTTAATAAGTATTCAAATCCGCACTGTACCTCAGCTTAGAAATTTAACAGTTTCTTGAAAAACCTGCCATCTATGCATTCAATTATTAACAAATACCACGTTGTTCTAGCTGAAATCTTTATGGTAGTACTAGCAACGGAACTAATGATTATTGTATTGTGTAGATGGCGTTGTATTCAAGAAATAGTTGACACTTAATTCTTCACTCACTGGGCGTTCTTAATAGTTAGACACAGAAACATAATTTGTTTCTGTGTCTAACTATTAAGAGTTTGTAATTTTTCTTTTACGTATTTCCTTTACCATTTATGAACATCCTAACGTAGACATTAAATATTTATCAGTAGTCTGGTTATCATAGTACAGGCTCTGACTAGTTTAAAATCAGACAATCATGTGTAAGTAAAATCTGCAAAATTATTAACTATTATTAACTTTGGAATATTCAAGTAACAATACATAAATACAGGTTATTTTTACTGGAGAAGTGTCTAGTTATAGGGTCAGGTGGGGTAAAAACTGTAGGTAAAAAGAAGACAGCATAATATTTCATTTAAATAAACTTCAAATAGAACCGTGTCTCAATATAAAACAAGTTCGTTACAAATACAAATAGAAAATAAATTTACATTACTATATTCTTCATTAATAATATATTTTACATAATATTTCATAAATCACTTCAAATTTTGGCATAAAATCTTTTACACGCGGTTAGTGCACTTTTCGTGGCCTCGCTCCGATTCGATTAAGATAGAAAATGCAAGCAGTAATATTTTTTATCGCTCATGTCTCATAATTACTCTTTTTGGAGAAAAATAATAAGACACTTATTTTATTCTAAAACATGTCTTTATCACACAACTATTTACAAACGCATCAAATTACTTTATAGCTATGAAGGGACAGAATAAATATAAATTATTTGGATACATAAAAATAATTATAGAGTCACAAAAAATCAAAAGATTGGGTTTTTGCCTCATATATACGCCACCTGACGCTAGTGAAACAGATGTAGAGATGTTCCAGTAGGCTTCACATGTTTTTTGTATTTATATCCGCCTAAAGAACACTTAAACCTATAATCTAATTTATTATATTAAATAAAATGTTCAACAGTTTAGTCTTCAGACCTATTTTATATTATGAACTGAATTGTCGCATCTTCAACATTTATTACTCTTCATTAAATTTTTCAAAAAACGTATAAACTCGTATTCAGAGATAAAAGATTCGCTCCAAGTTCCTGTTTTATTAACACGTTAACCTGAAGGCTATATACGACATGTTTTGGGTTAAAATTGTTTATAAGCGTGTAATCAAGCGTTTATTGTATCTGTAATTTAAAAACGATGTAAACGATAAGAGATCGAGTAAGGTACTCAACTGAGTTTTAGGGCCGTGTTTCTCTTAAAAGTCGTTGCCGTTATATGTTTGCTATCATACTACACAATTCAAAGTAAATAATACAAGACGAAAATATTTGTTTCGAGAAGACATGGGTTGATTTTGAAATGAAGAGATTCAAAGATGATACAAGTTGTATACCTCTGCTACTTCAGGTGCCGTAATAAACGTAAATTCAAATAGTGCTAGATTAAAAAACCATATTGTCCTGTACCCTGGGTAAAGGAAACAACAAAACCTCTCTTTTTTCGTTCGATCAACATGCGTATGTTGACCGAACAAAAAAGAGCTTCCAAGCTTTTAATTATGATATTCTAGATAAACAATAAACTTAATAAAAATGAAACGATTCTTAATATTCTAATACACAAGGTAAATCCTATCTTTTTTAAAGATACACCATAGTATCTGATCTAACAATATAGCTGGTGCGATAACACATTTTGACTGACCCGGGAATCAAAATCGAGTTTTCCTATTTTCAAGTTTAGTTTTACTGGTTACAGGAATACTAAATAACAGACTGGAGTGAGGAAGTTGGAGTCTTGCCATCCGTTCCACGGAAGGCACATAAAGGCGTCGGGCTTGCTCCTTGTACATGATTGTGAGAGTGTGGGAACAGAGAGTTCACTTGTGTTTGTGTACACACTCGTGCACTATAACAGCTTCTGCGTATTTGGCTTGTCTCTGTTGAGAAAGTCCGCCGTGGCCGAAGCACATAGCTATAGCTAATGAACTGAAATATAATTAGTATATAATTTATATTGAGGAAAGAAAATTAGATATTTTTGACATGGTTCTGAGCAAATTACTTATTTATAAATGGTTGTCACCAATGAATTTATAAATTTTTAGTATAACACTAACATTCGTTCACACGAAACTGATTTCCTAAATGTATACGTTTAAATTCAGAATGTAATCTGTAGTCATAAGGAACCTTGTCCGAATTCGACGAAATATCTTACTGTATAGAGGTATGTTTGTTTATAAAGACAGCTCTCGCAGTAGGGTTTTTTTACGGGGATTTTACAAACACGTATGAAACAGACACAAAGAACACTCACACTCAGAATAACAATTTGTGTATCACACAAAGCGTTGTCCCATGTGGGTTTGAAGCCGATTAATATTGTGGGTTTAACACTGCTGCTACTGCGGTAGAAAGCGGCGAGATGACCGCTTCAACCACTTCACCATTAGTGCAGTCATAGAGATAACCAGGCAGCACATACATATTACACGCATGTTGTCTTTTTTCAAGACATTCGGTTCAGGTCTGAGACGACGAGAAGACCTCTGGTAAGTTAAAATCAAAGTCAAACATCCTTCACTACAATCTTAATGTCCATAAGTACATAGAGTACTAGTATAACAATTAAAAAAAAAATTACACAGAGAAAATCTGTTTCTATTTAGAAAATATGGGCAAAATGTTACGAAATAGGGTCTTAAAGAAAACATTTCTAGCCCGCCTTTTTATAATAATTTAATCTTTATCACAATGCCGCTTATTGACCGCACTAGAAAGGGTTAAGATTAATCTTGGGTAAGAGCACTTGGGCTGCCTTGGTAGCGCAGAGGGTGCGCACGCGACTGCTGTGCAAGAGGTCTCGGATTCGATTCCATATTTGTTTCGATATTTAGGTGTTTTCTACGTATACGTAAGTATTTACAAAAGAAAAAGTAATGCATATTGTTCTATCCTTCAATCTAGCTATCATAGTAAAACTGTACTTAGTTCGAAGCTAGGTAGTGTTGTGTGTCAGATATAAGATTTATTATGTAAATTTATTAGGGTGAAGGTAGTTTTTATTATATAATCGATCCTGTTACCTCTCATCTTCTCATTCTATAAGTAAGAATTTTAAACGCTTCTTAAATCTTTTCAAAATTAATATTGTTTGGAACAAAATTGCACGTTACAGAGAAAAGTACATAATAGTTAGTAGATTTTTTTAATATGTCTAATTAACATTTTTCTTACCTTGTACATATTTATTGTTGTATTCTATTTTATATTACTTTGATAACTAGAATTGTGCTGTTGAAAATCTTTTGGGGTGGACATAGACCTCAGTCGAAGACGAGGAACAAGTCTATCAAGGGGGGTCCCCTTGCGCCATTTCCTTTCTAGGGTACACCTGGTTCCCCGGCTACTGGTACCTGAGACGGCGTGCGGTTTTTGGTCGATTCCGACATAACCACCAGTAGGTGGTATCCGGGAGGATTTCCGCACAGAAAAAAAAGGGGTCCCCGTGGTAAACTTAGGTAAATTGTTCTAAGGAGCCATTTCAAGAACACCGTTCCCTGACAAACCCTGACTTTTGCACTCGACCATATGTCAGAGTGAACCAGGGAAGCATCTTTACGAAGTTGACCCTGATTTGACAAACGCCCAATTTCAGTTTAGAGCTGGACTTTCACTGATCGGCGTTGTTTACGCCACTTTGTTCCCCGTGTACAACGTACTTCAGCTCTTTCAGTCTTTCAGCCGGGGGCTTTTACGATTACGATGCTCATTAGAGAATATGAAAGAAACGCGAACAATATCTCTCCTATTCCGCACATAGTAATTTACTAAGAGAGCGTCACGATCTCTAAGTCTCTAGCTTGGAAATAGAAACTTTGTCTTAGAAAATAACTCTTACCTCTGTAAGAAGACATTTAGAAAATAATAACGTTGTCTAAACTATTAATTAGAAGTAGGAAAGTCATAAAGGTAGCGTAATTGTGTTTAGTAAAGAACAAAAAACAGTTAGCACAATAATTTATTGTGAACTCAAGCGTGAGACACATATGAAATCTAAAGTTAGTGGGATAATAAATCATGAAAGCACTTAGTCAAACCCATGTAACAATTCACGTTTTTGCGCATTACTTAAAAAAGTACAGTCACCATCAAAATATTCAAGCCCTTTTTTTTGTTATTGTAACGGTATTAAGCCAACCTGTGGCAGGTTTTGACATTTTTCAGGTAAAGAATTTAAAAATAATCTGATACCTTTAGATTAGTTAATTTAAATATTGCCACTAACTTCTGTTGCGAACTATTTAATAACTGGATTGTACGCAAACAATATTGTCACATTTATATTAGTGTCACCATCTCTAAGTAACAAAAGATAAGTGCTTCCATATTTTTAGCGAAGTAGGAAATTTATTTCGGTGTTTGTCTGCGTTTAGAGTGTAGCATTATGAGATTTTAGAAATATATCATTATTTTTACCTCAAGACATGTAGAGTAAGGTAACTAACTAATATGATTTTTGCTTATATTATGGATAAGATGAAAGGGATGTAATCTATTTTATTTCCACATGATTGTACGTCACAAATCAATTAAAACATAAAGAGATGTAAGTAAATAAGAAAGAGTAACAATAGTTAAAATCAAAGATAGTAAAGGAAGCATAAATCGAGTGAATTGAAAGACAAATTATCCTCGCTCCCAAAATAAAAATGTCCCCCGAGGTAATGTACGGTTACGTTACGATCCATATAAGTTTTGTATGTCAAAAACTAGCAATTTCGTTCCGTAGAAAATTTCCTTTTCTCTCAACTTTTAGTGGGAAACCTCGCTTACCAAAATTAAATGTTCTAGATTAACAAGTTTTTTTTTTTTTTTTTTATACCACGACGGTGGCAAACAAGCATACGGCCCGCCTGATGGTAAGCGGTTACCGCAGCCTATGAACGCCTGCGGCACCAGGGGCATCACGTGCGCGTTGCCGACCCTTTAAAAACCTATTTACCCCCTTCTTGAAGAGCCCCATACTGTAGTTTCCAGGGAAAACCTCGGCAGGGAGCTCATTCCATAACGGGATTGTTCGCGGGAGAAAATTTCTCTGAAACCGCACTGTGCGCGACCATTTAGGTTCCAATGTATGTGGATGAGCTCCCTGTCGATGGCGAGCGGTGCGATGGTAGAAAGTGGCTGTGGGCATCATATCAAACAATTCTTCAGAACACAGCCCATTGTAGAGACGATAGAGCACACACAAGGAGGCAAAGTCTCTCCTAAGACTTAGTGACTCGATACCGTCTGTGAGATCAGGATCGTCGACTATTCTCACAGCACATCTCTGAACTGAATCGAAAGGCTCAAGCTGGTACTTCGGTGCTCCCGCCCAGAGATGACAGCAATACTCCATGTGAGGTCGAACTTGTGTTTTGTAAAGTAGTAGCCTTTGTGCCGGTGTGAAGTATCGCTTCGCTCTATTCAGAACACCCAACTTTTTTGATGCCAGCTTGACCTTCTCTTCCAAATGAGCTCGAAATTGGACGTCACTGGAGATGTCGACACCGAGGATTCCAATACTCTGTGAGGTGGTAAGGGGTGTATTCTGGAATTGTGGAACCACAGTAAACGGGGTTTTCTTAGCAGTAAACGCACAGACTTGTGTCTTAGAGGGGTTAAATTGGACCAGGTTATCCCGACCCCAATCGGAGACTCTGTGTAAGGTGCTCTCGATTTGAGACACAAGTTGTTCGCGACTTTCTACTACAACGGTACGAGGGATGTTAGCTCGGCCCGTGTAATACGCATCTCCAGTACTGTCGTCCGCATAACAATGGATACCATCCATGGACAGCATATCATTGATATGCAGCAAGAACAGCGTTGGAGATAGCACGGAGCCTTGCGGGACACCAGCGTTTATGTCCATGCTTTCGGAACAGCTACCATCGACGACGGCTTTTATGTGTCTGCCGGACAAAAAGCTAGCCACCCACTTGCACAAACCCTCGGGCTGGCCGTAGGATGGTAACTTCGATAGAAGACCCCTGTGCCAGACCCGATCGAACGCCTTTGCTATATCCAGGCTAACTGCCAAAGCCTCATCTTGACTCTCAATGGCTGAAGCCCACCGGTGAGTGAGATACACTAGAAGATCACCAGTCGAGCGACCGTGGCGGAAACCATACTGGCGGTCGCTGATCAAATCGTGCTCCTCTAGGTAACTAAGGAGCCGTGTGTTGATTACACGCTCCATCACCTTAGAGAGAAGGGAAGTTATAGCTATAGGCCTGTAATTCGATGGGTCCGATCTATCACCCTTTTTTGGCACTGGATGCACATGGGCAGTCTTCCACGAAGACGGCACTTGCCTTTTGCGGTAGGAAAGCGCGAAAAGTCGCGTTAGTACAGGGCACAACTCAGGAGCACACTGCTTGAGTACCACTGCAAGTATGCCGTCTGGCCCACTCGACTTATGAACGTCTAGACAGTTTAGTTCCCGTCGCACTTCTCTTTGCGAAATGTGTATTTCCGGCAAAGAGTGTTGGCACGGCGGGTTAGTAGGCGGTACCGCACTTCCATTCTCGTTCATGGTCGAGTTTGAGGCAAAGAGTTGCCCAAGTAGGTCGGCTTTCTCTTTGGCACTGTGGGCCAAGTTACCATCGGCATTTCGCAATGGTGATAAAGACGACTGGCAAAAGTTTCCCTCGGCCGCCTTAGCAAGAGACCAAAAGGCACGACTCCCAGAGGGGTAGCCCGTAAGTCGCTCACCAATCGCGCCGATGAAATCGAATTTGGCTCTGGCAATTGTCTTTTTGCAGGATCTCGAGGCAGCATTTAGTTTGCGTCTCACGTCAGGGATGCTCGGATCTTTATTAGCACGGGCCGTGGTCCAAGCCCTGTAGGCAGTCTGCTTGACAAGTCTGGCTTCCTTGCAGAGCCGGTTAAACCACGGTCGCTTTTGTTTTCCCGCAGCTGCTGATGAATTAGGAATAAAATACTCCATACCCACCAGGATCGTCTCAGTGACAGCGGCTGCGCAGGGGTCGGGGTCTTCTGACGCGAAACAAAGCTGCCTCAACGGGTACGATGCGAAGAATTCACGCAATCCATCCCAGTCTGCTGATTTATATTGCCACATGCGGCGCAAATCGGCTGGGCGAGGTGGAATATGCCGCGCGCATGGGACTACGGTCCGGACGAGGCAGTGGTCGGATGAGCCGAGAGGTGCGTCCACCGTGATAGTGTAGTCGTCCGGACGCGTCGTCAGCAGAAGGTCCAGCAAAGAGTGCGCATGGCTCTCAATATCAGGTATTCTTGTTGGGGAATATACCAGTTGTGAGAGGCCATGAGCCAGAGCAAATTCATGAGTAGACCTTCCCGCAAAGTCAGTGGATCGAGAGTTTAGCCACTCACAGTGGTGGGCATTAAAGTCTCCTAAAATCACCAACTCAGCACGGGGGTACTGCTCAAGAACTTTGTCAGTCGTCGCTTGCAGGTGCTCAAAGAGTGCTCTAGTCTCCCTGTCGCCGCTATGAGACCTGTATAGGCACGCATAGATTCGAGTCTGACCTCCGTAGTCTACGCGCACCCACATTACTGACAGGTCCCTGTCTTCATAAAAATGAAGACGGCGACAGCAGATATCCTCCCGGACGTACATGCATACACCGGCACGTCTCAGGAATTTGTGTTCGAGTTTGTAGCCGGGGTAGGACATCTGTGTCTCCGTAAGAAATAAGAGGGTCGGCTGCGCAATCTGCAGATGAAGGTGGACTGCGTTCAGGTTGGAGTGAAGTCCCCTGATATTGCAGAAGTCCATATACGTGGAAGAGGATGCCGCTGTAGATACTCTTTTTCTACTTTTCTTTGTCATTTTTTTTGGAGGGCTGAATTGGTTTGTGAGGATTTACTGTGTTGACAGCTAAGGGGGCAATGGGGCGGTGCCAATCCGCACATGGCTGATGCGGGTAGTGCGATTTGTCGGCGCGGCGTGCGAAAGGGCCCCCGCTCCCCTCCTGCAGCAGCAACGGGTTCCACTCCGGTCTCCTCCTCCGGCACGACTTCTACTGCAGGGATTTTTCGCAGGCTGGCGGTTCGGCCTCCCAGGGTGGAGGTTGTAGTGATCCCTGGGTTCGGGAACCCATCTATCCTGCGGGCGGCCAGCGGACAACCGTTTCAGCGGGTCTTCCTGACCGCCGCGCCCACATCCCGCGCCCACACGAGCCAGTAGCAGTATTATAAGCACCACTGGTCCCCCGTTGTCAAAACAGCGAATCCTCTAGAGCTCTGGATACCTTACTCACCACAGGAACACAGCACTGCTGAAAAACGCTGTGCTATTTGGCCGTGGTCTTCTGTAAGGCGGAGGTCCTTCCCCAGTCGGGCTGCTCTAATGTTTGAGCGGAAAATATCGCGCTATGCCCTACCTCTCCTAAAAGTCTTAAGACTTTCAGGGTGCCGTACCCAAAATGGAAATATGAAACCTTACGGCTTGGTTATGTTCGTCCGACGGTCCGTTCACACTATATTTCACAGACTAAGTGTTACAAGCCTTTAATTTCACATGAATACTCTTCACGCTAACAAAGTGCTAAATAAAATCTTGAAATTTTTTTTAAGCATCTCTCGTACCTCGAGTATTTTCATGTGGCCTATGACGTGGGGTGTCATAAGAGAGGTCTTTGAAAAATAATAAGTGTTTGTGAAGACAATACTCTGTTGAAAGTATCAGTTAGTGAGGTATTAAACTTTAAAGCGATAATTTAAAAGCGTTACAGTCAAACGTCCTACCCTCTTCTAGCCAAACAATAGTATTGCCCGATCTGAAAAAAATAACGGTAGTAGCTTATATAATTAATTTAAAAGGAAAACTATCACATCTACATAAGTAGACTTAATTAGTTAAATATAACAATTGACCAACTACTTCGATTTTGTACGCCGCCTAAACAGTTAATCTGAAAAGTTTATAACATGAAATAACAAAACATAATCGCTACGACACCTTACATAGGGCGTGGTTTGACACGTGCTTGGATGTTTTTTTTGGAGTTAGTTTGTAACTAAAGGCTGTAAGATTAGATTAGCTAGATTTATTGCTTTAAATTAACCGCTCTACAATTATTTACGCCAGGCAACATTATATACACATGAGGGGACTAGGAGACTCTACGCTGGAGACGTGCGGTCCATAGCCCTATATGGGCCCCAGTATGGGCGGCGACCCCGAAGGCCAGCAATGCCGCGCTACTGTGCCGACTGCAGTGAGTGCTGGCCATCAGGAATATAAGGGGGTGCTGCACGATCTCCTTTGAGGCTGATAGTCTCTCAGCTGGAGCTCCACCATGGGACCTGGAGGTGAGAGCCCTTGCGGCTCTTTGTCAGTGGCGTAAGGAGGAGCAGGAGTTGGATCGGAGTCCTGAGACTCGAGAAATAGAAAATCAGAAATCCCAACTCCGACAGGTCCTCGTGGAGGAGTGGAAGGAACGACTTGGGCAACCAAGCGCTGGGCAGTAAGACTCATTATGGAAGATTGGCTTGAGAGGCATCACGGGACCCTTTCTCGAGACATTCCCTTACTCAGTAACATGGTTGCCACCATGATACAGAGCGAGAGCGCGTGGAACTCCGCCGTCTCTTTCTGCGAGCAGATTATGCTTGTGAAAGAGACGGCAGAGCGGGACTTCGAGAGGTTTAGCCCGAGGTTTTCCCGGTCCGTCAGGCCTAGGAATCTGTCACCGTAGCAGTAGCAGGCCGGCTTGGTGAGGCGCTATGGAACGCGCTCACCACTTTTGGGAGCAGGAAGAAAAAGGAAAATGCGGGTTGCCACACGATGGGGGTTTCTTTCTTTCGGACAAGCCTTAGGTGGCCCGAGGTACAACGGAGTTCCAGGGATTTTCTTACTAGGATGCACCTGGTTCCCCGGCTAGTGTTTCCTGAGACGGCGTGTGGTTTTTTTTCGATTCGAGTCCGACATAATCACCTTTCAGTGGTATCCGTGGGGATTTCCGTACACAAAAAAGAAAGAAAAGTCGACATTATATACAAATATGTAAATCAAAAATTTTACATATTATGTTTATATTAACGTAATTAGATTAAGTCTAAGCAAAAACTGCCCATAGGCATTCAATAACAGCAAATTGTTTTGTAATTTTTTTTGTAAAGTTTAAAACAAACAACTACTAAAATATTCAGAAGCCGATGTTTTCTCTTTAGAGCCAGAAAAAATACATTTATATTGTGAGATAAAAATAGACACAAATGGAAGCAGAAATGGACTAAGCCGATAACGACTGGATTGGAAAATGTTATCAATTCTTTTTCTCGTAAAAATGACTACTATATCGTAATTCTATATGCCATAAAAATATTCGATGACTACCTACTTCTATCCCGCGCGGGTTTGACATTTCACTATCGAAGGCCGAGACAAGGTAACAAGTCACAATACGAGTATGTGCTATATATAAAATGTGTGGAAAAAGCAGACCTTTGAAATAACACATTGAAGC
Organism: Hypercompe scribonia; assembly: GCA_949316085.1. NCBI lineage: Eukaryota > Metazoa > Arthropoda > Insecta > Lepidoptera > Erebidae > Hypercompe > Hypercompe scribonia. The sequence goes on from OX438980.1 coordinate 12,488,767, forward strand.
AGTAATTCTAGTTGAGTAGAGTGCTACATATTTTAATTTAATCACTTACGTTTGTCCTGTTTGAATAATATTTTGTAATGTACAATTGAGAGTAGGTTCTTTGGTTTTGGTGAAGTGTACGCGAATGGGCGAATTATTTTCTGTCTCACACTCCATAGACTGACTGCATTAAAATTCGGTTAAGGATGCTTTTTTTTTCTCAGTTAAGAACGGGTAAAAACCCGTAAAAGTATCTGCTATGAATATTTGATTTAATAGTTAATTTATAAAGATTTCAAATTATTATAGTAATGTAATGCTATTTGTTTTTAAATTTATTAGCTTTTTGGCTAGTATTTGTTATCACATGTACTACGAAATTACCCTACAATGATGAAAGTCGCGAGCACTTAGGATAGAACTTTTAAATAAATACATTGGTACAAATGCTAACATTTCACATTTTTATGTGCTATTTTCATTTAATTTTATTATTATTGTTGAAACTGTTGAATGTGCCAATGTTATACAACTTATTTTGTGAATTCGATATTATTATTGTTTTTATTACAATTGTATAGAAACATTAGTTACATTTAAAATAAATAAAAAAGAAAAAAATACACATTTAAAATAAAAAACAAAAATCTAGACAATCCTTGGCTTACTCAATTGACAAATCTTGACCTGATCTTAAATCCATTTAACCAAACATAATCGTTGAAGTAGTAAGTAATGTGGCTGGTGTTCTAAGGCGGCGGTTTATGTCGTGCAGTATTCCGCAGGGGTCTATCCTCGAACCACTCCTGTGGAACATGGGATACGATTAGGCCCTTCGAGGTCGATCTCAATTCGGTTCTCGTACCGGTTCAGGCTCAGATGAATTATCTGGGCCTGATCCTCGACGGGAGGTGGCTCTTCAACGAGCACTTTCGACAGCTTGTTCCGAAGCTGGTCGGCGCTGCTTCGCTACCGTGGAGGCTCTCCAGCCGCTCATCATCGAGTGGGCGGGGCGAGTGGGTGGGGATCCTTTCCTTCCGACTGACGCAGGTTCTTCCGGGACGCGGTTGCTTCGGCAAGTATCTGCGCTCGGTTGCTAGGAGAGAATGGAGTCCCATCTGTCACCAATGCGACTGCAGTCAGGACTCACCTCAGCACATGTCCGTGGGTTGTTTCATCTGGACGATGCAGCGTGAGGCCCTCACTGCAGTTATTGGATTAGATCTCTTGCTGCCGACGGTCATACGTCCCATGGCCAGTAGCGACAGTTGTTTTACCGCAGTCAAAACCTTCTGCGAAGACGTCATTTCGTAGAAAGAGGCAGCAGAGAAGGCCCAGGAGGACAATCTCCACTCGAACCCAATACGCCGCTGGCGAACCGAGCCTCATGCCGCCCTAAGCGTGGTGCACGGGACGGGTTTTCTCTTGCATCCGCTACAGTGACCAGCCACGAGGAGGCGACGTCCTTGGGTGCCGTACGTCACCTAAATAAAGAGTTTATCTAAAGATGCCAACGGGCAGAGGGGTCTGGATGTCGTAATAAAGGTGTTTCCGAACCCATCCAATCCCAGGTGCAGAGTGGTACACCGTGTGATTTCAGTCGGTTTTAGACTCCGCTGTGGTCACACCTCGAGGGGGTGTCTAAACGTTAAAATAAAAAGTAAGTAACATGACTTTATCAGTATTTAGTGATTAAAATATATTGAAGACAGATATAGTAATCGAGATATAGTCAATACTGGACAATATGTCGTCCATACAATTCATAGTTGACACCAATTTTCCATTTAATTGAAGAGCAGAGGAAAATAGTCCGTACAGCCCATCAACTCTGTCCGTTTCAGGAATGTTACGTGAAAAACGTAATAGCTTGCACATTGCAATTTAAGCACGAAACGTGGTCATATGACACTAGTCATTTTTCAATTTTATTTTGGATTCAAATTGTCCTGTTGAAAGTTTACAGTTACGAAACTAAAGTTAGAGACATATTCACTATTAATTTTTTTTTGTCGGACCTAATGTTTGTACGATCTGCAAATATTTGTTTCGAAGTTGTTTTCTATGTCTAATATGTATGTATTTATAAAAGGAAAGTTTATAGTATAGTATTTATGAGTCAGTCTAGTTATCATAGCACAAACTCTGCTTAGTTTGAAACTAGATGACGTTGTATGTTAAATGCCCGAAATATTTATTTATTAATTTATTTTTTTTAATAAAGATTTTAAATAAATATGTCGATATTAGAGAAGAAACCGTCAATGTATCAAAGTCATCCCTAAGAAATTTTATCATTTATCCATCAGCATAAAATCTTATAACCTATTTAAAAAAGGATGAGGTTCTTAAAGTTGATTGACTTTTTTGAGGTTTTCATATATGTATGTAATATCTTTGCCATTTTCAGTTTATCTGGATTTAAGTGCATCAAAGATGGCAGTATTTTTCTTAAGGGATATGTATAAAGTACAAACCTATTAAGATTCACGTAAATCAAATCATTCCGAGTTTACTCACGAAAAAAAGATTTGCCGAATGTCTTGTTTGATATTCTGCACGTGTTAACTGTTTGCAATTACATTTATTACCATGCACATGCATGCCAAGTACCTATGCCTTGTGAAAAACATTAAACTTTATTACATTGGTGTATGAAATCTATACTTACACATATACTTATACATAAAGATAAATGCTTTTAGCATACAATAAGGACTTGTTCCTTAAATAAAAAAATTAAAAGCTCTTCTCTCTTCTTCTTCTTCTCTCTTCCTCTCCATTTAAACCCTTTTTGTCATATAAAATGTTATTATAATAAATTTTATTTTATTACTACTACTTCTAATACTAAACAATATTTCTCCTGTATTTTGAATTAAATCGAAAATATTTAAAAGTCTATGAGTAGATATTAATTAAATCTTAGGACTTACAAAGTATAAGTTTATAGTTCAGAGAAATTAATATTATTGACGTCACTCAGAATGTATCTGTACACGACGCGGGTCAAGTCTCTCAGTACAGAGCTTGAAGCACTGAAACAGATAGCCTCGTCATCTACAGTGTACTATATCAATATAAGTACGTGTGTACAGTCACCTAACTGAAACTCTGGGCATTCACTGTGAGAAAACATTCACCCCACTACGTCTTTTATGTCGTCCCTTGTTTAACGTTTCGAATGGTAAAGGTGAATCTAAATTCGACTTGATTAATCTTGTCACGCGTCTTCGCTGTTTTTCAATTGAATTAACCTTCGTCACAGAACATATAACCAATATCAATGTTCGCTGCAGAGAAAAAGAAAAAAGTATTAAAGGACCATTTAAGTAGGTTTACTAGAATTCTAGCTTTTTTGCTATTTTATTTCACTTAGAATTTTTTAACAAGAAATAGCACAGTTAAAAAAACATATTAGCAGATTACATAGTCCAGCGCTTCTTTTTGTCAAAAATGCTGATCAATTTCTAAAGTTATTTTAAATCTCTACAAAGAACCAAATCAGAGATCAGATTTTAATTATATCTAGGTAAAGGACTATACAAGTATAAATATGGGTACAGACGTTAAGACCTGAAAGAATTTAATCCGGGTACTTGCAAAGTAGAGCATCTGAGGCCGGCTGTCTGGGTAGTTTTTAGTAGAATCACCACATATCTCTGACCCGTGTGACGCAAGGAAACCGGACATCCAAAGGGATCCTCCCTGACCGCAGAAAAAGGATAATTTAAATCAGCCCGACTTCTTAGTGTTACGTAAAAATAGATGTAATTTTGCTCTGTGATTGGTACCGCATATTTTAGAGGTAGTGCTCTTCACAATTGCTTGGAATTAAGGCATTTTGACATCATTAGTGACTTTAAAACTTCCATACTTATCTTCAACAAGTTTTTTATCTCACACAATCAACCTATGGGACAAATTGTCACGTGCAGTGTTTTCAGGCAAATATCATGTTCACATTTCAAGTAAAATAAATTGTTAATTCTGTTTCATTGTCTCTAAATATTTCTCTTTATAATACGTTTATCACTTTATAACCGTTTATATAATACGTTAAATTACGTTGATAGACATACTATGTCTAATTTATAAATGCCAAACCACAGGTGTACACTTACAGTCAGAAAAGTCTTAAGTACCGTAGTCAAGTTACAATGATAAAATCTTTCAACTACATTTTGTTCGTAACTCAGCATATATAAAATAGGGATAGTAAGGTTATTTTAGTAATTAAGCTCATGAGATGATTGCCTCCGATAATTATGATGGAGAGCAGGTACACAGGGTTCCATTTCTGTAATGTATGCACACTGTGTCAATTTTCAACGTAATTATGGTAACACGATCACTGTAATGAAATTTTCGATCCAGAGAGTTTAAGTATTCATTAAAGTTGAACTAGAACAAACTAAGGCAAAATTGATGTGCACCAGTTAGATTAGCCCCATGTTTCTTGAAGAAACAAAAGGGAAATTCATCAGTAGGCGATGAAATAACCGGCGTGCAGAAACTGATGGAACCCATCCGACATTACGTCTGCAGATAACGAAAAGCCGGGTATGGCAGCTCTCCAGATAGTCGATTGATCAGAGCAGCTGTATGAGAACCTTTTCTACAGACTCGGTGCTCATGGGATATAACAATTTCGTAAAGACTCAATGCTCTTCTAGTGATCAAAGTTGCCCTGAGAGAGTTGAGTTCCACTGCTATGGCAACGACTGTAACGAATACATGACGCGAGTTTTCGTTTGAGTTTTTCCAATAATCGCTTCGGAAATGCAGTATTTTGATCATTTAGTAATGAATACAAATCTTTTTTATTGAGTAGATTGGCCTTACAGTGCACTATCAATCATGTGAATCGAAATCAAGAATGTAGATAGATAGTGGTGTACTTAAAAATATAAATTTCGGAAATTTATTATCCCTATTGAATCACGTCTGTTCTCTTTTTATTAGAAAATTGGTTTATTGAAAAAATCAACAAATCATTGTCAATAGCTATAAAAGTATTAAGCTAATTGTGTTTTTCCATTTAATTAGTATTATTACCATTGTAGATAAATTCACTTTTTTTTTCTTTTGTAATTACATTATTTCACTCAAAGACTTTAGTGTAAGCATAGTTAATACGTATTTTGTCTAATCGCCAAACCATGAACTGCCATATAATCTTGGATTACTTGTAAGAACCTTAATCGGATCTGTTCTTAATTGACGTATGCTACTTATGTTCATATAAATTACTTTCCTACTAAATTTGATACAGTAGTACAGTAAAGGCTATAAATTTGTAATGACACGAAACTTTTTCCATAGTCAATTCATCAGTTCAGGAAGTTCGATTCAATTACAATCCATTTACTTTAACCAAAACTTTTTTAAGAAAAAACGAAAAATGTCTTGAAATGTAATAAATTCAAATTGATTAAATAACAAGCCCTTTTTTGTTTATTCTCAAGTAACACCTTACCAAACGGTAAAAATAATAGATAATCGTTTTGTGTGTATATTACGTCAGTAACGTGATAAGTCTACCACGAATGGCATTTACAAAAAGTTACTGAAAGAATTTATACACATACAAACTCAAAATGTTTGAATTTTTGTATTTTTTTTAGATTTTCATGATTGTTTTTTTCCTTTTAAAGCACCTCTTATTAAAGACAGCAAAACAAAGAGCAAATTATTCAAATCTGTCAAGCCTTGTTTGAGTTAAAGCGAGACTAATGAACAGCAATTGATCTAACTAAGCACAAATTGAACAAAAGATAAAGCTTCAAAATAAAGGTTGTATTTTAGAAACGAGTTTGAACATGAAGGTCTTTTTTGCCGACAAACATTTACCACCTCCTAATTACTGGTGTACATGTCGTTGACAGATTTCATCCAACATACAGAGAATGTTAATTCTGCATAGTGGTTGAAATATTGAATGTTTTTAAAAACATTCAATATTTGCATTTAATTAACAAGACATTAAATGCAAATAGAAAATATTCTGTAATTAAATGCTTTGTTAGTTAAAATCTTGTTAAAACCATTTTGTTTAACCTACTTTTCTTAACTTATCGCTTATAACAATTACCTCATAAAGACATATTAAGTATAGTTTACAAATAAAATTTAAACAACTGTGAAAAAAGAAGAATATGCCAGCAGTGGTACTAAAGTGTTGTGCACCCGAGTTGTCTCCGGTTCTGACTCGTCTATACCAACTCTCTTTGGAAACTGGCAAAGTGCCGAGATCCTGGAAGCTTGCCTATATATACATTGTTCAGCCTATACCCAAAAAAGGAAGCCGTGCAGACCCAGCCAATTACAGACCTATCGCGATCACCTCTTTAATCTGTAAGGTTATGGAGTGTATCTTAAATAATCGTCTTCTGACATATCTTGAAGCAAACGAGCACCTCAGCGATAACCAATATGGTTTTCGCAGGGGACGCTCGACCGGAGATATGCTAATATATGCCACCCACCTTTGGAGCGAGGCCTTGGAGGGTCACGGTGAAGCAATAGCCGTTTCATTAGACATCTCAAAGGCCTTTGACCGGGTCTGGCACGAGGCACTACTTAGTAAGCTTCCAGCATACGGCATACCTACTGAGCTCTGCGACTGGTTACGTGACTTCCTGAGGGAACGGTCGATTCGAGTTGTCTTGGATGGCTGCTCTTCCAATCTAATGGCAATCAATGCTGGTGTACCTCAGGGATCTGTTCTCTCTGCAACCTTGTTTCTGCTGCACATAAACGATCTTTTAATACCCGGTATTATTAGCTACGCCGATGACAGCACCGTAATTGAGAGGTACATGTCCAACCTGCGAGCTAATCCAGAGGAAATACGGTCCTTGAGAGAGTCCATGATTGAACGGGTGAACGTGACATTACAGTGGGTGTCCGACTGGGGTGACGCCAATCTTGTCCAGTTCAACCCTTCCAAAACACAGGCGTGTCTTTTCTCCGCAAAAAAGAGTACCTTCGATTTAACACCCACTTTCGAAAGTGTATCCTTACCGATTACTAACCATCTAGGGCTTCTAGGTATTACCATCACCTCTAACCTCTAACTTTGGCCAACAAATTGAGTCTATGGCACAAACGGCGTCAAAGAAATTATCAATTCTTTTAAAGGTTCGGCGGTACTTCAGCTCTGAACAGCTGCTTAATCTTTACACAGCCCAAGTTCGATCCTGCATGGAGTACTGTAGTCACCTCTTGGATGGTGCAGCCAAATATGATATCATATCTGGAAGCTTTGGACTCAGTTGACCGAAGAGCCCGTAGGTTAATTAACAACGAAAAGCTCTCAAATAGCAGACTGAGCACTGACCCTTGAGCATCGTCGTCGTGTTGCCAGTTTGTCGGTTTTTTATAGGATACACTTTGGAGAGTGCTCGAAGGCTCTCTTCGAACTGATTGAACCATCTCCATTCCTTTATCGGACTACTAGGCGCAGGTAAAAATTTCATCCACACGTTGTTGACATACCCAAAAGTCGAACTAAACGGTTTGACAGCTCTTTTTTGGTGAGAGTCGCCAAGACTTGGAACGACCTGCCTGGGTCTATTTTACCTGATGACATGAACTCTGGAGCCTTTAAGAGTAGAGTGAATAGGTATCTTTTGGATGGGCGTGTACCACCTTCGTCTTCATCTGCGCTTTCCATCAGGTGAGATAGAGGACAAACGCCTATTCCATTACAGAGGTAAAAAAAAAAAAAATTATAAAACGACAGAAATAAATCCTGTATCGAGGGGGATTTTACAAACATACTTATAAGAAACGAACATAAAGAACCAATGAACCAACCCAATAAATTAATTATCAAGTATAATAAATGTTATATTTATCTATATATATAAAAGAAAGTGGTGTTAGTTACACCACTTATAACTCAAGAACGGAAGAACAGATTTAGCCGAAAATTGGTGGGGAGGTAGTTTAGAACCAGGAGACAGACATTGGATACTTTTTATCCCGTTAGAACGGGTTTAAGTAAAAAAAAATCTGCTTATTTATTGACTATAAGGCGGAACAGAGTTCGCAGGGTAAGCTAGTTAATTATAAAGAATGCATAACAAGAATATTAAGTTGCATTCGAGAAGATTTCACGAGAGTGTACATCAGATAATTCTACGTCGATTTTTATTTTACTTTTATTTGTTCATAACTAAAAAGTTGATAATATCTTCGAAAGTAAAAATTTGATAAACTTCTTTGCTTGTCTTGAATTTTTCAATGTTCTTCTTCCTGGATTACCTTAGTATAAGTTTCTTTTAAGTAGCATCGACGTTAGTAATAAAACTTCGAAGGAGAACACAGGATTTTAATTTGAACATTGGGTGTTCAGCGGTGAGCTCTGAGACTTTAGCAATTTTCTAAGCTACATTTCTCTATGCAAGCTACGTCTATCTAAAAAACTATGATTCAAATATTAAAAACATTTTTTTTTATTATAAATTACTACTTGCAACTGGCCTGAGCTATGTCACAAAAAAGTGTGTTCTAAAAACCAAGATCTTCGTGAATAGAACTAAACAAAGTTCGCCTCGTCGATTGAGATCATAAGTATGGTTGTTGCTTTAGACGTTAATCCTTTGGATGTTAAATGAAGCCTTCTGCTGTACAACACCTCATAGACCTTGAGTTTGAGATGATATCGAGCGGAATTGATACATATTTCGGTATCTAACTAACAACCTGCGTGATACGCTTTTGATGAAAATGATTAATTATTCATAAACTGTACCGACTGGAACATGCGTTACGAATATTAAAAGCTTAGTGATAATATTGGTGAAACATTACGTCAAACATATTATTAAACTTTGGTAATAATAAAAATTATAAAGTTTTCACGGGTTTCAAAGAAATTGTACAAAATTAATTCAAATCAATCAAATACTATTTCGTATTTCGATACTTAGTATTTGAAGAGTTATTTTATTTAATTTTTTGTGGATACATAATATTATAGCTGTGAATTCGTATATTAATTCTTGCAAATGGTTTGAAAATTATCACTTTTTTTAGAAGAAAGGTGAATATGGGGTTAACTGACAAAATAATTGATAAAAATGATTAATTTATGACGACACATTTAGTATTAAAGCTTTGCCGATGTTGACAAGTGTACCTCCGGTACATCTGGAGGTCCAAAGACGTGCAACCTTTTACTATTGTTGGATAGTATACCACTCCACGAGAAGATAACAGATTTTAATTCTTGGTTTTCAGCAATCAATCATCACAGATCAATATGCTCACTTTTCTACACAAAAATAATTCACTCATATAGTTTAGTGAAAGGAAAATGTTCAAGTAGAATGTGCGTTAACGAGTGACAGTTGCAATAAAGACGATTATACAAATGCGACAATAGAAGACAAAGAGCTCTTACGTTACCTAGTATCAATTTACGACTTGGCCGATAAGGCAAAGGACGCAACAGCGTAAGATCTGGTCATCACTATTTTTATCTATGTGCGGTTTAGCTATTTAATATGTTGACTTTGAAATTCATTTGTTAAGGATGGTGTAGTAAACACATTCTTTAAAAAACATTTCCCGTAAAAGCATTTTTAACACATTACAGAATAAAAAGTGGCCGTAGCAGCGATTTGTGACGTATTAAAAAAAACTACTTACTAGATCTCGTTCAAACCAGCTTTAGATAGAAGTTTACATTTTAACGTACATCATTTTTTTTTTCTGTCTTATATTTTCAATTTGTTCAATTTGCATCGGATTATTTTTTTGCGGGTCTTTAAACAGTTTAACTTCTCGAATTTCCCGAGTGTCATAGCTCAGTGAATTGGAGGGTTACCGCTGTTGGCGTTGGTATACAGAAATTATAGTACTTTGGGGAAAGTTTACTCTAATATAAATCTAGACAGATTTAATAAGAACTAATGATATGAAAAATATTTTTTTCATTTGCTGGGGGTCGCAGTGATTGTGATTGTACATCAAATTGTTATTATAGACTAGTGTGATTAGGGGTGCTGGGCTAGAAAACCTCCACGTGGTGCACCCTGGTAACGTTGGCGGCGGCATTGTTTCTTCGGATGCCTTTTGGAAGAGCACATCACCGCCAACGGCTAATATTCTAGCACAAAGAGGAGGCCTTACTTCTTGGGCCATTCGGTCGAGGCTTGGTCCAACAGAGCGGGCATTTTTGTCGATTCCTCTGTTGGCTCTTCGCTCTTTGGAGCAATGAGGAGGAAAACCTCGATAAAAAATCATTAGGGTGGGACCCTTTCATGGGTCGGCGTTTCTCAACTATCAATGGTGGAGAAAGGAGAACGAGCTCGGTGTGTACTCACACTGCCGCCGAGCAGGCATTGGAAGATTTAATCTTCCTCTCACCGTTGTCACATCGTAATTCCGAAAGGAGTGTCGTGGTTATGTCTCGCGACACCAATCGGGGGCGAGGGTCTTGGCTTAGCCGCCCTGACTGCGAGGAAGAAAACCTCTTTAAAAAATTACCCCGAATCCCGTGTTCTGGTGCGTGACCAGGGGATGCATGGCTGATGGGCAGTTCAGTCGTAAGCGCACTCCCAGCTGAGGCACCTGCGGACCCCTCGGTTGGGCATAAATTTACGCTTGCCCGGGTATTGGGGATCTCTGCCCGGGTCGACCTCTGTTCTCCCCATCTCGTGGGTTCAAACATGGAATCTTTAATTAAAACTAAAACCAATACTCTTAACGAAAGAAAGAAGGAAATGAATAAGGAGAAGGAGAAAAATGCAAGAGCAGAGGACTTCTCTTCCAATGAAGAGGAAGCATTAGTTGGGATGCCTATCTCGGTGGGGCTCCCAGAAGTCATTATGGCTGCTGGGAGCCGTAGAACATCGGAACGATTACGTTCCAGATCCGTCGCGGGTGGTAGCTCTAGTGCTAGTGAGGATGCACTGGAGTTTATGGAAACGGAACTATGCGACAGCCGAAAACGCGGACGCGACAGGGACGAGGAGAGCGACACATCCCAGGAGATGTTGCCTCCTAAGGTTCCGAGTAGTCGCAGAGGGAGGCCACGAACCCCGGTCTCGGCCCCGGCAGGCTCCGTCTTCTGCAAGGCGGAAGCCTATAGACGAGTCAGAGCAGACGGCGAAACACTGGCGGAGGAGGAGATTGCAGATCTCCTGTTGAAAATTAAGGAGCCGATGGTGGGGGATTCAGTTCCCCAAACACCATCGTCCATGCAGGAGAGAGCGAATGCGGCGGTGGCCATTATTCACAAAGTGGCCACCAAGTCGAGTAACCTTAAGGGCTCTTTTGTAAGAGCCCTTAAGGACTCCTCTTCCGCTATTGCGGGGGTCGTCGATACCCTCATCGGGAACGTGGCTCGTCTGCAGGCAGCCAACGATCGCCTGACGGGGCAAGTGGCTGAGCTCAGTGCTCAGTTCGCCCAATTCCGGGCGCATCGTCCGGCTGTAGATCCAGTCCCGTCCGCGTCTCAGCCTGCTCCCTCTTTCAACCTCGGTGGTATTTCTGATGCCTATCTGCGCCAAATTACGGATGCAGTATGGCGCATGATGGACGGGCATCTGGCTGGCCTGGAAGCGAGGCTACCACCGGCCCCCGTTGTCCGCCCGCTGCTTGCGGCGCATAAGCCGAAGGCCGCATTGGCACCGTCAGCGCTTCCCGTTGTGGGCGGTCGCGTGTCCTATGCGGCGGCGACGTCGGTGTCAGCGGCAAAGGCTGGAGCGGATTTCCCTCCGCTCCCCACTCCAACCGCTGTACCTGGCACCACCACATCTGCCCTATCCAAAGATGGTTGGCAGGTAGTCGGCGGGGCTAAGTCCCGAAAGCGGGGTAAAAAGGCAGCTCAAAAAGCAGCCTCTACCCCGCAGTCGCCATCGGTGGTAGTGGCCACTACGAAGAAGCCGCGCAAGCTGCAAGTGCCCAAAACCGCGGCGGTGGTGGTCACCGTGTCACTGGAAGCGGCTAGCAGCGGACTGTCCTACGCGGCCATATTCCAGAGGGCCCGGGCTAGTCTTACCAGTGATATCGGGACGGTAGGAGTCAGGCTGCGCCTTGCTCAAACAGGAGCTCGAGTGCTCGAGTTCCCTGGAGCTGAAGGCGCAAAAACGGCAGATGCCTTTGCCGAGAAATTGCGAGGCATGTTTGCGGCCACGGATGGTGTGAAGATCGCCAGACCTACCAAGTGTGCAGAGTTGCGCATCTCGGGTCTGGACCACTCTATAACGACCGAGGATATCCGCGTTGCAGTAAGAGAGAAAACGGGGTGCAACGCGGTAAACATTAGGGTCGGCACCATCCGCCCCGGTCCAAGGGGGCTTGGCGCAGTGTGGGTCAGCTGTCCCGTAGCGTCGGCCAAAATTTTGGGTGACGCCGGTAGACTGCTCATCGGTTTCGTGAGCGCTAGGATCACAGTCCTGGCGGCGAGACCGATGAGGTGTTTTAAATGTCTGGCATCGGGACACACACGCGCCAAGTGCGTGAGTTGTTTTGACTGCAGCGGACTATGCTTCCGCTGCGGTCGACCGGGGCACAAGGCGGCAGAGTGCTCTGCCGCCCCTCACTGCCCAGCGTGTGCGGCGGGTAATAAGCCTGCCGATCATCAGATTGGACAGGGGGGCTGCAAGCCACCACACACATCTCGGCAAGTGTCGGGGGCTAGCCAGTCGACCCAGGCTGCCTCTGACGTCGTTTTTGCGTCAATATCATCGCCCATGGAGGAGGTTGTAGAGACGGTTCAGTAATGGACCAAGTCTCCAACCTCCTTGTCCAGACGAACCTCAACCACTGTGCCGCAGCGCAGGACCTTTTCCTGCAAACCATGGCACAGTGGTCTATCGGTGTTGCCGTAGCCGCGGAACCCTATTACGTTCCTCCCCGTCCAAACTGGTTGGGTGACCGGGACGGTTCCGTGGCAGTCGTCGGCTCCACGGCGGCTCATTCCCCGCCCTTGTCGCTAAGGGACAAGGATACTGGATATGTTGCTGCCGAGTGGGGGGGCATCACCGTTTATAGTGTTTACTTCTCCCCCAACCGGAGTTTGAGCTACTTCGAGGTTTTCCTTAACAACTTGGAAACCTCGATGCGGCGTTTAACGTCTGGGCACGTCTTAGTGCTGGGGGACTTCAACGCGAAGTCCATTGCGTGGGGTTCCCCCAGGACGGACGCCAGGGGCGAGGCCGTAGAGGAGTGGGCGGCCTCGGTGGGCCTCTGTTTATTGAACAGGGGCTCCACCAACACGTGCGTGCGACAGCAGGGAGGGTCGATAGTGGACCTTTCGTTCGCTTCCCCAGCCCTCGCCGCACGAGTAAGGAACTGGTGTGTCCTGGAAGAGGTTGAGACGCTCTCGGATCACCTCTACATTCGATTTGAGCTCTCCTGGACCCAGGACCCCAGTAGGGGTCACGCGGCGTGGCGTTCTTCTCACTTTCCGCGGTGGGCTGTAGCCAAACTGAATAGGGACCTACTAGAGGAAGCAGCCATAATTCACTCTTGGCTGTCTCCGCAGGCTCCGGCTGAGGAGGTTAACATGGGGGCTGGTCGTTTCCGCGATGCGATTACGCAGATCTGCGATGCGGCCATGCCCCGCATTCGAGGTGTCGGCCTCCACGGAAGGAGGTTTACTGGTGGTCCCAGGAGTTGGCGGACCTCCGCGCGGCCTGTACTCGTGCCCGGAGGTCCTACACCCGTAGTCGGCGGCGACACCGTGAAGATGGTGAGGAGGACCAGCTTCATGAGGAGTACCGAGAGGCGCGGCAAACTCTGAAGCTGGCCATCAGCCGCGCCAAAGAAATTAAGCGAAAGGAAATGCTGGAGGGTCTCGATCGTGACCCCTGGGGTCGCCCTTATCGTGCGGCGCGACAAAAGCTGCGCACATCGGCCCCCCCCTTACAGAGACCCTCCAGCCCAGCTTCCTGCGGGAAGTGGTCGAGGGCCTTTTCCCGCAACGGGTGGAGCACACACCCCCGTCGATGGCCTTCACGGTCGGAGACGACGGGGCGAGCGAGGACAGTGTTCCGCCCGTCAGAGAATCGGAGGTAGGGGCGGTTGTTCTACGGATCCGCTCTAAAAACACCGCCCACGGGCCAGACGGGATACCTGCCCGAGTGCTGGCCCGAGCCCTCGAACACATGTCGGACCGTCTCAGGGAGGTCCTGGACGCTAGCTTGGCGTCTGAGTGTCCCTGAGTGCTGGAAAAGCGAGAAGCTGGTCCTATTGAGGAAGCCGGGACGGCCAGCCGAATCGGTAGCGGCCTATAGGCCCATCGTGTTGCTGGACGAGGCGGGTAAACTGTTTGAGAGGATACTCTCTGCCCGCATCGTCCGGCACCTCTACGAGGTGGGCCCCGATCTGTCGGACGCCCAATTTGGTTTTCGGGCGGGGCGTTCGACGGTCGATGCCGTGCTGCGCCTGAGGGCCGTTACCGAAGAGGCGGTGAGCTGTGGTGGCGTGCTGTTGGCGGTGTCGTTGGACATCGCCAACGCATTTAATAGTTTGCCATTTAGCTGCATCAGGGAAGCACTCCACTACCATGGGGTGCCAAAGTACCTGAGGCAGCTTGTGGCAGACTATCTTGAGGAGCGAGGTAGCGACAGTTGTTTTACCGCGGTCGCAACTTTCTGCGAAGACGTAATTTCGCGGAAGGAGGTGGCGGAGAAGGCCCGGGAGGACGATATCCACTCGGACCCAATTCGCCGCCAGCGAGCCGGGCGTCGGAGGCGTGCATACCAGCGCCTCATGCCGCCTTGAGTGTGGCCGCGGGTGGACGGGATGGGTTTTCCCCTCCATCCGCTACAATGGCCAGCTGCGAGGAGGTGACGTCCGCGTGTGCCGTACGTCGCCTAAAATAGAGAGTTTATCCGCAGATGGTGCCCGAGGTAGCGGGCAGGCGCTAAGAGGGATCTGGATGTCGTAATAGCAGCGGTTCCTGGATCCCTCCTATCTCAGGCGCAGAATGGCACACCGTGTGGTTTTAGTCGGTCCGATTCCGACACACCACCCCGCCGTAAGCCCCGGTGGGGTGACAGCCCGAGGGGGTATCCACACGTTAAAAAAAAAAAAAAAAGACTAGTGTGATTAAGAAAAAAATTAAAACAATATGATGAAAGATTGCGTGCTTTTAAGATATTGACAATTGTGTGGTGAGGACATCTGTCACTCTAGCATAAGCAGGCCGGGGTGGCGAGGCGAGTGCTACGGAATGCGCTCGCCCCTTTGAGGGCAGGAAGAAAGGGAACATCAGGGAGGAGGGGAGTATCTACAATTCATAGGTGGCACGAGGTAAGTCGTGGTACCAAGAATTGACTTACTAGGGTGCTACTGATTTCCCGACTACTCGTACCTGAGATGGCGTGCGGTTTTTGGTCGGTTCGAGTCCGACATAACCACCTTTCGGTGGTATCCGTAGAAATTGTCTCAAACGGAAAAAAAAACAAAAAGTGGTTATCTTAATCCACTCATGGTACTTATTCGCCGATACTTTTAATTGAAAGCATTACTTCGAATATTTCATTATAATTTCAACTGAATCGTAAACAAACATTATCGGTAAATTATTGTTTCAGTAATTTGAAGCAACAGAAAACATAAATTTGCGAGTCACTTTTGTATTTACGCAAGTAGATATGTATATCAAGTCAACACGCCGTATATTTTTGACAGTAGATAGATTCTTTAAACCTCCGAATTGTTACAATTGCCCACAAATAGTATTCTATTTATCGCAATCATTAATCCTATAGAGGTATTTAACTATTCTGTAAGTACAATAATGGCAACGTGTCTTTATTGCACACCAGGTTTATAGATAGAAAAGGTACAATAAAGTGCGCATACGTAAAATATTTCGTAACAAACCAATTTAGAAATAATCGAGAATCAGAAACCAAGTAATGTAACGTCTATGTACGTAGGTACGTATGTAGACGTTACATACGTAGGTACGCATATAGACTTGAACACAACAGAATTATTTCGTTGTTTGAGATAAAGTTAAATAAACTTCTCTTCAGCTCCTCTTTACTCTTTAGTTTTAAATTAGAAAGATGAACTCTTATCAATTGAAGGTAACATTAAAAGTTTCGAGAAAGTACCTAAGGGATTACTGATATATGTCGTTTGCTATTACTGCTTACTCATTTCGTACCCCAAAATGACTTCATATGATAGTAATGTAATAAGAATTTTGTTCCCTACTGGCATTTTTAAGATATTTTGCTGTTTTTCAAGTTTAAAAAGCCTAGTCTCATTATAACTTACGGCCTTATTTTATTGAAGTGTTACATCAGAAGGTATAATCTGAACGATGTTACGCGACAGTAAAGGTGCAGTATAGTATGATTTCATTGCGAATACTTAACATTTGTAATGATATTATAGTAAAGCTTATCAACACTGGATTAAAAATAAAATTTTGTGATAAATTAATTCACTATCTGGATAATCCTTTGTTTAAAAGAATTCAGTACGGTTGGGGTAATGACGAATTGGTATTGAAGAATACTAGCTGACCTGGTGAACTTCGTAACGCCATAAAAAACTTCATAGGTTCATGCACAACAACTTTGCTGAAGATCATCACATACATAGTGCATGACTTGATATACATATGTTATTATTTTTCTTTGAATTGATTGTTATTGTCCTGGACCCTTGGGATGAGTGTACCTAGCACTCCTCCCAAAAATTCTGGGTCCAGAGTTTCCGTCAACGGAGGGACCCATGGCTTCAGTTTGCCCAATATCATTTTGTATGGGCGCCCCCATGGATCCCTATCCAGTCCCGCGATGAATGAAATATAGCCTATAGCACTACTGAATAATGTAGCTTTCAGATTGTGAAAGAAGTTTCATAATCAGTTCAGTATTTCCGAAGAGATTTAGTCCCTACAAACAAAAATACAATCAAAGTTACAAACTTGACTTCTTTGTAATATTAGGATAAACATAGATTTGACTGTAACGTGTCTTGGAGGAGGTCCTTCCCTAGCCGTGGACTGTAACGAGTCGATGATGATGATGTAGATTTCGTATTGCATTGTGAATAAATAGATTACGTCATGTCTCTTTTTCGCTTATAATATTTAAATAACGATCTTAATATGACAACATTTCCAAAGAATGCTTTATACAAATTTCGGTCAAGTATTAAGTGTAGCTTTGCCGCAGGGTTGATTTATTCAATGTTCTTACAATACTGTAACTATTAAAGGAATTAATTTAAGAAACTAAAGTGTCAAAACCCGTCTAAATTGTTAAATATATGCGAGTGTATTTGACACGTTACCCATGTCTCACGAGTGTAAATAAATCTATATAACATTTCCTTATACAAAGCAAAGTTAAGGTCAAGAAACAAAATTGACATAGGCCAAGCCATAATTTATAGCGGTCTTAGAGGATAGGCGGTCACGAACACATGCTTGGCCATATAGTGAAATTTCAGGGACATCCTGGTACCGTTTCTGAACTTATTTCCTTTAAATAAAGTCATTCACCTTACTATGAACCAACCGTAAAATGACACTATATTTGAAATTGGAAATCACATTGAGTATAAGTCTTTTAGGAGAATTTGGTTGTCGATGGACAACCATTTTGATTTTTAGGCATATCATAAAGGTTTGCGAAAAGAAAGTAATACTATTTTTATATGTAAACTATTACACATGCATTTTAATTTAGAAATACTTTTCTACCCTATGTTGTCAATAGATAGACTAATTTAGGAACACCACAATTCAATCGAAAGCTTAATCCACTGACGTCATTAGGATGCTGCCACTTCTGCGTACGAGTGAACTGAACATAATGAAAATACAGGTCACATAAGAGATGACGTGTGGGTCAAACACGCAATTAATTGAATTCCACATAATAGCAAGCGACAGCGCGATGAACTCGACGAAGATAGTGGCACAATTCGGATCCCTTTCATAATAGTTAGTCAGCAATGGGAATTTCTTTCAAATAACTGGTGACTGTAATACTATATTGTGAAACTTGACTGTTGAGACAATGTTAGTAATATTATAACACAATTAGAGTAGGTGGTCCGTGTTATTGGGTAGTAAGCTAGAGGATAACTAGGCGTAGTGTCTTCCAGTTTTAATAAGCAACTGTCATGGTCATTGCCAGTTCATATAAGATTATTGTGAGTATTGCAGTAATTGAATACTTTTTAATGTAAGTTATTCGTACATGGAGTATTCTGTAGTTTCAAAATTAATCAAAGAATGAAAATGTAAGTAGATAAAAATATAAACAGTTATACGGCACAAAAATTTGTATATGATGCGTATGTAAATTTTCTTATTTTGCAACACTCTTTAGTAATTGTTTATTGTTAAATGTTAATTTACGTCAAAAAAAAAAATTAAAGGAAATTACCAAATACCAAAATATAAACTAAAATAATATTTGTGAATAATTAGAATTTACAACTCAATTAGTAATCATTTTTATCATTTCCTATTTATAAAAAATATCTACTTGCTTTGGTAAATACATTTACAGTCTTAATAAATGTTTTGAAAAATGGCTTTCACAATTTCATTCACACAATTAAATGACTCTTGTTTATATATGCATGTTATAACTACATAATACTACTAAAAAATCGAAGTTCAAGCGGGTCTTAGTAGAGTTAAAGCCGACGTCAACCTAATTCCGGAAAAGTCTCGGGGAAAATAAAAATAAATATTGCTTTTCCAATGCCAGATTGTTAGTTTTTGAGTAGTTTCCTTGTTACTTCAAACGTAAATGGAAAGCATAAATTGCTTGATAACCACATTAAGTATTTGCCTCGTGAGTTACTTAAAGGCCATAAGGATCTACTTATTTATTTAGTCTATTATATAGGGTGGGTCACGAATTAGTCAATATTTGAAAAATCGTATAAAAAAAGTCATTTGATATGATATTTTTTTAAGAGAGGTAGGGCATAGCGCGATATTTTCCGCTCAAACATTAGAGCAGCCCGACTGGGGAAGGACCTCCGCCTTACAGAAGACCACGGCCAAATAGCACAGCGTTTTTCAGCAGTGCTGTGTTCCTGTGGTGAGTAAGGTATCCAGAGCTCTAGAGGATTCGCTGTTTTGACAACGGGGGACCAGTGGTGCTTATAATACTGCTACTGGCTCGTGTGGGCGCGGGATGTGGGCGCGGCGGTCAGGAAGACCCGCTGAAACGGTTGTCCGCTGGCCGCCCGCAGGATAGATGGGTTCCCGAACCCAGGGATCACTACAACCTCCACCCTGGGAGGCCGAACCGCCAGCCTGCGAAAAATCCCTGCAGTAGTAGTCGTGCCGGAGGAGGAGACCGGAGTGGAACCCGGTTGCTGCTGCAGGAGGGGAGCGGGGGCCCTTTCGTACGCCGCGCCGACAAATCGCACTACCCGCATCAGCCATGTGCGGATTGGCACCGCCCCATTGCCCCCTTAGCTGTCAACACAGTAAATCCGCACAAACCAATTGAACCCCCCCAAAAAAAATGACAAAGAAAAGTAGAAAAAGAGTATCTACAGCGGCATCCTCTTCCACGTATATGGACTTCTGCAATATCAGGGGACTTCACTCCAACCTGAACGCAGTCCACCTTCATCTGGAGATTGCGCAGCCGACCCTCTTATTTCTTACGGAGACACAGATATCCTGCCCGGCTGATACATCATACCTACACTACCCCGGTTACAAACTCGAACACAAATTCCTGAGACGTGCCGGTGTATGCATGTACGTCCGGGAGGATATCTGCTGTCGCCGTCTTCATTTTTATGAAGACAGGGACCTGTCAGTAATGTGGGTGCGCGTAGACTACGGAGGTCAGACTCGAATCTATGCGTGCCTATACAGGTCTCATAGCGGCGACAGGGAGACTGGAGCACTCTTTGAGCACCTGCAAGTGACGACTGACAAAGTTCTTGAGCAGTACCCCCGTGCTGAGTTGGTGATTTTAGGAGACTTTAATGCCCACCACTGTGAGTGGCTAAATTCTCGATCCACCGACTTTGCGGGAAGGTCTACTCATGAATTTGCTCTGGCCCATGGCCTATCACAACTGGTACATTCCCCAACAAGAATACCTGATATTGAGAGCCATGCGCACTCTTTGCTGGACCTTCTGCTGACGACGCGTCCGGACGACTACACTATCACAGTGGACGCACCTCTCGGCTCATCCGACCACTGCCTCGTCCGGACCGTAGTCCCATGCGCGCGGCATATTCCACCTCGCCCAACCGACCTGCGCCGCATGTGGCAATATAAATCAGCAGACTGGGATGGATTGCGTGAATTCTACGCATCGTACCCGTAGAGGCAGCTTTGTTTCGCGTCATAAAACCCCGACCCCTGCGCAGCCGCTGTCACTGAGACGATCCTGGTGGGTATGGAGTATTTTATTCCTAACTCATCAGTAGCTGAGGGAAAACAAAAGCGACCGTGGTTTAACCGGCTCTGCAAGGAAGCCAGACTAGTCAAGCAGACTGCCTACAGGGCTTGGACCACGGCCCGTGCTAATAAGGATCCGAACATCTCTGATGTGAGACGCAAACTAAATGCTGCCTCGAGATCCTGCAAAAAGACAATTGCCAGAGCCAAATTCGATTTCATCGGCAGGATTGGTGAGCGACTTACGGGCTAACCCTCTGGGAGTCGTGCCTTTTGGTCTCTTGCTAAGGCGGCCGAGGGAAACTTTTGCCAGTCGTCTTTACCACCATTGCGAAATGCCGATGGTAACTTGGCCCACAGTGCCAAAGAGAAAGCCGACCTACTTGGGCAACTCTTTGCCTCAAACTTGACCATGAACGAGGATGGAAGTGCGGTACCGCCTACTAACCCGCCGTGCCAACACTCTTTGCCGGAAATACACATTTCGCAAAGAGAAGTGCGGCGGGAACTAAACTGTCTAGACGTTCATAAGTCGAGTGGGCCAGACGGCATACCTGCAGTGGTGATCAAGCAGTGTGCTCCTGAGTTGTGCCCTGTACTAATGCGACTTTTCGCGCTTTCCTATCGCAAAAGGCAAGTGCCGTCTTCGTGGAAGACTGCCCATGTGCATCCAGTGCCAAAAAAGGGTGATAGATCGGATCCATCGAATTACAGGCCTATAGCTATAACCTCCCTTCTCTCTAAGGTGATGGAGCGTGTAATCAACACACGGCTCCTCAGTTACCTAGAAGAGCACGATTTGATCAGCGACCGCCAGTATGGTTTCCGCCACGGTCGCTCGACTGGTGATCTTCTAGTGTATCTCACTCACCGGTGGGCTTCAACCATTGAAAGTCAAGGTGAGACTTTGGAAGTTAGCCTGGATATACCAAAGGCGTTCGATCGGGTCTGGCACAGGGGTCTTCTATCGAAGTTACCATCCTACGGCCTGCCCGAGGGTTTGTGCAAGTGGGCGGCTAGCTTTTTGTCCGGCAGACGCATAAAAGCCGTCGTCGATGGTAGCTGTTCCGAAAGCATGGACATAAACGCTGGTGTCCCGCAAGGCTCCGTGCTATCTCCAACGCTGTTCTTGCTGCATATCAATGATATGCTGTCCATGGATGGTATCCATTGTTATGCGGACGACAGTACTGGAGATGCGTATTACACGGGCCGAGCTAACATCCCTCGTACCGTTGTAGTAGAAAGTCGCGAACAACTTGTGTCTCAAATCGAGAGCACCTTACACAGAGTCTCCGATTGGGGTCGGGATAACCTGGTCCAATTTAACCCCTCTAAGACACAAGTCTGTGCGTTTACCGCTAAGAAAACCCCGTTCACTGTGGTTCCACAATTCCAGAATACACCCCTTACCATCTCACAGAGTATTGGAATCCTCGGTGTCGACATCTCCAGTGACGTCCAATTTCGAGCTCATTTGGAAGAGAAGGTCAAGCTGGCATCAAAAAAACTTGGTGTTCTAAATAGAGCGAAGCGATACTTCACACCGGCACAAAGGCTACTACTTTACAAAACACAAGTTCGACTTCACATGGAATATTGCTGTCATCTCTGGGCGGGAGCACCGAAGTACCAGCTTGAGCCTTTCGATTCAGTTCAGAGACGTGCTGTGAGAATAGTCGACGATCCTGATCTCACAGACGGTATCGAGCCACTAAGTCTTAGGAGAGACTTTGCCTCCTTGTGTGTGCTCTATCGTCTCTACAATGGGCTGTGTTCTGAAGAATTGTTTGATATGATGCCCACAGCCACTTTCTACTATCGCACCGCTCGCCATCGTCAGGGAGCTCATCCACATAATTGGAACCTAAATGGTCGCGCACAGTGCGGTTTCAGAGAAATTTTCTCCCGCGAACAATCCCGTTATGGAATGAGCTCCCTGCCGAGGTTTTCCCTGGAAACTACAGTATGGGGCTCTTCAAGAAGGGGGTAAATAGGTTTTTAAAGGGTCGGCAACGCGCACGTGATGCCCCTGGTGCCGCAGGCGTTCATAGGCTGCGGTAACCGCTTACCATCAGGCGGGCCGTATGCTTGTTTGCCACCGTCGTGGTATAAAAAAAAAAAAAAATAAAAAAAATATAGTCATTTGATGTATAAAAATAGTTTATTTACAAGGAAGCTAATTAGTTGGAACCGTTTGCACTCTTCTAAGCGAGAACCGAAATTTTCAAATACTCGTCGCCAAAGAGATCGCGAGATCGCTGACATCTTCTTCGCTGATTTTTTCTTTTAGTTGACGTAGTGTATTTGGTTTAGTGGGATAGACACGATTTTTAACGTAACCCCATAAACAGAAGTCTGTTCGGGATTGATATGGACTTCTGGGTGGCCATGGAATATCGCCTCGTCTGGAAACTAGCTTTTCTAAATAAAAATATCAAATTATTTCATACGTTTCATAAAGGCATGTTCAAAAAGAAAATCTATTGTACAAGAATTAGTTTTATAATATTGCAGTTCATATTTCAGTTTATGTTGGGCTGTCATTTTTCGATCGGTGAATAGGAATGATTTTTCAATAACAGCCTTTTACAGTCCACTGCTGGACATGGGCCTCTCTTAGCAAGGGGGTTTT
This sequence comes from Hypercompe scribonia, assembly GCA_949316085.1. Taxonomy (NCBI): domain Eukaryota; kingdom Metazoa; phylum Arthropoda; class Insecta; order Lepidoptera; family Erebidae; genus Hypercompe; species Hypercompe scribonia. The sequence continues at coordinate 12,511,764 of OX438980.1, forward strand.
GGCCTACTATACCACGCTGGCCAGACGGGTTGGAATAGGGTTTGTTTCAAGTTTTCCTTCTCTTTGTAATTATATTTTCATGAATAGTTTGTTCCCTTAGTCGCCTCTTACGACACCCACGGTATGAATAAGGGTGGTAACACTATGTATTCTTAATCCATCACCACACGGATAATGATTTAAACATCTTATACCATACTTACTTGTTTTGAACAGCAATGTGGCTCTTTGATAAAGATATTTTCTTTAAGTAAATTAAAAGACTTAAATAATAATGATATTAGTCATATGCTTGTTGGTTCTGTGACAAATTTTAGCGAGGTCTTTAGGCAATGGCAATGATGACTTTGGAAGCCCGGCAAGTTTATGTGCTTGCGGCTAATTATAAGTTTATATGTTACAACAGGTCTGTTTTTAGTGACCCTAACCTCTAAACCGAAAGTTGTTGATTCAATTCCTACCCAGGACAACTATTGTAGGATGAGCACTATGACACCATTCGTATTGTATGTATGAATTCCTAAATATATAAACATGTTTATCAGAAATCTGAAAAATATAGTACATGCTCTGTCTAATTTAGAAGTAAACGGCTGTGTGTGAGATGTGTTATTATATTTAATTTGTGTATTAGTTGTGTGTGTGTTGTTATAATAAATGGTAGGGTTGCAGTGGCGTCGCTTACAATTATTCTATTTTTTTTATTTATTCATACAAAAAAACACACCTTACCGCTTACTTGAAATGTGTAACGCTTGATATGCATGAAACAGTGAAGGCGTCGAATAATGTTTTCAGTTTGTTGAAAGGAACAAAAAGCTTCAATTTATAGTACAGGCCTTACTATTTGCCTCTGGAGGCGACATATTCAGTAAATTTTCATTTGTATTGAACACGTTTTTAATTATTAACAGTGTTGGTAGACTTGGTAACTTGGCATATTTAATTTTTATGGGTATCATAGTTTAATGAAATTCTTACTTGGTAATGTGGACTGCGGAATAAATTTTAGTAATTAATAGTCCAAATTAAAAAAATATTTTTTTAATATAATTTAAGGCATGAAAATAACATTTAAGAATTAGACTTTTTAAGAGTTTCAAATCTTTATTAGTAGTGTAAATCAAACAATGTAATACTTCGAACGCTGTCCATCCAAGCTAACTATGAACTGAATTGTATATACTTAACATTTAAATTAATTAATTTAAATAAATAACGAACAAACTCAAAATTATTTATTGGAACGTGTAGTGGTACAGAACCCGTATTCACATTTGAATGCAAACCAGTAACCGCCACGTTTGTATAACAGCCTGTACCTGTACACAGCGAACGACATGGTTTTGAATGATGTTTTAGCGGTTTTCAATAACCGACAGATTGATTAATAAATACGCATTGATATTTGCAAGTCATTGCTATTACCCACATTAGAGGAGCGAGTTAATAACGACTGAACCATCCATCAATGTAGGCCAGTCATTGAGCGCAGATTATAGAAATTCTATCTACGATAGTGAACCAAATTATTTAATGTCGGGTATTTTCAGCTGCTATATGAAAATATATTTTTATATGGTACTGGTACGATGATTAAAGATTATAATTATGTAATTTATTAGCCTATAGTTTAGTTTGTATGGGTGAGAGAGGACATTTAACTCGAAAAATTTGGTATTTTAATCATTACTCAAACGATAGTTATACTAGACTAAACTTGTAAATAGAAATGACCTTCTCTTGAAATTGTTAAAAGACCTTTATAATGATATCGCAAACGGGACAGGCGTCAAGAAAATCAATTTCATTTCGTCCTCTAAAAGCAGAGAATATGAGAATATAAAATATTTTTTAGTAGTGAGGATGTTGTCCGGGTAAATTGATCACATTCCACAATGAATGGATATGTGGTAAGTGGCAATTTTCTTTTCTCTACAACGAAAAACATATTTATAAAATATAAAGCTTTTACTCGAGCCTTACTACAGAAGAAAGAGAAAGTAAAAACCTGTATTAAATGATTAGTAATAAACTAAGAGAAAATTATTTTAACATCCATAGGTTACATCTATATGTATTCACGTTACTGACATCTTAGACAGAACTGTTTATGATTTCGTGAACAGTAGGATGTACTAAAATAGGACTACATTTGCTACTCTTAAAAGAGTAAGTCTATTTATCGTGGAAATTAAATGTTGGGCATTTCGAGGGTATTAAAAGTAAAAAGTTTTTTAAAAAGAAAAGTATTAAAAAGAATATTATATTAGGTAGGTATTTGGTTGGTTTAAATAGAAATATATGCAAAAGCTCAATAAGGTCAGAATTGCATGTTTGCAACTCGAATGTCTGTTGTCGGGAGATCTACTTCTAAACATCACCTGTAGTGTCTTTATTTAGCTTAAAACCATATAGTCATATCAATTTATCTCTGCACAAATACGACTGCAATTCAAAATAAAACATCATACACCATTTATATTCAAACTCATTTTTATTCAAAGCAAAATATTTGTTAATTTTGTAAAGAATCATTTATAGAAACAAAAAGCGACAGTACAATACAAAGTTAAACAAATGAATTGTTTTAGTTTTATAATGATTTTTGTAATGAAGATGGTCTTAGAAAAGTTCAGAATCTAAAATTTAATTTTGTCCCATCTTCACATAACTATTACTAATAATAAACATTTACTGTCACGCATTAGAATCCTTTAGGGTATGAAAAGATAATATTGGTTTCGATGATTTATGGCACATATCGTACAGCTTAGTGCGATTTATTGAATCAGAAGAATGTGTCATTGAACTTCGCTATTACTTGCATCAATTTAAGATTTAGATTATCATATATTTCTACTTATAGAAATCCAGAAGATTTTGAACTAAACATTCTATTAATCTTTTGGATAACATGTAGATTTCTTTGAGACATTTATAACTCTCCCGGTCAGTCAGACCCTGGAACAGACCAAGTTTTCCTACACTATGCAGTACTGTTGTCCCGTTTAGGTTCCTCTTTTAGGCGGCTCTTACGATATTCACACATGACTATGGATGATTACATTCCATATTAATTAATAACTAACTTCGATCGTGTAAAAGTACGTTTGTAGGCTAATACGTCTACCATCACTACACGTCTATAAACCCGTGAATAAACATTTGTTTTACATCGAAACTGCCATATTGTTAGCATTTTACATATAACGAAGTGAAGTTGAGTTCATGTTTATTTAACCCAATCTTTTGGCCATTATAGAGCTATTCAACCGTCGAAAATTGTTAAAAGCGCTATTCGTATATCTCTTCGTACTGTAAACCGTAACGAGTTCACTCACATTGTACGAAATGTTTCAATAAATGTAAACAACCAAGGAAAAAATATGTTTTGATCAACTATACCGAAATTTATAGATTATAGGTGAACTACTTTCTCTGTTTATTAGAAATTAAACGTTGGCTGATGAGTAAGGTTTCATTATTAAAAACTTATTTTCCGCCAGTGTTTTGATCTCACGTAATAGGTGGTGAGCCTATTGCCGCTAATCGGGATGTTTTGTTAATCAGAGCCTCGTCTGTCAATCAGCAGGTGCGCCCACCTTACAGGTGAGTTTAAGGTCGATCATAATATCGATAAACATCATAATGTGAAGGTTTATAAACAATCCGTCATGTTAATAAACAAACTGGCGAAAATACTCACAAATGATACAAGAATTCCTTAACATTTGAATCTAACATCCTGTACAAACATGTTACGGGAGTTCATATGACCGTTGCTACTGAAATTTGTTGTCTACAATCGTAACGCATGGCTTCAACAGGATGAAGCCACTTGTCACACATCCAATGAGTCCCTACCGATGGTCAAAGACATATTTCCGGAAAAACTGATTTTTTCAGATAAGGTGACATTCCATGGCCACCCACCCAGAAGTCGAGGTCTATCCCCAGCAGATTTCTTTTTATTGGGTTATTTGAAAAATCGTGTCTAAATCAATAAACCAAATACACTACGTCAACTAAAAGAAAAATCAGCGAAGAGATATCGACGATATCGCGATCTTTTTGGCAACGAGTATTTATAAATTTTGGTGCTCGCTTAGAAGAGTGCAAACGTCGAAACGGTAGTTATTTAGATGATGAATTTTTAAAAAAAAATCCAGCTAATCACTTTTCTTGAAAATAATTATTTTTTATAATTTATCAAATGGTTTTTTTTACACAATTTTTTAAATGTTATCTAATTCGTGGCCTACCCTATATTTAGTGATATATAAATGATCGATATACCCGCAAAAACACCCTTGTTTTGAGTAATAAAAGCATGGACTTAGATGTGTTTCATTTCAATTATCATCCATATGGGACAGAATAACACTCTCAGCTTCGATAAAAAGTGACAAGGAGATCCGTATATACGAGTATGTATATTTGTGAATATCATAGGAGATAGAAAACAGTTATATCTCCAAGAAGAAGAGAGAAGTAAAAACGTACATTCAACCTGCATAAAGATGATCATTAATAGAACAATGTCTTTGCACAAGACTTAGCAACATACCCCCATAACTCTATAAAATTGGCGAACAAATTCAACACCAGTCATTTATTACGCGGCTTAACATTGGACAAGACTAAGCCTGTAATGTTTGAACGAGGGATAACCGGTCGTTTCGAGCGTTTTTTAATATATTGGAGCTATGTACTCAACAATATTTTAGCTTATCTAGTTTAATAGAAAAACTGTTGAAATTAGTCGAGTGTATATTTTTACGGACATAAATGGCCACACGTTAAAAAGCAGACTCTGTTCACGTGTTATTCCTGGTATCCATCCTTCCTATACAAATAAAGTTACTAATAAATTACATAGTTCACTCCATCACGTGGTATGTTAATCGTCAGTGAAGTGTTAACAGTGCGTTTGTATTTTTTTACAAATTTAACATTTTAATATTATTTAATGAAGAAAGGTTACGGTCTTCATTTAAAATACTTAGAAAGGAGATAAGAAACTACTAAAAAAACTCAGGTAAACCTACACAGTCAACACTACGCAAGTCTCTCAAAAACTTATCGATTCGTAATCTTCGAAATGAGTTATGGAATTAATAATACCATAGGCTACGGCAGTAGAGATAGTAATGTGATCTGGAGGTCGTAATAAAAACTGTTTCCATATACCTCCTATCTCAGGCGCAGAGTGGCACACCGTGTTGTTTTAGTCGGTCCGATTCCAACACACCACCCCACCGTAAAACCCCGGTGGAGTAACGGCCCCCCTTGGGCCGTTTCCACACGTTGTAAAAAAAAATAGTCATAGTAATATGGATTCGGTTGTCGTAATAACAGCTGTTCCCGGATCCCTCCTGTCTCAGACGCAGAGTCACACACCGTGTGGTTTTAGTCGGTCCAATTCCGACACACCACTCCGCCGTAAACACTGGTGGAGTGTAGAGGTTTCTACACGTTAAAAAACAAGTAGAAATATTAATGTTCTGATGACAGTTCATCTTCGTGTGAAGAAATAATTCTTTCGCACTCCTAGTAAAGCAAACATGTTAAGCTTAAAAATATTGGCCTTACACCAATGCCCACGTGACTGAACTATATAATTAGAACATTAATATTACAGGGGTAGTTAGTCATACATTTTTAAGCATAGAGTACTCAAACTACAAAACGTTGAAGTGTAAACTATGCTATGACCTAATACAAGAGTTATTCAATGCTGGCAACTAACTCGTAGTAATATTAATATTCATACTAATGTAACATGTTGAATATTGATTGGTATTGATTGATACATAGTTTGATAAATTTACGTGCAGAATGATAGCATAGAAGCACAAATTCATTACGTGATCAACTTTCATATCACGTAGTTTGGTGCCGATAGAAAAGGTTAGGCTCTTTTCTTTTTATCGAGGTTTTGTCAGATTGGTTTCTACACTTTTCGTTAGTATTTGCGTTTGTAGTCTAAGAAATCTGTTGGCATTTGGCATACAAAGGTTTCTTCGGGAATAAATTAGTTTTGTTATATAAGCGTTGGATATAACGGCTAAGACTAGATTTGAAAAGTGATCAAAAGAGATTCATAGCAACAAACATAACCCTATCATTGAAGATTTTATTGACTATTCTTAACTAGAATTAGTATTATTTTAAAGTCTGGACTGATATATTGTAAGGGTTAGAAAATATCTTCTCGATAAAATTTAGATAAATTTAGTTGAACGTTTGAAATGAGTAGGGTTAGACATAGTTGAATATGAATTCAAATGATTTTTATATTGTAAAGCTACCATCAAAGTAATATTCTGAGTATTATAGTGCGCACAGTATAATAATTGTAGTTAGATACATGAATTCATTTTATTTACTTTTGTTGAATACAATTTTTCCAGATTTTTATCGATTGGTAATCGTCACAATTATAACCGAAAAGAGAAAGTAAGAGAGAGGAAGTTAACACAATCGTGCATAAATGGGTAAATTGTAGCTGATTGCTTTAACTTCCTCGAAATTAATGTTCGTGGAAATTGGTCAAAACTTCTACCGAAGTAAAATTGTCGGGTAGCCTTGCCTTATTTTGGCACTTTTACTCTTGAAAATTTTCAGTAGTGTTTAAAGTGACAGGTTCAAATTTCACATGTTACTTCGGTGGCAATTAATGAGAAACACATGTAGTGTTTAAGCAAATAAATGAGTATAAGGCATAATGAATACTCTAAAGTGGGTAGTACAAAATAAGAAATGATTTAATGCTAATATCATGGATTTGTAACTAAATTATAATTCTTTTTTATTCTTGTTAAGAGCTTTCCAAAGTGACTCTACTCTACATGATAGAAAACATAAATAGAATCTAAGAATTGTGTTCACCATAATTATTGCGTGTGTAGACAATGTAGTTTGGTGACCCACACTATGGTGGCATAGTGAAATACTTTTTCATGCTCCACTTGGGACGTAAAAGGTATACAAGGTCGAAGTGCGCGTACAGCTGGGAGTGGTACGCTATAGAGTATTTGGGCGATTGATTTCATAATTCACGTATTACCGTATTATTAGCTGATAACTCTAAAAATAACAATAATTGTAAACACTAAAATACAAAATAGTTTCTTTTTTTTTAATTCATTTTAAAACAATATTTATGTTTGAAGTCGATTTTTTTTTGTAAATATGGGTAGTCCTAATAAATTCGACAAAGCGAGCTTACTTGAAAATACAGCTTGAATGTTATATTTTACTCTGTAATTCTGGTGTCTAATCATTATCAGATCCAGTGTTATTGCATATTTTATTGAGTTTTACAGTTTGACTTGACCATATACTTTAGTGCAGATGTCTGTCAGAACATCACCAAATGAACGAAATTTAGGGAAAAAATTTTGTAGCGCTATTATTTTCGCAGAAATATTTTTATTTTTACTTTTATGACATATTTGAAAAAGAAATAAAAGATTAAGTTTTATCACAAATAGAGTGTAATACATTATAAATATAAAAATTCACACGTAAAACACATCTAGTAAGCTTATACTTTAAGGACTATAATACAGAGAAGTGTACTATCTTCCCTTAGGTCGTGTACCTGTGACCCAGTTACTCACCACAATTGACTTCAAACGAAGCATGTATTGTCTATTTCTATGGACATAAACTGGTAACAAATGTGTCAACTCTACTTTACTAAAGAAAAGTTATTTTATATACAAATCAAAATAAAAGAAAATAATATTTGATTTTAGTTATCTAAAGTACATTTTCCAATAAAGATACACTTAGATCGTTATTTTAAATGAAAATGTCAACATTTTTTTGGCAGTACCGAAATCTTATCATGACGACAACATGTCTCTAGAAGATGACGTGTGCGTTCACGATACGTATTAAAATAAAATAAAAAATAACTTTTTGGCATAAGCTGGGCATTTATAACTGTTATTCTCTTTTAAAGACTCACATCAATTTTTAATAGTGATCAATAACTCTTTTATGAATTTATTTGAATAATTGATACTTTGCTTTTTATCGTCGGGCGTTTAGTGATTTTGACTGCTGGTGAAGACTTAGTGTCGATACTTTTCAAGCATGAAATATAATTATGCGGGTAACATGTATATTAAGTCTGTCTATCTTCTTACAGATATACCCGTTACTATAGTACAGAGCACAGGCTTAGGCAGAGCCCGTCATGTGGTAACTTGTATATTTGTTTGGAATAAGACCTACGCCCCGTGCGTGAAACGCGTCAAGTTATAATGCTATAATCCTAACGAAACTTCGTCTCACTATAACACTTGCTGGAAGTAACTACGAGTGTCATGAACTAAGAAACAAAAACAAGTAAAGGCTTCAGGGAAGTAAGTTGTATCAGCGAACTTTGTTGATCTTCTTAACGCTCTCTGTAACTGAGATTGAAAATAGTGCATTCTATACGATATTTTCCTATGAATCATAATATAATTTTGTAGTGATAAACTTATTCAAACCAAATTTTTGAAGTGAAACTTCTTTAGAATCGCTGTGATTTCAAACCGCATGCAACGGGAAAACGACAGGTAAGAGACACAAATACAAAAATGACCGGTAAAGAATGAGACAGAAATATTAGTGAGCCAGAGCGAGAGAGTAAATGTCGGTGTGTTGCTCATTCTTTGGTCGATTTACTGAAGTTTCACTTCTATTGTGTATGAATTCATACACATCTTTTTTTTTTGTTCCTAATGTAAATATTAATTGTGACATTAGTTATTAAGCATTTTTAAATGGTCTTACTTTTCAGTAAATGTTATCATTTACAGAAATTTTATTAAATTATTTGCATTAAATGCTAGGTTAAAGAATTATATTCAGTAATCAATTAATCATGGTCTATATATATCTTACAAAAGTCCTTAAAATGATGCGCCAGCGCGAATAATATATTTAAAAAAACAACTTTTAGAATTACGTAATATAATACTAGGCTGACGTCCCCAAAAGCAAACTTGATTTACGAAAGGCGGTTCATTCGAAGCTGCTTGTGACATTATGAAATTTTAGTTGACTTATTGAATACATTTCTTAAACTGATATATTATAGGCATTCTTGGATAGTGAAATCTCTTGCTCGATAATATTTTTACAAAAAGTTTATTGAATCTTGAATGCGTATGACAGCATAGGGAAAGCAAATGTACCTAAGATCTATTCTTTATATCGACTTTAAATTTCATGTACTTGTATCTAGTTTTGTCTAGACTATACCAAATCTTTAATCTAACGTAATAAGTGTCACGTGAAAGGGTGAACTACACGAATGTTTCTGAATCCTTTTTTTCTCTCTTGAAATTTCTTTATAACTACTAGTTTAGCTCTATGATGTGGAGATCATTACCATCCTTTTCTTATAATCCATTGTTTGAGATATTCTTCTTCCACTCCACGACACTTTGATCGATTTTGGGCTTCTCATATCCGATGCCTTCTATGGGTATATTTATTTATTTATTTATTTATTTATTACATTATTTTTTTGGTTTACTCTAAAAAAGTAATGTAATTCACAATATTTTGCAATAAAACGACAGACTTCGTGAAAGTTAAGTGGTCAGGAAGTTCAGTACATATGTATTGCAAAACATTGCTTATTGTATGCGATAATCAAGGAAGGAAAATTTTGCAACAGGGAAAATTGTATGACGGACAGAAAAAACTAAAATACAAGGACGAATAACTAAATTGAGAATTGTATGCGTACCAAATAGACTTTTAGTATTTAAAACAGTAATACATATTTAATGTCTGTTAATTTTTGAAGCATTAAGATAGGAGGCCGTATAAAAATAATAGGGTCTGTAATTTAAATACCAACGAAATGAGTCCATTATCATATTTCATATAAATATTGCCATAATATGTAATCTATTTAAATGTGATTTAGATTTAACCAGGTGAATTCTGCCATCAGTTTCGAGGATCCGAGGCCGCACTTAAAAGCTTTCGAGTATCAATCCTACCCGGTCACTTCCTAAAATAACATTTTGGTTAAATTGAAAAGACCAATAATACCATTAGCAATTTGCTTTTCACAAACAGATATGTTTCTTTAACTATGTATATAATTAAGCATCTATCAGTTAACCATTAGATAGTATACAGACTAAAATGATAGGTGCATATTTAGTAGCATAGTCGTGTTGTATGTACTTCTCCTTTGTACTTCATAATCTGGGATCCGCACGAAGCGGGGTATAACAATGATAGAACGCGTTTAACGAAAATTCACACGGTTCTTATATTGAAAGTTATGTGGGTTCTATCCGTATTTATATCCATCACTTTTTGTTCTCGGCGTAGCAGGTCTAAATACACTTGGATTGCGGCAAAAGTGTGCTCTAATGGTACACTATTATTTGTTATTAAATAAAAAAAATATAATTCGAGTACGTTATGCCGCTGTATGTGCCGTCTTCTTGCTATGTCACCGGTACGAAAGTCTACGGCGCAGTACGCTCCCACTAGTCAGGTTGGTAGGAATGACGTATACTTTGGGAAACCAACAAAACGTGACTGTATGCCAGAGAGAATTGAATGTGGTAAAAGAAACATAACATATGACCAAACAGTGGCGAATAATGTGGCCAGAATACAGTTTTGGTTCAAAGAAGATGTGACACGAATTGAGAATAAGATGCTACGATGGGTTAGGGCATGTAGAAATGAAGGGCGAAGAAGCGAGTAAACAGTTATACGAGCCAATGCGGATGACTCAAAGGACGTATACATATAATACTAATACGTAAGTTATTCGTACTGAGAAGATCCACAGTATGCTAATATTAAAAGAGCTGGCAAAAAACTTAGAGTAGATATAAAAAATATCAGTAATAATGTCTAAATATAAAATTTGAACTCCTTATTAAAGAGTAGTGGAGACTTTTATGCTCTTTAATTTCTAAGTGTAGTTTTTTGTTCAAAACTGATTTTTGATCTGTAATTGCAAAATTATGTTATTGAAAAATTCGGATTATCTTAAACGTTCTTGGGATAAATCCTAGCTACCTTTGAGCCAGGTATTCGTTTTTAGTATAGACATTGTTAGAGATTATATTAACTAATGTTCATGTTATCTCAAATACCTACTCAAAATTATTGCCGAATTCTAAGCTTTTCAAGATAGGTTTTGTAAAGAGCACTAATCAGCTCGTTTGAAAGACCTGATAAATGTTGAAGGAACACGAATCGCGGCTAATGAAGTTCTATCATCTCTTAATGATACTAGATTGCAACTTAGCGTGAGTGTATTAATGAATGGAGGAAACTTCACGTACCTAAACGAGTTTGTAGGTTGTCAGATTATACCATTACTGATTTGATTAAGCCGTAAGTCTTCAATAGTCCTGTAAGATACTGAAAGCATCCGAAGTTTCTATTAGAAAGTCATCGATCACAGAAATGTTGCCAAATCATTGTTTTAAACTTCTCTTTATCCAGCTAAAGTTTTGTTTTCGTTGCGATAAACCAACATTCTGTTACAGGCCGCTTGAAATATATAAAAGTTTGTATAGATGCTTAATAATATCATTCTAATTTTTCTAATACAGGAAAGTTTTTGGTATTGAATAAGCTGTATTACTCCATACTAATGAAATAAATTTAATTCGGCTCAAATAAGCTTTTTTGGTTTAGCTGTGTTTATCAGTGAATTGGATCTAAATTCATAGAATATAATATCTAGTTTAGTAAAATAAATGGTAACCATATCGAGTCTGGTATTCACATAAGCTGAATAATGAAAAAACAGACAGTTTTAAATATCTTGGCTCATGACAGCATGAAGTTCATATTTTCATTTATTGCCAGTTCTTTAGATACGTTAACGCTAAACTATTTATGTAAGGTGAACGTTATAGAAAATAAAACAACGAGTATTCTATTGCCAAAAAAGCTGTTGTCTTAATTTTTTTAACAACATCATCAAGTACCCAGAGTCATCTAATCAACATAATTATAGGTTATATCATATTACTTATCATATATGCATTGTTTTTCTATTATCATTCTTTCAAACCTACCACTAATCTTAAACCTACCTTCTGTTTTTACAGAGAGTAATTCGAAAAATATAGATGTTTAATATATTCTTCTGTATCTTTGTAAAAAAGTTAAAATCAAAATTAGATTTAGTAAATTAAGCAATAGAAGCGTTTATGTGTACTATGACCAGAGTATATAATATGATTATGAGATCAATCCTTTCATGAAATAATTAATAGACTATTTTATGATTTCGGCAGCTGGATTGACAATTTCTTTTAAACTTTAAAGTTAGAACTTACGAAAATCTTTGCGATCTTACACGGTCTAAGAGATATAAAAATTTTCATAAACAAGGAACTAATATATTGCTGTTTCAAGTTTGTCACAAGAGGTAAAATATTACCTCATTTTTTCCCTTAACCCTATAAATCAGGTCCGCAAAAGAAATAAATTGCTTCTTCTGCATATTTAGATTCATATGAAATAGTTTGACTTAGATTAATTAAATTTTAAAATTAATTTTAATGGGGCTATTTAGAAATAGCACAGAAAACTTAAAACAAACGATAGACGAGTAAGTGTTGGGTATTAACACTTAACGGCAGGTATCCTTCAGTAGGTTGTAAACAGCTAGCGCGTCTCCATGTGCCGTTTGAATACAAAAATGTTACGTAGTTATAGTGTGATATTTAAATACGTATAGTAAATGACCTTCCTCAAAAAACTGGCTTGAGAAAACTATTTGTGTATCACTCTTTATTGGTGATTCATGAACTCATTTGTTTTCACTAAAATTCGTGACACTTTTTCACACGAACAGGGAAAAATCCGTTAACTATTTTTTAAATGATGTAGACTTAAAAACTTTGTATAAATAAATTAATAATACTTTACGAATGCTTGTATATGAAGCATTTTAGGACATTGCTAAAGGTTTAGATATCAATTCCTATGTCCTTTAAGCTAAAATATTACATATATTGTGTCTGTTATGTGTGATATCTATGTATAAACAATAGTATACTCGGAAGATAAAAACTGATTGACGGTTTTAATTAAAAACGCCACCGAGCTGTATTATGTTACCTGAGACCTATACGTAGAGCATAAAAGGCTGAGGGGATAACTTACCGATACTGTGCGTCACAAGAAGCTAGTAGGTCAACGTGTTCCAATGACATTCTTATGCAAGTTGTGTAGGACGGTTAGCACCGAGGTTTGCGGATACCGACGGGTGTACCTCCCATTTATCTTAAACTAGCTTAAAGAACACACGCGCGTATCGTGGACATGTAAATGCTTTAGGAAATAATAAAAAAATGGCATATGTTTGTAATACGTTACATCTTAGTAAAACACTGTATTTTAAGATGACACTTGAAGATTTATTGTGTATTGTACAAAATTAAGCTATTCTCAATTTGAACTTTTAAAAAGTTTACATTGAGAAAGATCACTAAGTTACATCAATATTTTCGTCTTGTTTTTAGGAATAATGGTTATATAGTCTTATAATTAATATGTACTTTGTTAAGGTAGTTGAGTTAGCACTCTATCGTTTTTCCATACCAATTGAAATTTAAAAATTTTTAAACTATGAGCAATAAACCTATTATATTTCTTGAATGTATGTTCCTAATGAAAATTAATACAGTTTTATTTTTGCTTGAAACTAAATCATTCAGAATTGCAGGCTTTTTTAAGCCCATAAGCCTGCGTTTATGGAGCACGGAGGTTGTACTGTAACGTGCATGCATTCCAGAGCAACCTCAACCAGACAACATTTGGGTGGTACATAAATCTTGTGAAATAGGCACACACAGGTAACACAATTAAATATATAAGTAAAATGTATATTTGGTATATATGTATATATATGTGTATAATGTATATGTATCTATATATACAGGGTGGGCCACGAATTTGTTAACATTTGAAAAAATCGTATGAAGAACCACTTGATATAGGTATTACAAAAGTTATTTGTTTACAAGGAAGCTAATTAGTTGAAATTTATTCTTTTAAAACTACCTCGTCTAAATGACCACCGTTTCGACGTTTGCACTCTTCTAAGCGAGCATCGAAATTTTCGAATACTACTCGAATACGAAAGAGACCGTGAGATCGTCGATATCTCTTAGCATTTTTTTTCTTTTACTTAACGTAGTGTATTTAGTTTATTGATGTAGACACGATTCTTCAAACAACCCCGGAAAAAGAAGTCTGCTAGGTATAGATCTGGACATGACCGTGTGTTACGATTGTAGCCAGCAAATTTCAGTAGCATCAGTCTCAAGAGCTCTCAAGAATTAACAGTAACAGAATTTTCGAAAAAGTAGAGTCCAATGATTCCTTTTGCGGAAATTGCAGTCCATACCTTGGAAGATCGAAGTGGCCTCTCGTGTTTAGCTTTGGGATTTTCATTGCTCCAAAACCTACAATTCTGTTTTTTACGTATCTGTTGAGGTGAGAATGACCTTCGTCAGAAAATAAGATATTGTCAAAATTACTAAATCATTCTAACATTGTTGCAGCATACGACATGTGCAAATTTAAATCATAAGGTTTTAGTTCCTACACTATCTGGATCTTATATGGATATATTTTCTAATATAATTTCAAAATATGGCGTAATGATGTGCGGGATAACCCTAATTCAGTCGAACGTTTGCTCATCGATAAATCTGGATTACGTTGAACAGAGGCGGGAACTTGCTGCTCATTCTCTTCTGTCCAAAAAGTCTGTGTGCCTCCAGTTTTTTTTTCCATATTAAGAGCCTGCCAAACTGACTGTACTCTGCCTGATAGAAAACATGAATAAAATCCAAGGGTTGTGGTCACCATACTCATTGCAAATGCACACAATGCAGAATGGTGACCCACACTATGGGGGCCTAGTAAGATGATTTTTCACACCCCGCTTGGGGATGTCAAAGGCATGACAGTCATCATGACAGTGTAAGGCTTACACAAATAACACGATAACTGTCATCTCTGCATCAATGGGCCTCCGGTCTTACACTCACCAATGAAACACGACAACACGGATGCTGGTGCTTTAGGTTGGTCTTCTGTGGGAGGGTAGAGGACTGCCCCTGTCGAGTCGGCCCGCTTGTGCTAAAATCTCTCTACTACCTAGTGCTAATTTTGCTTCACATGTAGCGAAAATCCCGTCTCTTCGAACTTTTTCACCCATTTATTTATTAAAGGGGTCCTCGGATACTGATTTAAGTCGTGTAAATTGTTTTCAACGTGAAATAAGCGTCTCACAGTAATACGCAAACTGTTGTTTAAATAAAATTGTTTCACACAGTAAGCGCGCTGTAGGTCGATAAAGCGATCCATTACGACAAAACTTCCGAGAAACGAGCTAGTGGTCAGACTTTTCCCCGCGCCTCACGCAGCATTTGTTTGCGCGGGATCTTAGATTCAAATGTTAACGAATTCTTGGTCCATCTGTATATACTCGTATGTGTATTGGTATACGTGTAATGTAAAAGGGTGTATTTGTGTATGAGTCTCTATTGATATTTAAATATTCTCATTATAATTTGTTATCTGTATGTAAAGTACCCTAAAATGTTTAAACATCTGATGTACGTGTTTAGGTTGGCTGGAAGAAATCGCCGTGAGCGATAAGACCACTGATTGTTTTATTTACATATTTTATAACTCATTTCTCCTTTTGTTTTGTTTTATGTATACAATAAGGAAAATTAAATAAATAAATAAATTAATTTAACATGATAAAGTTTGGAAACACGTTTCATGTAAACTTTGCGAATTCTTACAAAAACAAACAGCTAAAACAAAGTAATACTTACATGTGGTTAAAGTTTACATTTTGTAGCATGCAATTGATAGAGTTGGTCAGAAGGTAAAGCGAGATTACACAATAAACCACTAAAAATATTGCGTGGTCGCTGTACTGCCGCTGGTTGTGTAAAAATAATAAATGAGGCGAGGAGATGAGAGGTACAGGAGCAGTTATATAAACGGCCGTTAATTTTGATATCTATCTTAGAAAATATTAGTGCAGTACTATCCAGCACGCCAAAGTACCAGCCTTATCAAAATTGTTGAAACAGTTTAAAAATTACATAAACTGTTAAAAACAGTCTTAAAATCACAGATAGGCTGCTAGTTGTGACAAACAAAGCGTGCGAAAACGAAGCCGGTGGCTAGTGAATAATAAACTATAATTTAATACAATACACTGGCGACAAATCTGTAATATTAAGACTATTATTAGTCGTTTTTGGCACGTTTGGAATAAACATCTCATTGTACGTGATAGAATCTTAACTAAAGACCTCCATATTCCGTAAGAACCTCCGTTCTTGGCTTTAGTTTTTGGCAACCATTATGTCAGCATACTGCGCGATCTTAATGTTGCTTACGGTTGTTAATAAGTTGCTTATTAGAATGCTTTTGCGAGTCCGTGTAATTAGTAAATCATAGTGTGTACCTACATTTGTTCAAAAGTTCTCTAAATCTATTTAATTTTAAAATAAGGATTTAAGAATACGATTTATTTAGACCATAACAAGTAATCTTATAATTTAGCTACTGTCAGAATTAACACAATGCCAAAATATTTGATTTGATGAAATAACTCGTGAGAGCAGTAATTCTAAAAGGCAGGCAGGGAAAAGAACATGAGTCTATGGTAAAGAAACTATGAATGGGAACTAATAAAGATAGACTCTCATAATATCATCAGTAATCATCAAACGAATCATCAATCAGAATCATCAGTCATTAAACGAATTGATAGGGAGTGAAATTTTAAAATTAAAATCAACATCTAATACCTAGGCGTTCTAAATATAATATTTTTGACATAATTGGGAATACAGCATTTTCAAGTATCAAGCAATCAAGTTTTTTTCACTTGCAACGTATCTTATTCGTTTATAAATAAACCTTAGCTACCAACTCATAATATAAATACTTATAATATATAATTAATTAATATTTTAAAGCAGTTTTTCTGTACCATCAGTTTCAGGATAATAAAAATCATTCGGGTAACTCTTACTTTACACTATCTTGATGATTTACGACACAACGTTGTAGTCATCACAGCAGTAGTATCTATGTGTGCTTATCGTTCAAAAACATTTATTTGGTTATACTCATATATAACTTAAGAGTAGTATTTGCATATACGCGATCACATGTATTTATTCAGGATTGAATCTGAACTACCAAAAATTATCAAGGATATGTATTACGGAATCTAATATATGATTCAAGTAAAAAACTCGCCTCACGTTCTTAATATGGTATAAGAAAACGTATACACACCCATACTGAAACTTTGATTTATACGTACAGATATTGTTTTTCGAGGTATTCTACACATTTGGTTTTATATTACAAAGATGTTGTATGTTCCCTCACAGTACTCTATTTTATAATACCTAAAAAAATCGGCGGTAGTCATGAGGACTGCCTACAGAAGTGAAAAGCGGAAAAGAAATGAAACGTCTTCTTTTTTTTGACGTCGATTGAAGAATATTCCCTTTACAGAGCATATTTACATAAAGAAGATAATATTATTTTCGCATCAAGTATGTACAACAATAGCGACCTCGCCCGCTACAAAGTTTTTGATCCTACCGAGACAGTAATATCCCACATCGTATCCATCGCCCCGCAGGCACACACACTTCAGCCAAGCGTCCACACAGAGAACGCCATATATAACGTGTTTTGTTTAATATACACAGTATACACATAGTTAACGGAAATCATTCGGTGACGATGACGCGAGTTCTATGATTTTTGTTGTTCCAAAAAGTGCTCAACGCAAATAAAAAAGTCTTTACTTCAAAAAATTCATACAAGGATTAGAAAAGTTCTTACTTAATTTCTAGTACTATGTGGAATAATAAAGAGTTATTTTATTTACCTATGCAGATTAGGCTACTTGATTTGAGAGAATAAGCGTTCATATTTACTTGTATGAATGACTCCGATGTTATGTATTGACTATTTCAATTACTGAAATAAAATAAAACCAACTGCGTGAAACTGCATACATATTTAAAATGTACGATCAGGTGGTTTTCATTTTTATGTAATAAGTTTCTTAAAAATAATTAAGACAAATATAAAGATACCTTCTTACTCATAATTTAAAAAAGCGTTTAAAAGAGTGTGCTTACGGAAAATACACATATTTATTACTTATAGGTATATATGTACTCGAAACGTATAAACTCAGCCTCAATTTTTTTTTATTGAGTAGACCTTGTTAACGTTACCAAACGTCAGTACAGGCACAGTTGATAATTCAATAATAAAAAACATTTTACTACTTAAGCTCTCGGCCTCCAAATAAAGCAAAAAATTGTAATATATAAGCCAAGGAGTTTTCTCTTGTAGTTTCAAATACAGACTGTTTCACAAGAATAGCAACTGCAATAAAAAACAAAATTACGAAATGAAACAAAAATTAAAAAGAAAAACAATAATTTAGAGACAATGGTTAATTAAAATTATTTTAGTCTAATAGTTTGAGTTTATATGTGAGACAAGCTGTGGGTGTGTTTATATACATAAGAATGTGTGTGAGTGCATGAATATATGGATGTGTACGTGTATCTGTGAGTGTGTTACACGCGAGTGCATTTGTGTGTGCATATGTATCAATAACTCCTAAGTATATTCTGAGACTCTATAGCTGAAATCCATAAACTCTTTTGTTGTAATGATTTTATATTTCTGTTCTATTTGCATATATTTAAGTTAATAAGTCATTCATATTCCTCTTAATCGCAGTCGGGTAAAGAAAGAAACCCTTGTTGGAGAAGATCTTCATCGATGGGCCACGAACACAAACAAGAATCAAATAATAGCATTTCTTATCCTTTTTCTAAATTTATTTGGGGTAGGCACAATGTGATATCTCTAGATGTTTCATCCTTCTCTGTATCCTTCTCTGTAATGTAAAATTAAGATTTGAACCAGAGAGCTATCAACGATGAAAAAAGTTTCGGTGGTGAGAAATAATATCATGTTATTGTCATTACTTTATGAAGACAAATCTCTTCGTCACATTTAATACCAGTTCTGAGTTTGAGAACGATCCAATTCTGATAAAGTTTTTGACTACAGGTGAGTGAAACCATTACTGTAGTTTGTTGAAACTTACTTCTTATTATTTCTACTAATCTTACTATCCTACTACCATTATAAATGGGAAATTCGTGAGGGCGGACGTTTGTATGTATAGATTAATTACTAAACAGGTTTAGGTGAAACTTTACAGTACTATAGCTTAAAGATCAGGGTAATGTAATGTAATGGCTGTAATAATGGCTATAATTTATTAAGATTTTGAGTAATTTAGCCAAAATGTATGTAACTGTAAGTATCTCGTAAATCAGAATAATTTCTGCCGTTTGAGAACTATTTTGACGTATGCTGCTTATACCGTTGGACTTATATGACATTAATATATGTATTAACAGTTTCTTTACCTTAAATAGTACTAAATAAAAATCTGCGATAGCATATGTCTACCTTTTATGTGAAAGCCAATATATTCTAAACAGTGAGCCATAAGTATAATTAAATTGGATACTTTTTTACAAAGCACATTTTAGAATATTTATCAAAGTTTTATCGAAATTGATACATTTGGCGCTTTCGAAATATTATGTAGGTGAACTTTATCCTTTAAACTAAGTAACTTTAACGAATAGTTTGAAAGGTATCAGCGTAAGATTGATATGAATGAAATACCTTTAAACGTCTTATCGTTCATAGTAGAAAATGTGTGGCCCGGGGGTACAGGACCGGTTCACGTCTTTTCACCTTTAATATTAGAACAGATACGAAAATAGTTCTGTTTGTCTGTTACACTTTTACGACTAACCCGCAGCATCAATTTAAATGAACTTTAGAGAAATACTTCGATTCTTGAGCAAGAACATAGGTTAACATTTACCGTGATAACCGGCACACGGTTGAAACAAAAAAGATCAAACACAAATAAATATACATGCTAAATGTTAATTAATAAAGGTAATAGATATGAAACAAAATATGTAGGTAAGAAAATAGCTACGCTTCTATAATATCACTCATTCATATTTTTAGACCTGTCAAGTTTATCAATCAATCTTAAAATACGAAGTTAATAAATTGATAGTTACGACTAAAGAAAAAGTGATAAGTGTGATACCAAAAGCTGTGCATATTTTAGAAGGATTCTTTGACAGTGAGATCTAATCGAAAACGATGATTGGCATTATTAGCATTCTATTCCTGTGCGAGCGACACAGTGCATGACGTAACAGATTTATAACGCTACCAAACCGTATTTAACCGAGTACTAAGTAATTAATTACTAGGTGTAGTACACAAATGTTGACTACACGGATGGCGTTGTGGGTAAAGTGGTTACCTCGCCGTTCGTTTCATGTATATTTGCAAAGTCCCCCCGTGATATAGGATTGTTTTTAGTGCGGAATTGTCTTAAACAAATATGTATGACATATATAGAGGTGACTAGTGGTCTTGAGGTCATTATACAATCGACCTTTGAAAATCACAACACACATCACACCTTTCACTGATAAGTCTATCGCAGCAAAAGCTGTACGTCTCTGGCATTTCTTAGTGGAAGCAATAAGGCGGGCACACTCAGTAAATATTTTTAAGAAACTCGTCAAGGTTCACTATTTACCTATACAATAATGTGTATAAATATCTATTTGTGTGTATGTGCAGTTATGCTATGTAATGGTAATTAATATACTTGAATTATAATATGCACCACAAACTAAATAATACTATGTAGTATAGTCCATCTTAAGGTTGCCTGGAAGAGATCGCAAACTGTGATAAGGCCGCCCATTGTACATTGTTTTTTTTGTTTGTATTATACGTTGTATTCTTTCTAGTTATGGTGGCAATCAAGAATACCTATCTGTCTAACTAATGAAACAAAAAGAAAAAGTTTTAACCAGATACATTAAGTTATTTTAGATTGAACCGATTTTGTCATACTATACTCGTTTATTAATTAACAACTTAAAATAATCTCAAAATCAGGATTTTGAATAGCACTCGATAAATTCGATTACGTTTACAAATTCTATACATAGTGTTCTACACAATAATAGAAAGCTCATGTCTTGAATCTATAAATCATCGATAACATTTGGCATTGGTTTATATATGGGTATGGACACGGATTCAGGCGTGTAAACTTATCTCTGTCGAACAAACCTTTGATAAAAATAACCTTATTTGTTACAACCAATATTATATTTACTTATGCACGGTCATACACTACTACGGTTGTCTGAAATGTAAAAAAATAGCGGTATAATTGCTAAAATTCTAATCGGTGGGATATGGTTTTATAGCATCAACGATGTAGTAATTATAAGGTCGCTGCAAAAGCACTACTAAATAGATGATTAGAATGTTTACTCCTTGTGGCTGATATAGATATTGAAAGATCACGATAATATTCTCGAAGTTTTATAAAGTTAAACCATTCATTTTAATGGGGTAGAGTGCGACGGTAAGACGCTATAAGAGGAAGTCAAGAATGCAAATTTAGTCTACTTTATAATCTAAAACTACTTCATGGATATATGTAAGTGTTTAAAGTAATTTAATTGCAATAATAATTCAAAGTACAATACCTTTTCGAGCTCGAATACAATAAAAGGTTGCATAAATAAACTCTATGAACGTTTAAGAATTAGAACATAAATTCAGTATCTAATATCTTGATGTTATACTCAGAACTGTTAACAGGTGAAAAACATTTTTACCGGTTAAATCCGTCAAAAGTACTTTTCATCGTCACATAATACTATTATAACCACATTCTGATCAATTTAACTGCCTCGGTGGCGCAGCGGCACTGAATGCGACTGCTGTGCTTGAGGTCTCGGGTTCACTTCCCAGGTCAGGCCAAATGTTTGTATGATCTGCAATTATTTGTACCGAAGTTTGAGTGTTTTTCTATGTATAATATATATATATATATTATAATATATATATATATATATATATATATATATATATATTATAATATATATATATATATATATATATATATATATAATTTACAAAAAAAAGTATATAAGTATTCTATCAGTCAGTCTAGTTGTCATAGCACAAGCTTCGCTTAGTTTGAAACTAGAAGACTTTGTGTGTCAAATTCAACACCAGTAGATGGTATTTTACGAAGTCAAAAGTTATTGTCCAATAACAATAATACATGTTTAAATATACTTTTAAACGGTTTAGAGATTATAACTTAAGTTAACTAAACTCATAGCTATCTTGGACTCAGTCTTTTTCCATGCATTTTACATTTAAAATAAGTGCTTAAAAGACACACCATTTTGTTGAGCTTCAAAAATTGTCATCGTTACTTTAAATTCTATTGGTATACAATCCTATTACCGACAAGGCCATATTATGCAAACTTCCAGCTTCCTGGGCTACGATAATACAAGAGTACTAATAACGACAACTTTGTACATAAAATTTTAGAACAGTCATTTCTGTATTGGATGCTAGTCTTAGTTTAATCTTTTCGTATCCCGGAAAATAAAGCTGACCTTTTATCGAACTGAACAAAAGTAAGTCGTAAGATATTCAAGGTTGTAAAACAAAAATAATATTTTTCTTAGTTACTTTAGCTCACAGCTATCACGTTTCTTGAGTTTAATATTTAAGATTCAGAGACTTTATTTCTCAGAAGAACTTACAGTCCGCTTATGTAACATAGCACATGTATAAATAGTTAATTGACAATTTTTCTAACGTGTTAGAAACTGTTACTTTTTACATTAGTACAATACACTAAAGTATTTTTCTAACATACTTGTCTGTACATTTTTATTTAATTACTATTTCTGAAACCAAAAACGACCATTAGGTACCTTTTTTTGTGGATTAATACCTACATATATAGACCGGCAAATCATAATTGACATTTAATATTTGGATTCAACAACTTCTTTTGAGGTTTCCTATAAAAATATCTTTGGGTGACATGTCACTAATAAAATTATTTATGTAATGGAATTCCGAAGATGTTTTGACGAAGAAACCATTGTAATGACCTAGCACTGAAATATCACTTAAGCATCTTCAGCGTCAAAATACTAAAAGAAAACAGCATAAGTGATGATCTCGGTAAAGTCGTCAATCATTACTAAAGAATGCTGAGACAAATTATTCCTTTTTCAAACTTTTATCTACTTTTCATATAAATTTATCATTTAGGTACTTTTACCTGTAGGTAAAATATTTTTGAATATTTTTTTATTTATAAAACAAATATTAAATTTGTGGTAATACAAAATTATAAGAAAAACCAGCGACGAGTCCTTGCACAAGAAATTATGTTGTCGAGAATTCACGTAGTATTGTAAGATCCGTGTACGATCACGCCTAAAACAATGTTCCATAAAATATTTCACTATCATTATCATAGGTACGTTTCATTTTTAGTGTGTGATGTGATTCCTCATCAGTTTTGATAGGCCATCACGCTTTATTTATCGTATCATCAGATTGTCATATCTATTATCATAGTTACAATTTTATAAAGCTTCGTTATCTAAATTAACGATTTTACCCTGTTACCCTGTGCGTTACATTCGACACACTTTTTTTGTTTATCTAATTACTTATGAACTTTTAGTCTCTTCTACAATATACAACATTATATTAATGGTACATATTTTATTGTCCATCCATCCATATCAGGTAAAATGTTACTGTTTATACATTTTCTACAATATTAGTTCACTATTTACGCTTCGAATATTTTGATTTGTATGCATTTGGTATTTTGGTTTGGTCGGATAAATGGTTCGTCGAAATAATAGATGTGCTAATGAAAATAAATATTTATTTCATCCTGTTTGAATTTTAACAATATATTATTTACAATATATTACAATATATTATTTACTGTATTAATTTTCACATAGCTCTTTTAACACCCCTCTGGTTTTATTTGTTCAAATGTAATAAATTTTACAACCATTGTTTGTCTCAGACAGAGTGCTTCCGACTTTGTGACCAAGTATATTCTATAGTGAATTTATTAAAACTATAGTTGAACGTTTGTGAGTCAGGTGTGATTTGAAAAGTGTTCTAGTTACCAACGTACTACGTTCTATTTCCAACACTTACATTTTACTCGCCATTATTCAAATTCAAATGGCTTTATTCAATTTAGAGTTGATGTTTTCTTCATGGTCACGGACTATTAAAAATATTACAGTGTCTTACGTTTGTGCTTTTAGTAAAATTGTTTGAGCTCTTAAAATCTTTTATCAAATGAAGTCTTCTAAAAACAGGTATTAGGTTGGTTGGGTGTCAAAAAAGTTTAAATAAATTGACTGTTACAATACCAAATCTGTCAATACTGACATGCCTACTTAGTATGCGGCTGAACCGCTTTGGACTTCAGTACTACTTATATAAAACTATAATAAAGGAAATATAGCCATCTGCCATCCATGCTCGTTAAAGTTTACTCACAGTATTCTAGAATTTAATTAATATCCACTTCAATAACCGATTTCCTCAGATATATTTCCTTCAGAAATCAGGTGCGCTTATAAACGAGTACACCGCCAGTACTACATTGAAACGTATGTATTAGAATATAATGCCAGAAATAATTGCATTGACATATGTAGATTCCAGAAAGAGATTTAGAAGATTTAGAAGAGAGAACGAATAAGGCGGACTAAAAGAGGAAGATTGTACGAAATTCCTTATATCTTATACTCTTTCTTAGATTTCCCTAGAAGTCTGCTTGAATATGAAAAACAACATAATGACGTAAGGCAGTCGCTAGTCACAGTTCAGTGACAATGCAATAATAACCCTGGCCTGATTAAATTTGCCACGGCTCCTTTATGTCATCATGGAAATTTATTCATTTGTTTAACACAGATATAGTTTATAGATATAGAAATATTAACACAATGATGATGGGTCATACATAATGTAACCTTTTTTTACAAATCAATAATAACTGATACATAGTAGCTAATATACTAGGACTTCAATATTAGAGTACAAAATGTATTCAGGTACTGTGACGTGTAATTTTTAGAAGAACTTACCATGTAAATTTGTTGTCTAAATTCTGGATTGGAGAAAAAATTCAAAACGTAGAGAAACAAGAGAACATATCTTTTTAACACTCACTCAATGGTGAATTGTTAGAATGAGCAAAAAAAGGATGCATAGTTTTTGTGACGTATGTGTAATTTAAAATTATAAGATCTATCATCTTAAAGCGTTTAGTTACACACACAGATACAGAGATTTCTTTACTGAAATTGAGCACATGAAGCTTTTGTGAAATTGATTAACAATTTATACTTACACATGTATTTTGAATATTCTTTGGTAGCTCCCTTTATTTATTAACTTTAACGTAAGCGTCACTGTGGACGAACATAGGCGTTGTGAATACTTTCATATATTTTGTAATATACATAAAATAAAAGGTGCTTTGCTGAAGAATGTTTATTATATTTAATGTGTTTGTTACTCGTAAATGCGCACAGATATTCCTCAAAAGCCTTTAACAGACAACTGCTGGACATAAGCTTCTCCTTCGAAAGGAGGTTTCAATTTTTTTTACGCACAGATATAATTAACTTGAATTCTTAACAGTTTCCACCACGATTGTAGTACAAACAATGAAATACTCCATTGATATTAAACTATATGTTTGATGATTATTGACAGTTCCTAGCAAAATGTTTGGTTTATATCTGACATAGAAAATAATTAGAGTGCAGAGGAAATTCAAATCCAGCTTTTAGTCAGACTAATTTGTTGGTAACAAAATGCCAAACCCAACTGTATGTCTCTATTAATATGACTGTTTGGAAAACTGAGTTGCGAGACAGTAATGTAATTGAAATTTTGTGTGTAATCTAAAGAATATTTAGTGATTGCTCATTTTAGTGTATAGTTTATATTCATTATGAACCATACGATGGATTTCCATCCATTACAGTTTTTGTTAAGATATTAAGTGTCTTATGTTTTCACTACTACAGAAAATAAAAAAGTGTCAGTATTTTATTGTCAACTAAAAGTTTTTTAAAGATGTAAAATATTTCACACTTAGTTTTTATAATAATATATAATTCCTATTACTCTAGATTTAAATATGGCTTAGCATGTACTCGTAAATGTGTAAAGTTGAATAACTTTGCGTATAATCCAGCTCAATAGCTAACGCGTAATGCAATGGAAATCCTTGAATAAAGGCTTTATCTTTTGATCCGTGACGTCAGGAATCAGGGGCTGAAGCTGTCGTGATCGCGCTCCACTTTTGTTATCCCCATTAAGAAACGTACATGATAAATTAACCTTTACTACATTAATCTCTCATTGCGGTTACATGTACCGCTTTTGTGACGTTTTGAGTTCCACGTTCTTATTTTAGATTTACTATATAGATCTTGTTAAGATATTTTTTAATGACTACACATTGTACATTTAATAAGATCTGTGAGATAAGTTTATACAGAGTGAAAATTTACACATGGGACCGAACTATTTGTGAAAAGTGGGCGTTTAATATGCATGTGATTAGGCAGAGGCCTAATCCTTCGAGAAAACAAGTGTGATTTTCTTTGTGTACGTTAAAACTGAATCATTTGATAACGGTAATATTACTAAAACAAAATAATTGTGTGTAATTGGTGCAAATAATTGTATTCAGTCCAATTGAGACCTTTCCCATTTTTGAATCCGTAAGACGACGATTTAACTTTATGGTCACACAATCTACTCTTCGGAGAAAGAAAAAATATACCTATTATGAAAGAGCAACATTACTTTCTAGTATGCCATATATCCAAATAAAAATGTCTTGTTCAATTCTTATTATACATTAAATACGTTTTGTGTACTTATAATAAAAAAAGGTATTTCGATGTCTTTCCGAAGGTTTACCTATTTTACCCTGTATGACATTAAAAACTTTTTTGTGACCTTTTTGCAGAACCCTGTTTCATAAGGTTTTTTACGGCACAAGGTCGATGATAAACGAACAATAATGTTACTGTTTTTGTTGTATAGGACGCTATTTATGCTTTTCATATTAGATACTCATCATGTTTTATTATTAAATTGTTTCTGGGTCTTAATATTTTGAAAAATCATTTTTTATTTATTATATTATATTTTAAATCCAGATGAGAATAAAATCGTTATTGTATCTATACACAGAAAAATAAATAGAAGTACGACCACGTGTCTGCTTTATGTTCTCAATTACTTATTTATTCACTTGGGCCGTTATCAACCCACACTTATTTCCCTGTTTTCACTTATCAACTCACTATTTTCACCTACTTACCTTGCTCCATACTTTAGTTGTTTGTCCTCTAATCACGACAGAGATCGTCGTTCTCTTATGTCCCTTCCAAAACTCTTACTTCGGAAACTCTTCGTTTTTTGTCCAAGCGGTTACTATTCTTGAATGTACTTTCACTCAAAATCAGGATATTCACGAATCGTTTTACGTACAAAAAGAAGGTACATGAATTTCTCCTCAACAAAATGGCGCCTTACCTTCAGGTTGTAGACAGTGTACGATATATATATAAATACAGGTGTATATGCATGTGTATTTTTTTTATGTGTAGTGTTTATTTTTATTTATTAAGTAACATCTATGCACCACTTAATTTACAAGATCTCGACATCACTCAAAGGTTGACTTGAAAAGAATGACTTGGAGTGTCTGTCGTGAAATTCACCGATGTACAAAAATGCACAAAGTTTTAAATGAATAAATAAAGTGATTTGAAAATGGTATCTAAAATAATAAAAGTTTCCATAACCCAATTCACCCTTGATTATTTAAAAGATTAAGTTTCAGGATAGTAGAAAACAAATTTAACAGAGCACACATAATATGAATAACATTTATAGTAGTCAAGTAAATATGGGTCACGAGTTCAGTTTATAAACTCATGTTTAAAGAGATTTTTTAAGACTTAGAATATGTTTTCAAGGTGTGAACTGATATTATTTATTTTATAAAATTAATATACCGTAGTTAAACTTATTCATAGTGATATCATTAATTAATTCTATTCATTATATCATATCTTATGTCATGAAGCTAGCTTATGGGTACATCACTGTTGTATAAGAAACGACTTACCATGCGTATAAAGCGGTGAGACTTGAAATTTGATAGCCGCTGTACAAGCTATCGCACCAGTGCCGCCGCCCAGCTGCAGACCGTGTGCCAAAACTTGTACAATAGTTCCCACAACGGTTATGGTCCAACCCCAGCCACCTTCAGGGTAGTATCGCCGGGCAAGAGTGAGGGCGGCGCGAGCGCGAAGCGCTGCCGCAGTCTCCGCTCCAACTGTAGCTCCAGCACTCGCACACCTAACATGTCACAACACTTTAGACATCCAACCAAATAGGACTCATCTACTGGCACTTGCTAGTCCAGTAGATAAATCCCACTTACACATATTATCATACAAAACTGCACTAACCGACGAAATTGAGCCACTTCACGTGATGCTTCATATCCTACACTTTTTGAACGACCTCGCTCCTGCTTTTTTTCAAATTTGTTTGAAGTTTGAACTAGATTACTACTAATACCACATGTACAAAAGTCTTCAGGCCTAAATCTCGGCTCGGTGTGAAATTTTGGTGTATACCGTTCAGAACAGTCACATTCAGGAGTTCTCCAAGACAAAAGACGTTGTAAAAGAGACCGCCGACGGTAAATGGATTTGGAGCCATACTCAATTTGTCCCGTATCACGGTTGGACGGAAGTGGATTACCAGTACGCTTTGAGGTTTTGACCTGTCGATTGTTATAGGAATTTTTTTTTCGGGCACCTCTACCTCTGCACGCAATTGAGGGTAAAAAACTTTCAGTATCGGAATCTGTTTTTTCCTCTCCACCATTAGTTCGTTCTTTTTTTGATGTGAATCCATTTTTTATTTTCTTAACGTCTACATGTAGGGATTTCCACGTTGCAATAACTTCGTCTCGAACAGGTGGATCACTGAAATTTGGTATAGTGCTGGAATCCGGAATTTTTTTTTGCTGTTGAATCTCAGGCTCCGATGAAATAGGTATGACCCGGAGTTGAGTAGGTAGACTGTCAGATCGGCGCAACGTCATTGTCTATTTGATTTGAGGATCTCATTTTTAAAAACACCAATTTCGCCAACCTCTATGCTATTCTTTTTACTACTTAGCCTCAACCCAGCCGAAATTCTGTAACAAGAAATTTATAATATTTATAAATAAACTAGTTTTAACAGAACTTAGTAGTGAGATAAAGGATTTTAACAACTTTTAAGACTCTAAGCTAAAACTGCTTCCACGGATTAAGTTGTCCATGTTCTAAATCTTACTGTCAAAGAAGGTAATCCTATTTCATAGTTACAAACTAAATATTATATATTTCTTATAAATGGTTTTTGGAATATTATGCCGAGTCAGTAAAATATTATAAGCTTATTTATTGTTCCAATGAAATATTCATAAATTTACAAATGTTTACTAATAAGATTTTGGTATAAATTATGTAAATAAGAAAGTATAAAGTTATGAAAGGTCAGTAACTGTGTAACAGAAAATAACAACTAGTAATTGTGTATATACTTATTTTTTTTTCAATATTAAGAACCTGCCAAAGTGACTCCACTCTGCCGGATGGGAAGCATGAATAAAATCCTAGAATTGTGGTCACCATACTCATTGCAAATGCAGATTATATAGTATGGTGACCCACACTCTGGCGGCCTAGTGAGATGCTTTTTCAGGCCCCGCTTCGGGACGTAATGATAGTCATCGTTGCAGTGTAAGGCTCTGACATGGCATGATAACAAGGATGTTGTCACTGTCTGCTGTCATTGGGTAGTACTGTCCTGATCGAGTCGGCCCGTTTGTGCTGAAACCAGTGTAGCTCTGGTACCTGTTATTATAGAGTATACAAGAATAAAGTTACTATGTATGGGTAGTGTGTAACGAAGAATATTCAATTTCGAACATAAAATTTGTCAGAAACCTAAAGTTTTTACTTGTACTTTAAGGTCAATGATTTGTGAAAGATTTGATGTTAAGATTTAGACGATACATCTTAGGACTTTTGCCAAGACATTAAAAGCAATTTTCTTGGTGATAGAGATCTAACAAAACGTTGATTCGCTGTCTCACAGTATCTTTAAATCTGGTACTTTAATTGGTGATTCAAGCTCTGATATAGTGATTTATTTATGAGCTAATGATCTCTTTAATATCTTTTAATGATGTTTAAAAGAAATTGCAAGTATAGAAAGAATACAAAGCTTTTAATTTTTTTTTACAAAGTGATTATTAACGATCAATAGAGCCTTATGTAGTCCCCTAATTAAATGTATGTTTTCAACTTTAAGGGGAGATATACACCTAGAAAATTGAAAAAGGGATTTTTTTTTCATTTTCTGAAAGTTTAAGGTCCTTAGAATATTTGGTGAAAATGGCAAATTAATTCTTCGAAAAATAAGGCAGTTATAACCGAGAACTGGAAACGTGTTCTACCGCGCCGAGCCAGGTAGGCAGGTATAGACAAACAACCGTTCGAAAAAAGGGCTTAGATTTCTTTTGTGATAAAATTGTATTGTGTTGTTAGGCATGCTAATGGCTCCCCAGGTATAACAAGAATATTACTTCTGCTAGAAATGAATACGTGTCGTCAGTAGCTACAACTATGCTCTACAGTGAATTTCATCTGCTAATAAATATATAGAAAAATGCAGTCAAGAATGAAAGGTTCTCGAGAAACGCATCAATCCGGATCTTTACGTGAAGATCGAAGAAAAAATAAAATACCACCCCAAAATCGATATTCTGCCGAAAAACTTTCCGATATAACATAGCGAAAGCTGAGTTGCAAGCACACACACAGACAAAAGAAGGTCGAATTCGTCGTCGGCAACAAGCTTATGAGAATCCCGTCGACTGTAGAAGACCTACACTATGGGCCTGGTATTGATGATTCCATGTAAGTTTAAAATTTCATGATTTTTTAATTCCTAAAAATTCAAACATGTTTTTCTCAAAATTACGTTTTTCAAAGTGGTACCCAAAATTTCTCAAAAACCAATATACCGATTGCTTTCAAATTTTTTGTGGTCGTTCTATATAATATTACCTAGTATTTATCATACGATTTTTTTTTTGTTACTTACTCTTCATTTTATAGTCAAAGTAATTACACGTTTAAGGCCCGAAAATCGTTACCTATATTCAAATGGCCGCCATTTTGTTAAAAACCGGCTATGACAGCTACTAGATTATAGTATCTTATTAATAATCTTTTTTTTTTGTTCAGTTGATTTTTGAAGATACCGTGGGTACCGTGTGCGCCGATTTTTTCAAGGACCTCAAAGAATCCTACGATATCCTTGTATCTTTTTGATATTTGTACATAAAAAAAATTTTACATATATTTGAATGTATATACTTTTAGCTAATGAAAACTCTGATCTAAAATAAATGATTACTTTTCTTTGAAACATTTTTAAAATAGAACCTTTTTTTACGGCTCCTAGGTGTTTATCTCCCCTTAAGATTACACCGGTACCACGTTGGTATTATTTATAAAGAAAAGTTTTAATGAAAACTGAAAAATTTTATTCAGAGACCTCTTTTTTTATGAGGCAGAAAATCCCTTCGGATCACCAGCTCTTTGGGGTACAGCAGTCAGGAGTATATATATTCCCACTAAAAACCACCCCGACGGCCGGCCTCTGATACCCTATTCTGGTGGGGACTCGGATCATACGATTTCAGGTCCACCCTAAAACGATGTCATATCCTGTTAGTCCCTATACCGGGGGAAAACTACTTTTCAAACAGTGACCTAACACTGTTTCTAGAAGATGAATTTTTTAGTTCATTTACAATCATAATACTCTCTCTCTCTCACTCTCACACTCAAATTACTGTCTGTTATAATTATGAGTGTATTGACACCTCATTCAATTAAATCAGTTTAATAACATAGACGCTACAGTGGAACATTCATACTCATCCCTTTTGTCTTCGACGTAGTCGGGTAAAAACAAATGTAAAGTTGCCAATGTTATTGGTTGAGGGTAGTCAACGCGTTTTGTATTATGATTGTGAATAAGTTTACAAAGTAATATCAAGTGATTCATAAAATCAAACGGCATAAACACTTTTACGACTTAATTTAAAAAGAAATGCAACTAGAGAACTGAATATTGAATGTATATCAACTCTATAATGAGGGTTAAACGCCGAACTTTTCAGACATCATTCCATTCTGTTGGCCGTTCATAGTCTGTAATTACATGCGCGGATTCTTTTGTTGCCCTCGCTTTAGCAGACAATTGAATTTCAAATCCATTTCTTTTTGGTATCCTTGGGATCCTCCCAGCGTGTCTAGGGATCACCCTAGACACGTTTTTATCAATGCTTTTTATAGTAAATGCTCGCAACTGCTTCGTGTATGATAATGTGTCTGGGCTATGAATTTCACGAGTAATATCACCACAAAATTTTCACCTCTGAATATCAATTTGCAACTGTTTTTATGACTTAAACTTTATTACTACTCACCGATTTGATCAAAACCTTCATGCTTATGATAATATTTACTATAAAATAGAGCAGTAAAAACCTAAGTAGAGATTTTCACGTCTATCATCTAACTCCATCAGTGCCGTGCGGTCTAGTGGAAAGATGACCTTCAAATTGTATATGTGTAAAAAAGAATTTTATCATGAACCATTCTTTTTACATTTTTCACAATTGAATAGATAATTTAATATTATATATTTATGATATATTTGGATAGTATATTAAAACAATAAAGTTAATATATAACTCAATATATAGAAAAATATTTAGATTGTAAGTTAGTAACATTTATATGAGGTTCTGAATATTTTATGTTGAAATTCATGTTCATTACTCATGTATCTATGTATAAAAAGAGCGTAGTTTGCTGTTTTATTATATAAAGTAAGTTGCAAACGTTGTCGTGATTTCGTCAGTATTTGTATGTAATAGGTATGTGAATTTGCCTACAAATACATAGGTATTAACTTAAGTTTTTTAAATTTCATTTTAATTTAAATAACTATTTTGGCTAGAAGTTAAGCTTTTGTGTAGCTGTTACGACACAGTATTCAAGACCTACTTCGCTCTTGATATCAACGAGGAAACAAAGTAAGTAATTCTTACCAATGTTTTTTTCTAAGATTAATAAAATAATCCATCACATGTTCAGTAAACTGGAAACAGTTCTGATAGTGAAATTGCCTGTAATTCTAGGCCGGGAATTATACTAAAAGATCGAGTTATTCTTGACTTTGATTAATTCGAATAATCAAATTACAATTTAGGACAACTGAGGACCACAGCTGGTATTCTTTGATTTGTTACTATACTAGCCACTAGAGAACTTCTCGACAACCTAAGTTTTAGTTTTAGTTTTGATTATATGAGTCTTTATGCTTGATTTAGATCCAAGCTCATAAATCTTGATAGTATTCATTTACCGAAATATGGATTGTAACCCCAAGACATGGACGATTATAAGAACATACAGATTGATAGTTAATTTAATAGTACTTTTCAAGACTGATTTCGCTTGCATCAATTCTGAAACTCTCTTAGAAATTGTTCAAAGCGTTCAGTGGTTATAAGTCTCGATTTTAATTATTTAATAATTACGAGCATTATAAGTGGTCCATAACATACTTTCAATAATATATACAACGTCTAACTTTTTAAAAACACATTATTAAGACTTTGATGATGCAGGGATGACAGTTGCCGTGGTAAGTGTGTGCAACACAATGCCACGGCGACTGTCCTGCTTTTTACGTCCCCCAGCGAGGCGTGAAAAAGCATCTTACTAGGTCGCCATAGTGTGGGTCACCATACTGCATTGTCTGCATTCGCAATGAGTATGGTGACCACAACTCTTGGATTCTATCATGCTATCCATCAGGTAGAGTAGTCACGATGGTCAGCTTTCCTAAAAACAAAAATCAAGTACTCACTGTCGCGTTTAAGAAGGTCTTCATGTTGATCTATCATTTAAACTCAATAAGCGACTTTTACTCTCACCATAGGACAAAGATGGTCCTAGTTTATTAAATGGAGAGTATTAAATATTTATTAATGGTTTACTTAGAAATCATGCTTTTATATTGATGGGGATTAAGGCCAATTTCAAGTTATTAACTTAATATTAGTTAATGTAATTTAAAATCTTGTTATTAAAGAGTTATGATTTAAACAGCCTACGTTACTAGCGTATTCAAAATTAAAAAAATATTAATCAGCTGAACATGTTTGAAAACGTGTATTGTACAAATATAAAGTGAAATGATTTATTAGTGATTAACGATTAATTCATTAATGATTTTATGAATTCAAATATTAATTTTAAGTAATTTAATGATTAGCGCAAATTTTAATGTAAAAAAATATATAGGTACATAGGAATAGCGACATAGACACGAATGCAACATCGCCTAACGCTTGTTGTAATTTATGATCAATTATTTTGTGATTGCAACGTGACTTTGCAAAAAAGGGAGGGGTGAAATAATTTTAGTAGTAAAATTTTAATGTAATGAAAATTAAGATTCTATGCTAATATTTGAATTTGAAGGACTTTGAAGAATCAAAATATTTTTGTAGTGTGATTACCTTGAGAAGTGTTTTGAAGAGACGTAATAAGCTTAAATGTAATAATTATCCACACATTTATTTCTATAGCTATTTCTATTTTTCTCAAAGCAATTTAATCAAGCAAGCGCATTTGTAAGTTTCTTGATATTGATAAAGTCTGTGAGATGTCTGCGTAGGATAAATGTTGAAGGTACTAATTTTGTTGACAGCTTTGCGAAACGCCCATGTTTTCTCAAGAGTACTTCATTTAGAGTTTGTTGAAGATGTTATTAATATAGACTTTACTTCGTGGAATTTTAAAAGCATGAAACATTTATCAGTAAAAGAGAACACTCTTCAATCAAAGCCCTTAAATGAAAACAAAGTCAAATTAATAATATTCTTTTAACTTTAATATTGAATTCTATTTTCCACTTTATCATCATGAGAGTAATTAACAATTTATGGGCGTAACTATTGTAACAGTATTATGTGTTAACTTGAACACCATTAAAGTAACTAAACATTGTGCTGCCATAAGAAAAATTTAATATATGTTATGGCTTAAATCATTTTATTTCTCTAGATTACACAATCATTTTCAAGGAGAAATAAAATACTAAACATAAAAGATAAAAATAAAATGCGTTGACAGATAGACGTATTTCTAAACCCATTTTAACGCAATTTAAGTACTTCTTTAAAATTAAGAAATCCATTCTAATGTAGGTTTGTAACTGAGCAAATACAAAGGGGCTTACATGCAACAATTGACTTTATGAAACAATACACTCGTACGAGTATATATTGTTGTTTTAAAACACCGTTGAAGGTGGTATATTAGTAGAAGTATATGTATATATATACTTGACAACAATTAGTACGTGAATTTTTACATTTTTTTTAAATTACATGATGAGTTTCAGGTGGTACCTTTGAAAATTTTTTTAATAGTTTTTTTAAATAATATCAGCGACTTCGCGTCTTTTATATTTTGAATAGTACATTATAGATCTGTGCTCCTTGATACATGAAATTGCTTTTGTCATAATTTGTCCTGGGTGAGGAGAGTTTTATGAAGTTAGCGCGTCTTGAACTATGCGTGTTTATATTTTTGTGAACTTTATTGTGTGTAAATTTTATTATTTAAATTTTGTCTTATTAAAATAAATGAAAATAACTGGGGAAAATAATACCTGTTCCTTGGGGAGACCTTTGTTCAGTAGTGGACGGCGATAAGTTGATTGATTGATTGAAAATAGATGTGTTGTAGTGATAAATTTGAGTTATATTCAGTAGTTTTGTCTCTTTATATACCTTATTTCATTTAAGATTCATACCAAGATTATCTTTATAAGCTTTTCGTTCGTTTAACAGAAACAAAAAGTTGAAGTTGTAATTAGTAAACTTCTGATGCAAGAATAAGACACATACTAACAGTGAAACAAGGATCCTGCTAACGAACTAAGAATACAGAGTGTCACCAGCTCTTTACATCCCAGTGTGTTGTAAGAGGGAGTAAATTATTCAGGACAACTACACTGCAAAGAGTAAAGCAACATGAAACGATCCCTACATCAAACCGACTGGCCAGTGTGGACGTCTGGACTGTTAAAGGCTTTGATGAGGATTGTCGTTATAATTTTATTCTGACATTCACTCTGTCAATGCTATGTTTAAAAAAAAAAGAAATTTACTCATAGAAATTCTATGTTAAATAAGAATAATTTGTGATAAATATCTATTTCTATTACGAATATACGAGTAAATAGAGTGAGCATAAATAAAATACAAAGATCATATTAATAGAAACATTTGAAAGACATCGATCATTATCCGCTTATAGACACTAATCAGCTTTCTTTGTCATTACTATCTTAATTTATCTGCAGAATATTCCTTTAATAAATTTATGAAAGATACCTACTGGATATTTATTTTTGATAATGTTTATGTTTGTTATTCAAGAGTATCTCGTACCTTAACGAATTGGGACATTAATCTTTAATTTACTATCCTTATGGTACTTTTTCTAGTGTATACTGCATTATGGTGTTGTAGTTTAAGCAGTCACTTCGGTGCTTTCTATTGCACCAAATTATGGGCTTAAACCTCACATGGGACAAACCTTTGTATAATCCACAAATTGTTACTCTGCGTCTGGGTGTTCTTTGTATCCGTTTCATGTATGTTTGTAGTACCACGCGACACAGAAATATTCATTGTGTGGAAATTATAAAAAAAAAAA
Source organism: Hypercompe scribonia (assembly GCA_949316085.1). Lineage (NCBI taxonomy): Eukaryota > Metazoa > Arthropoda > Insecta > Lepidoptera > Erebidae > Hypercompe > Hypercompe scribonia. The sequence continues at coordinate 12,548,768 of OX438980.1, forward strand.
TACTACTTAAGTCACTCACATAAAAAAGTGAAATTCGATTCATTCATTCATTCGAATTAGAAGCATTCGATACAATGCAGTCGATTATACAATTCACATATATGGCCTCGGCTCGCACGTGAGGTCCTCCACTGTGCTGCAGTAACAGACTGTAGCACTGTTACCCCAATTAACTTACTAAGTGTAAGGTATGGAAGGCTGAAGAAAGAGGAATATACCATATTTTAGATAGGCAAGTACAACTGTATAAATACGAGTTTTAGATATTTTAACAGTATTTACACGAAAATTGTGAATCTAGAAAACATGAATGCTTAATCTGTTAATTGTATTTAAAATCCTCTGTTACGGGCCAGTTGGTCTGGTGGTTAACGATCCTGACTCTTAAGAGGTCGTTGGTTGGATTCTCACCCAGGACAAATCTTTATGGGATGAACCTGATCATTTATTCTGTGTCTAAGTGTAATTTAACTATAATATTTACGTATTTAAAAATATATGTATGTAAGTTTGCTTATCAGCAATCTGGTTACTATAGTACAGGCTTTGCCTAGTTTGAGACCAGAAGGCCGTCTGTGAGATGTGTGAGAATATTGTATATATATAATGTAAAATTGGCTCGTTCGATGGCAGATAATGTATTTAGATATGATAGTGGTCAGGTATTCTTCTGTAAGATTCTTAATTTAGCGATATAAGTAATTTTTTAAATAGCAGAAGATTTCTATTTCTAAATGTATTTTTAGAAAATGTTATTTGTAGGTATTCTTACGATCATAAATACTTAGCCTTTAGTCAAGTTCTGTTAAGTTTAACTGTAGAAATCTTATTGAATTTAATCTCACTTTGACGTAACGAGTAGATCTAATTAAAGCAGATGAGCTCTGAATGTAAGTTCGAGAATTATGAAATTAAACAATTTATAGACTAACAAACTAGACTTCCTTTGCCGGGAGTATTATTATCAAGCTTTGATAAGCGTTCTAATTATTTAATGGCTAGCATATATGCTCACTACATTTATTGTTATTAAGTTTATTTATTTATTATATTAAGTAAAGTTTATTTTTATTTAGGGAAGCCTTTGACAAGTTTGTTATGCATTCGAATCCTGATTTGAATTGTCTAATCTTCATTAACCTGCTAATCTAGTTCTTATTAAACAGTGATAATTATTTTTGGCATTCACCTACGATTCTTTTACATCTGTTTTGATCTTGTGGAACAGCAGTACAAGGGGGGAAAATATGTTCATAAAGTTCTATTTATAAAACAAAATAACTCAGAATATAGGTACCAAAGCGTTATGAATTTCATAATTGGAGGATTAACTGAATGACCACTTTTAAAGTATTTTAACATTTTCGAACTCAATTGTTACGATCCATCTAAAACTTTATATCAAATTCTGCAGAAGTAATTATGAAAGTTTGGCACGAATCTAGTATCAGTAATAAGTGTATTGATCCAAAAGGTTAATAGGTATAGATATCAGATTTTTACCATTTCCATTTCTTAAAACAACTGCCCTATATTAGTAGTAAACTAATGATATACATCACACATCAGCTGCTTTTAATAGTTCAATGGATATAAACCTCTTTTTAGAAAGGAGGTTTTAGGCTACTATATCGCACTGACGGCTTGTGCTATTATCCTGCGTACTTTGATGACTTAGTTAGCTCTTATGATACCTACAGGTGAACAGGGTAAAGACACCCTGTATTCTTAATGCATCGATACACGGACAGATCTTATGATATACACTGTAAACTTTTATAAAGCGAAAGTTAGTTTAACTGTCTGAAAAGAAATGAGGTCTGAATAAAGCCTTTTATAGAAGTTCAAGTTTAGTTACGTAAGGTTCTTAGAGAATGAGAGTCTAAAATTTCAGAAAAAGTATCACGTAATCACTTAATCCTTATCGCATAAAATTGTTTAAAATTTACTTGCGCAACCCTTCATAAGTTCCTGTGGATTATTTTCTCATTATTTTTGTTTCGGTTGTGTAATGTACTTTTATGAATTTTAGTCGTTTCTTTCTCAGTGTCATTTCGAACTTTCTAGAAATTATTCTAGACCACTTTACATCTTGTGTTCACTGGTGCAACATAACCAGTTATTGTATGGGCAATTAAGCAATTGAGTGATCACTTTCAGTTTATGCTTACTCATTTTTGTTATCTTATATTTAACCTCACTTATCGAAACTACCAATTTTACTTTAGAAACTTTATGTGCATTCAAACAAACAGTTGAAGAAAAGAGTGATTTGAAATATTTTACTTACACTGCAGTTGAACTACGTGCTTCTTACAAACTATGATTGATTTAAGAAAGTAGCTATATTTAGGGAAAAGAAAGAAAAAAGACCGGTATTCCAATACCTACTTCGAACATCAATCCTCCACAATTTTTCGTTGTAATGTATTTTAGATTAAGCATCTACACTATTCTACACTGTACTGCATACATTTGTGACGAGAATAATAAAAATAAAATGTTATGTATTTAATTTTAAGTAAAATAAAAACATGCAGTAATCGCAGCAGACGTGACAAACAGAATTTCTTTTATCATAAATTTCGTATTTCTCACTGATGACTCCTTTCAATTTTTTTGTTGAATCACGGTGCGGCCCTTCTGATGTAATGATACTAAACTTTTAATAAGGAAAAATAAATTAAATGTTCGCTAACCGACTTCGGAAGAGCCCATGTAACAGTAAAAATAAATTGTACGTAATCCGCACGGCTCAGTAGGGTCAGTGTTAAAATAGTACGCTTTTGCTTTATTACGACAAAATTTTAAAATGTAATAGGTTATGGAAACATGTAAAATTAGGTAAACAGTTAAGTAAAAGGTATAATCAATAACCTAAAAATACAAAAAAAAATCAACGTTTTTTCTCTCAAAAAACTGAATTCTACTCTACCGTTACTATCGCGAGTAAACGTTCATGTTGGCCAATAGTGAATCGCTTAATAAGAAGTTAGTAAACCGGCAAAGCAGTTTGTTTTATTTCGCACACACACACTCACAGTTTTGTTTTATTCCTATGTCTTTCTATTCAATATTGTTCCTATTTTATAAATCATTTCATGATTCGTGTAGTTCGGCGAGTTTACGTGTAAATGAGATAGCTGCCTAGGTATCACAAAGGATTAAATAGATGCTAATAAGTCTCTTTTGTAAAGATGTCTTTAGTACCATTATGTTTTTATTTTTACTATTATTTTTCCTTGTGCTGCACAGCTCTTCTGATAAATAATCCCCAATATTGTCTTAAGTCACTCTAAAAAAATGGTGAACGTAATGAATATTTGAAGATGGCCTCGGGTTGTGTTAAAATATTTACTCGTAGTAAACGCAATTATACTTCAGAGTTGGTTGGAAATTGGATCACTGGTTTGGATTACACCACACGATGTTTGTTTCAATGATAGTCAGTCAGTTAATACTTTTTGTGGGTTAAGATTGTTAATTTTTGCTGGTTTCCATATAGTTTTACATACACTACTATAGTAGTTTATTGGTTTGATTAATTCTAGAATACCACGTTTTTTTTACATATTGTTATCACCTTTGTTGTTATCATATATCTTTTAGGTACTGGCAGCATTAGGCTTTATAACGCTTGTCTGCTGGTACTACCAGATATCTGGGAGCTCTAAGTCGTCTGAATAAATTTTAACTCATTTAGCTTAAAGTGAAACGAAGTGAAACTTGAAGAACTTTTGTTTGTTAAATTATATGTTTTGTCATAGTTCACGGTACTTAATCGAACATAATAAGTATTTGAGATACATTTTCAGCCCAACTTATAATGGTACTTGATTAGATCTCGCAAAGAAGAACACCCATTAGCTCTTGAGCGTGATTGAACCTGCGGCTAAACGGTTTCACTGTATGATTTAGTATGTTTATTGTTGTCTAAATTCAAATACAACATTGTAACCGCTGAATGTTCAATCAATAAATAGAAAGGAAAATCTTATTTCGTTACTGCTGTCACACAAAAGTGTTTTTCAATAACGACCATTATTAATGACAGTTAGGTCAGGATAGTAATTGGAATGTATAAAGAGTGCTCTTCAAATATGCATGCCTATATATGGTGCTACATTCAGCGCGATAACAGTATATTGAAAACATTTGCGTGAATCTAGTTCGCCAACTGACGCAAACACTCGTGTGGCATACTACCCACACATATTGTCCTATAAACTACAAGTACTATTGACATATTATAATTTACCTTGTACTTTTTTGTTTCATAATTTTACATACATCTAATTTTTTGTCTCTTTTTTATTTTGTAACTTACTTCAATTATTATCAACAACTTACATTTAATTTCTGTTTCGTAATATAACGCGAACACCATATTGTAACGCTCTCTGTATATATGTAAACCTTTTAAATTTAGTTTGTCGTGTTGTTGATTGTACATTTATCTATAAACATACTCGTAATTTTATCTTGTGTACATTTTTTAATATACAATAATTTGTATTCCTCTATTATATTAGCGTGTGTTGATGTACTAAAATATAGAGTTTCTCCTAATACATTCATTCCGTGGGTGTCAGAAGCTACGATAAAGGACCTACGCAGCACAATATCACTGCAAAGATTAAGAAAACTTGAAACAAACTAAACCGTCTAACCAGCGTGTCCAACTGTGGACTATTAAGATAATGATGATAGTGAAAATATTCTTTGGAGTAAGCTTGATAACCGAATGATTAAAAATGATATAATTTCTGATATATTTTATAATTTCTTTCTAAGCAAACGGTTATCGTAGACTCTGTGTGTAAAATGTTAATTACAATTATAGTAAATTCATAGTTACTTATTTATACTTTTCAAAGTCCTATATCATAATAAAAAGGAAAACATTGTGCACACTACAGTTTCAAACTAGTCCCCTATGAATGAATATTAAAAAGCTTGTAATATGAAGCTTCAAACCTCAATGTTTATGATGTTGCCTAAGAATAAAATTATTATTCTTAGGTGGTTTTTAAAAGTAAAAAAGCTAATATAATAAATAAAGTATATAATGTACTTTAACCGATACAATATTAGTTATATTGATCCTATACATGTCAATAGTTATATTTTCGTTTGCTATTACCATATCATATTTATCCTAAAACTAAAACGCAAGTACTACTTTCAGGTTGAATAAAATACTCGTGTTATTAAGTTTTTTAATTCTATAATGATAGACATAATATCATTCCTCTTACTTCCCCAAGCGGGGCGTAAAAAAACATCTTTCTAGGTCGCTATAGTGTGGGTCACCCTACAGCATTTTCAGCATTCACAATGAATATGGTGATCATAACTCTTCGATTCTGTTCCTGATTTCTATCAGGCAGAGTAGAGTCACTTTGGCAGGCCCTAATTTAAAAAATAATAACCTATATTGTAGAGCTATTTTTCGAACTAATATTGTGTAGCTAAGGTTTGGCAAGAGCACCATGTTATTGTATAATATCAGTATTTGCAATATCCATTCATGTCGAGTCGATATAATATATCTATCTATCTGAACAGCTAAGTATACCTGAAATTAAACCCGTTATTGATTGCAATCAATGTATCATGACTTCTCTATCTAATGCTCCTTTATCTCGATGGTACTTGTTTAAACCATTCCTGGCATAAATAAACAACTAGTGTTGAATGTAACTTTGCTGCAGTATAACTTTACACGGAAGACATAACACATTTACGTGAATCGCTTCGCTTTATACCATTAACAGTCATCACACGCTCCGCTAACTGTTGAATGCCTCACATACATTCCGGAAAGTGTTTCTAGATGTTTTTTGGGTATGTGATATAGACATTTTATATTGATTATACAGGTGCTTTATAAGCAATCAGACTTGATAACACAACATGATAATATTAACGTAACATTGGATAATATATTTACATATTTACAAAATATCGAAAAAGAAAAATCATTTTCAAACGCACGCACGCAAACATTTGATCATTAATTGATGAAACTGACAAAAGTGGTATACCGTAAAAAGGTTTCGTGTTCCTTTTATTTAGTCTTATTGTAATGATAAAACACATTGGAAACTTACGTCAAAGTTATTATATTGTAATCACCTTTGTTACCATTGAGTGTGAAGATAAATTCACGATATCGGTATCGTGGATATGAGTGGGGAATTATATGCCTGCGGACACTTACTACGGATGCTCTAGCCAATACCCACATAAAGATCCCGTATTAGTTTATTGTTATAGTTATTTTGTACCAGTTCTTTTGTTATAATTTCTGTTTCAATTTTATAGCTTCATTGTTTGAAAATCAAAAGACACAACGCTTGGCACTGACTCAGTTTTATTCAGTCATTTACATTAATGTAAAAGTGTCATTAGGATAAAAAGTTTATTTTTTAACATTATTTTTCGTTTCATTGAAAAGTTTATAAATTAGAAAAATCTGTGTAATAAACAAAATGATGGAGTGGTATTTAATTCAATTTTTTTTTCTCGGTAATTTATTTTTGTTTTAATGATAATGTTTGTTATTTATTTTTGTCTCAATCATTAGAATTATTTTACAATCTCAATTGATTTTTTTTTCATTTTTTCATACTATCCTCACACCTAATCTGCCCATGAATATCATCTTTTTACAGTCCAATTTTTCCATCCAAAGGTTGCCTGGAAAAAATTGCTTTTAGCGATAAGGCCACCATTTGTACCACCAGGTCACCCAACTGATATACTCTTGTATATAATCTATAAAAATTTGATGTACAATAAAGTTTATTCTATTCTATGCTATTCTATTTTATTCTATTCTATTCTATTCTATGTTTTTCTATTCTATTCTATGTTTTTCTATTCTATTCTATTCTATTCTATTCTATTCTATTCTATTCCATTCTATTCTATTCTATTTGAGAATGGGGTCATATCGACATGGTAGATCTAGTGTATTCTGTCATCTATTTAGGAAGTAATAGATGGCACAATACACTAGACCTTCGGACGGTTACGGCTACCGGTTCGAACGATGAAAGGGCCTTACAAAATACCAAACAATTCTTTCTTATTTTCCACCGAGTCAGGGAGGTTATTGGAGCAGAAATTCAAATCTTTGATAAAATTATACATTTCAGAATTATAGTAACATTTTTTTTCAGTGTGGTAACGGATTAAGAATACAGAGCATCACCAATCATAATCCTGTCGTGGGTGTTATAAGAGGTGACTAATGGAACAAAAAATGCAAGACAAGATCGCTGCAAAGAGAAGGAAAACTTGAATCAAACCAACAAAATCAACCCGTCCGTCCAACATGGTATTATAGGCCAAGCCCTCCTTGCTAAAGAGAGGCCTATGTCCAGCTGTGGAATTACAATTTTGATCATGTTCTTATATTTATATATAAATCTTACAAGTGTGATATAAGTGTTTATTGAATATAATAATTTTTTTTGAAACTGTTTTTATGTATTTAAAAATTATTCTATATTAAATATTGATGTAAGTTACAATATCAGTTTTCTTGTTCGTTTTAAGTTCTGAATGACGTAATAAAGTATGATAGATGAAGCCACTGGGACTTGAACATTCAAAGTTTATTGTTAATTTAAAATACATTTATATTGAAGAAATGTCAAACAATTTTTCCTCTTTTTCTTTAAAAAATAAAATTGCAGAGAAGTAATTCATTTGTTGTTCATGAAGTTAGTGAAACCCACTTATTTTAAAGTTATTTCTCATCTATACGTAGACAGTAATCGTAACAGTATTAAACCCGATAAATATTTAAAATTTATCAATCAACCTATCGCCGTCCACTGCTGAACGAAGGTTTCTCAATTCGCATCCATCCGCTGCCAGCCACCTTCTTCAAGCAGTCGGTCCATCGCGCCACAGGGTGTCCTACACTACGTTTACTCAATCGTGGTATCCCCTCTAGCACACTTCGGCATATACATTACATTACAGTACATTAAAAATTACTGTGTGCTATTCTGCAAACGAAGTTGAAAATCAATTTTATACAGATGGACAATAACTAGCAGCATGTTTGCATTCCGGAAATCGCCAACCCTATCACACACACAAAAGTTTTATTTTACGACAGAATCTAAATGTAGGTAACTTCATTAATGTTTTATTTTCCCCGAGCGTGCGGTGTCCCGGAATTTTATAACTTGCGGACTCGCCGAAAAAATTATTCTTGCGTTACAAATGTCAGGGCTCTGTAGGAACACATACTCGTATGTAGTAGTGAAACACTGGACCCATGTTTATACAAAAACAGTTTATGGGGCAAGCTTTTAGATGATAAACATAAAAGCATGTTTTATCCAGAGCCGTAAAAAACTGTTCATATCTGTCCTATATACATGCATATGTATATATAAATACTCCTTGGTTCTAAGACCCGCCTTAATTTCGGGCACAAGCCATTATTCGTTTGTTATAAACTTAACCATTCACAATATTGCGTTTGTTAAAAGATAAAATCATTAAGTGTGTGTAATAGTAGTAGTGATTAATAAATTCTGTCTCCAATTTCTCTTCTAGGATTTAATCATCGTAGTTACAGAACTACTGTTGATGGTGATCATGATGAAACATACAGATGTTTCATCATCATCATGATCAACAGCCTTTATCAGTCCACTGCTGAACTGATGAGGTGGTATAGAGTTTGTTTCGAGCTTTCTTTCTCTTTGCAGTGATGTTTGTTATACTACATAGTTAGCTCCTGTAGTCACCTCTTACGACACCCATGGGATGAATAACGGTGGTGACACTTCGTATTCTTAATCTGTCACCACACTTACGTCTGTGTGTGTGTAGTTTGGTTTCATGATCGTATGTTTATAAAAGCATTATCCAGGTTTTGTTTTATCATATCCTCCGTGGGAAGACAAAAGGTGTGTGTGGGATTCCCGGAGAACCGGCTTACTCCTAATCACCACGGTAACCTATCTTGACAGTCCAGAGGACCTCCAAGAACGCATCGGTGGCTTCTGGAGTTCTGTCTGCAGTATCCCATGACCGAGGTACATCCTGGAGTGACTAGAGTCACCACCAGGGCAGGCCGCTATCACACCTCTTACTATTCAACACGATAAGAGGCAAAACAGCGCTCCGCCTTGGACGACACCTCTTTGGCGAATCCTTACCCTAGCTGAATGAGTTTTAAACGGCGAGCCTAAACTGTAGGGCATACAAATTTTAAATATTGACAATTTATTTTGCAAGCACTTAGAAAAGATTTTTGGAAATTTCACCCCTAAGGGATTAACAGTAATATGAGAGTTTATTATTTTTAAAATTAAAAACACGAAGTTACGTAGATCTTCTTTTTGTTGATGAACTAAATCGAACGAGTTTTCTTACCTCAATGTGTAACATATTAGAGATCTTTGATCTCGCTTCAGCTTGGTAAGGATGTCTAAAAATAGTAACTAAGAAGGTCAATCTGAGTACTACGATTAGTGGCTACGATTATACGCATGTATAAATCGTGTTTTAAAAAGTATTTATTATCAAATTATTCATTCTTCAATTTTAAATACAAGATAATATAGTAATTTACAACTTTATTGCCTACTTTAGATTTCAAAATTTGAATGAATATTTGCCTGTTAACTTTATCATTTTGAACAATCTCAGAATCATAATTAACATGTACTAAAATTGTTTCAACGTGAATTGCTAATCTTCTTTAACATTTTCCTTATATACTTCTAATATGACACTGCCTCAAATTTATCGACCTCGCATAGTATCGCTGCAAAATTGGTATAAAACTGTCTTGGATGGCCTTACTCTACAAATGTAATTTCGGCTTAAAGTAATTAACATTTGAAACGACAACGGCAGGCATGTATGGAACTTTGTACTTCAGGGAACTTCCCCAGAACATCGTCAAATAGAAAGGGCTTCGAAATACTACGATGCTTTTCAAATTATTGTATCCAATTTTTTGTTCATTTTACATCGACAAGTGAAATACAGAAAATATTGCATTTAAATTAGTGTAAACACCAGTTTTCGAATATAAAAATAATTATCTAAATCGGTACACCCAGTAACTAGTTAGGAGATAACAAAAACACAAACAAGGAACAGTCAGGACAGGATTGAAAACCTCTTTTCTAAATTGGCCAAAAAAGAATTGAAATTATCCTTGTTATGCGATTTTTTAAGTGCATAAATAAAAATTTGCGCAAAAATATTGATTTTCAAAACTTATTCACTCTATGCGATGAGTAAAATGAATAGCCTTATTTTTCCATTTCTGCGAGTTGAACCGATACAATATGTGAAATATGGCTGACCAAAATCCGAAATATGTTGTAACGTTGTTAGAATAGAGGGAATTCCGAAATTACTTCATAACCCAAAAATGTGGCGGCCAATTGTAACCGTTCACACACTACATTTCCACTACGATGCGTCAAGCTACCTACAATCTAATTATGTTACACGACACATTTTTGACGTATCACTTCCGATTTCCTCAATATTCTTATAGTCATACCGTCGTTCGCACAAGCAGATTTGTATTATGTCTTCACAGTTTTATGGTATATTAGGCCACATGTGTATACGAGCCACCTGATCGTAAGTATCTTATAGAGTGCCAAGGTACCTAACCTGAAAGTTTAGAGTCACAAGTGCAATACCATCTATTGAATCCCTCTGTAGTCAGAGAAAGGCAGATTTGGACTCCAGTAACATCACTAACTTGGAAAGCAACGAAAAAATGGCGTAACACCATTTAGCACAGGTGACTGGCCTGGACTGGTAGTTAATGATCCAAGATAAATAATTGTATGATGAGTACAATTATTTGTTTTGTGTCTGAGTGTAATTTATCTATAAATATATTGATTTATTCATTACCAGCGCACGTCTTTTCCTCCCACTACGATCCCGGGTCCTTTATGCGGGGCGTGAAAAAGCATCTCATTAGGCCGCCATAGCGTGGGTCGCCATATTACACTGTCGTCATTGGCGGTGAGTGTGGCGACCACCGCTCTTGGATTCTAATCATGCTTTTCATCAGGCAGAATAGAGTCACTTTGGTAGGTTAAATATAAAAAAAAATAACGTATATAAATGTTCATCAGCAGTTTGGTTACCATAGTTCAGGCTCTGCCTAGCTGGGGACCAGACGGCCGTGAGTAAATTGAATGAGTTATTATTATAGACTGTTCTAAATTATATCTGTGAGGCTGTGGAGTCAATCTAGACGAGCTGGCAGTTTTCCACCGGTAGGTAGTTTTCCCACGGTTGTATTTTTAAGTTTTTTATTATTAAATGAATTTAGTTTATATTAAAACGAAAGTTAAGAAAGTTTTGCCAATGTAACTTGAATTTTAAGGACAACTTTATGTGAAATATCTTATGTTTTTGTACTAGAAGAGATCTTAAACTTGCCCACAAGTATTTTAAACTAACACACTACCTGATGTCGGATTTTACGACAAGACTGAAGGAAGAAACTCTTGAGGATAACGTACTAGTACTTAGTTTTTGTTACCAAGGAGAATTTACCATGTTAAATTAATACTATAATAAATGAGGTACTGAGATTTATTTTATTAATATTGTTTCTATTATTTAATACTAGAAATTTAATAAAAATAACCTAAAACTTTTGCTAAACTAACATTAACTTTTTTGCTTTAAAGCTTTTTGCAGAAACATCCTTTATTATTTTATCTGTTTCTCAATATTATGACATATAATATACTCCTATAAATGCCTAATAGACCAATTAATAAAACAAATGTTTTATTAATGAGAAGGAATGTTTTGGTTAAATTAGTAAGCAGTAATGTAATGTAATAATTAAAGAAACCATACATTACTCTTTACCAAACATTATATTTCAATGTAGAATAATAGATACAATGAGAGTAACTCTTAGTAGCATTTTCTATCTGAATTTTATAAAAAGTTTCGAAACAATTAAAGCGTCCTCGTTAAAGAGACTCTTCTATTTACAATGGTTCCACCCAATCCGTTAAGATAAAAGCACCATTATCGATGACGTGTGTTATTTATTGGTGTCATATATTCCACGGTCCCTGGACTACATCCAGAATAATCTCTTTCTAATACTGCCCAAAATTTTTATGATACTACTAGCAAAATTTTTAAGTTGAAAGTTTTAAAGAAAACTAAGCTAATTAATTTGATTAGCTCAGTATAAAAGAAGTGTAGCAAAAATTAGAAATTAATTAAATGTTAATTACAATGTTAGTTAGCAGAGCAAGTTTTTTTAAACCTAAAAAAGCTTGTGAATTTCTAAAAATAAAACTTTTACACACTTTAAATTTTTATGTTTATGCTTAATGGTAGAATAATCACAACGTTTAATTAGTTTTAGGCAGTTAATTAGCTTTGGTGTAGTCTCTTTTTCTGTCCTACTAGAATAAAATAATACACTTAATTATAACTCATCCAGAAATCTACCATTAACGTCAAAGTCGTCGATGTTTAACCAACTTTTAGCAAAGTCTCGCAACCTTCAAAACTTCATACTTAACTAAAGAGACATTAAAACTTAATACATACTTAGAAGAAGTAATAACTTTGCGTGACATACGCAACGTATACCATTGGCTACCGGTATTCACGTTGTTCAGTCCTTCCCTTTTTAAATATATTGACAAAAATAGAGTGTAAAGAGACAAAATGTCTTAAGTACAAACTAGAATATTTTCTCAATTTCAGTAATTCACTTTATTTTCTCTGTTGAATTTAAATTTAAAGTGAAATAATTAAATTGTAACTCTAACGTGTAAAAATACTACAGTTTTCATGAATAGGTAAAATTTCAAAATATAAACTATAAATTGCAACGATGATCCAACCTCATATTCATAAGCAAATTATCCCTTGTATTATAATATTATGGTACCTAAGCTCTTTATAATATAAGCGTATAATATTAGCGTCTACGATGCAAAAATTGAGATTCCAAGTTTAATTAAGTCTTCTTATTGGCTATTATAAAGTTTGTATGAGCTTACGAAGTTTTACGAACCATTCTATATCACATTAGGACCACTAAAGCGATTACGTTTTTGGTAAACCATTTTTTTCAGAAGATTAATTTCTTCGTTGTTTTTAAACAAAATGGAAAATGAAAGTGTAGTGACGTTGGCACTTTCTCGGATTTTCTTTTATTGTTGTCAAAATTTGTTATTGTTTCCTCTTTGTTAAAGAATTCTGTAAAGCATGTTTTCATTTTAAAAAAATTAAATACTTTGGCAAAAAGTGTTCGTTGTAAAGAAACAATCTACCCTCGCGTTATCAATGTTGTTGAATTAGTTAGTTATATTATTAATTAGGATTAATAATAATTTACGATCCACTTTTTAGTTGCACCAGAACATTAAAAAATTGAATTGTAGTCATTTTGACTAACTTTTAATTCTAATTTAAATTTCTAACTTCTAAATCTTTTTTGAGCGCGTCTAAGTTATTTTAGTCATCTTTGTATGCACTGCATCTACCTTGAAACGATTGCTATCCACACAATTCCAGAAAAAAAACGGATTCAATTTATCGATTGTTTACAGTTCTTAAAAGTTACCTTTTAATATAGAATTAATTTTATCTTGAAAATTTTAAACTACAGTTTAATAAACATTAAATCATTCTTTACTTACCATTATGTACACAAACTTAAACTCACGATCGCACTTACGAACAATGCTGATACGGTAAGTTCGCGAGCGTGTCACACCACGCGTGTAGCCCATGCCGGCGACGGCCTCGTACTGCCCGCCTCTGATAAAGGACTGTGTAACTGATAGTGATAGCGCATCTTACATATATATTAAAAGGAAATATTTACCATTTGCAGATTGTTATAATTTATTTATTTCAAACTTAATGCACGTTGTTCATCGGTGAATTTAATGCCTAAGGCATTCTTTTTTGGTCAATATTAGGGCGGTGTAGACTTATAAAGAGGTGCACAGAGGTTACATTACTAATATATATATATATATATATATATATATATATATGTGTGTGTGTGTGCGTATATATACGAGTATATATATACAAGTCATGTTCGTACACTATGACAACTAGCGATTAGATAATTCTGCCATTTCGTTACGAAGGAGATCGTGTACCATGTAAAAATTTTACATGGTCTACTAAAAAAACATCTTAATACTAAAAAACTATTTGTGTGTAGCCATTCTAGTCATTTAATTTAAAAGAGCGTTAAATATTATATTTTTTTATGATTAGGTAACTTATTATTTATTTTTAACATGGAGGACTTATAGCAAATATTATAAGATTTATAAGTCAAATAAATAACTGTAACAGTAAGTCGTCATTTGTAGTGGTAAGTTAAACGTAAAAATGTGAGCAATAACACAAACAATATTGTAATACAAGACACATTTTACAATCACTTTTTTTCTTTTAATCATTAAAGTATTTAGGGTTAAGACACCCACACACATTTAAGGCACTCATAGAGAATAGGTCTATATTATGCTAGTTTCGTTTTAGTATTAGTTACAAAGCTCATTAAAAACTCTACGCACACGCACAATAATAGCTATTTGGCCGATAATTGGCAAATGCCCTGGTCACGATTAAAGGAGGATTGTGCCAGAGCGGTTTGCTGAAAACGTGGAAGCTAATTTTCTCTAAAAGTTCTCTGCAGTCGGTATTATTATGAAGAAATTTCATTAAAAACAATGAGTCAGCTATGATATGACGATTTGTAAGAGGTTATGAATGCATATGTACTCGTACATAGCTGAACAATTTTTGTTGTATTTAGTTGAACGGGGAATGTCATATAATACTTGCGTTATTATATACTATGTCATGTGGTAAATAAACCTAGATATAACTTTCAAGCCTTGCTTGTGAATACACTTGCAGATCGTCGACATAGAAGTGATTCGACGCCGAAGTTGTTGAGTTACGAGGTTAATAACTATTGTGAATAAGAGAGCAAATGTAATGCCGCCTCGAGGGACGCCAGTGTAGAAGTCGCACAAACTCGATGTCGAATCATCAAAGCGAACACACTGCTGTAGCACCTGAAGAGAGATTATTTGCTTACAATTTAAGTTGTTTTTCAATTAAACACATGGTGTGAGTAATTTTAATCCAGTGCAGGTATGTCACATAACAATACTTTTATGACTTTAATCTTCAATATTTAGTGTATCAACAGACTGGTAAGATCTTTGTATATGTAATATTATTAAATCCTTGCTACGAGCTAATTTATATTTGTATATTTGAAACCTTCTTTTTTTATTTTTCAGTTTTCAATATGACTTTACGTAGGCTCGCGTGTAAGCCCTAACTTATAAGATAGGAAATTTGGTTGCTGACTAGGACGTTCAACGATGTACGTGATCGAACATGTGCCACTAGGACCAGCCTTCCCCCTGAAGTAAGTATCGTCTGGCACGCAGATGACGCTCTAGTACTGACTCTGTATTGAGAGCCTGCCAAAGTGATATGATATGATACGGCAATGATCATTGAGCCTGACTAGGGGATATATTTATTTATTTATTTTATTTTATTTAAAACTTTATGCACAAATACATGCATCGGCGGACTTAATGCCTAAGGCATTTTCTGCCAGTCAACCAATTGGGTGATGCAGAGAAGATATGAGATAGGTGCACTTGCCAGAGAAGTATATATATACCAGATAGACCATAAATAAGTAAATATACTTACATAAACACATAAATATATAACACATACATACATACATATATAATACACATACACACAACTCATATACATACGTGCATACATATTACCACTATAAGATATACTAATACCAGGTGGTGAACTAAGACTTCGCCGTTTCAGCCAGCAAAAGCTTCTTCACCCGAACCCTAAACGAGTCGCGACTTTTAGCCATCCTGACTTCGAGGGGAAGCGCGTTCCAAGAAAGGATAGCCTGCACGAAGAACGAAGAACCGACAAACTCAGTGGAGTGAGAAGGACAGAGTAGAAGGAGATTATTAGCCGAACGTAAATTTCTATTATGGTTATTGCTCAATAATTGAATTTGTGACGTTAAATAAGCGGGAGGGGATGAGGAATTGAGAAAAGAATATAGTAATGAGAGTGCACGTAATTTTCTGCGTTGACGAATATGTGAGCTGGGTCCGGAAACTGGAGATATGATCGTACTTACGAAGGTTAAAGGTGAATCGAATGCAGTTATTGAGAAGACGTTCTAGCTTGTTGAGGAGATCTGCATTCAGGTCGTAATAGCACACGTCACCATAGTCGATCAGAGGGAGGATTAGAGATTGCACGAGCGTTGCCTTAGTTTTCACGGGAAGGAAGTTTTTCAGGCGGTATAGTGTTCTCAGGATTCCAGTAACCCTCTGGCACACGTATGTAACTTGATCACGCCAGTTCAGTGTACAATCAAGTTGTAAGCCTAAGTCTTTCACTGTTGCACAAATGGGTATAGTGGCACCATTTAAAGTAATTTTGGGCAGCACCTCAAGGTTGACTCGGGTCATCAAACGGCTGCTGCCGATAATTATTGCCTGACACTTTGTCGGGTTCACAGATAACCCAAACCTCTCCGACCAGTTTTGCATAGCTTTAAGATCTGTGTTAATAAAATCGATTGCTGTTGCTATGTCTTCAACGCTGGCATGAGCGTACAGTTGCAAGTCGTCAGCATACAGATAATACGCACTACGAAGTTCAAGAGTTAAGAGGTTAATAAACAAAGAGAAAAGCAGAGGAGAGAGTATGCCGCCTTGAGGGACACCAGAGTCGACATCGCACCAATCAGAGGAGAGATCATCCACATGAACGGATTGCTGGCGTCCCTGAAGATAAGATGAGAACCATTCCAGTGCTTCGGGGGAGATCGCTAGATAGGAGAGGATGGATAAGAGAATATCGTGACTGACGGTGTTAAAGGCGTTTGAGTAATCAACCAAAACTAAGACCGTCACTTTTTTATCCTCCAAAGCTGCTCTGATATCACCAGTCACCTTGAGTAAGGCAGTGGTGGTGCTGTAGCCAGGCCTAAAACCGGATTGAAATGGGCTTAATAAATCATTTTTGTAAATGAAGTCAGAGAGCTGCTTAAGCACACAGGCTTCAAGAACTTTGGAGAGGAATGGAAGGATGGATATCGGTCTGATGTGATCGGGCAGAACAGGATTTGTGATCTTAGGTAGAGGAATGATGTAAGCTTTACGCCAAAGGGAGGGGAAAGTGCCAGAATGTAAGGAATGATTAATGATGTGGGTAATGGCGGGGAGAAGTTGGTCAAGTATATTTATGATCATGCGTCTGCTAATTTGATCGTAACCCACAGCGTTGGATTTGATGGAAAGGATTATCTTTTTGATCTCATCCTGCGTAACTGGAACAAATTGAAAAGAGTTAATAGTAGGAGAAATCAACCTCGCCAGGTAATTGACAGTACGATGCTTAGTTAGGGGATCCAAATAAGTAGAAGTAGAGAAATGTAAATTAATGTCGTTCAAACTAACCATCATCGGTTGGTGAGTACATGTCTGCTTACCAATACCCAGGCTTCCAAGGAATTTCCAGGTATCGGCAGGGGAGGAATAGGCAAGGTTGTCTAAAATAAAGCGGCGTTTACCATTGCGTATCGTCTGGTTACATCGGTTTCTTGCTCCTTTGTACAGATTCCATTTTTCATCTGTGCGATCCCTCCTATATCTACAGAAAGCCCTATCCCTTCGCCCCATAGCTAAAAGAATGTCCCTTGTCATCCAGGGTGCAGGTGGTCTCTTGAGCTTGATTTTTTTAATAGGTGCATGTGTCTGGTATAAGCTACTGACCGCGTTATTGAAAGCTTCAACTTTATCGTCCAAGGTGGAAGCCGCATTAAATTTATCCCAGTTGAGTCCTGAAGCATCACCACGTAGCCTGTCCACATCCAAACGACCAAAACAACGCCGGTGCAATACTCTGGGAGGATGTTTAGGAGGTTTCAGGGTATACGAAAGGAAAATGAGGTCATGGTTTGAAAAACCGGGTGCAGGAAGTTGACCGTGTTTACGGGCGAGTGTTGGGTTAGATGTGACGATCAAGTCAAGCAATGTATCTTTCCCCAGATTATTGTGGTGAGTCGGTTGAAGAGGTAAGACTTGCATGCCGGCTGATTCGATTATCTGTAGGAGTTTACAAGAACGTGAGGTTTGGTGGGTAAGATCAGTATTAAAATCTCCCATGATGACATGATGTGTATAATCTGACCCTAAAGATTCCAGCACTGTTTCCAGGCTGGAGAAATAATCGACAGAGGGAGGACAATAAACGACACCCAGGACCATCTTGGTTCCCTTGACATTCACCTCTAGGAAAAGGTGTTCAGAATCAGCAGAGTAGGAGGCAGGAGAAGAAGCTAAAATTTTGTGTGGTAGAGAACTGTGGATATAAATAGCTACCCCACCACCTCTCCTATCAATTCGGTTGTTGCGTACCAGAATGTAACCAGGGAGAGAATAAGATGTGGAGGCGAGGTTAGGTTTGAGCCAACTCTCAGAGATCAGAACGGCATGGACGTTCGTGTCAGTGAAAGCTTCTGTCAAGTCCCCAAAGTGGCTTGGAATACTCTGTGAATTAATGTGACACACATTTAGTAAATGTTTCGATTGCTGGTTAAGTATGTTTCGCAAGCGATCGCCCAAAGTCTCAGGTAAAGAAGCGAAGCTGTCTTCATCACTGGAGAATGCAGGCTCATAGACAGAACTACTACAGAAGTCATCGGTTTTAAAACAATTTAAACTATATATTTTATAAGAATGTACAGCGAATTAAAGATGTATAAATATAACTATATGCACTATAATCCCTAAAGATAGTAGATGGTGCTATTTAAACCCACCCAGTGAATAGGTAAGAAAAATTCTCTGCACCACCCACCAGCACACACTACATAATATAAGAACAATGATCGCAAACACAGAGGAAACATAGGTTAAGATAACAAAACAAAAAAAAAAGAATAAACGTGAAACGGAACGTTACATGTGTGTATCCGAACGCAACTCGCCAGACTAAATGTCACTTGAGAAGTGTCACATTTGTTTACAAGTAACATCAACAATATGAAATGTGAGGCGAATTAAACACTGTTTGTGGGTAAATTACTAAGCAAAAAGAAAACAGAGCGAGAAGAAAAGATGTGTTTACCTCAATACTAGTGACTACCATCTAGCGGGCTACGCGAACCCAAGGTTACGATTTGGTTGGATGACACAGGTTTCATGACGCCGAACAAATTAAACTCTGCCCACAATGTTCTTATGTGGACCGGACGAGGCAGTCTTTTTGGCTCCACTCCGTGCCTGGAACGCCGCTACGTTAGGAGCACCTGGATACTTGGCAATTAAGGGTATTAGTTCTTCCAGAGATTTAATTTTGTGTCGATCACCATCAGGTGCTTTAATTATTATAACGCCGTCCTGTGTCCAACATGCATGAGCACCAAAATGAAGCCTAGCTTTGGTTAACGTTGACTTTAGTTAAAAACTCTCGTATTGAAACCGACGAACCCTTGAGTGCAGTCTTCGCTCTCCAAACAGAGGCCCGCAGATCCACGCTACGGAACCTTACCAGGATGGGTCTGTGTTGTTCAGTGTTGGGGGCTCCGAGCCTGTGACAGATGGTAAATGATTCCTCAGGGAGGTGCTTCAATTGCAGCTTGTTTTGGATAATGTCCGCTATGGTTTTGCTGCTTTCTTCACCTTCGGCTTCGGGGACCCCCATAAAGAGAAGAGCTTTGCGTCGATGCCTAGTTTCAATAGCATCAACAGCCTTGGAGCACTCATTGATTTGCTTGCGAAGAAGTCCTAGCATGTTATAAATTAGCTCTTTGAATGTACGGAACTCCTCTGCTACCTTGGCGACGGTGTCTTTTGCAGTCCCCGCTGAATGAAGTTGTGCTTCCAGTTCTTCCATCCTCCGGGCAAAGCACTCCTCCAGGGTCTTTTGTGCTGCCTCAATGTTCAAGAGTTGCGGCATTTTCACTGTAGTGAAGGGTGCTGGTAGGTGGTGATGTTAAGTCCAATAATTTACCACATACACTGTTGCAAACGTGAATTGTGTACAGTTAAACCGTAGTTTACTTGTATTTGCAATATTTTTGCAGGAAATGTAGAAATTTAAATTAAAATAAAGTTTTTGATTTTTAAGTATGTGTCTACTTTTTTAGCACCTACCGCCAAAAAAAAAAAAAGCAGAGTTTAAGAAGTCAGCTGCAGTTTTTCTTCCGATCGATATACCTGCCAAGAAGCCCTGGGATTCACCTATCATTATTCCGTACCGTCCGTACCGTATTCAGATCTACGCGCTGTACGTCATAGGACGTAAGCACTGTGGTTCCACAGGAAGCGCAGTGGTGGAGGACTACCCTGCGTGGGTATCTGACCGTGAACGACCGTGGGTTGACCAAATCGGCCGAGACCTGTCCCCATCAGCAGTCGTCGCTGACATGCTGGTGAGTAAGGAGGGCAGGGGCGCGGTCTTTCTGTGAAGCTGCGATGCTTTAGAAAGATACCGTTGAACCGGATCGTTGGAGCGCCGATTCCAAGCGTAGAGTACATTGGTGGTGATATCATTCGTCGACTGGGCCACAAACTGCTTGAGAGTACGTACCTCTGGTGGTAGATTAATTGCTGTGGTTAGCGACCTGGTCGCAAAAATGTGAACGGGTCGCTGCATATAATAATTGTTTTAATAAGTAGCGGGCAGTCTCTAGGGTTTCCCTCAGGATAGAGCCTGGCTAGACGCAGAGTCGATCATTGGGGGACTTCCACAAAGCAGGGCCTCTGCGACCGGCTATCAGGATGGTTTTTAATAGAAACACCGCATATTCCAGGAGACACATCGCCGAGGAGTCAGAGATCCGAAGGAATTTTTCACCCTGGCAACAAAAAAAGGCTTTAATCCGTGGCTTGATTGGTGCTTCACTGTAATTCTTTTCACAACTAGTATTATATTTTATAAGTTCTTTGCCTTGCCTTTGATTGCCTTAACTAGTTTATAACTCAATTTGCTTATACAATTATCTTCAAAGGCAAGAAAGGCTATTATGATTCTCCTGTAGGTGTATATTTTAATAAAGAAATTAGGGTGTTCCTGCTGTATTACGTGGCTGATCTAAATACAAGATTATATTAAAATTTATTATAGCATAATCTTAACTTGATAATGTAAATTATAAATGCAAATTGGGTTTCTTTTAATTTTTGAAAAGAAAACAAAGATAAGATAAGATAATATTTATTTGCATACACATGTGTGTATCCAGTTCAAGGCATGTACAATGTTATTAAGATCGCATAAAAGCTCTTACATGTTTGCCATATAAAATGGCAAATATTGGTAATATATTCAAATTAACTAATATTTAATGGTAAATGAATTTTTAAATGTCATAAAGGTATGTATAAATTTCAAAAAACTAGATCAACAAGTGAGATGTGCAAAAAGAAGAGAAAAATTAAATTATTTCACAATGCAGATGGAATCATGTAGAAAATCATTATAATATTATTTGTTGGTCAAAAACAACTTAACTTTTTTCTTAAAATCAACTATATTCAGTTTGTGCCAACTGTTAGCCAATTTATTATAAATTTCCAGAGCCATGTAAAAGATAATTTTGCGAGGAAGTGCGCTTCATGCGATACGTGAACAGAGCTTTATATTATTACGCTCGTTCCCAGGTACTACGTCTGCCATACGAGGAAATAAATTGGGATTAGACTTAGCGAACGTTTCGATTTCTAGAATAGAAAGAGAGGGTAAGGTTAGTATGTAGTATTCTTTAAAATATAGTAGGTAACTGTCATTTTGTTGTAGATTAAACAATTTTTTTTGGACGTTGAACATAGTTTAGAGAATGCAACGAGAATTCTCCGAAAAGATTATGCCGTATCTGGGACTGGGTTCCACTAGTCCATAGCATGCGCTTAAAAGTACGTAAGCACTCACAATAGAGCATAAAAGCATAAAAATAAATACATATTCTTTGACTTAAATCGTCTAAATGAATTTGCCTATTGAAATTCCTATCAATAATGAATCTTACAAACTTAGTAGTCAACTGCGTTATTATAATTATTATGGTTAATTACAATGTCGAATATCAGTAGACTTTGACTAAAATTTATTATTAATATTTTGTTAATATTAATTTAACAACAATAAAATATACATTTTTTTTAAAAAAAAAGACAAAGCCCGCCTTAGAAATAAATCCTGTGTCACGGTGGAGATTTTAAATATACAAGAAACGGACTCAAAGAACACACAGACTCAGAATAACAATTTGTGGATCACACAAAGTGTTGTCCTATGTGAGATTTGAAACCACGATACTCAGCACAGTAGAGAGTGACGTGGCGACCGCTCAAACTACTAGGCCAACCGTGCAGTCAAATTAAATAAATATTGAATTTAGGTTTTAGTGTTTTAGTTCACAGAGTTATCATATTGTTTTATACAAAATAAAGGTGAAGGTTCAATAATAAATTACGGAGAATATCGAGGTGAAAAAGATTTTTACAATTTTACACGTTATAGGAGAAACAACGACTTGTTTTAGTATTAAATTCAAATCAGAGAATTTTGGCTAACAGTTTACAAATTTAAAATGAATTTTGTGCAATACGCTATTTAGTGCATGTACTCATATTTAAAGTAATGAACAGGCATTAGATGTCTTAAAGATAGATTTCGATGTCTGATGAAAAAAAAAGATAAAAATATTAAGATAAATATTTTTTAAGGTGATCGGTGATTACTGTAGCCAAGAAGGCTGATCGTCATTATAGAGCTTGAAAATAAGCTTGGTGAATTGGATATCTCGATATTTTGATCTAAAAGCGCTTGAAGAGTGAACTATTTCTACTGTTTTATTGGGTTGTCTATTTTGGTTTTATTGATAGAGCAAGAGCTATAAAATACTGTTACTTTACTCAACTGTACGGATACTTTACTGAAATACAAAACACGTTACATATGCACAGGAGAAAAACTTAAATATTTGTATTATAACTGAAATGAAAATTTTATTTGCTCATAATTATCATCTAACATTCAAACCCTTGTCTTTTAAGGACATTTTGGCTCTTTTTAGCCGACTTCCAAACAGGAGGAGGCCCTCAATTAGATCTTTTTGTGTTTGTTATATATCATAACTTGTAACTAGGTGTACCGATTTTGACAATTCCTTTTATACATTTTAATTTTTCTTTTTGTATTTGAAAACTGATGCTGGTCATGTGGTTCCATTAAATTTAAATTAGGTTTGATTAGTAGTTTTTAAATTATCTCTAATAATTCGTATTTAATTGACTTCCACTACATCTACGTTGTTGTAAAATGAGCATAAAAACTGCATATAATATTTTAGAAGAGCATTGAAATATTGTGGTGGTTGTCGTGGTGGTTTTACTAATGTTCTGATAAAACTCTTCGAAATTACAGTGGGTCTTCTCAATAAATAATAACAACTCTGTCATGATTGCGTCTATTACATATATAGTTATGCATTCCGACCCCATACTCAGAACTGTGTTAGTACACTAAGGGCGCATCACGCCACCAATGCTGTCGATTAGCAATTTGACACCTACACCGATTTAGTATAATCATCATAAAACTAATGTAGACCAAACACTTTAAATTAATTACCATGTACCAAGAAGCTACCCGTGGGTCCCATCACACGGACAGCACACACACACACTGTAATCCAGTATGTAAGCTAAGTTTAAGAATTAGATGATTGATTCTGGTCATTCTGTTCATTCTGTTAGTACCATCTTGCCAGTGACATACTGTCCTGCTAAAAACTTGTATTCTTAAATAAAGTATCTTTTTTTGTGAACAACAAGTGTTCATATTTGACTGGCGCAGCCGGTAGGATATTTAAAGTCGCGAAAAGTCTTCGTTTTCGTACACAAAAATCGGTCGTAACTTAGTACTTAACGCCTAGACGACATATCCGCAAGAACCTACCAAATAAATTCGTCAACGAGCACTCGACAAGAAGACAGAATCAGCATGGAACTGAGAAGCGTAATGTGAGTAAACCCTTACCCTACTCCTTTCTATGTCTTACCACCCATAATTATTTACGTTTAATTGGACTAAATCTCGTCAAATAAACGTTCTTGTAAAGTTGGTCAAAATCGCCGAATTACAAGATAATATTAAGCCGCGTATTCTAGACAAACATAGCTAGTTAAGTATTAGTTATTTATTTGCCCTAAATTTTAATTATTGTGTAATTGTTAAATAATTCATTATGAATCAGATCCAGTTGATTCCTAAAGAGATCCAAAATATCATCCCGCGATTCGACGGAGATGAAAAATTACTTAATTTATTTTTTAATAAATGTGAATATGTTATAAATAGTTTTAGGGGGGATAATAATCCCGCTCAACTAACATATCTATACCATTGCATTACGAGTAGATTAATAGGTAAAGCCGCAATTTTAGTCAGCGAAAGAGAAAACGTCACAAGCTGGGAACAATTGAAAGAGTTGTTCGTCCAACATTTCGGTGATCCTAGATCCGAGGCTTGCATAGCCATAGAATTAGAAAATATTAAAATAAAAAACGGCGAATCTTGCATTGACTCATGTCATAGGATACAGAATACAAGAAGTTCCTTAACTTCCAAGGTAAACCTTTTAACCGACGAGGGTATCAAAGCAGCTAAATATATAATCTATAATAATACCGCGTTAAATGTTTTCCTATACAATTTACCCGAAGAATTACTGCGTTTTGTAAGGCTAAATAAATGCACTAATTTAGAAGCAGCTTTGAGCGTCGTAACTGAGGAAGTAAACTTCCAAACACGATACAATTTAAAGAATTATAAACCTAAACAAATAACTCCCAATTCACAAGGAGGTATTAATAATAATTTTAAACCTAACGTCCCTTCAACACCATTTAAATTTAACATACCACAAAATAAACCGCAAATAACGCCACAGTTTAGGCCGAACTTTGTACCGAATAATAATAAGTTCACTACACCACAGCCTCAAGGCTATAGACCTAATTTTAATACTTTCAATAATAGGCAGATAGGTAGTAGTCAACCTCAGTTTCCGAGAGCGTTGAACAACTATAAACAGTCAGGATTTTTCCGACCAAACCCGAATCAGCAGTTTATTGGCAAATAATTTGGCATTAATCGACCGCCACCTAAACACGATGCAGATGTCTCAATGAGAACCGTAAGAAATAATATGATCCACGATCAAAATGATTTATATATGCTAGAACAAGATGAACTAGATCATCATAATATTTCCCCAAATTTTCACATAGAAGCCTCCGAGGAAAATTCACCGAAATAATTAATTTAAATTATAATAATTCCTTAAGACTACCTCATATTAAACTACCAGAGATAGACTCTATATTTCTTATTGATACAGGTAGCACTCGTTCGTTTATAAGCCCCGCGAAGGCAAATCAGTTTTTCTCTAAATATAAAATAAGTAAACTATTCGAAGTAATTAGTACTCATGGTCGTAGCAAGCATAATGAAGCGATACACATACCGTTAACTAAAACTTTTAATACTAACATTCAACATACCTTTTTTATTTACGACATAGACTCAGTATATGATGGCCTTATAGGTACTGATCTATTGAAAGAGTTAGAAGCTAGTGTTGACATGAAGAGTCAAGTGTTAAAAACTAAATATGTAGACATTCCTATATGGTATACTCCATTTTATCAAATAAAAATACCACCACGTTCAGAATCAAGAGTAAAAATCCCAACAATTTTAAAAAACGGTAGTGCTATTTTAAATAAAATCGAATTCTATCCAGGCGTACGCATGCCTGACGCTTTTGTAAATTGTGTAGACTCGTTTGCTCAAACAGTCATACAAAACACAACACAAAAATATATAACCATCACGTTTGATAGGCCTATGGATGCTTTTAAATTAAAAAACGAATCTTGTTATATTAATTACACTAATAATACTGATAGTTTAGATTTAAATATAGAAGAAATATTACAAAGTAATCTATCTAAGTTAAGGTTAGATCATTTAAATAATGAAGAAAAATCCTACATAACAAATCTATGTGAGGAATATAAAGATATATTTCACTGTGAGGAGATCCCTCTTTCTTTTACAAATCAAGTTAAACATAAGATTAGGACTAAGAATGAAGATCCTATATATATCCGTCCATATAGACATCCTATAGCTCAAAACGAGGAAATTCAGAAACAAGTAAATAAATTATTAGAAAACAATGTTATTACAGAGTCTCACTCCCCATGGAGCGCCCCTGTACATCTTGTACCAAAAAAAATTGATGCCTCCGGCGAACGAAAGTTTCGTATGGTCATTGACTACAGAAGGCTTAACGAAATAACGATAGATGATAAGTACCCATTACCAAATATTTCAGATTTATTTGATAGATTAGGGAATGCTTCCTATTTTTCTACGATAGATTTAGCTAGTGGTTACCATCAGTTAGAAGTAGATAAAGCCGATCAACCTAAAACCGCGTTTACTACTCAATCAGGTCATTACGAGTTTACTCGAATGCCCTTTGGGTTAAAAACAGCCCCTGCTACATTTCAAAGGGCTATGGACAACGTACTCAGAGGATTGCAAGGAATACATTGCCTCGTGTACTTAGATGATATAATAGTATATTCAACTAGTTTACAAGACCACATTAATAAACTTAGAAAGATATTTGATAGATTAAGGGAAACTAATTTAAAAGTTACGTTAGACAAATGCGAATTTTTAAGAAAAGAAGTCCTATACTTAGGCCATACAATATCCAAAGACGGATTAAAGCCAAATAATGATAAAATAAAGGCAGTATTAGATTTCCCATTACCGAAAACCCCTACGGAAATAAAAAGTTTCTTAGGACTAGTAGGTTATTATCGTAAGTTTATTAAAGATTTCTCTAAAATAACTCAACCACTTACGAATTGTTTAAAGAAAAAGAATAAAGTTAATCTAACTGAGCAATACATAAATTCATTCGAAAAATGTAAAGAACTATTAACTAATGCCCCATTATTACAGTTTCCAGACTTTAGTAAACCATTCCTTCTAACCACTGACGCATCAAACTTTGCGATCGGTGCAGTACTATCGCAAGGCCCTATAGGTAGTGATAAACCTATTGCTTACGCGAGTAGAACTTTAAATGACGCCAAAACTCGTTATAGTACAATAGAAAAGGAACTTTTAGCCATAGTTTGGGCATGTAAACATTTTAGACCATATCTATATGGGATTAAATTTAAAATATTGAGCGATCATAAACCTCTTGCATGGATTCAATCTTTTAAGGAACCAGGTAGTAGATTAACAAGATGGAGACTTAGATTAGCTGAATACGATTATGAGATAGAGTATAAACCAGGTAAAAAGAATAATAATGCAGATGCACTGTCGCGTATAAAGTTAAATGCATTGGATGATGATATATCAATGATAGTAAACACTGGAGAACAAAATGATCCAATTCTTATTTCTTCAGATGATGAAAATAGTTTAAGTCCGCCTAACTATAAATCTAATTATTCTATACCTTCCGTTAGTAGCGTAACGCTTACCGCATCGGAAAAGCCAAACTCATCGATAGGAACGGTACATTCAGAGGAAAATACGGATTCCTCAGGTATTCCTATATTGCACGAAGCAATTGATACCAAGCCAAATCAAATATTAGTGTATACTTGGAATAGAAATGAAACTACGGTTAAGAATCTTTCGAGAGATAAACAAAAAGTACTTGAAGTACACATGCCTATAAATAATACAACACTAATAAAGAATTTCCTTAAAGAATATATTCGCCCTAAAATAAAATATTTCATTTATTTCGAAGATGAACGCCATCATAAATTATTTATAAACGTAATCATAAAGACATATTTAAAAAGGATTCCATTCAAATATATGAATGTACAGAAAGAGTAGTATACGTGGAGGATGAAACTGAACAACGAGACATAGTTCTAAAGTATCATGTAGGGAAAACATGCCATCGTGGCATCAAGGAAACCGTGGCACATTTAAAACGTACATATTTCTGGAATAATTTAGAACAAACAGTAGCCAGCATTATAAATTCTTGCGAAACTTGTAAACGTATGAAATACGATAGAAAACCCTTAAAACCAGAATTACAGTTAACGCAAACGCAAACAAAACCTTTTCAAGAATTATTTATGGATACCTTCTCAATCGAAGGAAACTATTTTTTAACAATTATCGATGCTTTTAGCAAATTGGGACAAGCATTTGAAATTAGTAATAGATCTACCCCAGAAATAATTAGAGCATTGCTAAAGTATTTTTCATTGTACGGAGTACCTACAAAAATCAGCACAGACCCAGGTTCTGAATTTAATAATAGCTTATTAAAAGAAATGTTAACCTTTTATAAAATAAATTTACATATAGGGACACCACATAATCCTAACTCTATGGGATTAGTGGAAAGATTCCATTCCACAATTCTAGAACCTTACCGACTTGCTAAATACGAAAGAAAAATTACTGACCCTGTTTCAGTAATGACATACTCTATTATGTCTTATAATCAGTCGATACATTCAACAACCGGTCTTACACCTTTCGAAGTTATATTTGGTCATACCGACTCCTCGAATATATTCGATGTAGACTTCGATAGAAATTACACCCAACAACTAGTGAGAGAACACGTTAAACGCACAAAATATTTGTATAATTATCTAACAGATAAAATATTACAATCTAAGGTTAAAACTAAACAAAAACATGGTGGAGAAACCAACTTCAATATTAAACCGGGTGATAAAGTATTTATCAAAGGCGTTAATACCCGCCGTAGTAAAGATAAACCGCGATACCAAAAGGCAGTAGTCACAGATGACGTAAACAGAAACACAGTAAAAGTGCAAACACAAAATAGAAATACTAAAGTACCCGTTAAAGATGTTAAACGTCCTTCACAGGTTCATCCTGATGATAGCGACGCAAACAACCCGCGCCCTTCAACTTCAAAAGATTGAAGAAAATCCAGGGGTTCTTCCCGTAAAAGAAGGTCAAGCATTTGTAAGCCTCTATAATTGGCACATATATAAAGTATTAGATCTAGAATTAGTTAGTAATAGTTTAAACTATAATATAGAAAAATATAATCAAATCATTACCTATATAAAAGATAAGTTAAACATATACATTTTAGACGATAATATAGTAGACGCTGAACTACAAACCCAATATTTAATGAATTTAACTATAGAAAGATATAATCAATTAGTTCCTAACGTTAGAATAAAGAGAGGTATCATTGATCCCCTTGGATCTATAATAAAAGCAATCACAGGCAACCTGAAGATGAAGATGCCTTGAGATATGATAATCTGATTAACAAAATAGAATCAAAACAAAGCGCAATTGTCAATAAGATTACTTTAATTTCCGAAATAGTTGATACTTTTGTTAACTTAACGAATTCCACAAGAAATAACTTTATTGTACTAGATAAAACTATCAGGGAAATAGAAGAAATTTTAAATAAGACCCAGTATCAAAGAAGCAAGGATCTTGTCTTGCAGACGTTTAATTTAATAATTCATAATTTTCAAATAATACTAACACGATTGGATGAAGTGGAAACTGCTGTAGCATTTAGTAGATTAAATGTATTACACCAATCTATATTGGACTCAGATGAACTGTTTAGCATCCTTAAAGAAATCGAGGAAACCGACAGATTAGTTTTTCCTGTCACTAAGGACAACTTGATTAATATAGAAAATTGCATAAATATAAAAGCCTATGTAAAGGGCAAACAGATAACATTTATCATGTCAGTTCCAACAGTCCAATTAGATGTGTTTGGATATTATAGACTACACCCTTTCCCAATGTACAACTCTGGTCCAAACCGTACGTTCCTAATTATCCCGAAACATCCCTATATCCTTACAAAAGGGTCGAAAACTTTACCACTTTCTCAGCCGTGCAAAGAAGTCGACGAAGGAAAATTCTTGTGCTATGAAAACCACATCTCGTTTGAAGACGAAAGTCAGTGCATCAAAAACTTAATGAAGTTTTCAACTAGGATAACATCATGTTCCCCGTTATCAGTCGAAGCAGAAGACATTAAGTTGAAATCCATACAGCCAGACTCGTGGATACTATTTACGGGTCGTCAAACTATTCTCACCGAGATCTGCGAGAACGACATGAGCCAACATGATATTATGGGTACATACATAGTAACCATAAATAATAAATGTGAAATCAAGATCGAAAAACTTACTCTACGCAAGCGTCGTGTACAAGCAGGCGAAATCATATATACAAGCACACCTAATATACATTGGCCTAAAATTGTCACTCCACTGGATGTCTTGAAGAAACCAATCAACTTAGATAACATCGACTTGGAAAATCTACAGTTCTTATCACACGTTTTAAGCAGGAAAAGTGAAGTGCTAGATACTGAAAGTCATTTTGTGAAAGTGCATAGTGTTAGTTTATGGACTCTAATCATTTACTTAATACTTACCTTTGTACTATTTGTAATTCTGTATAAATATAAAAATGTATTGTTATGCAAAGGACAAAATCAACAGCCTCATAAATCGGATGATGATTTTGAACTTACGGAGGGAGGAGTTATGCATTCCGACCCCATACTCAGAACTGTGTTAGTACACTAAGGGCGCATCACGCCACCAACGCTGTCGATTAGCAATTTGACACCTACACCGATTTAGTATAATCATCATAAAACTAATGTAGACCAAACACATTAAATTAATTACCATGTACCAAGAAGCTACCCGTGGGTCTCATCACACGGACAGTACACACACACACTGTAATCCAGTATGTAAGCTAAGTTTAAGAATAAGTTGATTCATTCTGGTCATTCTGTTCATTCTGTTAGTACCATCTTGCCAGTGACATACTGTCCTGCTAAAAACTTGTATTCTTAAATAAAGTATCTTTTTTTGTGAACAACAAGTGTTCATATTTGACTATATATGTATTGTTTACATAACACAATCACACAATATCATATCGTGCTTCTACCCTCTAAAGGGGTATGCAAATGTGTTTAGAATATGGCAGTCTATGACGAGACAGTAATTTAGGGATCATCAAATATGTATTAAAAATATGTTATAAATGAGGAAATAAAAACTTTGATCATTACAGGAAATTAATTAAAATTAAAAAGGTTAAAAGCGTTATTTACGGTATCTGCTATATTTTATGCCACTTGACAATTACTTCTCAGTAAACTTACAAGTTGCATGCTTGCGTGTGGCATGCTTGCGCATTGAAATGTGACTTTCTTATAACTATCATTATAAGATGGTTTACATGTGCTAATTAACTGCTTTTTGGCTACTGATAATTTGTAAAGATCAATAACATTTTAAAATGTCATCTGTATAGTTGACAATATAATTATTTGTTACACTTAAATTACAATTCATTCTGAAACTTCATCAATTAGTGGTTCACTTAGTACAATAGTGAAAGTTACACAATTAGTAGCTACTAACAATGTAAGACCGTTGCTTAATTCAAATTAGATGTAGCGCAATGATTTCATTAGCATCTGGTAATAACCCGTACAGAAAATCTAGTGAAGCGGTGTAATCCAATTCTTCATGAGTCATTTACATTTCCATACTAGTTGGGGTAACGTTTTGTGAAAAAACTAACATTTTGTTATTGCAAATATATTTATTCCCAATTGACTGGAATAGATTTTGCCTCCTGTCTTGGCACTTTGTCAAGCATTTTAAACCATCTGTGCAAATTGTTAAAAAGTACAACAAAATGTATCCACAAATTTTTAATATTATCTAGTACTTGGGTTGTGGAGGTCTGATGGTAGACGTCTCTATAAAAAAGAAAAAATATTTGGAAGTTCATATAATATTAACATCTGATATTATGTACATAATACATAAAAAATCTAAATTCAGACTTAAAAGTCCTCAGTACCTTGTTTCAAATTAAAATTTTGACTGCCCTGTCCTGCCCTTGTCTCACTTCCCGGCTGAGTAGCAAAATGTAGCCGTAGCTATCTTGCTAGTACCAGTTAACACGAGGCAGGTGTCACTTAGCGAACGATATTATTAGACACGGTTACTGTATACCTAGAACAAAAGTATGGAAAATGAACTTATTTTAGAAAAATATCAAGGAACTGTACGATAGGGTAAATACATAGTTATTGGAAATTTCCTAGACATAGAAATATAATGAAACAAATATAACAGAAAAGTTTCGATGCAAATAAATACTTTTATTGTTTTACCTTAAGATGACATTAAGTATTTTTGAATTTTTTCATTTCGGAATGTAGGTGCAAAACCCATTCACAATGACATTTTTAGAATATATGTGTAGCTTTATCAGGGGGAAGGTAAAGGAACTAACTCACTAATGATGAGAATCCTCTAGAACCAAAGGAAGTCCTAGAAAACTGAAAACTTGATGTAGAAAGATCAGATGTAGGTTTCTCCCTCTAAATATTCTTATAAGATTTGTATATCTGTGCAAGAAATATTTTTCTAGGGTACATCGAACCAAGGGTGAAACTAAAAATAGTACTTTAATAATAAGGCTCACATTAACAGCTTGAATTAAGAACCTGATGCAGAAAGTAATCCTCTTCGATACGGCATGTTTAATTAGGAAGTATCTGTCTCTGGAACCATAACTATCGTTGCTTGGTCTCTGTACCCGATAACTATGAGACACTATTTCTTATATTTTTAAATATTAGGTCTTTAGTTTTGAAATTGCCGTTCTGCAATACTGGACACATTAAATCAAATAAGTTTACGTGCGGCTACGAATTCTAATTACAAATTAATTTTAATTTAAGACTTTAATTTTTTTATTCAAGACAAGTCATTTGTTTGTGGATTAGTCTAATATTTTTGTTTTCATCATCATGAATACACAAAAAATTCGAATAATAATAAAATAAGAGAACCGTCGTGGCATAACGTGCCACCAGCGGCATGCAACATCAACGACGTTTACAGAGCGAACACTGCAAGTGAATGCGCCACCCGTTATTGGATTGTCCGCTTCGGTTCTGGAAATTCCAACTTGAAAAATGAAACCCGTAGTCGCCCGAAAACTTTAAACGACTGAATTATTAAAATCAGTGTTTGCTGTGAAAGAAGATAAACAGGTTACTTTCGCATTTATAATATTTCACAATCTTAAGGAATTACTTCGAGGAAGAAAACTTTTCTATGCCCTTCCCTGTAACACAAACTCTCTCCTTTCTAAATTTCGTATAAATTGGTTCACTGTCTTTTCACTCCCTTAAAGGTTGTAATTTTAATGATAAAAACTACACTGTTTTTTCTGGGACTGAATGAATGAAAACTGAATTTCATTTGAATTTATTCAGCGTTGAAGCGTGAAGAACTAACATATACACACTGACAGACACACTTTCACATTTATAACATTAGTATGGTTTGATTGAATTGAATTGATAATTGATTTAAAACTGTAGGTAACTGTATCTGTATTCTAAAATCAAAATTCAAATGTTAACCAATAAAGGTTTTGCGATATTGAAGCTGTCTATAGAGGTGATTACCGTTTATAATGACATTATGCTAGGAGGTTCTGTTATTTTTAAAAAGGTATCTGTTAAGGTTATGCGTCAAAATGTTTTTTATATTATCAATCATAGGATCTAACATGGATTAAACCATCAATAAAGTAGTAACTTATAGCCGGTTGTCCTCGAATGTAGTCATGTATGTTGCCGTAAAAGAGGAGAAACAAACGAGCACGACACATGAGTCGTGATGATAGTTCAATATGTGACTCAGGTTTACACAAGCATCCAAATCTACTGTTACATATCAAACTTAAAATGAGTTCGGTAGCACGTAGTTAGCGAGAATTTATCTATCATTTCTGATGAGCTACTGGGTTATCAGTAGGCAATAGATTTTAAATAAATCCAATAAACTAATTCCCTGCATTCCAGTGTGTCATTAAATACGATGTTCAAAAATATGTGGTATTAGGTGCTTCGAACAGTTACAACAATTAGAGTATCAAATGCTTTTCCATAACAAATTATAAACAACCGACATAGCCAATTTACATTACTTACTATTTCAAAACCACTTGTACAGTATTCTTACCGATAATATTTATGATCATCTTATAGATATTTCCAATCTAGATGATCGTAAATAAACCAGTACTCGCGTTAGAGACGAAAGATTAATATTTATTGAATACTGAATGTTAGGAGATTGTTCGTCCTCTCCATATATATCTCTTTAAAAGTAATCCACGAATAAATTTACATACTTGCCTTTCCTAATATTTCCATTTACCATTTAAACGTTTAAACTTAGTAACGCATAGTCTCTTTAAGGTATTATCTACAGTTGCAAATGGTTCAACTGTACAAGTTACAAGAAAACAATTTAACATGTTTAAGCTTACTGGGTTCTAACTTTGGTATGATGCAGTTTATGTCAATAAATCGTATCTTGTTAATCGAGCAAAAACTATATGATGAGTTTGACACCCGTATCCATCAAGTGATACGTATAGAAAAACAGTTCATGTACTATGTACATATTTGTATTGAGTATATTTATGTAATTGGATATAAATTTGTATGTTTGTTAAGTTTGTGAATGTAAATTTGATGATTGTGTATTCACAGATGTCAGTAGAAGGCTAGCTACGTACGTAAAGAAGGAATAAAATAATATGTGGACTATTATACATCAAATTGTCAATTTGAACTGTCAAACATAATAGTCAACCAGAACCGTTGGCATATTGGGGATACATTCAGCTACCCAAATCAAATACTAATACGTTAAAGTTTCTCTCATTTCAGAATTTTTTCATAGTTATCATACAGATTAAATTGTTTAATTACAAGTGAATTGCTTGACTTGTATAAGAAACTTGATTGCAAGAGTCATTTAAAAATGGTGTAGTATTATTAATTACTTAGTTATTATAGATATTTTCAATGAAATATAATAGTGATTGTAAGTGAATGTGTGTACATATTCATTGGCACGTTTCGTTGTTTAAACGCCTTTAATGAATTTTAACGTTTGAAGTATCGTAGGATTCGTGTTGACTGTGAAAATAATACAGAGTTTGTGAAATTTAGGAAAACAAAACATTACCCGGTTTGTTAAGTTTAGCTTACTTTGTTTTTGTTCTCAATAATTAACTTGTTTATGATAATAGACTTATCGATATACCCCTGAATAACTTATCATTATGGATATTTTTTTATTGACATAAAATTACATCTGTTTCCCTGGAGGGGTAGGCAGAGGCACATTAAACACCCACTTTACCCTAGGGTTTTGGTCCCATGTAATAGGTGGCGACCCTAAACGGGATGTTTTGTTTTTCCAGTGCCTCGTCTGTCGATCAGCAGGTGTATGTCGTATGAGGTTGACTTGGAACTCTAAGTTCTTGATGGGAACCAAATACATATTTTTAATATATCTTATTATAAATAGATAATAGTTACAGAATACAAAAAACAATTTAAACCTGTTGCTGTTTGTCTTTGCCCATCTCAGAGTTTAAACATTGTAGTTCGCACGTACGTAACGTAAATTGTACGTACGTACGTAAATTGTTGGGATTCCAAAGTTATTCCGCTTGGGTACACAAACTGCTCTTGTCTCACTCAACAGTCACTTACGTCACTCTGTCTCCGATCAATAGTTTTGATGAAAACACAATTGAATCCAGTCCACATTTTAACACTTAAAATTATTAAAATTTATATATATTTGATATGTGTGAACACATATATTTGTTGTGTGTATAAAAAGGGAATATAGTAAAAGGGTGAGAAAAACATTTCTTTTTCTATAGTAAGAACCTGCCAAAGTGACTCTATTCTGCTTGATGAAAAGCATGAATAGAATCCAAAGAGCTGTAGTCACCACACTCATTGCAAATGCAGATAATTGCTTTATATACAGATATAGGAAAGAATGTAGTTATTATACAGTCAAATTAAGTACTCGAAGTGAGAACTGAAAAAAGAATATTAAATTAACTTAAATGTAATTTTTTATGTCTGTAGTAACATGTGTTAGTACAAGTAGTACAGTACAAAGTAAAATTTTTACTTTGAAAATTCAATAATGCATAAAAGGCGTAAGTCCCGGTAACTTTTTTGTTGTCGGGGTGGAAAATCCCTTCGGATCTCCGACTCCTCGTTGACACAGAAGCCAGGCGCATGTGGTGTTTCTACTATAAACCACCCCTGCGACCGGTCTCAGGAGTCCTTCTCTGAAGGAAACCTGGACCATATTATTTTAGATCCCCTCCAGAATCAACGCCGCGCCTAGTCGGACCCTATACTGAGAAGGCCACAAAAGCTTCCTCGCCTATCAGTCCAGTTGTATTATCATTATTATAGTATTATAGTATTATTGCCATAATTTGTTGCGGAAGTACCAGTACCTAGTGTACAAAGTGAAACATTTTGCCAGTCGGAGTCTCGCCCGAATCGCAAAATATCATCTTACACATTTTAAAACGATACGGTAAAATTGAATGTTTTAAAGTTATTCCTACTGTTATACAAGTGTTATTTTACAATTTATTTTTTGCTCTTGGAATAGAAAAAGACATTTGTCATATTATTAATTATAGTTCACAATTTGAATTTTTAACTTGTGTTTCAATTTCGAATTGTGAACGATAATTCTATAAATAATAAATTACACAATTAACATTGAAAACATCACAAATACTCCATGGATAGCATCATTTTCATGCAACTAAACGTGTCTGGGGTTACAGCGCCTTGATGCTACGGTACTGAATATATCTTCACTGTTGGTATACTATCAGTTACCATCACAATCTCCTTTCGCACCCATTTCCTAAAATTATTTAAGCATCGTTTCCAAATAATGCACAGAACGAATACAGAGATTGGTACTACGAAAGTATAGAGTATCCAGGTAAAATTGTCTAACTTTTAATGTACGCTGTTTAACATAGTTTCATTTACAATATTCTGGGTAAACAAATCCAGTGTGCTGTGACCGTAACCCATGTTTCAGAGAACTTGGAATACGTGTTTTTACTACATAATCATGTGAGCTTGTGATTACAATAATATGAAAATGTTGCTTATCAAAATAATAATTAATTGATAATTCATTACTAATAATTTAAATGCGAAAATGTGTTTGTTTATATGTTTGTCTTTCTTTCATGTCGCACTGGAGCGATTAGATGGTATGATTTAGTTTCTGGAAATACTTAACTGCTAATTTCTAGGAGTACACAATGTCAAAGAAGAGATGGATATAATCAAATCATGTTTTGGGCTCATTAGATCCATCTTGATTATGTTGGATGAATGGAAATCATTTAGAAGTTGAGTACCTGCAAGAGGTAGGCCCTTTTCAATACAATATTACATTGTCCTCAGGTATATGTTTAAGTAGCAAATTCTAGCCTATTACTCTGGGAATTGGTTCAAATTCAATCTAAATGTAGACAGTGTTTGTTTATTAAAACCTTGTACAACACAAGAAAATTAGTTAAAAAGAGCGTATTTTCAACGAGAACAAGAAAAATAGACTGACAGTCTAAATTAAATTTACTGTTTGGCATAAACACGAGGATTTAGATATCAACATTTGTATGCGCTACTAAACTGAATAAGACGAAAATATTGTGCGTAAACAAATTAGCATCTTTTGCAATAGGTCTAAGAAATGCTGAATATACGAGCCTATTTCATGATAAGGATTATACAGAATATTTCATAAAACATATTTAGAAGATATAAGAAAATTAAATCGCTTCTTATACCCAAAAAATGTGAGTGATGAGAAAACGCAAGAACTACACAAGCTACATATTTTATAATAATACTAACTTTGGCTTGCGGCTCCGCCCGTGTTTATGTCGGTTATCGCTGTAAATAGTAGCTAATCTAAAGTTTTATCTAAATTTGTACTGTACTTTTTGCGTGAAAAAGTAACAAACATCCATACATCCTTACAGACTTTCACAGTTATAATATTTAAAGCTAGAAAAATATTAAAAGCTTATCAATAAAAAGTACAGTAACAGACACCACGGATATTTTGTGTATTTTAGATTTTGTACTGTTTTAGTACCTATCGGAATTTATGCCATTTGAAGTGATTCAAATACACATCATTATGAATCTTGCAATGGAAACGAGATGTTTTATCGCGGTAAAAGTCGACTATATCACTTTCTAACCTTCTAACTAAAACTAGATGCAAGAATCATACCATAAAATTACTCCGTTGCAACATGAAAGCAAGATAAACATTCAAACAAACAAACACACTTTCGCATTTAAAATATCATGGAGAATATTTTATAGTCT
The DNA here is from genome assembly GCA_949316085.1 of Hypercompe scribonia. NCBI lineage: Eukaryota > Metazoa > Arthropoda > Insecta > Lepidoptera > Erebidae > Hypercompe > Hypercompe scribonia. The sequence goes on from OX438980.1 coordinate 12,587,298, forward strand.
TATAACAAATAAAAAATAGTTGACGAGAAAAAACTTTGTATGCAGTCTCGTACTATATTTTGTTTGCTGTAAGCGCTATTCTCAGGGTAATCTGGATTGTTGGCTAACTCAGATTATTTTAGGATTCTATACTATTGACACCATCGCGTCGCGTCAGTACAGTCACACTTTACTACTCACACAAATTGCAACATTTTTTATAGAGAGAAAAAGTAATCGTACACTTGAGTCAAACTGTTTTAATTTAAAAGCTACTTATATGTTTGGATTATAATTACATGTGAAGTAACCGCGCAAACAAATGTTATAGTTTTTCCAAAATCACACTTTCTTCACTTGCCAGAAAAGGATAAAATTTGAAAGAAACGCAATGGATGTGAGATAATTATTCACTTATACATTTAACAATCTTATATGCTTACATACACACATTCACACATATACTTGAGATAGAATATATCGTATCGTATTATTTGTCTTATGTATTGTATATATAACTCGAATGCTATTACTAACTATTATTTGAATTCACTAGCGTAGTAGTAGTCAAGCTAAGTGATGTCAACCAACAATTTTGAATTCATCAAAAAGCAATAAAAACTGAGAATACATTGAAACAGTCATGTAGTCATGATGGAAAATGGTAGGTAATAGTGTTTTCTTTTCAGTTTAATTTATAATTTTGAAACCAAAACACTTCAAACACGTATATTTGTGCGTGATATACTTAACAAACACAGTTAAACACCGAATGGGACACTACAAATTCAATGCGAAACAAAATGTATGCGTACAACATTCTGTTCAAGTTAAGTGCTATTCACTACTGATATTTTATTGGGAATGCCAAGAGATACATTATGTAAAACGATTGCTATCGATGAAAGACCTTCTAGAAACATCAATACATGTATTATGTTACTATACATTCGGTAATAGACTATTTAGACCCTCGAGTTTTACTTTTTATTTATGAATGTTGGGCATTCTTGTGTTGAAATCTGTGGTCAGGTGAAACCCTCTGAGCCCTTGCGAACACGTTAGGCCATAGATTCCAGTTGGTTTCAGTTCTAGGTAGTAGAGTAACGCTGATTTCAGCACAAGTGGGCCTCCTCGACCGAGGCACTACTACCCTTCCACAGAAGACCAATCTAAAACGCCAGCATCCGTATTAACGTGTTTCGTTAGTGAGTGTGAGACCAGAGGCCCATTGATGCAGGGGTAACAGTTATCGTGGTAACTGTGTAACCCTTACACTGTCACAATGACTGTCATGCCTTTTACGTCCCCAAGCGTGGTGTGAAAAGCATCTCACAAAACCACCATAGTGTGAGTCACCATACTGCATTGTCTACATTTGTAATGAGTATGGTGACCACAACTCTTGGATTCTATTCATGCTTTCCATCAGGCAGAGTAGAGTCACGTTGGCAGGCTCTTAATAAAGAAAAAAATGCCTTACGTTTATTTCGACAACAGTCTTTATTTAGAACTTCGATATCGTCTAATACTTGGTTTAAGAGGTTTGATGACAATCAATACATGTAAAAAATTTCAATTTTTGCCGTATCGTAGTAGGCATATGTTCAACAGTGGACTGCGATAGGCTGATGATGATGATGTAGTACACTCACAGCCGATCTCAACTGATAGTTTGGGCAAAGGATCGGTGGAAGAAGAGGACATTTTTGTGTCAGCCAACCAGCGCCGCCATCTTGGAAGAAAAAATCGTAACTACATGAAGAACACCAAATACAACAGAACCCAAACCTATAATTCATAAGTATTTAGGTGCTTGAAGGAAACCAATAAGTTATATTTCAAGAGGTAAAAACAAATCTTCAGCCAATTGATTCTATATTTAGACATATTCAAATACACAGGTCAGTGAATTCGTTTCAGTAGACTAAATAAAATATTTTCTTATTTGGTTAGCAAAATAATCTCCCTACATGAACGTGTTTATGTATTGAAGCACGTTTGACTTATTTCGAGACGCTTATTTATATGCTCAGCTAGATGGAAAAGAATTGTTAGAAGATAATGTTCAATAACAAATGTTTTTCCAGCCTTGCTTACATCTCATAATCCTTGATGTTACGTTATAATGTTACATTATACAATGTATTAAGGTTATAACGCTCTAAATACTTCTGTGAATAAAATCTTTACTACGAGCTATTGAGTTACAGAAAACAACTTACTTATAATGATCTTAAATTATCATACGGCTGTGGTGACTCCCACATTACAGCACAAAGAAAAATATACAATAGCGACTTCTAGCGAAGATACATCGAACCACGAAGTATGAACGAAACGTATGAATGTAATGAACTACAATGCAACTACTAATCCTGTATCGTGATATAGAGATTCGCGTGGCAATTAGCATATATACAACATCCCAACATCAACCGTTGGGCTGTGGCCCGCCTGGCATGATCACCTCGCCTGGTCGGAGGATCCTCCCTTTGTGTCCGAGAGACATATGACACACGTCCCTCCACAGTGGTGACCCCGATGTGATTGGAAGCAGCCTTCAAATCAATAGAAGCAGCGTCACTCCCGCAACGATGAGCTGTAATCAAGTCTCAGCCAGCCAGCAACCCTCGGCCTTAACAGGGATACCATACGCAGGAAGCGCTCGTTCCAGCCTGGTTACCCTACGGCCTCATCAGCGTCTAGGCACAGCACGCTGCACCTACGGTCCATGTAAGTAGAGCATCTCTCTCCCGTTTACGAAGCAGCCAGCCACTACGCAGCACCAGCCCCGACTCACTGGGGATTTCACCGCAGCACCGCGCACCGCATGCAATCCCGACTCACTGGGATCTGTGCACTTCAACCTCAACTCACTGGGACTAGTGGCATTCAGTGCCGACTCACTGGAACTTACGGCACTCAGTTCCGACTCACTGGAACTACACACTCCTGGCGCTGGTACGCTCCACAACAGAGCATAGACAGCTGACTTATCAGTACAACGACCTCCGGTCTTGGAGGGGAGTGATGTGGCGATTCCACCTTATAGCACAAACGAAAAATATATAACAGCGCCATCTTGCGAAGATACATCGAACTACGAAATATGAACGAAACGTATGAATGTAATGAACTACAATGCAACTACTAATGCTGTATCGCGATATAGAGATTCGCGTGGCAATTAGCATATAGGCAACATCCCAACATCAACTGTTGGGCCGTAGCCCACCAGGCATAATTGATCACCTCGCCCGATCGGAGCATCCTCCCTTTGTGTCGGAGGGACATGACACTCGTTCCCTGCACACGGCTATTCTTTCTTCAAATTTTCCTAACTTGCAAAACCCACGATCTCTGTGTTTAAAGTTTTTACCTTCGTTATGGAATCAATTCAGTACTTCAGAGATCTGACATCAGAATGCTCAGACACGTATACTGATAATGCTGTTAGTGATCGTATTTAATACCTGGAAAATACTTCTGAAATGAAATTCAATAGTAAATTATATAGAACTAGCCCAAAATCTTAAAAGTGTTACATTTACATGTTATGTAAAATTTACTACAAATTGAAAAAAATAAAAATAAACGTTTAGTACGTTAGAGTTACGTTGTGATGGTGTTATTCTTTAAGGAAAGTCACACTAATTTAGAAATCGATAACGTTATATTTCAGAGTCTTGGAATATTTAGGAGTACCACTTCTAAATCCACTCAATCTAAAAAATTATCTCAGGCCAGAAAATTTGATTTGATGTGTAATTAGATACAAAGTTATAATGTATGTAATGAAAAATTAATGCTCGACATCTCTTTCGAGAATTAATTTTTATTTTCATTTCTTCTACATCATACACTCTTCAAATATTAAAATATTCCTATTACTTTTATCATCCTGATTTGACAATTCGAACGATCTGTCGAAATACAATGTGACAGGCGGTCAAAAATAAAAAAGAACTTTAGTGTACGCCTTTGTCTTGACAGTCGACAGCTCGTTCTCATGCAAAAACTTCAATATTTTATTATAATTCGTGCAATGTCTCGACACATTGCTACTTGTTTCAGTAGTCGTTTCATATTAGATTTTTACTGAATAATTCAAAAATGGTGCGGGCTGTCACTATTATTGTGAAAATGGCGTCTCGTTAGAGCTGTGTGTGACACTTTGCTAGAGCGGTGCTTGAATGGACGGCGCAACAAATACATTTTGCACTCTATCTTATATGTTTTGCCCGGTGAAGTAATTTCATGAAAGCATACATATCATAGATAATAGAAATACTTTTATTCCGTAAGTTTACCTGGTCGCACACAACTTTTATATGTACCTATGAAATAAAAATAAAAAAAAATATATACTCTAATTTATACAGTAGATATACCTTTTTAAGGTTGAAATCTATATATATATATATAAATGAATGTTTGTCTGTCTGTCTGTCTATATGTCCTTTATATAATCGTAAACTAGGCATTTGATCATGTGATTATCTTTTGCAAAGTTGTTGTGCATATGCCCACGAAGGTTTCTGGGTCGCTGTTTTTTTTTATATGTTTCCTTCAAATGTATTTTAATTGGTGGTGTAGCAACGCGCACGGAGTACAGCTTTTACATAATAATTGTGCATTAATATGCAGCTAATACAATAATATTTATTTCATACAGCCTCTATTTGGGTTTTTTTATATTTAAATGCCCTTTTTTTTCTATGTGAAGAGCCTGCCAAAGTAAGTCTACTCTGCTTGAGGGAAAGCACAGACGATGCAACGTGATGACCCACACTTTGGCGGCCTAGTAAGTAGTGTGGATGTAAAAGGCATGACAGTCATCGTGGCGATGTAAGGCGCACACAATTATCACGATAACTGTCACCCCTGCATCAAAGGGTCTCCGGTCTCACACTTACCAACGAAACACGATAGCACGGATGCTGGCGCTTTAGGTTGGTCTTCTGTGGGAGGGTAGTACTGCCCCAGTCGAGTCGGCCCGCTCGTGCTGAAATCAGCGTGGCTCTACTACCTAATAATAATTATTGTATCTTATACGTATATGAGTACAACTTTATTATAACTTTAGAGGGTATAGTTTATAGTGGAACTTCAACTATTGTTAGTCTACGTTTTCGTCATTTCAACATTTTTTTGAACCAGTAGCCAATCCAACAACCAGTGTAAAACTGTTTGTGTCGCAACTATATTTAGGAATTAAATCACTGTCAACTTCAAACATCAACCATCAACTTACATGATTGGTATATTTTCTGAAGGGTTTACTTTTTTCTACAACTTTGAATATAAAATTATTATTATGAATATTTCAGTAATTTTATTATTATTAGTACAAATTGTAATTTCTATATACATGTGTAGGTGTATTCCAAATGAACTGATAATAAGCCACGTTAAGTAGGTACAGAATTGATAGAACAGGATTCCGTAAAGTCTATTTTCTGTTCTGTCATACATCAACTAGCGTCCGTCGATATCACAAATAGCATCTTTCTTGAGATGACATGATACGAAGGGTAATTAAGTCATTCTCTTATAATCCAATTAATTTCTAAATATTACGATATAGTTTTAAATGGGACCTGATAGAGTAATATAAAACAGAATATGAGACTTGCTTTGTTTACCAAAAGCTCTTAAGTTTAATAGCGTTCGAAGTAGATTGATACGTCTCACAAGCAGATATCATAAAGTAAGCTTAACATTTTAACGGTAGACTTAAGATAAGAGTCATAGAAAGGTGAAGCATTTCATCAATTTCTGAAAGCGTGCACTGTAACAATCAAAATAAAATCAAAAGTCAGCATATATTGAGAGTTACGCACTATCTTTACTGTGAGGTTGTTTGCTCAGAAAAAGTAATTTAAACCCAAGTACGCTTTGGTCGAGTATTAGACAATATTTGTTGTAGATCGATCGCTACTATTCAAGTGGTGCAAAGTTTCCCGAACTTTCTACACAATGTGAAAGGATCAAATTGTACAATTATGTCACAAAACGAATCTCGTTTTACCGCTGTAGTTGTAATGCTTTAGAATTAAATGTATTTTAGGGACAGAAAAGAAAAAGTCTGTCTTGAAGACTTGCAGTTGTCTAGACACAAACATCAAAGACACCTACGAGAAGAAGAATTAGTTACAAGTAAACATATCAAGTGCATTTAAGTATATACAACTTCTGACAAATTACATTAGTTTCATAAATCACACTGAAGTTTCTTTCAAATTACTACAGTACTACATCATTCAAAAAATAGAATAATAATTAATTTGATTGAAATGATTGTGTTCCACTTGCAAATAAGTAAAATTATTTATTTATTTTAACACTTTGTGCACAAGTGTGTTTAGAAAAGAGTGGCTAAGTGTAGTACTTATAAATGAATAGTTATAAAGTTAATAAAAAAAACGTGTTTGTGTACTTACGTAAGTGTGCACGTAAGAAGTTATACTTTTTTGGTGTAACAAGATAAAAATCTTTGTTTGTAGAGATAACGACACTAATAGTTGAAAAAAAAGCTGTATTATTTCGCGTAGTTAAATAAATTTTATTTAAATATCATAAAACAATTATTTGTATATAATTTATAATAAAAAAAACTAAAATGATGACAAGGTAATTTATTGGTGTCAGTTTTTCGTGACAGTGTGCGCGCGCGTCGTAAAAATTACTCTCATAAGTTTTCCCTAACGCGCCAAAGAAGTGTAACTTCTAAAAGCCTTGACCTAGAAATACATTATTAGGGGTGCTGGGCTAGAAAACCTCCACGAGGTGCACCCTGGTAACGTTGGCGACGGCACTGTTTCTTCCTGTGCCATTTGGAAGAGGACATCACGCCAACGGCTAATATTCTAGCACGAAGAAGAGGAGGCCATTTTCTTCGGCCATTCGGCTGAGGCTTGGTCCAACAGAGCGGGCATTTTTGTCGATTCCTCTGTTGGCTCTTCGCTCTTTGGAGCAATGAGGAGGAAAACTTCGATAAAACATCATGAGGGTGGGACCCTTTCATGGGTCGGCGTTTCTCCACTGTCAATGGTGGAGAAAGGAGAACGGGCTCGGTGTGTACTCACACTGCCGCCGAGCAGGCATTGGAAGATTTAATCTTCCTGCCACCGTTGTCACATCGTAATCTCGAAAGGAGTGTCGTGGTTATGTCTCGCGACACCAATCGGGGGCGAGGGTCTTGGCTTAACCGCCTGGACTGCGAGGAAGAAAACCTCTCTAAAATATTACCCCGAATCCCGTGTTCTGGTGCGTGACCAGGGGATGCATGGCTGATGGGTAGTTCAGTCGTAAGCGCACCCCCAGCCGGGGCACCTGCGGACCCCTCGGTTGGGCACAAATTTACGCTTGCCCGGGTATTGGGGATCTCTGCCCGGGTCGACCTTTCTTCTCCCCATCTCGTGGGTTCAAACATGGATGAAAATAAAAACACAAATAATGAAAATATAGCAGAAAAGAAAGAGAAGAAGAGGAGTGCGAAAAAGAAGGATACAAGAGCGGGCGACCTCTCGTCTGACGTAGAGGATGTAATGGCTGGAACACCTATCTCGGTGGGGCTCCCAGAAGTCATTTTGGCTACTGGGAGCCGAAGAACATCGGAACGATTGCGTTCCAGATCCACTGCGGGCGGTAACTCTAGTGCAAATATGGATGCATTGGGGCTTACGGAAATGGAGTTGTACGAGAGCCGGAAACGCGGACGCTCCAGGGATGATGAGAGTGACATGTCCGAGGACATGTTGCCTCCTAAAGCCACCAGCAGCCGTAGAGGGAGGATACGAACTCCGATCTCGGCCCCGTCAGGCTCCGTCTTTTGCAAGGCGGAAGCCTATAGACGGGTCAGGGCAGACGGCGAAATCTTGGCGGATCTCCTGTTGAAAATAAAGGAGCCAATGGTGGGGGATTCAGTTCCTCAAACACCATCGTCCATGCAGGAGAGAGCGAATACGGCGGTGGCCATCATTCACAAAGTGGCCACCAAGTCGAGTAACCTTAAGGGTTCCTTTGTGAAAGCCCTTAAGGACTCCTCTTCCGCTATTGCGGGGGTCGTGGATACCCTCATCGGGGACGTGGCTCGGCTCCAGGCGGCTCTGACTGCCCAGAATAGGGCTCGCCTCTGGCGCCCTCAGAGGATATTGGCGGTTAGAGCCATACGCGGTTACCGCACCGTATCGACGGAGGCGGCGTGCGCCTTGGCCGGAACTCCCCCGTGGGATTTGGAGGCGGAAGTGCTCGCCGAAGTTTATCGGCGGACGGCTGACTTCCGGGCGAGTACCGGCATACGGCCCCCGCCCGAAGAGATACGCGAGTGGCGAGAGGCCGCTCGTCGAGCCACGATGGCTCGTTGTGCCGAGTGGGCGGGGCGGCAGCACGGGACCCTTTCCTTCCGACTGACGCAGGTCCTTTCCGGGCACGGTTGCTTCGGGAAGTATCTGCACTCGGTCGTCAGGAGGGAATTGAGTCCCGCCTGTCACCACTGCGACTGCAGTGAGGACTCGGCTCAGCACACGCTAGCAGTTTGTTCCGCTTGGGCGGCGCAGCGTGGGGTCCTCACTGCAGTTATTGGAGGTGATCTCTCGCTACCGGCCGTCATACGCTCCATGGCCGGTAGCGACAGTTGTTTTACCGCGGTCGCAACCTTCTGCGAAGACGTAATTTCGCGGAAGGAGGCGGCGGAGAGGGCCCGGGAGGACGATATCCACTCGGACCCAATTCGCCGCCGGCGAGTCGGGCGGCGGAGGCGCGCATACCAGCGCCTCATGCCGCCTTGAGTGTGGCCGCGGGTGGACGGGACGGGTTTTCCACTCCATCCGCTATAGTGGCCAGCCGCGAGGAGGTGATGTGCACGTGTGCCGTACGTCACCTAAATAGAGAGTTTATCCGCAGATGGTGCCCGCTTTAGCGGGCAGGCGCTAGGAGGGAACTGGATGTCGTAACAGCAGCGGTTCCCGGTTCCCTCCTATCTCAGGCGCAGAGTGGCACACCGTGTGGTTTTAGTCGGTCCGATTCCGACACACCACCCCGCCGTAAACCCCGGTGGGGTGACGGCTCGAGGGGGTTTCCACAAGTTAAAAAAAAAAAAAAAAAAAAAAAAAAAAAAGAAAAAAAAAAGAAATACATTATTAAATAAGCTTCTTGAAATCATTCAACAAGCCCTTGCTATTATGATAGTGTTTACTCTTAATCATATCGTTGGGGTTTACTGTCATTACTGTTTTTACAACTTTAATATTTTGAACTTTTTTCTTTATCTCTTGCAATATTGTTTGCTGTCTTTACAGGATAATGAAGTCGCGCAGCGACATAGTTCTTCTAATAATAAAAGAAAAATAAATAACTTCAACTCTCTTCTGTATTAAAATCGAAGTGTAGATATACCTTAAAACCAATTACTCGGCAAATTCAATGTATCAAGTTTAAAAAACAACTTTTATCTCGATCCTGTTACAAGTTCGCCTGGTCACAAATTATGTAACTGAAAAATAATTTTCATCGATCAAATAATGACTATTTCTTGATTAGTCAGTGTATAAGTAAGTGAGATTCATTTCGCTTTTACATTTTTATATTCGGAAAAATGACATTTTATATTAAAAATGTAATTTATCACATTACACCTTAACGACGATAGAGTAAAGAATTGATGCAGAGTCACCCTAAGTGTGATATTTTTCAAACTTGACTTAGTTGTAGGAAGGTCGCCATAGCGTGGGCCGCCATGGCGTGGGTCGCCATATAGCATTGTTTGCAGTCACAATGAGTATGGCGACCACCACTCTTGGATTCTGTTCATGGTTTCCATCAAGCAGAGTCGAGTAATTTGGTAAGCTTCTATAAAGAAACACATATGTATCTAAAGCTGTGTTCGCAATTATGATGACCACAAGCATAGCAGTGAATGTTTAATATATTTATTTATATTTTTTAGTGTATGATTTTCTTTTCATTGGACTATGCGACAATATCCATACTAATTGTTTATGATTTATATTTTTTTTCTTTAAATATGATTCAATTAATGTACGAGGTTTTATGTTACATAGTTAACTTATATACAACCTACCCCATCCTTTTTCTTGTCCTGAACCCTCCTCAGTAGGATAAAGCCGTGACTGGTTTGAGATAGAAACGAAGTGAAAAAGATAAGCTTACCATGATTCATGTTAAAACTTTTTGAATAGCCACTTAACTAGGATTGACTTTCCTTAATATCACTTTTAAATATTTTTTTGTTTTATTTAAAGTTAAAACTTCTATACATAATTATTTGGTATTACACTCTTGGTAACTTTTCCAGCATATTCATTAATCGAACTAAACCTGTATATATTGTTATTTATAACCTTAAGAGAGCGGCTATCAACATATAATGAAACACGTAATGCTCACAAAAAAAAAAAAAAATATTATGAATACAAAATATCATGTACCTCATATTTACGGGTGTTAATCTATTAAAAGTACCGAGATGACTTTTATTAGTTTATCCTTATATATTATATAGACGTTAATATATGAATATAATCTAATAATATACAGAATTCAACCGTAGATTGCAAAAGAAAGAAACATGCTACCGCTTCTTTCCTACAAATAAAACTTAATCAAGGCTAATAGAATTTACGAATACAAACAGTCACTTTACTTTGTAACTGAAAACTTAATTTTAAATGTATATTATACAATAAAACGAAACAGAAATAAAAATGTGAAAAACCTAGGCGGCCATAGTGTGGGTCACCATACTGAATTATCTGCATTTGCAATGAGTATGGCGAACATTACTCTTGCATTCTATTCATGCTTACCATCAGGCAGAGTAGTCACAAAAAACAACAACGTAATATCATAGTAGAGTCACGTTGGTAGGCCAAGAATAAAAAAAAACTATTGTAAATTGCAGAAAGATCCTATTTCTACAGTTTATTTTTTTAATAAGAACTAATTAGCAAACAGGTCAACTGATGTAAAATGACTAGCTCTCTTCCCTTCCTTGAGCGCCAGTAATTCAGGAGTCGTAAGTGTGTTGCCGGCCTCTTTTTTTAAAAGGTTTGGCAGTCTTATCACTCTAGAAATACTACAAGTGGAATTTATTTCATTTTCTAAAATTATAATGGCTTGAAAGCATCTGTGTCAGCACGGGTTAGCTGGCAATGTTTAATTGGATATGAGGAAGAATAATTGAAAGCTCATTTATAGAATGTAATGAGTGAAGACAGATATTGAAATTAAAACCTACAACATGGCCTAGTGTGCTGTTTATAGGTTAATATAAAGTTAAAAAAAAACTATGGTCCTATTTCCAACTTTTTTAAAACCATTACTTGTACAAAATATGCATTAATAAAAAATCTTTTGAAAAAGAATCTTCTGCGGTAAATTATTCGCAGGGAAGCTCAGTACAGCGTTCCTTTCAGAGAGAATAAACTAGTTCCAGTAAGAGCAGTCACGATTTCTTTGTCATTTATTATGTTGTTGAAAGCCATTGCAGTTGCTAGTATTATTTTAAATCAGAGAAAAACATTTAAAAAGGTCCATATAATCTTCATGTTTTACTGGAGCTGACCAAACGAGTCTCACGAGAAACGGTTTTTGCACATGTTACGCGTAATATGAGATTTAATGCCTTAATAAAACTGCTATTAGAATTCGGAATCAAACAATCAATACATTTATATAGTACGTATGTTGTCCGTGTGGCAACGGATCAAGAATACATAGTGTTACCACTCTTATTCATCCTGTGGGTGTCGTAAGAGGCGACTAAGGGAAGAAACTATTCAGGAAAATATCGTTGCAAAGAGAAGGAAAACTTGAAACAAATCCTATTCCAACCCGTCTGGCCAGCGTCTTATAGTAGGCCAAAACCTCCTTGCTAAGGAGAGGCCTATATCCAGCAGTGGACTGTAAAAGGCTGTTGATGATGATTCTGCATATACTGTTCAGTATATAGGTAAGTAACGGTACTTTTTTTAATTTATATCCGAAATGTGCTTTTAGGATGGTTGTCTCAAAAACAAAGTAATTTATTTACAAAGTACAAATAAGTATTGCAAAATCTACTTGAACATTATTATATTTAAAGGAAATTTAAGATGTAAATGGTTTGCCTATGTTCCATTCACGTCGCACATTTTACAGTTTTAATTTTCAGTAAGAGAAATTGATTTTAATTAATAGTCAACCATCTTTGTAGGTACTCGAGCGATACCGTGCGGTATTCTTAGGATCTAGGATCATGTAAAAATACAAAAAAAAATATAAGAGCAATTATAAAATAGAATGTAAGTATGTTAATACAATGAAGAAGTTGATATGCCTATCCAAAAAACTTTAACGTTTCAATTTTATTACTCTATTCGTTTGGTCGTTTTTTTACTATTCGTGTCGTTTTTTTTTTGATATTCATGACGCATAATCTATAAATTGGTGTCAATAATTTAATAAAGAATGAAAAAGATTTAATCACTTTTTACCGTAAAAAACCCCGCGTTATAAAACTTGCGTTTGTGTTTATTTTTGATGGAGTAAAACCAACGAAGATATAAAATTGATGACACGATGTTTATAATACACAGACAGACATAAAAATATTTTCATATTAAAGATGTATCGATATTTCGTGAGACCTCGAAGGGCAAAGACTCTATTTAAGAACAATTTATTTCTATCCTATTCTTGGATTTGCATGATCGTATAGTGAAGTAGATTATCCTTCATGTTGCACTATTGATATTTGCAAGTTCCTCATAAAGTTTATGCCTTTATCGAAAATCACGTCTCGATATGCATTTTCGTATTCATCGCATGTCTGGCGACCGCAAGGGCACCTACCTAGCAATAAAGCAACATCTGGGACATTAACAATTATTTTATACTTACTTTATACTTGAAGCGGTAACACTATGGTATTAAAATTAAACTATGTGCATTTTGTCAACTAATCAAAATAATAGTTGTAAAATTTTAGCCATATTGAGCGTGATCATTTCTTTTCTTTTAATAGAAAAAACCGTATTTTAATCGATTTTTAATAATTCTAACTACACCTTTCTATTTCTAACAAAAACAAAAACAATCGCATAAAAGTTGATTGTTGCGATTATTATAAATATTGTGTCATTTAATTAGTGACACGTGTTGTTGTCGCACAAACTTTAAACTGCAACTACAATGAATAACACACACATATTTATGAAGCTCAAGTTCCCAAGCGTTCAATTTAGAATTCAATTCAGTGGACTTTTATTGAAAAACAACGCATTAGTCCCTGTTTGTGTACATAATGCCCATGTACAAGTAGAAACGTCTGGCGATTTTTAAATAATTGTACCTTTGTAATATTGTAGTTGCGATAGCATCTTTATCTACGGTTGAGAAAATTATCTTTGCAGATTAAATTAAACTACCATATTACTTTGTGTTTGTACCATAGACTTTATCACTTTTAAATTCCCAGTGGAGCCAAAGTGCACATTTTGCCATACATATTCAGGATTTTCACTCGTATCTTGGGAATTAAAAAATTTTTAAATAAGAATATATATTTTATTTCTCATTCTTTCTAAAAATGGTCATTTGTTGCCTTGAAATATTTATTTTTAAATTGAGAGCTTTCTAATTTTATAACTCATAATTAGTTTCATAACTGTTTTTAAACTCACAGTGGAGTAAATATCTGTCAACTGAAATTAGTACATTTTTAAAGGATTTTATTTAGCTTAACCTGTATTGGTGAAGTGTTAAAAAAATATTCCTTACTACTGACCGATTAATCTGAAATTAGTTACTTATCTTTAGTTCTAATGATAAACCAATCGTATATTGTAAGTTCGGCATTATTATAAATTCAAAATGGCTGCCAATCCAAAAGAACAGTTGAAATTATTTTATCGAATAAACTACTCCTTACTCACATAATCTACGAAGACTTCGCGTCAGAGAGTATTATTTATGTTTGTGAACAGTACATCAATCTCACGTCAGCTCGTGAATTAAGGCAAAAATTAAAATCAAAACAACGTTTTCTTGAACAGTAACTGTTTGACTTTAATTGGGATTGTTTACTGGTCTTTTATAAACAATTCAAAATAGGAACTTTGATTTGTTTATTAGCTTACGCTCTCATCAAAAGAAAATCAAAATGATAACGTGATATTTTCAAGAGTCACATTTAAATGAATTGTAACGGCAATTGCCAACATTAACACAATGGAGTTTTTTAACAGAAGAAGCTAATAACGATTCCTTCTGGAGTAATAGGCAGAGAGATAGAGGGAATTTCTTTGTAAAAATGTATTCCAAACGTATTTCTCCCTGTTGCGTCCCACTCACTGTCACTTTTATCTTCAGCTATAATATTATGGGCGGAGAAAAACTACGAAGATAATAAACTACTACAAAGATTTTTTGATTTTAGGCACGGTGGCCAGTCTCAAAAAAAACAACGCAAGAGATATTATATTGCACAAGTGTATACGCAAATATAGGTGCCCTCACTGTTCTCTCACACTCACAATCCGATGGAACAGCTACCCGACACGACCAGAGGTCAGGCGCAGGACCGACGGCTTTACGTGCTCTCCGAGACACAGGGGTTAAAATTAAAATTCTTAGTCACATCGTACGTACCTTAAGGATAGCTGTGAAAATATTTTGTGGCAGTAGTGGGCAACCCAATTAAGTAAATTCCAAATTTCTTTTGCATATCACGATACGCAAAAGAAATTTGGAAATTACTCGTATCGTGCCTTGATGAATATTGTAATAAATTATCTATTAGGAACCTATAACATACCTACAATTGAATGCAATTTTTTACGAATGCTTTCATGTTGATGTTTTTATGACTATCTTTCCTTTTTGTAAATAAAGCTTTGTGAGACTGGTATACCTAGTCTTGCCATAAATATTGTAATAAAGAAAAAAGAAAATTGTTAACTGCAAATAACATTTATTACTTTTACAGTGTGTCAGTTTAATACATAAATATAAAACAATTAAAAATATAAAAAGCTTATTCGAAGTGGTCTCCATTGGCTGCAATACAGTCCTTTAAACGATGAGGCCAGTTATCAATAGAAGCACGCACTCTTTCCATGGGAAAATTCTTCACTGCCAATCGTATAGATTGTTTTAGGGACTCCAAATTATCATGGCGTTTAGAGCAAGCTGTACTCTCTAAAACTGACCACAAATCATAATCCAGCGGATTAAGATCGGGACTAGACGACGGCCAGTCTTCAGCTCTGATGAAGTCCGAAACGTTCGATTCCAACCAAGACTGCGTGGACCGAGCTTTATGACCCGGCGCCGAGTCTTGCTGGAAGGACCATACTTGGTTATTGAACATGGTGATGTTAAGGGGCTTAACTACCTTCTCAAGAATGGTATCTTGATACACTTGTGCCGATGTTTTGATACCTTTTTCACAAAAATATGGCTCAGTCACTCCTTCATAGCTAACACCCCACCAAACCATCACTGAAGTCGGATAATGTCCACGTTGCACTCTGTCGACTAATTGGGAAGCTTCCTTAGAGCTTTGAGCATAAATACGGTCATTTTGTTTGTTAAAATGTTGCTCAATTGTAAAAATTTTCTCATCCGTAAACAAAATTTTTCTGTGACCTCCCTTTGCGTACCGCTTCAGTAGTTGTTTCGATTTTACCACCCTATTCTTCTTTAAATTATCAGTTAAGAAATGGCCAGTGCGTCTCTTATAGGCTGCAAGTCCTAAGTCATCTTTTAAAATACGCGACATGGTTCTAGGTGCTATCTTCATTTCCCGAGATAAAATCTTTTGCTTTCGGACAGGATTTCTTCGAATTCTTTCCCTTACTGCTTTGACCACCTTTTTCGTACGAACACTACGTGGACGGCCAGATCTTTTTCTGTCACAAACAGAGGAGGTCTCATTGTACCTATTAATAGCCCGGTACACAAACATTTTACTAATACCAAGTGTATGGAGAGTTTTAAAAATTGCATTTGGCTCCATACCTACTTTGTGTAATGCTATCACAGCGATTCGGTTCTCTTTATCACCCCACACCATTTTAATATCGCAAAATATTTTACAATGTATTGGCGCCAAAATGAGAAAACACAATGAACAATCGTATAAAAATGACAGATTCGAAATTCAAATGTAATATTTTTTTATAATTAAGTGTAACAGTATTTATGGCCAGACTAAGTAGTGTGATGTCGCTGCCTCTCGTATTAAATTCACTTACCTACTGACAATATCATGGCATAGCTCACCAACGCGGTAGAAATTCAACGTCTGGTAATCAAATTACTATGAACAATCCAATTAGCTTAACTTCATATTCAGAGGTGCCAAGGGGAAGTAATTCATGAAGCAGTATTACGCGTATTATTTTACAATACATTGGAATAGAATATATTTGATATCATTTACCATTTTTAGTTATTATTAAATAGTTTTAAGAATTAAATATTATTCTCATTTCGCTATTTTCGTTGCAATGAGTAGGGTGGGCCACGAATTAGCTAAAATTTGAAAAAAATGTATAAAAATTATTTCATATGTTATAAAAATTGTTTATTTACAAGAAAAGTAATTAGTTGAAATTTTATTTTTTTCAAAAATTATATTGTCTAAATGACCGCCGTTACGAGGTTTGTAGTCGAGGTTTGATCGTGAGATCGACGACATCTTTTCACTCATTTTTTTTCTTTTAGTTGACGTAGTGTATTTGGTTTATTAATACAGACACGATTCTTAAAATTACTCCATAAAAAGTAGTCTGATGGCGATAGATCTGGACTTCTGGGTGGCCATGGAATGTCACGTCGTCTGGAGATGAGCTTTTCAGGAAACATGTCTTTGACCACCGGCAGGAACTCATTGAATGTGTAACAAGTGGTTCCATCTTATTGAAACCATGTGTTACGATTGTAGCCACCAAATTCCAGTAGCATCACCACGTGGAGAAATAACATATTGTTATGACTAACTGTGATTTTAATTTAAGTAGCATTAAACAATAACATATTTAGCATGAGTGTGTAAGTTTTTTGTTGGAAGAGGATAACTCATTAGAAAAGGTCTAGGAATTTATTATCAGAGACAAGGGAAGCTTTTGATTTCCATGGGATTTGTAAGGATGTACAGTTTTTATTACAAACCTTTTTTGCCTTTTGAAACGTTTCACTCGTACAATAGAATATCAATGTTGTAATACAAATAGAACGGACCGGGTTAACAACTTAATTTGATGATATCACACTGAAATATTTAGGTCTAGTCCTACGTTTTCAGAATACGAAACGACGTGACATTTTACAGAACCAAATTGAATGTTTTCATTTTAGTTCAGAAAATTTTGGAACAACTTAATCGGCATTGTACCAGCGTGAGATCATCATGGTAGCGTGAGCCATGAGGTTTGCCCAGACATGTGGCTATTGTGTTAAGTTTATAAGTATACCTTTTAATCTTTCAGTCAAAGTCTTTCAAATTCTGATTTTGCTCTTTCTGAAGTTATATTTTAGGGAATAAATACGTAATTTTTATAAGATATATTAAGAATATATTGGTAGGGAATGTTTAGGCATATCATAGTTACTTAACAAAGAAAGTTTTAGAGCAGAAAACCGTAGGTAACATTGGCGTTTTTCTATCTTTTACTGATTGCTAATGTGATCATCATAGAAAGAGTGTCATAGAAGGAAATACAAGATTAATAACGTAAAATTTATACAATTCAAGAATAAACCTTAAATTTTATTGAATAAACGACACCTTATTACGATACGATTTACAACATTTTCTTAAAAGCTAATCTTTGGCGAAACTAATTACCTTGGAATCTGACCTTAACCGACCTAAAAATTGAAAGTATCGGGATGTAAAGACTTTTAATCAAAGATTACGAGTCTATTAGTCAATGTTAATTTCATAACTCCATGAAAAAAATGTATCAGAATGGTCTTTTTGTTATGTTCAGTTTCTTTATCTCGCTATCTCAAAGCTTTGACGATCACTAAGATAGAAGAATGCTTACCGAATGAGCTTATCAATCGAAATGAGTAATTAACTGTATTTTTTATAAAAGTAAGTAATATAATTAAAAGAATTAATGCAAAACAATATTATGTTAATGAAAGAACATGCTATTAAAATCTGAATATGGGTATTTGGGTTTAAAATGCGATAAACTTAATTTTACGAAAAAGTTACTTTCATTTTGATCTTAATAACCTGCATAATGACAGTTAGACATTAATAGTAGTATTTATTAAAACCTAAGGTCGTTATATTCTCTTTTCTTACTTTATATGGTCAATTTTGGATAAAAACAAACTTTAAAAGGTAATAAAAATATATCGCTTTTAAGAAACCTCGGCCGCTTGTTGAGAAATTGAATTGAATGGTTCCACGCAAGGTGTTCACTCACTGGTGGTACGAGCTCTGACCTTAATACACTAATGTGTCTGACCGAAAGGTACAAATACTTTACACTCTTTGCTGGACCTGCAGTAACAATGTTAAGTAAATACTATAGACGAGTTACAAAGTTTATTCAACCGCACATTTACGGCTGAACGTGTCTCTGTCGTAGAGAACCAGAGAGAGAGAACCTTTTTAAAATAATCTTTATCAATTTAATTATTTCTCTGAATACAAGTTGCTTACTATTTTTGGCATAAAATTAGAAAATTGTAACTACAGGATTAAATAAAATCAATTTTTCATTTTATTTTTACAGTCTCATTACTAGCTCCCAAATATAATAACAAAAAAATAAACCGTGAGCCCGAAACCTAAACACTTCAGTCAATTGCCTATCTTGTTTACACATCAAATTGAGCTTCGACCTCAAAGGTGGATTTTTATTTTTTACTTTTTCGTATCGCAAAAATAATATCAACAAGATATTGAATTGTGTAAATACTCGCTATAAAATGCTTTCAAAAGCTATTTCTGATGGCAGTTTAATTATGAAACATTTATTTTGGTGTATTTAATTTTTCGAAGTGGTCCAGTGATAAAAAAGCAGTATTGGTTTTAGTGTGCAGATTTACTTGTGTTAGTGTAGTTTTGCTAGTGGTTAGGTATCTCTAGACAGTTATCAGACTCGTCATCGAATCGTGCTTGTTCGTGATTTTGGCGTAAAAGGAAGTCAACCACTTTACCTATCACATCGTCACATCGACAGTTTTTAACAGTATACTACCCGACGTAAACTATTCCTTCGAAAGAACTTTCTTCATAACTTTACATAACTATAGCGTCATTAATACTAATCTTAAATTACGAATTCCTAAGGTAGTGGAACCACGTTGATTTCAGCACGAAAGGGCCGGCTCGACCGGGGCAATACTACCTTCCCACAAAAGATAAACCTAAAGCGACAGCATCCGTGCTGCCGTGTTTCGTTGATGAGTGCGAGACCGGAGATCCATTGATGCAGAGGTGATAATTGTCGTGGTAAGTGTGTGCAATACAATGCCACGATGACTGCCATGCCTTTTACATCCCCAAGCGAGGCGTGACAAAGCATCTTACTAGGCCGCCATAGTGTTTGTCGCCATATTACATTGTCTGCATTCGCAATGAGTATGGTGTCTAAAACTCTTGGATACTATTCTTGGTTTCCATCAGGTAGAGTAAAGTCACTTGCGCGGACTGTCAAAATAAGAGAAAAAATATATATTATTTTATTTGTAGCATAACTTTATTTATTTCTTTACAACTTCATGCACATATGTTCATTGACTGACTTAAAGCCCTCTACATTTTCTATTGCATCGAGGTTATAGTTGTCCTGAAACATACAAGTGACGAAAACTAACAAATATACATGTAAATATATTCACACTTACATGAAAAAAATTACGTATGAATGCACGAAATAATTTAGATTTTGTAATCTATAACTATATATACTAATATTATAAAAGCGAATGTTTTGTTTGTTTGAATGTTTGTCTTTCTTGCACGTCGCAACAGAGCGATTACATGGTATGATTTTTGTGTCTGGAGATAGTTAGGAGGCTTTAGAGTAGTACAGGCTACTTTTACTACGGTGAAACATCTCATTCTCATTATGGTACGTATCAGAATCACTCTAAGTTTTTTAAATTCCGATAGATGGCGCTATTAGAATTTTTCCTCCAATTGCATTCGGTAGAAAATATAAATAACGTATAGGCTACTATTTATCACGGTACAAAATCTAGTAAACTATAAGGAAGTGTACTATTGATTAAGTAACTCCACCATCTCAAGAAGGTTTTCATACACGTTCTTTTTAAATATGTTACTGTTAGTGGACATACTGATTACAAGTTTAAGCACATTACAAAGCAGCACTGCCTGCTCAAAGAACGAAGTGTTTAGAAAGTCGGAGTTGTAGAAAAGACGGGAGAAACAGATTATTTGTTGAGCGAAGATTTCGGTCGTGATTACAGGACAGGAAACGCAATTAGATTTATCATTGCTCTCAGCCTTCACCTTAAACTGTTCGTATCGTGTAAGTAGAGTAATTATAACCATAATCCCTTGTTTTCAAATATATTTATATTTTAAAGTCAAGAGGCATGTTAGTGTTATTTTATTGTTCATCTACAAAATAAATTTAAAAACTAATAAAAAAATAGATTGAACATAGATTTCACTCACCTTTAGAAAGATTATTCCATGTTTGTTTAGGTTTAAAATATTCTTTCTCCGTGTGGTGACGTATTAAAAACACGGAGCGTCACTATTTATCGCGTGGGTGTCGTAAGCTGCGACTAAAGGAGCAACCTACGCAGGACAAGATAACTGTGAATACAAAGAAAACTTGAAATAAGCCAAACCGTCTGGCCAACGTGGTATAGTTAGCCAAAATCTCCTTCTAAGAAGTAGAAGAGAAGAGACATAGACTCCTCTAGAAGTCTATGTCTAAGATGATGAAAATATTCTTTAGATAACGATTGATAGTCGAATTTATAAGAATTATATAATGTCTGAAAAATAATATCACAGTAATTTGAGTCAATAATAGGTATTTTCTATCAAACGGTTATCGTGGACTCCGTTCGTAACATGGTTAATATTATTATAGTAAACTTGACAAAATATCGATAGAATTAAGTTACGAGTCATGCTCACCCATAAACAGAAGGTTTGAAATCGTGCGCATAAACATTTTAATGGGCTTACTCTACGGTTTTACCAATCACATCAAACTGAATTTCCATTTGGCCTTTGAATAGGGAGAATCCAAATCTACGACTTTGTGTTTTAAAGTGAGTACCGAATAATCGAATGAATATCATTTGTTTTGATGTCGAGGTTCTGGTTATTAGAGTGTTAAATTATTTTTATTTTTTTTTATAAATATGTCACATGTAGATCATAGATTGTGTTGGTATAAGTTATTAATTATAAGGTACATATAAATAGATTGCAACTAAACATATGTAACTATTTCTATTTATATCTCTTTAAGTAAGTCATCGGAGAAAACTCTTACCAAATTTTTGATTTCATGAGTATCTCGCTTTTGCTAGGTAGATCCTTAGAATAAACAATCAATGTGCATATGACAGATCTTGGACCGTAACATAGTACTTGTAAACATATTTATGCCCTTATTATTGTTGTATGACCCTTCTAGTGATCACAAAATTGAATAAATTAAACTATAGTTGGAGTTAGTTTTAGGAAATAAATTTAAAGTATTATAGCTAAAAATATATTTTACTTACATACAGATTACCAAGTTTGTGTCACATCGGTTAACACCTATGAAAAATTAAACGATGATAATTTTCTATCTTGTTTGGCGCTTTAGAAAATTAAACACCAGAATTGTATTGGATGTTATTCTTCTAACGGATGTGTGTATTAATGTATATTATTCTTACTTTTTACGACTATTCTGCTAGTATACACGTATCCTAATACATACACGGCACGTACGTAATGGTGAGTCAACGCCCTGTGTTGATGTTGTACATACTAAATTATATTTGCGAAATGTAGAACAATTCGATTTGGCAGTTGCTTCCAATGTACATTTTTTTCATCACGTAATTGTCACATTGCCCTGGTTTTGAACCAGACCTGTATTACTAGAAAGACAGATGTAACTTTTTTTTACGATGTAGGGTTTGAAGGAACGGAAGGGTCACCTGATGGCAAGAGAATACCACCGCCCGTGGACACCTGCAACTAGGAATCCCAAAGGTGTTGTCGCCCTATGATTGAGGTTTAGTGTTTTGATATCCTTACCCACATTTAACACGGGTTTTCTGCGAGACTGTGATGTCTAATACAATTAATATATTTTATCTTACGCTAAAGATGCATACATTCCCTTTCAAATAAATGTGTCATTGTTTTAAATGTTTGAACAAAACCGAACATGCCCTCAGTCTATTTTTAATCTTCTATTAAAATACTTGCTATTTTAATAACTTATTATAATTGTTCAGAAAATGATAAATATAATTATGCATAAACGTATTGAACACAATCTCTGCTGATCCTTTAATTTATGATATCAAAAACACACTGAGTTATTAGGGAAAGGTTCCTTTACGAAATGCTAATTTACTGTCTTTATCAATTTTCTAGATCACTGAATATATATTGGAAGCACCATTTCAAAAATTGTATGCAAAGATACGCTCAAACTTGTAGGATTTCGAATCTAGTTTAAATCAACGTCAAATTTGATTGAAAACATGTACATGACAAATGTTACATCTTAAATGTTTGCTGGGGATGAATAACGTCTAATTAAAACGAATTACTTTTAGTATGTCATGTAGTGTAGTAAGAAACCTTAATCGTTTAAGTTGATCAAATAAAAATTAGTTAGTTAGACTGCACGGATGATGTAGTGGTTTAAGTGGATGCCATTCCGCTCTCTACTGCGCTGAGTGTTATGGCTTCAAACCCCACCCGGGACAACACTTTGTGTGATCCACTAATTGTACTGTTGTTCTGAGTCTGAGTGTTCTCTGTGTACGTTTCTTGTATGCTTGTTAGGTCCCCTGTGACACAAGGTATATACATGTAATCAAAAACAAAAGTGTGTATTTTATTGTTGTTAAATTAATTTTAACGAAATATTAATTATGAATTTTAGTCAAAGTGTAGTATACCCTAAATATACCCTGTCTAAAGTGTCGCGGGTCCCCCGCGGTATATTCATAGAGAGGGCATTGTCTTTAAAAAAAAAAGAAAAAGTTCTGGTTACATTTAGTAGTGTATACATTATTTCATCTTCAAATCATAGCAAAGAAGTATCACAACAAAGTTCATAGTTACCTTTTGTGATGGAAAATGCAAAGGAAACCACTATTAGATCGATGCACAGATTATTGTTTTGTGCGTGGGCGTGCTTTGTGTCTGTTGAAGTTTATAAAGTTTTCTTCGATATAGACTAAACACAAACTTGTTCAATATTTCATCGCTGTGTAAATTTTCCTAGTTGTATGATTTTCATTTTCACCCTAAAGAAATGGAAACTATTGTTACGTGTCGTAGTAAGAGATTAGGCCATTTTTCACAATGTCCAGCCGTTATGAATTATTTTATTTGATTTTTTCTATATTAAGAGCCTACCAAAGTGACTCTACTCTGTTTGATGGGAAGCATGAATAGAATCCAAAGAGTTGTGGTCACCATACTCATTGCAAATGCAGACAATGCAGTGTAGTGACCCATACTATGACGGCATAGTAAGATGCTTTTTCACGCCACACTTGGGGACGTAAAAGGCATGACAGTCATCGCGGCAGTGTAAACCTGTTATCACGATAACTGTCACCCCTGCATCAATGGGCCTCCGGTCTCGCACTCACCAACGAAACACGACAGCACAGATGCTGGTGTTTTAGGTTGGTCTTCTGTGGGAGACACTCTGTTGGAACATTGCATTATAACTTGCAACATTATCAATTAAATAGATAACATAAATTAAAACTGCCTCATTTATGACATTGGTTGGATCAATATTGTATGAGTATGATTCTTAAAATAAGAATACAAAGTGTCACCCCATGGGTGTGGTAAGAGCCACCTATGGAAGTCGACTGCGTAGGATAGCAACACAGCAAAGAGAAGAAAAATTGGACACACCTTCTATGCCAACCCGTTTAGACAGTGAGTTAAAATAGGTGAAGACCTCCTTGCAATGAGAGACCTATGTTTAACACTGGATTATTAAAGCCACAACACCCATGATTCAATATTTATAACATTTCTTTCATGAATTTCCATTGAATGAATTTGGTTATTGGAGCCTTCCACCCTCTATTGTACCACATCATGTTATACCATAAACAAAAGAAATTAATATCAATATTTTAGCGTTGTTTTTTTTTTATATCTGTAGAATTGGACAAATTAATATTATCACTGTTTCACTGTGTAAATTTGACTGTATAATCTCAGCATTTTATCATAAAGTTTTAAATATTGTCACTTAGTTGACACAATTAATTCACATTATTAATTCGCTGTCTCAAAATGAAAAGACGTCTAAATACTACAGAGTAGTATAATGTGTTGAGAAAAAGTCTTCTACTTTAAATCTTCACGCTATTTTATGGGGATTTCCTATTAAGAAAATTCTATTTGAAATTACGTACTAGACTGCCCAAGTTGTATAGGTATAGTAAGCTAAATAAGCTGCTATATTTTTGCTCTCAAATTGGCTTTTGCGTTCATCTCGAGTCAAACGATATTAAGATAAAGTATGTCGTTTTGTGGAAATGTTGGTCCTAAATATAGGCGTGAGATTATTTCTGACGTGTGGTGTCGCGCGCGCCGTCTCGTCGGCTGCGTCCCAATACCAATCTAAACACACACCGACTCATCCAGTAAACTTTAACCGTATATTACGCCACTGTTTTAAAACTGTGTAAAGTCCGTAATTTTATCATGAGTGTTAGATATAAATGTACAAGTTTTTATCACCATTAAAGTTGTCGTACATGGTTTACAACTGTGTTGTGATTTTTAGAAAATGTGTATGTAGAATGTTACAACCAGCTTCATGGAAATGTTAGCTTTAGTTTCGATAGTTCTATTGTTGTCAACACAATGTGTGTCATGCGTTTCTTTAAAAGTTGGTGAGTTGCTTATTTGATTTTTTTCCAGTTACCTTCCCTTGTACATAATTTTAAATACGTGTATAGTTACATACATTTACATAATTTTGAATAAAAATTTATATTTGAAACAAGCCTGAATGTGTATGTAAAGTTTTAAATTGACGTAGACAATTTTCATGTATTTTTATAAAATAATCCAGTTAAAGGTCTCTATCACTGCTTACCTAATGAAACGATGGTGCTACAAAAACTGAATACATAATACAAAAACTTCAACATGGTACAGGCAGGAATTGATGAAATAATTGCTTGTTTACCTTCTTTCCAAAGTACATACATTTTTGTTCTATTGTTAAAAATTTCTCAATTGAGAGTTAGAGTAACTTAAGAACTAGACAACTTATTGATGTCTTTTTCAAAGAGTACATTTAATTTTGATTTTTTTTTAAAGAACTTAGAATTGTTATTCATTAAATTAAAAAAAAATACTTAATCAATTCCAGACACTCACAAGTTTAAATTAAACATTAAAAAGTCTAACAAAACTGTCATTTATATATATTTTTAGTATTACATCTGTCTTTAGGTCAAAGTAATAGAACTGTTTTGGAGATCCTTGGGGGAGGCCTATGTCCAACAGTGGACGTCCTTTGGCTGAGATGATGATGATGATGATGAATAGAATACGTACTCGTATATACACGAGTGATCCTGAGAGAGATTTGTTTTTAAATTTGAGTGTCTCGAATTGTACGAAAATTTTATAAAAAAAGTACTCAAAGTGTTAAGAGCAATAACTGCCTGTTGTAAGTGTGCTAGATTGTTGTAGCTTATAATGTTTTAATGTTTTTGTTTAAAAAAAAGACAACGCACACTCTAGGAAAAAATCCTGTGTCGCGGGAGACTTGACAAGCATACAAAAAAACGAACACAAAGAACACCCAGAATCAGAACAACAATTTGTGGATCACACAAAGCGTTGTCCCATATGATGTTTGAACTCAAAACACTCAGCGAAGTAGGGAGCAGCGTGGCGACCGCTTAAACCTCTAGGCCAACTATGCAGTGTAATAATACTCTATTTATGACATAAAATTGTTATGATCCTCTCCGATCGTATCGGATAGCGGTACCATCAGATTAAGAGAGTGAGGGAACAGAAAGTACACCTATGTTTGCGTATACACTTGTGCACTATAGCATCTCCTGCATAGTTTGCTGGTCTCCGCTGAGACCAGCTGACGTGACATCATTCATGATAATCACACATGATAGTTTTCAGCTAAATCCATAATAATTTGTAACTTAAAATAACGAAAGGAAAATGTGACATAAATTTGCCGATGTACTGACTACATACAACTAATTACATTGTTACATTAATCACATTATATTAATATACTGAACGTTTTTATCAGGTGGTATATTTTACAAGGAAGCCGAAGATATGAAAATAGCCCTGGAAATTAGTGCCGAACTCAAAAACTTCACTGCCTCTGTCAAAATGGTGTCTAAACGAGGAGAAATTCTCGAAATAAGCAACCATGTCTGCGCATTGGCTAAGGTAAATATTAAAACATGCATATTTTTAATAATGCGTAATGAATAAATTATGTAGATAGTAGCATAGTGTAAAAAGTATATCTAAAAATGCAGAATCAACCGATTTAACTACTGAACCGATCATAGCATGGGCAATTCCCAACAAATGTCAAATTTAGAATCGCACAATGAAAATTCTCAGGCCTATAAGAATACTTCTTATCAACACTGAACGCGTGTTATATTGTTATTGGCACCAGTATGATGCCATAGTACTTTAAACTTATATAAATGCTTATTTGTTAATTATAA
Source organism: Hypercompe scribonia (assembly GCA_949316085.1). Taxonomy (NCBI): domain Eukaryota; kingdom Metazoa; phylum Arthropoda; class Insecta; order Lepidoptera; family Erebidae; genus Hypercompe; species Hypercompe scribonia. Next base: position 12,614,244 of record OX438980.1, read on the forward strand.
ATCCATAAATTACTAGAAATATTTTCACTGCTATATTCCAAATTGAATCCGTTCTATTAAAATAATTTGATCACCTGACATAGGAGTTAGTTTTTAAAAGTTTTCTTTTATTTCTTTTCCCTGCCATTGTTCTTTGGTTTGAATTTATCTAAAACGTAACTTTTTACGACTTTTGTTCGAATTTCCTTTATGTTTTGGGATGGCGCAGTATAATTTTGGCTACAAAACGACAAACTTTAAGCTTTGATTTTAGATAATATTTTTTTCAGTAAAATGTTTTAAGTTACAAATTTATGGCCACAAAGCGTTTTTCTTGCGAATACTTATCGTTAACTCGGAATTTCAGATTTAAAAAGGTATTTAATATTCAAATTTGAAGGCATATTTCCATACGTTGTCTAATGTTCTCAGTCAACACAGCTGAATATAGGCATTTCCTTAGAAAAAACGTTTTCGTCTATTTTACCACGCTGATCAGGATAATTTGCTTCCTTTGTCGCTTGTTATAGTACCCATGAGATGACGTCTCAGAAGTATAGTTCGCAGGTTAGAAAAATATAATTTTCTTTTTATACAGTATCCAGGATTCGATCTCCTATTTTACATACGTACGTATATATACAACAACACCATATTAACAGAGCAACTACTGTTTACATTTAGTAATCTTCATCTAAGATAGTGAAACATATCGTTTGTTTTTTTCTGTTATATATTTTCTGGGTTAAGATCTCGATGATGGGAAACAAAATAAAAAACGGACTGTCTATTGCGCTGGTTGTAGTGTCGACGAATAGGTACACAGTTATACAGAGCAGTAATTCCGAATAAGTATATTAAGTGACTGTCTTAACATAATGTAATTGGAGCCGCTGCGCCTGCGCCTCCTTTTCACCTTACTTCCGCTAGCGGTTCAGCCAATTCGCTCATCGCAATGTCGAGCACCGAGGTTCGATTTTCAACACTCTGTAAAACAGGTATAACAAGGATAATCTTAAGTAGATACAACTCAAAAATAATTAGCTTGACATCCCTCAAAATGTTTAAATTTTTGATTTCAGGAAGGAGTGATCGGGATCATAGATGGTATTGGGGGTAAGGCCAGTGAACACGTCCAAGGATTATGTGACTTGATGGACATCCCTCATATTTTAGTGGATCATAATGACATGTACAGCCAAAACTGGACTCTACTAAATATGTCGCCAAGCCCTGAGGCGTATAATATGGTAAAAAATATTAGATATCTATTTTAGTGATTATTATGTATGTATGATCAAAGTAGTAATAGATATTTATATTCCATTAGCATATGCCATTGAAGTTATATTTTTCATGGATAGCAATAAGAACCTGTTTATAATTTTGAATCCCACACTTTAAAATTTAGTTTTTGCCCGTTCATGTATCAATCATACTTTCTTTTACACACATTTTTTAACTGACCATAATCCAAAACTTTGTGACTCGATCTAAAAGAAACATGTACCGTTATTATTTACGCCATTCTCTTTGTAGGCTTTAGAAAACCTCGTAACTCACAAAGAATGGAGAAATTTCACTATATTGTATACAAAAGGTCATAGTTTGGTGCGCGTAAGTGACTTGATGCAATTGGGGAATAACAGTTATCCTTATGTTGTATCCGTAAGAGAGCTTTCAGGTGACGATTACAGGTAATTATAATATTATTTTATTTAAATTTTAACGTAATAACAATTAATAATTAAATAATTATTTACAAAACAATAATAATACACAGAGAATAGTGAAAACTTTACGTGTGTTGTTGTTTCTCATACTATTAATGCAGAATAATTTGTATTACAACCCTCGTCTAATTCAGGACCTATATTTTTGGAAAAGTGTCAAAGCAATAAGTAGAATATGTATATGAAATATAGTAATTACATACTTTGGTGGTAGGTTTTGGGGCAAAATATCTAGCATACGAAATAAGTACACCTTTGGTAACACCTACGAGACTTATCGAGTACATCAAAGTTATTACCTAGAAATATTTCTGCAAACTTGAAAATCCCCTAGATAAAATAGTAAAAAGCTTAGAAAAATGTTAGAAATTTTCCTTGAGTTATGTAAAGGTAAATTTAGTTATATTTAAAAGCAAAAATATTAGATAAACAATTGTTTACTTTAATAAGTTACACCTATGTACCATAAGTAATCAATTGCGTTTTTATCATCTAGTTATGGAAAGAATAAAACTTATGTACTATCCGACTGCAATCTGATAATAGAAAATCAAAATAAGTATGCGTACTTATATTTTAAGACACAGTTAAACAGCCAATTAACTTTTTATAAAGTTAGTTGACTACTTAATTATGTCTGTACTGATTCAAAGTTTACACGTAAAGACATCTTTTGTAGTCGTCTCCTTTCAATGAATTCTAGTTCGTCTTGCAATTTAGAAATATAAAACGTCTCTGATCAGTTGAGATATGTAGGCGTAATAGGGTGTCTTCTTATAGTTCTTAAATGTTAACATTTTATTTTTGTGCACTGTTCACTCTTGAGAGTACACGTTTGGAATTAGTACTATTACAAAAAAAGAAAACAGGAACTCTGCTTTTTATCGTATTACAATTATATTTGGTCTCCTTAAATAATATCACAAAGTACGGAAGTGTATTTTCTGAACAGCAAAATTATAAAATATAATAAAAATATTTGATAAGTATCGATTCTAAAGGTGGACGAACTATTTATATTCAAGCAGCTTGTAAGCAATCTTCAGATTTGTATGGTTTTTTATTTTGTTGTATAATCTATTTTCCATTTGTGAGGTGCTAAAGGGTGCTACAAGATTTTAACCAACATATATTTAAATCAGATCGTTATTAATTTTCTATATATTTATAGAGAAAACTAACATTGTTATTACAAATTATTGTGGTATTTTCAGAGACACATTAATAGACGCAAAACACAACGGTTACGTAAACTTTGTTGTGGATTGTCCATCTCATAAACTCGAACAACTGTTGATCCATGCACAGCAAGTTGGATTAATTACCGAAGAATATTCGTACATATTTCTTTCACCCGATCTCTTTACTATGGATTTGGATCGATATAGATATGGTGGAGTGAATGTTACGGGTAAGTTTCTTTTCGGTCTAACGCTGATCCTTACCTTACACGTTCTTAGAGAAACATTATCCTGCTATTTTATATAACAAAGGTCAGTTATAGTAATACGATAGTAATAGAGTGCAGTACATACAATTCATAAAAATCATTATTATTTTACAGGACTTCGTCTTATAAACTGGGTAAAGACGGAGAAACTGACAATTTTCGCAAGCAAATTAGCAGAAAGTGTGTTTGTAGCTACGAATCCAGAGAATATAAAAATTAAATTAATTCTTATACATGACGCTGTAGAAGTTTTAGCCGCTGCCGTAGCAAAAATAAAAGATTTGAAGTCTCAAGAACTTAGTTGCGAAAAGTTTGACTCTTGGATACACGGATCATCTTTACTGAATTTTATGAAAACGGTAATTATATCATTGTATTATGAATAAATCACAACTTCCTTATATTAAAATTAATACAAAATTTTCAAATATATAACCTAACACTCTACAAATATAAAGTTCAGCATAATCTAGTGAGTACTTTTTTAAAGTATATTATACCTAAGTTGTTTGTTCCAATTATTAATTTGAACGAAAAGCTATGAAAAATTACCTTGCACTGGTTTTCTGTTGCATCACTCCGATTGAAGCGGCCTATTTATGACGAAGCATAGCTCTTCCGTGTAGGTAAGGATCTTCCATCGAGAAGAAACGCAAGAATTGTTTATCAATATTTACAATATTTCTTATAGAACAAGATAGATGCAATAACAAACACTTTAGTCTTTGATGGCATGGGACAGCGAACTGATGTCACTTTTCAAATGTTAGAACTGACTCCAGCTGGTAACGAATCAGTGAGTAGTGGCTTTGATAATATCTGTTCTGGATTAACCACTAAAATAATAAAATAATTACGTACATATATGACGCTTTAATGATTTATCCATTAAAATTATTTCTTAGAAATAACTCATAGATGAATATCTTTTTTTTCTATTCATCATTTCAATTTTCATTCAAAACTTTTTTTGTTTATCGAGGTGGCGGTGTGGAGAAACAAAGAATTAGAAATAACAAGACCACGAAGTATAGATGCAGAAATTACAGAAGCAACTGTTCTGAAAAATAAAACATTAAAAGTTCTTATTTCGACGGTACGTTCTTAATAAAAACTTTTACCAGCTAAGCATAATTCAGTTTAGCATTACTTTTTGCAATTTATTTCAGACGCCTCCATATGCGTTTATAAAAAATTCTCCAGATAAATTGGAGGGAAATGATCGGTATGAAGGTTTCACTATTGATCTCATTGATAGATTGAGTGAAATGTTAGGATTCAGTTATGAGTTTGAAGTTGAGAACAACTATGGTAAACTACGTGATGATGGTACTTGGGAGGGAATGGCCGGAGCGCTTATAGATGAGGTAAGAATATTTGTAGTATTTTATGACAGTTTATTTTTATTCTAGCATTGAATATAGGAGTCGATTAATGTGAAATTTAAAGGATGTTAATTATTAAGCCGTTGCAAAACAATAATTTTACTTACTTTAAACAATTGAATATTTTTTTATATTAGAAAAAACGATATTCATTTGCTTAAAGTAAGTATGTTAGCCTTAATATCATAATGCCTTAATAATATTTGTTGGTGCAGATAGTTACTTATTTGTTAATTAGTAACATGAGCTGAAATTTTATTAGACTAGACTATGAAAATTAAGTATTATTATATAATTAAGTAGAAATTGTAAATAGTCCAAGTCAATTTATATTACGAATTGAATACCAACGTAAATCATATTATTTGTCTTTTTTATCTTTGAAACAAACACAGTCGATTTTTGCACTTAATATATTTTAAGTAAGATGTAACGCTTAAGCATTCTGTTGTATTTTTTTTATAGTTATGAAATATTTATGGTTTATGTACCTAATTTGGACATGATTAACTACATAATGTATGATTGTGAGATATGCTCGTACTTAGAATCTTACCAACTTTGATTACGTGTATAATTTACAGAAAGCAGATCTCGCCATTTGTGACTTCACGATGACATCACAAAGACAGGCTATAATTGACTTCTCGACGCCATTTATGACCCTTGGAATCAGTATATTGTACAAACAGCCAAGTAAGCAACCGCCAGCTATGTTTTCGTTTATGGCTGTCTTTTCTAAAGAGGTAAGTAATCTATCAGAACGTCTATAGAAAATATATTATTTTAACCATAAAATTTAGAAATACACGAATATGCAACCTGAACAATAAAGATCAAGTACCGAAAAGGTCTAACCTTTTTGAGTGTTTGCTGGCCTGAGAATGAAATTGTCCATTAGTAAATTTGTGCCATATCGTGTATATTCCGCCATTTGAACGAAATAATCCAAGATGAGATTTAATATATTTGGATTAATGGGTAGGTAATTGTAAAGCTATAGAAATATATTTATTGCAGGTGTGGTACTACATGATGTTGATACAATTAGTTTTGGGCGTAGTTTTAATCTTCGTAGGTAGAATCTCTAATAAGGAATGGCAGAATCCAGTGCCCTGCATAGAACAACCTGAAGAATTGAGCAATCAATTTAGTTTTGCTAACTCTGTGTGGCTAATTATTGGTTCTGTAATGCAACAGGGCTCGGAAATTGCACCGATGTAAGTGTGATTATCGTAACTGTATGTTGGTAATATTTTATAAGATTATTTTAAAGATAAGTATTATTAGTTTTCCTCGGTGGCATAGTGGTAGTATAAGCTACTGTCGAGCTTCAGATCTCGGGTTTGATTGCCGGGTCGGACCAAATGTTTGTATGATCTGCAAACATATTTTTCGGAGTTTGAGTGGTTGGGTTCAGACTAAATGTTTAGTATGTATTAATTCACAAAAAAGTATATTTGTATTTATATTCATAACAGTCTAGAATCTACAATACAACCTATGATTAGCTTGGGACTAGATAGCGTTGTGTGTCAGATGTTTAAAAGATTATTATTCAAACTTTGGCCTCCAATCTAAAGGAAATCTATACCTGATAATTTATCTTTTAATTTAAAGAAAAACCACTGTGTAGTCTTAGATGACTAGGTTTAAATGAAGTAATACTTAATTTGGAATGCCTTCTTGCGTAAGTCAACCGTTTTGATTTAAGTCAATTTTTTTTACCTCTAATAATGAGCATCGTTTCGTTCAAATCTGTTGTTATATAACGGTACCCGTGGATTTGGAGAAAAATTCTAACTGTGGAATAAGGTGCCCAAAGATCTCTGACTTTTAAAACTTCAAAATTATATAAGGCAAATTGCCTTTTGTTGAACTTTCTTGGAGTAAACTCCAATACAGTATTTTTAATTGACCAGTTGTTTTAGAGCTACCCTTGTAATAAGTTTCTAAAAAAATATTTTATTTCAGCGCATTGGCTCCGCGGCTTATAACGAGTGTTTGGTGGTTTTTCACAATGGTTATGGTAGCATCGTACGTAGGTACTTTAGTCGCTTTTCTAACTGTAGAGAAAAATGTGCTACCTTTCAATACCGTAGATGAACTTTATAACCACAAATCGATTGCTTATGGACCTAAGTCAGAAGGATCTACGAGACAATTTTTTGAGGTACCTATTCATTCGCTTCTAAAATATATTTCCTCATCATCTTCAGGCAATTGCAGTCCACTGACAAAGGCGTCATCCATGGCATATCACACAGCCCGGTTTGCTGTTTTATACAAATTAAGTTAGTAATACTTCTGGCGTTATCTGCTAGTAGTTATAGATTGTATTGTCAACGCTATTTGTGCATCAGAATAACTTTGAGAGAATCGGATTGTCAAAAATAACGAGCGGATACTGTTTAAGTTAACACTACCGACGATGTTTGTAACGTTTCAGAGAGTGCTTGTGTGTTATTAAAATTGGAAATTTGACATTCGTTAATGGCACTGTTAACTGCTAAAACATATACGTACTAAACCTATATGTTTTTATTTTCCTACCGATTCTCATCACTGCAATAATACAACGAACGACATTTTAACGTTAGTGGAGCAAATATTATTTCTGTTATCTTTATTTTTGAAAACTATCCTCTGTAGATGATCATTTATCTCTGGTACGTTTTTCATTAGCTTACATTTATTTTCAGAACTCCACCAACGAAATTTATAAAAAAATGTATGCAAAAATGATTGCACATGATTGGCTAGCTCCGAGTAATGATAAAGGAGTAGAGAGGTAATAATACTAAAAATATTTTTATAAATTAAACTTTCGTTATATTATATGTTATATAAATTAAACTATCGTTATATTATATATTATATACATTAAACTATAATTATATTAACAATCTTTTACTATGGTGGGAGTTATATTTCATGTGACATTGATTTTTTAGGGCTGAAAATGAACAATACGCATTTTTCATGGAGTCAACGTCAATTGAATACGTCAAGCAAAGACATTGTGACTTACTCCAAGTTGGTGGACTGCTCGACTCTAAGAGTTATGGCATTGGAATGAAGAAAAGTATGAACAAGTCTTAATAATAAAGTTTATAATTTAGATTTATGAAATAAATTAGGTTGCCGCAGCGTAGGTGATGAATTGTAAGTTGTGTAATATTTTTGTACTGGCGAAATCACCTAGAAAAGTTTGTCAGTGATTTTTTTCTGATCCTGAACTACCCTGTTGGTTTAGTGAATAGTGACTCTGACTGCCAAGCGAGACTTCGATTCCCACCCCTGACAAAAAATTGTGCGATGAGTACAGTCATTTATTCTATATCTGTGTGTAATTTATTTTTAGTACGTATTTACTTAAGTTGCCGTGTGTGAATATAATAATATAATATAAATATAATATTATAAATAATATAATAATAATAATATTATAATAATTTTATTTTTAGTCATTATTAAACTTCTGGTACATTTTTTTTTATTTGTTTTTAAACTAAAGGCTTTAAGTCAGTATTTTAAATATATTAAGTTATAAGTAACAGATCCACGTATAGTTTTTTTCTGCACACCGAAATTGTATCATTTATAGGTTTAATACCATATCGTTATCTGTTTATTAGCGTCTATCTTCTGAACATTGAAATGTCAAATATTAAATTACGCTGTGGGTCACAGACTAATATATTAATATTTAAATTTTATAGAATCTCCATATAAGAGATTTATAGATGACGCATTACTTCAGCTTAAAGAACATGGCGAAATTGATAAAATAAAAACTATATGGTGGAACGAGAAACGAGGAGGCGGCAAGTGTGGGGTAAGTAACTTAATGATATACTACTCCTGACTATACTAATTATTTTTATAATTATATTAGTAAATATATATTAAAAAATTAAGGGTCTAAAGTCTAAGAGTATTGTCCGTGTGGTGACGGATTAAGAATACGTAGTGTTATCACCCCTATTCATCCCGTGGGTGTCGTAAAAAGGCGACTAAGGAACCAAGTATACAAGACAACATCATTACAAAGAGAAGGAAAACTTGAAATAAACCCTATTCCAACCCGTCTGGCCAGCGTGGAATAGTAGGCCGAAACCTCCTTGCTAAGGAGAGGCCTATGTCCAGCAGTGGACTGTTAAAGGCTGTTGATGAAGAGTCTAAAAATGAAAACAAATTTACTGTAAGGTACTTAGTGATATTTTAAAGTTTCCAGTGTGTAGCGCTTGACCTATACCTCACGTTACCTTTAACATCATATTTGTCAAAGTGGCGTCTGTTTATGACAAGATCTGTCTGAAACAAAGAATATATGCTACATAATTGACAATAATCACGAGTAACACAAATACGTCGGTCAAGTTTTTACGTAAATTCAATTTTTAAGTCCATGGTAACAAGATCAAGTAATGTAACCTGTCATGGAGACTGACATAACTTGTGAAATGTTGTTAATAACTATAAACTTCATGACGTGAACATTAGATACAAGATCAAATACCGAGATGCCGATTAATCTTGTCCATGCAACTAGAGCCGTACAATTAAACACAGGCACCTACATACGAATACTGACATAAACAATTCAAAATCATGTGAAAACGACTTTATAATTAATCAAAACGCGGGCAGTATGATGTACCCTTAGCCGATATCGGCCACGGTAGCCAGTCGCAAAGGAAGCAATTGATATGTTTTGGTAACAAAAATTATATAATGAAAGGTCAAGTTATACTGGACCTTGGCACTATACATCACTGTAGTGAACTAAAATTTTATATACAATAAATTTATCGCTTAAAATCAGTCGCCAATCCAAGTCCGTATGCTTGAAATGGTGAGCAGTAGTAGTGTTTTATTTACCTACATTTTGCTCTCCACAATTTTGATTTCATAAACCTAATAGGGTCAATTCTATTGCCTTCCACGGAGCACTTACAGAAATTAGAGTTTTCAATTAGGGATATGTATTCAGTGGTGTCAACCTGTAAGCGTCATTGCTAGTCTTTTCCTTATCATTGTTACAAGACGAACAGATTTGGTAATAACGCTCTTACTGACAAAATAATAATAAATTAACATTAACACCACCTAGTCCCAAACTAAGTAGAGCTTGTACTGTGGGTACTAAACTGAACATCTGATAATAATACATACGTATTTTTTGTGTAAATACATTTACATTAAACATAAAAATCTCCAGATATAAAAGTTTGATTTGAGCAAGAATTCCTGCTCAAATCAAACCAGCAACTTTAAACTTGCCAGTCCGTTACACAAACCGTTAAACCATCCAGCCTTCGCTATTAGTTTTCTTAAATGAATTATTTTCTTTGCAGCAAAATCGTGATGAAGAACAGAAGCAATTGGGAATGAAAAATATGTTAGGAGCGTTTGTTGTTCTCGGGGCTGGCTGCGGTATCGGATTGGTTATGTCAATATTGGATATGCTTTGGGGAGTTTTCAAACGATCGGTTAAATATCAGGTTTGATTTACTTTATTGCGATACAAATTTTTATGTTCGCTTACAAAAGTTGCAGTCTAGAATTTGAAAATTCTTAGAATAACTATACTCCTATTTATTTTGAGCGAGAAAATGTTAATACGCGACAAAATACTTAGCCCAGCTTGAATTTTATGATATTTTTTTGCGAATGTATGCAGACCACTTGAGCTCGGCTGGGGACTTGCTCAGAGAACATCTTATATTAGCAAGCAAGGTCAGTAACCACTAGACCCCCAATTCAGTATTGATTACCATTTTTTTTGTTTCAGACCACTTTCAAGTATGAACTTATTGAAGAATTAAAGTTCGCTATAAAATTCAGTGGTAGCACCAAACCAGTCAAGAGGCAGACAAAGAGTGATGGCGGTAGCGAGATTCTAGCTAAGGATGATATAGGTTCTATTAAATCAGCCAAGTCCACTAACTCACATAGATCGCATCGCAGCTCAAGAAATTCGTCTGTCAAACTCAGTGACTCTTTTGGAAAAAAATAAAAACATATTAACACTCAAATAATGTACTGTAAAATATAATTACATAAGTATTCAGCAAACAAATAATAATTGTTGCATCTACCGGACATAATTCGTTTACTCCCTTTTAACTTGTTATTTACTGTTTTTAGTAGTTTTTTTCGTAGTTCTTTGTAGAGCGGGACTTATTCGCGATATAATTATTTAAAAAGGGTTACGGCCGAACGTGTTTCATCATGTAGCCTTTTTGAAACGTCGGGAAACAGAAGGTATCGTAACCTTTTTAAATAATTTTATCGTGAATAAGTCCAACTATACAACAAAACCTGTTACTTGATTCTCTTATTTTTATGAATCAGTCAATCTGAGCTAAGTAAAATATTTTCGTATGCTGTTAATACATCAGGAAGTTAATAAATGTTATATTGTTGTCGTTAACATGATGTTTTTTTATTTATTCACCTATGTTTAACGATTTAAACTGATAGATATAATGATAAATAATAAAAAAATATATACACCATATTACAGAGTGTAAATAAAACATCAGATATGTATCAGTTGCAATTTTTTTTTCTACATGACAACCGTCTATATTACTCTATTCTACTTGATTTAAAGTGTGAATAGAATCCGCGACCGTCATCCTCATTGCGAATGTGGACAACACAGCATGTGACCCACACTATGGCAGCCTAGTGAGATGCTTTTTACACCCACTTAAAGCATCCGGGATTATAATCTGCGAGAAACACGTACCCTTGTAGTAAGTTCCAGGTTTTGACTGCTCGGCACAGGAAAGAGCCGAACCGTTTAATTCGAGAGTGTACTCGTATGCTTATCATTCTAAGATGGTGACTGTGAAGGCCAACACGTGTTGTCATATAGAAAAAGAGAGGACCAAATGGTAGAGCTCATTCAGAATACTCTCCATGATAAAGTCGCTAAAAAACTATCAAAGATATAATATCTCTTTGCAATTACGAAGGCTCTAGGGGTTCAGTGGCTTTGAGATCGAGAGCGTCAACAAAATACTGCGCAGATCCATCATAAAAGTAAGCAAAGAAGACACAGATGTTTAGGCGAAAAGAAATTTTGCTCTCTTGAGCTCACCTAGTTTCCGTAAGGCCGTCTTAGTGACAATCGCATTATACTCTCATGGGTAGAAGTAATGGTCAATTTCTATACTCAGAATACCAAGCTTATTCTGTACGGGCCGTAGAGTGTTCTAAAAAGTAAGGAAGGGATGGAACGGACCGCTTTATCCGCTGCCCGACAAAAATTTTCAAACAGACGAGTTGTTTGAAAGCCTGCTGATTACAACTCTTAGATTCTTGACATGCTTTCCACTTTTTCACAGTATTATATTAAATTATCTGAATAAAACTGAAAACTAAATAACAAAATTTACACATTTTACCAGCTTATGGAGCCCTACTGACTAGTGGACTACAGTAATGTTTAGTATTAAATGGAAGTTGATTCTATCCGTGGATTATTATAAAATCCCATGCCTTCCTAATTTTTATACTTCCATTGTCCTCTCTAAAAACCATTACATTCCCAGGAAAGCGAGAACAGAATAAAAATGTTGCATACTACACCAGTTGATCGGCATTCACCGCCAGAATGTTATGATGAAAAACCACTACATGTAATATACTTTACTATTTCAATGATCTACAGATCATAAGTTACTAGTTGGTACACTATTTAAAAAACAGGAAACCAAATAAACTTTACTGGAGAGCCTAAATTCAGATTTATTCAGTTTGAGAACCTTTTATGTTTTTTATAATTAATATTTAGATAGTAAACGTATTGTACTGTAAGAAGCGACTAAGGGAATAAACTTCGCAGGACAACATCACTATAAAGACAAGGAAACCTTAAAACAAACTCTATACAAACTCATCTGATCAGCATGGTACTGAAAGAGAGGCTTAAGTGCAGCTGTGGACTATTAAAACCTGTTGATAATGATAGAAAGCAAACGTACAGATGGATCACCTGAAACTAACCGAATGTCGCAGTCCACAGGTACTTGCAACTCGGGAGACAAGTGTGTTGCTAAGCGGAAGTTTGGTTCGTGCTTTGGATACCTCTAGCACTCGCTGACATACAACGAACAGATTGCATCACACTGGTTTCCTGTGACTGTGACTTGTTTTGCCCCGATAAAGCTGCAAAGGATCACAATGTAAGAGTACAACTGACCTGGTCTAGTGAGTTGTTATGTATAGAGCAGTGACTTCAAACTAAAGGTATCAGGCTACTTCATGACAGGCGGAATCACGCTGGCACTATTACGTTCTCATAGATTATAAAGTAATACACATAGATGCGACATTTCTATTATACTGTCTACTTGATTTCAATTTAACTGCCTCGGTGGCGTAGCGGTAGTGAATGCGACTGTTGTGCGTGAGGTCTCGGGTTCGATTCCCGGTTCGGATCAAATGTTTATATGATCTGCAAATATTTATTTCGAAGCCTGGGTGTTTTCTATGTATAATATGTATGTATTTACAAAAAAAAGTATATAAATATTCTATCAGTTAGTCTAGTTTTCAAAGTACAAGCTCTGCTTAGTTTAAAACTAGATGATGTTGTGTGTCAAATGTTGCCAATATTTATAAATATTTATTTTAATAATGATCGTAAGTATATTTTTGTAAAAACATACAGTAACAATAATGTGTTTGGTATTACACTTAACAATTACCGCTTTGATAAAAAACTATTAGCCTAATCAGTGAGCAGTATTAGGTTCATGTTTCAAGTGAATTGCCATTAATTTGTTTATAACAAACCGTATTAGTAGTGTAAATATTTCTTAAGTAAATATATATTTAATATAAACTTTATTTCCTTTTAAAAAAGTATTAAGTGAGTTTCTGAAGGTCAGACAAAATAACTTTTAGTAACTCTAACTTCTTCTCTAACTTCTCTAACTTCGGGTAACTAAATCTTTATTTAATATTGCTCAAAATTGTTAATACAAGGAAATAATTAATTTAGCACTATTAAAAATATAATATTGAGATTATTTCAAAGGAAAAGTGATTATTTTTATATACATTTGTATTAATCGAATACATATACATACAATAAAAAATACATTACATATTACATGTACTATGTACAGCTGGTTTAATTATTTTTTTTTAAAAGACAAAATTGCCGCATTATGTTTCATATCATAGTTTTACTTACTTAGTCACTCAATTTAATAAAGATTTACTATCTACGTGTCCAATTGCTAATCGTTTTTCACAATCTATGATTTTCATTCATACAAAATTTTTAAAAGTTAATTTTAATTCAATTGATACAAATGTAGTTATAGTTTGAGACGCACAGCTTTTATAACGAGTAAGTATGCCATCTAGTACTTACTGTTAAATGCTTAAAAAAGTAAGGATCCATATTTGTATTTTAAAATAAACACACCAGCATTGTCTCAAGTTTAAAACTTGCTCAACTTTTACTGGGAATCTGAATGATTATGTTCAGATATTTATTATAAAAAAAATTCAGGCTGTCAATCAAGATTTATAATTGAAATGTTTGTGCTGAAGTAGTAGTAGCGTAGTAAAAATAAAATTAATATGAAAAACAATATCTGTTGACATATTTGAAAAGTATTTAAAGTAAGAATTTCAAGTAATTCATTAAAAGAAGATTAATGGATACTTGCAGAAGTTATTTCTAATCACGTATATGGACGTGGGTTTGAATAAAATAGCCCTTAACACTTTTCAGAGGCCACGTACAAAACAATCAATATCGTATTCAAGGTTTGAATGTAATCAATTTTGATTATAGTTTTAATATATTACAAAACGACGTTATTTCATTATCCGGTGTAAAGTGGATACCAACCTTTGAGACCACAATCTTTCACTGCGGTTCCATTAACTTAACAAATTGCGTGACAGTAACTTATAACTTTACGCATAGTTAACGTCGAACGCTATAAATTACTCCTACACAATTTCTGATTTAATTTACAACCCTAAAGCATATTTTACAGAATTGTAAATAAAACGTTGAGTTAATCAATAAATTTTAAAATGTCTATGTTTTCTTTAGGAATAAATAAAACTGGTCAGTTATATTAAGCCATGGTAGAATGTGATAAATACCCATACAACGCATAAAGTCTATGCTGTTTTTCAATTGCTCCATTAACAATATTGTTATATAGCTAAACTATAAAGTTATTACAATACATCCTCATCTACAATAGACCGAACCTGAGTTATCTGTTGAATGCAATAACCAAAGTCATTTTACAAAGCAGTGTATTATCTAGGCCACGTCGTCATATACCAGTTGAGGAACGTGTAGTATTTAATATAAACAGATGCCAAAATGTTAATCTCAGTAGAAATAAAAATTCCAAAACGTAACATTTCAAAACCGAATGAATTATTCCACAACAGTCATGTATAGTGTATACTGTGCCTCCCAGGTACATACCATCGATAAAGGGAAGGTAGAACTTGATTTCCCTCTGGATTGCTACTAGTCAAACTTATCTGTGAGTAATGCACTTCGAAACCTAATCCTCGGAAGTTAGAGAAACTAATCCAATTAACTAGATGCCTGTAATCGCTATATCTTTCGCCTAACTGAGTTGTCAAGTGTCCTAAATATAAGCAATGATGACCAAAACAGTGAGCTTCTCAATCAAGCGCCTTCATTACAGCACCCTCTTCACATTAGACACATTGTACGAAGACAGACACCGCGCATTTCTCAAGCCATGTGCTAATTAACAAGTTGACGTATGATGAATTTACTGGACAACGGAATTTGATCCTGCCTGGAAGAAATTCTTCACACAATGTATTATGGGGCTTTGTTTACAATATTAAGAATAAACTACTATTGATTTTTTAATTTACATTAATTGTGTAAGTTAAAAATGGTCTAGCTTTCCATAGATACAAAATTAAGTGTTAGTTTTAATAGGAAAATTCATTAGAAGTTGTATCATATTGAGAAATCATCAAATCTGAACAACTATGATTATGAGAAGGAGGAATTTCTTCATCCGGATGAGAGAGTATAGAAATTGAACCGGCGTAAGTCGCGATCTTACAACTAAAAAGGAGATTGTCTGCGTCCTGTCGACGACGAAGCAAATATTTAATGATGTCTCTGTGATCAACATAGTAAAAACTGAAAGCGGTAACTCACTGCTTAGAGGCACGTTAAATATTAACACCAAGTTTGAAAGGTCATATTATTATTTTTGCCATGTACAAAGATCATATTTGAGTGAAGTAATTTTTTTGTTTAGTGATTTAAATTGTACTAAAGTTCAAATGTGTAATTTATTATATTATTTAGTTTGTATATTGATTACAAGCTATCTAGCTTATAATCTACATAATTGATAGCACATGAAAGGGAAGACATGGTCGTGAAAACGCCGGAGGAAATGAATTATAAGATTATTATTTACAATACTTTACTATGTGAAGAACAGAAAACGTACAACGAGTGCATCTTACAGAGAAACTGATATATCAGAAATCACGTCAATAATAATGAAATGTCATCATGTCATGTCAGATGTCATGAAATTCAAAACATTTGAATAACACAATAAATATCAATCGCCTGAATAACAATGATATTGAGGAAAACAATTTGAGAAAAGAGAAGATCAATTGCCGAAATTAATAATATAGTTGTACAACAAAACTGTAAATACGGCAACGAAATCAATTCAATTTGTGTAGAAAATGCAGGTTTGCTTCTCCCAATCATTGCAAATGTCATATTATATTTGTATATATGTCATATTATTTACTGTCATTAATAATATCTATAACTAAAAATCAAACACTGTAACAAAACGAAGAATGTGTTACAATACATCAGTTTCTTTCCAGGCAGTGTCATTAAAATATTTGCAGCATTTGCAGTAGAAAATGAACACTTGCAACTCTTATCTTATTATAAAATTTTATACTACGACTGACACAAAATAAAACTATAATACTTGACCTAAATGGCTGTGCGACAGCGGACGGTAATCGGTCTACTAGCTCATTATTTTTAACCGCCCGTCTAATATTAAACAGTGAGCTCAATTCCAATGTACCGACACCATTTTCAGTTTATAAAATTTAATTGATTATGTAACATTTTTATGATTATTTTATAATTTTCATTTTATTGTTAAAATTTTATAACACTTTTGTATATTTTACATTTTTTTAAAAGTAATAGTGAAGATTTTGCGTTACTTTATTTTACTTTACTAACTTAAAGTGAGAATCTCATTCTCATTCACTCTCATAGTATTTATTGATTTCGTCTTTAGCATTTGAGTTTAAAAAATTAATTCTAGAAACATAAAGAAATCATAACTTTTAAATGGATAGCTTTTTTAATTCTTTTTGAAATTGAATATTAAAGACGTAGTATAAATGTTTAAAGTAAGTGTCCAATTTTTTAAATATTCTGAATGTTGGACGCGTGTTACTATGTGCAGCCGTTATTACATTTAAAAAAAAATTAGACCTATAGTTTAAATAATCTTGTAATATTGATTTATGTAAATTGTAATTTTTTTTTCGATTATCCTAATATATCCAGTTATTTCTTATTACTACCTAAAATGTTTAAAATGTTTAATATATTCACAATTTCGGAACTTACGACATGACATCTTTTGTATTAATGTAGTATTATAAACACAGAATTGCCTTGTACTTTAAGCTTTAGCGGGTGAACTCAACAAACTGTTCTTACCCACTCTTTTGCGAGGAGTTCCTTCGAAAAAGTTCTGCATTTAAAGGCTAGATGGCGTTATGAGTCACAAAGACGAGGTGTCTGGAACATAGCATTACACGGCATTGTAAGCAACAACATTTATAAGTATGTTAGAATAATTTTCATAACACACTAAATGATTTAACAAACAGACGGGTGGTAAGGTTGTAAATAAATAAACTTTAGGACATCTGACACACAATGCCATCTAGCTTCAAACTAAGTAGAGCTTTTACAATAACAGCTAGATTAACTGATAGAATATTTTGTAATTTTTTTTTGTAAATACACACTTGTTACACATAGAAAATGCCCAAACTTCGAAAAACATATTTGTAGATCATAAAACATTTGGTCCGTCCCAGGACTCGAACCCGAGACCTCAAGTACAGCAGTCACAGACGTTACCACTGCACCATCGAGGCCGTCAAAATTTATACATTATAACTCTAGAAATAGATATGCATTGGCGCCCTTTGAGTGCAAAGCAGGTAGGAGGAGGGAGTCACGTTCTGGTTATCTCACACGGTAAAAAAAAACAGTGAAAGAATAAGCTATACCTGTTTACCAATCAACTCCGCTCATACGTGTTTATTTAATTCAATCAACCTATCGCCGTTCACTGCTGAACGAAGGTCTCCCTCAAAGAACGTCGACCATCCCGGTCTTGGGCAATTCGCATCCATGCGCTGCTAGCCATCTTCTTCAAGTCGTCGGTCCATCGCGTCGCAGGGCGTCCTACACTCCGTTTGCCAAATCGTGGTATCCACTCTAGTACACTTCAGCTTCAGCGACCATCGGTTCGTCTGGAGACATGGCCAGCCCACTTTCACTTCAGCATAATGATTCTCCGTGGGATGTCAGTTACTCTAGTTCTCTGACGAATAACCTCGTTACGAATTTTATCAGCCAGAGAAATTATTATATCATTATTTGATTATGAATTGAAATCTGTCCGTATATTTTTTTTTAATTATATCTGCTATGTAAAACTAATCTCCTAGTCTTTGTCGCATTATGTACTTTTACACGAGTTAAAGAGGTTACTTTACACTCAAATTTCTAGTATGTTCGAAATCCATTTAAACGAATAAACCCGTAGTCTAAATAATAAAAAATATTTCTCTGAAAACATTTTTCTAGAGGTTTCAAGAAACCAATAGTCACAAAGTGCAGCAAACGTAAAAATAAAGAAATTACTACATTTATCTAAAACAAATCGACAATTGTTAAACCGGATGTATGTTGACACTATTTTTTTCTATTTTAAGAGCCTGCCAAACTGACTCTACTCTGTCTGATGGATGTCATGAGTAGAATCCAAGAGTTGTGGACACCATAGTTATTGCGAATGCACGCAATACAGTATCGTGATCCATACTATGGCGGCCTAGTGAGGTGCTTTTTCACATCCCACTTTGGGACGTGAAAGGCATGACAGTCATCGTGGTGGTGTAAAGTTCAAACTCTTACCATGATAACTGTCACCACTTTTTTTTTCTGTTCGATAATCTCCAAGGATACCACAGATACCACAGAAAGGTGGTTACGTCAGTCTCAAATCGACCAAAAACTGCACACCGTCTCAGGTACCAGTAGTCGGGGTACCAGGTGCACCCTAGTAAGGAAATCCTTGGAACCCCGACTTACCCCGGCCACCTACGACTTGCAGGTGTCCCAACCCCGTGTGGGAACCCCGATATTCCCTTTTCTTCCTGCCCTCAAAAGAGCGAGCGCAGTCCGTAGCACTCACATCGCCAACCCGGCCTGTTTCTGATAGGGTGACAGATGGCCATAACTGTCATCCCTGCATCAATACAATAATTTAATTAACCAATATACTAATAATTCTTTCTATATCATGTCTATAATGAAGAAATAAACGTTTAAAAATATTCTAATTGAAGTGTCAAGGGGTTTATCATAAATTTACAAAGGATTCTAATTAGGAAACAGCAGTAAACGTAGGAAAGGTAACTCTAATCCCTTTCAGTAATCCAGGATTATGGACTTTTAATCTCGGGTGTTAAGTTTAATCTGAATTTTTCGAAACAAGAAATAAATTATAAATAATTTTGTAGGGTATCTGCACCATATTTAGGAAGAATCTTAGTACTTTTAGTGACAGTTCAATTTCTTGTTTTTCTGAATACAGTAGACTTTGAAGTCGTGGTTTAAAGCTCTCACAGTTGAATATTGCTTTAATATTTTCTACTTCTTTTGACGCTTTCAGTCTTTTTAAATATGTCAGCGTCATTTATTTTTAATACTTTTTATTTAGTTTTAAAGTTACCTTTCATTGCATTATCTTCTATTAAAATGTACTATATATTTTCCAAGAGAAATAAATAACAGGTTATTACGTAATGAATATCTAAAAATTTAGATCAGGGTCAGAAAAGTAAGTGACTGCACAAGTACAGTACAGTACAGTATATTTCGACTCAAATCATATTATGAATATTTTTTGTTTTTTTTATATTTAACCTTCCAAAGTGACTTTATTCTGCCTGATGGAAAGCATAAAAAGAATCCAAGAGCAGTGGTCGCCATACTCACTGTGAATGACGACAGTGCAATATGGCGACCCACGCTAGGGCGACTTAGTGAGATGCTTTTTTACGCCCCGCTTGAAGGACCCGGGATCATATTGGGACGGAAACACGTGCGCTTGTAATGAATTCCAGACTTTAACTGATCTGCACAAGAAGGAAGAGCCGAATCGTTTAGTTCGGGAGCGTATGTCTACCATTCTGAAACGGTGACTTCCAAGTCCAGCACGTGTTGTCCTATAGAGGAACGGAGAGGATGGGATCAATTGGAAGAACTCATCAGAACAATTTCCATGATAAAGACGATAGAGGACTGCCATAGAGGCGACATCTTTTCTCAACTGCAGAGACTCAAGGGGTTCAGTGACGGGTTATTGATGATTCGGACTACTAGCCGCTGTAACCGATCCAATGCGTCTAGCAAATACTGCCCGGATCCATCGTAAAGATGAGAACAGTACTCCACGTAGGAGCGTACCTGGGTCTTATACAGAAGACATAGATGCTCAGGTGCAAAGAACCGTTTCACTCTATTCAGTATACCCAGCTTCCGCGAGACCGCCTTAGTAACACTTTCAATATATTCTCGCGGATTGAGGTCCCGGCCAATATTCATACCCAGGATACTGAGATTGTACTGCAGTGGCAGTGAGTGTTCTGAAAGGTGGGGAGGGGAAGGAACGGAGACTTTTTGGCAGAGAACGCGCACACCTGTGTTTTCTTGGCGTTGAACTCGACCAGATTCTCATGACCCCATTGAGAAATGCGGCCTAGGACCCGGTCGAACTCAGTGACAAGCTTTTGTCGCTTTTCTTCAACGTCCGCTGATTTGGCTGTAGGGTGACCATAGTAACGTCTATGAACCGTACTGTCGTCTGCATAGCAATGTATATCGCCAGGGGTCAACATGTCATTGACATGCAGTATAAACAGTGTAGGTGACACGGACGGAACCTTGAGGTACACCAGCATTAACCTGCTGAAAATTGGAGGTGGCGCCGTCGCAGAGGACTTTAATGCGGCGCTCGTGCAGAAATGCGGCCACCCAGCTGTATAGTTTGAGGGCAAGCCGAATGATGGAAGTTTGGAGAGGAGCGAACGGTGCTAGACCCTATCAAAAGCCTTGGCCATATCGAGGCTGATAGCCAAGGACTCCGGTTCGGTCGGTCTCTTCGATCATTTAACAACGAGTGATCCTCCAGGTGACGGACTAGTTGTTTATTAATGACACGTTCGAGCATCTTGCAGATTTAGGAGCGGTCGCTTTTTTTGGGCATGGGTTGGACATTTGCTTCTCTCCAGATCTCCGGAACGATCCCGGCGGAATACGACAGGCGGTATAGGCGTGTCAATGCTGGAGAAAACACTGGAGCGCAGTTCTTAAGAACCACTGCCGGAACACCGTCTGGTCCACTGGCTTTCCGGACGTTGAGTGACCGTAGCTCCGCGCGGACGTCACTTTGCCGAATACGAATATCCCGCTTTGTAACGTCGCAAGTCGAAATGGTGGGCGGGTGTAGACTACGGTCCTCAATTCGGGAGTTGACCGCAAAAAGGTCAGCAAGCAGATTCGTTTTCTCTTGCGGCTGATGGGCGAGCGATCCGTCGGGATACTTCAGTGGTGGTAGCGAGGATTGGCAGTGATTGAACTGCACAGCTTTGGCCAATTGCCAGAACTTACGGCTAGTAGCCGTAGGGTATGCGATGAGTTCTTGACCAGTCCGTGCAATGCGCTGGGCATCCGCTCTGATGTAAGCCCTCTTGCATTTCCTGGTGGCTTTGTTGTACGCTGCTTTTAGGCGATCTACGTCAGGATGGTCTTGAGCGCAGCTCCTGGCCCATACGCGGTAGGCTGCTTGCTTGTGAGTAACAGCGTAAGCACACTCACGATTGAACCAAGGACGGGCTTTCATGCTGAGGACCTCACTGTAGGGAACATAATATTCCATAGCGACAGTGATCTCGCCAGCAACGGCAGATGTACTTTGCGAAAGATCCCTGTCTTTGAAGCAGCGTTGAGCCGGAGCCGGAGGACGGATGCAAAATAATCTCGCATTCCATCCCAGTCTGCTGACGAGTAGTGCCATAACCGTCGTCTCGCCGCCACAGGTCGTAGCGGGGCAACAAGGGGCACCGTGGTCGACACCAGGCAGTGATCGGAGGATCCCAGACGAGAGAAAACCGATACTGCGTACTGCGCTGGGTGACTTGTCAGCAGTAGGTCTAGCAAAGAGGGCGCTTGACCTGTTATGTCTGGTATCCTGGTGGGCTGGAGTACCAGTTGGGTGAGGTCATGCGTGAGAGCGAATGCGTGGGCCGTTCGACCAGCATGGCCAGTTCTGGAGAACCCCAACTAGAACTCATGGTAGGCGTTAAAATCTCCCAGAAACACCAGCTCGGTCACGGTCGGAAACTGCTCCTGTGGCTTATCCGCTGCCTGACTGAGATGGTCAAAGATGCAAGAGAGAGAGTCTCCGGAATGGGATTGATAGAGGCACGCGTAGATTCGGCTTGTAGATCCGAAATCTACGTGGAGCCAGAGGATAGAGGAGGTTGGGTCCTCAAGGCAGCGCAAAGGGCGGTAACAAACATCCACCCTGACGAAAAGACAAACTCCAGCCTTTGCGAGTAAGCCCTCCTCAAGTATATAGCCGGGATAGTGGAGATAAGCCGTGTCATCAGGGCGCCGTATTTGTGTCTCCGTCAGGAATAGCATGGCCGGCCGTACCATCTCCAGGTGCTGATGGACGGCGCTGAGGTTTGCATGGAGGCCACGGATATTCGTAAACTCCACCTCAAGAAGCGAGTTGATGGGAGAGGAGGAGAGTGCTGCTGTAGTAACTATATTTTTATTTGCGCTGCTATGGTTATATGTTAGGAAACGAAGACATAAAAAAGGCAAATGACAGTCGTCGCGGCAGTGTAAACTGATACTCGGAATACTGTGGTTTCACATAACGGTGAAGCAAAACGGTGACCGAACCGTCGGACGAAAGGGTCCCCGTACCCTCCCGGAAGTGGTCGACGGGCCCCACCGTCTGGTCATCAGCCAGCACGACGAGCCACTCCGCAGATTATGCGCGACCTGACGGGGCAGCCTCCCAAGGTGGTTAGCCGTGGTTGGGCCCCTCTCTATGCTGCGGGCGGCCAGCGGCACCACCGTTTCTACGGGTCTCTCTGGCCGACGGTTCGATCCACAGCACCCCCAAAGTGACCCCACGAGCACTCCACTGCTCACACACACACTACGACAACTGTCACCCCTGCGACTCACCACCAACGAAAGACGACTGCACGAATGCTGTCGCTTTAGGTTGGTCTTCTGTGCGAGGGTAGTACCACCCCGGTCGAGCCGGCCCGTTCGTGCTGAAATCAGCGTGGCTCTACTACCTTAGAATATTGAAATACTTATTGGAATACCCACTCCTTTTCAGTGAATACCTGAATATACCGGTAATAATTACATTCTACCCTTATAGTACTGTTCTTTCAAATTCTCCAAAAGACTTCTCATTGACGTGAAATATGATCATATCTATTCAAACTATACTGTGGCATAGTCTAAGATAATTGTATCTAAAAATAAATAGTTTTATTTTTTACGTGTGGAAACTCCCTCGGGCTGTTACCCCACTGGGGCTTACGGCGGGGTGGTGTATCGGAATCGCATCGACTAAAACTTCCGCCTGGGGCGCAAAGTGGTACACTGTGTGTTATGGTATGGATATAGGAAGGATTCAGGCACAACTATTATTACGAGATTCGGACTCCTCCTAGCGCCGGCCCGTTGTCGCATCATCTTCGGCTAAAACTCTCTATTTAGGCGACGTACGGCACACACGAACGTCGTCTTCTCGCTGCTGGCCACTGTAGCGGATGGAGGGTACAACCCGTCCCGTCCAATCACGACCACACTCAAGGAGAGATGAAGCGCTGATACTTTACCGACGTCGAATTGGGTCCGAGTGTAGATTGTCCTCTTGCTTTCTTCGCCGTCTCCTTCTGTGAAATGACGGCTTCGCAGAAGGTTGCGACCACGGTAGAACAGCTGTCACTACCGGCCATAGAGCGTGTGATGACCGGTAGCGAGAGATCGTCTCCAATAACTGCAGTGTCGGCCCCACACTGCGCCAGAAGTCGGAAGGAAAGGGTCCCATGCGGCCACGACGGCGGCAAAGCCATCACGTGAAGCCTCCAACCAGGACAACCAACGAGCCATCGTGGCTCAACGAGCGGCCTCACACCTCTTCGGATGGGGGCCGTATGTCACTAATAGTTTTATTTTTTATGTGTGGAAACTCCCTCGGGCTGTTACCCCACTGGGGCTTACGGCGGGGTGGTGTATCGGAATCACATCGACTAAAACTTCCGCCTGGGGCGCAAAGTGGTACACTGTGTGTTATGGTATGGATATAGGAAGGATTCAGGCACAACTATTATTACGAGATTCGGACTTCTCCTAGCGCCGGCCCGTTCTCGCATCATCTTCGGGTAAAACTCTCTATTTAGGCGACGTACGGCACACACGAACGTCGTCTTCTCGCGGCTGGCCACTGTAGCGGATGGAGGGTACAACCCGTCCCGTCCAATCACGACCACACTCAAGGTGGCATGAAGCGCTGATACTTCACCGACGTCGAATTGGGTCCGAGTGTAGATTGTCCTCTTACTTTCTTCGCCGTCTCCTTCTGTGAAATGACGTCTTCGCAGAAGGTTGCGACCACGGTAGAACAGCTGTCACTACCGGCCATGGAGCGTGTGACGACCGGTAGCGAGAGATCGTCTCCAATAACTGCAGTGTCGGCCCCACACTGCGCCGGAAGTCGGAAGGAAAGGGTCCCATGCGGCCACGACGGCGGCAAAGCCATCACGTGAAGCCTCCAACCAGGACAACCAACGAGCCATCGTGGCTCGACGAGCGGCCTCACACCTCTTCGGATGGGGGCCGTATGTCACTATCTGCCCAGAAGTCAG
This sequence comes from Hypercompe scribonia, assembly GCA_949316085.1. Classification (NCBI taxonomy): domain Eukaryota; kingdom Metazoa; phylum Arthropoda; class Insecta; order Lepidoptera; family Erebidae; genus Hypercompe; species Hypercompe scribonia. Next base: position 12,639,113 of record OX438980.1, read on the forward strand.
CCGTCCGTCAATAAACTACGGCGAATACTTCCGCCTCCAAATCCCACGGAGGAGTTCCGGCCAAGGCGCACATCACCTCTGTCGACACTGTGCGTAATCACGTATGGTTCTAACCGCCAATTTTCTCTGAGGGCACAAGAGGTTAGCCCTGTTCTGGATGGCCAGAGCCGCCACTCAAATCAGTGCACCATATAGTGTCATTACCCCCGTATACAACCATCTCGTCGCGATTCTGGTTGCACACAAATTAGGCAAAAGTCGCCAAAGGGCACAAGCAGCGCCGGCCAGCCTTGGAGAAAGCCATCGGAAGTGCTCGTCGCAGAGCCAACTCCCGTTGTGGATCAGGTCCAGGTACTTCATTTTGGCCTGAACCGGTACGACGACCGAATTGACTACGATGAAGGCGCTGGGGGCCCGACCACGATGGGGCCCATGGAACAATAGAACTTCCCTCTTATCCAGGGCCACCAGTAAATCCAGCGCCTCAGTGCGCCCGACGACCGGAGAGACTCCTGTGGTGACCAGGTGAAAATTCATTCCTCGGCCTGTGACCAATATGTCATCGACGTAAGAAATTACACCCAGCGCGGGGGAGAGATGACCTCGAAGGTTCCAGTCGTAACTCATGTTCCACAGGAGTGATCCGAGCACAGAGTCCTGCGGGACACTGCGTGACATGAACCGCCACCTCAGGACACCATGTTGCTCCTCGTACATGATGGTCCGCTTCTATAAATAGTCTGCCACAAGCCGCCTCAGGTGCTCTGACACCCCATGGTAGTGGAGTGCTTCCGTGATGCAGCTAAATGGCAGACTATTAAATGCATTGGCGATGTCTAAAGACACCGCCAGCAGCATGGCGCAACAGCTCACCGCCTCTTTGGTCACGGCCCTCAGGCACAACACGATCAGGCATCGATCGTCGAACGCACCGCTCGAAAACCGAATTGGGCGTCTAACAGATAGGGCGTGCCGGACAATGTGGGCAGAGAGTATTCTCTCAGACAATTTACCTGCGCCGACCAGCAACACGATGAGCCTGTATCCCGCTATTGAATCGGCAGGCCGTTTCGGCTTCTTTAATAGGACCAGTTTTCTGCTCTTCCAGAACTCAGGAAAGCATCTGGACTACAAACTTCCCTGAGGCGGTCCAATATGTGTTTAAGGGCTCGGACCAGCCCTCGGCCAGGTACTCCATCTGGCCCGGGGGCGATGTTCTTGAAGCGGATACGCAGAACAATTTTACCTCCGATTATCTGACGGGCGGAATATTACCCGCATTTCCCCTGTCGTCTCCGACCGAGAAGGTCATTGACGGGGCATTGTGTTTCGCCCGCTGTGGAAAGAGCCTCTGGAGCACTTCCTGCAGGAAACTGGGCTGGAGAGTCTCTGTAAGGGGGGCCGACGTGTGGAGCTTTTGTCACGTCGCACGATAAGGGCAACCCCAGGGGTCACGATCGATTCTCCAGCATGTCCTTTCTCTTTACTTCTTTGGCACGGCTAATAGTCAGCTTCAGAGTTTGCAGCGCCTCTCGGTACTCTTCATGAAGCTGGTCCTCCTCGTCATCACCGCCACCATGATGCCGCCAAAAATAGGTGTCAGACCTCCAGGAAGGAGTACAGGCCACACGGAGGTTCACCAACTCCTGGAAAAAATTATTAATATTACCTTAAGCTTCCAAACTATTTTTCATTTCAATACACACATTGCACTAAGAACAAGAACCCTCTACACACAAACTGCAATGCTTTTAAAAACCTATGCAAATATAATCAATTCGCCGATTCCAACTTCTCTAGAAACGAAAGAAAAATTAACATAAACTAAAACACAAACACGATGCAAACTTCATGCATAAAACAGAAGGGTTAGGTCAACTGAAAGACCCAACACATGTTCTATTGTTTTACATATAAATGCCGCCAGGCCGATCGTTTGAATCAACATAAATTTAACATACGTTGTTAAAGAAATAAATACCAGTCTTGACGATGTGAAAAATATTACAAATCAAAGTGCTGTATTTTGTATTTAGGGATTTGGTTGCATGGTCGAATACGATCATGATCATCCATTTACCATAATAAGAGAAGAATAGGTTAATTTAGTTTTCCTAGGTAGCAGAGCCACGCTGCTTTCAGCACGAGCGGGCCGGCTCGACTGGAACAGTACTACCCTCCCACAGAAGACCAACCTAAAGCGACAGCATCCGTGTTGTCGTGTTTCATTGGTGAGTGCGAGACCGGAGGCACATTGATGCAGTACTGACGGTTATCGTGGTAACTGTGTGAGCTTTACACTGTCACGATGACGTGAGCGGGGCGTGAAAAAGCATCTCACTAGGCCGCCATAGCATGTAACAATGCAGTATGATGACCCACACTATGGTGGCCTAGTGAGATGCTTTTTGACACCCCGCTTGGGGATGTAAAAGGCATGACAGTCATTGTGACAGTGTAAAGCTCACACAGTTACCGCGATAACTGTCATGATATAGATCATAGCAAGTTTAAACGTTCTGTTGTCAAATGTGACAAATAAAAGTGTCTTAAGAGTTAAGCAAAATAATTACTTTTTGCTTGATTATTTTTGAGTTAACTTTTTTTCCATAAGAAGTATTTTTATATTTCTAATTAGACGAATTGTGATTCATGTTTAGTTTTGTAATTCACATAAAAACTTTACACTTATCTTGTAGACGCTCTGGTAGCTAGCCGTTTTTATTCTCATTCATACAATCCATGTACTGGTATTGCACTTTTCCTAGTGTATTTTTCCTGTTAATCCATTTGAAATAACATAGTCTTACTATTTCAGAAAAGATAACAATTTCGTCTTATTAATTTAATGATATTTAAAAATTAAGAAATGTTTAACAATGATTTTAGGGAATATATATATATTTTTGAATAGCAAAAGAACACATAATGAAGATAATATGCTAAAAAAGAAGATATTTAAAGGAAGAAAAATATTATGAAAAAAAGGAACAAAAACATTTATATTGGATATATTTAGAATTTACATAAAGTTAATACCTAACGTCACTTTACACTATGGATATATTTAAAAAAATAAAAATAAATATCATTTAAACCTACCAGATTCAAACCTACCAGATATGAAATGGTATCGATCAATTCTGTGATCAATTCAGTTGCATCTAGAAGTAAGACAGGGCGACATTATATTTCTGAAACTACCATTGTATTGGAAGACGCCTTCAAGATGCTAGATTTTAATGGATGGTGAATCAATATCACTGCACAATACCTCTCATACTTGCGATTTGGAGAAGATACTAATATAGTAATGTTAGCGGAATCTCTGCATGATCTGGAAAAAATGCTTAACAGTCTGGACGATTGTTCAAAACGAGTGGGTCTGGGGACGAACACCAAAAAGATAAATATTATGCATAATGGGCATGTATCTTCAAGTCTTGTGACCGTAAATTGCACTACTATTGAGGTTGTGCAAGAATACATACATCTACCTTGATTAAATTTTCCAACTCGACCGGCACAGCTGTTATTGGGAGGCCGATAATATGATTCGTCTAGGCTGGACGGTATATGAGAAGCTGTGTCGTATCTACAAGTCACCGATACCGCAATCACTAAAAACCAAGGTATTTAACCAGTGCCTCCTACCCGTAAGTCTAGTTGTGAACGCCAACCGTTGTACTGGATGATTCTCTGTCCGATAAAATTTTTAACGAAGTTGGTTGTCAAATCTCGCATTATACGTATAAAACTACAATGCCATTGATAACCCTTCTTTTAAATCGATTAAAAAGTTTTCGATAATCGATATTCCAATCATCCATGTTGAACGCATCGGATGCCTACGGTCAAGATAATGAGCACACGATACTGTTGAATCGTAACCTCCTATCAACGAGTAGATTAATGGAAATGCCAAACGACACGCTTTTATCTTTGTTGTTATGTAAATAGATACAATCTTTGTTCTTGTTTGACTACATGTAGATTACTTATTTACAATGAGAGCACTCATTTCGTTAGTGTTTTATTTATCAGCCTAGAGGCAATAATTGTAGACGTATTTTGAATTTATGGATGTAGAAAAAATCCAAGAAAATCGGTTTTCTTGATTTATTTTTGATGCTCGACATTCCATAACCACACATAAGCAGAAAATTAAATAATTTACAATGAAGCTCTATTTATTTTCAAGTACAAATGGTTAATAATAACTATAACATATAATTATAATATAAATTTACCCTAGTATAGCTCTTTGCTCATGTATACTTTGCTTCACAACAGAGTAAATCTAAGTATAGAAAATTTAATATATACATTATAAAATTATTCTATTATGGAGAACCTTGCGGGAGACCTACATCCAGCAGTGGAAGTCTTTTGACTCTGATGATGATGATGATGATGATGATGATACTTTACTGAAAGAAAAAACACAAATAACTACTTAAAATATTGGTCCAATATTTCTTTTCTAAGGAGACGCCTATTTGCAGCAGTATTTTGTTAATAAGATTTCATAATCTCTTATGTACTTAACCATTAAGATTTTCGGGCCTTTTTATTTCTTTTTTTTAACGTGTGGAAACCCCCCTCGGGGCGTCACCCATCGGTGTTTGCGATGGGGTAGTGTGTCAGAATCGAACCGACTAAAACCATACGGTGTACCTCTCTGCGTCTGCAACAGGGGGGATCCGAGAACAGCTACTATTACGGCATCCAGACCAAAATAATTGGCCCCCTTTTTTTTTTAACGTGTGAAAACCCCCTCGGGCCGTCACCCCACCGGGGTTTACGGCGAGGTGGTGTGTCGGAATAGGTCCGACTAAAACCACACGGTGTGCCACTCTGCGCCTAACATAGGAGAGATCCGGGAACCGCTGCTATTACGACATCCAGATCCCTTCTAGCGCCTGCCCGCAAATGCGGGCACCATCTATAGGTAAACTCTTTATTTTAGGCGACGTACGGCACACGCGGACGACGCCGCCTCGCGGCTGGCCATTGTAGCGGATGGAGGGACAAACCCGTCCCGTCCACCCGCGGCCACACTCAAGGCGGCATGAGGCGCTGGTATGCGCGCCTCCGCCGCCCGGCTCACCTGCGGCAAATTGGGTCCGAGTGGATATCGTCCTCCCGGGCCTTCTCCGCCGCCTTCTTCCACAAAATTACGTCTTCACAGAAGGTTGCGACCGCGGTAAAACAACTGTCGCTAGCGGTCATGGAGCGTATGCGCGACGGCCGGTAGCGAGAGATCTGCTCCAATAACTGCAGTGAGGACCCCACGCTGCGCCGCCTAGGCGGAACAAACCGCTAGCGTGTGCTGAGCCGAGTCCTCACTACAGTCGTAGTGATGACAGGCGGGACTCAATTCCCTCCTAGCGACCGAGTGCAGATACTTTCCGAAGCAACCGTGCTCGGAAAGAACCTACGTTAGTCGGAAGGAAAGGGTCCCGTGCTGCCGCCCCGCCCACAAAATAAAAAAATATAATTGATCCCGCAACAACCAATATGATGCTATTATGGGTTGAAATTGACTACACGTGGTTGTTAATTTTTATCAAATACATACGACCAAGTATATCCCAAAGAACATCATCATTCTTGAATGGAATGGAATGGATTTCTTGAAATAAATATTCAGGCAATTCTGTAAGTACCTTCCAGTTAATCCATTGGATTCATGTACAAGTTATAAATCTTTTCAATTGTCTTCTTTTTCTTACCAATTTTTAGGTGAATCAAAATGTAACTAGCAATAATGAATCATAAGAGATCCGTTTACAGTATCCTCGTTAAGGGCAAGGTGACCAATAAAGACGGGCCACAATATTTCTGTTTATGTTGAAACACTGGGGACGTAGTTGTTGATCGATTTTGTATCATCGACAATATCATTTTTAATAAAAGTAATTAACTTAACTATAGCTTTATAAGCTAATATTTTATCGTAACTGTTATTTGTTCAATTTATCTCCCAAAACTCTTTACGATGTTGTATTTGAAGTAAATCAGGGATATTATTTACTCTTTGAATACCGACTGGATAAAATATTTAATACTGAGACGACGTATATCTTTTCCACTATCCTCGTGGTGGCCATTAAAATGAGTTATTCAAATACGTGTCGTAACTTATATCTACACTGCTCAAATGTAAAGAACTAGTAGTATTACTATTACTCTGGCTTTCCTTTGTGCTCTTGCATGTATACTCGTATATATGTATTAATTTGTATGATTCGATATATTCATAATATTTATAAGTTGTTTTATGTTTGTCTTGTATAATTTAGAGAACATTTATCAAAATTATTTTAGTAGTAAACTGTCGTATAGACTAACTAAAATTGATACGTAGGAGTGCTAGAAGAAGACCACCACGGCGTATGAAAAATTTATTTCGACGTGGTCCACTAAACGACGTGAGTAGAAAATAATTTAACTACTGCGCGCAGAGAATGACTTAAGATCTGATTTCAACAAGGACACTATCACGACATGTAAAAGGAATCTGCCGTTAATACTGAAAGCCAAGGTTAAAACTACACGCGAATGGGCATGGAGAATCATCGGTGTTGCCACGCTCGAAAGACTACCGGTATCAGTGCGGCCCAGACACGCCCCACACTATGACTCACATTCTGTTCAAAATTACCGAACACCTAGAAAGTTAAAAAAGTTAAGTAGGTATGTGTCAACTTCCACATACAGCGTAACAAAGACATACCATAGCGCCATCTACCAAAGACACGCTGAACAACGGAGTAACGAACTACGGAGTAGCTAGTAAGCCTGTATCGCAATATAGTAATAAATCGCAATAAATCGCAATAAATCGCAATATAAAAATATTCTTCGAAGTGATTAGCATATATATAGTATTCCAACACAATAATTAGAGCGCGGTCCGGCAGGCATGATCACCTCGTCTACTTGGAGGATCCTCCCTTTGTGTTGGAGGAACGTGAGAAACATTCCTCTTCAGTTATATAAAAAATAGCAACCCAGGCTGCCATTTTTTAAACTAGAAGCCACAAAACTGGTACTGAGAATATTTCAAATCAACCCAACAGCACGTTAACTAGTCTTTACAGAGAATAGTTCCAAACAATGTTTCTATGAAAAAAGCAATTCATTTTCCTAGCGCTTGTTAATATTAATTTTTTCATTCATTGTAATCTTGTTCTCCATCCCACAATTTTATTTATCTACCTTCATCTGACATTAATGTGAAACACAATGCCGGGATAATGGATTCCCTTAGCACCTCTTTTGATTTTTGTGTTCTCGTATTCATTGTCAAACTTGTAATGTGCGCATTTTTGTGGTGTCGACACAATGTAACAAAATGTTATCGTATTTAAAATCCTTGTCAGAATAAATCATTTTGCGTTATGATGCGGCTTAATTTTAGGTTTAAGTGATCGTGCTTAACACAATGTAATAAAGTTTAACTAAACTTTTTTAATAGAAGTCACTTAATGGTTCCCTTCGGTAAACACTCATTATTATATATGTTTAAAGTGAGAGTTAATCAGGTAGTAGAGCCACGCTGATTTCAGCACAAACGGGGCAGTACTACCCTCTCACAGGAGACCAACCTAAAGCGACAGCATTCATACTGTCGTGTTTTGTTAGCGAGTGCAAGACTGGAGGCCCATTGATGCAGGGGTGATGATTTGAGTGCGTGTTTGCCCAGGGAACCAATTAGACGACACGTTGATTGTAATATTTAATAATGACTCTGTTTTCTTACCATAAACTAAGGTTTATATACAATAATATTTGTATGTAATATGGACAGGTTTAGGTGGGGGTACAAGGTTATTTGTTTGTTTACTTAAATTGCTAAATTGACAATTATGATTTATGCTTCCTTATTTAATAATTTAGAATATTAAGAGTAGGTCAGCTGAGTAAACAATTACTGTAGCACGTAGCCGCGTACAGACCTAAACTATTATAATACTATGGCTTCGCCATAGATATTCCCCCTTTGAAGAAAAAAAATTATTATACATGTAAAAAAATGTGGTGTGGCTTTAAACCACGTTTGCATCTCTTATTATAGCCGTAAGCCTCTTCTCGATTTTCTTGGGCTTTCTTGGATTAACGGGGCTTGATGCTTTGCTGCATGTGGGATACTGCTTCTGTAGAAATTAATCATACCCAAAAAACGTCGTAAGTCATTTATCGTTTGTGGTTTAGGGTAATTGTTTATAGCTTGAATCTTTTCCATAGTAGGAGTCAACCCTTGGCTCGTTATATGATAACCGAGGAAATCAATCTCCGACTTGGCAAATTCGCATTTGTTTGTATTTATTGTTATGCCGTTTATGTAGGCGCTTAAACACCTCTTCTAAGTGTTCATAATGCTCCCGAAAATTATTTTTCTTGTCCGCAATAAATATGTCGTCGGCATATATAAATACGTAGTCCAAGTCTCTGAATATAGAGTCCATAAATCTTTGGAAAGTCTGTGCTCTGTTCTGGAGCGTGCCAGTGCCAGAAGTGAGTAGTTCCAGTGAGTCGGAACTGAGTGCCGCAAGTTCCAGTGAGTCGGAACTGAATGCCGTTAGTCCCAGTGAGTCGGGGCTGAAGTCCGCAAATCCCAGTGAGTCGGGGCTGAAGTCCGCAAATCCCAGTGAGTCGGGATTGTATGCGGTGCGCGGTGCTGCGGTGAAGTCCCCAGTGAGTCGGGGCGGTTACTGCGTAGTGGCTGGTTGCTGCGTAGACGGGAGAGAGATGCTCTGCTTACATGGACCGTAGGTGCAGTGTGCTGTGCCTAGACGCTGATGAGGCCGTAGGGTAAACAGGCTGGAGCGCGCACTTCCTGCGTGTGGTATCCCTGTTGAGGCCGAAGGTTGCTGGCTGGCTGAGACTTGATTTGGTGTCAGAAGTTTTTTTTGATTGTGTGAGGGTAATTTATTGTGTTGAAACGTCGGTGTTCGCTCTCTTCGTAGCAGTTTATTAGACGTTCCCTGATGGTGGAGTACTTATTTTCGCTGGGCGGGTTAGTTAAAATGTCACTAACCTGATGGACGACCTCTTTTGGTAAGTTTTCTGTGACCGTGATAGCAGCAACTGATTCGCACCCAGTGTCGCCTCTTGAAGGAGTTGTTGGTGGAGCCATATTTGGGATGCGATAATTTCGTAATGCTACTGATTTCTAGATTCACTGCTGAACACCATATAGGGTTCCGGTCGTCCCGGTATTATATCAGCACTAGATACCAATAGATCACGTCGGGGTCACCAATTGTTGCGTGTTTGCCCAGGGAACCAATTAGACGACACGTTGATTGTAATATTTAATAATGACTCTGTTTTCTTACCATAAACTAAGGTTTATATACAATAATATTTGTATGTAATATGGACAGGTTTAGGTGGGGGTACAAGGTTATTTGTTTGTTTACTTAAATTGCTAAATTGACAATTATGATTTATGCTTCCTTATTTAATAATTTAGAATATTAAGAGTAGGTCAGCTGAGTAAACAATTACTGTAGCACGTAGCCGCGTACAGACCTAAACTATTATAATACTATGGCTTCGCCATAGCAGTCATAAAAAAATGGCGTGAAAAAGTATCTCACTAGGTTGCCATGTTGTGGATCACCATATTGCTGTCTGCACTAGTTTGCGTTTGCAATGAGTATAGTGAACTTTTGTATTCTATTCATGCTTTTCATCAGGCAGAGTAGAGTAACTTTGAGTCAGAATCAAGAAAAAAGAAAAGAAAAAATATTTGTTACAAAACACGTCACGTAAACTAGTAGAGTACTGATGTTGAGAAATGTTTCAAAATATCTAGAAGGGTTCTTGAGTACCTGGGAAAGGTATGCAGAATATTTATTGTTGAAGTAAAAAACCAAAATATTTATAAAGGCATCGCCGTCCTTGACATGCCCCCTGTGTATCCATCTGAATACCACCTGCTGGTGGTTATGTCCGACTTGCACCGACCAAAAACCACACGTTGTCTTAGGTACGTAACCAAAGAACCAGGTGCACTCTTGAAAGGAAAACTCTGGAACCTCGACGTACCACGGGCAACCTATGGCTTGTAGATGGCCCACTCTTTTGTCGCAGGCCATGAGGCTGTCGCAGGCTGATGGCCGGCATGAGGTCACGCTTCTGCTATACTAACGTCAGATATTCTACCAGCGTACGAAGCGCTGGGTCCACCACCGTAGTGATGACGCTCAGGGTTTGTCTCCTCGCAGATCAGACACAGGTTGTCGAAACATCCTCTCCCAGTGATCACATGCATCGGCCGGTATGACAGGGTCCTGTGATATCTCTCGAGCCAATCTTCCATGACGGACCTTACCGTCGCAATAATGACGTACTCGGTTCTCGGTTATTTAAGTCGTTCCTTCCACTCCTCATCGTGGACCTGGTGGAGTTAGGAGTTCTGATCTTCGATTTCTTGAATCTAAACCTGTAAATTATATGTTTGTTAGGAATCTAAAAAAGGTACCTAATTAATTATAAAATGTTCAAGCAAATGTCAATATTTATAATCAATTATCAAACTTAATTTACATATTTAGTCAATCATATCATTTAGATATAGTATGACTGCATGAATGGTATAGTGGTTTAACCGGTCACCTTGCCGTTTTCTGCTGTGCGGTATTATGGATTCAACGTTGGATAACACTTTGTGTGATCTGTAAATTGTTGTTTTGAGTCTGAGTGACTGAGTTATGTATGTTTATAAACTCTTTCTCTACCCAGAAATGCGATGATAATGTTAAAAAAATAAATAAAAAAAGTAAATTAATTTTAACTAATTAAAATTAAGAAAGACAAAAAAATCTAATTTTAATTTAATTTAGAAACTTTACATATAAAATGATATAAAGGTATTCAATAGCTTCTATCAAAGAAACAAAAGAGCTTCAGAAAATTATTAAATTAGTAACAAGAAACCATTGGTTTCGTAATTAGAATAAATTACGTGACACAGGAAGTGTACGCTTTCCTTAGTCTTTGAAACATTGAAAGAACATCTAAAATTACATTTAATTAAAAAAAAGGCTTCATTTCAGAATGAAAACAGTCCTTTGACGTGTTCATTTTCTTTTAGTTTGTTTCAGTCAGAGCATCCTTTTCCTCTTCTGACGACAGAGCAGTTTCTAGTATACTGGCTTTGGATGAAAACACCAAGATTTTAAGAAGCTGCTATTTCGAATCACACATTTCTTAATTCCATTTCAAGTATTCAAATTCGTAGCCGTATAGTACAGTAGCCTATAAAGCATATTTTTACGTGAATCTTGATAAAATTGGTTGCTCTTCATGTACACGTCTGTAATTCGTAAAAGTAATTAAAAAGTGGATTACTTAGATAAAGGAGTTCTCGTATCTTACTCGCATGAGATAGAACGCTACAGTTTTATAATTTGCACAGTCTCTTGAAGAGCTTGAGATAACAAATTTCGGTGATATGATCTAAGTTTCTGTAGTATTTTGGCTGTAATAGCAATCGTACTTGGTGATTACTTGCCTTTAAAGCTATGGTGGCATGTTCTATTTGTGATAGTAGAATAAATAATTTATAGTTACAGTTGAGCGTGTTTATAAATAGTTGGAAAAACATAGATTTCCTTAATATACTTAGTTCGGCTAACCTTTTTAATTACATAGTTAAAGTTGGAAACTACATTCTCCACACTATTGCTGATCTTCAGCAGAACATTTACTGTTTTCTTTAGATCACGCCTTCCAAGACTGCATAACGAATTGCCGACGTTTGCTAACGAGATTGTTTGTGGAACGAAAAGGCCTAATATCGTTTTTATTTTCATTCTCTCCTTACGCCAACTATTAAAAACAAAATGTAGGTATACTCGTATAATGTAATTCTACTTCTGAGTGACATATTTTTAAATGTATATAAAGATTTAAGACGTTGAATAAGGTAGACCGTACTTACCTCAGTAAATTTGGAGCACAAAATCTAAATCAAATTAAGCCATAGTTGTAAGTCAGCACTCGCTTTGGAATACACACAGTAATGGATTATTAAAAGGGAAAGTTCTGTCACATTTTAAAATATAAATTAGACACTACCTTGTCTTGAAAGGAATATCTCTGAGTTTGATATTTAAATGTCTAAATTATACGTTGGGTGAAAAGATACTTGTTTTTAAATTAGCAATGCCAATCACGTAATTGGTTCTTAAGTGATTCAGTAGGTTTATCCTAAGGTAGAAATCTATGCAATTGAGTAAGAAATAGTTTTATTTCTTCTTAGTAAGATCGATGCGTGGAAAGGCATACTGTTATAACGTTAGCTATTTCAAATGCATGTTAAATTTACAATAATGTACATATATATACTTACTGTTATGGCATTAATATCATATTATATAATGAAGATAATTCTATTTACAATAATTAGATATTATATTGCTATTGGCGTTGAATTTGCTAAATTTCTCGCTTCTTGCGACACCGTATAAAGATATCGTATGTTTCGAGTGAATAGTCTATACTCACCAGCATTTCAGTTTATTCCATTCAAAATATTTAACTTAAATTCTACCGAAACAAAGACAGATATTGCCTTATTACTATATGTAGTTGGTACTACAATACACACTGAAATCTCTAAAACTGCCAATGTTATTAATATTCTAACAGTATATTATAACTGGTATAAATATCCAAGATTATACCTAGATTTTTTTTTCCGTATTAAGAGCCTGCTAAAGAGATTCTTCTCTGCCTAAGAGAAAGCATGAATAGAATCCAAGAGTTATGATCACCATACTCATTACAAATGCAGACAATGCACTATGGTGACCTACACTAAGGCGGCCTAGTGAGATGCTTTTTCAAGCCCCGCTTGGGGACGTAAAAGGAATGAAAGTCATCGTGGCAGTGTTAGACTCACACAGTTACCATGATAACTGTCACACCTGCATCAGTTGGCCTCCAGTATCATTATACCAAGATTATACCAAATTTGTAACGTCAGTTTTCTTCATATTTAAAGTCTTCATAAATAGAATTGAACTGGTTCAAAAGGGCAGGATTGCTCGCAATATTTTTATAAGACAAAATTATATCAGAAACCTCATTCTAAATTAGTTGTAAAACCACGATCTGACTGTAATAAAATAAATATAGTTTGAAAAACTAAAAAAAAAAACTTTAATCATAAGTCGAATGAAAATTAAAAATATTGTTATAGGAATAAAATAATGAATAAAAAAATTTAGAATTATTGTGAAAAAATATATTTTGTGAAAATATTTGACCGATACAGTACGTCCAAAAATGATACGAAAGATACAGTACTCCACGCTTTTTTTCACAGTATTATTGTACTAATATTTTTTGTTCATTATTTTATTCTTATACTAAGAATTATTTCTCAATTTCTAGTTCGACTAATCATAAAAGCATATTTTTTCATTTTTTTTAACTATACTTATTGAATAGTGATCGGTTCTTGTTAAGTTTGTAAATTTTAAATGAAATCTGACCGTTGAAAATAGATCAAACAAACAAACATACAAGCGAACTTATAAAAGTGTGTTAAAAAGGGCAGTGCTCGAATATATCCCGAGTTGTGGGGTTTCTCATATTCTATTTGTTTCTTAGAGAATTATCTACATTTAAAATTAATGTAATGTTTGATTATTCTTAAAACAACTGATTTTATTTTAAAAAATTTAAAGTACTTTACCTTCGAGCAAAGAGAATTACTTAGAAGTTACAAATGAAGGTGAAATAGCATCCATAACACGTATATTCTAGTTTCTAACAACTACACTAACATTTTAACAGCTAAGACCCCAAAAAAATACTTAATATAATACTTGTTTGAATTTTTTTAAAAATAATTTTAAATATTTTTAAGACAACAGTAGGGCTCTCTCTTATTATAAAATTATAATAATTCAAATATCAAATCGATTTAAACGACATGACTTGTTGAACATCTTTCATGGTAACTAAATACAGTAAATAAACTTCAAAAACGATAAAGAAAACATTACTAGTCTTTTAATAACCGTTTAACTCGGTTTCAAACTTAAATTTCGTGTAACGCTAATAGAACCACAGCAAATTTAAACTCCTATTTACGTATGCCTCAGGGCATATTTGGTTTTTAATTGCTGTAAAATCCAACATGTTTTACATATATACCTACTGTTTTGTTTACTTTTTTGTAGAAAACAAAGAAAAGCCTATTTATGTATGCCCAAGGGAGATCGAGCGAGTGTAGACGTACAAGTGTGTTATTTATTCATTAGCGCTGAGCCCAACTCACCGTTGTTTCGCAGTCTGATATGAAATCTCATATTAACTTGTCTACTTTCACTGAGTCGGCGAATTCATGTAGCGGGGAAAATTATTGTGCGGTGTCACGATGTATGAGTTTAAGATACTTCATACATATACATTTTATTTGCGATGCATGAGCGTTGCCTTTCGTCTTATGTGTTTAACAATATACGAGTAAACTTAACTTATATGTAACAATTTTAATAAAGGTACTTCAAAGTTATTTCTTATTTATTTACAACTTGGCTGAAAGTTATATTAAAACTTACTACTCCTGCGTTTATGACATACAAGGTAGAGCCACCCTGATTTCAGTACAAACAGGCCGTCTCGACTGGAACTGTACCATCCTCTCACAGGAGACCCACCTAAGGCGATACCATCCATGCTGTCGTGTATCGTTGGAGTGAGACCGGAGGCCCATTGAGGCATGGGTGACAGTTATCGTGGTAAGCATTACACTTCCATGATGACTGTCAAATCTTTCCGTCTCCAAGTGAAGCCTGTAAAAGTATCATCCTGCATTGTCTGCATTCACAATGAATATGGTGACCACAACCACCTTGCTTTCCAGCAGTCAGAATAGAGTCATTTCAGCAAGCTCTGAGAATAAAAAGAAAAACCAAAACAAAAATCACAGCTGTACAAATACTTGTAGAAGATCACTAAGATGATGATAACAGTCTACACTACTTCGGGTTAACATATAAAAGATTCAAAAACAATTGCCAGAAGAAGTCGACCCAATTTATTAAGTTAGTTTGCTTTTGGGTCAGAAAATAAGAAATAATCATTAACATTACTTTCGTGGCCGCAATATCAAGAGCTTTGTTACAATTATTTACATCTACTAAATAGTTTTTAGGCGGAGATCTCACAGGAAAATTCTTTAATCGCTTTCGGGGAACTAGTATCAATATGCTTCTCATATTTAAGAAGGTAGAATAATAATTATTCTGTAACTTTAATAATATAAGCTTATTTATATATTTTCTTTTGCTAAAGTTGTCTGAGAGACATTCCTTGAAGTAAAATAATTCGTAATAAGCAATAATTTGTGCAAGCCATTGTATTCGTTTTAAATATGTTTTTGGTATGTAGACTGTTTTGTTAGAAAAGAGTTAATTTCTTTGTTCTTACAACGAGGCTACTCTCGTTTAAATATAGATACCGAGAAAAAAACAATGGAACTATCACAACTCTACCTATCTAATGATCTTTTAAATACAAGAAGGGAAAGTCGGACTCGGGTCAGGCCGCTATTAATTAAACAGAAGGGCGGATACCTAATACCCTCATCTTACAAACCACAGGGGCGATCTCACCGGAAGTTGAAAAGGTCAACATTACGCGCGGCACCATCGAACGTTATACATATATTATTGATCTTGCAGGGCAGCATAATAACCCCAATGCGCCCAACTAAGTAGCTAGAATTTGAGAAATCAAGGGCGCCGGTGGACCTCTATTTAGTTTGATAACATTTTGCTACCAAACCAATATACTTAGAACCAATATCCTAAATTATGAATTTATGTTGAATTATTAAATATACGTAAAGATACAATACTTTTTTTTTAAATGTAGAAGGCCAAGTAATTGTTTTTTAGGAAAGACGTGTCGCAACGATAAACGCAATGAATTTTTATTAAAGTATAACTTATCACTTATAATATTTATACTAATATGATGAATGTCATTAAAATAGAAGAGATCTACTCAACAGTTATCTGGGCCCAGGTGTTACCTCAATCATACTTACTTAACCAGTGACATATGTCTATTTGTATAGTAAAAATCAGGTTATATTATAATGTAGCTTTTAACTGATTTTGTTTTGATTGTGTAATATTTTTATGCATTTATTTTATATTATATAAATTTAATTTGTACGTATCAAAGATCTGGCACGTTTACACCCCGGACTGTAGCGACTGGACAGGGTGTACACCCTGGACAGTCGCTACAGTTGAAGAGTCGACTACAGATACGTTCAATACATGTTACGTAGGAGTAGGTTTTAAAACACAGAGAAGAGGTAGTTAAATAAAATCACATCATATGTGTAAAATGTTTATTATTCATCTTTAATAATTAAGATTAATTTAGTCAAACAATATGTTACACAGTTTCTTTGATTAATTAATCAGTTAATTAGTTTTGAGAAAAGTATTGTTTTAACATATATGACATCTTAACAGACAGTATATAAGTC
Organism: Hypercompe scribonia; assembly: GCA_949316085.1. Taxonomy (NCBI): domain Eukaryota; kingdom Metazoa; phylum Arthropoda; class Insecta; order Lepidoptera; family Erebidae; genus Hypercompe; species Hypercompe scribonia. The sequence continues at coordinate 12,655,650 of OX438980.1, forward strand.
TAGTTTTGTTCGCTTAATAGGTTAAAAGTTTCATTTAAAGAGCTACTTACAGGCTGAGATACCCACTAACGAATAACTGATAAAGTCACCTCAACGACGACAAATTCAATAATAAAACTTTTCTGCCAATAGAGTTATTGTGACCAGTCGTTATGGTAATGCTTAAACAGCGGTTCTTATCCTCAATATCCGATCGACAGGCGTAATCATTTACGCAAAATAGGAACCAGTTAACTCAAAGAAGCAAGAGATAATAAAACAGACAGACGTCAGACCAGGTGACCAGAATAGCCCACTGTAGAAATATTAAATAAACTTGATTCTTTATGAATTGATATCACTAAACAGAACTGAAGCACAAACATGTCGGATTCAATCTATTTTATATTACATAATTTATTTGAGCTTTTCTCGCTTCCTAGAGAGAAACATCTTACTATGTTTCGTGATTTAATTTAGAAAAATAAAACAATTTTTTAATATATATTTCAATTAGGCAACTGGTCGACCTAGGTCGGTAACAGCTCGAGAACAAAAGTTCAGTTCTGCAAGCCAAGTTAGGGTTCAGCTGTTAAATCGTTTCTGAATACGACCATGAGAGAAATCTATTTTAAACTACATTGTTTATTTTGTAGTAGATGTTAGATTGTTATTTAAAACAGCGTTGAAATCTTTTATGACACTTAAAAGTTCAAACTTTTAAATTATGTGTGGCGGAACCACCGCGGGTACTTTCACATTTTGTTTTCTTGCACCCGCTGAATTTAATGAATTAGGTTTTCACTTTACTGTTACTTTTACAACCTCACATTTTACAATTTGTTATACTAAGAAAGCGTTGGCCTCTTCAAAATAAGATATTTTATATTTACGTATATTTTTAATCTTACCCTGCATAGGATAAATTGCTAGAGCCAGATTACTTTAGTTAAAGAGATAAAAAACATTTTAAATCTTTCCGTAACAAGATTGACCTTGAAATTTGATAATGGTGTCTAAAAGGTGCGTGTCATTTATTAAACTTTAATAAAATAATATAAGTATACATTTTGAAACATTAAATAATAAAATTTCACGTACAAGCTTAACAGGGCCTTGACAAAAAATTATCGCCATTGGATTATTATTATCAACATAATCTTTTTGAGTGCTCTTACTCAATTTTATTTGATTCGTCGTAATATGTAGGTTCCATATATTGAATTTACATGGAAATGACTATCTTATAAAGTAAAATGCAGCAATTCGAATACTCTAGTCAAAACACTTACGAATGGACAACAGTAACGACAACTACAGAAATCGATTTACTAAAAAGCCTCAGGCAAGCCAACAAGACAATGAAACGCAATTACTGTACCCTCTCAGAGCTCGCTGATTAAATATTGAGCTATCAGTTAATGGCAGCAGATATTGTATTAATTATTGAAAGCAATCGAAAGCCTCTCGTTACAACACTCAAGACATTACTACTGTCAATTTATATTATGAAACCAAATAACTTAGTAAAAATAGTATGTTATGTTAAACGGAAAATATGTATTAAGCAGCAGTAGTATATATATTTATTTATTTATTTATACTTAATGCACATGTTGTACAAAGGCGGACTTAATGCCGTGGGGCATTCTCTCCCAGTCAACCTTTAGGTGAAGTAGAAACATGATGCGGTAGGTGCAAGGATAAAATAATGAAGTTGACATACATTACTAATAAAATATTATTTTATATATACATACATACACAATACATAAACATACAAGTATGAGAAATTAATACAATATTCTATATAAATACTCACTCGGGTACTCGTTAAGACGATTCTACCAAATTATCTCGAAGTAGATCACGTATTTTCACCTTAAATGTATGGCGACTTATGGACATCCTGATATCGGCGGGCAGTGCATTCCACAGAAGAACTGACTGCACAAAGAAAGAGAAATTGATAAAGTTGGAGGTATAGAAGAAGCATTTCGTTTTTTGACCGAAGGTTTCGATCATAGGTGGAACATGAGGCGGAAATGGGGAACAAGGTATTCAGGTATCGATGGAGAGTTGAAGAAGGAAAAAAGAGAAGTGAGTGCATGCAAACTACGGCGCTGTTGAATTAGGAGCCATTGTAACTGGGAACGTAAAGCGTATATAGTTCACTATTATTAGACATTGAGGATATTTTTCCTCAGATGTAACGTTTCCATCACTGTATGGAAGTAGTTGTCAATATACGTAATTATGAAAATTTGTCACCCCCAAAAAGTCTGTTAAATACACTAAAGTTTCTTCACAAACCGAGATTTTTCTTTCAATTTAGTCAAGAAACTGAGAACGTTAATAATATTATTATTGTTGTTTATTTTGTAACAGGTATTTGCTACCACAGACACCAGTCTCTCACAAAGAAATGATGTCGCCTGACTGAACTGTTTTTGCACTTCATACATTTTAACTACTCATGTAATGAGCGAAATAAATACAATACTATTATTAAATACAAATAAATTAAATTGAAGTGTTTGTTTGTAATTTCAAGTAAGGTGGTTTTCATTATATACATATAAAAGTTTAAGCGGTACAACAAAAATTCAATTTAAAAAGTTCAATGTTAGGAAGCGAAAAAAATCAGAAACTATATTCCTGATAGATTCTGCAGGACGGTGGTATGCCCAAGAGATATCAACCGTATTATATTTCAGGATATATTCCAGATGGCTATTCATCATGATAACTTCATCCATAATCACACAAACAAAACCTTCGGTTTCTTCGAAGAGACAGACTACTGTACCGTTGTCAAGACGTAGATACTTTGAAATCTTTATCAGACCCATTTCAGGCCCAGCAAAATCAAATATAAAGCATACATGTCAACTGCAAACTGATGAAAAAGTCGTTGACACATCAAAATATGATTTACTTCACCTTGACGGATCATGAGTCTGTATGAATAGAAATTCATAGCACTAACTTTTTTGTTGGTTTCAGCACCTGCAATCAAAGATGATAAATGTTTAAATTGTTACTTAGATGAATTGAATTTAAAAATATTATTTAATCTTGTTCAATTCATTTACCTGTTACTTGATTTACCATTTTGATATTAAAATGGTATCCATCTTCCCCCTTCCAGAAGATCAAAGGATATTGTAGTGCATCATAACTCCTGTGTGTTTCAGATACACGTTTTAAATCACTATTCCGACGATGAAGCACAATATCTCTAGATTGTAAATTTTCTCAATGACAACAGCCATTTCATCAATGGTAGGTGAATTGAACCTCCTTGTGTGTTCATCGGCAGGTGTTTTGTCAACTCGAATAATAATATTATGGCTATCAGATGGCATCCGATCCAATGCTATTTTGAACATATTTACTAAATTGTTATACTGATGAAGAAACATTTGTAATTGTTGGACAATGGTTCTCTTCACTGTTGGATTGTGAGCACAACGATTATTAATTTCCGCATCTGAATATCCCATAAAATAAATTTGTAAAAATTGATGATCTGCATCAGGTAGTGGTAACAGAGTTTCCAGTAAGTGATAAATTTGTCCTTGAATCTGTAATTTTTTAAAATTTGTCCATTAATTATTTCCGATATAGTACAAACTTGAATAATATAAAAAAATATTCTTATATAATACCTTGAAAGTGGGCATGAAATTGTCTTGTATAATATGTGTAGCACCAAATGATGTCATCTGGAAACAGTTGTTATATTTCTGAATGTTGGTCAAGAAGTGCTTAGAATCATTTCCAATCCCAGAAACTAAAGAGCGTAAAGGATCTGGTGGTGGGACCAATTGTGGCAATTTTACTTTGCCTTCAGCACAACATAATCCAGTAGATTCACCAGTGTATTTTAACGCCTTACAATATTTACAAATTGTTTTCATTTCCCCAATTGTTACCGATTTGTCGGCACAATAATCAATTGCCGGATCATAGTGGAATGCAGCTCGTTCAAGAATCACAGGAGCACTGCGTCTGCGGATTCGCTCAATTTCATTATATCTAGCTTGCTGTTGTTGTGTTTGATGTGCACGAACTCGTTGCATTCTAAGCCTATCTCCTACATTGTCACTCACTAAAGAACGCAATTCTGACATAGCAATACGACTATTTTCTTGATCTGTCTGTCTCTGGTCATCAGTGCGGTTAGCACGTGAGGTAGCTCTTCGCACATTTGATTGACTACGACGACCTAAGTCAGGTCGTCTTCTCCTCGGCATCGTAAATTGTAATTAATCAAAGTGAGAAAATTTCCCGCTCATTTAGCAGTAAAAGAGCACATTACTTGGAATGTCACTATCACAAAGGATCACCAAAGTAAAGAAAGTTCTCGCGCACGTAGCCACAAAGATAGATATAATATCGTAATACTTTTTTCCGGGCTCTGAAATGCGACAGGATGGATTGACATATTAGTTGGTTGTCAAATCTAATGTCAAATATTATGATTGCGTTCAGAAATTTAACTTAAGATTTATAATTTAACTAGCTGACCCGGCCCCGCGTTGCTGTGGCTGTTTACCATAGCAGCGCCATCTATTGATTACTTACTCAACCCAGTCGAAAGGTATCGACATCTGTTAGAATCATTTGGAGTTAACAGATAATTGTGACTGTCAAATAATAACAGACAAATAATTAGCAATAAATTAAAATTGCGACTATAATTTGAGATTTAAACTATCCTATCTCTCAAGTTGGATCGAACTGCACATGGTGTGCGAATTTTATTATAATCGGTTAAGTGGTTTAGGAGTCCATTGAGGACAAACATTGTGACACGAGATTTATATATATATTAAGATAAGATTTGTGACAAAACTTAAGATTTATCTTTCGATTTCTATATAGTCTTATTAAAAAAATAATCAGACAGTTTAACAACTGAAGTTAGCTAAAATTGAGTTTCTCGAAGCCGACCACTACTTATGTACTATGTATTTTGAGACTATGCAATTTTGTCGCGTTCGCGATTCACTTTCACTTTTGTCGAGTTTCAGAACGCGATATTAGATCCTCCAACGCGCACGCGAATTTGAACTTTATGCAGGGGTAATAAATTAGTAATTGACTCTCCATTTTATTTAGAAAACGTTTGTATGGGAAAAAGAAATATGCTGTTTTGAGTATTTTCCCGGCAAGTATTCGAATTTTTCTCACCTTTTAAACCTTTCCTAGACCTCCACGAATAATTCAAGACCAAGATAAGATAAATCCGTTCAGCCGTTCTCGAGTTTTAGCGAGACTAACGAACAGCAATTCATTTTTATATATATAGATATACATTAAGTAGTTGTCAATTTAACAAGCAACGAACACTGGGAATGTAGCCTATATCACACAAACATGGTTGGCCTTACTTTAAGTATATTTGACACAATTTCATTTGCTTTATTACAAAATATTAGACCATATATATATTGCGCACAATAAGTAAACTTTAGCAAATTTCACACAAAAGTCATCATATTCTCAATGAGATAAGATAAATATGTATGAACGGGGAAGCGTTCCGTAAACGCAGTCGTCCAGAATTGGAAAAGACGAATGTGTCTATGATAGACATGACATGACATGACATGACGTCTATGAATTTGAATTATTTTAATACAACAGACATTTAATATATAATCAAATTTTCATAAAAAGTCATTCATTTTAAATTTTATAGTATAAACCATAATTAAAAACCTTACCAGTTTAATATTAGCTCTATTACAGCTAATATCAAACTAGTCGATTTCTTCATTTGTATAATCAGCATCTAGGAAAGTCAAAAGAAAAAAAGAAATCCATACCAAATGTATTATATATAATTTACCGTTTTTAGAACACATAAGTTTAATATAAGTGACAATTGTTTAAATATACTTTATTTATTTCCATAGAAACGATTTGTGTTTCGAATATATGTATATGGGAATACACAATTTTTTCTTTTACTTTTAAGTAAATTAGATATTTTTTTTTAGAAGCCCACCAAAGTGACTCTGCTGTGCCTGATGGAAAGCATGAATAGAATCCAAGAGTGGTCGCCATACTTACTGCGATTGAAGACAATGCAGTATACCCACGCTATGGCGGCCTAGTGAGATGCTTCTTCGCACCCCGCTTAAAAGACTAGGGATCATAGTGGGAGGAAAACACGTGCGCTGGTAATGAGTTCCAGACTTTAACTGATTTGCACAGGAAGAGCCGAACCGTTTAATTCGGGAGCGTATGTCTACCATTCTAAAATGGTGGTTGCCAGCATGAGTTGTCCTGTGGAGGAAAGGAGAAGATGGGATTAGTTGGCAGAGTTCCTCAGAACACTCTAAATGATAAAAGCGATAGAGGACTGCCACGAAGGGCGATATTTCTTCGCAAATGCAGAGACTCAAAGGATTTAGTGAATTCAGACTGCTCGCTAACATGTCCAGCAAATACTGCGTGTATCTATCGTAAAGATGAGAACAGTGCTGCACGCAGGAGCGTACTTGCGTCTTATAAAGAAGATATAGATTCTCAGGGGCGAAGAACCGTCTCACTCTGTTCAGTATACCCAGCTTCCGCGAAGCCGTCTTAGTGTCGCTTTCAATATACTCTCGCGGATTGAGATCCTGGCAAATAATCATACCCAGGATACTCAGATTGTCCTGCAGTTGTTGTTGAGTGTTCTAAAAAGTAGAGAAGGGAAGACATACATTTGTATATTAAATAAATATTAATTTCTAGCTAAATAATAATGGCTCAACGTAATTTTAAACGTGAATCAATGATAGTTTTCAATATCCCTCGTAGTTTTTTTTGCAACTTTGTAATAATATTCGATAATTTTTTATTTAGATTACAAAGGCTGAATAAGTTAATACGTAATAAGGAAAACGGAATATATGTAACTGAAAACAAAGCCAGGCGCATTGCGCGACAGTAACTTTGGACGTGAAACAATGCAAACCACGGTATAGTTCCTGTTTACGAGTTAGCACGTTATTAAATACGGGTCGTATTTAATAACGTGAGATTATGTCTCAGAATTAACTGTGTATGTATTGTGTATGCTGGTTTGTCGCTTATAGTTAAATTATCTTAGGAATACCTTACATTTTGCAATGAGCTACTGTTATCCTGCTATTACAGTGAGTTGATAAGTTACTCATATCAAAAAATGTTATCTGAGTTGTTAAGATAATAGTAGATTTTAGAAGTAATTGTATTGTGGTGACTTCCACATACAGTGTGGTGGCAACTTCCACATATAGCACTAACAAAAATATACAACAGCGCCATCCAGTGAGGATTACTACGAAGTATAATAATGAACAACAGAACAACTACTAATCCTGTATCGCGGAATAGAGATTCAGATAGCGTGGTAATTAGCATATATACAACATCCCAACATCAACTGTTGGACCGTGGCCCACCAGGCATGATCAGCTCACCTGGTTGGCGGATCCTCCCTTTGTGTCAGAGGGACGTGACACCCGTTTCCTCCACAGTGTAAATGCAATTTATCAGCATTGCAAAAATAAATACATTCGAAAAATAACAGCAATATACCGTACGCCTATATGTAATTAGAATACTAAAGAAATGAGTATTTTGTGTGGAATGAAATAGTCGGCATAGTATACAATAGTAAATCTTTCTTACACTTTTACAAACAATATTGTTTTAGGTAAATTCTGGTTTAAAGACTAATAGTGGTGACAGCATAACCGTCTATCTCTGCAGTCTTTCAAAAAATTTTATCTCCGTAATGCATATTGTGTTGTCAGTCAAAAAGGAGAAGTGGCAGTTTCCATAGAAAATCACTCAATAAAAAAATAAAAATGAGTACTCGTAAATTGTGCACTTCCGCTTGTTATTGTAATTGGTTATTACACCTTTTCTTTTTAACTGTGCGGAAATCCCCGCGGACACCACCAAAGGGTGGTTATGTCGGACTCAAACCGACCAGAAACCATACACCGTCTCAGGTTACTATTGCCAAGGGACCAGGTGCATTCTAGTAAGGAAAACTTTAAAACCCCGAATTAGTTACTACACCTAGAAATTGCTTCAATTATTCATTACCAAACAATATGGAGGATAGATGTGGAATAAAGATGACATAAAGATTAAACAAATGAACACCTATGACATTCTAAATTCATTTGCTTGCTTATTCAATACAAAGAGAAAACAGTTTGTAAAAGTCAAAAACACGCTTTGATAAGTCAGTTAGAAGCAAATATACACGTGAAGTTAATAAAAATGTGTCAAAAATGCGCTGTGTGTGTGAATGGGTCGTTTTTAAATGATCGTCTAGATGTAATTGCTCGTATCTTATATTTTTCCAATATTTTATGAGAAAACGGGGAAATGATTTACTACACTATTTAATTGCCGTTTAATTCTACTTTAAAATCAAATCCAACGGTAATATTATATAACAGATATTCTTCCCTTAAACTAATATAAAGAGGTTTTTAAATGTTGCCAGCCAGTAGGAATGATCAAGAAAAGTTTGTCATCATTTTTAGGGGTTTTTAAAATACATATCATTGCAGTCAAAAGGGCATTTTTACTATCGTTACTTTGCATCGTTTAATAACCCGAATGATTTAAATGAGAATCACTTTCTTCGTGCTTATTTTCTTCGCAAATTTAACGAGAAGTCAAGTTTGTGAAGAACATATGCGTAAAGAAAGTAATTGTTAGCTGTACTCTTTCAATTGGATTTGTAGAAAACAAGTTCAGATATTTGAGCTTTTATAGTTCCTTTTTTAGTTTCGATTATTCGTTACATAGAAAATATGCACAACAGGTACAAAAATTATTTTCTCTATGTCAGGGTTTTCTTAATTTAAGTTTTATATAAAAAATAAGTAAAATAGAATGCGCATTTTTATAATTCTATGTTTTGTGTTGTGTCCATTAACCCTTTCTATTTGCCTTTATCGTCTTCTAAAGATTGCTTAGGACAAAAGTTTTTTCTTTATTACAAAATATTGTCCCGAAACCAATTAGAAAGAAAGTTTTCTACAAAAAGGCTGTCATTAAAATGTTCTTTACTAAAACTTTTAATTAAAATTGTACAAACACTTGTAAGAAAGTAATGCTTTCTAAGATTTAAGGAAACAGAAAATAATAAAAGGATAACAAGAAACTCGATACAATATTAGTCTTATCATTTGCACTTCCAACTCAGCTTACTCTGACAAATATGATTTGAAACAACTTAATTCGAAGCTTTTCAGGTAGTGAAGTTCCGTCAATAAGCAGCTTTTTCACCCTAAATAAGATTTTGATTACAGTAAATTTGAAGAAAGAGAGATTATCCTACATAAATTTCTGTTTCAAATATAACAGCCCGAACTGGAACACGTCAGAGATCCATTTTGCAAATTTCAAGTTCGACCATTTGTGCAGCGAGTGTGTAAAAGTACCGGTAATCAATTACCTTCAAGTTAGATAGGTATGTATTTGTAGGCCAGAATGGGCCTATAAACAAAAGGTTTACATATTTGCCAGTATACATTTTATAAATATCTAAATGTAGTCTTGTTTCACAATGTTCTAGATCTGGATTTCTAGTTAAAATATGTTATTTTCATGTAAATTTCAGTAACTAGGTCGTTTAGAAATTCAATAGTAATTTATTAAATTATGGATAATACAATATTTTTGGTCTGTTCCGTTTGTGTTGTCTACTACACAAGAGATGTTATAGTGGACAAGTGTTTCCGCAAACACAGTTGCACTAGAACATCCTGGGACTACCCTCCGAGATGTCAACGCGGACGCACGTACTTATTTGTCTCCGTATTTTAAAAATTTGAAAACTATATAAAAGTGAACAAATCTCTTACTAAACAAAACAGTGTTCTTCTATTATATCCAAGTGACAATTGTGTTCAAAGTTAAAGTGAATTAATAACAATAACGCAAATATAAACAGTTCTAACAAAATTAACGAACTAACAACTGTTTTGAAAAGTGTACAATATTAGACTTTGACCTCATTAACTGTAACAACAAGGGATCAAGACCGGTTTTTTGGTGTTAAAACCACCTACACTTAACTAGTCACCAATTTTAAAAAGTGTATTAACGGTAAAGACAGCTCTGAGGCCTAGTACGACTAGTCTAATTAATCGACAGCATCGAGTTCAAATCCTGACTGGGACGCGATCTACATTTTGTAATTGTAATAACATTTATAATACCAGTACTACTGAGGATAACAGAAAATATACAAAATATATATATCTTTGGCGTAAAAACTACCTACTACTACTAATAACTCAATAATAAATTTATTGAGTTTGATTCGGTTAGCTCAAAATGTCAAAAACGCAAAGAACACCACCTGCAACCTCCAAGGCAACTCTAAAGCACGGACAATCCCTGTCTGAGTTGGAGCTAGTATTAGCCCCCAACTTGGATAAAGCGGTGACTGATATTTCTGTGCGCTGCAAACGCCAACGTATTGAAGATTCACCAAACAAACAAAAAGACCCGATAACGATCACAGCGCTGCATGATTTTAAGTGTGAGCTGCTGGAAGTGCTGACAAAATGGAAAGCAGAGCATGACCAGTTACTAACAGCTTGGAAAGCTGAACAAACTGCCACATTATCCAAGCTAGCCAATCATGTCTCGGATCTTAAGAAACAATGTCACTCAAGTCAGTTAACTAACTCGGAGATAGAACGCGGTATGATTTTCATAAACAAACAATATGAAGACATCAATGGTAAGATACTGCAAATGGCAAAGCAGAAACTAGAGAATGTGGAAAATATTACCCAGTTTCAAAAGAAAATTCAAGATCTACACTTTCAGTCTCGACAGGCTACTATAGAGATAGAAACGCCAGCTGAACTCATTTCCATCGTAACAAGACTAGCCAAAACAGTTAATATGGATATTCAAGCCGATGCTCTTCGAGACATATATCGTATACCTGGTAAACCTGGGCTATGTCGACCAATTGTTGCAGAACTATGCCGCGTCAATACGCGAAATGATTTACTAACAAAAGTACGTCAATATAACAAGGAACGCCCACTGAATGAAAAAATAAATACTCAAGTTGTTGGTATTGATGGTGTTAAGCAACCTATCTATGTTGACGAACATCTACCTCCTACTGTCAAGAAACTAATGTACGAAACTCGTAAATTTGCTGAAATTCATAATTATTCCAGCTGATATTCAAACGGACGAATCCTTCTACGCAAAAATCCAGGGGAAAAACCGATTCATATAAAAACAGAAAATTGTCTTGCCATGCTGTCGGACGAAAAATGACTATACTTGCCTTTTCAAATTTTCACTATTATTCAGTACGCATGCATCTATATCTTAACTATTTTTTTTATTTTACTATATGTTAGTTTTGATGGCTATTTGTGGCTTGAAAACTTAACCTTTTCTGTAGTTTACTTAACACACACATACACTCACAAACACTTCCACATATACAACCACATATTTTTTATGAACATCCAAAATATCATAGGCGATGACTCTACAAGTCTCCACACCCCACAAATACTAGGTCTTTTCTTCCTGAAATCTTTGGCAGCCCTTGCGGACTCTATATATGTACATAACCAACAACAACGCCTCAGTATGTAATGAAATCGACAATACTCATATAACTCGCTCATATTTTGCTTCACCTGAACAATGCTCAGCTTTTGTGGAGCATCTAAATCAATATTTAAAGGTCATACATATCAATATAAGAAGTCTAAAAAAGAATTTTGACCAATTTATTACAATGGTAACAACCACTAAAATTGAATTTGATGTTATTCTACTCACGGAGTGCTGGCTTAGGGCATCAGGTCCTCTACCTAATCGGCCAAGATATTCTTTTGGTGTGACCACAAATAATACAACACAAAACGATGGAGTTGTGATATACACAAAGTCAACCCTTAAAAAACATACTTTGAGCCTTTTCTTTGTGACGAAAATTGCCTTGTTTGCTTTATTGATAATACCGCAATTGTATGTATGTATCGTTCTCCATCATATCTTGAGCTTGAGGAGTTTTACCGTGGTTTGGACAGCTTGATGGCCAGGTTAAAGCGCTTCACTAATGTGGCCCTGATAGGCGATATTAATATCGACATAAAACCTAATAATCATGACCGTCACTCGGGCACTTACCTCACTCTTTGCGCTTCCCTGGGTTTACTACCTGCTCATACACTACCAACAAGATCAGATAACTGCCTAGACCACGTATTATTGAAAACAAAATGTCCAGCTACTGTTTTAGTTCTAGAAAGTTATATTACTGACTATTTACCAATAATCCTGTGCTTGAAACTAAGGAAAAGAACCATTCCACAGCCGTTCAACGCAAATCGTTACAATTACAACGAAGTTAAAAATGAAATAGATAGCATGGACTTTTCGTTGGTTCTTAACAAAGCAGACTGTAACTCCGCCGTGGATCTTCTTATTTCGAGTATCCAAAAAGTGATCTTAAAACATACATACACTATACGATTGTCAAGAAAATGCCGTATAATCAAATCATGGATGACCACGGGTTTAGTTCGCTGTATCAGAAACCGGGATAATCTCCACAAAAAATTGAAATCGTCTCCCAATAACAATGTTCTTAACAATAGCGAAAATGGAAAGCATTGGAATCCGTGGTCTAGCACTGCAAATTTTTACAAACTATTTAGCAAATCGCTCACAACGTATAAGAATAGATTCAATGTACAGCGGCGATATGAACACTAACTTCGGTGTTCCACAGGGTAGCATTTTGGGCCCTACCCTCTTCGTTATTTATATCGATGGTCTATGCCGCTTACCAATACCAAATTGTGATGTATTCACCTATGCAGATGATACAGCACTTATAATCTGTGATGACAGCTGGGATAAAGCCAGATGCAGAACAGAAGAGTCACTTCGTCAAGTGACGGAATGGCTCTCAACTAACTTATTAACGCTCAATACTGAGAAAACAAAAGTCGTAAGGTTTTCCAATCCCCACATAATCTCACCCCCATAGGAGACTACTGCTGTAAGAGCACACACGTGCCTGGGTAGCTTTGATTCAAGTATTAACGCCTGCGACTGCCTAACCCTCACTATGGTCCCTAACGTCAAATATCTCGGGGTGATTATCGACGAACACCTTAACTGGCGCCCTCATATTAATGCAGTGAGTGCACGAGTTAGAAAGCTAATTTATATATTCAAAGAACTCAGACACTCTTCTGATTATGCAACCCTAAGCCTTGTGTATCAGAGCCTTTGTGTCTCCGTAACCACATACTGCATCCCTATTTGGGGAGAAGCTTGCAAGACCATACTGATTCAAACTGAAACGGCTCAGAGAGCAATGTTAAAAGTTATGCACTTCAAGCGCAGAGATTATCCCACTGCACAACTTTATTCAGAGCTGAAAGTACTTACGGTGCGACAATTATTCATTTTGAAAGCAGTACTATGCCGACACTCTTCATTACCGCTAGACAAAAATTTCCTTAATAAATGTAAAGGTAAGGCTGCATGTCCACCTATAAAATGTCGTACTTCTTTCGCAAACCGTCACTATACTGCACGCTTATATAACAAAATCCATCGCTTACTGGATGTATACATTTTGACTAGACACAATTTGAAAACTAAACTTACTGGTTGGTTACAAGAGTTGTCATACGACGATACTGAAAAGATTTTAGCCATTAGCTCATAGTCTCAGTAATATATATGAGTATATATTGATAGATAAATAAAATATTATAAATATTTTCACTTAAACACACAAAGACATGCATACACACACACAAATACACATACACATAACATTTCACACTATACAACTCGCCACAAAACCTACTATTGAATGTTTGTAATTGTTATATTACCTTTGAACGTAAATGTAAGCCAGTAACTATAATACGGAGCGGAGACCTGGTGACCTATAACACGGGTTTCTACCTAGCTTAGGCACCAGTCCTCCACAATATCATCTTGAGACATTTTATTACCTACTGAGCATAATATTTGTATATATGGAATATTGTGGTGAAAAATAAACGATTTATTATTATTATTGTCTTTCTTACATTTAATATACATATTGATTACATTTTTAAATATATAAAAATAAAAAATACATATTTAAAAATATAAAAAATAGTAGACCACCGACATTGGGTACAGGGACCAAGATACCGGTGGTTAGGGCTCCAAAGACAGGAACCTCCTCACAATACGGGCCGTGTCAAGGAGGACTGCCTTCTGCATCAGACCCTTGATCCAACCTTCTAATTATTATTATTATTATTACTAGAGAGTTAGATCGATCGATGCAGAAATTGGTTTGTGAGAGTGAGAGAACCTATGTTCCCTAATGTGATCACTCTAATGAGATGCTTATCCGACAAAACCAGGGAGAGATCAGGCGCAGGACCGATGGTTTTTCGTACTCCCCGAAGCACAAGGGCATCCAAACTCCGGGTTTTTATTAAGTACTCTTGTAACCAGAAAAACTCAATAACATTTTTTGACCAGACTCAGGAATCAAACTCCAGACCTCTTGATCGGCAATCACAAACGCCAACTGCAAAACCAACGAGGCAGATGTTTATTAGATGTACTCGTAGATAGGTATTGTTTGTATAAAATAACACATCCTGTCACTTTTGATACTGGTAGCAAAATTTTCTCATTGTTATGTTGAAAACAATGTGATCTTAGTTCTCTTAGACTTACATATGGGATGGGCCAAGAATTTGTTAACAATTGGATTTAACATCCCGCACAAACATGTTACGGGAGTTCCTGGGACTGATGCTACTGGAATTTGCTGGGTACACATGGGTTCAACAAGATAGAGCCACTTGTCACACATTCAATGAATTCCTGCCTGTGGTTAAAGACATGTTTCTGGAAAAATTGATTTCCAGACGAGGTGACATTCTATTCTAACCTAACCCCAGCAGACTTCTTTTTATCGAGTTATTTGAAAAATCGTGTCTAGATCAATAAACGAGAAAAAATCAGCGAAGAGATGTCGGTGATCTCGCGGTCTCTTTGGCGACGAGTATTCGAAAGTTTCGGTGCTCGCTTAGAAGAGACCAAACGTCGAAACAGTAGTCATTTAAACGATGTAATTTTCAAAAAATAAATACCAACTAATTAGCTTTCTTGTTAAAAAATATTTTTTATAATATATCATATAGTTTTTTATACGATTTTTTTTAAATATTAACTATTTCGTGGCCCATCTTTCATTTGTTGAGCCAATGACCCTTTACATCTACGTCGCGTTTTGCTGGTCTTATACAAAGTTCAAACAATTACCACATGTATGCTACTGGCGCGGCTAATATAGTTCTTGGTACGAGGACGGTGCCCAGTGGCCTCGAAAGGAGCGACGAGACTGTCATCAGAGTTATCACACTGAATGAAACCACTAATGGAAGTCAGTGCTGAATACCTGCAAGCGCACGGTCTGTGCCAAGGACCCGAGCACACGAGACACCGTGAGCACTGGCCTTCAACCTACGTAGGTGACTGACTAAGAAGAGAAAATATCTATAAAAAATCACATGAACTTGAATTGGCCCTCCAAAGTGGTCCCCTGTTGCGCAGAGGGCACTTGTAATGGTGTACTCGGTACTCGGACGTAGTGAGTATGATATCTCAAAGGGGTGATGGCAAAAACTGAAAGGTCAATCTATCGCCAACATAGACCTTATCTAAATATGAGAGTTCTTGTCGGTAGTTCAGAAGGCCGTTCTCGGAACGAAAGGAACCTTGGGGAACGAGAAGGGCTCCCCGCCAAAGAAAAAGAAAAAGCCCCGGCCCAATCGTATCGAAGGCCCCAGCCAAAAGCTAATCCGACAGAGGAGGTAATGGAGGGCTAAAATTCGTGCCCCGTACAAAATATCGCAGCACGAAAAAGATTTGTATACTTATTACTGTACGTGTCGTAAAACAAAACTTTATTTGTAAGATAACATAAAGTCACGCCTATTTCTCAGAGGGGCAGGCAGAGACAATTGATCTCTACTGACTAGGGTCCTGACACACCTCTTTGCCTCGTCCACGTTCATCAAACGCTGCATACATGGTCGTCGGTTCCTAGTACTTTTCACAGTGTCCTTCTTATAACGTCATCAATATCTATATTTTTTCCTACTAATGAAAGAAATATTTCAAAATATGTTTTAAGGTATACTAATAAAAGAAGTACCTTTACTACTGAGTATTACATATTTTTTATTAATTATTACCTCTTTAAGGTTAAGTGTTTGACAAAAGGATCACACGCCAAGGATAACTCACACTATAAAACAGAAGAGCAAAAGATCCCAAATTCATGTGTAAAAGAATTTCAAGATTTCGACTTGTACACCTCTATAAAATTACTGGTATCTAATACTAATACTAACTAACTAATACTAATAATAATAGTCCTTAAGCTAAGCCGTGGATGGACAGAGCACCTGACAGATAAGACAAAATTACAAGGTTTTCTTTGTGACTACTAATTATTTATTCCTAGAATTAATTATTTCCAAAATTCAATCGAATGAAATTCGAACGGTTTTTCCTGAATATCAATTTTGCCATGGAGCAACTGGCACAGGCACGGGCATGAAATACCGACAAACTTCCATACTCCAAGCTATTATTAGAAATTTACTACAAAAAAAAACCAACAACATTTTTCCCTTCGATGCGGGTATCGAACCCCAGACGTCTCGATCGGCAGTTTCATACGCTAATCGCTACACCAACAAGGCAGTCAACAAATTTTATTCACATAAATTTAAGAAAGTTGTTCAACTAAAAATGTTATCAAGTTTCGTGACGCAGTAATTTCCGAAAATAGAAATAGCTAGAACTTTTCAAAGTAAATAACCTATTTTCAAATGGGTATTTCTAGATTTAAATCTTTAGGGAGATATATTTTTATATAGATAATATATCAACCGTGCTATACACACCACAGTACTATACATATTATAGCCGAATCTGTACATAACAGGTATTTATGATAAAATTTATGTACACACCACAATACAAATAATGTGAGCTATATGTAGCTAACATTATTCGTATTGTTAATATTTTCTACATTCTTTCATGATTGACACATATAAACAATGCTTTACAATAGTGTTGATAAAAAATGATTAAAAACAGAACGATATTTAAGTTGGAGTTGCAGACAAATATAGTGAGATTCTCTTAAACGACTTAATCCAGTTTTAGATGCTCTGAAACCCGCAACTTACTATTATATAATAAAATTATATAGTTTAAATTATAAACCTGTTGTGTTTCTGGGGGACTCTTTACGTTAATAACATCGATCAGATTGCGAAGAAAGATAATAACGTTATGAATACACACATATATACGAGTAGTTTAAAAATTTTAGATGTGTATCCATTTTATGACTTTATTCGGTATAATGGATACAGGTAATTTTATATGACGTACTTCAAGGTAAATATAATAAAGTAAGTTCGAGTAGTATGATATAAAATCAGTAAAATTCTCAAATAGAGCAACGCCCATTTGGAACCGTTTTTAGCCATACCACTTACGAGGCCATAAAGTAAAGTTTATGTTAGCTTATTCCTACGTGACCGTGGAAAAGGAGTTCTCGTTTTAGCACGAAACAGAAAAAAACGTTGATCTAAAACTAAAATACAAGTTGAATGATAATAAAGTAATTTACTCAACCATTCCCTATTTATCAATCGATTACGCCCTTGGGCCAAATGAAAATAATCTCACGGGGCTACTATAGAATGTCTCTTCTAAATCCATTTGCCGCATAATGACTTGAAATGTTTTGATGGTAATGAAAGAAGGAATGTATATATGTATTTATATTAATAACATTAATCTTTGGGTTATGCTAACAATAAGTAGTAATTGAAGTTACTGCCTTCTAGTGACCATTTAAAACTCTTGTACTTTCACTGTATAAACTTCTTCGCTAAAAATAAAAAAGTACATATTTTTAAGTCTTGCAGTATAAGACTTATTTGTAGAAATACGAATTGTATTTTTATATAATGTCTACCCGAGTGAACCCGGTCACTGCAAAACCTCATACTCGTACACACACATTACTGTACTATAGATGTTATGGTGCCGGGCTGTCTGGCAAGATCAGATGTAACAGCTGTGTTTAAGTATTCACAAAAATGTGGGATAGAAAAAAGTAAAATAGGATATATTACACTGAAAACAAAAACTACCAGAGGTCTCTTAGTTAAGTTTGATTTGTGTGCTTCAGTTAAATGATGTCGGAAAAAGTGCTTCGTAAAGAAAGGGGATGATTACATGTAAACAAAGAAAAAAATACACAAGGAATCATACAGTTGTATTACCAAAATCATTTGTTATTATTGCATGAACTAATATTTCCAAATTTGTATGTGACAATTATTGTATTTAATATTACTCGTAAAATTATTTGTTTTGCAATACTTAGGTAAAATACATTTACTTCAACGAATTATGAGAAATTAACTGATTGAAACTAAAAATGAAACATACATTTAAAAATGTGTTCAGTTTCATTTTTAGTTAATACTCATTTTGTATGAGTAATTCACACAGTGAAGAGGAAATTGATAAAATCGCATACTGGGTACGTTTGTCGTGGTTGACTTGACTTTTATCTCTTGGATGTGAGCCAGAGTGGGGTTGTACTGAACTTGTCGAGCCAGTTTAGTACTATCGAAATGCTAGCGAAAAGTCTGACTCAAAGAATGTTCTTACGAATCGCTCCCCAGCAGTAGTAAGCCATCTCTACTTTCTAAGTTCTGTTAACATATCTCCAGTCGACTTTTTAATGTATACCTGTATAACAGGTACTTAAACGTTAAATTGGTTTCACCTACGCCATTTTGTATCGACATTTAACTAATAAGAACGTCACTATTATCTCTAACATAAATATCATAATTTAAGTGCCATTTGAAGTTGAATTGTCGCTATTTAGCAAAAATGTTCAAATTGTCATAGTTTAAAGACCAAATATTTGTGCTGTACTGAAGTACAATTTGGTATAAAAACACAACAAACACGATTATCCGGTCAGTGAACTACGAAGATCTTATCTACTTATCTTCCTACGCAACTTGCCGCCCTTTCCTAAAAATATCGTCAAATTTTTGCTTTTTATCCGTCAATCTAATAATAAAACCCTTATACATTCGTTACATCCTAGCAGTGTAATCTGATTTTGTCTCTTATAGTCCTTAAAATACAGCTTAATCTCTCTGACAGTTGACACTAGTGTCATTTTAGAACGTATGAGATACCTTTTAGATCAAAATTTTTATTTACACAATGCATTGCACTTTATTTGTGTTAAAACAGGTACGTAAATAATAAAGTGATACAAAATAAAATTGCTTGGTGAAAATTTTTTAAACAATTACTTATAATTATTATAACTTACATATCACCAAGGCTTGGATACAAACACAAACATTTTGTGCTTGAGTTGATAAGGTAAACGTTGTCAGCATACTGCATTGTTTGCATTCACAATGAGTATGGTGACCACAACTTTTGGATTCTGTTCATGCTTCCCATCAAACAGAGTAGAGTTACTTTGGCAGGCTCTTAAAATAAAAAATAAAAAAGAAAAGAATATTCCTGGCTCCTGCATCCCCGAGGAGCTGGAGATCCGAAGGGTTTTGCGACTTCGTCAACAAGCAAAAAGAAAAAAGGCTTCTTAACTCTCGTGTGTAACTTCTTAAGTCTGAGTGTATCCCCATACGAGTATAGGGAGAATGGTGATTAAATCCACTCACTGTAGAACCAACCGTAAATCCGTGTATGCATGGACATTCATTTGCTCTTGTACTTTAACTTTGTATATTCTTAACTTTGTAAATTCCTGCTAATTTTTTAAGCTCAAAGTACAAAATACTATGCGATGACTGAATACACTGTCTAGCAGAATTATCATACCAAATTAATGGTAATGGTTTTTTTAAGAAAATTGTTCTGGTTGTCTATTATGGTTTACATTCTAGTAGTAGTAGAACTACTTCGTAAAACAATACGATTCTACATTAAAAAAAAATGCAAACTTAAAAAATTGCAGTAGTACTAGGCTAAGGATCTTCAAGTGACACTTTCCAGATGAACAAACAGAGAGACGGACTCTCGAAGCTATAAAAAATGGACCTCTGAAACGTTACATCATAAAAAAAATTGAGCTGGGTATGCTGTTCGTTAATATATATTAAGAATTCCATGAAACATACTTTAAAATTCTATTCACAAGTTAAAAAGAACAATTTTGTTACTTAATTTGTGTTAAAATTGTAAAACATGAGTTTATGAAGAAATCAATGGAGACTTTTAAATTATACGCGTTAAGAGTTCTAAATTAAAGTAAATTTTTCACAAATTTTCTTATGGTTACACTACTAAATTTTGTGATAAATTTGAAAGAAAATTAAAAAAGATAAATTAAAAAAGAAAATTAAAGTCAATCAATCACGCTTAGTCCAAAGCAGCGTTAGTATTTTTGTGATTTTCATATTAGAATGCTATAATTCACTCTTGCGTACAATCTTTTAATGTGTACTGTCAAAGGGCGAAATAATCGCGGCGTGAATAATGAAAAGACAATTTGCGTTGACGATGTGAATCCTTGCCACAAGTTCAACGGACGACGGGATGCGTACGGAGACAGACTGACTTTAGCGTCCATCTCATGAGTGAATTTAGTCTTTTTATCGCTATTACATCTGACGTATAATGTATTCTTATTATCATAAAGGTGATAGACTAATGTATCTAATCTAAACTCAGAATGAGAAGTTACCGATCGAAAGTACATTACCATCTTTGTGAATAATTTTGAGGCCTATTTAAAAAATTGACCCTACTTCTTTTCGTGTTTGAGGCATGAAATGTAGTATAATAATATGATAATCATATTTTCTTATCTTGAAGCAGTTCTTTATTTATTTCGACAATTAGTTAAGGTATTTTACCCCGTAAAATATATCTAGAGAGTTTCTAGAGGTGGTATATCTTCAGAGTCAATAAATTCTATTAGTTTGTCATAATAACTTCTTATCGTCGTCATCTTAGATAATAATTTAGTAATAATAGGATTAAAATTATTTTACAATACTCAGTTACTTCTTAACGACGATTTAATAAATATATAACAATACCATGGACTACTAAGATATATCTGTAATAATTATGAATGTTAAATATCACACAAATATTCGGAATCAGTAAACGTTCTTAGTGGGTGGAAGAGTGCAGGCAGGGTGTCGGCACGCAGGCGCGATGAGGCTTCTGTGCTTGCCCGCGGCTCAGCTCGAGAACGCCACCCGCGCGGGCGGACGTCACACTCTCACGATCTATACAACTCGATTATATTTGAATACAAATCGATATCATTTGATCAAATAACGTGCCAAATAATCTGCTCAAATATTAAAATTTAGTTAAAATATCGTGCTACAAAAGACCATGATTGACCGCGAATGATCGTTGATATGTTTTCTGTGATTAGTGTTAGTGAATGGTTAGTGTGTACTGGCGTTATAGTAAATTAATTAATGACAATGCATACATAGCACATTCGAAACGTGGCTGTTTGTATATAAGACATTGGATTGTTTAACAGGTATGTACTTTTTTGATAATATTTTTAACTGTAGTTCCTATGTTCCTAGCGTTAAACAATAATTTTGTCACATAGATTTGTATTTATTTTTCTAAACAAGCATGTTATTAAAATATATTCATAATTGAAATATTTTTGACATATTTAAGAATTACTCATCTTATTGTACACTTTTTCGGAGGACTTTTACTTAAAATTTTACCTTTAAAATAACTTTTTAAGAATCATGTAATGAAGCGTTAGTTATTTTATTCGTAGCCTGAATTTATATAATGAAAGTTATGAGTACTTTCATAAGCTACTAACATTTTGACTGTATTACAAAAAGAAATTTTTTATTTGTTTGTTTCTCAGAAGTTTCGCAAGAAATGTCTTTGTTCCACGATACAGGATCTCTACCCTCAAAAGGTAAAATTAAACGTACAAAGTACGGGCTAAGGTTTCTCGTCAAGATATCTTGAAAGGAATCGTTGAATAAGTCACCTAATAATATCTAGATATCGGAGACAGCATAACTACATTAGTATATCCCACATACGTTATGTTCGATGTTATTTCAGCCTAATAGTTAAAATAAAATCTATTGAATTCACTGCTACTAATTGGCCGTAATAGAATGAATTCCTTCTATATATAAGTTCGAATAAATCAATAAATGCGTAGAAAGATTTATTTTTCTATGATAATTTGAATTAGGAGCCCCTGCTGCACATGACCTGTTCACAGGCTGATAACAACACATGCATGGAAATTAATAGCTAATAATATACCTAGATTTGTCTTCAAAATTTAGTATCCCTCACAAACTCTATTCTAAGGAGAGCCCTATTTTCAACAGTATTAGAGGTTGTACGTGATTCCTCACAGATATTCTAGTTTCTTTTTTATTATGCTTCCTCCTTTTTCGAATGTAAGCTTTACGATTAAATTTGTATTTGTCGTTCACTACACTAAATATATAGATATATTTTGTAAAATACTTGAATGATTTAAGAATCGAATCCATAATCTTATAATCGATTAACCATGTATTATTTACTGTACTATTTAAATATGTGTAGATATGTGTTTGTTTTAAGTTTTGTAACTTTACCAATAATGGTTACGTACTCGTAAATGTGGTGTTTACCTTCATGCGTTATGAATTTAAATAAAGCATAATACTATGTTCTATTTTGTAAAGAATATTTTAGTGTAATAACTTTTGGAGAACCATAAACTAGTGAGTATTTTTTACTGTCATAGTGTTATACCTGCCTGACTCGCTGAGATATACATATATGAAATACCTATGTATGTGTGTAAAAAGTTCGCTAGAGAAAGTTTAACAATGGCTTTGAACTATTTCAGAATATAAACTGTTTTAATGTTGATGAAATACTGAAATGTTTAAAAACTCTTACTAATAGTTTTTATAGTTATATTAGTTTAATGAGATTCTTCTTTAAAAATATCTTTATTCCTCAACTTCCACCCTAAAAGTTGAAACTTTTTCTTCATAGTTGAATGAGACGAAACGGAAAATACCCTATCAAATAAAAGTAACAAGAAAAAAGGATTTTCCAAATCAGTTTATAAAATACGCACTTCTGGGAATCAAAGATAAAAAGAAAAACATACAACTAAATTCAGAACTTTCCCTTTTCCCTTTGTTGACATCGTTTAAAAATAGCCTTTGTTGTTTACTTGTTACTAATCTAAACAAAAATAACATTTTAATCAAGCTTATATTTTTGTTGCTGCTCTCAAAGTAAATTTTGTTTTTTGATTACGGTATTACTCCTTTCCTGAATGAGGTTTCTATCAACCTATCGCAGTTCACTGCCGTAAGAAAGTCTCCCCGAGGAGCGCTAACCATACCGATCTTGAGCAATTAGCATCCATCCGCCGCCAGGCACCTTCTTCAAGTCGTTGGTCTATAGCGCCGCAGGACACTCTACATTGTTTTTAGCCAATCGTGGTCTCCACTCTATCACGCTTCGGTTCCAGTGACCATCGGTTCGTCTGGAGACATGACCGGCCCACTTTCACTTCAGCGTACTGATTCTTCATGCGATATCAATTACTCCCGTTCTCTGTCAAATAATCTCGTTACGAATTTTATCAGCCACAGAAATACCCAGCATCACACGCTCCATTGCACGCTGAGCTACTTTAAACTTATGGACCAGTCCAATGGTGAGTGTCCACGTCGCGGCTCCGTATGTCATTACGGGTAGGATGCACTGGTTAAATACCTTGGTCTTTAATGATTGTGGAATTGGCAACTGGAAGATGTGAAAGAGAGGTTTAGGAGACTATTAAAGGCTGTTGTGATATGATGATCCGTTGTATCATCAACTCTTTTAGTAACAACAAAAGTAATCCACGTTAAAAGACGAAAGTAAATTTGAGTTACATATAGTAATTTGGTCAGCAAAAGCGTAATTCTCTTGCTGGTGTTACATTCAAATCATATCGCATGGGTCCCGAGAAGTTTTATAATAAGTACTGTAGGAAGGAAACTACATCAGCCAACCGCCTTTTATTAACACCCCTTGTGTTGTATATTAACCACGAGTGTCGGAACTAAATAAAGGATGTATGTACATGCCAACAACATTTTGTTCGTTTTGTACATGTTATTTGTGAGAATTCTCATGGTATTTATATATGATATTTACTCTGATACCCAGATCCATGCCACGGTGGATTAAAAAGTCTCGGATTCAATTCCAAAGTCAGATCCAAAAGTGTTATTGAGTTTTTCTTATGACTGAAATACTTAATAACAGCGCGAGTTTAGAAGTTGGGATCTTAAACCCCGTGCCTCGGAGAGCGCGTAAAGCAATCAGACCTGCGCCTGATCTCTCCCCAGTCGTGTCGTTTAACCGTCCCATTAGATTGCGAAAGTGAGGGAACAGAGAGTGCACCTGTGTTTGCGCACACACTTGTGCACTGTAATATTTACTGCATAGTTGGCCGGTCCCGTTAAGACTGGCCGCTGTGGTGGAAATTAGCTTGGATTCATCATCATCACTGATGCTCAACTTATGGTTAAAGGTAAATTATAGATGGGTCATATCTATGATGTTTTTTATTTGGTTTCTATTACTAAATCACATGTATTTATGCCATAGGTGCTCGCGTTTACTCATTACAGTTGTCTACATAAATTTAAATAACAAGACACATTTTTTAAGTAGTATTTATATAAAGAAACAATTATTTGAATTTTAACCCAAAATTGATACATTGACGATAAAACTAGTGCAAGAATATTTGTATTAGATGGAATGGATCAGTCAACATGATGGATGGAATCAACATATTGAATAAGACAAATTCAGTCTTAGTACGTCACTTTAGGTTTTCCTGATATGCAAAAGATAGGTGCTGTATTGTTATATAGATATAGTGTACTATAAAGAGTAAACTATATCGTCATACATCTTTATTTAAGTAATTTAAATATGAAGTAGTCAGTAAGCAGTTGAATTTAATAAAATGTTTATTTGAATTGCGACGAATATTTTATTGTTTAGATCAATCGATCTACAAGCTGCAATTACTGCTGGATATAGTTCTTGATAATTATACACGATTTCAACAGCAAATATTTACTATAGGATTTTTTATTATCATTTACAGATACTTACGCTCCGTGTGTTAGTATACTTACAGAACTAAAAAAGACTCATTATAGTTAGCTCAGTTTCAAAACGAAAAAACAAAGTGTTTATTACTAAAGTATAAGATATTCTTCTAGGTGGGCTACTTTTTACCTTGAAAACGAATTCATGGCTTAAGAACTTTGCTTCTCAAAAGAAATTTATAAATAAATTGCAATTTATAAGAATATTTTATACTAATTATTAGCATAGTGGTGAATAAACCAAATGTTCATTTTCGTTTAATAATGCATGCTTAAGCTTGTAGATTATAAAGCATTAGTGCATACATATTTATGTCATTAGCACTACTTCTAAAATCTATGGAATAAGTACTCACAGTTAAAACTCACGAAAACATTAACACTTTATATTTGAGAATAAATAATACTGTTATAGGCACAAAATAGCAAATGTGCATAAATGCATTCGTACGATAATAACTACTCAATAAACAGAATACGGAAGGTACCAGTAACAGATTCATACAATTAACAAACATACGCAATGTGGGTAGAATATGCAACCGTTACCGGGGTTGAATTTCGATTTTGTTTTTTTTTCTTTATTTTAATAGCCTGCCAAAGTGACTCTACTCTGCTTGATAGAAAGCCTAAATAGAATCCTAAAGATGTAGTCACCATACTCATTGCGAATGCTGACAATGCAGTATGGTGACCCATACTATGGCGGCCTATTACGATTTTTTACGCCTCACTTGGGGACGTAAAAGACATGACAGTCATCGTAGCATTGTATTGGACACACTTACTACGACAACTGTCACTCCGGTCTCGCAGTCACCAACGAAACAGGACAGCATGGATGCTGTCGCTTTAGGTTGGTATTCTGTGGGAGGGTAGTAATGTCCCAGACGAGCCAGCCCGTTCATGCTGAAATCAGCGTGGCTCTACTACCTGGAAAATATCTATTGTTTACAAATATATTAACATTTTAATAAGTTTTATATCTTCTTCAAAAATTTAAAGTATTTTTAACTGTAAAACATTTTTTTACGTTTTCAAAGCACAAGAAGCGTAAGCCTTTGTAACATTTCTTAACCACAGTCAATTATACAGCCGCCATTCTTCACAAGTCCTTCCCACATGGACCGACCATTATTTACACATTCGTATGTGCCCTTGACTGTTTTAAACTAATGAAAATGTTGCCGCTGGGTTTGATGAGGGTGCATGGTTTAGTTGTGACAAGAACAACCATTTTCTTTACTTTTTAATATGAATAACGTACAAAAAATTACATAGAAATGAAAAGGAACTTTACTAAAATCTATATACTTTTCAAAGATCGATGATAATCCTTGAATTGATGATGAAAAGTTTTAAAAATTCACGTACAAGGTCTATAATTTTCTCTAAAGTACAATATTTTAACTTTTTATCATATTCTTTACTGTTTTATCAATTATTTCACCAACTAAATACAAAATAGCAATCTCCGAGCTGATGTGCGGTGTTTTATCTTCATTTTGTATGCACGCCCTGCTCTGTATGGGCGGAGAAATTTCCGCTTAATGAAATTCTAAGGCACATAACGTCTTACGGTTATCTTCTTAGTTCAGTTATGGAACATACCGTTAAAAACCACATTGAAACAAAACTTTAGCTATTTTCTGCATTACTTGTTTTATTAATGAACATACACGCATATGTAAAACGAAATAAACTGCAGTCAAAATAAGTGAAATAATATCTTCAATTAGTAATTTGGTTTACTGTCTTTATTTACAATTTTTTCGCGGTTTATTATTCATGTTGTTTCATAAACAACAATTATCTTTGATTTTTTAGAAGACATCTTGCAGACAACAGAAACAAACTTAAGACAACACCCGCGCTAGTTCTATTTTTACATCGCGATACTTTACAAACATACATGAAACGGGCGTAAAAAATCTCCAGACTCAGAACAACAATTTCTGTATTACACAAAGTATTGTCCCGTGTGGATAGAGGGCGACGAGGTAACCGCTTAAACCACTACGACATTAGTGCAGTTGTCGTCTTTGCTAGTTAAGTTCTTTATTTATTAATAATTTACCGTTTCTAATCCACTGTTAATTTTTAAAATGTGTGGTAAGTCAATGTGGCATTTGTATTATTCAAAATTCATAAAAAAATCAAGAAGGTATTTCTCACCTTTTGTATTTATATGATTTATCAAGTCATTCACAAGTATTTAAAACTAACTTATTTTATTTAGAATATAGCATGGCATTTCTTTTTTTTACCGTCTGATTATTTTAACATATTTTTTTTATGTCTGTGTCGTGTATTTATAACTTTTATAATTATAGGTGATGTTGACGCATTGTTGAATTAAAGTGACATGAGTTGAAATTCGTCAATTCTCAGCTTGATAATATTAAATAGAGCTATTAAAATTCAAAATATAGAACACATAAATCGGGAAAAACGACCTTCTAATAAAAGATATTTCTGGTACATCGGAATGAAATCCTCAAGATGTTGGTCTCAAGTAACTTAATTTTGAAATCCTATCGCGCTGCCGTTTACTGCCTGAAAATGGAAGCTATGATAAACTAGTGTTGGTTTGGGACTCGATCACATTGAAACTTTCTCGTTGACCTCTAAGTGTATTTTAGTACACCTTAGAGACACTTGTGGGGTAAGGAAGTTTCCGTTCTTTATTTACCAACTACGTCGAATATCTTTCGATTAATACAATATAACTCACACATAGTAAGTAAAAACGTTTGAACACATGTAAATTATTGAAAACAACTGCACAACGAAAAGTAATTTCTTAAGGATTATTAACTATGTTTTGATGCACAGAGTACCTTATACATGATCATGTAGTTCGATTATTGTTATGGTGGTATGGGGACAAACTAGTAGTTGAAGTACCTGATGCTCAGTGATTACCACAGCCAACGGTATATTCTGCAACTCAAGAATCCTTTCTACAAAAATAAATTTTATGACCAAATCGTAAAATACATTATCATATGGCGACTAATAGTAAAACCTGTAGGAGGAATATATGTCCAGTAGTGGACTTTTAAAAGCTGCTGATGAGGAATGTATATATATACAAAGTTGTGATTATTTGTGACATTACAATTTATTTTACGCCTTAACTCCACTTATATTAGTACGTTTGCTAATTGCATGACCCTTCTACAAGTTTCTACTGTAATGTCTTGGTCTTTGTTTTTTTTTAACCTAGCAAAATTTCGACATTGTCTTGTATTTAAATTAAGTAGATAATGCAGCTGCAATTTGTAGTATTTTTTTTTTTAAGAAAAGACAACGCCACACTAGGAATAAATTCTGTGTCGCGGGGGACTTTATAAATATACAAGAAAGGGACATTAAGAACACTCAGATTCAGAACAACAATTTGTGGATCGCACAAAGTGTTGTCCCATGTGGAGTTTGAACCCTCAACACTCACCGCAGTAGAGAGCGAAGTGGCGACCGCTTAAACCACTTTTTTTTTTTTTTTTTAACGTGTGGAAACCCCCTCGGGCCGTCACCCCACCGGGGATTACGGCGGGGTGGTGTGTCGGAATCGGACCGACTAAAACCACACGGTGTGCCACTCTGCGCCTGACATAGGACGGATCCGGGAACCGCTGCTATTACGATATCCAGATCCCTCCTAGCGCCTGCCCGCTACCTCGGGCACCATCTACGGATAAACTCTCTATTTTAGGTGACGTACGGCACACGCGCACGTCGCCTCCTTGTATGCCGCCTCCGGCTGGCCATTGTAGCGGATGGAGGGGAAAACCCGTCCCGTTCACCCGCGGCCACACTCAAGGCGGCATGAGGCGCTGGTATGCGCGCCTCCGCCGCCCGGCTCGCCGGCAGCGAATTGGGTCCGAGTGGATATCGTCCTCCCGGGCCTTCTCCGCCGCCTCCTTCCGCGAAATTACGTCTTCGCAGAAGGTTGCGACCGCGGTAAAACAACTGTCGCTACCGGCCATGGAGCGTATGACGGCCGGTAGCGAGAGATCTCCTCCAATAACTGCAGTAAGGACTCTACGCTGCGCCGCCCAGGCGAAACAAATCGCTAGCGTGTGCTGAGCCGAGTCCTCATTGCGGTGTCCACTCGGCGATGACCGGCTGAAGAGCCTCCACGACGGCAAAGCCAGCACGAGGAGTCTCCAACCGGAACGACCAACGAGCCATCGTGGCTCGACGAGCAGCCTCACGCCACTCGCGTATCTCTTCAGGCGGGGCGCGTATGCCGCTATCCGTCCGGAAGTCAGCCGTCCGCCGATAAACTTCGGCGAGCACTTCCGCCTCCAGATCCCACGGCGGAGTTCCGGCCAAGGCGCACGCCGCTTCCGTCGATACGGTGCGATAACCGCGTATGGCTCTAACCGCCAATATCCTCTGAGGGCGCCAGAGGCGAGTCTCACACCGGTGCACCATACAGCGCCATTGACCGGACAACCCCCGTGTATAGCCGTCTCGTCGCGACGCTGGCTCCACCCAAATTCGGCAAAAGTCGCCCAAGGGCAGAGGCAGCGCCGACCAGCTTTGGAGAAAGCTGTCGGAAGTGCTCGTCGAGGAGCCACCTCCCGTCAAGGATCAGGCCCAGGTACTTCATCTGGGCCTGAACCGGCACGAGGACTGAATTGACTACGATAGAGGCGCCGGGTGGTGGACCACGACGGGGCCCATGAAACAAAAGGGCCTCCGTCTTATCTAGGGCCACCCGTAAACTCAGCGCCTCAATAAGCCCGACCACCAAAGAGACTCACGTGGTGGCCAGGCGCGCCGCCTCTTGAAAGTTCACTCCCCGGGCTGTGACCAATGTGTCATCTGCGTAACAAATTACGCCCAGCCCGGGGGGAAGACGACTTCGAAGGGCCCAGTCGTACCCCATGTTCCACAGGAGCGGTCCGAGGACAGACCCCTGTGGAGCACCGCATGACATGGGTCGCCGCCTCAGAATACCATCTCGGTCCTCGTACATGACGGTACGCTCCTCAAGATAGTCTGCCACAAGCCGCCTCAGGTACTCTGGCACCCCGTGGTAGTGGAGGGCTTCCCTGATGCAGCTAAATGGCAGACTATTAAATGCATTGGCGATGTCTAACGACACTGCCAACACCACGCCGCCACAGCTCACCGCCTCTTCGGTAACGGCCCTCAGGCGCAGCACGGCATCGACCGTCGAACGCCCCGCCCGAAAACCAAATTGGGCGTCCGACAGATCGGGGCCCACCTCGCAGAGGTGCCGGACGATGCGGGCAGAGAGTATCCTCTCAAACAGTTTACCCGCCTCGTCCAGCAACACGATAGGCCTATAGGCCGCTACCGATTCAGCTGGTCGTCCCGGCTTCCTTAATAGGACCAGCTTCCCGCGACCGCTTAAACCACTAAGCCAACCGTGCAGTCAAAGTATTTGGTGGTGCTCTCAAATAATTTTTAACTCAATTTCCATTGAAATATGGTTTAATAACTGTCATTTAGTCCAATCAGTTTCATGAAAATTTTCATCGTTATCGCCGATGGGATCCAATTTCCATCACAAATGACGTTTCAATTTGAAATTCTCATTGTTGATCCCGTACAAGTTATGTATCATTTCTATGAGAGATTAATTGTTTATTTTCAGTTAGTTTATACTAAGCACTAATGTTAGACGCAACTTTGTTTAAGAAGATTGTGCAGTCAGAACGGTTTTTAAGACTTAAATGATTTAGATTATCTGCAGCGTGTACACCGAAATCAAAGAAAAATATAAAAACTGAGTATTTATTGGAGCGTTATTTATTATAACATCGCATTTTAATATTGTATTGGAAATGAATTTGGAAATAAATAAATAAGTAATAAATAATTCCAACAATTTGGTAGAGAATATAACCACCTTGGTTTTTATCCAACTATGTCTAGTATAAACAGATTCATATTTCTTCTCTCAAAAAAAAATTTCCTCTGCCTTATATGAAGCATGAATAGAATCCAAGAGGTGATCGTTACAGTCATTTCGAATGCAGATAATGCAGTCGAGTGTCATGGAGGAAGGCAGAGCCAAGTCGTTTTGTTCGGGAGCGTAAGTCTACCGTTCTAAAATGGTTACTTTCAGAGCTAGCTCGTGTTATTCTGTAGAGGTAGGAAGAAAATGGGATCACTTGGCAAAGCTCAACTGAACACTGTTCATGTTGACGGCAATAGAGAACTGCCATAAAGGCGACATCTTTTCACAACTGCAGAGGCTCAAAGAATTCAGTCGCTTCGAAACTCTCGAAAATGCGGACTGCTCGCCGTTGCAACCAATCGAGAGCGTTCAGAAAATATTATGCGCATCCATCGTAAATATGAGTACAATACTTCACGCAGGAACGGACCTGGGTCTTATGAAGAATACTCAGATCCTCGGGCATATACAACTGTTTTTTCTTGGCGTTAAACTTGTTCAGATTTTTATGACCCTATTCAGAAATGTGGCTTAGAACCAGGTCGAGTTCAGTGACAAAATTTCAGTCGTTTTTCCTTAACGTCTGCTTAGTTATAGGATGTCCAAAATATCATCTATGAACAGTGCTATCCTTTGCATAGCAATGTATATTGCTTAGGGCTATTATGTCATTGATATGCAGAAGAAATAGTGTGGAGAATAGGACGAAGCCCTGATGAACATCAGCCTTAACCTGCTGAAATCTAGAGGCCGCGCCTCCGTAGAGGACCCTAATGTGGCGTTTGTGCAGTTATGCGGCAATCTAGTTACAGAGTTTATTCTTTTCACATGACATGTTTGTATAGTTTGTACCTATATTTATTTACCATCAATATCAGCGTCATATTAAACCTGAAGTAGTCTACTGCTCAGACGTTCATAAGCTTCCACCAAGGCTCTTCAAGACAGCCGGCCCTGTACTGCTGCCATCTCATCTTATGCTCCATTAACTTATTTGCCATACACACTTACAATTGAAATTATTTACGAACTCGCCTATTACTTCCTGTGTTATCTGATAATTGAATGTCCACAGTTTAACAAACGCTTCAAGTATCGTAAAGGCTTTAGCTTTGTTCACGATAGAAAATGAAATATCTCTAACAAAAACATTTCTTAAATGTGTTCATATTAACACTTTTATTACTTTTCTTGACCTCGTCTTCTGTTTTCATATAAAATGTTTCGAGAAAATTCTATACGGAAAACCTCAAGAATTCTATTGGGAAATTAGATTCTGAAAATATGTTATGATAATAATAGTTTGATACTTATGTATAAAATGTTGAGTTAAGGGTTTGGATCGGCTTCCAAAACAGTGAACTTTGTTGTCATAACATGTTTCGGGAATCGAGAAGCACTGTCTCTGATTGCGAATGATATTCGTCAGTGATCGCTCTCATTTATGTAGTAGTTTATTTTAATAAACGTTAAGATATTTATATTATATTTTTCTTTGTTACAGAATGAGGGGAGCGAAGGCGGTATTTCTGATACTATTTTTCGGTCATCTATCGGCTCTGCCGGACACGATCCGAATAGGTAACAATTTCTTGAAATTATAAAGTCTCAAACCACACTAACTGATGTAACAATCACACAATAAAACAACAAAAAAAGGACACACTAGTTAAAATGAAAATTTCTCAAAGTTTTGTAGGGATTTACATACAATGAAATAACCGAAATGTACCATTTAATACAAATACACCAAACTACAGAATATCTGCTAATCCTTTATCATGATATGAAAATGTTTTGCACCGATATATACAACTTATCAATATCAACAATTGAGCCGAGAATCGTTAGCCATGATTACTTAGAATTTTTCCTTTGTGTTCGAGGGATAAGCCACTTTTACCTTTTTAGAGGTGGATCGAATTTTACGCCAATTATAAGTACCGGATAAAAATATAGTGGTTAATGCAACTTCAGGTCAGTAGTGTACTCCTGATAATCAATAAAGTAG
Source organism: Hypercompe scribonia (assembly GCA_949316085.1). Lineage (NCBI taxonomy): Eukaryota > Metazoa > Arthropoda > Insecta > Lepidoptera > Erebidae > Hypercompe > Hypercompe scribonia. The sequence continues at coordinate 12,688,909 of OX438980.1, forward strand.
ATTTATTTAACCGATTTTCATTCGAATTTTCGTTATCCACAAATATTTTTATTCGTTTTCATTACAGTTCAAAATTGTCTACGTATTATACCTATTAGCGATCGCCAAGCAGTCCAATTTCTTCATTTTTCTTTTACAGATATATGTATATTATCCTACAAATATTATAAATGTGGAAGTTTGTGAGTATGGATGTTACTCTTTCACGAAAAAACTACAGAACAGATTTGGATGAAACTTTACAGTAGTATAGCTTATAAATCGGCTCGGCATCGGCATCGGCAATAAGCAGGCTATAATTTGTAATGATTTTATGCAATTTTGGTCGTAATATAACGATACATGTCAATCAAGTCGGAAAAAATCTGGCCTCTAAGAGTTATCTTGGCGTACGCTGCCTAAACCATTGAAGTTACACAAAGATGATGTACAGTAGGATTGTTTGTATGTTACAAAAATATGTATTTATTTTAAATGATCTGTCACGAAACTTAATGCGGCATATCAAATTCCACGCAAGCGAAGCCGCGAGTAAAAGCTAGTATTTAATATATGTATGTATTCCCTGGTATTAAAAGTGTTTACCACTGAGCAACGCAGTAGCTATTAATTTAACAGAAAATTATAACACAAAAGTTGATGATTTATATGCTTAAAATTTATATAGATATTGGGCTACAGTTCGTAAAACCTCTTTCACGAGTACTTATACGTATTAAAAAAATATAACGATGGAAGAAATAAATGTTCGCAATTTAACCAATAATTTAATTGTTTTATCACATAAATTATTTCTAAGCCTCAACTTATCGTGGATTTATGTTCAGAAGGGTACAATTTCAATAATCTATATTAAAATAACGATCTGAATATAATTGGGCTCGGTAAACCCAACCGCCTTTAATGCCCTTCGGTATTTGTTTTATATACATTCTGTTATGATAATAGGTTTTGTTCGTTGAAATAATTAAACTACGGAGTCCATTTAACTTCCCTTAGGTTTATTTATATTACTGTAATATAAACGTAGATATTTATCAAATGTATATAGTGTTAGGAAGATAATGACATTTGAAATTAGGAACTATGACAAAAATCACAACATAGATTGTGATATAACAAAGACAAAATAAAAATGCTTAAGTCAGTTGTAAAACTAAAATGAATAGTTCTTTAATATGGAAATCTGTCAAATATTTTTAAGCTATAGAGCGTAGTAAAGAGAAAAAATACAAAAATACGTTCGAAAATGAAACATAAGCTAAAATATAGAGCAGAAACTGTGAGTAATAACAAGTAACCAATGTTCTAAACTGAAGAACTTAGCTGACCGATAAAGCATCTGAAGTAATTATTTTCAAAACAAGCCTAACCACTTCGAATGGACAACTTTTCCTTCAAAAGTTTCAAAATGGTAACTAAGCAAGCACTCTGTAGTTTCTATATGTTGTTAAAAGCGCCATACAATTTTATATGGTCATAACATTTAGATGAGGGACAATAACCGTAACACTCAATGAGTGGTAGAAATTATAATATTCTTGTAAAGTGAACCTCGACCAAATATGTTGACGCAAAAACTTATCCAGTTGACATGAAACTATTGCCATTGATTAATCTTTATCTGTATTTAGATTATCGTAAAGCTAATGAGAATGAGTTTTTCACATAAAAAGGAAGTTTTACGATAAGTTTTTAGTAGAGAATTTAGTTTTGTAAGTAAGTCTTTGTAAGAACTTACTCGAACTTCTACAATTTCTTACCGACGCTTTGAAATCGGGGCTCAATTAATTCAATACTATCAGAATTGAAAGTAATATTTGTGTGCAATCTTAAAGCTAGGCCTTGAGCACTACTTAAGCTTATTATGAAGGAGCCAAAAAAACTATATACCACTATATACCAGGGTAGAGTCACGCTGATTTCAGCACAGACGGGCCAATACTCGTCTATATGCGAAATGGGACGTCCATTGATGCAGGGGTGACAGTTATCGTGGTAAATATGTAAGCCTTACACTGCCACGATGACTGTTATGTCTGTAACTTCCCCAAGTGGGGCGTGAAAAAGCACCTGATTAAACCGCCACAGTGTGGGTCACCGTACTGAATTGTCTGCATTCGCAATAAGTATGGTGACCATAACTCTTGGATTACAAAGTCACTTTGGCAGACTTTAAAAAAAAAACAATATATACATTAGAAACAATATCTTAAACCAGTATTAGTTTGTTTTATATTGAATTTCTTTGTATTTCTCCTTTCTTTCTTACAATTAAATACCTAATAAAAATGAATAAGTACATTGGAGTGTAAGTTGGCGGTGTTTCACAAACATGCTTTAAAAACACTTTAAGCCGTCGGTCCCGATTGTCATAAACATCTACAGTAATCATTATTTTGAAGTCAGCGCCTTCAAATATACTGAAAACTAGTTCAAAATTGGAATTCAGGCCCTCAAGTTTGCGGAGATTTAATATCACTCGCTCCGTGGAAAAAATTGATATTCGAGTAAAATCATTTGAACTAGAAGCGGACCCTAAATAATATTCAGCAAAGTACAGACTGGGAAGAAGCTTAATTTCTTTACGCTCTAAGAGCTTATTATAAGGTGTAACTATTAACATACTTTAATATAAAATAAAATAATTTACTGATTACAAAAATATTTTCAATTGAACATTAAAAATATCTACTTCTATTAATCGAGGTCGAATTACATTAACTGATATATCCTGCAAAGCCACCCTAAAACACCTTCTCCCTACTAGAATCGATTTGCGATTAGCCAAGACTATCGATGGATGTTTTTATGCAGGAGTGAGTAAGGTCTTCAAATCAAAAGTACACCCAACGGGAAAATAAATTAGAAGTCCCTAAATCACATTATTTCTCGTCCTATAGCTAGTGCCAATACTTTTGTTAACAAGGGACAACCTACACTTTTATCAGCACTCGATTTTAATAAGTTCCAATTTTTTATTTTGCTCTACTGACGTTATTTTAAACTTAGTAATATATAAACATGATATGTAATGTGTGAATATTTGTATATACCAAAGTACACATTGAAAATGTTTTGATAATTTGTTTATTTTAATAGTATATAAAAAAGACTAAAATGGGACTAAGACAATAAGAAAATAAAAACTTTTGTGGTAAAATTTTACAACAAAATAAAAAAAATACTGTTGTAAAATTAATGATTATGAATGAATATGAATATTAAGATTAATGAATCTACCATGAACTTTTGATACTAATAAGTCGGATGTGTGCAGTCGAACTGAAATGTTAATGACACACGAATTTCATTTGTAACAACAGCAGACAAATTAAATTGCCAAGAAGTTATTACAATAAAATTTATTTTTTTCTTAGGTGGTTTATTTCACCCAGAAGATGACAAGCAGGAGGTAGCCTTCCGGTACGCTGTAGAGCGCGTGAATGCAGACCGCGCAGTGCTTCCGAGAGCAAAGCTGCTCGCTCAAGTGGAAACGATATCACCTCAAGATAGTTTCCATGCATCAAAACGAGGTTAGTAATATGATCAAGCATATCAAATAACTTCTGATGTTTTCGTAAATAGTTGCAATTACAGACTTGAACAGTCCACTGCTGGACATAGGCCTCTCCTTAGAAAGGAGGTTTCAGCCTACTATACCACGCTGGCCAGACGAGTTGTATTAAGTTTTCCTTCTCTTCGCAATGCTGTTGTCCTGTGTAGTTAGTTCTCATAGCCGCCTCTTACGACACCCACGGGATGAATAGGGGTGGTGAGACTCCGTATTCTTAATCCGTCTATCACATGGACACTTTAATAATTGTAGTCTGCAGATACTAAATATTGTACTTTAAATAGTTCTTAGATCACATTAGTTTATTAATATTCAAATAGAACATCATATACACACAGCCAAACACATTTTTGGAAGTTGATTAAAAATACTAAATGCCCAATACCCCCCGTATTCACAAATTTCTTTGAATCTTCGCTATTAAGTTTAAAAAAACAATTAATGTGAGTTAGTGTTAATGTCAAATGTTAAATTAAAATTTGATATTTTCGTGTCTTATAAAAAAGTAATGATTTCTTTTCACTATGCTCATAGAGTGTCATAAAAATCTAAAATTAACAAATCAATCTCTCTCAACCTCTAATACTCTTTTTATGCTTTTAAAATTCTTATACTTGTTACACTACAGTAACAAAGTAATCTTCAAGGAAAATTTATATTTATTCTTGGTTGCCAATTTGATTATACGGTTCTTTCTCAAGTTTTCTAAAACCGACAGCATCTTTTATTCCAATTTACTCGTTAAAATTTGGTTTGATATTGAATAATTTCAATGCCTTCTTTCCATATTAAATAATAAATTTCTTCTTTCCATATTTAATGATATGGTAAATAATAAAAAATATTTTGGACCATGAGTATATTTATAAAGAATATATCTTTAAAGAAAATTTAATTTAAACTGTGCACTAGCAACATGCTCGATTCACGACTTTAATAACTCAATGGATCATGTTTTGTCTCGTTAAAACTCAAAGACTTAAATCTACAGTAAAACCAAAACAAACATCCACCAGATTGTATATACCTAATTTCCATACCTATTTTCCAAATAAATTTAGTCAATAGTTTTTAAATAATAACATGTTTTTTATCATCCGTATTCATCACCAACAAATTAGACATTCATCAAAGAATAGTTACTAGTATAACTTCTACTACTTACTATAAACTACCTAGACTTAGTTCATAATTTAAAAAAAAACTCTAAAATAGCCTGTCAAAATTACAAAAATGTCTCCATCGCAACCACCCGAATATGCCCGTTATCGCTCAGTAGCCGCTACTTCAAAGCCCTAATCTTCACGCCATAATATATCACCAAGTTTCTTTATATCCTTTTCACCCTTAATTTAATGAAGATAAATCGACGTCTATCTTTATTGTACTTGACAGAAATACGCTAGAAGTTGTCTACTGGGAGTGACTAAGATGATCTGGTCGTGATACGTTTTGGATAATTCTGACACACAACGCCATCTAGCTTCAAGCTAGTACTAGCTGAACTATGACAGCTAGATTGACTGATAGAATAATTATATCTTTTTTTTTGTAAATACCTATATATCATACATAGAAAACATCCAACTTCTAAAACAAATATTTGCAGATCATACAAACATTTGATCCGATCCGGGAATTGAACCCGAAACTTTCAAAAATTTCATCACTGAGACAGTTATCAACAATGATGCAGATATGGATGAACTATTTTATCTTTGTTAATCATAAAAGCTTAAGACATCTGTTGATAAACAATTCTATATTTGTTAAAAAAGATAAATTTATTTTCATCACAGTGCTTTCATGTATCAGCTTATTTCTAAACCACTTTTTCCAACCAGATCAAAGAAAGGACAGAAACAGTGATATAATGCCGTAGAAATGTTGAGGCAAGTTTTTGTTTTATGGTCGCACACAATGATTTATATTCGTTATTGTGTGTAATTATTGTCTAGACACAACTACTTCTGTTATTGTTATACTCGTATTATATACACAAAGCAATTGTTACATATGTAAACAAATTAAAACCCATCCAGAAAGATTAAATGCAGAATATGTTCTAAGAAAGTGAAAAAGAAAACGAGCAGTGTCTATACAGCGAAGGATCTTAGCAGTTAAATCCACAATTTCATCTAAGACTTCTGGACAGAAAATATGAGTCTATGATTCTAAGCATCGACACACTTTCTTTTATGTCGAAGTTGCATGCGAATATTTTTCATAACAATAAAATACCAGTTTAATAAATTAACAGCCGGCCTGAATAAATTACCTACCTTTTATGTAAGAAAAGCCTTGGAGAGAGAAAAAACGCCCTTAATAGACTTTTTGATTTTATTACAAATATATGTTTAAGGAAAATTTAATTTTAACTGTTTACTAGTAACTCGATTCACGAATCCAATAACTCTCAGTAGTCGCTGATTTGATTTTGTAGTTTCCATCGTAACTTGCCGCGTACTGAACACGCTGCGTTGGTAGGTCTTTTACAACGTAGTCCGACGACCTGGTTAGGGCCGCGGTAAGCCGTTGGATAGGACCGACTGTAGTGGAGATCCTTGGGGGAGGTCTATGTTGAGGCGTTGGACGTCGTTTGGGTGAAATGATAATGATCATTATAATTTTTTTATATTTTGACAGCAACAGATAATGAATAAATACGGACATTTGAATGTACCTACTTGTGCACATACATTTTGTATTAAATTCAATATATGCTATAAATACTCAATTCTTGAGATAAACTAACCGAAAGCAATATAATATCTGTCGATGATATATCAATGTATTTTATGTTGCATAAAATTCTTAATTTATTGTCTTCATTTCACTATTACACGGTATTTATACCATCTAAAACTATAGAGGCTATTAATTTATTGAAGTAAAGACTATTAAATATGACCAACGTATTTGGTAACTAAAAGAGTACTTGAAATTTTTTGACTTGACTCTCGATTGTAGCCAATAAAATTAAATATTGATCTTGCTCTCCAGTTATTCTGTCAATAACTGCTTTTAAGAATTTACTTCAGCTAATACTTATTTCACTGCAGACATGTATTTATACATTATTATTATTTTGATCCACCTCACCTTTTATCACCTCAATGCAAAATAAATAGATTCAGTGTTTTATTTATATTTATAACATAAAAATTCGCGTTACTTATTTACTCTAATTTTCTAAAATTGTTTTAATATCGCAGTTTAATTATATTTAGTCAGAAATATCTGGTAAATGTAACGTAGAGTATATAAGGATGGAAGTGAATGGCAGGTTTTGATCTATATTTACAGGGACTGGACGAAGTACAAATGACTATACGTGTTAAATCAACATAGGAAAAATTTGGTAATAAATAGTAGAAAAGGTAAAAACACATCAACATCGAAATTATTTATTTTATTCTGCCATTCCTAACTTTGGTTTACAAATACATTAAAACCACAAACTACCAATAGTAATACTCATATGTCAGTATTGGCTATGGATATTACAGTGATGTTTATGTCTTAACATAAAAAAATCAGTCATCATCACACGTCTGTAAAGCTCATACAAACAACCGTAAATTTCGTTATAGTTTAGTTTTACTGGCATTGGCATTACGTGGCATTTGGTAAATACTACATTTATGGTCAGACCGCAACGTATGGTCTGCTGTAACATTTCATTAGCATTTTGAACTGATACTGAACACTTCACATCACATCAACAGTTTTTAATAGCCCACTCTTAGACAAACATCTCTCCTTGAAAAAAAAATGTGTGCGTGTACTAGCGTACACTCGTAAGAAGTGACACTTCTTTATGACGTTATTTTTCAAAAAAATAATTTAAACCCGTCCGAAGTCGATGTAATCGCCACCTGGATTTCAAAAATGTAACTACTCAAAACGGGCCGCAAAATACATTGGAGACATTTACCAATCCCTACTCCGCTGAGTAAGTATACTTCGAATCACGCGTGGTAGGGATAAGAAAAAGATGGCGCGTAACGGAAAAATGTGACGCGTAACGAAAAAATGTTACACTAAATTTTTTTCCAACCCCGATAAAGAAGTTTCACTTCAAAAACAATTTGCCCTGTACAATTTGCTCTCTAAGTCAGTTCTTACTCTCAATCTCTCAATTAATCAATAATCTCAATACTCTCAATCGGTAAGAATGATATAGTGAGCCAGAACGTCCTTTTCAAGGAGAGGCCTTTGTCTAAAAGTGGACTATTAAAAGCAGTTGATGTGATGCCCAGTGTTCAGTATCAGTACAAAATGCTGATCAAATATTATAGCAGCCTAAACGTTCTGGTCTGACCATTAATATAGTATTTGTGAGTAATAGAGTGACACGCACGGGATGAATAAGGGTAGGTGAGACTCTATATTTTCAATCTGTCACAGCACTGAACATTTATTGTATGTTAAGCTCAAAATACAAGAATATTAGGACACAGGAAAGCTCCCTTGCCTGAGACGATGACGACAATAAGCACACACAATCGCAACAGTATAAAAACCTACCTAATACAGACAAAGTGAAACAGACGCTGTCATGTCTAAACACGCCTAAACATTGTTATATAAAATAAGAAAAAGAACTTTCAGCATATTGTTTAGACATCCTGAGCGAAATAGGTATCGTAGTATGAAAATGTCAAAATATAAATACAAGAAGTTATTGAGAGCTATAAGTGTATGGAGGACGTACACAGGCCAGATGGAATGTCGTTTGACGGCAGAAGCTGGATGGGAAAAGCCAAGCAAAATTGGTGGTAGTTCCATGCAATGAGAAAGGCCTATGAACAGTAGTTGACTACTATAGGCTGATGATGATGATTAAGTTCTGTGTGAACGTCATATTCAAAGTATTGTGTTTGTGAATGATAGGTGAAACAAATGTTGTATTTAAATCTTATTAAATTGTATTTTTAGATGTATTCCAGTCTTATAACTACACTAACTGTGTGTCTGAAATCTTAACTAAGTCTTAAAAATTATTTTCAAGATAAATGCTCTATTAACGTAACAATTATCTTCTAAAATCTCTGTTATGAGTCGAGGCTAGTACGAAATCTGATATTTGATCAAATAACTTTTATCATTGGTGTCCACGTCTTAACACTTAATATTTATAATAATAACTATTAGAATATATATCACAATATACTGTGTACCTAAAACATCATTTTATCTATGTCAACATCAATTTCGATGATTTTGTTTTTATTTGCGAAGATGTACGTAAAAGTTTACCGCCGTTCCACCTTTGCATTGTATATGAATAATCTAAAATTAAATTCCTGAATTTCATTTACATCGGCACCCTAACCGTGCGTTGAGCCTCGTCCATAAAAAGGAATACGCTTTTATATATTTAATCACCCTAGTTTCAAATAGGTTCTTGTAATATTAAATCATAACATTTAATGTTTACTTGCTCTACTGTACGTGAATTGCTCTACTGTAGAGAAAAGATTATCTACCGTTTCTTCGTAATTTTTCTTTTATATTCCAAGTAAATGTCTATAGAGAAATTGGTCAATGGAGACCACACAAGTGATTTATTTAAAAGATGTCTTCATTTTTATTACACAGAGTGAGGGATTGTTACTATAAAAGGTGCAAAATTACTTATTAAAGTGTTTTATAAATTTATTAACGCTCGTCTCTTTTGTAGGACGTAGGTTATTATTACAGGTTGTTCAACTTAATCTTCATAACATATAGTTTACCATGTAACCGTGTAACGTTTATAATCTAACCGTACTAAAGATGTCAGGAAGGTCAGATGGCTTTTGTGATTTGATGTTATTACACAAAAGATGTAATTATGTTTTCACTACTAGAAGCATAGTGACATAGTCATCATTTTGACTTTTTATTATGTGTGTTTTTTTTTATTTTAAGAACCTGCCCAAGTGACTCCATTCTGCCTTAATGGCGACGTAAAACGCATGACAGTCATCGTGGCATTGTATTGCAAATAATTACCACGACAACTGTCACCCCTACATCAATGTCATCCTGCACCGGTCTCGCACTCACCAATGAAACACGACAGTAAATTCTAATTTGAAATAGTTTTTCTTCGTAAAAGAAAAGATCGGTGAATTAATTAACTGCACGTTTGGCCTAGTGGTTTAAGCAGGTGCCGCACCACTCTCTACTGCGCTGAGTGTTGTGGGTTCAAACCCCATATGGGACAACAGTTTGTGTGATCCACAAATTGTTGTTCTGAGTCTGGTTCTTGTATGTTCATCTGCGACATAGGCTTTATTGCAAGTGCGGGCGTTTTCTTGTTAAAAAAAAAACATTATAATAACATTAAAAACAATTATTGTATTTTATTGTATTTAGAAGAATTTGTTACTAAAAGTCTATTTTGTATTGTACTAACACAGCATACAGACTTTATGCTGTTGAAGTTACTTTAAATTTATTTCAGTCTTATAGAACAGTAGTAGCAGGGCTTTTCCCAAACTTCTTTTTTAGTTGTTTTTTTTTAGTATTTCCTGTTCTAAAAACCTTACTGCGACTATTATTGTTAACACAGAAAGAAATAGTAAATGAAATCCCTTATGTCGCTGTTTAATGATGCACTTACTAAAGAACGAAATTGTATTTTCATGAAAATGATGATAACGATGTACCCCTCGCCGATTTCAGCCACGGCGGCCAGCCAAGTACGTAGGACATAGGGTAGTACACAAATGTGTACAAAAGTACAGGTGCACTCTCTGTTCTCTCATAGTCCGATAGGACGGTTATCTGACACGATCGGAGAGAGATCAGGCGCAGAACTGACGGCTTTATGTGCTCGTACATTGTAAAAATAGCGGGTGGAAGAATACTACATGAAGCACGTTTGTCGTAAAATATCTTTCAATTTTTATATATATAAGTAGGAAAGTTATATTTATCTACGTTAATATTTTTGTTCACAGTGTGTCACCTTTTAAGAAGTGGGGTCGCCGCTATTTTTGGCCCTCAGTCAGCGCCGGCGGCAGCCCATGTCCAGTCCATCTGTGACACAATGGAACTGCCCCATTTAGAAACCAGATGGGACTATCGCACACGGCGAGAATCCTGCCTTGTCAACCTTTATCCACATCCCGCCGCGCTCAGCAGGGTAAGTACTTATGTTGTCAGTGTACTATTTATTCGTATTATTTGAATAATATCACATAGAAAATTTATTAAATTGACACCAGGTTGTTACTTACAGAGTTATGGAAAACACGCTATCGTTTTTATTAGTAATTAAAAAGGGTATGATGTAGATCTGTGTTATTTCTACACTTAATGAGAGAAAGAAATTTAGGTACCGAAACTAAAATATGTATCACACATATACAATCACACACACACATAAATTTACTTCATAGCTCTACTATATTATAATACTATGAATTGTCTTAAAGTTTCTGACAAGTGTCATCCCTAAAATAGACATCTTTATACGTCACAAACTATATAATATCATAACAAGCTTCCTAAGATACAAAGCTTATTGTGAATTATTTGACGACGCATTTAATTTAATGTAAAACGTATTAAACTATTTCACTTGATTTATTACTCACTGAGCGGGTCTGAATTGCTGTTCTGAACTGTACTTAATCTAAAATAACCAAGTTAATTACAAGACAAACACTTAGAAAACTGATTATGTGAGCATTGGTCGGGTAATTATGAAATGATGCAACTGTACAGCTTCAAATAATACAGTTATAAAGCTTTTTATGTATATAGATCTCTGATATATATAAAACATACATAACATCTGATCACAGTAGCTTTAGATAGTACCTGAATTGGATTGAATGTGAGAAAATAGGACATTTCTAGCACATTCCAGCCGACTTACATACACGAGAACTGTCTCAGTGCAGAAGGTCGGAAGAGATCTGTCCTCAGCTAGGGCAAAATATAATTTAATTAAGTCTATAACTATATAATAATAAATAATCTGTTTAAATTTATGCTAAGAATTGCAAATAGTTTTTAAATCAAAACAATTGAATCTCAAAGTCTTTATTCTGTGAACATATAACAACCTCAACTGCAAGTAGTGCACTTGCTGATCGAGCACGAGGTTCTGGTAAACAAAATATTCCCATGCAATAGGCTCGCTACCTATTCGTGATACCAAAACACTGGCCTAAAATGGGTGTTTAATATACCTCTGCCGACTTCTCTTGGGTGGTTTTATGTATGTACATATAACTACTGAGAGAACTACGTGTGATAAATTAAACAGAGTTTCCTCTGTCAAAACTAGCTACTTACTGATTTTTAGTCCACTGCTAAATATAAGAATCGTTATTTAAATAAATTAACAATCAATAAAAATTCATAAGAAAATTATAGAGAACTGTATATTGAACTATTTTTTTTTCCATTCTATTATCTACAGTAATACATATAGTTATTTGGGTAAATTTCTACTTTAAAATAAATAAGTTAGTGTCTTAGCATACGTGAGGGAGCTGTCATAATGAATTTCGTTTCAACTAAGCTTTGGTTATTAATCACTTATAGCTTTCCCAAAAAAACTCATTACTCAAAACAGACTTAGCCTACATGTGTAGTGAAACGGTTTAAAAATTTTCAAAATCTTATGATTTTGAAATGTAAAGCGCTTATTTAGTCTGAAATCATGTTAGACTCGAACCAAGTTAATTATTAATGAAAGTGTAGTTTTTTTAAACAACTTTAAAAAGTTAAACTAAAAGATAGGATTCATGTATCAACAAAGGTAACCGCGAACGTCGTTTGGTACCTGTCAGATAGAGCGAATGACGTATAGTTATTGCTTTTTTAAATTGTGGTAACTCCGCGAAGCCATTAATCAAAAATTTAAGTTTCTTTTTTCTAAGCGATGAAAAACTCTCTGAACGATAACCGCGTTTTCCCACACTTGCTCATTTTATAGTTTCGGTGTTTATTTTACATAACGGCATTTAATTCTAATAGTAATTATAGTTTGTGAAGATAAAAATTTCTTGAAGTGGGAAAGTAAACCATTTCATTAATATAAACTTTTCGTCCGTGCGGTGACGGATTAAAATACAGAGTGTCACCACCCTTATTGATCTAACTGGTGTTGTAAGAAGTGATTAAGGAAACAAACTACACAGGACGTGATCATTGTAAAAAAAGGAAAACTGAAAACAAATTCTATACCAACCTGTCTAGCTAGCGTGGTATAATAGGCCAAAAGCTCCTTTCGAAGGGGAGGCTTATATCCAGCACGGACTATTTAAAGCTGTTGATAGTGAATGTAAATTTTAATGACGATAGGATATGCGGCATGACATCACGTAAAAAATGGAGCAATTACAGATGTTAATTTTATTTTATTACTTACAAATACGTCCCCAAACGAAGCGTGAAAAAGTATTTTACTAGGCCACCATACTGCATTGTCTGAATTCACAATGAGTATGGTGACCACAACTGTTGCATTCTATTCAAACTTTGCATGAGGCAGAGTAGAGTCACTTTGGTAAGCTCTTAAATAAAAAAAAATTAATAATAAAATTATTTAAAATGTAATTTCTACCATGAATTCAACATGCCTACACCAAACACACTATAAAATACGAAATTCTGTTAAACAATTCAAAATAATCCTAGAAATAAGAATGTGAGTTTGATTTATCTTTGTCACGATTTCGAAGTTAGGTGACCTGGGATATATTTGACATGACTATCACGATGTTACTCGAGAAAATTTCCGCCCAGAAAAAAGGGGGTAAAAAACCTACCTTTAAGTCTTTTTACCAATTCCTCTCACGCTCCTACTTTAATAAAGGTGGTCAACCGTTTACATAGGAAGTCAAATAAAATTACATATACATATAAACTATATTTTTACAAATATTAAAGCTAGACACTTGCTATTCAAAAATTTCTTATTTTAAGACTTAAGATATTTCAAAATTTGGATATTCTTCCTAGAAGGCCACCCGTCACGTTTCTTACAACAATTAGTTCCAAAATAATTTAAGTTGTTGTAGAATCTGTCAGAGGAAACTTTGTTAATTAATTATCTTAATAGCGAGAAGTGGTTTTGGTATGCGAGACTTTGGTCCTATTGTAGAAAGTGTAGTCATTGAAAATGTTGTCCTTGTCGGAAAGGATAAAACTCATCCCAGAGAGATGACTTTTAGTGGTTAGAGGAACCGACAAACTATTTAATCCTGCTCTTATAGCGTTTTGTTAAGATTGAATACAAACATAAACAAATTATATCCGTGATAGAATTAACGAACAGTCAAGGATTGATCATAATATTAATCTGAAAAATGGGTCACAATTTTTTTAAGTCTACAGTAAACTAATAAAAAAACTACGATAGTCGTGAAAAATAATTATGTACACCTTATTATAGATACCTTGAAATTACAATGGGATCGCAACACCGTGGTAATATCGAGGTGGTTATTTGGACTCAAGGTGACTCACAAGGTGTTCTATCACACCTTTCCTTTCCGGGGTCTCTGGTGTACTTCGACGATCCTCGTAAATCCTGACAAACGTAGCTCGCTACTGAATAATAAGTGAGTCTTTTGTTGAATGCGAGGGGCATTGTTTTTGTACCTGATGCGAGTTTCTGTTCGGCCTAAAATTTACTGTTTTTTTTGTACAAATTCTTCCCATTACTATTATTTTATATGTTATATAATATAAACTTAATTTTCATTCTATGACCAATAAGTGGACCGTTTTTTTGTACAAAAGAAACTTAGGACCATTGAAGGTTTAAGGGGATAAAACTGTTGCAGAATTCCAAATGAAGCCCGGTCTCTTTTAATACGCCAGGAAGCTTTTGAGCACGCAGCCCGAATTTTTAAATGTGTTAACTGTTCAATTCTTTGACCCTGTAACGCAATATCAAACACATTCAAACATAGGAAACCGGGTATTAACCATTTCCGCATTTTTTTTAATCTTATACATCGTCTGTAGAGTTTCACTTGTATAAAAAATGCTTAGGAAAAAACGTGACTAAACTGTACCCTTTTAAGAAAAATTTACATACATTTGCTATGGGTCGGTTGAATTTTTTTTTTTTTGTATTATAATTTCACAGTAAAACATCAAAAACTTTACAACAAAAACTGTATAACCTGTATAACTTTTTCAAAAAACTCCTAATTATAATAAATTATTTTTTTGTTTTCCCTGTACATTTTAAGTAGCAAAAACAATTAGAAATAAAGTACCGAACCCTTTTTAAACAATAATTATAATTTCGAGGCTGTTATATAATCTAAAAAGCCTCATAAGAAATAGATAACTGAAATAAAAATATCTACTAAAGCAATATGGATATTTCGTACACCTGCGCTCCGTGTTTCACCCAACGCCGCTGAATTAAATCATTTATTAAGATTGAACAACTTCGATTATACTATTTGGCCCAATTGTGTGTCTAGATAACTACTTAATTATAGATTCAAAGCTCTTCATAACATAATTATACAGCTTCTCGAACGGTTTAAGGGATTAGCGAGACTAAAATAATATTGTCAAGTTAACCATTAGGAGGTTTGAATCAAAAATGCAAATGAAAGATGAATGGACAAATTTGCTCAAGCCAAGACGGTAATGGAATCTATCTAATCTTCAAAACTTGGTAATCTCGAAAATTTTCTAATAAGAATCCAAATTTAAGTATTATTCGTAATTTTTGTATGGATTCATTTTGTCTGCGATTGAGGGATTCCCGGACAAAGTAATGTCACCGGAGATTTATAATCGAGAGGTGAAGTGACCTATCACGTAGATCACCTCCGGAATACAAAAATGAGTAAAACTACTTATATATTTATCTAGCTCAAAGAACACGGTTTAGTAAAAGGTAAATGGTATTATTGTTCAAATATTGTCAAAAGAATTTCAGAAGAAAATCATTGGCACTTTCATTTTACTTTTAGGCTTACGTGGACTTAGTAAGAGCATGGGGCTGGAAATCGTTTACTATAGTTTATGAGAATAGTGACGGTCTAGTCCGTCTGCAAGAGCTTCTCAAAGCGCATGGGCCTTCTGAACTGCCCGTTGCGGTAAGACAACTACCAGATTCTCATGATTACAGGTAGATAACATTTAAACTATTTTTATGAATTCTAGCTTTAATGCAATGGTTTTAAAGTTTAAATTACTTTGCAGACCACTTTTAAAGCAAATAAAGAATTCAGCCGAATCTCATATCGTACTCGACTGTGCTACTGAAAGAATTAGGGATGTGCTCCAGCAAGCGCAGCAAATTGGAATGATGTCGGATTATCACAGTTATCTTATAACATCTTTGGTAAGACTCTGCATAAACCAACAGAAAACAAATAGTTTATTACATAGTTACACAGTTCATGGTAACTATGTAGTTTGAGACACTAATGCTAAATTATTATCTTTTGTGTTAATTTTTTTAAGATATAATTGAGTATCATTTACTCATTGATAGATATATAAGGTTTTTATTTACTTTTATTAATATAAATATTTACAGAACACACGTTTTAGATATTATAACAAATTTAAATGGAAAGGTGAAAGTAGAAAGAACAATGTACCTAGATATTTCAAAACAGTGTGGGTTGAAAGTTAGAAATCGATAACACAGAATGTAATCATTAGATATGTTCTAAAGATTGTGAAGATCATTATTATTGATTTTATCTTTTACCCAATAATCCGAAAACTATAAACTTTGTAAAATATATAATGATAATAATAGCAGGTCGTGAGCATACAGAAAACAATTAATTACGGCATGTTGTTTTTATGTAACCCGAAGACAGTGAATTGACTTTCACTCACTAATCGTAAAGTTTTGTCGCTTTACAATGTAATATATTCAATTTTATATTTCAATAGGATCTTCACAGCGTAGACTTAGAAGAGTTTAAATACGGTGGTACCAACATCACGGCATTAAGATTACTAGACCCGGAACGTGCTGATGTACAAAGAGTCGTCCGGGATTGGGTTTACGACGAAGCGAGAAAAGGACGTAAACTACAACTGGGCCACACCACTGCGAAGGTAATTACCTCCTTTAATAGAGGTCTGCGATAAACTTATTACTGTTATACACATGTTGAGTTTAAATTTATTATTTGTTTACAGGAGAACATGACATTTATAAAGGTAAGTTTCAGTATATTAAGCTGTAAATATTGAGCAGCAAGTATTTTGTCGTTCATAAAATATTGACTACTTATTGATTCGTGTCACGAAATGTTATTATTCCCAATTAGCGTCAAAATAATTGTACGTCGTATCTACGATTTCGCGAATAAATTGTACTGTTTTGTTTTTATATATATTTTCATGGATACAATAAGTACAAAAACTTTGTTTAATGTGTACATTACTGTACATTCTCTGAATATTTTATCAATACAAGAAATGGTTATCTTAATTACTCTTATCAGTTTCTTCTTCTTTTTGGTTTTAAGTCGAAAATTGACCGTCAAGTCAAATATTTACCAAAATATTTACCGAAATAAAACCATCCACATTTAACGCCAAATATGTAATTGAGTGGTCATAGAACACGTAAAATTTTTAAACATTAGAATAGATTCTTAGCATCTTTTCACTTTAACATAAAGATGTAACTGAAATGTTTATAGTTGAATATTATTGTGTCGATTTATATTTCAAAACAGATTGCCGATGAAGAGGTCTCGGGTTCGATTCCCGTGTCAGGTCAAAAAAAGTTATTGAGTTTTACTGATTATAGAAATATTTAGTAACAGCCAGGTACTTGGAAGTTGGAGTTTTAACCCCCGTACCTCGGGAGAGCTAGTAAAACTATCAGTCCTACGCCAGATCCCTCCCTGGTTACCTGACCATAACCTTATGATAGAACAGAGAATTTACTTGTATTTGAGCACACATTTGTGCATCTCTCTCCTGCTTAGTTGGTTGGTCTCCGTTGAGGCTAACCACCGTGGTCGAAATAGGCTAGGAGTACTCGTACATCATTCACGAGTACGTACATTGTAACTACCGAGTTCTGTTAACGTTGATTTTTGTATCACGTCTTAAAATATTTACACCCAACGAGATCATAAATTGTGCAAGTATATGTTGTATGGTAACAGACGGAAACAGCTTTGATGTACGACGCAGTTCACTTGTTCGCAAAAGCGTTACATGACTTGGATACGTCGCAACAAATCGACGTCAGGCCTCTGTCATGTGAGGCAGAAGATACTTGGCCCCACGGTTACAGCCTTATCAATTACATGAAAATTGTAAGTATGCTGTATTTGTATTACACTCTACACTAAACAAACATTTGTAAACAACAATTGAATGAATTTAACAAAATGAATTTAAATAACAAAACGTAACAAACACTATTAAAATATCATAATAATTAGAATATGTTGCCAGTGCCAGTAACGTGCAGTTGAAACTACATTGATGAGAAATAAGGAACAAAATTGATGCCAAAATAGATAAAAACAAGCTAGTTGTATATCGTGTCAAAGTTTTGAGTTGAATTGGTGAAGAACTTCCTAAGATTTAGAAACGTATACAAATTAATTAAACATTTAGAATTGTACAACAAAAATCAAAGCTTAGAAAAGACTGTTGGAATAAACATATTTGGAAGTTACTAATTATTATGAGTAACTTTTTAATGTTTAGACGACTTAAGATTTAAAATTTAAAAGTGTTAATCTGATTTGATTTATCAACCATAAATCTATCAAAAGTTTTGGATGATATTCAACACTTTTATTATAAAACAGATCATTCAAATTTAACTTTTGAAGTAACTGAAAGTAATATTTTAAGATGTATTATGTTAAGCATGTAAATATGTAATTATATTGTTGCTTCTTTGTTCTTCTTGATCTTTGTTTTTCATTTTGTCGCAGTCGACATATTGTATTTATATATTTATCTGTCTTGGAACATGTGGAAATATATACAAATTACTAGTTTTTTATTCATTGTGCAGTGGAACTACTTATGCTTTAAAACTGATAACACATTTTCAGGGAAAACACTTTTTATATCATGATTACAAGTGCATTGTTCAAAAGACTCAACTATTAATTTATTTATTTAATCAACTGCTCACTGCACTTACAGTTTGCGTAACACGTACTCGTACAGCGAGCCATTTCAACGTT
Organism: Hypercompe scribonia; assembly: GCA_949316085.1. Taxonomy (NCBI): domain Eukaryota; kingdom Metazoa; phylum Arthropoda; class Insecta; order Lepidoptera; family Erebidae; genus Hypercompe; species Hypercompe scribonia. Next base: position 12,707,659 of record OX438980.1, read on the forward strand.
ATACTGTTACAGTAGTAATTAATACTATGTAAATAAATATACCTTTGCACCTTGCACTTAAGAAAAGTATACAAAAATTTTAAAAAGTAGTAAATTTGGTGTAGAATGGCTTCATTCGGATACTGATTCATGAGAGTTATAGAATTTACAACAAATCTCATCTCATCTCATCTCACCCAAAAGACGTCCACTGTTGGACATATGTCTCCCCCAAGGTTCTCCACGCAGGTCCCGTGCCGCCCGCATTCACCAGCTTCCCGCGACCTTCACCAAGTCGTTTGACCACCTTGAGCGAGGCCTACCAACGTTGCGTTTCCCAGTACGCTGTCGCTACTCCAGAACTTTATGGCCCACCGGCCATCGTTTCTGCGATAGAATTTACAACAAAGAAATGAAAATAATAATCCAAATCTAATAACTTTAAATCAAAAGAGAAACAATCTAAATAACTTGTTAGCTTAATTATGTTGGTATTGAAGTACAAATCTACACTTTCTGCTTATAACATAAGAAGAACCTAATATTCCTTTTAAATGTGTTTCAACTAATTCTGATAATTATTGAGTACTTAGAAAAAAAAAGATATATTACGGGGTTTTTGATTCTAAACTTCGTTGGAGATTTTGATTGAAGGTTTTAATAGTAGTAGAGTTGTAATGTATTTTTAATTAGACGACCCTACTTATAAAAAAACGTGACGAAATACGATATCAAAACATTGACAATATTCTTGAAATAGATCTACAACTACGTTCTCTAAGCAGAATTTAAAATATCAAAAACTTTATAAGTAATTGCTTATGATATAACTTTTATACGTTTTCTGGTAATACGAAAACTTTTCTGTTTTAAAACAAAGTAAAAAGCAACTGTCCAAGAATATAAACATTTATTTTTTAAAACAAAAACAACTCCCTAATATATATGTCACTGGAACTTATTCTTCACCATTGTCTCAGCCCAGTTACATTAGTATCTATAAAGATAACCTTTTACAAGCACTTGGCAAACAATAAACTGCACTAAAGCCTAATAAAAAGAAATCGGTGGTCATTAAACAAAGCTGTAGCCAACAGAAACGGATTAAGTACTCTAGGTTAGGCGTGACAGATTAACTGCCGCCATGGCTCACCGTTAAGTTGTGTACTACGCTTAAGTACATTGTTCTTATGAGAAACTATATACATATGTTTACACAATATGTTCCTCTCTGTACATATAATATTAAGTCAAATTAACGTTTCATTAATTTTCGATCCGTTAAGTTTTAAATTGTATATATTAGTGTGTTGAAAAAATTGATGCTGTTTTCAATCATATATTTGAATATCAAACATAAAAATTATACACGCTGAACAAATTGTGTCGGTCTCGTAAAAATGAGCGTGCAGAGAGAGATTCATTTCTTTCTGATGTTGGCATAGAAAGCGCTCAAATAAATAATAACATATAATTTAGAATATAAATAAATATAATATATATCGTAACATGACATATCTAATTTAAATATCTAAAATCAAATCTGCTAAAGTGTCTTATGTGTTTGTCTAAAATATATCTTCACACCAATAATAATCATAAATATCATTAACATAATCTTTAACTCTATAATTCAATGAACAGGTTGAAATGAAAGGTTTAACGGGAGTGATAAAGTTTGACCATCAAGGGTTCAGAAGCGATTTCACCTTGGATATAATTGAGTTAACAAGGGAAGGTCTACAAAAAGCTGGCACTTGGAACTCCTCCGAGGGCGTCAACTACACCAGATCCTACGGCGAGAATCAAAAACAAATTGTCGAAATACTTCAAAATAAAACTCTAACCGTTACAACCATTCTGGTAAGTACTAAACATATCAACTTCACCATTTTACCATTCTCTAGTGACCAACAAAAGGTAAATTAGCTTATCGTTTACATATAACACAAAAGATAGGCATGTACATTGAAATGTAAACTATTCTCTAGAGAAGCAAAGAGGATTTTTGTAGATGGTAACATTGAAAGATAACATTCATACGAAACAGATCCAGTAAGATAAACACAAAGTAAAAAAACAGCATACGATGCTCAAACGCGTGGTGAAAAAAAAACTCTTAGCATTTCGCTTCCATCACTGTTTACAAATTCATTTCATGTGTATTCCCCAAGTATCTTAACTCCATTCACAGATATAGTAATTCTTTTTTAACTAATTTACATACAGAAAATCTATTTTTCAATTCCCTAGAGTGCACCCTATTGTATGAGAAGAGAGGCCAGCGAAAAGCTAACAGGCAACGCACAATTCGAGGGATACGCCATCGATCTCATTCACGAGATATCTAAAATTCTGGGCTTCAATTATACATTCAAGCTGGCGCCTGACGGTCGATACGGGTCCTTCAACCGCGAGACTAAAGAGTGGGACGGAATGATAAGGGAATTGTTGGAACAACGAGCCGACCTCGCCATCGCTGATCTCACCATTACGTACGACAGGTAACAATGAAAATAAACTAGCTTAATATCTGTTAAATAGATTGAAACTTACAGTCTACATTTATTTTAGAAACCAGCCGCGGAAAGTTATTTCTGCCGCTGCCTATTGTTTGTTCCATATTCCAATGTTTGGGCCGGGTTATCTATTGTGAGCCTGTATTGTTTTAACTGTATTCATTATGTTATTTTTGTTTGCATAGGGAGCAAGTGGTCGACTTTACAATGCCGTTCATGAATCTCGGTATCTCGGTTCTCTACCGCAAGCCTATTAAGCAGCCCCCGAACTTATTCTCCTTTCTATCGCCTTTGTCACTCGACGTGTGGATTTATATGGCCACCGCATATCTTGGTGTTTCAGTACTGCTTTTTATTCTGGCAAGGTATGTAACGGATCAATTAAATATATATTGATAAAATAATTAAGGCTAAATAAAAAAGTAACGAACATTCAAAGTTGTTATAACATGATAAATAAAGTCTATTAACACAGTTACAAAAGTCGCTTTGAATCAAGCAAACACACAAGTGAGGTTAATAAAAGCGTACAAAATAAATATATTTTAGTGATTAGAATGCTGTAGTTGAATATTGATGATAATTATGTTGTGTTTTAAATCGGATTCAACAAAGGATGTTTAAGACTCTGTTGAATTATTTTTGTTTATTTTTTAAAGGAGTTTTACAGAATGTTTTAAAATTGTAAACTTCAACTATGACCTTCGAAAACGTGTTTAAAGACAACTTTAGAAAAAAGATATTTTTGTTTAGACGTACACCTTATTTTATAAATTTTACATTTAAATAAATTAGAAAAGGAGGAAAATTGATAAAAATTAAAACAAGGTAAAAAAATAAGTACGAAAAGAAGACATCAGGGTTAACAAAATATTAATTTCTTCAATATTTAATAGTTATCCCGAAGTGTATTTTTTGTGATTGAATTTAAAACGTAAATAATTCAATATAATGAAGCAACAAAGGAACTTTTTCTTCTGCTTATTTTAACTAGTCTCAAAATAAAGTGCGTTTTGTTTAAACAGCTTATGAGTGCGAGTGATTTTTTACTAATCATGATATTTTATATTAATCTATTTCACGTTTTCAGTTAACAAATACCTACAGACGATTATTTTAAATTTAGAATTCTTAATTAATAAGAAACAAAGTCAGCCTTAGATATTTTTATAAAGTTGTATGTGATGACAAATTTCGGGGATTTTTCAAATATTTTTTTTACAACTGATGTAAATGGACAAGGCCAACTTTAATTAATATAGTTGAATATCTAAATATTTATTTACGGATATTTGATAGGTTCACTCCATACGAATGGCATCCAACGCACTCACCTGATGGCGAAAAATTGGAAAATATATTTTCTCTAGCAAACTGTTTGTGGTTTGCAATCGGATCTCTCATGCAACAAAGCTGTGACTTTTTGCCCAAGTAAGAAAATACTGGAGATTGCTTCGCGTTGCAACCATTGATTAACACTGCAAAAGGCAGTTTTGAGCTAGAAATGAAATTAAACTTCTTAAATTTTACGCTATTACTGAAACATGATTGAAATATTACAAATATTTTTATATTTCATTTCTGGTGGTATTATAGTGAACTCAGCGAAGTCCACGAGAAGAACATTAACGGGATTCGTAACCATTAGCCTACTTACTCATCAGTGGATTTCAAAGCCTGATTGTTTGCTAAAGTAAATGATTTTTTGTGCAACTTGGAATTTACTTGAGAATATATTTTTTACAAAGAACAATGATCATTTACGTCGTTGGGAATAACAAAATGTTTAACAATTTTACAAAATTCGTTTGTGTAGTTTTTGTGAAACACACTAGATATTTTTCTGCTTAATATGGTTTAAAGATCCCTTCGACAAAATTAACAAATAATGATAGAGAAGTAGAAATAACATTGTGATCTCTCTTACATTAATAGGTTAGCTACCTCGAACATATTGGATGTTCTTTGTGTTTGTTTCTATGGTTGTAAAGTCCACCGCGACAAAGGATATATTCCAAATGCGGGTGAAGTTTTAAAAACAAATTGACTGGTTTAATAGGTAGTATGAGACTTGGTACATCTTCAAATGTGCACAAAACATTTGAATTCTTTTATCAGTAAAATAAACAATAAAAATATTAATTATATGTAAAACAAGTCTAAATGAGTATACTTATATTTTTATAAGTAGAGTTTTCTTTGAGGCTTATGCCCAGCAGTGGACTATTAAAAGCAATTGATGTGATAATTTCCGGCCTTAAAATCCACTAGAGTTTGTTGGCAATCAATGAACATTTATAATTGTAATGAATGATAGGGCGTATTTGGGCACAGGTTCAGCCCGTACGAGTGGGACAGCCCCAGGAACTGTGTTGACGAGCCGCCGGTGCTGGAGAATCAGTTCACTCTGTTGAACTCGCTGTGGTTCACTATCGGATCCTTGATGCAGCAAGGTTCGGATATCGCGCCGAAGTAAGTCCCCACTCTACCCTTCTGATGGCTACAATTCCGCAAACATCTAAACGTTCAACATCGCAGTTGATAAATATAAGCACCGAAGTGAGATCACCAGTTAATGAAATCAGAATGGGTAAAATTGATTCTAAGAGTAATCCCGTTGTAATAACAAAATGGAAATGTAGCCTTCAGTTGCTGAGCTTGGATGAAAAAGTCCCTTTTACTAATAAGTTTCAAAGCGACTACAACCCTTTGTGAACTTCAAACATTGATTGAGTCGTCTAAAACGTCAAATTTGAATACAGACGTGTCGGCCAGCCTCGGTTTCCATTTCACTATAAGCTAAATACTCACAGTTGATTTAGTAGCTACATAAACAGCTAGTTTGAACGTCGTGTGTAATCACGCACCCGTTTCGTGCTTGTGCAGTATCTATAGCTTGCTGCATCAAAGTTTCTTAGACTAATAGAGATTAGGTATTAATCTCACATTCAGGCATTTGTCTGTACTATCTGACCAATCTAATGTGATATTAATATCTAGTGCATAATTAATTTTAAGAAATACACACATTTACTACACTAGAATATAGCAATGATAGCGTAGTTATACGGTGACCCACTCTTTAAATATTACAGCATGTTTTTTTTACTACAGTTAATTTACTCGATTTAATCGATTTTTATAATCCTACAAATCGATTATAAAAAAAACACAAAAATGAATGCACAATATCTTTCAAATCAAATCAAATCGTGATTATGTTTTTTTATGTTGTTATTAATACTAATTTGTTAATGTCAGGGCGGTATCGACTCGTATGGTAGCTGGTATGTGGTGGTTCTTTACTTTGATTATGATATCATCGTACACTGCTAACTTGGCGGCTTTCCTCACCGTGGAACGAATGGACTCTCCCATCGAGAGTGCTGAAGATCTTGCTAAACAGACCAAAATTAAATACGGAGCATTAAAGGGTGGATCTACGGCTGCATTTTTTAGGGTACGTATATTTTATTGTTACAATATAGTTTTTTTTAAGTTAAGAATGTTACAAAGTTTATTGCGCCGTTCTATCAATAGTGTTCATCACGCAACACTACTGTTATAGACTGCGCTTTCTCACACTTATCTCTTGAGTCTGTTAAGGAAACAAAACAAGGACAAGTCAACCGTTATCATTTACTTAGGCCAATTAAAGAAAATGTGTTTAACACGTGACGACGCATTTTTAAAATAATACTACGTACGTAAGTTGTCTGCGAACAAGACACGACGGCCGATGGAGCCAAAAAATTTTAGGGTGGCGACCACATACTTAAAGAGAGAGCATGGGTAGGCCTCTACAAGGTGGTACAAATCGTTGGATGTGGGCAACACAGAACCGGTTATTGTAGTGCACCTTGGGGAAAGCCTCTGACCACCAGCAGTAGACGTCTTTCAGTTGAGATGATGGTGATTCGAAGTTACCTTCATTGTATCGTTGATTTTGTATATTTAATTTATTATGTCATACTTAACGGACTTTTGGGTTAATGGTTAGTTACTGTCTGCTAAGCTAGAGTTTGTGGGTTCGGTTGCTGCTCAGAATAAACAAATATGTGATGAGAACGATATTATTATTTGTCTGTATCTGGGTATAGCTCGTGAGTAATATGTATTTATTAATAAATATATAAAAATGTATTAATCAGCAATCAGTAGTAATACAGACTACCTAGTTTGAGATCAGATGACCCTATGTGAAATGTGGGCCATTATTATATTATCACAAAATCTAGATAGATCTACACATTTAACACATGTACACACAAAGCTATCTTACTCACAAAACTAGTTAAAATTATGAAAATCATTTTCGATTCCGAGAACTTCAAAAGATCAAATTACGACACAATTTTAGTTGTATAAAGATTATTTATTAAACTCAAATTTTAGACAATGGAACGATGTTACCTGTTACCTAGGTGAAACGAGTTAAATTGTTAATTTAAATTTGAAATTCCATGGCAAATCTTCTATCAGTATAACCTTCGGTAACCTTTCACAAATTTTCCTACAACAATTTTAAAGGTAAACGTAAATGATGTAACCTTTATAATTTTCTGAAGTATTTACTAAAAGGAAAGCTCCTTTAGTTATAGGTAATTCTTCTTAACTCAGTTCATTGAATATAAAAGTACGTGTATGTACGTGTTTCGTTTGTGAGTGCGAGACCTGAGGCCCGATAATGCAGGGGTGACAGTTGCCGGGGTGTGTGAGCCTTACCCAGCCAAGATGACTGTCATGCCTTTTACGTCCCTAACCGGAGCGTGAAGCGGCTTCTCAGTAGGCGGCCACAGTGTGGGTACCCAGACTGCATTGTCTGCCTTTGCGATAAGTATGGTGACTACAACTCTTGGATTCATTTTGGCAGGTTCTAAAAGTAAAAAAAAATCTCCATTTTGGAGGGCAAAAATTATTTTGAACGTTAAATAATCTCAAAAAGGTATATCAAAAGCCTTTACAGTCCACTGCTAGACATAGACCCCTCCTTACAAAGGAGGTTTTATTAGTAGTTGTGAAAATGTATATAATTATAAAGGTGAGTGCAGTGCTAAAACTGAGCAGTTTTTTTAATCGTATCTGCTAGTAGACGTCAAAAATAGATTTATGGTTTAAATGTCATAGTTGTTTTTAAAAGGAAAAAAGCGTATTGCCTATTTTTCCTTATCTTAATGTTTAATACCAGTACATACAAGTGTGAATTCTCGTAAAATAAACACATACAACAAAGACTCACCTTATGAATATAATGTTTGACAACGAGGACCTCATGAATATGAAACGTTTCTGAATTTTGCTGTTAAGAAGTGATTTAGGGGATTTGGGAGACGTAATGGTTTGCAACAATATTGTCGAGATTTTGACATATTGTCTTTTAGGCACTCACGTAACATAACAGCCCTTAATGTATATTCTCCTTTGTTTGTTATGTTCATAAATATTACGACTACAGAATTATGAATGAACAACTTCATATTTAAGGAATTGAGAATACGATTATTTTAAAGTAATTTATAATCAGCCATGCTTCCGCACAAATGGAGCACCTTAACTGGAAGAATACATCAGCTTCACAGAAAACCAGTTTAAGCAATTCTCGATTCCAAATCTTCCTTCTTTTGATTTTTAATTTGTAAGTGTCCATAAGCGGCTGTGGTCACTGTGGTCTACCTTTCTTATTGATTCTTGTGACACTGCATGATAGTTGTAGCAACTAGGATACCTCTACTTTATTCAGAGACGAGGACTGGAGTTCTGTCAAATAGGATTCGAACCTAGCTCAGACTTCAGCTCCCAACAAGGTTCTGTTAACGTTGTATTTATGCATATAAGAATAGCATTGTACCTTTTTGAGAGAAATAAACTATATTTGTATTTATTATTTATACTTAAAACCGGGTAGCGCAAAATATTTAAAATATTAATAAAAATGTTATTAACAATAATTACTTGAATAAAAGACATATCTCTATCTATCTCACATTTACAAAGTAGTATCGTCTGACTTGCTACTTGTAATAGACCTAAAAAACCTTTGCGAATGTATTTTTACTTGTTATAGTTAGAGCAAACATATGCTTAATATCCCGATCTCACAGACATAAATAATGTTCAACACGTTTCGTATTCACGCGACACTGAAATTTGTCATAAATAAATTTCCCGTGACGAAAGCACGTTCTGATATATTTGAACGTAAAATTTATCCACGGATGTCGAACAAAATTATTCTACTGGAATACGTTACTTATAGTAAAGTTGCGGTGACCAATTATTTAACTACTACTGCCATAGACGGATAATATCAAATTTAGAGAAGTGTTGTGTTCGTTTGTATACGCTTCAAAAATTCAAAAGTTTTGGCACTGAGCTACAATTGTTCAAACAAAAATTTGTATTTATAAAACTGTTATAACAGCTCTATTATAACTTATTGTGTGGTATATACCTATTTAATAATAGCTATTTAATAAAACAGTAAACCTATGGGATTGCCTCCGATTCGAAATTAGGACATTTACTAATCGATTCATTTTTACACTTTCTACGGAGTTCACAACTCTATACGGAGTTGTTGACAGATTCATCTTGTGATTATGATTTTTTTAATTTATCATGAACAATATATATTTATGTTTGTATCTACACTTGAATATAGTATGTATGTATATGTATGCCAGTTATGTATGTATGTAGTCTGATTTTTTTGTACTACATGTCAATTTATTAATAGATATACGTTATAGTTTCAAATACACACGATTGTCGAAATAAAGAAGACGAAAATGCTACTATATGCTCTTTATTTCTCCTACCATCAAACACGATCTCAATTATTTAAAAAAAGCATGTGTAATATAATGCTTTTATTTAAATAATTGAGATTGTGTTAAAAATTAAAAGATTTGTAACGTAATATAAAGTCTTAGTAAAATGCAGTGTAAATGCAGGTTATGTTAAAGTTTACACTATCTACCCATCATAGTATATTATGTCTATTCTTCTATAAACAAAACGACAACTGGACCTTTCGTATGTATACGAGACTCTAGAATACTTCACTTATGACATGAACATTTTTATTTTAATTTATTATAATTAGAACTTTAAAGAATATTTTGTTTTATTTTCTAATAAAATGTATAATCGGATTTTGTTTTATGTTCTAAAAGGATTCCAACTTTTCTACCTACCAACGTATGTGGTCATTCATGGAATCAGCTAGACCTTCAGTTTTTGCAATAAGCAACAAGGAAGGAGAAGAAAGAGTTGTTCGAGGAAAGGGGGCTTACGCATATCTCATGGAGTCAACTACGATTGAATATGTAGTGGAGAGAAACTGCGACCTTACTCAAGTTGGAGGCATGCTTGATTCGAAAGGATACGGGATTGCTATGCCACCTAGTATGTATTTTTTTTTACGCACACTATTGAACATAGGCCTCTCCTTAGCAAAGAGGTTTTGACCTACCGTACCACGCTGGTCAAAAAGGTTAATATAGGGTTTGTTTCAAGTTTTGCTTCTCTGTGCAACATTATTGTTCTGCATAATTTGCTTCCATACTGACCTTTTACGATTGTCACAGGATGAATAGAGATGGTGACACTCCATAATATTAATCAATCACCACACTAAAAACTGTGTTAGTATATATGTGAAATATATTTCATCATTTTCTCGTGTACCTGCTGTAGAATGACTATCTTTTTCAAACATTTTTGTCATGCAATTAAAGTATCAAATATATATATGAATAAAGGAATTGATTGTATGGAAGAAGTAATTGTTTTACCGGCCGCTACATCGTTTTCTAATGCGCTAGCCGGTGTGCATTCAAACCCCACATGGGACAACACTTGGCGTGATTCACACATTGTTGTTCTGAATCTGGGTGTTCTTTGTATCCATTTTATGTATATTTGTAAAGTCACTCGCATTACAGGATAGGTTCTTAATGCAGCTATCTTTAAAAGTAATAAATAAAATTAAAAATTAAAAATTACTTAACTAAGAATGAGCAACCTCAATGAGGGTAGTGTTCAAGATCTTTGTGGCTATTGTTGCATTCAAACTCTTGTCAACAAGGTCTCATTATTATTTTATTTCATAGAAATTATGACATATAAAGTCAGTTTTAACTATCAAATACTATTAATCATATTATCATGTCAAATACTTCGAAAAGAGTTCCGAGTCGCTGAATCAACAGAATAATCTTATTTAAGTCTTCACTTATACAGTCTTCAGTAATTTATTATCCAACTATTTCCTTTACATTACAGAATCCTACTTCTTGGCTTATTAACTTGTATATTTGGCGTATTACGAAACTTTGCCAATAATAAAATAAACCTAATAATATTGAGAAACGCCTTTTAGTTAAACAGAAAAACACTTGTAAGTATTTATTCGCATGCAAAACTTCTGCACAGCGAATAATACTTATTCTCCAAATAATGAGAAAAGTTTTTCGTCAATAGGTTCAAAATTGTATTTGGTTTTTTCCATATAAAATTTTGTGGCGCTGCAGACATATGGCAAAGTACTTCATGACTGTATTGAATGCTTGAATTTTTTTGTAGACTCTCCATACCGAACAGCTATAAGCGGAGCCGTTTTGAAACTGCAAGAAGAGGGAAAACTGCACATACTGAAAACAAAATGGTGGAAAGAAAAGCGTGGCGGAGGGTCTTGCAGGGTAAGTAAATGTAAACGATATCGTTAATTTCTCCTAGCGTTAATGCAAACATTTAAAACTTTAAAATGAAACATTCGTCGACTTCTCTTACCATGTCTCATTTGCTTATTTCTGTGCGTTTTTATGTTTATATCGTTGAGAAATTGTATATTAATTATTATAATATATGTAAACTTTAGGATTTTTTTGTTAATTACCGAAAAACATTAGTTGCTAACTGTCTGGATACAAAAATCTTGCCTTTGTTGTACTATTTTGTTCTGATTTTAGCTTTGTAAATGATTCGATCAAGCGATCTTGAAGTCAAAATTTTGAATTGAAAATTTAATTCAAATTTCCTGTAGTGCTAATTTAAATTACAAAACACTAAATAATAACGAGTACGAAAATATATTTTTCTTTTAATTGAAAGGAATAGTTGGAATCCTTAATAATAAAAAGAAAGGAAGTTTGATAATCTTAGAAATAATTTAAATCGAACTACATATATTTTTTTATTATTTTTAATTCGTTTTTTTATCCACGGCTTAGTACACAATCGAGTTTTCTTCTTCCTAGCTTTAATTATTCCTAATATTATTTGAGTTCGCCTACTAGTTGAACTAGTTTACCCTGGTATACCTGAATACCAATATTTAAACGGAGCAACTGGCATACAACTGTCGCAAACTCTTCCTTGGCTACTGGTACCTGAGATGGCGTGCAGTTTTGGTAGGTTCGAGTCCGACATAACATCCTTTCGGTGGTATCCGTGGAGATTACCGCACAAAAAAAAGAGTGATCCAAATTCGAACTTTGACACTAACTGCCCAATAATGATTGCCATAGATGTTTATGACAACCCGGACCAACGGCTAACGTGCTCTCCGAGACCCGGGCGTGAAACATGCCCAACTTCCATATTCCGCGTTTTTATCAGGGATTTCTTGTAAGGAAAACCCTTTTTCCCAACCTGGGAATCGAGCCCGAGACTTCTTGATCAACAGTTGCATACTCTAACCGTAAGACCAACTAGGTAGATAATAAACAATCGGATTTATTTATTTTTATGCTTCCATAAATACTTCCATTCATTAGAACGCATAAAACCCCTTTTTAATCCAATTAATTACAGGGTTTTGTACGAAACCCGATATTTTAATTACTATAAACAAAGAGGGTCGTCAAAAGACATGTTTAATAAAAAAGGCCTTATCTCGTGCCGAAAAGAATTCAATTAATCGAAATCATCACATTTTTGAAAACAAAACAAAAACATAATGAAATTATTTAAAAGCTTTATGTTTGCGTTATTTTGGTACGGCTTAAAAAAATCTCACAATTTATATTATTTTATTGAACTGTTACATGATAGATAATTAATATTATTTGAATAAACCAGGATGAGACATCAAAATCATCGTCGACGGCGAACGAGTTAGGGCTAGCAAACGTGGGCGGCGTGTTCGTAGTTCTAATGGGAGGCATGGGCGTCGCGTGCGTTATAGCTGTATGCGAATTTGTCTGGAAATCCCGTAAGGTTGCTGTTGACGAACGGGTAAGTCATAATTAATCACTTCCAAATTTGAAATATTTATGATAAATTATTTTATCTTTTTTACGTATTTTACTTTCAATAAAAACTTATTAAGTTTAGGTAACACAAAGATTTTTTATTAAGTATATTTTTACAGGTTTTTTCGTCTCATAGTATCTTAAAAAATATGTTTATTTGTGTAGAAAATTAATTAAAAGCATTTACTTACGTATTTTGTTTTTGTTCTAGGTTTATTTTTAAAATGAAATTTATTTTGGTGATATTGTTTTAGAGTAAGTTATTTTGAAATTTACCACCGATTCACCGTTCACCTATAGAGTTAAATAAACATTTTCATAGTTTTTAAAATTACCAACAACGGACACTCGATAAGTTAAATACATTTCACATGAGCACTTAATACAAAATTTGTACTCCCGAATATTACAGTTATTTCACTAACTTGGCTAATATGTTTTACTGTGTTTTAGAATTCGTAATACCAGCTATATTGAGTTTGAAATAAATAATATGCTAGACTCATAATTTACTAATTATTATATTCATATCTTTTTGCATTGAGGTTAGATATAAAACTTACGGCACATATTGAAAGTGGTTATTTCTATTGGTCACTTACTGTACGAGTATGTAATATGTAATAGACATTTTTTTTCAAACGCATTCATCATTGTGTGGACCATAGAAAGAAGAGGTAAGGTATTTTACTTAACAATATAAGAATTTAAACATAACATGCTATAGTTTCAATATTTTTCATCAAATTGTCACTTCCCTTCGTGTTTTGATATTTCTCCAGAATTTTTCTTAAAAATAATGTCAGCGAATAAACTGTAAACTAGGCCATACATCTATTCAATTTTGTTGACGATGTGCAAAAATCCCCTTTTCTAATGGTTACGTTGCTATTTTAACAAAACTTTATGTAGAATTGATGACTAACTACTAATTATTATTATTTTTGTAACGAAGTTCCTACTAGGCTAGACGGTAAAAATTTAGACGAAAATTTGTCACAACACTTTTTGCTATAGTGTAGTAAGACGTGTGGCGTGCACATGTTTGTCTGTCTCTCTCTTTCTCTCATAGAAAGCAAGCCAATTATTTTCGTTTCGTCTTTCTATTTTGCTTTGAATAGTGTAGTGTCGTGACGATTATTTTTGTTTTTTTAGAACTTAGCGAAATAAAAAAATATTACAATTCCTTCACTAATTAATCGAAAGGAACTTCGTTCTATTAATACCTCTCATTTTTTTATTTAAAAAACAAAGAAAAACGAAAAACTTTTAAAAAAAATCAGTATTAAGATTGAAGTTGGCCACTCAAGAGTCACTAGCAAGTTAGAAATATAGATATAATATATATAGAAGAATAGTTACAGAGTGTTTGTATTACAGACGACTTTATATAAGTATATAGGTATACATTTAAGACGAACTTATGTAAGTATACAAGTAAATACTACTACATAGTTACGATGTGATTGTTTATGTTGTTAAAAGAATACTCCAAGTAAACTGTCGGTCTAAATAATGTATTTGTGCACACTTTTCCTTAAGTCAGAATAGAGCTATATATTTTTAATTTTCTTAGTCTTGTATTTATACTAAGTAATTCATATACAAAGAATAAAGAAAAACTTGTTTATCGTTCGACCAAAAATATAATAAGAAAGCAAAAAGTTCTTTATCCTTGTCCACGGACGATTTTACGGTTTTCGCTAAAATTTAGTATCTTTAAACTTTTAAAACTTTAAAAAAAAATTATAAACATATTTCTCCCTTAACCCTCAAAAACCCCGTAAAAGGATTGGCGTCCTCGCGGCAATAAGTGTGATCGTTATGATGAGAGATAGAGGAATAGAACTTGAAAGATTTTTTAAAATAAAATATATAATCATACAGTAATATTATACAATCTTCGGTAACAAATGGCTTCGGTGTGCAGGCGTCCTTGTGTTCGGAGATGGCTTCAGAGCTACGGTCAGCGCTCAAGTGTCCGGGCGGAGGTGGGGTAGGTGCGGGCGGCGGTCCAGGTGGTGCTCGTGATGGCGCCGGCTCTCCATACCTGCACTACGGATTCAGTACTAAAAGCCAGCTTCACTAGCGGCCGGAGCCCGCCTCGCCACCCAGTGACGTGTAACAGGGTGCCGGGCGGACGCTCTCATATAAACCCAGACCAGATGTGATGAGATTCAGTAACTATGAATGATCAAAGTAGCAAAATATCGTTTGTTTAATCAAATAGCGTAGATGTTTACTACATATAATTGTAAATAAATTCATATCTTATTTGTATTAGTAAGTGCTGTTGTACTGTAAGCATGCCAATGTAATGATATCCGAATTGATTGACTGGTTTATTTGTAAATTAATGATAATATCTGTAGGTACCTCTCTTGCCAAACAGTCGTGTGCCAAAGTTGCGATTTATTACGAGTACATTTTATTGTATGCCTGTACGTACGTACTTGTTGTGTATAATGAAGAGTTTAAGATAGAAGGGCTAAAATACTGTCCACTTATATGCAAAAAGTAGACATTCCAGTTGTATGAATGTGAGTGGCGCTAATGAAATAAAAGTGCTTGAATTAAATGTTAGTAGATACAAAAAAAGATCATTTTTTGAATTGGGAACATAATTTTACCGCTCATAACTTAAATACATTGCGCGAATTATTATAGTTTATTTAATTTTTTACAATTGTATACTTTTACATCGAAAAACTTGAGATAGACCTACTTACGTACTTAGTAGTTAGATCGATGTTTAATATTAATCAATTAGGATACATTTGATTAAATAGATTTAAGAATGTTAATATTTATTTCCAGTTAAATTAATCTGTAAATAAATCATATTAATAAAAGCTACTGCCAAAGTAGACAAATTAGTAAAGTTTAATAAAAATGAATAATTTTACTTTTTATTTTTTGCTAAATATATTCGTAAGAAAAAAATTAGATTTTATGGAATTTAATACGAAAATTGGTATACTTGTACTATAAACTGTATGATTGTAAAATTATTACACATTTTATCTCCTAGCAACTTGTATTGTCGAAAAAATATTTATAATATTTATCACACATAATTGCTCATGTATATTACTTTGTAAATGAGATTCAACATTTCTAACGACACAGCTCAATATGTGCCAATACTTGAGATTCCCTATCTATATTATATTTTGTAAGTTTACATTACCAAATTTAAACAAATAAATCGTTTTATTAACATATATGTTGCTATTATTGTATCACGTTGATCTTCGCCTGGTAATATTTCCCCAAGAAAAAAGTAGGATTCAACGTTACTATATTCATCATCATCATCATCATATTAGCCGAAAGACCCCATGGCCATAGGCTTGCCCCAAAGCTCTCAACAATAATCTTGTAGGGAGCCTACCCACGCTCTGTCTTCCAGTACGTGGTCGTTACTCCAAAACTTTTTAACTCTATGGAGCATCTTGTCACCGAATAATGCAGTCCCGTCGACTGCCACTTAATTTTGGCAGTTCTTCGAGCAATCTCGGTGATCTTAGTTCGTCTGTGAATCTTCTCGTTCCTACTTCGATCACACTGAGAACTTTTAATGATATTGAACCTTCTTATAAGGCCCATTGTGAGCGACCATGTCTTTACACCATAGGTTATCACGAGCAACAAATACTGGGCAAACATTTTCATCTTGAAGCACTGCAGTATTTGGGACAAGAAAATATCACGCAGCGTCCTGAACGCTACCCAGCTGAATTGGACTTGAGAACTAACCTTTTTAACAAAATTAGACCTACCAATCCAAGGTTGGATCGAATCAAAAGCTTTCTCATTCCACTAACCCCAAGCATAGTAGAAAGTTATATTCTTTAGAGTTTTGTAGAACTTACCGCAGCGTATGTATATGGTTTATGGTAGTAGAAACAGGCAGACAGATGAATCTATAATTCTTCAATAGGGTGTAGTGTCCTTTTGGATGAAAAGTACTATAAGATTCCTTAACCATGAGTCAAAAAGTTTTCCACTAAGTGTGACAGAATCGAAATCTTTTGAAGAACTTTTAAGATCAGTTCCTTAACCGTAACCCTCTAAAAACCGTAAATCTTCACATGGTGCTTTGTCGTTCTATTGTAACCATTTGTCAGCCATACTAATCTCGTACATTCAGATATCCGGACAAGCGGTGGGCCAGAAGGTTCACACTCTCTGCCCCGCCATTACTTAGACAACTACCATAACCAGGGACAACAGGGCCGCCGGGTACTACCGTTTCTTTGTTGTGTTTGCCATCAGGTGAGATTTGCCATAATCGCCACTACTGTGCTCAGTAGGACGCTGCTGTCCATCCTCTGGTATACTATCCTTTAATCGCTTTACAACACCCACGAGAGGAAATGAGGTGAAACTATTATTGACTGGCACCACAAGGCCTATTCTTTATTGTAAGTCAAGTATTATATATAGTATACCTATTGATAGCTCTGAAATTTATGTAAAAGTAATTTGGCAAACCACTTTATTATTTTACGCGAAAGTGAATCAAAATACTTTGTATAATATTTTTTCAGTATCAGTACGAATTCTTAGTAAAATAAAACAAATAAAGTTTACGTCGCCGCGTTTTGTTTATTTCAACCTGCTGTTGCTTTTATATGACTCAGGTCGTAAAAAGCACACAATGTTCCGGATGGTAAGTATTTGCAGACCGAAGGTTCTTTAATCCTGAAAGCGACCTTTAATACCTGAGCTGTAAGCATTTCTTACTCCTTTGACATTTTTCTGTCTTCAGTGTGGAGTCCTAGGATTGTTTTTTTTAACTGTTCCATAGTTTACTTTTGAATAGTTCAATATGCAGGCAACTTGAACAATCTTTTAAATAAGGATCCACTAAATACTTAAAAAGGACTTTGTATGACATGAGTTAGCGTTATTTGCACTTATAACGTTCCTTTAAATGAAAAACGTATAGTATCAGCTTAAACGATAAGAATCTGAAACTCTTTTTGTTATTATAACTTTTGGATTAATTCAAAGATAAGCCGAGAGCTCGTCAGAGATTAAAAGTTAAGTGGTTAACAGAAAAGAGGTCACTAAAACAATACTGTATATATATTTTCATTAATTAGTTAAAACATAACTTCTATATAACTGTTACAATATTTCTTAATGGTTCTTAAAGACAATCTTGAAGAGAATACTCTGGGCAATAAGTCCGCAGATATACAATAGTGCATAAAGCTTAACATAGAATTTATATAAGATGATGTTCAACTCGATGGTTGCTTTGTAAACTATTCATTCACAAAAACGATTAGCGTTACAAACATGTTTATAAAGTTAGGAATAAAATAAGAACATAACAAAACAAGTAAATGAGCTGTGTGGGAGACCTTTAGTGTCATCCTGTTTTACAACTTTTATACGATCATGGCTATATAGAGTTATGTTCGCTTCTTGCCCGTAATATATACGAGGTTCTCTATCGTAAACTATAACATCTATCAAATATTGTTTTGCCACCGGTGTAAAGTGTGTCTTTTTCCTTTTATTACAGACACAAAGACTGTAATATTTATTGTTGTAGTACTTACTAAATTTGTAACATTTGTCGTAAACTCTACGTAAGCAATTTTTTATTGTAGTTTGATATTTTTTATTGTTTTCTATACGTTAAACTATGACGATTGTTTTATACTCTTAGTGGCATATTTTTCGAGAGTGTTAAAGTATAAAATATTTCCCACCAAAAAAGGAGGCTAGTCAAGAGCTTATCGTATTTTTATATTACGTTCATACGTCAATCTGAAAGTTAAGTTATAACGAAATAAGAGTATAAAAGCAAGCTGTAGTGGCAATTTGCTGGCCATATTCTTGAGCAGAGATCACATCGCGGCAAACGTAGTGTAAGACGTCCGCGGCCCAGTTGGTGTAATAAGTGCAAGATTGCTAGCAAAGGATAGATACCCGATTACGAGAATCAAACCAAGTGCCGTTTAATAAAGAAGCATGTGTGCAGTACTAAACTGCGGCTTATGACGAGTCATTAAATGTTATAAAAATAAAATAATAATTTAAAATTCAAGAAAAATCTACAACTTAGACTAATGAAATAATATTTTACTTATTATTTTACATAAAACACAAATATTTCTTGACTCGTTTTACTACTTTAAGTATTGCATTTGTAGTGGAATATCTGTGCTGTGACGGGAATACTTTTTTCCTGAGCGAGTCCTATCGAAAGATGAAAATAACTGAAATAATAGCTACATACCGAAGTTAATATACGGGCCGATAGTACACCTGACAGACATTTATCAGATCACCCATTGGTTTGAAATACTTTGGTTATAAATATTAATTACTTTATTTTTAATAATATGTACAAAATGTTTGAATTTAATATTCAAATTTCAGAACCTTATTCTTATACTAAACGTAGTCTGAGAGTTGGAAGTTTCCATAAGCTATACTAGTCACAAATAATTATTGGCGTAGAAAGCGTATTGGGCCTTTGTTGTCTATCGGGTGAGTTGTGTAATATAATATAATTTGCGTCATTCTGTTTAAAATTAGTAATTTACTTTTATTCTTAATAATAATGTTTTATAGCAATCTAATAAATAAATTAGAATCTTATATGTACCTATAAATACACTATCCTGTATCAATATAAGTTAGGACCAGTTATATTACCTTAATTGCAATTAAAATTGCCAAAAGAAACCTCTTTTTCGAATATATAATATTTCATCTATTGCCATCAAAAGTAAAACGGCCTTTCATAAGTTATGCTCACTCTGATATTAAGTTTGTTATTGATATTCTCATACAAATGGCTTAGTCAAAGTTTTGGTCAAAAGTTGTATAATATACCTAAAACCATATTTTCTACTAAAACTAACATTGCTTAAAGAAACTTTTCGCAAAGATCTTTCTTCGAATAATATATAATAAGCAATTTGTCAGCCTTGAATAGTTACGAGTGCCCGATTTTTACAGTCAGTGACGGCTGCCTTATTGCCTACACCCACATGGTAATGCAGACATTTGAAGTTTCAAAGCAGCAATGAAGAAATTGTGTTACAGATTGTGTGACTCCAATACGCCCTTAGCGTTCAATAGCTTAAGTTATAATTCAGCAAATCTTTACATACATTTAAGGCAAATTGTAGTTTGTGAAATGATTTATGGCGACCGACATACCTCGGTATAAATCGGTACCGCGGTATAAGATCTACCATATGCTTTATAATTTTTTTTGGGTTTAAATGAAAATAATAAACCGGCAAATAAAATAAAGTATTGCTGAAAGAATAACAATAAAATGACGCTAATACTCTATTTGTAACTGATAATTGTACTTGTCACTGTTAACATCATCAATCATCATCAACAGCGTTTAACAGTCTACTGCTGGGCGTAACCTCTCTTTAACAAGGAGGTTTAGGCCTACTATACTACGTTGACCTGAATAGTTTGTTCCCTTATTCGCCGCTTAGGTTACGACACCCGCGGGATGAATAAAAATAGTGACACTCTGTTTTTAATCCGTCACCATACAGATATATTAGTTTTATACGTGTGACCATTATATATTAAGAAAAAAGTTTTGTTTGTACCTTTATTTTGGTACCTGCTACTTTATCTTACCATTATTTAAAAGTCTATCTTAACTTAGATGTAGAAAGCTGTGAGTGCAATAGTGGTTCCAGGTTCTACCTTACATAAGCATATCTGATTAAAATGATAATGTTAATTACAAGTGATTCAACCACGGAAAAACGTAAATTGTCCACCTACAATAGACTTATAAGGTTTTCTAAAGAAAATTGAACTTGAGACTATTATTTACAGGAAACTTCTTTCTAGGCTTACGTATATTTTTTACACGTTACTGAAATAAGGCTGTACCTGCCGTCATTTTATTATATTTAACCAAATTAATGTAGATCCACGTCCAATAAACCCGTTATGCCGAGAAACTAGATTGTTTAAAATTATTTAATAAAATTACTAGGTAAAATTTGAATCACTAGTTTCCACAAATCTCTTCTTAATTAAAATACAAAATTTAATACGTCTGTATTTAAATGAAAGTACCAGAACCGTCAGTGCCAAAAGTGTAACATAGGCACATTAACAAGGTCCCCGGGGGACTGCGACAATTCAACGTTAATTAGCCAAAACAAAATGGCGTGTCGTTTTGCGCGGGCGGGTGCGAGCGTGCATGCCTCGGATAACTTGTATATTTAACGCTGTTTACTCTACGTAGGTAACGAACATCCCGCGCTTAGCATTAACAACATATGTATACATTTACTCCTCTTGTCAGAGATATTAACATTTTGCGTTCACGCCTGTTGTCACACAGTCATTAAAACATGCCCAAATAATATTTCAAACAAAAATTATGACTGACATAATTTAAATTTTGCATATAGCCAAAAATATGAATTCCCTTTTTTATTTTCTCATGATTAAAATGAACCCTTATCGTTTTTTGTTTAAAAATGTTTAAGAAATAGAAATTTAATAAATTTAATTTTATTCATACAAACGTTTTATCTTAAATACGTTCATGCCACACAGTGGAAAAAAAAGAGGTGTAAAACTCAGTCGCTATCCAAATCACAATTTTCAACGATAAACCATTGAATTTCCACTTTCCGGTTAGAAGGCAAAGAGGAAAAGGGTTTTTGGGACGGAACCCTGAGCGCTGATAATAACACGACTGGTGTTGTTCACGCTTCGTAGCACCTGCTACGAGTGCTACGCAATTTATATTTTTATAGGTTATGTTTTATGTCCTCAATATTGCTCTCGTACTTTGATAGACATTCTTTGGGTTGGATTTATGGTCTCATTTAGCATCAGATATGTAAATTTTCGATGCCATTGAAAACATTTACCCGACATAAAATATACTATCATGTGGAATTAAACAGAATGTGATTGAGGTTGATATTATACAGCGTATAAAACCAATATTTCACATAGAAAATGGTATTGTGTGTAATTAACTTTGAATAAATTGAATGTGAACTAACATACAAGCAATAATCATGTCCGGAAGTGAGAACGTGTGGGGGCGGCGACCAAAGGACCCTCGTTCTGTCAGAGAGCGAGGGCAGAGGAAAGTTATTTGATAATGCAAACGTGCCCCGTACTGAATTACTGTGGTATTTCCAAATCTTTCAGTCTCGTCGATTCATCGTAAATCTATCTCACGTACGTAATTTTAACGAACGTTGAACATAAATTTAACACACGTAGGTACTGCAGACATTTGGCCGCGTCAGCGAAATGCTGACCTAAGCAAACCTATTTGAGAGATTTTAGTAGGCTTTTTAGGGACTGTAAAATTTTTGTGGTTACAAAATTTACACTGTAATATTTCGAATGTTAGTTTACTGTTTATTATTGATATTTTCTTATTTGGCAGCCGTAATAAATGATGTTTTAAAAATGATGATTAAATATATATTATAATCATCTAACTGCTACTCTATCCAACTAAGATAGGATCGTAAATATCAACAGAATTCTATGGATCTGAAGTTTTCAGTAGCCATTGTAGTATTTGGCGATTGTTTATTGTCACCCAGTACCAGTTTATCATTAAGTATTTATGTAACATGAACAGCTGAAATAAGTCCGAAAGAACACAACTTAAACTATTGTTTAAATGAAATAAATAAAAACTGAGATAAATAATAAAAAGAATAAATTTTAAAAATAATCATTTTTTCAAGAATTGAGCCAGAAATAAAAAACTTCATATTCTTATCGCTTTGGTCGGCAAAGTTGAGGTATTAATATGACTCGAACTAAATGTTTACCAAAATTAGGTTAAAACCACTAATTCTTTATTTCCCCTATTATTAAAATACACTATTATAATACATTCTTTATTATCTTACCTATTAAATTCTTTTACTGATAATTAAATACTATATACTGATATTATATTAAATATTTTTTTCGGAAATCAATTAATTTGATACATGATCCCACGCACTGTATTATTTACTGCACCGAAGGAGCTGCAAAGGAGATAAAAATTTACGAATCTCATTTAATGTTTTCTCTCTCAGCAATAGTAAATAGATAAATATGGCAAATTTTATTATTTGTGTTTATCCACAAATTAAACGCATTAGATGCGTACTTGACAGATAACAACAGTTTGTTAACTGTCAAGTACGTATATTAAACTATTTAATTTAATGACACAAAATGATATAGATTGCCTCAAACGACGAACGTTATCACAAATGGGTAGAAATGTAACTGTTATTGTCACCGACTCTGTATATACTAACGATATAGACATCTACCGATCGCAATTTATAGATATTTGACGGAAGAATTGTCGCCATTGATGCGTTTTATTGCCTCGAGAGAACTATAAAACCCGGCTGTGTTCTAATTCACGTACTCTACTAGATACCCTGTACATTTAACCGAATATTACACAATTGATAGTAAAAGAAATATAATGTTACGAGACTTTATTTGTGAGAAATAATCATTTTATTACTAAGGACAGAACCACAATGGAGCCATTTTTTTGGGTCCCTAACAGTTATAATCCTATTTTTAAATCTCACTTAACCCATATTTAAAGTTGCACATCTGTAAATGACAATCAATTTATTTTACATACCTTGTTAACCATTTTACACACTATTGATATATTTCGAACGATGATTAATTGGTTTTGTATAATAGTTAAATGTTAGGTCGAAGACAGCGACATTGAAATATACTGCTGAAGTGTTGCAAGGTGATGTTTTATCTAATTTGTTTTTATCTCAATTCTATTTTATTTTTAAATATTTACGTATATGATCTTCAAATCTATACACAAACTCAACTAAAAAAAATATCGGAATCTTTCGCTATCATGAACTTGGATTTGACACGGCTGTGTAAATGGAGCAGTGAGTATGGAATCACTCTTAATTCATCAAGAAAACAAAGTCAATGTTGTGGGTAGTACCAGAATACAGTCTAAAATTGACTGGTCTGAATTACCTGACACAAGACTTTGAACTCCTGATTAGTACTTGTGTTAAAAACCTAGGGATTTTAGTTATTCCAATAACGTGTAATTAATAGGCAAGTGTTTGCATCAGCAGGTTCTCCTCTTCTACCTGCGGTTACTATAGTTACACTAGCTGAATCCCTGCTCCTTCTCATACTTGATTACGCTGATATCAGCTATCTCGATATCACTGAGAAGCAACTTGATAAACTTGAGTGCCTTGAAAACATTTGCTTCAGATTTATAATTGACGTACGCAAATATGATCATTAGAACAGTTACACATGACTAAACAAATTCATAGTTATTAATATATATATATTAAGATTATGAATTATTTTGTTTATACATATGTTTATCTCCATACTTATTTTAGACACTTTGAAGCCATAGTGATTCTCAAAATATATAAACTATCGTTTTTCATTGCACATATCGTCTTGTTAAATTCAAATAAAATATTGTCATGGGTGTACAACAAAGTACATGTTACTCTGTTCCATTCGATATTTGCATGGAGTAATGCCTAAGAGAATAGAATTATGTATATTTGTTAGAATATAATAACGAACCGCATTCAGCATCAAATATTTAAGACGCAGCTAATCGTTACCCGTTGGGTCAATCTAAGCAAAAACTGTTGCCACGAAACCTTCGTTTTAATTAAACTAGCTAATTAAACGCTTGCTGAATGTCTACTGAAACAAACCGTTTTAATGACTCTTCCAACATTTAAAGACTTTTATTACCACCTCTGCATTCCAGTTTTAATTTACTTAGATTTTGTTTATCTTCGCTAATTAGATAAAATTATTCAAAATATTTTTGTTGCAGGTGCTTTACGTTAAAAGGTATTTTTTTTATACTTCTGAGTTAACTTTTCATCTGTCTGCACATCTGTTTGACTATTTTTCACATTAATAGATATCGGTATTTTTATTACCAAATATTAAACAATATACCTAAATTATTTCAACAAAAACATTGGAGTACTGCTGACCAATGTTGGCCAAGGAGGTCAATCTCAACGAAGATTAGCCAACTACACAAGGGACATTATAGGGCACAAGTGTATGCAAAAACACAGATGCACTCTCTGTTTCCTCACTCTCACAATTTGGGACTGGGAAGAGACCTGGCACAAGGCCGGTGACTTTATGTGTTATCCGAGGCACGGGAGTTAAGTTCTCAACTTCCAAACTCCAGCTTATTATTAAGGATTTCTGTAATTAGAAAAACTCAATCACACCTTTTGACCCGACCCCAGATTTGAACCCACAAGCTCTTAACCGGCATTCGCATACGCTAACCCCTAGACCAACGAGACAGACAAAATTAATATGGTATGTATGAATATGAACAGCAAAATGTACCTTTGTAAATTTATTAATATTTTCCTAACCCAGATTACCTGTTATTTCTAATAATAGTATGTAAAATTTTCACACCGAAACGCCTTCTCAAGCTCTTATTCTGGGGCTAATCCTTAACAAAACAATTGATTCTACGCAAGTACACAACCAAATAAATATCCCGTGTTGATTACAAATCACAACGTAGCTTATACCTATATAAACGACCATAATCCTGTTCAAGAGGTATTTGTGTGTTCCGTAAACTGCTCTTACTGAAGGGTACTCTAAATGCAAATACTGCAAAGTCGCGAGACTGGTACCGCGTTGCATAGCTGTCAGCTTCAAATAAACATAACATTTAATATTTACGATTCATTTGTATTATTAAACAACACTTGAAGGTATTATGGTTTTTACTGTTGTTCATCGAAGTCCCAAATTAAATTCATAATGATTGAATTAGGAAGGTTTATATGTACAATACATGTATATTATAGGGGAGAAACACAGATAATTGTAGAGGTTTCTAATGTGATGTCGTAAATAAACACATTTTTTGGCGCTTACACTCCAAACGCTGGCTAAATGCTACGAGATAGATCAAAATAATACACTATAATATTGTCCACCTTAAAAAGGTTTACCTTTATTCTTTACTTTTTACGAAGCGGTTTTAAGCATTATAGCATTAATCCTTATCCAATTAAGTACCTTAAAAACATTGCTCATTTAATGTAGATCATTATTTTTAGCATGCAATTTAAGTAAATATTTTTGAAGATTTAAAATACAGGGTCATAGCGGTTTCGACGATACCGGCCGGGGACCGACCGTTTGTTTGTTTTTCTCACACGTTTGCCACAGCTCTCTAGCGAGGAAAATAACAGAACTTACATAATAAAAACGTACTTTTCAGAGTGACAACGTAATCCGTACCTATAAGTACGTTACGATAAATAAAAAAATAGAAATACGAAATTGTATGTATTTAAATACTAAAGTGAATTCTTTTTTAAACCAAATCGTACTTTTCTGAGCGACAATTTTTCAAAATTATATTATGTAATGACCAAAAAGCTGTGAATGTTACAAATAAAGATACTCTGTAGTATATTTAGCTTCAGTATCGTAGCTGTGCGAAACCCAGGTGGGTCGCTAGTATATTATTTATTAAAACGACCTGACGTTTGCCTTCTAAAAGAAAAAATAATTTACTGATTGGCATGAAAATTACACAAATCATCAAATAAGCTGTATTGTCATCAGCTCTGTATAACCGAGCACAGTTTCAAGTGATAAATCACTTGTAAACAGAATACGTCGGCGGGGCAATGAAAATATAATAAACTAAAGCATTCCTACACTCTCATAATAGTTTTATGAGTGAATGACGACTTTTTTTGCTGTTACATACTCTTTTACTTTCTTCACTTGCAATTTACTTAGTACTGACAAGTTGTTATAATATTATAATAAGATACGAGAAAACAAATGAATTAGGATTGATTGGGTTTGTATAAAACGTTCCTTGCAATAACTAATAGGTCATTATTTTAATGGAGACGTTTTTATAATGAGCTTAACAGCGGTTCTTGTCAATCCACATCGTGTACTAATCAGATAAGGATAAATTTATGTACCGTCTTTCCTTGTGTACACAGCATAAAACTAAAATGCAGCAAAGTTATTTAATTTTGTATTAATAGATATTCAGAATCACCTTTAAGCATGTTAATAATTTATCTATCAAATAATTATTACTATTATTTTATATACCTAAGATTATATAACCTAAGATTTTTCGGTCTGTGAAGAGTCTTGATATGTAATTTGGACCAGTTCTGTTATTTTTCTGAATTACGACGTATATCTACGTATAAATAAGATAAAGTAAATATTTTTATACAGTAATAAATAATAGATGAAAAATAAATTGCTATGTTTATATTGTTCTGTAGAAATGCAGTTTGTATAAGTATTTTCACATAATTTGTTAAACAATTACGCAACCATATAGTAAATGAAATGAAACTTAGTAGATCCCTTTTCACAATCGTGTTGCTCTAGCTGAGTATAATAGTGTCAGGATAAAATACCGAAGCCAAATCTCACCCCGTCCGTGATGCCCGTTATATAACACAGCTCTTTTAAGCAAATTGTGCGTTAGAAAAGAAACATCAAAAGATTCTTTACGACAATAAACGTTACTAAGGTTGTAATGGAAAATTCTTTCTATTGTGATTCTTCACGTTTATGAGAATACATAAAAATCTACCTACCTTTATACTTTCTTTCACAGATATTTTATGTCAATTCATCATTTATCTATGGCACATTCATATTTATATAGCAGAAAGTGCGCAATTCAAATCCTTCTCTTACAAACTACAGTATTGGTTTATCAAAAGGGGTATTGAAATCCGTTTCAAGTATGTTGATTTCGTGTGAAATGGTATTAAATACATAACTGGAGCAGCGATACACATAATTTATGGCATCTTGTATGCCTTAAAAGAACATTTCCCAATTGGAATCTTACAAAAAAGACTTTTTCAAGACTAGTTTCGTTCACGATACGTGTTAAATAGATAATAGTCAGAAACGAACTTTCAACTTAAGCTTAGTGCTGTAAAGCAACTGAGATTTTTTCTCAAGTTTATATTTTAATAAAATCGAGATATAGCGTAAAACACTGGTTACCGTGTGTTGTGTTAAGTAGGTACCTGACGGGATGCTGGGCTGCAGGCGCACGAAGAAATCTGGATGTCTTAATAACAGCGGTTCCCAGATTCCTCCTATCTCAGGCGCAGAGCGGCACACCGTTTGGTTACAGTCGATCCAATTCCGACACACCATCCCGCCGTAAACCCCGGTGGGGTGACGGCCCGAGGGGGTTTCCACACGTTAAACGAAAAGATACTTACCTGACCATCCTTATCGAAGATCGACGGTTTTTAGGTGCTAGCGCTATTTTAATGTATGTATTATAATTTTGTAGAAAGGTGAGTGAGTACTTGATGATTGAGCCGGGATGAACTACCAGATCCCCACTTCACTCGAACTACCCGACACTTCCTAATAAACACTTCACAAATCACCGTCAATATCGATGTAGTGGCTATCACGACATACGAATAATTCCGTTATTTCATAGCGGACCATGAACGACGCGAGGAGAAAGCAAGATAGAATATCATAAATACTGTTCTAATGTAGATACTAGCACGACACGCAAAACAATTTCGTTATTCTGTTGCGAGCCACTGAACAACGTGAGAAGAAACAAATTAGCAACCGCATGCGGAGAATTAACATAGGTACTATTCTGTACAACGCCTATCCTAACATTCTTACGTCAGTGTGGCGAGTCACACGCCGGACTATACAACTCACCTCCCGTAAATTACCGAACACTAGAATTTGCACGGTTTCACTTGCTTAAAAGTAGTTGTACTATCATATTTAACTGTATGAAAGGGAATCTTTGTTTGTGGTAATGTGTATGAAAACTTGTATGATGATTGGATGAATGTTGAAACCTTCGAATTCTTTTCGCCCTCAGGGTTACGGATATCTGATGCCAGTTGCTCCGTGAAAAAACACTCATTTCAAGTAAAACTGCTTGAACTGGTAACCGACCCCAAATAGTCTTAGGATTAATAAAAGCTAGAAAAATGATTGAATTAAACCTTGAAAGCTACAAAATTAAAAATTTTATATCGCTAACTATTGTTTACACAATCTTCAAATTGCTAAGTCCTCGTATATAAAGCCTCGTGTATACGTCTGTCGGTTTAATGCTGAATTTCATAGATACCCAAAGGGCGTGGAATATGTACATATTTTCCTTGTTGTAATTACAAAAATATCAGATAAATTTGTACGAATGAATAATTGCTGGGTCGGACTTAAAATTATCGAGGCACGAAACGCCCTAGAGATAACATTCTGTTCACATATTATTTTAGATACGTGACATTGTAGCTCAGACATTGTTACTGTGCAAAATCTTACGTAATAGTTTTAGTTGAACATTGTACAGTCACGCACATACACCCAAATCGTCAACTGTTTGACCTGACTACCTAAAATGTCTTCAAAATGGCCGTTTCAAATTTTAAAACGCCCAAGAAATCGCTTCAAGAGTTAAATTAAAGTAATGACGGGCTTTTTCCTAAGAAAACATTGCAGAACGGTTTAAGGTATAGAAGGTAAAATTAAATTTCTCGTTTTAATTGAGACGCTGTGCTAACATTGATAAGCTGATCGACAAATCTTTAACTTCCTCGACTATTTTAATAAATGTAATTAATAACTGTACTGATTGCAAGAAAGGAAACGAGATTCAGCAGCAATGTGAGGGAAAATGTTTAATAAAGTTGTAGTTGAATTATAAAATAAGGTGTAGTCTTTATAAAAAGTTATAATTGTTATTATTTTTACCAATATAATGACAAAATATTGCCATCATACACTTCTTCCCACTTCTACAAGGAAAACATTGTTACGCTTTAGGTAACCCACTAATTATTATTAATAATATTCCGTCTGAATTCAAAAGTTTAATTTATAAAAAGTTAAAAATTAATTACGTTTTAAATATATATAAAAGTAGATGAAACTTATGACATTCAGTTGTATACCTTTGTCACTCATATAAATACATTATATATTGTTTTGTAATTATTCTTAATGGGGCATTACAAGATACGAAACACAATTTTATACCTCAATATCGGCCTGAACATAAATCTTGAACATTAAAGTACAAAACACGTCACGAATCTAATGACTTATACATTCATAAGTCATGTTATAATATCCATTCATTCTACTTTACGAGCAGACACTTCATATACACTGTTTCCCCTTGGAGGCTCACAGCCTATACATTTCTCAGTTACAGATACGCTTTAAGCGCCTCCAGTATTCATTTAAAAACTACTATTCATCCATTCCGTCTTCTGTATAATCTACCTTTATATCGTACAATATTTTAAGGAATAAAATTTCTCTTCTTTATATACGAATTTACAATTATGAATAGGAAATGATAGGCATACGCTTCACTGTGGCACATAGTGGTGCGTTGAAGAGGAATGATAAAATCAACGTGAAAAACAACCTTTATAGTGTGTGGTATTTCTAAATTGAAACTCAATCGGTGCAAAGTTTAATTTTGGTGAGCAACGAGTGAGGAAGTACGCTTCAATAACTCACACAGCAATGTAGCAATTGATTTATACCAACTTAAAGTTTACGTTTATTTAAATACATAGAAAAATTGAATATGTTTTGGGATTAAAGAAAATACTTCCACTCATTGCACCTAAGTTGTTTTTGTTACCAATCAGAGAACACTCTTATTGAAGGGTATTGAATATATCATACTGCCTTCTCATCCTTTTTTTTAAATATATATATATATGTATGTATCATATGTATAATATGGCCAGTGCATGAGTCTATCGATAAAGTGGTTTCGGGTTCGATTGCCGGGTCGGATCAAAAACTATTACAGAATTTTTCTGATTAAATAAATGCTTAGTAACAAGACGAAGTTTTGCAGTTGGGGTCCTAGCCCCTGTCTTGGAGAGCACGTAAATCCATCGATCCTGCCCCTGATCTCTCTCTGGTCGTATCGGACAGCCGTCGCATCGATTAATGAGAATGAAGGAACGAAGAGTACACCTGTGTTTGCGCGCACATTTGTCCACTCTCACTGGTTTCCGTTGAGATTGACCACCGTGGCTGAAATTTGCTTAAATACATCATCATCATATTTTTACATAAACATTTATATATCCAACACATTGTTTTAACTATTCTATGTATTTTAAGGTTTTATTTACAATTACCAACCATATACATTTCTCATTTAATTCACCATATTTGCAGCATGTATAAAGCAGAAGAACTATTATTTTTCTATGAATTCTACTGTTGTTCACAGAAATTTAATTCCTAAATACATATTTAATGTGACGTTGTTATAGATAGTTTTAGTTTCAAGTGAAATATTTAGTACTTATCTTACAAACAAAAATATTGACGCGTATTTCCTACTGGGACTTTTGTTCGTCTGCACCTACATTTACATCGACATCTGTGATTACGAATACAAAATAAAACAATTCTTCAAAGGAACTTATTGAAGTATAAACATATATTCACCTTTCCTCTTCTATGCAAATTTCCTTTAGCGAGTATCAGAGAGCGTAGCGTTGGTTATTTAGTCGTCACTACAGAGATGATATGAAAGCATGAGCCGTGACATACATAATTTATCAAAGGATAGGTGGTGGGTGTCAGATTGCCTATACCACCATATGTGGTTATACTGATTTATGGTTGGTGAGGTGCAAATCTCCGCTTCAATTGCTAATAGGAACGAAACCTCCTGTTAGTAGATACACCATAACCTATTAACGCGATGTACAAATCATTTACATAAATCAATATAACCATGATATGTAGCAGTGTGTACAGCCCCCAAAGGAATCTTGATATAAGACGTAAGAGTTCTTCACAATATACTAGGGAATACGATTGATATCTCTACTTGTAACACTTTCTATAAATAGTATATGCAATAGCTAGCATATATACACGTAATTCGTCTGTACTAAACTTTGTACGTCGTGATTAAATAAATCCAAAAAGTCATAAAGTTGTTATCAAGTTAGAAAGAATATTAGATCCACTTAAATACACAGCTGTTCATGCTAAATCCTTTTTATATAGACTAGTTAAAGTAGTAAAGTTTTTAAAACAAAACATATAAAAAGGAGGACTCGATAGATCTTATAATTGTGTGTTATACGTTGAATAATAATACACACTGACAGTTGATATGTGTATCAACGAAGATTCAACCATAAAATTTGTAAAATACTAAGCTAAAACAATGTAATGCACTGAATTAACACTAAACAAAACGAGATTTTCTTCTATGCGAAAAATTCTTGCGGATGTATATACTTAGTCTGGCCATAAATACTGTTACACTTAATTATAAAAAAATATTACATTTGAATTTCGAATCTGTCATTTTTATACGATTGTTCATTGTGTTTTCTCATTTTGGCGCCAATACATTGTAAAATATTTTGCGATATTAAAATGGTGTGGGGTGATAAAGAGAACCGAATCGCTGTGATAGCATTACACAAAGTAGGTATGGAGCCAAATGCAATTTTTAAAACTCTCCATACACTTGGTATTAGTAAAATGTTTGTGTACCGGGCTATTAATAGGTACAATGAGACCTCCTCTGTTTGTGACAGAAAAAGATCTGGCCGTCCACGTAGTGTTCGTACGAAAAAGGTGGTCAAAGCAGTAAGGGAAAGAATTCGAAGAAATCCTGTCCGAAAGCAAAAGATTTTATCTCGGGAAATGAAGATAGCACCTAGAACCATGTCGCGTATTTTAAAAGATGACTTAGGACTTGCAGCCTATAAGAGACGCACTGGCCATTTCTTAACTGATAATTTAAAGAAGAATAGGGTGGTAAAATCGAAACAACTACTGAAGCGGTACGCAAAGGGAGGTCACAGAAAAATTTTGTTTACGGATGAGAAAATTTTTACAATTGAGCAACATTTTAACAAACAAAATGACCGTATTTATGCTCAAAGCTCTAAGGAAGCTTCCCAATTAGTCGACAGAGTGCAACGTGGACATTATCCGACTTCAGTGATGGTTTGGTGGGGTGTTAGCTATGAAGGAGTGACTGAGCCATATTTTTGTGAAAAAGGTATCAAAACATCGGCACAAGTGTATCAAGATACCATTCTTGAGAAGGTAGTTAAGCCCCTTAACATCACCATGTTCAATAACCAAGTATGGTCCTTCCAGCAAGACTCGGCGCCGGGTCATAAAGCTCGGTCCACGCAGTCTTGGTTGGAATCGAACGTTTCGGACTTCATCAGAGCTGAAGACTGGCCGTCGTCTAGTCCCGATCTTAATCCGCTGGATTATGATTTGTGGTCAGTTTTAGAGAGTACAGCTTGCTCTAAACGCCATGATAATTTGGAGTCCCTAAAACAATCTATACGATTGGCAGTGAAGAATTTTCCCATGGAAAGAGTGCGTGCTTCTATTGATAACTGGCCTCATCGTTTAAAGGACTGTATTGCAGCCAATGGAGACCACTTCGAATAAGCTTTTTATATTTTTAATTGTTTTATATTTATGTATTAAACTGACACACTGTAAAAGTAATAAATGTTATTTGCAGTTAACAATTTTCTTTTTTCTTTATTACAATATTTATGGCAAGACTAGGTATATTACGCGCTCTAAAATGTACTCACATATTCATATTAAATCCGGCACTAAATTAGAACGAAATATATTTTATCTCTGTACACACCTACTGGAATTAATGAACGGATAAACGCTAAAACCGCAGCTACCAAACCTAACATCAGTGGCACGGAGTACCCAGTATTTACGGATCTCTGAAGCTAGTAGATAACATGCAAAAACTTTATGAATACAAACAACCTCAAGAGCTCTTAGAAAACTGGTCATTATCCCGTCGGTACTACGCTTCTGTTCCCTACTAATCAGAACATTTCGTGGTTAGATGTTGTTTATCCGGTGGAAAAGACAGAATCAATCAATTCATCACACTTTGGCTTTGGAGATTAATGGTCAAATGTAGCAGTGGCTCTGTTCGTCTATCACTATTTGTCTGTCTGGTATAACCGAGTTCTTGAAAGCTTTAGATTTTTGTCATGCAATTATTGTGAGTAAGTATTTCTGTGTTTTCTTTAATATGATATGCCTATGTGTCTCAAAAATGTTGAAATTTCTGCATTATTGCAACATTTTCTGATAATAAGCGTTTATTCGCAGTATAATATTATATAATATAACCTATAGCTTTCCGGTAAGTAGGCTATCCGAACTTGAACGGTTTTTTTAATTCGAACTAGTACTTACCACCTGTGATTAACACGTTAAGATAACATTTGTTAAAAGTAGTATGACCGGGTTGGACCATGTTTTATTTGTCTGATCTACAAATATTCGTCTCGGAGCTTAGGTGTTTTCAATTTATAATATGTATGTATTTACAAAAAAAGAGCATTCTATTAGTCAGTCTAGTAACTATAGTACAAGCTCTGCTTAGTTTGAAACTAGATGGCGTTGGGTGTCAAATGTAAAAAATATTTGTTTATTTATCAACACTATAATACTTTACATATTATAAGTGTAAAATAAACTTTAAAAACATATATAGCATTTTATACCGTCGACCAGTACACCTCAAACTGTGTAGACTGACGTGGTATTTAAAAGCTACAAATACTCTTATAGAAAGCTTTTATACCCGTTTTAAACAAAACTTTGAGTTATTTAAGTGCTGCGTTTCATTTTACTAAAGGCAGTCGCCTATAAAACTTTTGAGGATAACGAGCATACATTTCTTTTCATTTTTTAAAGAGAATACGTTTTGAAATCATTTTAAATCTTTCGGTAATTTTTCCGAGATGCATTTGCAGTATCTGTAGATAATAATAATGTAACTAATTTTTTTACCTACAATTGCAATGAGCAATCTCAGAATGTTAAACGTATTAACGTTAACGCTTGTTACATGTATAGAATGGGTCACGAATTAGTTAACATTTGGAAAAATCGTATAAAAAAATCATTTGATATGTTATAAAAATTGTTTTTTTTTACAAGAAAGTTAATTATTTGGAATTTATTATTTAAAAATTATATATTTTAAATGACCACTGATTTGATGTTTGCTCTCTTCTAAGCGAGCATCGAAATTTTCGAAAACTCGTCGCCAAAGGGACCGTGAGATCACCGACATCTCTGCGCTGATTTTTTCTTTTAGTTGACGTAGCGCATTTGGTTTAATGATGTACACACGATTCTTCAAATAATCAAATGAAAAGAAGTATCCTAGGGATTAATCTGGACTTCTGGGTGGTCATGGAATATCACCTTGCCTGGAAATCAGCTTTTCCGGATACATGTCTTTGACCACCGGCAGGGACTCATTGAATGTGTGACAGGTATAGCCAGCAAATTCCAGTAGTATTAGTCCCAAGAACGTAACATGGTGCACGGGATGTTAGATTCAAATATTAACGAATTCTTGGCCTACCTAATATATTAATAAATAAATACCACAAAGTGTAACGTCAATGAAGTTATTAAAAACTAACACTTGTCTTTTTCAGTTTCCTTACAAATAAACTTCTTCATCATATCACATCAACAACCTTCAATAATCCGTTGCTGGACATAAGCTTCTTCTTAGAAAGGAGGTTTTGGAATACTGTACCATGCCAGCCAGATGGATGGTATTGGGTGTTTCAGATTTTCCTTCCGTTTGCAATGATGTTGTCTTGTGTAGTTTGCTTTGTATTCTTAATCCACCAGCTCACGGAATCCGAAGATATACATTATACGTAGACTAAAGTAGACTTTACTTGCTTAGCAGCTGCAATTAAACACAGTTAAAAATAAAATTTTTATTTTAGTTAATGTTAACAGAAAATGATATAATATATGATGAATATAGGAAATGTACAGACTACACAATACTACAATTTTATGCTGTTGACATAGAAGGGGTGTTATAATTTTCGATATACATTTTGTTTGAAAAATACCCCTAAATTGTAATGTAAGCTTGGAAACAATGAAAATTTACCAATATATACAGAGACCAGACTTTCATAAGACTGTAAGATGTATTATAAATAAAATGTATATTTCCTTACAATATTTTCAATCACACTTAAAACAAGTGACAATAACAGAACTTGAGAATAAACAAAAAAAAATAGCAACTATCATCCTTATTAGCACTTTTATTAAATATTTGTGTGATCGTTTTGGAATTAGTAATATCGAAGTATAATAATTTACAAATATAAATACACTTTTTAAGACCTTCAGCTTCTTCAATAATTGATAGAGTACATTAAATACAAGCTGTTTAGGTTTTATGATGCAGTTACCTAATTAGTTAGACAATTAATTGATACACTTTTTATGGGACACTCTCATGAATCTCTCCCACGCAACCACTACTGTAAGTAGTGACTCAACATAATCCGCAAAGAAATTAATTAGAAGAAAACTGGAGGAGTTAGATGTATATAAAGTCCAATTTTCTCCTTAGCAAAGCGAGACAAAAAATGAAGTAAAAATAGACATTCACCTTTTAAAACAGGAAAGCGCCACGGATATAAAATATTGTACGTCCTAAAGATTTTTATATGACAGAATCGCCTTAACTCACGAAAATTCACCTTAATTAACATAAAATACCCATAGTATATCATCCGAGATGTCATTTGCAAGCTATTCAACAATAGTTACGTTCAATGTTATTAGATAGATTACATTCCCGGAGGATATGGTGAGCTGACTGTTCACAGTTAGAGTCAGATTTTGAGTATTAACACAATGGTGACCCAACTAATTTAAATGAGTGTAAAGTTACAATGGTCGGTAAAAATTGAGCGTGACAGTGATCCATCTCATGCCGTGCACTCGATAGCCGTTCACGAACGGTTGGAAAGATCTAGTAAATCTAAAGCCCCTCAAATGATTCGTCCTGTCGTTGTTGCCATTAGTCTATGAAGTTGTTATAGACATTAGACAGATATTGAAACAATCATTGTGAAGTAACTGATTCACTTAATACGAGTTGACTGGCTCTATACCAGGTTTGTTGTATGTATTTTTAGAAAAGCTGAGGTAACAAAAAGTCAGATAAAACTACAGAGAACAAATCCATATGATAGTAATACATTATTTCTTTTGTTCACACATCGTTTGGTACCGGTGAAAGTGGGCTAACATATTATCGTTGTCCTTAAATAACCTTAACCTTAATGCTATTATGTGTGTACATCAGAGACTAGACATTTTTAGGTTACTCTTAAAATAAATTAGTACAATTAGGAAGAAAAATTCTTCCTTTAGATATGAAATTGAATTGTAATAATAAATTAGTATTAGTTATTTTTTTAATTTAATGTAATTTAATTTTCTTAAAAAGACAACGCCCACACTAGGCATAAATCCTGTGTCGCGGGGGACTTTTACAAACATACAAGAAACGGACATAAAGAACACCCAGACTCAGAACAACAATTAATGGATCACACAAAGTG
This sequence comes from Hypercompe scribonia, assembly GCA_949316085.1. NCBI lineage: Eukaryota > Metazoa > Arthropoda > Insecta > Lepidoptera > Erebidae > Hypercompe > Hypercompe scribonia. The sequence goes on from OX438980.1 coordinate 12,744,961, forward strand.
TAGTCGCATGTGGGATTTGAACCCACAACACACAGCGCAGGAGTGAGCGGCGCGGTGACTGCTTAAACCACTAGGCCAACCGTGCTGTCTAGTAACAATATGCGTATAGAGAGGCCTACGTCCAGCATTGGGCTGTTAAAGGCTATTTTTTTTTTTTACGTCTTTAGTGGAATAGGCGTTTGTCCTCTATCTCACCTGATGGAAAGTGCAGATGAAGACGAAGGTGGTACACGCCCATCCAAAAGATACCTGTTCACTCTACTCTTAAAGGCTCCAGAGTTCATGTCATCAGGAAACATAGACCCAGGCAGGTCGTTCCAAGTCTTGGCGACTCTCACCAAAAAAGAGCTGTCAAACCGTTTAGTTCGACTTTTGGGTATGTCAACAACGTGTGGATGAAATTTTTGCCTGCGCCTAGTAGTCCGATAAAGGAACGGAGATGGCTCAATCAGTTCGAAGAGAGCCTTCGAGCACTCTCCAAAGTGTATCCTATAAAAAACCGACAAGCTAGCAACACGACGACGATGCTCAAGGGTGTGCAGTCTGCTATTTGAGAGCTTTTCGTTATTAATTAGCCTACGGGCTTTTCGGTCAACTGAGTCCAAAGCTTCCAGGTGATATTTGGCTGCACCATCCAAGAGGTGGCTACAGTACTCCATGCAGGATCGAACTTGGGCTGTGTAAAGATTAAGCAGCTGTTCAGAGCTGAAATACCGCCAAACCCTTGAAAGAATTGACAATTTCTTTGACGCCGCTTGTACCATAGACTCAATTTGTTGACCAAAGTTGAGGTTAGAGGTGATGGTAATACCTAGAAGCCCTAGATGGTTAGTAATCGGTAAGGATACACTTTCGAAAGTGGGTGTTAGATCGAAGGTACTCTTTTTCGCGGAGAAAAGACACGCCTGTGTTTTGGAAGGGTTGAACTGGACGAGATTGGCGTCACCCCAATCGGACACCCACTGTAATGTCACGTTCACCCGTTCAATCATGGACTCTCTCAAGGACCGTATTTCCTCTGGACTAGCTCGCGGGTTGGACATGTAACATTTATGTGAATACATCATGCGTTACATACATTATTGTAACATTACATTACCTAGACGAACTTGTTGACTGCTTTTCGAAACAAATTCGCTGTTTATAACAAATACTATTTGCCTTACCGCCCCTTTTGAGTTTTGTGAGGAAATAGCGATACACATCTTACCACACTTACATACAACAGCTATAATATAATTCAAGTCAATCTATTACCGTTTAATATAAAAACATGAAACTAACGCCACTCACTTCCTCACTTGAAAATCTTTCATCAATCATGAAGCAATACAAGTATACAAGACAACATCATTACAAAGAAAAGGAAAACTTGAAGCAAACCCTATACCAACCCGTCTGACCAGCGTGGAATAGTAGGCCAAAATCTCCTTGCTAAGGAGAGACCTATGTCCAGCAGTGGACTGTACAAGGCGGTTGATGAAAACGTTATCGAGAAAAAAGTAATAAAAATAATGGACTTGGGTAAACTTAATAAATGCTACTGTACAATAAAGACCCTTGGGGGTTCTTCCGATAGCTACTACAAGTAATATCAAGTCTTAATCTCCAAATAATTTTTCTTACAACATGACGTCAAAATGTATTGGACATTTTGATGTTTGACAATGTCAATTAATTCTCTTATTGTCGTACTCCCTGACAAATACATCTCCAACCAAACCTTGTGAAAGTGAATTCTATAAATTTTCTACTTAATGAATCCTTCTCTAGTAGTGAAAACGTTTACGATTCTATTAGTCTCAATTTTGCATACCAAGCTCACCTACGTCTAAATTTAGACTCAAATTAACTCTCACTTATTGGACTACGGCTTATGTACAATACCTGGAACAGACGCAATCGGGGAATGTCTGTATTTTAATTGAGGAAACTCTTTGACAGACAGTTTGATTGAAATGTACGAATTTTATTTTTAGGACTACATTTGTAATTTTCTGGGTGTTTATCTATAATATGTATGTATTTAGAAATATGTAAGTACGTTTATCAGTAGTCTGATTACCATAGAAGAAGCATTGTGAGATGTATGAGGATATTATTATTTATATGTAGAATATAAATTGTTTGATAATTTAATGAGATTTGCATTAAACATCTGAGAGGATGCCCAATGTTCTATTCATAGCATTACGTTGACGGAATGCTACGTAAAATATTTATTAATTTAATAATAATAAAAAAATATATATTATAGGTATTCCGGTATTTCAATCAACAAATGGATTTTTGTCAGTTATGGTTTGTTTTAAGTCACAGTACTCTGTTATGGTATACCATGTCATCATGTTTATTAAGTACTAACTGTAACCTACTAAGCTGTGTTGTAGTATATTATGGTTACATTAATGAACAATTAGAAACAAAACTAATGCGAAAATTTGATGAAAACAACCTTTGTGGCGAGTCGTACATCGTGTCACAATGAGAAAACTGACTGTAGTTGCCTGGGCTCAGGTGTTTGTTCAATCACACTTACTTTTTGTGAGAGTGTATAATACCGTAGCTATACTGAAAATTTAGTGACATATAATTAACCACAATTCACGTTATATGAATGCAAAACGTCCAGACGTAATATTCGTACGTAGTGATCCATACCCTAAATTTTCGATTTATAGCCGTGATCACTTTTTCCAATATATGTAGAAAGTCAGGTAATTCAAAATAGCAATGTCCGTTGAATAGTCTTTTAAGATATGGAAGGTACGCACTCAAAACGAATAACTCGTACACAACTAAAATATATTAACAGCTGACAGTCAATTCTAGTTTTCTCTGATTTTTAAAGGTGTACATATGTACTATAACTATGTATGTATGGCCTTTTCAATTTATTAAAATATGTTTGATAAGAAGACAGGTAAAAATAACAAATTCTAATTTCAAAAGTCTCAAAGTAATAAAATGCTTTTTGTACTGAATTATTTGTTGAAGACCTTAAACTGTAAAGGAAGTTGGAAATTCGGTGAAACTTATTAAAGCCTAGTCGTAGAAAAGCCAGTCATTGTAGAAAATAAAACTTATTTGTAACACATGACGTCGTAGAATTCTTGACTTTTCTATTTGTTCCTTACTCACAATAGTAGAATGTTTAACAAAAAAGATGGCAAACAAAACGATTTCTTTTAATGTAAGACAAAAGAAATTTGTAGATTGAGATTTACTCTCAAAACTTTCATATTAAAAAAATAATTTAACTGAATTGAGCTTTGGGCATTATACTTCATTAAAGCAAAAATGCTGATTACCTTGACTAGAAAAAAGCTAGTGTCTTTACATTGTAAACCTCGTACGGACAGATTTAAATACAATTTACAAAGTATGTATCGTATCTAAAAGCCCTATTGAACTGAACTTTACGTTAATTTTATAAACAGAAACTTTTTGTTGAAGAGGTAAACGTAAGATCATTTTAGGAAGCGTTTAAATTAACTGCACAAAATTACTAAACCGTTTCGTTAGCGACAGAAGACAGCGTTGACCGCTTTGATTGACCAGAAATAACAATTTTCCGCCCTCGTAGCAATTCATTCATTCATTTTGTATACAAAAATTTAATAGGATAAGTCAGAACAGGTCAGTGCTTGGAAGGACAGGACGAAATAGGACTCCTGTCCTGAATAGGTAAGTGCAGAATGGTAAAGATCTGAACTACTATGTCTAGTCCTGTACTATCCTGCCCTGTACTACCCTATACTACTCTGTTTGAACTATTCTGTTCTGTGCCGCCCTGATCTATGCTGTACTATTCTGTTCTATCCTGTCCTACGTTACCGTACAGGGGCAGTAGCCACGACATGTCCTGAGCCAACTTGACATGAACTGTCCTGTCCTGTGAGGACCTGAACTGAGCTGTCCTTTCTTGTCACAATCTATCCTGCCCTGTGATAGACCTAAGTAGATATATTAATATTTTATTTAAATTTATAGGTTATTAGGTAAAATTAAATATTATTTTTAGATATAAATACATCATGTTTTAGTTCATATATTGATAATATCTTTCATTAGATTATTAGGTATGATAGATATGTAATTAAGTTTAGACAAGATTTGTCACTTAGAAATTATATAAACAAGACATAACAACTTACGAACGTAAATAGCTTCATTGCTAAGTAACACATTAATTTACGTTCATTTAGAATTCTGAAGCCTTTATTTGGCATACTCCCCAAATAAATCTGTGGTATGTAAAAAAAATTGCGAAACACCAAGTTGCGCTTCGTTAAGTTGAGACTTAAAGCCCTAGCAAATTTTTTAAGAAATCACATGATGAGAAAGCGTTGGGCAAAGAACAACAATTAAGACTTATTATCAATGCTTAAACTAGAACACTTAAACAAGCTAGATGTAATACACACGGTTACACGTTTTCTTTCCTACAGAATACTGATTACTACTAACAATACTACTTACTACTTACAGCAACTTACAGTATCTTCTAACTCCTTTTTTTAAGTGTGGAAACCACCTCGTATCGTCCCTCTACCAGAGCTAGCGGTGGGGCTGTGTTTCGGAACTTTGAGACAGGATCCAAGAACAGCTATTAATACGGAATCCAGACTATCATTTCCTAATCTTAATCAGATTACTTGAACAACTTTGAATAAATACAACTAATTGCCTGTACGTCAATCAACCAAATCAACCTATTGCCGTTTACTGCTGAACAAAGATCTCCCCCAAAGAATGCCAACCATCTCGATTTTAGGCAATTCGCATCCACCCGTTTTTTTTTTTTTTTTTTTTTTTGTTTTTTTTTTTAACGTGTGGAAACCCCCTCGGGGCGTCACCCCACCGAGGTTTACGGTGGGGTGGTGTGTCGGAATCGGACTGACTAAAACCACACGGTGTGCCACTCTGCGCCTGAGATAGGAGGGATCCGGGAACCGCTGCTATTACGACATCCAGATCCCTCCTAGCGCCTGCCCGCTACCTCGGGCACCATCTGCGGATAAACTCTCTATTTTAGGCGACGTACGGCACACACGGACGTCGCCTCCTCGCGGCTGACCATTGTAGCGGATGGAGGGGAAAACCCGTCCCGTCCACCCGCGGCCACACTCAAGGCGGCATGAGGCGCTGGTATGCGCGCCTCCGCCGCCCGGCTCGCCGGCGGCGAATTAGGTCCGAGTGGATATTGTCCTCCCGGGCCTTCTCCGCCGCCTCCTTCCGCGAAATTACGTCTTCGCAGAAGGTTGCGACCGCGGTAAAACAACTGTCGCTACCGACCATGGAGCGTATTACGGCCAGTAGCGAGAGATCTCCTCCAATAACTGCAGTGAGGACCCCACGCTGCGCCGCCCAGGCGGAACAAACCGCCAGCGTGTGCTGAGCCGAGTCCTCACTGCAGTCGCAGTGGTGACAGGCGGGACTCAATTCCCTCCTGGCGACCGAGTGCAGATACTTCCCGAAGCAACCGTGCCCGGCAAGAATCTGCGTCAGTCGGAAGGAAAGGGTCCCGTGCTGCCGCCCTGTCCACTCGGTGATGACCGGCTGGAGAGCCTCCACGGCGGCAAAGCCAGCACGTGGAGCCTCCAGCCGGGACGACCAACGAGCCATCGTGGCTCGAAGAGCGGCCTCTCGCCACTCGCGTATCTCTTCGGGCGGGGGCCGAATGCCGCTACCAGCTCGAAAGTCTGCCGTTCGCCGATAAACTTCAGCGAGCACTTCCGCCTCCAAATCCCACGGGGGAGTTCCGGCTAACGCGCACGCCGCCTCCGTCGATACGGTGCGGTAACCGCGTATGGCTCTAACCGCCAATATAATAATAATATAATATAATAATATAGTTTATTTTCTCTTCACAAAATAGTTTTTAATAAAATAATACAGTTGAGTCAGGAATCACATTTTGTGAGAGACTGGTGCCTATGATAGGTATAGAATACCTGTGTTACAGGTCACCAGGTCCGCACACCACTTAGTTTACAAGTAAGTTAACATTTTAGACAGCGATAAACAAGCTGGAGAAGGAGAAAATTTAAAATTAAGTATTAACTTGAACATTACAATCGTTAGTGTGTGTGTGTGTGTGTGTGCGTGTGTGTGCATGTGTAAGTAAGCGAGAGTGAAGGACTATATCTACCACTTAATTATTATAATGTTATTACTCATTTATATTTATATTACTTCACTTTTATGTCAAGACGGTGAGTAAATTTTCAGTGCTATCGTAGTCAAGAGTTTTCAACCAATCACAAACCCTGTGTTTGCATTCTGATTTTGTGAGAGGATATATCGATAAGAAAGCGTTCACTTTGTTATATAGATACCCGCCAAGAAAACAGAAAAATCGATGTGACAGACTAGTGCGGAAGGTGACATTATTACATACAGAGCCCTTCCGACGCTTGCCCTTTTTTAAATTTGGATCGTAAACTGTTTCAGTGTGCTTCTTCAAAATAACTGCCAATATAAAATTTTGTCTGACTGTCAGTACATCCCAAAATCCATAAAGCTCTCTTGTCGGGTAACGAAATGGTAGTCCAGCCCCAACCTTCAGTACAGCTCTCTGAGCTCTTTCTATTTCCAGAAACTGGACCTTACCCACTCCTCCCCACGAAAGAATGCAATAATTAATGATTGAATGGCATAGAGCATAGTATACCATTTTTATTGTTTTAACATCAGCTACCCGACTTAGTGCTTTAAAAATGTAAATTAGTTTGCGTATTCTAGAAACAAGAGTAACTATATGTGGCTTGAAGCACAGGGTTTGGTCTATCTGCACTCCGAGATATTTTATGGCTTCCAACCTCTGAAGGGGGGAACAGGAGCAAAGTTCGCTATCCATTCGAGAGCATGTGTGGGCAGTAATGGAGAATGTATGAGGTGGTAGAAGATTCTTTCTATGGGCAAAAGCAATGTATTTAGTTTTGTCAACATTAAGAGATAAAATGTTAGTCTTTAGCCATTTGCAAACAATGTTCAAGCCAGACTGTGCACATGTAAATACGTCCTCCCAGGTATTTCCACTGAAAAAAAGCGCTGTGTCATCAGCGTAAGACAATATTTTGCCACCATGAAGATCAAGCTGACAAAGGTCATTAATATATACAAGGAAGAGGCTCGGTCCCAAGATGCTACCTTGTGGCACACCATAGCACATAGTAAGCTCGTCGCTAACCCACGAATCAATCATTACTCGTTGACTCCTGTCACACAAGTAATCCCCAAATAATTCCAACGGGAGACCTCTGACACCAAGCCTATTCAGTTTCTGAATCAACAAGGGGGGAGAGATGGTGTCAAAAGCCCTGGCAAGATCAAGGAATACTGTGAGACACTTGCTTCCCCTGTCCAGACAGACAGCAATAGAGTTAGTAAGTTCGTGGACAGCTTCATCGGTCGATTTACCGCACCGAAAACCATATTGGAATGGTGAATAATAATAGTTCCGCAATATCCTCTAATTCGCATCCACCCGTCGCCAGCCACTTTCTTCAAGTCGTCGGTTCATCGTGCCGCAGGGCACCCTACACTACGTTTGCCCAATCGTGGTCTTCACTCTAGCACACTTTGACTCGAGCGACCAACGGTTCGTCTGAAGACATGGCCGGCCCACTTCCACTTCAGCGTACTGATTTTCCGCGCGAAGTAGAAAAATAACATGCAGTATCCACTTGATGATGCATGATTTTTTTCATTTGTGTTCTAATTTAACTTGACAAACGTTATATTACAATGTTTCTTTAATATTTAAAGAAATATTGTAGCACGTCGTTTGTTATTATATTAATAGACATATTACTCATAAACCATATCTTGCTCTCTCTCTTGCACTCTTCTAAATGTAGAACGCATTCGTTTCTGTTATCAAGAATAATTTCTTCTCCATAGTAGATTCGTTTAACATACAAAATAAAGTAAACGCAAATATACACATGTATCCGCTACTGTTCTGAAATTTTGCCACTATATTTCACTGTTCATCATTGTCAACAGCCTTTATTAGTCACCTACTGGACATAATAAACCTCTCCTTAGATAGGTTTCAGTCCACTATACCAAGCTGGCGAGACAAGTTAATATAAAGTTTGTTAAAATTTTAGCCTTTTCTTTTCAATGTTCTTGTCTTCTTAATCCGTCACCATGAGATTTTTCACTTATAGCTGTAAAAAATGGTCGCGACACAGTCATATTGCAAATTCCAAGCAGTGTGTGTTTAATGTGTTAAGTGTATAGTCTCCATCCGGTCTGTGGCTTTACACCGGGTCATCTTTGGACAAGCTTTGTAATAAAATGTTTGTCTCAATTACTGAACAGACTTTTTGGGACCTTTGCCAAACTTACTAGAATCTATTGAAACAAAAAGTTCTTTGTTTTAAGGTCATCTTCAGTGTAAACAAAAAAATGTATTGTCATCTTAACGACTAAGTATGTCGACGATGGATATTTTTGCTGTTATTAATTTTAGAATACCATCCTCAAGGAGCCAAACAGTTATTTTGATGTTGTAGGAAAAAATCTCGTTAAATTTTATGACATTTATTTAAAGGGTGTCAGTGTTTAAGTATGTGTAATGGCTTATCGACAAGCGTTCGGTAATTAGATAGCCTGCACCGCAAAGAACTAGTCAAAGAATACGGTTATGTGGCTAGGTTTAGTTCTAAATATTCCTACAACTTTTAGGATTTTAAATGGGACCACTGAAGACCACTAATGAATTATTAATTGGTTATACTATAATACATTTTTAAAAAAAGTGATTTAAACTAAATTAGACAATATATGAATGTTATAATTTTAAAATTAAAAGCCTAATTAAGTAATGGTTTTAAAGCATTTTTTTATATATTATTGGTGACAAAAAATCACTTTTAACTTTTGTAAAAATCAAAATATTTTACCATACCCAATTTGCCGTTTAGGGTAGGAGTTCTTTTAAACACGAGTACATTATTCAAAGTGATACCTGACACATTATCTCATCCTATATGCGGAAGAATAGTAACAATTTATAGTACACTTTCATTATTATTTGTATACATATTGAGTGCGAGTGGTGGCAACGTACAGATTGATCGTTTTTGACAACCTTTCAAGTTCAGTGAAAATACAAAAGACTTCAAAGAAATGTTCATCAATCTATGGGGAAAAAGAAAGTATTTGATTACTTTTTACGTTTTTTTATACTTACCCTGTTGTTGTGTCATAAGAACTTTAAAAATTACCATTTGACTTATCTGACGAAATAGTTATTTATTATTTTGTGTGATTCAAGTTTGATTCAATTAAATTTCATAAATTGATTTATTGTTCATTTCTCTTTGATTTTGTCACACGATGCCTTATAATTACGAGTATTCGGTAGCCACATGTCGACTATATCAAATCTTTACACATTAGATCGCACATGCCTATTGTTGCAAACTGACAAATATTTTCGTTGATACTGTATTTCGTTGTATTATGCCTACTTTGTTATAACTAATACATGGAATATGTGACTCACCTAAAATGTACATATTAAACTAAGTCCTTAATAATTTTAATTATCTACTTATCTTTTATTCGTTACGGCCAACTTGAAATTAAATAAAAAGTCACTCTCTCTAATTAACATATCCTGGATGTACATACAATAACATCCAATTCCTATAGTTTTAAATACATTATCTTCATCTCATAAATTAATATGAGATGAAGCCCGCGTGTGCTGAGCTGAGTCCTCACTACAGTCGCAGTGGTGACAGGCGAGACCCAGTTCCCTCCTGGCGACTGAGTGCAGATACTTCCTGAAACAACCGTACCCGGAAAGGATCTGCGTCAGTCGGAAGGAAAGGGTCCCGTGCTATCGCCCTGCCCACTCGATGATGATGGGCTGGAGAACCTCCACGGCGGCAAAGCCAGCACGCGGAGCTTCCAGCCGGGACGGCCAACGAGCCATCGTGGCTCGACGAGCGACCTCTCGCCACTCGCGTATCTCTTCGGGCGAACCGCTTAAACTACTGGGCCAACCATGCAGGCCGTACCAAATGTAGGCATAATGCGATTTAATGTGTAAAGATTTAATCAAATCGGCTTGTTTCTACTAAATTCTCGAAATTACTATCAAGTCAACTATATGCAATAACAGGAATCGTGCTACAAAAGTTTTCGTTTGCCAATTATTTGCAAACCAGAAAAAGGTTTACACGTTTCAACTTTCTTAGGTCCTCATAACAATAAAATACGTGTTTTTAAAATTAACAATAAAAAGTAATCACAGTTGGACTTTAAGAGCTTAAATCCATTAAATTAAATTATTTTTAAAGTAACACAACGCTGTCTGCTCGCAGATGCTCTTAAATCACTCTGTAAAAGTCTCAATTATTCCACAGGAACGGTTTGACAGATGAGATTTTGGCTTTCAACGAAGCTACCAAATTTAAATACTCTTCTAACCGATTTCCTTTGTCACTAATAAATCCAGCTATTTGAAGTTGTTAAATAAGTACACCATCAATGAAAAGGAAATTACTCTTCTCAAGTTGAATAAACTATCTTTCCTTCGATTACACCAAAAAGTTTTACAAATATTGATACTTTAGCGTACAAATTTACACAATATGTGTTTATGTAAAATTTGCTATTTGTATGAGTATATGAAATGTCGATAGTTAGGAGTTTTTTATATTTACAATGCTATTAATACCATGAAGTAAGTCAATCAATGAGTACTTGTATTAGAAATGAAGATGTATTTTTTTATTGTTTTTTATTTATTTCCCAACGTAAGAGACTATGGATGTTAGGTAAAACAACCGTATAGATAACAGTATGGGTTAGGTAAAACAAATTACTTTGAGTAAGTTTTTACGTACCCAAAGAATTCGTTAGGTATTACTCTGAGCTAAAAAGGTCCTTTAGTCATATACTTAACCTTTTAAAACTTGTGATATTTAACAAAGACGGTTTTTAGTCCTAAGTAGCGATATTTTATGTATATAAGATTTAGTTTCCATTTAAACAGCTTCATAAATCGAGAGTGTATTTTTCTTACTTCACGCCACTAAGGGCAGGACGAAATTATAAAACTCATTTTATATGATTCAAACTTAATGCACATGTTGTACAAAGGCAGACTTAATGCTATAAGGCATTCTCTCCCAGTCAACCTTTAGGTAATGTAAAAATATGATGTAGGTGCAAAGGTAAAATAAAGAAGCTGACATGGTACATAAAATAACAAATCTTTCACGTATATGATAACATTAGACATTACTAATAAAATATTATTTTTATATAAACAATACATACATAATACATAAACATGTTGTTTCTGCACTGAAGGTTTCGACCATGATTGGAGCATTAGAGGCGAAAGTGGGAAACAAGGTATGCAGGTAGTGAGGGAAAGTAGAGGAATGAAAAAAGAGAAGTGAGTGCACGCAAACTACGGCGCTGTCAGAGCCATTCCACCTGAGAACGTAAAGCAGATACATAACTATACTTGCATAGATTGTAAACGAATTGAATGCAGTTATTGAGAAGGCGATCTAGTAGTTAAGGTAGTCTGCATTCAGGCTAAAATAGCACACATTACCATAATCGATCAATGAATGTAGCAGTACTTCTTCTAATAGAATCAACTAGATCACTTTCTCAATAACATGTACGTGCCTAGCTGCAATATCGTAGAATTCGACTGCGCCGTAGTCTACGTGCACTATCTTCTCTTTTTGCTTTCCTCAACTCCCGATCGTTACCTGAATATCTCATTACCCACTTCCGTCTCTTAGGCTCCAATTATGATCGATGCCTTCACTCAAGAAACTATATGCTTTTTTTAAGCTCGCTTTGCACCTTCATTAGTTCTTTCTTCTTTGTGCAAACAGTTCTTGGGTTTGTGGTAATCAGGATGTCCACAAACTGCCTTACATGCAACACAAAAGTACGCGAATCTACTTCGGAATGCATTGGCAGAACGTTCAGGATGACAGTAACCGACTATATTTATATATTATATAAAAATTTTATTGATGTATGTTTATATATTTAATATGTATTGTGTATGTATCTATAACATGAAACAAAATTTTTTATTTACTCATATTTTAAGACATGTAATTTGTTAGGAAAAAAAAAAGTATGTTTGTATTAAAATATATCTTGACTTCTATGTAAATATAATATTTAGCAGTGAATTTGTGTATATCAGTTATATCTAACATCAGTTTTTATTTGAAACAAATGTTTTTTTATCTACTATGTCAAATGCTATATTCTATTTTTGCACCGCATTCTACCGCATCATAATTCTACATCACTGAAAGAAGACTGAGAGAGAATATCCCACGATATTAAGTCCGTCTTTGAAATGATATGTACATTAACTCTAAATAAATAAATTAAATAAATTCATTCATCACCCATTTCTGAATGCATGTCAAGAACATTTAGCCAAATGGTAATACCTCATATGATGTAGTATGTGTAAATAAATTTACATAATACAAGTGCTTTATGGTACGGAAATAAGTACCCATCGGGCCTAACCCTCCCCCACCTCTTGCCGGAAAATTGTTTGAGTGCTAGGAAATTAAATTGACTCAAGTTGCGATTCAAATGTATACGTTTAATGAACGATTAGTTATTCATTAATATGAATATATTGCTAGTCTACGGAGTTATTTTATCCTATAGGTATTGTCAGTATTGTCCCCTGAGATTTAAGTAATATTTCTAAAAAGTAAATTGGTATCTTTTATATATAAACTTTACTAAGAATAAAAAAGCTCTGACATTATATCTCAAATGTTTTCTCTTTCAAGAAAGTGTGTCAATGAAAGTTTCTCGGGGGAAAAGAAAACAATCGTAACTATGATAAGTACAATACTTATTTTTTCAGGCGTCACTGAAAACGAAAATAAGGAAAGGCTGGCCCAAAGACTTACGTTTGCTTCGTTGCTCTAGCGGTTAGCGTATGCGACTGTCGATCAAGAGGTCTCGGGTTCAATTTCTGTGTCGGGACAAAAAGTGTTAAAGATTTTCTGGTTATAGAAATACCCGTACTTAATAACAACTCATAGCTTGGAAGTGGGGTCTTAACAGTGAGTACATAAAGCGGTCAGTCCTGCGCCAGATCTCTGTCAGATCCCGGTCGTGTCAGATAACTCCTTCGGATTGTGAGAGTGAGAGAACAGAGAGTTCACCTATATTTTCGCACACACCTGTGCTCTATAATATCTTCTTCGTAATTGGCTGGTCACCATTTAGACCAGCTAGGAGTCCATCATCACATTGACGTATTTTTACTTGACACTTTATCTCACAATTCCGATCGTAGTCGCTCGGGAAGACAACTCAACTTTACATTATTCTTATGATAAAATCTTGGTATTTTTAAAAGAGACCAGAAATACAGCAGATGTGTTTTAAGTTACTTTATTACCCGAAAATATAAACTTAATAGCGATAATGTGACTGTCACGGATGAAGGGGTCTATGGATTCCCAAAAAATTAAAATACAGTCCTGGGTTATTGTATTAAAAATCAACGATAAAACATATTAGCTGTATTAACTACTTGTGTAACTTCATGTGACGGTGCCTGTGCGTTTGTCACTTCGTAAAAAATAATCATTACCTCAACCGAAAGACGTCCATTGCTGGATATAGACCCTCCACAAGGCTCTCTAGAATAACCGACCCTGCGTTTAGAGAAACATGGTTGGGTTATTCCTATATATAAAAAATAATCAATAGTATTAGAACGTTTCTTTTCTTTTATAGTAACCTACCAAAGTGACTACTCTGCCTGATGAAAAGCATTAATAGAATCCAAGAGTGGTGATCGCCATACTCATCGCGAAAGCAAACAATGTAAGATGGCAACACACGCTATGGTGGCCTTCTTTTACAGAGATGGCTTTAGGTATATGTAAAATATTAATTTCTTTTACTTTTGTCACGAAAATTTAAAAACAAATATTTGTCTGATACATAAAATATGACTTACAGTTAAGAGAAATCTGTCCAATCTAAATATATATATATATTGTTATTATTTAGGTAAGATGCCATAGAGTCTTCAAGTTTTCATTTATCGACGAGTTTACTTTTTGCTGTTTCAGCACGCAATAGATGTATTGACATCCAACAATGAACTAAACACAAAATAAAAACTATCATTTTAAATATCTACTCTACAAATTCGTTGCTAATAATTTACAAATGACATTATAATTAAAGTGTCACGATATTTTTTAGTTGAAACAAAAAATTGTGAGTACTGGAAGGGATAAACGGACTTGGATAAAATTTGGCAATGGGTGAGTTTATAATCTGGATTAGAGCATAAGCAAAAAATATATATAACATAAATAAGCTGTTCTTTATCCAATAAAAATTGATTCACAAATTCGACATTGGCACAAACGAAACAAGTAACAACTAACATATTCGTAAAATGTAAAACATAACTAAATATTAAAATGTATTTAGGTAATAAGTTAACTGTTGCATTGTGATTAGTTTAAATTACATCTTCAGTTACATAAAAATCGGGCTAAACTTTCTTAATCTACTTGTATACTATAATATTCTTAGCATCTTTTCTACGTATCTCTGATCTAATAAAGCAGGGACTTTGATACGTAATCGGTTCTCTTTCGGGATGCATCTACTCCCGCGTGGGTGTGATGGGTTGTGTCGCATTTTATAGACAACAATACAAAACAAAAGCGTAATGGTTCAGGTATCGACTTACAAATTGAGACGTTTCTGGCTCGATAGACACAGAAGGTACATTACCGAAAAAGATCCACGCCCAACATAAGCTTTTAACTCAGTTGAATTGTAATGGGAAATACTTCAAGTACAACGTCTATCATTAACTTAGATCTATACTAGTAAAAGTTTATACAATATCCTCTCTGTAACAAAAATAATAAAATATTTTTAAACTTATGATTATAGCTTCAATTTCCAAGATGGATGTCTAATCTTAGTTTATGGAAAAAGCGAAACAAATGGAACTCAAACACTAACAGATTATTGCCAAGACATGTTAATTTATTCAATCCATTTCACTCTTAAAGTTATTAACTTTAAGTGTAAACTGTTTTTCTTTAAACTTATTTCAAAGGGGCTTTGCGTTGGAGCTGAAAATGTTTTTTTTCTATATCCATTAATAGAGTGATTACTTTGTGAACGAGTGACAGACTTGCAAGTTTTAAGCCACCGTTCGCATTGTACCCAAATTTATGACATCAAGTTCGTCACGAATTCAATTTTAAAATATCTAGATCGCTAACGAAACAGTCCGTAGTGATTTTAAATTGCACGTACTTTTGACGACAAAGGCAAAAAGGTCCCAAGTACACGTACCTAGTTTCGAAAATCTTTTGATTATATACATTTTTTCTAAACTTAACCTTCACAGCTGTACATACACTGTAACTATATGTATATAAAATGTACTATATATCAAACACCATAACAATTATCACAAGCTCGTCAATATCATAATTAAATTGATTCACGTACATACAATACGAATTAAAATATTTTAAAAAAAGAAAGTTAAATGGTATTCCTAGATTCATAGTTGTAGTAAATTTGAGATATTTTTTTATTAAAATATTTGCAATTATTTTATTTTATTTTAATAATAGGTATAATATCCTATCCCACACACTTAATAATTAAGAAATTTGTTCGTAAGATTTATGGCCTAAAAAATTTATTTTTAAATACTTTTTATTGTGCGAAACACAATGTTGCAACGTGCAGTCCATGTGCAGTTTACCTGTTGTGAAATTTGAATTAACTTGGTAAATTTTTGCGTTGCTTCCACTGCGTGCTTTCCATCTGAGTGAAAAAGAATACAACTGGATGTATTAAAGAGCTTTAATATTATTCATTGTAAAAGCCTCTGTGCGAGGATTACATAAATTATGTTTACAACTTATTGTAAACTAGCTTTTGCCCGCGACTTCGTTCGCGTGGACTTCAGGTTCGTCCCGTCTTCTAGTAATAAGTAAGAAATACGGTAACTAAGCACTGCAGAGCCCTAATCATAGGCCTATAGGTAGCTACTGCAGTATGCTCCTATAAACTACATTTAACGATCTTTTTCCTTCAGCATAAACATGCAGATTCTTCGCTTTGGAAACACGTGAGCAAGCCACATAGAGCTGACCGTGAGAAAAACATGGCGTGCCCAATTGTAGGCCTGCTACCTTCAAGGTTTGACCCTGCGATTTGTTGATCGTCATTGAAAATGCGACTTTTAATGGGAACTGCAGGCGTTTAAAATTGAATGGCAAGTTGTTGGGTATGATTGGGATGCGCGGTATAAGAACATTGTCTCCCTTGGCTTCTCCAGTTAAAATTGTAGCCTTCACTATATGCCTTCCTAATTCGGTAACTCGCAACCGAGTACCGTTGCATAATCTTGGCGCATCCAGGTTACGCATTAACAAAACGGGTACACCTACCTTTAATTCCAACTTGTGTGATGGCACCCCGGACAACTCTAAAGAGTTTAGGAACTCTACGGGATAACTTGTAGTGTCATCGGATGACATAACTGTGTCAATGGAATTATACACTGATGTTTCGCTGTTTATTTCGGCCAAGATTTTTTTATTTATTTTCGCAACAGTCTCATTTTTTGGTGCCAATATGGTTCTTTCACACAACCAATTTTCGTCAAGAATATTTTGTTGCAGATTCGGCAAAACTTGTTCAATAAGTTCGTTTTCTGTCTCCACAGCATGACAAAATTGCTGTGTGAAAAGAACCATACCTTCTTGGTCGGTGTTTAGGTGGCCTTCACCAATTTCTAGCAGTTTTTGAGCATATGCTCCTGATTCGACATCGCTGAATAACTGGACTCGCATGTTAGTGGTAAGATAAAGCTTTTCAACTTTAGACCACAGATATGAGGCTTTTAGACATGCGTTAATTTCATCTGCTGCAGTGCCTCTCTCGATAACAGGTAAAGTCTGTCTAAAATCCCCTGCCAATAACACTACCACACCACCCATCAACTTTCGATTGCTGTGAATATCTTGTAGACAGCGATCAAGCGCCTCAATGGCGCGTTTGTGTGACATAGTGCACTCGTCCCACACGATCAGCATACATTGTTGCAAGAGGGCGCCACGGGCACTGCTCTTACTGATGTTGCACGTTGGGGTTTCTTCGCTCGCCAGATTAAGAGGTAATTTAAAAACCGAATGTGCCGTTCGTCCACCGCTCAGCAATGTTGCAGCGATCCCAGAGGAAGCCACCGCTAATGCAACTTTACGGTCCTTACGAATTTTTGCTAGAAGCAAATTAAGCAAAAATGTTTTACCTGTACCGCCCGGGGCGTCAAGAAAGAAAAGGCCGCCTTTGTCAAGCTCAACTCGTTGTAATATTTTGTTATAAATGTTTTTTTGTTCGGGTAGCAGGCGTGGTTCAGTTTCGCTGACCTGAGCGTCTAATAAAGCAATATCGTAGCTTAGCTCTTTGATCAAATTGGTCGACAACTCTCCTCGACGCTCTGGTGTAGGCATACCGAAGTCAGACAATTTCTTACCGGAAATCGTTATTATTTTGTCCTCTATATTTCTCAGTGCTTCATTGAAACATAGATCATTGTTGACTTGATCCATCCTTTCAAATCTATGCAAGATATCCTCCGATAATGCAGATTTATACTTATCCCATATGGAAGCATGTATTGTATTTTCTTATGTTTTTTAAGAAACGGCGAGACTCATCTGTTTCATTTGAAAAAAGTTCTTTAAGAGGTTCAACAGGCTCGTCTATTGAAGGAAGAACTACTTTTCCTCCCGAACAACACATGCCTGCAGCTTCCTCTTTCCATTTAAGAGCACCGCAAAATCTGCATTCTTTATTCATCGCTTCTATTTTTATAAGCTTGTGGCTTTCGTAATCAAGAGTTTCATCGTACTCAAATGCAGCTTTATCGAATACTCCCCACGCGTTTCTTGTAAATATTAATCGTCGCTGTTGTGCCCTTTCAGCAACAGCGCGTCTGCGAGCTTCAGCAGCTTCAACAGTTTCAGTAGCTCTTTGGGACCCTATGTAAGTCGCTTGCTGAAGACGCCGAGCTTGAGACTGTTCGGGTGTCTCAGAAGTCCGTTGAGATGCCAGATATTCAGCGTTCTGTTGACGTCGAGCTTGAGACTGTTCGGGTGTCTCCGCAGCCCGTTGAGATGCTAGATACTCAGCATGCTGTCGACGTCGATCCTGGGACTGTTCGGGTGTCTCAGAAGCCCGTTGAGATGCCAGATATTCAGCGTTCTGTTGACGTCGAGCTTGAGACTGTTCGGGTGTCTCTGCAGCCCGTTGAGATGCTAGATACTCAGCATGCTGTCGACGTCTATCTTGGGACTGCTCTGGTGTCTCAGCAGCTCTTTGAGCTGCCTCACGCTCTGCTTGTTTAAGCCTTCGCAGTTCGGCTTGTGGAAACGTCTCGTTAAGTCTAGCTACTTTCATAGTTCGAGCTTTATTAGAGCTTTGGGAAAGATTAGACTTACGCTTTCGCGGCATAATTCTTAAGTACGTGTTGTTTCTATACTTCCAAAAAATACAGTACGGTAGTTATTGTTATGATTGTACTTTAATGCAATCCTTGCCTATTTAATTAACCTATCTATATAGTAATTCAATTATCAATGAAGTAATTCGTTATAATTAACCTATTTATATAATTTGTTATAATTAACGGTAAATAACCTATCTATATAGTAATTGAATTATCAATGAAGTAATTCGTTATAATTAACCTATTTATATAATTTGTTATAATTAACTGTAAGTAACCTATCTATATAGTAATTGAATTATCAATGAAGTAATTCGTAAAATCATCAAATAAAACTTAGCGCAGTTTTTTACAATAAATTCTTTATCAAGATTACAAAAAAAAAACTTATTCTTTAACATTAACTCTAAAAAGTATTTTAGGTGGAATTTTCTGAAAAAAAAGCTGGTAGTTTTTAAATTTTTATTTCGCTGTAGATTTATTTGTTTCTTTTTTTTTATTTTAAATTACTTGTCAGTATGTCAACGCTTGAAATTGATAAATTGCCTAAATTTTGCTTACTTTTTACCAAACAACCTTAGTAGAACAAAAATTCGCAAAACGGACACAACCATCAACGACGTCTGCCCTCACGCGTCTGCCCGCGTTCGGGTCGCGCATTCAGCGATGAGCCACTTCTTCCCCACCGCACCTACCCCGCTCCCCCCACGCCCCGTTCGCCTGGCGCCGCTGCCGGTATTTATCACCGAAACGGTATTTATCGCCGAAATTGCTATGACTCTGCATTTTAAATCTGTGATATCTTCGAAAATATTTATTTAATTTACATGCTGTAAAAAGCCATATTGATCTTTATTAAATGCACAATGTATTTAAGATACTTAATTGGATAAGGATTAATACTGTATTGCTTAAAATCGCTTCGTAAATAAGCCATTATTTCTCGTACAAAGTAAAGGATAAAAAATGGTTATTGTGGGTTATTCCTAAGAGATAAACATATACCATCACGGACTTTTTTGTAGACCTTTTTAAGTTGTACATTACTGTAGTAAATTATTTTGATCTATCTTGTAGGATTCAGTCAGCGTTTGCAATGTAAGCGCAAAAAATGTGTTTTTTTTACGACCTCACATTAAAAACCTCAAAAATTGTAGCCTATGTGTTATTCTGATGTATAAGCTATAGCCTATGTGTTATTCTGATGTATAAGCTATATTGTGGTAAAGTTTCATTCAAATCCATTCAGTAGTTTTTACGTGAAAGAGTAACAAACATCCATGCATCCATACTTACAAACTTTCGCCTTTATAATAGTAGTAGGACTATTGTAATAGGTATTTAGATTATCAGAGTGTTTGCCTAATAATCCTTATAGAGCAAGAGCCCGTGAGTGCCAGACCTTCGTCATTTTATAAAAGCTGAAAGTTCTTCTATGTGTGTCCCTAGTACAGGTAAGAATGATCCCCAAACATGAAGCTGAGGCAGCGGTGGCTTTGGCAGATAACAGGCAACAAAGGTATGTAAAATTCCATCTCAAATTCGTCATAATATAAAACTTGATTTTTTTATATTTGATTCATAATAATATCAAAACTCGCGTTGCTCATTGCCAGACAGTTAGTATGGTTCCAACCCTCTGCCGGACACCCCTAAACTATTATAATTTATAATTATACTTACGTTATATTATAAAACCTAAATTTAATATATAATTTTTTGGGAGCCTATTAAACTATGTTTATATAGTAGCCGGACAGTTTCGAAGGTTCTATCATCTTGCCAGACGCATTCAAAGTGAGCAATAATCGGGAGAGCAAGGAGCGAATACAGTAACTAAACGTTATATTATAAAACCTAAGTTTCATATATAATTTTTTGGGAGCCTATTAAACTATGTTTACATAGTAGCCGGACAGTTTTGAAGGTTCTATCATCTTGCCAGACGCATTCAAAGTGAGCAGTAATCAGGAGAGCAAGGAGCGTATACAGTAACTAGTGCGAATGAAACAGAGCGCTTAGTCTATTGCGGGATTTCACTGCGCACCCATTGTTATTAATTTCAAATTTTGCAGTTTATTTTTTTCTTAATCCAGAAATTTCATTAATTAATTTTTACAATTTCAATAACAAATATTTAAAATAATACTGAGTAAAATTTTTCTCATACAATGTCAATCATGTCGAAAATCTAATAATTTAATTGATATTATTTTTCATTTTTAAGAAGTTTATTATTGTCAATGCTATTAAAATTATAAAGCCAATGAAACAAAGTAAATCAAATATTAGTGTTTGTTATACCAAAGGACACATTTTTTTAAGATAAGAAATTTACAGAGAAATTAATTTATTTTAATTAAATCTAAATATTTTCATTATTTTCATCGTTATCGCGCGCTCACTAAATCGGTCCACACGTTAGCAGTTTAAACGTCGTAAGTGCTGCGAGTACAATTCGGACCGCCTTTGAATGCGTCTGGCAAGATGATAGAACCTTCGAAACTGTCCGGCTACTATGTAAACATAGTTTAATAGGCTCCCAAAAAATTATATATGAAACTTAGGTTTTATAATATAACGTTTAGTCACTGTATTCGCTCCTTGCTCTCCCGATTATTGCTCACTTTGAATGCGTCTGGCAAGATGATAGAACCTTTAAAACTGTCCGGCTACTATATAAACATAGTTTAATAGGCTCCCAAAAAATTATATATGAAACTTAGGTTTTATAATATAACGTTTAGTTACTGTATTCGCTCCTTGCTTTCCCGATTACTGCTCACTTTGAATGCGTCTGGCAAGATGATAGAACCTTCGAAACTGTCCGGCTACTATATAAACATAGTTTAATAGGCTCCCAAAAAATTATATATTTAATTTAGGTTTTATAATATAACGTAAGTATAATTATAAATTATAATAGTTTAGGGGTGTCCGGCAGAGGGTTGGAACCATACTAACTGTCTGGCAATGAGCAACGCGAGTTTTGATATTATTATGAATCAAATATAAAAAAATCAAGTTTTATATTATGACGAATTTGAGACGGAATTTTACATACCTTTGTTGCCTGTTATCTGCCAAAGCCACCGCTGCCTCAGCTTCATGTTTGGGGATCATTCTTACCTGTACTAGGGACACACATAGAAGAACTTTCAGCTTTTATAAAATGACGAAGGTCTGGCACTCACGGGCTCTTGGACCATTATTAAAAATTACAATTACAATTTATTAGCATAACCCACCTAAAAAAATATTTATCTTACTTTTAATTTGAATCAAATATATTGAACTATTGAAGCCGGTCTAATATATTATAAGATCTAACCGTTTCCAACTTCCTATTCTAATATTTGGCAATCATGAACGATTTGGGACTTGAAGCGGTCTTTTGTCGTAAACATCATTAAATACGATTCAAATAAGGTTAGTAAACTGGGCCCGCGGGAGCATTCAAAGAAGGAATAAATACATTGAAGCATCCATTATTCAACAGGTAAGGGCTTATTGCTGTGTTGGTGTATGTTGGAGATAGATTTCGACAGCACTCATGGACCCTGTCGAAATGGCAAAATGCCAACTTCTACGGCAGAATGACGGTAAGACGCTTTACCATAAAGTTTTAACAAGATGAAATAATAAAATCTCACATCATATTTACCATTTGACCTTCAATAAACTTGTATATAATTATTTGTACAATAGAAACATGCCTTTGAGAAAATAAGTAATTTGGGTAACAGTTTTAACAAAGTATTACAAATATTTTTAATTTATTTAATATTTGGGCTATTGTTTAAATGGTTGTGAATGTGTATGGTTGTTTCAATTTTCATACATATCATACATTCTACCCTAAATTAACATATAAATGAATGGATATTAAAATCCACGCGTGCACAGATAAATATTAACCAAATATTGTAATGACTGAAATTAAAGCAAACAAAATCTAATTTAAGCAATGAGTGATTGCGGCAAGTACGCTATATTAGGTATTTTAAATAATTGAAACGATTAAATTAAGCTTATATCAAAAGTTGCTAGGAGGTGTCCCGATGTCTTCGTAGAAACTGTTTCCGGATCTCGACTTATTTTCGACGGTTTTCAAATCAACAAAAAACATACTAATAAAAATATCGTTCGAACAACGCAATTTTTGTCCTTTGCAGCAGGCGCCAAATATTAATTGCCGACATGGTCTATCACATAGACTTATCAAACTACGTTTCAAAACTCATTTCCATGAACAGATATTAATAAAAAAAAATGCAAAAACAAATACAAACACTCAGAAAGTTTCTGTAATACCATTAACTATTAAATTTTCTCCATTACAAAAATGTTAGTTAAATTTAATAAAAAGGTTCATATATTATTAATTGCCGGTAAACTCCACAGTGTGATATTTATTACTTTGAAATCCAATTAACCGTCTAACTAAGACTCTTGATAATACACATGTTTAATTAAAATGTACAAACAAAGAGTTCGGTACATGTATGGCAACAAATATCAGAATGTAGATACTTATAGTGCGTGAGATTCACGACGTTCGCCGCGTTCACCGACACGGAACTAACATAGTTCACAGCATATGGCAACATTACAATGTAAACTATCTTTGAAAGAAATACATCTGCGGTGAATCCTGCAGTGATTATTGTACTGTTAATTTTGCCCTCGTTTTTCCTTCAAAAGATGAAACCACTACGCCATCAGTGCAGTCGATTTTTTGAGTAAGTTGTTTGTAAACCTATTTACAGGACGGTATATTGTTAGTATATAATATCATCAACATCAACAGCCTTTGCAGTCCACTGCTGGACATAGACCTCTCCTTAGCAAGAAGTTTTTGCCCTACTATACCACGCTGGCCAGACGGGTTGAAATAGAGTTTGTTCCAAGTTTTCCTTCTCTTTGTAATGATGTTGTCTTGCAGTATATAATATATTTATTTTAAATTCTATTTAAAAGGTATAATTAAACATATCAGTAACCATAAAGAGTATTAACATATTTGATACACAGAGTATTGACCATGACGAGTATTGACGAGACGAGAGACCTAAAGCACAGCAACATCAAAATTTGTATGCTCTGTAAATATTTGTTTCGGCACTTGGTGTACTTGTGTTTCTATGTATAATATGTATGTATTTACAAAAAGAAAAGTATTTAAGTATTTTGTCAGTCAAACTAGTTATTATAGCACAAGCTCTGCTTAGTTTGAAGCTAGATGGCATTGTGTGTCAAATATCCGAAATATTTGCTTATGTATTTATTTAAGCTTAAGATAATTTATTTATTTAATTGGTTTATTGGTTGTTTCTTTCATCATCATCACCCTTTTTTTTTTAACGTGTGGAACTCGGGCCGTCACCCCACCGGGGTTTGCGGCGGGGTAGTGTGTCGGAATCGGACCGACTAAAACCACACGGTGTGCCACTCTGCGCCTGACATAGGACGGATCCGGGAACAGCTGCTATTACGACATCCAGATCACATCATCATCAGCCTATATCAACATACTCATATATACTAAAATGTAATATTAACTATTCTGCTTATTTGAACTGCTAGGGAAACAAAAAGTACTCGCCTGTGTATTAAAAGATATTGAGGCACAAAAAGCTCAAATCCATATTAAGTTTCAAGGACATGGTTGGATGTTACGGACTGCAGAACTAAACTAGAGACGAGGAATTGAGGTATTCATTACAAAACAGGTATCACAATAAATTATATTTTTCATTATTTATATTTGTCATACATAATTAATATACTGATATGTAAAAATAGTAGACCTCAGCATTGGGTGCAGAGACCTAAAACAAGTGTTTAAGGCTTATAAGATAGAAACCTGAGTGGAGTTGGAATGAGTTAGCAGAAACAACCCTAGTACCTGACTGTATATCATACAATATTAAATTTAGGAATGTGTATGTTTAAGTATGTGCATTTAATATAGACATATTTAGTAATAAGTTCCCGTATATTATTTAAATTTAAAGTATATTTATAAGCTCAATAACTTTACACCTACCGCATCTTATTTCTACAACTAAAGGTCGACTGGGAGAGAATGCCTCGTGGCTAAAGTCCATCTTTGTACAACAAATGCAATAAGTTTAAATAAATAAAATAAACCTATGTAGTACACCGGCCGCGTTGATTCGAGGAGACCAATATTTTGCATCAGTCTCTCGCTCATGACTATTTTACAGCCTTTTTAGTTAGATTCATCCAAACATGTTTTCGTACGTTCATAAAGTCACCGAACATAGAGATAATAAATAAATAGGCACTGTATTTTTGTCAGCATACAAAAGCAGTTTCCGATCTACGCATCAATATAAGTATCGGTATGAAAGTGAAATTTATATTGGGACCTTGAAACTATCTTGCTGTTTCTCAAAAGATGGCGTAGCGGCACTCTATGCATGGCATTTTGTACGGTAACACATCAGCTAAGTAATACTATATGTAACCTCAAATTTTAGTAGATATAATTTTCCACAGTGTCAACCATGTTTATTTACTTATTGTAAAAATGTCTACTTATGTGAAAAATAAAGTATTTTTGCGCGAACTTTTATTGCCCTATTTTATTCAAAAGAAATTTACAGCTGAAGTACAGAGAATTGTAAAGACTGGGTAAAGTGCCTACTTTAAAAATAATAACTTTGCCTATGAAGATGAAAAACGTTCTGGAGCATAAACAAGGTTTGAAGACGAAGAATTGGAGGCATTGCTTGATCAAGATCCATATCGGACGCTAGTTGAACCCAGGCAAGCATTACAAGTAGATGCTTTAACAGTTTGAAAACGTTTAAAAGCATTAAGAATAATTCAAAAGCAAAAGGACCTTGAGTGCCGTATGAGTTGAAGCCGACATACGTTGAACGACGGTTTCATATGTGAATGGCAGCTTCAACAGAAAAAATAAAAGGTTTTCTGCACCATATTATCAGTTTAGATGAAAAGCTAATTCTTTATGCCAGTCTAACGCGTTAAAAATCTTGAGATATACCCGGTCACGCATCAACATCGTTCTTAAAATCAAATATCCACGGTTCGAAGCTTCGACGGGTATCAGCAAGCCGTAATTTATTATGAGCTGTTTAAACCTAATGAAACTATTACGAGAGCTCTCTATCGACTTCAGTTAATGTGTTTGAGACGAGCTTTGAAAGATAAGCGATCACTATACGAGTGTAACTTGTATCGGTAGATGGCGCATGATTTGAGCAAACAGCACTTCCATTCTTCATCACGAAATCGAAAAATGGGTCGATTCATGGATTAAGAAAGATGAAGATGAATCGTTTTTTCGACGTGGGATTCGATTACTACCAGAAACATGGTATGAAGCCTAACGATAGACAATACTTTAAGTAAAGTGATTGTAAGCCTTATATTTTAAATAATTATTATTAAGCAAAAAAAAACAGTGAGAACTCATTCGAAGTCT
This sequence comes from Hypercompe scribonia, assembly GCA_949316085.1. Lineage (NCBI taxonomy): Eukaryota > Metazoa > Arthropoda > Insecta > Lepidoptera > Erebidae > Hypercompe > Hypercompe scribonia. The sequence continues at coordinate 12,770,994 of OX438980.1, forward strand.
TCATATTTCATAAACTTATTTATTCCATTGTACAATGTAGATGTAAAAAAAAGTATTATCTATGTATATTATGTAAAATATCAATGCGAATATAATTGCATATAACTCAAAAACAGATCGATTGTTTTATAGGCATGAATCTTTAAATAGAAACGGTCAGCGTCAATAGTTGCGAATATTATAATTTTAAATGATCATCATAAATCAAAAATTCTAAAGTTTATTTTAAAAACAACTACAATACTTTATTGTTCCTTAAACATGTTTTTATTCAATAAACTTTCAGTGCCCTCGATGTTTTCAAGTTAAGTTTCAACTTTGAATACATTTTCACAGAAAACTGTTTCAATTACTACTCGAGGCAGTCTTAGCTCGCTAGTTTTCAGCAGGCCTTCACCAAGAGTTAGAAGTTTACCCTCAGTAATGAAACTGTTAAGAAACGCTCCAAGTTACAGCCATCCGGCGCACTGCCTTTCTCTCGCAACTGCTTCCAGCGTGGACAAGTTTGTGGACCCAAGGAACTTTGTTGATACTTGAGACACACTACAATTTGTTTGAGTAAAAAATAATTGATTCCATAAAACTTCTTGCTTAACTACTTCCAATAATAATCAGAATTCACTTCTTAACGACTCTAATGGCGTAGTATTTTAACCGGTCACCTGTGTTCGATTCCCACGTAGACAATACTTTGTCTGATCCAAAAATTTCTGTTTTTAGTAACTTTACTTATAATTTATTTAAACTTTTGTTATTAACTTTATTCCTTATGTATTTATTGCTTTTATATAAAATTTAATACTTTTGTTATAAAAATATAACCTTTGCAATGTTTAAAATATGCCATGAACTCTGAAAATTAGGCGATAATATTAATATTTTTTAACTACGTTAGCTGAAAACTAAGTTTATTCAACTCTATAAATTTAATGTCACAATGTCTGAGACTGGTATTCAAAAGAAATAAATTGAAAAAACGGAAAGCGCAAAAGAAAAAGGAACGATGGTAGCATCTACTTTAAAATAATTATTTTTAATCAGAGTGCCTTCATAGAAAAAAAACAAGAAAAACTTCACCAACATGTAATCTCTAACCTATGTCATTCCAAAATGTTATGCTTGGTATATTGAGAATAAGTTTAGAGTTTAATAAATCTCTAAGTCGAGAGAAGTGTCTAAAAATCCTTTGTTTTTTACTTTATGCGTCACACAAGTTATCTGTGGAACAAATTGTCAGTTGCGGTATTTACGTACCAATACAACCTCTAAATCGTCAAGAATAAAAAAAAGCCTCAAGTTAACAAAAGTTTGTCAACATCTTTTAATACAAACACTGTTATTCTTGAGTTGCACTAGTCTACACTTTTGCCCGTAGTCACTACCGTACAGTCAAACACATTACAATATATACTGTTTAATCACACAATTTTGTTATTTACATATCAGATTTAAAATTAAATTTAAGAAAATTTTAATTTTGTTAGATTATACATTTAAATTTTGATTTAGACTAGATGTCAAGGTATTATAATTAAGTCCTTTAACAAAACACAACAATTTACCGCGTATTTTAATAATACTCTAACCTAAACACGGTGATTAAAAGTAAGAAAGTAATGTTTGTGACAAATTTAAAGAATGTTAATGTGCACAAAAATGAACTGCGGGGTAGAAACACCATCTAAGTTTATCAGGTTCATATATTATTGCGGGAAAAACCATCAGTAACGTTTGTACGCTACTAAAAGCCGAATGATTTGTTTGTGGCGTTTTATCTTTAATGGGAAGGAGGTAATGTTTCTCGGTCCACATGAACACTACGTTCGAACAAGAAAAAATTTACTTAAATCACAACGAAGTATGGTAAAAGTAACAGTTACAAATATTTTATCAGAAATATAACTCGATATGTTTAATTTATACTCTGTGTATGTTAAATTATACGTATAGTTTTATTTATTTATTTTATACATCATGCACAGTTGGGGCATTGGGAGACTTAATGTCGTGAGCATTCTCTACTATTTAACCATTGGATGTGGCAGAGAAACCAGGAAGTAGGTGTATTTTGGTTAAATGTGTATAATAATAAACAAACTAAACGATATATCATACAGGCATGTTTTATGTCATCATACATCTAAATCTATACACATTATGTATATGAACAGATACATACTTACGTATACAAATACACATATACGCATATAGGCACTATTAATAATGGTAGATGACAATCATTAGTATTTGATTCTGCTAGTTATTACTAGACACTACCTTCACTTTACCTTGAATGAAAGTGTTGAACGAAAAAGTTCTTCAAAAAAGAAGAATACAGGTTTTAATTAATTATTTTAAGGACAAATTCAGTTTCGTATGTTGCCATAAATATGAAATACAAACACAAACATTTTTATGTATACTAGGCAACAGTAAAGACTTACATATTTTAGTTTATGTGGTTGTTTCTAAAAAACGAAATAATAGATTTATGTCATATTTCAGAAAAGGAAATAGATAAAACCGAAGCCAGCTCTTTCACGTATTCCCATAGCAAGAACTAAAACATTCATTCATAAAGCTTTAAAGTCCATTACAGTTCTTAAAACTTTTCGATTTTACAATTGGTCTGCAACTGCACGATATATTTGAAAACGAGAAGTACGATAAAAACTTATGTATCACATCGTTGTCACCCAATGTAAAACTGAACGATGTTGCCAAAGTAGCAACTAGTATTTTCGACTTTATTTCATGTATACTTAGTCTGGCCATAAATACTGTTACACTTAATTATAAAAAAATATTACATTTGAATTTCGAATCTGTCATTTTTATACGATTGTTCATTGTGTTTTCTCATTTTGGCGCCAATACATTGTAAAATATTTTGCGATATTAAAATGGTGTGGGGTGATAAAGAGAACCGAATCGCTGTGATAGCATTACACAAAGTAGGTATGGAGCCAAATGCAATTTTTAAAACTCTCCATACACTTGGTATTAGTAAAATGTTTGTGTACCGGGCTATTAATAGGTACAATGAGACCTCCTCTGTTTGTGACAGAAAAAGATCTGGCCGTCCACGTAGTGTTCGTACGAAAAAGGTGGTCAAAGCAGTAAGGGAAAGAATTCGAAGAAATCCTGTCCGAAAGCAAAAGATTTTATCTCGGGAAATGAAGATAGCACCTAGAACCATGTCGCGTATTTTAAAAGATGACTTAGGACTTGCAGCCTATAAGAGACGCACTGGCCATTTCTTAACTGATAATTTAAAGAAGAATAGGGTGGTAAAATCGAAACAACTACTGAAGCGGTACGCAAAGGGAGGTCACAGAAAAATTTTGTTTACGGATGAGAAAATTTTTACAATTGAGCAACATTTTAACAAACAAAATGACCGTATTTATGCTCAAAGCTCTAAGGAAGCTTCCCAATTAGTCGACAGAGTGCAACGTGGACATTATCCGACTTCAGTGATGGTTTGGTGGGGTGTTAGCTATGAAGGAGTGACTGAGCCATATTTTTGTGAAAAAGGTATCAAAACATCGGCACAAGTGTATCAAGATACCATTCTTGAGAAGGTAGTTAAGCCCCTTAACATCACCATGTTCAATAACCAAGTATGGTCCTTCCAGCAAGACTCGGCGCCGGGTCATAAAGCTCGGTCCACGCAGTCTTGGTTGGAATCGAACGTTTCGGACTTCATCAGAGCTGAAGACTGGCCGTCGTCTAGTCCCGATCTTAATCCGCTGGATTATGATTTGTGGTCAGTTTTAGAGAGTACAGCTTGCTCTAAACGCCATGATAATTTGGAGTCCCTAAAACAATCTATACGATTGGCAGTGAAGAATTTTCCCATGGAAAGAGTGCGTGCTTCTATTGATAACTGGCCTCATCGTTTAAAGGACTGTATTGCAGCCAATGGAGACCACTTCGAATAAGCTTTTTATATTTTTAATTGTTTTATATTTATGTATTAAACTGACACACTGTAAAAGTAATAAATGTTATTTGCAGTTAACAATTTTCTTTTTTCTTTATTACAATATTTATGGCAAGACTAGGTATTTACGTAGATACAAGTTCTTGCCCAGTATTCTGAATTAGAAAATATGTAGTGAACTATGTATAATTTTATTAATTACATACTCACCATTCAAAGTTAGTGACAACACATAAAAATGTGCATACAGTTTAAATTATTAAAGAAAATACTGCCATCACACTTACTGCCACCGAGACTTGTACTCAGATATTGCAATTTAGAATAATATACCAAGAATGCGGTGGGTCCGACACCATTCAAGTTTACTAGATTCGGCACCAATATACCACTCCGCAATTACTGCTAGCAACATATGACAAAATCAAGCCCTAGATAAAATTAAACAACCAAACAAATAAAGACAATTAAAGTTCATTTTGAAAAATATCTTGTGCCATTCATTAGGTAGATTCATAAAATTTTATAATTTTTATATCTATACTACTTATGTATACTTTTACTAATAGAACGCAACCTTAGTACATAATCTATGGAAAGAAATAGGAACTACATAACTATTTAATAAGGAATAATCAATCTGTTCAATTCTGTCACTTTGTTTATACCATAAAATGAATTGTATTTAAAAATAAATGTATTAATTGCGACCTCGAGTGACATCTGTTAGTTAAATTTTGAAAGTATTATACTTTAAAGGAGATCGTTTGTTTTCGAGAGACTATACAGTTGTCGTTTCATTTTTTTTTAATTTTTGTCATTAATTTAATTACGACGACGACTTGAATTTAACTTAGAATTGAAAACTAAATATTTGATATTGGCAGACATAGCTTATATTTATTTTTCGAAGGGTTGCATCTCATCAAAAGAAAGACCAAGAATTATACTATACATCTTGTTTAGAATGGAAAAATATCAGGTGTATGCGAAAGAAATAAATCAGATTCATCTACTCCTTTAATAGTAGTAAATAATACAGAATAAATTATTGCATTTGTGGCAAGTAAAGTACGACTATTTTTTTTATTTACTGATTATTTCTGTCTTGACTTTCTTCTGCGAAATAAGTCTTATGGGTGAAAAGCAAAATTATATGTGTCATATTTTTACTATTCATCAGAAACAATAGATAAGATGCTATGAAAAAATAACAATACCATACATACAACATCATACACACACACAGTCATGTAAGAAATTTAAAAATGACTATTTTCACCTACTTTTAGTTGACGAGAACTTAGACCATATAAACTTAAGAGTAACGCCATCTTTCGATTAATTTTAAACTTATAATTTATGTCAAAGTTTCTGAAAAAATATATGAGTGAGCTCTATGGGTTCTGATTTTCTCAACAAAATACTACAAACCATTATTAAAAATGTCTTATAACCCAGATTATCGCATCATACATTCAATTCATCAGTTAACGGTCACCGATATAAAAGGAAAGAACGTAAACTTAAAGGTATATGAAGGTCATGTTTGTATCATTGTAAATGTGGCTTTCAAGTGTGATATCTCCGAAGCCACCTTCAAGGAGCTTAATGAATTATATGAAAAATATGGGGAAGAGAAAGGATTACGTATACTCGCATTCCCTTGTAACCAGTTCAGCAATGGCGAGCCAACGACATCAAAAGACATAATAGATTTGGCAACAAAGCATGACATTAAATTCGATTTGTTCGAAAAAGTTGATGTAAATGGTGATCGTGCTAACCCTTTATGGAAGTTTTTGAAACATAAACTAAAAGGAGATAAAGGGAATTTCATCAAAATGAACTTCACAAAATTCGTTATCAACAAAAATGGGGTACCAGTTGAACGACACGACGCCAAAGTTATGCCAAAAGACTTGATATCATCTATGGAACCATTATGGTGATGAAATCGGTAAAATGGTGGTCGATATTTTATTTTGTTTATTGCATATGATAATTTTAATATATATATATATATTGTGAAATGTATTTTTATATTTTTACCCTTTAAAAATATATTTTATAATATAATTTCACAAGTATTTATTCATCACATTAATTTTTTCACATTTTTGTTGATGAAATATGAATCCAAAGGTTGATTGTGGTAGAGGTCAATTTGCTAAAGATTAAAACGACTTATACAATTAAGAGTGACTTTTATACTATTTCACATGCACTAGATGCTAGTGCTCCTGATCTTCATAGAGACGGGGTCATATCTATCATAACCAAATCATGTATTTTTATGCAGTACAAGATTCAACTCGTAGCTAATACAGATATTATACTCTATTGCAAGGAAAGCATCCTAATGCTTTCTTTACGATACCCTTACGTCCTGACATAATGGTATTGTAAGGTTGGTTTACTACTAAGCACCATTTTCTTAGGAAGTATTGAGTTTCATACGGTCTGTTTGGCAGTTTAAAAGCGTACAACAGACCTTCAGGCGCACTTTGATGTAAAACATCTAATGCGGAGGGTAAGACCAGCTTTGGCATATCAACACCACAACACGGTGTGCACAATTACATTGATTTATCAAAGTGATTCTAAACTCATTATTTCTACAAAATAATTTTGATGTTTCACATCTGCCAGATGTCCCACGATCGCTCATATTTATATTTAGATCATTTCAATTTCGGTGTCTCGGTTAATTTCTCCTCCCCGAGATGACAATGGTAAGTGCTGGCGACCTTCTTGGGTTATAGCCAAATGACCACTAATTCGTAACCAGTGTAATGGCGTATTGGACACACCTGTTTACGATTTGAACTCGTGTGGTACACACAGCCTCTGCGATCGAATTATAACATTTAACAGTTAGCACGACATTTGAGTCTGATTTAATTCATTTTGGTCCAGATACTGCTGATCCAGATTAATTAGTTAGTTTAGATACTCACTCAGGATTAACAATTTTGCGATAAATTAAGTTTAAGTATACATGTTCTTATAATATATATGTATTAAATAAGTACTGGTTCTTTCTACTCTAGAATTAGATGGCACATGGCACATGGCAAGGTGTCTCAAATTATTAAATTTTACGCTAAATAATCATCTTGCTAAAACTAAATGAATAGTGACACTATTTTAAGTTTAGGAAGTACTATGTACTTGAGAGGAATCACGGGGCCCTCTCGTATCGGTTGACGTAGGTGATTACTTAGAAAGGATGCTACGGAGATCACCTGTGTCTGATTTCAAAGGAGTCAACACCTTAGTGCCATCGCTGCGATAGCCGGACCGTAGACACGGTGCTCCATACGTTGACAGAATGTCCATTGAGGTGTGACCTTGTGGCGGCAATAATAGTGGGAACTCTTTCGCTCGTTAGCATAATTACGGCCATAATACGGAGTGAGAACGTCTGGAAGTCCACCGTCTCCTTCTGCGAGCACGTTATGCTTGCAAAGGAGATGTCAGAGCGGGACCGGGAGTGGTTTAGAATTTTTCCAGGCGGCAGGCCCGGGAACGGGCCCGGTATTGTAGACGCCGGGACGCCAGAGATCGCAGAACGATCTCTGTCCTCCATAAGCGGAAGCCTGGGGTGACAGGTAAGACCATCTATCACTCTAGCAGAAGCAGGCCAGGGTGCTACAGAGCACTCACGCTCTTTTGGGGACAGAAAAGAGGTCATCTGCAAGTCGTAGGGACGTCAGGGTTCCAGGGATTTCCTTTCTAGGGTACACTTGTTTCCCCGGCTACTGGTACCTGAGACGGCGTACGGTTTTTGGTAGGTTCGAATCCGACATAACCACCAATAGGTGGTATCCGGAAGGATTGCCGCACAGGAAAAAAAATGTACCGGATAGAAATACATTACGAAACATTATTTATTTACGATATTAGTTTTACTGAATTTTAAAAGAAACTGGCCATTGTTCTTGGCTATAAAAGATTACCTTTGTTCGATTTTGCAAGCCATGATAATTTTCATAATTTGCCATTATGTTTGCCAAATTTGATAAAAGGATTATTCTGCGTATGTATACATAATAAAAGGGTTGTAAAGAGAAACGGAAGCTATTAAAACCTGTTCACACACAAATTCATTTTGTGTAATAAATATTTGTGTATACCAGTACATCTTTAATACACAAACAGTACACACATATGTATATAATAAAATGCAATGGAAAATCTCGTATTCTAAATAATAAGTTATCTTTTAAGGCTGCCAGGAAGGTAGAACACGTTTTTCATTTGTGCTGAATTTTATTAGTAGTCATCTCTCATTTACGCCTTTTTGTACATAGTTCAGTCAGTGATTAGTAAATCGAGGATGTTCCAAACTGGGCGGCGGAAGCGAGCTTACCAGCACCACATGCCGCCTTGAGTTAGGCTGCTGGTTTGCGGAACGAATTTTCCCCTCCATCTAATACAGAAACTAGTTGCGAGGAGGCGATATGTGCCGTATGTCACCTAAATAACGAATCCACCTGAAGGTAGCGATCGCACTAGCGGCCACGTGCTAGGAGGAGTCTGAATATAGTAATAGCAGTTGTTTCCGGATCCTTCCTACCTTAGGCGTGGAGTGGCACACCGTGTGATTTTCTGCAAACCCGTCGCAAACCTCGTTGGGTAATGGTCCGAAAGTGTTTCCACGCGGAAAAAAAGAGTCTATATAAATTCATCCCTCTTTTTATAGTGATGTTGTCCAAGGTAGTTTGTTTAGCCAGCTCACAAGGCTCACGGGATGAATAGAGATAGTGACACCCTATATTTCTAATCCATCACCACACGAAGATGTTTCTAAATGTTGAAATTTATAGAAATAAAAATTAAAGTATGTGAAAAGAAAATATACACGTCACTAGTAAAATAAACGCACACAGCTAGAAAATAATAAAATTTATTGACTACCCTTAAAATCTTAACAATACTTTTCACAATGACAACAATTATTTCATAAGAAAAAACCAATAAATATAAGCCGTAATTTTCTTTCTATTTTTTTATTTTCCAACTATGTTGTTACATGAATTGAATGACGTGAATACCTAATATTTAAATAACTTCAATATTAGTTTTTGATTTCTACTACTTCACATTACCGAATTTTGTCAAAGATAAACTATAGGCTTCTACCAATAAAGTCAAGCGCCTGAATTAACAATAAAGTATTAAGATGTACTCAGTAGAACAAACTTATACATCCAATCTTAACTTCGATTTCAAAAGAGACTGTCAGTGAAATCAGTAGTGTTTATAGCCGTTTTTACGAATTACCAGTTGCTGGTATCTGTGCTTATTTTGTAAAATTGATTAAATAAAAAAAAGTATCTACTACAGCCTACCGTGAAGCTTAGCTTTAAAACTATAAAAATTCTAAATGAGGCTTCACACATATATTATTAAGGTAACTTGTCCATTGTACTATAAATGTGCAAATGTTGATCACGTCGTTAAGTTCTATCAAATATACAAAATACGCTTTAACAGTAGGCAGTCAAGTATTTTTCTGAATTGACGATCATAGAACATGAATAACTTCGAACAAATAACGAATCCCCTTACTAGTAAACTCGTAACAAATATTACAAAAATTTTATTAGACAAATCCAGATACTTATCAGAATTTTGAAATACTGGTACCGAAAAATTATGAGTATACTTCAATAAATGGTAAGATTAAACATCTGAATATCTAATATTCTTAATGTTGTATTAGAAAAAGATTGTGAAAAATTGTGAAAAACATATAATTTAATAAACTATATAAATTACTCTTACTTTACAATGTTTGTAAATCAAGTATATAAACTGTTGGAACTGCTGAAGCTATGTTACAACGAAACATCAATGTCGACTACTACAAAACACTAGTGCCTACTGTATACTCAGTAAATTTCATCAAAATTAATAAAAGATGTTGCAGCTCTAAGAACTGATACAGCTCGAGATTGTGAACGTTCGCGCCTGGATGAATGGCTCTTAGTAGAAGGCGCAGCGGACCTCGGCGGTGCTGCTGGTTTATGCAGCTCGCGGGGATTGAAAGAAGCTCGCCACTCACTCGCCAAGGCTTCACGGAATGTGACCTAAAATATGCAATATTATAGTAACCACTTACGTCATCCATAATAATCTGGTATGATGCTAGGCTACTGCACCGACTACACCACAAGACATGTCAAACATTTTTAAATACTCTGGTCACTCTGAGGTGTGAAAGAAAATTTTAACTCAAGCTTAGTATTCCGTCAGCGATATACCGAGTTCATTTTAAAAATGCAACTAACAGAAATACTATCAATATACAAACGACCTTCCATTGCAATGCACACATTTGTTTTGCACGAATAAGCTAGCTGTTAAACGACAGACTGAACATGTAATTCTTTGTTTAAATTTCAATAGATGGCATTAAATCTTCTACTTCAATTACGTTATATATAAAATGAACACAGTAAGTATGTAATATTTTAAATGAAGGACTAACCTTGAGGGAAATATATCACAAACCACATGACAATTTCTAATTTTATTCACTCGACTACCAGTCAATATCTTAGAAAATCTTTACTTCTAAGAAATCCTTTTGTAAATCAGTCATTATTTTCTGTTTAATATTAATTTTGGAGATTAAAAAAAACTATAAGAACCATGTAAACCTGATAAATTTGTAAATTATCAATTTAAAGCAAACAAAAGAATAATATCGATGAGGGCTCTTATTATAGTTAGTGTATTAGAAATGTGGCATCTTAAAAAGATAGAAACTTCTCGTAAGTAACTCGAGGCCACTCTAATCCGACAGTTTATGGAAATAGAATAATAATTATGTGCTTATCCTTTCATTCTGTCTTATCTTTTTCAATGTATTTTAAACACAATATAATGTATGGATTGTACGAAATATAATACATGTGTACCTTCTCTTGAACACTGATCTCTCGTGCGTGAAACATAAAGTCTATAACGGCCACAAAAAGTCCCAAGATGCCTCCTGTACCTAGTACTAAAAATATACCACTTGTGTTTTCCATTTGCAAAGACCCACTGTCGTCTTCTTCGCCCCCTCCAGGTTTCTGTAAAGAAAAATATAGAGATGAAACTAGTGAACTAATTACACCAAGTAAACCCCAAAATAGTATCCAATAAAGGACTACTAGAAAAAAACAGACTAAAAAAACTTAGTGTCCCGTCCCATTTTTTAATAATTATTTCACTAATTAATACGATCAATTGGTATTTAACCTTTAACGTTTTGATTGAAAGTTGGACAATGCGCAGGAGGTTAAAAACGTATTCCAATGAAATTGATGACAAAAACACAAATATTCTGGAAGTAAACAAACATTCAGTCTATACAAATTTGTAAAATATCGTCGAAAAGATTTTAACAAGCCATACCTTACAGTTTGCAGTATTGTCCTCTGTTTCCCACCATTTCTCTTTCAATTTTTCTAGTTCACCTTTTTCTTGTAGTTTTAATATAGCATAATCGACCAAACCCTTACGTGGGTAATCTAAAAATAATACAAAATATCTAATTACTTTAAAATAAATTTGAAATTATTAGATATAATAATTTTAAGTGTACATTAAATTCTGTATTCGTATATTAAAATTGTAATATAAATATACCAACATCTACCTTCTGCTATAATAATGTGATAGATAGTGTTCTATTATCATGTTTTTTTTACCACTAAAAAGTGTCATCTGAGCTACTTAAAACTCTGTAGAGAGTAGCACTTCTATATAAGCAATTACAAGCATGCATTAATGAATAGCTTCTTAAATTTGAAAGACCGTGTGTTTATTTTTTAAATAAAGTCAAAGTATTTCTAGTCTCTAAAAACAATTCATAGTTGTACAAGTTTTGTAGAAGAGTAAATGTTTACTCCGAAAAATATCATTGTGTAAAATGCTGGCTCTCTAGGCGACAAATATTTGTGTAATTCAGATAGTTTTTATTATCTTGGACTTGTGAACTTTTTATTTGTATTGTCCTAGTAAAACCAGGGATGATAAATAAAGCACTATTTTAGTAGTAGTTTAAGTCATAAAGGCAAATCTGAGAAACGGCAATGATTTACATGCAAAACCAATGTGTCTGTATGATAAGCATATTTTAAAAATGGTGTTGATAAATAATAAGCAATGGAGTTCATTGCGTAAGCTGAAATTTTGACAAATGTTCGTGCAGCCTAATCTTAGAAACGCATTGACACAGTAAGAGTACTTTGCCAATGCGTTGTTGCGTATTTTTAGAGAAAAACAGTAAATTTTCTTCATAGAAATGTGCCATTGCCGATTTGAGAGTGTGCGTGCGCGCCGGAGTCCGAGTAGGAACGCGATGCCACACAGCATTAGGATAATATAGGGTGGTAGAAGATGGCGGCAGCGTCGGCCACACCGACGTGCCATTGAGTACGAACAAATACGTTGTACGCTTTAAATAATTGTTTAGAGCAGTTTTATTATTCATTGTTTTTACATTACTTTTATGTTGGCATACTAATAAATAGCAAAAGAAAGAATAAAGAGACAAATTAACTGATTGTTTTGTATTTCTGATATGCAGTTACTCCGTCAACTATAAACTGAATATAATGATTTTTTTTGATAAGTAAATTATGATTAATGAATAATTAACACACTTTAAAGTTGTTAGCTGTGACATGTTTTATACATTTAAAATCTTCTTTTGTTCTTGAAAGCCGTGCAACTCAAGTATGGTATGTCCGTCGGACTGGCCTGCTTTTTTTAAAATAGTAGTCGAGTGAAAAAGTAAATCAATTTTTAGGGCAAACCATAGCTAACAAACAAAAGATCATAGATCAGTCGTGCCGTTTCTGCCTTACAATGAAACAATAATTCTATAATAATATAGATTTGGTAAAACATTTTATTACGTTACATAAATAAAATCCTAGTGCAAATAATATTTAACAGTAAAAAAAGTGATAGCCCTAACCCCCAACACAAGAATAGACTAATAACTCGCCAAGCGGTCTTAGATAAATTACTCTTCTTAGTATACTGTGACATTGACTACCACTAACTGCGTATATGTACATGCTGTTGTAAGCGTCTACATGCAATTATAATAAAAAACTTTTGCTATCACTAAAACTATAGTTAAGAACTTTGATTGGATATATGATAAAGCACTTCTTCCAAAGCTGCCGTCAAAAGAAACATTTTCATTATTATAATCATACGTTTTAAAGGTAAACATAGGTTCATAGTGTAAAGAAAATTGATTTCACTTACTTTTTGGCATCGCAATTCCATATTCTTTAGAATCCAGGTTGGAACCTACCATTTTGAGTTGACATTCTCTATTGACATAATATTCAATTGCTGTAGATTCCATAAAAAATGCATATTTTCCTTTACTTCTCATCACACGATCCCTACCCTCTTGGTTATTGTTTGTAAATGCTCTTGGTTTTGCTGAATCCATGGTAGTCCAAATTTTACTGTATACAGAGTCGTTGGAACTCTAAAATCAAATGATTTAATTATTATTTCTACAGCAAATGCAACCTAGTTGAAACGACCGTCAAATAAAAGAAATGTGATATGCCACAAAATTGTAGTTTACGTATCGTTAGTTTATGTTAATATAGTAAATAAGTATATGTTTAATACTTATCTTGACCGCGCTATTTTCCTCTAATTAAATACTTTAAGAAGCGATAGTTTAATAAATTGTATTTATAGATATTACTGCTTATCGCCTAAATGAGTTACATCCTTTTTTTAACGTGTGGAACGTTATACAAACATTAACGTGTGACGGCCCGAAGGGGTCTTCAGGCCTTCACCAAACCGGGGTTTATGGCGTGGTGGTGTGTCGGCATCGGACCAACTAAAACCACACGGTGTGCCACTCTGCGCCTAAAATAGGAGAGATCCGGGAACAGCTGTTCTTTCTGTATCTAGCAAATAAATGAGTTACATCCTGTCACAATATAGAAGATTTTTGCTCAAGAAAAGCATAGAACAAAGTAATAAAACATATCACAATTCTCAGTATAACCTATTCTCCTATGATTTTTATTATTATTACTCTCAAGCTCTTTTCGTATAAAGCTAAAAAAATTATAGTTACGTAACAATTTTCCTGTAAAAGACTTGCTTTAACTCAGCTTTAACAAACTTTTATTCTTCTCGGTCAAGGAAGCAATGAAAGTTCTCCTTAGTTTGTATCTAGTAGGTAGTGTGTTGCTTTATTATTATACTACAGTAATTTACCTCAAAAAACCTATATGTGGAACCATTGTATAAAGTTCCGTATGAAACTTTATTCTGTTCGGCGAGATCTTTGACATCTTTGATATCACTGCTGCGACGATTATTACTAATGAAGGTGGACATATTAGCTGTGTAGGAAGCAGTTACAATCATAGCAAAGAACCACCACATTCCAGCAATCCAACGAGAACCAGCTGCCCTAGAATTTTTAAATGTAAATTATATTTTTTACTTTTGGTGTTGTGTGAGTTTTAATGCATTAGTAACAGTATATCGTAAAACTAGTGAGAAACACACATAACAAGCGTACTCGCACCTTAAAGAGCGGCAAAGAATCGCTTGTGGCTCTCAATTTGCAGGTGTTCATGGTTGATGGTTAGACACAAGTCACCAGAAAACCTTTCTGCTCGTTTATTCTTATAATATTATATAGTACACCGACAAGTTTAACTATCCATTGCTGGACATAGATCTCTCCTTAAAAAGGAAGTTTAGGCCAACAGGTAGGTTAGTGTAGGGTTTATAGCTTTCCGTCTCTGTGCAGTGGTGTTCTCCTGCATTATTTTGCTCCCTTAGTCCCCTCTTACGACACCCATGGGAGGAATATATAATGATATTCTTAAGCCGTCATTACATGTACGGTTGCCTCTATATCATAAAAAAAAGATGTTTGGCTTTTGTGAGTACTCTTCGGATCATATATGCAATAGGGTATCCGTATGTGTAGAAAAATAGAATTATAGCCCCACCGAATTAATGATGTGATTTATTCCACGAGTCTTGCTCCATTATATAGGATGGGTCAAGAATCTGTTAATATTTAAATCTAACATGCCGCGCAAACATGGTACGGGAGTTCTTGAGACCGATGCTACTGGAATTTGCAGATTACAATCGTAACACATGGTTTCAACAAAATGGAACTACTTGTCACACACCCAATGAGTCCCTGCCCGTGGTCAAAGACATGTTGTCCAAAAAACTGATTTCCAGACGAGGCGACATTCCATGGCCAGCCGGAAGTCCAGGTCTATCCCCAGCAGAGTTCTTTTTATGGTATTATTTGAAGAATCGTATCTACATCAATAAACCAAATACACTACGTCAACTAAAAGAAAAAATCAGCGAACAGATGTAGGCGATCTCGTGGTCTCATAGCCAACGAATATTTGAAAATTTCGGTGCAAACGTCGAAACGGTGATCATTTAGACGAAGTAATTTTAATAAATAAATTCCAACCAATTAGCTTTTTTAAATAAATAATTTTTATAATATAACAAATAGTTTTTTATACGATTTTTTTCAAATGTTCACTAATTCGTTACCCACTCTATAGAATACAATACCCCTCCTTCCCACTCAAGCCGAAGATGTAAACCAATATTATAAATTGCGTACACAACCCATTTCAAATATCAATGCATCTTTTACCTCGGTAATATATCACATCCTTGGGTCATAATAGAACCCATTGTAAGCCACATACAGTTGTAAAGACTCCAGATATTTTCCAAATTTTCCGGGTTTTGATTACAAGGATGCGGATTTACCCAATCGTCCTCACACATTCTGAAACATAATACTTAACTAATTATTAATTGGCGATCCACTTTACGATCTCAAGTTTTATGTACTGAATTAAGACATGATACGTTTTTATGATGACTTGCCGAATCACTTTAATATGAAATAATGTAATAATCATTTCAAGTTCTTTTAATGGTACTAAAATGTGATAAATTAACAAACGTCCTGTTTATTATTTTTTACTAACAATATAAGTAACAAGCAAATCAAATATTTTATATGAAAACCTCTTTTGGAACATTTATTCTCTTCAGTACATAATATTTTAGATTTCGTCTTAAAATTTTTAAATTAAAGGTTGTAACCACTATTAACTGCAAAGAGAAGGATAACTTGAAACTAACGTTTTCTTTTATGTGTGGAAACCTCCTTCGGCCGTCACGAATCGGACAGACTAAAACCACACGGTGTGCCACTTTGCGCCTGGGATACGAGGAATCCGGGAACAGTTGTTATTAAAACATCTAGACTTGAAACAATTGAAATAAGTTAACGAACCATTTCGACTGCCCTCAACAGAAACATGAGTACTCATATATAACAAATCAATTCTATCAATTCGAATTAAATTATGGTATTTTATGTAACAATCAAATAAGGACCAGCATCTCTCAGAAGACCACTTTTACTTAACCTTACAATATTAGTACTATTAGTTTATACTGGTAAGCGGAATTACGAGAATTAACGAAGTTCAAGTTGGTAGTAGAGTAATGATACAACAGTGTCACGGGTATTACTAGGGGGTATTACATAAACAGTAAAGAGACAGGTGAAGGACAATCTCTTAGACTGTATAATCAGCTGATTAATAATATACTTACCGTGCGCAAACAAACAAGACGAATGATACGATAACGTATGTTGTGGCTAGATATAACCAGACATCCAAATCCAAGGGTTGTAAGAACGAGTACTGATCTGGCTCTTCGGGAATAGGTTCCTTAAATAACATACTGATACCCAGCGACATGAAAGGTATTGAAAAGTCTACTACAGCGTTCCTCTCTGATGTGATTGTAAGGTCACAAACAGCCAACTCAGCTCTCTAAAATAAAAATAACTTATAGGATGTTTTATTTGACGTTGAAGCAAAACAAAAATTTCACAGTAATTAATAATCTAAAAGTGTTTTTAACAACCTTGTTTAAGTAATTAAAATTAGGCTCTCTTTATTAGGGTGCGAGGTTCGGCACTCGCACATAGTGCACCCTGGACAACGAAGATGGCAGCGTCTCTCTCACTAAGGTGGAGAGATACTGCCGCCTATGGCGAATTCCGGCCGAGGAACGACCCTCCTACGGGTTGTTTGGAGGCTTACCGCGTGTCCCTCCGTTTAGCAGGGTGCACAATGGAGAGTGCGTTATGGGGCGGACGGGTCCTCAACCGCTAGCTGTTGCTGGCCACCGACTGGCCAAGTCGTAAGCCTGACTGGCAACAGTCAGGCACGTTGGCTCTTCGAGGGCTACGAGGAAGGAAATCTCTTTAAAAAACTTCGAGATGGATGGATCCGGTCTAGTGCAGACCCCGTAATCCTAAATAGACAGGACCTATGGTTCTTCAGACCCGCGAGGACGTAAACCTCTACAAAAAACCCCAAGCCCACGTTGTGACGCCTAGCAATGGGCTGAGTCGCTGGAGGGATTCCAGTGCCGAAGGCGTCCTGTTGTCGGAGGACATTAAACCCAAAAAATGGCATGGGTAAATTAAAAGACTCACCTACCCAGGAGGGTCCCGGACGCACTACGCCTGGGGAATTCCTCCCGGAGCCAAATGGCTCCGGCAGCACCCAGTCGTATTCTCAGAGAGCAACCACTGATAAACCCGTCCTTCGCCGAGCGGTAAATCTAGACCAGACCAACACGTGGATGACGACGACGTGCTAGTAGTCGCTTGAGAAGAACAAGCGTTGGTGGTGCGACGCCTTAAAACAAAAAACACCGCCCCAGAACCCGATTGTATACTTGGCCGAACTAGAGTCCTGGTTCTAAGTGACGATGCTTTCGAGCCCCGACTGAGACAGTTTTTCAACGCATGCCTTGAGGAGGTTCAGTTTTCAAAATTGGCGAAGACAGGGCAACTAGTCCTCAATAAAAAGGAGGTTCGTCCGGCGGATTCATCATCTGCCTACCGATCCATAGTGAGGTATGCAAATTCTTTAAAAAAGTGATTGCAAGACGTGTCATCAAGCACTTTTTCATGGTGGGGCCGGATCTGGCGGAGAACCAGTATGGTTTCTGTCAGGTGCAAGTCGGGGCATATTTGTCGGAAAGAGCCGTCATCTATCCAAGTAGACCGATCCCTGTGGAACACCGCACGACATTTCAAGTACCAGTCTCGGTAGACTTGAAATGTCGTGTGGTGTTTCGCAGGGATCGGTTTTAGGACCGCTGCTGTAGAACATTGGCTACAAATGGATGCTTCGCGGTGCTTAGAAGGCGTCGCCATCACATGTTATGCAAACGACACACTTACGTGTACCGACAAACGGCGTGTGTCAAGACGCACCATGAGGCAACCCTGAGGGCCACAGCCAGGCTTGGCCAAGTAGTGGAGTAAATTCAGCGGCTGGGTCTTGGAGGTGGCTCTGCATAAGTTCGAGGCCTTATTCTTTCATGAGCTTCGGAACAAACCACCAGATCGATCAAGCCTCATAGTAGGAGGAACTCGCATCGGCATTGAGCCCTCCATGATGCCACTTTGGAACTCATTGCCAAGGTCAGGTCCCAAAATTTTCAAACTTTAAGTGGTAGTTGTGCGCTCAATGGCCCTTTACGGGGCCCCAGTGTGAGCGGAGACCCTCAAGGCCAGCAACATCGCGATACTGTGACTACGACAACGACTGCTGACCATCAGGGTCTTAAGAGAATACTGCACAATCTCCTTTGAGGCGGTGAGTCTCCTGGCCAGAACTCCACCATAACCACTTGACCATCCAGACCTGGAGACGGGAGCTGTAGCTCTTTATCAGTGGCTCAAGGAGATGCGGGCGTTGGACCGGAGTCCTGAAATTCAGGATATCGAGAATCAAAAACCCAACTCCACTAGGTCCTTGTGGTGGAGTAGAAGGAGCGACTTTGGCAACTAAGTGCCGCCCACGTCATCATTTCGGCAGTAAGACGCGTTATGGAGGTTTGGCTCGCGAGGAATCACGGGACACTCTTATACCGGCTGGCGCAGGTGATCACTGGGAAAGGATGCTTCGGAGATCACCTGTGTCTGATCCGAAAGTAGCCAACGCCTGAGTGCCACCACGGCGATGGCCGAAACGCCATATTTCACACGTTCGCAGAATTCCCAGCGTGGGTGGAAGTGAAGCGTGACTCTGCCATCTTTTTTACAAGCAAATTATGCTTGCAAAAGGATATATTGCCTTGCCTATATTGTTGGGCATCGGAGATCGCAGAACGATCTCCGTCCTCCATAAGCGCAAGCCAGGTGAGGTTATCTATCACCCTAGCAGAAGCAGGTCAGGGTGGTAGTGCGACGTGCTACGGAACACACGCTCTTTTGGGGGCAGAAAAGGCCTTTCTAGGGTACACCTGGTTCTCCGGCTACGGCTGTTTTTGGTAGGTTCAAGAGATTTCCGTACAGTTAAAAAATAGGCTCTCTTTCTTGAGCTATAAAATGGTAGTAAATTTACAATAGATAAATTGTAAATCTCTGCAACTCACATGGTCCATTAATTCTCCAATAATACCGTTCCATTTCTTGGTTCCAGCTACAGGATTTCCGTAAGCATTGCCAGGCACTTTGTATATTTCGTATTCCAAATTCATTTTATTGATTTTATTGATATATTTAATAACAGCATCAATCAAATCTATGGCATACCCTTTGTAGATTGTCAAATTAGTAACGCTGTCAACACTTTTATAATAATAGGGTGCATCTTCTCTTGTCGCCACCTTGAATTAATACACATATGTGAACATGAAGCATGTATAATGTAAATAAAAATATTTACAACTGTCCTAGCACCGAAAGCCCAAATCCTACTTTAATCAACCCTAAAATAGATTTTGTAATAATAATGTTATTAATTATTATTTAATTATTCTTAATTACTATTTGTAATTTATTAGGCTAACTATTAGTATCGACGAAAGTAGGTTTATAGATAATAATTTTTGATGTTTGTATGCTATTTTACATTTCCTATATTACCTTTTTTACGTTTGTTTGTTTGTTTTTGTGAAACTTATTGCTCAATTCTTGCATAAATGTTGACTTGACATGATATAGACTTGTCATGTATGTTGCAAGCTAACCAATGTCCAAAATAATAAAGTATATTCCGTTTTGCTACCACAAAGTAAAGTTACCAAATAAATAAAAAACCCACCCTTATTTTTGTATTAAATTTAACTGCAGTGGATCGGTCATCAAAGTTATTTTCTGTTGTTATAACATTCGTTTTGGAATCCCAATCACCAGCATATACGAATTCGCTGTCCGTGCTTAATCTTGAATGATGCAATATAACATTAATTCTTGTTCCATCGTTTTCATCAAACTCTATGTTACCTGTGAGGCCATCGCTTTGTGTCTGAAAAAGAATTCTAACTTTTGTGAAAGTATCAAAAATATTAACAACGAGTCCATCTCATTAGAGAGAATTACGATGATTATTATAAATATATCAAAAGAACCGCCAGGCTTTCTACTTTCAATAGTTTAACCAACTTATACCTGAGATGTAAAGTACTTGAAATGTAATTTTGGAAAAACTGTATTTTTCAGGTTTTTAAATAAAATTAATACATGGATAAACATACGAACATACTTCCATTATTGTTTTCTGAAGATCAAAACCTATAGGCCATGCAATATCTTCATATGTATTCTCAGAGTCTCCAGTAAGAGTACATAAAGCTGGTGGATCGGGCAGAACGTTTGTACTTTTGTACTTCAAACTTCGTATTGCTTTCTGTAAGTGCTTTAGCGCGTCGAGTGTTAACGCAGTCTCCAACTATGAAATTAAAATAAAACATTGTAGTTCATGATAGGAAAAACTCTGCGATAAATCGATACTTCTGGCCATGATTATCAACAAAAGCCGTTAACATTCCACAGCTGGACATAGATTTGTACTTAGAAAGATAGTTAGCCTACTATAGCACTCTGACCAGACGGGTTAGTATAAAGGTTGTATAAAGTTTTCCTACCCTTAGCAGTGGTATTATTCTGTGTAGTTTACTCTCTTAGTGGGCTCTTACGAGGCACACAAAAGAAGTACGAAGGGAGGTCCTTTTTATATATTTTTAATACGTCATCATACGGTCTAAAGTCTGATCCGCTTTCATCATTCTTTGATTTTATTCTTTTGTAATTTGCTTTTTTTGCTATTAATTATTACAATATTTATCTAATATAATATTCTTGATTCATCATCATCATGTCAGCCGAAAAAAATCCACTGCATAAGACATAGACCTTTTTTTTTTTTTTAACGTTTGGAAACCCCCTCGGGCCGTCACCCCACCGGGGTTTACGGCGGGGTGGTGTGTCGGAATCGGACCGACTAAAACCACACGGTATGCCACTCTGCGCCTGAGATAGGAGGAATCCGGGAACCGCTGCTATTACGACATCCAGATCCCTGCTAGCGCCTGCCCGCTACCTCGGGCACCATCTGCGGATAAACTCTTTATTTTAGGCGACGTACGGCACACGCGGACGTCGCCTCCTCGCGGCTGGCCATTATAGCGGATGTAGGGGAAAACCCGTCCCGTCCACCCGCGGCCACACTCAAGGCGGCATGAGGTGCTGGTATGCGCGCCTCCGCCGCCCGGCTCGCCGGCGGCGAATTAGGTCCGAGTGGATATCGTCCTCCCGGGCCTTCTCCGCCGCCTCCTTCCGCGAAATTACGTCTTCACAGAAGGTTGCGACCACGGTAAAACAACTGTCGCTACCGGCCATGGAGCGTATGACAGCCGGTAGCTTGAGATCTCCTCCAATAACTGTAGTAAGGACGCCACGCTGCGCCGCCCAGGCGGAACAAACCGCTAGCGTGTGCTGAGCCGAGTCCTCACTGCAGTCGCAGTGGTGACAGGCAGGACTCAATTCCCTCCTGGCGACCGAGTGCAGATACTTCCCGAAGCAACCGTGCCCGGAAAGGACCTTCGTCAGTCGGAAGGAAAGGGTCCCGTGCTGCCGCCCTGCCCACTCGGCGATGACCGGCTGGAGAACCTCCACGAGGGCAAAGCTAGCACGAGGAGTCTCCAACCGGAATGACCAACGAGCCATCGTGGCTGAGGGCGCCAGAGGCGAGCCCTATTCTGGGCGGTCAGAGCCGCACATAAGACATAGATCTCCTCCAAGGTTTTCCACAACAACTGGTCCTGTACTGCCCGCATCTAATGGTTTCTCGCGGCTTTGATATGTTTGATTATTGAATGAAAAATACCTTCAATGGCTCATCGAATTCAAAATCGTTGCCTGATACAGTCAGATGTAACGTAGATACGTTTGCCATAAGATCTGGGATGTCCTTGAAGTCGAGAGTATATGCGTCTAAATTTGAAAGTATAATACTCTAAAAAGAAAATAAGATTATAATAAAATATATTACTTTACATGCTAATAGTTACTTATTTAATATACGAATAATTTCTCTTGATAACAATCAAATAAAGTCTTTACGGGGAATGCTTACCGTGCAGCAGTATTTCATTTGCTTAGCATCACTCAATGATACATAAATTATACAAATTATGCATACAATATGTATATAATATTTACTACTGTGATAGTATTGCCATTACCTTATTTTAAAGCCTTATAATCGTTGGTACTTTTGTAAGATTGCCACAAGATACACTAGACGTGCATTTAAAAGGGTACATTAAAACCCGAGCCTTATAACTTGTGTCACTTCAGATTTCTTAAGTGAGTTTTGTGCAATAATAAGCTAAACTGTAATGAATCTGATAAGTACAATATGTTCAATTGTTTTATAATGAATCAAAATTCTTATCGCGGCCCCTTATTAAGTATTTGTTAAATACCACTGCAAAATTTCGAACCAGGTGTAGAGTTTTAAAGTCTAACGCAGGATCAGGACTTTACCTCACATTGAAGGATGCTGGTTTCTAGGGAAAATATCTTGTTAAATAACAGACTAGGGTTGTGGAGATATCATCACACTACCTATTCCAAGCTTTCAAACGCAATTGTAAAGAATGAAAATCTTACCCACCTGATATTCAGTTGAATTATCAACGTCTACAATTTCTTTCATATATTTGTGAATGTTATCGACATGACAATCTAAAATATGGTAACTCATGTGTGCTACTTTGAAGACATGTTTAAAAATTTCCCGATTGTCTTCCAATGGGTTAAGTTTTCGAAATAAAATTGGCTCTGATATGCTGGACCAAGAATTTATAACTTCTTGAAGCCTTATGAAACCTGAAATCAAAAAATAAAAAAAAATCTAAAAAGTTCATTAAATCAAATGCTTTTACTATCGGTAAAAGCATTTGGACCGACTGATAGACCGTGGGCTTGAGGAGGGTAACCTGGCAGCGGATGGCTGTCGGCCCAAGCCCGGGATGGTTGGCACTCCTTGGGGAGACCTTCTTTCAACAGTAGACAGCGATACATTGATTTCAAAATTACTTATAAATAACTTTGACCCTTCAACGTTTTGATTTGACACATAGAGGTTGTATTGATAAGAAATTAGGAACGAAACTGATATGAAAAACTGATAAAAAAAAAACTATTTAAGAAGCAGTTTATATATCGTGTCCAATTTTAAATTCAATTGGTGCAAGACCTTTAACCATTAGGATTTATATGTGTAGAAAACCTGACATGTAGTTTATATTAAACCACTATTGAAATATGCCCTATAATTCTTTAACAATGCTTTGCATAGAGTGATGTTATGGAGGAACGGATGTCATGTCCGACACAAAGGGGGATCCACCAACTAGGCGAGTTGATCGGCCACGACTTCAAGGTTAATGTTGAGATACATTGTGTATATACTAATCGCCGTGAGAATTTCTATATCACGATTCAGGATTAATAGTTACTCCATAGTTCATTACTCCGTAGCTCGATGTGTCTTCGCTAGATGGCGCTGTAGCATGAATTTTTTGTTTTGCGATAAATATGAAAGTCGCCACAATGTAATCATTAATTCTAAATAGATTAATATTTCTTTTATTGTATACTTATCTGAAACTTTAGTTGGTTAATGAAAACAATTCCTGAAAGTAATCATCATGTATATAATGTACTTGAAACTACAGAAAAAATACCTATAATACACACATTGTGTGTATATACATATACCTATAATACACACATTGTAAGTGATATGTATTTTTTATCTGTAATTAAGTAGAAGTACCTACATATTTATTTAAATAGTAATAATTTCATCGGTACCTGATTATGTTGCCGATAGTTACTTATAATACTATTATATGTATATAAGTTAAAGATACTACATAAAAGATGCAAGTTATTGAAGTATGTAGACGATTATGTGACATAAAATTATATGCGTCTATTTAAGATCTGTGAAATCAAAATCTTATGTTTAAAAAGACTAAAAAAAGACCATAGACTTTATCAACGAGTGCTAGACAACTGGACCTTATGACATGTTTCGTGGTGCAGGCCCTACAACTGCTGCAGCAGCAGGTGTAGACGTTGATGACAATGTAATGTTATCTACTGTATATAAATACAGTAGATGGCATTAAGCTGCAAGAGATTAACGATGAAGACGTTGCCAATATACTGTAAAACAATCTCAGCGTGCTTCAATCGACAGGGCGTTACAGTGGCTGATTTGAAACGCTCCTAAAGGCTAAACCAAGCCATACTTGTCAAGTTTCCTGACGTGACTGTCCGTGATAATATATTATACAGTAAAACAAAACTTAAGGGCTCTGAGATCACTTTGTCGAAGCATCTGACCAGGCTCAGGCATGATTTATTTTTTGCAGCCAGCGAGAAGCTGGGAATTGCGAGATATCGTGCCAAAGAGGACTCTATTTACACTTTAAGTCTAGATGATGCACGTCATCGTATCGTGTCCTTGGCTAAACTAAACGAAGTTCTCGTTACATCATCAAATACGCCTATCACAGTCTTAAAAGCCACCATGGCAAAGTCAGTCATTACACTTAAACCGGCTAAAATCCCATAGTGTCTCGATCAGGTGTAACCTACGAATCTAGTCCCTAATACGTACATGGCAATTTTAACGTAAAATTCATTAAATATGGTAAGAAGTACATTATAGAAAGAAAGGCAATATCGGAACAAGAGACACTATTTAAATGGTCTTATAAAAAGATCCTGTTATACTAGGAATATTACTTAGTCTACGCTATTACTTAACCAAAGTCTTAATTTTAATTTATATTTGTTAAACGAAATTATTTTATGAAAGTGCTACAAAATAAATCAAAAATGTTTTTGACACATAAATTACTCGTAAAAATATCCCACTCAAAGTTTTAAAATGTCAATAAATCTGAAATAACTGAATATGAAAGATAATAACTGAATTGTTTTTTCTTATTTCATCTCTACTGTAAATGATGTACTTAAAGTTAACTCAGTAATTTATTCAAGTCAAGGCCATCTTTCTTTTTTTAAGTCATATTTAGTGTTGTTGTTACGTCAGATCATACGTCAGTTCTAGACTGAAAATGTAATTATAATATATAAATATTTTGATTAAACACTTACTGGTATCATCCTCGTATAAGATAGCGAACTTATCCCACTGCAACTCTTTGATAAGAGCTGCAAAAGCTGTTGATATTAATTTTGTAGATGGGTGAAAGTAAAATGTATACAAATCCTGCTCATATGTCTCGGCAAGCTCCCAACCCAAGGACAAGTGAGATATCTGAAATTTGTTAAAAGCCTCAATAAATACCTAGTCTTGCCATAAATATTGTAATAAAGAAAAAAGAAAATTGTTAACTGCAAATAACATTTATTACTTTTACAGTGTGTCAGTTTAATACATAAATATAAAACAATTAAAAATATAAAAAGCTTATTCGAAGTGGTCTCCATTGGCTGCAATACAGTCCTTTAAACGATGAGGCCAGTTATCAATAGAAGCACGCACTCTTTCCATGGGAAAATTCTTCACTGCCAATCGTATAGATTGTTTTAGGGACTCCAAATTATCATGGCGTTTAGAGCAAGCTGTACTCTCTAAAACTGACCACAAATCATAATCCAGCGGATTAAGATCGGGACTAGACGACGGCCAGTCTTCAGCTCTGATGAAGTCCGAAACGTTCGATTCCAACCAAGACTGCGTGGACCGAGCTTTATGACCCGGCGCCGAGTCTTGCTGGAAGGACCATACTTGGTTATTGAACATGGTGATGTTAAGGGGCTTAACTACCTTCTCAAGAATGGTATCTTGATACACTTGTGCCGATGTTTTGATACCTTTTTCACAAAAATATGGCTCAGTCACTCCTTCATAGCTAACACCCCACCAAACCATCACTGAAGTCGGATAATGTCCACGTTGCACTCTGTCGACTAATTGGGAAGCTTCCTTAGAGCTTTGAGCATAAATACGGTCATTTTGTTTGTTAAAATGTTGCTCAATTGTAAAAATTTTCTCATCCGTAAACAAAATTTTTCTGTGACCTCCCTTTGCGTACCGCTTCAGTAGTTGTTTCGATTTTACCACCCTATTCTTCTTTAAATTATCAGTTAAGAAATGGCCAGTGCGTCTCTTATAGGCTGCAAGTCCTAAGTCATCTTTTAAAATACGCGACATGGTTCTAGGTGCTATCTTCATTTCCCGAGATAAAATCTTTTGCTTTCGGACAGGATTTCTTCGAATTCTTTCCCTTACTGCTTTGACCACCTTTTTCGTACGAACACTACGTGGACGGCCAGATCTTTTTCTGTCACAAACAGAGGAGGTCTCATTGTACCTATTAATAGCCCGGTACACAAACATTTTACTAATACCAAGTGTATGGAGAGTTTTAAAAATTGCATTTGGCTCCATACCTACTTTGTGTAATGCTATCACAGCGATTCGGTTCTCTTTATCACCCCACACCATTTTAATATCGCAAAATATTTTACAATGTATTGGCGCCAAAATGAGAAAACACAATGAACAATCGTATAAAAATGACAGATTCGAAATTCAAATGTAATATTTTTTTATAATTAAGTGTAACAGTATTTATGGCCAGACTAAGTAATGTACCAAAGTTTTAGTTATTTAGACAAAAAAAAAATACTTGTCTTTGAAGGACATATTACGTTCAATTACTCTTTTCATATAATATGCTAGTCTTTTCTCATGATTTCTATCGTGAAATAGGAGTAAGGCCTAAAGTAGGGATATTTTAATAGTCAATAATAAATAAATATTTCGGACATTTGAAACACAACATCATCTAGTTTCAAACTGAGCAGAGTTTGTGCTATGATAACTAGACTGACTGATAGAATATTTATATACTTTTTTTTTACAAATACATACATATTATACACAGAAAACACCCTAACTTCGAGACAAATATTTGTAAATCATATAAACATTTGGTCCGACCCGAGAATCGAACTCGAGATCTCAAGCACAGCAGTCGTATTCACTACCGCTGCGCCACCGAGGCAGACAATAATGTAATTGTTGTATGTTTTAAACGTCATTATTATAAGTAATCTACCAAATATTGAACAGATCAACCTATTAATAAACATATTTCATTGTTTTCCTCTGTTTAAAAATCCATTTCTTATTGTTTTTCAAATAAAAAGAGGTTATGGTTAAATTCTTACCAACCATCGGAAACAAGTGTGTATTAATCTTAAAGTTGGATAAATGTGTTCTGTTTGAGGAAAACAATATTTCCTAGAGATGCCATCTCTGTGGTTGTCAATCAACTTTGAAAATATTTTACAACCAATAACACTAGAACTGGGTATCTTTTATACCCACATAAAATTTGTTTGCCTAAGAGTGGAAGCCGATCCTAATATACTTTGAACTACGAAAATGGTGGTAATTACAGAAAAAAAACTTACATTTAATCTATTGCTTAATAGGCACGTGGTGTCGCAAATGCCCTCAGTAGGTCGAGCATCTATTAATGCCGCAATACCTTGACCATCAGATGTAAACGAGCACACTGAAAATAGCAGATAACAAATAATTAACATTATTAGTAGATACTCAAGATATGTATTTAATATTGCAGACAAAGAATTGCTACAGATCCCAGAAATATGATATTGAGCAACGATAGCATGGACCGTCTCCTCGAAAGCTGTAATCTCTTGCAGGGAACTTTGTTACAGGGAATCAGGATAATTAATTACTCCTTATGGTATTACTACAAAACTTCGTCTTTAATACCTAATTTTATTACAATTAATTAGACAGGGATCCCTGACCTTCGTACCATGATTAAGATGTTTTAGATGTTTCTTACTCCCCATTCTACTAACATATACGAAATAGCAAACAGTGTTCGTTAAATTTAAAAAGCTTTGTCTTTTTATAATAACAGTACGGGGTAACGCGACGTTATGTCAAGGTAAGTTCATATCAACAAAATAGTGAGCGAAAACTGCTTGGCAAATGGCATCACAGAAAAATTACAACGTAAAATAACAAACACATTTTTACTTCGAATCAAATAAACTACTTACATTGTAAAGAAGTAGAATAACTATCTCCCACGTCCGTAAACAAGCTTCGACCGTGATATGTCAAACTCTTTTTTCTTAATTCTCTCTCTAATAACTGCACAGAACTGTTTAAATTTATTCTGTTGAATAAGCCCCCTGAAAATGCACACATAACATCACTACTGGATTTCTTAGCTAACTTTCATTCAGAATTTTACATACCAATGGGATAAACGATAGAATGTGCCGTATCTATATTTTCTACGTATACGGTCACGGCAATTACTAGTAAAGATTTCAAAGTAATCATTGTTAAAATTATTGTTGTCGAAGTATTACAATTGTTGTTTAGACAGAATATGAGTGCGACGCGGAGGCCGCCTCCACACCGTCTGAATTATTTTTGGAAAACAATTTTAGGCCACATAGCGTGCCCGTCTCATAACATTGTGACTCGCGTGTTGCCATTACGAGATGTCCCACTGCCACCGTCTCTATATGCCCCTCTCTTCTCGTCCATCACACGAATCACTGAATCACATCGAAGTAAAATAACAGGAAATATTTCAACTATGACATGTGAAAGACAAAAATGAGGATAATCATCTTAACATTTATAAAATTGAATTTATACTTAGCATTTCATTTAGTTTTAACTGTACACATAAAAGTTAAACAAGTTCCTAAAACGAAACATACTCTTTATATAACTCAGTATGCCTCCTCCATATTTTACGAACTCTTTGTGAGTTTAATTTTATTTTAGAACAGTTAAGGGACAGACGTTCATTCGCTAAGCGGTGTGTCCACAAACAGTTGGATAGTTTAATTTTAATGACTATGACTATGAATTATTAGAATTTGTAAATCATGTGGTATCTTTTTGTGATTTTACTTTGCATACATAAGTGTACACCGCAATTTCAGTATACCGAAACGCGACCAGAATCTTCATACCAGATAGGTAAGTGATTTTCGATGAAAATTAACTGTCACGCATAAACTGATGTACAATTATCTAGATAGATAGCTTTTACTCCTTCTAATTTAAACAATAATAATGCAAATAACATTGAATTCATTTACTGCGTTTTTGTTGAATAACCTACTTTGGATTATTGCGCGCATTTTATCGAAAATTCTTTTGGAAAGCAAACATTATACAGTTATTGTATAGAGAAGTCTGTATTTATACATAAGTTGGTATTGTCGGTATATGCTTATTGAGTAATTAAGAATATGGTTTGCAGTAGCATTAAAGTGTAACTATTACATATATAGTATGCGGCGACCTTATCTATCAGTAGCGTGCATCACGGATAGACACCGTAACCCATTAAAGGGAACTATTTATGGTACAATATCCATTTATGTTAATATATGCGTTTTGTATTAAATTTATATTATTATATAACAGTTCTGTTAGCTTTAAATAAAACAGCTTTCATAATGACAACAAATTTACAGAGCAATAGATTTTTTGTTATTAAACCAAAGCAATTGTATTAAAGCAAAGGTAATTGCATCTATTACTGCCCGTTTAAGTCAAGATCAGATTGGTATGCAAAAAATAAGGACATGCTTCTCAACTAGCCTTATTTTCAATAAATGAGATAAAGAAATAACTAACATGTTTATTTTTTTAAATAAAAATTGTTGAAAAGCGTTATATAACTATTACCGATCCAATTCATGGAATATGCGCTTATTACCGATTTTATGGCACCCATTACCGACCACTGAATGAACAAAACAATTCAAGTTAAATAAAAATCCTCAATAAAGTTTTTTTATTAATAAAAATCAACAGTATCTTAAACAAATAGTATAATTCTCTTGATAATTCTCACTGCAGTGCAAAGTCAATTATAGCGTGCAATAATCCTTAAACAGTCCACTACTGGACGTTAGCCTTTCTATAGAAAAGAGGTTTGAGCCTAGTAGGCTCTTGTTCCACACTGACCAGACGGGTTGGCACTGAATTTTTTTCATATTTTTTTTTTTGCAGGTATGTTGTTTATAGTAGTTTATCCCTTAGTTACCTTTTACGAGACCCATGGGGTGAGTAGGGGAAGTAATACTTCGTATTATTAGATATAAAGTATTAAAAAGATATCAAAATAATTAGAAGGTTGATTACAATGGCTTACGATCGTATTTTCTGCTCAGAAATAAATGAGCATTCTTACGTTGTGAGCGCATCATTACGAAAAAAAATGCGTTCTCCAGAATTCGACAACGAATTGTTCAATTATTCTATGCAGGAATGGGTGTTACATTCCTCTGACACAAAGGGAGCATCCTCCGACCAGGCGAGGTGATCATGCCTGGCGGGCCGTGACCCAACGGTTGATGTTGAAATGTTGTGTATATGCTACTCGCCGCGAGAATATCTATGTATTCAGGATTAGTTGCTCTGTAGTTGATGTGTCTTCGCCAGATGGCTCTGCAGTATTTTTGTGTGCGCTGTATGTGGAAGTCGCCACAATTCTTTAAATTGTCGGTTTAAGTACATAAGCAAATGACTTATATTTACAATTCTAAGTATTTCATAGTTTCTCTAAAGTAACCACTTGTGTAACTTATAAAGAATATTTTAAAATACACGCTTTAAAAAAATCATTTTACAAAACAAGCGGTAATTGGTGCCGATTTCAAGGATTCGTTTTTAAGTGCGTTTACTTATACTTTTCTTGAGTTTTTAAAGTCTGCAAAGAAATATAAATCAGAGTTGGTAAGTATTGTCAGTATTATTACATTTTTATTAGCAAAAATTTTGCTTACTTTATAGACCTTTGGAAAACGGTAATAGGTGAAATCACCCGACTCTACTGATACGTCAATATTGATATTGAATCAAGATCATTAAAAAAACAAAGTTGCCTTAACTTTTGAGATAAAGCTAATATTAAAAAAAAACAATCACATATGAAATAAATCTAATTATCAAAATATAAAAGTATAGGTAAACGTCGGTCATGCGAAATCGTTCGGCCCAAATTGTGTTATATTGCCATTTTATTACAGTCATAAAACGTCCAGGCCACCAAACAAATGTGTCTAATGCGTGAATTAGGTCTCATCAATCTAGTAGTTTAAGGGCTGCTGGACAACTGTAATTTAATAGTCTCTTTAGAGAGTAAATTTAAATCCCTGTCGTTGGTATGGTGTAGGACATTCTCCAGTTTAATACTCAACTGTATCTCTATCTGAGAAAATGAAGGATTCAAAAGAATTTAAATTCACCCTACCATCATCAGTCAGTATACATCAGTATATATATCAGTATACATGGACATAGACCTTTCCTTAGAAAGCAAGTTTTGGTTTACTATACCATGTTGGCTGTCCAGCCACTCTGTCTAGGTTGGTATGGTACTTGTTTTAAGTTTTCAAGCTTTTTACAGTGGTGTTTTCCTGAGCAATTTTGCACCTTTAGTCACTTTTTACGACAGTCACGGTATGAATATGGGTGGTGGCACTCCATATTTTTAATCTGTCAGCACACCGACAGTTAGAAGATAATAAAAAAATAATTTCTAATTATTTTTAATTAGATTCAAGAACTTCGAATAATTTTGATATGAATTTTACAGTGGGTATATTCGACAGACAGGCAATAACTCAACAATCTGCCTTCACCGAGAGCTTACGCCATGTCAATTACAAGGAAGTTCGAATGCAACCAATTATACTAAATCCACTAAGAACTGACAGTTATTCAGTATGGAGGGACTGTAAGTACTTCACCCTATGAAATAATCTGTGGATCTTTTTAAACGATTTGAGTCATTCATTGAGAGCATAAACACAAAACAAATATCCAATCTAGGAAGAATCTGACAGAAGAATGATAACTTATTCCCATTTATATAAACTCAAAAAATAATTACGTTTCAGTATGTTCAAATACGTCTTTACAACCTGTTGCTATATTTGGCCCACAAAAACCAATAACAGATGGTGCTATTCAAGATCAATGTGCAAAATCAAACATACCACACATCCAAGCCACTTTACAACCTATAGATTCGGATTTGGAAGTATTAGAGGAAGATGTTACTGAAACTAACGAGGAAGAAGAAGAACAAAATGAAGAAGAAAATACTGAGTCAACAAACGATGATGAAAAGGAGGAAGAGAAACCTACATTTAAACCGATAACTATAAACTTCTTTCCCCAATCTGATGAAATTGCACAAGCTTATGGAAAGCTCCTTAAATATTATAAGTGGGAAAATTTTGCAGCGCTTTATGAAGATAATCTCGGTAAATATATTTTTGGAAACCTAATCAAAATATATAAGTAGGAACTGTAGCAAATCTGCAACTGCAAATTTGCAGCCAATAGTTTGATCAACTCTCTAGATCTCAATAATTTTGAAAATCTCTCAAGTTTAAACTCTCCAGATCTCAATAAACTTTAAATACAACTTTAAATATTTTAGAAAGGATTTATAAACAAGCATTATCTATACTAACATGCAGACTTTTCAAGTAATTATTATTTCAGGACTACTAAAAATACAAAAAATTCTGGCAGAAGTATCTACAAAATCACGAATCACCTTATTAAAATTGGATCCAGAGGGTGACAACCGTAAGGTAAAGGCATTAAAAATATTTTTAATAAAAGTAACATATACTAAAAGTATACGTACCGATTAAGGTTTCAATATTGTTAAATGAGAATACATCCACACTTTTCAGATATTCAAGCAATTAGCAAAATATCAAGAAAGTCGATTTCTGCTAGACTGCCATGTCGATCGTATTTTAAAGTACATGAAAGAAGCCGAAAAATTAAAAATTGTTAACGACTACCAGGTGAGAACTTATGTTTCTTTTTATAAAATGGTGTGACTTTGACAGTTAGAATTTATACACCACCAAGTTAGATCTGTACGAAGCGGGTAAGGAATATGGACTCCTACTCCTCCCATGGATGTCGTAAGAGGCGACTAAAGGGCAAACTACGTAGGACGATATCACTGCAAGGAGAAGAAAAATTTGAAACAATAATGTACAAACACGTCTGGCCAGCCTAGTATAGCAAGCCAAAATGTCCTTGTCAGGGACAGTCC
Organism: Hypercompe scribonia; assembly: GCA_949316085.1. Classification (NCBI taxonomy): domain Eukaryota; kingdom Metazoa; phylum Arthropoda; class Insecta; order Lepidoptera; family Erebidae; genus Hypercompe; species Hypercompe scribonia. The sequence goes on from OX438980.1 coordinate 12,804,541, forward strand.
TACGTCCAGCAGTGGACTATTGAAGGAGGACTATTGATGATGATTGTGATAGATCCAATTGGTAATTAAAATAAATGTCATGGGAAAACCGTGCTCCCGAACACATTAGCCTTCCCGTCCGGAGTGTTTTCCATGTGCTCACAAAATTTAAGCAATTATTTCAAATATCTTTTTTGATCAAATATATTTCCCTCTACATCTGATTACATTCATTGCATTCCTTTACATGATTTTAAATTAATATTGAAATTCGATGTAAATTCTTCACAGCACTACATCATAGTCTCCATAGACACATCAACGGTAGCTGAACAGCTATTGAAATTATCATCCAATACTACATGGCTTAGCATGACGGATTACATCAGTATCAGAGATACTAAACATCCGTTAGCACCAAGAGTTGGTAAATGGAATTCTCAAGAATTATCATCTGTAGCGGAATTTGAGGTTAGTTCAAAATTTTTTTAAATAACTGTACTTCTTAGGGGTGGGTCAAGAATTCGTTAACATTTAAATCGAACATGCCGCCATCCATAGCCACTCAGAAGTCCAGATCTATCCCAGCAGACTTCTTTTTATAGGGTTAATTGAAGAATAGTGTCTATATAAATAAACCAAATACACAACATCTATTAAAAGGAAAAATCAGCGAAGACATGTCAGCGATCTCGCGGTCTTTTTGTCGACGAGTATTCGAAAATTTCTGTGCTGGTTTAGAAGAGTGCAAACGTCGAAACAGTGGTCATTTAGACGACGTAATTTTTAATAAATAAATTCCAGCTAATTAGCTTTCTTCTAAATAAACAATTTTTATATCAAATGGTTTTTATACAATTTTTTCAAATGTTAGCTAATTCGTGGCCCACCCTATATACTCGTTAGTAGTCTTGAATTTGAAAACCACAGGCCAAATTTAAAGTCACTAAATCGCGACTTTAAAAATCCTCACAAGTGCTTTTTGTATATGTATATAATATATATTAATATATAAAAACATGTTGAAGGTTTTCAGACAGAGTTTTTTATATTCGATAACGATTCTGGTTGGTCTATAGTGGTAGGCAGCGCTACTGACTCTCTACTCTCTGGATGTCACTAGCGCTAACATTGTTAAACGTTTATTTCAAAGTTAAATAAAATAATTCAGTATATTTTAAATATATTTTCATTAAATAACAACAGATTCCACTTAATGTTAATTGTATTATATTGCACCCGGTACGCCATTAGCTCAGTTTTCTAGTTCAAAACCAAGGAATATAGCCAAGGATTAAAAAAATTGGATTATATATAAAATATTGTGATTATAAAAACCCACAATATGTTATAAATGCAAAGTTACATCAAGTAATACTCAATATTTTATAAACACAGATGGAAGCCTTGATAATGGATGATATAGCAAAACATATAGTGAAAGCAGTTAAAAGTGTAGAAGGCTTGGAAGACCCTCCCGAATTCAGCTGTAACAGTGAAGACGAACCCTGGCTTTTTGGAGCCCAACTGCAAGATAAAATATTAAAGGTTAGTAAGCAATAAGAAAAGTCTACCAGCGTCAAGAAAAAGACACTGTATTTTTATTACCTTCTTATACAGTAAAGATTATACTAATATGACGACAAGAACTAGAAGAACCATAATCTTTACAAACCCAGATTTTATCTCATTTCGACACATTAAATGTATTTAAAAATCTTATTCCATCCAGATTTCGGATATCAGCCATTTTAAAACCATTATACTTCGCATATGCCATGTGTATAACTATTTTACTCTCTATAAGCATGAATTGATGTACTCTTAGTTGGTTTCGGATACGACGGTCAATCTCAACGGAGACCAACCAACTACACCGGCGATATTATACGAGTAGTGCACAAGACAAATACTTATACTTGCAAGCAAATACAGGTGTAGGCTCTGTACCCTCACTCTCACAATCCGATGGATACAGCTATCTGACACAACCAGAAAGGGACCAGGTGCAGGACTGACGGCTTCATTTACGTTCTGAGGCACGGAGGCAAGCATTTCTATAATCACAAAAACGCAATAACATTTTTTGATCCAATCCGGGTAACGAATCCAAGACTTCGTGATCGGCAGTCGCATACACTTACCGCTAGATCAACGAGGCATTAACATGTACTTGTGGAGGAAACGGGGGCCACGTCTCTCTAATACAAAGGGAGGATCCTCCGACCATACCAGTTGATCGTGTTTGGTAGTCAGCAGTTGATGTTGGGATGTTGTATATATGGTAATCGCCGTGAGAAGTTCTACATCGCGATTCAGGATTAGTAGTTGTTCCATACTTTGTTACTCCGTAGTTCGATGTGTTTTCGCTAGCTGGTGCTGTAGTATGTGTTTTTCTTTGCGCTGTATATGGAAGTCGCCACATTTCACCTCAATTCTAATTCCAAAGATATATTAATCACCACCAATTACTGTTTTTCAGTATGATTTCAGTGACTACAAAGGGATAAATGAGCCCCATGTATTTCTAACATTTTCATGGCAACGTTGTAAACGTTAGATTATTCGATTTTTACAAATATATAATATGTTAATATAAAACATAACATAGAATAGTTATATTATATTATGTTATTTTCTATAACAGACAAAATCTGTTGGTGTTACTGGAAATATTGAGTTCAATGAAAAAGGCCAAAGAATAAATTACGAATTACAAGTTAACGAAATATATATGAGGATAAGACGCACAGTTGGTAAATGGATATCCAATAATAGTTCAGAAATAATTGACACGAGACCTCCATCAGACGATTTGGCGAATGTGTTGTCTAGTAAACATTTTATAGTGAGTATTATTTTTTTACTTTCAGTTCTTTAAAAATGATATTTATAATATTATAATGAAGCGTATAGTCGTAATTACTTGTATGAGTATTAGTTACATGACCAATCGAAAATCTAATGATATATTTTTCTTTTACCCCCACAATCTACTTAATACGAAACGTTTTTATATATGCCAACTTTTTCCTTGAACAGAATATATATATATATATATCGACTATCAAAGTCGATTCTTGTAGTTGAGAAATGGTAACCTCCCACGTACTATATTTATAACCATATTTATAACTATATTTACAACCATTAAAGATACCTTGAGCAACAAAAGTCGTGCGTGTTTGCGTTTAAACAAACATGCGTTTCACAGCACATCAACAGCATTTAACAGGCCGCTTAAATTAAATTACACGCAGGCTCTAAAATAAAACCCATGAATCACTAAAATAATAACCCTAAATTAAATCTTGACTAGATCTTCGTTTAACTTCTTGCACCGTTTATGTCCAAATCAAACAATTGAATAGAAAAACCATTTTATTTTGTATCGAACTGCTGTTTATACTTGGCACTAGTAAGACTAAAACATATTCTTTAAAACAATCGTGTTGTATCTCAAATCACATGTCGATTTATCGTTAAAATCACGTTTTTTGACCTCTTTTTCCTTGTAGAATTTTCTGTAACAGTGTAGTATATACTAGGGAGGGGGTCATATTTTCTTATATGTTTTAGGTGGAATCACGAAATGCTCAACCCTACTTTTCTAAGAAAGAAGATTGTGAAGAGGATGAAGAATGTGATGAAGATAGTGAAGATGCCGGTAACAAGTGGGAAGGTTTTTCCGTAGATTTGGTGAAGGAGATATTTAAATTATTAAAAGAAGAAAAATTTAACTATACTTACGAATTCGTTTACAAAAAAGACATAGAGTACGGTAAATTTGATCCAGTTCTCAATAAATGGAATGGTTTAATTGGAGATTTGTTAGCTAAGGTAAATATTTAAGAAGTAGGTTCCATACAAACTTATTTATAGCTAACTTTTGCCGCGGTATCGCTCGGGTGAATGTAGGTTTTGTTAGATCCAAGTTATTCCTTGAAAGTTTTCTTGACAATAGAATATTTATTTTTGTAAATGAAAAGTACTCTATTTTATTTTCTGTGGCCGTGGCAAGATGTGTGCTTAATTGTGTGTGATTTCAACTAATTTGCGGGAATTGCTATATTTTTATACGGCGTTGACTTATTTGACTTGACTTTTCAGAATTTCTTCTTGCTGTTTTAATTAATTATTTGCAGTGTATGACAACCTAAAACTTATTACTAATATGTTACATTATTCTCGAGAAATCTCTTGTTGTACTGAAATCGTAAGAGTGTATGTGTATGTCCACTTTGTTTAATTAAAAAAAGTTGTGTACTAAAACTGTAAAGTGTCTTTGCAATAAATACTCATAATAATATGTAGATTCATAACTCATCTCTAATGATCATACTATAATTTCTAAGATATATAAAATGCCAGAACATTCTATGTATTTTACAGGAAGCGGACCTAGCAGTTTGTGATTTAACTATAACGGAAGAACGTAAAAAGGTCGTAGACTTTTCAGTACCTTTCATGACTCTTGGAATAAGTATTTTATACACAAAGGAACATAAAGTAAAGCCGGGAATGTTTTCTTTTCTAAACCCATACACGATTGACGTTTGGATGTACACAGCCACGGCCTACTGTGTTGTGTCCATTATACTCTTCGTATGCGCTAGGTACGTTCTTGTTATCATAATCGTAATATCCGGGTACCTGCCTAGACTGGTTTACAGGTTACCTGGTTTGGCGTATTAAAGTATAAACAAAGTTACAGTTAAGACATGAAGCTTTATCAAAGCAATTGTTTTTTTTATAAAAAGAATTTGATTATGGCTAAAATTCCTTAATCTTTCTGATTACTTGTGTTTATATGAAACCTATTCCAGGCGCAGAATGGTAAACCGTGTGGTTTTAATCGGTTCAATTCCGACACACCGCCCTGTCGCAAACCCGGGTGGGTGACGGCCCGAAGGGATTTCCCATTAAAAATTGATAGTTTTCTCCTTTAGTCGGCTTTTACGATAGCCACGAGATGCATAGCTTTGGTATTACTTCGTAAGCTTAATCCATCACTACTAAATGTTTCAATAAAACCTATATATGTTGTTAGTTAATCTTCAATTTGAGTTTAACTTTATATTCCCTATTTCTATTTTCAAATAACATCATAAATTCATTTCAGAATATCACCTGCTGATTGGGAAAACCCAGAACCATGTGAAAAGGATCCGGAGGAGTTAGAAAATATATGGACTTTTAAAAATTGTGCCTGGCTTACAATGGGTTCTATTATGACGCAAGGATGTGATATTTTGCCGAAGTAATTTTAACTCATCCACTGTTCACGTTTCTCTCTTTAGACTAAGCATACTCATATTATCAGCATCTAGTCAATACATATATATTACAAGCAAAGATAGTCTAACTATATTACTTTTTTATTACACCATGCTTTTTAAAAGTCACTCAATATTAAATACTGTATTTTATAGCAGATAATTTATGTGTGGTTTTACTAAAATTCAACTGCCATTTCTTTAAATAAATATTATTAATATATATAATATAATCTCAATATATAATATATAAGATAATCTTAAAATAGATAAGATGTCTTGTAGAGTATTGATTCCAAATGTTACAAGATAATATTATTATACTAATGAACATTAAGACAGCAATAAAATTATTGTTAAATTCGAACTGAAATATATTATAGTAATTCTTAGGAAATTACGCCTTTTAGCTGTGAAGTCAGAAATGTAAAAATATCTTTAACAGATTTACTTGCAGATATAAAAATAATTTATTACCATTTATAAATATTATTTTTCAATTGCCTCATTTTATGAGACTAATTCGTCGCACACTGTAATTTTTGTACACTATGATCAACAGAAATAGCTCACGAACACGCCGCTAATAGTTTTGATACACCGGAAATTCCAGAAATAGTCAAGTTCTCTGGAAATTAATCAGCAGTAAATCGAATACTAGGCAATATAATCTCTCAACTCAATAATTTCTTGTTTTCGTTTCAGAGCTGTTGGTACTCGATGGGTTTGCAGCATGTGGTGGTTCTTTGCCGTAATTGTCTGTCAAACATATATTGCTCAACTGTCAGCCTCTATGACGTCGGCCAACGAAGATGAACCCATAAATAGCGTCGAAGACTTAGCAAAACAAAGTAAAATTTTGTACGGCGCCTATAAACGAGGATCTACGCTTGAATTTTTTAGGGTAAGAATTCAAATTATATACAAATGTTTTAGGTAGGTGCTATAAGTTCGTACAGTGTACATTAGGCATGTAACCAAGTAACCAATAGTTTATAAAATACCTAAACAATACAATAAAGCGACAATAATATTATTTCTTTTACTCAAGTTAAATTAAAGGGAATGAAAAAGTAATAAAATTATAAAGTAATAGAAATATAATAAACCAATAAACTTTTTAAAATCTAAGTGGTATCTAAAAAGGTAAAACCTGAGATGTACATAAGTACCAGCTACTTTCCAGTGACTCAGGTTTATTTACTTTCATGCATATATTTTGATGCGCCCAATATCAGTCCATTGAGAGTGGTGGCAATTTTATATATTGATAAAAGTTTGTATTAGCTAACCTTTTTATATATTGTAGTCTTCCAAAGACAAAATGTACAAAAGAATGTACGAAACCATGATGGCGAACCCAGCGGTCTTAGTGGATAGTAATGAAGAAGGAGAGAGAAGAGTCATAAAGAGTAAAAATAAATATGCCTTTTTTATGGAATCCTGTACAATAGAATACAAACTGAAACGTAACTGTGATCTGCAGAAGGTTGGCAGCGAACTGGATAGTAAAGATTATGGTATTGCCATGCCTCCCAGTAAGTTTTTCTATTTTTCTATCATACTTTATCAACTTAAAATTTAGAAACTCACGTTTAAATTAAAACCCAATTCGTCAGAAACTATGGCACAAAAAAACCTTTATGTGTTTGTTATTCTATCAAAATAGGAAATTCCAGAATTGAGAAAAAAACGGTTTTAAAAGACATCTTTGCTGTATGTGAATCAATATTGATAATTATTTTTACCAGCTTCACATGTAGAACACTATCACATGCGTGTTTGGCATTTCAACTCCAGGTAGCATTAGATTTAGGTTTATTAACGTAATTTTCAAACACTTGCATGGCATAACTCACTTACTTCATAAATCTGGCAGTACAATGGCACCTAAAAATTTTAGAACTATTACTTGTTTACCAACTTAACACAAACTTCTAATATCTATTCTGAGACTCAAAATAACTACACATCAATATCAACTGGATACTTTCTGTTTGTCAGAATGAATGTTGAAGTAGGACCCGAGGCACTTGAGAGCTCCCTATTACCTTAACATTAGCCAATAGGTCCGTCGTAATCGTGAGAGTTTGGCTACATGTTGAATAGATTATAAAAAGATGTTTTTAAAGATGCTAGAGTTGTAAAAAATTTATCAACTCTGTGAACTTTCTTGAAGTCGTGTATGGGTCAAAAGGGAACAATGCTTTGCTATCCAGGATGTCGGTAAACTGGGACAAATGACGTAGTAATAAAGATCGAACGAGGTATATTTCAAGGTGACTGTCTGAGTACCTTGTGATTTTATCTGACTTTGAATCCTTTAAGCCCTCTGTTAGAAGGTTCAGAATTAGGCTATAGGTTACAGAAAGATGATCAAGTTATATCTCATGTTCTTAATATGGATAATTTGAACTAATAGCCGCCCCTAAATAACAATTAAGTATTACTAAAAGTCACTGACAACTTAGCAATTCTATTAAGAAGACATTTGACGACAAGTGTGCAGTCATGTATGTAAAGACGGCGTGATTGCATTGAAGGATTTCAAATTCAATAAAACTGAAATCTCTATCTGCCACTGAAATCAACAATCACAGTCCTTGGCAAAACCAGAAACTGGTGTAAAATAAACGTTGCAGAAACGCTTTTTTGCGTACCTAAAAAAAGTACTTAAAAGTCTTTTATCAACAAGGAATCATATCGGTTCTTATATATTCCTTTGGCGAACTTAGATGGAATGAATTAGATGCGCCTGACAGGGAAGTTCTATTAAGAGAAGAGGAGAGACTATTAAATTCTAAGGACCTACACAATCACCAGATATAAAATGTCATAGAATATATTTTACACACCGATATGTGAGTACATCATAATGTAGTTACAATGGATATCGGTTTTACTCCATTCACTCCGGTTAAATAGAATTGGCTCAAAACCTATAGGACTTAATACTAATAACCACAGGGAAATATGGCAGAGCAAAGAATTTCACGGTCTATTTTATCCGATCCTAAATGGGTCTGATATAGATTTTAAAACATCTATGTCTTGGCTGCGGTAAAGTATTCTCTTCGTGGAACCCGAATGTTTTGTTTGTGCAATTATGGACAAAGTTATCAGGACGAATGATTATTGAAAATATATTCTGAAAGATGCTACGATTGACATCTATCAGGTATGGCACCGCCCTGGGGAATCTATCAGGCACATTATTTCTGATAGTTCTCGTCTACATTGAATATTTGCACAGGCACAACCAAATAATCAGGATCGTACACGAGTAACTTATCCTTAAATACCATCTTGTGAAATTAGAGGTGCCATATTACAGATATGCATTATTGTATTAGGATTAATCTATTACCACAGACAGGACTATAAAAGCTAATTAACCTGATATGATGGTCTATCACCATCGGTTAAAGCGCCGTGTAATGATTATCGATATCACCGTTCCTTATGACGAAAATATCATGAAAGTTGAAAAAGAAAAACAAATTAAATATTGGATGGATTTATCTCACAAGATTGTATAATAGATTTGTGGAATGTAGATTCAGTGATCATTGTTCTGACAGTCGTATCTGCTATCGAACTGGTAGTCAAGAACCTCGACCAACACTTTAAGAGGTTCACGTTATAAGGCTGGTTCAAGGGTCTGATGCAGAAAGCAGTCACCCTTGACACAGCCCATATGGTGAAGAGGTTCTTGTCTTTGAAACCCTAACCACCGGTTTCTTGGTCCGTGTACCCGAATCTCAGAGGTCTACATTTTTTTATATTTTCAAATATATATTTTTGTTTTCCTTTTTATGTATTTAAAATATAATCAAAAGATTTATAAATGAAATATAGAGAATAAAAATAAATCATTTTAATGTACGCCAGATTATTCACAAATTTAACTCAACACTAAGGAAGTACAAGTCATATCATGTCATGTATAAAATGATTTAAATCACTCCTTTTTAAATGAAAATTGTAATAAAACCAATCAAAAGGCTAATAAGTTTGCTTTCAACTTGTGGTAGAAGAAACACAATATAACAGTTTTAAATTCAAACTTTGTCCTTAATTTTAAACTTGAATTTATTTAATTTGAATAACTACACCATTTAGTAGAGCCACGCTGATTTCAGCATGTACGGGCCGGCTCGACCGGGGCATTACTACCCTCCCACAAAAGACCAACCTAAATCGACAGCACACGTACTGTTGTGTTTCGTTGGTGAGTGCGAATACCAATTGATTCAGGGTCATCCCTGCATCAATGTGCCTCCGGTCTGTCGTCGGTCAGTTGTCGTGGTAAATGTGTGCAATACAATGCTACGATGACTGTTATCAGCATCTCACTAGGCCACCATAGTGTGGGTTACCATACCACATTGTCAGCATTCGCAATGAGTACGGTGACTACAACTTTTGGATTTTATTCATGCTTTCCATCAAGCAGAGTAGTCACTTTGGCAGGCTATTAAAATAAAAAAATACTTATAAAACTATTTAATGTTTCAGATTCTCCTTACAGGACACACATAAACAGAGCAATTTTAAAATTGAAAGAGAAAACTAGATTAGATGAAATAAAAGATAAATGGTGGAACAAGAAATATGGAGCTCACGATTGCGATGTAAGAAAACTAAAATATTGTAACTTGAAATAAATAGTACAGGAACACATAAAAATGAAGTTACATTACTTTTTTTAGAATTATTATTATTATATGTGTATGAGATCTGACAAAAATAATTTAAAGAATTAAGTTATTAACTCATTATTTATTATTATATGTAAATTATAAATACACACCACAGGCTACATGTTACTATGCAGCATAATCCATTTAAAGTTTGACTAGAAGAGATCACAGACTGCGATAAGGCCTATAGTATCACTATTTTTTTATCATTGTATATGTTACCGGTAATCTGTATAATTCAAGTATTGTATGTAGTACCAGGCCTTGTATGCAATACCTGGATCATTCAGGCAATGTATGAAATATTATGAATATTAGTGCCTATTATTTTATAGAATACCTACTAGTCCACCGGCAATGTATAAGATAGATAGATTTTGGTTTATATTTGTCAATGTTATGCAAATACCTGACTATCTATATAATGTCACGTAACTGAAACTCAACTTAAAATCAACTTTATTCAGAAACATGTAGATTAGGTTAGACGCGGTCGCCGAGCACCGGGTCCCCTTTATTATTGTTGAATCATTTGAATTAGATGAGTTTGCGTGGATTGTTTTTGACCTGTCGCCGTAAATTGCACATTACTAGTCACTCGTTGGGCATTGTGTAGAATACTTAGGAAAAAGTATCAAATAAAAGTTTTAGGTATTGCGTACATTACCTGGTTATTGTTAAGAATACCAGATTACACTGATTGCCGGTAACGTATGTTTCCTAATCATGGTGTAAACTAAATAATAACTTATCTATTTAATGATGACGTATAGTGAAAGTTTCAAGGTTAATTGTAATATCTATCATTTTTCATCTTTAGAATAATGATTTCAGGATCCAGTAGATGAAAATGATACAGAGGGCGATCTCGAAATGGAAAATTTGGTTGGAGCATTTGTAGTATTAATCGCTGGCTTAGGATTTGCACTCATAATTACTGCAGCGGAATTCATGAATGAGGTTCGCAATATCGTCGTCCGTGAAGAGGTGTGTTAGATTTTTCTGACCGACTATCATATTCATAACCATATTCTATTAATGTTACTCAGATTTATACGTGGAATTTTTGCTTTACTTGAACTGGGATTTGAACTATTCTAATGCGTATGAATTTAGTAACCTGGGTCAAAACCGACCTCTTCAAATATCTGAGTTTACGAAAAGGTACATAAAATTTTAAAAGTTGTTTGAAACAAAATATTGACTCTTATTTATTTATCATATTATAATAAATACAGAAATTTTGACTAAATTAATTTGAAACAGAATGTCGACTATTATTTACTTAGTCTATAGTACACAGAAAGCAATCTTCTGTTTGCGAAATGAACAGAAACGCTACTGTTTAATACGGGACGAGACGGGATAGTCATAACATAAAGAACAAATTTCTTCATTTCACTCCTAAAGAGTTGTTTTGCGTAAAGGTAGCTCCGTAAATGTGTCTTGTCTAAGATAGTTAACACCACGGTCTTGTTTTTAAAAACTTCTTTGTTAACAAAAACGAGAGCAAACGCTAACTAGAACCTATCCAACACTTAAGCCGGCTTTGGATCTCATACTTTCTCTCGAGGCTTTCGATTGATCGGTTACAATTTGAATATAGGACTGCTGTAGGTACCTTGCCTGGATATAATCTAATATTTATTTGCAGGTGACACATAAAGAAGTATTCATCAAAGAATTAAAGGCATCGTTGAACTTTTTCAAACTGCAGAAACCGGTACTTCGTAATCCAAGCCGAGCTGCGTCTCTCGCATCGTTTGATAGCGACGACCGCCGTCATCAAAAACGAACGATTAATGCTATAGATAACTTTTTAGATATGGAAAAAATTGATCGTTGATAATATATTAATGAGGTATAATTACGATAAGTCACAGATTATTATCAAATAAATTAACTATATTATATGCTAATGTGTGATAAATAAATGTAGATATAAAATATACTATACTAATGTATGCTTTGAATCTCTACAACTAATTACTAATATCTTTAAAGTAATAAAACATTAATATGTTATAAAAAATATCGTTTTACTTTAATTTAATATGAATTGTTAAAAATCATTTGTTTGATCAAAATGTCTACCCTTTCGATATTTCATAATTATTTTTATAGTAGATAGCTTATAAAGTATAATAACATTATATCTGAAATGTTAAATCGAAACTGCACCGTAGCGACCGAGTGAAGTAGGGTACATCATGCTAATTTAAAAATTTTTTTTTTAAGATCAGCGGTTTTAACTAGTGTATTGAAAACTACTTTATATGTAATATAACACAAAACATACTCTTATTACTTGTTTAAACATCTAACTAATTTCATTTTTTTTAAAAGGCTGCCAAAGTGACTCTACTCTGCCTGATGGAAAGCATGAACAGAATCCAAAAGTTGTGATCACCATACTTATTGTGCATGCAAACAATACAGTATGGTGACCTACACTATGGCGACCTAGTAAGATGCTTTTTCACGCCCCGCTTGGGGACGTAAAAGGCGTGACAGTCATCTTGGCAGCGTAAAGTACACACACTTACCACTTAACTGTCACCGCTGCATCAATAGGCTACCGGCCTCGCACTTAGCAACGAAACAGACAGCACGGATGCCGTCACTTTATGTTGGTCTCCTGCGAGAGGGTACTAGTACTGCCCCGATCGAACCGGTCCGTACTTTTTATTGTTTCATGGTTTAAGGCGTTTTTTTATCTCATGAACAATAAAGTGTCTTTATATACTTTACTACTAAATACACGATTTCTACCCTCATCAATATAAAAGACTTATGTCCAGCAATTTGTCTGCTGAGATGATTATGACGAAAATCAATTATTTCGTCACAATCTTTTCTAAAAAGAATAAATAATTCTTAAAAGATTTTTTGTAGAGGAGTACATATTCATCTCCCTGATAGTTAATAAATATGATACTTTAACTATGTGGAACGTAAATATGATAGAATTTTTTCGTAATTTTCTTCCGTAGAATGATTCGACAACAATTGACTTCATTGGTATCGCCTACGTTGGTATAGATCTACATTGACACACAGTGTTTGTATTTCAAAAATTTATTAAACATTAGTGTCAGTCCTATTGTCGTTATTAACATAAATAGTCATAGTTATTACACCAAATACTCACTATCATAACGAATTGTAATTTTATTAATAAAAATATACAAGTGTTGTTTTGTAATAATTTGTTTCTCATCAACAGCCTTTCATAGGCCCCTGCTCGACATAAGCCTCTTCTTTGAAATATGTTTTTAGCCTCCTATACCACTGTGGCCAGATGGATTGCTATAGAGTTTCATCAAGTTTTCCACCTCTTCACAGTGCTTTCGTCTTGCATAATTGGCTCACTTAGTCTCCTCTTACGACATCCATGGAATGAATAGGTCTGATGACACTTTCGATTATATAAGTTAAATAATTAATGAATTCATAATATTAATTACACAATAACTGAAATGTTTAACATCTAAAATGTCCTATGTTAGTAAATTCCCTGAGTTTAAAAAAAAGACACTTCTGTGGTTTGTTTCGGCATTTCCTTCCAGTGTGAGCCTTACGAAGTGCCAGCGCCTTCTAACTATAAAGTCCGATGAGTAAAAGTGTCTATAAAGACACTCGTAGGCGTAAGAGCGCCGGAGCGTGACTGAAGTTTGTTACGAAACGGGTCAGAATTTAATTTCTAATAATGAAAAAATAATAAACAAAATGAAAACAGGCATTATTTAATACTAGTTCTTAGACTCCACATACAAAATAGCAAATTCTAACTACTTCTTATATTATAGAAAGTAACATATTAAATTTAATATGTACAAGATTTATATAAATTTAGTATCTGTATAAAAATATTACGTATATTATTAGTACTCACCTCTATGGCGTAGACCTCTTGTAGGTCATTCCAAAAACCTCTTTCCCATATTTTTGCATCCAATGAAAAAATAAAATAATATATATTGTACTACGTTGTTGTTGTTGTACAAAGTTTAATTAGTATTAGTAAAGTTTATATTGACTTCTGTGATTTATTTGTAAAATTCATATGGAACTTTGTCTTTTGATCAAGAACTTTTTAATCTAATTTTACATCACATAGGTCTCAGTGTATATCCCCAACTATACTACATATTTTTAAATATGATGGATTCCATTGATATGCAGGATCAAAAACCAGCGGTGGAGCAGTTTTGAGGTAGTATAAACATTTAAGGTAGTATAAACCTCTTCAACACGATAAGGAAACCTTCATAGCTGTGCTCATATACCAAAAAGAATATCACTATCTTATGTAGGCATTCAGTAAATTTTAATTCAGTAATAGAAAAACGAGGAAGACCTAGATTAACATACATACAACAAGTGAAGGAGAAAGTGGGGGTCGTGGCCTATCAGGAAGTTAAACAGACCGCAGAGGACAGAGAAGTTTGGTGATTGCTCCACCGACGAGGACTTGGCTCTTAAATTAAGAGAGAGACAGTTAGAGAGAATACTCCGAATAAAAATTCTAAAGAAGAATTCAAATTATTTTGGGGATTCCCAATCAAAATTTAATAATCGAACAAAACACCTGCTTATAATCAACTAAATCAAATTGTATTGTCCGATAATTCAATCTACAGACACAAGAAGAAATACACCGACTTATCAGATAATTATCTTTACTTATCAGATTACATTTTCTGTGTATTCCCCACGTCAGTAGATTACATTTCAATTTTCTCACTGATCTCAGATTCATATTTTCTAAAGAAAGTTGAATTCTTTTGTGTGCCTTAAGATTATTCACAAAAGTTTTGTATTGTAATCACTTTATGTAGAATGAAAATTGTTTCGTCGTTCTTTGATAGTTAACAATGTTTAACAGATGCGGGCAAATCATCTATTCTAAGCGTTGTAAGGTCAAAGTGGTTTGACTTTAAGTTGAAGGGTAATTTAGGAATTTACGTAACTCGACTCTTACTTTATTCTAATATTTTAAATTAATTTTATAGACACGTCTATGAGTTTGAAACAGAAAATTATTTTTACAGTGTATCGACAATGTAGTAAACTTTTATAACTGGTGTTACATAGTTAGAAAGAATTGTCTTGTTTGTTGCTCCGTTAAATACATGACATACTTTATGCTTTCTTTTTGAGAACCTAACTTTTGCCACATGATTTTGGTTTTCGTTTTAACACGCAGAATTACACTGATCGTGGGCTTTATTCATAAATAAAGATGAAAAGGATGACAATGATTATTAAAGTGATTTCTGACAAGGTCCCCGGCTTATACCCAATTTTATATGTAAACTGCACGCCACTGATGATCTCATCAAAACATAAGTTTGACGACGCCTGCGTCTGAAATAAGGCATCGTTCACGAAGATATAAATCTATGTATTTTATTGTAATCTGGGTGGGTCGTGTGAATGCTTTCGTTGAAATAAAGAGAGATATGGTGGTTGTAATAGCAATAAGTACATTTGATCAAAAATTCTTAGTTTCTAGCTATATAACTGTAACTTACAATAGTAACTGTTAACATATCACATTAGGTGATAAACCTGTAAAAATAATTAAATATATACATAAATAATTGATGAATCATAAGAGTAACGGTCTTTAGTACCGTGACTCAACACTACCCCGTCAAGTTCTCGGTCCAGGATATTGTTACCAGAACCACACACATACTTTAATCCTACGTCACAATACACCGCATACACTGCAACTGAGATGAGAGGCTCTAATTTAAAATGTTTTAACAGCTTTCGGAAGAGTAGCCATCTCAAACTATTTCTATAATATTATATAAAAGAAAAAAATTAACTAGTATCAACATAATTTAGACATTTTAAGGCACATCTACAAAACTGTAGTTTGGTCGAAATTTTTTCAGAATTAAGTACTCATGTTAAAGCTAGGCCCTCAATTAATAAAAAAAATACCCTCCAATAAGGAATAAAAATCACAATTGCATTCTTCCGCCACCCCTAACAGATATTGACCCGTCTCACCCAAGATGGGTTCCGTCACCGGTTGCGGCCCTACAATGGGCCTCGCAAGCTGATGCCCCACTCCGCCACCAATATTCGGTGGAACTGCCTCTACTGCCAACTTACCCCGTTCTAGAGTATCCTTGTATCCTTCCAGATCCCGGGGTATATATTCGGCAAATTCTGGGTATATATAACAAACCATTCTGGTGCCCTGTAGAATGCTATCGACCGTACGATTCCCGTATACAGTACTCGAAAGTCTGGGGGCTAACTACCGAAAGGGTGGCCCAAAATCTCATCAGTTTTCGAAGACGAGTCCCAGGTATTTCATTGTACGCTTGATACCGATGCGGGCACCGCCCAACACGGTATAAGACCCTGGAGGTAGGATCTTCCCATTAAAGTAAATAGATTCGGTTCTTTGCAAAGCTGCCTTCAGGCTCAACAGCTGGATCCTACCGACTACTTGCGCTACCCCAACCGTCGCCAGAATTAGAAGTTAGCTCTAAGAGGACGTATCAAAAAACTCGAAAGTATATATTAAAAAGAAGGCATAGTTCTTATTTTCCCAATTTCTCTCTCATTTAGTTTTTGTAAGAAATAAATTTCTTGAAACCTACATTCTTTCATATGTGTTATTTTAATTCCATTATTTAATTTCTTATCTACAGTGTTTATGGGAAAGTTATAGCTTTTTTAGAACCAAGATACTAAACGGGTTTCAATTATATTACAGTTTAACGTAATTTATGCATTTTAATCACTAAAATAAAAGTAAAGTAAGCCAATAATTATCAACATAAAAATTCAGTTTCATAGTAGCAATAAATTATTTTCGCCGCAAGATTTTTTTAAATGCTCTATGGTTTTGGTAAAGCTCTATATTATCAATAAATAATTCGTGAACTTGAAGCTCACGACTAAATTCATAATTACATAGGGCAAAAAAATCTTGTTGTTCTAAATATCTACCTGTGAATAACTAACATGCTGCAGAGTACACTATTGTTGCGATAAATGATACATTTACATTTTTTAATCTTTCATTAGCAAATGTAAACTAGAATCTACGACCATCTATTTAATTTTCCTCCATCTTATTAAAATGGAGGTAATTTTTTATGAATTAAACTATTATTGGAAATAGCTTCATTTAGATCTAGATTAATATGCCCCCACAAGGTGGTCCGACGACCTGGTGAAGGTCGCGGGAAGCAGTTGGATACAGTCGGCACGGGACCCGCTGTTGTAGAGAACCTTGGGGGAGGCTTATGTCCAGCAATGGACGTCTATCGGCTGAGACGAGATGAGATGAGATCTAGATTTGAAATGTCCATAGTTACGTGAGTGTGTTAATTTAAATAACTAATTCTTTAACATGGAAAGAACAGTAATGATAATAATATGAACTTTGAAATAATATTGGCAATTAGATGTTTAAAGGACTAAATTATAAGCAAGTTAAAAAGTTATAATAAAATTTATGGTCGTGCGTCAGACGTGTGAGACAGTATTATTAATAAATATAATATGTCTTATATAAGGTTGCCACTGATCGCCAAAGTTACAAAAGGATTTTAATTATTTCAAATGAAATATTGAATAGTTTTTTTAATTCCTTTTGTGAGTTGATCAAAAACATCCGGCACATGGCACGTGCTAGCCAGAATGTAGCTTATAGTGACATCGACGCACGCGACTACCGATTCATAATCAGAGAACTGTCGGAAGCCCGAACTACTATTACTGACTACTACTTCAGAGGACACTTTAAATTTTTCGACTACTTTCATTACGCATGATCCAATGATGTGTGAGTTTGACTCACTGGCTCTAGTAACATAGTAAAGAGTTCGAGCTATGTGTTACAAACGCAATAGTTGACGGTGTCAGAGTGTATGACATGTATCGTACGCAACAATCAATTGTAGCTAAAGAACGCCAAATCTGCGCGAGGTTCAGTGGCGCGAGAGCCACATAGTGAGATGGCTGTGTCTTGGTACGCTGTGCTCGCGCTTGCGACCACTGCACTTGGAGCATCAATACGTGAGTATTATATTTTCATAACATTAAATACTTTCTTAAGTGTTTTTAATTTTAGAAAGAACAATAACTCTTCATTCAATTATATTACCGACGTTAAACATAATAATAGTCAACAGGAATCGTGAGAGCAAAATATGTTTTAAAATTTATTTGCTGTAATTGAAAAGATAAACTTAAAAATCTACATTTTAACTGATTTAGTACAATATTAATTATCTACTTAATTCATGTCACATCTTTAGTTCATCGTTTTTACCTAAAAAAAAATAAAAAGGACTACCATACATTACCCAATAAATCCATTTAACTTGATAACATGTTAACGTTACCATTTGGTATTATTATTCAAGAAAAATAATTGATTTCTTCGCAATACAGTTGCAGACTTGCTAGAACCGTTAACGTTGTTTTCATAAAATTTTAAGATCTCCATGGAAAAGAAGAACCATTATAATATCAAATAGTTATAACTTCACGAAGGAATCAAGTTTTAACTAATGATCTATAATTTTGTCTGTGGTCCTTTAAAGCTATAATAACATCAAACTTCTAAGTCACTGCACTCACTTCGCAGGTATTTGACATTGACCTTGAAGCGTGAAATTTGGCAAGAGACAATGTTACAGCATAGATATACGTTTACGATAGTAATTGCAAATTTTATATTTTTCAGTTGAAGTTTGACTTTGAGTGTGTGGATTGAGTATTTTTAAAACTGTAAACTTATGTCTGTATTTAAAATATCCTTGAATAAAACTTAATTGAATCCCGAATTAAATTCCAATGATAGTAACGGCGTAGTCACCAGACTTCGTTCTTATAAAAAACCTCGTCTTTGACTTGTCAACTTTATAACGTTTATTCTTTCCTATTTATGAAATCTCGAAAGTACTTGTAGTTCCTTTACATAACACGATATGAAGCTCATTCCGTCTTTCCTTACGTCACAATAAGGCTAAATTCATATTACAGTATAATACGTTCCTATCCAGCGTTACATCCGCAAACCTGAGGGCTATCAAAGCCGAGGTCATAAAAATATAACAAAATCAAAATTGTTTATTTAAAATTATGCATATTAATAAAACAACAATGTAAGATAAAACTATGACAACGTGGCTTTCATAATTAGAGCAGACATTCAATATTTTGAGGTTTAATAGCAAAGTGTATTTAATTTCTGAGAATACTCTATCATTAGCGAAAGCTCTCAGGTATCACGATATCATCTATGTCCCTAAAAGGTGTGACACGTGCTAGCATATCTAATGCCTAAACTTGAAGCTGTGTGGTTTGCTGTAACAACGCTCTTAATGATGAACTAGAAAGGGATTCACACTCCCACCGATTTGTTAATAAAACTTTTTAATACCAGTAGACTTACGGATGAATATTACCAGAATGTTCAAGAAATTCTAGAATAGATTCCAGGAATAGATTTGTAATAAAATCTCTAATCAGCAGCGACTGAACACCAACGGCTGTAAACTTCATAGCAACTTCATAGCAACTCGTTAATTGATGTCTTTAAGTTATTGTTTTACGATTAACAGAGAACTGATTATCATGATCGTGGCTATAAGTCACACAGGTTGACTAGAAGAATAAATCATAGTGCATCGAGTCACTATTGAACATTATGTAACGGATCATAATTTAAATCTAAGAGAACCTTCCACCGAACAGATATTACTCCTAGTAAGTATCTGATAAAATTGACAGAAAAAGTTTGTTTCGTTGCTATACTAGTATTTTATTACAATATGCACGTATGTGTCAGACTAAATCTTCAACCAAAGATTATGATTTAACGCATACACATTGCCTTACGTATAGAACAAGATAAATATTTTCGGTTATCCAGATTTTTTTGTACTGAGAGGTAAAACATGAATTGTACGCAGTAAAGCATGTTAACATAGCTGCGGGAAAAATCTACTAACATATTTTTCTAAACCACACCGCGAACTAGTGAATTTCAGCCTTTATTTAGTTTCAATGATGTTGCACATAACAGTTGCATTCTTGTCTTTAAATAACATGATCACTTTTGACGTAAGTGTAATATTTAGCCAATTACCAACAATCTGTAGACCGTAACGATGTTTTCTTCCTCAAATGCGATGAATTACAAAAACACGCATGCTCTTTGTACGAGATAATTCGGTCTTTCTTTTATTATACCCATCAACTTAGTAGTAAATTTTAATTCTGAGGATTGGACATGCGTGAAATACAATATGAAGGACATAAGATAGTATTAGGTATAAAATTACTAGATACTGAAAATGTTTTAATATTTATTTTCATAAACAATAAATGTGAAACTTCATCGAAAACAAAGTGTTCTTTTGGTCGCCATAGAACCCCTAGCGATGAAAGGAACATTAACATAACTATATTTTATTTACCTGATGCCACATTTTGATCCTCCTTTGATTGGTGAAAAGTAATGAAAATATTGGTTACTACGAGGGCCGCGATATCATTCCAGTCGCGCTGGTGGCCGGCCTATTTATGGCTAACCATGGCTCTCCCGCGGTTTAGTATTTAGTGCTCTCACTGAATTCTTTCAAATAAGCACCAACAACGATCATAGTTTATCGCTTGTTATGAATTAAATTGTTTTTAACATTCAATGTAGCATTGTAAACGCCCTTTTGAGCAATTTCAACTATTTATTTCAAATCTACAGTTGGTGTCTTCTACGGCCTGCCTAATACCAAATCTCCTTGCAAATTTTACAATTTTCAGACGGCACAAAGAAGAACGTAAATGTGAAAGAGAGAAATCCAACAGTAGTATAATGAATTTAGGATTTTAGGAAAGATACCTAGGTTAAAGGATACGGCAAATCTCGGATGGAGATCGGGACTAAGATTACAATGGATGGAAGAGGTCCAGGTCTTATGAATGGAGAGACCACTATGCAATGTAAATGCACAGTACATCCCTTTATAAATATCTTGGTCACGGTGTTTATAGTCGCACTCCACTGAAATAGTTCAACGAATTATAAAAAAATGTTTTTATAATTGGTAGGCATGAGAACAGGTCGTAAAGTATTTTTCATGATCGTTTTTTACTTTCGATTTTTTTTTTAATTTAATTGGCAGAACAACGTTTGTCAGGACAACTAGTATACGTACATTATTACCACAAATGATAACAATAATGTATTACTGAATTGCATTAATCAAAACAACGAATAAACTCCTCTCATCTAAGCGACGTCTAAGATTCATAAAAATCTTCAAAATACGTTATAATTTATTATTTTTTAGATAGAGCTGTAATAACATGAAACATTACTTAGGGTTTTTTTTATCATTTAATTAATCAACAATACGTATTATACGCTGGATATGATACACATCACTGTTGGTAATCTAAAAGATTCTTTATCTAAATAAAATTATCTGCCAAAACAATATATTTCTTGAAAATAACATTATTCTTTAAAGTTCAAGTTCATTGCATGTACAGAGTGTTTTAGAAACTTCAAATATCGTAAATGTCAAATGCTAATAATTTTAGGTAAACATTGGGATTTTTAAGACTGACAGTTTCTTTTTAAACTGAGAAATTGGACTTAAAAATTAGCCTACCAGGAAATATTTCAAAAGAGAGTAGTCCAACACTAATAAAATCATACTTACATATTTATTGCTGAGAATATATTTTTAAAACAAATCTATATGTATTTTCTTCTTAGAAATATTAATAACTACAAAACCATGCCGTAAAGAGTAGAAAATTTATATTTATTTTCTTAATACCTATTTTTCTAGACACAGCAACAAACGTGCCGAACTACATATAAATCAACTGGAGGATTTTATAATTTTCCACCCTCCAATACTGAATTAATAGTTTTTAATTAACCATGTAGGAAAAGTGAACAATTAAACTAACATTTGTTCTTAGGTACGTGGACACATGTTGTAGATAGGCAACGAATAGAGGTGTGCCAGTCTTAACAGAGACCAGCCAGCTACGCCGAGAATGCTATAATGTACAAATGTGTGCGCAAGCACAGGTTCACTCTCTGTTCCCTCACTTTCATAATCCGATGGGACGGTTATTCGACACTACCGCGTAGAAATCAGGCGCAGGTACGACGGCTTTACGTGCTTTCCGAGGCGTGGGCCTTAAGACCCCAAGTTCCAAACTCCGTTCTGTTATCAAGCATCTCAGTAACCAAAAAAACTCAATAACACTTTTTGACACGACCCGGGAATCAAACCCGAGACTACCCAAGATCGGCAGTCGCTCACACTAACCACTAGACCAACGAAGCAGTTAACGATAGTACAGTACTAATGACATAACTTCGCAGACCACACATACATATGTAACAAAACATATATTATTATATGTTTAGTAAATCGATCGCGTGCGCTACCTTTACGAATGCGACTGCATTATATAAGTTTCTTTACTTGTAGTTAAACATGCGGGTTTACGCAATCTTACTTACGAGTACGTGGTCAACGGTTACAACTGAAGACAAGGATAAAGAAATGAAATGGGGAACGTTTTATGAAATGTAACGTCTTTACACAGTATAAAATCAAGTCACTTTTTGTTCTTGTATGCTTAGATCTTTTAAATTATGCAACGAATTTTGATGCGGTTTTCACTAATAAAAACAGTGACTTAAGGGGAAGATGTATAGGTAGTAGAGCCACGCTCATTTCAGCACGAACGGGCCGGCCATAGAAGCTCAACCTAAAGCGACAACATCCGTGCTGTCGTGTTTCGTTGGTGAACGTAAAACCGGAGACCCATTGATGCAGGGCTGACAGTTGTCATGGTAAGTGGTGTACAATACAATGCCACGATGACTATCATGCCTATTCCGTCCCCAAGCGAGAAGTGAAAAAGCATCTTACTATCCCGCCATAATGTCGGTCACCATACTGCACTGTATGCATTCACAATGAGTATGGTGACGACAACTCTTGGATCCTATTAATGCTTTCCATCAGGCAGAGCAGAGTCACTTCGGTAGGCTCTTAAAATAAAAATTATTGTATAAAACATCTATATTAAAATAGAGAAAACCTGTGAATTGCACCGTTCGAAGTCGGGGCGGAAAACATAATACATGTATCCAAAAAAGACTTTACAACCTAAATTTTCAATAACTTTTCTGAACTCTGCAAGTTTCAAATTACACAACACACAAGTATAAATGAGGCAGCCCTAAAGAAATATTTGGCAAACACATATGCACACACGTCGATACAGAAAAAAAATGAATGGTGTCGTGGGACACCAGGTAGGAACGAAGTTCCTTCGGATAATGTGGAATCGACACAATTTGCAAAAAAAATCGTGCTCAATTTTATGTAGGTTTTCTTGATTTTTCTCTTAAATTTTGCTGATTAGTTTTTATTTAAGTACAAGAAAGTATTTAGGAAATTCAGTATTTTAGGAAATAAAATAATAAATTCCTTAAAATAATAAAATAATAAATTCCTTGAAATAAAAAAAACATCGTAATTCAAATTTCAACTGAAATAACAAAAAAATATGTATCTTTATTTTTTTTTGTCAACATTATTATTAATTAAAAATTACATAGAAATAGAAAAATAGAAAAAAATAATAAAAACTCATTTAACGGTTTTATTCCACGCACTTTTTTCCACAGATTTATTCCACGCACTTTTTCCACGGATTTTTTCTTACGGTTTTACTATCACATTTTTTTCAGTTCGGTCCCGCAGCGAAATCCCTATCCCCTCCAAGCCTGCCGTAAGGAGCTTCGTTCCAAAAAACAAACAAAATCTCCAAAAAATCATTTACCTTTTTCTGTTTACAATGACTAAGCAATTCTTTAAAATCTTTCATAGAAAATTTATTTCAGTGTCACTGATATAAATTAAACGTACGTAGTTATAACTTACGAGTACTATGTACGTACGTCACAACTAATACTTCAATGCCCTCGACATCTTCAAAAAAAGTTAACAATGCTCAATAATAAAAAAACTGTATTTGCGTATATAGAGGTAACTAGACACCTACATGCTTTTATTTCATTCTCATAGCAACTATCGTCATATGCGTCGCAACTCATCGAAACATTTTATTTCCAATTGTCCACAGCTGCATGCAAAGAATTTTGTTGTTTAATATTCGTATTACATTTTCAGTTTCACTGATGTCGCGCAACCCACAACCGGTGTCCGAATCGCTCATAAAATCGTCTCGTATTATACGGACTTTTAAACGTGTATGTACGTAAAGTACGATTTCCACGAACCGCACTTATGGTGATTGGTAGCACGATACATTGTAAACAGCTTCATTATTTCTTTATGATAGAAATATCAAGAGTCTAAACCAAAGACCTAGTATACAATAGTCTACGTCTTGTAGTTAAAACAGGTGACGGAGCCTAAAATATTGAATTTGACAAAAATATAATGCCCTAAGATCGTCTTGCGTTATAAATCTCCCTACAAGATTATTGCAAAACTGCAATCCACCGTTAGTATACATTTACCAAAATAAAGAAAATAACAATATATTTCGTTATTTATTCTTTTTTAACCTATGATTCTATTTAAATACACAATAAATAATAACTAACGATTGCAAAATTGTGGTAACTTACTTTAATTGGGCTCGTGAAGGAATATCTAATAATGACAGACATGCTCCCGTATTAGCTAATGGCTAAGTTGACAATATTTATGAGTTGCATTCATACTACGTTAATAAACTATGTTTTTGGTTTGACTCATGATTTTAAACTTAAAAGTGGAGGGTGAATCATCGCACGCACAATAAAAGTTCTGCTTTGGAAGCTTGTTTTTTAAAATTTCTTGTAAAATTGGTATTATTCGGACTGCTCATCTGTTTATGATTTATGTGACATTACATATGATAATGAGATTCTCATGATGCATCCTTCTCTTCTCAAAAGCCAGTCTTCTTATAACGTATTTCTTGACAACTAGTTTAGTAGGCATTGGAGAGATATTGTATGGGTTCATAAAATATTTCTGGCTTTGCGATCTTATGTTGAGTTCATTTCTCTTTGAATTCTTTCAATATAATTTTAGAATTGTGAAGGTATACATTGAAA